>CM060901.1:156922621-159729287 GCA_030737815.1 Allium fistulosum
GCCTATTAGTTCAACTACAGTAACTACAACATTTCATAAATGCTGTAGTAGCCCTTTTATTCAATTTTTAGTGTAATTCAGAACCATAACATTTCAGAATGCTATTAAAAGTGATTTCCAGCTTTTTAGTGTATTTCTAGCAATTAAATAACTTCATTTTAAACTCTTTAAACATTTTAAAAATCATAATTTTAACATTTAAAATGTTCATTTACATATCATTTAACATATATCTTTTTCACAATAAATTTCTTATAATTAAATCCCATTTTCAACAAATTACTTAATAAATTTAAGTGTAAAAGTTTCCAATTCTTCACACTTCAACAAATAACTTAACACTTAAAATTTAAATTATCATTTCACAAATTTAACTAAATTTCCAATTTTATTTAATTAACTTAAACCTTTAATTAAAACCAAATTTCACATTTCCAAGTCAAGTTATATTTTAAAAGATCACTTTTAAACATTCATTTATTTAACCACTTAAACTCATAGAAAAATCAATAATACTTTAATAAATCGCTTAAATTCAAATTTAATAAAATTATCATATTTACCATTTTCCAAATATAATTATATTTTCATTTTGTATTCATATAACTTAAATATCATTTTTAACCAAAATTCCAAATTCCAAACTTAAGTTATATTTCAATAATCCAATTTAACCATTCATTAATTATATTTTTAACTCATAGAAAAATCATTAAAAAAAATTTATTTTAAAACATTTCAAAATCTATTTAAATCAAATTTCATAAATTTATATTTTTAAAAATACTTAAAAATATCCAAAACACTTTATAAAATAACCACGGGCTTGTATATAGTTTTCTAACCTAGGTCAAGTGATACGGATATGTATCATTTCAATCCGCAGTTTAAAAAAAAGAAAAATCCGGGTTCTATCATTTCAAACCCGCAATCCCAAGTTAAAATAAGTTAAATAAAAACCATTCAGGCTTATCATTTCAGCCCATAATGATTTTTCCCTATTCTAAAGTCCGTTCGGGTATGTATCATTTTAACCCATAGTGATTCTAGTCTACAGGGAACTTGCAGTGTGATAAACAGATATAAATGAACATAATACAATATATAACAGTAACGGATGATATAACAGGTGTATAAACATCATATGATCATAACATAGTCAAGTATAACATGACAATATATTTCTACAGATTCACAGGGTGTCAATTTACTAGTTATATAGGTACATATTGTCTGGTGAGAATAACTCACCTGTTAAAGCTGGAGATTAGCGATTAAAACACACGGAATAGATTCCAGAATGCACAACAAGCACGATATAGCATGACTTTTGATTTGAATGAATGGAGAGCCTTGATATTTATCTTTTAAACAATAACCAAACAAGACAATATACACATAAATATTCAACGCAAACAATGTTGAAACAATGATGATAAGAAGCAATAACGGAATTGATTACTTGACTGTGCTTTAACCATTCAAAAGCTCGAACAAGGGGTTCATTTTCTCAGCCATGATGATGATGAGTGTGGGAGAGACAAGGTTAACTTCCTCGAATACATAAGACAAAACAATATAAGTTTTCAAATGCACAATACGATAGAATAATATAGAATCAACTGCACGAATTAAAGTAGAATTGCTTTGCACTTGCTTCCAACAACCTTCAGGTTCAGCCATATGGTGTACTACAGGTCTAAGACAATATTTGGATCAGGTTTTGGTTGCCTAAGGGTCGGCCAAACATGTTTAGAGGATATCAAAAGGTGAGTATGCATGAAACAACACAACAAGGCAAAACAATGTCACTTTAACATGGATTCAAGGCAATTCAAGGCTCGGCCAAGGCTCATGGGGCACGGTCAGAGGAGTGGGGTCCAAGGTGATGACGTGGCAGGGGGTCCAGGTGGTGCTGGAGGTGGTGGAGGTGGTGTTGGTGGCGGCCATGGGTGGTGGAAGGTGATGGTACCAAAACTAGGTCAGCTTGAGTGCATAGGTGATGGCTAGTGCTAGTTTAGATGGATTTTTGTGATGATCTTCATCATGGCTTGGCTTGTCCTGAGGAGGAGAGGTGTTAGGCTATGTGATGGTCAGAGAAAAGTGGTGGTGGTGGTCGGCCACAGCTTGGAGGAAGGGGAATACAGCTATGAAGGTGGAGAGCATGTGCAAATTCAAGTAGAAAATCATAAAAAGACAAGAAGAAGATAGAATTTTTTTACCTAAGCTTCACAAGTAGAATAGCCGTGATTTTTTTGTGAGAGGAGGAGAAATGAATTTCCTAAAAGTGAAAAAAAAAATGCAGCTGAAATGAGTAGATTACACGCCCAAAACAATTAAGAGAAGAGTTGGGAAAATGAAAGGTCGGGAGATGGAAAGCCTTAGGAGTTTCAAGAGTTTAAAACTTTTCAAATTTCCTCTATTTCTTTTTAATAAGTTTAAATATCTGAAAATACATATAATTTCAGTTAAAATTCGAAATTGTAACAAAAAAAATATAAATAAATAAATATTAATTATAAATAATTAAATCAAGAAAATAGCAAAAATTGTCAACTAGGCTAGAAAAATTGAAAATAAATGGTATAAACTTTAGAAAATTCATATGAGCTTGTAATATATTTTTAAACATAAATAATAACATAAAATAAAAATACATTCACAAAATAAATATATAAAATTTAATTTAAATATAATTTTAATGAAGAAAATAGCAGAAAATAAGAAAACAGCCTTTAAAAATAGGAAATCAACACAGTAAACATTGGAAAAATTCTATTATCAATTTAAAAATATTTAAAAGTCAAAATATACATAATATAACATATTAAACATATTAAAATAAAATATTACAAATAAAATTTAATTTATACAATTTAAAATAACAAAATTGCAAAATAAACAATTTATACTCAAAATTGAAATGTACATATCTTTTGCAGTTTAACTCCATTTTCAACGAAACAAAAAGCAGTGTTCAAGTTATTTCATCTATTTTCATAATAAAAGATAAAATTAAAGATTTTAAACAATTTGAATTTCAAGTTTAAAAGTCAAAGTTTGAACAGTTTGACCAGAAATTCACTTTAAAGTAAAATATTCAAATTATACTAGTTTGAACTATAAATCACTTAATAATCAACATTTATATTTAAAAATGAAATGTTTGAAATAAAATAAGTCTAAAATAATTTAAAATAAAATGAAGTCAAATTTAAATAATATACAAAAATCTAGGGTTGTTACAAATGATTTTTATATAAGTTTATCTTTTGATATATATAAATAATTTTCTAATTATTAAAGAAGTTGGTTCATGAATCATTGGAATAAAATAAAATAATGAGAATTAAGTGGTAATACAACCAAATTGAAATTAAATGAAGATAAGTTTGAAATAGATCCAAACTGAAATTAAAATATTGAATTTGTAGAAGTTTTATCAGAATAAAGATAATAATAAATTGGTTTCCAGATATGATAATCTTGGTTATTATCATAAATGGTTGTTGTGTTTAATAATGAAACGTTGTAAATAATTAAGTAAAAATGAAATGTTTTAGGGAGGTAAACTTTTAGGTGAATATGACTTATAAATTGGAATTGAAGATAATTTAAAATTGTGAAATTTTAAGTCTAAATCCAGAAAAATTGAAAATTGTTTTAAAGAAATTTGTTTTGAATTAAAACCAAAGGTGGTTTAAAATTTTAAGGTATAACTTGGTGTGTAAAGGAAATAAATATGTATAAATGAGGATATACATAATATTAAAGATGATTTGAAATAAACTCTAAGTGTTGAGTTTTAAATTTTTCCTTGGAATGTGATATGAAAACCCAAAGTGATAAGTTTTTGAACTTATAAGTGGGAAGATTTTTTATATAAAGTTTAAAATTTGAAATGAGAATTCAAATTGGGTAAAGTTGACTGGATTAAATTGAATTTAACTTAAGGAAAGTTAAATGAGTTTAGAATGAACAACTTGAATTGAAAATTTCAATATGAAATTGAAATTTAACTTAGGAAGAGTAAATGGTTGATTTTAAATGGGAATTATGAGTGATATCAAAATGGGTTTGAGATCTAGAAATTGAAAAGGGATGCTGTTAATTGGTGTTTGAGTAAATTTGGATGTTTATTTATCCTAATATTATTCTATTGTTATAAATAATCTATGAAATTGAGAATTGGTTTTGACGTTAGAAATAAATTAGAATCTGAAGATTAAATTGTTTATGAATTCTTATTTGAACTTTGCAATAAGTTAAGTAAAGATAATTTTAAAATGAAATTTTGGAATTTGGATTCAGAATTAAATGGTTTAAAGATTTAAGTTGTCAAATTAAAAATAAAGGTTGATTTGATTTAAAAGTAAGGGTTAATTTGACTTAAGGGATTAAATCAACATTTAAAATGTTTAACTCGAATTTATATAATTTGAGATGGTTTTAAGTTGAGATTTGAATAGAATTAGTTCAAATTGAATTTAATTTAAATTAATTAAAATTGTGATTGAAGATGGATAAGTATAAGTTTAAATGGAAAATTTGAATTGGATTAATTTGAAATAAAATTGAAGATTGAATGAGTTTAAATTCAAAAGGGAAATTGGGATTAATTCATATAGAAATTAAAATAATTTGAAATTGAAGTGGATTCAATTTGAAATTAGTCTAAATTAATTTGAATAAGTTGGAATTGTAATTAAAGTGAATATGTTTAAAATCAAATGGAATTTGATTTGAATTTGGAAAGAAATTGTGGATAATTCAACTTGAATTGAGACTGGATCAATTTAATGGGAAATTGATTAAAATGGAGATTGGGAAGTTGAACAGTTTGACTCTGGACTATTTTCAAAATAAATTGTTTTAATACAAATATATTTTTCCAAACTATTTACTATACAATCTTTCTTCTTAAACCCCTAACTATCTTATACTTATTTTACAATTATTTTGGAACTATTTAACTATTTTGAAACTGTCTTATAAACTAATTACTATTTTTCAGTTACTTATATCTAATCACTATTTTAAAAACTATTTTGCAATTATCTAACTATTTTATACCTACTTAACTATTTTACAGCTATTTTACAAACTAATAACTATTTTTCAACTACTTATCTATTTTAAACTTTTTCAAGCTATTTTTAAATTTAAATTGGTTAGAGTTCAAACTGTTTGTAATTAAAGTAATAACTCAATTGTAAATGGAAGCAATTGAGAATAAGAGAATAGAATTAAAGGAAATGTGGATAGAAAGGAGAAATTGATTTAGCTAATAATCAATAATGATAAATACGTAGGATATACGTATATTACTCTATTCGCATAGTGATTTGATCCAGATTCGAACACAGAATTTCAAGATAGTATTATCGATCCGAGTTAGGATTTTTCGCTCGATTTTCGACGACGAACCTGGATATGGGTTTTTGACTGGTTCTGGATATTCTCTATCATAGTTGTGACTATGCAAGCAGAATGACGGTTTCTGATCAAGAAATCAGATCTGAGTCCTTACTAGGAAGTCGGGTGGACGATACTAGTTCGGAAGAGAAATTGTGTGATCGAAGAGCGATCAAATTGATATTGCGTACGGATGATATGTGTACATCGTATGGATTTGAATGAAATTGATATTGAAAATTTGTGGATAAAAACTGTAAAAAGGTTTTTGAAATGAAAAGTATATTTTGTGAAATATATGATGAAATAAAATGGGAGCTGAATATTTCTGTGATTAGAACTCATTTTATAGAAAAGTGATATGGTAAATAACTTTATAAAAGAGTAATCAAATTTGAATATTTGATTTGAAATAAAATAAAGTTATATATCCTTGTTATATAAGATAAATCTTCCCTTGTTGAATCTATTGCCAGAAGAAAAGGGTTTTGAAAATATTTGAAGTATAAAAGAGGTTTTACACAAGTTTGAAATGATCCAAAGATTTTCAAAGTTAGATATATATATATATATATAAGGGATTTTATGGGAATGATTTAAAAAAGGTTTTGGGAACCTATGAATTTGGAAAAGGCTTTTGATTTTTGGGAAAATCAATTTTGGAATTTGGAAAGCCAAGTTTGGAACTATCGATTTTGGATATCGATTTTGTGTAAAGGATATTTTGTTATAAAATCATAAAGGATATGATTTGAAGATACTATAAGTGTATAGTATAAAGTGTTTTGAGAATAGCTCTGGGGAAAAAGGCGCTCCCTTGAAATGAACTTCTCAGGAGTACCACAGGGTGGTACTGCCTTGAACCCCAAGGGAGGATTCTAAAGTTGATCCTGTAAGGAGTCCGGACAAAACTAGTTCCTGAGGATTAATTGTGTAGCGAAAGTCGAGGGGCTGGTGCCCACAGAGGCATTTGGGTTATGCTGTGACGACAGTGTAACTCGATGTCACTGCGATCTACTGCGGACCATAGCGAAAGTCGTGTGTGCCGCTAAGAGCCAACAGTCTACGTTTGATTTTATATCGGTAGACTGCGACACTATGGTAACATAGCGAAAGTCATGTGTGCCGCTAAGAGCCAACAGTCTGCGTTTGATTTTATATCGGTAGACTGCGACCTATGTAGAGTGGAGAAGTTTCATTTTGACAGCGAAATCGTGTGTGCCGCTGAGAGCCAACAATTACATGGGCTTTTGTTGCGATGGCAACGTAACCCTGGAATGTAACTGCGATCTATTGTGGGTTCCATGCTGTCATCAGTTACATGGACTTTTGCTGCGATGGCAACGTAACCCGTGATGTAACTGTGACCATGGATGGGGGTGATGGTTTCCAGAGCATTCTCACCAAAGATATTTCCTCTATTTTAAAAACCGTTCTCTATATTTTCATAAATTATTTTCCAAGTATTTTCACTGGGTGTTGAGGACGGGTTTACCAAGTACTTATAGATTTTCAGTCATACGCCTGATCAACGTATGACCGAATTTCTGTGAGAACGAGGATGGACTTGTTAAAACATCGAGTTATAAAAGTATTTTTAGAAAACTATTTGGACAATATTATATAGATTTTAAAGTGATTTAAAATAAATAAAAATATATATAAAAAAATGATAAGAGAATGATTTATCTGATTTTAAGTATTGAATAAATTCTGGCTTCGTTCCTTTTCGAGGACGAAAAGATTTAAAGGGGGGAGGAATGTGATAACCCAGATTTTTGGACATCCGGTAATTGGATAATTAATAGGTTTATTCAAATAAAATTCTGATAATAAAAGATATCAGGTTATATAAATGAATTTGAAAATATAATAAAAAAAATTGGATTATAAATATCTGGATAAATATTTGATAATCTCCTAATATAATTACTTAAAATTTGACAAATTATTCTTTTAAAACAAATAATATGTGTTGTTATATATATACATATGAGTAGATTTTTAATAATACTTGAATTTGAAATTCATGGTAATATCTTAGACAAATTTAAAACTAATATGCATAGATATTTGGTTATTTGTAACGACTCGGGTTTTGCCCGCTCGAAAATCAACATCCGTACTTCACATTGTACTAGAATGCCGCAGATTCGACCGTTCAAATCCGATTCGCCGGAGCTATAACACAATTAAGTAAATAACACAGCGGAAGAAAAGAATAATACATTGATATACAATATCTGTTCAACAGAGTGATACAATGAATATCAATATACATCAAAGATATGATACAACAAATAGCAGCGGAAAAGAAAATGATAACATCAGCAGCGGAACAATATCAATAGAAGTGATAACTCCAAAATGATTATCAGACAAGAATGAATCCACAACTCCAAGATAAGCAACTCCGATGAATGAACTAGCTCCAGATAATCTACTAAACCTGAATATTTGAAAAGAAACCCAACTCTAGACTGCTCGTGTTGAAAACTATGAGCACCCAAAGTTTAGGAAGGGAACAATAAACTCCAGATCAGTCATGGGACTGGTGTGAGCAACAAAAACAGTTTATCTTTAAACAAACACAAAAGGATTTTAAACATTGAAATCCGCAATGCTTTTGGAAAATGAAACTACCATAAGACCTCCCGCCACACACACAATGCAAACGCAGAATTGGAGGAGATTTCTTCTTATGATAGTCAAAGATGCTTACTACGCAAAATCAATTGGATATTATTATTAGTGCATAGTGCAGAAAACATTTTGAAAGTATAATATTAATCTTAGCCAGCATAGACATTCCGAACTATGCCTACTATAGCTACCATCTAAACAGTGGGGTGCCACCATAAGTAAATGGCAGGTTCTACAACTAATACCGTACAAAGTTCGTATTGGAAGAATGGATTTCCAACAAATGGTCAGGCTAAGGAACTTCCTTTCCTCCTGCCGAATGGGATCGCCTCTGGCTGGACGTCCCGAGAGACAAACTCCTCTCTGCCAAAAAGGCCGGGTTACCCCTGTAACAGGTAACTCACGAATATGCCACCTCCCGGTCCTTTGGGACCTTTATCCGAGCGCTCGATAACCAACATCACACATAAATAAGTGTATCCACATGAGTAAGTATCTGGGCTCCATACCATGATACCACCCTTTTCCAGAAGGAAATGACATACCCTAAAGGGCGCGACCCTCATAACCTTGCCGCAACATTCCTGTTTCGACCATTTCCGGTTTGTGAGGCCCTGACGAAGTCTCGTCCACAAAGCTACGCTTTTTCAAAATGCCACGCTTTGGGTCAACAAATGATCAACCTATGATCACAAAGATAAATGATCAAACAAATGATCATAACACAAATGATCAAACACTGATCATCACACAACAACACTCAGCATGCCACATTACCAAATTGGGAGTATATCGCTGATAAATTTCAACTACATAACCTCTGAGCTCGTACGTCTCAGAGAAGGGTGTTAAGCTAAGAGAATAAATTCTCCGCCACCAAACAGAAATGTATTTGAAAGAAATCGACTTTATATCTCAAAGTGTAATGTCAGACATACAATCCATGCAAGTCTGTTCCGGGTTCGAACAGAACCGAAGGCACTTCTCACGAAGCCCTTGCAAATCCGGATAATTTCCAATCACGTCCGGACTTCCCGTCACTAAGGATGATAAAACCTCTATACCGGGGATCAGCCGATGTAGAGTAACTCGACGGTAATCCTTCCGTTTTCAAAAATATCCGGTCTTCAAAACCGGTCTTCAAATGCCATCCATAACGACGTATCACATATTTGGAATGGGTTATACGACCCAAAGGTCCTCTCCCGGCTAAACCGAATAGTGAGCGTAATATTTAAAAACATATGGATATTGGGATTTCAATTAAGTCACAACTTAAACCCAAAATCTTTCTTTTCAAATGGTTTAACAAATTACCATTTTAAATCTTTAAACAAAAAGATTCAACCTTTACGGTTTAAACAGTTTCCACACTTTAATCTTTTAAACAAAAGATTCATTCACAGATTTTCCAAATTAATTTCAATTTCAATTTGATTAACTCGTTAAACCTTTAAGTCAAGATTTAACTTATAGCTTTCAAAACAATTTTATTTCGAATGATTTAAACCAATCATTATTTTAAATCTGTTAAAGATAACAGATTCGATTCATAGCTTTCAAAACAATTCATTCATAACTTGGAAAACCATTTTCAATTCAATATTGAAATTCCTTTAATTAAACTGGAATTTCATTTCTTATATGAAAGCTTTTATTCTTTTAAAACAAATAGTTTCATTTCAGAAAATTTGATTCATTCATACGAGTTAAAGTCTTTGGGTTAAATCCAAATTCTCAAAATTATACTTTTAAATGGTTTAAATTCAGATAAACACATTTATATCATTTTTAACCGTAACTTCAAATCATAGGATTCAATTTCAACTTGAATTCAAATTTAAATCAAATTATTTAAAATTTCAAAACTCGATTAAGTTATTCAAAATAACTTTTATCTTGAAATTCCATTTCAAAAGCTTTTCATTTTAAACCCGAATTTCAAATTTCAAAATCAACTAAAATTAAAATTTCAATTTCAAAAACATCAAATTTAAATTATCTGTGACTTAACTGATTTCCACGTGAAATCCATATTTGTGTGTGTAAAAGTGTGGTCCAGGGGTTTTACACAGTAGTGCAACATCATACAATCATCATAGATCAGAATACAGAAACATAGTCGATAAGCGATATAAACTATAACGCTCATATTTATTCACAGATCACAGATATATATCACAGATATATATCACAGATAAGTAAATTACAAATCACAACATAAATCAGGGTATATCACAAAGCATCATATATCAGGAAATATCAAACAATCAAGTCATTCAATAGAATCCAAACATCCATAAGTAAGATCAATTAATTATCTGAGAGATTTAAATCGGATTAATTACTTATGAATAAATTACTAATCTTGGTTAATTAACATTAATTAATTATGAACCATTTTAATTAATTATCCTTTAATCATTTATTAATTAATCTTTAAGTTAATTACATAATTAATTAACCTTGAATTATTAAATAAATCAACCTTAATTAATAATTAAGTCACTTTAATCATTAAATAATTTACTTTTAATTATTTAATTATTCTTTAATTAATTATCTTTAATTAATCAAGTACTTAATCCTTTAATCTCTTTCATTAATTAACCTCTAATTAATTTCAATAAGTAATTATTCTTTAATTACTTCCATTAATTAAAACTTAAGTAATTATCCTTTTAATTACCTTCATTAATCAATTCTTCTTTAATCATTTTCATTGACTAATAAATCTTTAATTACTTAATTAATTAATTAATCAATAATTATTGAGTAATTATACTAGAATTAATTAAGAGATTATGTTTCAATTACAAAGACCTTAAATAATTAATTTAGACATATATCTTAATTTATTGACTATTTAAACCCATTTTAAAATTGTTTAAAACATTCTAATTAATAAAGTTTACTTGAATTTTAAAACTAGGATTCAAACTCAGTTTTGAATCCATACTTAAGATTTTATTTAAAATTTGCTTCAGATTTTAACTTCAAAATTTTTTTAGTTGAAAACAAATCAGGTTTCTAAAGAAACCTATAACCATTACAATACCCGAGTCTCCCCTTCAGTTACTCCGGGTAAAACCCTCTACCACTTCGAACAAATGATCAAATTACCCGAGCCCCATCAAATTTTACTCGAGTAAAACTCGAGTCACCTGGCACTGTTTTGAAAACTGTGGAAACAAGTAACCCGAGGCGATCCCTTATTCTTCTTCGAGTCGTCCTGCAAATATCACGAGACTTCCCCGAGTCGAACTCGTCTTCCCCAAAAATATCGCCTGTATCCAATCGTGCACGGTGCACGTGCACCGCCCCTTCTGGCCAACGATGAACTGAGCGACGCTTCCCTCCGACCACACGACCTCACGCGAACTCGAAGATATCCCCAGTTCGATCAATAAACTCGTGATTGAAAATTTCGATCTCTGATCGAAAAACTGGACACACTCTCGACTATAAACCCATCCAACTCCGACCATCGCGACGCCTGGAACACATGGCCCTCCTACCAGAGCAACGCCGTACCACTACACCTCCATCCCCCATCTCGCGATCGCCTCCGATCCCATATCCAAGTTGCAAATGTCACGACATTCAAGTCCAGCCGTGTACCACCTAAAACCCTAGTTCGATCGAGACTGATCACCTCGACCATTTGAATTTTTTTTTTTACATTTTTCCCTTCATCCCCGATGCCATAGCTAGCTTCGACCACGAGCTCGCCCTCAACCATCACGTTGATCACTAGCGATTTGCAAATTTTCAAATTTCGCATTAACACAAAATCCTCATTAAATACCCAATTAAAAATTATGATAGTATCATCTAAAATCATGATTTTTCATCACGATTACATGTAGGTAATCCAAATTCGAATTTTAAACAGTTGATTTTTAACCAAAGTTTGAGCTTCACTGTATTATCCTATTTAAACATTTTAAATTAATTAAAAATTTACAGAACTATTTTTAAAATTATCTTCACATCCTAACAAACTATTTTCGTTTACATATCAAAGTCAGATATAGACTTTATTGTGAGATTTTGAATTTCTTTTATATCAAACCAAAACTGAAAACAGGAACAGAGCATGAGCAAACAGGTACTTGCACATACATACCAACACCGGATACATATCACAAGGAAAGCATGCTACATAAACTTGAGTTATTAAACCTTAAAAAAATGTTACTCTCCTTTTGAAAAGATGAAGCAGAGACTTTAAACTGGAAAATTGATAAATGCTTGAATCTGGAAACTTTAAATTGCTGAAGCCTTGATTGGTTTTGAACTGGAAGACTTTGAAAACTGAATTGTTTTGATTTATCTTGCTTGAACTTTAATAATTTGTTATAGGCTTTTGATTTTGAACTGAGTTGTTTTGAAGAAAGTTTACAGGTTTGAGTTTTGAGGAGAAAACTTTCAGGTTTGATAATCTTTGGCTTGCATTGTTTTGAACGAAAAGGAAAAGAAGTTTGACATATAAAAACAAATGCAGGCTGGTACTAGATTATTAAATTTTTGATCAGAGATTTTTATTTGCTTATGGGGCTGCTCTGCTGCATGCATCTATATTGTATGCTAAGATGTCTTTGCATTAATTAAGTTGTACAAAGTGATATAAATGCTTGTACCTTATTTTACTTGCCTTACCTTCATTTCGGCTGAGATGTATATTTCTTGTTTTCTTATACTTTCTAGCTTCTTATGCAAGCTTACCTGGTTTTACTTTATGCACTTGTGCTTCTCATGAATCAAAAGCTTTCAAATAAATTTTATATTACATTTTCCTTATTTTATAAATACATCTTCTTACTTTGTTTTGTTTAAACATATCAGAATGTATTTTGCTTTACTTTGGCCAAAGATATTTATAAAACTGAAATGATTCATAAAGAATTTACTTGAGTTCGGGGATACTCGCATCCATTTAACCATCTATTTCAAAAAATTTCATTCAAAAATAAATTTAATTATCGATTTAAAATAGATTAAAATTCGGGGTCGTTACAGACTTCCCCCCTTAAAAGAATTTCGTCCTCGAAATTACCAAGGAGACAAAAAGATAGATGAAGAATATTTCATCAACTCAACTGAACATCGATCTATTCTGCATTTGGCTTACCAAATCAGAATATCAATAACAGATACAAGAACGAATCTGTTTAAAACTTCACAAAATACTCGGGTTAACCAGATCTACGAAGTATGCAGTGGCATTGGTTAGTTCAAAGGGATAACTAACCATTCATAGAACATATCGGGACCCAAAGAATAGACAGATATATAGATACAATTTCAAAATTTTAGTTTAAAACTAAAGTATACCTATCAACCATAACAAACAAAGCAACCAAGGCAACTAATACATCCAAACAAACAATTTTGGCTCAGTTGGAGTTTACGTCCCATACAAATATATCGAATCTTCTTTCTGGATCTACCAGAAACTATCGAAGAATTGAGAAAAGGTGCTGAACAAAAGAGATTGATACAGAAAATTTGCTTCCTCGTTGTTACAGAGTATTGACCATTTATAGTCGTATTCCCTCTGTCCCCTATCTCATCCTCTTCTTGCACTCATACTTACTATCAGTGGATAGCAAGAGAATTTACTGAGGCATTCAGACGGATATCTGAGAGATTACTCATTCTAGGGTATACTTCACCCTATCTCTAATGAGCTACTTAACGTGTTATACTCCAGAGCTAAAGTTCAACCTTAGCTCTGATACCACGTGTAACGACTCGGGTTTTGCCCGCTCAAAAATCAACATCCGTACTTCACATTGTACTAGAATGCCACAGATTCGACCGTTCAAATCCGATTCGCCGGAGCTATAACACAACTAAGTAAATAACACAGCGGAAGAAAAGAATAATACATTGATATACAATATCTGTTCAACAGAGTGATACAATGAATATCAATATACATCAGAGATATGATACAACAAATAGCAGCGGAAAAGAAAACGATAACATCAACAGCGGAACAATATCAATAGAAGTGATAACTCCAAAATGATCTTCAGACAAGAATGAATCCACAACTCCAAGATAAGCAACTCCGATGAATGAACTAGCTCCAGATAATCTACTAAACCTGAATATTTGAAAAGAAACCCAACTCTAGACTGCTCGTGTGGAAAATTATGAGCACCCAAAGTTTAGGAAGGGAACAATAAACTCCGGATCAGTCATGGGACTGGTGTGAGCAACAAAAACAGTTTATCTTTAAACAAACACAAAAGGATTTTAAACATTGAAATCCGCAATGCTTTTGGAAAATGAAACTACCATAAGACCTCCCGCCACACACACAATGCAAACGCAGAATTGGAGGAGATTTCTTCTTATGATAGTCAAAGATGCTTACTACGCAAAATCAATTGGATATTATTATTAGTGCATAGTGCAGAAAACATTTTGAAAGTATAATATTAATCTTAGCCAGCATAGACATTCCGAACTATGCCTACTATAGCTACCATCTAAACAGTGGGGCGCCACCATAAGTAAATGGCAGGTTCTACAACTAATACCGTACAAAGTTCGTATTGGAAGAATGGATTTCCAACAAATGGTCAGGCTAAGGAACTTCCTTTCCTCCTGCCGAATGGGATCGCCTCTGGCTGGATGTCCCGAGAGACAAATTGCTCTCTGCCAACAAGGCCGGGTTACCCCTGTAACAGGTAACTCACGAATATGCCACCTCCCGGTCCTTTGGGACCTTTATCCGAGCGCTCGATAACCAACATCACACATAAATAAGTGTATCCACATGAGTAAGTATCTGGGCTCCATACCATGATACCACCCTTTTCCAGAAGGAAATGACATATCCTAAAGGGCGCGACCCTCATAACCTTGCCGCAACATTCCTGTTTCGACCATTTCCGGTTTGTGAGGCCCTGACGAAGTCTCGTCCACAAAGCTACGCTTTTTCAAAAAGCCACGCTTTGGGTCAACAAATGATCAACCTATGATCACAAAGATAAATGATCAAACAAATGATCATAACACAAATGATCAAACACTGATCATCACACAGCAACACTCAGCATGCCACATTACCAAATTGGGAGTATATCGCTGATAAATT
The DNA here is from genome assembly GCA_030737815.1 of Allium fistulosum. Taxonomy (NCBI): domain Eukaryota; kingdom Viridiplantae; phylum Streptophyta; class Magnoliopsida; order Asparagales; family Amaryllidaceae; genus Allium; species Allium fistulosum. The sequence continues at coordinate 156,937,794 of CM060901.1, forward strand.
TCAACTACATAACCTCTGAGCTCGTACGTCTCAGAGAAGGGTGTTAAGCTAAGAGAATAAATTCTCCGCCACCAAACAGAAATGTATTTGAAAGAAATCGGCTTTATATCTCAAAGTGTAATGTCAGACATACAATCCATGCAAGTCTGTTCCGGGTTCGAACAGAAGCGAAGGCACTTCTCACGAAGCCCTTGCAAATCCGGATAATTTCCAATCACGTCCGGACTTCCTGTCACTAAGGATGATAAAACCTATATACCGGTGATCAGCCGATGTAGAGTAACTCGACGGTAATCCTTCCGTTTTCAAAAATATCCGGTCTTCAACACCGGTCTTCAAATGCCATCCATAACGACGTATAACATATTCGGAATGGGTTATACGACCCAAAGGTCCTCTCCCGGCTAAACCGAATAGTGAGCGTAATATTTAAAAACATATGGATATTGGGATTTCAATTAAGTCACAACTTAAACCCAAAATCTTTCTTTTCAAATGGTTTAACAAATTACCATTTTAAATCTTTAAACAAAAAGATTCAACCTTTATGGTTTAAACAGTTTCCACACTTTAATCTTTTAAACAAAAGATTCATTCACAGATTTTCCAAATTAATTTCCATTTCAATTTGATTAACTCGTTAAACCTTTAAGTCAAGATTTAACTTATAGCTTTCAAAACAATTTTATTTCGAATGATTTAAACCAATCATTATTTTAAATCTGTTAAAGATAACAGATTCGATTCATAGCTTTCAAAACAATTCATTCATAACTTGGAAAACCATTTTCAATTCAATATTGAAATTCCTTTAATTAAACTGGAATTTCATTTCTTATATGAAAGCTTTTATTCTTTTAAAACAAATAGTTTCATTTCAGAAAATTTGATTCATTCATAAGAGTTAAAGTCTTTGGGTTAAATCCAAATTCTCAAAATTATACTTTTAAATGGTTTAAATTCAGATAAACACATTTATATCATTTTTAACCGTAACTTCAAATCATAGGATTCAATTTCAACTTGAATTCAAATTTAAATCAAATTATTTAAAATTTCAAAACTCGATTAAGTTATTCAAAATAACTTTTATCTTGAAATTCCATTTCAAAAGCTTTTCATTTTAAACCCGAATTTCAAATTTCAAAATCAACTGAAATTAAAATTTCAATTTCAAAAACATCAAATTTAAATTATCTGTGACTTAACTGATTTCCACGTGAAATCCATATTTGTGTGTGTAAAAGTGTGGTCCAGGGGTTTTACACAGTAGTGCAACATCATACAATCATCATAGATCAGAATATAGAAACATAGTCGATAAGCGATATAAACTATAACGCTCATCTTTATTCACAGATCACAGATATATATCACAGATAAGTAAATTACAAATCACAATATAAATCATGGTATATCACAAAGCATCATATATCAGGAAATATTAAACAATCAGGTCATACAATAGAATCCAAACATCCATAAGTAAGATCAATTAATTATCTGAGAGATTTAAATCAGATTAATTACTTATGAATAAATTACTAATCTTGGTTAATTAACATTAATTAATTACGAACCATTTTAATTAATTATCCTTTAATCATTTATTAATTAATCTTTAAGTTAATTACATAATTAATTAACCTTGAATTATTAAATAAATCAACCTTAATTAATAATTAAGTCACTTTAATCATTAAATAATTTACTTTTAATTATTTAATTATTCTTTAATTAATTATCTTTAATTAATCAAGTACTTAATCCTTTATTCTCTTTCATTAATTAACCTCTAATTAATTTGAATAAGTAATTATTCTTTAATTACTTCCATTAATTAAATCTTAAGTAATTATCCTTTTAATTACCTTCATTAATCAATTCTTCTTTAATCATTTTCATTGACTAATAAATCTTTAATTAATTAATTAATTAATTAATCAATAATTATTGATTAATTATACTAGAATTAATTAAGAGATTATGTTTCAATTACAAAGACCTTAAATAATTAATTTAGACATATATCTTAATTTATTGACTATTTAAACCCATTTTAAAATTGTTTAAAACATTCTAATTAATAAAGTTTACTTGAATTTTAAAACTAGGATTCAAACTCAGTTTTGAACCATACTTAAGATTTTATTTAAAATTTGCTTCAGATTTTAACTTCAAAATTTTTTTAGTTGAAAACAAATCAGGTTTCTAAAGAAACCTATAACCATTACAATACCCGAGTCTCCCCTTCAGTTACTCCGGGTAAAACCCTCTACCACTTCGAACAAATGATCAAATTACCCGAGCCCCATCAAATTTTACTCGAGTAAAACTCGAGTCACCTGGCACTGTTTTGAAAACCGTGGAAACAAGTAACCCGAGGCGATCCCTTATTCTTCTTCGAGTCGTCCTGCAAATATCACGAGACTTCCCCTAGTCGAACTCGTCTTCCCCAAAAATATCGCCTGTATCCAATCGTGCACGGTGCACGTGCACCGCCCCTTCTGGCCAACGATGAACTGAGCGACGCTTCCCTCCGACCACACGACCTCTCGCGAACTCGAAGATATCCCCAGTTCGATCAATAAACTCGTGATTGAAAATTTCGATCTCTGATCGAAAAACTGGACACACTCTCGACTATAAACCCATCCAACTCCGACCATCGCGACGCCTGGAACACATGGCCCTCCTACCAGAGCAACGCCGTACCACTACACCTCCATCCCCCATCTCGCGATCGCCTCCGATCCCATATCCAAGTCGCAAATGTCACGACATTCAAGTCCAGCCGTGTACCACCTAAAACCCTAGTTCGATCGAGACTGATCACCTCGGCCATTTGAATTTTTTTAAACATTTTTCCCTTCATCCCCGATGCCATAGCTAGCTTCGACCACGAGCTCGCCCTCAACCATCACGTTGATCACCGGCGGTTCGCAAATTTTCAAATTTCGCATTAACACAAAATCCTCATTAAATACCCAATTAAAAATTATGATAGTATCATCTAAAATCATGATTTTTCATCACGATTACATGTAGGTAATCCAAATTCGAATTTTAAACAGTTGATTTTTAACCAAAGTTTGAGCTTCACTGTATTATCCTATTTAAACATTTTAAATTAATTTAAAATTTACAGAACTATTTTTAAAATTATCTTCACATCCTAACAAACTATTTTCGTTTACATATCAAAGTCAGATATAGACTTTATTGTGAGATTTTGAATTTCTTTTATATCAAACCAAAACTGAAAACAGGAACAGAGCATGAGCAAACAGGTACTTGCACATACATACCAACACCAGATACATATCACAAGGAAAGCATGCTACATAAACTTGAGTTATTAAACCTTTAAAAAAAATGTTACTCACCTTTTGAAAAGATGAAGCAGAGACTTTAAACTGGAAAATTGATAAATGCTTGAATCTGGAAACTTTAAATTGCTGAAGCCTTGATTGGTTTTGAACTGGAAGACTTTGAAAACTGAATTGTTTTGATTTATCTTGCTTGAACTTTAATAATTTGTTATATGCTTTTGATTTTGAACTGAGTTGTTTTGAAGAAAGTTTACAGGTTTGAGTTTTGAGGAGAAAACTTTCAGGTTTGATAATCTTTGGCTTGCATTGTTTTGAACGAAAAGGAAAAGAAGTTTGACATATAAAAACAAATGCAGGCTGGTACTAGATTATTAAATTTTTGATCAGAGATTTTTATTTGCTTATGGGGCTGCTCTGCTGCATGCATCTATATTGTATGCTAAGATGTCTTTGCATTAATTAAGTTGTACAAAGTGATATAAATGCTTGTACCTTATTTTACTTGCCTTACCTTCATTTCGGCTGAGATGTATATTTCTTGTTTTCTTATACTTTCTAGCTTCTTATGCAAGCTTACCTGGTTTTACTTTATGCACTTGTGCTTCTCATGAATCAAAAGCTTTCAAATAAATTTTATATTACATTTTCCTTATTTTATAAATACATCTTCTTACTTTGTTTTGTTTAAACATATCAAAATGTATTTTGCTTTACTTTGGCCAAAGATATTTATAAAACTGAAATGATTCATACAGAATTTACTTGAGTTCGGTGATACTCGCATCCATTTAACCATCTATTTCACAAATTTTCATTCAAAAATAAATTTAATTATCGATTTAAAATAGATTAAAATTCGGGGTCGTTACAGACTTCCCCCCTTAAAAGAATTTCGTCCTCGAAATTACCAAGGAGTCAAAAAGATAGATGAAGAATATGTCATCAACTGAACTGAACATCGATCTATTCTGCATTTGGCTTACCAAATCAGAATATCAATAACAGATACAAGAACGAATCTGTTTAAAACTTCAAAAAATACTCGGGTTAACCAGATCTACGAAGTATGCAGTGGCATTGGTTAGTTCAAAGGGATAACTAACCATTTATAGAACATATCGGGACCCAAAGAATAGACAGATATATAGATACAATTTCAAAATTTTAGTTTAAAACTAAAGTATACCTATCAACCATAACAAACAAAGCAACCAAGGCAACTAATACATCCAAACAAATAATTTTGGCTCAGTTGGAGTTTATGTCCCATACAAATATATCGAATCTTCTTTCTGGATCTACCAGAAACTATCGAAGAATTGAGAAAAGGTGCTGAACAAAAGAGATTGATACAGAAAATTTGCTTCCTCGTTGTTACAGAGTATTGACCATTTATAGTCGTATTCCCTCTGTCCCCTATCTCATCCTCTTCTTGCACTCATACTTACTATCAGTGGATAGCAAGAGAATTTACTGAGGCATTCGGACGGATATCTGAGAGATTACTCATTCTAGGGTATACTTCACCCTATCTCTAATGAGCTACTTAACGTGTTATACTCCTCAGCTAAAGTTCAACCTTAGCTCTGATACCACGTGTAACGACTCGGGTTTTTCCCGCTCGAAAATCAACATCCGTACTTCACATTGTACTAGAATGCCGCAGATTCGACCGTTCAAATCCGATTCGCCGGAGCTATAACACAATTAAGTAAATAACACAGTGGAAGAAAAGAATAATACATTGATATACAATATCTGTTCAACAGAGTGATACAATGAATATCAATATACATCAAAGATATGATACAACAAATAGCAGCGGAAAAGAAAACGATAACATCAGCAGCGGAACAATATCAATAGAAGTGATAACTCCAAAATGATCTACAGACAAGAATGAATCCACAACTCCAAGATAAGCAACTCCGATGAATGAACTAGCTCCAGATAATCTACTAAACCTGAATATTTGAAAAGAAACCCAACTCTAGACTGCTCGTGTGGAAAATTATGAGCACCCAGAGTTTAGGAAGGGAACAATAAACTCCGGATCAGTCATGGGACTGGTGTGAGCAACAAAAACAGTTTATCTTTAAACAAACACAAAAGGATTTTAAACATTGAAATCCACAATGCTTTTGGAAAATGAAACTACCATAAGACCTCCCGCCACACACACAATGCAAACGCATAATTGGAGGAGATTTTTTCTTATGATAGTCAAAGATGCTTACTACGCAAAATCAATTGGATATTATTATTAGTGCATAGTGCAGAAAACATTTTGAAAGTATAATATTAATCTTAGCCAGCATAGACATTCCGAACTATGCCTACTATAGCTACCATCTAAATAGTGGGGCGCCACCATAAGTAAATGGCAGGTTCTACAACTAATACCGTACAAAGTTCGTATTGGAAGAATGGATTTCCAACAAATGGTCAGGCTAAGGAACTTCCTTTCCTCCTGCCGAATGGGATCGCCTCTGGCTGGACGTCCCGAGAGACAAACTGCTCTCTGCCAACAAGGCCGGGTTACCCCTGTAACAGGTAACTCACGAATATGCCACCTCCCGGTCCTTTGGGACCTTTATCCGAGCGCTCGATAACCAACATCACACATAAATAAGTGTATCCACATGAGTAAGTATCTGGGCTCCATACCATGATACCACCCTTTTCCAGAAGGAAATGACATACCCTAAAGGGCGCGACCCTCGTAACCTTGCCGCAACATTCCTGTTTCGACCATTTCCGGTTTGTGAGGCCCTGATGAAGTCTCATCCACAATGCTATGCTTTTTCAAAAAGCCACGCTTTGGGTCAACAAATGATCAACCTATGATCACAAAGATAAATGATCAAACAAATGATCATAACACAAATGATCAAACACTGATCATCACACAGCAACACTCAGCATGCCACATTACCAAATTGGGAGTATATCGCTGATAAATTTCAACTACATAACCTCTGAGCTCGTACGTCTCAAAGAAGGGTGTTAAGCTAAGAGAATAAATTCTCCGCCACCAAACAGAAATGTATTTGAAAGAAATCGGCTTTATATCTCAAAGTGTAATGTCAGACATACAATCCATGCAAGTCTGTTCCGGGTTCGAACAGAACCGAAGGCACTTCTCACGAAGCCCTTGCAAATCCGGATAATTTCCATTCACGTTCGGACTTCCCGTCACTAAGGATGATAAAACCTCTATACCGGGGATCAGCCGATGTAGAGTAACTCGACGGTAATCCTTCCGTTTTCAAAAATATCCGGTCTTCAACACCGGTCTTCAAATGCCATCCATAACGACGTATCACATATTTGGAATGGGTTATACGACCCAAAGGTCCTCTCCCGGCTAAACCGAATAGTGAGCGTAATATTTAAAAACATATGGATATTGGGATTTCAATTAAGTCACAACTTAAACCCAAAATCTTTCTTTTCAAATGGTTTAACAAATTACCATTTTAAATCTTTAAACAAAAAGATTCAACCTTTACGGTTTAAACAGTTTCCACACTTTAATCTTTTAAACAAAAGATTCATTCACAGATTTTCCAAATTAATTTCCATTTCAATTTGATTAACTCGTTAAACCTTTAAGTCAAGATTTAACTTATAGCTTTCAAAACAATTTTATTTCGAATGATTTAAACCAATCATTATTTTAAATCTGTTAAAGATAACAGATTCGATTCATAGCTTTCAAAACAATTCATTCATAACTTGGAAAACCATTTTCAATTCAATATTGAAATTCCTTTAATTAAACTGGAATTTCATTTCTTATATGAAAGCTTTTATTCTTTTAAAACAAATAGTTTCATTTCAGAAAATTTGATTCATTCATACGAGTTAAAGTCTTTGGGTTAAATCCAAATTCTCAAAATTATATTTTTAAATGGTTTAAATTCAGATAAACACATTTATATCATTTTTAACCGTAACTTCAAATCATAGGTTTCAATTTCAACTTGAATTCAAATTTAAATCAAATTATTTAAAATTTCAAAACTCGATTAAGTTATTCAAAATAACTTTTATCTTGAAATTCCATTTCAAAAGCTTTTCATTTTAAACCCGAATTTCAAATTTCAAAATCAACTGAAATTAAAATTTCAATTTCAAAAACATCAAATTTAAATTATCTGTGACTTAACTGATTTCCACGTGAAATCCATATTTGTGTGTGTAAAAGTGTGGTCCAGGGGTTTTACACAGTAGTGCAACATCATACAATCATCATAGATCAGAATACAGAAACATAGTCGATAAGCGATATAAACTATAACGCTCATCTTTATTCACAGATCACAGATATATATCACAGATAAGTAAATTACAAATCACAACATAAATCAGGGTATATCACAAAGCATCATATATCAGGAAATATCAAACAATCAAGTCATTCAATAGAATCCAAACATCCATAAGTAAGATCAATTAATTATCTGAGAGATTTAAATCAGATTAATTACTTATGAATAAATTTGTGACGACCGCCCATGACCCCTGCACCAAATCTAAAGATAGAGCGCTGTAAAGTGTGTCAGGCGACCATGGACAATTGTCAAGGTAAGATTAAAACAACAGAGTCTATCGTATTACTCACAGCGCATGGACAAAATACAATAGAACATATGTATAGTGAAGCTTTACAGAACAAAATGACATCATATAAAACTCCATAATAGTTGAATACAAGCATCCACATAGTCAATACATCAAGCCTCACTACATATCTCTCAGAGAATACAACACAGCGGAATATCTAGTACATATAATAAGAAGATAATATGCAACCCTCTAGCTCGTCTTCGATATCAGCACCGTGAGAAGAGAACAGCACCTGTCACCTGCTACCTAGTCTGCCCATCCCAAAATGGACGAACAGCCCAAGGCAATAAGAATTTAAACATAAAGCCTTGAGTCAGACAACAGTCTTAGTGAGCAGTAAATTAACTAACAACATACCAACAGAGCATAAAGGAAAAAGGAATAGGAATACAACTCTCCCACTCCAACCTCATTCTACAGTGATAGCCCCCAGACACACACTAAGCAGAAGCAAACATAGCAGAGCATACAATTTAAAGTAAAACTACTATCACTCGAGTCAAGGGCGATGTTTTCCAAATACCAAGGCCTAAATCAGATAAGCACCCAGAAAATACCGCTCTTGAGTCCGAATGACGATACAACTAAACATCCATGACTCTGGCTATCACTGTTATCATTGCTTCGATATCACCGTTAATTGAATGACCGGCACATTCTTTCAGCCGTCCGTCAAGGGCTAATGGAAACCCCGGTTCTAGACATAACTCCCGCACGTCGTCGCAGCCCGTGCCTAGGACTATCGAATCTGCCCAGAGTACTCGACCATCAACAGTTGGCCGTTGGGACTATCGAATCTGCCCAAACGTACTCTTGCTTAGAGCATGCTAGAACCTTCAACAACGATGCTATCCAAGCCTCCTAATCATCCTCCTCGACGACTATTCTCATATCCATTCATTATCCTCAACTCGAATCATATCACCGAGTTATCAACATGCTTGGAATGATCCCGTCTGGATTAGACCAAGTCTTCATCATATGATTTCCTCGCTTCATTACATCCTCGCAAAGCCTCATCTCAACATCACATCATCGAATCTATGCATAAGAGCTTCATCATTCCGCTACATATGCCACGAGCAGCTTTTCCAATTCAAGAGCCTTTCCCTTAGCTTTTGAATCGTCTTCGGTCTAAATCTAATCATCAATCATCTAGTTCATAACAATCAATCAAATCAAACATCAATCCAAACAATCAAGCATTCAAATATGATCTAAGTAGACAATTATAACAATAATGGCATTTTCGTAATTAAAGAGTTGAAAGTCCAATAAGCATGAAAACATGGATTATATCTCTACAAACTTGATGAATGAACTTGCATAGGTTAACATATGATAAAATGGATGTAACATCATCATGAACAATGGATCTATATGGATCTACACTGTGGATGAAGAAAATGCATGGAAATCTCTATTTTAACACCAAATCGAGCCAACAATCCGATATACTCCTTTGGATCCGTGTGAGAGATAATCACCACTCACCAAATCACCTAAACAACCCCAAATCAACACGCTTCAGATCTGGACAGCAAAGGATCAAGCTTGATCTATCACAAATCCGCTTCAAATGAAGAAATCTCTCTTGAAAAGATGAAGATCTTCAATCTAAGCTCTTGAATCTTCAATCTTGATCTTCGATTTGAATGGATGGAAGCACTAGATTAGAGTGGAGAAAAGAAGTGAAGATGTGTAGAAGTCGAGCTCTCAAAATGGCAGCACTTCGTCGCTCCAAAAATCCGGATCCCAAAAATGAAAGAAGCCCTCCTATTTATAGCTGAAATCCTTATCTCGTCTGTCTCCATGAGTCGTTTACGACTCACGACTCAAAGCCCTACGACTCAACGACTTAACACACTTCAGCCTATGACTCACAATAAATCGGCTATCTCCTAAGTCGTCTCCGACTTATAGTATGCGCCTACGACTCATCCACTTGCGCGAGTTATCACCTACGCGCGACTCAACAGCTTACGACTCATCCCTTAACTCGTCCACGACTTAACTGGTTAGACGAGACAACCCATTCTACGACTCATCAAACAACAGGGATACGACTCATCAGATAACTTGGGTACGACTCATCTCCTAAGTCATCTACGACTCAACACATAGGCTACGACTTAAAGGATACGACTTAACTGGTTAGACGACTCATCACTTAACTCAGTCAGCTCTTACGTCGTAAATCCTTAGGTCGGTCACTTACTTAGGTTGTCTATCCCTTAACTCGGCGACGACTTACAACCTACGACTTAACACTCGCCGAGTTAACTTCGACCTACTGACTTAGCCCAGCAACGACTTATCCCCTTAGGTCGCACTTTCCTTAAGTCGGTCAGTCAATTTAAGTCATCCCACGACTTACTTCCTACACGACCTAGGCTCCAAACATTTCAACTCTTAAGTCGTTCAAATGACTTAACCCCAAGTCCTGGATCACTCCTATCTCCTAAGTCGTATACGACTCACGACTCATGCTAAGTCGTGAACGACTTAGGACTTAGGCGAAATTTGCCTAAAATCTGAAATGGCTCAAAATGCTAAAACTCCAGATTTGACGAACTTTTCGATCCGTGAAAATATGGGTCGTTACATTCTCTCCCCCTTAGGAATTTCGCCCCCGAAATTCCAAACAAACAAAGCAATCAAAGACTATTCTGTACGCCTACCAACCATAACAACCAGCAAACCATGCATCCAATTCTAGCTTAGCGTACAGAATTCTAAGACTTAGAACAAGTTACAATGTTGTTAGATGATACGACACCTTAGGGCCATACCTTGAAGAGTTCGGGATGAGCTGCTTTCATCCTCTCTTCCACCTCCCACGTACAGTCGTTATCATCATCACTCCATTGTATCTTGAGCAACTTAACTACCTTCCTCCTAAGCTGTTTCGTGTCGGTTTCAACAACACGAAGCGGCTTACGAGGTCTTCTATCAACTGGATCAACTTCGAAGTCTTCACAGCTATCAGCAGAAACCACTGTATTCGAGTCATGCACATACTTCCGTAGATATGATACATGAAAAACATTGTGCACACCCGACATCTTCTCAGGTAACTCCAACCTATAGGCGAGCTTTCCAATTCGCTCGATGATCGGGAATGGTCCAACAAATCTCGGAGTCAATTTTCCTTTCTTCCCGAATCGAATAACATTCTTTAGTGGAGAAATCTTCTCGAAAACCATATCTCCTGCGTCGAATTCCAAATCCTTTCGACGCTTATCAGCATAACTCTTTTGACGGTCTTGGGCTTCCTTCATTCGTTGCCGAATGATCTCTATACAATCTGAAGTCTGACGAATCATCTCTGGCCCAAGCATCAGCTTTTCTCCAGTTTCCAACCAACATGTTGGAGAGTTACACGGTCTTCCATACAATGCCTCATACGGTGCCATACCAATGCTTGACTGGTAACTGTTGTTGTATGCAAACTCCACCAAATGAAGGTGATCTTCCCATGATCCTCCGAAATCCAAAACATAAGCTCTGAGGAGATCTTCCAAAACTCGGTTGACTCTCTCGGTCTGACCATCTGTTTGAGGGTGATAAGCTGTACTCAAACACAACTCGGTTCCCAAAACTTCCTGGAAGCTCTTCCAAAATCCACTAGTGAACAATGGGTCTCGATCGCTCACTATACTCTTCGGAATACCATGGAAACGAACTATCCACTTAACATACAACTCAGCCAACTTTGATGCAGTCCTAGTCGATCGAATAGGAATGAATCGTGCACTCTTAGTCAGACGATCCACAGTGACCCAAATCCCTTCATTTCCCGTTCTGGTTCTAGGCAATCCATCGATAAAATCCATCGACACTTGTTCCCACTTCCATGTAGGAACTTCTAATAGCTGAAGCAATCCACTTGGCTTCTTCTGTTCGGCCTTCACCAACTGGCAGTTCATACACTTGGAAATAAAATTTCCAACATCCTTCTTCATACCTTCCCAGTAGTAGGTTCTCTTCATATCCCGATACATCTTATTTCCACCTGGACGAATTGTCAGCTTCGAGTGATGACTTTCCTTCAGAACTTCACTCCTCAATTCATCTATATCGGGAACAACTAGTCGTCCTTGCTTCCGAAGCTAACCCTCTCGATCGACCTCGAATCCTTTATCCTTTTCTGGATCCAATCCAGATTCCAATTCACGGATAATCTTGACAAGCTTATCATCTCGCTTTTGGCTCTCACCAATCCTTTCCACAAGAGTGGGTCTTATTGATAAGTTTGCCAATATCTCAGTTTCCAATTCGCATCTAGGCCTGAAGTCAAATCCAGCTAAATACTCGAGACTCTTCCATTCTGAAAACATGACTCCCAATCTTGCATGTCTTCGACTTAACGCATCTGCCACTGCGTTACCTTTTCCCGAAGTATAAGCTATACCAAAATCATATGATGCTAAAAACTCTAGCCAACGTTGCTGCCGAAGATTCAAATCCTTTTGGGAGAAAAGATACTTCAATGACTTGTGATCCATGAACAACTCAAATCGAACTCCCAACAGATAATGTCTCCACATCTTCAAAGCAAATACAATCGCCGCTAACTCCAAATCATGAGTCGGGTAATTCCTTTCATGCGGCTTCAGTTGTCGACTGGCATACGCAACAACTTTATCCTTCTACATCAACACTGCTCCAAGTCCAGTACCACATGCGTCGGTGTAAACCACCATCTCACCATTCCCACTTGGAATAGTCAAAACAGGAGCACTCGTCAATCTCTCTTTCAGGAATCCAAAAGCTTGCTCACACTTAGCATCCCAACTGAACACTTGGTTCTTTTTCGTCAATCCTGTTAACGGTGCAGCTACCTTGGAGAAGTCTTTGATAAACCGTCGATAATATCCTGCTAATCCAAGAAAACTTCTCATATCAGATGCATTCTTAGGTCTAACCCAATCCTGGATTGCTGCCACCTTAGCGGGATCAACCGCTATTCCACTTCTAGAAATCACATGGCCTAAGAACCTCACTTCACTCTTCCAGAAGTGACACTTCGAAAACTTAGCCTTCAGCTGATGTTTCCGTAAGATTTCCAAAACAATACGCAAGTGCGTCTTGTGCTCTTCTTCAGTTCTGGAATAAATCAGAATATCATCCACGAACACAAGTACGAACTTGTTCAACTGATCTCTGAACACTCTATTCATAAGATCCACAAAATATGCTGGCGCGTTAGTCAATCCAAACGGCATTACCAGCCACTCAAAGAAACCGGATGGTGTCCTAAAAGCAGTCTTCGGCACACTATCCTTAGCCACTCTCAACTGGTGAAATCCCGTTGCCAAATCCATCTAAGAAAACACCTTAGCCTCGTGAAGCTGATCAAACAAGTCATCTATTCTCGGCAATGGATACTTGTTCTTCTTTGTCACCTTATTCAACTCACGATAATCCACACACAATCTCAATGATCCATCTGCCTTGGTTGCGAACACAACTGGTGCACCCCACTCGGACACACTACGCCGAATGAATCCTTTCTGTAAAAGATCATCAACTTGCACCCTCAACTCCTGCTGTTCCCTAGGCGCCATCCGCCTAAGAGGCATCACAACCGGTCTGGCTCCTTCAACTAGATCTATACGAAATTCGATCTCTCTATGCGGCGGCAACCCTTTGACTTCGTCAAAGACATCCTCGAATCCATTAGCGATCGGCACTGATGACAGTCCATCCCGTGGAACAACTAGCGAATACATGAAGCTCATGAAGACGCCTTCTTCATGCTTACATCGTATCACAATCTTTCGCCCCTCCACATTCTCGACTGTCACTTCCAACCTTTCGCAATCAACCTTAGCCGCATACTTCCTAAGCCAGTCCATACCCAAAATAATTCCGAACCCCGCAAAGTTCAGAACAAAGCAATCACAAACAAAAGAGCAACCATGACTCGATACAACTAGACCACGACATAACATACACAAACAAGACGAACCCCCAACTGGATTAGTCACAACCAATGGCCTATCAACAATATCCGGTTCCAAACCTAACCGGCCTACGAGTTCATTACAAACAAACGAATGCGACGCTCCACTATCAAACAAAACTCTAACTGGAGCACCACATAGGAAAAGAGTACCTTGAACAACCACACTCTTTCCTTTCTCTTCAGCAGTAGGAGCTTTCGAAGACGACGGAACAGCTCCCAAAGCATAAGCTTGCACAATCTGCTTATCTCTCCTCGGTTCTGGACAATTCTTCCTGAAATGCCCCGGCTTGTCACAGTTATGACACTTCATTGGCACCTTAGGATTCTTACAATCCTTCGAGAAATGGCCCTTCTGCTGACAGTTGTAGCAAGTCACCTCGCCTTTCGGCTTCTTCTGGCCATCCTTACCCTTCTGCTGCTGGTGCTTCCTCTTCTTGCTTCCACCCTGCTGGGGTTTAGACTCTTCCCTAGTCACAGCAACAATAGATCCTTCCTTAGGAAACAGACTCTCATGCCTAAGAGCTTTCTCCACAAGCTTCTCAAATGAATCGTCCAAATGATCCACCAACTGTCTCCCTAGATAACTGTCCAAGCCTGTCACAAACTTCTCATTCTTCTGATAAGCAGATTCAATATACGACCGGGCATACTTGGACAAAGCTTCGAACTCAGAAACATACTCAAGAACTGATCTTCCACCTTGCTTGAGCTCCACAAACCTCTTGAACAGAACAGACTTCTGAGCTGTAGAAATGAACTTAGCTTCAAATCTAGCTTGGAATTGCTCCCAAGTAATATCTTCCTCCGCAGTATTGATGGTAATAGAGTTCCACCAATCAGAGGCTCTCCCTTGAAGCTGCCTTGATGCCAACTTCCTCTTAGTTGCATCATCAATTCCCAAATCACCAAAGATCCTTCTACAAGCATCCATCCACCTCTGGACTTCGATAGTTGATTCTGTTCCCAAGAAAACCTTCCCTCCAAGAGCAGTATAATCCTTGCACAACTTAGCAAAATCCACTGGTTTCGGAGTTTGGACTTGAACTCCAACATCAACTGCCGCCCCCGGAACTGGTATCCTCCTCATGATCGAAGTCATCATAGCTTCGAACATGGCTGCATAATCAGTAGTCTCTTCAGTAGCACGGCCTTCCCTAGCAGCTGGTCTCCCTCTTTGACTCATTCTCAATATCTATAAAAAGGAATGATTAGAACATCTAGAGAAACAACTGCATAAAGGACTAACTTACTGCTAAACTACTATATTATATATAGTAATCATCCATCAAAATACAATTACGTCTCTCATACGTAGTTACGACAGCGAGCGTTGGGTAAAATCGATTAACCAATGCTCTAATACCAAATGTGACGACCGCCCATGACCCCTGCACCAAATCTAAAGATAGAGCGCTGTAAAGTGTGCCAGGCGACCATGGACAATTGTCAAGGTAAGATTAAAACAACAGAGTCTATCGTATTACTCACAGCGCATGGACAAAATACAATAGAACATATGTATAGTGAAGCTTTAAAGAACAAAATGACATCATATAAAACTCCATAATAGTTGAATACAAGCATCCACATAGTCAATACATCAAGCCTCACTACATATCTCTCAGAGAATACAACACAGCGGAATATCTAGTACATATAATAAGAAGATAATATGCAACCCTCCAGCTCGTCTTCGATATCAGCACCGTGAGAAGAGAACAGCACCTGTCACCTGCTACCTAGTCTGCCCGTCCCAAAATGGACGAACAACCCAAGGCAATAAGAATTTAAACATAAAGCCTTGAGTCAGACAACAGTCTTAGTGAGCAGTAAATTAACTAACAACATACCAACAGAGCATAAAGGAAAAAGGAATAGGAATACAACTCTCCCACTCCAACCTCATTCTATAGTGATAGCCCCCAGACACACACTAAGCAGAAGCAAACATAGCAGAGCATACAATTTAAAGTAAAACTACTATCACTCGAGTCAAGGGCGATGTTTTCCAAATACCAAGGCCTAAATCAGATAAGCACCCAGAAAATACCGCTCTTGAGTCCGAATGACGATACAACCAAACATCCATGACTCTGGCTATCACTGTTATCATTGCTTCGATATCACCGTTAATTGAATGACCGGCACATTCTTTCAGCCGTCCGTCAAGGGCTAATGGAAACCCCGGTTCTAGACATAACTCCCGCACGTCGTCGCAGCCCGTGCCTAGGACTATCGAATCTGCCCAGAGTACTCGACCATCAACAGTTGGCCGTTGGGACTATCGAATCTGCCCAAACGTACTCTTGCTTAGAGCATGCTAGAACCTTCAACAACGATGCTATCCAAGCCTCCTAGTCATCCTCCTCGACGACTATTCTCATATCCATTCATTATCCTCAACTCGAATCATATCACCGAGTTATCAACATGCTTGGAATGATCCCGTCCGGATTAGACCAAGTCTTCATCATATGATTTCCTCGCTTCATTACATCCTCGCAAAGCCTCATCTCAACATCACATCATCGAATCTATGCATAAGAGCTTCATCATTCCGCTACATATGCCACGAGCAGCTTTTCCAATTCAAGAGCCTTTCCCTTAGCTTTTGAATCGTCTTCGGTCTAAATCTAATCATCAATCATCTAGTTCATAACAATCAATCAAACATCAATCCAAACAATCAAGCATTCAAATATGATCTAAGTAGACAATTATAACAATAATGGCATTTTCGTAATTAAAGAGTTGAAAGTCCAATAAGCATGAAAACATGGATTATATCTCTACAAACATGATGAATGAACTTGCATAGGTTAACATATGATAAAATGGATGTAACATCATCATGAACAATGGATCTATATGGATCTACACTTTGGACGAAGAAAATGCATGGAAATCTCTATTTTAACACCAAATCGAGCCAACAATCCGATATACTCCTTTGGATCCGTGTGAGAGATAATCACCACTCACCAAATCACCTAAACAACCCCAAATCAACACGCTTCAGATCTGGACAGCAAAGGATCAAGCTTGATCTATCACAAATCCGCTTCAAATGAAGAAATCTCTCTTGAAAAGATGAAGATCTTCAATCTAAGCTCTTGAATCTTCAATCTTGATCTTCGATTTGGATGGATGGAAGCACTAGATTAGAGTGGAGAAAAGAAGTGAAGAAGTGTAGAAGTCGTGCTCTCAAAATGGCAGCACTTCGTCGCTCCAAAAATCCGGATCCCAAAAATGAAGAGAAGCCCTCCTATTTATAGCTGAAATCCTTATCTCGTCTGTCTCCATGAGTCGTTTACGACTCACGACTCAAAGCCCTACGACTCAACGACTTAACACACTTCAGCCTATGACTCACAATAAATCGGCTATCTCCTAAGTCGTCTCCGACTTATAGTATGCGCCTACGACTCATCCACTTGCGCGAGTTATCACCTACGCGCGACTCAACAGCTTACGACTCATCCCTTAACTCGTCCACGACTTAACTGGTTAGACGAGACAACCCATTCTACGACTCATCAAACAACAGGGATACGACTCATCAGATAACTTGGGTACGACTCATCTCCTAAGTCGTCTACGACTCAACACATAGGCTACGACTTAAAGGATACAACTTAACTGGTTAGACGACTCATCACTTAACTCAGTCAGCTCTTACGTCGTAAATCCCTAGGTCGGTCACTTACTTAGGTTGTCTATCCCTTAACTCGGCGACGACTTACAACCTACGACTTAACACTCGCCGAGTTAACTTCGACCTACTGACTTAGCCCAGCAACGACTTATCCCCTTAGGTCGCACTTTCCTTAAGTCGGTCAGTCAATTTAAGTCATCCCACGACTTACTTCCTACACGACCTAGGCTCCAAACATTTCAACTCTTAAGTCGTTCAAATGACTTAACCCCAAGTCCTGGATCACTCCTATCTCCTAAGTCGTATACGACTCACGACTCATGCTAAGTCGTGAACGACTTAGGACTTAGGCGAAATTTGCCTAAAATCTGAAATGGCTCAAAATGCTAAAACTCCAGATTTGACGAACTTTTCGATCCGTGAAAATACGGGTCGTTACAAAATTACTAATCTTGGTTAATTAACATCAATTAATTATGAACCATTTTAATTAATTATCCTTTAATCATTTATTAATTAATCTTTAAGTTAATTACATAATTAATTAACCTTGAATTATTAAATAAATCAACCTTAATTAATAATTAAGTCACTTTAATCATTAAATAATTTACTTTTAATTATTTAATTATTCTTTAATTAATTATCTTTAATTAATCAAGTACTTAATCCTTTAATCTCTTTCATTAATTAACCTCTAATTAATTTCAATAAGTAATTATTCTTTAATTACTTCCATATATTAAATCTTAAGTAATTATCCTTTTAATTACCTTCATTAATCAATTCTTCTTTAATCATTTTCATTGACTAATAAATCTTTAATTACTTAATTAATTAATTAATCAATAATTATTGAGTAAATATACTAGAATTAATTAAGAGATTATGTTTCAATTACAAAGACCTTAAATAATTAATTTAGACATATATCTTAATTTATTGACTATTTAAACCCATTTTAAAATTGTTTAAAACATTCTAATTAATAAAGTTTACTTGAATTTTAAAACTAGGATTCAAACTCAGTTTTGAATCCATACTTAAGATTTTATTTAAAATTTGCTTCAGATTTTAACTTCAAAATTTTTTTAGTTGAAAACAAATCAGGTTTCTAAAGAAACCTATAACCATTACAATACCCGAGTCTCCCCTTCAGTTACTCCAGGTAAAACCCTCTACCACTTCGAACAAATGATCAAATTACCCGAGCCCCATCAAATTTTACTCGAGTAAAACTCGAGTCACCTGGCACTGTTTTGAAAACTGTGGAAACAAGTAACCCGAGGCGATCCCTTATTCTTCTTCGAGTCGTCCTGCAAATATCACGAGACTTCCCCGAGTCGAACTCGTCTTCCCCAAAAATATCGCCTGTATCCAATCGTGCACGGTGCACGTGCACCGCCCCTTCTGGCCAACGATGAACTGAGCGACGCTTCCCTCCGACCACACGACCTCACGCGAACTCGAAGATATCCGCAGTTCGATGAATAAACTCGTGATTGAAAATTTCGATCTCTGATCGAAAAACTTGACACACTCTCGACTATAAACCCATCCAACTCCGACCATCGCGATGCCTGGAACACATGGCCCTCCTACCAGAGCAACGCCGTACCACTACACCTCCATCCCTCATCTCGCGATCGCCTCCGATCCCATATCCAAGTCGCAAATGTCACGACATTCAAGTCCAGCCGTGTACCACCTAAAACCCTAGTTCGATCGAGACTGATCACCTCGGCCATTTGAAATTTTTTTTTAACATTTTTCCCTTCATCCCCGATGCCATAGCTAGCTTCGACCACGAGCTCGCCCTCAACCATCACGTTGATCACCGGCGGTTCGCAAATTTTCAAATTTCGCATTAACACAAAATCCTCATTAAATACCCAATTAAAAATTATGATAGTATCATCTAAAATCATGATTTTTCATCACGATTACATGTAGGTAATCCAAATTCGAATTTTAAACAGTTGATTTTTAACCAAAGTTTGAGCTTCACTGTATTATCCTATTTAAACATTTTAAATTAATTTAAAATTTACAGAACTATTTTTAAAATTATCTTCACATCCTAACAAACTATTTTCGTTTACATATCAAAGTCAGATATAGACTTTATTGTGAGATTTTGAATTTCTTTTATATCAAACCAAAACTGAAAACAGGAACAGAGCATGAGCAAACAGGTACTTGCACATACATACCAACACCAGATACATATCACAAGGAAAGCATGCTACATAAACTTGAGTTATTAAACCTTTAAAAAAATGTTACTCACCTTTTGAAAAGATGAAGCAGAGACTTTAAACTGTAAAATTGATAAATGCTTGAATCTGGAAACTTTAAATTGCTGAAGCCTTGATTGGTTTTGAACTGGAAGACTTTGAAAACTGAATTGTTTTGATTTATCTTGCTTGAACTTTAATAATTTGTTATAGGCTTTTGATTTTGAACTGAGTTGTTTTGAAGAAAGTTTACAGGTTTGAGTTTTGAGGAGAAAACTTTCAGGTTTGATAATCTTTGGCTTGCATTGTTTTGAACGAAAAGGAAAAGAAGTTTGACATATAAAAACAAATGCAGGCTGGTACTAGATTATTAAATTTTTGATCAGAGATTTTTATTTGCTTATGGGGCTGCTCTGCTGCATGCATCTATATTGTATGCTAAGATGTCTTTGCATTAATTAAGTTGTACAAAGTGATATAAATGCTTGTACCTTATTTTACTTGCCTTACCTTCATTTCGGCTGAGATGTATATTTCTTGTTTTCTTATACTTTCTAGCTTCTTATGCAAGCTTACCTGGTTTTACTTTATGCACTTGTGCTTCTCATGAATCAAAATCTTTCAAATAAATTTTATATTACATTTCCTTATTTTATAAATACATCTTCTTACTTTGTTTTGTTTAAACATATCAGAATGTATTTTGCTTTACTTTGGCCAAAGATATTTATAAAACCGAAATGGTTCATACAGAATTTACTTGAGTTCGGGGATACTCGCATCCATTTAACCATCTATTTCACAAATTTTCATTCAAAAATAAATTTAATTATCGATTTAAAATAGATTAAAATTCGGGGTCGTTACATTATTAATTTGTTTATAATTAAAGTTTTATATCATTTTCTTTAAGGTTACCTAAAATAATAAGATATATATATATATATATATATAGAAATTGAAATATAAAATGATATTAAAAACACTTAAAACTACATGAAGATACATGTGTAAATATTTTAATATAAAGATTTTATACCAAGACATGTGTAAGCAAATTAACATATGATATTAACAAGTGTAAAATAAATAGATTATATGTTAACATTTGTAATAAATTAGCTTACAAATAATACAAGTGTCTTTTTGTTTTTTTTTCAAAAATAATAAAATTTAAACAAGACTATGCATATACATTACTCTTTCTCATTTCTTTCACAAAACTAAGACCTGGAAAGAAATTAGAAACCACAAAATAAAATTTAAGTTCAGTTGAACATCAAATTCAAAAACTAGATTTAAGCAAGCAGATCAACTTAGTAAAAACAAATCTCAGACCTGAAAACCAGAAGCAAATCAAATGATCAAAGCAGATTAAACTCAAAATCCAGATCAATTCAGGATCAAACATCAAGTAAATCTAACAAGCTTCAGTTTTAGACAAAGACAGTCCAGATCAAAGTTCTTTTCCTCTGTTTCCTGTTCAAGCTATAAAGGTGAGTAAACAAACTTTTTATCAAAACTAAAAATCTTTTAATCTTTAATGCATGTGGTAGATCCGTGTATTAGTATAGTATATCATGTTGAATAGATGTATGGACGTGAATATATATATTGGTTTAGCTGTGAAATGTCTGGAAGTATGCAAATGTATATTCTCTGTTCTTATTTCAGACTTAAGAATCCTTTGGAAATTCATATCTCCACTTACAATCAAAAGTAAGCTTTGATCCTTGAATGAAAGATGATTGTTACAGTGTAATATTAATTATAAAAATGGTTTCCATAATTTTTATTCAGTAATTAATTCAAAATAGTAAAATTACAGTAAAAGATCAAGTTTAAATCAAAAATTGATAATCATAATTTCGAATTTGGAGTTTACTACCAGATTCGTATTGGAAATTGAAGAATTTTAGTAATTGAATCATGATTTTTAAACATGTGTTTGGTGAGATTTTACGAGTTGAACAGATTTGGCAATTTTGCCAATTTCCGATGAACGGTGGCAAGTTGAAGGCCAAAGATGTTGTCAGAGGTAGCTTGCGAGTTGGAGGTCATCAGAAAATTAGTAGTGGTATTTTTAGGTGGCCATGGCGTCTTGACGGCGACGAGTTAGGGTACGATTGGCAGTTTTGGCCATCATTGTTTTCGAAGTCTTGTGATGTCTGGGAAGCATCGGACTTGTTAGTGAAAGGTGGAATTGATGCTGGGGTGCAGGGCGAATCTCTGGTGAAGACGGCGTGGTTTATCAAGGTCAGGATCGACGGCGAAGTGAGAAATTCCGATGGTGGTGGGTTCTAGATTTTCGAACGATGGGTTCGATTTCGATTCATGGATGATATCGCCGATCTGGGTGGCCAGGTGGGTCAGGGGATGGTTGTCGACTTGGGGAAGCTAGCGGCGTTGATTGGAGGAGGCCGGAGCTGCCGCGCACATGCACGTGCACGTTGGGTTAGTTTGGGTTGTGCTGTAGTTTCGAGTTTGGGAAGATGATGGGAGACTCGGTGAGATGCTCGTGCTAATCGTAGTGCGACTCGAAGCAGATGGGTTTCGCGTGGAACTCGGGGAATGTCTCGGGTGTTTGAGTGTAGGGCTCAGGTGAGTCTTCGAGCAGGGGTTTAAGATTTTTTTTAAAATTAAAACACGTTCAAATTCTTGCTTAAAAAAAATGTTTTAAACACGTTCAAAGTTAAAAGTATAAATTAAATTTCCAAAGAAGGTTAGTCAAGTTTAAAAAAAAAATTGTTTTAAATTGAATATGTTTTCAAAGATTTAAAAATGTTGGAAGTTGTTAAAGGTAGTTATAAATTAGTTCCTAAATATTTTTCAAATGAAGTCTAATGATGTAATTAGGAATTAATGAAGATAAAGAATTTATCTTTAAATAATTAAGGTTGTGATTAATTAGCGAAATTTATTAAAAGTTAATCACTTAATGTAAATTAATTTAAAGGATAATTAATTAATGAAGTAAATAAATGGAAAGTTAATGAATGTGATTAATAAAAGGATAATTTCTTAATAAATGTAATTAGAGGTTAATTAATTATAGTTAATTAATTAATGGAAGCAATTAGTTAGGATCATTAATTAATGTAAATAAATTATTAATTAATTAATGAGAGTAACTAAAGGTTAATTACTGTAAATGGTTAAGGATAATTAATTTGTGTAATTAATTAAGGGTTAATTACTTAATGTAATTAAAGAGTGATTAATAAAGGATGATTAATTAAGATGAATAATTAATGGATGACTAATTGATTGGTTTGAAATTAATTAATGGTTAAGTAAGCGGGATTTTTAGTAAGGGATGTAATTAATTTAATTTATTAGAGGTGGCAAGTCTAATTAATCTTTGCATTTGAATACGAAATGTTTCTTTATATGATATGTTTGTGTTGAATAGTGATAATGTGGTTATCTATCGATAATGGATTGCTATCTAAAAAGTGACATCTTGTATTTAAAGTTGAATCGTATTCACTTGAATAACTTTGATTAAGATGGTATCGTACTCGAAGAGACCGGAGTCGGGTATTAGGAAATACCCGAAACCACTTCGATTCTTTATAGATTAATTTGTGAAATCAATTGACTGGAATGTAATGATTTAAGTGGATTGGATCATTTAACCCAAGTTTTGGTACTTAGAAATTGATGTGTGAAATAAGTGTTGTCGATACTAAACTTGTGAATTTGTAAATTTACACGAGTTACCCCGGGTTTTATGTAAGTTTTGTGCTGTTGTATTCCATGTTAGATAGGTTTACTCACGCTGGTTTCCAGCCTGACCCGGGTGTTACTTTGATGTAATGCTCGGGTCAGACCGAGTATTACAGATTTTCAGGTAAGGACATTCTGGAGCTCAAGAGTCGAGCTGGATGGAAGGAACGTATGGAGTGTTTCTACTATGTTATATTATTGTATATCTGAGACTAGATAATTGTGTATATCTAGTGTCTGTATAAATGTGTAACTCTGATATATTAAAATGTAATCGATAGATATAATATTGTTTTGTAAACTGTTATTATTTATTATTATATTTTATCCGCTGCGAATGTGAGATGTTGATGTTACTGATCTTCTTCTTCTTCTATCTCTTTCTTCTTTTTCATAACTATCTGGAATTTTCGGGTTCGAAATTTCCGGGTCGTTACATTCTAGCTCTGTTTGGATTTTTCCGTACGGAATAGCAACGTATATCGGTACGGATTATCGACTTTTGATAGGATGATCGTACCACTGATATCTGTATACCGTTTTGATAGTCTTGTCGTGCTGATCTCTGCGGTATATTTATTTCTATGTTTTGAAGTCCGGTACGCGGCGGAACCTAAAAAACATCGAACCGTATCGGTACCCGTTTTAAAACCTTTTTGGTTTCCATCTATTTTTTTTCATCTACTTACCTGTCCAAATCCAACGGCTATTTGCAATTAATAAATCCCTGAATTCATGCTGACTTTATGATTCCATGGTGGCAATTTATTATCGGTGTCCCTTCACTTTCACTATTCCACCGTTACAATATTTTGTTTACGTTGGTTCACTTTACGTTACTGACGTTCACTATCCCCTATGCATTAGCTATCTGTTCATTTTCTTACCTTTTTAGTTT
The DNA here is from genome assembly GCA_030737815.1 of Allium fistulosum. NCBI lineage: Eukaryota > Viridiplantae > Streptophyta > Magnoliopsida > Asparagales > Amaryllidaceae > Allium > Allium fistulosum. The sequence goes on from CM060901.1 coordinate 156,962,248, forward strand.
AGTTGCTGTTACTTTCAAATATTATAGCATACCAAAATTTGTATTGAAGCCGTATAACTCATCTTCCTCTCCTCTTTCAAATACTGTTATGCATCTTCCTCCTTTTTTTCATCTTCTCAATCCAAAGCAGCCCATCATCTTGCCTCCGCCAACTGCAACCCATGCACCGATCACCACTGCCATTTTCACGACCCCAGACTCCACCGCCGACCTAGATCTGCAACCGAACCCCAATCCTCCGCCCACAGCCCCGACAAGCACCGTTGAACCCACCATCTTCTCACATACCGGCAACCAAAGCTCCGCCGACCTCCTCTATCATCGTTGGCACCACCAAGTTCCCAACCTTCGACCTCTGCTTCCAGCTCTTCGCGTCATGCTCCACCACCAAGCTCGGTCGAGTTTCCTCTTCCCTTCATCTGTACATTGATTTAGGTAAATATATATTAATATACATATACTTATATTAAAATTTTGTACATTGTTTCCTTTCGTCCTGTTTTATGAAAAAAAATCATATGTATAGTATAATCTTTAGTAATTGTAAGTAATGTAATATATATAATATATATATGTTAGCATACCCATAAGTCATATCAATCTTGTAACGACCCGCCACTCATTCCACAGAATGACGCATCATTAATAAGAAAGAAAGGGGTAGAAAATAGAAAAGAAGAGAAGAAAGAAGAAACAACAACAACGATCTCACAGCGGAACGAATAAATTATATTAATAACATAAAGAAACTATTACATAGTATACAACACTTATCAGAGTTTACACAACTATACAACACATTCTAGACAGTTATAAACATCTGTCTAGATATTACAACTAAAATACAATACAAGACTCTAACACAGATATCAACACAGTGGAATACTATATCTACGAACGCCGAAGCCTCCTGCTCCATTGCTCCTCCACAATTCGTCAAAGCTAAACCTGAATCCCTTGGCTACTCGTAAAAATTTGAGTACCCAAGAGTTTATAAAACAGAAATAAACAACTTGGGTCAGACATGGGTCTGGTGTGAGTAACAGGTTAAACTTGCTTAACTTTGAAAACCATTTGGAAAGAAAAGGTATCTCGTAAGACTTCCCGCACATAAACACGGAAAAGTTTTTACCTTACGATAACCAAAACATTTGATAGGAAATTCGATTGTATTATAATAGGGTCTAGGGTTTTCAAATAAATATGAAATAGCCGAAATTGTTACATTATTAAATTCCAGCATACATAAGTATACAATCAAGTCCGTTATCACTTATTGGAATTTGGATTTCCATACAATGGCAGAGCTACCGGGGTACCGCTCATCACAGTACGGGGCCTAGATCACCGTACCGAGGATCACTCCCAATCCCCTGCAACACAAAGCCGGAACCATCCCTTACTGGATAATTCCGAATAAAATCACCCCACAGATGGCCGTCGCCAACTGCACCACTAAGCCGAAATAAAAGAAGGAACTTCTCTAGACAGGGATGACCTTACTCTCAGTGGGTGCTACCCACGAAGCCTTGCTGCACCTCCCCTGTTTTAGCCATTCCCGGTTGATGAGGCTTGAGGTCACGATTTACCTTTAAATCAGAACATCACTTAGAATGCTCATCGTCCACCTGACGATGTGTTGAAAGCATTCAATCCATACAAGTTCGTTCCGGGTTCGAACGAAACCGAAGGCATTATCTCGTTACACTCGTATTGGAATCACCCTCAGAGTTAACGACAATAACCCTTGCACTCTGAATCTTCATCTTCACTTGAGATTCACGACCTAACGTTAATTTGGATCGATGTGGTATTCGGGTCTCCAGACCTGGAATTCCGGTATACGGAAACCCGATCCCGGTCTCATCGAAATCCAAAACGTATTTTAAGGGTCAAGTTGTTTTAAGGTTAAAACAATTCAATTCTTTATCTATATACACAAAGATAGATAATTCAATAGATAATTTACATTATCATCCAAACAGATAATTCATATTATCATTTCAATCCAACCAAACGTCCATATTATAGATCAGCACATCTCTTATCAGAGATATCAACAATGCAAAGCATTCCATATCATTCAACATCCCTAAGTAATGATTTATATCATCTCTAATTAATTTAAAGTAAATTAAATTAATTACTTCATTTTATAAATCCTTCTTACTTAATTATTAATTAAACCAATTAATTAATCATACTCTAAGCATCATCTTAATTAATCATCCTGATTAATTATACTTTAATTACCTTAAGTAATTAACTCTTAATTAATTTCACAAATTAACTTAAACCATTCAGTAATTAATCTTTAATTACTTCATCTACTAATTAACTGTATTTAATTACATTAATCCTTAATTAATTACAATTAATTAATTTCTTTAATCACTTATTATTTATTAATTAATCTTAATTAATCAATCCTTTATCACATCATTAATTATATATTAATAATCCCTAATTACTTCATTTAAATTAATTTTTTTAATAATTAATTCTTAATTAAACCACATTTATTAATCATCTTTGATTAACTTCACTTAGTAATTAACTTTCCTTAATTACTATTCCATAAATTAATTACTCCTTAATTAATTATCTTTTAATTAATCCCTTGATTAATTATTCAAAAGTAATTAACTCAAATTACTTTTATTATTGAATCATCTTTAGTTAATTTCATTCACTAATTAACTTAATTACTTTCCTAAGTAATTACACTTCATTAATTACATTTAAGTAATTATATATAACACATCTCTAAATGATTATCTTAAATTATTTAACTAATTAATTTAACTTAATCAAATTAATTTAATTAATTACTTTAAGTAATTAATTTCCTTAATTACTTTTATTAAGTAATTTATACTTAACCAATTTTATAAATGATTATCATTTATTAATAATCTACACTTATCTAATTAATAATTTCTTAATTTCAAATTAATTGACTCTCAATTAATAAACTTAAAATCTTAATTATTTATTTAATTAATTAATTAAATTATCAAATCACTTCTTAATTACCTTATTAATTTAATGACCCCTATATCATTAAATTTCTAAATTAAAGTATAAACATTAATAACTACTTTAGTTATCATTTTCAAAAGGCTTTGAAATTCTTTTACTTTTAAATATTCCTTTTTATTCATTTCCAATTAAAGATTTAAAATAAATTTCAATTTAACTTAACCAACTTTAAATCAATTTATAACCCAATGTTAAAGAACCACTTAACATTAAAGATTTTAACTAATTTATTTAAATTCAAATCTTTTTAAAATTTTACTTCCAACATTTTAACTTTGTTTAAACATTATACATTTTATAACTTATTTATTTCAAACTGGAATACAAATTAGATTTTGAAACCATACTTTAAATTTGATTTAAACTTTGTTTAAATCCTATTTCAAACCTTTTTAAAACTCAACTTAAATTTTAAATTACTGTCAGGTTTAAAAACATAACATCAAAAGTTACCCGAGACAATCTACATTTTTCCCGAGCAAAATCCTACCCGCTTCGAGTTTTCTTTCCTTTTATAAAAAAACTTTGTCAAGTTAATTTTTTTTTTTTTTTTTTTTTAAAACAGTATAACCCACGAGTCCCCTTCGAATTCCCGAGTCCAATCCCCATTTCCTCGAGTACGACTCCGTGTCAAAACAACATCTACCTCGAGAACAACTACTGCTTTCCCAATCTCAAACCCAGACATGACTGCTATTTTGTGCACGTGCACAGGCGACTCGATCGCCTCCAACACCTCACCGTGATGCTTGCAAGTCGACTATCACCTCCTCATACATTCCGACCACCCAACGCCACGTACTCGCCGGAAAATCGAAAACGAGCTAATCGAACATCACCTGGAACAGTCTTCGACCTGGAAACATCTCGAATTCACTCCTCCGATCACTGGAGCATCAGCGCCTCCTTCCACGATCTCACCAACATCTCCTCTTCCATCTTCGAGAATATAATGGAACTCGATCCACTAGGGTAGCCGCGAAGATCAAATTTCCGACCAACCCATAAACTAGGTTTAAAAACAACATCAACCTCTTGCCGTCGCCACCATGCTTCGATCATCAACCTGACATTTTTCCCTTAGCCTCTGATCATCAGACTACCACCAGATAGAACCCCAACCTTCCCAAACAAGTAGATCACCAGAAAACTCCCAAGATGTAAAATCTATTCAACCCCGATCTGCTCTCTCATCCTACTTCTAAAAATCATGATTCGAATCTTAAAAATCATGTTTTTAAACAAAGATTCAGATCATAAGTCTGAATAAATAAATTTAGAAGTTTAATTTTCCACTTATATTTGACCTGCACTGTTGTTTTGATTTTTCCATGGCCATTCAAGTTTGTTTTAACTTAAATTAAATTCTAAACTCTAATCTATGATAAAACAAACAACTATTGTTTATAACGTAAATCATAATATTAACTAGGTCATGAGATACAGAATTTTTTTATCAAAACTTAACTTAAAACTGGGAACAGAGAACAGACATGCACACTAATATACTCATATATATACATGCACAGAGAGGTACTTAAAAATATACAAACAAACCAAACATATTTGCTTCAGATATTCACATGCAATCAGATTTCATCCTTAAATTTTAAAAGTATTGTTACTCACCAGATGAAGAACAGAGCTTCCCAGGTTTTATTTTTAAAACTGAAGTGCTTCTGAAACTTTAAAATCTTTTAACTTGAATGTTTGATTTGCTTTGAAAAATTGAATTGCTAGCTTTGGAAATTTGCATGCATGTCATGATTTTGAGATGTTGCTTAAGATTTCAGATTTGCTTGCTTTAAACAGATCCCAGATTTGAAGAAAATGTTGCAGGCTTTGTTTTCCAGATTGAAGAAAGTTTGATTACAGATTGTTTTGAGAATAGACTGAAGACTTGATTTGGAAATAAGTTACAGGGATTTGAGATTATGGTTTGAGGATTACTGATTTTATTTGAGAACATTTCGGTTGAGAATTTTGTTTTATTGAAAGAAATCTTGTTTCAGATTTTGTTTTGAGTATACTTCAGGCTGAAGCTTCTTATCTTTTGAAAAGAACAGCCAAGAAAAAGAAATTGAGAAGTAGGCAAAAGTTTATATAAGTTAATTTTGTAGTTTATTAAAAATAAAAGAAAACAAAAATTTAAAAACTTGACATTTGGCATTTACATTGTTAATTAGTGTACACTTGTTACTATATAGCCTTAGGAAATTTACACATGTCTTTTTAGTAATTTCTATTTATTTTAAATGTAAATAAATAGCCTTTTCTTAATTTATAAATTACTTATCTATATATATATATATAAATAAATTTTAAAGAAAATAAACCATATATATATAAATAAGAGATTATACATATATTTTAAAATCCAAATATTTTAAATATCTATCTTTGAATTTCAAAACTAATTTATATTCAAATTCAAATTATATTTTAAAAATCCAATTTAAAGTCAATTTTAAAACAACACATTCAATTTGAAAATAACAATTCTATTTACATCAAAGTTTATTTATCTCTATATATAAAACAATACATTATAATTATTATTGAAATAACAAATTTATCAATTATGAAATAATTTATAAAAGAGATTATAAATTACTATTATTATTAAATGAATTAATCATATCATATATGAATTGTATTCTAAGCTTATATATATTTATATACTTCTTAAATCATATTTATTAAGCAATATTCAAAAATAAAATAAATCTTATTATTAATCTCATTTTAAACCATATAGTTATTTTGTTTAAATAACTTTGAAAAGCTAATATTAAATAAATCCAAATCTCCAAACTATCAATATATATACATATTAGAAAAACAAGAATTTATTTATTATTTAAATTACAAACCCAAGCTTATCAATTTACAATATATACACTTATATATATATAAATAGAAATCATTTTATTAGTCAAATTCACTAATTAAATATTTGTTTAATTAGATTATTAAACCAATTCAGATTTAATTATCAAAGATCATCAAATCAATTTAATTATTTAAATAGATTATTAAATTGATATTGCCCCAAATTTCCGGGATATTACATTCCTTCCCCCTTAAAATAATTTCGTCCCCGAAATTTAAGACAAAGGTAATTTAATAATCTATTTAAATCACAAGCATATATTATCATCCATATGCTAACAATCATATCAAACAATTCACCTAATCAAACAATTTTAATTATCCAGACAAAATTTTGAATAAAAATTTCCCCGAGTTTCCCCAAGTATATATATACCGGGATACTCGCTTAACAGAATCCATCAATCAACACTACTAAACTATAGAGCTTCTACTCATCTAGATCTATAGAACTAAACAGAATATCAGACTACAGACGAGTCTGACTCAACAACCAAATCCTCCAGAACTGCTGGTTCCACAACCAGAGATAGATCAAACACGTACTCCCTCAGAGATACGTAAAACACAACGAATTCCAGTTATCCAAACTGACAATTCAATCCAGTAGATCAACTCTTATCCAATCAGAACACAGAAAAGATCCAATACAACTCGGAGCTGACTTCTCAGACTTACCCAATCTTATAGTTCCCTTTACCAGAGAAAACTTCAACAACAACGAAGTCTCCAACTTCGAATTCAAAATTCCTCCGTCTCTTATCCATAAGATCCTTCAGACGATCCTGGGCTTCCTACAAATCTTTCCTGATCAACTCAACCTTCGCTGATGCTTCTAGCAATAACTGGACCAGAAATAACCTAATCAACAATGATCCTCTCAAGATCTACCAATAATCCAAAACACAACTCTACTTCACCATATCAGTAGACGAACTAACTTCTCCTATCTGGAAAAGATAAACAGGAGCACTCGCCAAACTGCTTCTGCTGCACCACTCTGATTTGGAGTAGAAGAAATTGCTGATGAAGAACACAAGCACAGACTGGACAACATATCCCAGAAAATCTCAGATAACTCAAAAGAATACTCAAACTATCGCAAGTCACTTTTGCGATCCACCCAGCCAAAATCCAAATAAAACTGTTCTCTCTTTACCAATCAGAACAGCTCACACTTGACTATCCAATCCATTGAAGAAATGGATCCTCTCTGCTGCTTCTGAACTTCACCTTCAGAAAAACTGCTCAGCCAGAAAAACTTCTGCCGAAAACAGAACACTCCGAGCTACACTACTGCCACAGATGCCACAGACTTCTCAATCCAAGGTTCTTCGAGAAATTCGGACTTCAAACAGAACAAAAACATCTTGCTGAACTCAGCCTCAACACCGAAGCAGACACACTTCATTAACTTGTTCCAAAGAAAACATCTTCGGGAACATCCATAGTCACTGCATCTCATTACGCAGCTACTTCTTCCAGAAGTATCAAGATACCATCACTCGCTTCTGTCCAACCGACAGCTCCAACTTTACTCATCCAAACTACAAAGATAAACTCCGAACCATAACAGTTTCCTTCGAAGATCGATGAAATCCTTTACCACAGTAAAGTTTACTCGAGACGGTATTAGGTTTACAGTCTCGACAAATATACTTCCAACCTCAACACTTAGACTCCTAATCTTAGATGATAAATTATTATCATCTCAACCAATCATTATAAATACCATATACTTTTAAAATGATACTTTTTATATATAGAAAATATATCTGGGTAAAATTATTTCACCTTCCCTTTTTAAAACAATATTGTGTCTGTTGGCCTGGTCCAAGTGTTTAGAGATCCCTATCAATAACGGTAGCTACTCGTATTGACCAGAATCCATATACCACTTAACCGATCAATTAACACAATATAAAATCATTTTATATAACTAACAAATACGCGCTCTCGTATATATATGCATACAGTCAGACTAAAATAGGTTGCTACAGATCCTATCTCTAATGAACAACCCTTCCGAACCTAGGTATTCACTCAACCTAGTGTTCTGATATTCACTTTACCAAAAGCTTAGGCATTCGCTCAACCTAAGCTCTGATACCACTGTAACGACCCGCCACTCATTCCACAGAATGACGCATCATTAATAAGAAAGAAAGGGGTAGAAAATAGAAAAGAAGAGAAGAAAGAAGAAACAACAACAACGATCTCACAGCGGAACGAATAAATTATATTAATAACATAAAGAAACTATTACATAGTATACAACACTTATCAGAGTTTACACAACTATACAACACATTCTAGACAGTTATAAACATCTGTCTAGATATTACAACTAAAATACAATACAAGACTCTAACACAGATATCAACACAGCGGAATACTATATCTACGAACGCCGAAGCCTCCTGCTCCATTGCTCCTCCACAATTCGTCAAAGCTAAACCTGAATCCCTTGGCTACTCGTAAAAATTTGAGTACCCAAGAGTTTATAAAACAGAAATAAACAACTTGGGTCAGACATGGGTCTGGTGTGAGTAACAGGTTAAACTTGCTTAACTTTGAAAACCATTTGGAAAGAAAAGGTATCTCGTAAGACTTCCCGCACATAAACACGGAAAAGTTTTTACCTTACGATAACCAAAACATTTGATAGGAAATTCGATTGTATTATAATAGGGTCTAGGGTTTTCAAATAAATATGAAATAGCCGAAATTGTTACATTATTAAATTCCAGCATACATAAGTATACAATCAAGTCCGTTATCACTTATTGGAATTTGGATTTCCATACAATGGCAGAGCTACCGGGGTACCGCTCATCACAGTACGGGGCCTAGATCACCGTACCGAGGATCACTCCCAATCCCCTGCAACACAAAGCCGGAACCATCCCTTACTGGATAATTCCGAATAAAATCACCCCACAGATGGCCGTCGCCAACTGCACCACTAAGCCGAAATAAAAGAAGGAACTTCTCTAGACAGGGATGACCTTACTCTCAGTGGGTGCTACCCACGAAGCCTTGCTGCACCTCCCCTGTTTTAGCCATTCCCGGTTGATGAGGCTTGAGGTCACGATTTACCTTTAAATCAGAACATCACTTAGAATGCTCATCGTCCACCTGACGATGTGTTGAAAGCATTCAATCCATACAAGTTCGTTCCGGGTTCGAACGAAACCGAAGGCATTATCTCGTTACACTCGTATTGGAATCACCCTCAGAGTTAACGACAATAACCCTTGCACTCTGAATCTTCATCTTCACTTGAGATTCACGACCTAACGTTAATTTGGATCGATGTGGTATTCGGGTCTCCAGACCTGGAATTCCGGTATACGGAAACCCGATCCCGGTCTCATCGAAATCCAAAACGTATTTTAAGGGTCAAGTTGTTTTAAGGTTAAAACAATTCAATTCTTTATCTATATACACAAAGATAGATAATTCAATAGATAATTTACATTATCATCCAAACAGATAATTCATATTATCATTTCAATCCAACCAAACGTCCATATTATAGATCAGCACATCTCTTATCAGAGATATCAACAATGCAAAGCATTCCATATCATTCAACATCCCTAAGTAATGATTTATATCATCTCTAATTAATTTAAAGTAAATTAAATTAATTACTTCATTTTATAAATCCTTCTTACTTAATTATTAATTAAACCAATTAATTAATCATACTCTAAGCATCATCTTAATTAATCATCCTGATTAATTATACTTTAATTACCTTAAGTAATTAACTCTTAATTAATTTCACAAATTAACTTAAACCATTCAGTAATTAATCTTTAATTACTTCATCTACTAATTAACTGTATTTAATTACATTAATCCTTAATTAATTACAATTAATTAATTTCTTTAATCACTTATTATTTATTAATTAATCTTAATTAATCAATCCTTTATCACATCATTAATTATATATTAATAATCCCTAATTACTTCATTTAAATTAATTTTTTTAATAATTAATTCTTAATTAAACCACATTTATTAATCATCTTTGATTAACTTCACTTAGTAATTAACTTTCCTTAATTACTATTCCATAAATTAATTACTCCTTAATTAATTATCTTTTAATTAATCCCTTGATTAATTATTCAAAAGTAATTAACTCAAATTACTTTTATTATTGAATCATCTTTAGTTAATTTCATTCACTAATTAACTTAATTACTTTCCTAAGTAATTACACTTCATTAATTACATTTAAGTAATTATATATAACACATCTCTAAATGATTATCTTAAATTATTTAACTAATTAATTTAACTTAATCAAATTAATTTAATTAATTACTTTAAGTAATTAATTTCCTTAATTACTTTTATTAAGTAATTTATACTTAACCAATTTTATAAATGATTATCATTTATTAATAATCTACACTTATCTAATTAATAATTTCTTAATTTCAAATTAATTGACTCTCAATTAATAAACTTAAAATCTTAATTATTTATTTAATTAATTAATTAAATTATCAAATCACTTCTTAATTACCTTATTAATTTAATGACCCCTATATCATTAAATTTCTAAATTAAAGTATAAACATTAATAACTACTTTAGTTATCATTTTCAAAAGGCTTTGAAATTCTTTTACTTTTAAATATTCCTTTTTATTCATTTCCAATTAAAGATTTAAAATAAATTTCAATTTAACTTAACCAACTTTAAATCAATTTATAACCCAATGTTAAAGAACCACTTAACATTAAAGATTTTAACTAATTTATTTAAATTCAAATCTTTTTAAAATTTTACTTCCAACATTTTAACTTTGTTTAAACATTATACATTTTATAACTTATTTATTTCAAACTGGAATACAAATTAGATTTTGAAACCATACTTTAAATTTGATTTAAACTTTGTTTAAATCCTATTTCAAACCTTTTTAAAACTCAACTTAAATTTTAAATTACTGTCAGGTTTAAAAACATAACATCAAAAGTTACCCGAGACAATCTACATTTTTCCCGAGCAAAATCCTACCCGCTTCGAGTTTTCTTTCCTTTTATAAAAAAACTTTGTCAAGTTAAATTTTTTTTTTTTTTTTTTTTTTAAAACAGTATAACCCACGAGTCCCCTTCGAATTCCCGAGTCCAATCCCCATTTCCTCGAGTACGACTCCGTGTCAAAACAACATCTACCTCGAGAACAACTACTGCTTTCCCAATCTCAAACCCAGACATGACTGCTATTTTGTGCACGTGCACAGGCGACTCGATCGCCTCCAACACCTCACCGTGATGCTTGCAAGTCGACTATCACCTCCTCATACATTCCGACCACCCAACGCCACGTACTCGCCGGAAAATCGAAAACGAGCTAATCGAACATCACCTGGAACAGTCTTCGACCTGGAAACATCTCGAATTCACTCCTCCGATCACTGGAGCATCAGCGCCTCCTTCCACGATCTCACCAACATCTCCTCTTCCATCTTCGAGAATATAATGGAACTCGATCCACTAGGGTAGCCGCGAAGATCAAATTTCCGACCAACCCATAAACTAGGTTTAAAAACAACATCAACCTCTTGCCGTCGCCACCATGCTTCGATCATCAACCTGACATTTTTCCCTTAGCCTCTGATCATCAGACTACCACCAGATAGAACCCCAACCTTCCCAAACAAGTAGATCACCAGAAAACTCCCAAGATGTAAAATCTATTCAACCCCGATCTGCTCTCTCATCCTACTTCTAAAAATCATGATTCGAATCTTAAAAATCATGTTTTTAAACAAAGATTCAGATCATAAGTCTGAATAAATAAATTTAGAAGTTTAATTTTCCACTTATATTTGACCTGCACTGTTGTTTTGATTTTTCCATGGCCATTCAAGTTTGTTTTAACTTAAATTAAATTCTAAACTCTAATCTATGATAAAACAAACAACTATTGTTTATAACGTAAATCATAATATTAACTAGGTCATGAGATACAGAATTTTTTTATCAAAACTTAACTTAAAACTGGGAACAGAGAACAGACATGCACACTAATATACTCATATATATACATGCACAGAGAGGTACTTAAAAATATACAAACAAACCAAACATATTTGCTTCAGATATTCACATGCAATCAGATTTCATCCTTAAATTTTAAAAGTATTGTTACTCACCAGATGAAGAACAGAGCTTCCCAGGTTTTATTTTTAAAACTGAAGTGCTTCTGAAACTTTAAAATCTTTTAACTTGAATGTTTGATTTGCTTTGAAAAATTGAATTGCTAGCTTTGGAAATTTGCATGCATGTCATGATTTTGAGATGTTGCTTAAGATTTCAGATTTGCTTGCTTTAAACAGATCCCAGATTTGAAGAAAATGTTGCAGGCTTTGTTTTCCAGATTGAAGAAAGTTTGATTACAGATTGTTTTGAGAATAGACTGAAGACTTGATTTGGAAATAAGTTACAGGGATTTGAGATTATGGTTTGAGGATTACTGATTTTATTTGAGAACATTTCGGTTGAGAATTTTGTTTTATTGAAAGAAATCTTGTTTCAGATTTTGTTTTGAGTATACTTCAGGCTGAAGCTTCTTATCTTTTGAAAAGAACAGCCAAGAAAAAGAAATTGAGAAGTAGGCAAAAGTTTATATAAGTTAATTTTGTAGTTTATTAAAAATAAAAGAAAACAAAAATTTAAAAACTTGACATTTGGCATTTACATTGTTAATTAGTGTACACTTGTTACTATATAGCCTTAGGAAATTTACACATGTCTTTTTAGTAATTTCTATTTATTTTAAATGTAAATAAATAGCCTTTTCTTAATTTATAAATTACTTATCTATATATATATATATAAATAAATTTTAAAGAAAATAAACCATATATATATAAATAAGAGATTATACATATATTTTAAAATCCAAATATTTTAAATATCTATCTTTGAATTTCAAAACTAATTTATATTCAAATTCAAATTATATTTTAAAAATCCAATTTAAAGTCAATTTTAAAACAACACATTCAATTTGAAAATAACAATTCTATTTACATCAAAGTTTATTTATCTCTATATATAAAACAATACATTATAATTATTATTGAAATAACAAATTTATCAATTATGAAATAATTTATAAAAGAGATTATAAATTACTATTATTATTAAATGAATTAATCATATCATATATGAATTGTATTCTAAGCTTATATATATTTATATACTTCTTAAATCATATTTATTAAGCAATATTCAAAAATAAAATAAATCTTATTATTAATCTCATTTTAAACCATATAGTTATTTTGTTTAAATAACTTTGAAAAGCTAATATTAAATAAATCCAAATCTCCAAACTATCAATATATATACATATTAGAAAAACAAGAATTTATTTATTATTTAAATTACAAACCCAAGCTTATCAATTTACAATATATACACTTATATATATATAAATAGAAATCATTTTATTAGTCAAATTCACTAATTAAATATTTGTTTAATTAGATTATTAAACCAATTCAGATTTAATTATCAAAGATCATCAAATCAATTTAATTATTTAAATAGATTATTAAATTGATATTGCCCCAAATTTCCGGGATATTACAAATCTGCTATTATATATATATATATATACTTTTAAATGTATATTGAATTCATATATATATGTTGTTGTATGTAGTATTTACAATATGTTGCACATAGATTTTCTGTATAAGTTATAAAATAGTTTTACGTATGGGTTATGTACTATATAATAGTTTGTTGTGTAAGTATATATATGTTTTACATAGATTAGAAATATTTTTTTTATATAGATTTGCTTTGATTTGTGTAAAATTTGAATTATAATACCTGTCGTTTATTTGTGGGACATATAGCCGTATACAATTGTATACTCACATATTTCGTAAGCTATAGTATGTTATGATATGAAAGCTATATAGCCTATTATTTATATAATAGTATAAGTTAATTATTGTTGTTGGGTAAAAATGTTTATATGAAGCTTATTTGTTTTATAACTTGTATATTAGCAGTAGATTTTATATGTTATTTTATCTGTATGTTGGATATATGTAGGCTGTAAGTAATATATATTTGTTATTAAATGATTGTTTTAAAGTGTATATATATATAAGTTTATAGCTGACCTATTTGAATTTATATGTGTATTATAATAAAGCAAAGTTATTTGATTTTAAAATAATATAATATATATATTATGACTTGGTAGTTTACGTATACAAGCTTATGAATGTATTAAATATTGATTTCGAAATTTTATAGTATTTTTGTGTATTTGACTTCAATATAAAATTTAAGATATATATATATATAATATAATATAATTATAATGAATATTTTAGTTTATATCAAAACTAATTCGGTTGTTAAATCGATACCTGCTATCAGCTTTACTCGTCGAAATTCGTTTTAACCTTGTTTGCTTTGGATTCGTGCCTGGATCTCGTAACTCAACTTCATTGTTTAACTCTCTGGCCTCGGAAGGTGAGCAATCACTCACGATTAACGTTCTTATATTTATTAAATTTGATTTCAATTGAAACGACAATTGAAATATGCTGCTGTTAGTTATTTACATTGTTATATCTGCTATTTTCTGTATCTGTTCACCTGTGACACCTGACACCATTATCTGTTATTTATCACTGATGATATATGCCTGTTACTGTTGTTATGTTATTATCATATCTGTTATCACTCTGCAAGTTTCCAGTTAGTATAGAAATCACTATGGGTTGAAATGATACATACCCGAACGGAAGAGAAAATCGTTATGGGTTGAAATGATAGACCCAAGCGATTTTCATTTGAATTGAATTTGGGATTGCGGGTTGAAATGATATATACCCGTATATATATTTTAAATTGCGGATTGAAATGATAAATATCCGTATCACTTGACCATAGGATAGAAAATTATATACAGACACCGTTGGTCTATATATAAATATTTTGAAAATGATTTCTATGGTTTTGAAAAGAAATATATGGTTTTGATAAATATTGATTCTAAAGATTTATTAAAGTTGATTTAATTAAGTTGATATAATATGTTTAAGTATTTATTTAAAATTTATATTTTCGAATATAGAGTTTGTAATGATTCGGGTTGTAAAAATAAATTTGAAATTGATTTGAAATTATATTTATTTAAGAATTATACTTTAATAAGTTTGATTTGAAATTTATTGAATTTGAAATTTTAAGGAATTGCTTTACAACTTTAAATTTGATTAAAGGTGACTTAAATGGATATTTCAAACTTATATAAATTTAAATGGGATATCTTGTAAATTGAAGTTGTATTCAAATGATATTGGAATAATTAGGTAAGTATTTCAAAACTAAATAATAGAAAAGTGAATTGATATATATATATATATATATATATATAAATTATCGAATTCAGTTTTGAAATGTTGAATATATTGACTTTGATATATATATTGAAATTTGAATGGATTATTTTATGGTTCAAATATATATTTAAAAATCGATAATTTGAAATGGTTTATTGAGAAGCTGAATCGAGTTGAAATTGATGATTTGAAATTTGATTAAATTTTAATTTTGGAATTCGAGTTGAATTGAATCGATTTGTGAAATTTGAAGAAACTATTTTATATAAAGTATTTTTAAACTATATCTAAACTATTTATATTTTACTTTATAAATTATTTAATATAAATTATTTTAATATATATCATTTTCAATATAAATTATTTTATTATAAACTATTTTAGCTTATAACTATTTTATATAAACTATTTTATTTATAAACTATTTTATTATATATACTAAATTTAATGTCTAAACTGTTTAAGAGAAAAGTGTTATGATTTCCAAAATGCTATAATTTCAAAGCTGTGATTTCCAAAGTATTTTGATTTTAAAAGACTATAATTTCAGAAGCGTTATAACTTTGGAAAGTGATATGATTTTTGGAAATGGATATATTTGAAATGGAAATGATACCGTATTGATTTGGGTTTTGAAATGAAAATAATATTTTGGTTTTGAAGTATAAACTATTTTGAAATGACCGCGGTGTTATAATAACGTTTGGTTGTTAAAGAGACCGGGATCGGATCTGGGCATACTTTAACAACCGTGTATGCGGTGGAGATTCCAGAATGAAGTATGATGGTGGAGACGATTCCTATTGAGGTATATACGTGGACCCTTCGATTTTGATTGGGAGTGTGTTCCGAGGTGGGCGGTAGTGGCTGCTATGCGTTTCCACCAGCCTGGATGCGTAATTGGTAAATCTACCTTGGCATTGGCTAGTTGTGCCGTGTCACCTACCATATCGAGCTTTACGACGAGTTTCTATTTGTGTCGTACTTATGGAGTATCTTCACGGAGCCTCTCGAGGTATGCAGGTACTGTATAGACTATTGGCACTATTATGTGTTAAGGGGAATATTGGGTCACTCCTTAACGCTATTTAAAAGTAAGTTTATTTTATATTAGACATTATTATAATAGCGTATATTACTACATAGTAGATAGTTTAACGGATCCTTAGAGGATGGTTATCCCAAACATCCTTTAAGTTACTTGTATTTCATATGATATTTCACTTCAGTTGGATTTATTAATATTAGAATGTTAATCCTGACTCGTGTTTTGTGTTTTGCTTTACGCTCGGGTCAGATGCGTGATACAGCATTTGAGACTCACCTTTGGAGTTGGAGCTTCGCTTGGAGATCCAGCTATCTATTGATTCTGCTATCAGTTATCCACTTGATTCCAGTGATATATTCAGATCTTGTATTTGACTATTGTATTGAGATATCTATGTATTCGAGACTTCTGTTGTATCTTGTTTAACTCTGTTATATATATATATATAGTAGCTTCATGAACTACTATTCTTCTGTTTCCGCTGCATTATTGTTATATTACTCTGTGTCTGTGATCTGTGATTATTTTATTTACTGTATATGCTAAGTTTTGCAAAATTTAAATTAACAATCTGATATTTTGAGCAATTCAATTTTCGACATATATGGATACAAATGGCTGAAAATTTCAGGTCGTTACATGTGGTATCAGAGCTCTGGATTTAGGCAAAAACTCAGCATATGTAGTAAATTTAATTACGGAATCACGTTCATTCTAGCTCGAATCTCTTTCTCTTTGACTCGATTTCCTTTAAATTTTTGGAACATTCCCTTCGGTTCCAAAGTCTATTCTGGTCTCTCCTATTCGTGTCTTCTTAATTCTGGAGTATCCCATAACTCCACTTCGAATGATCTCTATAATAAATCGGCGGTCTCGCGAATCTTAGAATGATTTGTCAAAGGGATGAAACTCCTTTACAACTGGCCTTGATTCACCGGAGATTTCTGTATCCTCGGTTTAGATGCTGCTATCTTTTGCTTTACCCGAATTCTATCTCTTGTGATCTGATGTCGATTTGATTTAGAATTTCGCATCGATCGTATTCTTAAAGTCACGATTGACTCGGTTAAGGTTACCCGCGATTTATATAAATTTATCCATATTCCAATTTGAAATTCAATCATCTTATCTCCCTATCGAGTCTATCTTTTAGTTGAATTCTATTTGATTAGAGTTCATCTACTTTGAATCCCATCTTTGCTTTGAAATCCATTCTTGAATTATCGAGTGAGGGAGTGTATTTGTAATTAATATTAATTTTTTATATATATTGTGTTGTTTGAGTTGTTGACGTTGATTTGGGTTTTCGATCGATTCGTCTGATCAACGCTATCGATAGGATTTCCAAAACACTTGAACAGAGCAAACTGACACAATATTATTTTCAAATTTGGTAAATGAAATAAATTGGTATGATTATATCATATATATAAGTATAATTTTTCTGGAATTTAATAAGTTAATTAAATTGGTTGTTTGAAATGGTAATATTTGATTTTCATTTATTGTTCTATAAATGAATTTATAAATATGGTTTATAAATTGATTTGGAATTGAAATGAATCTAAATCAGGAATTTGAGAATTTAATTTCTGGTGATTTCAAACTTTGGTTTTAAAGTTTTAAAAGGTATATTATTATTTGAAAATATTTTTGAATAGGAACCGTTTTCAAAGAATTTTAAAATGTTGAAATCAGTGCTCTTCTCTTTGTCGTTGGAAAATAATTTCGGTGATGGCGGCCGCATCATCGACATTCATTTTCGAGTTTCGAAGTAGAGAGACCATTCTGTAGCTTTGCTACGGTTTTGTTTTAGAAAAATATTTTGATTGAATTTCTTAAGTATGACTTGATTTATATATATATATGGGTATATTATTTTAAATTTAATTTGATTTAATATATATAGTATATACATAATTATCTCTAAAAGGTTTGAAATTAAATGGAAATTTAATTCATAAAATTATGTTAAAGGATGTTTTCAATTATAAATGGAGCTAAATTTTGAATAAATATTTAAAACTTGAAATAATTGAATTGGAGAATTTTTATTTGTATAATACCCAATTTTATTCTATTATAACTTACCTAAATTATTCAGAAGTTGAATATGTAATTGGATAATATACAATATAAAATGATTTTATAAATAAAATTTGAGTGGTTATAATAAATGTTATACACTTCAAATTTAATTATAAAAATGTTAATAGAGATAAATAGGATAATAAGTTAATTGAATAATAGATGAGGAAAATAATTTTTTTAAAGGAATTAATAAATTGAAATTAGATCAACTTATGGAAATACCTTGAATTGAAAATCAATTATTGAATATAAATTAATTTAAATTGAAATTTATATGGTTTAAATTAATTTATATGGTTTAAATATATGTAATAAGATATATATTAAGTGGAATAAACTTAATAATAATTTGGAATAAAAGAATTAAATTTGTTGAATAAAATATGAGTATAATAAATGACTATACAAATTTATTGATTTAGAAATTTGTTAATTGAGAATGACTAGATAATAATATAATGAATTTAGAAATAGATAGATTGATTTAACTTAAGTGAACTCAAATGGATTAAACCAAAATGTTGAATATTAATTAGTTTAATTTGAAATTTATACGGTTAATTTAATTGTTTTATTTGTATTTCAATCTAATTTCTTTCTGGTTGTTTCTATTCTCCTACCTCCTTCCTTTTCGGGGATGAAAAGTTTGAGTAGGGGAGAGTGTAACGACCCATAAATTTCAGTGGTTTTATTTATTTATTTAATTTGTGAAAAACTTTAAACAATAAAATTTTTGAAATAATAATTTATTATTTGAGATGCGTCTAATTAAACTTAGCAAATGGTAAATTTTCATATGATAATATTGAAGTTTATTTTCTAGTGTAATTTTATTCCAATTTATATTAGTTAAAATTGATGATAATAAAAGCATTCCGAAACCTAATGTAACGACCCGCTATTTTGGACCATTCGCGTCCATTATAAGTGAATAGGTAGACACTCATGCCGGAGTTGAATTGCTCAAAATACCGCGTTGTTAATTTAAATTGGCAAAACTGAACATATACAGTAAATAAATAATCACAGATCACAGACATAGAGTAATAAATGCAGCGGAAATAAAAGAGATAGTAGTTCATGAAGCTACTATATGAATATATAAAAATACATCAGAGTTTACAACAGAAGAGTAATACGATACATCAGATACAAATCAGAATACATCACTGGAATCATCGAATACTGAAAGCAGAATAGATGGCTGGATCTTCAAGCAAAGCTCCAACTCCAAAGGTGAGTCTCGAATACTGGTACACTCAGTCTGACCCGAGGGTAAAGCAAAAACACAAGACACTCGAGTCAGGATTAACATTCTTATATTAATAAATCCAACTCAAGTGAAATAGCAATTGAAATACAAGTAACTCAAAGGATGTTTGGAATAACCATCCTTTAAGGATCCGTTAAACTATCTACTAGGTAGTAATGTACGCTAAGTAGATAATGTCTATCAGTAATATAAAGATATCAAAGTAGGGTTAAGCAGGGCCCATACACCTCTTAACCAGTTTATTCCCAAAAGCATATACAAGACCGTAGTTTCCCCAAAACCGGAAGTCACCAGAGGGCAATCCATATACTAAAGGTACAAATCAAAATCGTAGTGGTCGCGAATAGGATAATCAGTATGACAAGGTACATGAGGCGATACCAACTAGGATACTAGTAGTTGCCTGATCCGGACTGATGTTGGGCATAACAGCTACTACCCCAACACCGCGAACAACACTCCCAAATCGAGGGGTGCACCCAAATCGAATCACAAAAGTAATAGATATGGTATCGAAGAAGTGTGTCTGCTAGAGATGGCGATCCTCAATGGCCCGGCGCGGCTCCTGTTTTAGTCATATCAGGGGTCATCCAAAATCGTTCTCTTTCTTCAGTCAACGCGTTCACCAAAACCATCCACTTCGTTCTGGGTCAACACTCCGCGTATAATTATTAAAGTGGTTTCGGTTCAGATAGAGAGTATATCCATTACCGATCCCGGTCCCTTTAATAACTTTCGTAATTATTACACCGATTGGTCGTTTATATATTTCAAAAACCAAATCAATTTCAATTTCAATTTCAATTCGTAAACCAGCATTTCATTTGTCTTTCAAACCATTTCCATAAATTTACATTTCAAAACTTCCAAATTACACTTCCAAAATCTTATAATTCAATTTCAATTTCTATTTAAAACAGTTCAAATATTGATCCAAATTCGTATATCAGTTTCATTTCAAAATCATTTAAATTAATTTAATTTAACATTCAAATCAATTTACATTCATTTATCGATTCCATTCAATATTCGTTAAGTAAATTTGTTATTCAAAACAATTTCCATTTAAATTTCCAATTCATTAAATCCATTCTTAAGTTCAACTTCATTAAATCAAAACTTACAATTTTGAATTAAATTAAATTCATCAAATCAAACTCTTTAAATTTCAAGTCTTACATTAATTCCAAAATATCACATTTTATTTCTTGTTAAAGAAATTCAATTTCACCTATTTACTTACTTAAATGATTTTCCAAACTTTATTAATAGAGAAACTCAATTTCAAGTATTACGAAGTAAAATTCACTTATTCAAATTCAATTTAATTTAATCATTAAATAATTCAATCTTATTTAATTATTAAATAATTCAAAACTTAATTATTAAATAATTTCAAAGTTTAATAATTTCAAACTTAATTATAATTTCCAACTTAACTCTAACTCAATAGTTTCTCAACTTAAACAACATTCTTTCATCAATTACATTTTTAATAATTTGTTTCAGATTATTAAACATTAACATTTCCTTTCACTTAAATTCAAATTTCAACTTCATTTCAAAAACCATATTATTTATTCAAATAAAATCCTTATCTTATTTCAAAATCAAGTTATTGACCAATCGGGTTTATTTAATTTTCTATCCTAGGTCAAAGTTCAATTTTGGGTATTTATCATTTCAACCCAATTCCAATTCAATTAAAAATCAAAGCATAACATAGGGAACTTGCAGTGTGATAACTGGGATGGTGTCAAAGTAAATAAACAAGCAATAACAACAATCAATATCAATCCAATAATCAATTCAAATAATCCCGAAATAACCATATTAATTCGCATTGTTATTTGTACGAATTAATATAATTATTTCTAGAATCCACACTATCATTTCATGTAGATTAAAGATTATTACATTACGGTTTTCACTTGTCATCTATTTACAATTTCATACATCATCAGTTTAAGCAACATACAATTGATGGTTCAAGGTGTAGTTGACAATCCTACGTGTCAATAAATTTAACAGTTAAAGGGGTCAAATTATACAAATGTTCGTTAATCAAATTTAACATTTAATTATCCTATATCAAGTTCAGTTTCATATTATTTATCAATTTAACATTAACAATTTTAACGTCCAATATAAACATCAACAATCAATCAATTATCAGCCAAACTGTATTATCATCGCATAAATAATTAACAGATAATGGTGTCAGATGTCAAAGGTGAACTGATACAGGTAATAGTACATATAACAGTGTAATTAACTAACAGCAGTATATTTCAATTGTCGTTTCAATTGAAATCAAATCTAATAAATAAAAGAACGTTAATCGTGAGTGAGTGCTCACCTTTCGTGTCTAGAGAGATTTGATGTTGAAATGAGCTATGAATCCAGGCATGAAATTTCAAAGCGAAGCGAGATTGGCACGAATATGACGAACGAACTGATAGATAAGAATCGACGAAATGATTAGAATAAATTAAAATGGAATGTCAATTATATCGTTATACATTTTCTCAAAATCCAGTATAAGGTTTAAAACACACATAAATAAGATAAAATAGATATAGAATTCCAACATTTCAAATAAGTGTTTTAAAATAAAATGAATCTAAACAAACAAAAATCAGATTAGATATATTATGATATCAATACAAACTGTATAACTGATAAACCATTTATTATAATATATATAACTTAACAGCAATGAAAGGTTTAAAATCTATGTTTAACATATATATAACTTAACTGATATATATATAACTAGCTTACAAATCAACTTACAAAACAGATCAAAAATCATGTAAACCCATATGTAAATAAAAAAAAATATAATACATCCTATATGCAAACTAGACTTATATATATGAACATGCGAAAGTATTAAACAACTTATATTACTCTATCTCAAATAGTAAAAAAATATAAATAACACCTTTATATACTACGTACCGCATGCTCCTATAAATATACACTATTCTAATGTTTGTACAACTGAAACACCACCCTGGTATGTTTTACCAAATATACAAAATATGTCAGAACTGTTATATAAATATATATAATAACATACAATATATAACCGTATGGGTGAACCATTACAGGAAAGCAATACTTATTTTTGACATAAATATTATTTACTTTGTTCGCCTATATGTATATAACGTACTGTATTTCGTGAATGAGCTTTATTAATGTATCTATACTCAATTTAATCAATACCAATTTTGCAGACAGTGACACAACAGAACACTACATACATATACACTTATAAAATTAAAAATGCTTACATATATTTAAAACAAAATCTTATAAAATCAATATAACTTAACTATATACACAAACTCAACACATCATATAAGCTCATATGCAACTTTATATACGTTCATATATATATTCATACCTATATAAAGAAGAAAATGAAGTCATGGTTGGAGAGAGACAAGGGGAGGCGGAGCTTGGGTCGCTGGCAGGGGCGATAAGGCTGAGGTGTGCCTCGGTTGGTGGTGAGTGAGGGAGAAGAGGTCGATGGAAAATTGTGGGGAGGTCGGCGTGTGGAGGTTATCAGGCAGTTAGGCGATGGAAGGGGTTGGGTACTCGGTGGGGAGGGCTCGGAGGTGGTCATGTGGGTAGGTGGCCGTGGCTGATGGGGTTGAGCACACGTGGGCCTGCTAATAGTGGCTATCGGCTGCACAAGGTGTAATATCCCGGAAATTTTAACAATATCAATTTAATAATCTGTTAAATAATTAAATTGATATGGATAATCTTTGATAATAAGATTTGAATTTAATTTAATAATCTGATTAAATTAGTATTAATTGATGATTTTATCTTTTAAAAGTTAATAAGATATTTCTATTTGAATATATATATTTATTTATATATATTGTAAATAGAAGCTTTGGCAAATTGGAAATTTAGATTTAGTTTAATCTGGACTTTTTAAAGTTATTTAAATAAATAAAATTTTAGTTTTAAATATACTTTAGATAAATCTTTTAATTGGTTAAGATATATTTTACTTAAGTTTAAATAAATAAAAAAAGGGCTTTTCATTTACTTTTAAAATAAATAGAAATATGAGTAATTACTTAAATGACAAGTGTCATTATCTAAAGCTTCATTATAACATGTGTAATTTAATAAACAATTGTATAGGACAAGTGTCTTAATTATTTTCCATTTTCTTTTATTTTATAAAATCAAAAATATACATGTATATTAACATTGCATATCTTCATTTCCCATTCTTTCTAATCTTCTCATTTTTTCAAAAGCCAAGAGAAATCAATAATCTTTCTTCTAACTAAAATCTGAAACAAATCAGAAATTCAAATGCCTCAAACTAGAAATTAAACTTCTCACAAAACCAAAACTTCAATTCAAATCAAATCTCTAAAAACAATTTTCCAAAATCCAAATCAAAGAATCAGCCTGCAGCCTTCATTTTTTCAAATCTGGAAGTCATGCCTGCTTGCAACTGCAGTTTTAAATCAAGCCTGTTTCTTTTCAAACCTGGAAATTAAGGAAGTCTGCATCTTTTCAAACAAGCATGCATGCAGTTTTCAAAAGCAAAAGCATATCAAGTTTAAAAGCTGTTTCAAAAAAAGAGAGGCTCTGTTCATCATCTTTTTACTGTGAGTAAACATCTAAATTTAAAAACAGTTTTAAAAATCTGTGATGTGGTTTAAATGTTTGTGACAAATTTCTATAGATGATGGTTGCATGTGTGTATGTATGTAGAGGCATGTGTAGATAGTAGTATTAAATCTGTAGATATGAATGCATTTGGATCTGCATGTCTGATATCTGTGCTTCTCTGATTACAGAGGTTTAAAAATAAACAAAAAGTTCAAAACTTCCCATCTAAACACTTTGAAGCTTTAGGTTTAAAACAAATTAGTCGAGTTTACACTCCATCTAGATTATGGAAACAAGATTAAGTAATTTAAGTTTAGAAATTTCCTGTAAACAAGAAAATGTAGTGGGAACTTGAATAATGTAATAAATCAAATGTTGTGTTATATTAATTCATGTATATATCTCAAATCATCATTAAAAATTAAGATTTTTAAAATAAAGATCTTGATTTTTAGTTTGGTTTTGGGTAGTAAATTTGATGATGGTCTAATGACTGTTTTTGGGAAAAATCTGACGACTGGGTAGGTTCTAGAGGTCGTGCTTTGGGTCGGAGTTGTAATGGTGATGGATGAATCTGTGAAAAATAGTGGGAAAGTTAATCAATCATCGAGGAATTAGAAATTGGGAAACTAGGGTTTTACTCAGGGTTTTGGGTCGCGTTCGAAATGGAGTGACTGGGAATTATTGGATGGATCGAGTTGCGAATGTTTTTGGGGATAGTTGCGTGGAGGAATTTCGGTGATGTGGCCGAAGTTTCATGGTGAAAGACGGTTGAGGTTGATGGGTTCGGTGGATTTACTGATGAAGGGGTTGTTCCAGAGATGGTGCAAACTACTTTGATTTTGATTGAAGTCGCGTGATGGCTAGTCAAGGATCGGAGTCGAGTCAGTGGACGATGTGGAGTTTGCGTGTGGTGATGCTGGTGGTGGCGGCGGTGTTGGCGCGACGTACACGTGCACGGTGATTGATCTGTGGATATGAAGTTTTGTGGGTTTGGGTTGTTGTTTTGCTCGGGATGTCTTCATGTTGGTTACGAGAAAGACTCGGGGAAGAAGTACGCGAGGGCTGCTTGGTGTTTGTCTCGGGGATTTTGTGGTTTGGCTCGGGGTTTGTTAGTATTTTGCTCGGGTTGTTTTAATTAAATAACCAGGTTTTAAAATGTGAATTTAGTTTCCAAAATAAATTTATTTGAAAAAGGTAATTAGAGAATAATTAATTAATTATAATGTGATAACCCGGATTTTTGGCATCTGATAATTGGATAATAAACTGGTTTTATCTAATGGAAAGATAAAATTCTAGTAATAAAAGATATCACGATGTATTTGAAACTATGATAAATGTTGAAATATAAATATCTTAAAAATAAATTTTTACAACTAGTATATATACATATATATATGGTTATTAATTAGTGAGTAATTAGGTTTTATATCATTTTTTTCTTTAAAGTTATATAAATATAAGAAAAATAAATTTATTAATAAAAATAAAATAAATAAAACATAAGGAAATAAATTAAGGAGAAGTATAAATATAATATAAATAATATAAAGGATAAATACATTATATAATAAATATTCTCATGCTAAGGACAAGTGTTAAGATTTTAACACACAAAGTAACAAATGTAATTCATTAAACTTAAGAAATGAACAAGTGGCATTATGGAATTCTTTTAATTTGAGTAAATAAAGAAGAGAAACAAAAAGTATTTTTCAGTTTTAAAACATCTCAAACCTGAAAATTCGAATCAGAGAAAAGAAGTAAAATAAAATCAAAATCTGAACAGATTAAAACAAATCAAAGCTTGGATCAAGCAACAAATTCAACTTCATCAATAATAAAGCTCCAGATTCAACTCAGTAATCAAAGTATCAAGATCAATATCAAGATTTAAATCCAGGATCATGCAAATCAAAGCAAATTCATCTCTACAACAGTTCCTGTAATAAAGCATTTCAGACCAAGGATCAACAAAATCAAAATCAAAGATCAGACAAGATCAAAACTTCCAGGCTCTGTTTCTTCAAACACAAGTGAGTAAATGTTTTATATAAAAGCCTAAGTAAGTAAACAATTTGATGTATGGAAATTTCTGAGATAAATTATTCCTTGCATGTATATATAGTAGTGAAATCTCTGTATATATGTATATACATAGGTGATGTACAGGTGTGCATGTCAGTTCAACTATGTTACCTGTTAACAGAATTTTAAAATTTAGATAAATTCAATATCTCTTCCCCTGTTCTCGGTTTGATTTTAGTTTTCAAACAACTTATATTTGTTTAAAACATAGATTGAGTTTTAAAAAGAAATTGAGTAAAATTAGTTAGGATTTATCTAGAAAAAAAAAGGGGACAGTAAGATTTTTAAACATGATAAAAATCAACATTTATATTTTGCTGTTTCAGGTATATAACATGAATCATCTTTGAAAAATATAATTTTTAAAAGGAAAATCTTAATTTTTAGTTTTGGATTGAATGGGTTATTTGAGGATGACCAGGAAGGGAACTTTGGGGTTTTTTCTGGTGGAAGGAGGTCTCGGGTTGGTCGGGGTTTCGACTGGAGGTAGATGGAAGTCTGGGGAACTCGGCAAAAATGCAAAGTGGATTTATCGTCTACAGTAATGGCGGAAGATCGTCAATATAGGGTTTAGATGGGTTTATGGGTCGAAGTTGAATTGTGGGATGCTGCACTGTCGACATAGCTTCGGAGGAGACCGGTCGTGGTGGAGCGGAACGTGGGTTCGTGATGAAGCTATGGGCGGAGTTTCATGACTCCTGGGGGTCGGTGGTGTCAGAACGTGGCATTTCTAGGTCGATGGTTTCCGTTCCTGTGTCTTCAATCAGGTCTATTTTTGATTTCGCGATCGATTTGGAGGTTGGATGGTCGGGATCGGAAGAGTAGACTGATGACGACTTGTCGACAGTGGAATAAGGGGCAGGATCGTTGGCGATCAGTCGTGCACGTGCACGAGTTCTAGGCGTATCTGTGCGACACTGTGATATTTAACATCAGGAAGGAGGTGGGTTGTTGCTCGGGTACTACTCGAATCATTCGCATGTTGTCTCGAAGATGGAGACGTGAGTTTAACCCGAGAATAGCTCGGGAAATTTTCTTGGTTGGCTCGGGTTTGTTTTTAAAACACCAGTATTTTGTTTTTTTTTATTTCAGAAGTGCTTTCAAAAAAAAAAATTGTATTAATTAACCAAGAATTAAATGGTTTAAAATAAAAAAGTTTTTTTATTTTAAACCATTTAATTCTTGGTTAATTAATACAATTTTTTTTTTGAAAGCACTTCTGAAATAAAAAAAACAAAATACTGGTGTTTTAAAAACAAACCCGAGCCAACCAAGAAAATTTCCCGAGCTATTCTCGGGTTAAACTCACGTCTCCATCTTCGAGACAACATGCGAATGATTCGAGTAGTACCCGAGCAACAACCCACCTCCTTCCTGATGTTAAATATCACAGTGTCGCACAGATACGCCTAGAACTCGTGCACGTGCACGACTGATCGCCAACGATCCTGCCCCTTATTCCACTGTCGACAAGTCGTCATCAGTCTACTCTTCCGATCCCGACCATCCAACCTCCAAATCGATCGCGAAATCAAAAATCGACCTGATTGAAGACACAGGAACGGAAACCATCGACCTAGAAATGCCACGTTCTGACACCACCGACCCCCAGGAGTCATGAAACTCCGCCCATAGCTTCATCACGAACCCACGTTCCGCTCCACCACGACCGGTCTCCTCCGAAGCTATGTCGACAGTGCAGCATCCCACAATTCAACTTCGACCCATAAACCCATCTAAACCCTATATTGACGATCTTCCGCCATTACTGTAGACGATAAATCCACTTTGCATTTTTGCCGAGTTCCCCAGACTTCCATCTACCTCCAGTCGAAACCCCGACCAACCCGAGACCTCCTTCCACCAGAAAAAACCCCAAAGTTCCCTTCCTGGTCATCCTCAAATAACCCATTCAATCCAAAACTAAAAATTAAGATTTTCCTTTTAAAAATTATATTTTTCAAAGACGATTCATGTTATATACCTGAAATAGCAAAATATAAATGTTGATTTTTATCATGTTTAAAAATCTTACTGTCCCCTTTTTTTTTCTAGATAAATCCTAACTAATTTTACTCAATTTCTTTTTAAAACTCAATCTATGTTTTAAACAAATATAAGTTGTTTGAAAACTAAAATCAAACCGAGAACAGGGGAAGAGATATTGAATTTATCTAAATTTTAAAATTCTGTTAACAGGTAACATAGTTGAACTGACATGCACACCTGTACATCACCTATGTATATACATATATACAGAGATTTCACTACTATATATACATGCAAGGAATAATTTATCTCAGAAATTTCCATACATCAAATTGTTTACTTACTTAGGCTTTTATATAAAACATTTACTCACTTGTGTTTGAAGAAACAGAGCCTGGAAGTTTTGATCTTGTCTGATCTTTGATTTTGATTTTGTTGATCCTTGGTCTGAAATGCTTTATTACAGGAACTGTTGTAGAGATGAATTTGCTTTGATTTGCATGATCCTGGATTTAAAACTTGATATTGATCTTGATACTTTGATTACTGAGTTGAATCTGGAGCTTTATTATTGATGAAGTTGAATTTGTTGCTTGATCCAAGCTTTGATTTGTTTTAATCTGTTCAGATTTTGATTTTATTTTACTTCTTTTCTCTGATTCGAATTTTAAGGTTTGAGATGTTTTAAAACTGAAAAATACTTTTTGTTTCTCTTCTTTATTTACTCAAATTAAAAGAATTCCATAATGCCACTTGTTCATTTCTTAAGTTTAATGAATTACATTTGTTACTTTGTGTGTTAAAATCTTAACACTTGTCCTTAGCATGAGAATATTTATTATATAATGTATTTATCCTTTATATTATTTATATTATATTTATACTTCTCCTTAATTTATTTCCTTATGTTTTATTTATTTTATTTTTATTAATAAATTTATTTTGCTTATATTTATATAACTTTAAAGAAAAAAATGATATAAAACCTAATTACTCACTAATTAATAACCATATATATATGTATATATACTAGTTGTAAAAATTTATTTTTAAGATATTTATATTTCAACATTTATCATAGTTTCAAATACATCGTGATATCTTTTATTACTAGAATTTTATCTTTCCATTAGATAAAACCAGTTTATTATCCAATTATCAGATGCCAAAAATCCGGGTTATCACATTCCTCCCCCCTTTGAATCTTTTCGTCCTCGAAAAGGAACGAAACCAGAATTTTAAATACTTATTATCTTTTTATCATTTTTAAAACACTTTAAAATCTATATAGTATTACAAAAATAGTTTTTATAAAAATACTTTTATAACTCGATGTTTCAACAAGTTCATCCTCGTTCTTACAGAAATTCGGTCATACGTTGATCAGACGTAGGACTGAAAATCTATAAGGACTTAGCAAACCCGTTTTCAACACCCAGTGAAAATACTTGAAAAATAATTTTATTGAAAATATCGAAAACGTTTTTGAAAACAGAGGAAATATCTTTGGTGAGAATGCTCTGGAAATCATCACCCCCATCCATGGTCATAGTTACATCACGGGTTACGTTGCCATCGCAGCAAAAGTCCATGTAACTGATTACACCATGGAACCCACAACAGATCGCAGTTACATCCAGGGTTACGTTGCCGTCACAGCAAAAGTCCATGTAACTGTTGGCTCTCAGCGGCACACACGATTTCGCTGTCAAAATGAAACTCCTCCACATAGGTCGCAGTCTACCGATATAAAATCAAACGCAGACTGTTGGCTCTCAGCGGCACACATGACTTCCGCTATGGTCTGCAGTAGATCGCAGTGACATCGAGTTAAATTGTTGTCACAGCATAACTCAAATGCCTCTGTGGGCACCAGCCCCTCGACTTTCGCTACACAAATAATCCTCAGGAACTAGTTTTGTCCGGACTCCTCACAGGATCAACTTTAGAAACCCCCCCTTGGGGCTCAAGGCAGTACCACCCAGTGGTACTCCTGAGAAGTTCATTTCAAGGAAGCGCCTTTTTCCCCAGAGCTATACTCAAAACATTTTATACTATACACTTATAGTATCTTCAAATCATATCCTTTATGATTTATCAAAATCTCCTTTACACAAAATCGATTACCAAAATCGATAATTCTCAAACTTGGCTTTTAAAAATCCAAAATTGATTTTTCCAAAAATCAAAAACCTTTCCAAAATCCATAGGTTCCAAAAACCTTTTTCCAAAATCATTCTCATAAGATCTTTTATATATATATAGATATATATAACTTTGAAAATCTTTGGATTATTTCAAACTTGTATAAAACCTTTTTTTATATATATATACTTCAAATATTTCAAAACCCTTTTCTATTCTGACTATAGATTTAACAAGGGAAGATTTATTTTATATAACAAAGATAACTTTGTTTTATTCCAAATCAAATATTCAAATTTGATTATTCTTTTATAAAGTTATTAACCATACCACTTTTTTTATAAAATGAGTTCTAATCATAGAAATATTCAACTCACATTTTACCTCATCATTTATTTCTCAAAATATACCCTTCTATTTCAAAACCATTTTACAGTTTTATCCACAAATTTCAATATCAATTTCATCCAAACTCGTACGATGTACACATATCATCCGTACGCAATATCAGTCTGATCGCTCACTCGATCACACAATTTCTCTTCCGAACTAGTATCGTCCACCCGACTTCCTAGTGCGGACTCAGATCTGGTTTCTTGATCAGAAACCGTTATTCTCCTTGCATAGTCGTAGCTATGATAGAGAATATCCAGAACCAATCAACAATCCATATTCAGGTTCGCCGTCGAAAATCGAGCGAAAAATTCTAACTCGGATCGATAATACTATCTCGAAATTCTGTGTTCGAATCTGGATCAAGTCACTATGCGATTAACTAATAATTATGATTATAGATTAATGACTGATGAATAATTAAAAGGTTATTAATCTATAATGCAAGTTAATTAAGAATTTATTAACTATTATCAAAGGTTAATTAATTGTAATTAAGGAGTAATTAATTATATTTATGGATTAATTAATTTTTAATTAAGATTTGTTAATTAATAATTAAGTTTTATTAATTAATGATTAAGAGATAATTAATTGGTTAATTAAGGTTAATTAATTAATTATACAAGTAATTAGTAATTGATTACTTTGTATTAAAAGATTGATTAATAATTAAGGTTTATTAATTAATAAATGATGCTAATTAATCTGTAAATTGAAGATTAATTTGATTAAAAGAGTAATTAAGGGATGAATTACTCGATTTTGATTTATGAGATGAGTTTGATCAAGTAAGTTAATTAATTAAGGATAATCACTTGATAAAAGATTTAGTATGTTTTAATAAGTTTTGATAAGGATAATTACTTAAAATAAGTAATTAATGAATAAAATTACAGGGGTAATTGAGATAAGTGAAATTACTTATTGGAAAGAAAATTTAAAATGAATAATTACTTGTTAAAGTAATTAAAGATTTATTACTGGGTGCAATAAATTCAAGAATTTATAAGAGTAATTTAAGCAATTAAGAAGTAATTAAGAATAAATTAATTATTGTTATTTAAAATTGATTAATTGGAAACAATTAATTAAGCATGATTAATTAATGTAATTAATTAAGAAATAATGTAATTAATTATAGTTAATTAATTAATGGAAGTAATTAATTAAGGATTATTAATTAATGTAATTAATGAAGTAATTAAAGGTTAATTACTGTTAATGGTTAAGAATAATTTGTGAAATTAATTAAAGTATAATTACTTTATGTAATTAATGAATAATTAATCAAGGATGATTAATATTAATTAATTTAAGGTTTATAATTAATTAATGATTGATTAAGCAAGGTTAGATAATTAATTCTTAAGTAATTAATTTAATTTAAGTTAATTAAATTAATTATAACATAGGGTTAATAATTGTTGCTTGTGGATGATTATTTAAGTAGAATATCTGAATTGGATGATATCTATTGGATGATATGCTTTGATATTCTGTGATATGATATTGGATATATCTGTGATAAATGTGTGATATTTATCTGTGTTAAATGCTGTGTGAATTCAAGTATTGAATTGAATTGTTTAAACCTTTAAACAACTTGGCCTTAAAAGACACGCTTTGGATTTCGATGAGACCGGGATCGGGTTTCCGTATACCGGGATTCCAGGTCTGGAGACCCGAATACCACATCGATCCAAAATAACGATAGGTCGTGAATTTCAAGTGAAGATGGTGATTCAAAGTGCAAGGGTTATTGTCGTTAACTCTGAGGGTGATTCCAAAATGAGTGTAACGAGATAATGCCTTCGGTTTCGTTCGAACCCGGAACGAACTTGTATGGATTGAATGCTTTTAGTACATCGTCAGGTGGACGATGAGCATTCTAAGGGATATGTTCTGATTAAAGGTAATCGTAACCTCAAGCCTCATCAACCGGGAATGGCTAAAACAGGGGAGGTGCAGCAAGGTTTCGTGGGTAGCACCCACTGAGAGCAAGATAGATCCCTGTCTAGAGGTCCCTTTTCTTTATTTCGGCTTAGTGTGTGGTTGGTCGCGCCAACTACGGGATTGTCTTGTTCGGAATTATCCAGTAAGGGATGGTTCCGGCTTTGTGTTGCAGGGGAGCGGGCGTACTCCTCGGTACGGTGATCTAGGCCACGTACTGTGACGGGCGGTACCCCAGTAGCCCTGCCATTGTATGGAATCCAAACTCCAATAAGTGCCGTACGTATTAGTTGTGCCCAACTATGTTGGAATGTGAGATGTAAGCATTTCAGCTATTTCTGTATTTTACTTGAAAACCCTAGACCCTATTATAATATAACTGGATTTCCTATCAAATGTTTTGGTTAGCGTAAGGTAAAAACTTTTCCATGTTTATGTGTGGGAAGTCTTACGTGATACCTTTGTTTTCAAAAGGTTTTGAAGTTAAACAATTGAAATTAATTACTTAATGTAATTAAATGAATTTAATTTGATTAGTTTAAATTAATTAATTAAGTTAAATTAATTTAAATTAATCATTGAAATGATTTAATAAGTAATTACTTAAATGTAATTAATGAAGTGAAATTATTTAATGAAGTAATTAATGGTAATTACTTTATGTAATTAACTAAAGATGATTTAATAATAAAAGTAATTTTAGTTTAATTACTTTTGTATAATTAATCAAAGGATTAATTAAAGGATAATTAATTTTGGAGAAATTAATTTATGAAAGAGTAATTAAGGGTAGTTAATTACTAAATGTTATTAATCAAAGGTGATTTATAAATGTGACTAATTAATTATTAATTTAAATAAGATAATTAATTAAGAATAATTAAGGATCATTAATTAATTAATGATGTAATTAAGGATTGGTTAATTAAGATTAATTAATAAATAATTAGTGATTAAAGTAATTAATTAATTGTAATTAATTAAGGATTAATGTAATTAAATATAGTTAATTAATTAATGAAGTAATTAAAGATTAATTACTGAATGGTTTAAGATAATTAATTTGTAAAATTAATTAAGTATTAATTACTTAAAGTAATTAAAGGGTAATTAATCAGGAATGATTAATTTAGATGGATACTTAGAGTAATGATTAATTAATTGGTTTAATTAATAATTAAGTAAGCAGGATTTATAGAATGAAGTAATTAGTTTAATTCACTTTAAATTAATTAGATGATATAAATCATTGCTTAAGGATGGATGAATGAGATTGAATGTATTTCATTGTTTGATATCTCTGATAAGATATGATTGATATATGATATGGATGTTTGGTTGAATTATAATGATAATGTGAATTATCTGTTTGGGATGATAATGTAGATTATCTATTGAATTATCTATCTTTGTTATATAGATAAGAATTGAATTGTTTTAACCTTAAAACAACTTGGCCCTTAAAAGATACGTTTTGGATTTCGATGAGACCGGGATCGGGTTTCCGTATACCGGAATTCCAGGTCTGGAGACCCGAATACCACATCGATCCAAATTAACGATAGGTCGTGAATCTCAAGTGAAGATGAAGATTCAGAGTGCAAGGGTTATTGTCGTTAACTCTGAGGGTGATTCCAAAACGAGTGTAACGAGATAATGCCTTCGGTTTCGTTCGAACCCGGAACGAACTTGTATGGATTGAATGCTTTCAGCACATCGTCAGGCGGACGATGAGCATTCTAAGTGATATGTTCTGATTAAAGGTAATCGTAACCTCAAGCCTCATCAACCGGGAATGGCTAAAACAGGGGAGGTGCAGCAAGGCTTCGTGGGTAGCACCCACTGAGAGCAAGATAGATCCCTGTCTAGAGGTCCCTTTTCTTTTATTCGGCTTAGTGTGTGGTTGGTCACGCCAACTACGGGATTGTCTTGTTCGGGATTATCCAGTAAGGGATGGTTCCGGCTTTGTGTTGCAGGGGAGCGGGCGTACTCCTCGGTACGGTGATCTAGGCCACGTACTGTGACGGGCGATACCCCAGTAGCCCTGCCATTGTATGGAATCCAAACTCCAATAAGTGCCGTACGTATTAGTTGTGCCCAACTATGTTGGAATGTGAGATGTAAGCATTTCAGCTATTTCTATATTTTACTTGAAAACCCTAGACCCTATTATAATAAAATCAGATTTCCTATCAAATGTTTTGGTTAGCGTAAGGTAAAAACTTACCCATGTTTATTTGTGGGGAGTCTTACGTGATACCTTTTCTTTCTAAAGGTTTTGAAGTTAAGCAAGTTTAACCTGTTACTCACACCAGACCCATGTCTGACCCAAGTGTTTATTTTCTGTTTTATTAAACTCTTGGGTACTCAAATTTTTACGAGTAGCAAAGGGATTCAGGTTTAGCTTTGACGAATATTCTGGAGGAGCAATGGAGCAGGAGGCTTCGGCGTTCGTAGATATAGTATTCCGCTGTGTTGATATCTGTGATAGTGTCTTGTCTTGTATTTGAGTTGTAATGTCTAGACAGATGTTTATAACTGTCTAGTAAGTGATGTATATGCTGTGTAACTCTGTAAAGTGTTGTATACTATGTAATAGTTTATGTTATTAATATAATTTATTCGTTCCGCTGTGAGATCGTTGTTGTTGTTTCTTTCTTTCTTCTTTTCTTTTCTATTTTCTACCCCTTTCTTTCTTCATAATGATGCGACTTTCTGTGGAGAGAAAGTCGGGTCGTTACATTTGGTATCAGACTCAAACAAACTACCTAGCTCAAACTAGGGCTACAGCCTATAACTCATCTTTAAAGGAAGACTGCAAATCTTTTGCAAAAAGAAACCAGTCTGCCTGCATTCATTTTTCAACCTGGAAGCATGCATGTAGTTAAATCAGTCTAAAGCTCCAGCAACTCAAGTTTTAGAATCAAATTCAAAGAAGCATTTCAGTTTAATAAGGATCAAGGCAATTCAAGTTTCTCAGTTTTCAAAAGCTAAAATCTGGAAGCTCTGTTTCATTTTTTTCAATCAAGTGAGTAACATCATTTTTCAAAAGGTTTAATTTATGAAAGATGGTTGCATGTGAATGTATAGATAGTTCTGCATATATATTGATATACAAGTGAAATTTTTGCTGTATGTATATATGGATGTTTTGTGTGCATGTGTGATCATGTTCTCTGTTCAGTTTTTTTTTTCAAATTCCAGAATTCCTTTTAAATCATTTACCACTTGATCTAGCTTTTGTTAGGACTAACTTTATAAACAAAATATGTTTGAATTATCATAGAAAAATGTTTAAAATTTTAATTAAGTCAAACTTCAAGCAGAGTGTCTCTGTAAACCAAGAAGAACAGTGTATGTTTAGGACAAGTGAAAATTTAAATATCTTAATTTATCAAGACAGGTTTATAAATTAAAACCTTATACCAAAACTTGATTTTTAAAGGAGAAATCATAATTTTTAGTTTAGTAATATAGGTGCAGTTCTGTGTTGAACAGAAAATAGGAATAGGGGATTTTTGGGTGATCTCGGGAATTTGAAGTGTCGAGTTTCTTCTGGTAGGTGGAGGAATGGTCAGTGATGCCGAGAAAAATATTGGGTGGCGTTGCAGTTCATCGTGGTGGTGGCGGTGATGAGTTTTTGCCTGTAGCCCTAGTTTGAGCTAGGTAGTTTGTTTGAGTCTGAACTACCTGTAGGAATGATCGAGTGATGTGAGGTTTGGGTAGATGAAAGTATGGCCATTGACGAGATGATGGTCGGAGTCGCTGCTATCCTGGTGGACGGAGGGCCGTGATTGTCGCGTTGTCAGGTTAGGGATTGTAGAGTGGGGAAACTGTTCCAGGTTTTTATTTTTAGCTCGAGTTCTCGATTTTGATTTAGGGGATGGATCGAAGTAGTGATGGTCGTATTCTGGTACGTGAGTGATCGTCGACTGGTGGGGGAAGTCGTGGATGATCGGAGATGTCGCCGGTGGATGTGCACGTGCACAGTGGAGCTGAGATGTCTAGGTGAAGTCTGGATTGTAGCAGTGGAGAGGTCTCGGGTTGTCTCGAGTTTTGGTCGAAGTTTTTGAAGAGGAGACTCGAAGTAAATTCGAGTAGAGCTCGAGTGTTTTGTGGTTGCCAGGTTTTTTAAAAAATCTGGGTGTTTTGAATTTTAAATCTGAATTTGAATTGTGAAATAAAATTTAAATAGGAATTTTAAATAAAGTTTAAATATATAGATTCAAGTTGGTTTTGAATCTTAGGTTTGAAATAAATAATTTTATAAATTTAAATATTTTAAAATTGTTAGTTATATTTAAATGTTGAAATTAAAATGAAATTTAAAAATAGATTTGAAATTGGATGTTTTCAAATATATTATGAATAAGATGTAACCATGGGAAAATGTTTTATCTTAAAGATTAAATTGTTAAGGTAATTAAAATGGTTTAATTAATTAAATTTATTAATGATTTGGATTAATAAATTTGTAATTAAGGATTTAAATTAATTTAATTAAGGTTTAAGGTTAATTAAATAGAATAACTAATTTATAATTATGTATTATAAATTAGAGTATTAATTAATGATTAGGAAATAAATTAATATAGTAATTTAAGATTAATTAAGTTATGTTTAACAATTAATTAATTAAGGATTAATTAATTGGTTATTTAGATTTATTAATTTGGAATTAATAATAATTAATCTAAGTTAATTACTTAAGAAAAGTAATTAAAGAGTTGTTAATAGTTAATGAAGGTCATTGACTATGGATTATTAGATAATTAATTAATGTGATTAATTTTAATAATTTATTAGATTAATTAATTTAAAGATAATCAATTATAGAATTTGTTTAAATGAATTACATAATGGAAGTAATTAAGAAATTAATTACTCATTGTAATTAATTAAGTTAATTTGATTAGTTAAGTTAATTAATTAAGTTTAATTAATTTAGAATAATCAAGAGATGATTTAATAATAATTACTTAATGTAATTATTAAAGTATGATTATTTAGGGAAGTAAATAATAGATAATTACTGAAAGTAATTAATTGAAGGAAAGTAATTTGAGTTAATTACTTTGAATAATTAATCAAGGGATTAATTAAGGAATTAATTAAGGACTAATTAATTTAGTTAATAAAAGTAATTAAGGGTAGTTAATTACTGATTGAAGATTAATCAAGGTGATTAATAAATGTTGTTTAAATTAAAGGTTAATTACTTAATGTAATTAATTTAATTAATAATTAAGTTGTAATTAAGGATCATTAATTAATATAATTAATGATGTAATTAAGATTGATTAATTAAGTAATAATTAATAAATAAGTAATTAATCAATGTAATTAATTAAGGATTAATGTAATTAATTATAGTTGATTAATTTAATTAATTATAGTTAATTAATTAATGAAGTAATTAAAGGTTAATTACTATAAGTGGTTAAGGATAATTAATAAGTAATTAATTAAAGATAAATTACTTGAATGTAATCAAAAGATAATTAATCAAGATGATTAATTGAAATGAATTATTAGAGAATAATTAATTAATTAATG
The DNA here is from genome assembly GCA_030737815.1 of Allium fistulosum. Lineage (NCBI taxonomy): Eukaryota > Viridiplantae > Streptophyta > Magnoliopsida > Asparagales > Amaryllidaceae > Allium > Allium fistulosum. Next base: position 157,000,782 of record CM060901.1, read on the forward strand.
GTAATTAATTAATGGTTAAGTAAGAAGGATTTATAAAATGAAGTAATTAATTTAATTCAATTTAAATTAATTTAAGATGATATAAATCATTACTTATGAATGGGTGATAGTATTGGATACTTGACTTTGATTGATATCTCTGATGAGATATATGCTGTATGATATGGATGTTAGTTGAATTGTATGGATTATCTGATAATGTTAATTATCTGTTGTGAATTATCTTTCTTTTTGTATAAAGATAATGAATTGAAATTGTTTTAACCTTTAAAACAACTTGGCCTTAAAAGATACGCTTTGGATTTCGATGAGACCGGGATCGGGTTTCCGTATACCGGATTTCCAGGTCTGGAGACCCGAATACCACATCGATCCAAATTAACGATAGGTCGTGAATCAAGTGAAGATGAAGATTCAGAGTGCAAGGGTTATTGTCGTTAACTCTGAGGGTGATTCCAAAACGAGTGTAACGAGATAATGCCTTCGGTTTCGTTCGAACCCGGAACGAACTTGTATGGATTGAATGCTTTCAGAACATCGTCAGGTGGACGATGAGCATTCTAAGTGATGTGTTCTTTTCTAAGGTAATCGTGACCTCAAGCCTCACAAACCGGGAATGGCTAAAACAGGGGAGGTGCAGCAAGGTTAGTGGGTAGCACCCAAGTAGGACAAGGTTACCTCTGTCTAGATGTCCCTTTCTATTTTCGACTTAGTGGTGCGGTTGCTGATCCCAACCGTGAGGTATCTTGTGCGGGAATTATCCAGTAAGGGATGTTCCGACCTTGTGTTGCAGGGGATTGGGAGTGATCCTCGGTACGGTGATCTAGGCCACGTACTGTGACGGGCGGTACCCCAGTAGCCCTGCCATTGTATGGAATCCAAACTCCAATAAGTGCCGTACGTATTAGTTGTGCCCAACTATGTTGGAATGTGAGATGTAAGCATTTCAGCTATTTCTGTATTTTACTTGAAAACCCTAGACCCTATTATAATACAATCAAATTTCCTATCAAATGTTTTGGTTAGCGTAAGGTAAAAACTTACCCATGTTTATTTGTGGGGAGTCTTACGTGATACCTTTTCTTTCAAAAGGTTTTGAAGTTAAACAAGTTTAACCTGTTACTCACACCAGACCCATGTCTGACCCAAGTTGTTTATTTCTGTTTTATAAACTCTTGGGTACTCAAATTTTTACGAGTAGCCAAGGGATTCAGGTTAGCCTTGACGAATTGTGGAGGAGCAATGGAGCAGGAGGCTTCGGCGTTGTAGATAGATAGTAGTTTCCGCTGTGTTGATTTTGTATTGATCTTTGTTTTGTATTGAGATGTAATAACTAGACAGATGTTTATAACTGTCTAGTATATGATGTGTAATCTGTATAACTCTGATAAGTGTTGTATATGATACTATGTAATATTTATGTGATATAATATATTTTGTTTCGTTCCGCTGTGAGATTCTGATGTGTTGTTGTTCTTTCTTTCTCTTCTTTTCTACTTCTCACCCCTTTCTTTCTTACTGTCGATGCGATTTTCCAGGAGTGGAAAGTCGGGTCGTCACACAAGGGGAGATGAGTGGTGGTGGAGACGAGGTCGGGCTCGCTGGAGAAGGTGCAGGCAGGGTGACGTGACGGAGGCTTGATGTCGCATGGAGTGGCGAAGCGTCGTGAGGCGATGCGCGGGGTTGTACGGCAGTGGTGGAGGGTTGGCGATGAAGGGTTTGAACAGCGACGAGTTGAAAAAAGAAAAGGCTGTTTCCAGGCAACACAAAGGAGCAGGTGATGACATAGGGATAGCTTTATATAATGAATATTTATTTATTGAGTAATGAACAGAACAATAGGGAGGAAGCTAGAATGGAGGAACCGAGAAAAAGAAACGAAACCCGGAGTAAAGTGAAATAGTAAAGGTCGTGATATTGAATTCAGCAGTTATTAAATGTAATGGCTGTTGGGTTTACGGAGGAAAGTTGAATGGTCACAAAAGGAAAATCAAAAGGCACAAAAACCAAACGTCACAAACCGGTACCGATACGGTAAGCGTTACGTAAAGTGCAACGTACAACGGAACTCCGAATTTGACAATCGAATATACCGTAGAGATCGGCACGACGAGACGATCAAAACGGTATATAGAAATCAGTGGTACGATTGGATTATAAAAATTTGAATTTTCTAATATCGGAAAATGCGAGAAAAACGCTGAAAAATAAGATCGACGGAGCCAAAGATGTCCGAATTTGGAAAAACGCCAAACTGACAACTTGCTCAGAAGACGGTTTAGAATTTTTCTATGTAAAAATATTTAGGTTTCGGAAACATTTTATTTTCATTTCTTTTTAACTGATTAAATTGAAGTGAATTTACGCGCGAGATAAATTTTCATATTTTCGGACGAAAATTTACCAGTTACTATGTTTAACTAGACGTATCCCAAATATTAAGTTTTTATTTCAAAATTTTATCGTTTAAAATTCGCAAAATTTCAACTAATTACGTTATTAAAACGGTTGAAATTTTACGGGTCGTTACACTCTCCCCCACTCAAAACTTTTTGTCCCCGAAAAGGAACGAGGTAGGAGAATAGAAACAACCAGAAAGAAAAACAGATTTGAAATACAAAATAACAATTAATTTAAACCATATAAATTCAAATTTAAATTAATTGATATTCAATAATTGATTTAATATCCATTTGATTTCACTAAAATCAATCTCAACTATTTCTAAATTCATTATCTTATTATCCCATTTTCATAAATTTACAATTTCTAAAACCATAATTTGAATAATCTTTTATTATAATCATATTTTATTTTCAACAGATTAAATTCTTTAATTTCAACTTTTTGTTAAGTTTATTCTACTTAATATATCTAATCACATATATTTAACCCATATAAATTAATTTAAACCATAAAAGTTTCGATTTAAATTAATTTACAACTATTAATTTCTTTTAAATTCAAGGTATTTTCATATATTGATCAAATTTCAATTTATTAATTTTTTTTCAAAACAAATTTATTAATTATTAACTGAGTTTACTTATTATCCTATCTAACTCTATTAACATCTTTATAATCAAAATTTAGTGTATAACATTTATTATAAACACTTAATTTTTATTTATAAATTCAATTTATCTTATATATTATCTCATTACATATTCAACTTCTGTATGATTTAGGTAAGTTGTATTAGAATGCAGTTGAACAATATACAAATAAAATTTTCCCAATTCAATTATTCAAGTTCCAATATTTATTCCAATTTTTGGTTTTATTTATAATTAAAATCATCCTTTAACAAAATTTAAGAATTAGACTTCCGATTAACTTAAACAATTTAGGGATATATACAATATATTTATATCAAATCCAATTAAATTTTAAAATAAGATACCTATATATATATATATATATATATATATATGTAAATCAAAATATATTGAAGAAATCTAAATCAAAATATTTTTTCAAAACAAAACCGTAGCAAAGCTACAGAATGGTATCTCCACTTCAAAACTCGAAAATGAATGTCGATGATGCGGCCGCCATCACCGAAATTATTTTCCAGCGACAAAGAGAAGAGTACTGATTTCAACATTTAAAATTCTTTGGAAACGATTTCTATTCGGAAATACTTTCAATAATATACTTTAAAATTTTAAAACCAAAGTTTGAAATCACCGGAATCTAAATTCTCAAATTTTTTTGAATTAAATTCATTTCAAATTCCAAATCAATTTATAAACCATATTTATAAATTCATTCAGAACAATAAATGATAATCAAATATTATCATTTCAAACAAACAATTTAATTAACCTATTAAATTTCAGAAAATTTTACTTATATTTTCACAATATAATCAAACAAATTTATTTCATTTACCAAATTTGAAAATAATATTGTGTCAGTTTGCTCTGTTCAAGTGTTTTGGAAAGCCTATCGATTGCGTTGATCAGACGTATCGATCGGAAACCCAAATCAACATCAACAACTCAAACAACACAATATAAAACATTTCAAAATTACTTTACAATACACTTCCTCACATACGATACAAGAATGGATTCAAAGCAAGGGTAGAGATTCAAATTATGATGGACTCAAATCAAAGAGAATTCTGATTCGAAGGAAAATTCGAAAGAAAAGATAAGATGATTCAATAACAGAATCGGGAGATGGATAAGTTTATTTAATTCACGAGCAACTTTAACCGGTTGTCCGTAACTTCAAGAATAGGATCGATGTGGAATTCCGAGGTAAATCGACATTCGATCTCAAGAGATGGAATTCAGGTATAGCATGGAATAGATAGCATCGTAAACCGAGGATACAGAAATCTCCGGTAAATCAATGCCTATTGTAAAGGAGTTTTTCTCCTTTACGAATCATTCGAAGATTGGCGAGACCGCCGATCTATTATAGATATCATTCAAAATGGAGTTATGGGGTGCTCCAGAATTTGAAAGAAGACGAATAGTGAAAGACACGAATGAATTTCGGAACCGAGGGAACGTTCCAAAATTCAAAGGAATTGAGTCAAAGGAAGAGGTTGAAACTCGAATGAGAGTGATTCTGTAAATATATTTACCCTATATGTTAAGTTTTGCCTAGAGCTACCAAAGCTCTGATACCAACTGTAACGACCCGCTATTTTGGACCATTCGCGTCCATTATAAGTGAATAGGTAGACACTCATGCCGGAGTTGAATTGCTCAAAATACCGCGTTGTTAATTTAAATTGGCAAAACTGAACATATACAGTAAATAAATAATCACAGATCACAGACACAGAGTAATAAATGCAGCGGAAATAAAAGAGATAGTAGTTCATGAAGCTACTATATGAATATATAAAAATACATCAGAGTTTACAACAGAAGAGTAATACGATACATCAGATACAAATCAGAATACATCACTGGAATCATCGAATACTGAAAGCAGAATAGATGGCTGGATCTTCAAGCAAAGCTCCAACTCCAAAGGTGAGTCTCGAATACTGGTACACTCAGTCTGACCCGAGCGTAAAGCAAAAACACAAGACACTCAAGTCAGGATTAACATTCTTATATTAATAAATCCAACTCAAGTGAAATAGCAATTGAAATACAAGTAACTCAAAGGATGTTTGGAATAACCATCCTTTAAGGATCCGTTAAACTATCTACTAGGTAGTAATGTACGCTAAGTAGATAATGTCTATCAGTAATATAAAGATATCAAAGTAGGGTTAAGCAGGGCCCATACACCTCTTAACCAGTTTATTCCCAAAAGCATATACAAGACCGTAGTTTCCCCAAAACCGGAAGTCACCAGAGGGCAATCCATATACTAAAGGTACAAATCAAAATCGTAGTGGTCGCGAATAGGATAATCAGTATGACAAGGTACATGAGGCGATACCAACTAGGATACTAGTAGTTGCCTGATCCGGACTGATGTTGGGCATAGCAGCTACTACCCCAACACCGCGAACAACACTCCCAAATCGAGGGGTGCACCCAAATCGAATCACAAAAGTAATAGATATGGTATCGAAGAAGTGTGTCCGCTAGAGATGGCGATCCTCAATGGCCCGGCGCGGCTCCTGTTTTAGTCATATCAGGGGTCATCCAAAATCGTTCTCTTTCTTCAGTCAACGCGTTCACCAAAACCATCCACTTCGTTCTGGGTCAACACTCCGCGTATAATTATTAAAGTGGTTTCGGTTCAGATAGAGAGTATATCCATTACCGATCCCGGTCCCTTTAATAACTTTCGTAATTATTACACCGATTGGTCGTTTATATATTTCAAAAACCAAATCAATTTCAATTTCAATTTCAATTCGTAAACCAGCATTTCATTTGTCTTTCAAACCATTTCCATAAATTTACATTTCAAAACTTCCAAATTACACTTCCAAAATCTTATAATTCAATTTCAATTTCTATTTAAAACAATTCAAATATTTATCCAAATTCGTATATCAGTTTCATTTCAAAATCATTTAAATTAATTTAATTTAACATTCAAATCAATTTACATTCATTTATCGATTCCATTCAATATTCGTTAAGTAAATTTGTTATTCAAAACAATTTCCATTTAAATTTCCATGTGACATCCTGGAATTTCGAGGAATTTAAAATGCGATAATCTCTTAATTAAAGTATTTTAAATTGATTTAAATTGTTATTTTCAAATATAAATAACCAATAAATTTATAATGTGATGTTTTAAATTATGATTTTAAATTGATTTTAAATAAGAATAATTAGTCACAGATTTAATCTGTGTTATTTTATAAATGGATTTAAATAGTCCTATATATTCTAATTTAATAAGTATTATATAAATGTGTATATTTATGTAATTAGAGGAAAAGTATGATTTGGGACTTTAATATAAAAGGGTTCCAATGTAATTACAATAAAAATCTATCTTAATTTAAATAAAATTCTGCTTATTCACTTTAGATCTATATATAATAATGTGATGTAATTTTTAGTAATAATGTGTAAGTTGAAGTAAATCTTGTCTATATTAAATATAAATATAAAACATATATATGGTCAAAAATGCAAGTATAAATATATATACTTATAAACATAAGAGACTGACATATTTAACATAAGTAAAAATAAAATAAATGAAAGTAAATAAAGTGAATGAATATAAATAGAGTGTTGGTAGTTAAGTTTAAATTAGAGCATATACATTAGTTAAACAAATAAGTAGTCATGTAAAATAAATAAATGACTAGGTAAAATAAATATAATAACTTATTTAAGTTAAGTAAGTCTAGAAAATATGGTGTATGCTTGTAGTTTGCAGGCAAGTAATATGTGTATATTATCACCATACATATGCAAGTAACAAGTCAAAGCTAAATAAATATGCTATCACCTTATATCTCTAAGTAACAAGTCAAAACAAAGTTAAATAAAAATATTTGTACTAGCATTGTCTAGATTCGCAGGTAAGATGTAGAAAGTTAATCAAAATAAAATACATACAAGATAAACAAAGCTAAATAAATATCTGTACTTTGGCCATGAAGCTTGGCAGGCAAGGAAAATTTTAAACTAACATGCTAGTACCATACGAAATGTATAAAAAGATAAGTATGACAACTTAATAAATGACTTGTACAAAATGTTCCCATTTCAGCTGCATACAAGAAAGATCTCTGATCTAAAATCCAAAAATCTTGTACTAAAACAACTTAGCCTCTGCAATTGTTTTCTTTATATCAAAGCTTCCTTTTATTTTCGTTCAATTAAAAACTGGGCACACTCAAGTTCTATAAGCCTGTAATCATTTCCCAAGTTTTCGAATGCAATCTGGAATTTGGTTACTTCATACAAACCTGAGAACTAAAGCTTCCCTCCCAGTTTCAAATCAAATCAGTTCCTCCTCAAAACTAGAAACTCATTTTCAAAGACCAATTTTGCAAATCAAAATCAAAGCCTGTACATTTTCAAATCTGAGATTTTCAAAAGCCTACATTCTTCAACCTGGAATCAAAAGCAAGTTAATCAAGTTTTCAGTTTTAAGTTGCAAGCAGTCAAGTTTCAAGTTTCAAATTGTCAAGTTCAATTCAGTTTTAAAAGCCTCTGTTTTTTTTCTTCAAGTCAGGTGAGTAAACATTTTTATTAAAATCTAAATAAGCTAATGAATATGTTGCTTATGAAATCTCTATGAAATGATGCCTGCATGTGTAAATATAGGTGAAGAATTCTGATATGTGATTGTATTCATGTTGAACATGCCTGTTATATATATTGCCCTTCTCTGTTTTATAGTACAGAGTGTGAATTTAATTCAAACACCATTTTTCTTTCTCCTCTGATCTGTGATAGGCTCTAGTTTCAAACAAATATAGTCTGTTTAAACTTAAAGTTGGATCTAAAAGAGCTTAAACATGTTACATTTATATAGTGTCTGGAATAAAGCTTTAAAGTAAAAATGAGAAACATAAATCTCAAATTTAGAATAATCTGTTCTGTTACTTGTGACTGTATGTATTGTGTTCATCCAGAAATTCAAAAATCAATATCTTTTTATCTAGATCATATTAAAGGATGTTGTAAACTAGGAACCTGTTTATTTGCAAGTATGGATTATGTTAAAAATAGTTCGAGAATAAATTTATGCTGTATAACTAATAAATGGTAGGATTTACAGTAAATAACCAATTTTGGTGAGAATTCAATATTTTTAATTCGAAGATTCAGGCATGCAATTAGGATGCTTATGTGAAATTATGAATTTTAGTAGTTGAATTGTAATTTTTAGTAATCTATACTTTGAGATATTAGTAAATGAACGTCTTTCGTTCAAAAAAATTATTTCCATCGACCTCGTCGACGAGAGGAGCTGCGGCCTGTTCTTGGAGGTGTGGGTGGATGCTGGGTTGGCGTCGACCGTGGCCAATTTTTGGATTTGATCTTAGTTTGGGCAAGTCGTCGAATTTTAGGGTTTTAGAGCAGTTTCAGCTATGATGGAATCACCATGATTTTAAGGGGAGTAGGTGCGACCGGAGTTCGTGAGGGTTGGCTCGGAGGAAGCTGCTGGAGTGGGCCTTGCTCGTAGGTGGGTGGCATGTGAAGTAGTGGCCGATAGTTGTTGAGGTGGGTTGATTTGTGGAAGAAGATTGGGTTTTCGGGTTTCTGAAGGGTGTGGCAGAGGATCGATTTCCGATCAGAGGGTTGTGGGGCATCGGCGTTGTGGTAATTTGGATCAGGGGAGAATATAGGATTGGACGGTGGTGTCTCGGCGGTGAGATGGCCAGTGAAGGGGACGTGCACGTGCACGAGAACCTGCGTATCTGGTTGATTTGGTTTTTGGGGAAGACGAAGTTTTTTTTTAGTGTGCTCGGGATTTTGAGGGAGTAACTCGAAGTTAAGGTCGGGGGTTTGGGGGTATAACTCGAGTGCGAACTCGAGTAAATTGAAGTGTAGGCTGCTGTTTTTAAACTGTAGAAAATTTTATATAAGTTTTGATACCAGGGGAAGAAGAGTAGAAAACTCGGGGAGAGTCCCGAGTAGTATTCGGGTAGGACCCGAAGTGAGAAAGGAAACCCAGTTTTTGTAAAAGTTTTAAAAATAAGGATTTTGGAATTTAAAAACAAATCTTGTTAAAACTTTCTTGATAACACTACTTTATTAATATCAAATGGTTTCTTAACATTGTTAAAGAGTTTTAGAATTTATTTAATCTAAAATTTGTTTAAGTTAATTTTAAAAGATAAAAGGATTTTTTTTAAATGTAAATGGTAAGTAATATATATTTAGAAGATAATGTTATCCTAAGTTAAAGGAGTTTTATTATCTTAGAAATTAATTAAGTTAAATTAGGAAATTAAGTATAATTAGTTAAATTAAATTAATTAAAGATAAAGGTTAATTAAATGGTTAATTTAAGAATAATTAAGTAATTTAATTAATTAATGGTTATAATTGATTAACTAATAAATTAGAGATAAATGAATTGGGACTTTATTAATTACGAAATTAAAGGTTGATTAATTTGAAATTAAGAAGTACTAGTGGTAATTTAGTTTTATTGATTAATAATTTGATTTAGTAATTAATTATTGAATAAAATATAATTGATCTATAGAGATTAATTAAGGATTAATTAATTTGTTAATAAGTTTATTAATCGATAATTAAAAGAATAGTTAATTTGTAATTAAAGGTTAATAAATTTGTTTTAAGTCAATTAAGAAATGAATTACAATTGTAATGAATCAAATGAATGTGATTGATTCAAGGAAATTAATTGTAAATTAAATAAAGATAATCATGTGATGGTTGATTAAGTGTAAATACTTAATGAAATTGAATAGAGTAATTACTTAGCAAAGAAATAAATGAATAATTACAGGATGTAATTAGTTATAGGAAATTACTTAATGAAAGTAAAATAAAAATATAATTACTTAGTAGAAGTAATTAAAGATTTATTACTTAGTATAATAAATCAAAGGGTTATATAATTAATTACGAAGTTAATTAATTAAGGTAAGTAATTTCAAGATGGAATTCCTGTATATGATTTAGGTTGATAAATGAAAGTGATTAATGGAAGTTAATTAATTAATGTAATTAATTATAGTTAATTAATTAATGGAAGTAATTTATTAAGGTTCATTAATTAATGTAATTAATGAAGTAATTAATAGTTAATTACTGTGAATGGTTAAAGATAATTAATTTGTGAAAATTAATTAAAGAGTAATTACTGGGATGTAATTAAAGGTTAGTTAATCAAAGATGATTAATTAAAATGGAAATTGGAGAATGATTTATTAATTGATGTGTAATTAATTAATAATTTTGTAAGCAGGATTTATAAGATGAAATAATTAATTTAATTTACTTTAAATTAATTAGAGATGAAGTAATTAATTTAATCCATATTAAATTAATTAGAAATAAGATAATTAATTTAATTCATTTTAAATTAATTATATATGGTGTGATTATTTATCCTTGCTTATGTATGGATGGATGATATTGTTTGCCTTGAATGGTTTGAAATCTCGGAGACGAGATAAATAATGCTGTGTGATATAAATTATCTATTTCTGATGATATTGTACATTATCTATTTATGATGTTATTGTAGATCATCTATCTGTGATATTGTGAATATATAGATAATGAATGAATTGTTTTAACTTTAAAACAACTTGGCCTTAAAAGACACGGTTTGGATTTGATGAGACCGGGATCGGGTTTCCAGATTTGGATATCCGAAAACCACATCGATCCAAATTAACGATAGGTCGTGAATCTCAAGTGAAGATAAAGATTCAGAGTGCAAGGGTTATTGTCGTTAACTCTGAGGGTGATTCCAAAATGAGTGTAACGAGATAATGCCTTCGGTTTCGTTCGAACCCGGAACGAACTTGTATGGATTGAATGCTTTCAGCACATCGTCAGGTGGACGATGAGCATTCTAAGAGATGTGTTCTCTAAAGGTAATCGTGACCTCAAGCCTCATCAACCGGGAATGGCTAAAACAGGGGAGGTGCAGCAAGGCTTCGTGGGTAGCACCCACTTGAGAGTAAGATATACCCCTGTCTAGAGTCCCTTTTTCATTTCGGCTGTGTGGCGGTTGCTAGCTACAACCGCGGGGTTATCTTATTTGGAACTGTTCAGTAAGGAATGGTTCCGGCTTTGTGTTGCAGGGGACTTAGGGTGGGTCCTCGGTACGGTGATCTAGGCCACGTACTGTGACGGGCGGTACCCCAGTAGCCCTGCCATTGTATGGAATCCAAAATCCAATAAGTGCCATCGGATTTGATTGTATACCTATGTATGCTGGAATTTAATGAATGTAACAATTTCGGCTATTTCTTATTTACTTGAAAACCCTAGACCTATTATAATATCACTGAATTTCCTATCAAAGTTTTGGTTAGCGTAAGGTAAAAACATTTCCATGTTTATGTGTGGGATGTCTTACGTGATACCCTTTGTTTTAAAGGATTTTTTCAAAGTTAAGCAACTTTAACCGTTTACTCATACCAGACCCATGTCTGACCCGGAGTTTATTTCTGTTTCTCTTAAACTCTCGGGTACCCAAATTTTTACGGGTAGCCAAGGGATTCAGGTTAGCTTTGACGAATTCTGGAGGAGCAATGAAGCAGGAGGCTTCAGCGTATTGCTATATATTGGTTCCGCTGTGTTAGTGATATGTGTATTTCCGCTGTGCTGTATTTCTGTGTTGTATCGAATTGTATTAACTAGACATGTGTTTATAACTGTCTAGTATGTGTTGTATTATCTATATAACTCTGATGTATATGATACTATGTATTGTCTTAAGTGATATATTATATTTTATTCGTTCCGCTGTTGAGATTCTGATGTTGTTTTCTTTCTTCTTCTCTATCTTTCTATTTTCTCACCCCTTTCTTTCTTAAAAATGATGCGACTTTCTGGTGGTAGAAGGTCGGGTCGTGACAGTGGTATCAGAGCACTAGGTTGAGCGAATACCTAGACTCTTAAGTGATTTCTTTCTTGAGAGAGCGTATTTGTATTTTTGATATATATATATTTATATATTCTACTTATTTGTTGGGTTACCCGTTCAGGTTTTCCCAATATAAGTTATAAAGGTAGATAAGGTGGTGGTGTGTGTAACACGACTACCAATGGTTGGAGTTTGTAGAAGTTGGAAGTGTATCTGCCGAGACTGTAGACCTAATACCGTCTCGAGCGAGTTTTGTTTGATGTTAGGGTTTTATTGATCTCTGAAGGAAGCCTGTTAAGGATTCGGAGTTCATCATTGAAGTGCAAGTTTGATCACGCTCGTGTGAGCGGATTTTTAAGAGTTTCGATCTGTCGATTGGACAGAAGTAAGTCATGATATCTTGATACCTCAGGATGTTGTAGCTGTGTGATGAGACACAGTGACTATGGATATTTCCGAAGATGTTTCTTTGGAACAAGTTTAGGAAGTCTTTGGGCATCTGGGTAGCTCGGAGTGTTCTTTGTGTCGTCAAGGAAGTCTTCGGGCTAGGCAGTTTTTCTCGAGGTGATTTCAGAAGCATAAGAGTGATTCCGTTTCTTCGACGGATTGGATTCATAAGCGCAAGCTGTTCTGATTGGTAAAGAGAGAGCAGTTTTCTTTGGAATTAGGCCGGATTGATCGCAAAAGTGACTTGCGATAGTCTGAGTGTACTCTTGGTTTGTCGGAGATTTTTCTGGGTGTCTTCAGGAAGTCAGAGTTTTGTCAGCATCTGGAGATTGAGTTTGGTATCGACTGGATTCTAGAAATGGTATCAATGGTTTCTTAGGAGATTCGGTGGAGCATTTGTGTTTTCTCTTCTGTATCTAGTTTCAAGTTTCTTCTAACTAAGGGTAGCTGAAGACAGTACCCTTGGCTGAGGACTCATCTGTTTCTGTGAGCAGTTCATTCCGTTTGTGGTGGATCTGTTGTGCTGTGTGTCCGGGAGGTGTTGGTTAAGATTTTTGTTCGAGTTCATCGACATTCTTATCTACTTCAGATCAGAGTTGTGCAGCGGGAGCATGGTGGCAGCTGTTCTAGAGTGGAAGCAACCGGAGGTTGCAGTGTTCTGAGATTAGAGAATTTCTACAGGAATTTTCTGGATGTGGGACCAGATTGGCAGTGCATATGTTTTGTCTTTTTCGGATAGGAGAAGCAAGTTGTAACCTATTGATGATGTTGGAGTAGAGTTGTATTCTAGATTTTGGATAAATCTGGAAAGGAACTTTTGGGGAGTCATTCTGATCCAGTTTGTTTATTGAAGCATCAGCGAAGTTGGAGACTTCATGGTTGTTGAGATTTTCTTCGGTAAAGGGAGTAATAAGATTGGGTAAGACTGTGACGTTAGCTCCGGAGAATATTGGATATTTCTGTATTCTGCTAAGGATAAGTGTTTTGGATTTCAGAAGTGAATTGCCAGTTTAGAGAACTGGGATTCGTTGTATTTCACGTGTCTCTGAGGGAGTACGTGTAAGGTCTATCATTGGTTTTGGTACCAGCAGTTTAGGGAGTTTGGTTGTTGAGTCAGACTTATCTATAGTCTGATATCCTGTCTTGTTTTATAGATCTAGTTGAGTAGGAGCTCAGTAGCTCAGTAGTGCAGCTAGTTTGGATTCAGTAGGGCGAGTATTCCAGTATCTGTACCTAGAAAACTCGAGAAAATTTTTATGAAGCTTATCCGGATCTGTGTCCGAATAGCTAGTGTTGTTTGTTTGGTTGAAATTGTTTGTTTGATTGAAATTGTTTGATTGGTTGTATGGCTGATATGTATGCTAAATTGGTTGAAATAAAATAAAACTTTGGATTATCTTTTGTTTTAAATTTCGAGGACGAAATTCTTTTAAGGGGGAAGGAATGTGACATCCTGGAATTTCGAGGAATTTAAAATGCGATAATCTCTTAATTAAAGTATTTTAAATTGATTTAAATTGTTATTTTAAAATATAAATAACCAATAAATTTATAATGTGATGTTTTAAATTATGATTTTAAATTGATTTTAAATAAGAATAATTAGTCACAGATTTAATCTGTGTTATTTTATAAATGGATTTAAATAGTCCTATATATTCTAATTTAATAAGTATTATATAAATGTGTATATTTATGTAATTAGAGGAAAAGTATGATTTGGGACTTTAATATAAAAGGGTTCCAATGTAATTACAATAAAAATCTATCTTAATTTAAATAAAATTCTGCTTATTCACTTTAGATCTATATATAATAATGTGATGTAATTTTTAGTAATAATGTGTAAGTTGAAGTAAATCTTGTCTATATTAAATATAAATATAAAACATATATATGGTCAAAAATGCAAGTATAAATATATATACTTATAAACATAAGAGACTGACATATTTAACATAAGTAAAAATAAAATAAATGAAAGTAAATAAAGTGAATGAATATAAATAGAGTGTTGGTAGTTAAGTTTAAATTAGAGCATATACATTAGTTAAACAAATAAGTAGTCATGTAAAATAAATAAATGACTAGGTAAAATAAATATAATAACTTATTTAAGTTAAGTAAGTCTAGAAAATATGGTGTATGCTTGTAGTTTGCAGGCAAGTAATATGTGTATATTATCACCATACATATGCAAGTAACAAGTCAAAGCTAAATAAATATGCTATCACCTTATATCTCTAAGTAACAAGTCAAAACAAAGTTAAATAAAAATATTTGTACTAGCATTGTCTAGATTCGCAGGTAAGATGTAGAAAGTTAATCAAAATAAAATACATACAAGATAAACAAAGCTAAATAAATATCTGTACTTTGGCCATGAAGCTTGGCAGGCAAGGAAAATTTTAAACTAACATGCTAGTACCATACGAAATGTATAAAAAGATAAGTATGACAACTTAATAAATGACTTGTACAAAATGTTCCCATTTCAGCTGCATACAAGAAAGATCTCTGATCTAAAATCCAAAAATCTTGTACTAAAACAACTTAGCCTCTGCAATTGTTTTCTTTATATCAAAGCTTCCTTTTATTTTCGTTCAATTAAAAACTGGGCACACTCAAGTTCTATAAGCCTGTAATCATTTCCCAAGTTTTCGAATGCAATCTGGAATTTGGTTACTTCATACAAACCTGAGAACTAAAGCTTCCCTCCCAGTTTCAAATCAAATCAGTTCCTCCTCAAAACTAGAAACTCATTTTCAAAGACCAATTTTGCAAATCAAAATCAAAGCCTGTACATTTTCAAATCTGAGATTTTCAAAAGCCTACATTCTTCAACCTGGAATCAAAAGCAAGTTAATCAAGTTTTCAGTTTTAAGTTGCAAGCAGTCAAGTTTCAAGTTTCAAATTGTCAAGTTCAATTCAGTTTTAAAAGCCTCTGTTTTTTTTCTTCAAGTCAGGTGAGTAAACATTTTTATTAAAATCTAAATAAGCTAATGAATATGTTGCTTATGAAATCTCTATGAAATGATGCCTGCATGTGTAAATATAGGTGAAGAATTCTGATATGTGATTGTATTCATGTTGAACATGCCTGTTATATATATTGCCCTTCTCTGTTTTATAGTACAGAGTGTGAATTTAATTCAAACACCATTTTTCTTTCTCCTCTGATCTGTGATAGGCTCTAGTTTCAAACAAATATAGTCTGTTTAAACTTAAAGTTGGATCTAAAAGAGCTTAAACATGTTACATTTATATAGTGTCTGGAATAAAGCTTTAAAGTAAAAATGAGAAACATAAATCTCAAATTTAGAATAATCTGTTCTGTTACTTGTGACTGTATGTATTGTGTTCATCCAGAAATTCAAAAATCAATATCTTTTTATCTAGATCATATTAAAGGATGTTGTAAACTAGGAACCTGTTTATTTGCAAGTATGGATTATGTTAAAAATAGTTCGAGAATAAATTTATGCTGTATAACTAATAAATGGTAGGATTTACAGTAAATAACCAATTTTGGTGAGAATTCAATATTTTTAATTCGAAGATTCAGGCATGCAATTAGGATGCTTATGTGAAATTATGAATTTTAGTAGTTGAATTGTAATTTTTAGTAATCTATACTTTGAGATATTAGTAAATGAACGTCTTTCGTTCAAAAAAATTATTTCCATCGACCTCGTCGACGAGAGGAGCTGCGGCCTGTTCTTGGAGGTGTGGGTGGATGCTGGGTTGGCGTCGACCGTGGCCAATTTTTGGATTTGATCTTAGTTTGGGCAAGTCGTCGAATTTTAGGGTTTTAGAGCAGTTTCAGCTATGATGGAATCACGATGATTTTAAGGGGAGTAGGTGCGACCGGAGTTCGTGAGGGTTGGCTCGGAGGAAGCTGCTGGAGTGGGCCTTGCTCGTAGGTGGGTGGCATGTGAAGTAGTGGCCGATAGTTGTTGAGGTGGGTTGATTTGTGGAAGAAGATTGGGTTTTCGGGTTTCTGAAGGGTGTGGCAGAGGATCGATTTCCGATCAGAGGGTTGTGGGGCATCGGCGTTGTGGTAATTTGGATCAGGGGAGAATATAGGATTGGACGGTGGTGTCTCGGCGGTGAGATGGCCAGTGAAGGGGACGTGCACGTGCACGAGAACCTGCGTATCTGGTTGATTTGGTTTTTGGGGAAGACGAAGTTTTTTTTTAGTGTGCTCGGGATTTTGAGGGAGTAACTCGAAGTTAAGGTCGGGGGTTTGGGGGTATAACTCGAGTGCGAACTCGAGTAAATTGAAGTGTAGGCTGCTGTTTTTAAACTGTAGAAAATTTTATATAAGTTTTGATACCAGGGGAAGAAGAGTAGAAAACTCGGGGAGAGTCCCGAGTAGTATTCGGGTAGGACCCGAAGTGAGAAAGGAAACCCAGTTTTTGTAAAAGTTTTAAAAATAAGGATTTTGGAATTTAAAAACAAATCTTGTTAAAACTTTCTTGATAACACTACTTTATTAATATCAAATGGTTTCTTAACATTGTTAAAGAGTTTTAGAATTTATTTAATCTAAAATTTGTTTAAGTTAATTTTAAAAGATAAAAGGATTTTTTTTAAATGTAAATGGTAAGTAATATATATTTAGAAGATAATGTTATCCTAAGTTAAAGGAGTTTTATTATCTTAGAAATTAATTAAGTTAAATTAGGAAATTAAGTATAATTAGTTAAATTAAATTAATTAAAGATAAAGGTTAATTAAATGGTTAATTTAAGAATAATTAAGTAATTTAATTAATTAATGGTTATAATTGATTAACTAATAAATTAGAGATAAATGAATTGGGACTTTATTAATTACGAAATTAAAGGTTGATTAATTTGAAATTAAGAAGTACTAGTGGTAATTTAGTTTTATTGATTAATAATTTGATTTAGTAATTAATTATTGAATAAAATATAATTGATCTATAGAGATTAATTAAGGATTAATTAATTTGTTAATAAGTTTATTAATCGATAATTAAAAGAATAGTTAATTTGTAATTAAAGGTTAATAAATTTGTTTTAAGTCAATTAAGAAATGAATTACAATTGTAATGAATCAAATGAATGTGATTGATTCAAGGAAATTAATTGTAAATTAAATAAAGATAATCATGTGATGGTTGATTAAGTGTAAATACTTAATGAAATTGAATAGAGTAATTACTTAGCAAAGAAATAAATGAATAATTACAGGATGTAATTAGTTATAGGAAATTACTTAATGAAAGTAAAATAAAAATATAATTACTTAGTAGAAGTAATTAAAGATTTATTACTTAGTATAATAAATCAAAGGGTTATATAATTAATTACGAAGTTAATTAATTAAGGTAAGTAATTTCAAGATGGAATTCCTGTATATGATTTAGGTTGATAAATGAAAGTGATTAATGGAAGTTAATTAATTAATGTAATTAATTATAGTTAATTAATTAATGGAAGTAATTTATTAAGGTTCATTAATTAATGTAATTAATGAAGTAATTAATAGTTAATTACTGTGAATGGTTAAAGATAATTAATTTGTGAAAATTAATTAAAGAGTAATTACTGGGATGTAATTAAAGGTTAGTTAATCAAAGATGATTAATTAAAATGGAAATTGGAGAATGATTTATTAATTGATGTGTAATTAATTAATAATTTTGTAAGCAGGATTTATAAGATGAAATAATTAATTTAATTTACTTTAAATTAATTAGAGATGAAGTAATTAATTTAATCCATATTAAATTAATTAGAAATAAGATAATTAATTTAATTCATTTTAAATTAATTATATATGGTGTGATTATTTATCCTTGCTTATGTATGGATGGATGATATTGTTTGCCTTGAATGGTTTGAAATCTCGGAGACGAGATAAATAATGCTGTGTGATATAAATTATCTATTTCTGATGATATTGTACATTATCTATTTATGATGTTATTGTAGATCATCTATCTGTGATATTGTGAATATATAGATAATGAATGAATTGTTTTAACTTTAAAACAACTTGGCCTTAAAAGACACGGTTTGGATTTGATGAGACCGGGATCGGGTTTCCAGATTTGGATATCCGAAAACCACATCGATCCAAATTAACGATAGGTCGTGAATCTCAAGTGAAGATAAAGATTCAGAGTGCAAGGGTTATTGTCGTTAACTCTGAGGGTGATTCCAAAATGAGTGTAACGAGATAATGCCTTCGGTTTCGTTCGAACCCGGAACGAACTTGTATGGATTGAATGCTTTCAGCACATCGTCAGGTGGACGATGAGCATTCTAAGAGATGTGTTCTCTAAAGGTAATCGTGACCTCAAGCCTCATCAACCGGGAATGGCTAAAACAGGGGAGGTGCAGCAAGGCTTCGTGGGTAGCACCCACTTGAGAGTAAGATATACCCCTGTCTAGAGTCCCTTTTTCATTTCGGCTGTGTGGCGGTTGCTAGCTACAACCGCAGGGTTATCTTATTTGGAACTGTTCAGTAAGGAATGGTTCCGGCTTTGTGTTGCAGGGGACTTAGGGTGGGTCCTCGGTACGGTGATCTAGGCCACGTACTGTGACGGGCGGTACCCCAGTAGCCCTGCCATTGTATGGAATCCAAAATCCAATAAGTGCCATCGGATTTGATTGTATACCTATGTATGCTGGAATTTAATGAATGTAACAATTTCGGCTATTTCTTATTTACTTGAAAACCCTAGACCTATTATAATATCACTGAATTTCCTATCAAAGTTTTGGTTAGCGTAAGGTAAAAACATTTCCATGTTTATGTGTGGGATGTCTTACGTGATACCCTTTGTTTTAAAGGATTTTTTCAAAGTTAAGCAACTTTAACCGTTTACTCATACCAGACCCATGTCTGACCCGGAGTTTATTTCTGTTTTTCTTAAACTCTCGGGTACCCAAATTTTTACGGGTAGCCAAGGGATTCAGGTTAGCTTTGACGAATTCTGGAGGAGCAATGAAGCAGGAGGCTTCAGCGTATTGCTATATATTGGTTCCGCTGTGTTAGTGATATGTGTATTTCCGCTGTGCTGTATTTCTGTGTTGTATCGAATTGTATTAACTAGACATGTGTTTATAACTGTCTAGTATGTGTTGTATTATCTATATAACTCTGATGTATATGATACTATGTATTGTCTTAAGTGATATATTATATTTTATTCGTTCCGCTGTTGAGATTCTGATGTTGTTTTCTTTCTTCTTCTCTATCTTTCTATTTTCTCACCCCTTTCTTTCTTAAAAATGATGCGACTTTCTGGTGGTAGAAGGTCGGGTCGTGACATTCCAATTCATTAAATCCATTCTTAAGTTCAACTTCATTAAATCAAAACTTACAATTTTGAATTAAATTAAATTCATCAAATCAAATTCTTTAAATTTCAAGTCTTACATTAATTCCAAAATATCACATTTTATTTCTTGTTAAAGAAATTCAATTTCACCTATTTACTTACTTAAATGATTTTCCAAACTTTATTAATAGAGAAACTCAATTTCAAGTATTACGAAGTAAAATTCACTTATTCAAATTCAATTTAATTTAATCATTAAATAATTCAATCTTATTTAATTATTAAATAATTCAAAACTTAATTATTAAATAATTTCAAAGTTTAATAATTTCAAACTTAATTATAATTTCCAACTTAACTCTAACTCAATAGTTTCTCAACTTAAACAACATTCTTTCATCAATTACATTTTTAATAATTTGTTTCAGATTATTAAACATTAACATTTCCTTTCACTTAAATTCAAATTTCAACTTCATTTCAAAAACCATATTATTTATTCAAATAAAATCCTTATCTTATTTCAAAATCAAGTTATTGACCAATCGGGTTTATTTAATTTTCTATCCTAGGTCAAAGTTCAATTTTGGGTATTTATCATTTCAACCCGATTCCAATTCAATTAAAAATCAAAGCATAACATAGGGAACTTGCAGTGTGATAACTGGGATGGTGTCAAAGTAAATAAACAAGCAATAACAACAATCAATATCAATCCAATAATCAATTCAAATAATCCCGAAATAACCATATTAATTCGCATTGTTATTTGTACGAATTAATATAATTATTTCTAGAATCCACACTATCATTTCATGTAGATTAAAGATTATTACATTACGGTTTTCACTTGTCATCTATTTACAATTTCATACATCATCAGTTTAAGCAACATACAATTGATGGTTCAAGGTGTAGTTGACAATCCTACGTGTCAATAAATTTAACAGTTAAAGGGGTCAAATTATACAAATGTTCGTTAATCAAATTTAACATTTAATTATCCTATATCAAGTTCAGTTTCATATTATTTATCAATTTAACATTAACAATTTTAACGTCCAATATAAACATCAACAATCAATCAATTATCAGCCAAACTGTATTATCATCGCATAAATAATTAACAGATAATGGTGTCAGATGTCAAAGGTGAACTGATACAGGTAATAGTACATATAACAGTATAATTAACTAACAGCAGTATATTTCAATTGTCGTTTCAATTGAAATCAAATCTAATAAATAAAAGAACGTTAATCGTGAGTG
Source organism: Allium fistulosum (assembly GCA_030737815.1). Taxonomy (NCBI): domain Eukaryota; kingdom Viridiplantae; phylum Streptophyta; class Magnoliopsida; order Asparagales; family Amaryllidaceae; genus Allium; species Allium fistulosum. The sequence goes on from CM060901.1 coordinate 157,021,798, forward strand.
AGTGCTCACCTTTCATGTCTAGAGAGATTTGATGTTGAAATGAGCTATGAATCCAGGCATGAAATTTCAAAGCGAAGCGAGATTGGCACGAATATGACGAACGAACTGATAGATAAGAATCGACGAAATGATTAGAATAAATTAAAATGGAATGTCAATTATATCGTTATACATTTTCTCAAAATCCAGTATAAGGTTTAAAACACACATAAATAAGATAAAATAGATATAGAATTCCAACATTTCAAATAAGTGTTTTAAAATAAAATGAATCTAAACAAACAAAAATCAGATTAGATATATTATGATATCAATACAAACTGTATAACTGATAAACCATTTATTATAATATATATAACTTAACAGCAATGAAAGGTTTAAAATCTATGTTTAACATATATATAACTTAACTCATATATATATAACTAGCTTACAAATCAACTTACAAAACAGATCAAAAATCATGTAAACCCATATGTAAATAAAAAAATAATAATACATCCTATATGCAAACTAGACTTATATATATGAACATGCGAAAGTATTAAACAACTTATATTACTCTATCTCAAATAGTAAAAAAAATATAAATAACACCTTTATATACTACGTACCGCATGCTCCTATAAATATACACTATTCTAATGTTTGTACAACTGAAACACCACCCTGGTATGTTTTACCAAATATACAAAATATGTCAGAACTGTTATATAAATATATATAATAACATACAATATATAACTGTATGGGTGAACCATTACAGGAAAGCAATACTTATTTTTGACATAAATATTATTTACTTTGTTCGCCTATATGTATATAACGTACTGTATTTCGTGAATGAGCTTTATTAATGTATCTATACTCAATTTAATCAATACCAATTTTGCAGACAGTGACACAACAGAACACTACATACATATACACTTATAAAATTAAAAATGCTTACATATATTTAAAACAAAATCTTATAAAATCAATATAACTTAACTATATACACAAACTCAACACATCATATAAGCTCATATGCAACTTTATATACGTTCATATATATATTCATACCTATATAAAGAAGAAAATGAAGTCATGGTTGGAGAGAGACAAGGGGAGGCGGAGCTTGGGTCGCTGGCAGGGGCGATAAGGCTGAGGTGTGCCTCGGTTGGTGGTGAGTGAGGGAGAAGAGGTCGATGGAAAATTGTGGGGAGGTCGGCGTGTGGAGGTTATCAGGCAGTTAGGCGATGGAAGGGGTTGGGTACTCGGTGGGGAGGGCTCGGAGGTGGTCATGTGGGTAGGTGGCCGTGGCTGATGGGGTTGAGCACACGTGGGCCTGCTAATAGTGGCTATCGGCTGCACAAGGAGAGATGAGTGGTGGTGGAGACGAGGTCGGGCTCGCTGGAGAAGGTGCAGGCGGGGTGACGTGGCGGAGGCTTGATGTCGCATGGAGTGGCGAAGCATCGTGAGGCGATGCGCGGGGTTGTACGGCAGTGGTGGAGGGCTGGCGATGAAGGGTTTGAACAGCGACGAGTTGAAAAAAGAAAAGGCTGTTTCCAGGCAACACAAAGGAGCAGGTGATGACATAGGGATAGCTTTATATAATGAATATTTATTTATTGAGTAATGAACAGAACAATAGGGAGGAAGCTAGAATGGAGGAACCGAGAAAAAGAAACGAAACCCGGAGTAAAGTGAAATAGTAAAGGTCGTGATATTGAATTCAGCAGTTATTAAATGTAATGGCTGTTGGGTTTACGGAGGAAAGTTGAATGGTCACAAAAGGAAAATCAAAAGGCACAAAAACCAAACGTCACAAACCGGTACCGATACGGTAAGCGTTACGTAAAGTGCAACGTACAACGGAACTCCGAATTTGACAATCGAATATACCGTAGAGATCGGCACGACGAGACGATCAAAACGGTATATAGAAATCAGTGGTACGATTGGATTATAAAAATTTGAATTTTCTAATATCGGAAAATGCGAGAAAAACGCTGAAAAATAAGATCGACGGAGCCAAAGATGTCCGAATTTGGAAAAACGCCAAACTGACAACTTGCTCAGAAGACGGTTTAGAATTTTTCTATGTAAAAATATTTAGGTTTCGGAAACATTTTATTTTCATTTCTTTTTAACTGATTAAATTGAAGTGAATTTACGCGCGAGATAAATTTTCATATTTTCGGACGAAAATTTACCAGTTACTATGTTTAACTAGACGTATCCCAAATATTAAGTTTTTATTTCAAAATTTTATTGTTTAAAATTCGCAAAATTTCAACTAATTACGTTATTAAAACGGTTGAAATTTTACGGGTCATTACACCTAAATATGACAACATGAGAAATTTTATTTAGAACACTCTGAATCAAACTGCGAAATTCGTTTCACGAAATTCAGACGTTTCTAGCTCCGTTTGGATTTTTTCGTACGGAATAGCAACGTATATCGGTATGGATTATCGACTTTTGATAGGATGATCGTACCACTGATATCTGTATACCATTTTGATCGTCTCCTCGTGCTGATCTTTGCGGTATGTTTATTTCTGTGTTTTGAAGTCCGGTACGCGGCCGAACCTGAAAAACGTCGAACCGTATCGGTACCCGTTTTAAAACCTTTTTGGTTTCCATCTATTTTTTTCATCTACTTACCTGTCCAAATCCAACGGCTATTTGCAATTAATAAATCCCTGAATTCGTGCTGACTTTATGATTCCATGGTGGCAATTTATTATCGGTGTCCCTTCACTTTCAGTCTTCCACCGTTACAATATTTTGTTTACGTTGGTTCACTTTACGTTACTGACGTTCACAATCCCCTATGCATTAGCTATCTGTTCATTTTCTTACCTTTTTAGTTTAGTTGCTGTTACTTTCAAATATTATAGCATACCAAAATTTGTATTGAAGCCGAATAACTCATCTTCCTCTCCTCTTTCAAATACTGTTATGCATCTTCCTCCTTTTTCTTTCATCTTCTCAATCCAAAGCAGCTCATCATCTTGCCTCCGCCCACTGCAACCCATGCACCAATCACCACTGCCATTTTCACGACCCCAGACTCCACCGCCGACCTAGATCTGCAACCGAACCCAAGCCTCCGCCCACAGCCCGGACAAGCACCGCCGTACCAACCATCTTCTCGCATACCGACCACCAAAGCTCCGCCGACCTCCGCTATCATCGTTGGCACCACCAAGTTCCCAACCTTCGACCTCTACTTCCAGCTCTCCGCGGCATGCTCCATCACCAAGCTCGGCCGAGTTTCCTCTTCCCTTCCTTTATACATTGATTTAGGTAAATATATATTAATATACATATACTTATATTAAAATTTTGTACATTGTTTCCTCTACGTCCCGTTTTATGAAAAAAAATCATATGTATAGTATAATCTTTAGTATTTGTAAGTTATGTAATATATATAATATATATATAGGTTAGCATACCCATAAGTCATATCAATCTGTTGTTATATATATATACACTTTTAAATGTATATTGAATTCATATATATATGTTGTTGTATGTAGTATTTACAATATGTTGCACATAGATTTTCTATATAAGTTATAAAATAGTTTTACACATGGGTTATATACTATATAATAGTTTACTGTGTAAGTATATATATATATGTTTTACATAGATTAGAAATATTTTTTTTATATAGATTTGCTTTGATTTGTGTAAAATTTGAATTATAATACCTGTCGTTTATTTGTGGGACATATAGCCGTATACAATTGTATACTTACATATTCCGTAAGCTATAGTATGTTATGATATGAAAGCTATATATCCTATTATTTATATAATAGTATAAGTTAAGTATTGCTGTTGGGTAAAAATTTTTATATGAAGCTTATTTGTTTTATAACTTATATATTAGCAGTAGATTTTATATGTTAATTTATCCGTATGTTGGATATATGTAGGCTGTAAGTAATATATATTTGTTATTAAATGATTGTTTTAAAGTGTATATATATATATATAAGTTTATAGCTGACCTATTTGAATTTATATGTGTATTATAATAAAGCAAAGTTATTTGATTTTAAAATAATATAATATATATATTATGACTTGGTAGTTTACGTATACAAGCTTATGTATGTATTAAATATTGATTTCGAAATTTTATAGTATTTTTGTGTATTTGACTTAAATATAAAATTTAAGGTATATATATATATAATATAATTATAATGAATATTTTAGTTTATATCAAAACTAATTCGGTTGTTAAATCGATACCTGCTACCACCTTTGCTCGTCAAAATTCGTTTCAACCTTGTTTGCTTTGGATTCGTGCCTGGATCTCGTAACTCAACTTCATTGTTTAACTCTCTGGCCTCGGAAGGTGAGCAATCACTCACGATTAACGTTCTTATATTTATTAAATTTGATTTCAATTGAAACGACAATTGAAATATGCTGCTGTTAGTTATTTACATTGTTATATATGATATTATCTGTATCTGTTCATCTTTGACACCTGACACCATTATCTGTTATTTATCACTGATGATATATGCATGTTACTGTTGTTATGTTATTATCATATCTGTTATCACTCTGCAAGTTTCCTGTTAATATAGAAATCACTATGGGTTGAAATGATACATACCCGAACGGACTTTAGAATAGGAGAAAATCGTTATGGGATGAAATGATAGACCCAAGTGATTTTCATTTGAATTGAATTTGAGATTGCTGGTTGAAATGATATATTATCGTATATATATTTTAAATTGCGGATTGAAATGATAAATATCCGTATCACTTGACCATAGGATAGAAAATTATATACAGACACCGTTGGTCTATATATAAATGTTTTGAAAATGATTTCTATGGTTTTGAAAAGAAATATATGGTTTTGATAAATATTAATTCTAAAGATTTATTAAACTTGATTTAATTAAGTTGATATAATATTTTTAATTATTTATTTAAAATTTATATTTTCGAATATAGAGTTTGTAATGATTCGGGTTGTAAAGATAAATTTGAATTGATTTGAAATTATATTTATTTAAGAATTATACTTAAATAAGTTTGATTTAAAATTTATTGAATTTGAAATTTTAAGGAAGTGCTTTTCAACTTGAAATTTGATTAAAGGTGACTTAAATGGATATTTCAAACTTATATAAATTTAAATGGGATATCTTGTAAATTGAAGTTGTATTCAAATGATATTGAAATAATTAGGTAAGTATTTCAAAACAAAATAATGGAAAAGTGGATTGATATATATATATAAATTATCGAATTCAGTTTTGAAATGTTGAATATATTGACTTTGATATATATATTGAAATTTGAATGGATTATTTTATGGTTCAAATATGTATTTAAAAATCGATAATTTGAAATGGTTTATTGAGAAGCTGAATCGAGTTGAAATTGATGATTTGAGATTTGATTAAATTTTAATTTTGGAATTCGATTTGAATTTAATCGATTTGTGAAATTTGAAGAAACTATTTTATATAAAGTATTTTTAAACTATATCTAAACTATTTATATTTTACTTTATAAATTATTTAATATAAATTATTTCAATATAAATCATTTTCAATATAAATTATTTTATTATAAACTATTTTAGCTTATAACTATTTTATATAAACTATTTTATTTATAAACTATTTTATTATATATACTAATTTTAATGTCTAAACTATTTAAGAGAAAAGTGTTATGATTTCCAAAATGCTATAATTTCAAAGCTGGGATTTCCAAAGTATTTTGATTTTAAAAGACTATGATGTCGGAAGCGTTATAACTTTGGAAAGTGATATGATTTTTGGAAATGGATATATTTGAAATGGAAATGATACCGTATTAATTTGGGTTTTGAAATGAAAATGATATTTTGGTTTTGAAGTATAAACTATTTTGAAATGACCACGGTGTTATAATAACGTTTGGTTGTTAAAGAGACCGGGATCGGATATGGGCATACTCTCTGTCGATACCGAAAACCACTTTAACAACTGTGTACGCGGTGGAGATTTCAGAATGAAGTAGGATGGTGGCGACGATTCCTATTGAGGTATATACGTGGACCTGACTCCCGTGAGTTGGCATAAGGTGGCTAAAATAGGAGCGATCGACGGGCCAATGAGGTAGCACCTCTGATCAGACGCATTTCTTCGATACCATTCTATTACTTTGTTATTGATTAGGTGGCCACCCTTCGATTTTGATTGGGAGTGTGTTCCGAGGTGGGCGGTAGTGGCTGCTATGCGTTTCCACCAACCCGGATGCGTAATTGGTATATCTACCCTGGCATTGCCTAGTTGTGCCATGTCACCTACCATATCGACCTTTACTACGAGTTTCTATTTGTGTCGTACCTATGGAGTATCTTCTTGTAGCCTCTCGAGGTATGCAGGTACTGTATAGACTATTGGAACTATTATGTGTTAAGGGGAATATTGGGTCACTCCTTAACGCTATTTAAAAGTAAGTTTATTTTATATTAGACATTATTATAATAGCGTATATTACTACATAGTAGATAGTTTAACGGATCCTTAGAGGATGGTTATCCCAAACATCCTTTAAGTTACTTGTATTTCAGTTGATATTTCACTTGAGTTGGATTTATTAATATAAGAATGTTAATCCTGACTCGAGTGTTTTGTGTTTTGCTTTAAGCTCGGGTCAGACTGAGTGATACAACATTTGAGACTCACCTTTGGAGTTGGAGCTTCACTTGGAGATCCAGCTATCTATCGATTTTGCTATCAGTTATCCACTTGATTCCAGTGATATATTCAGATCTTGTATCTGACTATTGTATTGAGATATCTATGTATTCGAGACTTCTGTTGTATCTTGTTTAACTCTGTTATATATATATAGCTTCATGAACTACTATTCTTTTGTTTCCGCTGCATTATTGTTATATTACTCTGTGTCTGTGATTATTTTATTTACTGTATATGTTGAGTTTTGCCAAATTTAAATTAACAATATGATATTTTGAGCAATTCAATTTCCGACATATGTGGATACGAATGGCTAAAAATTTCAGGTCATTACACTATTATTCAACCCATTGTTATCAAATTGATAAAATTAACATTGGTTCATGATATATTACATTAATATTATCATTCCATCTAAATTTCCATTAACGTAATATTTAAATATTTAATTTCATTTATTTGCAATTAATCAAATTACTATAATTTAAATTCAAATAAATTAATTAAATCTTGATTTCCATTCTTTTTATTCCCAATTATCATATTATGAATAAAATTAACATTATTTCCAAATATTAACTTAATTTACATTAACCTAATATTAAATTACATTTATTGAAATTTATTTCCAATTTAAATTAACAGGCTATATAGATAGGTAACATACAATAGTTTGCCACAGTTAACCTTTAGTCACATTAATAAGCTTTTATTACTTACAAATCAATGTTACCATTTATTTTCATAATACTAATTTGATTCAATTTCCATTAACTATCTATTATTTCCTTGGTTAATCCAAATTTCATTTATTCACTTATATTCAATTTATAACCAAGTATAGCATTTTTATTATTTCAATTAATTGGAATTTCATTCAATTTATCAAAAATTTACTTTAATTAACATTGTTACATTCCATTTTAGTATTCATTTCATTATTACATTACAACTTTTTTATTTCTTCTAATATTAAATAACAAGATTCATTAAATTAACAAATTAAATTATCGAAAATTTATGGGTTGTTACAGAGTGACTATTATTGGGTTTGAGTTGAAGCATTGGAAGTGAAAAACTATTCAATAGGGAATTCGTCTCCTCACTTATATAAGGTTAGTATCACGGTCAACTACAGTCAACTCAAAGTCAAAGTCTCTAGTCAAAGCAGTTTGATTAATAATAATTGTTATTATTGAACCAAGAACTTTATTTTTGGACAATACAGACTGAATATGGACGATATTGGAATTTTGACCAATACCAAATTCTGTAAGTCCTATTGTGATATTTTTTAACAAAGAGAATTGGTGTAAATAATTGTCACTACCAAGGACCGCTTAAAATAGTAAAATTGGACTTTACCGAAACTGTGTAAGCGATTAATTCAGCTAAACTTTCAAACCACTAGCTAAAGTGATGCGTGAATGTTAATATTTGAATTGTTCGATATTAATCGCCGATTGAATTTACACCTATGAGTCACACAAATACAATGTTGAATTCTCTAAATACCACATGATTTAATCAAATTATAATTGTTATCAATTAATTAAATTAATTAACATGTTTGAAATATTAATTATAAAATTTTATTTCATTTATTTGAATCGGTACTGAAAATAGTACATATATTAAAGTTCTTATCGATATATGATTTCGATGTACATTTGAATTGGATTTTAAATGTGCAATTACTGACCTAGTTTGAAAATTCATATGGCCTATTAGCCTATGGAGATGGATGACAATGTAATGGGGGTTGGGGGAGTGTTGTTTTTGAAACAAGGGTTTGAATTGGTGGAGAAAGAAGGGGTAAAAGACTAGATCTAGATCTCCTATTTTCTCTCTTTCTCTCTTCTTATATAAACCTCTCATCCTTCTCATTTTAGGTTTTACTTTTTCTCTAGCCTCCACTACACCCTTGGCTCCAAGATTCTATCTCTCCCCTCTGCATTTTTCAAACCAAATTCAAATTAAATCAAATAGAATTAAAAGTGTGTAGATCTCTTCGATTACTAGCATTTTTTAGAAAGGGCCGAATTAGATTTTAGGAATTCTTTTAATTCAACGTTGAAGGTGTTATATTAGAGGTACAACTAAGATAATATTTAATTTATATTTATTTATGTGTAATCATTATGCCATTGTGTATGTTTAGATTATATTATATCATGAATTCACATATGTAATTACTGTCGATTTACATATGAATTTGTTATATAAATAATAAAATATTTGTATATAAACATATTTGTTTTTGGCCGTGATTAAAATAAAAAAATTAAAATTTAAAACTTCATTTTTAACACATTTTAAACGAAATTGAATTTTAAAACTGTTGATAAATACATACACACATATATTTAATATTTCACACGTGTATCATTCGCATGTAATATTGATATTAATTAATTTAAAAAACTATTAAATCATAATTTTTCAATGTATATATGTATTAATATATATACATACATATATTTTGTAAAATAAAATTTTGTATGGACATGCTAAAGGAACATTTTTTCCCTATGGAAATCATAAAATTAAAATTAAAAAACATTTCATTCAATTTGCATGGATTAATTAAAAAAATTAATATTGTCATAACTATTTTATGGCCGAAAATAAATATAGTTATATATTTTTTATTTTTTATTTAATTATACAATATTATTTACATATATAAATGAATAAGAAGTTCATATAATTATATATATATATGTGTATATATATATATATATGTTTGTATGTATGCGTGTATTTTCGAATTAGAAAAACATATTTTCGTATATACTTATATAAATATAATTTTATAAATTAGTTATAAATATTTAAATTTGGTTTTTTAAAAGGATATTTTAAACCTAGATTTGACTTCAATTTAATTTGATGATCAATAAAATGAGAATGAGTAAAGCGTACAAAACCCAAAAAAGTATATAATCATTTATATGTAACTAAAGAAATTGACACTTAATGAACCATGCATAAGTCTGAATTGCTGCGCAGTTTAGTTTGAAACAAACTAGATGGTACTGAACAAGTGTGCAAATCCCATGATGTTAAGATTAAACTGATAAAGTGATAGACTTAGCAAGTGTGAACGTGATTGCAGTGGAGATTAAATTGACAAAGCATTGGATTGTGCAAGTGTGCATGTAGTTGTAGTATTGAGAAAAGCACATGATGCTGAAATAGTGGACTGGTCTGGGCACTATGTTCTCGACTGAGTAGGTGTGCAAAACTGGACTATGCATGTTGTTGTAACACTGCGTAATGCACACGAATGCTGAGTGGGCAGGTGAACAGATGCTTTTCTGGGCACTGTGTGAAGCGAACCGTGATGCACACCAAGCTACTTAATGGTGGCCAAGGATTGATGTTGAAGTTAACTGGGCAATGCGGCGAGCATATTATAGTAATATCAAGCAACAATAGATAGAAAATACATATATGAAGGGAATAATGTATCTATTGAAGTGTAAATCCTAGTACTTGGATACGATCATCTCAAACCATGTACACATTATATGTTGCACTTGCAAGTACACGTACAGGTGTAATTGATACATATGTACTCATTATATATCACTTATATAAACAAATAAAACCTTGATATTAATCAATTTAATAAAAATGATTTTATTTAAAATTTATTTCGATTGGATCTACATCAATTTATGTTTTATAGGCCCAATAAGATATAAAATGGTAAAAAAATTCAAATTCGCCCATTTAATCTACTGCATGCTGGCTCAGATCCAACATTCTTAAGTCAAAATATTGTTGCACATCGTCATGTAAGATTTTCTATTTGACATTTAACCTATAGAAGACTATCGGGTGGGTCGTTCTATAATTGTTCCAAACAACTACATATATGTAACCCCTTGGTGCCCCCAACGGTCATGAGTAATTCTCCATCCATCATATGGAGGGCATACGTACAATAATCTCAATGAATATATCGATATCTCATTCTCGATAAATCTTGACTAGGAACATTTAAGGACAAGCATTTATTTTATTCGATTTGATATTCATGGCTACAAAAATATTCATAACTACAATCGATTAAATACTTCTCATAAATATTTATTACTTGTGTATATTTAATGTATTTAAAACATTAATTATATCCCACTATAACTATATTACAGTAGAGAATAAAACCAAAGGCTTACTTTATTTTAAACACTTTCCTACAAGAGTTAAGTTGTATGATCAAATTACATAAGTGTCGTAGGGGCACACCCATAATGCTATCATTATCATGGATTGCTAGCATTGTTTTGAGTGACTACTATAACATAACAAAATAAATAGAGTTTATATAAATATGAATGTAAAAAAAAGAATAAATAGGTCCTATATAAATGATTCCTATTAAAAGTAAAGCAACCGTGATCAAAATAACAACATAAGCTATATGAGCAGAAACAACATACCAACAACAATGACCATAATACATAAACATAGTAACCAAAGCAAAAAAAACCAAGAAAAGCATATCTAAGAAAATGTGATCATAAGCCAAACCAATAATAATAAACCAAACAAACAAAGGCACCAAAGCAAGTACATCCAACAAGATAAGGTTAAACTATCCAAAACTTAAAAGCGTTGATATATGTGTGTGCATGTGTGTCTATATTGACATATATTTAATTATACATTAGAATTATATTAATAACTTCAATATATATGCCATCATATAATTAAAAAAATATAAATACCAGCATACACAAATACACACACACATATATTATAAAACAAAAATAAACTATAATAATATTGCAAGTGATTATAATAACTAAACAAAACTAAAATGGTATTTTTTTTATTAATGCAATTGTTTATATATATATATATATATATATATGTAACGACCTACTATTTTGGACCATTCAAATTGACAATAAAACCACACATGTCAGACTTGAATAATTCAAAACAATAGATTGTAAATAAATTTAGAGCAAATAAAACCAATCAGAGAATCACAGACACAGAATATCAGAATAACTCGCAGCGGAAATAAAATACATAGTGGTTCATGAAGCCACTACAATACATAGTCTCAAAACAGATACAAAATACCATAGTGTGAAAAACAGATACAACAAAAGTTTGAATACATAAGTTCACAAATACATAAGCAAAGCTGAATGAAATAACTGAAATGGAAAGATAACTAGATAGACATATAAACTCCAGCAATCTTTAGCTCTAGAAGATGAATCCAAAGCTGTGATACTCATGCTGAGCAGAGCGTAAAGCAAAAACACAAACACTCGAGTAAGGACATACATACTTATAAAATGTAAATCAACTCAAGCGAACTGTAATAGAAAAGCATCAATAACTTAAAGGATGCTTGGGATCGCCCATCCCTTAAGGATCCGTTAAACTATCTACTTGTAGTAAGATACGCTATTATAATAATGTCTACAGTAAAGTATACTATTTAAAAAAAGCGTTAAGGCTTTACATTTTCCACCATAACACATTTTTAGGTGTGCCAATAGTCTATACAGTACCGTAATACCCTGTAAACTGGAGCTACCAGAGGATACTCCATAGGTACGACACAAATCAAACTCGTAGTAAAGCACACTATGGTAGGTGACACGGCATAACTAGGAAAAGCCAGGGTAGATATACCAATTACGCATCCGGACTGTTGGTAACGCAAAGCCACATCAATCGCCCAACTCGAGCCACACTCTCGAATCAAGGGGTGCACCCAATCAATCACAAAGTAATAGAATGGTATACGATGGAATGTGTCTGATAAGAGAAGCCACCTCATTAGCCCGGAATCGCTCCGGTTTTAGCCACCTTATGCTAACTCACTGGGGTTAGGTCCACGTAAATACCTTAGGATCGTCGCCACCATCCTACTTCATTTTGGAATCTCCACCACGTACATAGTTTTTAAAGTGGTTTTCGGTATCGACAGAGAGTATGTCCATATCCGATCCCGGTCTCTTTAACAACCAATCATTATTATAACCCATGGTTATAAATTCAAAATGGTTTATATTTCAAGTCAAAACATATTCATTTTAACCATTTAAATTCAATGTCAATATCCTTCAAAATAATATTCATTTCCAAAGTTGTAGCATTCCTAAGTCCATTCATTCAATTATAGCAATTTCAAAACATTGTAATTTTAGCATTGGTAGCACTCTGAAAATATGATAATACATATATTACCATTCGAAAATATCATCTTTCAGAAACAGCAGCACTTAGAAAATGTTACTGTAGATAGTAGTATTTCAGAAATATAGTCTATTCCAGAAACAGCAGCACTTAGAAATTGTTACAGCAGATATAGTATTATTTCAAAAAACAGTACATTTCAAAAACAACAGCACTTATAAAGTGCTACCTTACAGATAGTAGTATTTGGGAAAACAGTACATTTATAGAAACAGCAGCACTTATAAAATGCTACAGTAGATAGTAGTATTATTTCAGAAAACAGTACATTTCAGAAACAACAGCACTTATAAAATGCTACCTTAAAACCAAAGCATTTCAGAATGTTGCCAATACAAATATGAGATTTTCTATAACATTTCAGAAACATTATAATTTCTGTTTTCACCATTTTTAACTTATAAACATATTTCACTTTTCAAATTATTTATTTGGATATCATTTCACTTATGATTTAAATAAAATAAATTTTTTTATAAATAAATATCCAATTAAGCATAATTCATTTATTAAGTCAAAATACATTTAAATTGCTTAACTTTTAATTTAACAAACAACTAGCTATTTTATTTACTTTTAAAAATATCCATTTCATAAATAAAATATCTTATTACCAAGTTAAGCCAAAATTTCCATTTTTAAATCAAAATTTCAATTATTAAGTTAAATCACATTTTAATTTATATTTTTAATCATTTATTGACTCATACAATTTTAACCTATAGAAAAATCACTATAAATTTATTTAAATCCTAATTTAAGTTAAAATCTCATATATTTTATATTCTAAATACTTAAAATTTTTAGAAAATATTTATATTTAAAATCAACCACGGGTATGTAAAATATTTTCTAACCTAGGTCAAGTGAATACGGATATATATCATTTCAATCCAAAATAAAAATCCTGGGTTTGATCATTTCAAACCCGCAATCCCAAGTCAAATAAAAATCGCTCGAGCCTATCATTTCATCTCATAACGTTTTCCTTATTCTAAAGTCCGTTCGGGTATGTATCATTTCAACCCATAGTGAGGGAACTTGCAGTGTGAGAAACAGAAATATAAATATCAACAGTAAAACATAGCAGGTCATAACAGGTGATGAAGCAGGTATATAATCAGGTATATAATTAGGTTATAACATCATATAATATCACATCACTAGCATATATGAAATTACTATCAGCATGGCATATCACTACTACAATTCACATGACTTTGTTTCACAGTTTTATGAGTATGAAGTCGAGAGTGATAACTCACCTTCTTAAAGCTAGAGATGACAATTCAAAACACAGAATAAACTCCGAAAAAGCACGACAAAGCACGAATCAGATTAGAGGAGATGGAGAGCCAAGGTCCAAGTATTGTAAACAACAAATACAAAACATACATAAGAAAAAGATTCATTCACAAAAGAATATAAATTAAACAATGTATAATATGAATCAAAATGAAATAAAATGGCTTAACCAAGTGTACGTGGGATCGGTCACTTTCAAATAGGCTTGACCATCATGATAAATGGCTCGTCCATGACTTGTTTTGAAGCAAATAGGTTCGGCCATGGTCACAAAAGTCATGGGTATGGTCAGGGAATGTGAAGAGGTAGGGGTTATGGAATGCAAAAAGGCAAGGCAAGTGAAAGGTCATGGGTTCAAGTGGTTCGGCCATAGGCAATTGGGTTCGGTCTGGTTCATGCTTGATTCAGGTCAGGTGCACATCTGAAGTGGTGCAGCAAGGGGTCAGGTCTGGTCATGTCATGGGGCTGGAGGTGGTGGAAGTGATGGTGGTGGCCGAGGCTAGCAAGGAGATGGTGGATAGGTGGAGTTCGGCTAGGGTTTTTGCATGGGATGGTGATGTTTTGTGGTGGTGCTCTGGACAAGGGGTCACGGCCATGGTCAGTGGGGTTGGTGAGGTGCTACTGGCCGTATAGAAGGTAGTGGTGGTGGGTGAGATGGTCGACAAGGCCTAGGGAATGGTGATGGCCGAGCAAAGCAAAAGGAGAAAACAAACAAAAGAAAAGAGAAAAAGAAAAGAGAAGAGGAAGCCATGAAACTTACTGTAAAGTTTTCTTAAGAAATGGAATGAGAAAGAGGATGAGATGAGAAGTTTTGTACGGCTAAAAGAATGAAAATGAACGGCTAAGTATTGGAAAAGGCATCACTTCATTTAAAAGAAAAGAAACTCATGTCTCTTGAATTTCCAAAGCCATTTGTCAAGCCCAAAACAAAACAAGCTCAACTCAAACAAAATAAACAAAGTCCAAAACTAAAATAAAATAGAAATAAACATAGAAAATATAGACAATAAAAATACTGAAAATAATTTCTTGTAAAACACTGAATTTATCAGATTTAAAAAGTATAAAATAGAATTTAACAAAACGAAAAGCAGAACGAATATCAGAAACAAATACTGTTTCAAAGAAAAAGATTGGAAATTTAAAACTCAAATTTTCAATTTCAACTGAACCTCGAAGTTTGACCAAAGTTGAACAAAATATAATATTTTCAGAAAACATTATTTTATTATATTTGGAAAATAAATTATCAATAAATCCCAAAATTTCATTATGAAATTCCAAAATTTCAGATCTAAATGATTTAAAAGCAATGTTTTCAAATAAATTAATTTTAAAATATTTGTTAAAAATATGGGTTGTTACAATAATTCATTTATTAAGTCAAAATTTCATTTAAATTGCTTAACTTTTAATTTTAACAAACAACTTGATACTTTATTTACTTTAAAAATATCTATTTCATAAATAAAATATTTTATTACTAATTTAAGCCTCAAATTCCATTTCAAATCAAATTTTCAATTATTAAGTCAAATCACAATTTAAATTTTTCATTTTTTTATCATTTATTAACTCGTACAATTTTAACTTATATAAATTCACTATAAAGTTTATTTAAATCATTTAAATCCCATTTAAGTTAAAATCTCATACATTTAATATTCCAAATACTTAGAATTTTCAGAAAATCGTTATATTTAAAATTAACCACAGGTCTGTATAATATTTTCTAACCTAGGTCAAGTGAATACAGATATATATCATTTCAATCCGAAATAAAATCCCGGGTTTGATCATTTCAAACCCGCAATCCCAAGTCAAATAAAAATCGCTCGAGCCTATCATTTCAGCTCATAATGACTTTTCCTTATTCTAAAGTCCGTTCGGGTATGTATCATTTCAACCCATAGTGAGGGAACTTGCAGTGTGAGAAACAAAAATATAAATTAAACAGTAAAGCATAGCATGTCATATCAGGTGATGAAACAGGTATATAATCAGGTTATAACATCATATAATATCACATCACTGGCATATATGAAATTACTATCAACATGGCATATCACTACTATATTCACATGAATTTGTTTCACAATTATATAAGTACGAAGTCGATAGTGATAACTCGCCTTCTAAAGCTAGAGATGACAATTCAAAACACAGAATCAAACTCCGAAAAAGCACGACAAAGCACGAATCGGATTAGAGGAGATGTAGCACCCAAATCCAAATCTTGTAAACAAATAAAATAAAACATACATAAGAAAATATTCAACACAAAAGAATATAAATTAAACAATGAAAAATATGAACAAAAATGGAACAAAGTGGCCTAATCAAAACAAGTGGGCTCGGCCACTACACAAATGGGCTAGATCATATGATAAATGGCTCGGCCACCATTGTTTGAAGGCAAGTATGCACGGCTATGGTCAGTAAAAAGGCACGGCTAAGAAATGGAATGTGAAGAGATGGCATGCCAAAAGTCATTTGGAAGGTAAAGGGGCAAGGAAAGTGAAAGGTCATGCACTTTGGGTTCGGCCTATGGTCACTTTGGTTCGGCCACATGGAGTTTGGGTTCGGTCAAGTGGTCTATGGGTCAAGGCACATGAAATGGCATGGCTATGGATAGGGGATGGTCATGACAAGGGATATGAAGGTGGTGAACAAGGGGGTGGTCGAGGCTAGTATGGAGCAAGTGGTGATGTAAGGAGTTCGGCTATGGGTTTCAATCTTGTTTTGGCGATGGATTCTTGGATCATGGTCACGGCAGCAAGGTTGAAGTGGTGGAGATGGTGATGATGGTCGGTCATGGTTGGTGGTGTGGTGGAGGAGTTGGTCGGCTAAGGGGAATGGGAATGGTGATGGTCGAAATAGCATAAGAGAAAGAAAAAGAAAAGAGAAAAAGAAAAGAGAAGAGAAGAGGAAGCCATGAAAACTTACTTTAAATTGTTTTGTTAGGAAATGAAAAATGAAAAGAGAGATGGGAGACAAATGCTAAGTACGGCTAAGGCAAGGAAAAGGAAAAGACACTTATTCACATTAAAGAAAAGAAAGCATAAGTCTCTTGAATTTCCAAACCCATTTGTCAAGCCCAAAACAAAAACAAACTCAAACTCAAACAAAACAAATAAAGACCAAACCAAAGTGAAATAGAAAATAAACATAGAAAATATAGACAAAAAAATACTGAAAATAATTGCCTATAAAATGCTAAATTTTATCAGATTTAAAATGTATAAATCAGAATTTAACAAAACGAAAAGCAGAACGAATATCGAAATCAAATTCAGCTAAAGAGAAAAATATTGGAAATTTAAAATTCAAATTTAAAATTTCAACTGAAAGTCAAAGTTTGACTAAAGTTGACCAAAATATAAAATTTCCATAAATCATATTTTATTATATTTGGAAAATAAATTATAACCAAAATCCAAAATACATTGGAAAATTCCAAAATTTCAATTTTTACATGATTTAAAGTCAAAGTTTCATATAATTTCAAATAAAAATATTTGTTAAAATTTATGGGTTGTTACAATATATATCATGATTCTTATATTAGTAAATTATAATAATTAAAAATGTAAAGGCTCGGTCCTTATATCAATTATTTATAATATTTAAATATTTTGTTTTCATTAGAAATATTTTATTAAGATTAATATTTTTTTTTGAAAAGGAATTAGCTAATTCATGTTATTAGAAAAATAAAATTCCTTTTCCAAGTAAATTTCGACTCGACATCATATTTTAGCAGGATAAATTTGTATTAAAAATAGAACTAGAGCAGTTAATTTCAATAAAATATAATTTTAATTCAAATTTTATATTTTGTTTAAATCATTTCATAGTTTAATACATTATTTAAATAAATCCATGTAAAATTAACATGCTTATGCATAATGCTTTAATGCTTAAAATTTTCAAGTATAAAAATTTTGAAATTTTGTTGATAAGTTCTCCTTTGTACAAAGATCATTTAACCAATTACTATGTATGTATGTATGTATATGTGTTTGTATGTATATGAAGTATGTATACTCAATCAAAACACAGTCGTAATTGCATCAAATTTCCAGATCATTCACCCTATGGGTATAATGTCATATATATTGCAATATAATGTTTGTGTCACATAACATTCACATGTAAAAAGCTTAAAAATGTACCTTTTGTTGCATATAAAGAAAGCTTTTCATTTCATTAATTCAAGCATCAGTTATAATCATTGTAAAGCAAATCCAACCTTCGTGTTCCTACAATTTTACTCAAACAAAATGATAGCGTTAGGCGTATGCCTTAGGTGCAATGTAAGTTGTTACATATATCTAACTCGTTGACCAACCTTGTTCAAAATAAAAGGTATTTTCTTTGTATAACATACTTGATATAATGTGTTGTATTTATTAATCAATTTAATTAAAAGTATATTTAATAGAAAATCCACAAATGACATATTTTGTAATAGTAGTTACAATGTGTTGTAATCGTGAGTAATTTATCACAATAAATATAACTATACCATTTTAAATGTTCCTAGTCAAGATGCATCGAGACTGGATATTGATGTATCCATTTGTATCTATTGAGACTAGAGTACGTAATGCTCTCCAAATATTTTGCAATGTATTACTCATGACTACTAAGGGCACCTAGGGGTTATGTACTAATAGTTATTAGATAACTATGGAACAACTAACTTGATAGTTTTCAATTGGTTAATGTGACTAAGGTCAAAAAGAAAATATCAATGTGACTGATTTACACAGTTATCTCAAATATGAAAGCTTCAATTTGATCATAGTCGAATCATGGTACGACATCCATTAAGTGACTATAGTTAGGTCAAGGGAAGTATTGGAAGTGAAGAACTATTAAAGAGTGGATTCATCTCCTCAGTTATATGGGGTTAGTATCACGGTCAACTCAAAGTCAAAGTCTCTGGTCAGAGTATTTCGGTTAATAATAATTGTTATTATTAAAACAAGGACTTTGTATTTGGACTATAGAATTGAATATGGACGATATTGGTGTTTTGACCACTACCAAATTCCGTAAGCCCAAAGTGATATAGTTTTGACGAAGAGAATTGATGTAAATAATAGTCACAATCGGGTAAAGCTTAATAATATAAAATTAGATATTACCGAAATTAAGTAAGCGATCAATTTGGACAAAATGTCACACCACCTACTAAGTGACATGTAAACAATAACATTGGAATAGTTCGATGTTAATCGCTAACTGAATTTACATCTGATGAGTCACACAACCAGAATGATGAATATTGTTTAGACCAAATGATTTAATTAGTTTATAATTGTTATAAATTGATCAAATTAATTAATATTTATGAAAATATTAATTATAAAATTTTGAATATTATTTGAGGAATAAATATTACTGTATATATATTTATACTAGTTATAAATATATCTATCAATATGTGATATCGACAAGCAATTAAATTAGATTTAATTAATAATATTTATTTGGGCTTAAATAAGCTGTTAGCCCATGATGTTATGATGTTATTTCTATAGCAATAGGGCTTTTGTTAGGAAGCTAAAAAGGCTAGAGTGGTTTGGAGATAAATGGTTGTGATTTGATGAGAAATGGTATGAGAAGTGGTCCATATTTCTCTCTATTTCTTCCACTATAAAAGGAACTCTAAACCTAATGCAAAAAAGGATTTTTTGACTGTTATTTCCTTATGATTACTGGTCAACCTTTTTAACAAGTAGCTCTAAAAAATTCTTCTCAAATCAATTCAAAAGGCAATAGCTACTGGATTGCTAGAGGTCTACGATTCAAGGATTAACAACCTGCCGAATTAAGAAGATTTCAAAGATGGGAGAATTCATCATTACAAGGTCTGCTCTATCGCATCAGTATTAGGTATGTATTTACTATACTATATAACTTATAAGTTATGAGTATTATTATATTATTCTTATATATTATGATGACCCCACTATAAGAAAAACAATTTTTTATAGCGGCATATAGCCGCTATTAAACACAACTATAGCGGTTTGATAAACGATGTATATCAACATGTTATAAAAAAGAATTGCACATTTATAACATAAACAAAACCGCTATAAAAGAGCATCATTTCATAGCATAAAGTGGCCGCTATAAAAGAGCCTGATTTATAACGCCTATTTGCTGCTATCCTTTGACGGTAACCTCATACATTGCATTATCTTTTTATAGCACTTATGCCATATAGTTATAACGCTTTTTAGGAGCTATGCTTTATTTTACTATATATTTGATGCACCCCATTATTACATTTTAATAATAACAATCAAAATGAATTTTCTTTAAATAGATAACAATTTGAACAATGTATGAACAAAAAAATATAATAATTAGCAAATGTAACGCATATCCATGATAACAAAATAAAGTATCAACTAACAAAAAATAAGTTCAATACATGAGTTACCAAATTCAATACATATTCATGATAACAAAAGACAACATAATTTAAAGTTAACGTCTACAAGTACCAAATGCATCACTAAGAACTTGAACTGCTCAAAGCCTTTCTTCATGTATGTTACATCATCCATCGACCAAGTTCTTTATCCGCTTTCTACCACCTCATATTGGACAAAATTTTACATCATAGCTAAAGGACATCACCTTTAATCATCTGCTCTAGTTTGAAACGAGAGTAGGGATGCTCTGTAGGTTTAAAGCCATTAGATAGTAATTTTAATAGCTCTAAAAATAATAGTGCATTTTAACAAAGTGACATCTATTAGAATGCACGGTATTGCTGAAGTGCACCGATCATTGACCTAATTGCTCCAAAGTCAGTAGAGTATACCTACCCCTGGATTTGAACAGGAACCAAATTATACAATCTAATTCTGTTATCACATGGAAATAATTTGATTTTTAACTTAAGGCAGGCAAAGCCGGTGGATTTTTGATTCTTAAATTATTAGTATTACAACTACCAATAACTTTTTCAATTGCTTCAGCATATATGAAACTCAATTGCACGCAGTTACCGAATGTCTTTTAGACAATTAAACATCAAAGTTCTAATTTGTTTGAACACGATAACTGAATATCTTCTAGACAATTAAACATCAAAGTTATAATTTGTTTAAACTCAACCAAAGTTTGTTTTCTTTAGATTTGTACAGAATGATAAAAGGGCCTACCTCAAAAATTTGCATGAGCCAAGTATTGATAGACTTGCTTTTATCAATCACCATCTCTGTACCAACTTCCAATCTACCAATCATTTTTGGATCAATCTGATATTTCTCAAGGAGTGATGTAACAACAGTCAAACTACACGAAAACAAATACAAAACTTCCAAATCAGGTATTAAATAAGACAACAAATATACAAAGAAACTCCAAATTCAGAACGATATGAATAACCTCATTGAAATAACATCTTCCAATTCTGTACTAAATGCCATGCAATCTTGTCCCAAACCAATTGGGTATTTTCCTTTGCTTTCTCCATCGTGAGCTTCAAGCTCTTACTGCAATTTGCATGGTTACAACTTGTTAAGGATTTTCAATATTTTAATATCATAACTAAAATTGTTTGGTAGGGAAATTTAATAGTTAATTTGAATGCCCATTTCATATCCATTGCAAAAAATTAAATACGACGAATGTGTAACCTATTATTAGTGTAAACTATTTCAATTCATCGCAAAAAACGTAAAGATGAGTTCAAAAAAAGCACAAATTAAAAATACATAGCGATTAGCATGATTATCTTAATTTAAATAGTCGATTCTTTCACTGAACTTCAACTTCACAACCTCACCGATTAGAATCAAACCAACAGCGAAAAGTTTCAAAATAATGATGGTAAAAAAGTTAGTATTTTTCTTTTTAATATAAATAAAAATGATACCCGCTGAACACAAGTAGGAGGAAAGTAGATATCCACGGCGAGAATTCCAACATCCATAGCTTTTGTTTCCATTAACACGAAAAGTTGCAAATCTGATCAGATTGCAAGTGTTTTATTTGAAGCGAATTAAAAAATATAAATGCAAGAGAAGTAGGATGTCCAAAGGCTATAAGCACTTAGTGCTTCTCTGAAGAAATAATATGTCACAACTTACAAGAATTAATAAATATTGATGGTCATCATTCAACGAGTGCATCTCTTTACTTAATTAAGAAATATAGACTTCAAATAGTAAATATAGTTGAGAAAAGATTGAATTAGACTTTAATTAAAGAGTAAAATGGGGTTTGGTTTATTATATTTTACGCCTTTTTTAAAATGGGCTGGATCTATTCCCAGCCCTCATTTTGCCTTAAACCCCCTCTTTCATTTAGCTTTTTTAGTCTGATCAAATTGCCCCAGTTATTATGAATCACATTTCAATAAGGAAGAACATATTTCAATCAAATTTCCCCAGTTATCACAATATAGAGGAACTATTGCTAGAATTGAGGTAAAGAAAATGATAGCAACTAAGTGCATGCATGTGTGCATGCATACCGCTAGATGCCAGAGAATTCCAATCAAGACCAAGTAATCTTAATCGCAATCAGACATTAGAGCTTTACTACAAACTTGTAGTTTTGTCACACTTCATAGTTAAAACTGATTCTGATTAATTATAGAAATAACTTTTGTACCTATAGAAAACTGCAATGAGTTTTGTACTTATAGACATAACTATATACTACCGATCTTGATTCTAGTTACAGAAATAAATTCTGATTCTGATTAATTACAGAAATAAATTTTGTACCTGCAGCTATATACTAAAGCTAGTTACAATGGAAAAAAAACTTCAAGCTATCATCTACCTAGAACGAATAGATGGCTAATCTTTTTTTCCCTGTTCCCTATGATACATCTCCCAAGCATCTACCATTTTTTCCTCCAAGTACCGTTATGTGGTTGGAACATAAAGATTCTTTTCCATGCAAACGCATCATAGAACTTTCTTTAGACCTTTAATTTTGGCTTTGCATACTTTTGTATCAAAAGAAAGATATGTTAAAATAAAATCCTAGATGATTTTCCATAATGATATTGTCTTTGTACTCCCCATTCAACAATCTAATATATGTACACTTCACGATGCACTATGTTGATATTTTATATGTTTACTTATGATGCTTTTTTTTACTATTTTACCCAACAAATTCTTTGGCAATACTAAGAATGGCTAATGAATCTTCTTGCATATCTCTTAATATTAAACATAATAAATCTACACTGCATACATAAAGTATAAACATGTTATTAAACTATCACTTGGACTTTCCCTCAAAAAGTGTATATATAGAAACAAAATATAACAATATTGTGTGCTCCATTCACACTCATTCATTTCTTTATATCCAAGATATTGCAATTGATGCAAAGAACTTGAAATAATGCAAACGAGCACCACAGACAGAATGGAAGGAGTACTTAAAAGTAATGGATTGTATGATTTGGTTACCTACATGCATATTTAACTCAAGTATTGAATTAATGTATGCTCTACTCCAGTGTTGTCAGTAAATATTATTGAACAAAAAGGCATCAAATAAGAAAATGAAATACATAATGAGTGTTTCATGGAAAGATTGCAAACAAAATAGAAAAAAAATCAAAATATACTATACAATTTTCTAGAAATGTAACAAAATTCATAAGTAAGTCTATTAATGTTGATGAGAATTAGTATTGAGTTTTTACTATGTACACAAAGCAAAACAAGACGATCGACTATGTATCAACTCAGTCATATCAATGTTATTGGGTTTTTTTTCTTTTTTATAAATCTTGACTAAGAATGCATTACCCATGTAGTTGTATTGTATTATAGTGTAAATATTATTAGTGTCTTCCTACCTATATTTCAAATATATTATATCTGCCTTAATTTTTAAAACAAGACAATTGACCGTATTTGTCTCGATTTTTCGTCCAAGTTGTATGTTGTTAAATCAATGTTGATGAGAATTAGTACTAATTTTACCAAGTATACAGGACAAGAAAAGACAATTGACTACGTATCCAACTCTATTATACCACTGTTACTTTTTTCTGTATCTTTCAAATCTCGACTAAGAATGAGTTACCCTAATATAGAAAAAAATTCAATAGAACGCTTTTACAGCTCTGTAAACAACCTTGCAACTTAAACGAAAATCTACTTGAATGCAAGTGGAGATAGAAAACAAAGGAAAAATCTGAGTTTGTTTCATAACATGGAGTGTTTTCTTGTTATGACACAATCAATTACATTTATGCCCATGAACTGCAATTCGAATAAAATATAGTGCAGAGGTAAATATGGGATTAACTATGTCATAACACAGAGGGTTACACAATCATTTTTGTAAAAAATTATGCCGGCAAACAACAATAATATCTTAGTCATCTATATTTTCTCATTGAATGCCTCTAATCAGCTGAAATTAGGGAGGTAAGGTGGGAGCACAAAGAATGTCCATAGACTCCACGTAGAGCTTGGATGAAAATAAGTGGCCACTACATAATTTGATATAAATAAAATTTATACATAATAACTATAAAAATAGTAACTATATACAGTAGAAAACTCAATTGTTTTTTATCGAAACTTCACTAAGTTTGATTTTAATGAGTGATGCATTCACTTAATTTATAAACAAAACAATATTGTAGAGAAATTGGGTACCAAAGTTAACAAAATTTATACCTAATAAAATTTATGTCATGATCATGATTTCATAAAAAAAATTACAATGAACAATCTTATTTTATTTGTAATAGATTGGTTTAGGTTGTATTCAACAAAAAATTGCTTTAGGTTATATTCGAAAAATATATCGATTAAACTAATAATCAAATGTCTAAAGCGGCTAACAATAAAAAAGTGTCATCTCCATTCTTTAAAATAGTAATCAAATGTCTGTCTCTAAATCTTGGTCCTTGTTTCCGTTGATTAGTCATACTATCAATTAGATAATCACTCACTATTTATGCAACAAATACCCATTTAAAAATATTGAAATACAATTATTATTTTTATCACTTTTCCCACTAAACCATTTAAGCAAGTCAAAAAAAATATAAATTCTAGTTATCTATTCACATAGAAGCCATCTAGAATAAATTACCAAACATTCTTTGGAAAAATGAACATCCAATTCATAAACAAAAATATCAAACAAATTTTTCTAGACAATGGTCATAGATTGATAGAGAGTTAAATCATTTATAAGTTATTGTGTTTGATAATATACCTTCGAATATATGTTCCTAGATTTCGAATCTGGGAAATATTGATGAAGAGCGAAATCGAAGATCGGAGATTAGGGTTCCAGATAGTGGCGTAGCCAGGTTTTTTGGTTGGTGTGGTCACCAATACAAATACTTATAGAATCATGGTTAGTGGCTTTGTATATTTTTGTCAACTATTCAAATAATCAAAAAAGCATTCACAACCATTTATGTAATAATCATAACAAAATAGTTGATATGATAATAACTCTAATGAAACAATGAATGATTCAAATGAATTCTCCTTAAATAATTCCACTCATGGAATGAAAATTACTAATTTTATTACGTAATTTCAACCAACAAACTATGCTAAAACCAATTTTGTTTTAAAATCATGGTAAAATCACTTTCAGTTTTGAAATAAAAACCATGTTAATATGAACCAAAAATTCATTTTACAGTCCAAATTTTATAAGTATTTTCAGTTAAAATTAGTTTCACCGTGTTTTTAGATCATGTTAAAAGCTTTCTAACCTTGTTAAAGTCACCAAAAGCAAAGACAAGTTTCAAACATGTTCTGAAAAATCAAAATTTAAAACTCAAACTTAAAACTTTAACAAACTCAGAATTTCATTATTTTGTATTCAATAATGCTACGGAAAACTAAATCACCTCAAATCCATATAACAATTTGAAACAACAAACCAATTCTATTAAAGTGAAACAAAGCCTATTCCGTCAAACTTTAAACAAATGAAACAAATAGCCCAAACTCATCAAACAATATATCAAACTACCCAATTTAACCAAGAAATTGAATTACCCATTTTGTTGCTTAGATAGATGGGGGCATCTACAGAGATAAAGGCGACGAACTTCACTAGAATTTTGAGACGATTGGACACGACGATGAAGCTGGAGGTTGAAAGCGATTTCGATAGTCTTTTAGAGCTAGGGTTTATTTCCACGAAACATGTTATAATTTAAGAATTTCTAGCGGGGTTACGTGACCTCCCCAAGTTGTATGTGCTTCCGCCTCTGGTTGCAGATGCCGTCGAGTTGCCTACTGAAGAGCGAACTGTTGGAGTGGAGGAGAACGGCTGTGGAGACTAGAGATGGAGCGAACAGTTTCGATTAGGGTTATTTCGTTGGAGATGAAAATTGTTAGTGTTATTTTAGGAGGGATACCAATATGGTTCGGTCTTTTTGGGAGGGAAACGAAATCGGTTAAGTGGTTTTTTGGAGGGCAGACGAAAATTTTGGAGCCAAGAGCGTTACACGGCATAGTACAAAGTAAAATGAGTTAAAAAAACAAATAACTAAGCGTAAACAATAGCGCTTTAGAATAACGCGTTATTAAATGGCGTTATTAATAACATATTTTGTTCTAGTGCCCGAATTTTTGGATTAGTCAAAATTGCCGAAAATTCCTTCCGTTGTAATAATACTAATGAAAACTATCATTTTAACATATCATAATCTGATAAGTATACAACACTAAAAATGTATAAGATACAAATTTCAATACTATAACTTATAGGAGTAATCATTTATTCTACCGGGTATACTTTATACATACCAAATTCAAGTACAATAAATCTACTGTTGCACAACTCTGATGTGAGAGATAGCAATATCCATTCCTACAAACTTAATAAACATGTCAATGCGGAATAAAATGGTAAGTAGAAAAGATATATTAACACATGATAAAATAGCAAATAATAAACAATAAAATGTTTCCTAATTATTAGGGCTGCATAACTACAACTTGTGACTACATACGTGCCCTTATGTAATTGGGTACTCAATTAGATACAAGATCAAGCCAACGTAGTTCCCCTACCACAAATAGGACTCAAAGAGCCTATGATGTAGAAACATATATTCAATTCTCAAACTCACTTAGGCTTATATCCTTTCATTCATATTCATGTAATCTGATTAACTTTATTATTTTCAAATTATATTCCTTTTCGAAAATAATTTCTTCAAACTAATTTCCTAGTTTCATTTCAAATCCTTTTAAAATAACAATATCTATCTTACAACTCAAATCATACTTTTCTTCAAGATTTAAATCAAATCACTTTTGGAAACGGTATCAAATACACTACTATAAGAGCATATCAAAATATATGTAACCTGATCGGAAGGTTTCTCCCATAAATAGGGCAACTGGGTCCCAGCCTCTCTAAAATCAATAAGTATATCCCTCTATACAAAGAGTGGACAACGGTTTACACGAACCCTCCACCCACTTTTTAGTTATGGGTTACACGAATTATCGGTAACATAACAAATCATTTTGTTTCCTTAAGTGACAAATCATTTTGCACTAATATTCACAAATACTTTAAAAACAAAGTATTGTTTATTTCCTCAAAACCTTTGGAAAGCCATTTTAAAACCACCGGGGTTTTAGTCCTCGAAATTCTCTTGATTTATAAAACACATTTCATAAATAACTCTATATAAATAAGTTTATATAAATCAATTCAAATTCCCTAATTAGAATATTTACGAAATCTTTTGTAAAAAATTTCTTTTCAAATAAACATTTTATCACATATTCTTTTATGAAAAACATCTTTCAAAATAACCTTAGTAATTTAAAGTTCAAAATTTAAATATTAAATTATTATAACTTATTTTCATAATTTAATAAACCAGTATTATCGCTAAATACCTTATAGTCAAATTATGAAATAAATCACAAGGAGTTGGCGTACAATTATTTTCTACCCAACCCATGCAAAAGAAAAAATGTTATTGCTCATAAACTAGTTGAGCACAAATCAAACAACCAAATAAGTATAATAATAAACCCATTATTATTAACAATTTACAGTCAATAAATAACACAACATTTATCCAATATTAATTAATCCACAATGTAATCAAATGTGGAAGTTATATTCGCTAATCTTATGTAAAAGCCGAGGATATATTCACTTGGAATCATTTATTAAAATGTAAACGAGTCAAAGGAAAGAGATTAAGATTACACTCACTTCATATTTGCTTTGCGGGAGACTTGGAATACCTAACCTTGGTAATGAAGATGAAATTTGTTTTTTCTTTTACTTTGTTATAATGAGATATGGACTTTGGCATTTATAGGTGAAGAGAAGGGTACTTTAGTAATTACCTAACCTTATATTGCCTAACCTGATTCGAATAGATTTTG
Organism: Allium fistulosum; assembly: GCA_030737815.1. Taxonomy (NCBI): domain Eukaryota; kingdom Viridiplantae; phylum Streptophyta; class Magnoliopsida; order Asparagales; family Amaryllidaceae; genus Allium; species Allium fistulosum. Next base: position 157,050,476 of record CM060901.1, read on the forward strand.
ATCCAATAGAAACCATCCATATGGCCTAATATGATTTGACCACATTTTGATCCAATGGCAACCATCCGCATCACATAACTTAATTCAACCATATTTTGGTTCAATAGCAATCATCCGCATGGCGTAACTTGATTCGACCACATTTTGGTCCAATAAGAGAATAGAAATATTCAACTTTTCTTCTTATGATTTTAATCAAAATACTATATGGATAAGTATAAAGGTATGGTCCAATCGGAGAGTAGAAAGATTCAACTTTTATTCTTATAAGTATAATGAGAATCGTTATGCTATTTTGTTTTATACTATTGTTTTATTAGGTTGGTCATTATACTACTCTGTTTTATTGGGCAAGGTTAATAATTTTTTCTTGTTTTATTAGACATTCTTTTCTTAATTCCTAAGAAGTAACATTCACATTTGGTTTACTAAGCAACGAAAATAATAGTCTTCTTATTCTTAAATAAATAAGTAACCTTAACCGCTTTGTAACTCGAACCGTCTTTAAACTAACATTTTACATTTGTTTTAAAAATCCATTCGAGACGTTTTATCCAAATTTTATTTTAGTTATCAAATCCATTATTTAGTCATTTAAAAATATATTAATTACTCATATTTAAAGTGACTAAATTACGGGTGTGTGTGTGTGTGTGTGTATATATATATATATATCTGTGTGTGTGTAGACACACACCTTATTATTATCTTACTAGTTAGGTAAGATTCCTATATGTATCATCAATGTTGTCACATATTAGATTTGTTATATGTATGTTATAATTTATTTAAAAAAAACATTTTTAATATGTATAGATTTGAAGTGCACAACTAAATAAATTTTGTTTCAATTATAGTCAATTTATTAATTAATATTATATATATATGTATGTATGTATGCATGTATGTATTAATATACTACTTAATTTTAATTATATGACTTGAATTTAATTATATCATCATGTACTGTTAATAGTTGAACCTATATTTTATAAATGTATGTCTACATCGATTATATTTTTTAGTAGCAGCAAATTAAATTTTAATATTTATATACTATTATTTAAATCAATATAATAATTAAATAAATCATATAAATTAATATATGTTTAAAAAATATAAATTTAAATATTATAATTTTTTTATCATTATATAAACTCTCGGCCAAAAAATCAATTTTTTTTTGTTGTATTTTTAAAAAGTCAAATTAATAAATGACCAAAAATAATTAATTAATTAAACATATTTTTTTGATTTAGAATATTTTGGAAAAATTTTCGTAACTTCAAATATCATGCTTGATTTTCTAAAAATTTAAAATTCAAATTATATTACTTTAAAATATTTTTTATTATTATTTTATTATATTTTAAATAATATATATATATATATATATTTCAATGCAATAAATATATATAAATTTTTTTGTGTTGTGCATTCGATATAGGAAGGTGTACATATATATACATATTTTAAATACATAATTAATATATACATACATACATATATATATTATAAATATACTTATATATACATACATACATATATATATATCCATATTTAAATATAGTAATAATAACTCTATTACTGTAATTCATACATATATATGTCTAAGTGAAAAATGATTTTTAAAAATATCTTTATATATTATGTGTGTGTGTAATTTTACATAGTTTTTAATATTTATAAAAATAACGAGTTTACATACATATGTGTATTCTGACAACATTCAATACATATAGGATGAGCTAACATGTTCATTGTGATGTAAATCTTGACATTTATATACTCACATGTTATACCTTGCATGAATTATTATGTTACACATGCACATACATACATATATGTACTATTATATTTATTTGAATATAAATTGACTAAAATTCTATTTATAATTATAAATTTAAATGTAACAATATATTTTATTTAAATTAAATTTAGAAATGTTCTAAATAAATTAGGCTTCATAGGCTCAATATAGATGCAATAAGGAATTTTTTTGAAATTCACCCATAACTTCTGATGTAGGCTAGCCTAGTTTCAATAATGCTATCACAGCTCAATAGCCTATACGGTCTAAGTTAGTCATGTTAAGTTTAACTATTAAGCTCACTGCCCAAAGGTTGCCCCTAATAGAAAATGCCCAATTTGAATTGTACCTTGGGCTAATATTCCAAATTGTTTAAAAATTAAAATATAAGATTTTAAATTTAAAAGTTAAATGTAAAGTAAGACATACAATTATTATAAAAGTTATTATATAATAAAAAATTAAAAATGTTTGACAATAATTATTAATTTCAAAATTTCAAAATTTATTAATAAGTTTAATAAAATAATTTTGTTAATTATTAAATGTATACATGTATTATATATTATGATATATATTTTGTTGTTTTAAATTGTTTAAAATAACACGAGTATATATGTATGTATATGTATATGAATTTTGAAAATTTAAAATTTATTAATAAGTTTAATAAAAATAATTTAATTAATTATTAAATGTATACATGTATTATATATTATGATATATGTTATGTTGTTTTAAAATGTTTAAAATAACACGAGTATATATGTATGTATATGAATTTAATTTTGAATTAATGTAATTTAATTAAAATTGTTTAATTAAATAAATTAATTAAAATTTAATTAGTTAAATTAATTAATTAAAAGCTAATTAATTAAATAAATAAATTAAAGGTTAATTAATTAAATGAATGCACACATATATAAGATATATGTGTAATACTACAAAGGTTATAGTATGTAATAAATGTATTAATATAAATATTATATTAAAATAACATAAAACTAATTAAAATGTAAATTAATTAAAAATCAATTAAATAAGATTTAATTAACATAATATTATACATAAGACTATTATATAAGTAGTATGAAATATAAAAGTTATATAATATGAATGTATAAACTAAATGTGGAACATTAAAGAAACCCTAAATAGACCTAAGGAATAATACATACTTATTATATGTATACCATGATTTATGATGTGTCCGACTAAGTTGATATCACTCAATATTAAATATTAAAGATTATGAATCTTCAATATAATGCAGTCCTCTACCATATATATTAATAAATTACTTGCATACTCATTAGTTATTGAGCACACTCAAGCTGGGGAAGTTATGTGTAGTATTATTAATATATTGAATAGACGAGATAAAATAGCTATATGTGTTTATTGAACAGACTTAAGGTACATATATTATGCTTAGGCCATTGCAAGATGGTAAGTATGAGTGAATAATTTCATTTCAATTTGTTGAGAAGACTTAAGGTCGAAGCGGAATTAGAACAAGGTACCAAAGGGTTTAGAGTTGTATATGATATAACCAATAAGGAATTATTTGTCATCCGTGGAGCTATGACTTGTTGAGCTGACTCAATGTCAGAATTCTAAGACGGATGAGTCCTCACAACAACCAGTAAAGTCGACAGACTGCTATGTTTTGACTTAGGGTTTAGCGAAACATACAAGTCTAGTGGAAGCCTTATAACAAATATGAAATGATAACATTTAACCTTTGTAATATTGTAAGAACATATGCTATATAATGTTATAATAATCTACATTGATAAATTTGTGCATTTAATAGGATTGATAAAATGTTGATCAATTAAGGTATACAAATGAGCTGAATTTAAGATTAACAAATAGAAATATAATATATATATGTACAAATATATAATTACTATTAAATACTTCTTGCATGTTAATGATTTCTATAGCCATGCAAGTACCTTATTTTACAACTACTTAATACATTCGTAATTTGGTCGCTTACGTGTTTATTTGGTCGAGACCGTATATTGCATTCTATTAATTTTGAACTCAAAAGCGATATAAGACTATGGATATTTGACCCATATATTACCACATATAAGTGTTATATAATGAACAGTCATTGTTTGTAATGTATGGTACATCGATGAAATTAGTTCATTTAAAACAACTAAAAAAATCATACTATGAGATCGAGTATTCAATTTGATTGATTACAGTAAAGATTGTATTATGTTAAATGTAACAATAGACCAAAACTACAAAATAGCTCTAAGAATTCGATCGCTAAAATATCAGTTTGATCAGTTTACGCAAAGTGCAACATATTTGATGTCCTTAAATTTTAAGGATGATCGAGTGCGCTTTTGTAAAGAGTTCACTATGATGTTGTAGTAAGAGAATTTTTTTGAATGGTTAGGCAATTTGGAAAGAAAAATGAGTGTATAAGAGTAGATGTGATTTAAGGTACGATTGGGATAAAGAGGCTGAATAGCCACTTCTGCTTTGTAAAGAAACATTGGAAACGAGAATTGTAATAATAATAATTGGTACTTAACATTGAAATGAGAAATACGATATTTATTCCAAAACGCATTTTCATATATAAAATTGTTTTCAATGAGATTTATTTATTTGAGTTCAAGATATTTTATCAAAGAACTCTCCACTATAAACTAATTGCAGTATATGAAATAAATAACCTATATTAAGTGAATGATGGACCCTAGAATTAAGTATGTTGTTATAGTAATGGAAAAAATAGTAGGAACATGTCATATAGCACTTATTGAATGCATCAAATGATGAAAATTTGTAACGACCCGTTACATTGGACCATTCAAATCGACAATAATCCACACATGTCAGACTTGAATAATACAAAATAACAGATTGTAATAAAATTTGGAGCAATAAAATCATTCACAGAATCACAGACACAGAAAATATCAGAATAACTCGTAGCGGAATTTAAAAATAACCATAGTGGTTCATGAAGCCACTAAAATACATAGTCTCAAAACAAGTACAAATTACAAAGTCTAAAACCAATACAGTTTGAACAACTACAGAAAATCCCAAATTCATTTGTCTCAAATTACATAAGCTAAAATAAAAGACTGAATAGCAAAACAGATAGCAGCTTGATAAAGATGATCTCCAGTAGTCCTAGCTCCGTGAAGATGAAGTCCAACTGATACTCAGGCTGACCCGAGCGTAAAAATAAAACATAAACACTCGAGTTAGGACATACATACTTATACAATGTAAACCAACTCAAGTGAACTGTAATAAGGGTACAAGTAACTTAAAGAATGCTTGGGATCACCCATTCTTTAAGGATCCGTTAAAATATCTACTATGTAGTAATATTCGCTATTATAATAATGTCTAATAATAAAGTAAACATACTTTTAAATAGCGTTAAGGAGTGACCCAATATTCCCCTTAACACGTAATAGTCCCAGTAGTCTATCCAATATTAGCATACTCCCAAAATGGGGCTACCCACGATACTCCACAGGCTACGGGAGAAATCACAAATCGTAGTAAAGCTCGATATGGTAGGTGACACGGCACAACTAGGCAATGCCAAGGTAGATATACCAATTACGCATCCGGACTAGTTGTGACGCATAGCAGCCACTGCCGCCCACCTCGAACAACACTCCCAAATCAAGGGTGGCCACCAAATCAATCACAAGTAATAGAATGGTATCGAAGAAGTGTGTCCGATCAGAGGTGCTACCTCCTTGGTCCGTCAATCGCTCCTGTTTTAGCCACCTTATGCCAACTCACGGGAGTTGGGTCCACGTACATACCTTAGGATCGTCGCCACATCCTACTTCATTCTGGAAACTCCACCGCGTACACAGTTGTCAAAGTGGTTTTCGGTATCGACAGAGAGTATGTCCATATCTGATCCCGGTCTCTTTAACAACCAATCGTTATTATAACCCGTGGTTATAAATTTAAAACAATTTATATCAAAATACTTCAAATTAAACCATTTAAAACAAAGTCATTAGCCTTTTAAATCAAATATTAAATTCCCAAAAATTTAGCCTTTTCTGAGTTCATTTATTCACTTAAAAACAATAAAACGTTAAAATTTCAGCTTTCACAGCATTTAAAAAGTGCCGCGGTAAGATATATTTGTAAACAATTTAATTCAGCAAAGACAGCATTTATAAACCGCTGTAATGGTTCAGTTTTTAAACAAAAATCATATTTCAGCCTACTGCAGCTCTTAACAAGTGCTACAGTAGCCCCTTTATAAGTTTCAGGTCCAATTTTAGTTCCTGCTACAACAGCACTTACCAAGTGCTATCATAGCCTTAGTTTATTTTAGTCTTTTGGTTCATTTATATAACCACAACACTTAACAAGTGCTGCAGATTCTACTTAGTTCAGAATTGGTTCATTTCTAGAAATGGTAGCATTTCTGAAGTGCTATAAATTAAATTTCCAGGTTTTAAATGCAATTCCAGCCATAAATAAACTTCCATTTAAATCATTTAAACTTATAAAATCATAAATTTTCTCATTAAAATGTTCATTTAAATCCTTTAACTTATGATTTTTCTAAAGAGAAATTTTACAAATAAAATCAAAAATTTACAAAGTTCACTTATTAAATTCAAGTGTGTCAATTCCCATTTTCATTTAAACAATTCATTTCAACACTTAAACTTAAATCTCCATTTTACACCATTTTAAAACTTAATTTTCATTTTAATTTAATTAACTTAAGTTTCCATCTTTTCTTTTTACTCAAATTTTCAATTTTAAGTTACATTTTAAAGTCAATATTTTTATCCATTTATTTACATTTACCACATAGAAAAATCATTTCTACTCTGAATAAATCATTTTTAAAAATTCAATTTGAATCAATTTAATATTATTACAAATATTTAAAATATTTAAAAGTATCCAGAAAAAAAGAATACAGAAAATAACCACGGGTCTGTATAATATTTTCTAGCCTAAGTCAAGTGATACGGATGATATATCATTTCAATCCGTAGTTTACAAAGAAAAATCCGGGTTTTATCATTTCAAACCCGCAATCCCAAGTAAATAAAATTTTATCGAAAATCGCTCAGGCCTATCATTTCAGCCCATAACAATCTTTGCTTATTCTAAAGTCCGTTCGGGTATTTATCATTTCAACCCATAGTGATTCTATTCTACAGGGAACTTACAGTGTGATTTAACAGAATAGAATAACAGTAAAATAAGAACAAAATATAGCAGATTATATGTTATGCAATTTCAACAAGTTTAACATCATATATAAATAATCACAGGTAATTTTACATCAATTTCTATTTATTTATTTATTTATTTTCTACACATTCAGTTGCGGTCGTTTCACAATCATATAAGTATGAATAATCGTGTGAGATTTACTCACCTCTACGGAGCTGGAGATTCGAAAAAAGGAAATACGCTATCTATCGAAAGCACGCGGAAAGCACGATCAGTTGTTAGAGGATGCGCCAACAAGATTCAGATCTTGAAACAAAATGAATAAAACAATCTAAGAACGCATAGGAATAACTAATTTTTTTCAAATGAAGCAAACAAAATGAAAAAAAAAACAAGTTGAATACTAGAAAGAAATAGCTCGACCACTTCACCATATTCAAGATTTTAAAGGCTCGGAGGGGATGTAGTCTGTGACTTCAACATACTAAGGTGACAAAAAGGGAAATTTTTATTTCTCTTTTTTTTTCTTTCCAAAATAGAGGCTTGGTGGAAAATAAACTATGACTTCAAAAATACAAAGGCTCGACCACTTTTAAAAATAGACTATAACTTCAAAAATACAAAGTGACAAAAGCAACTTTTTTTCATTTCCTTTTTTTTCAAAACAAGGCTCGGTGGCAATATAACTTAAAAAATAAAAATACAAAGGTGACAAAATGGAATTTGTTCAATTCTTTATTTTTTCAAACAAGGCTCGGTGGTCTGGCATGGGGTTGGAGACGTGGGGTTCGTGGTGGCGTGGGTTCGGAGTCGTGGCTGGTGGTGGTGGTCTCTAGGCTGGGGTAGGAGGTGATGTGGTCTAGATCTGGCCTGGGTTCGTGGTGGTGGCTGGTCTCGGTCTGGCATGAGGGGAGAGGTTGCGGTGGTGGTCTAGGCTGGAGTAGGGGTTGTTCCTGATGGTGGACAGGCAAAAGAATAAAACAAAGAAGGGAAGGAGACAACGAAATAACAAAATGAAAAAGAAGCATGCTGTCTTTACCTTTAGTGAGATGCCCATGCAAATTGTGATGGAAGCAAAAGAGAAAATTGTGGTAAGGAAAAATTGTTTGTGAGCAAGGCTATAAAATATAACGTGACTGAGAAGGCAAGATATAAAAGGTTTGAACGGTAGAAAATTTTAAGGCGTTTAATTTTTATTAAATTTGAGGAAATGCACGGAAGGCAAAGGGATGGAATAATTTTTCACGTGCAAGATTTAAGGCAAGATTTTGGGAAAAATTTTGAATTCTCAAAAGAGAATATACGGCTGAAAACTTGAAATGTTAACGCCTAGAAACAAAAATGGACAAAGAATCAAGGCAAAAAGGAACATAAAATGCAATGCCCAAAGTAACGTACAAATGTTATTTGTTTCTCTTATTCAATGAATTTAAAATACTAACGTTTCTATTAGGAAAATAACCCATCACTTTAAACCAAAATTTAATAGCTATTATACCATAATTAATAAAATTTGATTGTTTAATATAAAGTTAAGAAACGGATGTAAATATACGTAAAAGAAATGTAAAGTTAAATTTCCCGTTTCACACTAATTATTACTAACTTTTAAAAGTATACAACAAATCTGACCAAAACAAAAGTGAAACAAATGTTACACAATTGTATACAGTTCAAGATGAAAATTTGACATTTATAAATTTAAAATTTTAAAATTTCTATTAAAGTTACACTTTTAATTCAAATCAACATTACAGAACGTTTATTTTCAATAAAAATTTGGGCGATTGATTAACAATCAATACAAGAAAATTTACAAAATTAGATTTTTAAGAAATCAAAAGCCAAAGTCTTTAAATAAATGAATAAAATACTTGTTAAAATTTTTGGGCTGTTACACTCTCCCCTACTCAAAACTTTTTGTCCTCGAAAAGGAACGAAAAAGGAAAACAAAGAAAGATAAGACAGTAGAGCAAAAGTACCTGAAATAAACAATTCCGGATTCGAAGCACGAATGCTCTCCTCCGTCTCCCAGGTGCAATCCCGTTCATCAGTGCTCCACTGCACTTTGACCAGGTTGACAGATTTCCTTCTTAGCTGCTTCGTACCTTGATCGACAATACGAAGTGGCTTCCTCTCAACAGTCAGATTTGGCTCAATATCCAAACTATCAAGAGCATAAGGCTGTATATTAAGAGATGGATCATGCAGATAGCGACGAAGATGAGATACATGGAATACATTGTGTACTCCATAAAATTTCTCGGGTAAATCCAAACGATAAGCAAGAGAACCAATTCTTTCCATAATGTGGAAGGGACCAACAAATCTAGGAGAAAGCTTCCCTCTACGACCAAAACGAATAACATTCCTTAAGGGAGAGACCTTAAGGAAAACCAAATCACCAACAGCAAACTCTAAACTCTGTCTTCGACGATCAGCGTACTTCTTCTGCCTATCTTGAGCAATCCTCATCTTCCTCATAATCTCTTCAACTCTCTCAGAAGCTTCTAAAACCATCTCAGGACCAAGAACCAAACGATTACCGGATTTAATCCAGCAAGAAGGAGATCTACAAGGTCGTCCGTAAAGAGCAGAAAACGGAGACGTCTCAATACTGGCCTGATAACTATTGTTATATGTGAATTCGACAAGATGGAGATGATCTTCCCAAGATCCTCCATAATCAAGCACACAAGCACGAAGGAGATCTTCAAGAATCTGATTCACCCTTTCCGTTTGACCGTCGGTCTGCGGATGGTAAGCAGTGCTCAGATTCAGACGAGTACCCAAGGATTCCTGAAAGGCTTTCCAAAACCTACTAGTAAAGATAGGATCACGATCACAAATGATACTGAGAGGAACACCATGGAGACGAACAATTTCCCTCATGTAAATCTAAGACAAACTAGAAGCTGAACGTGTAGACTTGACCGAAATGAAATGAGCTGATTTGGTCAATCTATCTACAATAACCCAGATACTCTCATTACCCTTCCTAGTCCTCGGTAAACCATCAATGAAATCCATAGAAACTTGTTCCCACTTCCAATTGGGAATCTCAAGAGGGTGCAATAAACCAGGGGTCTTCTGATGATCTGCCTTGACTTGCTGACAAGTCGCACACCTATTAACAAAAATGGAAATATCACGCCTCATACCCCTCCACCAAAACAACTTCTTCATATCCTGATACATCTTGGTCACGCCTGGATGAATAGAAAGTCTGGACTGATGATTCTCCCGAAGTAACTCTTGTCTCAATCCATCACCATTCGGGACACAAATCCTATTATTAATCCTTAACACACCCTTATCATCAATCTAAGCACCACTGCCATCATGGTTACTACCTCCAACTCTACTATGAACATTCTCCTTCATCGATCTAAGCCTCTTATCATCATCCTGCTTAGCCATAATATGATCCACAAGAGGTGAGGAAACAACAAGCTGACACAACAAAGCCTTCTTCCTACTCAAAGCATCCGCCACAACATTAGCTTTCCCCGGTGTATAGTTGATGTCAAGGTCATAAGAAGCAAGGAACTCCAACCACCTAACTTGTCTCTGGTTCAAATCCTTCTGAGAGAAGATATACTTCAAAGACTGATGATCTATGAAAAGCTCAAACTTGGTACCCAAAAGATGATGTCTCCAAAGCTTCAAAGCAAAAACAATAGCAAGCAACTCTAGATCATGGGCAGCATAATTTACTTCATGGGTCTTCAACTGTCGACTAGCATAAGCAATCACCTTACCATCCTGCATCAGAACAGCTCCCAAACCTTCTCGACAAGCATTAGTGTATACCGTTAATGCCTCATTTCCATTTGGTACGGTAAGAACAGGTGCGGAAGTAAGCTTGTCTTTTAACTCATTGAATGCGGCCTTACACTCATTACTCCAAATAAACTTAGCATTCTTCCGAGTTAAAGCAGTGAGAGGTGCAGCAATCCGAGCAAAATTCTCAATGAATCTCCGGTAATAACCGGCAAGGCCCAGAAAACTACGGATATCAATAGGAGTCTTAGGAGTTTCCCAATCCTTTACAGAATAGGGATAGAAGGATAATAGGAAAGATAGAATAAATTGAATGAAACAAGGAAAGAGGAGGAAGAGAGACTTACATTGATCGCAGCGATTTTGACTAGATCAACATAAACTCCATTACCAGAAATAATATGCCCGAGGAGTCGGACTTCATCCTTCCAGAAATGGCATTTGGAAAATTTAGCCTTTAACTGATGATTTCGAAGAGTCTCAAGAACACATTTCAAATGTGACTCATGTTCTTCTTCAGACTTAGAGAAAATGAGGATATCATCCACAAAGACTAGAACAAATTTATTAAGCACATCACGGAAAACACGATTCATCAAGTCAACAAAGAAAGCAGGAGCATTAGTCAAACCAAAAGGCATGACTAACCATTCAAAGAATCCATTCTCAGTACGGAAAGCAGTCTTGGGAATACTTTCCTCGGCAACTCTGAGTTGGTGAAAACCCGTGGCAAGGTCAAGCTGAGAGAAAACAGTAGCACCATAAAGCTGATCAAACATGTCATTGATGCGCGACATTGGATATCTATTTTTCATAGTGAGCTTGTTCAACTCCCTATAATCAACACACATCCGAAGAGAACCATCGGACTTGGTGACGAAAACCACCGCAACTCCCCATTCTGAATAGCTAGGTCTGATCAGACCCTTGGAAGACAGGTCCTCAATTTGCTTCCTTAACTCAACCTTCTCGCGGGGTGCCATTCTTCTAGGAGGAAGAACTACAGGTCGAGCTCCAGGAATAAGATCAATGCGGAAATCAATTTCCCGCTTGGGAGGTAAAGCAGTAACTTCACCAAAAACATCGCGGTAGAGATTGACTACACGAGTCGACTGAAGATCAACAGTAGAAGCATCTAGAGAAAAGATAAAGCTACCAGCATAATCATGAGGCATACGACCCTGAATAACCAAAGAATTACCCCGATCATCCTTAAGAGAAACAATTCGGGATTTAGAAGAGACACGGGCATCATGCCCGTCAAGCCAATCACTTCCAAGCAACAAATCAAAAGCATCGAAACCAAGAACATAGAAATCTCCAGAAAATTTATGACTAGAATAGAAGAGTCTCACTTGCTTACAAATTTTGTCAAGATTTGCGGGACCACCAATAGGATTTGAAACACATAGAGGAACAGAAGCATACTCAGGAGAAAGGAGATGTTCAAACTTATTACACAAATCATCAGAAATAAAGCTATGCGAAGCTCCAGTATCAAATAAAACACGAACAGGATGATGAAATAAAGTAAAGGTGCCCTGAAGAGTACCTTGATCATCGCTCGGAGCAGGAGTAGGTGCAGCAGGTGAAGAAGCAGATGTGACAGCAAATACACCATATGGTTTCCCTTTCTGATACAAAGGACAGTCATTCCTAAAATGACCTGGCTGAAGACAAACATGACAAAGATTGTTCCTGGTAACCTGAGGTGGAGGAACATCAGCGCTAACCGAGTAGGGCAACTATTAGCATAGTGTCCCTTCTGGTCACATTTGAAGCAGGTAATGGTGGATAGATCAATAGGGTGCCTCTGAGAAGGAGAAGATGATGAAGATCCCAAGCCCGGATGTTTGAGCCAATTCTTCTTCTGCTGGTGGAAGTTGGGCTTTCTCTTCTTATAATTTGCAGAGGAAGACTGTGATACATGAGCACCAGAAGCGGCAGGACCCTTGGAAGTAGGGTTCTCATAGTGAATAGCCATATCCATGAGCTCAGTAAGTGCCATGAACATGTGAAATAAGACGGTCGTAGAACTCTGGGCGAGCTCCAGCAATGAACTTCTCATTTTTCTTTAACTGAGTGTTGATAAGACCAGGATCAAATTTGGAAAGTTCATTGAACTTCCGCTCATACTCTGAAAAAGACATGTTACCCTGCTTGAGATCCATGAATTCACGATAAAGCTGAGATTTCCCGGCTTCGGGCATCCATTTTGCCACAAAAGCCTCCCTGGAAAGAAGATACAGAAACTGAACTTAAGATAGATTCAAAAGAAAAAGGAAATGGGGAAAATTCAAGATAACACAAAGGATACCTGAACTGCTCCCACGAAAGATCACCTTCGTTAGTGTGAGCCGTAACAGACTCCCACCAATCTAAGGCTGACTCTTGCAGCTGCCATGCTGCTAACTTACGCTTCTGGGCATCAGTGATCTCAAGACCAGTAAATATCCTTTCCAAACTCCGTAACCATTGCTGGGCTTCGATAATAATCTCTGAAACGGTGAACTTAGTACCACCGAGCTGAGAGAATTCCTTATAAAGAACAGTAAACCTAACAGGTGCAACAGGGGGAGGAGCTAGGGCAATACCACGACCTCTACCTCTAGCATTTCCACGATTCATCTTGGAAGTATCAAGAATGAATTTAGGACAAAGGTACAGAGAAGACAAAGATAAGCTAAGATAAGACACGATAAGATCACTTGGATGAATATCCTAATAACAAAATTCCTAACAAGGTAGAAACGGAAAGAAGGAAGTTTAGAAAAATTTGCTTTCAAAACAAAAATTTTTTATATCAAAATAATCTTTGAAAAATTATTTGAAAATCATTTAAAATAATTTTAAAATCATTTTTAAAAATCATTTTACTTTGAAAATACGTTAACTCACAAAGAAATGATTCTGAGTTTGATTTCACTCATTCTAGGGTATTTCTACCCTATCTCCAATGAGTTTTTGCTCCATAGGCTAAGGTTGCCTAAAACCAAAGCTCTGATACCAAATGTAACGACCCGTTACATTAGACCATTCAAATCGACAGTAATCCACACATGTCAGACTTGAATAATACAAAATAACAGATTGTAATAAAATTTGGAGCAATAAAATCATTCACAGAATCACAGACACAGAAAATATCAGAATAACTCGCAACGGAATTTAAAAATAACCATAGTGGTTCATGAAGCCACTAAAATACATAGTCTCAAAACAAGTACAAATTACAAAGTCTAAAACCAATACAGTTTGAACAACTACAGAAAATCCCAAATTCATTTGTCTCAAATTACATAAGCTAAAATAAAAGACTAAATAGCAAAAGAAATAGCAGCTTGATAAAGATGATCTCCAATAGTCCTAGCTCCGTGAAGATGAAGTCCAACTGATACTCAGGCTGACCCGAGCGTAAAAATAAAACATAAACACTCGAGTCAGGACATACATACTTATACAATGTAAACCAACTCAAGTGAACTGTAATAAGGGTACAAGTAACTTAAAGAATGCTTGGGATCGCCAATTCTTTAAGGATCCGTTAAAATATGTACTATGTAGTAATATTCGCTATTATAATAATGTCTAATAATAAAGTAAACATAATTTTAAATAGCATTAAGGAGTGACCCAATATTCCCCTTAACACGTAATAGTCCCAGTAGTCTATCCAGTATTAGCATACTCCCAAAATGGGGCTACCCTCGATACTCCACAGGCTACGGGAGAAATCACAAATCGTAGTAAAGCTCGATATGGTAGGTGACACGGCACAACTAGGCAATGCCAGGGTAGATATACCAATTACGCATCCGGACTAGTGGTGACGCATAGCAGCCACTACCGCCCACCTCGAACAACACTCCCAAATCAAGGGTGGCCACCAAATTAATCACAAGTAATAGAATGGTATCGAAGAAGTGTGTCCGATCAGAGGTGCTACCTCCTTGGTCCGTCAATCACTCCTGTTTTAGCCACCTTATGCCAACTCACAGGAGTTGGGTCCACGTACATACCTTAGGATCGTCGCCACCATCCTACTTCATTCTGGAAACTCCACCGCGTACATAGTTGTCAAAGTGGTTTTCGGTATCGACAGAGAGTATGTCCATATCCGATCCCGGTCTCTTTAACAACCAATCGTTATTATAACCCGTGGTTATAAATTTAAAACAATTTATCTCAAAATACTTCAAATTAAACCATTTAAAACAAAGTCGTTATTCTTTTAAATCAAATATTAAATTCCCAAAAATTTAGCCTTTTCTGAGTTCATTTATTCACTTAGAAACAATAAAACATTAAAATTTCAGCTTTCACAGCATTTAAAAAGTGCTGCGGTAAGTTATATTTGAAAACAATTTAATTCAGCAAAGACAGCATTTATAAACTGCCGTAATAGTTCAGTTTTTAAAAAAAAATCGTATTTCAGCCTACTACAGCTCTGAACATATGCTACAGTAGCCCCTTTATTAGTTTCTGGTTCAATTTTCGTTCCTACTACAACAGCACTTACCAAGTGCTATCATAGCCTTAGTTTATTTTAGTCTTTTGGTTTATTTATATAACCACAACACTTAACAAGTGCTGCAGATTCTACTTAGTTCAGAATTGGTTCATTTCCAGAAATGGTAGCATTTCTGAAGTGCTATAAATTAAATTTCCAGGTTTTAAATGCAATTCCAGCCATAAATAAACTTCCATTTAAATCATTTAAACTTATAAAATCATAAATTTTCTCATTAAAATGTTCATTTAAATCCTTTAACTTATGATTTTTCTAAAGAGAAATTTTACAAATAAAATCAAAAATTTACAAAGTTCACTTATTAAATTCAAGTGTGTCAATTCCCATTTTCATTTAAACAATTCATTTCAACACTTAAACTTAAATCTCCATTTTACACCATTTTAAAACTTAATTTTCATTTTAATTTAATTAACTTAAGTTTCCATCTTTTCTTCTCAGTCAAATTTTCAATTTTAAGTTACATTTTAAAGTCAATATTTTTATCCATTTATTTACATTTACCACATAGAAAAATCATTTCTACTCTAAATAAATCATTTTTAAAAATTCAATTTGAATCAATTTAATTTTATTACAAATATTTAAAATATTTAAAAGTATCCAGAAAAAAAGAATACAGAAAATAACCATGGGTCTGTATAATATTTTCTAGCCTAAGTCAAGTGATACAGATGATATATCATTTCAATCCGTAGTTTACAAAGAAAAATCCGGGTTTTATCATTTCAAACCCGCAATCCCAAGTAAATAAAATTTTATCGAAAATCGCTCAGGCCTATCATTTCAGCCCATAACGATCTTTGCTTATTCTAAAGTCCGTTCGGGTATTTATCATTTCAACCCATAGTGATTCTATTCTACAGGGAACTTACAGTGTGATTTAACAGAATAGAATAACAGTAAAATAAGAACAAAATATAGCAGATTTTATGTTATGCAATTTCAACAAGTTTAACATCATATATAAATAATCACAGGTAATTTTACATCAATTTCTATTTATTTATTTATTTATTTTCTACACATTCAGTTGCGGTCGTTTCACAATCATATAAGTATGAATAATCGTGTGAGATTTACTCACCTCTACGGAGCTGGAGATTCGAAAAAAGGAAATACGCTATCTATCGAAAGCACGCGGAAAGCACGATCAGTTGTTAGAGGATGCGCCAACAAGATTCAGATCTTGAAACAAAATGAATAAAACAATCTAAGAACGCATACGAATAACTAATTTTTTTCAAATGAAGCAAACAAAACAAAAAAAACAAGTTGAATACTAGAAAGAAATAGCTCGACCACTTCACCATATTCAAGATTTTAAAGGCTCTGAGGGGATGTAGTCTGTGACTTCAACATACTAAGGTGACAATAACGCAAATTTTTATTTCTCTTTTTTTTTCTTTCCAAAACAGAGGCTCGGTGGAAAATAAACTATGACTTCAAAAATACAAAGGCTCGACCCCTTTTAAAAATAGACTATAACTTCAAAAATACAAAGTGACAAAAGCAACTTTTTTTTATTTCCTTTTTTTTCAAAACAAGGCTCGGTGGAAATATAACTTAAAAAATAAAAATACAAAGGTGACAAAATGGAATTGGTTAAATTCTTTTTTTTTCAAACAAGGCTCGGTGGTCTGGCATGGGGTTGGAGACGTGGGGTTCGTGGTGGCGTGGGTTCGGAGTCGTGGCTGGTGGTGGTGGTCTCTAGGCTGGGGTAGGAGGTGACGTGGTCTAGATCTGGCCTGGGTTCATGGTGGTGGCTGGTCTCGGTCTAGCATGAGGGGAGAGGTTGCGGTGGTGGTCTAGGCTGGGGTAGGGGCTGTTCCTGATGGTGGATAGGCCGAGTATGGAGGCATGCAAAAGAATAAAACAAAGCAGGGAAGGAGACAACGAAATAACAAAATGAAAAAGAAGCATGCTATCTTTACCTTCAGTGAGATGCCCACACAAATTGTGATGGAAGCAAAAGAGAAAATTGTGGTAAGGAAAATTTATTTGTGAGCAAGGCTATAAAATATAACGTGACTGAGAAGGCAAGATATAAATGGTTTGAACGGTAGAAAAATTTAAGGCGTTTAATTTTTATTAAATTTGAGGAAACGCATGGAAGGCAAAGGGATGGAATAATTTTTCACGTGCAAGATTTAAGGCAAGATTTTGGGCAAGATTTTGAATTCCCAAAAGAGAATATACGGCTGAAAACTTGAAATGTTAACGCCTAGAAACAAAAATGGACAAAGAATCAAGGAAAAAAGGAACATAAAATGCAATGCCCAAAGTAACGTACAAATGTTATTTGTTTCTCTTATTAAATGAATTTAAAATACTAACGTTTCTATTAGGAAAATAACCCATCACTTTAAACCAAAATTTAATAGCTATTATACCATAATTGAAAAAATTTGATTGTTTAATATAAAGTTAAGAAACGGATGTAAATATCCGTAAAATAAATGTAAAGTTAAATTTCCCGTTTCACACTAATTATTACTAACTTTTAAAAGTATACAACAAATCTAACCAAAACAAAAGTGAAACAAATGTTACACAATTGTATACAGTTCAAGATGAAAATTTGGCATTTATAAATTTAAAATTTTAAAATTTCTATTAAAGTTACACTTTTAATTCAAATCAACATTACAGAACGTTTATTTTCAATAAAAATTTGGGTGATTGATTAACAATCAATACAAGAAAATTTACAAAATTAAATTTTTAAGAAATCAAAATCCAAAGTCTTTAAATAAATGAATAAAATACTTGTTAAAATTTTTGGGCTGTTACAAAATTGTTTTAGTAAAACACGCCGAACATTATTTATGAAATAATGACTATTTTTCGATTCGATTGAAAAATAGACATAGTTATATTTTAATGTGAATATTATGGATATTTATTATGAAATAAAACTATAACATGGTATTTATTTTCACAATAAAGTGATGCATTGAAAATATTGAAGTATCTAAAATTATTTACAATTATTTTGGAGTTATAGGCTAAGCCGTAATTTTAAGAAATAATTTTATTATACGATTATGAATCATATGGTACTAGTCAATTATATCTCAAACATTCAAAGGCAATGCACCCATTTAGTGGGAGCATCATAGAAGTTGATGAACTCTTTGGATCGATACATATAGATGTATGCAATCGTAAGTATATTAATACTAAACTGTTTACATGTACTTCATCATATTCATGAATGAGTTATCATAGATATGGACATATGTATTTGATACGCATGTATAAGTGTAAGATAAGCTCATAGAATATAAAACGAAAGTAAATAAAATAACTAGCAACTGAAATGATTTGATTAGATCGAATGAGTGAGTATAATAGAAAGAGTTTCGAATGTATCTTAAAATGAATAAAGGTTCAACCTCAAAAGTCACTCCTTCCCATGATATGTAATGATGTATCGATAATGAGTAATCAAACTTTACTGGATAAAGCATAATTAATTATGAATAAAGTTGAGTTAACTTCTTTAAATAAGGTTGTGTACTTAATAGCAGTACACAAGGTTAAAATTAATATCATCCAAAGATTAGTTTAACCATACGAGACATGGGTTTATAAGAAACCCCTGCATATCCTAGGCCAAGGAGTTGGTAGGACTTACGAGTCGAAAGACTGCACGTAATAATTGAAAGGATCCTGTATGAATCATCCTAAGAGAGTTTTTGTAATGATTGTCATTAGATGACTAATTTATGATATGAATGTAAATATATTATGTACTAATGCAAAATAAGTTTTATATATGGCAATTCATAAACTGCTTATGAATGCACATTTCGTTTGTGAAGCCCCACCTATATACTCACACTAGCCAAGGACACTACGAGGTAATGTCGTCGACTAGCGCGAAGAAAAAGGCTGTTGAGGAGCGACCATTTATGAAATTGCTTTGTGCGAGTATCGATATGTCAGATAATATGACTTGCATTTTATTTCAAGAGGAAATCCGACATATCAAATACAAACTCAAAGCTACCACACAGTGGCTATATGGACTTCGGAAACAAACATAGAAATAAACATAACACATATCAGTCATAGATATTCATATCACAAAGGCGAAAACAGATATGAATATAACACATAGAAGTGTACAACAAAGTAGTGGTCAAACTAGATCCACTACATCATAAAAGAATAGATACAAGTGCTAGACAAAAGAATAAGTATACATCAAGGAGTCTATATCTCGAATGTATGAAAACAAAAACTACTAAGCTAAAGTAGTTAGCCAATAGTCAGGTGATGGACCCTGATAAGAAGTCAAGCAAAAGCACTTGAAATACCTTGGTCTGAACCGAGTATTATTTAAGAAGAAAATAATAAACGGATCAGTCTAGCTATAAATATCAGATAAAATTAGATAGGATAAGAGATATGACTAAAACGTATGATAACAATAATGCCATACTATGATAAGTATACATCAAATAATAACAAAAATCATACAATATCTCAAATATTCTCAAACACCAAAAAGAATGTCATATTCTTTAAATAATTCACCAAAACACAAATATTGACAAAACATATCAATGCCAATCCACGAAAATTGGTGAAACACAAATTCTACAAATAATCAACCAGAAATCCAGAAATCACAAAGGGGGAAGGCCTATCACAAACGGGAGCATGAAATCTCACCAACACGTGTATCACAAATGGGTTGCTATCCCATGGTCGCTAACCATAGAGCCAGTGCAACCACGTAGTACAATAACGGTACGCCCGATGAACTTGATACTCAAGTAATTCGGAACAACGACGTAGTACAATAACGGTACGCCCGATGAACTTGATACTCAAGTAATTCAAAACAACGACGTAGTACAATAACGGTACGACCGATGAACCTGATAAGCTAGGACAACGACGTAGTACAATAACTGTACGCCCGATGAACCGAACTCCATAAAAACCATAGGTCGCTAGCCTATAAAAAGAATGAGACAAAGCTCCATAAAATGAGGTACAGTCCCCCACGTGGACAAAGAGACATCGCATATCGCTAGTCTAAACCAAAAAAGGATCACCATTAATCAATATAAAGTGTAGAATACACTAAGCTAGTAAATAAATGAGTTTAGCTTCATGTCCCATAACCACTGGCTTAACTAAAATATTTATGAACAAATTGTAGATTTCCACTCAAAAATTGTCACAGGATTTCAATCGAACAAGTCTAAGAATTAACCGACGAAGTAAACGCAAGCGTTTCATACCACTTGTTTTGCTAAGTCGTTTAATTGGATTTCTCGTACAAATGAGGTAAAGGTTTGTATATACTAATAGATTTGAAAATGGTTTTATAAACGAGATTTGTATTAAAATAGAGTTGAAAACATCTTTGTGAAAGAGTTTGAATATTTACTACTAGTATAGAAACCTTTGTATTTTAAAGTGACAAACCATAGAAATGATTGTAGAAACAATCAATCATCAAAAATCCACATTCGAAGACGCGAATTAAATCCAAAGAAATCGATACCAAATAGATCAAAATGGATATTCCCAAAAATCCCGAAAAAGAAGTCATCAAAGTCGATAAAAGTGATAACAACTAATCGGAGCAACTAAAATCGATTAACATTGGAAATTCCCTCAAAAACAGCCTAAATAAGCAAAAATGAACAGTTCCAGACGTCTGAAAGGTCAACCAGACGTCTGGAATTGGGCTCTGGAAATATATAGTTTTCCCAGAAACCTTCCACACGTCTGAAATTGCAAACTAGACGTCTGCACACCAATTCAAACATCTGAACCAATAATTCAGACGTCTGGAATTAGTCTCTGCCATTTTTATTTTCTACCGTATATATTTTTGCTCCAGGTCTGAATCCAGACATCTAAACTTGCATTTCAGACGTCTGAACCACTCAGCTGGGTAGAAATTACCCTAGGCCAGTGATGGCCAAATCGATTCGGAAGCGATCGGACGAGCGACAACGACTAAGGATTTACGCCAAGCGACAACCCAGCCTTATAGGCTCTTCGATACACCCCAAACAACATGTCCAAACATCCATAGTAGGATTTTCATAAAATTGGATTTCAAAACCAAATATTGGAGAATTCAGAAAACCAATTCAAATCAAAGCAAATAATCACGAAATAGATGTTAGGAATTCACACCTAACAACAATGGAAGCTATAGACGTAGATGTGAGTTCAAAAACTCACCTTTAATTCAAAAACTCAAGTGAGAAGCTCTAAAACAAGCCAAGATCAATTCCTCTTCAATAATGACTCAAGAAGCTTCAATCTTAGCTCATAAGAAGAATATTTCCTAAGTTAGGGTTTAGGAATTACTGAAATTGAAGAGAGATAGAGATGGAGAAGATGAAGAGGATGCTTACCTAAGCATCTCTTTGATTTTGGAGCAAGAACTCGAGTTTCCTAATCAAACTAGTGTTTGGAATTTCTATTTCCTATTTTTCCCCCATTTCTCTTTAGCTAGAGTGTTAGGAAAAGGAATGAGTGAATGAAGAAGAGTTAAGTGGAGTGTTAGGGTATTAGATGGGTTAATGGGCTGAAACCCAAACCCAAAGCCCAAGTAGAAAAATAGCAAATTCTACTCAACTCCAAACATATCGATGTTTATACTCAAAAAGGTTGTAAACGCCATTTTGGACTCAATGGAAGTGGTCTTGAGTCCCAATTCGACTGTTTGCAAAAAGTAAAATTTCGGACTTTAATCTGATTAACGATGCTATATTTAAATAAAACATTTAAATATACAATCGTGAAATATGCAGGTTGTTATAGACTCCCCTCCTTAAAGAAATTGCATCCTCGCAATAATTAAGAGAAAAATATAAAGTAACAACCATAAAAGCATATCAACACAAAAGAAGAAATTTTGAAATGAGAAGTTCACCATAAACAGCACGAAAGGGTAAGTCCGGATGTGTTTGCTCGATGAATTCTCAAGATTCCCAAGAGCAATCCTTAGGTTTTGAGGACCATTGAACTTTCACAAGAAGAACATCTTTATTTCAAAGGCGTTTAACCTCCGAAGTAATGATACGAATAGAATGTTGCTTATAAGTCAAATTAGGTGAAACCTCAATTTCTTCAATAACACCAGGCTCAAGAATAGAATCGGAATCCCTAAGGCATTTCCATATTTGAGAGACGTGGAAAAACGTCTTGAATAGCAGAAAATTAAGCTGGTAATAAAAGGCGATAAGCCACGGAACCAATACGTTCGGTGATGGGAAATGGACCAATATATCGAGGTGCTAACTTTCCCGGTCGACTGAAACGCACAACACCCTTCATAGGTGAAACACAAATAAAATTTGAACCTAAAACCATCTTCTCACCGGCTTCAAGCCAATACGAAGGAAATTGGCACGACCTTCCGTAGAATGCCTCGAAAGGTGCCATACCAACACTAGATTGGAAGCTATAATTATAGGAAAACTCAATCAAGAGAAATATGTATGATCTTCCCAACTTCCACCAAAATCAAGAACACATTCACAAAAGAGATCTTCAAGAGTTTGATTCACATGCTCTATTTGTCCATCCGATTGAGGACGATAAGCGGCGCTAGAATTAAGCTTTGTTCCCAAAGCTTTTGAAGACCTTACCAAAATCCACTAGTAAAATAATGGATCACGATTGCTAACATTAGAAGTAGGAACTCCATGCAATTTAACAATTTCTTTGACATAGAGTTTAGCCAAAAGAGGCACGGTCCAAAAGAGAAGGATGAGCGTCAAGCTACACAAAATAAGAGATGAACATGAATCAGATTCACGATCTCGAATCTCACAAGTGGATAAAGTCTCGAGATCACTCAATTAGGGTGTCATCACGGAAACAACCGCTTGTTGCTTACGACTAAGGGCATCGGCAACACGATTTCCCCTTCCAAGAGTATAAAGAATATCAAGATCATAAGATGCAAGGAACTCGAGCCAACCTTGTTGACGCAAATTAAGTTCCTTTTGAGAAAATAAATACTTCAAAGATTTATGATCGGTGTAGAGAACAAATTGCTCTCCCAAAAGGTAATGACGCCAAATTCTATGAGCGAAAACAATGGCCGCGAGCACTAGATCATGAATGGCATATGTGATAACACATTCCCTTTGCAAGAGAACGACATTCAAACCAATACGACTAGTATCGGTATAAACAATCAATTCTTGGTTCCCTTCGGGAATCACAAGAATAAAAGCATCGGAAAAGAGTTCTTTTAATTGATTCTCTTTCCCGAAAAGCTAAGACATTCAAAATTATAATTAACTTTGTGTAATCATTTTTTTAGAAAAATTAACTTATTACAAGAATTTATTGTGTTTGACTGTCTCATCATAGCGTTTAGGAGATTCATATCGATAACATTGATCAAGCGCATCGACCAGAATTCTTAAAGCACTCAATGGGCAAAACAACACAAAATCATCTTCTATATGATAAACATGTCACTTAAAATTTTATGAATATTCTCTGCTCGTTTCAAGAACAAAATCCAATCATACTTATAAATATCTTATTAAAAAGATTTGCAAATTTTAAATTTTTGTTTTCATCCATAATCAATGAATACAAGGATGGTCTCATCGAGATATTCGTAGAATACTCGATTCATAAGATGGATGAAATAAGGTAGAATGTTCGTCAAACCAAATGACATAACGAACCACTCATAAGAATCATAACGAGTGCAGAATGCGGTAAGTGGAATGCTACCCTCCGCAACTCATAACTGATGGAAATCGGTGGCAAGGTTGAGCTGAAAAGACCTTAGCGCCACTCAATAGATTGCTTAGGTGATAATCCTAAGACAAGCTCAAATATACCAAAAAATTCACAAACTACTTGAATGAGGGAAATAACATTCTACTCATCAAGTGGGTTCAAAGAATAAAATGATGCCATCGAATTTGGAAATCAATATCATTAAAATCAATAGAAATTTGCTTAACAGATTGAGAATGTCGAAGATGGATAGTACTCTCAGGACATAGGAGATGGGATTTATAATGATTAAGCCAATCCTTTCCCAAAAATCAATTCCAAAGCCTAAGTAACGCATAACATGCAAATCGGCTCGGAAAGAATAATTACATAAAATAATCTCGACATCTTTACAAAACAAACTGAGTTTTGCGGATCCACCAATCGGATTCGCAATTCTCAACGAAGTCATCAAGTCCATAATATTTAAAGAAAAAGAATAAACAAGTTCTTTTGATATAAAATAATGAGATGAACCCGTATCAAAAAGAACTCTAATAGGATAATCACAAAACAAATTAATGTCATCAAGGGTAGAACGAAAAATATCTTGACCAAGATAAGTGTCACAAGGAGCTTGCACAACATTCAACTCTCCCTCTCTCCTACTTTGGAGTATGGGACATGTAGATATAAGATGGCCCGAACTTTTGCAATAACGACAAAAAAATGGTTTTGGGCACTCATTTGCATAGTGGTCCGTAGACCCACAATTGTAGCATCGTCCATGACTAGAGGTAGGAGTCTTTTCTACCGAAGTTTCTTGCTTCCCTTTCTTATTGGGATTGGGGCCTTTGAACTTAATAGGCCTCTTCATGTTATTGTTGAAGTTCTGTTTGGCACGCACAACTTCAACATCACTTTCTCTATCGGCCTCTTTAAGTCGAAGAGCGATCTATAAGCTGATCGAAAGAAACTTCCAGTTTCAGAAGTAATGGCTTTTAGAGGTTCTTATTCAACCCATAGATGAACCTCTGATTATTCTTCAATGGGGTATTAATATACTCGACCCCATATTTAGAAAGAGATTCAAAAGATGTGATGTAATCCATCACATAAGATTCACCTTGAACAAGGTCAATAAAGCGTCGGGCTAAAGTTACTTTTTCAGCCTCCGGCACAAACTTCAATTTGAATCTTTCCCGGAATTGCTCCCAAGTAAGATCCGCTTCGATAATCTCAGAAACCAAAAGTTCATACCAATCTAATGCTCTTTCTTGGAGCATGCTAGAAGCCACTTGGACTCGATGAAGATCAATAGGATTCATGCGAGAAAATATGCGATCGCATGATCAAAGCCAAGCTTGGATTTCTATAACATTTTCGGGAACCTTTGAATGGCCTTCCACCCAAAGCGGTATAATCCCTGCACAAGCGTGCAAACCCAGATTTAGGGTGAGTAGGCGCTAGAATGGGTCCGGCAGCTTGGGCATTGTTCACAAGATCTAAAAGTTGTTGAGTAGACATAAATACTCCATCCTGAGGAGTAGCACTGGATTGACCGGCGCTGGGACGGCCTGGTCTAACCATTTCTCTTCTTTAAGAGAGAAAGAAGAGGAAAAAGGTTATTCACAAAATAAATATCAAACAAACTTGATTGATAAAACAAGGCATCATAAAAAGAAATAGGATAGAACGGTACAAAGACTCGAATTAAATCCTATGGCACGATTCCTAAGAAAGACTTAGGACAATGATCCTTGCTAGATTATTCTACATTGTTCCGAAGTTTGGCTTTGATACCAAGCTGTGATGCGCCAACTCTATACTCACATTAGCCAAGGACACTACGAGGTAATACCGTCGACTAGCGCGAAGAATAAGGCTGTTGAGGGGAGCGACCATCTGTAAAATTGCTTTGTGCGAGTACCGATATGTCAGATAATATGACTTGCATTTTATTTCAAGAGGAAATCCGACATATCAAATACAAACTCAAAGCTACCACACAGTGGCTATATGGACTTCGGAAACAAATATAGAAATAAACATAACACAAATCAGTCACAGATATTCATATCACAACGGCGGAAACAGATATGAATATAACACATAGAAGTGTACATCAAAGTAGTGGTCAAACTAGATCCACTACATCACAAAAGAATAGATACAAGAGCTAGACAAAAGAATAAGTATACATCAAGGAGTCTATATCTCGAATGTATGAAAACAAAAACTACAAAGCTAAAGAAGTTAGCCAAAAGTCAGGTGACGGACCCTGATAAGAAGTCAAGCAGAAGCACCTGAAATATCTCGGTCTGACCCGAGTATTATTTGAGAAGAAAATAATAAACGGATCAGTCTAGCTATAAATATCAAATAAAATGAGATAGGATAAGAGATATGACTAAAACGTATGATAACAATAATGCCATACTGTGACAAGTATACAGCAAATAACAACAAAAATCATACAATATCTCAAATATTTTCAAACACCAAAAAGAATGTCATATTCTTTAAATAATTCACCAAAACACAAATATTGACAAAACATATTAATGCCAATCCACGAAAATTGGTGAAACACAAATTCTAGAAATAATCAACCAGAAATCTAGAAATCACAAAGGGGAAGGCCTATCACAAATGAGAGCATGAAAACTCACCAACACGTGTATCACAAATGGGTCGCTATCCCATGGTCGCTAACCATAGAGTCGGTGCAACCACGTAGTACAATAACGATACGCCCGATGAACCTGATACTCAAGTAATTCGGAACAACAACGTAGTACAATAACGGTACGCCCGATGAACCTGATAAGCTGGGACATCAACGTAGTACAATAACGGTACGCCCGATGAACCGAACTCCATAAAAACCATAGGCCGCTAGCCTATAAAAAGAATGAGACGAAGCTCCATAAAACGAGGTACAGTCCCCTACGTGGACAAAGAGACATCGCATATCGCTAGTCTAAACCATAAAAGGATCACCATTGATCAATAAAAAGTGTAGATTACACTAAGCTAGTAAATAAATGAGTTTAGCTTCATGTCCCATAACCACTGGCTTAACTAAAATATTTCCAAACAAATTGTAGATTTCCACTCGAAAATTGTCACAGGATTTCAATCGAACAAGTCTAAGAATTAACCGACGAAGTAAACGCAAGCATTTCATACCACTTGTTTTGCTAAGTCATTTAATTGGATTTCTCGTACGAATGAGGTAAAGGTTTGTATATACTAATAGATTTGAAAATGGTTTTATAAACGAGATTTGTATTAAAATAGAGTTGAAAACATCTTTGTGAAAGAGTTTGAATATTTACTACTAGTATAGAAACCTTTGTATTTTAAAGTGACAAACCATAGAAATGATTGTAGAAACAATCAATCATCAAAAATCCACATTCGAAGACGCGAATTAAATCCAAAGAAATCGATACCATATCCATCAAAATGGATATTCCCAAAAATCCCAAAAAAGAAGTCATCAAAGTCGATAAAAGTGATAACAACTAATCGGAGCAACTAAAATCGATTAACATTGGAAATTCCCTCAAAAACAGCCTAAACATGCAAAAATGAACAGTTCCAGACGTTTGAAAGGTCAACCAGACGTCTAGAATTGGGCTCTGGAAATATATAGTTTTCCCAGAAACCTTCTAGACGTTTGAAATTGCAAACTAGACGTCTGAACACCAATTCAGATGTCTGAACCAATAATTCAGATGTTTGGAATTAGTCTCTGCCATTTTTATTTTCTACCATTTATATTTTTGCTCCAGGTTTGAATCCAAACGTCTGAACTTGCATTTCAGACGTCTGAAACCACTCAGCTAGGCAGAAATTACCCTAGGCCAATGATGATCAAATCGATTCGGAAGCGATCGGACGAGCGACGACGACTAAGGATTTACGCCAAGCGCCAACCCAGCCTTATAGGCTCTTCGATACACCCCAAACAACATGCCCAAACATCCATAGTAGGATTTTCATAAAATTGGACTTCAAAACCAAAAATTGGAGAATTCACAAAACCAATTCAAATCAAAGCAAATAATCACGAAATAGATGTTAGGAATTCACACCTAACAACAATGGAAGCTATAGACGTAGATGTGAGTTCAAAAACTCACCTTTAACTCAAAAACTCAAGCGAGAAGCTCTAAAACAAGCTAAGATCAATTCCTCTTCAACAATGACTCAAGAAGCTTCAATCTAAGCTCATAAGAAGAATATTTCCTAAGTTAGGGTTTAGGAATTTTTGAAATTGAAGAGAAATATAGATGGAGAAGATGAAGAGGATGCTTACCTAAGCTTCTCTTTGATTTTGGAGCAAGAACTCGAGTTTCCTAATCAAACTAGGGTTTGGAATTTCTATTTCCAATCTTTCTCCCCCATTTCTATTGAGCTAGAGTGTTAGGAAAAGGAATGAGTGAATGAAGAGGAGTTGAGTGGAGTGTTAGGGTATTAGATGGGTTAATGGGCTGAAACCCAAACCCAAAGCTTCTCTTTGATTTTGGAGCAAGAACTCGAGTTTCCTAATCAAACTAGGGTTTGGAATTTCTATTTTCAATCTTTCTCCCCCATTTCTATTGAGCTAGAGTGTTAGGAAAAGGAATGAGTGAATGAAGAGGAGTTGAGTGGAGTGTTAGGGTATTAGATGGGTTAATGGGCTGAAATCCAAACCCAAAGCCCAAGTAGAAAAATAGCAAATTCTACTCAACTCCAAACATATCGATGTTTATACTCAAAAAAGTTTTAAACGCCATTTTGGACTCAATGGAAGTGGTCTTGAGTCCCAATTCGACTGTTTGCAAAAAGTAACATTTTGGACTTTAATCCGATTAACGATGTTATATTTAAATAAAACATTTAAATATACAATCGTGAAATATGCAGGTTGTTACATCGTTGCATTGAGAAATTATTGTTTCAAGAAAAACCAACTTTATAGTGAAGTAATTTCATTAAGTATAAAATGGATTTGGATACGATCCAATGATGAAACTGATTACATGGGATGAAATTAAATTAACCAAACCTAAATGAACACAGCACATTAGAACATCTAAAGAGTATTCTTGTATATAGAGAAACTATAAGTTTCTTGTCAATGTCAAAAATAAATAATCCTTGGTTGTTTAATCAAACCAATAAGAGTATTGACTCTATGACATGGTATCCAAAATAGATTCCAATTATGTTATGAAAATATGATTTTAATACTTGTATCTGAAAGGATATGATCCTTTTGTCCGCAAATGTGTGCTTAAGACAAAGACAAATGAAGTTGGAATATAGTGAGCCACATTGATAAGAATAATACCGTAAATTTCAATTTTTGAAATTAACATAATAGATTCGATATTCAACGTGCTCAAGTTAATTTGGATTTACCTAGAAAATTATCGCTTCGTATGACTCTGTGTTTGGTACATATGTGTGGAAACAGAAAATTTTAAATAATGATTTACAATAGATTGTTTACACATGATAACCAAAGTGTCTCGGAGTCAGTGGGAGCGATATTGAGTTTGTGAGTTTATGGATATGATCCAAGGAATGGTAAAGATTATCATTTTATAAGCATTGAAAATTGAATAAATATTTTGATAGAAATGTCAAATAGTTTGATTATCAATCAAAATACAGAGGAAGCATTTCATAAGAACAAACATTAGAAGTTACATAGATATTTCTAAACTATAAATAAACGATTATCGTTGATTTTAACGATGTATTTGTGCTAAGATCAACCTTATTTGTTTTAATACTTAACGTTGGATTGAAAATTATATCTTTATAGTGAGTATAAAAGATATTTGGAATGTATCAAATTGATATGCAAAGACACCTTATTAAATAGTTTAATACGGAACATGTAAGATGAATTCGTTATACGTTGGTAATAAGAATTATCATACACGTTATATTGTCTACAATATCATGATTTGTTCATGTGTTTAATACATGAAGTAAATATCAAATCCAAATTGATATCGGTAAATGGTTATTTGAAGTTTTCTCGTATATTTTTGAAATACTAGAGAATTGTTTACAAAAATAACAAACTCCTTATGAAGGTAGTGTTATGACTCAAACTTCATAAATAATATTGTGTATAATATGTCAATAATAAATTCAAGTTAAACTTCATAAATAATATTGTGTATAATATGTCAATAATATTGTGTATAATAATAATATGTCGTACCCACCTAGCTTCCTCTCTTCTTATGAACTGGTGTGCCTTGGAGTAGAAACGCTCTAGCGTAGCCGGAGGTTTTCCTGCCAGCCAATCTCCGAATTCAGAATCCGGATCTACACCTCTCATTACAGCCATTAGAATTGCATGGTCGTTGGGATTACTGACTTCAGTTGCCGCAACGTGGAATCTTTGTAAGTACTCCTTCAGCGACTCTTCGGGATTTTGGATTACAGTTGACAGAGACATCACGTCCTTTGGGCGTGTAGTGTGTATCCTGAATTGCTCAATAAACTTCTTTACCAACTCCTCGAAATTTGATACGGATCGCGGAGGAAGTCGGGTGAACCACATAGTAGCGATCCCAGATAGAGTAATCGGAAAGCACCTACACTTGGTGGCATCATTTGCTCTGGCTGAATCCATCATCCATTCATACCTCATTACATGTTGTCTGGGGTCAGTCTTTCCTTCGTATGCAGGAATGGTTGGCATGCTAAACTTCTTTGGGTACGCCGCTTGCAGCACAACATCTGTGAACGGAGTATGACTTCTTGCCACTCCTCAGTCGTCATTTGATAAGCCCTGATTTTCTTTCATCAGTTGCCTGATCATGGCTGTCAGATCGGGTGTCTGTATGGAAGCTGGGAGGTTGGAGTCAGTTCTACGCGCCTGTCCATGCTGATGCCTCCTTTCCCGGCGATCTGCCAATCGTGCGTCGTGAGGTTCAACATTGTTAACATTTTGATGATCTGGAGCTCCATCCTCCATCTGTACTCCGATTCGGAAGCTTCCAGTTCTGGCTTGGTCGCGGTCTCCTGCTGTTCGAATAGCAGCATCTGCCCTTGCAGCTTCAGTCTTACGGCGTCTACGCCTGGGTGGTTCATCAGAAGAAGTTGAGCTGTCAGAAGAGGAATAAGCAGCTGGATTGCCCCCAGCATTCTGTTGCTGCTGTTGAGTGAGTTGTGCCATCAGGTTGGCATTAGCTTGCATTTGTTCTCCCAGTTGTCTCCTGCTTTCCCTAAGTTCTCTCATCAAGTCGTTGAACTCCACTCTGGTGACAACTGGAGTCTGTTCTTGAGCGGCAATCCCTGCACTCGGGATCGCTGGTTGATTGCTAGGTCCTGCTTGTTGCACGCTAGCAGTCTCTCGGGCATCCGCATTAAGAGAAGCTGACCTGGTACGTGGTCTTGCCATTGTAGAGTTATTGGTATGAACTCTGAGTAGAATCAACGGATGTCCTATCAGTAAGTCGGATCTTCTTTGGGGGATTTGTTCAATCCAGTAGCTTCAAAGCAGATCCTTGAGGTCTGAGAATTCGATTCTCGATGAAAGCACCAAAGTGTTAGCACCAAAATTGGTCACTAACCTCGTAGAAGAAGATTGTGAAGAGATATAAGTGATGAAATCAAATTAAACAGAGAAGACAGTGCTAATCTAAATACAGAAAGTAAGAACACCAAATTTATAGTGGTTCGGCGTAATTGCCTACGTCCACTTTGAGGTTAAACTTTATTGATCTTCTTTATAGTTGATTACAAATACAATTCGTGAATCAAATGCTTGAATGAAGTTGTTAAGTAGAGAAGATGAGTCTTGAAAATGGCAGAGTCTCCCCGGTGTTTTCTCTCCAAAAAAGGATCCATTTCACTGTGACCCTGCCCCTCTATTTATAGGCAAAGATGGGCTGGACTTCCCAAGCGGGCTTGTTAGCCGAACGTTCGAGCCCAGGCGCCGCATGCCGAACCAGGTACGCCGAACGCTTCCATGCCGAACGGTCCTTCCCATGCCGAACGGTCCTTCCCATGCCGAACGGTGCTCCTGATGTATGGGAAGTGTAGGGTGGTTATAGTGAAGCCGAGCGTATCTCTATTTGAAGCTCTTGACCGACCAATGTATGTAGTTCGAACGCTCTCGTTGCCGAGTTATCCTATCGCCGAGTTCCACTGACGCCGAGTGCCTCTGGATGCCGAGTACCATGGGATGCCGAACACTAGTTGACGCTGAGCATAGGTTGTTGCCGAGTGCTCTCCTTGACGCCGAATGCCCTTACGCCGAGTACTCCTGTACGCCGAACAATCTCGTATGCCGAGCAGTCTTGACGCCGAGCACACTTGTCGCCGAGCACTCATTGGATGTTGGGTGCCTCGCCGAACACTCCTGGCTGTTAAGTGCCTCGCCGAACACCAGGGGATGCCGAGTACTCCTGTATGCCGAGCAGCCTTGACGCCGAGTACTCTGGTATGCCGAACAGTCTCGATGCCGGACACTAACGGATGCCGAGTACTATGCCGAGCACACTTGTCGCCGAGCACTCATGGATGTCAGTTGCTTCGCCGAACACTCCTGGATGGCCAGTGCTTCGCCGAACACTCCTTGATGCCAATCGCTCTCTGATGCCGAGCACTTATTGCCGAGTACTAGTTGCCTGGTCAAATCCCCAGGAAACACCGCCGCATAGAGAGATCAAGTTTCGGATTGACTTGGTGAAGGAAGCCAGACCTATAGTTATGCCTTCAAGGCGTATGATACCTAGAGAGTAGAAAGAATTGGAGGTGCAAGTGAATGACCTATTGAGGAAGGGGTTCATTCAAATAAGCATATCAAAGTTGGGTCCACCTGTTGTTTTGCAATTAAGGCAGATGACCCTTTAAGGTTGTGTGTGGATTATCGTGGGCTGAATAAAGTGATGAAGAAGAACAAGTATCCACTCCCATGCATTGATGACTTGTTCGATCAGCTGCATGATGCGTAGGTGTGATCTCAAATGGATTTGGCAATGGGATTTCACCAGCTTAGAGTAACGAAGGAGAGTGTGCCTATTACTGTGTTTCGTATGCCGTCAGGTTTTTATGAGTGGTTGGTGATGCTATTCGAGTTAACAAATACTTCGACATACTTTGTGGATCTCATGAATCAGGTTTTCAGAGACCAGCTGAATAAATTCGTGCTTGTATTCATGGATGATATTCTAATTTACTCCAGAACTGAAGAGGAGCATAATACGCACTTGAGGATTGGGCTAGAGATATTAAGGAAGCACAATTTGAGAGCGAAGTTCTTTAAGTGTCACTTCTGGAAAGAAGTAGTGGATTCCTAGGTTATGTTATTTTGGGATAGGGTATAGAAATGGATCCTGCGAAGGTGGTAGCAGTCCAAGATTGGAATCAGCCCAAGAATGTTATGGATGTGAGGAGTTTCCCAGGATTGGCGGGATATTGTAGACACTTTATAATGGACTTCTCAAAGATAGAGACACCGTTGACCAATTTAACGAATAAGAATCAACCTTTTGTTTGAGATGCGAATTGTGAGCATGCATTTGTCATTCTAAAGGAGAGGTTGACGAGTGCACCAGTGTTGACTATTCCAAGTGGGAATGAAGAATTGACGGTATACATAGATGCTTGTGGTACTGGATTGGGGGTGGTTTTGATGCAAAAAGGAAAATTTTCCTATTCCAGTCGACAACTAAAGCCGCATAAAAGGAATAATCTGACCCATGATTTGGAGTTGGCGATGATTGTCTTCGCTTTAAAGATATGAAGGAACCATCTATTGGGAGAGAGGTTTGAGCTGTTTACGAACCAAAAATCCCTTAAGTACCTTTTCTCTTAGAAGGATCTCAACCTTCGTCAGCAGTGATGGTTAGAGTTCTTAGCCTTTTATGATTTTGGTATTTTCTATACACTAGGAAAAGGGAATGCAGTCGCCGATGCATAGAGTACATTGCTGGATACGATTTCAAACCTCATTGCGAGCTGGAACTACAGTTGTTGGCAAGTTTGTCAATCATACCCACTCTTATTAAAAGGATCGACGCTAGTTAGAAGCGAGATGCTAGGATGGTAGAGATCATAATGGAGATAGCAGAAGGAGTAGAATCTGAAGATATGAAGCAATACAAACTCAACCGAGAGGGCTGGCTTCGTAAGGACGGAAGACTATTTGTTCTCAAATTTGATGGGTTACGAGATGAAGTTACGAGAGTGTCACCATTCCAGGTTGACCATTTATCCCGATGGTAACAAGATGTGTTACGATATGAAGCAAGCCTATTATTGGGAATGTACGAAGAGGGATGTTGGGGCATTAATCTAGAAGTGTATGAATACCAATTGGTAAAGGCAGAGCAAAAGAAACCTAGTGGATTGTTGCAACCATTAGAGATTCCTGAGTGGAAATTGGAGCAAGTATCGATGGATTTTTTAGATGGACTACCGAGGACTCGAGCAGGGTACAATAGCATTTGGATCATAATAGATCGATTGACCAAGAGTGCTAGGTTTATACCCGTCAAGTCTAGTAGAACGTCATCTAAGTCGGCGGAGTTGTATGTAAAGTGGGTAGTACGATTTCACGGTATGCCGAAGAGCATTGTGAGCGACTGAGACTCGTTATTCACTAGTGCATTTTGGAAGAGTTTACTAGAGGCGTTAGGGGCAGAGCTGCATCTTAGTGTAGCTTATCACCCGCAAACGGATGGGCAGACCAAGAGAATAAATCAATATTGGAAGATCTCTTGCGAGCATGCATTATAGACTTTGGTGGATCATGGGACGATCATTTGCATTTGGTTGAGTTTGCATATAACAGCAATTATCAATTAAGTATTGGAATGGCTCCATATGAAGCATTGTACGGAAGACCGTGTAACACATTCATATTGGTGGGAAGTGGGCGAGAAATCGATATTCGGACCAGATATAATTAGAGAGACATCGGATAAGAATGAGATCATTCGGAAACAAATGAAAGCTGCTCTTGATCGCCGGAAAAGTTATACGGATAAAAGGCGAAGAGGTTTGGAATTTTCTGTCGAAGATATGGTATTTATGAAGATTTCTCCTCTAAAGAATGTAGATCAATTCTGTCGAAGGGGGAAGTTGGTGCCGAAGTTTGTAGGTCCTTTTCTGATAATCGATAGGATTGGTAAGCTAGCATATATGATCGACTTACCTCAAAAGATGGCGGGCGAGCATAATGTTTTTCATATCCCTAATCTATGAAAGTTTGTGCATGACCCAGGTGTGACGATTATGCCAGATCAGCTAAAAGATGTTGAGGTTGAACCAAAAGTTTCTATATCTCGTAAGTTGGTTCGTATTTTTGGTATGATACGTAACAACTTAGAATAAAGACGGTGAAATTAGTTAAGGTACAATGGAGCGGAAGCGATGATGATTTTATATAGGAGATGGAGGAGAGAATGAGGACTAGGTGTCCGGAGCTCTATGAATGGTAATACACTGTTTATCGTATCTACTTTCACCATTGTATATTATATTAGACAGGTTAGTATTCCGCATGATAACAATGGCTGCTTATACTTTGGCATTTTTGGGGATTTTGGGAGGCAAAATTCATAAAGAGGGAGAATGTAATAACTCATATTTTACGTATCGAAGGATCGTAAAATATTTCTATTTTATTCATATGAGGTTGTATGGTTCTATAATTTTGGGATATGATTCTCATGGACATTTCACACCTTGTGTATTTTCCCGAATTTTTATCCGACCATTTTGACCCTAAAAAAATTATTTGGGCAATAACTTTTGAATGAAGTCAATTTAGGGTCTCAAACTAGTTCCTTTGCTTCAGAATGATGGTTTCTCTTTTTGTAAAGTGGTCATAATAGAAAAACGGACTTACGGTTATGAAGTTATGCATGTTTTAAATTTTACAAACTACTGGCCAGAA
Source organism: Allium fistulosum (assembly GCA_030737815.1). NCBI lineage: Eukaryota > Viridiplantae > Streptophyta > Magnoliopsida > Asparagales > Amaryllidaceae > Allium > Allium fistulosum. The sequence continues at coordinate 157,086,476 of CM060901.1, forward strand.
TTAGTATGAATTTAATTAAGCTCATTAGTTTAACTGAAGAACAACTATAAATAGAGAGCTAGAGAGTCAAATTAAAACTTTTCTCTCTCATTCCAAATTAGGTCTAAGCCCTAATTAGTCCTAAATCCATCCCAATTCATTCAAATTTCTCTCTAAATCAAACTGGATTGTTGATTAGTGATTAGATCGTCAATTAAAAGACAGAGATCATCAATTTTCTTGATTTGGAGTGCTTTTCCTTACTGTCCGGATTACATCTACATAAAAATTGGTTGAATTTGGTAATTAGTGAGTGGTTTATACCTTCTTACTATACTATGCATGTTTATATGTGTGATGACCCGGAATTTTGGGCAATATAAATTTAATAATATTTATTAATAATTAAATTGGATTGATAATTTTCCTTTATAATTTTAACGTAAATTGGTAAATTTAATCTTTTAAAGGCTAATAAATATTTAATTTGGCAATACCTATTTATATCTTTTCTAAATTTTAATATTGGTAAGATTTGTCTTTCAATGCTAATAAAAATATATTCTATTTATAATGTATATATGTATATACATTGTAAATAGGAAGTCTTTGATTTAAATTTAATAATAAAAGATATGATTTCAAATTATAATATATATGTATGTATATATTGTGATTTGAAGCTTTGGTTTAAATTTAATATTTTTTCAAAAGCTAATTTAAGGTTAATTTTATATTTTCAAAATATAGGATAATTATTTATTTTTAAAGTATGATAGTTTAAATAAGATTTAATAAAAGATTTTATTTTGTTTTCTTTTTTAAAAAAGTACTTAATCTAAAATGGTTATAAATATATATAGTTTTAAATTAAAACTTTCTTTTTAGTACCTCTTTAATTTAAAGGGTTTGTAAACATAAATGAATATAAATACAAATTCCATATTACATAAATATAAAATATAATTACTTTTATAATAAGGTTTTAAACATAATTATGCAAGGGTTTTAACACTTGTAAGCATAAGAAAATTTATATAGAGATGTATTAGGACATTTGTAAGCATATAAAACAAGTTTGGACATTTGTAAAATGATTTAAGCATGCAAGTACATTTGTAATGCAATAAAAAAATACAAGTGGCATACTCTTTCTTAGTTAAAATTGAAATTTTAAATAACTATGTAATAGTAAGAAACCTGGCTTTTATTTTCTCAGTTCAAATCTTTTTCTTTCTAAAACTTTTTCTTCTTCCTAAACTAAAATCTGGAAACCAAACTGAAATCAAACCAAGTTGTGAGAAACCCAAAAGCAATAACTACCACAATTATTTCATTTTCAACCTGAGATATTTCAAATCAAGATGAATATTCAACAGTAAACTTCAATACCAGATTTAAATTTCAACAAGCAAAGAGAAATTCTAGAGTCTGGAAAACAAGCTTGGAAACAAAAATATGTTCTCTGTCCTCTGCTTTAAACTGGTGAGTAAACTTTATTTTAAAAGAAGTTTAAAATCTATGTTCATAACCAGATGCTTATGATGGATTGTGTGGGAATATGGTTGCTTATGTTTATGTGTATGAATGCATGTATGTATATATATGATGTGCTGTGTATATATCTGGATGCAAGCCTGGAAATTGTTCATCTCTCTGTTTAAAACTTTGGTGAATAAACATTAATTTTTAAAAACAGTTTTGAAAATCTGTGAATATGTTTAAATGTTGGTGATGAATTTTTGAAAGAAAATATGGTTTGTATATGTTTATACATGAGAATGTATGTGTATATGAGTGAAATTGCCTGTTCAAAACTGTGTGAATGAATATAACTCCTCTGTTCATTATCCAGGTTTCTAAATTTATAGAAAAATTCAAAATCTTCCAATCTAATCCATATTAGACTTCGATATTTAAATGAAAGTTGATTGCTAAAGTATAATGAAGATTAAAAAAAATAGTTTCAGGATTTTGAATTCAACAAATAATTTTTTTAAAATAGAAATAACATAGAAATTCATATATATGATAAAAATCAACCAACTTAAATTTAGATTTGAATGGCATGATTGTGTTTGTAGCAGGAAATCATGAATTTAAATGGTATAACAATGATTTTTAGATCAGTATTCATTGTGCTTTTCTGAGATGATCGGAATTGGCACTTTCGCCAAATTCCGATGAACGGAAAAGACTTGGGCATTAGGCTTTCGTCTGGAGGAAGATGGTAGCTCGGCGATCAAGGGAAAAATGGTCGCTAGATTTTTCATGCGACGTAGAGGCCGAAAATAGGTGAAGTAGGGTTTTATTACCGGTTTAAGTTGTCGATGTGGTAGGAGCTCGTACGGCGGCTAGGGTGGACCGGAGTGGTTCGCGATGGGAAATTGGAGTCTGGAAGGAGTGTCGAGGCTACGGTGAAGTGGGCAGGTGATCTCGAGGTCGGAGGCGACGAGAAGGAGGGGATTTGCGACAATGGTGTTTCAAGTCTTGATCGAGAGTGGTCGTTTCCGATTCGTATGGGTTATGAACGATCCGGGTTCACGTGTGGGTTAGCGTGGGTTCGGGTGGTTTGTCGAGAGTCGCCGCGACGATAACTGATGGACGAAGCGTTGGTGTACGTGCACCACGTGCACGTTGTGTCTGGAAGGAGTGGAGTGCGTATATTCTTGGGTTTGGCTCGAGTTTTCTGCGGTTTGGCTAGAAGCAGAAGACAATGGGATCTCTCTCGCGAGTGATACGAGGAGAAATCGAGGTGGCTCGGGTAAATCGTGGAATTACTCGGGTTGTTTGGTTTAAGTGTTCTAGGTTTTTAAACTGAGAGCTTGGATTTTACAAATGTTTTCAAGTTCAAAAGCGAAGTAAACAAGTTTTTAAGTTATGAAAATAATTTGTTTTCAAAGATGAATGTTTAACAAGTTTTAAAATATATAAAGCAGATAAGTTTTAAAAGGTAGGATAAGTGGGTTTCAAAAAGGATTATGTATTAAAATTTATTAAACAACTTTGAAAGGTTTTCAAAGATTTAAAAGGTTAAATTAAAATGTTTAAATTATTTTGTTCTGAAGTAAAATTATATATTTCAAGTATATAAATTGATTTCTAAATTGGTTTTTAAATGAAATAAATTGATAGAAATAAGTATTTAATTTAAATAAAGAGTTTATCTTTAAAAGTGGAGGTTAATCAAGGATAATTAATGAGTAAAATAAATTAAAGATTTATTACTTGTTGTAATTAAGGATAATTACTAAATGAAGTAATTAGCGGAAATGAAGGTAATTAAGAAATAAATTAATTAAAGATTAAGTGATGATTAATTGATTAATTAATTAATGTAATTAATTTTAGGTTAATTAATAAGTCTAATTAATTAAAGATAATCACTTATGATTAATTAAGTGTAATTATTTAGTAAAGTAATTAATGGATAATTACTGAATGTAATTAAGAAAAGAGAAATTACTTATGGAAGTAGTTAAATGGAAGTGATTAAGGGTTAATCACTTGATGTTATTAATTGAAGTATTAATTAATATAATTGATTTGAAGTTAATTAATTAAAGAGTAATTAATTAATTAAAGGATTAAGGTTAATTAAATGTGATTAATTACTAGTTAAGGTAATTACACTACGCCATAGATTGCATACTGCAACACACAAGAAGTGATGCAGAAAGTGCCAAATAATGTTGCTGGAGGCCAAAAACGAGCTAAGGCAACACTTTCTCGGTGTTGCATTTTGCCGCGTTGCCGCAGACTCAAATGCAACATCTTTGTGACCCTAAGGCAACATCGGTTCTGTTGTTGCCATAGGTACTAAATTTACTAAAAAGTGGGTCCCACAATCTGGGCCCCAACATGTGGGGCCCACTAATTCCGTTAACCAACTTAACGGAACCGTTTTGTGGGGCCCACATTCATTAATCTATGGTAACACTTTTACCAATAAAATGGCAATACTTTTCCAGTTTATTACCACATTTAACATCACATACTGCAACATTATATCATATCTACGGCAACACTTTTTGCAATTTAAATTGGAAATGTACTGCAACATCATACTACTGCAACATTACACTGCATTTCATAGTAGCAAAGAGCTATTCATTTCATAACAGCCAAACAACAAGTCGTTTCATAACAGCCAGCAACACAAGTTTTAGTCAAGTACAAAATAACAAACATAGCCAGTGCATTCATATTAACAGCCAGTACATACTAATTAAATTCTACATACTACACGTGAATTCATCTTTGCGAGCCTCCAAATTTCATGCTTCCGAGCCACCAGTACCATCAGTGCCTCTAGTGGCTCCAGTGCCAGTTTCATCACTGCAGACGGTCGCACAAAGACCCGCAACATCAATTTGCATGTCAGGGTTAGCTTCGCCTAATTTCTTAAGCACCCATGACAAGTTCTCCTGAACTTTTCGGTTCACCGTTGCATCAAATTCATCTTTGACCCTCTTGTTCACCTTTGCTTCGACTTCTTCAACTATATTTTCCTTTATCTTCGCTGCCAGCTCCTGTATGTATGTGCTTGTTGTTGGGGCATCTTTTGAAACTTCTGCAGACTTTGTGTGCCGTCCTATAAGCCAAGTTGGACCGTGCCGCTTTCCATCAGAAATCAGTTCTTGAACAACTTCATCACTTCCTCCTTCACCTATTGCTTTTTGAATCTTATCCTGCAAAATAAAGCAGTTTCAAAATGTGACATTAAATAAAATTAACAAATATAACATCTGAAGCAGTTTCAAAATGTTGATGCGCAAAATGAAGCATTTTTTTGACATCTGAATGAAGAGAAATTAAAATTCTTACAACTCTATACTTCATTACTGAAGTATCGGTCTTGTACACCTTTCCTTCTTTCCGCTTACGAGTTCTAACAAAAAGCTCTCCATCTGATTCGTTGGACTGATACAAATTAAATGAAAAAAGTTAGACAGCAAAAGAATATCAAACCAATTTTTCCAGAACATATATTACTATTCAATTCAGATGTTATATTTGTTAATTTTATTTAATGTCACATTTTGAAACAGAAACTCACAGATGAAACTGTTCACAGATGCACCAATGAAAGCTGCTGTTGTTAATTTTATTTAAAAGGTTAGACAGCAACTCACAGATGCAAAAATGGAGCAACAGCAGCTTACAAGTGCAAAAATAAAGAAACGGCAAGTATAAAATCACAACATATGTAGCAACAATATCACTAACATTTTCTCGACTGTCCCAAACAAGGATACTTTTGCTGTCCCAAACATTTTCTCGACTGTCCCAAACCAACCCATCACTAAGTTTCAGAAATTATACAAACAAGGATACTGCATTCGAGTTTGCAGTACCCTAAGATGGGTGCAATACCTTAACCATCACTAAATTTGCCAAATACCTTAAACACTGTATTAATAATTTCCACAGAGACGGATTGGACTCATATTTAATGTTTAATATGCATCTAACTTGCTGACATATATTGACCAAATGTGTACAAATGCATGAGCATGACGGACACTGGTTTGGAAAAGAACTGAGTTTTCTATCCCAAACAAGGGCAAAGAAAGGCTCATTTATATTTTTATAGATTTTATGTATTTTTTTAGCAAATGGTAATAATAGCTATTGAGTCGTAAATTAATGTGAAGATGCATACCCAGCCAACCATAAAAATAAGCAAAATACATACCATCTTATGCCGAATTTGAGAAAAAAGTTTTGGACCAGCAGTGTGTGTGTCTGTATACAATTTCCGACTTGCACAATTTGTAAGGGCCTTGTTCTATAAAAATATAAAATAAAGATGTTTATCTGCCTGATTTGAATGAATAGAAAGGGAAATAAATTCTGTGATAAAATTTAAAATTATACCTGAATTTTTTCATCTCCCCAATACATCAAGAGTACTCGGAAATCCGCAAGTGGAATTTCGTCCGGCCTATTTTCAAGCCTCTCTTCATCAGTTTCAAAGGCCATATAATGTGCCTTTTTAATACGACTCTTGTACCCCCTCCAAGAGTCACGAATTGACTTCAAAACCCGATATTCACATTCATCCGGAATAATATACCGTTGCTTAAATAAAAATCAAACATTAAAAAGAACAGTCATGCTACTTTTGTGACAAGTTACATATATTTAATTAAAATTCTGCTAAGTTTGCAAATTACCTTAACATAGTTCCACAGCGTGCCTTTCAAACTTGCAGGAACATCAAACCAAGACTTGTAAGTAAGTGGAACACTCCTCTTCAGTGTTCCTAAAAAATTACTCAGTTCAGACAATACTTTGTCATCGTCTGAAACAGGTTGGCCCCGATGATTCATTTGGATTAGAACTCTTTTGTCATATGACCTTGAATGAACTTTATCCATCTTTGTTTTTCCTCTGAGCCTTCTGGGAGCTCCCACTAATGTTACAAAGTACATACAATAGTAATGAGAAGGCTAGACATAACTTAAATGAGAACTTAAACCATGAAAATCAGAACTCAATTAGATAATACCTTTAGCTTCTTCATCTTCATCTTCTTCGTTTTCAATATTTGTCGACACATTTCCGACGGCAGCCTTCTTCCTTCCACTTCCACTTCCACTACTGTTATTCTTCTGGCGTTCTCGCATAGCCAAATAAGCAGACATTGTTCCTATTCCTTCATTGTGTGGTAACTCAATGCTACATGGTGGATCAACAGTTTGTGTAGGAACTGGATTTTCCCCTGCATTCGGAGTTGCATTCTTATCGGTTGCAGATTGAACATTGGCTCGTGAACGAGTTGTTGGTCCAGACTGAGGCTTTGTAATCGTAATCGTTTTGGTTCTCTAAAATACGCACACAAAAACAATAAAATAAAAAAATAAGGAAGCTAATCTATAATTACCAACATAAAATTAAATCTTCACCTATAACGAACCTTTACTGAATTTTTTGAAGTATCATTTTCACTAGGTTCCTCTTCTTCTGGAGCATAATCTTCGCTTCCAGCTAGCATTTTTGATTTTCCTTTATTTTTTTCAAATTCATTTATCAGTCCAGTAACTAATTTAGGCATCCCAAGAGCTTCAAAAACACTATTCTTCTGCGACACATGTTTAGCTCTCTCCTTTTCGTATTCTGTAAGCGATGGAGGTGGTGGAGGTGGTAGATCATCATCCTGAAAGTAATTTAACAAGACATTATTGTAAATATTATCAAAATATGTAGAACATCATATTAGAAGATCAGATTGTAGTCTTCTTACTTGAATCTCATTTTCATCCGTATTTTCCTCTTCAACGGGAGGATTATAGAAATCCAATTTACTCCTGACACTTGCTGAGTTGATATTCAAAGTTGCATCGCTGACTTCAGTTGGATTTTTCTTCTCTGGTGTCTTTGTAGAATTACTGATCACCTTTTTATTCTCTGGTGACTTCTTGCTGATCACCTTTTTCCTGTTCATGCGTGGACTCACAGCAGCTTCGCTCACTTGTTGATTGTTTAGCCGTGTCGACTTTCTAGGAGTAAAGGACTTGATTAGTCTGTGTCTCGTTGGTTTTTGCTGGCTGTTGATTGTTTAGCCGGTCTGACTTTCTAGGAGTAAAGACTTCAGTCTGCTTCTTGTTTTTTGCTGCCTGTTGCAGACGGTGAGTGGTGACAAATTGCCGTTTCTGTGGTTTCACAGCTGCAAACATACAACGACATAAAAGTCAAGTTTATCATGTCATAAACATAATTATTTAAACTTAATTAAAGAAATTATGACTTGACCGTGTATATTAATATTCCAGTTCCTTTATTATTTATGAATTTTCGAGTCGGATGCTCAAAATTGGATCTTGGTTTAAATTCATTTGAAAGTAATCATAAATAGGTTGTTTCATTGTTAGTTTCTTATGACCAAATTCATCAAAATAGTACAAATGAGAAGATATTTTTATACCTGGACACAACAGATTCTTCCTTGGGCGTACAATGACATGTGGCTGCATTTGTTTCATTGGCTCAATTTTATCATCGACCACGGTGTCGACATAGAAATCAATGTGATCACCATTATTTTTTATTTGCATGAACTCCCACAGATCTGCATCATTGCTCACCAATTTCCACCCACTCATTGTACCTTTCCATGAATATACTCCTCCAATTTCAGTGTACTTTAGCTCTTCCTTGACATACTCCATCAGTACTGTGTAAGAAAACAATCCAGATCAACGCCCTTGACAAAACTCTCTTCTCCACCAACATATCCATTCTTCTGAAATTTTCCCTTGTGATGGAATATAAGGTTTGCCTCCATCCTACACAAAATGAAGGAATTAACATTAGAATGACATAATTACAAATTAAAATAAACCAACTGCATTATAAAATAAAACAGTCACTTCACTAAAATGTAATAAAGGCAGAAACACTAAAAAAGAGACCAAAAAAAGCCACAAATATGACACATCAGTTACAACATTTAATCAAGGCAGAAACAACATTTTCTAACTTAAATTTGGTTACTTAATTAAATATGATAGTGATACATAGAAATTAAGAAGCATTTTCTTTCACTTTGCTAGGTGGAAGGCGGATTTGTCTTATTGGGACATCATCTCTACACCAGCGAACATCAAAATCTTGATTTCACATTTCATAAGCAGACTGGATATCATTCAAATCTTCATTTGCATCTTCGCTTTCGATTTCACACCAGTCTCTCGGCAATTTCTTGATAACATTGTGGCACATCTTATCAATTGGATCTTCTATATAAAACACCTGTTGTACTTGTGAAGCCATAACATAAGGATCAGATTTCTGGCACAATCGATTAAAATTGACACGAGTCAGCCCATATAAATCTTTCTCTTCTTGGTACCAACAACACTTAAATAAAACCACACTAAATTCTCCCCAATAATCTAGTTCTAATATTTCCTCAATTGATCCATAGTAATTAACTTCACCAACCAATGGATTTTGATCTTTCGAACTTGCAAAGCTAGTAGTCAAGGCTGTCAAAAATACACCACTGTTTTGTGTTGTACATTTGGCATCTCTGAACTTTGTATAAAATCTGTATCCATTGATAACATATCCAGTAAATCTCTTAGCTGTTGTAAGAGGGCCCATTGCAAGCAGTTGTACTTCTTTTGAAATGTCCTCCTTTTTCCCAACCTCTTCCTTTAACCACTTCCAAAATTCTTGACTGTGTTCTCTCTCTCTTTTATATTTTTTTGATAATGCATGACCATCAACTAAAGCTCGATGTTTCCTAGAATAAAGACCTGGTTAATAAAAGATGGACACAAAATTTCTAATTCTTCAATAATTACTAAAATAAAAATAAAACTTAAAAACTTACTCAAGTAAACTCTCTATTTCCTTGTTACCACAATTGAATAGAACGTAACGGTGACATGTCGTCCATTGAGAATCTTTTAGATGAATACCTTTTCCATCTTTGTTTCTTCTTGTGCCAATAAGATATTCCAGATTCTGTGGACAGGTTTCAAATTTCATTTTTCCTGCTCCATCGCCACCTAAGAACCTTGAACAGAATATCAAACATTCTTCTGCAATATAACCTTCAGCAATGGACGGCTCAGGTTTATTTTTGTTGCGAACATATGATTTCAGTTTACAAAGATAACGCTCAATAGGAAACATACAACGAAGATGTGCAAGTCCACCATATTCAATTTCCTTGCATAAATGAACTAGCAAGTGCACCATTATATCGAAGAAAGAATTTGGGAATATCATCTCAAATTGACAAAGAATTTCCACAATTTCCTTTTGTAGCCTCTTGAGATCAGCCAAATTGATAATTTTACTCCAAAGACTTCTTAGAAATGCACCTAATCTTATCATAGGTAGTGCAACTTCAGGTTTTACAGATTTCTTCACAGCAAATTGCAGCAAGTAGTGGAGAAGAAAATGAGCATCGTGGCTCTTATACCCTGCAATTTTCCTCTCTTTCTTGTTTACATACCGGCTGATATTAGCTGCACAACCATAAGGCAGTTTAGCATTCTCCAACGCCGAGCAAAATATTTCTTTCTCCTTGTTCGTTATTTCAAATATGGCAGCCCTGATCTGAATGTAATTCCCATCAGCTGATAGAACTGGATGAAGGACATCCCTAATGCCTATCTCTTGTAAATCATACCGAGCACTTAAATGGTCTTTCGACTTCCCATCAATATTTAGTAAAGTACCAAGTATGTTATCACAAATGTTTTTCTCTATGTGCATAACATCAAGGTTATGTCGACATACATTGTGACTCCAATATGGTAAATTAAAAAAATATTGACTTCTTTTTAAAAGGGGATTTATTTTTATGCTTGTTGACCTCTTTCTGCCCAAAAATATTTTCATAACCAGCCAACAATTCTTCAATGTCTGTCCCGGATAAAATTTCCGGAGATGTCCCTATTTCAATTTCACCATTGAACCTTTTCTTATCAAACCTCCACTTGTGTTCTGGATCTAAAAATTTCCTATGATTCATGTAGCACATTTTTCTACTATGTTTCAAGTAAGTTGAAGAAGTCTCGAAATGGCATACGGGACAAGCTAAATAACCCTTTGTGCTCCAGCCGGATAACATTGCATAGCCCGGAAAGTCGCTGATCGTCCATAACACGCTTGCACGTAACGTGAAATTAGCACCAGTTAAGGCATCATAAGTTTGTATGCCAAGACCCCATAATTCTTTCAATTCTGCGATAAGAGGCTGCATGTAGACATCAATGCTATTCTTAGGAGACTCTGGACCAGGGATAAGGGTTGAAAGTATCAAATTTTCTGGCTTCATGCATAACCAAGGTGGAAGGTTATAATTTACCAATATGATTGGCCATGTGCTGTGAGCAGTAGTCATTGTACGAAAAGGACTGAATCCATCAGCGGCTACTCCTAACCTGATATTTCTGTTTTCAGATGAAAAATGAGGATATTTGGCATCCATCGCCTTCCAAACCTCGCCATCAGCTGGATGTCGAAGTCTGCCATCATTTTTTCGTCCCACTGCATGCCATATCATAAGTTTTGCATACTCCTTGGACATGAACATCCTTTGCAGCCTTGGTTTTAGTGGAAAATAACGCATCACTTTTGCTGGTACTTTGTGAATCCGCTTCTCCGGATCATTGTCAACAGCCGCTTTCTTTTCCTTTATAACCCACCTTGAAACACCACAAGTTTTGCAGTTATTTTCCTTTTCATTTTCTGCCCAATATAGCATGCAATCATTTGGACATGCATGTATTCTTTGGTAATCGAGGCCTAAATCTTTAATGATATTTTTGGTAGCATTGAAAGAAAAAGGGATGTGGGCTTGTGGAAAAGCTTCTTTTAGCAACTCTAATAAATCGGTAAATGCAGACTCGGTGATTCCATGTAGGCATTTTAAAGAATAAAGCCTGATGATAAAACTTAATCGCGAAAATTTAGTACACCCGGGATATAATGGCTGCTTTCCCTCTTCAACATGATGATGAAATTTTCTAGCATTGGCATCTACTCCATTTGCTCCATCAGAAGATCCACTTTCATTGTTCTGCATATTTCCATAAGTATGATGCAACATCTCATCGAGATTATCTCCAAAATTTATTCCCGCTTCACCATCCATATACTTATCGCTCCTTTCAGGATCTACACAGGAAACCTCACAAATCCATTTCACGTACAATTCAGATGGACCATTCCAAATCAGATGGTCGTAGACTACCTCTTGACGATACCACTTGCGATTATGACACTTTTTGCAAGGGCATGCAATTTCATCACCTACCGCGAATCTAGAAAAAGTATTTTGAATAAAACGCTTCACTCCACTGATATATCCTTCACTAAACTTAGGAAGTTCTGCCCATATTTTTTCCTCGTCATTCATCACTAATTTAGACACAAATAACATACAAGTTAACTCACAAGTAAAATCAGGAATATGATTACACCTTAACTCACAAGTAAATCAGTAAATTAGGCAACACAACAATCAAATCAGGAAAAACTTGAAATATATATAGAGTGATACCTTAAGCAGAAGATTAAATCGAAGCCCTAACTGAAATTCGAATCCCAAACGAACCCTAATTGAAGACCTAATTGAAACACCAAAGCCCTAATTGAACTTGAACTCGAACTTGCCCTAATCGAACCCCGATTAAGCTTGCAAACTTGTACTTTTAGCCCTAATTGAAACAGCGATTGAGAGTGTTTGAGCGTTTGTGAGGCTGAGTGTTTGAGAGGTTGAGCGGCGGAGTGTTATTTTGTTAAGTGTTAAGTTCTGCCGCTTTCTTCCTGCTTCCCGCGTTCTTTTTTCAGCCCGCTCATTTTTTATAATATTTTTATAAGTCTATAGCTACTGCAACATATGTTGATATCTATACTAACATCCTGAAGCTAATGTTGCAATAGACCTTTGGATCAGTGATCCATTTTAACAATTGGATTAAATGTAGACCGTTGGATCGTATTCACGTGGATTGCTAATTTTATTAATTTTTTAATTTGAATACAACTATAGCTACTGCAACATCTTGTTGATACCTATGCTAACACCTTGAAGCGTGTGTTGTAATAGACAATAATCAGCATACCTATCGTTACATTGTAGTTAGCAACACCTTGTATTTTTGTTGCGATAGGTCATCTATGGCGTAGTGTTAATTAAAAAAGAGTAATTAATTTAGGAAGTAATTAAGGATCATTAATTAATATAATAAATAATGTAATTAAGGGTTGATTAATTAAGATTAATTAATCAATAATAAGTGATTAAAGAGTAATTAATTAATGTAATTAATTAAGGGTTAATGTAATTAATTATAGTTAATTAAATTAATGAGTAATTAAAGGTTAATTACTGTAAATGGTTAAGAATGATTAATTTGTAAAATTAATTAAAGGCTAATTATTAGAATGTAATTTAAGGATAATTAATCAAGGATGATTAATTAAGATGGAAACTAGAAAATGATTAATTAATTGGTTTGTAATTAATTAATGGTTAAGATTAGCAAGATTTATAGAATGAAGTAATTAATTTAATTTATTTTAAATTAATTACAGATGGAAGTAATTAATTTAATTCCTTTTAAATTAATTATAGATGGTGATTTATAAATCATTGCTTATGAATGGCTGAATGATATTAAATGCTTTGCATTGTTTGATATCTCTGATATGAGATAGGTAATGCTGTTTGATATGGATGCTTTGGTTGAATTATGATAATTATGTGAATTATCCATTTGTGATGATAATGTTGATTATCTATTGTGATATTGTGAATTATCTATCTGTGTGAATATAGATAATAGAATTGAATTGTTTTAACTTTAAAACAACTTGGCCTTTAAGATACGTTTTGGATTTTGATGAGACCAGGATCGGGTTTCCAGATTTGGATATCCGAAAACCACATCGATTCAAATTAATGATAGGTCGTGAAATCTCAAGTGAAGTGAAGACTCGAGGTGTAAGAACTATGTATCGTTAAAACTCTGTGGGTGATTCCAAAATGAGATAACGGAGATAGTACTTTCAGATTCGAGATGGAGATTCAGAATGCAAGGGTTATTGTCGTTAACTCTGAGGGTGATTCCAAAATGAGTGTAACGAGATAATGCCTTCGGTTTCGTTCGTACCCGGAACGAACTTGTATGGATTGAATGCTTTCAGAACATCGTCAGGAGGACGATGAGCATTCTAAGATAGATGTGTTCTATAAAGGTAATCGTAGCCTCAAGCCTCATCAATCGGGAATGGCTAAAACAGGGGAGGTGCAGCAAGGTTAGTGGGTAGCACCCAAGTAGGATAAGATTTCCCCTGTCTAGAAGTTCCTTTTTATTCGGCTTAGTGTGTGGTTGGTCGCGCCAACTACGGGGTTTCTTATTCTGGAATTATCCAGTATGGGATGGTTCCGGCCTTGTGTTGCAGGGGATTGGGAGTGATCCTCGGTACGGTGATCTAGGCCCCGTACTGTGATGGGCGGTACCCCAGTAGCCCTACCATTGTATGGAATCCAATCTCCAATAAGTGATCTCGGACTTGATTGTATAACCCACTTTGTGGCTAGTATGCTGGAATTTAATAATGTAACAATTTCAACTATATGAGTATTTATTTGAAAACCCTAGACCCTATTATAATATAATCGAATTTCTTATCAAATGTTTGGTTAGCGTAAGGTAAAAACTTACCCATGTTTATGTGTGGGAAGTCTTACGTGATACCTTTTGTTTTCAAAGGCTTTTCAAAGTTAAGCAACTTTAACCGTTTACTCACAACACACCCATGTCTGACCCAAGTGTTTATTTTCTGTTTTATTAAACTCTTGGGTACTCAATTTTGTATTGAGTAGTCGAGGGATTCAGGTTAGCTTTGATGAATTCTGGAGGAGATTTGGAGCAGGAGGCTTCAGCGTGTAGATATATAGCGATTCCGCTGTGTTTGTGTTGAGTCTGTATCTCTGTGATGTTTGAGATGTATGATAAACAGGTGTTTATAACTGTCTAATATGAGATGTATAAGTTGTGTAACTCTGATGTATATGATACTATGTAATATCTTATGTGATATATTATATTTCATTCGTTCCGCTGTGAGATTCTTATTTGTTGTTGTTCTTCCTTTTCTATCTTTTCTTCTTCTATCCCTTTCTTTCTTAAATCATGATGCGTCTTTCTGGGCTAAGAAAGTCGGGTCGTGACAGTTGGTATCAGAGCGCTAGGTTGAGTGAATACCTAGGCTTTGGAGTGATTTCTATCTTTCTTCAAAGAGCGTACTTGTAATTATATATATATATTTATATATCTGCCTAATCTGTTGGGTTTTCCAACATGAGTTCTAGAGGTATATGGAGTAGTGGTGGGTGTGTAGCACAACTACCACTAATGTTAGAAGCCCTATTGTTGAGGTTGGAAGTGTATCTGTCGATACTTTAGACCCAATACCGTCTCGAGTAAGTTTGGCAGTATGGTGTAAGGATTTCTCGGATCTCTGAAGGAAATCTTTTTCAAGATTCGGAGTCAATTATTGGAGTGTAAGTTTGGTTGAGCTCGGGTGAGCAGATTTTCGAGAGTTTGGATCTGTGGAATAAGCAGAAGTGAGTAATGATATCTTGGCAACTTCGGGAAGGAGCAGCTGTGTGATGAGACGCAGTGTCTGTGGATGTTCCCGAAGGAGATGTTCTTTTTGGAGCAATATTAAGAAGGTATTGGAGGAACAGTTGATGTCTACCACAGGAAAGACTCGGCTGTATAGGAATTCTCTGGATATCGAGTAAGAGAGTTTTATCTGTTTTGAAGTATGGGACTAAGGTCGATTAGTTGCTTCTTCGAACATGGTCTCATTGTCCCCTTAAGAAGAGTAAGTTGTTGGTGTTTGGTTTGGAGCCCGAGTTTCTTGAGAAGATATCTGCTCATCTCAAGGATCTTTTGTGGAGATTGGTTATTATGGCTTTGAGATTGAGGTTTCTCATGTGGAAGCAGGAGCTATTGAAGTAGTCAGTGATTTTTCCGGATGTCATCGAGGAAGTAGAAGTTGTATGCATCTAGAGTTTGAGTTTCGTATCGACTTGATTCCAAAATCGATACCGATGGTTAGTCTGGTAGTAGGATGGTTCCTAGAGAGAGAATTTGGTGTAGCAGCTCAGGAATTTTTGGAAATAGACTGGTTATATCTAGTTCTCAAGTTTGGATTCTGCTGTAAGGTTTTGTGACCGAGTCGGATGGGTCACTAAGATTTTGTGAATCTGATGAACCATGTTTTTCGGATATGTGTATCAAGTTGTGCTCGAGTTCAATGACATTCTCATCTATTTCAGAATCAGAGTTGTGCAGCGAAAGTAAGATGGTAGTTGTGCGAGGAAGGAAGTAACATCAGATTTCTACAGGAAATTTAAGTGGACCTTTGAATATGTATAGGAAATTTTCAGGATCTAAAGATAAGGTTATAGAGTACATCTGTTTTGGCTGTTTCAGATGGGAGAAGTATGTCCAGTCTTCTATTTTCTTGTGGAATAGAGTTTGTGGATTTCAGCGGATTTTGGAAGGATCATCTTGTTGATAGGATCTAGAGATCATTTTGTGCTTGGTCCAGATTTGTTTCAAGAAGCATCAACAAGGGTTAAGTTGAGGTAGCCCAGGATTGTCTGGTGAGTTATGCAGTTATGAGACAGAGTTTGGAATTCGAAGTTGGAGATTGGAAGTTGTTTAAGTTTTCTCCAATTAAAGAGCTATAAGATTTGGTATGTCTGGAAAGGTAGCTCCGAAGTATTTTGGAATTTCCTGTGTTCTCGAGAGAATTAGTTCTTTTGTCTCCAGGATTGAATGGCCAGTTTGGATAGCTGGAATTCATTGTATTTCACGTATCTCCGAGGGAGTATGTGTATGACCCATCACTGGTTGTAGAATCAGCAGTTCAGATGGATTTGGAAGTTGAGCTAGACTTGAGTGTGATCTGATATTTTGTTCAGATTAGTAGATCTAGAGAAGAGAGGAGCTCTGGATCATAGTGGTATTGTTAATTTAGATTCTGTAGAGCGAGTATTCCAGTGATTTATACTTGGGAAACTCTAGATAGTGTTATGAAGTCTATCCTGATTTGTATCAGGATAGTTAGTTAGGTTTGTTTGAATGAATTGGTTGCTATGATTGTTAGTAACTGGATGATATGTATGCTTTGTTGTTTGAAATTAAAATTTTTGCTGGATTATTAAATTATCTTTGCTTTTAAATTTCGGGGACGAAATTCTTTTAAGGGGGGAGGAATGTGATGACCTGGAATTTTGGGCAATATAAATTTAATAATATTTATTAATAATTAAATTGGATTGATAATTTTCCTTTATAATTTTAACGTAAATTGGTAAATTTAATCTTTTAAAGGCTAATAAATATTTAATTTGGCAATACCTATTTATATCTTTTCTAAATTTTAATATTGGTAAGATTTGTCTTTCAATGCTAATAAAAATATATTCTATTTATAATGTATATATGTATATACATTGTAAATAGGAAGTCTTTGATTAAAATTTAATAATAAAAGATATGATTTCAAATTATAATATATATGTATGTATATATTGTGATTTGAAGCTTTGGTTTAAATTTAATATTTTTTCAAAAGCTAATTTAAGGTTAATTTTATATTTTCAAAATATAGGATAATTATTTATTTTTAAAGTATGATAGTTTAAATAAGATTTAATAAAAGATTTTATTTTGTTTTCTTTTAAAAAAAAGTACTTAATCTAAAATGGTTATAAATATATATAGTTTTAAATTAAAACTTTCTTTTTAGTACCTTTTTAATTTAAAGGGTTTGTAAACATAAATGAATATAAATAAAAATTCCATATTACATAAATATAAAATATAATTACTTTTATAATATGGTTTTAAACATAATTATGCAAGGGTTTTAACACTTGTAAGCATAAGAAAATTTATATAGAAATGTATTAGGACATTTGTAAGCATATAAAACAAGTTTGGACATTTGTAAAATGATTTAAGCATGCAAGTACATTTGTAATGCAATAAAAAAATACAAGTGGCATACTCTTTCTTAGTTAAAATTGAAATTTTAAATAAATATGTAATAGTAAGAAACCTGGCTTTTATTTTCTCAGTTCAAATCTTTTTCTTTCTAAAACTTTTTCTTCTTCCTAAACTAAAATCTGGAAACCAAACTGAAATCAAAACAAGTTGTGAGAAACCCAAAAGCAATAACTACCATAATTATTTCATTTTCAACCTGAGATATTTCAAATCAAGATGAAGATTCAACAGTAAACTTCAACACCAGATTTAAATTTCAACAAGCAAAGAGAAATTCTCGAGTCTGGAAAACAAGCTTGGAAACAAAAATATGTTCTCTGTCCTCTACTTTAAACTGGTGAGTAAACTTTATTTTAAAAGCAGTTTAAAATCTATGATCATAACCAGATGCTTATGATGGATTGTGTGGGAATATGGTTGCTTATGTTTATGTGTATGAATGCATGTATGTATATATATGATGTGCTGTGTATATATCTGGATGCATGCCTGGAAAATGAAGTTCATCTCTCTGTTTAAAACTTTGGTGAATAAACATTAAATTTTAAAAACAGTTTTGAAAATTTGTGAATATGTTTAAATGTTGGTGATGAATTTTTGAAAGAAAAATATGGTTTGTATATGTTTATACATGAGAATGTATGTGTGTATGAGTGAAATTGCCTGTTCAAAACTGTGATATCTCGGAAATTTGGGGCAATATCAATTTAATAATCTGTTTAAATAATTAAATTGATTGATAATTTTTGATGATAAATATTTGAATTGATTTAAAAATCTAATTAAATGAATATTTAATTAGTGAATTTATCCTTTAAAAATTAATAAGATGATTTCTATTTATAATATATATATAATTGTATATATTGTAGATAGATAAGCTTGGGTTTGTAATATAATAAATAAATAAAATCTTGTTTTAAATTTCTAAATAATATATATATATTGATAGTTTGGAGATTTGGATTTATTTAATATTAGCTTTTCAAAGCTATAAAAACAAAATAACTATATGGTTTTAAACTAGATTAATAATAAGGAATATTTTATATTGCTAAATAAATATGGATTTAAGAATATATATAAGTTTAAATACAATTCACACAAGAGATGTTAATTCATTTAATAATAGTAGTAATTTATAATCTTCTTTATAAATTATTTTAAATTGACAAATTTGTTATTTCTAAAACAATATTAATAATGTATTGTTTTGTTTAATAGATATGAATAGATTTGTAAGAAATTGAATGGTTATTTTAAATTTGAATGTGTTGTTTAAATTTACTTTAATTTGGATTTTTAAATATAATTTGCATTTGAATTTAAATTAAATTTGAAATTCAAAAGAGGTAAGATTTTAAATAGTTTTGGATTTTTAAATTATATGGATAAACTTTTATTTATAAGTATAATTGGTATATCTCTTTAAAAAGTTATCTATATATATATAGATAAGTAATTGTATTTAATAAATAAAGAAAAGGGTTTTATTTACATTAACAATAAATAAAACTAATTAAAGGACATGTGTTAAGTAAGTATTAATTCAAAAGACAAATGTTAAGAGTTTTTACAAGTGTCATTTTTGTTTTTAGAATCAATTCAGCCTACATATACATATTTTCATCTCTTCCTTTCTTTCGAATCTTCAATTCTAAAATCTGAAATTCATTTCCACTTCTAAGAGCAAAACCAGAAAATAAATTCTCAAAAACAAACCCTGTAACCAAAGTCTCCAAAGAAAATCTGTAATCAACATTCCTCAAAACCAAATTCCTCAAACAAAAATCTGTAATGCATTTTCCAAATCAAAGTCTTTTAGTCTGCCTGTAATTCATTTTCAAAAAAATATAAATCAAAGCCTGCAAATTCTTTAATCTGGAATCAAGTCTGTAGCCTGCATCTTTTCAAATCTGGAAGCAAGCAACCTGATTTAGAGCAACATCTCAATAATCAAAGCATGCATGCAAGTTTTCCAGCAAGCATTCAAGTTTTAATAGCTAAGACATTCAGATCTTAAAAATTCAAAAGCTTTTCAAATTAAAACCTGGAAAGTTTCTCTGTTCACTTTTAAAAGGTGAGTAACTTTCATTTTTAAAACTTAAAGTATATGATATATGTTTGCATGTGATAATATTGGCTTGTATTTTAGTTTTTAATTTGAACTTATATGAATTAGTATAAATATATGTATGAGCCTGTCAGTTTACACATAAAAACCTATTCTCTGTTATTTATCAAGTAGGTAAATAATTTAAATTAAAAGCTAAGTATATATAGCGGTTCATTTGTGAAGTCTGAGATAAATGATGCTTTGTTGTGCATATATAGGAGCTATCTCTGTGTTTATGAATGTTTATAAGTGTGCATGCCTGTTTGTATTTAAAACCATCTCTGTTATTGGTTCAGAACATAGAAGTTTGATTAAAATCCAAAATCTAATCATCTAATCTTTATTAGGCTTAGAGATTCAAACATTATATGTTTGTTAAATCATAAATTTAAGTCTAAAATTTATTAAAAGCCATATGGATTTGAATTTGTCCTGAAATCATGAAATGCAGTTGCAGTTTTAAAATACATGTTAAATCGAGTATTATAATTTGATAATCTAATTACATAACTTAAAACATCTTTGAAAAATATGATTTTTAAGATAAAAGTCAGGAATTCTAGTTTAGGCTTTTTTGTGAAATTCTAAGATGACTGGAAAGTGGTTTAGAGGCAATTTCTGGTGATCATTGGGAGATGAGGGATCAGGGTTTCATCTAGAGGTGGAGGAATGTGCGGTGAGATCAGGAAAAATGTCTATTGGGTGGTTTAAGCACTGGGGCATTGGGAATTGATCAGGGAAGTTTATAACCCTAGTTTATAGGTAGATCGGAATTTTGGTTTTCTCGGTTGCTATGGTGGATCGAGTGTCATCAATTTCTGGGATTTGGAAGTGTAGACGTTGTCAAAGTCGTGGCAGGAAGCGCAGACGTTCTGATGATCGGAGGTGTGGATTCGAGTTGCTTTCAGATTGAAGAGTTGTTCCAGGATTTGGTCGAGAATTGCTCGAATTCGATGGTGATGCTTGTTCGTGGTTCTGGAGGTCGCGATCGTGGATGATGGTCGAAGTCGACATGCTAGTGATGGTACTGATGGTCTGAGGCGATCGTTTCGCCTGTGCACGTGCACATGTACGGTTCGAACATCTGGAAGAATTTGAGTTAGAGGAAGAAGATAAGGCATACTCGAGTAAGTTGATGAGTGACTCGAAGTCGTGCTCGAGGAAACGGGATTCTGGCTCGGGTTCGTGGCAGAGGAACTCGCGTGAGTTTAAAACTGTTTTAAAATTTTAAAAACATAACAAAGTTTAATAAAGAGGGGAAGGGAAAAACTCGAAGCTGGTCACGCGGTTTCCAGTTTTTACTCGGAGAAGTTTAGATAAGGCTCGGGTAGGTTTTGTTTGCAGTTTTTAAACCTGACAGGGTTTTTAAAATTTAAATTGAGTTTAAAATGTAAAGCAGGTTTTAAAAACACAGTTGTAAATCAAAATTTTAAGTAGGAATTCAAATTTAAAATTTGTATTCTAGTTGGAAATAAATAAGTTTTTATTTTAATTTAAAATGTTTTAAATATATTTAAATGAATTGGTTAAAACTCTTAAAGTTTCTTTTAAATGATAAATGTTCTTTAACATTTGGATTTAAAAAGGATTTTGTAAATTTGATTTAAAATTGGATAAAGTTAAACCTGTAATTATTTTAAATCTTTAAATTGAAATGAATTAAAAAGGAAGTTTAAAAAAAAAAGTAAATTGATTCCAAGTCTTTTGATAATGATAATTAAAGTAGTTATGAAGGCTAATCTCTAATTTAGAGATTAATTAAGATTTAATTATATAGGAGTGATTAAATTAATAAGGTAATTAAAGAATAATTGATAATTTAATTAATTAATTGGTAATTAAGAGTTTATTAAGTTGTTTTAATAAATAATTGATTAAAGATTAATTACCTAAAGTAATAATTAAAGAATTGATAAAAATTAATGAGGATCATTAATTAAGGATTATTAAATAATTAATGAATGGGATTAATTTTGATAATCAAATAGATTAATTAACTAATAATAATCATTTTATGAAATTGGTTAAGTATAATTACTTAATGGAAGTAATTAAAGGAATTAATTACTTAAGGTAATTAATCATATAAATTTGATAAGTTAAATTAATTAGTTA
This sequence comes from Allium fistulosum, assembly GCA_030737815.1. Lineage (NCBI taxonomy): Eukaryota > Viridiplantae > Streptophyta > Magnoliopsida > Asparagales > Amaryllidaceae > Allium > Allium fistulosum. The sequence continues at coordinate 157,108,250 of CM060901.1, forward strand.
AATTAATTTAAGATAAATCACTTGGTGATTTGATAATTACTTAAATGTAATTGGTGAAGTGTAATTACTTAGGAAAGTAATTAAAGTTAATTAGTGGATGTAATTAACTAAAGAAGATTTTATAATGAAAGTAATTTGAGTTTAATTACTTTGTATAATTAATCAAGGGATTAATTAAAAGATAATTAATTAATGAGTAATTAATTTATGGAAAAGTAATTAAGGGTAGTTAATTACTAAATGTGATTAATCAAAGGTGATTAATAAATATGGTTTAATTAAAGATTAATTATTAAATATAATTAATTTAAATGGAGTAATTAAGGATCATTAATTAATATAATTAATGATGTAATTAAGAGTTGATTAATTTAAATTAATTAATCAATAATTAGTGATTAAATTAATTAATTAATTGCAATTAATTAAGGATTAATGTAATTAAATATAGTTAATTAATTAATGAAGTAATTAAAGATTAATTACTGAAATGGTTTAAGATAATTTATTTGTGAAATTAATTAAGGATTAATTACTTAAAGCAATTACAGGATTATTAATCAAAAATGATTAATTAAGACGATACTTAGAGTATGATTAATTAATTGGTTTAATTAATAATTAAGTAAGAAGGATTTATAAAATGAAGTAATTAATTTAATTCACTTTAAATTGATTAGAGATGATATAAATCATTACTTAAGGATGATGAATGATATTGAATGCTTTGCATTGTTTGATATCTCTGATGAGATATGATTGATCTGTGATATAGATGTTTGGTTGGATTGAAATGATAATATGAATTATCTGTTTGGATGATAATATGGATTATCTATTGTAAATTATCTATCTGTGTGTAGTATAGATAAGAATTGAATTGTTTTAACCTTAAAACAACTTGGCCTTTAAAAGATACGTTTTGGATTTCGATGAGACCGGGATCGGGTTTCCGTATACCGGAATTCCAGGTCTGGAGACCCGAATATCACATCGATCCAAATTAACGATAGGTCGTGAATCTCAAGTGAAGATGAAGATTCAGAGTGCAAGGGTTATTGTCGTTAACTCTGAGGGTGATTCCAAAACGAGTGTAACGAGATAATGCCTTCGGTTTCGTTCGAACCCGGAACGAACTTGTATGGATTGAATGCTTTCAGCACATCGTCAGGCGGACGATGAGCATTCTAAGTGATATGTTCTGATTAAAGGTAATCGTAACCTCAAGCCTCATCAACCGGGAATGGCTAAAACAGGGGAGGTGCAGCAAGGCTTCGTGGGTAGCACCCACTGAGAGCAAGATAGATCCCTGTCTAGAGGTCCCTTTTCTTTTCATTCGGCTTAGTGTGTGGTTGGTCGCGCCAACTACGGGGTTATCTTGTTCGGGATTATCCAGTAAGGGATGGTTCCGGCTTTGTGTTGCAGGGGAGCGGGCGTACTCCTCGGTACGGTGATCTAGGCCACGTACTGTGATGGGCGGTACCCCAGTAGCCCTGCCATTGTATGGAATCCAAACTCCAATAAGTGCCGTACGTATTAGTTGTGCCCAACTATGTTGAAATGTGAGATGTAAGCATTTCAGCTATTTCTATATTTTACTTGAAAACCCTAGACCCTATTATAATAAAATCAGATTTCCTATCAAATGTTTTGGTTAGCGTAAGGTAAAAACTTACCCATGTTTATTTGTGGGGAGTCTTACGTGATACTTTTTCTTTCTAAAGGTTTTGAAGTTAAGCAAGTTTAACATGTTACTCACACCAGACCCATGTCTGACCCAAGTGTTTATTTATGTTTTATAAACTCTTGGGTACTCAAATTTTTTACGAGTAGCCAAGGGATTCAGGTTTAGCTTGACGAATTGTGGAGAAGCAATGGAGTAGGAGGCTTCAGCGTTGTAGATATATATAGTAGTTCCGCTGTGTCTGTATCTCTGTAGTGTATTGAGTTGAAATGTCTAGACAGATGTTTATAACTGTCTAGTAAGTGATGTATATGCTGTGTAACTCTGTAAATTGTTGTAAACTATGTAATAGTTTATGTTATTAATATAATTTATTCGTTCCGCTGTGAGATCGTTGTTGTTGTTTCTTTCTTTCTTCTCTTCTTTTCTATTTTCTACCCCTTTCTTTCTTCATAATGATGCGACTTTCTGGGCATAGGAAGTCGGGTCGTTTCATTTGGTATCAGAGCACTAGGTTGAGTGAATACCTAGGTTCGGAAGGATTGTTCATTAGAGATAGGATCTGTAGCAACCTGTTGAGTCTGAGTATATATATACGAGAGCGCGTATTTGTTAGTTATATAAAATGGTTTTATATTGTGTTAATTGATCGGTTGAGTGGTATATGGATTCTGGTCAATACGAGTAGCTAACGTTATTGATAGGGATCTCTAAACACTTGGACCAGGCCAACGGACACAATATTGTTTTAAAAAGGTAGATGAAATAATTTTACCCAGATATAATTTCTATATAAAAAAATGTGTCATTTTAAATGTATATGATATTTGTATTGATTGGTTGAGATGATAATAATTTATCATCTAGGATTAGGAGTCTGAGTGTTGAGGTTGGAAGTGTATCTGCCGAGACGGTGTTGGGTCTACAGTCTTTCCCGAGTAAGCTTTGCAGTTGTGTAAGGATTTCACAATCTCTGAAGAAAACCTGTTAAGGTTCGGAGTTTATCTTTGTAGTTGGATGAGTAGAGCTAGATCTGTCGGTTGAGCAGAAGCGAGTGGTGGTATCTTGATACTTCAGGAAGAAGTAGCTGTGTGATGAGACGCAGTGAATATGGATGTTCCCGAAGATGTTTTCTTTGGAACAAGTTAATGAAGTATGTCTGCTTCAGTGTTGTGGCTGAGTTCAGCATGGTGATTCTGTTTAGTTTGGGTCTGAGTTTCTTGAAGAAGCTTTGGATAAGGAAGTCTTTGGCATCTGTGGCAGCAGTGCAGCTCGGAGTGTTCTGTATTGGCAGGAAGTTTTCTGGCTGAGCAGTTTTTCTGAAGTTGAAGTTCAGAAGCAGTAGAGTATATCCATTTCTTCGATGAATTGGATAGTTAAGTGTAAGCTGTTCTGATTGGTAAAGAGAGAATAGTTTTCTTTGCATTTTGGCTGGGTTGATCGCAAAAGTGACTTGCGATTGCTGAGTATTCTCTTGAGTTATCTGAGATTTTCTGGGATGTGTTGTCCAGTTTGTGCTTGTGTTCTTCATCAGCATTCTTATCTACTCTAGATCAGAGTGGTGTAGCGGAAGCAGTTTGGCGAGTGCTCCTGTTTGTCTTTTCCAGATAGGAGAAGTTAGTTCAGTCTTCTGATGTTTGTGAGTAGAGTTGGTGTTTTTGGTCTTAGTTGATTAGGAAGGATTTGTAGGAAGCCCAGGATTGTCTGAAGGATTTTGTGGATAAGAGACGGAGGAATTTGGAATTCGAAGTTGGAAACTTTGTTATTATTGAAATTTTCTCTGGTAAAAAGGGAGTTATCAGATTGGGTAAGTCTGGGAAGTCAGTTCCGAGGAATATTGGATCTTTTCTGTGTTCTGATTTGGATAAGTGCTTTGATCTACTGGATTGAATTGTCAGTTTGGATAACTGGAATTCATTGTGTTTTACGTATCTCTGAGGGAGTACGTGTTTGATCTATCTCTGGTTTTGGAATCAGCAGTTCTGGAGGATTTGATTATTGAGTCAGACTCGTCTGTAGTCTGATATCTTGTTTAGTTTTGTAGATCTAGATGAGTAGGAGTTCTGTAGCTTAGTAGTGTTGATTATTTGGATTCTGTAGAGCGAGTATCCCGGTATATATATATACTTAGGGAAACTCGAGGAAATTCTATCCAAATTTTTGTTTGGATAATTAGAATTGTTTGATTGGATGAATTGTTTGCTATGGTTATTAGCATTTGGATGATAATATATGTTTGTGATTTAAATAGATTATTAAATTACCTTTGTTTTAAATTTCGGGGACGAAATTATTTTAAGGGGGGAGGAATGTGATATCCCGGAAATTTGGGGCAATATCAATTTAATAATCTGTTTAAATAATTAAATTGATTCATAATTTTTGATGATAAATATTTGAATTGATTTAATAATCTAATTAAATGAATATTTAATTAGTGAATTTATCCTTTAAAAATTAATAAGATGATTTCTATTTATAATATATATATAATTGTATATATTGTAGATAGATAAGCTTGGGTTTGTAATATAATAAATAAATAAAATCTTGTTTTAAATTTCTAAATAATATATATATTGATAGTTTAGAGATTTGGATTTATTTAATATTAGCTTTTCAAAGCTATAAAAACAAAATAACTATATGGTTTTAAACTAGATTAATAATAAGGAATATTTTATATTGCTAAATAAATATGGATTTAAGAATATATATATAAGTTTAAATACAATTCACACATGAGATGTTAATTCATTTAATAATAGTAGTAATTTATAATCTTCTTTATAAATTATTTTAAATTGACAAATTTGTTATTTCTAAAACAATATTAATAATGTATTGTTTTGTTTAATAGATATGAATAGATTTGTAAGAAATTGAATGGTTATTTTAAATTTGAATGTGTTGTTTAAATTTACTTTAATTTGGATTTTTAAATATAATTTGCATTTGAATTTAAATTAAATTTGAAATTCAAAAGAGGTAAGATTTTAAATAGTTTTGGATTTTTAAATTATATGGATAAACTTTTATTTATAAGTATAATTGGTATATCTCTTTAAAAAGTTATCTATATATATATAGATAAGTAATTGTATTTAATAAATAAAGAAAAGGGTTTTATTTACATTAACAATAAATAAAACTAATTAAAGGACATGTGTTAAGTAAGTATTAATTCAAAAGACAAATGTTAAGAGTTTTTACAAGTGTCATTTTTGTTTTTAGAATCAATTCAGCCTACATACACATATTTTCATCTCTTCCTTTCTTTCGAATCTTCAATTCTAAAATCTGAAATTCATTTCCACTTCTAAGAGCAAAACCAGAAAATAAATTCTCAAAAACAAACCCTGTAACCAAAGTCTCCAAAGAAAATCTGTAATCAACATTCCTCAAAACCAAATTCCTCAAACAAAGATCTGTAATGCATTTTCCAAATCAAAGTCTTTTAGTCTGCCTGTAATTCATTTTCAAAAAAATATAAATCAAAGGCTGCAAATTCTTTAATCTGGAATCAAGTCTGTAGCCTGCATCTTTTCAAATCTGGAAGCAAGCAACCTGATTTAGAGCAACATCTCAATAATCAAAGCATGCATGCAAGTTTTCCAGCAAGCATTCAAGTTTTAATAGCTAAGACATTCAGATCTTAAAAATTCAAAAGCTTTTCAAATTAAAACCTGGAAAGTTTCTCTGTTCACTTTTAAAAGGTGAGTAACTTTCATTTTTAAAACTTAAAGTATATGATATATGTTTGCATGTGATAATATTGGCTTGTATTTTAGTTTTTAATTTGAACTTATATGAATTAGTATAAATATATGTATGAGCCTGTCAGTTTACACATAAAAACCTATTCTCTGTTATTTATCAAGTAGGTAAATAATTTAAATTAAAAGCTAAGTATATATGGCTGTTCATTTGTGAAGTCTGAGATAAATGATGCTTTGTTGTGCATATATAGGAGCTATCTCTGTGTTTATGAATGTTTATAAGTGTGCATGCCTGTTTGTATTTAAAACCATCTCTGTTATTGGTTCAGAACATAGAAGTTTGATTAAAATCCAAAATCTAATCATCTAATCTTTATTAGGCTTAGAGATTCAAGCATTATATGTTTGTTAAATCATAAATTTAAGTCTAAAATTTATTAAAAGCCATATGGATTTGAATTTGTCCTGAAATCATGAAATGCAGTTGCAGTTTTAAAATACATGTTAAATCGAGTATTATAATTTGATAATCTAATTACATAACTTAAAACATCTTTGAAAAATATGATTTTTAAGATAAAAGTCAGGAATTCTAGTTTAGGCTTTTTTGTGAAATTCTAAGATGACTGGAAAGTGGTTTAGAGGCAATTTCTGGTGATCATTGGGAGATGAGGGATCAGGGTTTCATCTAGAGGTGGAGGAATGTGCGGTGAGATCAGGAAAAATGTCTATTGGGTGGTTTAAGCACTGGGGCATTGGGAATTGATCAGGGAAGTTTATAACCCTAGTTTATAGGTAGATCGGAATTTTGGTTTTCTCGGTTGCTATGGTGGATCGAGTGTCATCAATTTCTGGGATTTGGAAGTGTAGACGTTGTTGAAGTCGTGGCAGGAAGCGCAGACGTTCTGATGATCGGAGGAGTGGATTCGAGTTGCTTTCAGATTGAAGAGTTGTTCCAGGATTTGGTCGAGAATTGCTCGAATTCGATGGTGATGCTTGTTCGTGGTTCTGGAGGTCGCGATCGTGGATGATGGTCGAAGTCGACATGCTAGTGATGGTACTGATGGTCTGAGGCGATCGTTTCGCCTGTGCACGTGCACATGTACGGTTCGAACATCTGGAAGAATTTGAGTTAGAGGAAGAAGATAAGGCATACTCGAGTAAGTTGATGAGTGACTCGAAGTCGTGCTCGAGGAAACGGGATTCTGACTCGGGTTCGTGGCAGAGGAACTCGCGTGAGTTTAAAACTGTTTTAAAATTTTAAAAACATAACAAAGTTTAATAAAGAGGGGAAGGGAAAAACTCGAAGCTAGTCACGCGGTTTCCAGTTTTTACTCGGAGAAGTTTAGATAAGGCTCGGGTAGGTTTTGTTTGCAGTTTTTAAACCTGACAGGGTTTTTAAAATTTAAATTGAGTTTAAAATGTAAAGCAGGTTTTAAAAACACAGTTGTAAATCAAAATTTTAAGTAGGAATTCAAATTTAAAATTTGTATTCTAGTTGGAAATAAATAAGTTTTTATTTTAATTTAAAATGTTTTAAATATATTTAAATGAATTGGTTAAAACTCTTAAAGTTTCTTTTAAATGATAAATGTTCTTTAACATTTGGATTTAAAAAGGATTTTGTAAATTTGATTTAAAATTGGATAAAGTTAAACCTGTAATTATTTTAAATCTTTAAATTGAAATGAATTAAAAAGGAAGTTTAAAAAAAAAAGTAAATTGATTCCAAGTCTTTTGATAATGATAATTAAAGTAGTTATGAAGGCTAATCTCTAATTTAGAGATTAATTAAGATTTAATTATACAGGAGTGATTAAATTAATAAGGTAATTAAAGAATAATTGATAATTTAATTAATTAATTGGTAATTAAGAGTTTATTAAGTTGTTTTAATAAATAATTGATTAAAGATTAATTACCTAAAGTAATAATTAAAGAATTGATAAAAATTAATGAGGATCATTAATTAAGGATTATTAAATAATTAATGAATGGGATTAATTTTGATAATCAAATAGATTAATTAACTAATAATAATCATTTTATGAAATTGGTTAAGTATAATTACTTAATGGAAGTAATTAAAGGAATTAATTACTTAAGGTAATTAATCATATAAATTTGATAAGTTAAATTAATTAGTTAAATTAATTTAAGATAAATCACTTGGTGATTTGATAATTACTTAAATGTAATTAGTGAAGTGTAATTACTTAGGAAAGTAATTAAAGTTAATTAGTGGATGTAATTAACTAAAGAAGATTTTATAATGAAAGTAATTTGAGTTTAATTACTTTGTATAATTAATCAAGGGATTAATTAAAAGATAATTAATTAATGAGTAATTAATTTATGGAAAAGTAATTAAGGGTAGTTAATTACTAAATGTGATTAATCAAAGGTGATTAATAAATATGGTTTAATTAAAGATTAATTATTAAATATAATTAATTTAAGTGGAGTAATTAAGGATCATTAATTAATATAATTAATGATGTAATTAAGAGTTGATTAATTTAAATTAATTAATCAATAATTAGTGATTAAAGTAATTAATTAATTGTAATTAATTAAGGATTAATGTAATTAAATATAGTTAATTAATTAATGAAGTAATTAAAGATTAATTACTGAAATGGTTTAAGATAATTTATTTGTGAAATTAATTAAGGATTAATTACTTAAAGCAATTAAAGGATTATTAATCAAAAATGATTAATTAAGACGATACTTAGAGTATGATTAATTAATTGGTTTAATTAATAATTAAGTAAGAAGGATTTATAAAATGAAGTAATTAATTTAATTCACTTTAAATTGATTAGAGATGATATAAATCATTACTTAAGGATGATGAATGACATTGAATGCTTTGCATTGTTTGATATCTCTGATGAGATATGATTGATCTGTGATATAGATGTTTGGTTGGATTGAAATGATAATATGAATTATCTGTTTGGATGATAATATGGATTATCTATTGTAAATTATCTATCTGTGTGTAGTATAGATAAGAATTGAATTGTTTTAACCTTAAAACAACTTGGCCTTTAAAAGATACGTTTTGGATTTCGATGAGACCGGGATCGGGTTTCCGTATACCGGAATTCCAGGTCTGGAGACCCGAATACCACATCGATCCAAATTAACGATAGGTCGTGAATCTCAAGTGAAGATGAAGATTCAGAGTGCAAGGGTTATTGTCGTTAACTCTGAGGGTGATTCCAAAACGAGTGTAACGAGATAATGCCTTCGGTTTCGTTCGAACCCGGAACGAACTTGTATGGATTGAATGCTTTCAGCACATCGTCAGGCGGACGATGAGCATTCTAAGTGATATGTTCTGATTAAAGGTAATCGTAACCTCAAGCCTCATCAACCGGGAATGGCTAAAACAGGGGAGGTGCAGCAAGGCTTCGTGGGTAGCACCCACTGAGAGCAAGATAGATCCCTGTCTAGAGGTCCCTTTTCTTTTCATTCGGCTTAGTGTGTGGTTGGTCGCGCCAACTACGGGGTTATCTTGTTCGGGATTATCCAGTAAGGGATGGTTCCGGCTTTGTGTTGCAGGGGAGCGGGCGTACTCCTCGGTACGGTGATCTAGGCCACGTACTGTGATGGGCGGTACCCCAGTAGCCCTGCCATTTTATGGAATCCAAACTCCAATAAGTGCCGTACGTATTAGTTGTGCCCAACTATGTTGAAATGTGAGATGTAAGCATTTCAGCTATTTCTATATTTTACTTGAAAACCCTAGACCCTATTATAATAAAATCAGATTTCCTATCAAATGTTTTGGTTAGCGTAAGGTAAAAACTTACCCATGTTTATTTGTGGGGAGTCTTACGTGATACTTTTTCTTTCTAAAGGTTTTGAAGTTAAGCAAGTTTAACCTGTTACTCACACCAGCCCCATGTCTAACCCAAGTGTTTATTTCTGTTTTATAAACTCTTGGGTACTCAAATTTTTTACGAGTAGCCAAGGGATTCAGGTTTAGCTTGACGAATTGTGGAGAAGCAATGGAGTAGGAGGCTTCAGCGTTGTAGATATATATAGTAGTTCCGCTGTGTCTGTATCTCTGTAGTGTATTGAGTTGAAATGTCTAGACAGATGTTTATAACTGTCTAGTAAGTGATGTATATGCTGTGTAACTCTGTAAATTGTTGTAAACTATGTAATAGTTTATGTTATTAATATAATTTATTCGTTCCGCTGTGAGATCGTTGTTGTTGTTTCTTTCTTTCTTCTCTTCTTTTCTATTTTCTACCCCTTTCTTTCTTCATAATGATGCGACTTTCTGGGCATAGGAAGTCGGGTCGTTTCAAAAACTGTGTGAATGAATATAACTCCTCTGTTCATTATCCAGGTTTTTAAATTTATAGAAAAATTCAAAATCTTCCAATCTAATCCATATTAGACTTCGATATTTAAATGAAAGTTGATTGCTAAAGTATAATGAAGATTAAAAAAATAATTTTAGGATTTTGAATTCAACAAATAATTTTTTTAAAATGGAAATAACAGTGAAATTCGTATATATGATAAAAATCAACCAACTTAATTTTAGATTTGAATGGCATGATTGTGTTTGTAGCAGGAAATCATGAATTTAAATGGTATAACAATGATTTTTAGATCAGTATTCATTGTGTTTTTCTGAGATGATCGGAATTGGCACTTTCGCCAAATTCCGACGAACGGAAAAGACTTGGGCATTAGGCTTTGGTCTGGAGGAAGATGGTAGCTCGACGATCAAGGGAAAAATGGTCGCTAGATTTTTCATGCGACGTGGAGGCCGGAAATAGGTGAAGCAGGGTTTTATTACCGGTTTAAGTTGTCGATGTTGTAGGAGCTCGTACGGCGGCTAGGGTGGACCGGAGTGGTTCGCGATGGGAAATTGGAGTCTGGAAGGAGTGTCGAGGCTACGATGAAGTGGGTAGGTGATCTCGAGGTCAGAGACGACGGGAAGGAGGGGATTTTCGACAATGGTGTTTCAAGTCTTGATCGAGAGTGGTTCGTTTCCGATTCGTATGGGTTGTGTCTGGAAGGAGTGGAGTGCGTATATTCTCGGGTTTGGCTCGAGTTTTCTGTGGTTTGGCTCGAAGCAGAAGACAGTGGGATCTCGCTCGCGAGTGATATGGGGAGAAATTGAGGTAGCTCGGGTAAATCGTGGAATTACTCGGGTTGTTTGGTTTAAGTGTTCTGGGTTTTTAAATTGAGAGCTTGGATTTTACAAATGTTTTCAAGTTCAAAGCAAAGTAAACAAGTTTTTAAGTTATGAAAATAATTTTTTTTCAAAGATGAATGTTTAACAAGTTTTAAAATATATAAAGAAGATAAGTTTTAAAAGGTAGGATAAGTGGGTTTCAAAAAGGATTATGTATTAAAATTTATTAAACAACTTTGAAAAGTTTTCAAAGATTTAAAAGGTTAAATTAAAATGTTTAAATTGTTTTGTTCTTAAGTAAAATTATATATTTCAAGTATATAAATTGATTTCTAAATTGGTTTTTAAATGAAATAAATTGATAGAAATAAGTATTTAATTTAAATAAAGAGTTTATCTTTAAAAGTGGAGATTAATCAAGATAATTAATGAGTAAAATAAATTAAATATTTATTACTTGTTGTAATTAAGGATAATTACTAAATGAAGTAATTAGCGGAAATGAAGGTAATTAAGAAATAAATTAATTAAAGATTAAGTGATGATTAATTGATTAATTAATTAATGTAATTAATTTTAGGTTAATTAATAAGTCTAATTAATTAAAGATAATCACTTATGATTAATTAAGTGTAATTATTTAGTAAAGTAATTAATGGATAATTACTGAATGTAATTAAGAAAAGATAAATTACTTATGGAAGTAGTTAAATGGAAGTGATTAAGGGTTAATCACTTGATGTTATTAATTAAAGTATTAATTAATATAATTGATTTGAAGTTAATTAATTAAAGAGTAATTAATTAATTAAAGGATTAAGGTTAATTGTTAACTCCCTTTTAGCAACGACTTACGAGTTAAAAAGCCTAAAACCTAAGGGGACTCGACGACTTACGACCTAGTGATAAGAGAGGACTTACGACCTAACTGCTGAAGCAACCTACAGGAAGCTATGATTTAACGAGTTAACGACTTACGACCTAAGTGGTCTTAACGACTTAACCGTTGAAGACAAGCCTACTCCGCGACCTAAAAGCTTCACGAGTTAGTAGACTCAAACCTACAGTGGGTTACGACTTAACAGTCTACGACTTAAAGAGTTAAGAGGTTTCCGACTTAACTACTCAGCAAGTTAAAGGCTCTACGACTCATCAGGTCTGTACGACTCATCAGGTCTGTACGACTCATCAGGCTTACGACTCATCAGGTCTGTACGACTCATCAAGTTAACTCTTCTACGACTTAAGAGACTCAGCGACTTAACTGGCCTAGCGACCTAACTATCTGGAAGGCCTTAAGTCGTCTACGACTCATGGTTTGCTATAAGTCGTCAACGACTCATAATTGGCTATAAGTGGCCTACGGCTTAAGAGCTTCACGACTCAACGAGACAAGCTTTCTACGACTCATGGTCTTACGACTCATCAGGTTCAACGAGTCATGGAGATTTACGACTCATGAGAACTGACGACTCATGAGGTCCTACGGCTCATCACTCTTACGACTCATGAGAACTGACGACTCATGAGGTCCTACGGCTCATCACTCTTACGACTCATGAGAACTGACGACTCAGGAAGTCTTACGACTCATCAAGTTTACGACTTAAGGGCTATCAAACTGGAACCCAAGGCCCTGGCCTGTGCTACTTTGATCTGATGAGTCGACTACGACTTAGCACTTCTCTTCCAACTGAGCCGCAAGATGGACCATAAGGCGCCCACGAGACATCATAAGTCGAATACGAGTCACGACTTACCATGAGTCGGTCACGACTCATGACTTGGCCAAATCGAGAGCTCAGAAATCTGCTCCTATAAATAGGCCACCACTTCCAACATGAAGGGGACTTTTTTTGGCAACTCATTTCTCCAAGCGCCGTTACGCTGTCGAAGCCTCCTCTCATTCAGCAATCTAAGATCCTCAAGCATTCGAGACACTACAACAATCTTCGAGAAGAGCTCCTAACATCCTACATGGATTCGTCGAGTTTCATCGTCAAAGATTGAGCTAGTAGTCAAGAGTGCTTTCATAATCAAGTTGCATTGTATTTTGAAGGATATTGTATCGAATTGTAACCGAATCAGCAATAAGAGACTATAAAGTGGACGTAGGCTCAATTACGGGCTGAACCACTATAAATCTGTTGTTCATTTACTGCATTTCTGCTATTTTCCTGCTTAATTTCTGTTCCCGTCACACGGGTGGTGCTTTCACGATCTTATTACACACACCGGGTGTTATCGTTCATATTTTAACGTTAACATTAATTAAATGTGATTAATTACTAGTTAAGGTAATTAATTAAAAAAGAGTAATTAATTTAGGAAGTAATTAAGGATCATTAATTAATATAATAAATGATGTAATTAAGGGTTGATTAATTAAGATAAATTAATCAATAATAAGTGATTAAAGAGTAATTAATTAATGTAATTAATTAAGGGTTAATGTAATTTATTAAGGGTTAATGTAATTAATTATAGTTAATTAAATTAATGAGTAATTAAAGGTTAATTACTGTAAATGGTTAAGAATGATTAATTTGTAAAATTAATTAAAGGCTAATTACTTGAATGTAATTTAAGGATAATAAATCAAGGATGATTAATTAAGATGGAAACTAGAAAATGATTAATTAATTGGTTTGTAATTAATTAATGGTTAAGATTAGCAAGATTTATAGAATGAAGTAATTAATTTAATTTATTTTAAATTAATTAGAGATGCAAGTAATTAATTTAATTCCTTTTAAATTAATTATAGATGGTGATTTATAAATCATTGCTTATGAATGTCTGAATGATATTAAATGCTTTGCATTGTTTGATATCTCTGATATGAGATAGGTAATGCTGTTTGATATGGATGCTTTGGTTGAATTATGATAATTATGTGAATTATCCATTTGTGATGATAATGTAGATTATCAATTGTGATATTGTGAATTATCTATCTGTGTGAATATAGATAATAGAATTGAATTGTTTTAACTTTAAAACAACTTGGCCTTTAAGATACGTTTTGGATTTTGATGAGACCGGGATCGGGTTTCCAGATTTGGATATCCGAAAACCACATCGATTCAAATTAATGATAGGTCGTGAAATCTCAAGTGAAGTGAAGACTCGAGGTGTAAGAACTATGTATCGTTAAAACTCTGTGGGTGATTCCAAAATGAGATAACGGAGATAGTACTTTCAGATTCAAGATGGAGATTCAGAATGCAAGGGTTATTGTCGTTAACTCTGAGGGTGATTCCAAAATGAGTGTAACGAGATAATGCCTTCGGTTTCGTTCGAACCCGGAACGAACTTGTACGGATTGAATGCTTTCAGAACATCGTCAGGAGGACGATGAGCATTCTAAGACAGATGTGTTCTATAAAGGTAATCGTAGCCTCAAGCCTCATCAATCGGGAATGGCTAAAACAGGGGAGGTGCAGCAAGGTTAGTGGGTAGCACCCAAGTAGGATAAGATTTCCCCTGTCTAGAAGTTCCTTTTTATTCGGCTTAGTGTATGGTTGGTCGCGCCAACTACGGGGTTTCTTATTCGGGAATTATCCAGTAAGGGGTGGTTCCGGCCTTGTGTTGCATGGGATTAGGAGTGATCCTCGGTACGGTGATCTAGGCCCCTTACTGTAATGGGCGGTACCCCAGTAGCCCTGCCATTGTATGGAATCCAATCTCCAATAAGTGATCTCGGACTTGATTGTATAACCCACTTTGTGGCTAGTATGCTGGAATTTAATAATGTAACAATTTCAGCTATATGAGTATTTATTTGAAAACCGTAGACCCTATTATAATATAATCGAATTTCTTATCAAATGTTTGGTTAGCGTAAGGTAAAAACTTACCCATGTTTATGTGTGGGAAGTCTTACGTGATACCTTTTGTTTTCAAAGGCTTTTCAAAGTTAAGCAACTTTAACCGTTTACTCACACCATACCCATGTCTGACCCAAGTGTTTATTTTTTGTTTTATTAAACTCTTGGGTACTCAATTTTGTATTGAGTAGTCGAGGTATTCAGGTTAGCTTTGACGAATTCTGGAGGAGATTTGGACCAAGAGGCTTCCACATGTAGATATATAGTGATTCCGCTGTGTTTGTGTTGAGTCTGTATCTCTGTGATGTTTGAGATGTATGATAGACAGGTGTTTATAATTGTCTAATATGAGATGTATAAGTTGTGTAACTCTGATGTATATGATACTATGTAATATCTTATGTGATATATTATATTTCATTCGTTCCGCTGTGAGATTCTTATTTGTTGTTGTTCTTTCTTTTCTATCTTTTCTTCTTCTATCCCTTTCTTTCTTAAATCATGATGCGTCTTTCTGGGCTAAGAAAGTCGGGTCGTGACAATATGGTAGTATTATAGGATTCAATATAATTTACATTGATTTTTGGCCATAAAACCTTGTCTAGCTCTAAATACATGTTAATCCATGCATATGGTATATATTGATTAGAAACCACCTTTGTTTATGTTCATATATTCATGCTATGTGTAGATCTATGTTAGAGATTGACTTGTTTATCTTATTTCTATGGATTGCATGTTTGAATGGATGAAATTGTTTATTGTTCTATGTGATTTGATGTTGTTTGTTAGTGTTTTGGATGTTTAGAAAGATAGGTAGGAGAATTTGGCATATTGGAGACAATTAAGATGATCAGAATTGGACAAAACTTAGAAGGGAGGCTCTGGAGTATGGGAAGAGCATAGGGTTCAAGTCACGAGCTCCAATTCATGAAGTACACATATCGGCACCGACATGTTTTTGTTGGTCCTATGGGTTATCAATTTGGGAGAGTGAGAGTAAGACTAGTGGAGGTTGCCTAAGGTGATGAATTGTTGATTGGCTAATTGGTAGAAGCTATGCCAACTTTTTTCTAGATCGTGTAGTGGAGTGCTTTAAAGAGGAGGCTTATTTCTATACCAAGATGTTTGGGATGGATTAGCTTGGCTTAAAGCATTTAGGCATGGGGCAATGAAGGAGTGGATGGAAACCCAGCCATTAGTTGGCTAAGTAAATAGATTGACACCGACATGAAGAGGTCGATACCGACTTGTCATAGTGAGTCCAATGGGGTGGAACTTTTGGGGAATGGTGTAGAGGTTCTATAGATTGTACTGAAGGTGTTGGCTTGTTCGCTTTAGGTTGGATGGTGATGTAACGGCATGATGATAAACTAGAATCTTTGGCTGTTGGCTCGTATTAGTAGTAGGTGTTGAAGACAGCAGCTTGATAATGGAGAGATCCTTATGATCAGGGAATGTGGAAGGGTTTCTCGTAAAAAATGGAAACTGGATTAAGCAAGAAGAGCTTGGTGTCCAAAAGGAGCAAAGGAGGGCTCAGATTAGTATGTGCTAAGAAATCGTTGATGCTTGGGCTATTTTCTTGTGTATTCAAAGCAGGGGTATTATAAGTAGGGATGTCCATGGATTGGTTGCGAGGATCTGAATACCCTGGAGTAGTGGCTTTGTGTCTAGTGTCTAGCTTTAGGGCTATGAGTCATGCAACGAGCTTTAGGCAACATGATACGAGAGTACACAGAGAAATGGGATTTCCATTAGTCCCTGGCGGTCAGAAAGCCATACAGTTATCATACTATAACAACCCACTCTAGAACATGCCTAAATTTCGACCTAGAAAAGGCCCATCGAAACTTAGATCCATTCTAAAGCTGGCCATTGGTTGGAAAAAGAAATAACAATACATAGTAATAACTATTCTTCCAGAACTCACAGCGGATGAAATGAAATATAGTATCAAATTCTACCCATTTATTTCGAAACCATTTGAAATGTCATAATACAAAACATCATAAAAACTGTCAAATAAGATATGTTACATCATTTTTCCAAATATATGGGTATAAAGTAAAAATAAACACAAAAGATAGTAATAGCTGCCACAAGCTTAAGGCACTCCACCTTCAAGCATCATCACCATTATTAGTCCGTCCTTACCTGTGTTGTAATGAGAAGGAAGTCAGAACAACAAATATCTAATGAATAAAAACCTCGAGTCTTACCATTTTAGTACTTGGGTAGTATATTTCAAAATAAGAATATGTGACGTACATAAAACCATTTAATACTTCTTATAAGGAAAGGAGGCGGGTCCACTATCAACCACTTAATAACTTCCATTTCTGAAGCAGGTTTCTAAATCCCATGACCCAAATCCCACGTCATAAATATCTAACAATGTGACAGATAATACCCAAACCTCTTAATAATTTTTATTGGAAAATATGCAAACTCTAGACATTTAAGACCTCAATTGAGGTAGACCCATCATTTAATACCTATTCCTAAGGAGGCCCCTCAAAGGTGACTAACTAGCTGACATCGCATGGAATACCTTGAGCCACTTATTACTTCTTTATGGAAAGGCGGGGCCCTTAATTAGTCACTTAATACCTTATCCTATAGCTGACCCTTATCGTGATACCACCTGTTGGCCAAAAAATGGTCGCCAACACCCAAAGTAATGTGAAAGCACCAGCCTTAACGGCAATCTAGAAAACAACAACACATTACAAAAATAAGTAGATAAAAAGAAAAGGAGATAAAAGAGACACGACATTTTTATAGTGGTTCGGCAAAATCTATGGCTTACATCCACTTTATAATTTATTTATCACTTGTGGTTTCATATTACAAGAGATTTTGAAGAGGAGAGGATAAGTCATATTTTCTGTTTCATTTTCTTCCCTTTTTCTTTTGCAATACAAGGTGTATTTATAGCTGTAAGCCTTGACCTAGTGATGGTGTGGAATTGTAGTGACGCTGACTAGGCTGATATTAATTGCACCATAATCTTCTTATTTAAGGTAAGGATGAAGCGAATTAAGGAATATTTGTTATGGAAATGGTTGGCATGAATTAGTAATAAATAAGAAGGTTATCATGGCATTTATTGGGCATTAAATCCAGCTTTAATGGGTAATAAATTGGTATTTATGTTGGAGATATAGCTGGTTTTTATTAAGTAATGAATTGGTATTTATGGTGGAGATATGGTTTCTTTTTATTAATTATTTGAGGTAATAAATGCAAGGAAATCAGGAAGTAAATCTTTAATTTCTTCTTCAAGGATGGTGACTAATTTGCTGGATAACATTTGCCCCCCGAAGTATGCCTTGTTGGCAACGAAGTATGCTTCGCTTAAGAACTTGTGTTGGTGAAAGCAAATTTGTTGGCATCAAATTCTCATCTCTCTGGATGTTTGACAGATGTTAAGTGTCGGACCATTCCTGCACAAGGAGATAGAGTTAATCATTCCTATTTGAGAGCATTCATATTCAAGAGACACTTTAGAGAGCAGTTCTCAAGTTGCTTCTATAACCTTTAATTGAAAGCAAGAATGATGATGCAAAGATTTTTGAAAGGTGTCGCCCTTAGGTTTGAACCAAAGCATGACAGTGGACCATTCGGGGTTGCTCATCACATGTGTAAGTCGTTCTCTAAGCACTAACCTTTAAAAATGGTTTTATCCAAGAAATCATTTTTTATGAGGTGTCGCTCCTGGGAAGGAATTAGAGCAATGGACCGCTTACATTTGGGATCGCTTACATGACTAATTCGCTTCCCAAATGCTAACCTTTAAAGCATTTTTTGATGATGCACAATTCAAATGTAGAAAGGAATCTAAATTCTAGATCACATTTTTTTAGTTCAGTTCAGTTGATGATAATTTATATTTGATTAGTAGACCCTAGAGTCCGATACTTATCTGAGTGAGGGACTTTCCACGCCCCCCGTTTCAGGTCCTTGCTGGTTGCCCCCAACTATTTGCTTCATGGTTTAAGGAAAGTTTGAATGAGAGGGCGCCTCCTGGCTGCCACCTTGCTGAGTTCCTTCCATAGCACTTTTCCTTGTATGAGGCTTCTTCATCTTCTAAAAGCTAGATCTAGGAACTTGTTTTCTAGATCTAAATTTTTCCTTTCAGATCTGGAGTTGGATCTTCTTCCTAACAAAGAATAAGCTTCAGATATGAGATTCCCTTGTTCTTCTTAGTGAAAGCACCAAAATGTTAACCCAAAAAATGGATCAACACCCTGGTTTAAGTTTGAAAGCACCAGCCTTAACGGCAATCCAGAAAACAACAAAATAGATCACAAAAATAAGCAGGTAAAAAGAAGAAAAGATAAAAGAGACATGAAATTTTTATAGTGGTTCGGAAAAATCTATGGCCTACAACCACTTTATAATTTATTTATCACTTGTAGTTTCATATTACAAGAGATTTTGAAGAAGAGAGGAGAAGTCATATTTTCTATTTCATTTTCTTCCCTTTTTCTTTTGCAATACTAGGTGTATTTATAGCTGTAAGCCTTGACCCAGTGATGGTGTGGAATTGTAGTAACGCAGACTAGGCTGATATTAATTGCACCATAATCTTCTTATTTAAGGTAAGGATGAAGGGAATTAAGGAATATTTGATATGGAAATGGTTGGCATTAATTAGTAATAAATAAGTAGGTTATCATGGCATTTATTGGGCATTAAATCCAGCTTTGATGGGTAATGAATTGGTATTTATGGTGGAGATATGGCTGGTTTTTATTAAGTAATGAATTGGTATTTATGGTGGAGATATGATTGTTTTTATTAATTATTTGAGGTAATAAATGCATGGAAATCAGGAAGTAAATCTTTAATTTCTTCTTGAAGGATGGTGACTAATTTGTTGGATAACACCACCTAACGTGCCTATTAACTAACCCCTTGGCAATTTAATACTTTATTTAGGGAAAAGAGGCAGGCACTCAAACAATCACTTAATGCCTTAAGACCCGAAAGCTGGCCCTCAAACAACCACTTAATACCTTAAGACCCGGAAGCAGGCCCTTCGTATTATGGCCCATACTCATAATGACATCTCACATTAGTCCGACTACTCATAGAAACTGGTAGCCAAATTCGCTGAACAGATTTACCCTATAGAATTTGGGGCTAACTTCCCATCATCACAAATATTTATCATAGAGGACATCTCACATCAATAGGAAGTGTACACAACTACTGGTAGCCTCAAAGTGAAGGGCAGACTTCTGCCGTCCAACTCTATTGACCTCGCATCCCTATGATTTAGCCATGATTCAAATACTAACCGTATATATAATACTCATTTCATCATTTCATATTTAAGTCCTTATAAGTAATATTCCTTATTACACCTTAAAATATCAATTACCTTCCTAAATGGGGAAATAATGATAATTACTACCCAATTAACTACGCAATTGTACGTCATAATTATGCGTTTGTTATGCTGGTAGAAATAAATATATATTCGTGCCTAATCAATTCTAGCATGTGGTTTATACGCTCTAAACTAGCGTTGAATGTCAATTCTTAACCATAATACTAATACAAGTCCTTTTCCATCAAATTCAAAAAATTTCAATATCCATACCAAGGAATTATATTCATATCCAAAACTGCTACATTGACTTGTAAAAATAGAAACCCAATTTATTACAGTAATCCAATGGAATATCCTAAATAATAGGAATTGCAGTCTTAACTTCATATTCTATTCAACTCCTCTTTTACATAGAAATAAACAAAGGAACTTTGTATGGAATAAGTGGTGTAAACTACGAATAGAGTTCTTACTTTAAACCCTTATTTTATTACTGAAAACTCACAATTTGAATCAAAGAAGGAGAAGAAATGGAATAGACTATGAAATTATCAAAAATTGCAGAGTAATATAAATTCCATCAATTAACATAAATAATTAAGTATCCCCGTTTAGAATTAACATCTCGAAATAAAAAAATTGGAGGATTTTATATATTGTGTTTTTACAATCCCAAAATCCCTAAGGCATATTCAATCCATAGAGATATACTAATAAACAATTATTGAAAAAGAAATACTAAGGTTTCCACTCATAGAATAGCCTTAGCTTTGCCTTCCTTGGATTTGCACGCCTTACAATCTCTTCTAGAACTCTCTCTTTTGATATACACACACACACATATACATACAAACAAAACAGGGGAGAGGTATATATATTTATTAGATTCAAAATAGTTGGATAAGAGTAGAGTAAGAATATGTTGGGAGGAGAAGAAATAAATAGAAACTAGGTTGAATTCTTACATGAATTCCTAACGGAGTTTTTGAATCTAATTTGGAGGGATAATAATGGCAGAGCTTCGATGAATTCCCCAAATAATATTAATAAAAAGTGGAGAGGATATGTCCCTATTTATAGGTGTTGAAACGCACCAGAACTGTAAGATCAAGTTGGGTGAAAAATGGACAAATCTGGTATGTTTAACAGCATAAAACCTAGCTACTGCCACGACCAAGCGGTCGACCCCCTATACTCGACCGGTCGACCACTAAGGGTTGACCGGTTAGGTTCAATTGGCTGACCGCTCCTCTTAAATAGGGAGCATTGATTTGTTTTCGTTGCATAGTTTATTTTATCCTCTAATTAACTTTTAAAGTTAACCGTTAATTATACATTTACTTAACCCCCAAGTAAACCTATCGTTAATCTTTAAAATTCAAACCCAAGATTTAAATACCCATTTGAATTTGAATTCAAACTAAATTAATTTAAATTTGAGAACTTCAAACACTAATAACTTCTTCGTTTGAGCTTCATTTTCAGTATATTATATATAAAAATAGATCATAATTTTGCCTAGAACGTAATGGGGAATAACTTATGTGGTCAAATTTCAACTTTTATAAAATTTCCATTTTCAATCCCACTTTATTTAATTTAATTTATTCCATTGATTTATGGTTGATTTTACGGGGCGTAACGCATATGTTCTGAACACAGAGACGCATGCTCCAGGATATCCTTGGGAGTAGCTATTGGAGATAGGGTTATTTGGACATCCATTATGGTATTCTGTATTGTACCTTTATGATATAGTAGAGTAGCATATTATACTATTATGTACAGACTCTTTGGTTGTAGGAACAGGTCAGGTATGGTTCATATACTCTTGTTCCTAACCATATTTACCTGTATAGTGTCTTGAGATTTATTTATTGCTCACATCAGACAGTTGTCTGACCTATTGTTTTATGCTTTGCTTCTTATTATCTCGGGTACTCTTAAATGATTAGACTAGATAATAGGGATAGATGATGCAGTAGCTGCTCGGAGGATGAGATAGATGGTGCTATCTTGTATTATATACACAAATTGAGTATATGCTTATTCCACTGTGCAACACTAAGAAGCCTTAGCAGTGATGCTTACTATTTGTATTTGAGATTTTTGTTGAGTTTGTTTCTATTATATACTATTGATGTATAACTCTGTGGATATTTTACTCTGATGGTGATTTGTTCAAATTGTTATTACCATCTCTTCTGTTGTATATGTGATATTATATTTTGTCCATGAGCTATGAGATATTCAGTAGGTTATATGCCGCATTTGTTCGTTCTAAACCCTAATGATCGTCTTATATCGGTCGGGAACTACTGCAACGTACTATTTATACTCCACTGATGCTGATGTAGGGCGGTCATCACATTAATTAACATAAAACTATTGAGTGGTTCATTCAGTAGCATCCAGTAAATATTAGTGCGTAACCCCTTGGTGTCTCCAACAAGCATGAGTAATACACTGCCCACCATTTAAAGGCCGTTACATACTTCAGTCTCAATGGATGTATCGACATCTAGTCTTGACACATCTTGACTAGGAATATTTAAACGGTATGTTTATTTTCATAGTGATATATTTCTCATGATTACAACCCATTGTAAATACTATCACAAATATATCATTTATGGATTATATTAAATATATTTAAATTAAATAATTAACTAAAATAACACACTATAACAAGTATGTAATAGAAAGGAAAAGCCTTGTATTCGAACGAGATTTTATTACAAACTTAATAATTTACAATAAATTACAGAATTACCGCTAGGGCATACCTCTAACTTTATTAGGGCATACCGTGAATGTTAAGTGTCTAAACCATATTTGATTATGGTCAACCACATGACAATGTTGGTCGGGTTAAAGCCATATTTGGGTACAATTTGAACCACTTAAATTGAAACAATATTCAAGAGATGGTTAATGTCCTTCGAAGAGTAGGTTAGTATCATCGTATTTGGTAGAGAACGTAAAGTCAAAGTCTTTAGCCAAAGCAAATCAGTTACTTGATAATTGTTACCATTTGAACAATGGACTTTAATGTTGGACTTTGCAATTTATTACGAATATTAATAAAGTTTTGACCATTACCGACTCTAGATATCTAAGTGATATAGTGATAATGAAGATAAAATATATAATTCTTATATATTATTTAGTTACTTTTTGGGTCAGTATAATAATTTTAAGTATAATAAATAATATATTTATATATATATCTTAAGTAGCCAAATTTTTTTTATTTTTTTTATTAAGGCATGCCATATATATGTGGCTATGAATGAATTAAATGATTTTAATTCATTAAGTGAGATAAGATTTCACTTATATTAGGTCATACCCTATATAGTGGATCGAGGTTAGATATTTTGGACATCCAATTAGTGTTGCTACAAATATACATAGACGCCTCCACTCACAAACGCTGAAATTCATTCTCTCTTTCCGTTAAAATGAATTATATCTTAATGGTAGACTTTGTAACTCCAACATTGAGTTAGAGACAAGATCCCTCAAAAGCATATTTGATAGTTCAAGGTGTATCCGATAGACGAGATTATCAAGGGAATAATTTTTAGTTATTTTCAACCAAAATTGATTTTTAGTTTGTTTTAAATAAATATGTTTTTCAAAATAAATTTAAAATAAGGAAAAAATAATCATTTTTTACCATCATTCATCTTTGCATGGAATTGTGCATGCATGCACATTCCTCATCAGTGACGGTTAGAGTATCGACATAAACGAAAGCAAGCATGGCTCAAGAACAATAGTGTCGTGAATGTCGACAAGTTCGACTCAGGCTGACGGTGTTAAGTTGTAAATCATCAACATCGATTGATAAAATCATAAATTAGGGTTTTGCCTAAAGTAGATCAAGCTTGACATTAAGGGAACTGGGCGAATCATTTCAAGGAGAGGAATTTGGTGGTGGTGGTGATGGCATCCCCGACGGCATTGATGTGAGGAATGCGGAATATGGATCTTAAGGCTAGAATGAACACTAGAGGGGGGTGAATAGTGTTTATAATAAATTACTAAATATTTTTGAGTTATTGTTGATTTGTACACAAATGTATGCAATATTCAGACACAGATATAATCACAGAATCAAACACGGATGCAGAAATAAAGTAAATGCAGTAAAGGAAAGAACACACCAGATTTTATTCTGGTTCGGAGTTACCCTACATCCAATCCCGCACAACTAAGTACGGATTTCCTTTCAAAAGCAATTCAACAATTACAACCCTCGATTTCAAGGCCACGAGGTACACCCTCCAAAATCATAATCCTCGGGGTAGAGATACTTGATTTCCGGGCAACAAGTTCACCCAATTGATTTTTCAAGGCTACAATCACACCTTTTCTCACTTGATTGATTTCCAAGGCTACAATCACACCTTTTACTCTATTGATTACAAAGAAAGCCTATAACTCTGAATAACACTGAGGATCTTGATGAGATAGTGATAGAGAATCAAACCAGAGATTATCTAGTTAGATTCAATGTTGATTTCGACAGAGTAATGGTAAGAATATGTTTAAAGAAATGTAGAAGAAGAAGAGAAGTGAAAAACCAGAAAATCTATTCTTAAATTCGTTGAAACTAACCCCTATTTATAGAAGAACAACAGCCATGTCCATTCGTGAAAGGTTATGGCGAATAGACACTTCTTTTGAAATTCAAAATTTTGAATCTAACTGTCACTATGTCGATATGGGGTACTAGGGCATGTCGACATCCCAAAGCATTTTTTGAAGATTTGATTTTCTTCGAAAATAACCTTTATCTTATATTAAAAACTATTTAAACTTTATAAATATACTTGACTATAGATAAAATACATAGATAAGTATAGAGAATAATATATATAAAATTTTACTATAATTTTATATTTAAATCTAAGTATAAATATATTATAATTAAAAGATAGTTTAAAACAAACGAAGTTTAAAACAAGAGTTTATTAAAAACAAACACAAAGAATATTTAAAGGCTAAAACATCTTTTTGAAAATCATTTGAAAAGATAATTTTTAAGGCTAAAACATTTTGAAAAGCAGTTTTGAAAATCATTTTGAAGTAGTTTTGCAAGCTTCTTCCTGCAGAATATCTCATCATATCAGGACTCGAGAACTTGTACAAAACCATGATGTTCGTGGGTTTGTAAGCTACTTGTCGTAGGTTTGTAAGCTACTTGTCGTGGGTTTGTAAGCCACTAAAAAGGTAGAAATGGGTTCCATCCCAAAAGAAAATTGGAGTGAAGATTTCAGTGCTATTATGAAGTTTTAACATAATTCTAGACTCAATACTTATCTTGTAATCTTGAACTCTTGATAATCTTGATACTCATGAGTCTTCAATCTTGATATCTTGAATCTCTATACTGTATAGTCTTCATTCTTTGTACTTACATGGTTAAATCCTGCATATACATATATATCTAAACTATAATGTTAGGATTTATATTTTATAATCTTATTCTAAGGTTGTTGTCATCAAAACCATCATCTCAAGGACTAACAATTTCCCTCATTTTGATGATGACAACCTTTGTTTATAAAATATTACTTCTATCCTAATAACACCCCCTAAATCTAATAACTCCCCCTTAATCTATGCCTAACTACCCTATTTTATATTTCTCCCCATTTGTCATCAACAAAAACAAACAAACTCTAAACTATATAACTCCCCCTCATTCTTGTACTCAAGTACCTGCATTAATAAACTATATAATATAGTATATTAAGAAATAACTATACTTATAGACATGATATTCTATCAATGATTATAAATATATCAATTTATATTTATGCATTCATCAATCCACACCAATTGTCAATCAAATCAATCAAAACAAACAATTTCAATCAAAGGAATCAATTCAAACAAAGTAATCAAATTAAATAAAGCAATCAAATTAAACGTTACGAGGAACTTCCACCCATCCTTCTTCTCCGAAAATAGGGTCTGCTTTGATGGCATCCCAATTTTCATTGTCATTTGTGAGAGTGACAGGAGGATGTGCTTCATTATCATCCTTGTGCAGTGAAGAAATCATCCATCGAATTGCCTCAAAATGCCTTTCTTACTCCTTGATCATCTGAATTTGACTCAATTCTAAGTGTCGCTGGTTACGAAGAATGAACGAGAGAATATTCTTGAATGAATTAAGAGTTTCTTCAAGATTCTCGGATAAGTTATGAATTGGATTAGCCATTTTTTAAATTGTGAGAAGAATGAGAGATAGAATAGATAAGAAATAATATTCAGTAATGAATTCTGGAAGAAATGGGTATATATAGGTGTAGAAATTCGTTTGAAATGAATAGACATATGGTAGTTATTCAAATTTCAAATTCAAAATGAAGTGTCATTTCTGACCAATACATGTCGACATGGTCATCGAGGGTATGTCGACAAGAGGCAGTGAAATTTGATGGTAATTTTGATTTTGTGAATAATTGTGTATATATATATTTATATAATATACTAACATTTATTCAAGAGATAAGATAAGCTAGATAACAGAAAAGAAATTTGATTTCATTGCATAGAAGATTGATACAATGATTAATCATAAACAACTACATAAACACTCAAATTAAAACAAACTTAAACTAATTCGAAATGATATGAAAATATAGAACTAGTTAGAGGATGATGAAGATGAAGATAATCCAAGTTTCTTGCTGACTTTGGAGAAAAACTTGTTTATCTTAGATGATATTTTGTCCAACTTCTTACTAACGGATCTTTTAAGAACCCGTTGATTCTCAACAATAATCTTTTGGTTTTTGAGAAGGGTTTTGTTGGTAGGATTGGAGGGATAATCAATACTTTCTAGGGATGTCTCACCTTCTTCTTCTTCTTCTTCTATTTCCATTTCATCCCCTTCTTCTTCTTCTTCCTCTTCCTCTTCCATTTCTTCATGAGCCAAACGCTCTTCTTTTTCGGCAAGACTCTCATAAGGTTGAAAAACATATGGGATTTTCATGAGAGAAATGTTTGAGATATTAAAAACTTTTCTTGAAATAAATTCTTCTCCTTTGAAATTTACTCCAAAATAGTTGAAAATCCGAGTAAGGTAAATTCCATGATATAAAGTGTTTTCTCCCATTTCAAAATTTTTAAGACGAAGTTCATCCAAAATAACTTGCGCCCAATTGATATCATAATTTCCGAAAATAGCAAAAAGAGCTTTGCAAACTTTTGAGGTAGGATTGTTAAAATTCCCTGATCTTGGGGTCAAAGTATGTTGTAAAAGAAGGTTAACAATTCTTACTTTTGGACGAAAGTTTCGATTTTTAAATTCAAAGTTTTCATCTCCTTCAAAAATATGATGAAATGTCTCACGATCATGTTCATCGATTTGAAAACTAGAAAGATCCATTCCCGTGCTTTTGCAATTGAGAATGGTACCCAAAAGATCACAATTCAAAACAATTTTAGTGCCTTTGACACTACTCCAAATTTCATTATCATTTCCTTCATAAAATTCTTGATTGAGATTTGCATAGAAAATTTTAACAAGATTTGGGTAACAAACAAAATCATTTTGAGAAGAATCAACAAGACTAAGAATTTGATTATTTGAAAAAAGAGTATCAATTTCATAAGAAGCAAAATCTT
Source organism: Allium fistulosum (assembly GCA_030737815.1). Lineage (NCBI taxonomy): Eukaryota > Viridiplantae > Streptophyta > Magnoliopsida > Asparagales > Amaryllidaceae > Allium > Allium fistulosum. Next base: position 157,135,644 of record CM060901.1, read on the forward strand.
GAAAAATAGCAAATTTTCCGGGATGGACTTTTCCATAATTAGCATAATTGATGTATGCTTTTATGGCCTCCGGATTATTAAGGAGTTGCTCTTTCAAGTTTCTGGAAAGTCTCATGGCGGAGGGGTTGCTTGAAGAAGCCATTAAAGTAGAGAGTAGAGAGCTTAAAGTTTTGAAGATAGAGTTTGAATTTGAAAATGAAAGTGAAAAGTTGTGATAAAAGATAGTGAATAAATAGATTTTTGAAAGACATGTTCTTTGGTCCAAAAGATGTCTTTTCAGAGTATTGAATGAAGTGAAAAGGTGGAGAGAAATTCAACCATTTGAATTCAAATTTTGAATTTCAAATTCTGGTACCTACGTCGACATCAGGGTAGGGACCATGTCGAAATATGCCTGTGAATTTCTATGATTTATTTTTCCTAAGTATTCTAATATATATACTTATTATTTTAATGTCTATATATATATATATATTTGGAATATTATTAGAATTATAGTATATTCTAGAAAATATTATTATATTATTAAAAAAATAATAAAAATAAAATAATAATAAAATAATAATAATAATAATAATAAAATAATAAAAAATAAATTTAAAATTCAATCAACACACCAATTCAAAATCAATCAATCAAGCAATCAATCATCTAATTCTAAGCATGCAATTTCAATCAACTGTATTGTAAATGTGTACGTTTTTCTGTGTCCGTTTCCTTGAATTCGTTGAAGTCATGAACTGCCGTGAAACACAAATTTGAATTATCTGTCTTCCGATCATCATCGCTTGAGGACGAGTCTGAGTCATCTAGAGTAGCAGTAAATGCACGCTTCCGTTTCTTTACTGGATCGTTGTTTATAGGAGGATTCTGCATATCTGGATACAGACAGTCTCTTTTCATATGGCCTAGTTCATCACAGTTGAAACATTTGACATTGTTTGGCACTACATTCTAATATCCAGAATTCTTATAGTTGTTTCTTTTGAGATTATTCATCTTTCTATAAATCAGGAATTTCCGAAAATTCCTGGTCATAAATGCTATCTCTTCATCATTATCGCTGTTTGAGTCTGATCCGTCGGTTAATGCATTGAATGCCATTGATTTCTTTTCAGATGCTTTGCTTTCTCTTCTCCCGATCATTTAGACTTCAAACGACATTAGATTTCCAATCAATTCTTCTATCTTTAAGGTACTGATGTCATTTTCCTCTTCAATTGCAAGTGTCTTTTGATCCCATTCTGGAGTGAGAGAATTTAAAAAATTTCTGACTTGATCTTCTTTCGAAAATTCCTTTCCCAAGGATATTAAAGAATGCACAATATCCTAAAATTGACTATACATATCGGAAATAGACTCATTAGTATTCATTTTAAATAACTGAAACTGATTTGTGAGCATGGAAATTTTGGTCTGTTTAACTTTGCTTGTTCCTTCATGAGTAACTTGCAAAGTTTTCCAGATTTCATATGCAGACTTACAAACTGACACTCTATTAAATTCATTCCTATCAAGTGAACAAAATAGAATATTCATTGCTTTAGAATTATTTTGTGCAACAGCCTTTTGCTCAGTGGTCCACTGTGCAAAGTCAGTTGTGGGTTTAGAATATTCATTATGTTTGATATTCCAAGTGTCTAATCCTACAGATTGTAAATATATTTTCATCCTACATGCCCAATATGCATAGTTACTGCCATTAAAAAGTGGTGGTCTGACAGTAGACTGACCTTCTACAAATGAACTAGTGTTAGAAACAGTACCAGTGTTGGTAGCCATTTAGAAAACTTTTCAAAATTCAGATTATGAAACTTTTGAAAACCTCGCTATGATACCAAATGTGAGGAATGCGGAATATGGATCTTAAGGCTAGAATGAACACTAGAGGTGGGGTGAATAGTGTTTATAAGAAATAACTAAATCTTTTTGAGTTATTGTTGATTTGTACACAAATGTATGCAATATTCAGACACAGATATAATCACAGAATCACAGACAGATGCAGAAATAAAGTAAATGCAGTAAAGGAAAGAACACACCGGATTTTATACTAGTTCGGAGTTACCCTACATCCAGTCCCGAACAGCTAAGTACGGATTTCCTTTCAAAAGCAATTCAACAATTACAACCCTCGATTTTAAGGCCATGAGGTACACTCTCCAGAATCACAATCTTCTGGGTAGAGATACTTGATTTCCGGGCAACAAGTTCATCCAATTGATTTCTCAAGGCTACAATCACACCTTTTCTCACTTGATTGATTTCCAAGGCTACAATCACACCTTTTACTCTATTGATTACAAAGAAAGCCTATAACTCTGAATAACACTGAGGATCTTGATGAGATAGTGACAGAGAATCAAACCAGAGATTATCTAGTTAGATTCAATGTTGATTTCGGCCGAGTAATGGTAAGAATATGTATAAAGAAATGTGGAAGAAGAAGAGAAGTGAAAAACCAGAAAATCTATTCTTAAATTCGTTGAAACTAACCCCTATTTATAGAAGAACAACAGCCATGTCCATTCGTGAAAGGTTATGGCGAATAGACACTTCTTTTGAAATTCAAATATTTGAATCTAACTGTCACTATGTCGACATGGGGTACTAGGGCATGTCGACATCCCAAAGCATTTTTTGAAGATTTGGTTTTCTTTGAAAATAACCTTTATATTATATTAAAAACTATTTAAACTTTATAAATATACTTGAATATAGATAAAATACATAGATAAATATAGAGAATAATATATATAAAATTTTACTATAATTTTATATTTAAATCTAAGTATAAATATATTATAATTAAAAGATAGTTTAAAACAAACGAAGTTTAAAACAAGAGTTTATTAAAAACAAAAACAAAGAATTTTTTAAGGCTAAAACATCTTTTTGAAAATCATTTGAAAAGATAATTTTTAAGGCTAAAACATTTTGAAAAGCAGTTTTGAAAATCATTCTGAAGTAGTTTTGAAAATCATTTTGAATTAGTTTTGCAAGCTTCTTCCTGCAGAACATCTCATGATATCAAGACTCGAGAACTTGTAAAAACCAGGATGTTCGTGGGTTTGTAAGACACTTGTCGTAGGTTTTTAAGCTACTTGTCGTGGGTTTGTAAGCCACTAAAAAGGTAGAAATGGGTTCCATCCCAAAAGAAAAATGGAGTGAAGATTTCAGTGCTATTATGAAGTTTTAACATAATTCTAGACCTAATACTTATCTTGTAATCTTGAACTCTTGATAATCTTGATACTCATGAGTCTTCAATCTTGATATCTTGAATCTCTATACTGTACAGTCTTCATTCTTTGTACCTGCATGGTTAAATCCTGCATATACATATATATCTAAACTATAATGTTAGTATTTATATTTTATAATCTTATTCTAAGGTTGTTGTCATCAAAACCATCATCTCAAGGACTAACAATTGAGTGATGGGTAAAATTGCTTGGGTTTCATTATGAGAGGCGGCTATGTTTTGAAATGGAAGTAAAAAGTTCATAATTGAATTTTGAACACATTAAAATTATCTGACAGCAATTTATACATTGATGTCCATCGCTGTAAATTACATATTATGATATTAATATTATCGTTAAATATTTACATATCAGCATCATTAATCTAAGTTAATATATTAAGGGATTATTCATTTGAAATGAATATTTGTTACTATAATTAAAACGAATAATAATCATTTAAATTTGTAACAATAGTTTACCAAATATTAAACTTGAATATGTGCAATTGTTTAGTTAAAATATTTAATAAAATAATTATTTATCAAACTAATATTATTAATATGATGGTAGTATAACATATCTTAAAATTCAAATTAGGTAAATTAATAAGCATAAAATTAACTTTCGATTTAATGATGTAAAACAAAAAATTGATTTTTTAAAGGTTTAAAATAATTAAATTTAAATCAAACAAATATTAAACACAAACTTCTTTTAAATTCAAACAATATTGAATATGGTTTTATTTCAACAATATTACTTATGACAACACTATAAAAGATTTAACGCATAAGAATTAACACAATTTTTTTGATAGCCTACCCCTTTTAGCCTGCTTCTTGAAGTACATGATCCAACAATGGTAACAAAGCTATCATTTTGCTATTATGAATAATATATAAATATTGAATTCAAAACCATTGTTTAAATTTAAATTTATAAAGGTTTTGACAAATTTGAAATTTGTTTTTGAATTTTTATTTATAAAGTTATAAATACATTAAATTAAAATTATTTTGGATTAAAAGTAAAATTTATAAGGGTTATGGATAAAATTTAAATTTATTTTAAATTTATGTTCATAATGGTTATATACAAACAAATTTAAATTTTTTAAATCTGAATTTATAAAGGTTATAAGTAAAAAATTCCAAATTATTTAAATATGGATTTATAGAAGTTATAAATAAATAAATTTGAAATTATTTTGAATTTAAAATGATAAAAGCTATAAATAAATAAATTAAAATAATTTTAAATTATAATATGGATTATAAACTATATAGTTTACAAAAGTTACAATAAATTTTTAGTATTAATTAATTGTTATCTAGTAATAGTATATACATATATACAAGGTTTAATATTTATTATAATTGTTATAATTAATTAAGAGAACCTTATATAATGTATATAAAATAAGGCTATAATTTTACAAGTCGAAATTGGAATAAAACCTATTATAGTTATAAGGAATAAACACATATGTATATAATTGTATGTGTATCTACATACGTGCGTGTGTGTATAATGACAAATGATGTCACTGAGTGTTGTGAATGATTGTTATTCTTCATGGATGATAATACTCATTATTATTATTTGAGATTATGATATGAAATAATGTTGCTCTCTATCATTTACAATATAAATAGAGTATTATACATACATGTGGTTATTGAGCACCCTCAAGCCATATATTATCCCTAGATTGGTAATAACATTTTGTAACTTTGCCAAGCACCCTAAAGGGTTAAATTTTTTTACTTGGGCAATCACAAAAATGAGTTATGAGTATCTAATGTACTTTATGATTTGTTGAGCACCTTCAAGGTCATAAAGAGGATTATGAGCAAAGAATATACAGTTAGGAGTTATATACAAGATCCAAGTAATAACATGTTATTTACCATTGTGGGGACTACAATTTTTTGAGCACCCTCAAGGTTGTAGTAACATGATAAATGGATCCTAACACTCACTAGAAGAATTTACAAAATTGTTGCATCTCATTTAGGGTTTTTGAGAGATATAAAATCTAGTGGGGACCTTATTAGAAAATATAATAAACCAATCTAATAAATAAAAGAACATATATAATATTATAATAATCTACTATTATAAATTTGCATAGCTGATATGATTGATAAAATTATTTATTGATTTACCAAATGAATTGAATTAAAAATTGAAAATGATATGTAAAATTTTACTTACCAATAAGTCTTTGGCATGTTGTCGCTTCGAGACCGATGCAAGAGTTGAATAATACAACCATTAACACTTTCTTGTCTTGCTCCCTTATGTTTTGATTTGTCTAAGGTTATGTATTTCTTCTATGAGTTTTGAATTCCAGCATGATAAAAGAATATGGATATTTGATCCATATTTGATCACATACAAAAGTTGTATGGTAAACATCAATGTTAGTAAAAATATATAATTTTGACGAAATTGTTTCATTCAAAATGAGAAAGTAAATCATAGTCTAAGATCATGCTTTAATACAATTTAATATAGTAAGTATCTTGTTGTGCTGATAAAAAATTTGGACAAAGGACTATAGATAAATTTAGAAAATTCAATCAGTGAAATGTCAATTATGCTCTATCTACTTAAGTGTGACTTATTCGATCTTCTCAACATTTAAGGATGACCGAATGCATTTTTGTAAAGAATTTGATGCAACCTTGTAGATAAGGGTTTCCTTCGAACAGTTCGACAATTTAAAAGAGAAAAAAGAAGTCTGAGTGGATGTAACATAGGCCATGTTGGGATAAAGGGAGTGAATGGTCACCACTGCTTCGTGAAGAAACATCGAAAATAGAATTGTATAAAGAATGAGAAATATGACTTCTTTTCCAAATGTATTTTTCTTATGGAAAATTGTTCTCTATAAGATCCATTTCTTAAGTTTGAGATATTTGATCTGAAACTATCGATTGTAATTAGCTATAGCAGAAGAAATAGATAGCCCATTATAAGAATTGAATGCAGCTTCATATTTCAAATGTTTTTATTATAACAGCGGAAATAATGTAAGCACACCATATAACAATTGCTAATGGACGCATCAAGTTTTTGAAAAAATATTTTCATGTATACTGAATATTATTTATGAAATAATACCCGATTTTAGTTAAATTAGATGCAAATTTGTTTTAATATGAATATTCATTATAATTTTTTCTGGTACATTGATGGTGGTATTTGTTTTCGTAATAATAGTAATGTGTTAGCTATATAGAAAATACAAAAGAATTTAAAATATTTAACAATTATTTTGGAATCATGGACTTAGTCATATCATTAAGAAATAATTCTTTAATCACATTCAAATGATATTTAGAATTGTATCTCAAATGATTAAAGGCAAAGCACCCCTCCAATGGGAGCAATACAAAAGTTAATGAACTCTTGGGTTGATACATATAGATATACATTATCCTTCGTCTAATGATAAGTTAAATACCTATGATAAGTTCATAGATTAAAAAACGAAAGAAGAAAACATAAACTTGCCAAAGGGTTAAAACAATTTGATTTGATCAAATAGGTAAGTGTCTTGGATAAGAATTTTAAGAGCATCTAAGCGAGAAAAAGATTCACTCTCAAAGTCACTCCTCCCTGTGCTAAATAATGATGTATCAATAAGAGGTAATCGAAAGTTGTTGGACCAAGGGCGATTGATAACGATTTACTTGTTTCTATAAGGATATGCACTTAAAGGTAAGCACATATGTTGAATTTTGTTTTATCCAAAGCTAAGATTACGGTTCCATATAAGATATGCCTATCTTAAGTTTAAGATATGTGGTTGATGTTATGAATGTAGGTTTTGTAAATTGGAAACAAAATCTATTTTATGTAATTTATAGGTAGTTCATATAATGTTTTCAATGCATATTCCATCGCATTGGGAAACAAATTGCTATTTTAAGACACACCACCTTCTTGTCAAAGGAATTTCATTCTAGAATAAATTAGTGGTATGCGAAGGACTTGGATACGATCCAAGGATCTAACATAAAAGACAATTACGTAGATGAAATAAATTTAACCAAGTCCATAATTGTAATGAACCTAATTTTTAGTAACATTTAACTAGGTAAATTAAATGAAATAATGTAAAATGGTTAAGGGATTGAGATTTGTGATTACTAAGGGTAGTCGTGCCATGGATCCAAATGAACTAAGTAAATAAAAATGAAACACAACGTTAAGAAATAGACAAGGGCAATATAAGAATTAGTATTATTCTTATACCCTAAACCCCTTAAGCCAAATTCTATATGTTCATTTCATATTCGCAAAACAAAATATAAACTTGAGGCCGACCACCATTAAGGGAAAACAAGAGAAGATAAAGTTAGGATCAAGAGGAAAGCTTGAGAAACAAAATCAAAGATCAAATCTCAAATACTTAACCTCAAGCTAAAGGCGAATAATAACTACAACTCATGTTTCTAAAAATTTTCAGTTTTAGGATAAATCTGAATTAATTTGCAAGGTTTTGCCATGTTTTGATTGTTGGAAATAAATATATATATGCTTGTTGATGATTTATAATATTTCATATGGATATTATGATATGTTTTAATGTGAAAACCCTTTAAATGACATCTAAATGCCTTGCCATTTTAGATTTAGATTAGAAATGACAATTTAGATATGGGTTTCAATTGTCATAATTTTCTGAATTAATGTGGATTTTATATTAATTTTCTAGTGAGGAAAATGGATATTTGGGTTAAAAATAATTTACGGCTAAATTATATACGTTTTAGATCTAAAATTTATATATGTTAGAAAACATATTAAAATTGGTTTAAAGGAATTTTTGAAGAATTTTCCTATGTGTTTTAATAGATATATAAAGTATTTAAGGTATGGGACTTAAATGTTTTATATATTTATAGAAAGAGAAGGGGCATTTTGTAAATAAATTAAATTGTTTATTTCTGAAATATTGGCAGCACTTTTAGAAAAGAAATTAGCAACCAATAATATTTGGACAAACAAGGCAGGTTAGTTGAAAAGGTTACTTTAAAAAGCTAAAAATCAGTTTAAACATGCTTATTACATGTTTCACCACTTTCGGCACCCTCCTTTTGACGCCTTAATTTCGCCTCCTTCTCAGTCGAAACCAATGCGCCTGGTATCAATACTTGGTACGTAGGGAAATGGACTAAGGCGGATGGTATGAAGTCAAAGCATGGGGTTCTGAAAGGGTCAAAGCGTGTCTTCTTTTTTTAAAGAGAACGCACCTGCTTTGCTTTTGACATAATTAGCTTTCGACTTGGTTAGTTTTCGTCCAGGTTAAATTGTTTTAAAGGAATGGTTGCGCCTTTTTGTTTTAAGTAATGGCTTTCGACTAGGTTGAAACCCCACTTGCTGCCACCTATTTCCTTTCGATGCAGTGCATTCAAAAGGTCCCTTTGTTTTAAAATCCAAGTCGCTTCCCCATTTTCTTTTTAAGGGAATGGTTTCGACACCTTCACTTCTTTTACTTAGGAAATAGCTTTTGAAAGTGTTGCTTTCAACCCTGTTCTTTTATGACCCTTTTAAGATTTTTAAAGATAAACCCAAAGGTTTCGAATAACATAGTTTTGAATGGTTTCGAAAGGTTGTTCCACATGTTTTACTTGAACCCAAATGCTTTCGAAAGGTTTGATGTTTACAAAGGATTTTGATGCTTTCGAAAGGTCTAAATGTAGGTTTTGAAGAGGTGGTTCGCCAATGGTTTCGAAAGGTTTAAAAGGAAGGTTTCTAGTGTTTTCGAAAGGCAATATTTAATTGTTTTAAAGATAGGATGTCTAAGGTTTAACGCTTTCGAAGGTGATGTTTTTCAATCGTTTCGAAAGGTTTATTATGAAAGTTTACGAAAGATATGTTTTGGCCTTTCAGCTTAAGGTTTTACTTGTATCGAAAGGAGTACTTTCAACGAATTCAAAAGTGGTACATTCAAAAATTTAAATGTTTTCATCAACAAAGTTTTGTGTAAAGTATAAATAACATGGAAAGGAGATTTGAGTAAAGCATAGAGTTTTCTTGTTTCAAGAATGATTTAAAGGTTTAAATCAATTTGAGAAAAAAGGTTTTTAAGGAAAATTTTACAGGTAGTTAACCCTAAGTAAAATGACTCAGATATTAGAATACCAGATGGGACTGGTATAGGGTCACGCCGTATACATTAACTATTAGCCCCTAGCTAATTTAGTCCAAAGTTCCAATGTGTAGGGCTTTTTCACAGGTAAGACCAAAACGATGCTACACACAGAAAGGAATATACAAGAGAGAATAGGTTATTGGTGAGCCCATAAAACCATAGATCAGTTGACCCTGGAGAAGTAAATTTGGGGTAGACCGTCTAGAAGAGGAGTATCTAATAGAAGTAAGATTATTTATTTATTTTTTCTGGTAGGCCCGAGTCCGCCAAATATTATTAGTTAGCCAAACAAAACTACAGTGTTCAGATAGATAGTCCATTTGTTACCTGATTTATATGCTTTCATGATATTGATATTATTGTTTTAATCAGTTTAGGTTGCATGATTAAGGTTTGCAAAAGATATGTTTTAAAAGGATATTAGTAAGGGGAAACCCGTTCCGCTAAGCAGTGTGGTCTAACTTAATATCAAAAAATCGAGATGTGCAGTATTATTCACACCAGGCTTTATGTCTGAGTCGAAGTTTATGTTTTCCCCTTAAAGTCTCGGGTACTCAAAATTGATTTGAGTAGGCTAAGGGTTGAGGACTTACAGATATTAGTAGGTTGATAAATAAAGCTTCCGGAGACGAGCAGGAGGCTGACGGATAGTTATTTAGGAGTTGCTGTTTTTGTTTGTTTTATTCCGTTGTGTTGTATTAAGTCAGTTATGACTATCTAGTACTCTACTCAACTAAGTGTGCATCTTCATATGTCGCTCTTGGCGTATTTTGTAATAATTAAATTTGATCTAAACCTGGGAAACGTTTGGGATTATGTAACTTGGATATGAAATGTTGTTTCGAAATCTAATTAGAAGATTGTTTTAATCTGTGACGACTTTATTTCATATTCAAGTGATTCTGTATTATGGATACCATTAACATTACCGTATTTGGTCACTAGAAGTTAATACTATGGATGACTGCATCATCCATAGAGCTTAGCATCGGGCCTCCAGATAGGGGATATTACAACTTGGTATCAGAGCACTGGTTTATGTAAAACTTTAACATAAAATAATTTTTGAAAACATAATCCTAAGGAATTAGAGAAAAGATCGGGGTATGAGATAACGCTATAGTAACGTACTTGTATTCGCTATATAAAAGTATACACTATATCTCTATTCTCCTTTCTCTCTTAGGCTATTCTTCTGTATCTCACGAGACTTGAATACAGATATGGATGCTAAAAGTGGAAGAGTTAACCTTGGGGGAAGCACCATAACAAATGGAAATGCTAGACAAAATACGAGAGGGAATCAAGGTCAGGCACAAGTTGTTAATGTGGGTGCTAGAGTCCTGCAAGTTGACATGGGAGCTATGTATCAGTCTTTTTTCAACATGATGTGGGCGGGTGTTGCTGCTGGAGTAGTTAGAGGAGGTGTTCAAGAAGCTCCAGTGGTCAACAACTACTCTATTCTTAGTAGGGATTACGCTCGGTTGGGAGGAAAGCCATTTATTGGAATTGAAGACACCATTGAAGTAGAGAACTGGTTACTACATTGTAAGAGAATCTTTTCAATTTGGGGCTCAAAGATGAGCAGAAGAGAAGGCTTGCTTCAAAATAGCTTCAAGGAGCAGCTTTATATTGGTGGAATAGTGTTATAGTACGAGTTAATGAGGAGACGATGACATGGGTCGAGTTCAAAAGGAGATTTGAGGAAAGGTTTATGTCAGAGATTGCTAAGTCTGCTCTACTTAGGAAGTTCACTGAATTGGAGCAAGGAGACATGACTATGCTTGAGTATGCGAGGAGGTTTGAGGAGCTAGCAAGATATGGCTATGCTACGGTTGATACTAATATTAAGAGAAATGAGAAGTTCATCAGGGGGTTGAAGCCTAAGCTTGCTAGGGCAATGTCATCGCACACTTTTGGATCCATGTGATGTTGTAGTAGAGATGGCTTTGAGGAACGAAGAGATGCTTACTTTTTTGGAGAGAAACAAGGCATATTTTGGAGCATGTGTATGTATTTATCCAGCTACCTCGAGGCCAACGGTAGAGGAAAAAGGAAAGCAGTGTTAGGAGGTACGCTTCAGATTCATGGAATGTCAGTTAGCGTTCTGTTTTATACTGGTGCATCGTATTTTTTTATATCTCATTGTTTGGTAGATAAGCTTAACCTAGAAAGCTCATACTTAGTTACTTCCTTAAGGGTTGCAGATCCGATAGGAGAGTATGCGACGATTGGGATTAAGTGTGACCACCTAGAGTTTGATTTGTTAGGTTATACCTTTGTTTGCAGTTTGCACGTGTTTGATTTTGTGGTGTTTAGAATTATTTTGGGTATGGACTGGTTAAGTAAGTATGATGCTAGGATATTTTACCATGATAGGAAAATATCGCTTAGACACCTTGACTGTAGTGATCAGATTGTATATATCATAGAAAACCCTAGTTGTGAGGTGAATGCTTTGTTGGGTGTTATGAAGTTAGAAGATGAGTTAAATCTAGTTTTCGTAGTTAGAGAATTCGCAGATGCTTTTGAACTTGTAGTAAGATTTCCACTGTAATGAGCCATTGAGTTTCAGATAGATTTAGTACCTAAAGCAGAACCAGTGAGTAGATCGCCAAGTAGAATGACACCTACTGAGATAAGGGAGTTGAAGGTGCAGTTGGTGGATTTGGAAGACAAGAATTTTATTAGGCCAAGTAGTTTGCCTTGGGGAGTAGCCGTAGTGTTTTCTAAGAAGCCGGATGGATCGTTAAGGTTATGTATCAATTATCGTAAGTTAAATGAGAAGACGATAAAGAATCGATATTTGTTGCCTAGAATTGATGATTTGTTCGATCAGTTGAGTGGAGCCAAAGTATTTTCTCAGTTTGATTTGGCAACAAGTTTCCATCAGCTTAGAGTAGCAGAGGATAGTATTCCTTTGATGATGTTTAGAACTAGATATGGATCGTATGAATGGCTAGTGATGCCGTTTGGACTAACAAATGCGCCAGGATTCTTTGTAGATTTAATGAACCGAATTTTCCGAGAGCACTTGGATAGGGTCGTGTTGGTTTTCATAGATGATACTTTGATATACTCTAAGGATGAAAGGGAGCAAGAAGTTCATCTCAGAGTGATGCTTAAGATGCTGAGACAGCATCAGTTGTAGGCGAAGTTTCTTGGTCATGTAGTCTTAGAGAAAGGGTTGTTTGTATGGCCGACTAAGATTAAAGCGGTGAATAATTAAAGAGACCCGAGACAGTATAAAGAGTTTTTTTGGATTGGTTGGATACTATAGGAGGTTCATTAAGGATTTTTCGTCGATAGCAGTACCAATGACCATGCTAATGCGAAAGCACGTGAAGTTTGTTTGGACCGATAAGTGTGCAGAAGCATTCTAGAGCTTGAAACACCTATTGACTCATGCACTTGTACTAGTTGTTCCATAAGGGAATCAGGATTTGGTAGTATATATAGATGAGTGTGGAACTAGATAAGGAGATGTGTTAGTGCAGAGAGGTAAAGTGATTGCCTATGCTTCTCGACAACTTAGACTACATGAGGTTAGATATCCAACAAGTAACAACCCAAAATTTATGCTATACTAATTAATTAATGAATAAATGAAATGATAAAATAACTTTGTGAAATTATTAGAATTGATCCATCGGACTTGCACCATTATGTCCACGGTAATTTTCTGGTCAATTTCAATATATAGAACGTCAGAATCCGAGTTTATATGAGCAAGATATAGAATTAACAAGATAAACGAATATATATATATATATATATATATATAGGGAGGTCGACCTAGAGGACGACCATCCCAAGGCCTAGGTCAACCTGGTACTATGGGCAGTCGACCTGTAGGTCGACCCGCCTACGTTTGCGAGGCGAAGGAATTTTTCCTTCGTGCTGTGTGATTTTAACACGTCAATTTCATTCTTTTGTTCAATCTGGTCCCTTCGTGCTTCCATCCGATGGCTCCTATTCAGCCTTTGACGTGGTTGCATCCTATTCAATCCCCAAATCGAACGGTCTGAGATCCACTTCTACACCTATAAATAAGACCCTAGGCCTAACACTTTTTCTCATTCTAGGTTTTCTCCAATTGGGTTCACCTTTTCAGGAAGGACCCTAAACGGAATAATTTTCCAAGGAGAAAATCGTTTTAGATTAAAATATTTAACAACACCAAGTGGATACGGGAAGACCTAAAGGGAAGAGCTTAGGGCCATAGGTGAGTGGTTGTAATTATTTTAAATTTTTAAGCAATTTAAAATAATAGGGTTTCCAATAGTTTTAGTTTTTCTACGATTTTGGTAATACATTTTTATCAGTTATTTTCCGTTTTTAATTTATTTTCAGTCTATTTCTTTTTAGCTATTCATTTCAGTTAATTGTAGTTAATTTCTGTTAATTATAGCCTTTCTATTTAATTATATTATTTACAGTATTTTTAATTATTTAGTGTTAACTGCTATTTATTTACATCTTTTTTCACGTTTGAGGTTTTCTTTTATAACTATCAGTTTTCTTCTATTTCTCCTTTTTCTTTGCGAATATATTAGAATAAATTTAACACGAATATGGATTAGACAATAAGAAAACTAAAATTATGTAAAATAAGATGTAAATTGAAACAACTGTAATAAAATGGAATTAGACTGAAATTGGCCTATTTGCAAGCCTAATTATGAAGTAAAATTAGGATTAAAATGAGCAAATAAAGATGTAGGTTATTTTCACACTTAGACTTTTGGGTTAAGTAAATAAGCTAACTTATAACATAGGTTATAATAAGAAAACAAATAAAATGAGGCTTATTTTAAGACTTAGGATAAATTAATAAGCACAAATAGTAAGAGTAAAAGTAAAGGCTTATTTAAATAATTTATCTAAGTTAATAAGCAAAGAATTAAAGTAGGACCTGTACCAAATAGCATTCCCCTATTATTTCTATAGACATGGTGTTTCATAGAATCTTGAAGTGAGACGAGGGGCACACTTATGCTAATAATGGTATTAAATGGTCAATGAGTAGAAGTTCAAATCATGGGGATTTGGGCAAGGGGCTCAACTAGATATTTTTTGGATGACGGGCCAGTACCAACACCATTTCCCCTATTATTTCTATGGACACGGTGTTTCACATAACCCTGAAGTGAGACGAGGTGTCTCACATAATCCTGAAGTGAGACGAGGGGCACGCTTATGCTGGAGATTTAGGTAATAAGTAGACCCAATTGGTGGAACAAAAGGTAACATAAGCATGGTGGTGGTTACGTGTGCGACTTCCATTCGGGTGCTTAGTAATCATTATGAGTTCCAAGCGATTAGTGTGTGCCTTTCGTAGGCACCAATGTCTACTGCGTAGGGAGCTTTAACGTTCGGTCTATACTGGATTCTAAGGAGTAGTAGGCCGATCAAAGAGTAATATTATGAATTCAGCCTAATCAAAGCAGTTATCAAAAATAAGTGCAAACAATCAAAGTTAATCAATTATGTTAATTTAGTTAATTCGTATTTATTTCTAGCTTATTCCTTATCCCTATTTCCTGTGTTTCCTTTTATATACTAGAACTGTTGTAAAGTCTATTATTTTTACTTTGCTTAAAGATTCTAGTAATTACTATCATTCACCAGACTTTTAGTCTGACCCACTCCTCCATTTTCCCCCTTTTCCCCCCATAGGCTAGCAAGAGCAAGTACGATATATTGCAGACTTTTGGAGACTTCTTTGGCAGAGATTTCTTATGTATTTCTCTTCTTTATTTTCAGTTTTTAGCTTATTCCATGTACTGGCACTTTGTGAGGGATAGTTTGTACTCTGATATTTATGAGACCGAGGTTTTGATTTCATCGGACATAAATTGGTATTTTGAGACATATGAGCTATTTGGTTTTATAATTCTATATTATGAAGTTTGATTTAAGCAAATTATTATTTTAATTGTTTCGGCTGTTATTATCTATTTTTTTTTGAATCTTAGTCTCTGCTAGTTTTAGTTGTACCTACAATGCATCACATCTTTTGGTGTGTCCTTTTGGGTATACTAAGGGGTGTGGGGTGTTTCACTTGGTATCAGAACCTAAGGTTACAGGATTCCTAAAAATTTATTTTAAAAGTAAAGTATTTTTCCAAAATAACTTGTTTTAAAAGTATTTTTCGAAAAAGAACTCTTAGAAGTGATTTTTAAGTATAAAAGATTTTTTATAAAAATCCCCTCAAAAGTCCAGTTCAATCTTCCTTCGGCTCTTTCCTAAACTCTCTTTTTCATTGCATAGAATGACGGATGACCCTAATCTTCCCGAGGTCATTCCAGTCCCAGGCTGGTTTCATAGGTATCTACAAGCCACGACTCTAGAGGTGCAAGGGCAAGCGCCCAATCCAGCACCAACGGGTGGGAATTCCATCAACCCACCTACAGCACTTAATTTCTCTAAGCTTTGTAAGGACTTTGCGAATTTGGGTGGAAAGACTTTTTTTGGTACGGAGACTTTTGTGGAGGCTCGGGCTTGGCTACATAACATAGAGAGGATATTCGGACTATTGGGATTGGATGATCAGCAGTGGGTTCAGCTAGCATCTTTGTAGCTGAAAAAGGAGGCTTCGTATTGGTTGGAAGTTATAGAGTTGGGAGGAAGGGAAGTCACTTAGAATGGATTTCGTGAGCGATTTGATAGGAAGTTTTTATCTTAAGCAGAAGGGAGTGTTCAGTTGGAGTGATTCATTAATTTGAAGCAAGGGAGTTTGGCTATGAAGGAGTACATCAATCAATTTAATGAGTTGTCACGGTTTGGGATGGAGTTGGTTAATACACCGCACAAGAAGGCTTTGAAGTTTGCTAAGGGACTGAATCAACCCCTTCAGAGATTGTTGTTGACTCACGTGCCGATGGGAGCTACTTATGAGTCTTTGATGGAAATGGCGCTCATGTGTGATGTAGTCAAGGAAGGAGAGTCAAAGGAAGTTGTTAAGTCGAAACGTCCAAAGAAGAAATGGTGGAAGAACAATAAGGAGAAGAAGAGTGGCGATGGTCCTCAGAAGCATATTAAGAAAGGATTGAAGTGTGGTAGCTGTGGAATTATGGGACATATCGCCAAGAGGGAGAAGATGAAGGGAAAGTACTTTATTTGCGGGCAGCCCGGTCACTTGAGTAGGAATTGTCCCCAGAGGACGGGACGGGGAGCGAGTGCACTAGTCGCGCAGATTCAGGCTTTAGATGCAGCACCTTCAGGTAGCATTCCAGATAGAGGTAGGAAAGTCACCGTTGAAGGTTCGATTTCTATTTTTGATTTTCCTGTTCGGACTCTTTTTGATTTTGGAGCTTTACACTCTTTTATCTCTAGCTCTCTTGTGGATTGTTTGCACTTAGACATCTCTTTAGTAGTAGACCCCATCGTTGTTTCAAACCCAATAGGAGGATCGACACACTTGTCTATGTGATGCAGCAGGCCAAGCTATAACTTTTCAAGGCCTAAGTCGTGATCGACTTAACAGAGTGGAAGGCGTAAGTCGTGACCGAGTTAACAGAACTGAAGATATAAGTCGTGACTGACCTAGCGAAACTATAAGTCGTGACCGACTTAACATGATGGGAGATTTAAATCATGACCGACTTAATAGGAGTAAAGGCATAAGTCGTGACCGACTTAGCATGATGGAGGACATAAGTCGTGACCGACTTAACTGGGGCGAGGAGGAAAGTCAACCACGATTTATTGAGGCGGAAGGCATAAATCGTCTACGATTTAAAAAGACGGATCTAGGAGGAGCAACACAAGTTGAGAATACACGAGAGATAAGTCGTCTATGACTTAAGAGAAGAAATGGGTCGCTGCCGAGTTACGACTTAAGATGAGTCGTCTGGTGTGCTTAAGTCGTGAACTGGGTTAAGTCGTGAAGTCACTATTCACTAAGTCGTCCAAGCTTAAGCCGTGTGAGGATGCTACTGTGATATGTGTTTAAGTCGCTGCTGAGGATAAGTCGTCGCCGAGCTATGATGAGTCGTTAAGTCGTCTACGACTTAAGTGTTGAGTCATTGTATGGTATTATGTTGTATTTCTTTAAGTCGTATGTCGTCTGCACTTAAGTCGTAGGTCGTAGAATTGTGTTTCTGTGTTGTAACTCGTAAGTCGTGTGCATGGCTAAGTCGGAAGGTGTGATGAGTCATAAGTCGGAAAGGTGATGAGTCGGAGCCGACTTAAGAGTTGTACAGAATTTTGCCTTGTTTTGTAACTTCTATAAATAGGCCGGTGGTGCCATTTGTAATAGTTTAGTTGATTGAAAATAAAACTCTTGTTTTGTTAGCTTTGTGCTTTCGCCAAATTGGTAGTTGAGTGTAATCTCCTATCTCCTCTTTCGGATAATCGAGTGCGCTCGATTCAACGACTGCAGAAGCCGATTCATGGAATCTAGTGCGCTAGATCAACGTGCAAGAATCGCAGATCTCTCCTCACGGTATCGTGCGCGATCAACGTGTCAGAGATAGCTAGAATTCGTTATCTTCGGATCAACGAATTTGAGCATTTCAGCATTCATCAATCCATCGATTACTACTTTCATCGATATACATTGTTTTTGAATAATCCGCTGCGTCAGTTTTTGTATCGGAGCTTGTTCTAGCCAATCATAGCTAGATTGAGACTTGGAGCCTAATCATTTTGGAGTTTTGAAGAAACTAAGTTGAACCGAGCATCTCCAATCAAGTCGGCCGAGTTAGTAGAGCTTGTTCGAAGTTGTTTCGATCGGATTTGTGTTGGAGGCCGAGAATTTGTTCATCGTGTTCATCGCGATTTGCAACAAAAGTGGAAGTTTCGATCCATTTCATTTTGGATCAAAGTTCGAATTGTGTTTTAATTTGAAGTGTTTGTGAAATTTTCAAGTATGCCACCAAGGAGAGCTAATCGACATCAAAACATTGAAGCTTTGTATCGAAGAGAAGAAGCTGATGAGATGGAGCAAAGAATCAATGAAAACTTTAGTGAAAACCTTAACGAAGGAATTGGTCGGTTAGAGAAGATGATGTTAGAGATGAATCAAAATCGGAGAAGGGTTTCACCTGAATCTAACCATGGGGGAAGTAGAGTCTCACCGCAATCCAATCGAGAAAGAAGTATTGACAATGATCAAATGCGTGGGAGCAACGTGGATGATCGAGAACGGAGGAATGTAGATAGAAGGGATGATGGTGGAAGACGTAATGGTAGTAGAGATGTGGGTGGACGAGATAGACAGCGATATACATATGATTTTGAAGACGAGTATTATGGTGGTAGTGTTCGAGGACAAGGACGAGGACAAGGAAGAAATCACTCTGAGTATGATCACAAGTGGGAGTCGGGGATGAAGACTGAAATTCCTGAATTCAAAGGTGGTATGCAAGCGGAGGAGTTTCTAGATTGGGTGGCTAATGTTGAGGAGATTTTTGACTTCAAAGAAGTTCTAGAACATCGTAGAGTGAAGTTGGTTGCTACGAGGTTGAGGGGTAGAGCTTTGGCGTGGTGGCAGCAAACCAAACTTACACGTGAACGGATGGGGAAGTCAAAGGTTGAATCATGGGAAAAGATGAGGAAAATGATGAAAGCCACATTCTTACCTTATAACTATCAGTCGCTTATGTATCAGAGTTTGCAAAACTTGAGACAAGGGACGAAATCTGTGAATGACTATGCTGACGAATTTTATCAAGTGATAGCCAGGAATGATATTATGGAGATAGAAGAACAATTGACAGCTAGATTTGTTGGGGGGTTGCTAATGCAGATTCAGGATATGGTTAACATGTTTGATCCCAGATCTGTAGCGGAAGCACATCAGAAGGCGTTGGCTTGGGAGAAACAGGGAAGACGAGGAGGTGGTATGTTTACAAATTCCAACAATCCAGTGAAGGGTGTTAGTGGAAATTCTAATGTTTCAAAAGCTGTTGCGAAACCAGTTGTGGATGAGGTTGGGAAGATGAAAGTCGGTAATGGTTTCAAGTGTTATAATTGCCAAGAAATGGGCCACAAAAGTAGCGAATGTCCAAAGCCGAAGAAGAGAGCTATGATAGCGGAGGTCGAGGATGAGGATGAAGAAGCTGAATGTTCCAATTCACCACCTGATGAGGAGGAAGAAGAAGTGTCGGGAGACGAAGGTTATAATCTAATGATGAAGAGGTCCTGTTTAACACCAAAGCAAGAGGAGGATTGTAGTTGGTTAAGGAGCAATATTTTTCAGTCAACATGTACCATTCTGGGGAAGGTTTGCAAATTTGTTATTGATGCTGGAAGCTTTGATAATATAATTTCTTCATAAGCTGTGAGGAAGTTGGCATTGAAGACCGAGAAACATCCGAAACCATACAAGCTAGCTTGGTTGAGGAAAGGCAGGGAGGTGAAGGTTGGACGAAGGGCTTGCGTGAAGTTTTCAATTGGAAAGAAATACAAGGATGAAATCTGGTGCGATGTGGTAGATATGGATGTCTGTCATTTGTTGTTGGGGAGACCGTGGCAGTATGATAGGGCGGTGCAACATGATGGGCATACCAATAGTTACAGTTTCGTGTTTGAAGGCACGAAGATTACTCTCGTTCCCAAGAAGCGTCAACAGGAAGAAAACAAACTGGAGGAGATTGAAGAGCTGAAAACTTTATTAACCTTGAAGGAGTTTGTTAAAGAAGTCGAAGAGGAGCCGGAAGTATTCTTGTTAATTGGGCGTGAGAGCAGTGGAGAAGTTGAAATTCCAGAAGAAGTTAAACCAGTTTTGAAAGAATTTGACGATGTATTTCCAGAAGAGTTACCAACGGAGTTGCCACCGTTGAGGGATATACAACATCAGATAGATCTTGTTCCAGGTGCTGCGTTGCCACACAGACCACATTATCGAATGAGTCCAAAGGAACATGAAGAATTGAGGAGGCAAGTGGAAGAATTGCTTGAACAGGGGCGTGTGCAGGAGAGTATAAGTCGTGCTGTACCAGCTTTATTAGTACCCAAAAAGGATGGAACGTGGAGGATGTGCACAGATAGTAGAGCATTGAATAAGATCACAGTCAGATACAGATTTCCGATGCCGAGGCTTGATGATTTATTGGATCAAATTAGTGGGTCCGTAATCTTTTCAAAGATTGACTTGAAGAGCGGTTATCATCAGATTCGCATTAGACCAGGGGACGAATGGAAGACAACATTCAAGACAAGGGAAGGATTGTATGAATGGCTGGTAATGCCGTTTGGTCTATCGAATGCACCGAGTACATTCATGAGGGTGATGAATCAAATTTTCAAACCGTACATTGGAAAATTTGTGGTGGTTTACTTTGATGATATTCTAATCTACAGTGCTAGTACAGAAGAGCATGTTCAACATTTGAAGAAAGTGTTAATTATTCTTCGTGAAGAACAATTCTATGCTGCTACAAAGAAGTGTGTTTTTATGGCGAATAGTGTTTTATTTCTGGGGTATGTTGTGTCGGAAGAAGGAATACAGGTTGACCAAAGTAAAGTCGAAGTTATCAAAGATTGGCCGCAACCCAAGAGGATAACGGAAGTTCGTAGTTTTCACGGGTTCGCTTCATTTTATCGAAGGTTTATTCCACACTTTAGTAGTGTGATGGCACCTGTGACTGATTGTATGAAGGGTAAACAGTTTGCATGGATGGAGGAAGCCGGAGTTGCTTTTGATCGAATCAAAGAACTCTTGACGTCTGCACCAATTCTAATATTACCAGATTTTCAGCTAGTGTTTGAACTACATACTGATGCATCCAAGGTTGGGATTGGAGGAGTGTTGAGTCAGAGGGGACGTCCTATTGCATATTTCAGTGACAAGTTGTCGGGAGCAAAGATGAGATATAGTACATATGATGTGGAATTTTATGCTGTTGTGCAATCTATTAAACACTGGAGACACTATCTATTTTAGAAAGAGTTTGTTCTTTACACTGATCATGAGGCATTGAAGCATTTACAAGGGCAAGACAAGATTTCATCGAGACATGCATCATGGATTGCATATCTGCAACAGTTTACATTTGTTGTGAAACACAAATTGGGAGTGACGAATCGTGTTGCAGATGCTTTGAGTAGAAGGAATCATTTGTTAACAACAATGAAAATTGAAGTAACGGGATTCGATGTGTTACCAGAGTTATTTGACGAAGATCCTTACTTTGCAAAGTTTGTTGATAAAGTCAAGAATGGGGAGACGGATGAGTTTTTGATGGTAGATGGTTTTCTGTTCAAAGGAAATCGATTGTGCATCCCTGATTGTAGTTTGAGAATGAAGATTGTAAAAGAGCTACATGAAGAAGGACATGTTGGGAGAGACCGTACATTACAGTTGATTTCACAGTCTTACTTTTGGCCATCGATGAGGAAAGAAGTGGAAAGGTTTGTGGAACGATGTCATATCTATCAGGTTTCGAAAGGAACTGCAACTAATGCTGGTTTATATATGCCGTTACCTGTACCAACTAAACCATGGGTTGATGTGAATATGGACTTTGTGTTGGGGTTGCCGAGAACACAGCGTGGTAACGATTCCATTTTTGTGGTGGTTGACCGATTTTCGAAAATGGCACATTTTATTGCTTGTAAGAAGACGGCGGATGCTGTTCATGTTGCTCAGTTGTTTTTCAAAGATATATATTGACTTCACGGGTTGCCAGAATCGATTGTGTCAGACAGGGATACTCGTTTTCTGAGTCATTTTTGGCTAATTTTGTGGAAGATGGTCGGAACGAAGTTGAACTTTAGCAGTGCTTATCATCCGCAGACGGATGGACAGACCGAAGTTGTGAACAGATCATTGGGAAATCTGTTGAGATGTCTTGTGCAAGACAATCTGAAAAGTTGGGATATGAAATTATGCCAAGCAGAGTTTGCTCATAATCATGCAGTGAATCGTAGTACGGGATTCAGCCCATTTCAGATTGTATATTCTAATTTACCAAAGGGACTGTTGGAGTTAACAGCCATACCACAACCAAAGAAGATAGTCAAACGAGCTGCTGATTTTGTTGAAGGATTGACAGAGTGTCATAGGATCGTTCAAAAACGATTGGAAAAAGCAAATGAAAAGTATAAACGATATGCAGATTTGAAGCGAAGAAATGTTGAATTTAATGAAGGAGATATGGTATATGCTGTATTGACAAGAGATCGTTTTCCAATAGGCGCTTATAACAAATTGAAAGCCAGAAAAATTGGTCCTGTAGAAATCGTGAAACGGATTAATAAAAATGCTTATAAATTGAAGCTGCCAGAGGGTGTGTACACGTCGGATGTATTCAATGTTAAGCATCTCGTACCTTATCATGGGGATGAGTGTGTCGCGGAGGAGGAAAGTGCAAATTCGAGGACGATTTTTTCTCAACCAGGGGAGGATGATGCAGCAGGCCAAGCTATAACTTTCCAAGGCCTAAGTCGTGACCGACTTAACAGAGTGGAAGGCGTAAGTCGTGACCGAGTTAACAGAACTGAAGATATAAGTGGTGACCGACCTAGCGAAACTATAAGTCGTGACCGACTTAACATGATGGGAGATTTAAATCGTGACCGACTTAACAGGAGTAAAGGCATAAGTCGTGACCGACTTAGCATGATGGAGGACATAAGTCGTGACCGACTTAACTGGGGCGAGGAGGAAAGTCAACCACGATTTATTGAGGCGGAAGGCATAAGTCGTCTACGATTTAAAAAGACGGATCCAGGAGGAGCAACACAAGTTGAGAATACGCGAGAGATAAGTCATCTACGACTTAAGAGAAGAAATGGGTCGCTGCCGAGTTACGACTTAAGATGAGTCGTCTTGTGTGCTTAAGTCGTGAACTGGGTTAAGTCGTGAAGTCACTATTCACTAAGTCGTCCAAGCTTAAGCCGTGTGAGGATGCTACTGTGATATGTGTTTAAGTCGCTGCTGAGGATAAGTCGTCGCCGAGCTATGATGAGTCGTTAAGTTGTCTACGACTTAAGTGTTGAGTCGTTGTATGGTATTATGTTGTATTTCTTTAAGTCGTATGTCATCTGCACTTAAGTCGTAGGTTATAGAATTGTGTTACTATGTTGTAACTCGTAAGTCGTGTGCGTGGCTAAGTCGGAAGGTGTGATGAGTCCTAAGTCGGAAAGTTGATGAGTCGGAGCCGACTTAAGAGTTGTACAGAATTTTGTCTTGTTTTGTAACTTCTATAAATAGGCCGGTGGTGCCATTTGTAATAGTTTAGTTGATTGAAAATAAAACTCTGGTTTTGTTAGCTTTGTGCTTTCGCCAAATTGGTAGTTGAGTGTAATCTCCTATCTCCTCTTTCGGATAATCGAGTGCGCTCGATTCAACGACTGCAGAAGCCGATTCATGGAATCTAGTGCGCTAGATCAATGTGCAAGAATCGCTGATCTCTCCTCACGGTATCGTGCGCGATCAACGTGTCAGAGATAGCTAGAATTCGGTATCTTTGGATCAACGAATTTGGGCATTTCATCATTCATCAATCCACCGATTACTACTTTCATCGATATACATTGTTTTTGAATAATCCGCTGCGTCACTATGGTTTGTAGGGGTTTGAAAATTTTTATCCTAGGCGTAGATTTTGACTGCGATGCCTATGTTTTGGGATTTTCAGGATATAGGCTGATTTTGGGAATGGATTGGCTATCCACATATGGAGCTATATTAGATTGCAAGAGGAGAGTCATTAGACTAGAGACATGCAACGATAGGACTCTCAAGGTTTCTTACGACCCGTGTAACGACCCGATATTTTCAACCATTCGCATTCGCACATGTCGGACTTGAATTGCTCAAAATATCGCGTTGTAAATAAAAATTTGGCAAACTCATCATATACAGTAAATAAATAATCACAAAATCACAGACACTGAGTAATATAATGCAGCGGAAATAAAGAAATAGTAGTTCATGAAGCTACTACATAAATACATCAGAGTTAAGTAAGATACAATAGAAATACCAAGATACAACAGGAGTAACAGTATGATAATCAGGTACAACTCAGAATAGAACTGGAATCAACTGGATAACAAAATGAATAGATATCTGGATCTTCAACGCAAAACTCCAGCTCCAAAGGCGAGTCTCAAATGCTGTATCACTCGATCTGACCCGAGCGTAAAGCAAAACACAAAACACTCGAGTCAGAACATACATACTTATATAATGTAAACCAACTCAAGTGAACTGTAATAAAGGTACAAGTAACTTAAAGAATGCTTGGGATCGCCCATTCTTTAAGGATCCGTTAAACTATTTACTATGTAGTAATATACGCTATATACAGTAGTGTCTAATTAGTAAAGTATAATCATATAGAAAATAGTGTTAAGGGGATGGTGAACCTTAACGCGATCGGAACTTTAAACAAAAATCGTAGTGGGCTCGATATGGTAGGTGACACGGCACACAAGAAAATGCCAGGGTAGATATACCAATTACGCACACGGACTGATGGAAACGCATAGCAGCCACTACCGCTCCACCTAGAACAACACTCCCAAATCGATGGGTGCACCCAAACAATCAAAAGTAATAGAATGGTATCGAACAAGTGTGTCCGATAAGAGGTGCTACCTCATTGGCCCGAGATCGCTCCTGTTTTAGCCACCTTATGCCAACTCACGGGAGTTGGGTCCACGTATATACCTTAGGATCGTCGCCACCATCCTACTTCATTTTGGAAACTCCACCGCGTACAGAGTTGTCAAAGTGGCTTTCGGTATCGACAGAGAGTATGTCCATATCCGATCCCGGTCTCTTTAACAACCAATCGTTATTATAACTCGTGGTTATAATTTTAAAATAATATTTTATACTTCAAAATAGAATATCATTTGAAATCCAAATCTTTATCAAAATAAAGATTAAATCAATTCCAAACCATTTCAATATATTAACATATCATATCTTTCCAAAACTTCATTTCAATTCATTTCAATATATCAAAATATCATATCTTTCCAAACTTCATTTCAAATCATTTTAATATATCAAAATATCATATCTTTCCAAACTTCATTTCAAACCATTTTAATATAATAAAATATCATATCAGTTCAAATCCAAATATTCAACTTTAAATACCCTTTTAAATTCAAAGATATCATTCATTTACTATCATTTCAAATCACTTTTCTAGTGTTTATTCTCCAATCAAAATAATTCATTTAAACCTGTTAAAAGTGTAATTATTATACTTTCAAATCAAGTATTCAATTTCCAAAGTTTCAAACCATTCTGAGTTCATTTACTAAGTCAAAAACCATAATTATTAAAATTTCAGCATTTCCCAGCATTTAGAAAAAGCTGTTATAAGTTATACTTGAAACATTTTTATTCAGCAGAGACAGCATTTAAAACTGCTGTTAAAACTCAGTTTTTAGTTAAATTTTGGTTCAAAACAGAAAAGACAGCATTTCAGAAGTGCTGCGGTAACTCAGATTTCAAAACAAAGGTTTTATTTGATTTCAGCAAAGACTACAGACCACTATAGCTTTTCAAGAGAATGCTATAACAGACCTGAGTTCAATATTAGCCTATAAGCTCAACTACAGCAACTACAGCATTTCAGAAATGCTGTAATAGCTCTTTTTACACAATTTTAGTTCAATTCAGAAACTATAGCATTTCTGAATGCTATTAAAAGTTAATTCCAGATTTTAGTGTATTTCCAGCAAATAATAAACTTCATTTTAAATCCTTTAAACATTTCAAAATCATATTTTTAACATTAAAATGTTCATTAACATATTATTTAACATATTATTTTTTTCACAATAAATTTTTTATAATTAAATCAAATTTTCAACAATTTACTTAATAAATTTCAGTGTAAAAGTTTTCAATTCTTCACATTTCCACAAATAAACTTAACACTTCAAATTTAAATTACCATTTCACAAATTTAACTAAATTTCCAATTTTATTTAATTAACTTAAATCTTTAATTAAAACCAAATTTCACATTTCCAAGTCAAGTTATATTTTAAAAGATCGCTTTTAAACATTCATTTATTTAACCACTTAAATTCATACAAAAATCAATAATAATTTAATAAATCGCTTAAATTCAAATTTAATCAAATTATCATATTTACCAATTTCCAATATAATTAAATTTCCATTTTATTCATATAACTTAAATATCTTTTTAAATCAAAATTCCAAATTTCCGAACTTAAGTTACATTTCAAAAATCCATTTAAACCATTCATTAATTACATTTTTAACACATAGAAAAATCATACATTTTTTTTAAAACATTAAAAATCCAATTTTAAATCAAATTTCATAATCTTACACTTTTTAAAAATATTTGAAATATTCAAAATAATTTATAAAAATAACCACGGGCTTGTATATAGTTTTCTAACCTAGGTCAAGTGATACAGATATGTATCATTTCAATCCGCAGTTTAAAACAAAAATCAGGGTTCTATCATTTCAAACCCGCAATCCCAAGTTAAAATAAAATAAATAAAAACCGTTCAGGCCTATCATTTCAGCCCATAACAATTTTTCCCTATTCTAATATGTATCATTTCAACCCATAGTGAATCTAATCTACAGGGAACTTGCAGTGTGATAAACATGTATAAATGAACAGTATACAATATATAGCAGTAACCGATGATATGACAGGTAATTATACAGGTTTAACATCATATAAATAAATCATCACACGCAGTTATAACATCATATAAGCTTCTACACATTCAATTGTTGTCGTTTCACAATTGCATAAGTATAAATGTCTAGTGAGATTTACTCACCTTTTTAAGTTGAAGTTTGCAAATCAAATGACACAACGAATTCCAGAAAGCACGATATGGCACGACCTTTGATTTGAGTGGAGAGAACCAAGATATAAATCTTTTATACAACAACAAAACAAAGCCATATATAAATATAATTACAATACCAAAGTTAGATTGAAACAAATAGAAACTAGGCTAGACAAGTACATCACCTAGCTTTTAAACAATTTGCTTGACTTTGCCTCAACTTGTGCTCAGCCATACATGTATATGGCTCAGCCACAACATGTTTTCATGTGGAAATAGATCAAGTTTGGACTGAAAATGCATGGCTAGGCTTGAGAAGAGGAAGGGTTCTGGGGTTACAATCATGGAATACAAAAGGGCAAGGTCACTAGGTGGGGTTTTGGTGCACACTAGGGTCGGCCTATGTCCTATTTGGGCTCGACCATGCTTGCTCCAGATCTGGACAGAGGTAAGGGGTGATGGTAAGTGGTCAAAACAATGTGGTGGGGATGGCTATGGTGGTGGCTGTGGAGGTAGATGAAGGTGGTGAAGCATGTGGTGGCTAGTATGGGTGTTTCAAGGCATGTTTGCATAGTTTTGGTGGAGTTTTGCTTCAAGGTGGGTCTCGGCCTGGCCAAGGTTAGAGATTTAGGTGGTGGTGGGGACAAGGAGGAGGTATAGGATTTTGTGGCCGTGGATATGGAGGAGAGGCCGATCCAAAAAGCAAGAAGAACAAGGCAAAATACATAGAAAATGAGGAGAAAAGTAGGAAAAAAGAGATGTCATTTCCAATAATTTTCTTAGCCGTGAAAAATGAAATTTAGAAGGAGTTTCTCACGTGAATTTTGAAGGGAATACACAGCAAACCAAAAAAATATTACACGGCTAAAAGAAATAAAGGAGGAGTTGCGGAAAATGAAGAGTTTGGGAATTGAAAAGACTTCAGTTTCAAAGCAATATAAACTCTTCATATTTCTTTTTCTTTTTAATTTTGAATAAACAAAATAAACTCAGAAATAAGCTTTAATAACTGAAACAAGGTATTATGAAATAAAAATAAATAATTAATTTTAAAGAAAATGAAAAAGGAATTAAAGAAATTGCTTAAAAATTGAAAACAGTGTCCAGAAATTACAAATAAATCACCATTGGCTTTGGAAAAATATCTACTTCATTTTAAAAATGTTCTAAAGCAAAACTTTGAAATAATTAATTCATTTATCATTTCTAAAGTGAAATAAAAAAATTAAATTTAGAGAAAATAGAAAAAGAACAAAAGAAATTGTTTAAAAATTGGAAAGAGGACATGACAATTACAAATAAGATACCATTGACTCTAGAAAATTTCTACTTCACTTTAAAATAAATAAAAGGTCAAATAATTAAAAATAAACGAGGAACAAAATAAAGTGGAAATGAAAATAAAATAATATTTTAAGAAAGTAGAAAATAAATAAAGAATTTCTTTAATTAAATGAAACTGGAAATTAGAAATTATAAACAGAATACAACTGACATTGGTAAATGTTTATTACACTTAAAAAATGTTTTAAAACCACAATATGTACATAACATGTTATTTTACCCATATAAATATAAATTAGAACATTACATGACCAAATAAAATATTATTTATATAATTTAAAATAAACTATTTTGTTAAATACAACAATTTACACACAATATTCAAAAGGGCATAACTTTCACATTATAAATCAGATTTCAACAAAACGAAAAGCAGTATTCTTGAAATTTTATTTACTTTCATAATAAAAGATAAAATTTAAGAATTTAAAATTAAAATTTGAAATTCAAAGTTTGACCAGTTTGAACAGAAATTCACTTTTCAGTGAAATATCCAATTTATACTAGTTTGAAACTAAAATTCACTTAATAATCAACATTTATATTTTTAAAATGAAATGTTTGAAATATAACAAGTTTAAAATAATTTAAAAATAAAAGAAAGTCAATTTTAAATAATATACAAAAATCTAGGGTTGTTACACTCTCCCCCACTCAAAACTTTTCATCCCCGAAAAGGAATGAGGTACGGGAAAGCATAGAAAAAGACATTGTGAAATAAGATTAAGACAAGATGACAAAGAGGTTGAAATTATACCTGATAACTATTGTTATAGGTAGGTTTAACAAGGTGGAGATGATCTTCCCAAGATTCTCCAGAATCAGGAACACAAGCACGAAAAGATATTCTAGAATCTGATTTATTCTTTCCGCTTGACTGACAGTCTATGGGTGGAAAGCAGTGCTCAGATTCAAAATGAGTACCAAAGATTATAAAGATTATAGAAAGATTTCTAAATAGAAATAGTATAGAAATATGCCTATACCAGTCTGTAGCAAGATAAGGAAAAATAAGGACAACCAACAGACAGTTTGAAAACAAAATAAGATAAGGAAAACAAGGAAAACTAAGAGATGGTTTGTAAAACAAAATAAGATAATAAGTTTGAAACCATGGAATTTTTCAACTTAAATTGATAATTAATTTTAGAAAAGTTAAATAAATCTTAACTAACTCAAATTTCATTATCTTATCATCCAATTTTCTTAATTTAACAATCTCTAAGATCATGGATTTGAGAAAAAAAAAAAAAATCATTTATTATACTCATAATGTATTCAATAAATTTAATTCTCCTTTATTCCTAATTAAAATTAAATTTATTCCTTAATATATTTTTATCACCTATGTTGAATATATTTACACTTATTATAGCTGCTTTAATTTATTCTTAGTCCCTTTAACATCATTTTATTGTATAAATTAGTCCATTACTCTTTTACTCTATTTACCTCTGTTAATCTTTTTATAACTAAAATTTAAGTGTATAACATTTATTATAACCACTCAAATTCAATTTATAAAATCTTTTTATACTGTATATTATCCAATTACGTTATTAACTTCTAAATAATTATGGTAAGTTATATTGGAATGTAATAGAATATTATACAAATAAAACTTTCTAATTCAATTATCTCAGGTTTGAATCATTTAATCAAAAATTTGATTTTCTTTTTATAATTGCAATTATTCTTTAAGATAAATTGTAAGAATTAAATTTTCGATTCCTTTCAAACCATTTAGAGATAAATAAATATATATATATACATACACAATATATCAAATCAAATTTAAATCATATATCAATATATATTATAAGTCAAGTCATATTTAGAAATTCAAATCAATTTAATTTTCCAAAGCAAAACTGTAGAAAAGCTACAGAATGGTCTCTTCGCTTCGAAACTCGAAAACGAATGTCGATGATGCTGCAGTCATCACCGAAATTATTTTCCAGCGACAAAGAAAAGAGCACTGATTTACAAATTAAAAATCCTTTGAAACAATTTCTACTAGAAATACTTTTAAATAATAAATCCTTTTAAAACTTTCAAAACAAAGTTCGAAATCATCGAAAATTAAATTCTCACATTCTTGATTTAAATCCATTTAAATTTCCAAATTAATTTATAATCATGTTTAATTATTTAGATATGAACCTAAAGCCAATGATTATAAAATACATGCAAAGTTAAATGTTATTTC
The DNA here is from genome assembly GCA_030737815.1 of Allium fistulosum. Taxonomy (NCBI): domain Eukaryota; kingdom Viridiplantae; phylum Streptophyta; class Magnoliopsida; order Asparagales; family Amaryllidaceae; genus Allium; species Allium fistulosum. The sequence goes on from CM060901.1 coordinate 157,166,380, forward strand.
TTAACACCCAATTCCATTTATTATCAAAATTCAGAAAATTAACCTTATACATATTATAATTATACAAAATTTATCTATCTACTAAATTTGAAAACCATATTATGTCAGCTTGCTCTATTCGAGTGCTTTGGAGATCCTATCGATAGCGTTGATCAGACGAACCGATCAGAAACCCAAATCAACAACTCAAACAACACAATATAAAACATCTTTAAAATATAAATTTTCAAATACAAGATTAATGTTTCAAAATCAGGATAGGGATTCAAATTGATGGACTCAAATCAAAGAGAACTCTGATTTGAATATAAGTTGGAGACAAAAGATAAGATGATTAAACAACTGAATAGGGAGTATGGATAAGCTTATATAAATCGCGGGCAACCTTAACCAGGTCAGCCGTGACTTAACAAAAAGAGCGATGCAGGATTCTTGTTTCCTGGAGATTTGACCAGGTAACTTAGTACTCGACATCTAGTAGTGTTCGGCATTTAGTAGTGTCCGGCATATAGGACTACCCGGCATGCAGGACTACTCGGTGTCAACTAGCGCTCGGCGTCTCATAGTGCTCGGCGTCAACCAATACTTGGCAACAATAGTGCTCGGCGTCAACCAATACTCGGCAACAAGAGCGCTCGGCGTCAACCAATACTCGGCAACAAGAGCGCTCGGCATCAAGGAGAACTCGGCAACGAGAGCGCTCGGCATCAAGTTGAACCTGGCAACAAGAGTACTCGGCGTCCCATGGTACTCGGCATAGTACTCGGCAACGAGAGTACTCGGCATCCGGAAGACTCGGCGTCAGATAGTATTCGGCGTTCGGCGTAGTACTCGGCATCAATTAGTGTTCGGCATAAAGTAGAACCCGACAACAGGAATACTCGACATCCCATGGTACTCGGCGAAGCACACAGCGCCCAGTAGAGCTCGGCGATAGGAGTACTCGGCATCCAGAAGACGTTCGGTGCACACGAACACTCAACATGACTGTATCGTCCGGCCAGAGAGCACTGTTCGGTTTAGAGCTTCAGACAGAGGCACGTTCGGCTGGAACTGAAACCATCCGTCACTTCCCACACATCAAACGAACCATTCAGCATGGAAGGAACCGTTCGGCACGGGAAGGACTGTTCGGCATCATAGCGTTCGACATACTTGGTTCGGCATGCAGCGACCACTACACCTGGGCTAGAGCGTTCGGCTATCAAGCCCACTTGGGAAGTCCAGCCCATATTTGCCTATAAATAGAGGGGCAGGGTCACAGTGAAATGGATCCTTTTTTGGAGAGAGAATACAGGGGAGACTCTGCCATTTTCGAGACTCATCTTCTCTACTTAAACAACTTCATTCAAGCATTTGATTCACGAATTGTATTTGTAATCAATTATAAAGAAGATCAATAAAGTTTAACCTCAAAGTGGACGTAGGCAATTACGCTGAACCACTATAAATTTGGTGTTCTTACTTTCTGTATTTAGATTAGCACTGTCTTCTCTGTTTAATTTGATTTCATCACTTATATCTCTTCACAATCTTCTTCTACGAGGTTAGTGACCAATTTTGGTGCTAACACTTTGGTGCTTTCACTGAGAATTGAATTCTCAGACCTCAAGGATTTGCTTTGAAGCTACTGGATTGAACAAATCCCCCAAGGAAGATCCGACTCACTGATAGGACATCCGTTTATTCTACTCAGAGTTCATACCAATAGCTCTACAATGGCAGGACCACACACCAGGTCAGCTTCTCATAATGCGGATGCCCGCGAGACTGCTAGCGTGCAACAAGCAGGACCTAGCAATCAACCGAGTGCAGGGATTGCCGCTCAAGAACAGACTCCAGTTGTCACCAGAGTAGAGTTCAATGACTTGATGAGAGAACTTAGGGAAAGCAGCAGACAACTAGGAGAACAGATGCAAGCTAATGCCAACCTGATGGCAAAACTCACTCAACAGCAGCAATAGAATGCTGGGGGCAATACCGCTCCTTACTCTTCATCTGACAGCTCAACTTCCTCTGATGAACCTCCCAGGCGCAGACGACGTAAGACTGAAGCTGCACGAGCAGAAGCTGATGTTCAGACGACTGGAGACCGTAACCAAGCAAGAGCTGGGAACTTCAGGACCAGAGTACAAATGGAGGATGGAGGTCCAGATCATCAAAACGCTAACGATGTCGGACCTCAGGACGAACGATTGGCAGGTTGCCAGGAGAGGAGGCACCAGCATGGTCAGGCACGTAGAACAGACACTAACCTTCCGCCTTCCATACAGACACCAGATCTGACAGCCATGATCATGCAGTTGATGAAAGAAAATCAGGGGTTATCGAATGATGATTGGGGAGTGTCAAGAAGTCATACTCCGTTCACAGATGTTGTGTTGCAAGCGGCGTACCCCAGGAAGTTTAGTATGCCTACTATCCCTGCGTATGAAGGGAAGACTGACCCTAGACAGCACGTCATGAGGTATGAATGGATGATGGATTCAGCTAGAGCGAATGATGCCACCAAGTGTAGGTGCTTTCCGATTACTCTATCTGGGATCGCTACTATGTGGTTCACCGGACTTCCTCCACGATCCGTATCAAATTTCGAGGAGTTGGCAAAGAAGTTTATTGAGCAGTTCAGGATACACACTACGCGCCCAAAGGACGTGATGTCTCTGTCAAGTGTAACCCAAAATCCCGGGGAGTCGTTGAAGGAATATTTACAAAGGTTCCACATAGCAGCAACTGAAGTCAGTAATCCCAATGACCATGCAATTCTGATGGCTGTAATGAGAGGTGTGGATCCAGACTCTGAGTTTGGAGACTGGCTGGCAGGAAAACCTCCGGCTACGCTAGAACGTTTCTACTCTAAGGCACACCAGTTCATAAGAAGAGAGGAAGCTAGATGGTTACGACGAGATAAGGCGCCAGGACCTGTCCAAGAGTCAATAAAGAGAAACATTGCTGTGAAGCAGTCTGGAGACAGCTCGGGAAAGGTCCAAGTCAATGTCCAGAACAAGCCTAGGCAACCCAAGGAGTCCGGAGGAAGGAGTCAAGGAAAAAGGAAAGAAGCGGGGAAGTGGAAGTCGAGGATTCCAAGCTATAGCGAGTATACTCCGTTGAACGCGCCACTTGAGAAAATTTACCTGTCCACCTGCAATACCTTTCAATACAGAAAGCCCCGACCGAAAGAATCAACCAAGGAACAGAAGCGAACTGGGAAATATTGTCGCTTCCATGAGACTTATGGGCACAACACGGAGGAGTGCAGACACCTGCATGACGCTATCGAGAAGTTGATCAGGCAGAAGAAGTTGCAAGAATTTGTGAAGGACCCACAGGAAGGAGGACAGGCAACGTCCAACCCAGGTCGTGCACCAGCTCCGCGTCATCCCGAGGAGCCTGCCCGAACCGTAGGAAGACTAGTCATAAATACAATTATCGGCGGACCTCACCCTGCAGATAAGAACTGGCAAGAAATGGAGCGATATGCAAGTTCCCTGAAACATGCAGATTTCGAGTGTTGTTCTAACATGGAGGACGGGGCCGCTGCTAAGCAGCATCGCGTAATGACAGACGATATTGTGTTCAGAAGTAGAGACGCTGATCAGATAGAGGCTCCGACCATCGACCCCATGGTCATATCTGCAACGATCGGACCAACATATGTGAAAAGAATTCTGATTGATTGTGGAAGTTCAGTCAACATCATCTTCAAGAAGGCTTACGATCAAATGAAACTAGAAACAAAAGACCTGAAACCGTCCAAGGCTCGTATACACGGCTTTAACGGCGCAGCAACCGACGCCGTAGGGTACGTTGAGTTACCAGTTGAACTGGGGCAAGGCGAGCGTCAGAGGGTGCGAATTCTACCCTTCGTAGTTTTGGATGTGGATTCTCCATATAATGTTTTCTTGGGCTGGCCGGCCCTGGCTGAGTTTAGGGCAGCATTGGCCCCGTGGTGTTTAACTTTGAAGTTCCCAACTGACAAAGGAGTAGGTATTGTTCATGGCGACCAAGCAGCTGGTCGTTCCTGTTATGTGGCTGAGCTCCGAGAAGCCCATCAGAGGGAGAAGGGAAAGGTTGCGGACAATCCCGTCCGCATCCTTAATGTGAATAATTGACAAGTAATGCCCAAGCCCTGGCTCGGGCATAGTTCTCGGATCTTCGGAGATATAGATCCGAGAGACGACGATGAGAAACCCAGGGAAGAGAAGGCGGCACCAGCAGAATTAACAATTGACATCTCAGTTAGTCGTGCCGACCCTTCGCGAATTCTGAAAATCGGATCACAGCTTGGTCCCGCGATGACTGAAGACCTTAGCAACTTCCTCCGGGCGAATCTTGATGTTTTCGCCTGGACGCATTCTGATATGTGTGGGATTTCTCCCGCCATCACGAGTCATATGTTGAACATAGACCCGAAATAAGTCCCAGTTAAACAAAAAAGGAGAGGAATGGATCCGGAGAGATCCGCCGCTCTTGGAGAGGAGGTGGACAAACTCAAAGCAAATGGGTTCGTCCGCGACGCCCTCTACCCTGAGTGGGTATCCAACCTCGTGCTAGTAAAAAAGGCGAATGGGAAATGGAGGACTTGCGTAGATTATTCCGACTTCAACAAATCGTGCCCTAAGGACAGTTTCCCGTTGCCTAGGATCGATCAGTTGGTCGACTCCACCGCAGGACACGAGGTGCTGTCATTCATGGATGCGTACTCAGGGTACAACCAAATCCCGATGCATATTCCGGACCAAGAACACACCAGCTTCGTTACAAATGTCGGACTGTATTGCTATGTAGTGATGCCCTTTGGATTGAAGAATGCAGGCGCAACTTACCAGCGTTTAGTGAATCGAATGTTCAAGGACCAGCTGGGTAGAACGATGGAAGTCTGTGTTGATGACATGCTCGTGAAGTCACGATGGTCAAACGACCACATTCGAGACTTGGCTGAAATGTTCGACATACTCAGGTTTTATGGGATGAAGATCAACCCTTTGAAGTGTTCCTTCGGCGTTGCATCAGGGAAGTTTTTGGGATTCATCGTCAATGCTAGGGGAATCGAAGCCAACCCAGAAAAAATCCAAGTTATTCGAGATGTGCAAGCGCCCAGGACTATAAAGCAAGTACAGAGCTTGAACGGAAAAGTAGCTGCGCTAAGTCGATTTATATCTAGGGCAACTGACAAGTGCATCCCATTCTTCGATATCATAAACAAAGGGAAGAGAAATTTTGAATGGACGTCTAGTTGTGAGGAAGCATTCCGGAATCTGGTAGGGCATCTGGAGAGTCGACCAATGCTAGCAAAACCAGTTGACCACGAGATGTTGTACGTATACTTGGCTGTATCCCCGCATGCGATAAGTGCGGCTTTGGTTCGTGAGGAGGATCGAGTCCAGAAGCCGGTGTATTATGTTAGCAAGCGTTTAACAGGGGCAGAGAGGAATTACCCTAAAATCGAGAAATTGGCTTATTGCTTGGTGATTGCATCACGAAAGCTTCGCCCATACTTTCAAGCACACTCAATCGGTGTTTATACCGATCAACCCCTGAGGCAGGTACTCCAACGGCCTGAGACTTCTGGAAGATTGCTAAGATGGAACATCGAGTTGAGCCAATTCGATATCGCATACTTACCGCGGAGAGCCATCCGAGGGAAAGCATTAGCGGATTTCATCGCTGAGTTTACCATACCCATCAACCCGGATGACGACGACATCATTCCCCCCATTCGATGGAAATTATACACCGACGGTGCATCAAACGACCGTTGCTCCGGCACGGGCGTAGTTCTCATAACTCCGGAAAACCGATCAATCTGTTATGCCCTGAAGCTCGACTTCCCGGCTACAAATAACGAAGCCGAATATGAAGCACTGATCGCTGGCTTGAAGCTCATCAGAGAACTCAGAATCGAATCAATCGAAATCTTTTGTGACTCACAATTGGTGGTTTACCAAGTACGGGGGGACTACCAAGCAAAGGGACGAAAGCTTGCTCTGTACCTCGTTCAGGTCCAAGAGCTACTATCAAATCTTGAGCGTTATGACATTTCACATATCCCGCGCGAACAGAACAAAGAAGCCGACTTATTGGCTAAGTTTGCAAGTACCGGCGATGCGCAACAAATGGGATTGTATCCCATCGAAGTCTTGCATGCCCCGAGCATAGACGGGATGAAAGTCGATCTCGTGTTGGAGACAGAAATCGAAAAGGAATCGTGGATAACCCCATTCAAACTGTACCTAACGACCGGGGCTTTACCAGGAAAAAGAAGCGAAAGACGGCAGGTCCTTCGGAAGGCCGCGCGATACGTAATGCAGGATGGGTCGATGTACCGGAAAGGATTCTCAGTCCCATTATTGCGATGCATCGCTCATGATGAGACAAAGCAGGTCTTAAGAGAGGTTCACGAAGGGGAATGTGGCGACCATACTGGGGGGCAAACGCTAACAAAGAAGATCCTCCGCTATGGATATTACTGGCCCACCGTAAACCGGGATGCCGCGGACTACGCAAGAAAATGCAACAAGTGTCAAAGATATGCGAAAATCCCGAGGACTCCATCAACGGAACTCACACAAATGATCAGTCCCTGGCCATTTGCGATCTGGGGAATCGACATAATCGGCTCTTTGCCTCTATCCAAAGGTGGTGCGAAATACGCAATAGTTGCAGTCGACTATTTCACGAAATGGGCTGAGGCAGAACCTTTGGCCACTATCACCTCTAAGAAGGTCATTAACTTCGTCGTACGAAACATTATATGCCGCTTTGGCCTTCCACGCACCATCATTACAGACAACGGAACGCAATTTGAAAGTAGAGAGTTCAAAGAGTTCTGTTTAAAGTACGGCATCGAGAAAAAGTTCGCCGCCGTTGCACACCCAAAAGCTAACGGACAAGTCGAGGCCGTTAACAAAATAATCAAGTCCATACTGAAGAAGCGTCTGGAGAAGGTTGGAGGCAAGTGGGTAGATGAACTCCCGACAGCATTATGGACGTATAGAACTACCCACAATTCCGCGACCGGCCACACTCCGTTCGCCTTGGCATACGGCTCTGAAGCCGTTATACCCGTGGAACTTGAAGTTCCATCGCACCGAGTGACATACTATGATCCCAAGACGAACCAAAACCTCTTGCTGGAATCACTGGACTGCATCGACGAAAAGCGTGAAGAAGCTGATTTAAGGGCGGCAGCGCACAGACATCGATTCAAGCGTTACTACGACGGCAGAGTCCGCCCAAGAATCTTTGATGTGGGTGATCTCGTTCTGAAACGAGTCTTCCCGGTACCATCACGCATGAATCCCAGCTGGGAAGGTCCATACGCCATTGAACGGAAGCTTGGAGAAGGAACATTCAAGCTAGCGACCGTTGATGGCGCGACACTCCCCCGAGCATGGAATAGTGAACATTTGCGGCACTATTACATTTAGCATGTTTTCCTTTCTTGTTGTAGGCACTGTTATTTCCTGCATGTTTCCATTCAATGATGACTTAGTTTCTTTTTAAAGTTGTAATCAAGCAATTTAATTGATTTTCATTAATAAAGGCTTGAAGCCGTATTTTCTATGAAGTTTCTATATCTCTTAATTGGATGATAAATTACATTATCCTGCACGACATACAGACTCGTACGAACGATTCCAAATCTCCGAATCCTCAGAGCGCGGATCGGAGTACTCTAAGTCCCCAGAGCGCAGACTAAAGTATAAACGATTCCAAATCTCCGAATCCCCAGAGCGCGGATCGGAGTACTCTAAGTCCACAGAGCGCGGACTAGAGTATAAACGATTCCAAATCTCCGAATCCCCAGAGCGCGGATCGGAGTACTCTAAGTCCCCAGAGCGCAGACTAGAGTATAAACGATTCCAAATCTCCGAATCCCCAGAGCGCGGATCGGAGTACTCTAAGTCCCCAGAGCACGGACTAGAGTATAAACGATTCCAAATCTCCGAATCCCCAGAGCGCGGATCGGAGTACTCTAAGTCCCCGGAGCGCGGACTAGAGTATAAACGATTCCAAATCTCCGAATCCCCAGAGCGCGGATCGGAGTACTCTAAGTCCCAAGAGCGCGGACTAGAGTATAAACGATTCCAAATCTCCGAATCCCCAGAGCGCGGATCGGAGTACTCTAAGTCCCATGAGCGCGGACTAGAGTATAAACGATTCCAAATCTCCAAATCCCCAGAGCGCGGATCGGAGTACTCTAAGTCCCCGGAGCGCGGACTAGAGTATAAACGATTTCAAATCTCCGAATCCCCGGAGTGTGGAGCGGAGTACTCTAATTCCCCGGAGCGTGGACTAGAGTATAAACTGTTTCAAGCCTCCAAGTCCCCGGAGCACAGAGTCAGCAAGAAGTCCAAGTACTCGAAAGATGTGGGACGGGAGGTACGCCATGTCCAAAAATGCTTGAACAGCACAAGAATGGACCGGGAGATAATGCAACTCATAAGAACTTGAGTTATGGCTACAACTAGTCAGCAAACTAAGGAAAGACAAGAGAATCACTCAAGCGAAAAAGAAGCTAAAAACTTTATTCAATAAGTCCAAAATGGGGATACATGATCACTCCTACAAAATTCAGACCTCTCTATACAAACTACAAGTTGTGGAAGATAAAAGCAATTACAAGACTTAAGCAAAAAACTCGTTGAACGAGTGTATCGATTATTTCTTCGACTTCTTCTTCTTGTCTTCCTTCGTTGTTTCCAATGACTCCTCTCCCTCACGCTTTTTCTTGGACTTTTTGCTTGCTAGAGAAACAGAGTCGGGAGTAGGAGACGGAACATCTAGTGGTTTGGACCTGCCCGGGAGAATGATTTTCAAAGGTCTGTTCCGCGGGTCAGTGAGTTCCAGTATTTCAGACTCAACTTTGACTTTGACTTTTTTCTTCTCCTCGTCGGCGAGACGGTCCTTCATGCTCATCTCTGAAGTATGCTCAAAGGCACCAGTGATTTCAATTCCATCGCTTCCTTCGGCAGGAGACGAAGTATCAAGCTTGTCATCATCTAGCGCCCCGATCACTTGAGCGTCTGGACCGGGAGTTACTCCCGCATGAGCAACATCACTTGTTTTCTTTGCTTCCTCCTTGGCGTCATCGCTCCTCGGAGTTGGCTCGGCGTCAGAACAACCTACATGAAAATATAAAGAATGGGCATTAGAACGAATAACCATTGCTGAAAAATGACGGGATCTTTCAACTTCTAGAGAATGAAGATTTTCCTACCAGGTCCCGGTTGGCTATCGGTGGCGCGTGCGGTTTCACCCTCCAGGATAGGTGATAGCACATGAGCACTGAGCCCGGGGTCTTCGGGGTCATAACCGACATGCTGCTCGAATGGATCAAGTGTCTGCCGACCGGCCGATTGGACAGCGGATTGAGCAGCAGTATGAAGAGCAGTAATATTTGCCCCAGACGGGCCAGCTTCATCATCTTTCTCTTTTGGAAGGGGAGAGCCTTTGCTGTAAAGTGCCAATGCTGTGGATAAATTCGATGGCTCATTCCCCATAAGGAACTCTTTCACCAAGGCCTCCTCATCAACCTCTTCGGAACCCGACTCGATCTTCCTGATCCTTATCAAGGTTTCCCAGGCCTCGGCTAGGGACTCAAGGTAGCCGTCGCCCAAGAATGTTAAGTCACGATGCATAAGGACGCGGGCTCCATATTCAGCAATCAACGGGTCGAACATGTTTTTGACCTCTTCCCTGCCGGCTTCCGCGGCCGCCTCGAGGCGAGAATCAATCTCCTCCGCAGCCTCTCTTTTGCCCTCCTCACGGGCCTCATCCTTCATTTTCTCAACCCCAGCGAGTTCGTCATCGAGCTTTGTTTTTAGGAGTCGGGTAGCAACGATCTCATCAAAGTATCGTTGTGATTCTTCTTGAGCAGCTACCTTATCCTCCTTCTCCTTGGAGAGTAATTCTTTTAGCTCTTTGACTTGGGTGGCGAGCACGTCCCTTTCTTTTTGGACAGAGTCTTTTTCTAGGGCGAGGGCACCGCTGCGCTGGACTGCTTTGTCAAGCTCTTTTTTGTGAGCTGCCTCTAAATGAGTAACTGCCACTGCAGTATCTTTTGCGCTTTGTTCAGCGGCTTCCAGCTTCGACTTATACGAAGCGAGCTCTTTGTCTTGGAGTTTGATGATTTTCTTATCGCTGTCGGCCTCCAGATTCAGACGATCAATCTCGTGTTGACGCTCAACGGATACTTCCGAGATCTTCTCCACCAAGTGCACAAACGCGTCATGTTGAACATAAACGTCGTTATTGCAGGCAATGGCACTCTGTTTCACATGCCCGAGAATATGATGAATGGCCGGGAGGAACTTCAGACCATCGAAGCAAATTTTTGGAAACTTGGCCTTAAGATCGACCATCTTTTCCGCAACAGTGGGGTCCACCGCAGGAGTAGGAGGAGGAGGCTTTGAGAATTCCGCTCTTTTCCGTTGCTCTCGGACTTGCCTTGTACTCGATGAACTGGAATGTTGTTCTCGAGGAGCATCAGATTGATAACCCTTCTGTAAAGACTTCTCCCTATCCGGCACAGTTGGAGGAGGAAGATTACGGGACTGGGAAGATTGAGAGTGTGCCTTCTTGCGGTGAGACGACTCGCGGGGGCGATTGTCCCTATCTTCATAGTCGCCTCTGTCCCTGCGTCTGCCTGAACCAGAATCTCGTCCAGAGTGATGAAATATAGAAGAGCCCTGAAGGCGATCGAGTCCGTGAGAACGCCCCATATCACCTGCAAAGAATGGAGATAACAACGAGTTAAGGGAAATTCACGAGATATAAAAAAAGACTTGAAGTATATAATGGAATGCGCATGTGCGTGTGTGTCCTAGTGTTCCCCCCGATGGACCCGTTCGTTTATCTTTGCTAATCGGAGTGGTATCTCCTTGGGCCGGGAGTTGAACTCATGCATTGCCTTTCACGGGTAAAGAGAATTTGAGGGCTTCAGGATCATCAAACCCGTAATTAAGTATGTCTTCGGGAATAGAAAGGTTCGATAGACCCCTCAAGGAACTTTCCAGATGTTGCGAAGAAGCCTCTTTCTCAGGCGGGGTAGGCGTAACTTTTGAAGTGCCACCAACTTTCTCCTTTTGAAATGTATATTTCAACTTCTTCTTTCCCTTCGAAGGGGAGGATGATGTCTCAATATCCTGAACTTCGATTGCTGGATTCCAAGCGGGACCCACGTTCTCGCCCTGAGTCTCAGGAGCTTCGTCTTCTTTGCGCTCGCCTTCTCCGTGCGTATCGGGAGTGCGGCGCGACGACGACCCAGCCTGTTTTTTCCCTTTACCAAACGGATGTTTGGGAATGGTGACACCCTTTGGAAGGCTGATCCGACGACCAGGGGCTAGCAAGCCAAACCCCGACAGCGATTCATTTGAAATGATAGTCCGGATGTCTCGATCCTCAGCAGGAAGAGCTCTAATGGCTTCAACAGCCTCAGAATATCCTCGGCCTTCCGGACGCGGGTTGATACCTGAAAAGATGAAATAAAGAGTTAGGAAAAGCGTGACTCCGATTGAATACGAATAGTGACTCAGCAGAGAGACTTACTGCCTTCAACCCATCTCCTAGCGAAACTAGAAGGGCAGCGCACATAGAACCATTCCTGTTTGTACAGGGCGAATTTGCTACATGCCCCTATCAAGATCTGGCATTTGTGGTATGGCTCGAGGAACATAAAGGAAGGACTGTCTTTCCATCTCTTGAACATATAAATATATCTGATATCACCGGCGGTTGGAGGTCTGGAGAAGACGACCATGAAAAGTAGGTAAGTCCCATACAGAAATGCATGGCCGTTCGAGTGCAGCTGCGACGGAGCTATGTCTATGTACTGCAGTACATCCCGGAGAAATAAGTTGAACGGAGGCACGCTGCCCATCCAACACATGAACTTGTTGTAGGTAGTGTACCCGACTGGGGGCAGATGAGGACGATCGTGTCTCGAAGGAACTAACACGTCGGCAAAAGGGATCCCATGAATGGAGCATATCCGTCGCAGAGCAGCTTCGTTGATCTTCGAGGCTTGTGAATCGATCGGATTGTCTAGTAAGATTGTTGCCTCCAGAGCATCAGGTGCCAAGTTATGAGTAGGAGAAGTCGACGGGTTAGAAGAATCAGCGGCTCCTTGCCTCGATGACGGCCCAGACCTGTCGGATATGGTAGCGGAGCTAGATTTTCTCGACATCCCCAATAAATAACGAACCTGGCTAAGTGCTTGAGATAACTATACTTAAAAAACGTTGAACGTTAGAGTTAGCAGCACGAGTTTTCCCCCCACATGGTGTGTGAACTAGTGCATGCAGTTGTGTACAAGCAATAAGATTTCAAAGATATAAAAATGAGCTTTGAATCGTTGCCTTCAAAGACCGTCATCGCTGACCGTCTTGAAGAGCCCGCCTGGTGGTGATTACAGTTCTAGATCCAGGAAACATGTAGTTTAAGAAGTAACCGGCCTAAGTGTAGTTTGACATTTATACTGTTCGGCATTTTTAATGTTGTTCGGCAATTGTATTGTTCGGCTAAAGACATTATCCGGCCCAAGGATTGTTCGGCAATTGCTTTGTTCGGCTAAGGTCATGGTTCGACCTAAGGATTGTTCGGCTGAATTCAATGTTCGACATGTAGCTTTGTTCGGCTAAAGTAAATGTTCGGCATGTCAATTGTATTGTTCGGCTAAAGTCAATGTTCGGCATGTCAATTGTTCGGCTTGGGTTATCGTTCGGCTAAGTTATTGTTCTACTTTTTAGTAATTGTTCGGCATTGATACCGTTCGGCATTCAAGATTGTTCGGCTTGGGTTATCGTTCGGCTAAGTTGTCGTTCGATCTTAGTTCGGCTAAAGTAGCGCTCCACCCTCGATTTCAACTTCGCCCTACTCCTTCTCCATCTGCACCGAACGACAGAGACAGATCGCCCGGCAAAGACTACGCCGTTCAACACCCCATCTTTCTTTTTGTCGTTCGGAACGAAGGAGCTAGCCCCAACTAGAAAACTCCAAATGTGCGAGCCGTTTTTGCTCGACACATATTATACGATCATAGAAATGTCCCATTTCCCACGAAAACAACCTAAGTCTTGTGTTGAAGTAATCTAATCATAGAAGGAATGATACCTAGTTCGAAAGTCGAAGTTGAGGAAGGATCAATTAGGTCTCAAATCTGGTAGGATGGCGAGAATTGCGAGTCCTTAAGGAAATGACAGATATGAAGGTGGAAAAGGAAAATGGTGGAAGGGCGCCTGGTTTTATAGGGAGAAGATGGAAGTTGAATAGGCTATATCCGGTAGAACCGGTCAAAGTCATAGCGTTCGGTTTCAAAGCGAAGTATCGCTCAGCGCATGAGGGTTGTTCGGCTTCGAACGTATCATTCAGCGTCCAAACCTTGCTCGTCTCACACCTCCTTCACTAACATTCTCGAGAAGGCACCTCCGAGGTAAGCTGGACTAGGTTCAAAGCGCATCATGTTCGGCCACATAATACACTTTGGGGGGCAAGTGTTTCCTGGAGATTTGACCAGGTAACTTAGTACTCGGCATCTAGTAGTGTCCGACATTTAGTAGTTTCCGGCATATAGGACTACCCGGCATACAGGACTACTCGGTGTCAACTAGCGCTCGGCGTCTCATAGTGCTCGGCGTCAACCAATACTCGGCAACAATAGTGCTCGGCGTCAACCAATACTCGGCAACAAGAGCGCTCGGCGTCAACTAATACTCGGCAACAAGAGCGCTCAGCATCAAGGAGCGCTCGGCAACGAGAGCGCTCGGCATCAAGTTGAACCTGGCAACAAGAGTACTCGGCGTCCCATGGTACTCGGCATAGTACTCGGCAACGAGAGTACTCGGCATCCGGAAGACTCGGCGTCAGATAGTATTCGGCGTTCGGCGTAGTACTCGGCATCAATTAGTGTTCGGCATAAAGTAGAACCCGGCAACAGGAATACTCGACATCCCATGGTACTCGGCGAAGCACACAGTGCCCAGTAGAGCTCGGCGGTAGGAGTACTCGGCATCCAGAAGACGTTCGGTGCACACGAACACTCAACATGACTGTATTGTCCGGCCAGAGAGCACTGTTCGGTTTAGAGCTTCAGACAGAGGCACGTTCGGCTGGAACTGATACCATCCGTCACTTCCCACACATCAAACGAACCATTCAGCATGGAAGGAACCGTTCGGCACGGAAAGGACTGTTCGGCATCATAGCGTTCGGCATACTTGGTTCGGCATGCAGCGACCACTACACCTGGGCTAGAGCGTTCGGCTATCAAGCCCACTTGGGAAGTCCAGCCCATATTTGCCTATAAATAGAGGGGCAGGGTCACAGTGAAATGGATCCTTTTTTGGAGAGAGAATACTGGGGAGACTCTGCCATTTTCGAGACTCATCTTCTCTACTTAAACAAATTCATTCAAGCATTTGATTAACGAATTGTATTTGTAATCAACTATAAAGAAGATCAATAAAGTTTAACCTCAAAGTGGACGTAGGCAATTACGCTGAACCACTATAAATTTGGTGTTCTTACTTTCTGTATTTAGATTAGCACTGTCTTCTCTGTTTAATTTGATTTCATCACTTATATCTCTTCACAATCTTCTTCTACGAGGTTAGTGACCAATTTTGGTGCTAACAATTCTGAAGCAAATCTACCTTCGTTCTCTAGAGATGGAATTCAGGCATAGCAAGAGATAGTAGCATCGTAAACCGAGGATACGGGAGACTTCGGTGAATCAATGCTTTTTGTAAAGAAGTTTCACCCCTTTACATGTCATTAGAATATTGGCGGGACTGCCAAATTCATTAGAAAGATTATTCGGAGTTGAGTTATGGGACACTCCAGAATCAAGAAGACACGAATAGGGGAGGACAAGAATGGACTTTAGAATCGAAGGGAACATCCAAAATTCCAAGGAAACCGAATCGAAGAAGAAGGAATTCAAGTTCGAACGAAAGTGATTCTATAATTAAACTTACTCTATATGCTGAGTTTGCCTAAAACCAGAGCTCTGATACCAACTGTAACGACCCGATATTTTCAACCATTCGCATCCGCACATGTCGGACTTGAATTGCTCAAAATATCGTGTTGTAAATAAAAATTTGGCAAACTCATCATATACAGTAAATAAATAATCACAAAATCACAAACACAGAGTAATATAATGCAGCGGAAATAAAGAAATAGTAGTTCATGAAGCTACTACATAAATACATCAGAGTTAAGTAAGATACAATAGAAATACCAAGATACAACAGGAGTAACAGTATGATAATTAGGTACAACTCAGAATAGAACATGAATCAACTGGATAACAAAATGAATAGATATCTGGATCTTCAATGCAAAACTCCAGCTCCAAAGGCGAGTCTCAAATGCTGTATCACTCGATCTGACCCGAGCGTAAAGCAAAACACAAAACACTCGAGTCAGAACATACATACTTATATAATGTAAACCAACTCAAGTGAACTGTAATAAAGGTACAAGTAACTTAAAGAATGCTTAGGATCGCCCATTCTTTAAGGATCCGTTAAACTATTTACTATGTAGTAATATACGCTATATACAGTAGTGTATAATTAGTAAAGTATAATCATATAGAAAATAGCGTTAAGGGGATGGTGAACCTTAACGCGGTCGGATCTTTAAACCAAAATCGTAGTGGGCTCGATATGGTAGGTGACACGGTACACAAGGCAATGCCAGGGTAGATATACCAATTACGCACACGGACTGATGGAAACGCATAGCAGCCACTACCGCTCCACCTCGAACAACACTCCCAAATCGAGGGGTGCACCCAAACAATCAAAAGTAATAGAATGGTATCGAAGAAGTGCGTCCGATAAGAGGTCCTACCTCATTGGCCCGAGATCGCTCTTGTTTTAGCCACCTTATGTCAACTCATGGGAGTTGGGTCCACGTATATACCTTAGGATCGTCGCCACCATCCTACTTTAATCTGGAAACTCCACCGCGTACACAGTTGTCAAAGTGGTTTTCGGTATCGACAGAGAGTATGTCCATATCCGATCCCGGTCTCTTTAACAACCAATCATTATTATAACCCGTGGTTATAATTTTAAAATAATATTTTATACTTCAAAATATAATATCATTTCAAATCCAAATCTTTATCAAAATAAAGATTAAATCAATTCCAAACCATTTCAATATATTAATATATCATATCTTTCCAAAACTTCATTTCAATTCATTTCAATATATCAAAATATCATATCTTTCCAAACTTCATTTCAAATCATTTTAATATATCAAAATATCATATCTTTCCAAACTTCATTTCAAATCATTTTAATATATCAAAATATCATATCTTTCCAAACTTCATTTCAAACCATTTTAATATAATAAAATATCATATCAGTTCAAATCCAAATATTCAACTTTAAATACCCTTTTAAATTCAAAGATATCATTCATTTACTATCATATCAAATCACTTTTAAATAGTTTATATTCCAATCAAAATAATTCATTTAAACCTTTTAAAAGTGTAATTATTATACTTTCAAATCAAGTATTCAATTTCCAAAGTTTCAAACCATTCTGAGTTCGTTTACTAAGTCAAAAACCATAATTATTAAAATTTCAGACTTTCGCAGCATTCAGAAAAGCTGTTATAAGTTATACTTGAAACATTTTTATTCAGCAAAGACAGCATTTAAAACTGCTGTTAAAACTCAGTTTTTAGTTAAATTATGGTTCAAAACAGAAAAGACAGTGTTAGCACCAAAATTGGTCACTAACCTCGTTCAGAAAGATTGTGTAGAGATATAAGTGATGAAAGTAAATTAAATAGAGAAGACAATGCTAATTTAAATGCAGAAAGTAAGAACACCAAATTTATAGTGGTTCAGCGTAATTGCCTACATCCACTTCATTCAACTTTATTGATTTCCTTTATGGTTGATTACAAATAAAATTCGTGAATCAAATGCTTGAGTGAAGTTGTTGGGTAGAGAAGATGAGTCTTGAAAATGGCAGAGTCTCCCCGGTGTTTTCTCTCCAAGAAAGGATCCCTTTTACTATGACCCTGCCCCTCTATTTATAGGCAAATATGGGCTGGACTTCCCAAATGGGCTGGATGGCCGAACACTCCAGCCCCAGTACAGTGGTTGTTGTATGCCGAACCATGTATGCCGAACAACCTAATGCCGAACGAACCTTTCTATGCCGAACGGTATGCTTGAAGTGTGGGAAGTGCAGGATGGTTGTTAGTCGAAGCCGAACGTGCCCTTGTCTGATGCTCTTGACCGAATAATGCTTTCAGGCCGAACGATGCATTCTGGACGAATATTAGTGTCATGTTGAAAGTTATCTACACCGAACGTTTTCTGGATGCCGAGTACTCCTGTCGCCGAGCACTAGTTGACGCCGAGTGCTGCTTGATGCCGAGCAGCCCTGTATGCCGAGCTCCAGCTGGTGCCGAGTACTACGCCGAGTACTCCTGGATGCCGAGTTGCCCTTCATGCCGAGTTCCAACTGATGCCGAGTACTACGCCGAGTACTCCTGGATGCCGAGCAGTCCTTTACGCCGAGCTCCAGCTGGTGCCGAGTACTACGCCGAGTACTCCTGGATGCCGAGCAGTCCTTCATGCCGAGTTCCAGCTGATGCCGAGTACTACACCAAGTACTCCTGGATGCCGAGCAGTCCTTTACGCCAAGCTCCAGCTGGTGCCGAGTACTACGCCGAGTACTCCTGGATGCCGAGCAGTCCTTCAGGCCGAGTAGTGGCCAATGCCGAGCACTCAGTTGCCTGGTCAAATCTCCAGGAAACACTTGCCCCCCAAAGTGTATCGCGTGACCGAACGTGGTACGCTTTGAATCATGTAACCTTTTCGTCTCGTCTAAAACCCTTGGCTAACCTCGAGCGGAGATGCCGCCTTTGTGAATTCCAGCGACTCAGGTGTGTGCCGAGCGTGTTCCTAATTCCGAACGGTACATTCGTAACCGAACGATGCTTCCTTGCCGAACGATACTTTAGTGCCGAACCATTATGTGCCGATGCCGAACGACATGACCTTGACCGGTTCCACCGGATATGGCCTTTTCGACTTCCCTTTCTGTCTATAAAAGTCGAGGCCTTCTTCTTCCTTCTCTTTTCACGCTCACTTCTCCTATCTTGTTTTCGAGAAACTCACTTGTTACCGGCCTACAAAGACTTAACAACTCTTCCTAACACCTTCGGCGCTGATCAAAATCGCAGTCCTCAACCCCAAACTTCTTCAAGTCGTGATCTATTACATAGGTAACAATCCCTCTACTAAATCCTTAAAGGGGTTTCGACACAAGACACAGGTGATGTGTGGATTTTGAGGGCCATACGATGCGGAGGAAGGTTGGAGTTGGTTAGAATGTTGAACAGGATGGTTCGTTGTGGATGGAGGAAGGAAAGAAAAAAGAAAAGGGAATTGTTAGCACTGTGGAGGACGGTGTGTTTAAGCCAAATAGGATGTCGGGTATGTTCCCGGCCGAACGAGATTTTTGCCGGGCGATGCTTTTCCGAACAGTCACACATGCCGAACAACATAAATGCCTAATTATAAATGCCGAATCACCACATATGTCGACCAATACAACTGCCGAACACCATATATGCCGAACGATATAACCGCCTAGGCTGAACAATATATGTGCCGAACAATATAACTGCCGAACACTACATATGCCGAACACCAAAAATGCCAACCAATATGACTGCCTAGGCCGAACAATATATGTGCCGACCTATACTTAGGATGAACAATACAATTGCCGAACAACATTTAAATGCCGAACAGTATAAATGTCAAACTACACTTAGGCCGGTTACTTTATAAATCATATGTTTTCTGAATCTGGAACTGTAATCACCACCAGGCGGGCTCTTTGAGACGGTCAGCGATGACGGTCTTCGAAGGCAACGATTCGAAGCTCATTTTTATATCTTCGAAATCTTTAGATTCTTATCGCTTGTACACAATTGCTTGCACTAGTTCACACACCACGTGGGGGGGGGGGGAAAACTCGTGTTGCTAATTCTAACGTTCAATGTTTTTTAAGTATAGTTCTCTCAAGCACTTAGCCAGGTTCGTTATTTATTTGGGATGTCGAGAAAATCTAGCTCCGCCACTATATCCGACAGGCCTAGGCCGTCATCACAGCAAGGAGCCGTTGATACTTCTAATCCGTCGACTTCTCCTGCTCATAACTTGGCGCCTGATGCTCTGGAGGCGACAATCTTACTAGACAACCCGATCGATTCACAAGCCTCGAAGATTAACGAAGCTGCTCTGCGACGGATATGCTCCATTCATGGGATTCCTTTTGCCGACGTGTTAGTTCCTTCAAGACACGATCGGCCTCATCTGCCCCCAGTCGGGTACACTACCTGCAACAAGTTCATGTGTTGGATGGGCAGCGTGCCTCCATTCAACTTATTTCTCCGGGATGTACTGCAGTACATAGACATAGCTCCGTCGCAGCTGCACCCGAACGGCCATGCATTTCTATATGGGACGTACCTACTTTTCATGGCTGTCTTCTCCAGACCTCCAACCGCCGATGATATCAGATATATTTACATGTTCAAGAGACGGAAAGACAGTCCTTCTTTTATGTTCCTCGAGCCATACCACGAATGCCAGATCTTGACAGGGGCCTGTAGCAAATTCGCCCTGTACAAACAGGAATGGTTCTATGTGCGCTGCCCTTCTGGTTTCGCTAGGAGATGGGTTGAAGGCAGTAAGTCTCTCTGCCGAGTCACTATTCGTATTTGATCGGAGTCATGCTTTTCCTAACTCTTCATTTCATCTTTTCAGGTATCAACCCACGCCCGGAAGGCCGAGGATATTCTGAGGCTGTCGATGCCATTAGAGCTCTTCCTGCCGAGGATCGAGACATCCGAGTTATCATTTCAAATGAATCACTGTCGGGGTTCGGCTTGCTGGCTCCTGGTCGTCGGATCAGCCTCCCAGAAGGTGTTACCATTCCCAAACCTCCGTTCGGTAAAGGGAAAAAACTTGCCGGATCGTCGTCGCGCCGTGCTCCCGACACGCATGAAGAAGGCGAGCGCAAAGAGGATGATGCCCCTGAAACTCAGGGTGAGAATGCGGGTCCCGCTCAGAATCCGGCAGTCGAAGTTCACAACATTGAGACGTCATCCTCCCCATCGAAGGGAAAGAAGAAGTTAAAACATAAAGTTCAGAAGGAGAAAGTTGGTGGCACTTCGAAAGTCACACTTATTCCGCCTGAGAAAGAGGCTTCCTCACAGCATCTGGAAAGTTCTCTGAGGGGTCTGTCCAACCTGTCCATCCCCGATGATTTACTTAATTACGGGTTCGATGATCATGAAGCTCTCAAATTCTCTTCGCCCGCTAGAGGCAATGTAGGAGTTCAACTCCCGGCTCAAGGAGACAACACTCCGATTAGCAAAGATAAACGAACGGGTCCGTCGGGGGGAACACTAGGACACACACGTACATGCGCATTCCATAATATACTTCAAGTCTTTTTAACTCATGAATTCTCCTTAACTCGTTGTTATCTCCATTCTTTGCAGGTGATATGGGCCGCTCTCACGGACTTGATCGCCTTCAGGGGTCTTCTATATTCCATCACTCTAGACGGGATTCCGGTTCCGGCAGACGCAGGGACCGAGGCGAGTATGAAGATAGGGATAATCGTCCCCGAGAGTCGTCTCACCGCAAGAAGGCACATTCCCAATCTTCCCAATCCCGTGATCTTCCTCCTCCAACTGATCCGGATAGAGAGAAGTCTTTACAAAAGGGTTATCACTCTGATGTTCCTCGAGAAGAACATTCCAGTTCATCGAGTACACGGCAAGTTCGAGAGCAACGAAAAAGGGCGGAATTCTCAAAACCTCCTCCTCCTACTCCTGCGGTGGACCCAACTGTTGGGGAAAAAATGGAAGATCTCAAAGCCAAGTTTCCGAAAATTTGCTTTGACGGCTTGAAGTTCCTCCCAGCCATTCATCATATTCCCGGGCATGTGAAGCAAAGTGCCATTGCCTGTAACAACGACGTCTACATTCAACATGACGCATTTGCGCACTTGGTGGAGAAGGTCTCGGAAGTATCTGTTGAGCGTCAACACGAGATTGACCGTCTGAATTTGGAGGCTGACAGCGATAAGAAAATCATCAAACTCCAAGACGAAGAGCTTGCTTCGTATAAGTCAAAGCTAGAAGCCGCTGAACAAAGCGCAAAAAATACTGCCGAGGCAGTTACTCGTTTAGAGGCGGCTCACAGGAAAGAGCTTGACGAGGCAGTTCAGCACAGCGGTGCCCTCGCCTTAGAAAAAGACTTTGTCCAAAAAGAAAGGGACGCGCTCGCTACTCAAGTCAAAGAGCTGAAATAATTACTTTCCAAGGAGAAGGAAGACAAAGTAGCTTCTCAAGAAGAATCGCAGCGATACTGTGATGAGATTGTTGCTACCCGACTCCTGAAGACAAAGCTCGATGACGAACTCGCAGGGGTCGAGAAAATGAAGGACGAGGCCCATGAGGAGGGCAAAAGAATGGCTGTGGAGGAGCTTGATTCTCGCCTCGAGGCGGCCGCAGAAGCCGGCAGGGAAGAGGTCAAAAGTATGTTTGACCCGTTGATCGCCGAGTATGGAGCCCGCGTCCTTATGCACCGCGACTTAACATTTCTGGGTGACGGCTACCTCGAATCCCTGGCTGAGGCGTGGGAAACTCTGATAAGGATCAGGAAGGTCGAGTCGGGCTCCAACGAGGTCGATGAGGATGTCTTGGTGAAGGAGTTCCTAAGGGGGAATGAGCCATCGGACTTATCCGCAGCATTGGCACTTTATAGCAAAGGCTCTTCCCCTCCGAAAGAGAAGAATGACGAAGCTGGCCCGTTTGGGGCCGATACTACTACTCCTCACATTGCCACTCCTTACGCTGCTCAATCGGCCAGTCGGCCAACACTTGATCCATTCGAGCAGCATGCTAGTTATGATCCCGAAGATCCCGGGCTTGGTGTTCATGTGCTGTCACCTATCCAGGAGGGTGAAACCCCTCGCGCCACCGATAGCCAACCGGACCCTGGTAGGAAATTCTTCTTTCTCTAGAAGTTGAAGAGATCCCGTCATTTTTCAGCAGTGGCTATTCGTTATAATGCTCATTCCTTATGTTTTCGTGCAGGTTGCTCTAACGCCGAGCCAACTCCGAGGAGTGATGACGCCAAGGAGGAAGCAGAGAAAACAAGCGACGTTGCTCACGCAGGAGTAACTCCCGGTCCAGACGCTCAAGTGATCGGGGCTCTAGATGATGACAAACTTGATACTTCGTCTCCTGTCGAAGGAAGCGATGAAATTGAAATCACTGGCGCCTCTGTGCGTACTTCAAAGATGAGCATGAAGGACCGTCTCGCCGACGAGAAGAAGAAAAAAGTCAAAGTCAAAGTTGAGTCTGAAATACTGGAACTCACTGACCCGCGGAACAGACCTTTGAAAATCATTCTCCCGGGAAGGTCCAAGCCACTAGTTGTTCCGTCTCCTACTCCCGACTCCGTTTCTCTAGCAAGCAAAAAGTCCAAGAAAAAGCGTGAGGGAGAGGAGTCGTCGGAAACAACGAAGGAAGACAAGAAGAAGAAGTCGAAGAAATAATCGATACACTCGTTCAACGAGTTTTTTGCTTAAGTCTTGTAATTGCTTTTATCTTCCACAACTTGTAGTTTGTATAGAGAGGTCTGAATTTTGTAGGAGTGATCATGTATCCCCATTTTGGACTTATTGAATAAAGTTTTTAGCTTCTTTTTCGCTTGGGTGATTCTCTTGTCTTTCCTTAGTTTGTTGACTAATTGTAGCCATAACTCAAGTTCTTATGAGTTGCATTATCTCCCGGTCCATTCTTGTGCTGTTCAAACATTTTTGGACATGTCGTACCTCTCGTCCCACATCTGTCGAGTACTTGGACTTCTTGCTGACTCTGTGCTCCGGGGACTTGGAGGCTTGAAACAGTTTATACTCTAGTCCACGCTCCGGGGAATTAGAGTACTCCGCTCCGCACTCCGGGGATTCGGAGATTTGAAATCGTTTATACTCTAGTCCGCGCTTCGGGGACTTAGAGTACTCCGATCCGCACTCTGGGGATTCGAAGATTTGAAATCGTTTATACTCTAGTCCGCGCTCTGGGGACTTAGAGTACTCCGATCCACGCTCCGGGGATTCGGAGATTTGGAATCGTTTATACTCTAGTCCGCGCTCCGGGGGCTTAGAGTACTCCGATCCGCGCTCTGGGGATTCGGAGATTTGAAATCTTTTATACTCTAGTCCGCGCTCTGGGGACTTAGAGTGCTCCGATCCGCGCTCTTTGGATTCGGAGATTTGGATTCGTTTATACTCTAGTCCGCGCTCTGGGGACTTAGAGTACTCCGATCCGCGCTCTGGGGATTCGGAGATTTGAAATCGTTTATACTCTAGTCCGCGCTCTGGGGACTTAGAGTACTCCGATCCGCGCTCTGGGGATTCGGAGATTTGGAATCGTTTATACTCTAGTCCGTGCTCTGGGGACTTAGAGTACTCCGATCCGCGCTCTGGGGCTTCGGAGATTTGGAATCGTTTATAATCTAGTCCGCGCTCTGGGGACTTAGAGTACTCCGATCCGCGCTCTGGGGATTCGGAGATTTGGAATCGTTTATACTCTAGTCCGCGCTTTGGGGTCTTAGAGTACTCCGATCCGCGCTCTAGGGATTCAGAGATTTGAAATCGTTTATACTCTAGTCCGCGCTCTGGGGACTTAGAATATTCCGATCCGCACTCTGGGGATTCGGAGATTTGGAATCGTTTATACTCTAGTCCGCGCTCTGGGGACTTAGAGTACTCCGATCCGCGCTCTGGGGCTTCGGAGATTTGGAATCGTTCGTACGAGTCTGTATGTCGTGTAGGATAATGTAATTTATCATCCAATTAAGAGATATAGAAACTTCATAGAAAATACGGCTTCAAGCCTTTATTAATGAAAATCAACTAAATTGCTTGATTACAACTTTAAAAAGAAACTAAGTCATTATTGAATGGAAACATGCAGGAAATAACAGTGCCAACAACAAGAAAGGAAAACATGCTAAATGTAATAGTGCCGCAAATGTTCACTGTTCCATGCTCGGGGGAGTGTCGCGCCATCAACGGTCGCTAGCTTGAATGTTCCTTCTCCAAGCTTCTGTTCAATGGCGTATGGACCTTCCCAGCTGGGATTCATGCGTGATGGTACCGGGAAGACTCGTTTCAGAACGAGATCACCCACATCAAAGATTCTTGGGCGGACTCTGCCGTCGTAGTAACGCTTGACTCGATGTCTGTGCGCCGCCGCCCTTAATTCAGCTTCTTCACGCTTTTCGTCGATGCAGTCCAGTGATTCCAGCAAGAGGTTTTGGTTCGTCTTGGGATCATAGTATGTCACTCGGTGCGATGGAACTTCAAGTTCCACGGGTATAACGGCTTCAGAGCCGTATGCCAAGGCGAACAGAGTGTGGCCGGTCGCGGACTTGTGGGTAGTTCTATACGCCCATAATGCTGTCGGGAGTTCATCTACCCACTTGCCTCCAACCTTCTCCAGACACTTCTTCAGTATGGACTTGATTATTTTGTTAACGGCCTCGACTTGTCCGTTAGCTTTTGGGTGTGCAACGGCAGCGAACTTTTTCTCGATGTCGTACTTTAAACAGAACTCTTTGAACTCTCTACTTTCAAATTGCGTTCTGTTGTCTGTAATGATGGTGCGTGGAAGGCCAAAGCGGCATAGAATGTTTCGTACAACGAAGTTAATGACCTTCTTAGAGGTGATAGTGGCCAAAGGTTCTGCCTCAGCCCATTTCATGAAATAGTCGACTGCAACTATTGCGTATTTCGCACCACCTTTGGATAGAGGCAAAGAACCGATTATGTCGATTCCCCAGATCGCAAATGGCCAGGGACTGATCATTTGTGTGAGTTCCGTTGATGGAGCCCTCGGGATTTTCGCATATCTTTGACACTTGTCGCATTTTCTTGCGTAGTCCGCGGCATCCCGGTTTACGGTGGGCCAGTAATATCCATAGCGGAGGATCTTCTTTGCTAGCGTTTGCCCCCTAGTATGGTCGCCACATTCCCCTTCGTGAACCTCTCTCAAGACTCGCTTTGTTTCATCATGAGCGATGCATCGTAATAACGGGACTGAGAATCCTTTTCGATACATTGATCCATCCTGCATTATGTATCGCGCGGCCTTTCGAAGGACCTGCCGTCTTTCGCTTCTTTTTCCTGGTAAAGCCCTGGTCGTCAGGTACAGTTTGAATGGGGTTATCCACGATTCCTTCTCGATTTCTGTTTCCAACACACGATCGACTTTCATCTCGTCTATGCTCGCGACATGCAAGACTTCGACGGGATACAATCCCATTTGTTGCGCATCGTCGGTACTCGCGAACTTAGCCAATAAGTCGGCTTCTTTGTTCTGTTCGCGCGGGATATGTGAGATGTCATAATGCTCAAGATTTGATAGTAGTTCTTGGACCTGAATGAGGTACGGAGCAAGCTTTCGTCCCTTTGCTTGGTAGTCTCCCCGTACTTGGTAAACCACCAACTGCGAGTCACAAAAGATTTCGACTGATTCGATCCCGAGTTCCCTGATGAGCTTGAAGCCAGCGATCAGTGCTTCATATTCGGCTTCGTTATTTGTAGCCGGGAAATCGAGCTTCAGGGCATAACAGATCGATCGGTTTTCCGGAGTTACAAGAACTATGCCCGCGCCGGAGCAACGGTCGTTTGATGCACCGTTAGTGTATAATTTCCATCGAACGGGGGGAATGATGTCGTGATCGTCCGGTTTGATGGGTATGGTAAATTCAGTGCTGAAATCTGCTAATGCTTGCCCTCGGATGGCTCTCCGTGGTAAGTACGCGATATCGAATTGGCTCAACTCGATGTTCCATCTTAGCAATCTTCCAGAAGTTTCCGGCCGTTGGAGTACCTGCCTCAGGGGTTGATCGGAATAAACACCGATTGAATGTGCTTGAAAGTACGGGCGAAGCTTTCGTGATGCAATCACCAAGCAATAAGCCAATTTCTCTATTTTAGGGTAATTCCTCTCGGCCCCTGTTAAACGTTTGCTAACATAATACACCGGCTTTTGGACTCGATCCTCCTCTCGTACCAAAGTCGCACTTATCGCATGTGGGGATACAGCCAAGTATACTTACAACATCTCATGGTCAACTGGTTTTGATAGCATTGGTGGGCTCTCCAGATGCCTCACCAGATTCCGGAATGCTTCCTCACAGCTAGACGTCCATTCAAAATTTCTCTTTCCTTTCTTTATTATGTCAAAGAACGGGATGCACTTGTCAGTTGCCTTGGATATAAATCGACTTAGCGTAGCTACTTTTCTGTTCAAGCTCTGTACCTGCTTTATAGTCCTGGGCGCTTGTAGATCTCGAATAGCTTGGATCTTTTCTGGGTTGGCTTCGATTCCCCTAGCGTTGACGATGAATCCCGAAAACTTCCCTGATGCAACGCCGAAAGAACACTTCAACGAGTTGATCTTCATGCCATAAAACCTGAGTATGTCGAACATTTCAGCCAAGTCTTGAATGTGGTCATTTGACCGTCGTGACTTCACGAGCATGTCATCCACATAGACTTCCATGGTTTTACCCAGCTGGTCCTTGAACATTCGATTCACCAAACGTTGGTAAGTTGCTCCAGCATTCTTCAATCCAAAGGGCATCACTACATAGCAATACAATACGACATTTGTAACGAAGCTGGTATGTTCTTGGTCCGGAATATGCATTGGGATTTGGTTGTATCCTGAGTACGCATCCATGAATGACAGTAACTCGTGTCCTGCGGTAGAATCGACCAACTGATCGATCCTAGGCAACGGGAAACTGTCCTTAGGGCATGCTTTGTTCAAGTCGGAATAATCTACGCAGGTCCATCATTTCCCATTCGCCTTCTTTACTAGCACGGGGTTGGATACCCATTCAGGGTAGAGGGCGTCGCGGACGAACCCATTTGCTTTGAGTTTTTCCACCTCCTCTCCAAGAGCGGCGGATCTCTCTGGATCCATTCCTCTCCTTTTTTGCTTGACTAGGACGTATTTCGGGTCTATGTTCAACATATGACTCGTGATGGCGGCAGAAATCCCACACATATCAGAATGCGTCCAGGCGAAAACATCAAGGTTCGCCCGGAGGAAGTCGCTAAGGTCTTCAGTCATTGCGGGGACTAGCTGTGATCCGATCTTCAGTATTCGCGAAGGGTCGTCACGGCTAACTGAAATGTCAATTGTTAATTCAGCCGGTGCCGCCTTCTCTTCCCTGGGTTTCTCGTCATTGTCTCTCGGATCTATATCTCCGTAGATCCGAGAACCATGCCCGAGCCAGGGCTCGGGCACTACTTGTCAATTATCCGCATTGAGGATGCGGACGGGATTGTCCGCAACCTTTCCCTTCTCCCTCCGGTGGGCCTCTCGGAGCTCGGCCACATAACAGGAACGACCAGCTGCTTGGTCGCCGTGAACAATGCCTACTCCTTTGTCAGTCGAGAACTTCAAAGTTAAACACCACGGGGCTAACGCTGCCCTAAACTCAGCCAGGGCCGGCCGGCCCAAGAAAACGTTATACGGAGAGTCCACATCCAAAACTACAAAGGGTAGAATTCGCACTCTCCGGCACTCGCCTTGTCCCAGTTCAACTGGTAACTCGACATATCCCACCGCATCGATCGCAGCGCCGTTAAAGCCGTGAATACGGGCTTTGGATGGTTTCAAGTCCTTTGTTTCTAGCTTCATTTGATCGTAAGCCTTCTTGAAGATGATGTTGACTGAACTTCCACAATCAATCAGAATTCTTTTCACATATGCCGGTCCTATCGTTGCAGATATGACCATGGGGTCGATGGTCGGAGCCTCTACCTGATCAGCGTCTCTGTTTCTGAACACAATATCGTCGGTCATTACGCGCTGCTGCTTAGCAGGGGCGCCGTCCTCCATGTTCGAACAGCACTCAAAATCGGCATGCTTCAGGGAACTTGCATATCGCTCCATCTCTTGCCAATTCTTATCCGCGGGGTGAGGTCCGCCGATGATTGTATTTATGACTAGTCTACCTACGGTCCGGGCAGGCTCCTCGGGATGACGTGGAGCTGGTGCACGACCTGGGTTGGACGTTCCCTGTCCTCCTTCTTGTGGATCCTTCACAAATTCTTGCAATTTCTTCTGCCTGATCAACTTTTCGATAGCGTCGTGCAAGTGTCTACATTCTTCCGTATTGTGCCCATAAGTCTCATGGAAGCGACAATATTTCTCGGTCCGCTTCTGTTCTTCGGTTGATTCTTTTGAACGTGGTTTTCTGTACTGAAAGGTATTACAGGTGGATAGGTAGATGTTCTCTAGCGGCGCGTTCAGCGGAGTATACTCGCTGTAGCTTGGAATTCTCGACTTCCACTTCCCCGCTCCTCTCTTCTTCCCTTGACTCCTTCCTCCGGACTCCTTGGGTTGCCCAGGCTTGTTCTGGACATTGACTTGGACCTTTCCCGAGCTGTCTCCAGATTGCTTCACAGCAATGTTGCTCTTTATTGACTCTTGGACAGGTCCTGGCGCCTTATCTCGTCGTACCCACCTAGCTTCCTCTCTTCTTATGAACTGGTGTGCCTTAGAGTAGAAACGCTCTAGCGTAGCTGGAGGTTTTCCTGCCAGCCAGTCTCCAAACTCAGAGTCTGGATCCACACCTCTCATTACAGCCATCAGAATTGCATGGTCATTGGGATTACTGACTTCAGTTGCTGCTACGTGGAATCTTTGCAAATATTCCTTCAACGATTCCCCAGGATTTTGGATTACACTTGACAGAGACATCACGTCCTTTGGGCGCGTAGTGTGTATGCTGAACTGCTCAATAAACTTCTTTGCCAACTCCTCGAAATTTGATACGGATCGCGGAGGAAGTCGGGTGAACCACATAGTAGCGATCCCAGATAGAGTAATCGGAAAGCACCTACACTTGGTGGCATCATTCGCTCTGGCTGAATCCATCATCCATTCGTACCTCATGACATGTTGTCTAGGATCAGTCTTTCCTTCATATGTGGGAATAGTAGGCATACTAAACATCCTGGGGTACGCCGTCTGCAACACAACATCCTTGAACGGAGTATGACTTCTTGACACTCCCCAATCATCATTCGATAACCCCTGATTTTCCTTCATCAACTGCCTGATCATGGCTGTCAGATCTGGTGTCTGTATGGAAGGAGGAAGGTTAGTGTCTGTTCTACATGCCTGACCATGCTGGTGCCTCCTCTCCTGGCGACCTGCCAATCGTTCGTCCTGAGGTCCGACATCGTTAGCATTTTGATGATCTGGACCTCCATCCTCCATTTGTACTCCGGTCCTGAAGTTCCCAGCTCTTGCTTGGTTACGGTCTCCAGTCGTCTGAACATCAGCTTTTGCTCGTGCAGCTTCAGTCTTACGTCGTCTGCGCCTGGGAGGTTCATCAGAGGAAGTTGAGCTGTCAGATGAAGAGTAAGGAGCGGGATTGCCTCTAGCATTCTGTTGCTGCTGTTGAGTGAGTTGTGCCATCAGGTTGGCATTAGCTTGCATCTTTTCTCCTAGTTGTCTCCTGCTTTCCCTAAGTTCTCTCATCAAGTCATTGAACTCTACTCTGGTGACAACTGGAGTTTGTTCTTAAGCGGCAATCCCTACACTCGGAATCGCTGGTTGATTGCTAGGTCCTGCTTGTTGCACGCTAGCAGTCTCGCGGGCATCCGCATTATGAGAAGCTGACCTGGTTCGTGGTCCTGCCATTGTAGAGCTATTGGTATGAACTCTGAGTAGAATAAACGGATTTCCTATTAGTGAGTCGGATCTTCCTTGGGGGATTTGTTCAATCCAGTAGCTTCAAAGCAGATCCTTGAGTTCTGAGAATTCAATTCTCAGTGAAAGCACCAAAGTGTTAGCACCAAAATTGGTCACTAACCTCGTTCAGAAAGATTGTGTAGAGATATAAGTGATGAATGTAAATTAAACAGAGAAGACAATGCTAATTTAAATGCAGAAAGTAAGAACACCAAATTTATAGTGGTTCAGCGTAATTGCCTACGTCCACTTCATTCAACTTTATTGATTTCCTTTATGGTTGATTACAAATACAATTCGTGAATCAAATGCTTGAGTGAAGTTGTTGAGTAGAGAAGATGAGTCTTGAAAATGGCAGAGTCTCCCCGGTGTTTTCTCTCCAAGAAAGGATCCCTTTTACTGTGACCCTGCCCCTCTATTTATAGGAAAATATGGGCTGGACTTCCCAAATGGGCTGGATGGCCGAACACTCCAACCCCAGTACAGTGGACTGAAATCGACCTATTTGCAAGCTTGATTATGAAGTATTAGGATTAAAATGGAAAATCAAGATGTATGTTATTTTCAAACTTAGACTTCTGGGTTAAGTAAATAAGCTAAATTATAACATAGGTTATAATAAGAAACAAACAAAATAAGGCTTATTTTAAGACTTAGGATAAATTAATAAGCACAGATAGTAAGAATAAAAGTAAAGGCTTATTTAAATAATTTATCTAAGTTAATAAGCAAAGAATTAAAGTAGGACCTGTACCAAATACCATTCCCCTATAATTTCTATGGACACGATGTTTCACATAATCCTGAAGTGAGACGAGGGGCACGCTTATGCTAATAATGGTAGTAAATGGCCAATAAGTAGAAGTCCAAATCATGGGGATTTGGGCAAGGGGCACAACTAGATATTGTTTGGATGATGGGCCAATACCAACAACATTTCCCCTATTATTTCTTTGGACATGGTGTTTCACGTAACCCTGAAGTGATACGAGGTGTCTCACATAATCCTAAAGTGAGACGAGGGCATGCTTATGCTGGGCCTTGAGGTAATAAGAAGACCCAATAAGTGGAACAAAAGGTAACATGAGCATGGTGGCGGTTATGCGTGCAACTTCCGTTCGGGTGCTCAGTAATCGTTATGAGTTCCAAGCACTTAGTGTGTGCCTTTCGTAGGCACTAATATCTATTACGCAGGGAGCTTTAGCATCCGGTCAACAGTAGATTCTATGGAGTAGCAGGCCGATTAAAGTGTAGTATTAGGAATTTAGCCTAATCAAAGCAGCTATCAAAAACAAGTGCAAACAGTCAAAGTTAATCAATTATGTTAATTTAGTTAATTCGTATTTATTTCCAGCTTATTCCTTATCCATATTTCCTTTGTTTCCTTTTATATACTAAAACTGTTTTAAAGTCTATTACTTTTACTTTGCTTAAATATTCTGGTAATTACTATCATTCACCATACTTTTAGTCTGACTCACTCCTCCATTTTCCCCTTTTTCCCCCATAGGCTAGTAAGAGCAAGGATGCTAGATTGCAGACACTTGGAGACTTCTTTGGCAAATATTTCTTATGTATTTCTCTTCTTTATTTTTTTTTAGCTTATTCCCTGTACTGGCACTTTGTGAGGGATAATTTATACTCTGATATTTATGATACTGAGGATTTGATTTCATGAGACATATATTGGTGACATACGATGTATTTGGTTTTATAATTCTATAATATGAAGTTTGACTTTTAACAAATTATTATTTTAATTGTTTCCGCTGTTTTTATCTATTTTGTCTTGTGAATCTTAGTCTCTGCTAGTTTTAGTTATACCTACAACGCACCACATTTTTTAATGTGTCCTTTTTGGTAAACTACGGGGTGTGGGGTGTTTCACAACACATGATTTGGAATTATCTTTTGTGATATTTGTTCTGAAGGTGTGGAGACATTACCCTTTAGGAGAAAGATTTGAGTTATATAGGTATCATAAGTCGTTGAAGTATTTGTTCTCCCAAAAGGAGCTGAATATGGGATAGTAGAGATGGTTAGAGCTTATAGCTGCTTATGACTTTGGTCTTGAATACACCCAAGGGAAAGGCAATAAGGGTGTGCATGTACTTAGCAGAAAGCATCAAAATGCAATGTTAGTAATGATAGCTAAGTGGAAAGATTTAGAAGCGTTGACTACATGTAGAGTACATTGGAGGTCTAAGAGTAGTCCTAGTACTGAGACTGTAATGTTGTCATGTTTGGATGTTTGACCAGTGATAATTGAAAGGATTGCTACTAAACAGATGGAGGATACAATATTAGTTGAACATATCAAAAAGTTAAGGGATGGAACAAAGAGCGATGACTTGAAGGATTTATTCCTTGACCAAAACGGGTGGTTGAGAAAGAAAGGAAGATTGTGTGTTTTGAATGTGGGAGACATTAGGAAGGAAGTTTTGGAGGAATGCCATCGTTCGAAGTTCACCATTCATTCGGGAGGAACTAAGATGTATCAGGACATAAAGAGGAGTTTCTTCTAGGAAGGTAGAAGAGGGATGTAAGCCTATGGGTGAAGCAGTGTTTGAACTATCAACAGGTAAAGGCCAAACATCAGAAGCCAAGTGGGTTGCTTCAGCCATTAGATATTCCAGTATGGAAGTGGGATTCTATTTCTATGGATTTTATAGACGGGGTGCAAAGATCTAATAGAGGAAATGAAAGTATATGGGTCATAGTACACAGATTGACCAAGAGTGCCCATTTCATTCCAGTTATGTCAACTAGGACGACATCTGTAGTGGCTAAGTTGTTTATGTGGAATATAGTTAGACTTCATGGAATTCCTAGTAGTATAGTAAGTGATAGAGACACCTTATTCACAAGTGAATTCTGGAAGAGTCTACATGATACTTTAGGTACCAAGCTCAAGATGAGTACCGCTTGCCATCCAAAGACCGATGGGCAAATGAAAAGAGTTAACAAAGTCTTGGAAGATTTGTTAATACCTTGTGTGTAAGATTTCAAAGGATCATGGAAAGACCATCTACACTTAGTCGAGTTTTCATATAACAACAGTTATCAGGCTAGTATAGGGATGGCACCGTTTGAAGCTTTGTATAGAAGGCTATGCAAATCTCCAGTTTGTTGGTTAGAGACCGGGGATAGTTTGGTTCTTGGTCCAGATTTAGTTAGAAATGCTATAGAGAAGACTGAGTTAATTCGGGATAGAATGATGGAAGCTCGGTCTAGGTAGAAGAGTTATGTAGATAGAAGATGGAAAGACTTAGAGTTCTTTGTTCGAGACCTTGTTTTCATTATGGTATCACCGATGAAAGGTGTTATTTGATTCGGGAAATTAGGGAAGTTAGCACCGATATTTGTTGGACCATTTCACATTATAGAGAGGATCGGGAAACTTGCATATAAAGTAGAGTTACCAAACAGTTTGGCAGGAGTCCATGATGTTTTTCATATTTCTCATCTAAGGAAGTGTGTTAGAGACACAGAGACTACTATAGCACCTACTGTGTTAGAGGACTTAGTAGTAGAGCCGAACTTGACTATAGTTAAAAGGCAGTTCGTATAATCGTGAGAGATGACAAGAGGCTAAGGAATAAGACAGTCAGATTAGTTAAAGTTCAGTGGAGCGATAATGGGAGAGACTGTACTTGGGAGACTGAGAGCAGGATTAGAGATGCTTATCCAGATTTGTTAGATGGTATGTTTTACATTTTTGATTGATTTGTTGTGTACCTTATCGTAATTTCGAGGACGAAATTCTTTAAGGAGGGGAGTCTATAATGACCTAATTTTTAGTAACATTATTTAGTAGCATTTAATTAGGGAAATTAAATGAAATAATGTAAAATGGTTATGGGATTGAGATTTGTGACTACAAAGGGGTAGCCGTGCCATGTATCCAAATGAACTAAGTAATTTGAAATTGTAATGACCCAGAATTTATATTAATTAAAATTTGAATATTTAATTAATTTTAAATATTAACAAGTGGAATTAATAAGTCGAATAATTTATTTTTCGAATATCTGGATTTAATTGGATAATTAAATCGATAATTTAATATTTGAAATTCCAGAAATAATTGAAATCTGGATTTAATGTGATTAAAAATGATTTATAAAGTTATATTAAATCATGTTGAGGTTAGAATGATGTTGTAGAACTTTTAAAATTGAATTTAAAGTAAATTTGTGGAAAATTGAATATTTTAATATTTAATCGACTAGTGAAATTAGCCATTTTTCGAACAGCCTCAGAATTGGATGAAACTAGTTCCATTGGATCCGTAATAGTTTGTTATTTTTGGATTTAAATTTTCGTAGCAATCGGAGTTGTCGTTTGACTGTGGTAGCTCGAAACGCATCGAAATTGTTTTAATATTAATTTGGCGAGTTAAAATAGTCATTTTTCAAAAAGTCTCGGATTTCGACGAAACTAGTTTCGTCGGATCCGTAATGTTGAATCATTGTAAGATTTCAAATTTCGTGTCAATCGGATGTACAGTTTGTCCGGGGCAAGCCAAAACGCATCGAAATTGGTTTAAATCGGTTTAATTTAAAATCGATCGTTTATTTCCGTAACTCTCACATACGATCGAATTAGCTCCCGAAACACGTTCCATTGTGTTCGGAACGCGGGGTAAACCTTACAAACAGCAGGCGGCACGTGTGATTTGGAGATCGTTTGAAAAAGTCGTTTTAAAAAAAATTTAATATTATTTAATACGCATATATATATATATATATATACACGTTTGCCAAACCCTAGCTGAGGCAAATAGCTTCAGCCGCCACTTCAGATTTAATGGCCGACATCACTCCATACTTTTCCTCTTAATCTCTCTTAATCCATCGATCTATACGTAAATGTTTCAACTACAAACTTAAAGAGCGAAGTGAGAGCTTCAGATCCATACGGGTATTTCGTCGAATCGTCGACCATGGGGCAAGAAAAAGGGCCGCGTTCACGTGCGTTTCATGCACGTTTTTCAACATCAGGGGCTGATCGAGCTTTGAGCAATTCATGGCGATGGTAGCTCACGTCGTGGGCTTCGAAGGGCAGTAGTTCGATCGTCTTCAAGGCGAGTAGTTTGGTCGCGATAATTAGGGGAAGACGGCGGCCGATGGGTAGGGTTGCTCACGTTTTACTGGGAAGAAGAAGATGATTTAGGCGGCCCAGATCTGCTATAAACGAAAGCAATGGCTCTGATTGCATAGGTTTAAAATTGAAAAAGAAATTGTAATTATTAATTATATTTAAATTTGTATAAACTTTAAACTGCCATAACTTTGTCATACAAGGTCGAAAAATTACAAAACAACTTGCGTTGGCTTCGTTTTGTCGAGCACTACGCAATGGAACTGAATTGGAAGCGATTGGAGTCAGTGAAAATTTTGATTGAAATTAAACATCTGTTTAATTTATTCGAAATAAAAAGCTGGAACAGAATTGAAATCAAGGTGAGAACTTCTCACTCAATCGAAATTGTTTCGATTTAAATTTTAAATAGTTGAGATTTAAAATTGTTGATAGTGTTAATTGTGTGGATTGAATGATGATTGCTATTTATTGTGATAAATAGACATTATACGCCGTTAGTAAGCGGATGTTATTTATTGAAAACATATACCGCGATAATTTCACATTGAAGTGGAATTGGTATTATATATGTATATATTGGAGTTGATTTCCCACATTGTATAGCGGATGAGACCCTATTGCGCCGCATAATAGCGGATAATATTTATAAATCCCATATACCACGATAATTTCACCTTGATGTGAAATTGGTATTGTGCTAACATCTGTAGATGTAGGGAAACAGGTTGGAGGGATCCAACTGGATTCCTCAAACATTTGAATTTATTTCATATGTTGTGTGTTGTTTATTTATAATCGCCATATGATTATAATCGTGAAATTGGAATCATAAAAGGCTGTAATTTAGCCGTATATATTTTTGGTATCGATGGATACCAGAAGTATTTGAAATTGAATTTTTGAAAATATAAGTTGAAAATTTATCGAAAAATGTATTTTTGATAATTGGATAAATTTTAAAAGGAGTTTAAAAAGATAAAAGTCTTATTTTGAACTGTATTGAATTAAATTTCAGATTCTGAGAAAAAGGCTTTATAAATGGATTTCGAAAATATTATTTGTAAGATGAAGAATTTTTTTAAAAGTTGGATTTTTAAGTAGATTTGAAAAGTTAAAGGAATTTATTTTAAAAGGAAATAATTTTGGAAATGTTTAGAAATTTATTTGATTTAAATTAATCAGATAATCGAATTTATCCTATCTATGGATGTTTGGATTTTATTGGATGTTAAATTGTTTGACATCTTTGATGTGTGATACTTTGTGATATATTCTGATTTGTGTGTAATTTGTGATCTATTTATCTGTGATCTGTGAATGAAGGTAAGCGTTATAGTTTATACCGCTTATCAATTATATGTTTATATTTGATCTGTAATGATTGAATGATTGTGCACTATTGTGTTAAACCATGGACTACACAATACACACACAAAAGTGGATTTCACATGGAAATCGGTTAAGTCATAGATTTTTATCAATTTTGGAAAACTTGAATTTTTGAATCCAAAATAGTTTTGGAATTGGAATTGAAAGTTTTTGAAAATGAATTTCAAAAATAAAAGTATTTTTAAATAAGTTAATAGAATTGGAATTTAAATCATTTGATTTAAATTTGAATTCAATATTTTAAATTGAATTCGATGAATTGGGAATTTTGGTTTAAAGAATTTAATAAGTATAAAAGGTGTTTATATGGGTTTTTAACCATTTAAAATATGGTGTTGGAAATTTAAATGTATATTCAAGTTTTATACTTGAATGGATTTAACTTGTGTAATTATAACCAGTTTTTCCCAAATGAAAGCTATATGTTTCCAAATAATAATAGCTTTTCTAAAGTGAAAAGACTACAATTTTGTATTGAAAACATTTCAAGTTGAAATGAAATTGTAAATAGTTTGGAAAACTATGAATTAACCTTTGTGACAATAATTAAACTTTATTTTGAAATAAAGGAGTATTTCAAAAGGTGTATCTTTTATATTATAAAAGACTTGAATTGTGAATAGTTTTGAAAGCTATAGATTAAATCTTGATTTAAAGATTTAATGGGTTAATTCAAATTGAAATGGAAATTGATTTGGAAATCTGTAAATGAAATTTTGTGAAGTAAATTTTTTTGTTTAAAGATTTAAAATGGTAATTTGTTAAACCATTTGAAAGAAAGGATTTGGGTAATAAGTTGTGACTTAATTGAAATCCTATATCCATATGTTTTGAAATGTTGCGCTCACTATTCGGGTTAGCCGGTAAAGGACCTTTGTGTCGTATAACCCATTCCGAATTTGTGATACGACGATATGGATCGTATTGAAGACCGGCGGTGAAGACCGGGTATTTGTGAAAACGATAGGATGAACTATCGATTGTCTCTGCACCGTTAGCTACGGTATAGAGATTTCCTTTGTGATGGGAAGTTTTATCGGGATTGTGAATATCCGGATTGCAAGGGCTTCTTTGGAAGTGCCTTCGGTTCTGTTCGAACCCGGAACAGACTTGTATGGTTACATGTCTGACATTACGTTTTGAGATGTAAAGCTGATTTCTTTCAAATACATTTCTGTTGGTGGCGGAGAATTTATTCTCTTAGCTTAACACCCTTCTTCGAGACGTACGAGCTCAGAGGTTATGTAGTTGAAATTTATAAGCGATATATTCCCAATTTGGTAATGTGACATGCTGAGTGTTGCTGTGAAATGATCATTGTTTGATCATTTGTGATATGATCATTTGTTTGATCATTTATCTTTGTGATAATTACTTTGATCATTTGTTTGACCCAAAGCATAGCTTTTGTATAAAGCGTAGCTTTGTGGACGAGGCTTCGTCAGGGCCTCAACAACCCGGAAATGGTCGAAACAGGAATGTTGCGGCAAGGTTATGAGGGTCGCGCCCGTTAGGCTATGTCATTTCCTTCTAGAAAGGGGTGGTATCATGGTATGGAGCCCAGATGCTTACTCATGTGGACACACCTTATTTATTATGTGTGATGTTGGTTACCGAGCGCTCGGATAAAGGTCCCAAAGGACCGGGGGATGACATATTCGTGAGTTACCTAGTTACAGGGGTAACCCGGCTTTGTTGGCAGAGAGCAGTTTGTCTCTCGGAGCGTCCAGCCAGAGGCGTTTCCTACGTGGCATAGGAAGTTCCTTAGCCTGACCATTTGTTGGAAAATCCATCTTCCAATACGAACTTTGTACGGTTTTAATTGTAGAACCTGCTATTTAACATAGCAGCTATAGTAGGCATAGTATAATGGTACCTATGCTGGCTAGGATTAATATTATACTTTTGAAATGTTTTCTGCACTATGCACTAATAATAATAAATTCAATGATTTGCGTAGTAAGCATGTTTGACTATCATAAGAAGAAATCTCCTCCAATTCTGCGTTTGCATTGTGTGTGTGGCGGGAGGTCTTATGGTAGTTTCATTTTCCAAAAGCATTGCAGATATTTCTACTTGCTTTGTTGTTGTTGTTTTAAAGATAAACTGTTTTAGTCCTCACACCAGTCACCATGACTGACTCGGAGTTTATTGTTTCCTTCCTAAACTCTGGGTGCCCACCAATTTCCACACGGGCAGTCTAGAGTTAGGTTATCAGGTCATTCTGGATTCAGGAGATGCTGTGGAGCTCATTGGCGAGCTGGATGGCGAGACGTATCACTTGTATATGATATTATTTATTCCGCAGTGTATTCTAAATATGGACAAGTTTATATAACTGTCCAGTGTTGTATTGTTGTTGTAAACTCTGATGATGATGTAATGTATAAAATGATATAGTTCTTTGATTTAAAGATTATTCATTTATCTATTATATATTGTTCCGCTGCGATATGTGAGATTCTGATATTGTTTCTGTGTTCTTTTTCTTTCCTTTTCTTTTGTCTTCTTCTACCTTTTCTTTTTCTCCATAACAATTCGGTTTTCCGGCATTCGATTGCTCGGCAGTTGATACAGTGGACGTATTAATGTCGATTTTCGAGCGAAGAAAAATCACAATCGTTACATTTGGTATCAGAGCGTATGGTTAAGCGACAACCATGGCTCTGTTGGGTGTTACTCATTATAGATAGAGTCAGTAGTACTCTAGAATGAGTTGAGTGTAATAATAGATACGAGTGCGTATTTGTTAGTGAATATAAAATTGTTTTATATTGTGATGATTGGTTTGTTGAGTGGTATATGGACTCTGGTCGGTACAGTCTGTACAACTCTATCGATAGGGATCTCTAAACACTTATTCAGAACAATTCGGCATGATATTGTTTTAAATTGGGTAAATGAAATAATTTTACCTCGATTATATTTTGTATATAAAGAAATAATTTTCGGAAATTTTTAAAGTGTATATGATTTATTGTTTGGTTGTTAAAAATATAAATATATATATATAAGTTAATGAAAGTTGTTTGAATAAGTTAAATGAAAACAAAAATTGTAAAAGAATAAAGTGTATAAGCAAATGAATTATAATATATGGAATTATAATTAAAATGATTTACAATGGTAAAATAATCTTATATATTTGGAAGTGAAATTTTATAAGTAAAATATTTGTAAATATGATTTATAATCTAAAATAAAATTCCAGAGAAATGATTTTAAAAGGATTTGATATTTTGGAAAATTGTTTTGGAAAGATGAAAGCTCTAAACTCTTTTCGGTCGCTGGAAAAAAATTCCGATGATGACCGCGGCATCATTGGTGCTCATTTTCGGGTTTCCAAAAGAGGAATTGCTGCCTGATTATTTTAAATGAAAGTTGTTTGGAAAATTTGGATTTGGTTTTGAAATTCAAAAGATAATTTGAATTGATTTCAAAGATGGTTTTGAAAGGTTGAAAAGACTCTGGAATCCTATTTAAAATATTTATGGGAATAATAAATGAGTTGATAACTTGTACAAAATTAAATTTTGATGTAATAAATTTAACTTAAAGGATGGAGTTAAATTAAAGTAAGTATAAGTGAATCAATTGAATCTAAGTTGTAATTGTTAAATATAAGTAATCCAGTTTTGAACTTATAATATAAGATAATAAATTTTGACTTTGGTAAAAGTTAAACAGAATTGGAATCTGAATTGGATTTATAAGTGGAAACTTAAGTTAATTTGAACAAATGATGTTTGAAATGGAAAATAACTTAAGTAATGTTGAATGAATTTGATTTTGATATCAAAGTAAATTAATAAAGTGAATTTATTAAATGAATGTGAACTTGAGTTATATAAATAAAATTCAACTTTATTTGTTAAATAAATTAGTAATTGAATTAATGAATGAATGAAGGAATGTTAATAAATCAAATGTAAGTAAATTGATATGGAATAATAAATGTATGTGTAAATTCAATAAAGCTAATTAAAAGGGGAAAACCAAATTTGAAAGTAAAGTAAATTAAATAATTTGGTTATGTTGGTTATGATTTGATTGTTTGATGGTTGTTGGTTGATTATATGTAGTAAAATTCATTAAGTGCTAATGAAATTAAATTGATTAAAATTGGAAGCTATGTAATTGATTTAAATTGGAAGGTGAAGTAAATTTAAATAGAAATTGGATTTGAATTGAAAGTGAACCAATTTGAATTTAAATTACTGAATGCAAACTAATTGAAAATGAATTGAATGTAAGAAATTGAGTTGAAACTATTCTGATTGAATGGAATGGTATGTAATTTGGTTGCAAACAAATGAAACTAGTGTTAAAACCTTGAATATGTGCTTATGAATGAATATCACATGTATTGCTTATGAAAACTACTTGTTATTATTGAAAAACAAGTGAAATGTGAATAGATTTTATATATATGTCACTTACGTGTTTAAATTGAGTAAGTACAGGTGCAGTGGCTGCCGTTCGGTTGATTTGATTGCGCTAAAATGCTAAATAAATAACTACTTTGCTTAAAAATGCTAAAAAGGTACGCCTACGCAATAAAAATAGGAAATATGAACTGTTTTTCTGCTTTTCCGACTGGGTGGGTCAATGTATACATATTTATGTCAATTGTGATCCTATTACGATCGAACCGCGCAAAGGAGACGCTGGCGAATTTTTCTGAAAATTTAAGGCGTTAGAAAATTTTCGGGAAATTTTGGAAATTTTTGTTAATGAAAAGTTGATTTCTAAATTGTAATGAAAATATACGAATTGAATTAGAAAATTGAAACCATTGGTTTGATTGAAGTTAAAGATCTTGGAAAGGTGAATATAAAATTTTCACTAAGTGGATTTTGAAAAGTTAATGAATTTGGGAATTTTTCTTACTTGGTAATTTCGAGGACGAAATTCTTTTAAGGGGGGAAGTTTGTAACGACCCAGAATTTATATTAATTAAAATTTGAATATTTAATTAATTTTAAATATTAACAAGTGGAATTAATAAGTCGAATAATTTATTTTTCGAATATCTGGATTTAATTGGATAATTAAATCGATAATTTAATAGTTGAAATTTCAGAAATAATTGAAATCTGGATTTAATGTGATTAAAAATGATTTATAAAGTTATATTAAATCATGTTGAGGTTAGAATGATGTTGTAGAACTTTTAAAATTGAATTTAAAGTAAATTTGTGAAAATTGAATATTTTAATATTTAATCGACTAGTAAAATTAGCCATTTTTCGAACAGCCTCAGAATTGGCTAAAACTAGTTCCATTGGATCCGTAATAGTTTGTTATTATCGGATTTCAATTTTCGTAGCAATCGGAGTTGTCGTTTGACCGTGGTAGCTCGAAACGCATCGAAATTGTTTTAATATTAATTTGGCGAGTTAAAATAGTCATTTTTCAAAAAGTCACGGATTTCGACGAAACCAGTTTCATCGGATCCGTAATGTTGAATTATTGTATGATTTCAAATTTCGTGTCAATCGGATGTACGGTTTGTCCGCGGCAAGCCAAAACGCATCGAAATTGGTTTAAATCGGTTTAATTTAAAATCGATCGTTTATTTCCGTAACTCTCACATACGATCGAATTAGCTCCCGAAACATGTTCCATTGTGTTCGGAACGCGGGGTAAACCTTACGAATGCCAGGCGGCACGTGTGATTTGGAGATCGTTTGAAAAAGTCGTTTTAAAATAAATTTATTATTATTTAATACGTATATATATATACATGTTTGCCAAACCCTAGCTGAGGCAAATAGCTTCAGCCGCCACTTCAGATTTAATGGCAGACATCACTCCATACTTTTCCTCTTAATCTCTCTTAATTTATCGATCTATACGTAAATGTTTCAACTACAAACTTAAAGAGCGAAGTGAGAGCTTCAGATCCATACGGGTATTTCGTCGAATCGTCAACCATGGGGCAAGAAAAAGGGCCGCGTTCACGTGCGTTTCGTGCACGTTTTTCAACATCAAGGGCTGATCGAGCTTTGAGCAATTCATGGCGATGGTAGCTCACGTCGTGGGCTTCGAAGGGCAGTAGTTCGATCGTCTTCAAGGCGAGTAGTTTGGTCGCGATAATTAGGGGAAGACGGCGGCCGATGG
Organism: Allium fistulosum; assembly: GCA_030737815.1. Taxonomy (NCBI): domain Eukaryota; kingdom Viridiplantae; phylum Streptophyta; class Magnoliopsida; order Asparagales; family Amaryllidaceae; genus Allium; species Allium fistulosum. The sequence goes on from CM060901.1 coordinate 157,208,867, forward strand.
GTAGGGTTGCTCACGTTTTACTGGGAAGAAGAAGATGATTTAGGCGGCCCAGATCTGCTATAAACGAAAGCAACGGCTCTGATTGCATAGGTTTAAAATTGAAAAAGAAATTGTAATTATTAATTATATCTAAATTTGTATAAACTTTAAACTGCCATAACTTTGTCATACAAGGTCGAAAAATTACAAAACAACTTGCGTTGGCTTCGTTTTGTCGAGCACTACGCAATGGAACTGAATTGGAAGCGATTGGAGTCAGTGAAAATTTTGAGTGAAATTAAACGTCTGTTTAATTTATTCGAAATAAAAAGCTGAAACAGAATTGAAATCAAGGTGAGAACTTCTCACTCAATCGAAATTGTTTCGATTTAAATTTTAAATAGTTGAGATTTAAAATTGTTGATAGTGTTAATTGTGTGGATTGAATGATGATTGCTATTTATTGTGATAAATAGACATTATACGCCATTAGTAAGCGGATGTTATTTATTAAAAACATATACCGCGATAATTTCACATTGAAGTGGAATTGGTATTATATATGCATATATTGGAGTACATTTCCCACATTGTATAGCGGATGAGACCCTATTGCGCCGCATAATAGCGGATAATATTTATAAATCCCATATACCGCGATAATTTCACCTTGATGTGAAATTGGTATTGTGCTAACATCTGTGGATGCAGGGAAACAGGTTGGAGGGATCCAACTGGATTCCTCAAGCATTTGAATTTATTTCATATGTTGTGTGTTGTTTATTTATAATCGCCATATGATTATAATCGTGAAATTGGAATCATAAAAGGCTGTAATTTAGCCGTATATATTTTTGGTATCGATGGATACCAGAAGTATTTGAAATTGAATTTTTGAAAATATAAGTTGAAAATTTATCGAAAAATGTATTTTTGATAATTGGATAAATTTTAAAAGGAGTTTAAAAAGATAAAAGTCTTATTTTGAACTGTATTGAATTAAATTTCAGATTCTGAGAAAAAGGCTTTATAAATGCATTTCGAAAATATTATTTGTAAGATGAAGAATTTATTTAAAAGTTGGATTTTTAAGTAGATTTGAAAAGTTAAAGGAATTTATGTTAAAAGGAAATAATTTTGGAAATGTTTAGAAATTTATTTGATTTAAATTAATCAGATAATCGAATTTATCCTATCTATGGATGTTTGGATTTTATTGGATGTTAAATTGTTTGACATCTTTGATGTGTGATACTTTGTGATATATTCTGATTTGTGTGTAATTTGTGATCTATTTATCTGTGATATGTGAATGAAGGTAAGCGTTATAGTTTATACCGCTTATCAATTATATGGTTATATTTGATCTGTAATGATTGAATGATTGTGCACTATTGTGTTAAACCATGGACTACACAATACACACATAAAAGTGGATTTCACATGGAAATCGGTTAAGTCACAGATTTTTATCAATTTTGGAAAACTTGAGTTTTTGAATCCAAAATAGTTTTGGAATTGGAATTGAAAGTTTTTGAAAATGAATTTCAAAAATAAAAGTATTTTTAAATAACTTAATAGAATTGGAATTTAAATCATTTGATTTAAATTTGAATTCAATATTTTAAATTGAATTCGATGAATTGGGAATTTTTGTTTAAAGAATTTAATAAGTATAAAAGTTGTTTATATGGGTTTTTAACCATTTAAAATATGGTGTTGGAAATTTAAATGTATATTCAAGTTTTATACTTGAATGGATTTAACTTGTGTAATTATAACCAGTTTTTCCCAAATGAAAGCTATATGTTTCCAAATAATAATAGCTTTTCTAAAGTGAAAAGTCTCCAATTTTGTATTAAAAACATTTCAAGTTGAAATGAAATTGTAAATAGTTTGGAAAACTATGAATTAACCTTTGTGACGATAATTAAACTTTATTTTGAAATAAAGGAGTATTTCAAAAGGTGTATCTTTTATATTATAAAAGACTTGAATTGTGAATAGTTTTGAAAGCTATAGATTAAATCTTGATTTAAAGATTTAATGGGTTAATTCAAATTGAAATGGAAATTGATTTGGAAATCTGTAAATGAAATTTTGTGAAGTAAATCTTTTTGTTTAAAGATTTAAAATGGTAATTTGTTAAACCATTTGAAAGAAAGGATTTCAGTAATAAGTTGTGACTTAATTAAAATCCTATATCCATATGTTTTGAAATGTTGCGCTCACTATTCGGGTTAGCCGGGAAAGGACCTTTTTGTCGTATAACCCATTGCGAATTTGTGATACGACGATATGGATCGTATTGAAGACCGGCGGTGAAGACCGGGTATTTGTGAAAACGATAGGATGACCTATCGATTGTCTCTGCACCGTTAGCTACGGTATAGAGATTTCCTTTGAGATGGGAAGTTTTATCGGGATTGTGAATATCTGAATTGCAAGGGCTTCTTTGGAAGTGCCTTCGGTTCTGTTCGAACCCGGAACAGACTTGTATGGTTACATGTCTGACATTACGTTTTGAGATGTAAAGCTGATTTCTTTCAAATAAATTTCTGTTGGTGGCGGAGAATTTATTCTCTTAGCTTAACACCCTTCTCTGAGACGTACAAGCTCAGAGGTTATGTAGTTGAAATTTATCAACGATATATTCCCAATTTGGTAATGTGACATGCTGAGTGTTGCTGTGAAATGATCATTGTTTGATCATTTGTGATATGATCATTTGTTTGATCATTTATCTTTGTGATCATTACTTTGATCATTTGTTTGACCCAAAGCATAGCTTTTGTATAAAGCGTAGCTTTGTGGACGAGGCTTCGTCAGGGCCTCAACAACCCGGAAATGGTCGAAACAGGAATGTTGCGGCAAGGTTATGAGGGTCGCGCCCTTTAGGCTATGTCATTTCCTTCTGGAAAGGGGTGGTATCATGGTATGGAGCCCAGATGCTTACTCATGTGGACACACCTTATTTATTATGTGTGATGTTGGTTACCGAGCGCTCAGATAAAGGTACCAAAGGACCGGGGGATGACATATTCGTGAGTTACCTAGTTACAGGGGTAACCTGGCTTTGTTGGCAGAGAGCAATTTGTCTCTCGGAGCGTCCAGCCAGAGGCGTTTCCTACGTGGCATAGGAAGTTCCTTAGCCTGACCATTTGTTGGAAAATCCATCTTCCAATACGAACTTTGTACGGTTTTAATTGTAGAACCTACTATTTAACATAGCAGCTATAGTAGGCGTAGTACAATGGTACCTATGCTGGCTAAGATTAATATTATACTTTTGAAATGTTTTCTGCACTATGCACTAATAATAATAAATTCAATGATTTGCGTAGTAAGCATGTTTGACTATCATAAGAAGAAATCTCCTCCAATTCTGCATTTGCATTGTGTGTGTGGCGGGAGGTCTTATGGTAGTTTCATTTTCCAAAAGCATTGCGGATATTTCTACTTGCTTTGTTGTTGTTGTTTTAAAGATAAACTGTTTTAGTCCTCACACCAGTCACCATGACTGACTCGGAGTTTATTGTTTCCTTCCTAAACTCTGGGTGCCCACCAATTTCCACACGGGCAGTCTAGAGTTAGGTTATCATGTCATTCTGGATTCAGGAGATTCTGTGGAGCTCATTGGCGAGCTGGATGGCGAGACGTATCACTTGTATATGATATTATTTATTCCGCTGTGTATTCTAAATATGGACAAGTTTATATAACTGTCCAGTGTTGTATTGTTGTTGTAAACTCTGATGATGATGTAATGTATAAAATGATATAGTTCTTTGATTTAAAGATTATTCATTTATCTATTATATATTATTCCGCTGCGATATGTGAGATTCTGATATTGTTTCTGTGTTCTTTTTCTTTCTTTTTCCTTTTGTCTTCTTCTACCTCTTCTTTTTCTCCATAACAATTCGGTTTTTCGGCATTCGATTGCTCGGCAGTTGATACAGTGGATGTATTAATGTCGATTTTCGAGCGACGAAAAATCGCAATCGTTACAGAAATGAAACACAACGTTAGGAAATTAACAGGGGCAATATAGGAATTAGTATTATTCTTATACCCTAAACCCCTTAAGCCACATTCTATACGTTCATTTCATTTTCACAAAACAAAAGATAAACTTAAGGCCGACCACCATTAAGGGGAAACAAGAGAAGAGAAAGCTAGGATCAAGAGGAAATCTTAAGCAACAAAATCAAAGATCAAATCTAAAATCCTTAATCTCAAAGCTAAAGGTGAATAATAAGTACATTTCATGTTTTCTAATTTTTTTCGGTTTTAGGATAAATCCGAATTAATTTGCAAAGTTTTGCCATGTTTAATTGTTAGAAAGAAATATAAATGCTTGTTGTTGATTTATGATATTTCGTATGGATATTATGATATGTTTTAATGTGAATACCCTATTAAATGACATCCAAATGCCTTGCCATTTTAGATTTAGATCAGAAATGGTATTGTATAGATGTGTTTCAATTTTCATAATTTTCAAAATTAATTTTGTTTTTATATTAATTTTCTAGTGAGGAAAATGGATATTTGGGTTTAAAATAATTTACGGCTAAATTATACATGTTTTGGGTCTGAAATTTATATATGTTAGAAAAAATATTAAAATTGATTTATAGGAATTTTTGTAGAATTTTCCTAAGTGTTTTAATAGATATATAAAATTATTAAGGTATGAGACTTAATGTTTAATATATATTTATAAAAGGAGAAGAGGTATTTTGTTAGTAAATTAAATTTCTTATTTCTGAAATATTGGCAACAATTTTAGAAAAGAAATTAGCAACCAATAATATTTTGACAAACAAGGCAGGTTAGTTGAAAAGATTACTTTAAAAAGCTAAAAATCAATTTAAACATGCTTTTTACATGTTTCACCACTTTCGGCACCGTCCTTCCAATGCCTTACTTCTGCCTCCTTCTCAGTCGAAACCAATGCGCCTAGTATTACTATTTGATGCGTAGCGAACTAGACTAGGGCGGAAGGTATGACGTCAAAGCATGGGGTTCCAAAGGGGTCAAAGCATGTCTTCGTTTTTAAAAGAGAATGTTCCTGCTTTGCTTTCGACTTAATTAGCTTTCGACTTGGTTAGTTTTCGTCTAGGTTAAATTGTTTTAAAGGAATGGTTGTGCCTTTTTTATTTAAGTAATAGCTTTCGACTAGGTCAAAACCTCTATTGCTGCTGCTTTTTCATTTTGATGCAGTGCGTTCGAAAGGTCCCTTTGTTTTAAAATCCAAGCCGCTTATCCATTTTTTTTTGAAGGGAATGGTTTCGACACCATTTCTTCTTTTACTTAGGAAATAACTTTCGAAAGTGTTGCTTTCGACCCTATTCTTTTATGACCCTTTTGAGATTTTTAAAGATAAATCCAAAGTTTCGAATAACATAATTTTGAATGGTTTTGAAAGGTTGTTCCACATGTTTTACTTAAACCCAAATGCTTTTGAAGGGTTTGATGTTTACAAAGGATTTTGATGCTTTTGAAAGGTCTAAATGAAGGTTTCGAAGGGGTGGTTCCCTATTGGTACCGAAAGGTTTAAAAGGAAGGTTTCTAATGTTTTCGAAAGGCAATGTTTAAGGGTTTTAAAGATAGGATGTCTAAGGTTTAATGCTTTCGAAGGTGATGTTTTTCAATGGTTTCGAAAGGTTTATTATGAAAGGTTTCGAAAGATATGTTTTGGCCTTTTGTCCTATGGTTTTACTTGTACGAAAGGGGTACTTTTAGTGGATTCGAAAGGGTTACTTTAAAAGGATTAAATGTTTTCATCAACAAAGTTTTGTGTAAAGTATAAATAACATGGCAAGGTGATTTGAGTAAAGCATAGAGTATATTTTCCGTTTAAAGAATGATTTAAAGTTTAAAATCAATTTAAGAGAAAATGTTTTTAAGGAAAATTTTATGGGTATTTAACCCTAATTAAAATGACTCAGATATAAGAATACGAGATGGGACTGGTATAGGGTCGCGCCCTATACATTAGCTATTAGCCCCTAGCTAATTTAGTCCAAAATTCCAATATGTAGGGCTTTGTCATAGTAAGACTAAAATGATGTTACACACATAAAGGAATATACAGAGAGAAAATAGGTTATTGGTGAGCCCACAAAACCATTAGGATAAGTTTACCCTGGAGAAGTAAATTAGGGATAGACCGTCCAGAAGAGGAGTATTAACATAAGTTAGATTATTTCTTTATTTTGTCTAGTAGGCCCAAGTCAGCCAAAGGTTAGTAGTTAGCCAAACAAAACTACAGTGTTCGGAAAGATAGTCCATTTGATACCTGATTTATATGCTTTCATGATATTGATATTATTGTTTTAACTGGTTTTGGTTGCAGGATTATGATTTGCAAAAGATATGTTTTAAAAGGATATTACTGAGGGAAAACCCGTTCTGTTAAGCGGCGTGGTCTCACTTAATATCAAATAACCGAGATGTATAGAATTATTCACACCAGGCTTTATGTCTGACTCGAAGTTTATGTTTTCCGCTTAAACTCTCGGGTGCTAAAAAGTGATTTCAGTAGGCTGAGGGTTGAGGACTTATAGGTATTAGTAGGTGGATGAATAAAGTTTTCGAAGACGAGCAAGAGGCTAACGGATAGATACTCAAGAGTTGTTGTTTTTGTTTGTTTTATTCCGTTGTGTTGTATTAAGTGAGTTATGACTATCTAATACTCTGGTCAACCAAGGGGCATCTTCATATGTCGCTCTTGGTGTATTTTGTAATAATTATATTTTATCTAAACCCAGGAAACGTTTCAGATTATGTAATTTGGATATGAAATGTTGTCTTGAAATGTAATCAGAAGAATGTTTTAATCTGTGATGATTTTATTTCATATCCAAGTGCTTCTGATATTATGGATACCATTAACATTACCGTATTTGGTCACCGGAAGTTAATACTATGGATGACTACATCATCCGTAGCGCTTAGCTTGGAGCCTCTAGATAGGAGATGTTACAATAATCGACGTAACTCATTAGAATGTCTAATAAAAAATCTCACACGTTGAGGAGAAGCTACGATTTTCTTATTGATATAGTGAAAATTAATTACTGGCAATAACAATCTCTTTAGTTCTCGCCAAGCCAAGGAGAGTATATGTAACACTCCATAATCCTAACAATAATTAATGTATAAGAAATTAATTAACAGATAGTAATGTCGAAATTTAATTTTTTTTACGAACATCATAATTTGGTTATGAAACTTGCATCATTGGGTTCGTTGTTATTTTACAATCAATTTTCATATATAAAGTTTTACGATTAAAATTCAATCGGAAAAATTATTAACGTTTGAAGTTTTCAGATCGAAAGCAATTCAAAACCAATTAAGGAAGTAAATGTTAATAACGTAGCATTAAAATGGGCATTTATATAAATGTTAACATTAAAGGAAATGAATGTGATTAATCTAATTAAACCAGCATGGAAAAGGAAATAAATAAGAATTGATGTGGGTAATGTTAATAAAGATTAATGTTTAAAATAATGTTTAACATTTAAATAAATATGAACATTTAACATGTAAACAATGGTAATAAATATTATCAACTTAGCGTTTAAACAACCGTTAAACATACATGTAAATTAATAGCATTCAATCAAATAAAACCTAATTAAGAAAGCAAAGAAGGGAATAAATAAATTAAACGGAGAAAGGAATAATTGAGAATTAACTAACGTTAGACAAACATTAATAAATAAGAATGCATTGATGGGAAGAAAATCATGAAATAAATGATATTGATTAACACTGAACAAATACTTAGCCATTAAGTATGGTTAACAAAAATCAAATCAGATGGAGTAAAATCAACCACACCAAATAAAAGGAATAAAATAAACGCTGAACGTATATATAAGCGACCGAAGGAATTGATTTGTATGCCTATAAATACAGGCCTAACCCCTAACATTTATTCTCAATTTTTTGAATCAAGGAGCGAAACTCCACCATTTTCTTTTCTCCACAAATTATATGGAATATAGAAATTATTAAATTGTATAATGTATATGTGGAGAATAACGGAAAATAAAAGTGAAGATGAATAAGGGGTGAATCAATTCTGCGAAGAAGAGGTAAGCTCTAAATCTAAAACTTTGCAACTACGTTTACTTGAAATCTCTTCTCAGATCTATAATTTTAATAAATATGTATATGCTTTAATACATATTCGTATAGAAGAAAAACAGAGTTAAAGAAGAAGAATATATTTAGATCAGGAGATTTGGAAAGCTAAAAAGATAAGCAAAAATTTATATATTTTTATATAATACTGGATTTATTTCATTGTAAATCTATTCCTTGTATGCCTGGATTTAATTATTTGGAGTTATAGGCTTAATTATATGCATGCAGTGAAATTTAAAACCCATGCCTACATATTTTATGAACTATTAACTTGAATCTAGAAATTAAGGGTGTAAGTTGTAGTCCCTAAATTAACAAAATTTTGTAGATAATCCAGATTTATGAATTTAAATGGCATATGTTTTTTTTGGCAAAGCCAGCGGTGTTGAATGCCCCCTACCATTTTATTACCAAAAATATATAGTATAGGAGCAAAGCATGATGCCTTAACTACTAATAACATGAAAGAAAGCTAAATAACAACAAAAATAATTAAAACCCTAAGTAATACGAGGGATGTATTACCCAGGCTTTCAATTATGACCATTTAACTTCCTAATAAAAAGAGCAATCAAAATATATCTAGGTTTTCTTGAATCAGTAAAGAGTCTTGAGTTCCTCTCTTCCCATATAAAGCTAACAAATTTCTTTACCTTTCACAGTTCTCCAGCGTGTGGCCTTAAAAATAGAGTGTCATTCTTCTTTTGAATCATACCAAGGACAATGTAGAACCAAAGAGGCTAATACATTTTTCCAAATGTATAATATAAAATGACATGAGAAAAATAAATGGGAAGTATTCTTAGCTTTGGAATTGCAAAACAAACAACTGGAAGAAAGAATCATACCCTTGAATTTTAAGTTGTCCCATGGTATGCAAAGCATTACACAAAACTTTCCATAGCATAACATTATCCTTTGGCTAACCCCCAGTCTTCCATATTCTAGCAGCTCATAGAAAAGGAAGGGTAGACATAAAAGAGGAGAAACAAGCATAAACAATGGATATTAAATAAGGCTTTGCATCACACAAGCATTGAAATGGAGAGTGAATAGTAAAAGAAGGAATGGCAGCCCAAATATCACGAATAAGGGAACTACTTGAGAAAGGTAAGGATAAACAACCATGAATAATGAAGTTACTTGACTTTGTTTCTTCTAGAATTCCAATCATTCTTCTCAAGTCATAGTTAATACTATTAGAAAGAATTAACCTTTTTGTTGGCCAAAGATCATGCCAAAAGGATAATAAAGAGGCCTTCACTATAGAGTACTGGAATAAAGGAAGAGACTCATTCCTGATCTTCAACATGTTTCTCCAAACCCAATCGCGGCCAACAGGTATCTACATAATCCAAAAATTATACTTCTTCACAAGGTTAGATTTAATCCAATTAGCCCATAAGTTTGCCTCCATGCTAAGCATTTTGTTAATCAAAGGGTGAAAGCAGACTTGTTCCATAGTTTAAGATTCATAACACCAAGTCCCCGCTGATCATAAGGCTTTATTACATTATTAAAAGCTATCGGGACGAACTTTGAAGAGTAAGGGTTACCATGCCAGATGAAGTGGTTTAAAGCTGATGATACCATATTTATGGACTTACGAGAAAGGATATTAATTCTAGCATAGTATAAACACATTGAAGAGGCAATGGATTTGACAATAACAACTCTTCCTTTTGTGGATAACGTCTAACTAGGCCATGAGAAAAGTTTTTTTTATAATTTTGTCATAAAGAGGGAGATAGTTCAGGGTAGAAATTCTTAAAGTGATTAGAGGGGCATAAAGGTAGCTATCATTAGGAGAAAGGAGTTGCAGGGAAGATATAGATATGAGATCATTTACATCAGTGTTTGAAATACCAGCAGTTAAGATTTTAGATTTTGCTTTATTGATTTTTAGACCTCGTAAGGAGTGGAATGATTCAAGAATGGACAATGCATTAGAAATTGACTTGACATTGAGTTTCATAAACCAGATCAAGTCATCGACAAACATGAGAGTAGATATTCTTGGATACTTACAAATGGTGTGAATATCAATCATTTTGTTTGTAGTAGCTCTAGAGATCATAGAGGTTAATAGTTCCTTGACTGTAATGAATAGATAAGGTGATATAGTGTCATCATATTTAATGACCCAAGTCCTTTTGAAATAACCAAAACGGCCTCCATTTATAGAAATAGTGTATGTCACACTAGAGATAGCCATGTAAATCCAACCCAAAAAAGGAATAGGGAAATTCATTGCATGGAGAATGTTTATAACTGAATTATTAAATGTAGTTCATGGCACATGTTAATTATTATTAAATAAAGTTATTATAAATTGAATTAGGGTTTAAGTTGTATTTTAATTCATTAGGATGAAATGTGTTGCAATGTAAATTTCCATAAATTATATAGTATTATAAATATGAATAAAAGTGTAACGTTTGAAATAAAAAGAAATATACCTAAAAGAAAGAGATGTACAAAATAAGGATGTTTACTGCATTTTGTATGGTCCATTTCAATCATAAAAACAAAACTATAATTGCTTGGGTAACATAAACCATATGTTTGGTAAGTTATAGAAGTTTGTAGTATTAAGAACACCTTTTGGGAAAGATGTAATTCCAATGCAATAAAAGCTAGAAATACCTCGGTATAAACTAAACAATTGTAAGTAGAGACAATAATGACAGTCTTAATGTAAAACTAATATATGCAATAAAGGACAAGTTAGAAAATACTAAGTGATGAAATGTAGGTAAAGTACTGAAATAAGTTAGTAAGTAGTAACCAAAGGACGATAATAAGAATTAAAAAGGAACAGTAAAATAGATCTAATAAAATAAAAGGGAAGTGAATGGTGAAAGATAAATAAAAAATTTTAAGTTAAAAGTAAGCGGTAAATGACATTAAATTAACATTAATGAGGCAAGGAGTCAGTTATGTTAAAAAAATATCAACAGTGAACATTGGAGGCGTAATAAATTAATAAGTACACACACACACCCCTCTCAAGTATATGTCTATGACGTGTGTGAATTATTAAGGTTAGCTAATAGCTTAGATTAAATAAGAATGACATAATCATTAAAATGGGTTGGAATGCAAGGTCAGTAGTGTTACACAATAGAATTTTTTCCACTACAAGGGGATACTAGCAGCTGTGTACACAGTATACTAATGTGAGACATATATAGTAATAAGACCCATGGGATTACACATTCGCGTATAAGTGAAGAGAATACCAAGTCGGATGTTCGCCCCAGGTTGAAATATCAAAGGGCAAGTATAGTCCGCTTTGAACATTTAGGGGTATTAAGTAACAAGGGGTATTTCCAAGATTGCATTAGACAATCTAAATAGGACAGTTAGCAAGGCTAGGCGCTATACCAAATAGGGAATAGGAGCTGCTTTATAGGTCAAGAATGTCATCGGGCCTAAGCGGTCGGCGGAAAGACGTGGGGTTGCGCCTAAATGGACTATGCCTCCTACTAGTGCAGATGTATTTAGGACATGCATCGCCTCACAGTTGTTTGCTGGTTTGTTTTTGATAGGAGGCAAGGCTAGATAACCCTTTGATGGAGTCTTTCGAATACAAATAGAGCACGACTAAATTATTATGACATAGTTATTAGGCATTACAGGAGTTCTTTGGTATGCATGAGCAACGGGGAGGTGATACTACATTGATAATCGATCTTGATGAGGTGCTGAGTTGTGATACTTGCGGGGGTAATATCTTGGTCCAAAAGGGGACTATGATATTTATATATATAGACACACACACACCTGTATATGTATGTAGTTATAGTCTACTTCGTGTAGATGGAGCATATTGTACGCGTACATGGAGTCGAGACGGCTAAGTAAAATTAAAGGCATAACATCTAATGGAAGGCAATCGACATAAACTAGTGTTATGTATAAGCCCCAAAATTAGCTTGGTTCCAAGATATAGAATCGATGTTGAATCACGACTTAGCAGGGTTACTAGGACTTGGGTCTCTTTCTTGGGCGGGACACCAAATCCATGTAGGGTAATAAATAAACTATTTTTCAATCTATAAGGTTCCAGTCATGCCACCTCGAGCGACAAGCATGTGTATTGACTGTGCGATGGTGAACTAATCAGGATCTCTTCTCGAACCAAACATGAATCTTTTGATTCATTTTGCTCTCAAGCTCAATTTTTTATTTATCAAGTTTCCGGCCTAAGAGGTTCTGGAAGCACCTCAGTTTCTATCGAAACTTCGGGAAAGAGAGGGATGGGGTTTCTCTCGCTTTTGGCATAGCAGGCCTCCCATTGGGAGGCCCACCCGTTAAGGGTAAGGTAGCTCGTTGTTTCGGGCGGGAAGAAAGGCACATTTTTCCAGAAGATCATAAACAATTAGCTTTATGAGTTGGATCATTCATTTATTGGTTCCACATCAGCCAGCGGTTCACTATTTTCTGAATGTTAAGGCTATGCCATCCTAAGGTTCTGCTAAATGGAAGGATCTTATCAACGTCCATGAATGAAAAATCATAGATCGAACTGCCGAATTGAAAAAATTGGGAGATCTCAGATAGATTTATGGTTGCTAGGGTTGGGAATCTCTTATGATAATCATCCACGTCTTAAACGTATCTTGATGCCTAAAAGTTGGATAGGCTGGCCCTTACGTAAGGACTATATTACCCCCAATTTTTATGAAATACAAGATGCTCATTAATTTTAACTCATTGCTTCGTTTCTTATTCAGATAAAATATGCCTAGCACTATCTCACATTAAGTCCAATCACCTCAGTTTGAGATGAGAAGTAATTCCCCATTGGTAGCAAATAGTTATCTATTAGGCGGAGGAAAGAGTACAATCGCCATTCTAATGTCCTGAATAACTCTTCCATCATTTGTCTTTCCATTCTGTGACTGCCCGAAAATCTCAAAGAGACCGATAGATATTTGCGTTGGTTTTTCCAACAAAAGAAAATGAGAAGTACTACCGAGCGTAAAAGAGCTAACAGGCATGCGACTAACTAGAATTCTTTTTTTAGGTACTATTTTTAAGGAATAAGTTCAGTAAATTCTTTTTTTTAGGGAAGGGGAGAAATTGGCCCTGCTCCGCTTTCTTTAAAAAAAAAGCAAGGTAGCGTAGCTATCTTAGGGATGAAGACTCCCAATCTCGCTACAATCTAGGGAAAACGAATACTCAGATTAGGGAGATGTTTTTATAACATATTCGCAAAGGGATCTTGATTCATCTGTCTGGTTTAGAAATAACCGAACTAGATCAGTTCTTTGAGGCCCAAAGACAACCCTGGGAAGTGAGAGATAAAGAACGAGAGTTTAAAGTGGTCGTGCTTCTAGCGAGGCTCCAATATTTTTTTTGAAAAGGGAAATAGATTGCAAAATTTAATAACTAAAGAAAAAATTCAAACCAATCTTAAACTTAAAATTAACGAGTTTTTGACTCCCGAATACCCAACTGGTTATTCAATTTCTTCTGTAGATCATTGGCCTTATGGCTTGGCACAAAAAAATTCCCCTCTCTCCGGTTGCCTTTGGGACCATGAAATAGAACATAAGGCAGCTACGACGAAGATCTAGTGAAAGCCTCCGAATGTTTCTTTTTTAATTTTCTATATGGGTTGCCCGGATCTAGTGAAAGCCTCCGAATGAAATGGGATATGAGTAGCTGGACCAGCTTAGTCCTCCTTGGAAGCGCTTGGATTAGAGGAGGGCGAAGGCCTTGCTTCTAGCTGATTCACCGAGCTCGTCCCTTCACTGGAACTTGTTCGGAAATACCGTAATGAAAGGAACATAGGAGTTTGCCGCTAGGTTTTAAGGAATTTCGTAAGCCAAAAAAATAGTGAAATAGTACCATGGATAAACACCCATGTTGTTTATAGACCAGCTCATTTTCCGATCGCCTAGAAGGGACAAAAGAAACATCTTGCTTTTTCTTCAAAAATTTCTGATATCTAGTGGACCTCTTAGTAGGATTCGAACCCAGATGAAGTTCTGACCATCTGTCAGAGAAAAAAGCTACTTTCGAAGTAAAAAAAAGAAAAGCAATGACTGGAGTGGGAGAGTCCTAGATGTGAAAATAGGGATAATTCGTCCATGAAAGAGAAGGGGAATAAAACAAAAATAGACACTAACTAATATTATCTTAAATAATCTCTAATAGCAGGTGATGCTAGATCTCGAAAATTCCTTGACTGAAAAGAAAGACCGAAGGCATAGGCACACTCCACCGTGCAACTATCTTTCCCCTCGGAACCAGAGAAGAGCGAGAGAAGTACTATAAACTTGGAGACTTTAAAGAAAGTGAAACAAAACACGAATGCGGGGTCTCCAAGTTTTGTGTTCTTATCTCAATTTGGTGGATGCTTTCATATACAATTTCGTCAATCCATTACAGCCCGGCAGTCTAACAGGCGTAGATCACACTAGAACTTGATAGCTAGAATATCTTGCATTATATAGTCTAGCCTATCTATACTCTCCTTTGAATGAAGAAGATATCTTGTGCGTATTCAGAGCACAATTAATATACCGCCGAACGAATTAATAATGGGGGTTTGGCTTGCTGCTTTCCCATCGTATTCGATAAGGCGGACGACGGAGGAATCAGACAGGAAAGATTCTGCATTCTCCCTAATAAGGCAGATACTTCTGATCCCACTTGAACGAAACGAAAGATATTGTCGATGAATAAAAGTACATCTTGTTCATTCCAATCCACCTGGCACCGACTAATCCCATTCTAGCGGGCTTCCATCCGGAGAAGCTGCATCCAAAATGGGTAGATCTGATCCATCTTATTCCTCCAAGCTTTCCTCTGAGGAAGGGGAAACCCAAGCAATGACCAGCTCATTCACCATAATTTGGTTGGGGCACGTCGGGTATTGAACATCTAAGTGCGAGCCCGCTAGCGATCCCTCTTTCCCAAGAACCCATGGTTACGACGGCATCGAACTAACGAAAGACCAAAATCTGACCCATTTTCTCTTCCAGCGAGGGGTACGAAATAAATCGAAAGCACGACCGCTTTAAACTCTCGTTCTTTATCTCTAATTGAGAAGATCAATCGACCTGAGATGAAGAGAAAGGTCTATCTATTTTCTTTAGTTATTCAGTTAAACCACTCACCTCTATTCTGAATAATAATAGACGACCAAGCGAGAACACAGTGGATAGAACACATCTTGATTGGCAGGAATAACTGGTAACCTAAGGAGACTTAGGGGAGACCTAAGAGCACGGAGTAAATGAGGCGGGTAATGAAGGCTCTATGGCTCTTTCTCCCACGGCACGGCTCACTTTAGCTAACTTGTTCTTTAGACAGCACAACGGTGAAGTAGAATCCATTGCGAAGGGGACGGTGTCGCGTTATTCCTTCATTGGCATTGGCCTGGTTACTTCTCCATGCCTTAAAAAAAATATCTTATATAACAAATAGTAAATTTGGCAAACCCATAATTTGAATGAAGTAAAGGAAAAACCCATAAATAAATAAGGATCGAAATAAACAGATCTATTTATCTACGATCGAATTATATTTGTTCGACACACCATTGTCAATATGAATAAATTGTTGAGAAAAAATGAGATCAATTAAATAAAAATCAATAAATGAGATTCCCACAGAGCGGTAACTAAAACAAGGAAGAGCTATTAGCTTGTCGGCGTAACGAAAGAACTATTGGTATCTTCAGCGCCCAAACAACCAGTTGAATCCATCTTAGTTGGTTGAAACAATATGGGAATCAAATTTTTAAATTAAGGAAAGATATTGAAAAATCGATTTTTCAATATATTATATGTATCGAAAAAGAATATATTATATGTATCGGATAAATTCTAGAGCCAGAGTTACCTTTGAGAGTTGCCTATAGAATCGTAAGCATCATTTCATCAAACGAGACCCGGATCGAGGAGCAAAAAAAAGCCCTTCGGATGAACAATCCAATCCTACAAATGAGGAGTGTGAAATGTCGGTTTCTCTGGTTAGACATATAGCCATAATTTTGAATTCTTAGAATTGCTAGGACCGTGCACCTTTGTGGATTTCTAATCATAGGATCTTGAAACTTACCTGAGACGAGTTGCCTAGCAGGCAAAGATTGACCTCTGTGGAAAGACTGATTCATTCAGATCGACATGAGGGTCCAATTCGGATTTATTTTACTTCCTATCTTTGGCACAAATTGCATCGAGCAGCTAAGAAGTACTTCATAAATGGTGAGGTCCTCTCTATACTTTGACAGGGTGCAAATATCTAAATTCTCCCTTGTAGATACTTTTTCAGACCCATTGCCAATAAGCTTGGGTGAAACTAAGTGGAGGTCCGAACCGACTGATGTTGAAGAATCAGCGGATGAGTTGCACATATAACTGTCAAGGGGGAATTTTTCTTAGTATTTTTTTTAGATTCAAAATGGAAAGTGCCCAAACTCAATTATAAACTTGAAAAACAAAGACTAGGTTGCGCCATGTATATCAAAGACCTTAGTCAGCTTCCCACCAATAAAAGCTGGTGACTTCTGTTCCAACTGAACCGGGGACGGTTAGGTGCACCCATAGAATCTTTTCGATTACTCAGAACCCAGTATATTAATTGGCTTTGGCTGATCATTTACCATAAAAAAAGAGGGGAACGAATCAACGAAAAGAAGTTGATTCAAGTCTCTATTTTTTTCTCGGGTACCCGAGAAAATCTTATATGAATCGTATGATGAAGTACCACATGAGTGGATATATAGGAATCCAAATCTGCCGAATCACTCATGTATGATCTTCAACATCCTAGGTCTCCCCGTTCCATCATCAAAATTGGCCAATGAAGTCTTTTTTAGCTTAGTCTTAATATGAATTAGAATCCAGTTATTCTCTTTCATCTAGAACAAAATGAAAAAGTTGTGAATACTGGTACCGTACTTCAAATGGAGGACGGCATTGCTCGTATTCATGGTCTTGATGAAGTTATTTCTGGTGAATTAGTAGAATTTGAAGAGGGTAAAATAGGCATTTCTCTCAATTTGGAATCAAATAATGTTGGTGTTATGTCCAGAGATTCTTTCACAAAACAATCCATCTCGGTTTATTGGTTTTATAATGAAAAGTATAGGGCTTTGTCACCTCTCCAACTATCTCCCAAATTATCTTGATTATCTAAGTTTATTAGGTGATAATGCCAAATTCCTTAGATCAAATTGGAAGGTGCCCATATTTAAGAAAGCATTTCGGATAGCCTATCCTAAAGTGGTTTGTTTCTTTCATAATGGAAACCGCCCGCAATTTTTATTGAATCAGATTCTAGAATAATTCGTCGAAAAATATACAGGAACTGTAGCTGGACTTGAGACGTATTCTCAAAAGACCTATATTTACCGTTGTGGCAATAAGGGCATGGTTTTGTAATACGCCAATTTGAGCCCGATCAGTGCAATGGGATGTGTCTATTTATCTATCTCTTGACTTGAAATGGGAGCAGGTTTGAAAAAGGATCTTAGAGTGTCTAGGGTTGGGCCAGGAGGTCTCTTAACGCCAAAAAGATGGTCTTTTCGATTAGCTGGATCAAATGAAACAACTATTTGATGTTCCCAGGCCTATCCTTTAGCAAGGCTATGCACCTTGAGAGAGAAATTTGCTCTACGAATAGTTTGGATAAGTCGTTAAGCCCTCCCGTTAGTCAAAGCCATTACTCCGCCTCTTTCTCTTTTTCATGTGCAGGGGATTCTTCGAGTCTAGCAGCCTAGCCGGCAATAAAGGAAAGATTAAGCATGTCCAGCCCTTGTCCGTTTCTGACAGAAAAGAAGATGATTGTTGATTCATCAAGGACAGAGTTGAGGTTCCTCTGGTATGGATGTATGCCCAGGAGAAGGAAGGAACCGAAAGATTCGATCATGGTTTACAATTATAGCTTTCACATCTTTTCATTTGATTGAGTGGGATCATTTACCATAAAAAAAGAGGGGAAAGAATCAACGAAAAGAAGTTGATTCGAGTCTCTATTTTTTTCATTTTGGTTTGAATGAATCCGAAACTCAAGGCATCGAATATGAATTGTTGTCCATTTTACCCGGATAACTAGCAGCCCTCGGGAAAGAAGTCATTATTCGCTCCTCTTAGGAGACGGAGATGGGAAAACAGGATAGGCAGTGAAAACAAAGAGATGTCATTCAATCGAAGAAGGTGGTATTGTTGACATAAGAGATGTCGTGTAATTTACTAGTCTCTAAAACGTTGCTCTGACCCCCTCCTCAGTACAACCCACAAAATAGCTTTAGAGGAACAAGTACTGGTGTAAGGCGGGAATAGTGGAAGGACAGATTTCCTTATGCATGCTCGACAGTGACAAGGACACTTGACCTCAGAAGTGTTAACCTTGGTCATAACTACGTATTTTATTAAACTTTACTATTCTGCTGTGACTTTATATAGGTAGTGCTTTGATATGCATTTATTTATTAGTAGGATACTAAACCAATAATCCGTACTCTAATGGACTTGGTGCAACAACCGGGGTTTTCGGTCCTCGAAATCAACACTAATACGTCCACTGTATTACATACCGAGAAATCGAATGTCGGAAAGCCCGATTATTAGGGAAAAAGAAAGAAGATAAGAAGAAAACTCAACAATACAGAATATCATAGCGGAACGAATAATCTATACTATAAAAAAAATCTTTACATAAAAAAATTGTAATATATGTATATACAAACAACAATTAGAGTATACTAACCTATTTCAGCCTGGACAGTTAAAACAACCTATCCTCAAAATTGCTGATAGATACAACAACATAGCGAAAAATAACCATATATGTGAATACGTCTCTAGACCTCCAACTCATCTCCTAAAGCTCCAAGCATCCAACTAATCTGTAATATGCTCGGTCTGACCTAGCATTATAATAAAATAACACTCAAGTTAGTCGGGAAAACCAGCGTGAGAAAACACACCCAACTAGATTTTAAGTTATATAAAAATCTTTGAAAAACAAAGGTATCTCGTACGATCACACTGTACATAAACACGGACGAGTTTTTACATTACGATAACCAAAACCCTTTTTATAGAAAATCCATTTATATTATAATAATGTCCAGGGGTCAAGTAAAATATGAATACTACTAAAATGCTTGCATCTCACATTCCAACATATTTGGTATACAACTAAAACCGTAAAGCTCGTATTGGAGAATGGATTCTATACTATGACAAGGCAAGAGACTACCTTTCGAAGGTTCATCTCTAGATAAATGCACCGGGGTTTGACAAGAACATCTTGTACCCTTGCCACATAGGACTGGCATACCACTTGACTAGTAGTACCGAATATGATCATCCCTCCATAAATGGGCCCCAAAGCATATAATGAGATAATAACCGATCAAGATTTGGGATGACCATACCCTACTTGGGAGCTATCCAACTCGGCCTTGCTGCATGCCTGATTTTTGTCATTTCCCGGTTGATGAGGCCTGAGGCTACGATTACCTTTTAAGAGCATTTACACTTAGAATGCTCATTGCCCTCAAATGACAATGTGCTTGTAGCATTCTTCCATACAAGTCCATTCTGGGTCTGAACGAAACCGAAGGCACTATTCCTACTACATCAATTTTGGAATCACCCTCAGGATTAGTAGCGATTAGCCCTTGCACTTCACATCTCTATCTTCGATTCCATGCTCTTCACTATGCCTTCACTTCGAAACACATTCATTGGATCGAAGTGGTTTTCATATAGCATATCCAATCCTGGTCTCTTCGAAACAACGTTCGATGATTTTCGGTAAACTCAACCCGATTATTTAGGAAACAAACAGTCAAAGATAAGATCGGAGATTACCTCCTAACCGTTAATGGATGGATTTCCTTATCATTGTCCTGGGAGAACAAAACAAGATTTATACGCACAATACAACATCATCGGATATGACTGTGCCATATAACTCACGTGTTTCTCCTAAATATTTCCAAAGTTACGTTTGGGTCAAATTTCGATAGTCGGTTATTTAACTATCGAATAACAAACATTCAATCAAGGATTTATTTCACAGTAAAACCAACATTGGTTAAGCATATACGCAATCACTAGCCTCCTTTAATAAGTCTTTATTCATAAAATTACTTTGTAAATTACTTGTATATTAACTCTTTTACAAAGATATACTCGCAAATCCCTATATTTCAATACTTAGAAATACCCGTATACTTATCCCATGGTATAAGCGTATTAAAAAACGAAAATTCTTTTAATTCGATTCTCAAATCATTTGTAAGTTCCCTTTTAATTTTCCAAAATTGTTTATAAACCATTTATTAATCTTCGAAAACCCATTTATAATCCCTTTATAAAAATTCAATCACTTATAAGCTTCTTATACATTTCAAAAATCATCTATAAACCTTTTATGAATCCATATACCATTTATAAACTTTCTTTTATGAACCCATAAACCTGTTTCTAAAATTCTTTTATAAATATCTAACCATTTATAAACTCTTAACCTTGCAAATAATCTTCCTTAAGTTTCCAACCATTTTATAAATTCCTTTATAAAGTCCAAGTCTTGCAACTCCATTCATGGTCTTAGAAACATTTACATAATTTTAAACTCTTTTACTTCAAAAACACCATTATACAATAAAGTTTATTGACAATAAACATTATAGATAAATGGAAATTATTTACTTTAAAACATCTTAAAAATAATAATTAATAACTTCAAAATATTGTTTAAGAAATAATAATCATTAATCTTTACCATTTTTTATAAATAATAATAATAATTAAATTTCAAAACATTATTAATAATCCTTATGATTAATCTTCAAACCAAAATTATCCTAGAAATAATTAACCTTTCAATTTATTAACCTTTTTATAAATTCTTAAAACATATTAATTATAAACAAATAACTTTTAAACAATATAAAGTAATTAAATAACTTTAAAATAATATTAATATGATATTATAATTTTAAAATGATTTTAATATCTTGAATAACTTTGAAAGAATATTATTACGATGAAATAACCTTAAATTAATATTATTGTAATTAAATAACCTTAAAAAATATTAATATAATTAATTAGGTGATCCTTAAAAATATTTCCAAAACCCAATTTTGGATTTTAAAATTGTTCCCTGTCTCAAAATCAATTTCCAATTTAAACGGCAATTTATAGTATTTTTAAAATACTAATTTGAGGCCAATAGCCACCCAACACTTAACCAATGTCAGTATCGCTTTTCTATTATATTTGGTTTTAGTTTTCAACATATAACAATGTTATAAATAAAATGTCCATAATTAGGTTTATTTTTCAATAATCCATATAAAATATATTATTGAAACAATTCAACAATAGCGAGGAATCCTGTTGGATCCCTCCAACCTATTTCCACCTGCATCACAAATGTTATACAATCATAAAACATAAATTAATCGCTTCGAGGTGGGATTCGTATACGAAGGGTCATCCGCTCTTATATGGGAACGTAATAGGGTCTCATCCGCTCCAATAGGCGAGAATATATCAAAACCAACTAATAAATATAATAATCCATCCAAACAATCATTTAACATTTTAAACAATAATATATCATACTAGTTAACCAAAAAGTTGAGATTAACTCACCGAAATTTACTGTCGTCGCCGAGGCGTTTTGGTTTTAAACTAAAATCGAACAATGTCCGATTTTAGCCCAAATTTCAACAGTCTCCAAATTCATCCAAAATAGTTCCATTGCGAAGCTTTCATCATCACGAGCGCAACGCAAAAGGTTTCGTTCCAAACGGACCTTGTATGAGAAAGACATGAATTTTTGAAGTTATCGAAACATTTTAAATTAAATAAATTAAATTAATTTCAAGATCACATAAATTACACTTATACCCTTACTACTTCTTCTCCAAGCTCTCAAATATCCTTGCCTGTGCATGCTGTGCACCATTGCCATGCGTGACTCCATTTATCTTCTTCATCTTTCAACGATTCTCGAAACCGACAACGCCAATCTCCTCCTCATCGAAAACTGCTCCTCCTAGATACCACCCCACCTCGCCACGACCACAAATGCAACCGCTGCGTTCCCCCTTCTAGGTCTAAAAAGTTTCGCACGCCATTAGGGGATCGGACCCCACCAAACTTCAGCTATAGGTGCCTCTCGTTACCACAAACTCGACAATGCTCGCCTCCCGCCCTATCAAAGCACCTAGTCATGACAATGTCGAGCCCTAGTTCGACTGCCAAGGAGTAGTGCGACCCAATCCACTACCGAACCCAACGTTGCCTACTCCAAATCGAAGCATATGGCCTAACAAGATCAAATAATTTTTTTTAAAGATTTTTAGATAAGTGTATCTTCATATTTTTATTTTGAATTCAATATTTTTACCTCTGTTAAGCCGTGTTTAAATAAGGAAGGGTGATACGGAAGTCAACATAAAGGGTGTGGGCTGAGTACGGGTAGTATGGGTTGAGTATGATGGATTAAGTAGTTATCGTCAAATCATATATATATATATATACATACATATATATATATATATACATACATATATATATATATGATTTTGGATTCCAAAACAATCGAGACGTGCCGCCTGGCATTATATATGTTATACCCCTATTCCAAACGCAATGGAACTAGTTTCGGGACCTAATTCGATCGTATGCAGAAAATAGCTTTTTGAACCCAATTATTATATTAAATTTTCAATATTAAATTCTACGCTTTTCGATCTCGCACGACCAAACGGTACGTCTGATCGCCATGAAATTTGATGGCGTATTATAATTCATTATTGTGGACCCAATGACACTTGTTTCGTTGAAATCCGAGACAGTGCCCCAGAAGGCTCACTCGTTAATTAAAACGAGTTATTTTCAAAATAGAGTAAATCACTTTTAAATCAAATTTAAAAGTTTTATTATCTTCATTATTATCAAATAGAAATTAAATAAGATTTCAAATCATTTTTATCCAACTTAAAAATTCAAGATTCAATTATTTACATAATTTCAATTATTAAATTCAGCAATTAAATTAGCTAATAAATTTTTATATTTGAAATTCATGTTATTTAACTTGTAAAATTAACTTTTCAATATTAAATATTCTAATTTCAAATAACTAAATTTATGGGTCGTTACATTCTTCCCTCTTTAAAAGAATTTAATCCTCGAAATTGCCAAAGTAGGAAATATGCCCAAATCCATTACTTTTTAAAACAAATTAGCTGAAATATTTTGCCAAATTGTTTTAAGCCCTTAACCTTTTCCAAAACTAATTTGTTGAAACCTTGTTATTACTTTTACTAAGTTCCCAAATTCATTCATAGATTCCAACTAATATTATCACATTCAATCATTTCAGGTTATAACTCAAAATCAAATTTTAGTTATCAAAAATTTCTTCAAATTTTCTCAAAAAAATTTCTAACTTCTTAAATTTACGAAAATTTTCACCAGCGTCTTCTTTGCGCAGCTCAATCAAAACAACTACGAATTGCCAATATGGCTCAAACCAATAAAGAAAAAGGAAGCTAAGTGGCTCAATCGTAAAATCATCACATTCAAACAACAATTTAAACATGTACCTTTTTGTTGGGCAACCTAATTTTTCTTATGAAATCAAAGGCATCAAATTTACTCTTGCTTTTATATACCTGCATCTTATTTTCCAATGATATACAATCATATAATTCATAACCACATTATTTTGCATTTTCAATTTCCAACATTTAATTTACTAAAACCATACGATGTACGTATATCATCCACATGCAATATCAAATCTGATCACTCGCTTGATCACACAATTTCATTTTTGAACTAGTATCGTTCACACACCACCCTAGTACGGACTCAGATCCGGTTCCTTGATAAGAAACCGTCATTCTCATTGCATAGCCACATACTATGATAGAGAATTCTAGAATCAATCCAAAATCCATATCTATTGTTCACCATCGAGAATCGAATGAAAAATTCCAACTAGGATCGATACAAATTATCTTGAAATCCTATGCTCAAATCTGGATCAAACGTTATGCGAATAAAATAATATACGTACAACTTAAATATTTATTACCATTTGATTTCTTAGCTATCCCAAATTCTTTTTATTCACATTCATTTAATTTACATTCACTTATTCACAATCACTATTCACCTTGCTTTATTCACATTTATTATTTACTTAGTATATTCCTTTCAATACTAATTATCCCTTAAGAACAATTCCATCAAATTTTTATGTTTAACACATTTCTCTCTATTCTATATCTATTTATGAATTATAACATTCGTCTTAAGTTTATAAATATTTCATTCAACTCTTCTCAAGTTTATTACCACTTCACAACTTAAGTCATATTCATTTTAAATCAAATCCAATTTTATTTAACTCAATTTCATTGTTCAATTCTAATATTTCAACCATATTCCAAAACCAACTCACTAATTTATTTAATTATCTCATTTCATTAATTTATATCAACCTCATTAAATTTATTTAAAAAATTATTGCATTTAGCCTAACTTAGGTCAAATTCCTTTTCAAAATTCAACTTTGTTTAACTTATCTTAAGTTAAATTTTATTCTCAAGCTCAGTTTTCCAATTTACTTTTCTTAAAATTCATATTCAACAATTTGAAATATTGCTTTAACTTACTAATTTTCAAATTTATAAGTTATCAACTTATTTTCACACATTTTTATAAATTCCCAATTTAAAATTTCCAGAGTTTAAACATCTTATTATTATCATCAATTTCCAACCAGTTTTGAAATAATATATACATAATTCTCTTTGATGTATCAAATCATTCTTTTGGATTCCAAAATCAAAACTTACTTTACCAAAACAAAACCACAATGGTAGTAATTCCTTCCTTGGAAACTCGAAATTGAATATCGATGATGCTGTAGTCATCACAGAAATTATTTTCTAGCGACCGAAGTGAGTTCAGTGCTTTCTATTCCTTTTAAATCCTTTTAAATATTTCTATTCAAAAATATTTTCCAAATAATACTATTATTATTTTCCAAAACGTTGAAAAACATTTTCAAAACAATGGGATTTAAATTCCCAAATTTCCAACTTTTAAATTCTTTATAAATCATTTTTATAAACCATGTTTATATGATATACTTCTGAAATTTTATGGTTATTTATAAATCATATATTTATAAGATCTAACTTTGGTTATAATTAATCATTTCTTACTTTTTAATCTTGCTTTCGTTATAATATCAACTTTTATTCGATCACACCGACAAACAACAAATGATAATAGTTTAACATTATCATTTCCTAACAACCAAGCGCACCATATATACCATACTAATTGTTGAAAAATTATTCCTTTATATATAAAAATAATCAAGGTAAAATCATTTCATTTACCCAATTTCAAAACAATACCATGTCGAGCTGCTCTATTCAAGTGTTTAGATATCCCTATCAATAACGTTAATTACTTGAATTGACTAGAATCCATAAGCCACTCAATAGATCAACCAATACAATATAAAACATTTTTATATCACTAACAAATACAGGCTTGTATATATACTCAAACTCATTCTAGGGTGCCACTGACCCTATCTCTAATGAGATACCCCACCAAAACCAAGGTTCTCGCTTAACCTTCAGCTCTGATACCAAATGTAACGACCGAGGTTTTCGGTCCTCGAAAATCGACACTAATACGTCCATTATATTACATGTTGAGAAATCAAATGTCGAAAAGCTCAACTGTTAGGAAAAAAGAAAGAAGAAAGAAGATAAGAAGCAAACTCAATAACACAAAATCTCACAGCGGAACGAATAATCCATAATATACATGTTGACTCGATTTTCCAGCAAGTAGAGATAGAGGAAGGAAAGGAAGCAGAAGTGGACTATGTAACGATACGATTTTTCGATGCTCGAAAGTCGACATTAATACGTCAACTGTATCAAATGCCGCGCAATCGAATGCCGGAAAACCGAACCATTAGGGTTAAAAGAAGAGGTAGAAGAAGACAGAAGAAGAAAAAGAACAGTAAAACAGAAACAGAACAACATCAGAATCTCACATTCGCAGCGGAACAATATATAATAGATGAATCAATAATCTTTTAAACAAAGAACTATATCAGTTTTATACAATACATCAATCAGAGTCAATATACGACTCAATACAACAATGGACAGTTATGTAAACCTGTCCTCATACAGAATACACAGCGGAAATAAATAACAAGTACGATAGTACGTCTCGCCATCCAGCTCATCTCCAAAGCTCCAGAATATCCAGAATATCCTGATAACATAACTCTAGGCTGCCCGTGTGGAAAATAATGGGCACCCAGAATTTAGAAGGGAACAATAAACTCCGAGTCAGTCATGGTGACTGGTGTGAGATCGTAAAACAGTTATTTTCACAAAGAGAATAAAACAGATTCGCAATGCTTTTGGAAAATGAAACTACCATAAGACCTCCCACCACACACACAATGCAAACGCAGAATTGGAGGAGATTTCTTCTTATGATAGTCAAAGATGCTTACTACGCCAATCATTGAATTATTATTATTAATGTCTAGTGTAAAAAACATTTCGAAAGTATAATATTAATCTTAGCCAACATACGACCAGTATCGTATGCCTACTATAGCTACCATCTAAACAGTGGGGCGCCACCATAAGTAAATGGCAGGTTCTACAACTAAAACCGTACAAGTTTCGTATTGGGAATTGGATTTTCCAACAAATGGTCAGGCTAAGGAACTTCCTTTCCTCCTGCCGAATAGGATCGCCTCTGGCTGGACGTCCCGAGAGACAAACTGCTCTCTGCCAAACAAGGCCGGGTTACCCCTGTAAGAGGTAACTCACGAATATGTCATCACCTGGTCCTTTGGGACCTTTATCCGAGCGCTCGTAACCATCATCACACATAATAAATAAGGTGTGTCCACATGAGTAAGTATCTGGGCTCCATACCATGATACCACCCCTTTCCAGAAGGAAATGACATACCCTAAAGGGCGCGACCCTCATAACCTTGCCGCAACATTCCTGTTTCGACCATTTACGGGTTGTTGAGGCCCTGACGAAGTCTCGTCCACAAAGCTACGCTTTTTCACAAAGCCACGCTTTGATCACAAATGATCAATAAATGATCATCGTCACAGCAACACTCAGCATGCCACATTACCAAATTGCGAATATATCACTGATAAATTTCAACTACATAACCTCTGAGCTCGTACGTCTCAGAGAAGGGTGTTAAGCTAAGAGAATAAATTCTCCGCCACCAACAGAAATGTATTTGAAAGAAATCAGCTTTACATCTCAAATTGTAATGTCAGACACGTAACCATACTAGTCTGTTCCGGGTTCGAACAGAACCGAAGGCACTTCCGAAGAAGCCCTTGCGAATCCGGATATTCACAATCCCGATAAAACTTCCCATCACAAAGGAAATCTCAATACTGTAGCTAACGGTGCAGAGACAATCGATAGGTCATCCTATCGTTCTCATAAACACCCGGTCTTCATCACCGGTCTTCAATACGATCCATATCGTCGTATTATTATTCGGAATGGGTTATCTGACACAAAGGTCCTTTCCTGGCTAAACCGAATAATAAGCGTTTGTTTTGAAAAAAAATTCAAGTGCCATTTCAAAGGCAATATTGATAGTCGGTGATTTAACTATCAACAATATTCATAACAATCATCAGATTCAAATAATTTTCCCAAATTATTAAATTTCAAATATCTTCACGAGATATATTTTCCACACTTCACATTTGAAAACCAGTTTCAAATCACAATTCACCTTTTAACTTTTGAAAATCAACTTCAAATCAATTTCCTTACACGGAATATATTTCCAAATATTTCTTTTAAAAATCCACTTAGAACTTTCAATTTATATTTTTAAAATCCACTTTGGAAAATATACTCGGCTTTATAGTGAAAATACACTTTCACTTCAAAACGGTCCATTTAAACCAATTTAATAAATCTTTATCGATTTATTTCAAATTCACGTTCAAAATCCGTAAATTTACTTTCACACTTAAAAATAAATCAGTGTTTATTTTTAAAACAAATTTCCCTTTCATTTCATAATTTCCATTTTGAATTTACTCTTCCAAATATTCACTTTTAACCCCAAAACCCAATTCCAAATTGATTTCAATTTATATCTCAATATCAAATCGATTACAAATGCAAACATAAGTTTTATTCAAATAGAACAAAACATTGCCAATTTATTTCTAAATTTAATTCCAAATAACAAATCATTTGCAAATCGACTTTCAGATTTATTTCTCAAACACTAAATCAATTTCAAATAAATTTTCCAATGATTTAGTTTCTATCACCAAATTAATTACAAATTTGATTTCTTAATTTATTTCAACTCCAAATAAATTTTCCAAATCGATTTCTAAATTTACTTCAATACCGAATCAAATTTCAAATTGATTCAAATTTTAATCCCAAATACCAAATCATTTTACAAATCGATTTCTAAGTTTATTTCGAATTCCCAAATTATTTTCCAAACATTTATTTCAAACACCAAATCGATAAAAAATGGATTTCCCAAGATTTATTTTAAATATCACAACAATTATCAAATTGATTTCAAACAAATTTATCACCATTTAAAATAAATTTCTTTATTCTCTTCCAAACCATTTAAAATTCCGTTTTCAATAAATTTTCTAACTTTCTAAGATTACTATTAAAAATTCATTTATAAC
This sequence comes from Allium fistulosum, assembly GCA_030737815.1. Lineage (NCBI taxonomy): Eukaryota > Viridiplantae > Streptophyta > Magnoliopsida > Asparagales > Amaryllidaceae > Allium > Allium fistulosum. Next base: position 157,237,790 of record CM060901.1, read on the forward strand.
AGTCTTCCCATAATTTGAAATAATTAGATAACATTTCAAAAACCAATTTTTCACTTTTAAAATTACTTCTTTTAATTTATTCAATTCTTTCAAAAGGAATTTACTTAAAATTTCAAATCTAAATTTCAAAAATCCAATTTCTTTTATTTCTGGTATCCAACGATACCAAAAATACATTCGGCTAAATTTAGCCTTCAAAAATACAATCACAAATATAATCACACACAGATTATAAATAATCAATCATAGAACATATGAAATCAAATTCAATTGTTTTGAGGAATCCTGTTGGATCCCTCCAACCTGTTTCCCTGCATCCACAGATGTTAGCACAATACCAATTCCACTTCGAGGTGGAATATCGCGGTATATAGGATTTTATAAATATCATCCGCTTACTAATGGCGCAATAGGGTCTCATCCGCTATACAGTGCGGGAAATCAATCAATCCAATATATACATATGCCAATATGTATATATTGCTATATATATAGATATATCCTACTATATCTAATAGCACATCCAAATAACAATCAATAACTGCAATTCAAATTTAAATCTGAGTGAGAAGATCTCACCTTATTTTATTAGCATCCATTTCCAATTTTTCCATCCCGGTTTATTGTTCTCCATTGTAGACCTTGTATAAACAATTCACGATTTATTACAATTTGAAATAAATCGAACACATCAATTATTCTTTAATTTAACCAATCTTTGTTTTAAACCAATAATTTGATTTAAACTAAATTTTCCTTTAATAGATTATATTTATTTTTGAAACTTCATACATACTTAACATAGTCTATATAGATTTAAAAATATGTCCTTTCATATAAACTCCTCATAGTAAATTTTCTATTTAATAAATAATATTTCTCCTCTCAAGCTTATATATAAATATATATTTTCTGACCTATATATGCATATACATATAGGGAATTTTAAACCAAAATATACCTTATTCCTTACTGTCAAAATAATTTCCATTTAACTATATATATGCATATAAATTTAAATTTAAATTTGGTTAAATTGAATTAAAACAACTGTACATATACCTTACAGCCTCCGACGAACACGCCAGACCACCATCGCGACCCACTCGCGAATTTCCCCCTCCAAGTCATTAAATCGAACGAGTTGCCTCGCCCACGACGATCCCAGATCCTCTACGAGAATCGCGACACCGCCCTTCGAACAATCGCCGCTGCTCCACCATCGCAGCCTCGACTTCACCACCGCTCGCGACACACCCAAACCCACGCGTACGTGAGAGCATGCGTGCCTCCCTCCAACGATCCTTAGGTCGCTCTGCAACTTCCCACTCACCGCGGCATCGCGACAAATTCGCGTGCGATTTCTCCTGCTGCCATCGCGACGCAGCGAATAGGCCACCGCCTTCGAATTGCAAAACCCCAAAAATCAATCTCTCAACTTCCTCGATCTCGATTTGTTCGCGAAGAGAACTCAGCTGCCATGATTTTTTGAATTAAACGAAATAATTTTCGTTTGTTTGAGGAGGGAAACGAAAAATTAATTTGGGAATAGAAAATCAAGCTTGGCCATTATACTTTGATTTTGAACGAAAGCTTTATCTTTTATTTGTTATCTGTTTTCGAACTGAAGATAGTTGCGTGATATCAGATGGGAGAGGACACATATTGAATTGGAAAGACGTGCGTCTTCATTTTTGCCACGTGTTTGAAGATAGAAGCAACGTGTTCAAGTTACGTAACAAAAATTCAAATTGCCTTGGTTTCACAATTAAAAATTTCGATCTAAATTCCAACGCGTTTATTTAACGTACGCTCACACAACAACTCCAAATGTTTCAAAAATTGAAATTCGATAATAATACAATATTACGGATCCAATGGAACTGGTTTCGTCAATTTCCGAGACTGTGCCCCGGACCGCTATTTTTAAATTCAATTTAAACGATATAAATTCAAAACTGAACAGAACAGTTTCAAATTCAATTCTGAAAGTTCCAGTACCTTCAGATTTATCAATATAGATTTTCTAAGCCTTGAAAATAATTTTAATCGGCTTAAAAATCGAGATTCAACATTTTTACCCAATTGCCATAATTAAATTCAGAAATTTAATTGACAAATACCATTCCGATATTTGAATTTCAAATTAAATTATCATTCGAATATTTAAACTCAATTAAATATTCACATTTCAAATATCCAAAATTCAGGGTCGTTACAATCTTCCCCCCTTAAAAGGATTTCGTCCCGAAATTACAAGTAAAGAAGAATGCTCCAATTCCCATTAACTATTTTCTTAAATTCAAATAGTTTTAACAAATTTTCAATCTCAAATCTTTTTATTAAAGATTTGTTCACTTTAACTAACTTTCCAACATTTTCATAGTTTTCAAACAACTTCATTTTACTTCACAATTCAAATTTAAATTCGAATTCAAATTTTTAATTATCCAAAATTTGTCAAAAATTTTCTAACTCTCGAAATTTTCGAAATATTTCGCCAGCTTCTCCTTTGCGCAGCTAGCTCGGTACGACTACAAAACGTCCCTACGGACTCTCAGATCTCAAAAGAAAACAAAATGACAAGTGGCTAGACAAGAAAATCACCAAATCTCATATTGGAATTCAAATACTTACCTTTTTGTCGAGCCTTTTCAAATTTATCTTCAAAATCAAATCTAATTTTTCTTTAGCCTTATAATACCTGTATTTTTACTTAACAGCAATATCCAAATTTACTTATTGGATTTCCATTATCGATTTACTTAAGAATTTCATTCATTCATTTCTTAAGTGCAATATAAGTATTTCTTATATTTGTTTTCACTTCACGAACAAAGTTGTATATTCATTTCCTTATACTTTGCAATTTCAATTTCATTTGAATTTAATTTACAATTTCAAATTTTCATTCAGATTTCATTTCGAATTTTACTCGAATTCGATTCATCTTTAACTTCGAAGATTGAATCTTATTTACCTTTTCTAGTTCAATTCCTAGATTCCCATTATAATTTGAAAATCAAATTTTCGTTAACAAAATTTTTCCAAATTTCCAAAAAATTTCTAACTCCTAAAATTTTCAGAAAATTTTGGCGGAGTCTCCTTTGTACGGAGGAGCTTTTGCAATTTGACAAAAAGTATAAATATATATACATCGACCCACTCGGTCGGAAAAGTAGAAAAACAGTTCATATTTCCTATTTTGTATTGTGTTTACTTATCGGTTGATTGTTTATAGATTCTGGTCGGTGCAGTCTAGCTAACTGTAATCGATAGGGGTTTATAAACTCTTAAAAAATTTGGTAATGTTTAATTAACAAAAAAAATATAATCATTTCAGCCTCCATTGATCAACAAAAAAGCTCTGATACCAAATGTGAAGACCCAAAAGTCGACCTTCGAAAATCGGCATCCGTACTTCACTTGTACTCAAAATGCCGTAGATTCAAACGTTGAATCTGGTTCTCCGGAGCTTATAACACCATTAAGTATAACAACACAGCGGAATAAATGAATAATACATTGATATACAATATCTGATACAACATATTGATACAATGAATATCAATATACATCAGAGATACGATACAAGAAACAACAGCGGAAAGAAAATAGACAACACCAGCAATGGATAGAATATCTCCAATAGAATGCTCCAATCCATAGCTAGCGGAAAGCAAGAGTTTATCAGAAATATATTCCCAATTTGGTAATGTATCACGCTGAGTGTTGCTGTGACGATGATCATTTATTTGATCATTTGTGATCAAAGCGTGGCTTTGTGAAAAAGCGTAGCTTTGTGGACGAGACTTCGTCAAAGCCTCAACAACCCGTAAATGGTCGAAACAGGAATGTTGCGGCAAGGTTATGAGGGTCGCGCCCTTTAGGGTATGTCATTTCCTTTTGGAAAGGGGTGGTATCATGGTATGGAGCCCAAATACTTACTCATGTGGACACACCTTATTTATTATGTGTGATGATGGTTACGAGCACTCGGATAAAGGTCCCAAAGGACCGGGTGATGACATATTCGTGAGTTACCTGTTATAGTGGTAACCCGGCCTTGTTTGGCAGAGAGCAGTTTGTCTCTCGGGACGTCCAGCCAGAGGCGATCCCATTCGGCAGTAGGAAAGGAAGTTCCTTAGCCTGACCATTTGTTGGAAAATCCAAAGAAACAATACGAACCTTTACGATTGAAATTGTATAACCTGTCCCCTTAGGAGGTAGCTATAGCAGGCATAATATAATGGTACCTATGCTGGCTAAGATTAATATTATACTTTCGAAATGTTTTCTACACTAGACATTAATAATAATATCCAATGATTTGCGTAGTAAGCATTCTTGACTATCATAAGAAGAAATCTCCTCCAAGTCTGCGATTGCATTGTGTGTGTGGTGGGAGGTCTTATGGTAGTTTCATTTTCCAAAAAGCATTGCGAATTAATTTTATTTTCTTTGTGAAAATAACTGTTTTACGATCTCACACCAGTCACCATGACTGACTCGGAGTTTATTGTTCCCTTCTAAACTCTGGGTGCCCATAATTTTCCACACGGGCAGCCTAGAGTTATTTTTATCAGGATATTCTGGATATTCTGGAGCTTTGGGGATAAGCTGGATGGCAAAGCGTACTACCGTACTTGTTTTATTCCGCTGTGTATTCTGTATGAGGACAAGTTTATATAATTGTCCATTGTTGTGTTGAGTTGTATATTGACTCTGATGATGTATTGTATAACCGATATAGTTCTTTGTTTAAAAGACTAGTGATTATCTATTATATTTTGGTTCCACTGCGAATGTGAGATTCTGATATTGTTTCTGTTTTCTGTTCTTTCTTTTCTTCTATCTTCTTCTACCTCTTCTTTTAAACCCTAAGAATTCGGTTTTCCGGCATTCGATTGCGCGACATTTGATACAGTGGATGTATTAATGTCGACTTTCATAGGTCGAAGAAACGGGTCCTTACAAGTGGTATCAGAGCATCCGGTTAAGCGATAACCCTGCTCTGTTGGGTGTTACTCATTAAAGATAGAGTCAGTAGTACTCTAGAATGAATTGAGAGTAATAATAGATATGAGCGCGTATTTGTTAGTGAATATAAAATTTGTTTTGTATTGTGTTGACTTATCGGTTGATTGTTTATAGATTCTGGTTGGTACAATCTAGTTAACTGTAATAGATAGGGGTTTCTAAACTCTTAAACAAGATAAACGGACACAGTATTGTTTTAAAATAGGGTAAATGAAATAATTTTGCCCAAAACTATTTTTGTATAGAAAAGAAATGATTTTCTATGAATTATCATAGTATATGGATGCTTGGTTGTTAGGAAGTGATAATATTGAATTATTATCATTGTTATATGAAAATCAAATAAGAAATAAAATGATATAACTGAAGATAAGTTCATCTAACAAATGAAATTTATAAATATGGATTGAAAAATGAGGAATTGAACTCATATACAAATGAGATTTGTAAAAGGTAAATTGTAAATGTGATTTATAAATTGAAATAGAATTCTAGAGGAAATAATTGAAAAATTGAAATTCGATAATAATACAATATTATGGATCCAATGGAACTGGTTTCGTCAATTTCCGAGACTGTGCCCCGGACCGCTATTTTTAAATTCAATTTAAACGATATAAATTCAAAACTGAACAGAACAGTTTCAAATTCAATTCTGAAAGTTCCAGTACCTTCAGATTTATCAATATAGATTTTCTAAGCCTTGAAAATAATTTTAATCGGCTTAAAAATCGAGATTCAACATTTTTACCCAATTGCCATAATTAAATTCAGAAATTTAATTGACAAATACCATTCTGATATTTGAATTTCAAATTAAATTATCATTCAAATATTTAAACTCAATTAAATATTCACATTTCAAATATCCAAAATTCAGGGTCGTTACAGACTTTGACATAGAAGATAGAACCACCGGACCAGATATTTGGTCCAGCATTCACTAAAATGCCGAACCAGATGTTTGGTCCGGCATGCCGGACCAGATGTTTGGTCCGGCATTCTCTGATATGTCGGACTGGATATTTGGTCCGGCATTCTCTGCTATACCGGACCAAATGTTTGGTTCGGCACGACACATCCAACACCGGACCAAACATTTGGTCCCTATACACGCATGCCGGACCAAATGTTTGATCTGGCAAATAGGAAGCTCCAAAGACAAAAGCACAGAACCAGACACAAAAGAGTGAACAAGACAAACAAGCTCCTGCCCAGATGCCGAACCAGATTCAGGAAGCTATAATTTCAACCTCCACACTTCACAACCCTACTCTATAAATACCAGAGCTCCTCAACAACAATGGGACAGAATTTTAGAGAAAAGAGGGAAAACTCCACTGAGACTTAGTTACTCCAGCTAATCCAATTTTTTCTCTCTTTCTAATCAAACTTGTACTTGTAACCAAATAAAAGCAAGAATAATAAAATGGACAGTGGATGCAACGATCCGTAATTTTTAATGATTTTTATAACATAATTAACTGAAATTTTCTTAAAAATAAGATAATAAAATTTTGAAATGAAAATTTGATATTTGGAATACGTTTATTTAAATATAGAAAATGGTAAATTTTTATTGGAAATATGAAAGTTAGTTCTGTGTTTAATTTTCAATTTCAATATAAAATAAGTTAATTTGATGAAACTAAAACATTTTCGAAATCTGAATATTTTTATATAATATAAATGTAGAACATTTTGTGAGTGAGATATCATATTTTGTTTGGCCAAATTTGGACTACTCTAGCTCCATTTGTCTTATTTTCGGCATTTTAGCAGTAGTTTTGGCAGCGAATATCGACTTCTGATAGGATGGTCGTATTATTGATATCTGTGTATCATTATGTTCATCTCGTCATGTTGATCTCCATAGTATATTCATTTCTATAATTCGGTGTTCGGTATATGGCAAAAACGACAAAAATAACTTGTTGTATCGGTGCCGTAAATGTGCCTTTCTGTTTCCTGTGCCTTTCCAAATTTCCAGCCGTGTAAACTAATCAGTTCTTGCTTTAATAAATTTCTAAAACCACTATTTGACACTTTCCATTCCTTGATTTTGTATATTATGCTTGCGCCCATTCATTTTTCATTTTATTGTTCTGAAAAAAAAGGCATAGCACTGAACAGCTCCTTTTGCTCCGAGATCCAGCTTGTTTCTTCAGGTCATTTTTCTTCTTGGCTTGGAGAATTCTTTCCTTTATTTTATATAAGTTTTATATATTTTCATTTGTCTGTTGCTTTCGCGTTTTTCATGAAGGAAACTTGATCGTGCCCGTGATTTTATTCTTTTGGCCCGAAGTAACCTTCCTATCTGCTCCACCTCAAACCTCCTCCCTGCTCTCTCCATCGCCTACCTGTGTCTTGCATTCACCTTCACCGTGCAAAAAAACCCATACCACCCACCTTCACAACCTCGCCCTAGCTGAACGAGCCAACCAATGACCTCCACCCCATCATCAATGCCTAGCCTTCACCAATTTCCTCTTGACACTCATCTGCCACCCGACCCCAAGAACCCATCACTGACAAACTTGATTTGTACAATCCAACCCATCGCTCAGCCTTCTCTTATTTTATAAAATAAAAAATAAATAAAAAATATATATACACGGAAGTATGTTCCCCTTTGCATGGCTACAACTCCATTCATGCTCCATCGCACAACCCACCATGAAGACTTCCGCCCCACCCCTCCTTGTTCTAGAACCGTACAACCTGCAGCTCTATAGAGAAAAAAAGTCTCACTATATATATATATATATATTCACTTTTTCTTTTGCATGTTAATGTAGCTCACCTCTTCTCCATCGGACCTAAACACCCATCTTATGGCCGAACCTGACCTATCACCTACCACTGTCGTACCCGCTCCGACAGCGCTTCGCTGACCTAATCATCCGCCTATGCTCTGTTCATGCTGTCCCTGTTCGTGTTTTAGAAGGTAAAATATATGTAAGTCTATATATATCAAGTAGTATTATATATGTTTACTGTATGAATATGTTACAATGTATATATAAGAGGGTTTATATAAAGAAGTATTATATATTATACTATTTTGTGTTCTGTTCTATGAAAAGTATGTATAATATGTTACGTTTGGATTTTTGAATACACACACACAGATATATATATTAAGTTTATAAATGTATTTTGCTTGTCTACCTTCAGCCCATGTTTAAAAAGAAATTTGAATTTAAATTATTTCTATGAAGAATTATTTTATTACATGTTTAAATTAAAGATGGATTTTTTAAAATAATATATATATATATATATATGTTATTTAAATATGTATTTTAAATTGAATATTGATTTTAAGAAAAATATAATATATATTTTGTTTCCATTTATATCAAGCTATTTTGATTTGTTTTCATCAATTTCAAGTTATTCTAGCCTTGCTTTGATCGTCGAATTCGTATTTATCGTGCCATGCTTTGGAATTTTTGCTTGTATTGTTGCATCTTGTTCTTGTCTATTTCTCTAGCCTCGGAAGGTGAGCGATCACTCACGATTAACAACCTTATATATAGTAAATTTAATTCACATGAAATGAAGATTGAAATATGCTGTTAAATTTGAATTGTTAGTTATTTAATTGTTCGATATGATATGCCATTATCTGCAATTGTTTATCTATGACATATGACACCATAACCTGTTGTATATATTATATTTAATTTATTACTGATGATATATGCATGTTGTTGATATGTTATATTATTATTCTATTGTTCTCACTCTACAAGTTCCCTGTTAGTTTAGGAATCCCAATGTGTTGAAATGATACATACCCGAATGATCTGATAGATTAGGGGAAAATCATTAAGGGTTGAAATGATAAACCCAAGCGATTTTCATTGATTTGAATTTTGGGATTGCGGGTTGAAATGATATATACCCGTAAATATAAAATTTAAATTGCAGATTGAAATGATAAACATCCGTATCACTTGACCATAGGATAGAAAATTATATATAGCCACCGTTGGTCTATTTTTTTTAAAATGATTTCCAATGTTTGAAATGAAATATTTAGGTTTTATTAAATAATAATTTTTAAATATAATATAAAGATATTTTAATTTTAATATATGTGAAAAATTTAGACCTTTAAATTATATGTTTGCAAATTTTAAATTTATAAGTTAAGTTTTGAAAATTATAAATTTTTAGATTTTACTTATAATTTTATTATATTTTAAATATATATAAATAAGATTTTATAAAATATATTTAGTAAAATAAGATTCAATTTAATAATAATTAATATCATATAATTTAATAGAATTTAATTTAACTAATACATAATATGTTTTATATATTTTATTTAAATTTATATTAATATTTTAAAAATAGAGTTTTGTAGTAACTTTAATAAAATAAAGGTTGAAGACAAATTAAGTTAATTTGTAAATTAATTTGTTTGAGAATTTAATATAAATAAGCATTGATTAGAAACTTATTAATTTTGAGATTTTAAAGATATGATTTTTCTAACTTGATAACTTGATTTAATTAAAAGTGATTAGATGAATATTTTCAAATTTAAATAAAATTGAATATATAATTTGATTTAAATTTGTAATTTGAGATTTTATTTAAATGTTATTAAAAATGATTAAGTGAATATTTTCAAATTTAAATATAAAATTGAATTTTGAAATATAAATGAATTTATAAAATTGAGTTATTATAAATAGTTTGAATATTTAAACTTTGAAACCTATAGAATTGGAATTGGTTTAAATTTGTAGTTCAGACCTGGATTTAAAATCGATATAAATTAAAATGGTTTTAATGAGAATGTGAATTGAACCTTTAACCTTTTTAATTGAAACTTTTGAAAGGAGAATGATTTAAATTGAATTTTTTGTAATTTAAGTTGATTTGAATTGATTTGTGAAATTGGAATAAACTATTTTTAATATATAAACCATTTTTAATATATAAACTATTTTAAATATAAACTATTTTAAATATATAAACTATTTTAATCTATAAACTATTTTAAATTATAACTATTTCAATATATATAAACTATTTACAATATTCAAATTGTTTAAGTTGGAACTGTTATGATTTAGATTTAATAGATCAATGCAAATACTTTGATATGACGGTTTAAACTATTTTATGAATATGATTTCGAAAGTAATATGATTTCGAAAGTGATAAGATTTCAAAAGTGTAACGACCGCCCATGACCCCTGCACTGAACATAGAGATAGTGCGCTGTAAAGTGTGCCAGACAGCCATGGACGATTGTCAAGGTAAATTAAAACAGCAGAATCTATCGTATTACTCACAGCGCATGGACAAAATACAATAGAATATATATATAGTGAAGCTTCACAGAATAGAATCTCATCAATAAAACTTCATAATAGTTGAATACAAATGTATGAATAGTCAATACATCAAGCCTCACTACATAACACTCAGAGAATATACAAACAGCGGAACATCCAGTACATATAGTAAGAAAACAATATGCAATCCTCCAGCTCGTCTTCGTCATCAGCATCGTGGAAAGCAAGAACAGCACCTGTCACTTGCTACCTAGTCTGCCCGTCCCAAAAGGACGAACAACCCAAGGCAATAAGAGTTAAAACATAAAGCCTTGAGTCAGACAACAGTCTTAGTGAGCGGTAAATTAACTAACAACATACCAAAAGAGCTTAAAGGAAAAGGAATAGGAATACAACCCTCCCACTCCACCTCTTTCTACAGTGATAGCCCCCAGACACACACTAAGCAGAGCAAACATAGCAAAGCATACAATTAAAGTAAAGCAATTATCACTCGAGTCAAGGGCGATGTTTTCCAAGTACAAACCCCCAAGGCCTAAACCAAGATCAGATAAGCACCTAGAAAATACCGCTCTTGAGACCGAATGACGATACAACCAAACATCCATGACTCTGGCTATCACTGTTATCATTGCTTCGATATCATCGTTAATTGAATGACCGGCTCATTCTTTCATCCGTCCGTCAAGGGCTAATGGAAACCCCGGTTCTAGACATAACTCCGCACGTCGTCAAAACCCGTGCCTAGGACTATCGAATATGCCCATAGTACTCGACTACCAATCAGTAGCCTTCAGAGACTATCGAATCAGCCTAACGTACTCTTGCTTTGAGCATGCTAGAACCTTCAACAACGATGAGATCTCAGCCTTCTAGTCATCCTCCTCGACGACTATTTCCATACTAGCTCAAGCGCCTCTCGAGCAAACCATTATCCTCAAACTCGAACCATTTCACCGAGTTATCAACATGCTTGGAATGATCCCGTCTGGATTAAACCAAGACTATCTCATACTATGCTTCGCCTCATCATCATCATAGCAAAGCCTCATCTCAACATCATCATCAAATCTATCCATATGAGCTTCATCATCCGCTACATATGCCACGAGCAGCTTTTCCAATTCAAGAGCCTTTCCCTTAGCTTTTGAATCATCTTCGACCATCTTGTCTAAATCAAATCATCAATCATCTAATTCATAGCAATCAATCAAGTCAAACATTAATCCAAGTAATCAAGCATTCAAATATGATCTAATGAACAATTATAACAATAATGACAATTTCGTAAATAAAGAGTCTAAAGTCTAACAAGCATGAAAACATGAGCAATATCTCTATAATCTTGATGAATGGACTTGCATAGGTTAACATGTAGTAAAATGGATGTCAAATCATCATGGACAATGGATCTATACTTAAGTTTACAAAAATGCATGAAAATCACTACTTTACACAAAATCAAGCCAACGATCCGATATACTCCTTTGGATCCGTGTGAGAGATAATCACCACTCACCAAATCACCTAAACACCTCAAAAGCAACACACTTCAGATCTGGACAGCGAAGAATCTAACTCGATCTTATCGCAAATCCGCTTCAAACGATGAAATCTCTCTTTGATGGATGTAGATCTTCAATCTAAGCTCTTGAATCTTCAATTCGATCTTCGATTTGGATGGAAGGAAGCACAAGATTAAAGTGGAGAAAAGAAGTGAGGAAGTGTAGAACTCAAGCTTCTCAAAATGGCAGCACTTCGTTGCTTCAAAATCCGCATCTCAAAAATGAAGAAGAACCCTCCTATTTATAGGCAGAAATCCCCTTAGGTCGTCCGCTCGCTATTAGGTCGTCCACGACCTAAGAACCCACGACCTAAAACCTACGACCTGACGAAACCCTACGACCCACGACCTAACGCATGCGCATCCACGCGATCTACGACCTAACAAAGATGCGGCTTAGCTCTTACGCGACCTAACACACACGCGACCTAACACACACAGAAGCTCACGACCTAACTCAACACAGAGGCTCACGACCTAACTAACTTAGCTAGGATACGACTTAACACCTTAGGTCGTCTAACGACCTAACTACTCCACTACTGAACTTAGGTTGCTCACGACCTAACTACGCTAACTCGCTAACTCTTATACCGTTAGCTCTTAAGTCGCTAACTAATAGGTCGCTAACTACTATGTCGCTAACCACTAGGTCGCTAACTAATAGGTCGCTAACTATTAGGTCGCTAACCACTAGGTCGCTAACTAATAGGTCGCTAACTACTAGGTTGCTAACCACTAGGTCGCCAAATCCTATAGGTCGCTAACTCTTAGGTCGCTCCAATCTCCTAGGTCGTTCACTCGACCTAACCTACCCTACGACCTAAGCCACCACGCGACTTATCTCCTATACGACCTATCCCCAAAATTCTTAGGTCGCCTACTTCCTTAGGTCGCTCCACTTTCTTAGGTCGTCTACTCCGACCTAACTACTCTACGACCTAGGACTTAAGACTATGGATGACTTATCAACAATGCGACCAAATGATAACTGTTTTACGATGTTTCGATCCGTAAAAATACGGGTCGTTACATTCTCTCCCCCTTAGGAATTTCGCCCCCAAAATTCCAAACAAACAGAGCAATCAAAGACTATTCTGCATGCCTACCATTCATAGCAATCAACAAACCATGCATCCAATTCTAGCTTAGCATGCAGAATTCTAAAACTAGAACAAGTTACAATGTCGTTAGATGACACGACACCTTAGGGCCATACTTTGAAGAGTTCAGGATGAGCTGCTTTCATCCTCTCTTCCACCTCCCATGTACAGTCGTTATCATCATCATTCCATTGTATCTTGAGCAACTTAACTACCTTCCTCCTAAGCTGTTTCGTGTCGGTTTCCACAACACGAAGCGGCTTACGAGGTCTCTTATCGATTGTATCAACTTCGAAATCTTCACAGCTATCAGTAGAAACCACTATATTCAAGTCGTGCACATACTTCCGTAGATACAATACATGAAAAACATTGTGCACACCCGACATCTTCTCTCGTAACTCCAATCTGTAGGCGAGCTTTCCAATTTGCTCGATGAGCGGGAATGGTCCAACAAATCTCGGAGTCAATTTTCCTTTCTTCCCACATCGAATAACATTCTTCAGTGGAGAAATCTTCACAAAAACCATATCACCTACGTCGAATTCCAAATCCTTACGACGCTTATCGGCATAACTTTTCTGACGGTCTTGGGCTGCCTTCATTCGTTGCCGAATGATCTCTATACAATCTGAAGTCTGTCGAATCATCTCTGGCCCAAGCATCAGCTGTTCTCCGGTCTCTAACCAACATGTCGGAGAGTTACACGGTCTTCCATACAATGCCTCATACGGTGCCATACCAATGCTTGACTGGTAACTGTTATTATACGAAAATTCCACCAAATGAAGGTGATCTTCCCATGATCCTCCGAAATCCAAAACACAAGCTCTGAGGAGATCTTCCAAAACTCGGTTGACTCTCTCGGTCTGACCATCTGTTTGAGGGTGATAAGCTGTACTTAAACACAACTCGGTTCCCAAAACTTCTTGGAAGCTCTTCCAAAATCCACTAGTGAACAATGGGTCTCGATCGCTCACTATACTCTTCGGAATACCATGGAATCGAACTATCCACTTAACATACAACTCAGCCAACTTTGATGCAGTCCTAGTCGATCGAACAGGAATGAATCTTGCACTCTTAGTCAGACGATCTACAATGACCCAAATTCCTTCATTTCTCATTCTTGTTCCAGGTAGTCCATCAATAAAATCCATCGATATTTGCTCCCACTTCCATGTAGGAACTTCTAATGGCTGAAGCAATCCACTTGGCTTCTTCTGCTCGGCTTTAACCAACTGGCAGTTCATGCATTTGGAAATAAAATTTCTGACATCCTTCTTCATACCTTCCCAGTAATAGGTTCTCTTCATATCCCGATACATCTTATTTCCACCTGGATGAATTGTCAGCTTCGAGTGATGACTTTCCTTCAGAACTTCATTCCTCAATTCATCTATATCGGGAACAACTAGTGGTCCTTGCTTCCGAAGCCAACCTTCTCGATCGACCTCGAATCCTTTATTCTTTTCTGGGTCCAATCCAGATTCCAAATCACAGATAATCTTGACAAGCTTATCGTCTCGCTTTTAGCTCTCGCCAATTCTTTCCACAAGAGTCGGTCTTATCGATAAGTTTGCCAACATCTCAGGTTCCAATTCACATCTGGGCCTGAAGTCAAATCTAGCTAAATACTCGAGATTCTTCCATTCTGAAAACATGGCTCCCAATCCTGCATGTCTTCGACTTAACGCATCTGCCACTGCGTTACCCTTTCCCGGAGTATAGGCTATACCAAAATCATATGATGCTAAAAACTCTAGCCATCGTTGCTGCCGAAGATTCAAATCCTTTTGGGAGAAAAGATACTTCAACGACTTATGATCTATAAACAACTCGAATCGAACTCCCAATAGATAATGTCTCCACATCTTCAGAGCAAAAACAATCGCCGCCAACTCCAAATCATGAGTCGGATAATTCCTTTCATGCGGCTTCAGTTGTCGACTTGCATACGCAACAACTTTATCCTTCTGCATCAGCACTGCTCCAAGTCTAGTACCACATGCGTCGATGTAAACCACCATCTCTTCGTTTCCACTTGGAATAGTCAAAACAGGAGCACTTGTCAGTCGCTCTTTCAGGATTCCGAAAGCTTGCTCACACTTAGCATCCCATCTAAATACTTGGTTCTTTTTCGTCAATCCTGTCAATGGTGCAGCCACCTTGGAGAAGTCTTTGATAAATCGACGATAATATCCTGCTAATCCAAGAAAACTTCTCATATCCGATGCATTCTTAGGTCTAACCCAATCCTGGATTGTTTCCACCTTAGCGGAATCAACCGCTATTCCATTTCCAGAAATAATATGGCCTAAGAACCTCACTTCACTCTTCCAGAAGTGACACTTCGAAAACTTAGCCTTCAGCTGATGTTTCCGCAAGATTTCATAAACAATACGCAAGTGCGTCTTGTGCTCTTCTTTGGTTCTGGAATAAATCAGAATATCATCCACGAACACTAGTACGAACTTGCTCAACTGATCTCTGAACACTCTATTCATAAGATTCACAAAATATGCTGGCGCATTAGTCAATCCAAACGGCATTACCAGCCACTCAAAGAAACCGGATGGTGTCCTGAAAGCAGCCTTCGGCACACTATCCTTGGCCACTCTTAACTGGTGAAATCCCATTGCCAAATCCATTTGAGAAAACACCTTAGCTTCGTGAAGCTGATCAAACAAGTCATCGATTCTCGGTAATGGATACTTATTCTTCTTAGTCACCTTATTCAGCTCACGATAATCGACACACAACCTCAACGATCCATCTGCTTTGGTTGCAAACACAACTGGTGCACCCCATTCGGACACACTACGCCGAATAAATCCTTTCTGTAAAAGATCATCAACCTGCACCTTCAACTCCTGCTGTTCCCTAGGCGCCATCCGCCTAAGAGGCATCACAACATGTCTGGCTCCTTCAACTAGATCTATACGAAACTCGATCTCTCTATGCGGCGGTAACCCTTTGACCTCGTCAAAGACATCCTCAAATCCATTAGCGATTGGCATAGATGACAGTCCATCCCATGGAACAACCAACGAATACATGAAGCTCATGAAGACACCTTCTTCATGCTTACATCGTATCACAATCTTTCGCCCCTCCACATTCTCGACTGTTACCTCCAACCTTTCACAATCAACCTTTGCCGCATACTTCCTAAGCCAGTCCATACCCAAAATAATTCCGAACCCCGCAAAGTTCAGAACAAAACAATCACAAACAAAAGAGCAATCATGACTCGATACAATCAGACCACGGCATAGCATACACAAACAAGACGAACCCCCAACTGGATTAGTCACAACCAAAGGCCTATCAACAATATCCGGTTCTAAACCCAACCGGCCTACAAGTTCATTACAAACAAACGAATGTGACGCCCCAGTATCAAATAGCACTCTAACTGGAACACCACATAGGAAAAGAGTACCTTGAACCACTACACTCTTTCCTTTCTCTTCAGCGGTAGGAGCTTTCGAAGATGATGGAACAGCCCCCAAAGCATAAGCTTGCACAATCTGCTTGTCCTTCCGCGGTTCTGGACAATTCCTCTTAACATGCCCCAGCTTGTCACAGTTGTAGTACTTCACCGGCACCTTCGGATTCTTGCAATCCTTGGAGAAATGGCCCTTCTGCTGACAATTGTAGCAGGTCACTTCGCCCTTTGGCTTCTTCTGGCCATCCTTACCCTTTTGTTGCTGCTGCTTCATCTTCTTGTTTCCACCCTGCTGTGGTTTAGATTCTTCCTTGGTCACAGCAACAACAGACCTTTCCTTAGGAAACAGATTCTCATGCCTAAGAGCTTTCTCCACAAGCTTCTCAAATGGATCGTCCAAATGATCCACCAACTGCCTCCCAAGATAACTGTCCAAGCCTGTCATAAACTTCTCGTTCTTTTGATACGAAGATTCAATATACGATCGGGCATACTTGGACAAAGCCTCAAACTCAAAAACATACTCAAGAACTGGTCTTCCACCTTGCTTGAGCTCCACAAACTTCTTAAACAGAAAAGACTTCTGAGCCGTAGAAATGAACTTAGCTTCAAATCTGGTTTGGAATTGCTCCCAAGTAATCCCTTCATCCGGAGTATCAATGGTGATAGAGTTCCACCAATCAGAAGCTCTCCCTTGAAGCTGTCTAGATGCTAACTTCCTCTTAGTTGCATCCACAATTCCCAAATCACCAAAGATCCTTCTACAAGCATCTATCCACCTCTGGACTTCAATGGTTGATTCTGTCCCCAAGAAAACCTTCCCTCCAAGAGCAGTATAGTCTTTACACAACTTAGAAAAATCCACTGGTTTTGGAGTTTGGACTTGAACTCCAACATCAACTGCTGTCCCCGGAACTGGTATCCTTCTCATGATCGAAGTAATCATAGCTTCGAACATAGCTGCATAATCAGCAGTCCCCTCAGCAGCACGGCCTTCCCTAGCAGCTGGTCTCCCTCTTCGACTCATCCTTAATATCTATAAAAAGGAATGATTAGCACACCTTGAGAAACAACTGCATAAAGGACTCAAACTCTACAAGGCTACTATATTATATGTAGTAATCATCCATCAAAATACAATTACGTCTTTCATACGTAGTTACGTCAGCGAGCGTTGGGTAAAATCGATTAACCAAAGCTCTGATACCAAATGTGACGACCGCCCATGACCCTGCACTGAACCTAGAGATAGTGCGCTGTAAAGTGTGCCAGATAGCCATGGACGATTGTCAAGGTAAATTAAAACAGCAGAATCTATCGTATTACTCACAGCGCATGGACAAAATACAATAGAATATATATATAGTGAAGCTTCACAGAATAGAATCTCATCAATAAAACTTCATAATAGTTGAATACAAACATCTGAATAGTCAATACATCAAGCCTCACTACATAACACTCAGAGAATATACAAACAGCGGAACATCCAGTACATATAGTAAGAAAACAATATGCAATCCTCCAGCTCGTCTTCGTCATCAGCATCGTGGAAAGCAAGAACAGCACCTGTCACCTGCTACCTAGTCTTTCCGTCCCAAAATGGACGAACACCCCAAGGCAATAAGAGTTAAAACATAAAGCCTTGAGTCAGAAAATAGTCTTAGTGAGCGGTAAATTAACTAACAACATACCAAAAGAGCGTAAAGGAAAAGGAATAGGAATACAACCCTCCCACTCCACCTCTTTCTACAGTGATAGCCCATAGACACACACTAAGCAGAGCAAACATAGCAAAGCATACAATTAAAGTAAAGCAATTATCACTCGAGTCAAGGGCGATGTTTTCCAAGTACAAACCCCCAAGGCCTAAACCAAGATCAGATAAGCACCCAGAAAATACCGCTCTTGAGACCGAATGACGATACAACCAAACATCCATGACTCTGGCTATCACTGTTATCATTGCTTCGATATCATCGTTAATTGAATGACCGGCTCATTCTTTCATCCGTCCGTCAAGGGCTAATGGAAACCCCGGTTCTAGACAAAACTCCGCACGTCGTCAAAACCTGTGCCTAGGACTATCGAATCTGCCCCGAGTACTCGACTACCAATCAGTAGCCTTCAGGGACTATCGAATCTGCCCAACGTACTCTTGCTTTGAGCATGCTAGAACCTTCAACAACGATGAGATCTCAGCCTTCTAGTCATCCTCCTCGACGACTATTTCCATACTAGCTCAAGCGCCTCTCGAGCAAACCATTATCCTCAAACTCGAACCATTTCACCGAGTTATCAACATGGTTGGAATGATCCCGTCTGGATTAAACCAAGACTATCTCATACTATGCTTCTCCTCATCATCATCATAGCAAAGCCTCATCTCAACATCATCATCAAATCTATCCATATGAGCTTCATCATCTGCTACATATGCCACGAGCAGCTTTTCCAATTCAAGAGCCTTTCCCTTAGCTTTTGAATCATCTTCGACCATCTTGTCTAAATCAAATCATCAATCATCTAATTCATAGCAATCAATCAAGTCAAACATTAATCCAAGTAATCAAGCATTCAAATATGATCTAATGAACAATTATAACAATAATGGCAATTTCGTAAATAAAGAGTCTAAAGTCTAACAAGCATGAAAACATGAGCAATATCTCTATAATCTTGATGAATGGACTTGCATAGGTTAACATGTAGTAAAATGGATGTCAAATCATCATGGACAATGGATTTATACTTAAGTTTACAAAAATGCATGAAAATCACTACTTTACACAAAATCAAGCCAACGATCCGATATACTCCTTTGGATCCATGTGAGAGATAATCACCACTCACCAAATCACCTAAACACCTCAAAAGCAACACACTTCAGATCTGGACAGCGAAGAATCTAACTCGATCTTATCACAAATCCGCTTCAAACGATGAAATCTCTCTTTGATGGATGTAGATCTTCAATCTAAGCTCTTGAATCTTCAATTCGATCTTCGATTTGGATGGAAGGAAGCACAAGATTAAAGTGGAGAAAAGAAGTGAGGAAGTGTAGAACTCGAGCTTCTCAAAATGGCAGCACTTCGTTGCTTCAAAATCCAGATCTCAAAAATGAAGAAGAACCCTCCTATTTATAGGCAGAAATCCCCTTAGGTCGTCCGCTCGCTATTAGGTCGTCCACGACCTAAAAACCCACGACCTAAAACCTACGACCTAACGAAACCCTACGACCCACGACCTAACGCATGCGCATCCACGCGATCTACGACCTAACAAAGATGCGGCTTAGCTCTTCCGCGACCTAACACACACGCGACCTAACACACACAGAAGCTCACGACCTAACTCAACACAGAGGCTCACGACCTAACTAACTTAGCTAGGATACGACTTAACACCTTAGGTCGTCTAACGACCTAACTACTCCACTACTGAACTTAGGTCGCTCACGACCTAACTACGCTAATTCGCTAACTCTTATACCGTTAGCTCTTAAGTCGCTAACTAATAGGTCGCTAACTACTAGGTCGCTAACCACTAGGTCGCTAACTAATAGGTCGCTAACTACTAGGTCGCTAACCACTAGGTCGCCAAATCCTATAGGTCGCTAACTCTTAGGTCGCTCCAATCTCCTAGGTCGCTCACTCGACCTAACCTACCCTACGACCTAAGCCACCACACGACTTATCTCCTATACGACCTATCCCCAAAATTCTTAGGTCGCCAACTTCCTTAGGTCGCTCCACTTTCTTAGGTCGTCTACTCCGACCTAACTACTCTACGACCTAGGACTTAAGACTATGGATGACTTATAAACAATGCGACCAAATGATAACTGTTTTACGATGTTTCGATCCGTAAAAATACGGGTCGTTACAAAAAGTGAATATGATTTCGAAAGTGATATGAATTTGAAATGAATATGATATTTTGGAATGAAGTATGACCTATTTTGAAATAAAAACGACCACGGTGTGAAATAAGTGTTTGGTGGTTAAAGAGACCGGGATCGGATATTGTCATACTCTTTGCCAATACCAAAAACCACTTTACCAAATGTGTACGTGGTGGAAATTCCAGAAAGAAGTAGGATGGTTTGGCGACGATTCTGTATGAGGTATTAACGCAGCCCTGACTCCCGCGAGTCAGCTTGATGTGGCTAAAACAGGAGCTATACCGGGCTAAGTGAGGTCAGACCTCCGATCGAGCAGCTTTTTCGATACCATTCTATTACTTTGTGATTTGAGTGGGTGTACCTTTGATTTGGGAGTGTGTCTCAAGGTGCGTGGTAGTAGCTGCTATGCGTTACCACCAGTTCAGGAGTGCAAACGGTAGAATCCTACCATGGCATTGCCTCGCGTGCCTTGTCACATGCCTTATCGCGCCGTCTACGAGTTAGGTTTGTACCATACCTATGGAGTGCCCTCTGAGTAAACCACCAGTTTGGTGGAGCTTACGGTACCGTATAGACTATGGGAATATATAAAATGTGTTAAAGGGGATATGGGTAATGCCTTAATGCTATTTTAATAGTTTACTTTATTATAGACATTATATATGTAGTGTGTTGTACTATGTATGTACATAGTTTAATGAATCCTTAAAGGATGAGAATCCCAAACATCCTTTAAATTATATTGTATTTCACTTGACATTTCACTTAAGTTGATTTACTGGTATAAGAATGTTAATCCTAACCCAAGTGTTTTGTGTTTTGCTTTATGCTCGGGTCAGACAGAGTGTCACAGCATTTGACTCACCTTTGGAGCCTAGAGGTCTTCTTGGAGTTATCTACTCTGCTTTCCAGTTATTTCAGTTTATTTTAGTTGTTTTTTTCAGACTGATCATTGACATTTCCACTGCTTATTGTTGTATATCTCTATGTCTGTGATTCTGTGATTGATTTTATTTACTGTATGTGATGAGTTTTACCAAATATAAATTAACAATATGTTGTTTTGAGCAATTCAAATCTGACATGAGTGGATGATTGTCGATTTGAGCGGTTTGAAATAGCAGGTCGTTACAGTGGATGTAGGCACGTTCTGGTCAAACAACTATAAAACTTTGTGTGATTTGCTTCCTTAACTGTTTTCCAACTCTAAACCTATGAACTGCTCTATGACAGCAAAAATTGTCCATTATCGTATAGGAATATTAAAAACATCATATCAACCAACTTAAACGTGATTAAGTTAGATTCGAACTTAGAGGTGTTTGCCCAATTTTTTTGCAAACATTTTTGGTGCTTTCACTAAGAATGGCGTGGAGAGCCGAACTCTTCCGTCCACCCTGCTTCCAAACCTTAACTCAACATTTGAACATGGCTCCCTCTAGGCGCAACACTGATAAGGGTAAGAACACGACCACTACCAGTACACTCAACCCCATCCCAGAAGATCAAGTAAACCCAACTACCCACTCTCAACCTCTAGGCGTAGATGTCACTCGAGAAGACTTAGATAGGG
Organism: Allium fistulosum; assembly: GCA_030737815.1. Lineage (NCBI taxonomy): Eukaryota > Viridiplantae > Streptophyta > Magnoliopsida > Asparagales > Amaryllidaceae > Allium > Allium fistulosum. Next base: position 157,259,746 of record CM060901.1, read on the forward strand.
TTGTGAATGAGATGACTGATCGCTTCGCTGCCCAGCAAAAAGCTTTAGTGGACTAACTCATGACACGCTTGAGAGGCACGGAGGAATCCACTCACAACACTGAATCTCGAGGTGAGTCTCAATCTGGAGAGTCGCGTAGATGGAACAGATCCCTTGCAAATGAAGAATTCAATCAAGAAGATACAAGAACTTGAAGCTGAGCCAGGACTCAGCCCGAAGCCGGTCCTGAATGTGCATCTAGAGTTGGGCCCAGTCAATGGGGCACCAGGGAAGGACCGATTGTGGCTGACCCTATCATGCTTCGAGCTAACCATTTCCAATCCAGCCTCAACCAAGGTTCTACACGCCATCAATATCAACGGGAAGCCCCCACTTCTCCTAGGTTTGCCCTAGAATTCAAGGAAAGGATGACACGCCTCTTTAGGGAATATCTCAGGCACGAACAACTCGAAAGAGGGATAGGGGCAAGGGTATCCAGCCCCTTCACTAGGGATATACAAGCGACAGCCACTCCTTGAGAATGGAAGATGACCACCATGGACCCATACAAAGGCACATCCGACCCAAGCATCCACTTGCAGCGCTACACCCAACACATGCTCATGAATGGAGCAACAGAGGGTGTGTTGTGTAAATGTTTTCCGCTGCTTCTATCAGGCTTAGCAACCAAATAGTTTTGTCGCCTGCCTCATGGCTCTATTAGCTCTTGGGAAATGTTGAAGGAAAAATTCATAAGTCAATTTCGAATCCACGTGGAACAGCCCAAGGATGCCTATTCCCTGTCAGACGTAAAACAAAAGGCAGGAGAACTGCTACAACAATAGCTTACCCTTTTTAACGCTGCCATGGAAGAAGTACAAAACGCCGATGAAAGGCTTACACTGATGGCGCTGTACGGAGGCGTCCACCCAGATTCAAAGCTCGCGAGAAGATTGACGAAGGAAAAGCCTCTAACTCTTCAGGATTTCTTTCATGAAGCTGGAAAGTACATTAGATTGGAGGACGTGGCTGCCCACCGACATAGCGAACAACCCGCGAAGGCTCCTAGTGTCCAAGGAAACATGGGTGCCCCACTCCGAAGGGAGGAGAATAAACAGAACAATGAAGGAAAAATGGCCATCAAGGCAACTCTGGAACTGAAATAGGAAATAAGAGACGATACAGACCTGGACCAAGATTCGATTCATACACTCCTCTAAACGACACCACGGAGAATATTTACATGGCTACTCAACACAAGTTGAAATACAAACATCCTCCGTACAAAAAAGAGTTAGAAGCCGCAATTAGAACAAGGAAATATGGTCGCTTCCATGAGTCTCATCAGCATAACACCAAAGAATTCCAGCATTTGAGGGATCTCACCGAGGAATACATCCGAAAAATGAAACTAGAGCAATACGTGCAGAAAGGGCGCAACTCTTCCACTCCGGTCCATGAAGGATTTGGGCAACCATGCAAGGGAATAACAAGGAAGAAGTAGGTACGGGCCACTCCCACCAAGAAAAGATAATTGTTCACACCATATCTGGAGGCCCGCATATAGCCGGTGGAAGTTGGGCTGAAATAGAGAGGTATGGGAAATCCTTGAACGGTAGGGAAGAATATGTTCATTACATAACTGAAGGACGCATCGCAAATCGGAGAGAAAGAGTTGACATAACATTCAACGATGAAGATTTGGTTGGAAAACAGTATCCGCACACCGATCCCATGGTAATCTTCACTTGGATCGGCCCGATAGAGGTGTTTCGCATTTTGGTCGATACAGGAAGCTCGGTGAATATTTTATTCGAACATGCATTCAATAAAATGAAGTTATCAATGAAATATGTATCTCCATGCCATAAGCCCTTGCATGGGTTCACTGGGGAAGCCATGATGCCACTTGGACAGCTAGACTTTTTCGTTGAGCTAGGAAGTCACCCCCGATCAGTTGTCTGAAAGCAAACATTTATGCTGGTAAACGGACACTCCACCAACAATTCCTTCTTGGGAAGGCCTGCGTTGTTAGACTTCCAGATAGTCTTGGTACCATGGTTCTTTAAGATGAAATTCCCAACGGATAAGGGAATATGAGAAGTGGAAGGTGACTAAGATGCAGCTTGCGATTGCTACGTGACTGAACTTCGCCAAAACAAGAAGAAGGAAAAAGGGAAAGGCGCGGGGATCGCTCTCTGTGCCAAAAATGCGAAAGCATAGCAATCAAAGAAAGCCACTCCTCTCGAATATACTAGAGACCCACTAAACGAGTAGGAACCCAGAGATAGATAGGAAGAGGTCAACTCTGAGCCTGAGGAGGCTATGGAACATGTGATGGTAAACGAACGCGACAAAACAAGGCTTTTAAATATAGGATCTAAGTTGAACCAGAACCTCAAATCCAGTTGATAGGATTCCTGCGAAAGAACATGGATGTATTCGCATGGGCCCATGGAGACATAGTGGGGATATCCCCAGAAATAGCTTGCCATTCCCTCAATATTGACCCAACCAAGATCCCGATCAAATAGAAGAAAAGAAGCATTGGGATAGAATGATCAAATGCTCTCAACGAAGAGGTGAAGAACCTGCTAGCCATTGGCTTTATCCACGAAGCCATTTACCTAAAATGGATCTCCAACCCGGTTATAGAGAAGAAGCCCAATGGAAAGTGGCGGACCTGCATTGACTTCTCCAACCTCAATGATGCTTGCCCCAAAGATTGTTTTCCTTTACCTGAATCGACCGACTGGTGGACGGAACCGTACGGCATGAGTTGTTGTCATTCATGGACACATATTTAGGATATAACCAGATTCCCATGCATGTACCATATCAAGAACATACTAGCTTCATCATGGATATAGGTCTGTATTGTTACATGGTCATGCCCTTTGGGCTTAAGAACACCGGGGCTACCTATCAATGTCTAGTTAATAAGATGTTCGAGCAACAAATTGATCACTCCATGGAAGTATATGTTGATGACATGCTTGTCAAATCAAGAAGAGCAACGGATCATCTGATTCCAAGTATTACGCAAATACCAAATGAAGTTAAACCCACTGAAATGCTATTTTGGGGAATCTTTGGGAAAATTCTTAGGTTTCATTGTACACGATAGCGGGATAGAAGCGAATCCTGAAAAGGTACAAGCTTTGAGGGATGTCAAAATCTCGGTAACACGAAGAGAAATGCAGAGCCTAAACGGAAAGGTAGCTGCTCTGAGAATATTCATATCCAAAGCTACGGACAAATGCGTCGCATTCTTCGAAGCCATCAAAAAGGACAAAGGGAAGTTTGAATGGACTGACGAGTGCTACTCGGATTTCCAGAATTTGCTCGAACATCTGCAGAAGCCGCTAATACTATCCACTCCGATGGACAGAGAGAGTGTTTAATTATACCTAGCTATATCCTCCCACGCCCTATGTGCTGCACTAGTGCGAGAGGATGATTGTGTCCAGAGACTGGTATACTTTATTAGCAAAAGATTCATAGGAATAGAAGCTTGATACCCTAAGATCAAAAAATTGAGTTACTGTCTACTCATAGCATCCAGGAAATTAAGACATTACTTTTAATCACACTCCATTAAGGTTCTAACGGATCAACCCTTGACACAAGTCCTACATAAACCAGACACGTCAGGGTGCCTGTTAAAATGGTGCATCAAGTTGAGCCAGTACGACATTACTTACCATCCACGCACCGTGGTTAAAGTACAAGCCTTGGCTAATTTCATAGCTGAATTTACAATGCGAGATGAGGAGGCAATGGCAAAAACTGAGGAAACTGTCAAATGGAATATGTTTGTTGATGGAGCATCAAACGAGCTCGGCTCGAGGGCAGGAGTCATAATAGTCACACCCCAAGGAAAAAAAGTTAAGCTATGCGCTAAGACTAGAGTTCACTGCAACTAATAACAAAGCTGAATACGAAGCAATAATAGTTGGATTAGAGATCATAAAAGTAATAGGGGTCAAATCGATATGTATTTACAGTGACTCACAACTAATAGTGAACCGGATCCTTGGAGAATTCCAGACTTGCGGACAAAGACATGCATCCTACCTCAAAAAGGCCAAAACCCTCCTTGATGAGCTAGACCACTATGTAATAAAACACATCGTGCGAGGGTAAAATCAAGAGGTGAACGCCCTCGCCAAATAGGCTAGCATAAGAACCAAGCCAATGCTGGGAGCAATCCTGTCATGAATCAACCTACACCAAGTTTCGAGTGTCCACAAATCACAGCGATCGCAATCAGGGAGGAGACATGGATGACCCCAGTCATTAGATACTTGCAAGAAGGAACCTTACCAACAGAATGAAATGAAGTTAGGAGAATCCTAAGGAGGGCATCTTACTACACCATCCAAAATGGCATACTGTACCACCGTGGTTTTTCCAACCAACTACTAAGATGTGTTGCTGGGAACGAAGCAAAAGATATCCTTAATAACATCCATCAAAGGAGTTGCAGTAATCACATCGGATGCAGTCGAGTTCGCTAAGAAATGTGACAAGTGCCAAATATTTGCCCAAATCTTGAGACTACCACCTACCGGTTTAATCTAGATAGTCAGCCCCTGGCCCTTTGCCATTTAGAGAAATGATCTGATCGGGGAACTCCATGGGTCGAGGAGGAGCAAAATACGCCATAGTGGCAGTGGATTATTTCACCAAATGGGTGGAAGCGGAGCCTTTGAACAAAATTTCGTCTACCAAAGTGATAAACTTCCTAATATGTAACATCCTGTGCAGATATGGGGTGCCGTAGAAGATCATATCGGATAACGGACTCCAGTTTGATAGTGAAGAATTCTCCAGTTACTGCCATGAACATAGGATTGCTCGAAGCTTTTTTGCTATAGCATATTCCCAGGAAAATGGGTAGGTCGAGGCAGTAAACAAGGTTTTGAAAACACTGATCAAGAAGAAGCTAGAGAAGTCTAAGGGGAATTGGGTCGGCAAACTGCCTACTGCACTATGGGCTTACCGAACATCCTACAATACCACGATAGGGCATACGCCATTCACATTGGCATACGGGGTTGAAGCTCGGCTCCACATCGAAACAGTCGTCCCCTCGCACCAAACGATGTACTATGACCCAGAAGACAATGAGGAGCTCTTGAGCATGTCACTCGACCTGATCGAGGAGAAAAGGAATGACGCCGCCCTCAAAGCTGCCACTCATAGATAGAAGGTGGCAAAGTAATACAACTCAAAGGTGAAGCCTCGATTGCTGCAAGAGGGAGACTTGATACTCAAGCGGGTCTTCCCGCGACCAGGAGCACTAGATCCGATTTGGGAGGGGCCGTTTGTTGCTCATAAGGATCTTCATAATGGAGCTTACATCTTATCAACGGTAGACGAAGAAGTGTTTGGGAAAGCATGGAATCTCCAATATCTCCATCATTATTTCTCTTAAACTGTAAAGAAGCACGTATTGACTGAAAAAATAAAGAAAGATAGTGGACGTAGGCATATTTCGGTCGAATCACTATAAAAATTTGGTATCTCGCGTTACTTGTCTTATTTACACATTCTTTCATTTAATTGTTTATCTGATGACTATTCCTACTGCAAGCAATCACAGGTGCTCGTTGGCAGTGGTGAAAATAAGATAGCCACGATAAGAGGCATGAAACAAGCCTTGGCAATTCACTACCGACGATCGGCACCCCTAAGCCGGCAATGATGAACCGACTATAAGCCATGGATTAGGCACGATTTATAGCCTAGGCAGTTCATCATTGGTGTTCGGCTCGCCGACAACTGCGAACCGATTATAAGCCCAATGATTAAGGCGTGGCTGCAGCCAGGGACAGTTCGCAGTTGACGATCAGCATTAATACACGCCGGCAACCATAAATCGAATAATACTCACAACACGGGAAATAACCTTAGTAATTATCATTTGCGATCGACCATGAACATAACGACACATTTATGGTTTTCTACGTCTCAGAACACAATGACGATTAACTAAGTTGGAAGAAGTTCATGAGTAGACAAGGCAGACTATAAAAATTAGGCGTCACAAAAGTCATTTAAGATTAAACATGAAAAAGACAAAAGTTGAACATTACCACATTAAAATCTGTATGTACAAAAAAATTCGTTTATATATACATATGCAGGACAACCATACATCCTCCAAAAAGACGTACAAAAAGAGAAAGGAAAATTTCCTAGACTAAGAAGGAGGGACACCCTTGTCACTCAGCCCGCTCACTCTAGCCATGTCGCTCGAGAGACTCGCCCTCCTATTGCAACACCTCATCAGCACCCTTTCAGGGCCCGGTCTGTCCTGAAGACATCCCTGCATGATGCAAGTGGGAAAAATCATAAGTTTTATAGTCTGGGATAAGTAATCATGAAGTAGAAGTAAAATGACGAGATAGCTATGGTAAGGTTGCGTGGTTCACCAAGCCCCTCGAGATCCAAACCATCTTCATCGTCCTCATCCTCTGCCAGCAGTTCATATCCCTTGGTGATGGCCTTGCTCTCTTCCACCATGAATTGACGTTTCACCATTCCTACATCATACACGGCACCTTCCTCCTACGCAACCGCAGCCTTTGTCTCCTTAATCAACCGAGCATGGATTCCTACCATCACCTGGGGATAGTCGTCCATCTACCGAAGGTTTCCCTGTTTCCAGAACATGTAATAAGTGTCGTTCAACATCTGGTTAACCGTTTCACAAAAGTTGCTAGACTTTTCGACTTCGGTCTGGAGGGACACCAACTTATTCATGTACTGTTTCTTGTCCTTCCTCAACCGAGCCTGCTCTGCCTTCATCATATCTATCTCAGCCTTGTATAAGTCCTTTTCCTTTCGCCACTCGCCCTAAGACTTCTGCAGCTCAACCATGACTTCCTGCGGCATCTTACCCTTAAGAGAGCGAATCCGCTCTAGATCCTTCTACCGAGCTTCGTCCACTGAACTGATAGCCTCATCGATCTATGCCTTGCATATGTCAGCAGCCTCTCTCATCTCTTCTTTCTTGGCCCTCTTTATCTCGGCTGCACGAGACACTACAACCGCCTCCAACTTCACATCCTTCTCCATGAGCGCTTTACAAAGATCCTCCACCTCCAAGCGTGACCGTACATTAGCGCTGACCACTTCCTCACAGGCCTTAGCTAGGCGGGATTGATAATCGACAATTTTTCTGGTCTCATCAGTAATCTGGACAATTCTCGTTGTCAGGTTGGCGAAGTCAAGAGTTTTTGCCTCATCCAAGATCCGGACCAATAGATTTCGAGGTAGAAGGAACTCGGTATCAGAGTCTGCTGGATGATGCCTTGCGTAGCCAAGGTTAATATCAGGGTGACCCTCAAAGGGATTCCTCACCGGCGGTTGAAAATCTGAGAAGTAGGTATCGTCATATTCTTCTCCTAAATCGTCAGGCACTTCATGCACTTCAGGACCAGTTGGATTTTGGCGATGGCGATGAGAAGAAGTTTGATAACCAGGGGAGGCAGCATCCTTATCTGGAGACCTTGCGCGTTTCTAGGACGTTTCGTGGCTTTCTGCTCTGCTCAAGCCTGACGGAGTTTCTTCAACATTCCCTTGCATATTTTTTTCCTTTTTAGAGACCATCTTAGAAGAAGCGGAAACTCCTTTCATCCGTTTGAACTGTTCAAGCTGCCGAGGCATTTCATTCCTCTTTGGTTTTATTCTTTTTCATGCAAAGCGAATAACAACTTTAGAGCAAAGAAACGGAGAAAGCATAAACAAAACATGCAAGACACTGGAACACTATGAGCTACTAAAAACCCTTAGTGGAGACTGTATCAAGAGGTCGGGACGGGGTCTCACTCAAGTAGGGAATACATTGGGATGGGACTCCACTCGGAGGAAGAAGAACACACGACGACCGAGCTTCATTGGATTGAGGAGCAAGTGGAGAGCCGTCAAAAAACAAAAAATTCTCATGAAGTACCCCAAAATCCATACAGAAATCAAAAGTACTTGGGGAAAGCCCGGATGCTTTGCTAATTCTCGTTCTGCTTTGCACTGGAAGAAATGACATTTCAACCAAGTCACCAATAGCTACATTCTCTTGAGGGGAGTCAGTGACAAGAGTTGGCCCTGGGGCCGGCTCAAGTTGATCTAACTGCTCGGGCCACTCCCGCACAGCCTCAGCATTCTTCAAGGGAGTCGCACCCAAGCCTTCGCTACCAATAATCTCCATATCTTAATAAGCATGAGCCTCCGATTCTGTTGCCTCAGAATCTCCCTTCGACCCTTCCTCCTCCTCACTGTCTCCCTCCAAGCAAGAACCTTCCTCGTCGTCAGGAGAAGGAGCATCCCGTATGCCCAAAGATTTCCCCGAACGGGGTGGACTAACTACGCTCTTCTTACGCCTCATCTTCTTCGGGACTCCAGCCCCGTCACCCTCTTCCTCCGGATCCTTGCTTTTGTCCCCATCTCCCCCTTCTCCTTCGGCTCCCGCTGCTTTGTCGACTGATCTTGGCCTGATCTTGAACACGGATTGACCAGTGCCGATTAAGTTGTAAAATTGAAGGGCTTTATAGCGGAGTAAGAACGAGGCTTCCCTCTTAGACTCCAGGATACATAGTATTTCCTTAGCCATCTTTTTCAAACCCTCGTCCTCTGCTGCCTTCACGCAACCTAAAAAATATAGAGCATTAAGGAACCAAGTCGACAAAGAACTTAGAAAAAAGTATATTTGAGACTTACACCCAGAAGTGAAAGCATGTTAAGGAACGACATCATCACGTACAAAGAAGTACTCCTTCTTGAACATGCTAAACTTCAAGTATAAATCAAGAACTGGCTTGAATTTGTGGGCTAACTCTAAGCTGATGAAGGGGCTCCCCTTTCGATAACTCCTTACATTGTACAAGTATCTGATCTCTCTATGGGCAAGGGGCTTATGATAGCGCTTCACGAATATCAGATATAAGCATGTCAGGATCGCGTAAGTATTCGGTTGAAGCTACAAGGGAGCGACTTTCAAGTAAACCACAAAACCGGCGATCCAATTAGTGAGTGGAGGAATTGCATCGCACATACAGTGATACTTACTGTATGCCATGCATCCACCTGGGGGCGAGCGGGCTCTGTCATTCAGGTCGGGTAGTATCATGTCTCGACGAACAAGCCTGAACATCGTTGCTATGGAGTTAAGCTTTTCTATTGTCAGCACGCTTAGGTAAAACTCAAAAGGCCTTACCAGTGTCTGGTTGGGGGCATCGCCCTCCTCGAGAGAATATGTAGAGCTGGGTTGTCTCTGAAGATTGGCAGGAACATCAGAAGAAGAAGCGCCAGCCCCGGCAAGCTATGATGATGCATGCTTGGATCGAAGCTCACGATAGTCGACATTTTCCTGCACAAAGGAATGAAAGATAGGCATAAGTCCAATAGATGTGCAATCATAAATGGAAGTTAAAACACTCATGGAAAGCATCCTACCGTCTAGCTCGGTCAAAACCATACTCCTAACCCTACGAAACTCAAGCTACCAATTCAAGAATCTCCACCTTTGGCTCGGCATACCTACGAACCCTGTGCCCGGATTATCTAGTCCGGCATTACCCTGTCCCAAAAATCGAACGGCATCATAATGCTGAACCAAACCCACCGAACGGTAATTGTGTTGACTCAAAGCTCGCCCTCCTACAGCCAAAACCATGCACACAAACATATATCATCCCCTAGCAGAGTTAGGTAATTCTATTTTATAACCAAAAGGAAGTCCTAGAAACATTTGGTGGGTTGAAGGGCGGTAATTGGAGGGCGATGATAGATGCATGATACCTGCATCTTACTAGCAATACTTGGGGGGTGATAGATGCATCTTACCTGCATCTTACTACAATCATCACTTTAAATATCTTGATTCAGCTACCTGGGCACATGCTTGCCCAAAGCTCCTACCTAAACTACCATTCTTCTCCACTCCCGATCTAGTCTTCAACCTCGCACAACCGATGGACCCACAATTAGTGCAAAAGTACCCAAATTCCACCGTGCACGAGTTTCTCCATCACTCTCTAAAAACCCCCTCGCTCACTTCCTCTTCTTAATTCGAAGCAACAGCCATTCACACTGACAACACATACCACAAACCCTAAACCTTAAAACCTAGGGATGGAAATTGAAGTAGAAGACATTACCTCGAGTGATGGAGAAGCTGAAGTATCAAGTGTTCAGGCAATAAAAGCTGCGATTGATTTGAAGAAAGTTAAAGAAAATCTAGATAAATAAAAGAAGGAGAATCAGAAGAGAGGAGCGGTATTTGTTTGTACCAAAATTGGGCATAACACTCTACGAATGTGTTTGAAGAGATAAAATGAAGAATATAATGGAAAATGAGGAAGATCTAACACACACACCAATCGATAAACATGAAAAACACACAGAAACACACAAATTTAGAGTGGTTCGGCGTATGGCCTACGTCCACTATGAACTCGTTGACATTTATTTATTTTTGCTTGCTGTTTACAAAGAGTTACAACAGTACAATTCGAGTACAATAGTAATTTCAGCAGAGTCTGGACGTAAAAGAGCCAAAAGTCCTTTTTCAGTAGGTCCTAGGCTGCCATTTATAGGCGTAAGCAGCAAATATCTCGCCCAAATCTCGGAAGACCTCATCTCTTACGTGAGTGGGCACACGCGATCGATCCCTGGCTGTTTGGACTCGATCCATGATTGATACGAATGAAATTCTTATCGATCAAGGTTTAGTCCAATCGAGTCGAGATCGATCATGAACATTCCTAAGGTTGCACGCAAGCCCCTGTGAAAATTTGGTAGCATTTGGACTTGTAGATCTCGAGTTATGATCGATGCAAGTTTGAATTTGTCGAAGGTTGCTAAGTTCGCATCACTTCTGTTCGCGTCACTTCTATGCACGTGATGACCGATGATGTGGCACTAACTTTTAGGATCGATCCACTTTTTATGCCGAGTGACCGGGTCATCCACTTAACTATGCCTTCTTCGTATCGATTATGTGAAGCTCTGTTCGTATCGATCATTTCACAAATCCATATCGATGAATTAGAGGCCGTTTCGTATCGCTCATTGAATGCATTCTTCGTATCGACTATCTGGCGATATGTTTCGTGTCGATGGAAGGGAATCGATACGAGATGAATGGGTGGCAACCGATACGAAATGAATGGGGGGCGATCGATATGAAATGGACGTTTGTCAAGGAATGATGGATACAAAGGGGAGTGATATTTGATGGATTCGAATAGAGCTTCATTGCAAGGTGATGGATACAAATTGAGGCTTGTGGACCGATGGTTACAAAATGGATCGATGCATAATAGATGGATACGAAATGGATCGATGCTTTTCACAGAATTTGATTCATCCATAAATTGAGTATAGAAACTCCGATCGACTTGAAATTTGAAATGTTGGCTTTCATAGCTTTGCTTGTCGTGTTATATCAATTGTAGCTTGATCCGGACTCGGGCAAAGTTTATCAGTATCCATAGTAGGCCTATGTACAATCGATCTCCGGAAAGGACCTTCTTCAGTTTTCGGCCAATTCCTTGGTATCACGGCCTTGCCAAAAAGCGGGATAACATTTGCCCCCCAAAGTACATCTTGTGAGGACATGACATGCTTTGAAAAGCTGCAATCTTTATTCTGAAAGGTTCTATCTGACTTGTTGATCGGTTGTTGTCTTTTCGTTGAAAGATGCAACCTCTGATTGACCTTCAGTAATGCAAATAACTAATTATTGACTGTCGATTGTTGTACTGTGCACAGTTGTAACTGAGTATTGAAGGATAGCAATTTGTTATTTTTTGTAATCGCCATCAGGTGAGCATTTAACTCCTTGTGAGTTTTGAAAATTGGATGTTAGTCCGTCATACATGTACGTATGTTAACCTGAACCCAGTCAACGTTAGCATGTTCACGAGCCATTGTCAGTTTTCTCTTATTGAATTCTGTATCGATCCTCTCTTGAATCGATGTGAAATTCGAGTTGTAACAACGCTTGATGGTTGTTTTGGAGTTTCTCTTCGTATCTATCCTCTCTTGGATCGAGTTTAAATGTTTGAATGCACGCTTCGTATTGATGGGATTCGCACTAATGGATATGAAATAAACGTTTTGTATCAATGGAGTCATGCGGTTCTAGTGCAATCTCACTATTCCTTTCGTATCAATGCACGGATGGATATGAATCAGTTGGATACGCTTGTGTTGATGAATACGAAGTTCCGCTTTCGTATCGATAGAGGTAACCGGTTATCTCGGTATAACAACTGGGATATAAAGTGTCTTTTCCCCTTGGGTATGAACTAATATAAATGCTTTCTGGACTTAGAAAAATTTCACTTGCTATCATTTTATTTTCTGCCTTTGTATCGATAGAGCACTCGAGAAACAAGAACTGTCTTCATCCCCAAATTGAATAAACCTTCATTTCTTCGAACCGATTGTTTAAATTAGGTAACTAACCAATCAATTCCACTCTAAAATGACGAGACATGAGTTTGAATGCCAATTCGTCCAAAGTCGTGGCTGATTCCGGTAATGTTGATACCAGAGTTGGGTCGGAGCAAGGTGAGGAAGGAGTAATGGCATTTAAACAGCTTGGGGAAGAAGGCCTACTATGAATACAAAGGGAATGCTGCAACGTTAGGAAGTAGCTTGTATCGATCTGGAAACACTAGAAGTTCGTATCGATCTAGAAATGTTGAATGGAAGGGTGAGATTTGTATTGATTGAGAATGGTAGGAGTTCGTACCGGTCTGGAGCGATCAATACGAAGACTAGGCCGTGTGATCGATACGAAGTCCTGGACCTGGTGATCGATACGAAGACCAGGTCGATGATCGATACGAAGTCGACGGTTTTGGATCGATACGAAGTTGAGCTTCTGTTGAATGATCCAAGTTTTAACTTTGATGGATACGAAATCTTGTGTATATTCGAATCTGACTCCGACGAGCTTCAGCCTTACATATGGACTTAACTTTTAAACTACATATTTGACTGCCCTTCGAAGCTTGTCGATGGAACTATAACTTGAAAACCTTAACGAACTTTTGCGTGGATCGTTCTCCGAAGTCTGAATTGCACGGTTGTGACAGTCAACGATGATAGTCGCTCCGGTCGAATCTTGAGATCATACTGTTTGAACATTTTCTCAAATTCTATATAATCTTAATTATTATGTAGCACTGCACTGCACAACACATTCATGCACTTCACACATGGGAACACACAGGCTTATTATCATCTAATGATGGTTTTTACTGAGTTGATTAGATATGGAACCTGGGAGTTCACAGCAGGAGGAGGCTTAAAGTTCACCTCCTCCGATAATAGAGATGCCGACCATTGTGGCTGAAGTTCTAGGTCCAGCTCCGGACGAGTTACGGGGAGTAATCTTTGTTGGTAATCCTCAAGATTCTGTACCATCTATTGTCTCCGAAGATATGTTGGGCAGAATCTACTTAAGACACGGTCTATCGTTAGATGACGTTCTACTACCAGGACCGAATGATAGGCCACATATTCCCTCAGAAGGGTTTACCGCCTTTAACAGACATTCGTGCACAGGTGGAACACTCCCTCCATTTAACCAATACATCCGGGAGTTGTTATCTTACTTTGGAATCGCTCCGTCATAGTTGCATCCAAATGGATATGCATTGTTGAACAGTTTATTCATTGTCTTTATGGAGCATCTCTTGCGCCCCCCGACTCCAGAGGAAGTCAGATTCTTGTTCAATGTCAAGAGTCGGGGAGATAACCCCTCATTCATATTCCTTCAGGTAGTCAAGAATTGTCAAGTTGTGACTGGATCCTGGACCAGACTTTGCTACTTCAAGACCGAATGGTTCTATGTTCGGTGCCGCCAGGGTTCGCTAGTCGGTGGTTAGTTAGACATAAGTGCCTCAACTTCTTTGGTGACTAATAAGGTAGTTGTACTCGATGTTGAGTCTAACATTTTCTTTCTTTTACAGCCGCAATTCCACGACACGAAGGAGCCCACTTTGAAGAAATAGTGCGGATTCTTCAGGAGGTGCCTGGTGAGATGGGAGAGATTGACTCGGTGCTTACAGACGAAAATTTGAGTGCCATTGGGCTAATCGACCGAGACCAAAGCATAAGAATTGAGGGATCTCTAAGAGTAGTCCCGGAAAGACGGGCTAAGCGTAGGGCACCCAAGATTGCAATAGTTAAGCGGGGTGATGAAGAGGATATGCCCATCAAAGATGAACCCGTCGGGCCCCTAGATAGTCTACGACATTCAGAAGGAAAGAGGAGAGGCAAGGCAATTGATCATAAACTTCATAAGTCTTCAAGATGGAAATCTGTGGTCATGCCTTTACCGGCCACCAGTGTTATTATATCGGAGGCTCCTCCCCCACAAATGGAGAATCCCTTCGAAGGACTCGCTGATATTCCAATTCCGGACTATGTGTCTCTCCAACAAGACACCAGATTGGAAGGGCTCCACAGCGCTTTAGATTTAGGTGAGTCACTTCCTATTAGTATGGCCGACACAACCGGTTAGTCGGGGGGTTTTTCATATACATACATACACTTTCACGACACTACATGATTTCCAATCATAAGTTATTCAATTCTGGAGATTACTAACTCTGCTTCTCTTTTTTATTTACAGATACCATGACAAGGCGGGAATCCATGCTCGGTAGCCTTCGCTCAGCACGCCAGTCATCTAGTTCATACTATGAGTCATGCAGAAAGGAGGCTGATAGAGACCGCGATCGCGGTTATTCTAGCCAGGAGCATTATGAAAGGTATATGGATAAAGATAGGGAGTACAGGCGCCGCTCCTAGTCACGCTCTCCACCACCCAGAGGTCCAACACAACCTTCGGGTTCTGCCAAACAAATCCATGAATCCTCATGTCAAACACCACCTTCTCGAATACCAAGACCTGATCAACAGCGTCGAAGGTCTGAAACGGAAACTCCTGCTGTTATTGAGCAAGCTATCACAGAGCCTACCGGGGAAGGGGCGATCAGAATTGCTAAGCTGAAAAAGTACTTTCCAAATATCTATTTTGATGGCTTCGTCTTTCCTCCGCACTTAAAGAAAATTCATGTCGGGGCAGAACAAACAATGCATGATTACATTCACGATGTCTATAGCCAATACCAGGAATGGATGAAGACCGCAGACAATGTATCAACTGTAGCCTTTGAGCGAGCGAAGACAATTGAAAAATTAGGGACCGATCTCGCTCAGAAAGACCGCATAGTCCAGGTGCTTAACGATGAGAATGAGTCTGCGAGAAACTCAAAGACAGAGGCTAATAAAAAGGCTGATGAGGCAACTCGGTGGATGGATGAGATAAGGCGGACACACTTAGCCCTGGTTGAGGAGATGGGTCATCGGACCACCACAGTCATGGCCGAACGTCACGGAGCGCTTAAAGAGCTTGAAGAGCTTAAAGCCAAAAATTTTGAAATCGTCAAAGAGAAAGACAATGCGAATGAAGACGCCCAGGAAGCATGTGAACAGGCCGTGGTGCTTAAGGATGAAAGGGATGCAAAAACGCTCAAAGTCCAGGAAGCCGAAACCAGGGTTGAAAATGAAGTAAAAGAGGCGGAGGCCAGGTTAGAGACTGACATCGACGATCTTCTTATCACATACAATGCCAACGCCTTGAAGCATCAAAATCTGACCTGGCTCAAAAACTACCCATCACACCTATATAATGCTTGATGCCGCTTGGTGGAAGATGAAAAGGCAGAGCATCAAGCTGAATCCATTGATGAATTTGAACTGGAGAATCAGATGCTGAGTGAGGAAGAAAGAAAAGTTATCCACGACATCACTATCACATTCGAGAAGGAGAAACTCGCTACTCAGCATTCAGAAGCTGGAGAAGGTTGTGGTGTTGAGCACCATGATGCGGGTCCCGAGACTCTTGTGCCAACCCTGTTCGAACCTACGTGTGTAGTTGATCCTCAAACTATCCCTGCATACAATCCTGATCAACCACAGTTATCTCTAGCTCGCGAGTACGTCTCTGAAGCTATTCCGCCACCCGCGAGCCAATCTGAGGAAGGTATTCTGACATTTCTTATGCTCACTCAAAGTCGGAAGCGTTGCTTGAAGTAATCACGAAAAACTTTTTCTTTGTCTCTATTCAGTGATAGGAGCTGCACAGGTCGTGCCCTCTGCGGCCCAAGAGTTGTGTCATGAGCAGGAGGCCCTTATGATAGAAGCAACCACCACTACGACCACTGCACCAATCGATGGAGCAGAGTGGAGCATGTTTACTTTTGATGAGAAGATGATGGAGGAACTTCTTGGTCACCAAATCTATCCTTTTACCAATCTGTCGTTTGTTATGAGCGGAGGTGCACCCGCGGTTAGCTCCTCGAGCCCAACTGCCAGTATCCCCGCAAATGCCCAAACACTTCATGAAGAAGAAATAATAGCCGAGATCAATCCTGAGATGGAAGCGGCCGCGCAGGCTAGCGGTATTGGAGGTGGGATGGCGGGCCCTGGTCCATCCCCTCTACGAATGATTTCTCCGGGAGGCACGGATGTTGACACTGGTGTGCCTCCCCCGTCTTCCAATATCGATCCTATCCCTCCGACACCGCCTTCAGAGAATATTCCAATTCATGTGAGTTCGGAGGAAGAAGTCACCATAATTCCCCCGGTGGGAGACAAACCACCAAAAGGTAAGGGTTCGAAGAGGCATCCAAGTGGCAGCTCCAACGGGTCAACGCCGAGGGGGAAGAAGAAGAAAGTGAAAGAATAGGCATGTCTTTTTGCCTCATTTTTGGTAGATAGATAGGAATTTCTTTTTACTTTTTGTAGTCCGTGTATAGATGCTGGTTCAGCCCCTGCTAGTAGGATTTTTTGGAACAATTTTGTACTTATCCTTCTCTTCCAAAGAATAGGTGAAATAAAATTTCATTTTGTCTTCAGCACAGTTTGCATTTATTTCTCTTAAGTATTTCAGCATTCGAACTTCCATTCAATGTACTTGTGGAGTCTTAGCCTTCAAATCGGACACGGGTTTAGTCACTAACTTCTGGAGTCAGCTACGGTTCACGATCGAACGTAAGGTCGAATTCCAACACTGCACCGTCTCAATCAATAGTTGGTACTTAAGTCCTGCCCCTAGTTTCGGTGATGGATTGAAAAGATTGATCCTCAATCGCTCTTCGCCTTTAATACATCGAGCTTAACTTCGTTGAATCAAGACTGAAAGAAGATGAGTTCGGGTGGTCGAATCACACCTACTCATCCTTTGTTGGTTGCATCAACGCTCTGGGGATTACACTTGCTCGTCGACGGTCGGTTACGACCGCGTAAGATTTAGAGATATGTTCGGGCTCCGGGGACTTAAGTTACTTTATGGGCAGTCAGCCACACCTATTTGATATTAAGAGTTTCGTCTCCACTCTGGGGACTTAGACTGATTCGTGGGTGGTCAGTCACACCCACTTTGCATTTATACTCCGGCCCGCACTCCAGGGGTTCGGAGTTGTCCTATGGGTGGTCGATTCACACCTGGCTTGTGTTTAAACTCCAATCTGCACTATGGGGATTTAGAGTTAGTCGATGTTTATACTCTAGTCCACACTCTAGGGGCTTAGAGTTAGTTGACGTTTATACTCTAGTTCACACTCTGGGAATCTGGAGTTAGTTAATGGACGGTCAATCACATATGTTATGAGTTTCAGAATTTCGTTCGCGCTCTAGGAACGACGGATGTATCAGGATCGTGGATGGTCGAATCACATCCACCCTGAGTTAACAAGTGAAGTCGTTAGATGGACGGGCCCATCCTCCTCGAACTTGGTTTGAGTACGGGCGAAGTCGTTAGGTGGACGGATCCACCCTCTTCGAGCCCGTATTAGTAAGTTTATACTCCAGTTCACACTCTGGTTGTAACTTCTTCATATTGACTCGGATCTTGACAAGTTATATATGGAAATTGATCAAAAAATCATCACGAACATAATTGTATAAGTTTCGAGGCCATATTCTGACAATTACAAATTTTTTTTTTCACTATTCATCGTTATTAGATTATTTAATTATAAACATGCGGGGTGTTACAATCATTGTTCTCTCTCTTCGAATCCAGCAAACGACGCTAAATCCAACCACTTCGTTCTAAAGTCTCATCCGCGTGGATAGTTGTTAAAGTGGTTCCAATATTGACAGTGAGTATGCCTATAAGAGGCCCCGGCCTCTTTAACAACCAAATGTCGTTTTACACACCGGTTGATCTTTTACATTTCAAAATTGATTTTACTTTAAATCAAAATATCATGTTCGCGTCAAAATATCATTTATTTCAATATCAACCAATTTATTTAAATATGTCAATTTCGCTTGAAAGTCATCTTCACTCCAATATCTAAATTTCGCTTCCAAAATCGTTTCGAATTTCAACTTAGTTTATAACTTCATTTAACCCAATTCACATTTAAATCAATGAGTTCATTCCCACTTTGACCAGTTTAGAAAATAGTTTGAATAATTTTTAAATAGTTCAAAATAGTTAGAATAGTTTGATAAAATGTTTTGATTATTGAAAATGGTTTATATAGTAAAATAGCTTGGAAAATCCGAATAATTTAAATATTTAAAAAATAGATTTTAAACAGTTTATATCAGAATAATTTATTTTGAAAAATAATTTCAAATCAAACTGTCTCTTTCCATTTCAACAAATCTAGACCCAAGTCCAAATTTCAATCAACTGACTAAATTTCAATTATTCTAATTCAAATCATTTTCAATTTCAATTTAATTCAAATCGAATTAAGCCCGTTTTCAATTCGAATTGACTTCGATTCCAATTTCAATTCAAATCAATTTCAATTTCGATTTAAAATTAATTCAATTTTGATTTCAAATTAATTCAATTTCGCTTCCAATTCCAATTAATTTCAATTTCAATTCTAATTTGAATTAATTTCAATTCAATTCTCAATTTTAAACCATTTCAATTATATCAATTTCGAGTTCGATTTCAAAATATCGATTTAAAATCATTTAAATCAAATTTAACTTCAATGTTCGATTCAATATTCAAATCTTTAAAATAATTCAATTTCTAGCCAAATTTAGAAATATCCATTTATATCAGTTTTACTTAAATAAATTCAAAGTTCAAGTAAAAGTTCAAACTTTTTAAAACAATTCAATTTCAATAATTCAAGTCACATGTCGATTTTACTTCACATTTCAAAGTAAATTCTTAAAACAATTTCTTTTCCAATTTTGTTTCAACCTTTCAAGACTCGAATTTGAAATTAATTCAATACTCATAAACTCAATTTTTATTTCTTTAAATCAAAATCGCTAAATAGATTCAAATTCAAGAATTTAAAACCATTTAATTTAACCAATCTGGTGTCTGTATATAATTTTCTATCCTATGGTCAATTGATCGGCTATTTCAATTTTCAATTTCAGGGATGGATATATATCATTTCAATCCAAAATAAATGTCATGGGTATATATCATTTCAACATATTTCCTAATTTATTCGAAATAATTCAAATAACAGTTTATATGATGTCAATAATATCCAGGGTGATAACATAATATATAAAAATAAATAAACACCCAATCAATCCAACCAATAAGCATTCATCACAACCAACATCCAAACAGTCAAAATATCACAACAATTAACTAGTTATCAATATCGGGTGTTTAACTAGAAATTTAATTTTAATTCATTTAACTGTCAATTTAAATTTCAATCAGTTCAAATCATATATCCATTAATTGTCAATTCAATTACTAACCAACAACCAATAAAATTAAATTACTTCATGATATCAATTTAACGAACATAAAATATTTTAGTACTTTGTGAGCGTTATAAAATGCTCACCTTTATTTGAAACTGAAAAATTTGTAGAGTCAAATAAATGCCAATCCAATTTCATACCGTAGACAATGTCGATACGATTCCAACGCAACTCATTTCACTCGAATTGGACCTCGCACAAAAAAGATACGAATTTAATTAGCATTCGATTTTATTAAAAATTAATTAACAAACTAAATTAAAATTAAACTACACTCATCCTCCTCGTTCACGCGATTCCCAGGTCAACGCTCATGCTCGAGAAACCCAAGTCGCACGCGATTTCCTCTCGACGCACGCCACCACGAAGCCTCGGCCATCGATCATACACCATCGTTCGACTCGCCCCAGCCACCTCCAACGTCGCCAGAAGCATCGGAGCCTCCGCTGCCACAGCTCCCCAACATCGCGCGCATGAACATCAATGTGCCATTAACCCTAAACTACAACGAACCCTCTCCACCTGCATCTCCAATCGAGCACGCGTCTCCATCTTTCCTAGGCTTGAGTCGCAACTGGCGTTTATCATTTTTTTCTCTTCGATCTGTTGAAATTTTGAAATGAAAGTAGGGAAGTACGAGGAAGATTGATAGGTAGGCGGGTGTACGAAATGTTGGAGGAGATTATATATATATATATATATATATATATATATATATATATATTATAACTAAAAAATATCTGACCTATAACGTCCGAAATTCTCGAGCTCCAAACAAGGCGTGTCGTCTGGCGTTCTATATGTTATACCTTTATTCCGAACACAATGAAACTAGTTTCCAAAGCCAATTCCATCGTATTCCAAAGATAGCATTTCAAAATCAAATTATTTTAATTAAATTCCTTTAATTGATTTCTATGCGTTTCAATCTTGCACGGCCAAATGATAAGTCTGATCGCTATGAAACTTGAAATCTTATAATGATTCACTATTACGGATCCGATGAAACTGGTTTCGTCGAAATATGAGATAATGGCCAAAATGGCTATTTTCACACGTTAATTAAAACAAGTACTTTCCAAAATTAATTTAATCATCTTTAAATTCAATTTTAGAAGTTAACAATCTTCATTCTTGTTTAAATAAAATTTAAATCGACTTTCGAAATCATTTTCATTCATATTAAATCTAGAATTCAACTATTTAAATGATTCTAATATTAAATTTAAACAATTTAGTTATCCAATAAATCATCATATTTTAAATATAAGTTATTTAACTTATAAAATTTACTTTTAATCGAATTCAAGTAATAAAACAACTACTTTCGTTTTACTATAACTCAACATTTATTATTAGATTCATGCTATAGATTATAAACACGTTCAATACTTAGGATTTCCTTTCAATACATTTTTTTCAAGGCAAGCATATTTGGCTGGTCCCCTACCAGTTTATTGCAGATAAAAAAGGAAAAATGATTATGAACATGCTCATAACCATAAAACAAAACTAAAAACAACACAAAGGAAAAGACAAAGAAGACTAAAAGGAGAAAACAGAAAAAATAAACAAAACAAACACAGAAATAGATGGGCTGACACTAAACCTAGGATCCAATTTGATGATTACTGAATTCATACTGGCTAGCATTCATTCCATACATAATTTCATTCTTGAGAGATGTCCATAGCTGCT
This sequence comes from Allium fistulosum, assembly GCA_030737815.1. Taxonomy (NCBI): domain Eukaryota; kingdom Viridiplantae; phylum Streptophyta; class Magnoliopsida; order Asparagales; family Amaryllidaceae; genus Allium; species Allium fistulosum. The sequence goes on from CM060901.1 coordinate 157,281,223, forward strand.
CTATACTCTTGCTCTTGTTATCAAAACAACGTGCATTCCTTTTCGCCCACACTAATTCATATATTTCTTTAAGATGAAAAAATATAGAGCTCTTTCTTCTTTCCTCCTCCTTGTTGCCTTTCTTATCATGTCCCATTCAACTACTGAAACTCCATGTACATGATTATTGCTGTTTTTTCTCACGAGTCTGACCCATAAGCACATCGGATATGTGCACACAAAATACAGATGCTCAACACTTACTTCCTGCATTTTATAGAAAACACACAGGGGATCAACATTCATACTATAATATTTAATCTTACTCTTAGTCAAAAGGGCATTCATTTTGATCTTCCATATCAGTAAATTCTCTCTGGCAGTTGAGAATCTGCACCATATAACTTTATGCCACTCAAATCTTGGATTGTTGCTTAAGTTTGAGAGAAGAGCATAGACCATAGAGATAGAATGTGGCCTACCATCCTAAAGCAAAGTGTTAGCAGTTGCTGGGGGATGAGTGTTTCCTCGAGCTCTATTACAAACTGCCCTAATTTCTTGGTTACTGGTATATGGTAGAAGAAGCAAGCCTTCTACCAAGTGATCAATTGCTAATTCTGTTCTACTGACACCAGACTAGATAATTTGATGGGGAGCAAATATTTTTCCAAGTATTATGCCATTGTCCATCCATGGATCATCCCAGAAACTCTTAGAACTAGTTTGAGAGAGAGAGAATTTAATGAATGAGGAGAAGGTGGACCTCAAGCCCAGTAACTTTCTCCAGGTCCAGCTGCTGTTCTTGGGGACTTCCATAGTTTAGAATTTCCTCCAACCTATATTGTACTTTTTAGTCCATTCAATCCATAAACCGTCTTTACCACAAAGCAAGGCATTGAAATGAAAACTGAAGGCTATTTTGTTTCATAAGACCATGTTAAATATTCCAAGCTCTCCTTTATTTTTTGGCAGCTCAATTTTATCAAAGGAGCAAGGGACTATTTTCATTAAGTGAATTGACCCAGTCCAAAAGAATCTCAACATTGCAATTCTCACCATTTTCTAATTGCTAAATCTTCAAAAAAAAAATTTCAAAATTTTATTCAAGTTTATGTTCAATAAACTACATTAATAAATCATTAAATTCTATTTCTAACTATTTTATTCAATAACCATATTAAATTTAATAATTTAAAATAGTTAAAAATATGGGTCATTATAGGATCGGCTTGCTTTATGGAGGAGGGATTGGCATACTCCATAAAGGAAGAATCGACATGCTCAATATAGAGGGATCGGCATATTTCCACCCATAAAGGAAGGGTCAAATTGCTTTATTGGTATATGGATTGGCAAACTTCATTGAATAGGGTCCGGCATGCATTGAAGTCCATTGGTATTCTTGCATTCAACAATCAATAAATCGAGCTCTATTGATCCAAATTATATGAAAATTAGAGGTTAAACATATTACAGTATGTAGAAGCCACCATAGGAATCGCTGCCAAAAAATCAACCAAATGAAGGGATCGGTACTGATCCCTCCTCGTTGGGTGTTAGGCCTAGCGACTCCTATGGTGGGCCCATATGGATAAGAAGGTCCTATAGCCGAAGTTTCAGAGATATTGGCGGTCGCCTTCACCTATAAATACAGTAGGCATGGCGTAAGAAAAGGGGGCTTCTTTCTACTTCTCTTTATCTTCATTCTGCTCCTCTTCATCTTCTATTTACGCTATACTCCACCATTTTTATTCTTGAATTTCATGGATTTATACCTGTAATCAGCAGTATAAACTAATAAAAGGAAAATCTTTGAAGTGAACATAGGTCGGAGTTTGTCGAACCATAATAAACACGTGTCTCTATTTATTTGCTTTCTAATAGTTTTAATTTTGTTCTTCACTTATTTATCTTCATACTTCTGTGATTGGATTGGATATTGGTGCTTTCATACAACTGGGTGTTGGTGGTCAATTTTGATGCTAACATTTTGGTACTTTCACTAAGAAGACTTGCATAAGAGGATTTGGAAGCTAGGATCTTAGATTTGGAAGCTTGGATATTTGGAACTAGAAGGTAATGACTAGGCAATCAATAGGGAGAGTGCTACAAGAAAGGAGCCACCATGGAGGGAGTCAGGAGGCTACCTCCGGAGCTGGAGCTAATCAAGCATCAATCTACATCACCAGGGATGAAACAGAAACAATGATGGATGCTATATAGGAGAGGATGCTGAAAAGGAAGGAGGAGATGATGCAGAATTTACTCCAACGGGATAGACAAGCTAGAGCACAGAATCTAAGAGTTGAAGCAACAGGAATCACTGGAAATCAGAACTGGGAACATGAAAATGGAGCCAATAGACAAAGAAATAGAACAGAGCAACCGGGGGCAGTCCCCTGCCATCCTAGAAGGCTCGACACTGATCCCTCCTGAGGGATCGGTACTTGTTATCTAGGTTTTTAACCCAGCAGGATCTAACAGGAGACAAAACAATCTCGTGTTATCAGAATGGTTCAGAACTTAACCAAAAATGCTAAGTCAAGGAATTAACGAGAGCCAAGCTATGTTACTAAGGCAACGACTAGGATCAACCTAACCAAGAGAGCAGCATTCTTTCAGCCCAATCAGCAGCTAAGCGCAAACAACTAGTAAATTGTCATAAAAACAGAACAACGACGACAGAAGACCATGGAAACATCCTAAACTCCAAAATCCAAAAAATATCCTAAGTGATTGGATCTCCAGTGACCCATACCATATGGGTCGCTAGCGAACCATGCCTATCTTTGAATCTTCAAATAAGCTAGCTAAGTAGGCAATAGAAATAGAGCCAAGTCACTAGCTCGCGTACGAGCCAAATCCATGGGTCGCCAGCGACCCATAGACCATGTGTCGCCAGTGACCCATGTTTTTGGCTCGGATCGCGAGCTAAACCCCTAAGCTCGTTCTATACCTACCCGCGAGCAGTTGATGAAGAGGCCTGGCCTAGAAGCTCTCTGGTCTCTATAAATACCAACCTACCTGCAACATAAAGGGGATCTTCTCCGAACTGGTTGCTGAAGCTCTGTTAAAAACCTTTTTCACTCTCTATCTCCCTCACAACAATCTCCAAAGTGATTAACTATGATTCTCAAGTGGATTCCAACTTTGGAGATTAAATCTAGCTAAGGATAATCAAAAGCCTTGTAATCAAACACTACTTGTAACATCAATTAGTCATAATAAAACTATAAAGTGGACGTAGGCTTCATTAACAGCCGAAACAACAATAAAAATTCCTTGTCTTCTTTCTTTTACTATTCTTTTCTATACCTATTATCTGTATTATTGCTCTGTCAGAATAGGGCTGGTGCTTTCAAAGTCAAACCAGGGTGTTGATCCATTTTTTGGGTCAACTTTTTGGTGCTTTAACTAAGAACTCCAACACAGGGTTTAGATCTAGCTATCTATGTTGGATCCCATAGGTCCAGAATTTAGATCCTTAATCTATGCTTAGAAGGTTTGTTGTTGGGAATAGAAGAGCCAACCAAGAAAGATCGAAGAAAAAGAAAGAAAACACATGCTAAGGTGATGGTACACTAGCGATCCATACCCTATGGATCGCTAGTGATCCAAGATGTTCGCTCGTGGGTCAATCAACCCCCAAACAAGGGTGCTTCGCCCTGGACCCCGACCAGCTGACCAGTCAGCAAGACCTTCATTTGGGTCGTTTGAAGGGGATATAATCAAAAGGATGCAATGGTAGAGCTCCAAGAATCATAACAGAGGAAAACGTTAACACTCCACCTACTGCAAAAGCACCGGCTACAACCCGAACTTAGGGGTGAATACCCCACGGAAGGATATAACGATGACTCTTTCGGCTCTGAGGATGAAAAACAATTTAAGGAAGACAAACTGGATGAAAATGCCAACGTGCAAAATGCTAGAAGAAGCTCTAAAACCCATGTCGTGGCACAGTGCTAAGCAATGGATGAGGAACTGTTACTCAAGCGGTACTCCTAGAGGCAGGAGAACCAAGAAGATATAATATAAACCGAGATCAATTACAAAGCAAAGCTCCCATGGTATATTATGAACACTCCCGACTGACCAGCTTGCAATCCTTTCATGGAGCTCCCATCGTCGAATCATGAATGGTCATCGTCAAAAATCATCAAAAATCTTCAAAATGGTCGTTGAAAAACATACTTTAGTCCTGACTCGAAGTCGAACTCTGGTAATCACCCATTTGACTCGAAGTAGACCTAGGAAATTCTGGCCCGAAATCAGACTAGGGTTAAACCGAGATTTTCTCCAAGCAAACATGCAAATGGCTCAAAGCAATGTTTGTCACCAACCCAGCACTTCAAATTCGATGACCCTAAGCGAATCATGTGCTGACTCCAAGAAATTGGCAAATTTTCTCGGGTCAGACTACAAGTAAAATACCATCAATCCATCAATGCTGATCCATCTTATTTTGCCCATAACTTGAATGTGCGAACTTCGAATGCCTTGAAATTTGGAATGCAATCTTGTGGGGGCCTTCTTTGTCGCCTCAGGCCGGTCTCACCTAGTTTGAAATTTTTTGGGATTGTCACTGATCCATGATCCCATCATAAGTGATTTGTCATTCAGTTTGCATTCCCAATCATTCAAGCGTAGACAATCATGCATATATCATTCTCAAGCATTATAAACAGCCGTAGCTTGAAAACAGACCGATCTGACAACGATTAGAGCATCTTCCAAAATGGAAACCCATTCACCGAAGCCGTTCAACATGCAGAATATCCAAGAAGTTTATCATGCTAACTATACCTTTTATACAACTGTACAACTGATTTGAAATTGTTTCTTTACAGGTATGACTAGCATATGGACGAAGCGAGGGCGAGGGATGTAGTCTGCTGCAAGGCCCTCGGGAATCGTTAAAGGATGAAATAACCTGCAGCCTTAAAAAATTCTATGGGAAGGAAAACCGGTTCTAAACACTAGAAGTAGTGCAATTGGAAGAAGGCAAACCTGATAGAGTGCCAAAGAACATACCAAACGGTGAAGGAGCTACAGGACCTCAGGGACCTTCTGCCCAAGCAAGGCTACTAAGCCCCAGTAGAAAAGCACCCCAGCTAATTGATGAAATCAAACGAAAAGATGATTATCAAATAACACTCTAGGCAACTAATAAATGAGACAACAACATAAAGCGATGCCTTCTCATCCATCCTTGTCTATCTCCTTTTCCAAATGAGTCGTGCTGGGACACTAGGGGCATTGCAGACAGCACGGCAAAAGAAATGTTTTTATGCCCTTGACTAGTCATGTCAATCACCCTTCTGAGAACCGGCGTTGCTGGTGGCGTCGAGATGTTTTGTCCAAAGGATCGTCGAACAAACAGATCCAACACCTTAGCCTAAAGGAACCGATAAAACTGTGTTCCCTCAAGCTGAATCCGAAAAATTCCTCTTGAAGTCGATTAATCATTGCTTTAAGACCACCAAGCCATCGGACACGCGACCCAAAACTCCTCTCGGAATCGATAAATTATCATTCCAAGGCCGTCTGGTCATCGGACATCCGACCACAAAAAACCCTTCGCAAATGTGAAAGTCTTTCATGAACTAATGCATCGTGAAGGTGAAACAGTAGATCAGCGGTCATCTGATCCAAAAAACCCTTTGCGAACGTGAAGGTCTTTCACGAACTAAAGCACCGTGAAGCTGAACCGATAGATCAGCTGTCATCTGATCTAAAAAAACCCTTCGCGAACGTGAAGGTATTTCACGAACTAAGCCGTCGTGAAGCAGAACCGGTAGATCAGCGGTTATCTGATCTAAAAAACCCTTTGCGAACATGAAGTTCATTCACAAACTAAAGCAATGTGAAGGTTAACCAGTAGATCAGCGGACATCTGATCCAAAAACCCTTCGCGAAGATGAAGGTCTTTCACGAACTAAAGTGTCGTGAAGGTGAACTGGTAGATCGACGGTCATCTGATCCAAAAAACCCTTCGCAAATGCAAAGGTCTTTCACGAACCAAAGCGTCATGTAGGTGAACCGGTAGATCAGCGGTCATCTGATCCAAAAACCCCTTCGCAAATGCGAAGGTCTTTCACAAACTAAAGCGTCATGAAGGTAAACCGGTAGATAAGTGGTAATCATATCCAAAAAAACCCTTTGCGAATGCGAAGGTCTTTCACTAACCAAAGCATCGTGAAGGTAAACCGGTAGATCAGCGGTCATCTGATCCAAAAACCCTTCGCAAATGGGAAGGTCTTTCACGAACTAAAGCATCGTGAAGGTGAACTGGTAGATCAACAAAATTTATGTATGACTGATATCCATGAAGGTAAACTGGAAGATCAGCAGTCATCTGATCCAGAGCTCCCCGAAGTCAACGAAGTCACTCTCCAGGGCAACAAATCAACAATCATATTAGTCACTCCGCAAACTTAATGGAATCACTTTCAACGAACAATGAGACAAATAGTGCTAAATTCCAGAGTTTCAAAGTCACTCAAAGAAACTAAGCCAAAACTGAATTGACCTTGTGACCAATCAGAGGCAAACTCGAATCAAGCCAAGATTCGGCACTTGGGAAAATCGCACCCACTGGACCAGTGGCAACCAAACGAGTTATAGAGAGACCATGGATACAGTTCAAGCACGCTAAAAGACCTACGGCATGAGGGGCACCGCACACACTTGAATAGCCATAAGAAAGGCCAAGACTAATCATACCACAGTTCTGTTATGCCCGATCAAAAATTCTAGCATTTTGACAACCGCGGACTTAATGACCTAGCTAGTGCAACAAACGAAATACTGGCATAATACTTGCCCACTTCTTTCCGACTACTATTTTACCGCTCTTGGTGACCAATTCCTCTTCCTCTTAGATGGTATGCGGTTAAAGACCCATTCTATAGAGGTAGTTTGGACTAAGAGCTAAGAGCTATGCCCTGAACTCCCATAGGAACTTTCTTCAATCCATCTTCATGCGGTCAGCTATAGATCTCTCCACCATGGCAGCCTTATCTATTTGGATGTGTAAATCTTCCAGGAACACGGAAGGATCATCCAACCCATGGTTACCCGAACCAAAAACTGTTTGGCCTCATGAACCAATAAAACTTTGTTCATGTAAGCAACCTACTGAGTCGACGGGGTCAAATCGACTCGAAAATCATTGTTTAGCTGCTTGGACCAGTCAAGCTACGCTCGAGTATGTTCCATCAACCCGCCAGGTCGACGGAAGCAAATCGACTGAAACCGTTGGATCGGCGGAACCCGATTTGTGCCTTCTAAGAAACGGTGATGCTCTGGCAGCATTGGGAAGGCAAAAACAAACACTCCTCACATTTCCTGAAGATAGGCAACACCGAAGAGTACAAAAAACAGCGTACTCCATAAGCCACACACTAACTTTCAAAATACCAACTCCTCACGTCGCCCGAAGGTAGGCAACACCGAGGAGTACCAAAAGCCGCGCATTTCTTAAGCCGCGCCAACACATACGCTCCTTACATTGCCCAAAGATAAGCGACACCGAGGTGCACGAAAAGCTGCGCATTTCATAAGCCATGCACTAACTTTCAAAGCCCAAACCCCTCACATTGTCCGAAGATAGGCAACACAGAGGAATATCAAAAGCCGCGCGCCCGTAGGCCGTGCACCAACTCCATGACATTGCCCGAAGATAGGCAACACCGAGGAACATCATCGAAAAATCACACTCCTAAAGTGTAAACTCCTCACATTGCCAGAAGATAAGCAGCGCTGAGGAGCATCAGAACCGGATCGACGGGCCATATCGATCCCGAACACCACGCATCCCATAACCAGCGCCAATTAGTTCTATAATTGGGAATAATGGTCACAACTACAACAAATTTGGAGTGCTACAAACCAATAGAAAAGTTTCAACTGACGACACTTAATGATTAAAACTGCCCTCAGTTAACCCAAGCAACGTGCTCCCCTCAAACACGCATATATTGCATACTTACCAGAATGTCACAAGAAAATTGGATTACATGCTAAAGTTGCAAAACTTCCAAAAGAAGGAAAATCAAGTTGTAACTTAGCCAAATTTCAAGTCTAATATGAAATTTATCTAAACTATAAGTTACCGGTCATTTGAAGTAAACAACACTGCGAACTAGGAGGGGCTTGAACGAGTACTTAAATAAAAGGATTGAAAACAATATGTTTACAAGTTCTGTTACTCCAAACAAAGAATTCTTGCTCCAAATAAATTTTTTGGCGGCAATCACAAAATTGGATAAGTCTAAATAAAACAAGCACAAGTGCACAAAACACATATGAACAGGCAGATAAGAGTACAGTCAAAATATCGATGTATTGCTTATAATTTTCTTTACACAACTCAAAACGTGAAGGCTATACCCACACAACACCGGCCAAAAAAAGAAAATATAGACTCTAGGACAAGAACACTAAGTGCAGACCTTGCACTTAAACAACATTGCGTAAAAAGAACCAAAATCGGACTAGTCTCCACACAAGCTCATCAGCTCTTCCTTCCACCGCTCCCCTTTTCGCCCTTTATTTGCAGTTTCTGTCTCGTCTCGGGAGTGGTGTCGCTCTCGGTAATAGCAACAAACTCCTCCATGGCATCGTCCTCCTCTTACTCCACGGCTTTCTCAGAAGATTCTACCTTCTCTTTGTGCTTCCGTGATTTGCAGGAGCTCTTCGAGGCTTTGATCGCTTCAACCTTCTCCTTCTTGATAACGACCAATTCATGTTGAGTCTTACGAAGCTGCTACGTTTGAACTTCTTGCCCTTAACTTCTACCGCTGTTACGTCACCCTCCAAAGACATAGAAGGGTCATCCAAGCTATGAAGCTCGGCTATCTTTTCGGACACTAGTCCCGGCTGCGAGCCAGACATAGACATGGAAATAGGAACAGGAACAGAAATGAGCGTGGAGGCTGAGGAAACAGCAGCAGGTCCAGGCATTAAGGAATCTGACACATCAACAGGAAATCTCGATCCCAGCCTTCTGAGAACCGATGTTGCTCCGGCAACATCGGGAAGGCCCAAACCCTCACACATCACTTCTTGAGCTGTGGAACCACGCTCTTGAAGGATGAACTCCTCATGTTACCCAAAGATTGGCAATGTCGAGAAGTTCCAAACCGGTTCAGATCGACAGGTCGTATCGATCCTATAAGCTACGCATTTCATAAGCCGTGCACCCCCAAAAGCCGTGCATCCCACAAGTTGTGTACCCTCATAAGCCGCGCCACCCATAAATCACGCACTCTTGTAAGCCGTGCACTCTCATAAACCATGCGTCTCATAAGCTGTGCAGACACTACCCAATGTTCCTTTGGCATCGTCACTGGACCATCAAAATACTCTAATTATCGGTGTTGTCTTGACAACACCGGGAAACTTATTTATTTCAAGATTAACAGGAACCGATTCATACCACCCAAAAGGACCGACATTGCTCCGACAATGCTACAAAGTCCCCAAATTAAGATTTCAACAAAGAATTTTGATCTTTGACCAAAATGTCTGTAATGGCCCGTATCTCCATTCCCTTTGAGCCGACAATAATTCACACATGCTCAACTCAAATTGAATGGAAATACGAATCATTAGGGGTGAAGAAGAAACAGATAGAAGAAGAAACATAAACAACAACACAGAATCTCACAATCGCAGTGGAACAAAATATAATAGATAATAACATAGCTTTATATAAAAAACTATACTGTTATTTATACATACCATCATTAGAGTACAACAATCAACAAAAAAAATACTGGACAGTTATAATAACTTGTCCTCACAAGGGCTGAATATACAGCCTACACACAGCGGAATACAATCAAGTACGTGGAATACGTCCCAGTCATCCAGCTCGTTTCCTGAGCTCCATAGCAACCTAACCTGAATCTGTAATACTCGGTCTGACCCGAGCATTATAATAAAATAATACCCAAGTCAGTCTGGAAAACTAGCATGAGAAAACACACTCAATTTGAATTATTACAGTTATCAAAATCCTTTGAAAACAAAGGTATCTCGTAAGACCACGCCACACATAAACATGACAGGTTTTTACCTTACGATAACCAAAACATTTTATATCAAAATCATCTGATATTATAATAGTGTCTACAGAAAGTAAATTAGAAAATAGCTGAAATGCTTACATCTCACTTTACAGCAACATTTGGTATACAATCAAAATCGTACAGGCTCGTAGTGGATATTGGATTGCAACAATGACTGGGCTATTGGGGTATCGCCCGCCATAGTACACCTCTAGAAAAATGTACCGAGATCATATCTAGCGATCTCTGCCAACACAGGACAGACCTACCCGTAACCTAGATAGTACTGAATATGTTATCACCCCAGGTGTTCCCACCTTGAGCACTCTCTTTTTCATGCACAACCATATCCATAATTTATAATATAATGTATATGAGGGTATCTAGAAAGGTGATAACATACCCTACTTGGGTGCGACCAACTTAGCCCTGCTGCATCTCCCCTGTTTTTGTCATTCCCGGTTGATGAGGTTTGAGGCTACATTTACCTTTAAAATAGCATTCATACTTGGAATGCTAACATTTCCATTTCCATTTACTACTAATTACTTTCCACAAAAATACAACCCTTGAGCTCGTACGTCTTAATGAAGGTTGTTAAGCTAAGAGAAGTTGCCTTCTCTGTCACCAAACAGATGCACATTAGTAAAAGCCAATGTACGTAATCATTAGAAATGCACTGTCAGACATTCGACCATACAAGTTGTCCTGGGTCCAGACAAACCAATCTTTTCATAATTCACCGTCTTCATAAGCTTCACGATATCACAATTCGTAACGAACAAATCAGATTGAAGCGGTTTTCGGATGATTGAATCTGATCCCATCTCTTAGAAATGATCAACGAATTTGGCCATTTGATAGTCAGTTATTTAACTATCAAACAAACAAAACATCCAAACATAGATCATATTTCCTATAGAACCGACTGAGCTTCACCTACATTAATTTGATATCCCTTTCAAAAACTTCGAAATCAATTCCATATACTTATCTCACAACATAAGTATATTTACAAAAAAAATATTTTCAATACTTAAAAAAATAAAACCAAGTTCTTATCTTAGCAATATAAGTATATTTTCAAATCATTCCTTTCGAAGCTTAAAGGACCTTTCCCATACACTAACAAAATGGTATAAGTGTCTTAACCAATTATCTAGAAAGGTTTACTTATCTCAAGATCATATTAAGATGATTAACACAAGTATCGTTTAAAACGAAAATATAAACATTCTGAAATACCCTTTCTCTCTTTAACTATCCTTCCTTTCATTTTAGAACGTCTTCTTTATAAATCTCCACGTTTATTTACAAAGACACTCTTTCCAAATCTCCTAACCATTTATAAAATTCCTCTTTTCCATAATCATTCAAAATATATTCCTTTTAAAACCCAACATTTCCACTTTATAACTTCTTAAAAATACTTTTTCCATAAAAGGAATCTCTTTATGATATTTCCGTTTAATATAAATACTTCGGAAAAACAATTCCTTTCGCATTTAAAATGAATGACTAAATTTCATAAAAATATCACTTTAATCCTTTTATAAAAAAAATAGTATAAAATCCTTATAACGAATTATCAAACATAATAACTTCAAAACAACCCTTAAAAATCCACCTAAGTAATTAATCTGAAATAATATAGTTTAAATAAAGTAATCGATGTTTTGCTATCTACTTATCACATAATTATATTACTATAAATAAATAATACCCCTTACAATCTCGGATAGTTCTTTTACAATGAAATCAAAACGACCAATATTTCTTTATAAACCAATTTTCAAATCATTTATAAATAATACTTAACAAAATACTTCTATATATTCACCAAATAAACATTTTACTCCAGATTATAAAATACGAAGTTAAACACAATCAGAAACCAATTTCAAAAACAAGCTCAATAGCTCTAATGGTACTTAACAAGCGACCATTATATTCAATATAACTATCCAAGTTAAATTATCAATATTCACATGATCTATTTACAAATATACATCTAATTCCATGATTAACAACCAACTCGTTAAACGGCGGTTATCCCATATTGATTGACTATCAATTAAACATTTGATAAATTTTATATCAAAGCATATCAGAAATTTATCCTGCTTCTAACATATCATTCAAACCACATTTCCATTCGATACTAGACAGTGTTTATTTGGCCAATTAGATAACACCAATGAATCCCAATTCAATTTACATTATAATTAAACAACGTAATTCAAAAACAATCCATTCATCAAATTTCACACATATATGGTTCAGTACTAGAAATAACTTAAAAATAAACATAAACAGTTTAATAGCAATTCGAGTTGCTATGTCGTCACCCTAGATCCGATTCAACCAATCTAATAGAATTTTAAGATGCTATATCGTCATCCTATTCAATTTTCAACAATCACCAATTTCGACAATCACCAATTTCAACAATCCAAACAGTATAATAAATTTTATTTGTTATAAACAATTCTGATTAACCAAATGAGTGAGTTTAACTCACCTTGAGTTTCAATTTTAAATCAAATCGAACGACGTTCGATTTAATCTAAAATTTTAACTAGCTCCAAACGATTCCAAATCAGTTCCAAAACATAGTGCCCGTCGCCACGATTCCAACACTGCTTGTTTCGTCCAATTCTGACAACGTATGAAAAAGATATACACTTTTAAAGATTTCATAATTTATAATACAATTAAATTTTCAATTTTTTTTAAACCTTAAACAAATCACAACTGTTCAAATCATCTTCTCAGATCTAGGCCGCACGTTAGCATCCCCTTCTTCACGAATGTTTCCTGGCTGTTTGAACCTATCAGCCACCTTCTACCATCAATTTTCACGACCAAAGAATTGCCCTAGAATATGATCGGCGACCACTGCTATGAAGCCCTCGATGAACTCCACCTTTGGCAAGAAGGATGTTGAACTCGACCCTTCCCTTATCTAGAAATATGCGCACGAACAAGAGCCCTAAGTGGCTCGATTTCGGCCTCGACACTCCCCTGATTTCGATCATGACCGTATGGATTGATAAAGCTTGTTGAGCTCTTCGATTTTGTAGTTGGGAATATTTGCTAAAACTCGATGGATTGTGAGAGATTTGACAATGGAAGACAATTAATTTTTGGCCATTGAAATATACTCTAGCGGCTGCGTTATTGGATTAGGGTTTGATAATGGTGTTGTGCATATATATATACGTATATTTTACTATTTAAAAACCCCATTCATACTTGATTTTTCACGATCTCCAAATGAAGCATGCCGCCAAGCGTTTATAATGTTTTACCCCTATTCCAAACACAATGGAACATGTTTCGAAGGCCAACTATAAAGTATACAGGAGTTACAGCTTTAAATGACAAATTTTTAATTAAATTCCTTAAATTAACTTCAGCTCGTTTTCAGCTCCCGCGAGCAAACGATAAATCTGATTGCTATGAAATTTGAAATCCTGTAATAATATACTATTACGGATCTAATGGAACTGGTTTCATCGAATTCCGAGATTGTGCCTTAAAAGGTTATTTTAATGTGTCGATTAAATCGAGCGATTTTCAAAATCGATGAAATTACATGAAATTCAAATTTTAAAAACTGGTCAATTCAATTATAATTCCAATATAATTTATAACCATATAGAAACCATTTTGATTCATATTAAATCACAAATTCAATTATTTACACTATCCCAAATATTAAATTTCACTATTAATTTAATATATAAATATTTCAAATTTTAATTTATCGACTTTTAATTCCATTCAAAAGTCCACTATCATCACTCTAATTCAAATAGAATTTAAATCAACTTTAGACATCATTTCCGTTCATATTTAACTCCAGATTCACATACTTACCCAATTTAAAATATTAAATCTTATATTCACCAAATCCATTAAATCATTATATTTGAAATTTTAATCCATTTCACTAATTCAACCAAAATATCCATATTCAGAATAAATAAATATTTCAAATTCAACATTTAAATTAAATTAAACATTCAAAACCAATTGACCAAAATTCCGGGTCGTTACATTCCTCCCCTTTAAAAGAATTTCGTCCCCGAAATTGCTAAGGTCGGAAAAATGCTCCAAACCCGTTTCTTTTCAAAACTAATTCGGTTAAAATCATGTTATTTCCATTTCTAAGTCTTTTAGACTCACTCAAATCCATGAATTTCTATTTATTTCAAGTTATGATTTCAAATCAAATTTTATTAACAAAAATTTTCCAAAATTTTTCTAACAACTAAATTTCCGAATTTTTTTGACAGTCTCCCCTGTACATAGATCCTTTTACAATATCACAAATATGAGAAATATAATATACATCGACTCACACAATTGGAAACATAATTATATATCAATATTTATTTCACTTTTGCTGTTAATGCGTAAGCATACCTTATATTAGCATAACTAAGCGAGTTCGCTTCATTTATAAGCAATTTCGCAATCAAAATCTATCCAAACAGCTTCATGTACCTGTACTTACTCAAAATAAGCACATAAGTTCTATAACCATGAAATTTTCATAACATTCCATTCCTTTAACGAACTTAAACACATGTTTTCATAAAACAAACATATTATAACATGTATATTGTAACGACCCGTAAATTTTAGTGGGTTTATTTAGTTAATTAATTGAATTTTGTGAAATTTTAAACAATAAAATTTTGAAAAAAATAATTTAATATTTGGAATACGTCTTCTTAAACATAGCTACTGGTAAATTTTCATCAAATAATATGAAACTTTATTTTCTTGTATAATTTTATTTTATTCAAATTAGTTAAAAATTGATGGTAATAAAATGTTTTCCAAACCTAAATATTTTTCTATAGAAAATTTGTAAATCATCTTCTGATTGAGACGTCGTATTTCATTTCTCCAAATTTTGACTGTTATTGCTCCGTCGATCTTATTTTCGATGAAATAGCAGCATTTTGGTACCAATATCGACTTTTGATCAGATGGTCGTACCGTTGATATTTGTATACCGTTTTGATCGTCTCGTCGTGCTGACCTCCGTAGTATATTTATTTCTGTATTTTGTGATCCGGTACATGACGGAAACAACAAAAATAGATGTCGTATCGGTATCGTATATGTGACCTTTTGTTTTCTTTTGCCTTTCAACTTCAGTCGTGGAAATGAATAGCCACTAGCCATAAATATTTATTGAATACAACGTTTGACTCTTGGTTGTTCCTATCTCACTTGATAATCTGGTTCGTTTTACTTGCATTTTTTTTTCTCTCTGTCAATTTCTTTTGTTCCGTTCACTAAATAAAAAGAAAAAGCAAGTATATATAGTTCGGCCTTCATCTCAGCAGCCAAGCCTTCCCCTACAGCCGCTTCCAAAGCACATCATCCTTATCCAACACCGCCTATACTTGCAGTCGAGATCCACGGTAGCCACACCCGCTCCACCAATCCACGTCCGCAGCTCGAGCATCAAACCCCGCTTCATCTCCTCCATGCCCTACCTCAGCGCAGGCAAACAATTTTCTCCTCACCGTGCTTCCTTCCCTCTAGCTACAGCTGAGCTTGCATTGTTTTTCCTTTTCAAAGTATATTTTTTTAGTACTACATATATATGTTATATATACATTATTTGGTTATGGCATGTCTGTTATATGGTGTGTATTTGATAAGTTCAAAAGTGTGTATATATATATATATATATTAGTATACTTGTAATACAACAGTTTAGTGTTATTTCAGGTAGCATCCATATATATTTTAATGTATATTTTCTATTGATTTCATGCGCATGTTAGCTAATATATATAGTTGGATTTATTATTAACCTGTTATGTATTAAGTTATACTATGGTTTGTCTACGGCATGATGTTATATATATGTAAGTGTATACATTTGTTTGGGTTTGTATTGATATATATATATATATACATAATATGTTATATATACATAGGTTAATATATGTCAGGTTTATATTTATTAGTATTATATGACTTATATAATATATTAGATTTTATAAGATCTATATTATGTCAACAAAAATGTTAGTTTATCAACTTTTGACCTGTCATAAAAAATTGTATAAGAAGCTGTAGTTTGCAGTTTATTTATTTATATAACACCTGCCGTATATATATATACTGATTTCCATATATTTTCTTATATAGATTACCTAGCTACAGCATATAGGTATTGGTAGTTATATGTCTAACTTGTATATATGTTCATAGATATATGTTTATAGAGGAAATACAATCGGTATGTTTTGTACATAAATTTGTAGAAGTTTGATATAAGCTGTTACATGAATATAAGTTTTTATAAATATATGTAAGCTTTACTCTGAAATATATAATATATATAATGTTAACTCCCTTTTAGCAACGACTTACGAGTTAAAAAACTAAAAGCCTGTGTACTCAACGACTCACGACTTAGTTGCTAAGAAGGAATCTACGGCTTGAACGACTTACGACCTACCGGGTTAAGCAGCTTGCGACCTAAAGGAACTTCGCGACTTAACTACTCAACGAGTTAAAGTCTCTACGACTCAAAAGGATCTTACAACTCACAAGGTCTTTACGACTCATCAAGTTAACTCTTCTACGACTTAAGAGACTCAGCGACTTAATTTGCCTAGCGACCTAACTATCTGGAAGGCCTTAAGTCGTCTACGACTCATGGTTTGCTATAAGTCATCTACAACTCATGGTTTGCTATAAGTCATCTACGACTCATGATCTGCTATAAGTGGCCTGCAACCTAAGAGCTTCATGACTCAACAAAGACAAGCTTCTTACGACTCACGGTCTTACGAGATAAGAGCTGTTCGACTCATGGTCTTACGAGATAAGAGCTGTTCGACTCATGGTCTTACAAGATAAGAGCCGTTCGACTCATAGTCTTACGAGATAAGAGCTGTTCGACTCATGGTCTTACGAGATAAGAGCCGTTCGGCTCATGGTCTTACGAGATAAGAATTGTTCGACTCATCAGTCTTACGACTCATCACTCTTACGACTTATGAGGACCTGCGACTCATGAGAACTGACGACTCATGAGGTCTTACGACTCATCACTCTTACGACTCATGAGGACCTGCGACTCATGAGAACTGACGACTCATGAGGACCTGCGACTCATGAGAACCAACGACTCATAAGGTCTTACGACTCATCACTCTTACGACTCATGAGGACCTGCGACTCATGAGAACTGACGACTCATGAGGTCTTACGACTCATCACTCTTACGACTCATGAGGACCTGCGACTCATGAGAACTGACGACTCATCAGGTTTACGACTTAAGGGCTATCAAGCTGGAATCCAAGGCCCTTGCCTGTGCTACTTTGATCTGATGAGTCGACTATGACTTAGCACTTCTCTTCCAACTGAGCCACAAGATGGACCAAATATGGCGCCTACGAGACATCTTAAGTCGAATACGAGTCACGACTTACCATGAGTCGGTCACGACTCATGACTTGGCCAAACCGAGAGCTCAGAAATCTGCTCCTATAAATAGGCCACTACTTCCAACATGAAGGGGACTTTTGGCCATTCATTTCTCCAAGCGTCGTTACGCTGTCGAAGCCTCCTCTCATTCAGCAATCAAAGATCTTCAAGCATTCGAGACACTACAACAATCTTCGAGAAGAGCTCCTAACATCCAACATGGATTCGTCGAGTTTCATCATCAAAGATCGAGCTAGTAGTCAAGAGTGCTTTCATGATCAAGTTGTATTGTATTTTGAAGGATATTGTATCAAATTGTAATCGAATCAGCAATAAAAGACTATAAAGTGGACGTAGGCTCAATTACGGGCCGAACCACTATAAATCTGTTGTTCATTTACTGCTTTTCTGCTATTTTCAGCTTATATTCTGTTCCCGTACCAACGGGTGGTGCTTTCACAATTCTATTACACACACCGGGTGTTAGCGTTCACTTTTTACCGTTAACATTTTGGTGCTTTCACCGAGAATTGAACTCAGGCGATCATCCACCGTTGCTTCGCAAAGACTCATAAAAAGAACCTCTCTTAAAAACCAGATCCGAAATAATGGCTCCTGGAAGAAGAGGTAGACCTGTCAGATCCGGAAATGCTCACGAAGGGACTTCCGCTTCCCCAACAACAGACCAAGCAACTCCAACCGTTGGAGTCACCAGGGCTGAATTGGATGACGCAGTTTCTGGATTATACCAACAAATTGAAACTCAAAATGCTTTGATGATGGATAGAATAACTTCCCTGCTCGGGGCAAATCGTCGACCAGAAAACCATCAAACCACCCTTCCTGAAATGCCACCTTTCCAAGCTGATGGTTCTATGCCGCAACCAACTTATCATGAACATATGCCCGGGCAAACTTCCGAGGGAAGAACTGGTGCTTACCCGGAGGTGTCTTTGAATAATAAAGAGTACCTGTCTGAAATGGTTGGCCGCATCATGAAAGAGAGCATGCAAAGGGAAGAGGATGAGGCTGACTGGGGATTCGCGCCAAGCAGAACTCCATTTACTGAAAGGATCCTGAGAGCGGAATTTCCAAGGAAATTTGCACCTCCTACTATCCAAGCCTATAGGGGAACCACTGACCCTAATCATTTCCTATACAAATACGATTGGCATATGACCGGTGCAAGAGCATCAGACGAGATCAAGTGTCGATACTTTCCGGTATACCTCGAAGGCGTGGCTTTACTTTGGTTTACAAAGCTTCCAGTTCGGTCTGTAGATAAGTTCTCCGACTTAACGCAAAAGTTTAAAGAACAGTTCAGATTGTATGCTTCAAAAGCTAAGGATATAATGTCACTGTCTAACCTTGAACAAGCGCCCGGAGAATCAATCAAATCTTTCTTGAGCCGTTTCAATATAGCTTTGGCCGAGGTAGAAAATGCAGAACCACGCATGATCCTGACTTATTTGATGCAAGCCATTGATAAATCGAGTAAATTTGGGATATGGCTAAAGATGAAGGAACCGAACTCACTTGATAAATTTTATAAAAAGGCCGACGAGTTCATTCGCCTTGAAAGCCTTTCTACGACATCAAAAGTGGTTGCTTCCCAAACTAATAACAACAGTGTCCCATCTAAGAAAAAAGAATCTGAAAGTCAGAAAAGGGAGAATGAAGGAAGAAAGAACTAGGGAAATGAAAAGAAACCTCGCCGCTTTAATTCTTCGGATTATACTCCTTTAACTGATACACCAAGAAATATCTTTTTTGCAACAAAAGACGTTGTCCGGTATCCTAAGCCACCTGAGATGACGAAAGGTGCAAAGAGTAATGGAAAATTCTGCCAATTTCACAATCAACCTGGCCATGAAACTGACCAATGTCGCTAGTTAAAGAAAGTGATTGAAGAATTGCTGGAACAAGGTAAAATCCAACAATACGTTAAGAGAAGCGGAGTCAATCCAACCTCATCCACTCGGGATCAACAACACCCTACCCATCAATCCGATTCTCACAACAACACTGCAATGGAAGACTCAGAAAAGCTTGTCGTTAATGCTATCACAGGGGGACCATACCCAGCAAGCAGAAGTTGGGATGACTACTAATTACCCACAAAACTGCGGCTGGGGCATCTCTCACTTTCTCTGGCATAAAAATCCAAAAGCTATGAATCAAGCACAAATGGAAATCCAGCTTGGAGATTCTGAAACAACAGTAACTAGCATTCATTTTTACTTAACAGCATTGCTTGAATTTGTAAAATGTCTATTTATTTCAACACAATGAGAAATTTTTTACAAGAAAAATATCTATTTATTTCAACACAATGAGAAAAATATCTATTTATTTCAACACAATGATTTGTACAAGAAAAATATCTACTTATTTCAACACATACACAAGGATTTGTACAAGAAAAATATCTATTTATTTCAACACAATGAGAAATTTTTTACATTGTACAGGTTACAAAAAGAAGCGGAGACCGGTATCCGCACAATCCCCGGTCAATACAAAAAGTAGAAAAGACAAAATCAAACTCATTTCCCCTTCTTCCCACCCTTGGAGCTTTTACCCGGCCTGGTAATTAGCTTCGTAGGCCGTATCGGAGAAGAAGGAGAAAGAGACTCAGCCGGATCAATCTCTGCTTCATCCCCAGCAGCAGAAGAACTCTTCTTTCCTTTCTTCGAAACCGCACGCTTTCCCTTCTTCTTGGAAGAAGACTCGCTCCCCGGAGCAAGAAATGTAGAAAGCTTTGTGTCATAGTCAAAAGACCGCTCCGGGGTCTTCTCGCTATCTTCCAGACCTTCTGCCTTCTGTTCTTCGGAAGCAGGTGGTTCGTCTAAACCTTGAAGGGCTGCTATGGGTTCTTCCTGTGAACCTGGTTGAGAAGCTGGAAGAGATATAACTTGAGAAGGAGGAGGAACGACAGCTGAAGAAGGAAGAATTGGTGCAGTTTCCGGCACGACTGCTGCATAATAAAAGAAATCAAAATCAGTATTCTCCGAGAAAAAAGAAGACCGTGAATCGTCAAAGTTACCTGGAGAAGCCGGTTTAGCGAGATCAATCTCAAATTCCCGAGCTTGGAAGTCCTTCATTGCCTCTTCCTCTGTAGGGGTGGTTACAGTTTCTTTGTCAACCTTAGCGGGAGGTGTGGAATGAGAACTAGAGCCAGTAATATCTGCGTAAGCTAAAGCCGAAGTATAAGCAGGAGCAATAGGAGGTGTTTCTTTCTCAGGAAGCTTCTCTCCCGTCGCCTCGGCCCGCACTCGGATAAGCTGCTCTTTTCCTTTGGCAAGGGCAGCGCGATCGCTCTCACTTAAGTAGGTAGCTTGAAGATCTGTTTCAGAATATCCGGCACCACCAAATAAGTCAATGATTGCCTCCCATACTTCCGCTAAGGTGACTTCATATTCTGGTCCCAAAAATGAAAGGCTCCCACGCCCCAAGACACAATGCATATAAAAGTCGAACAGAGTCGCGTCAACGGTGGCTATGGTCGCCTTATGGGATTCTTCGGCTGTAGCTTTACCAGAGAGAACTTCATCACGTTCTCTTTTAGCCTTCAGTAGCTGAGATTGCAGTCTTATAATTTCTAAATCTTGAGAGCTGACTTTCTCTCGAAGCTGAACAGCATCATCGCGGTATTTTCTCGTAACCTGCTGTTCTGCTTCGAGTTTCACCTCAATATCTCTCTGAGCTACATGGGCGTCTCGAACTTGTTTTTGAAGCATTTCTTCTTTCTGAGAATAAGAAGTGGAAGAAGTAGCAAGCTCTTTTTTAAGTCTTTCAACTTCAGCTTCGAGCTTCCCATAACCATCGCTAATGCTTTTCATCTCCGCGTCATGTTGCTTACGCCATTTGTCCCACTCGGACTTATCATTCTCCATGGTCATCATCGCCTCAAGGTTCATATGGTTGACCCTTTGAAGTTCATCAACCAGCTTCTGCCATCCTGACATTCTTTCGATGTCAAGCTTTACAGCATCGACATTTTTCAGCATCGCCTGCTTATCAATGGGGACCAAATCCAAATCAAAACGCACTCCTTTCAGACACCAATTTGGAAATCGGCTCTGGAGTGTGGGAGGACCATCTCCAGCTTGGTACTGTGGCCTACTAATGATTGTCTGGATGTCAGACTCCTTAAGGGCAGGAGAACCAGAAGATGTATTAGGAGGAATAGAAGCGGTAGTCTTTTCCGAGATATTAGATGTATCTTTCTCGCCAAGTCTGATCCGTTTGCTGGAATCATCGGAAGTATGACTCTTCCCCTTGTCATCGTAAGATTTCCTCTTGTAAGGATCGTCGCTTCTGCGGGAAGAGTCACGTCGCTCGTCCCTACTCCCATGGTATTCCTCATCTTCTCTCCGGCGACGTTCTTCATGAGCTCGCCTCTCATGAGCCTTTCTGGTAGCCCTCTCCTCATCAGTTTCCTTCACAGCACCAATATAACTCCTAAAGTCATAAGCCTCACGGCTTCCGTAACGCTGGAATTTGTTGTAGTAAGAGCCGCTTCGCCCCATCAGAGAACCTGAAATTGAAGAAAAAGACCAGTTTTAGAAATCCTCAAGTTGAAGAAGCTAAGTGCATATAAGTGCCAAAATTCTAAGTGTGTGTGATGTGCAAACTGCGCGCATCAGACTACAAACCACTTTTGGGTGTAGAAATGGCAATAAGTTGTGTGGAAGGCGTTGTGGTTTGTTGCAAAGAAGAAGTTGCTTCGACAACAGGAGGGACCACTTTAGAAACATCATCTTTAAAAAGCTCCTGAGAGGTTATCATGATGTCGCTCAGACTGTCAAAAGTATCATCGCCATGGTGCATGGGAGAATTCTCTTTTTCAACTTCCACCTCAGCCGTCTTTTCAAGAGTGTGAAGATTTTCCTCCTCTTCAACAACCGGGGCAAGTGCTAACTTACTGGACGGTCCAGCAATGTCGGTAGAAGTAGAACACTTTACCAATGAAGTCTCAGCGGTAAGATCTTGCGGTAAAAGTTCTTTAGCAGGAACAGGGGCATCTGACTCCTCAGCAGGAGAATCAGGGACTTCATGTGGCTGAGTGGAACGGGAAGGATGTAAGAGTCCAAATTCGTGGAGGAACTCATCTCTCAATAGAAATTGAACACTACTCTCCTCGACCGGCACGGCCATAAGCCTCTCGAAGGTATTTTTGTGACGGGTTTCCCTAGAGGGGGGAGGGAGCGCTGAAACAGTAGAGAAAGAAGTTAACATTTGACAATTTGGACTTCAAATAATTTAGAAAAACACAGGGAAAAGATAGATAATCGTACTTCCCACTCTCCAAATGGCGTAAAATCCCGGGGGACAACGAACGAAGAAAAACTGGCTCAGAAACCCAGGAACGCTTTCGGGAAGACCTATAATCAGTTTACGATTCCGGGCACTCCTTACAACTGTGATAGAGGGATGGTCTTTGGTCTTTGTGAATGAGCATAGAAAGCAAATTTCTCCAAAACTGGGAAAACGGTCCAGCATTCTCCTAAAAAGCACACACAGTCCCAGCAGGATGGCGTAGCCATTAGGATGAAGTTGAAAAGGGGAGATAGATAATCGAAGGAGAAGTTCTCGGAGGCAGTCATTAAACGGGGGAATCGCTCCACTCAAGCACATTTGGCGGTTCACTGCGACAAAGCCATGGGGCGGCCTATCAGCAGTGTCATTTACTCCAGGGAGCAAAGCGTCAGATTCAGCAATGCCAAACTGGGTGCATAGTTGACGGAAGACTTTATGACTCAGAGTGGTAGGAGTCCTTTCCGGGGGATCATTCAACGGAGTAGCAATTGGAAAAGCTTCTCCACTTGGTTCCAAGTCTTCTTGATGAGATGCCATTCTACACAATCAGCTGAATGTTCAAAAGTGAAGGTGCACGTTTCCTAAAAGTGTGAAGTGCTGTGCAAAACTAATGAAAACAAGAAAAAAGCAAGTATAACTGGAATTAAACTAACTAACAATCAGTCGATTACGAGATTTCAGAACTTGTTAATGCTCAAGTGCAGTGTTAATGCAGACAAATCAGTTTTAGTTAACCATTACGATTTTGCTTTAATACTTCACTTGAGTTGGTTATTGTGTAGCATTTCACTCACACAGTTCATTTAATTTAATCTTCTCTTTATCAACTAATCTGTCATTCGATGTGGGAAGTCAGTGGCAGTATATTCGTCCCAGTATTCTGTGAATGTTGTGTTAAGCAGGTTATTTTCATTAAAGTCAAGACAGTGTGAGAGGTAACACAACACAATTCAAATTCAAGAGTTCAGCCAACTTCTGTGCAAAATCATCTAAGTCTTAAGTCGTTAAACGACCTATCATGAGTCGGGGCTTTTAGGTCGTATTAGGCGAATCAAGGTGTTCAAGGCATGTTCTCTTAAGTCAGATCATTCAAGTCCAAGAGTTCGAAGTCATGGAGTCAAGTTATTAAGTCGTTCGGATGGGTTCGCGAGTTACGAGTTAAGGGCTATCTCATCCACGACCTAGTCATTCAGATGTGCTTGCAAGATTAAACCTTAAGTGCTAACTCGTCCACGACCTAAGGGACAAGCTATGAGTTAAATCAAGTCGTCAGTCCTTAAGTCGCACTGCAAGGAAAAGTTTCAAGTCTGAATGCAAAAATGCAATGTCCTAGGTCGTTAACGACCTACGACCTACGACCTACTTAAGGTCGTCAAAAATTAAGTCGCGATTTCTGTTCAAAGGTGTTAAGACGTTCAGTCTCCCCAGTACATCGGTTTGCCGAACTCCTAACCCGTTAACCCATTAGCTTCTCCTTCAACCAAAACTCTCGCCCCCTCAACGCATTCAATCATCTCGAAATCACCATACACCTAGTGTAATGATATTCCATCACAAATCACAAATCAGTCAAACTGAATCGCCGCAATCCATCGCCTTGTTCACACAAAACTGTCCAAGGCTAAGACAAATCATCTTGAATCCATCAATGATCGATTGAAACAAGGATTGCAGAGAAGTACGGCCTGAGAAAAGGGGGTCGATGGTGAAAATGGGATTCATAATTCAGTTATAGTCGGGGATTGAATAATCAAGTTCACTTACGCAATATAATGATGGGGATAACTGGCGATCGAGTATTTGAATTCGTCTTAAGAGAGCTCGAATGCTTGCAAATGGCAGAATAAGATGATAAGAACGAGTGAAGGAGGAAAAGGAACAACTGAAGCTATTTATGCCCTGGGACAGTGAAAGGTGAATCGACACATCCGGCTTACGACTTATACTAAGTCGTTCACGACCTACGACTCATCTTAAGTCGATCGAGATCTAGCACACTCATCAAGAAGCGAGCTAAGGAAATCGAAGCACACGACTTACGACTTAAGACGTATACTTCGAGGGGCAAATGTTAACTCCCTTTTAGCAACGACTTACGAGTTAAAAAACTAAAAGCCTGTGTACTCAACGACTCACGACTTAGTTGCTAAGAAGGAATCTACGGCTTGAACGACTTACGACCTACCGGGTTAAGCAGCTTGCGACCTAAAGGAACTTCGCGACTTAACTACTCAACGAGTTAAAGTCTCTACGACTCAAAAGGATCTTACAACTCACAAGGTCTTTACGACTCATCAAGTTAACTCTTCTACGACTTAAGAGACTCAGCGACTTAATTTGCCTAGCGACCTAACTATCTGGAAGGCCTTAAGTCATCTACGACTCATGGTTTGCTATAAGTCATCTACGACTCATGGTTTGCTATAAGTCATCTACGACTCATGATCTGCTATAAGTGGCCTGCAACCTAAGAGCTTCATGACTCAAAGAAGACAAGCTTCTTACGACTCATGGTCTTACGAGATAAGAGCTGTTCGACTCATGGTCTTACGAGATAAGAGCTGTTCGACTCATGGTCTTACAAGATAAGAGCCGTTCGAATCATAGTCTTACGAGATAAGAGCTGTTCGACTCATGGTCTTACGAGATAAGAGCCGTTCGGCTCATGGTCTTACGAGATTAGAATTGTTCGACTCATCAGTCTTACGACTCATCACTCTTACGACTTATGAGGACCTGCGACTCATGAGAACTGACGACTCATGAGGTCTTACTACTCATCACTCTTACGACTCATGAGGACCTGCGACTCATGAGAACTGACGACTCATGAGGACCTGCGACTCATGAGAACTGACGACTCATAAGGTCTTACGACTCATCACTCTTACGACTCATGAGGACCTGCGACTCATGAGAACTGACGACTCATGAGGTCATACGACTCATCACTCTTACGACTCATGAGGACCTGCGACTCATGAGAACTGACGACTCATGAGGTCTTACGACTCATCAGGTTTACGACTTAAGGGCTATCAAGCTGGAATCCAAGGCCCTTGCCTGTGCTACTTTGATCTGATGAGTCGACTACGACTTAGCACTTCTCTTCCAACTGAGCCACAAGATGGACCAAATATGGCGCCTACGAGACATCTTAAGTCGAATACGAGTCACGACTTACCATGAGTCGGTCACGACTCATGACTTGGCCAAACCGAGAGCTCAGAAATCTGCTCCTATAAATAGGCCACTACTTCCAACATGAAGGGGACTTTTGGCCATTCATTTCTCCAAGCGCCGTTACGCTGTCGAAGCCTCCTCTCATTCAGCAATCAAAGATCTTCAAGCATTCGAGACACTACAACAATCTTCGAGAAGAGCTCCTAACATCCAACACGGATTCGTCGAGTTTCATCATCAAAGATCGAGCTAGTAGTCAAGAGTGCTTTCATGATCAAGTTGTATTGTATTTTCAAGGATATTGTATCAAATTGTAATCGAATCAGCAATAAAAGACTATAAAGTGGACGTAGGCTCAATTACGGGCCGAACCACTATAAATCTGTTGTTCATTTACTACTTTTCTGCTATTTTCAGCTTATATTCTGTTCCCGTACCAACGGGTGGTGCTTTCACAATTCTATTACACACACCGGGTGTTAGCGTTCACTTTTTACCGTTAACATATAACATGTGTAATATATTACATATCTGTGCTGTTGGATAAACGTATGTTATATTATAATTTATATAGGTGAGTACGGTCTATATACAAAGTATATATGTTATAGGATCTGCTTATGTAAGTGAGTTTATATGTATATTCTATAGCCTGCATACATATATGGATATTGTTTGCATATTTTATTGTACATACATTGGTTCATTTATAGGTTAGGCTGCATGTTTTATATACAAGGTCGGTATATGTATATATGAGTCCTATTATATATAAACAGTATATAAATTATTGGTCAGTGTCTAGTTTATGTTTACAAAGTATACAAGTTTATATTTTATATGTATGTGTAATACAGTAATAAAGATGTGTACATGTATATATAATTTTATGTTGTTGTTTGCTAATATATATAATTCTAAGTATTGATTTTTAAATATGAGATGTATATATTTTAAATATATGTTTAATCTAATAACATGATCTTGTGATATATTAAGATTTTGATGTTGTTATATATATGTTTAAATTTAATATAAATTTTTAAATATATATTTTATTAAGATTTTATTTAATACGTGTTTTGGTTAAATAATGATTTGAAATGTATATATATTTAATTTAAAAATGTGTTGTATTTAAAATATATATATATATATATATATTTGTGTGTGTGTGTGTTCACTTATACTATTTATCTTCATCGATCCAGTTTTGATTTGATTTCGTCTAGTACAAGCTGTCAGATCTGTCCGTCGAACTCGTGTCAATCTTATCTTGCTTTGCTTTGGAATTCGTGCTTGGATCTGTAACTCATTTCATTTTCTATTCTCTGTAGCCTCGAAAGGTGAGTAATCACTCAGATTAACGTTCTTATATTTATTAAATTTGATTTCAATTGAAACGACAATTGAAATACGTTGTTGTTAGTTATTTACTTTGCTATATATATGCTGTTATCTATATTTGTTCACCTGTGACATCCGACACCATTATCTATTATTTATATTGATGATATATGTTTGTTATATTACTATCATATCTGTTATCACTCTGCAAGTTCCCTGTTAGTATAGAATTCACTATGGGTTGAAATGATACATACCCGAACGATCTGTAAAATAGGAGAAAATCGTTATGGGTTGAAATGATAAACCCAAGCAATTTTCATTGAATTGAATTTGGGATTGCAGATTGAAAAGATATATATCCGTATATATATTTAAATTGCGGATTGAAATGATAAATATCCGTATCACTTGACCATAGGATAGAAAATTATATACAAACACCGTTGGTCTATATATAAATATTTTGGAAATGATTTCTATGGTTTTGAAAAGAAATAAATGGTTTTAATAAATATCGATTCTAAAGATTTATTAAAGTTGATTTAATAAAGTTGATAAATAATATGTTTAAGTATTTATTTAATATCTATATTTTCAAAAATAAAGCTTAAAATGATTCGAAATTGATTTGAAATTTTATTTATTTAAGAATTTTACTTAAATAAGTTTGATTTGAAATTTAGTAAAATTTGAAATTTTAAAGCTATGATTTTATAACTTGAATTTGATTAAAAGTGACTTAAATGAATATTTCAAATTTATATAAATTTAAGTGGGATATTTTGTTTATTTAAATTTGTAAATTAAAGCTGTATTTAGATAGTATTGAAATGATTAAGAAGATATTTCAAAACTAAAAATAGTAAAGTGAATTTGATATATATATAAAATTATCGAATTTTGTTTTGAAATGTCGAATACATTGACTTTGATATATATTGAAATTTGAATGGTTTATTTTGAGGTTCAAATCTGTATTTGAAATTGATATAATTTAAAATAGTTTATTTAGAACTGAATTGAATTGAAATCGATGAATTGAGATTGAATTAAATGTGAATTTTGGAATTCGAGTTGATTTGAATTGATTTATGAAATTCGTGGAAATTATCTTATTATATAAAGTATTTTAAATTATATTTAAAACTATTTTTATATTATTTTATAAACTATTTTAATATAACTATTTTAATATAAACTATTTTTAAATATACTAATTATTTTAATATAAATTGTTTTAACTTATAAATATTTTATATAAATTATTTTATTTTATAAACTATTTTATTTTATATACTATTATTAATATATAAACTGTTTGAAGGAAAGTGTTATGTTTTCAAAGTGTTATGATGTCCAAAGCTATGAATTTCAAAGTATAATGATTTCCAATGTATTATTATTCAAATTGTTTGGTTTCGAAGGTATTATAAATTTGGAAGTACTATGATTTTAGAAGCAAATTTTTTTGTAATGGAAATGATATTGTATTGATAAGGATTTTGAAATAGAAGTGATATTTTAGTTTTGAAGTATAAACTATTTTGAAATGACCGCGGTGTTATAATAACGATTGGTTGTTAAAGAGACCAGGATCGGATATGGACATACTCTCTGTTGATACCGAAAACCACTTTGGAAACTATGTACGTGGTGGAGTTTCCAGAATGAAGTAGGATGGTGGCGACGATCCTAAGGTATATACGTGGACCCAACTCCCGTGAGTTAGCATATGGTGGCTAAAACAGGAGCGATCTCGGGCCAATGAGGTAGCACCTCTTATCGGACGCACTTCTTCGATACAATTCTATTACTTTGTGATTTGTTTGGGTGCACCCCTTGATTTGGGAGTGTTGTTCGAGGTGGAGCGGTAGTGGCTGATATGCATTTCCATCAGTCCGTGTGCGTAATTGGTATATCTACCCTGGCATTGCCTTATGTGCCGTGTCACCTACCATATCGAGCTTTACTACGAGTTGTGATTTCTCCCGTAGCCTGTGGAGTATCGAGGGTATCCCCCATTTTGGGAGTATGCTAATACTGAATAGACTACTCGGACTATTACGTGTTAAGGGGAATATTGGGTCACTCCTTAATGCTATTTAAAAGTATGTTTAGTTTATATTAGACGTTATTATAATAGCGAATATTACTACATAGTAGATAGTTTAACGGATCCTTAGAGGATGGTTATCCCAAACATCCTTTGAGTTACTTGTATTTCAGTTGATATTTCACTTGAGTTGGATTTATTGATATAAGAATGTTAATCCTGACTCGAGTGTTTTGTGTTTTGCTTTACGCTCAGGTCAGGCTGAGTGATACAGCATTTGAGACTCACCTTTGGAGTTGGAGCTTCGCTTGGAGATCCAGCTATATATCGATTCGGCTATCAGTTATTCAGTTGATTCCAGTGATGTATTCAGATCTTGTATTTGACTATTGTATTGAGACATCTATGTATTCAAGATTTCTGTTGTATCATGTTTAACTCTGTTATATATATAGTAGCTTCATGAACTACTATCCTTTTGTTTCCGCTGCATTATTTTATATTACTTTGTGTCTATGATTCTGTGATAATTTTATTTACTGTATATGCTGAGTTTTGCCAAATTTTAATTACAATCTATTATTTTGCATTATTCAAGTCCGACATGTGTGGATTTATTATCGATTTGAATGGTCCAAAATACTAAGTCGTTACATATATTTCATATGCGTAAACAAGTACAAAGTTTAAATATTCAATTATCCATTTCCAACCAATGTATATTCAATTTCAAATTGATTCACAATCAATTCATTGTATTCATATTCACACTTATTATATTCAAATCCATCTTATTAAGCTTCAATTTATCCATTTAAATTGATTCTAATCAATCTATGTATTTTGCATTGATTCCCATTCAATTTATTCACTTCCATTTACTAAGTATATCCAATTTATATTATACTACTTGGGAACCATTCCATATCTATGCTTAAGTTATATTCAACTTTAAAACTTAAGTTCACACTCAAACTTATCCAATCCATACTCCAAAATCATATTCAATTTATTTTCTTGTTATCAAATGTTTAACCAATTTATGTTGGTCATACTTTTCACTTTCTCAGTTTAATAACTTATACAAACCTATTTATTCACAATTCCCTGAATTCCCATTTAAGTTTACTCACATTCTATATTTACAACATATAGTTATTTAATGATCTCACAATTCATGTTTATATTCAATTTACCTTCCATTTAAAATTCAAAATTTTGAACTTCCATTTCTTTTACCAGAATATAAAATCATTTTTCATTTTGGTTTTACCATTTCTATAACAACCCTGGTTTGGAGATTACCTTTCAAAATTGAATTATAAAGATAATTATAATTTAATATTGTAAATTAAATTAAAATTGGAGATATTAAATTGTTTATTTGGAATAAACAATGAATTTTGGAATTTAAAATGAGAAAATGAAATTCCAAGCTTTATTCTATTTTGTTTGGAGTGATAATAAATGGAATATGGGCTTTAAATAATGAAAAATGATTTTATTTTAGAGAAAATGCAATAATTATATTAACTATTGCTCATTTGCTTCTTTTAATAATTTTTAAAAGAAGTATGTAATTTTTAAAGGTGGTTTATTGAAATAAAAGGTGGAAATTTGGTTAAAAATAAGTCTTGGCTATAAATAATGTTTTGAAATATTTTTCTGGGTGAGAAAATAAATTCTGTGGAATTTTAGAAGTTAAAAACAATGTTTTATTCATTTATTTGAGTAAATGGTGTATTTTTGTTAAATTAAGGATTTTAATAATAAAAATGTTTTAAAAATATAAATTAATATTTTCATATGATGGAAAATGATTTTTTTATATGTATAAGTTTTCATATTTTTTCTTTGTAAAACTTGAGAGAAAATGCATTTTTTCTTTCTTTTTGTGTATATGTGGTATATGCATATATTTTAACTTGTGTTGTTTAATTAACTTAGACCAATTGTTTTCTTTTTGTTTCAACCCATTTGGCCCATTAACCTTTAACCAGTTGAGAAATGAGAAATAATGATTAGTTGTACGTTCATTTCATATTATCTTCTTCCTCCTTCAGCCTAAAAACAAAAAACAGTAAACCACTTTATCAATTTCTCAAAGCCAAGCAATTCCTTCATTTTAATTCAACAAATTCAAGGCTTTTTACAATTTAGTGATAAATAAAAGGTAAACAACTCCAAATCATATAATTTCATCACAAAATTCTTATTACAGTAAATAGCTTCCTAATTTTTACTGCATATTGTTTGCATGTCCTATATTTGCTTCCTATAGGTTCATAGAAGCTCTAATCTTGCTAAAAGCTTCCTCTTTGCTGCTATAATTCGAGCTTTTGCAAAAAATCAGCTAGGTGAGTTGTGTAAACTCACAAACTAGCCAAAACAAAAGTGCCAGTGCTTGAATCTGTAAAGAATTTGCTTCTGTCTGTAGTTTTCTGTAGCTAGTTTTTGCCTTGTTTGTAATCAGTTTCTGTTGCATCTTTGAATCCTTATATCTTGTGATTCCGGCAACGAAATGATGTCAGATTTCATGCATTTGGTAGCTTGCATGTTTAGCTTCATCTTTATAAATTTTTGTTTAAAATTATGGTCATTTGCTATGTCAAAATCTTGCTGGAAAATCAATATGAGGCAGAAAAATACCCTGGAAGAATGTCCGTAGCGTGGGTCGATATGGTGGTCGACCCAACACCATCCAGGTCAACCAAGCGGTCAACCTGGCCACTGGGCTGGGTCAACCCCCTTGTTTTCCTAGGTGCCTGCGTTGTTGCCTTGTGTTCGTATACCTTTCGTAACATATTTCGCGACTTTTGCCTTGGAATTGCGATAGTTTTTTCACTCGTTTTGATGCAAATTTCGAGATGATTTTTATGATATTATAGGCCATGATGTCTATCAATAGACTAGCCAAATTTTGGAGATTTTGAAATTCAAATTTTGAATTATTTTGAATTTAAATTCGAATATCGGTTTGAGTGATTTTCTTTGTTTTTATTCGTTTTCGAGCACGGTTTTCTCCAAATCTTTTTGAAATGATTTTTCAAATTAATGGGCATTTCAAAATAATTATTATATAATATCTTAAAGTATTTTCATGTGTAAAAT
This sequence comes from Allium fistulosum, assembly GCA_030737815.1. Classification (NCBI taxonomy): domain Eukaryota; kingdom Viridiplantae; phylum Streptophyta; class Magnoliopsida; order Asparagales; family Amaryllidaceae; genus Allium; species Allium fistulosum. Next base: position 157,313,770 of record CM060901.1, read on the forward strand.
CTGTTTATTCTCTATAATAAGGGAAATTTTCAAATAGGGCTTTCAAATTGATTTCGAAACTTGGTTTTCAAAGCTTATTTCCCAAAGTAAATTATTTTATATAATTTACAAGATTTTGCACAATTCGAGCGAACGAGAAGGAGAATTAAAGGTTTGGTAAAACACGTGGTATGGGACAAGTGCGTTTATCTTATCGGTTAATTCCCAACTTGTCCGTTTGATCATTTTGACCTTCGGGTTGAGTTTACCGATGAGATGAGGTAAACTTTTTACCGATTTGAGTGTGAAATTTACTAGCGGTTAGTAAACCATTTAGTGTGAACATGTGGTATGGGACACACGTTAACACTGTTTGGGTTCCTATCCAAAAGTTTGTGACGCATTTGTCTAAGAGACGTATTAGCCAGTATTGAACCTTCAAATCATTTTTCCTTCGGGATGTTTGACTAAGAGACGTATTTGTCCATTGCGACGTATTTGTCCTTCGGGATGTTGTCCTTTGGGATGTTTGTCTAAGAGACGTATTTATTTGTCCTTCGGGACATTTGTCTAAGAGACATTGCACCTTATTTTGGGAGAACAATACTTGATGGGCTTCGGCCATAAGCACGTGCTATATCTCTGAGATGATTTCATTGATGTTTGTGATTCCCCAAGAGTATTGCCTTTTTATTGTTGGCCACTTGAGCCGTTTGGGGTATTATATATACGACGATTACCTTATGGGAATTTTAACTCTTTGAGTTCTATCATTGAGATTTGAGTTTCCTACACTGGCGTTTTATTGAGATTGCCGATATGGCGTATATTTGAGATTTTAATCTCCTATTTGGAGATATATTTGCCTTGTGGTGCATTTGAAGATAGTGATTTCTTTGAGTTGCTTTTGAGATTGCCGTTATGGTGGGTTTGGGATTTCTCGCTATTAAGAGCTATAATTTTCCCTAAACCATTATTGATGATTTGTGATATGCCGATGTATGAGGCTTGCTATATTTAGCGTTTGATGAATTGTTTTATATCTTTTGAGATTGTATGTTTGTGTAGTGATACCATATTATCACTTGATGTTACCATACACTTTAATTGTCCATTCTGACTTGAGAATATTATCACATTATCCTTATGCTCATATTATCGCTTATCCTTTAAACTAATTTGTTTAGCTAGATCGACCCGTGTATTTATACTCGGGTCTAACTGAGGTGTTTTAGGTTTGGTAAATTTAGACTTAGCCTATTATGCTTCCGCATGGACATTATTCTGCTAGCTCTTTTTGATATAGCTTTTTATGTAGTCCTTTTTGTTTGCTACTCTGATATGTATATTCTTTTGACTTGCTTTTATATTGTGGTCGCTATAGCACTTGACATGTATCATTTTGTATACTCTGTGATGTATCTGTATATATATGTGTGTGTGTGTGTGTCTATATATATATATGTGATGATCTACTGTTCTGTGATGTGTTTTGCATTTGAGTTGTTGTATTTTGTTCTGATAGATCCTATAGCCACCTATGGCTTTGTGTTAAGTATTTATTGGATATATCGATCCTCTTGAGTTAGAAAAAAATATATGGCATTTGTTTACATATTCAATAGATATCTAAGACAAGGCTATAGATGTTCACTCCTAACCAGCCCAATTCTCCACATTAGTAGACGATATTACCCAGTAATACTCTTTGTTAATGTGGGTCTCGGGGTGAGGCATCACAGATTGGTATCGGAGCCGAATTCAGAACAAAATATGACAAACACATAGCAGAAGCACATATTACGATACGTCTAAGTATAATACAAGTGTTACGAATCCCTAAATCAGCGTGCCTTTGACCTTTTCTTGTCCTTTGGGGTAGATAGAAGTTTGGGAATACGTCTAGGAATGCATTTTAATTCCCTAGTATTACTTATTGAATTAATTATATCTACCCTGTTTATAACCTTTATCTTATCTTAATTTTCAGCTAATGGCTGGAAGAGGCAGAGGACGATGCTCGGTTGCTGGACAATCCAGCGGCTCGCATCCGAACGGTGTTTATATGTCTGCCGATCAGTTTATGGAGTTATTTAGGAGCACTCAGCCTCCAGCTCCTACTCTATCATCTCCTCCGTGCAAGTCTGTATTTGCGCGCATGTGTAGTGATTTCTCTCATCTTGGAGGAAAGCCGTTCAAAGGCTCCGAGTCCGTTCTAGAGGTCTAGGCTAGGATTCGCACGTGCGAGCGCATCTTCTCTCGCATGGATCTTTCTAACCATCATAGAGTCCTTGTGGCATCCAGCATGCTACAAGAGCATGCTCTCGACTGGTACGAGCTTCTCATAGCCGAGCTCGATGAGTCTACTCTTTCTTGGACTCAATTTAGGGAATGATTCGAGCCCAAGTTCGTTCATGAATCTGAGAAAGCTTTATCGGCCCGTCGCTTCCTCGAGTTGAAGCAAGGAAAGTCCTCCATCATGTTTTATCATTCGAGGCCTTATCTAAGTATGGTGTTGAATACATCAGCACTCCCTATAAGAAGAATCTAAAGTTTGTCTCTAATCTTAAGAAGTATCTCAAGAAGTCTTTGATGCTCAAACTCAAGCTTTCTTTCGAGGAGTTGGTTGACTCGGCGCTTCATCTCAAAGCCGTCGAGGAGGAGTGCGATAGTGGTGATGAGGCTGAGGTTCGCAAGAACCCCAATAAGAAGAAGTTCCTATTTCATAAGTCGAAGTCTTTTCCTCAAAAGAAGAAGAAGTTTGTTGGTCCAAGTTCTCAACCTAGTGGAGCACCTCCTGCTCGGAAGGGGTGTTTCAACTGTGGCTCATCTGACTATATGATCCGTGACTGCCCTAAGCCTACTAATTGCCGCTATTGCAAGAAGGAGGGTCATCGAGTTTCCACTTGTCCTATTGCTCCGAATACCCAGTCTAGAAAACCGAATGTAGTGGATGCTTCTAGAGGGTCTTCTCAGCGCAGAGGTACATCTCCTTCTATCCTTGATGGCTCCATTTTATTCCATGATCGTTCTATTCGAGTTCTCTTTGATACAGGTGCGTCTCATTCATTCGTATCGAAAGAGCTCGTTGTTGCTATTTCTTTGGATGTTTCATGCCTTGTTACTTCATTGAGGATTGTGAATCCTACCGGAGGATCTGCAACCCTTAGCATGCTTTGTGAGGATGTTGAGATTGTTTTATGTGGCTTTTCTTTCCATGCGAATCTACACGTTATTTCTTATTTGGGTTTTGATATGATTTTGGGTATGGACTGGCTAGTGCGATAAGATGCCAGGATTATTTGTTCTGAGAGAGTTTTATATCTTCAACATCCAGATTCGTCTGCTCAGTTATCACTTGTTCTTCGAAATGTTGATAATTCCAAAGCTTCTTTATTTTCTCTCGACTCACGAGATGATGATGATATATCTCGTATTCCTGTTGTTTCTTATTTCTCTGAGGTGTTTGAGCCTGTTTCGGATTTGCCACCCAAGCGGGCGATTGAGTTCCACATTGATCTCATTCTAGGTGCGCCGCCAGTTAGTCATCCTACCACGAGGATGTCTATAAAGGAAAATGAGGAACTCAAGAAGCAGTTGTTGGAGCTTGAAGCTAAGCAGTTGATTCAGTCCATTTTTTCACCGTGGGGTGCCACGGTCGTCTTCGTGAAGAAGTCTGATGGAACTCTTAGGCTTTGCATCGACTATCGCAAGCTTCACGAGTTAACCATCAAGAATAGGTATCCATTGCCTAGGATTGATGATATGTTCGATCAATTGAATGGCGCTAAGGTCTTCTCTCAGCTCGACCTTGCCACTAGTTTTCATCAGCTCCAAGTTGCGGAAGATAGCATTCCTCTTATAGCTTTCCGCACTTGATATAGATCTTACGAGTGGCTCGTTATGCCGTTTGGTTTGACGAACGCTCCTGCTTTCTTTGTCGATCTTATGAATCGAGTATTTCGGGAATATCTCGATAAGTTAATCCTTGTGTTCATCGATGACATCCTTGTCTATTCAAAGTCTGATGCTGAGCATGCTAATCAGTTGAGAATTGTCTTGAGTACTCTTTGTCATTGTCAGCTTAAAGCCAAGTTCTCCAAGTTCCACTTTTGGGAGAATAAGGTTAAGTTCTTAGGCTAGGCTGTTTCTTCCAAATGTATTTCGGTCGATCCCTCGAAGATCGAAGCCATCCAGAATTGGAAGAGGCCTGAGAATGTTCATGAGATTCGCAACTTCCTTGGATTGGCGGGTTACTACCGCCGATTCATTAAGGATTTTTCCCACATTGTGTGTCCTCTCACTAGCCTTACCCGTAAAGGCATTCGATTTATTTGGTCCGACAAGTGTGAAGCTTCTTTTCAACAGTTGAAGGTGCTTCTCACTAATGCTCCTATTCTAGTGGTTACCGAAGGGAATCATGATCTTGTTGTCTACACCGACGCTAGTAGATGTGGTCTTTGTGCCGTGCTAATGCAGAAGGATCCGGTAGTTGCTTATGCTTCTAGGCAACTGCGACCGAATGAAGTTCGCTATGCCACTCATAACCTCAAGTTAGCCACCATTGTCTTTGCCTTGAAGATTTGGTGACATTATCTATTAGGCAAGCGCTTCATTCTCTATACTCATCACAAGTCCTTAAAATATCTATTCACTCAGAAGGAGCTTAATACGAGGCAACAACATTGGCTCGAGTTCCTTGCCTCCTACGACTTCGATATCCGGTATACCCCTGGTAAGGGTAATCGTGTTGCTGATGCGCTTAGTCGCAAACATTCGGTTGGGGTTTCTATGATGTTAGCAAGTGGGATGTTCTAGAGACCTTATCCTTTGTGATATTCGTGATCGAGCTCCATCTTCTAAGTCTCCTATTTTATTATTCAATTTGGAAGCTCGACCCAGTTTATTGGATCGTATTGCCGATGCTCAGCGGCGTGATCCCGATCTTGTGCACCTTATCTAGATTTGTGATTCTGAGTCCCGTGATGAGGAGTTGCAGGATTTCAGCATTGATTCTCATGGGTGTCTTCATAAGAAGAACCGTCTTGTTGTGCCTTCTGATTCTGCACTTAGGCGTGACATTTTCGATGACTGTCACCATTTTAAGTATACCATTCATCCCGGAAGTAGTAAGATGTATGCTGATATGCATCGCCTTTATTATTGGGAAGGCATAAAGCACGATGTGGCGAGTTATGTGAGTAATTGCATGACTTGTCAACTTATCAAAGCCGAGCATCAACGCCCTTCTGGTCTCCTTCAGCCTCTAGAGACCCCGTTGTGGAAATGGGATCATATTTCCATGGATTTTATTGATGGCCTACCTCGTTCGAGATCGGGCCATTCTAGCATTTGGGTTTTTGTTGATCGCCTCATCAAATCTGCTCATTTCATTCTTATTAAGTCTAATAGGAGTGCTTCTCATCTGGCCAAGTGTATATCAAGGAAATCATGAGACTTCATGGTGTTCCTAGTTCGATTGTTTGTGACCGAGATCCACTATTCATGAGTCATTTCTAGTAGAGTCTTCAGCAAGCTTTGGGAACAAAGCTTAACTTCAGCACAACATATCATCCACAGTCTGATGGAAAGACTGAATGGGTGAATCATATTCTTGAGGATCTTCTTCTTGCTTGCATTCTAGATTTCGGTGGTTGTTGGGAGGATCACCTACCTCTTGTGGAATTCTCCTACAATAATAGTTTTCAGTATAGTATCAGTATGGCTCCTTTCGAAGCCTTATACGGAAGGTGTCGATCACCTTTATGTTGGTTGGAATCTGGAGAGAAGCTTATTCTTGGCCCAGATTCTGTTCGTGATTATTCTGCGAAGATTGTTCTTATTCGGCAGAGAATGAAAGAGGTACAGAGCCACCAGAAATCCTAAGTGGACAACCGTAGGAAGCCTCTCGAGTTCTTTATTGGTGATCTCATCTTTATTCGTGTTTCTCCTCTGAAAGGGGTTATGTGCTTTAGTACGATAGTGAAATTGGCTCCTCACTTTATAGGACCACTAGTGTGTGGCCCGTGCTACGCACACAGGCATTGTTGGTTATTAAATTAATGTTAAAAATTACTTAGAATATACCCTATGTAAAATAAAGGATTTTTAGGTAGGAGGTATATGTACATTTGTATTATATATTGAGTTCGTGTAGAGTGTGTGTAGGTTAGTTCATTAATATAGTAGATTTAACAGAACATATATATTTTTAAGTAACCTTACATACAAAAGCAGATAAAAATTTAGATTTATTTAGAAGAAGAAAAAAACATATCTAAAAATAGGATAGTTAATACCTTCAAAGTGCTGAGCATTTACATCACAGGATTCAACCACAATGCACATATAATTTTATGGCAATTTAACACTTTCAAAACAAAACATTTGTGTTGTACATTTTCTAGGACAAAACTGAATTCTTTCCATGTTATAAGTTTATGTGGGCAGGCTTCTTACTCCATCCCTGAGTAGACCATGAGTTTGTGCCCATTATTCGGATGCTAGACTGAATAAATGACAATTCCTGTGTATAAGAGCTTCACGCTTAATAAATCCAACAATGTGGATTAATACCTACAGTTTGCAAGCAATATCGCAGTTAAATGAGAAATAGTTGAGCCTAAAGCTATTATAAGTAGATTTACCCGAGTCCATCACAATTAGTGAATAATTCACCAAATAGCTATGATTAAAACGTGGAGTAAAATTGCAAACAGTAATTGATGATGTTGGATTGAATGTATGATGATACTTTACAGTAAAACCAATATATACAGTAATGCAATAAACTGCAAATATGTTTCACTATTAAGTTTAACTGCTTAAGAACACCATATGAAAATCCTATAAATCATATAATGGTGAGTGTGCCTTCTAGGTGCACTAAGTTAGCTTCAATACCACATCAGCACAGTCCCATTTTGCCGACAGAATAAATCTACGTGATTCTAGGTTGATTTTTGTAACCCAGTTTTCTCAAACTTTTGGATTTGGTTCAAGATTCGTCTCATCTACACCAAATACAGTAACACTATTTGAAGGTGGAAATTATAAAATACACACTAAACTATTTTTCCATCAATCGCCACAGTATAAAAAGGAGTTGCATGAATAAGCCTATGATTTTGTATTATTTATTATGATCATATAATGAAAAAATTATCCAAAATGCAGTAGTTGACGAATTATATCATTACAGTTTGTTCTACCAAACACTTGCGCTACTCCATAGAAATTTTTTTAGCCCAAAAGCGGTGTCATGCAACATTACACACACACTTGCATCAACTATATATTTTTTATTTTGGATTTTGTATGGAGGGACTCATATTTTTGTGGCCCGTGCTACGCACACAGAAAGTTTGAACTTCTTAACGCTTTGAACTATTTTGACCATTTTTTTAAATCTATTATGTGTTTGTAGTTCATTCCTGATATTATTATTATTTTCCATAACTTCATTTTCACTTACTAATTGTAGAAGATATTAATTAGGACAGTCACACGGACAATGAATTTTGATGTATAAAAAAATGAAATTGGTTCCATACAATTTGACAATTTAATGAGCAGAATATTTGGACAATTATGTAGGTTAACATATAAGTGAGATATCCTTGAATATTGAATGCATGAAAGTGCAACATGATCATATGTAAACATATTTACATAACAACTAAAGCCTGCGTGGTAAGCATAATGAATTATGGAATAATTAGTAAGTTCATTGAGCTTCGAAATTGTCTACTTTTCCTCTTCTTTGGCATCATAGAAGGTGAGGATAACGCAGGCTTTGTAAATGGTGATGTAGAGAACCAATTCTTGCTTTATGTCTAGTTGATTTATTGTACTATAGATTCAGTGTTGTATTAATAACTTTAATCTTACGGTAATAGTTAGGAAGTAATATATAAATTGTGAAGTTATGCAATAAATCGCAGCATATGTAAAGTTGACCCAGTTTAGATGCCAACCGTCACTATCCATGAGAAGTGCTGTGTTAATTTCATAGCGAAGTAACAGTAAAATTTGTCATATACCGTAGTTTTTTTTACAAACAACCTCTGCTTGTTATATTAATGGGTATCAAGAAGCTGATAACATAATTCACAGGTAACGATATATTTTAGTGTGTTTTTAATACCACTTTACATAAATTGTTAATTGTACAAAGAAAATGATGCTAAAGTTGTCATGTAATTTTAATCAGCTGTTGCGATAAGGTGAAAAAATCCACGTTGGATGAAATATTTGTAAACAAACTGCTGAAGATAGTGAATGCTGTTCAAATTTGTATTTGTTTTATTATCGGCAATAATATTAGGTTTGATGATGACAAAAGATGAGAATACTTGTCAACGGGAATATTTATATTGGACAAACATTCTCTACACCAGAATAATTTATATTGGACAAAAAATGAGAATGCTTGTTAATAGGAGTATCTATGTTGGCCGATTAAGACTACCATAACTAAGATCAGTTTATATTAAAGTAACTTCATAGTTCATACTATTACCTTTAATATGTACATATTTGCATAAGAACTGAAGCCTATGAGATATCCTTGCTTTCTTTAAGCTTCACGTGCATAGGGACTTGAACTACATCACCATCGGACATGGTCATGTGTTAATGGTATTCCAATGGTTAATTTTACATTATTATGGGTATTGAACCGAAAGTTGTCCAACATTCTAGACTAATTTTGAATGAGTATTAGCTTAATGACCCTCTAATCTAAAATGTGTCAACCGTGCAGGGCAGTTTACACATGCTCAAATACCTTAATTCATTGCGGACGGCTGACAGAAAGAAACTAATCTTGTACAAATCAAAGAATGTAACCTCTTAAGCTAGTATAGATTTATTACTTAACTCATGCACAAATAAGAGATATTTTTACATCATACAAAAGGACATAATAAAAAAAACCATAGCCTTATAAAAAAGTGAAAATGCATGCACATTGGTCTATGCAACTCTTTGTACCAAAAGAGAATTATATTGCAGACCACATCATATTTATTCATTTACTTGTTGAACTGCTTACTGAATCATATTAAACAAACACTTTCTCACCAATTATAAACTGAAAGAACCATCTAAAACATTTCATTCGCCATCATTTATTGTGCGCTGTGTACTTTCTTGTGCATGTCTCAACTCTGAAGCATTTGTTCTGCCTGCAACCGACACACACCAACACAGTTCCTAGCGCAACAATCACTCATATAGCAGCAGACCGCAACCAACTTCCTAGCTACAGACATCTCATCTTTTGCATGCCTCACTTCCTATCTGGCCTGCAAACTCAATTTGCGTCTAGTTGAAACCTCCACAGCTCACCCACCTTCCAACCTATTATGCAGGCCTAAAAAATGCTCCATTTTGTGTTTAGCCCATTTGTTCGCTCCTTGCTTGTAGCCCCATGTCTTCAGCCTTCTGCCTCAGTCGGTACAATGGGATTTCTTCCCTACCATGTAGCAGTTGCCTCTTTTCAGTATAGTCGATGTCTTAAGCATCAGACCCTGGAGTTGCAATAGCAGCCTCTGCTCAAGCTTCAATTCTTGTTGATTGCAAGCTTGTCATGTTTTACCTGCGCACTTCATATCTCTCGACACTGCTCTGTCTCTTCCATAGTAATTCACCACTGTATTGCGATAGCACTACATGCCCTTTGTTAATATTCAGCAACTCACCTTACCATCTCTATACAATCATGCCGCAATAGCACCGTCTTCTGCCCTTCTATATTTGTGCAACCACTCATTTCGCAGCAGGACTATGCTTCCCCCATTTTTACTCAGCAGCCGCTCAATCCACTACATTTTGCCCGCTCTGTCTTCTGCTTTCCTATCTTGTTGCACTTCTCACTTCAGCACTGTGCTTCTCAACAGGCCCTACGGATGCTCCCTGAAGCAATTATTGACATATAAGCAACTGTCAATGCCAAAACAGAGGGAAATCATAAGATTGAACATAAGATAAAGAGAAACCTTATACAATAAATTATGATACTGTTTCTTCTTATAAAGTACATATAGCAACGATTATATTAAATTAACTCGCTCCAAAACTTAAAGTTTAAGTTTAAAAAATTGGTCAGAACCTGGAATAATGTAGAACTAACTAATTTATAACCTCAGACAGTTATCATAATGCTCTTAAAACCTCCAAATTCTAAATGGGTATCCATGCGTGATTAAGCAAATCACTTGTAAGAATATATCATAAAAATAGAGTAGCTGAATCACTTGTAACTCACAAGCTTACATTAAGTAGCCCCGACTTTCTACATGCTTATTTGGAATGAAAGGTAAACGTGTTCTAGGACACCACCTAAAATTAGTGCAAGCAAAACATATAATTTAAATTAAATTAATATTTGAAAACATCATGTTAGGGAATCTCCAATTGATGCTGAATTGAAATATTATAGTTTCGTTTACATAATATATTTTTCATGAAAAAAAGGATGATTTGATAAAAGATATCTAATGTTCATGTTACCACATCTAAAACATATGAAAACATACTCCAAGACAAAGTAGGACTCTGTTTACAGTACTCATCATTAAAAATAACAGTCGAATTAAAAAATTTAATCATAATAATCGAAGTCAGAACATGAATATTAAAACTAAAATCATTGATTTATGAGAAATTTCCTAATCAAATTGATTTTAAAATAAAGAGAAAATAGTTACAGTTTGGAGAATCAATATGCTTCTCAATTTGGCGTATGTTTCCTGAACTCCTTGTTGCTTACATTTTTTTTCCAAACCTTGAAGCATGCAATCCCTAAAATAATTTAGGCAGTCTGTTAGGCAACTGATAAATGCAAAGAAGAGAAAGCGGGTCATCTTTAAAACTGAAAAGATACCTTGTTGTAAATTGATTATTTCAATTTTTAATTCAATATTTCAAGGTTCAATTTTTTTATTAAAATTGGATTTGTAATAAGAACAATACCTTGAAGGCAACAATACACAATCTTGTAGGGTTCATGTTTTAGTGCTTTAGTATTGTTGAATCTTTGAATCTGAATGACACTTCAAAATTTTAACTGGTCTATTATTTTCTGTCAATCATCATTTGAATATTTTGTGCCAATTTCATGTCATAATTTGGCAAAGCCAAATCTAGGACATTTAACAAACAGCGTAGTATCATGAAATTGCTCAGATACTGGTTATAAATATGCATTATATGCTTTACTGTATAAGAAACGTTGGTATGGTATCCACTTATAAATATTTGAATCCAGCACTGTACCTAGTCTATACCATAATCACCCTCCTTCATAATTAACCAAGCATATTCAAGTAACTCCTACTTCCTATATGCTTATTTGGAATAACTTATATTCGAAGTCACCATCTAAAATTATATAGTGGAAAAAACAAAACAACAACAAAAACAAAAGGGTATAATTTAAATTAAATAAACAATTAAATACTCCATGTCAGGGAAACACAATTGATGTTGTATTGAAATACTCTAGTTTAAGTCAGATAATTGTTGCTTAAATTTTCTGTCTCCAACCATGAAGCGTGCATTCTCATAAATCGTAAAAAATAGCAATAAAATTACTTGATAACTGAACCAATGATTGTAAATAAAATAACTCATAATTATAAAACCAATTTCGGATTTGGTGACATTGGGTTATGATTTTAGGACTAAAAACTATATATGTTTCATAAGGTATGAATAATTCTGTCATACCAAAAATCGACAAAATTTTCATATCATAAATCTATACTGCATATTATTAGATATTTTTTTACTATTCTAATATATATAATAGATTTAAGAATGGTTACAAATTTATGAATCCATATATGGAATTGGATTAATGTAGCAATAAAATCCCCCAATGGGAAAAAAAGATCGTACAAACTTAATTTCGAAAAGTATATAACCATATTTTTTTCGTTTTAGGTTCAACAATTTCCAATTAAAAAATTCTAAGAAGAACCAAAGTAATTGTAACACTGTTCTGTTTCCTAATATCTAGTATCAAGAAATTATTATTTGATTATAAAATTATGTAATAGTAAATAAACTTAAAAGCAAACTTATACAATCTAAAAAATGAAATCCAACCAAAATATCAGAAGTCCAAAATATGGTTTAGAAGGCCTAACAACCACTAAAAACCAAGACGACGACAAAGAGTGAATATGAACATGAACTTATGATAAATAGAAATGTTTCTAAACTAATCCCATGTTAAATAGGAAACAAAAACCAAAACTAACAAAATAAATCATTCTTGGAGTATAATGATTTTGGCAGCAAAGATAAATATTCTCTTCTAATATTATTACTCTATTTAAGCTTATATGCAACTTACTGGGTGGATACTCCAAGAATCAATGTAGGGGATTGCCTTGGATAAAACAAAACTTGTAAATTATACAACTAATATAGTAAATTATTAAATGTGTTAATCAACAATACTCTTTTAAACTGGTCAAAACTTGTTTGAATTAGAAAAGTGATTACATATAACTGAATTATTTCTATGCATATAGTACTGCAAATTTGATTTTGACCAATGATAACTCAAAATCTTTTTTAAGAAACTTTACTTGTGTTGACTGCTCATGAAACCAAATTCCCATGAACATGTTTTTTGCACTTATTTTTCCACATGAGGGAAGAGTGCATAAATTGAGTTTATTTCTTTTGCCAAGGTCTTAACCGCTCATCAATTATTCCAACATGAAATAGTTATAATAAACTCAATAAATATAAAAGCTAAGAGACAGTAGTATCGTACAATTTTTACGTTTTTCATAAGTTTCATATGGCCAAAAATATTCGCTGGATGAAACAATTGAATGGAAAAAATTGTTAAGACTTGTGATCAATGAAGAAATATTAGAGAACTAACATAGAAGACCGTTATCCCAAAGGTATATAAGAAAGTCATTATCATTAAAAAAGGTTGATGTGATAAGTTAATTCAAGTTACATAATTTGGGTTCCTATTTATTGCATGAATAACCCTTCTGTCCTGTTTTTTCTTAAAATAAAAAGTCCACATAAGAGTGAAGCATACATATTCAATCTATTGAGCAGTTAACGTGCAATGTTGAACTACATATTATGAATAAAAGCTCTTTCAAAGGATATTCATAAGCTCTTACTCGTGGAATAACTAGTTAACATATTAACTGATGTTTTATGAAAGTTAAAAATATAAGGCAACATAATATAAGAATTCACAATCTGTATGTAAAGGCATTATTATAAATTAATGATAGTTCAATATAACAAAGTACAAAAATAACTTCTTTATGTAACCATAAATATATGAACTTGTACTACCCATCTGAGCAAGGGATTTTATCCATAAGACCTCTTCGCGTAAAAAATCATATCACATTGCAAGCAGAGGGAAGTTCCATCTACCTGACAATGATAGAGCCACAAAAATACTGCAAGGTAAGAAGGATGATATTAATAAAAGATAATTAGTAGCAGTTTCCAAATAATATGAATTGCAGAAAACCTACCAAACTACTGTAGTTCTACAAATAGTGCCGTAGCATCTAATTTTGTAATAAACAGACAATAAAGCTAAAAACCATAATTTTTTTGGTCATCTTTCCAAGCGTGCAGATAATAGACAGTAGGACTCCCAAATTACTACATTTTAACCTAATTTTTTTGTTTTTGGACGTAAATCCCTGACCTTTATTTTTCGGGCCTCGGCACCTTCCTGAAGCATAAAGTCAGCATTTTAAATCAGAAGTAGCCATATTTGAGAATTGATCAATATCCACAGTTATAATTTGTTAAGGACATCTATCAAAGTAGAAGTACTATGTACTTAATAGAGCTTCTGGTACATAGTTTTGACATGATAAAAAAGAGTGAAATTTTGTGAAAATGTAAGTCCATTAAAAGGGAGCACTGTATATCAGTTTCATAAATCCACTATCCTCTATGATAAGAAACTAACTTGATGTTAAACCTTGTTAAAAACATTACAAATGCGATCATGTAGTATTTTTCTCTTACTAATGCATGGAAGAATTTAGTTAACACCAAAGTGATATTTTCCTACAGTTAAAAATCAGGTGACATAGAAAATTTACTGCCATTTCATAACATCCATCTCAGTGAAATTGAAAACGATCAGGTGAACTTTGAAAGATGTTTATTTTTCATTTGTTGTTAGCCTCCTTTAAAGTACTACATAACAAAAACCAGGAAAATGCGAAAGAGGGTAGGATTTTCAAAAGGGATCAACTACTAATATATTCAATGAAGCAACAAATGAAGTAAAACAAAACTATGAAGAAACCAATTAAAGGATTAGTATTTGTTTTAGCATGATATCCATCATGCTTGATTAACGGTAGCTCGTGCAGATATAACCGATGTAGGAAGGCAAGAGTTTGAACAATATTTCACTTTAGTTAATTTCCCAATGATAATTTATGAGCACAATCATGGTTTATTATCAAAAAAATCATACAAAGAAGACAGAATACCGAACATTATCAACAATGATTTAGCTTAAAATAGTTATATCACAGAAGTTCTTGAGAAAGGAATAAAAATCTAGCAGGTCTTTTTAGCACTATTTTCCTCATATTGATATGTTAAACCTTCTGTTATTTAGCCTAGGCTTCAAATTCTTTCATGTACATGCATTTATCAGATTATGTACTAAATACATTTCGGGCCAAACATACAGTGGCTACAAAAATTTAAGATTTACCCACCTTTAGTATTAAAAATGGTATATAGTAGAAAAAAGGGTGTATGTACCATATAGTAAGAACAGTATATCATCAAATCGAGTTTTATGACCCAACCAATCGACTGGGTGGTCAATTATACGCATAATACCCAAATTGAGCGAAAAGGATTAACAAATTAGTGACCGAAAAGCCAGTTGTGTGAAATAAATAAAAGGGATGTAGCTTAGAATTGGATTGACAAATAATCAGATCAATTTTTACTACAAATTCTATCCACTTTATGTTCGAACATATAAAAATCCCCAATTTGAGCAGTAAATATCAGCAAATTGCTTACCTAATTCGAGCTAATATCCAATTTGCCTTCGTAATTTCACCAACCGTATAACATCTCCAACGTTAATTGTTTTGCGGTAATAAGAATAGTCGATGGAAGAAAAAAGAAAGAAAGAAAGAGGAAGGTAGGGTTTGTAGAGCGTGAAGAAAGAAGTGCGGCGTACAAAAGGGGAAATAGTTTTGGGATTTAACGGTTCATTGAAAAACACATTGCTTGCCGATTAATATTGATAAAGTTCCGAAAATACCCTAAGTTTAAAAAAAGACACGTGTCGTCATATAAATGACCTGGTTTCTCTTTTCCTATATAAGTAATAGATTTCCTATTACTGACTCTATTGGCCCTGTGGCTTATAGAGTTTCACTTCTAGCTCATCTATCTGGCATTCACGACGTGTTTCACGTCTCCTAGCTTCGGAAGTGTCTTCGAGAGTCGGATTATGTTATCGACTCTCCTAATTTGCAAGAGCTTGAGATCTCACCAGACCTATCTGTTGTGTAGCAGCCTATTCATGCACTTGCTTTGGAGGTGAGACGCCTTCGAAACAAGGACGTGCCGCTCGTTAAAGTTTAATAGTCCGCTAATCCCAATGACAACACTTGGGAAACCAGAGAGTTTATCGAGCTAGCCTATCCCGGTTTTCTATCTTCGCATAGAGATGGTGAGAATATCTCTTTATCTCAAGTTTATTTATTTTCCTTTTGAGTGTTGAAATTAAATAGTTGAATACAAATTCTTCTCTAGAAATTGCAAGGACGCAATTTTGTTAAGGATGGGAGTCTATAACAATCCTAGTTTGGAGATTACCTTTCAATATTGAATTATAATCATAATTATAATTTAATATTGTTAATAAAATTAAAATTGGAGAAAATAAATTGTTTATTTGGAATAAACAATGAATTTTGGAATTTAAAATGACAAAATGAAATTCCAAGCTTTGTTCTATTTTGTTTGGAGTGATAATAAATGGAATATGGGCTTTAAATTATGAAAATTATTTTATTTTAGAGCAAATGCAATAATTATATTAATTATTGCCCATTTGCTTCTTTTAATAATTTTTAAAAGAAGTATGTAATTTTTAAAGGTGGTATATTGAAATAAAAGGTGGAAATTGGGTTAAAAATAAGTTTTGGCTATAAATAATGTTTTGGAATGGTTTGAAATATTTTTCTAGGTGGGAAAATAAATTTTGTGGAATTTTAGAAGTTAAAAACAATGTTTTATTCATTTATTTGAGTTAATGGTGTATTTTTGTTAAATTAAGGATTTTAATAATAAAAATGTTTTAAAAATATAAAATAATCTTTTTATATGATAAAAAAAATTATATTATATGTATATAAGTTTTCATATTTTTTTCTATGTAAAACTTTAGAGAAAATGCATTATTTTTTCTTTTTGTGTATATGTGATATATGCATATATTTTAACTTGTGCTGTTTAATTAACTTAGACCAATTGTTTTCTTTTTGTATCAACCCATTTGGCCTATTAACCTTTAACCAGTTGAGAAATGAGAAATAGTGATTTGTTGTACGTTCATTTCATATTTTCTTCTTCCTCCTTGACCCTAAAAACAAAAAACAGTAAACCACTTTATCAATTTCTCAAAGCCAAGCACTTCCTTCATTTTAATTCAACAAATTCAAGGCTTTTTACAATCTAGTGATAAATAAAAGGTAAACAACTCCAAATCATACAATTTCATCACAAAATTCTTATTGCAGTAAAAAGCTTTCTAATTTTTACTAAATATTGTTTGCATGTCCTATATTTGCTTCCTACAAGTTCATAGAAGCTCTAATCTTGCTAAAAGCTTCCTCTTTGCTTCTATAATCCAAGCATTTTGCAAAAAGTCAGCAATGTGAGTTGTATAAACTCACAAACTAGCCAAAATAAAAGTGCCAGTGCTTGAATCTGTAAAGAATTTGCTTCTGTCTGTAGTTCTCTGTAGCTAGTTTTTGCCTTGTTTATAATCAGTTTCTGTTGCATTTTTGAACCTTTATATCTTGTGATTCCGGCAGCGAAATGATGTCGGATTTCTTACATTTGGTAGCTTGCATGTTGAACAAGGCTGGGTCGACCCACTTGTTGGCCCAGGTACGCGCGTTGTGGCCTTGTGTTCGTATACCTTTCGTAGCATATTTCACGACTTTTGCCTTAGAACTGCGACCGTTTTGTCACTCGTTTTGATGCAAATTTCGAGATGATTTTAGGCCATGATGTCTATCAATAGACTAGCAAAATTTTGGAGATTTTTAAATTCAAATTTTGAATTATTTTGAATTTAATTTGAGTTTAAAATCGAATATCGGTTTGAGTGATTTCCCTTGTTTTTATTCGTTTTCGAGCACGGTTTTCTTCAAATATTTTTGAAATGATTTTTAAAATTAATGGGCATTTCAAAATAAATATTATATAGTATCTTAAAGTACTTTCAAGTGTAAAATCTATTTATTCTCTATAATAAGGGAAATTTTCAAATAGGGCTTTCAAATTGATTTCGAAAATTGGTTTTCAAAGCTTGTTTTCCAAAGTAAATTATTTTATATATAAATTACACATCCTTTCACATTTCGAGCGAATGAGAAGGAGAATTAAATGATTTGGTAAAACACGTGGTATGGGAAACATGCGTTTATCTTATTGGTTAATTCTTGACTTGTCCGTTTGATCGTTTTGACCTTCAGGTCGAGTTTACCGATGAGATGCGATAAACTTTTTACTGATTTGAGTGTGAAATTTACTAGTAGTTAGTAAACCGTTTAGTGCAAACATGTGGTATGGGAAACATGTTAACACTATTCGAAACGTTTGTCTAAGAGACTTATTTGTCCATTGCGATGTATTTGTCCTTGGGGATGTTGTCTTTCGGGATGTTTGTCTAAGAGACGTATTTATTTGTCCTTCCAGATGTTTGTCTAAGAGATGTGGCACCTTATTTTGAGAGAACAGTACTTGGCAGGCTTCGGCCATATGCACATGCTATATTGTTGAGATGATTTCATTGATGTTTGTGATTTCCCAAGAGTATCGCCTTTTTATTGTTGGCCATTTGAGCCGTTTGGGATATTATATATATATATATATATATATATATATATATACACACGACGATTACTGATGTGCACGTAAATGTGCATATATTTACATCCATATATTACCTCTTTTTATTTAAATAAACATCATATTTGGGCATTTTTACATGTTAAAACCAAAATTAAATTATTTTCAAACCATCATATTTTCATCTTCATTCACGGACAAAATGGTCATTGTGTGCATGTGTTAATTTAAGAATTTTTACTTGGACAATTTTTATGATTTTTATATGATATTTTGATGCATATGGAAGTGGGATTCATGATGATATATGCATGTACAAGGAAATACAAAGGAATGAAGAGGAAATAATTCAAGTTCAAGATAATGGAGGACCCCACCCACTTAACTAAATGTACAATTAGGAGCTAATGGACATCTAAGTGGAGGTTAAAGCTTCATGTACATCAAATGATGGATTAATTAGTGGCTAATGGTTACTTGGTGGCCACACTTCCCAAAGGGCATTTTCGGAAGCTCCCTAAAAATAGAATTAGGGTTTTATGTATGTTTAAATAGCCCTCTTGTGTACATGAAAACATCTTCTACTCTTTGAAATGAAAAATGCAAGTTGTAATGTCAATAGTTCATGAAATAAAAATGGATTCCAAGCCTCTTCCTCTTTTCTTTTCAACATGTTTTTCTTTGCTTTTATGTTAATTTTATTTCTATGCTCTCTTTCTTTTAGTGTTTATAGCTTAGATTTATATTCATGCAACTAGTGTAGCTTTGTTTTTATGCAAGTAGTTAGTAGTTAATGTCTCTCTCTACCTTTGCTTAGTTTCATTTCTTGGCCTTTTTATGTTGAAACTTACATGTGTTGATTTGATAACACAAATGAGTAGTTAAACCCCTTCAATTTAGGGGTAATGAAACTCTTAAATATTATGCAATTTCAACATTTTTATGATTTATGATCTCTTTAGCTTGTGCTTCATGAAAGTGAATTTGGATGTAAGTTTATACAGGTAGGTTTGATAGCTTATATTGCTTATGCAAATGAGCTATTCTTATTCAACATAAACACAATTTACATCATCATTTGCTAATTAATTTTTGATTTTGAAATGAAAGTAAAAATGAAATTTTATGATCTATATTACTAGTTACAACAGTAAATAGATCATACTTAAAATAGCTTTTGCTTTGGCTTCATTTTCATGAGAATTATAAGTGTTATAATTGTTGTATTATAATTTGATGGTTTGAGTTATGTTAATTAATAAAATAAACAAACCATACTTATGATAAATGCAATGATTATGTCACTTGATATCAAAGTTAGAGATCATAAATTATTGTTTGTTGATTTACAAAAATATGAGAGTGGATTTGCTTCTAAATTGTTCTCTAGTCTAATAGTTTTTAAATCACATTTTAATTCTAGTTTTAGCTGCATTTTGTTTCTAGTTAACAATTTCTCCTCCATTTGGTCTAATTTGATTGAATAGATTTTTAAATTCTAACAATTCCCTATGGATCGACCCGTACTCGCCACATACTAACTATTATACGCCGTGCGCTTGCGGTAAATTTAATTCGAAATGTTTCGGCAAATTTCTAACCGATAGAAATTTAGCCGATGAACAAGTTTTTGGCACCGTTGCCGGGGAGTTGTTTCGATTTTGATTTTCTATTCTTCGAATTATTTTTGTTTGATTTTTGTGTGTTTTAATTTTTGTGTGTGTTTGCATTTAGAAAAAACATATACACAATTTCATTGAAAGAAAAAATATTCATTTCATTTCTCTTTTAGCATTTCAGTTTACATTTTACAATCTCTGTTTACATTGCATCACAACTGTAACAGTCTAGTTGCTTACAGTTTCTGTTGGGTGTGTTTCGACCGGGCCAACACCGCTGAACCATCTCCTTTCCAAATCCCCGCCGAACCATCTCCTTTCCAAATCCCTGCCGAACCATCTCCAAAATAGCACTACCGAACCAAAACCAAGTCCCACCGAATCAAACTCCAACCAACCATCACCGAATCACTCACCGGACCAAGTTCCACCGGACCAAATTCCACCGGACAAGTTCCACCGGACCAAATTCCACCGGACCATGTTCCACCGGACCAAGGCGTTCCAAACCAACTTTGCCAGGCCAGATTGCATCAGCCCAGGCCCACCAGCAGCTATATACATCCAAGACCTCTGCACCCAGCCCCACTCTATAAATAGAGGGGTAAGGGTACAACAAGGGGGGACAAGTTTGAGAGCTCAAGCACGGATAGAACTTTCAAACAACTTTCATATACATGTATCAAAGCTTTGTACTTGTAATCTGAACAAGAAAGGAGAAATAATATATAAAGTGGACATAGGCACATTCTGGCTGAACCACTATAAATCTGTGTGTCTTTTACAATTTAGTCCCTGCTTTTTACATATTTGCATAAATCACCCAGATCGCTAAAAACAACGTAAAATCAACTAAATCATACGACTTGGAGGTGTTCGCCAATTTTTTGTGCAAACATTTTTGGTGCTTTCACTGAGAACGGGAAGCTCAAAGCTTCAGCTTCTCCCACTTAACCTTCTTCCTAACAGCGTCGTTCATTGCTTGGAAAGCATGCCTCCCAGGCAGAAAAAAGACATTAACAAAGGAAAGAACATCGCAACTAGCAGTGTTCCAGATCCAGTGGTCACAGATCAAGTAAATCATCCCATTCCAACAGCAGTACCAAATGAAGGTCAGGCAAATCCGACAACCCCTGCCACAGAACAGCCGGCAGCAATTACTAGGGAAGATCTAGACAGGGTTGTGGCTGAAGTGACTAACCGCTTCACATCCCAGCAGGAAGCCTTGGTGGACCAACTCATGTCACGCTTAAGGGATGCTGTAGAGTCCAACCGCAACACTGAATCATGGGGTGAGTCCCAGTCTGGAGGATCTCGGAGACAACAAAGATCTTCCTTCTTCGAAGGAGCTAAGGACAGAAACGGCCATGGTAGGAGCCGAGACCGAGCTCATCCCGAAGTTAGACCTGAGGAAATGCTTGGAACCGAACCCAATGGGGGAGGTACCGGGCGGAGGTCAACTGTAGCCGAGCCTGTCGTACTGCCTAACCACGGAAACACCAATGAACGGGGCCGAGTAGAGTCCAGCCCGAAGTTGGACCCGAGGAAGTGCTTAGATCAGAACCCAGCAGGGGAAGATCATGGCAAGGGCCAACTGTAGCTGACCCTAGCATGCTCCTAGAAGACCAAAGACAGCCACTGGAAAATATTAGGAATAATAGACGATACCATCCCTACAGGTCATCTGGGCGGAATCAATCCCACAGAGAAGAACCGAACTCATTTTTATCTTCTCAAAATTCTGATGAAAGTATGGCACGCTTGTTCAGAGAGTGCGTCCAACGGGATCAAAGAGACCGAGGAATAGGCGCTAGGGTAACCAGCCCTTTCGCCCGCAATATCGAAATTGCCATCACCCCCCGAGAATGGAAAATGACAACAATGGAACCTTACAAAGGAACCTCTGACCCCGTTGTACACTTACAGAGATACACACAACATATGCTCATGAGTGGGGCAACATAAGGAGTGCTGTGCAAATGCTTTCCGCTATTCTTAGCAGATCTAGCTACCTCCTGGTTCTGCCATCTACCCCAAGGATCCATCAGCTCATGGGAGATGTTGAAAGAAAAATTCATCAGCTAATTCCGCATTCATATGGAGCAACCCAAGGACGCTTATTCCTTATCCAGTATCAAACAGAAACCCGGAGAGAAAGTGCAGCAATATCTAACCCGATTCAATACCGCAGCAGCCGCAGTCCAAAATGCCGATGAGAAGCTTATCTTAATGACCCTCTGAAGTGGTGTGCATCCGGATACTAAATTTGCTAGAAGATTGACCAAAGAAAAACCAGCTACCTTACCCGATTTCTTCCATGAAGCTGGGAAATATATGAGACTTGAAGACGCTGCCACTGAGAGGCAGACAGGGCAACAAAATAACGCAGCTCACGGCAACACGCCCGCTGTAGCAAAGGACGTTCGAAGAAATGATTCTAGAGACAACGGTGGGGGCAAGAAGGGAGAAAAGCGTCTATATCGGCCAGGACCGAGATTTGACGCTTACACCCCGTTGAATGAAACGATCGAAAACATCTTCCTGGCCACTCAAGACGAAGTTAAATACAAACGCCCCCACGCACAAGAAGGAATCAGATAACGCATTTAAGTCTGGAAAATTCTGCCGCTTCCACGAATCCCATGGGCATGATACCAACGAATGCCATCATCTCCGGGACTTGATTGAAGAGCACATCAGAAGAAGAAGACTAGAACGCTATATAAAAGGCCAGAACAGGACTCCAGTTCCTGCCAATGAGAACCCAAGGCTACCCTCCCCAGAAATAGGCAAAGGAAATCGCAACACCAGTGGCTCCAGTCAAGAGAAGATAGTGGTCCATACCATCTCGGGAGGGCCACACATCGCCGACGGAAGCTGGGCAGAGATGGAAAGGTACGGAAAGTCACTTAGAAACAATGAAGAGTGCGTCAATTCTATTATAGTAGAACGCCACCCGAAGCGAATAGAGAATGGAGACATCACATTCAGTAGGCGTGACCTGAGGGAAGGCAGTACCCTCACACTGATCCCATGGTTATCTCTGCCCGGCTCGGTCCAGCCGAGGTTTTTCAAATTCTAGTAGACACTGGAAGCTCAGTGAATATCCTATTCAAGCATGCCTTTGACAAAATGAAGCTGTCATTAAATGATGTTCTTCCCTGCAATAAACCACTACACGGTTTCACAGGAAATGCGAAGATGCCCCTCGGGCGACTGGACCTCTTTGTTGAGTTCGGAAGTCATCCCCGCTCCGTTGTGCGGAAGCAGACATTTGTGGTGATAGAAAACCACTTGGCCTACAACGCCTTCTTAGGAAGGCCAGCCTTGTCTGACTTCCAAATTGTCCTGGCCCCATGGTGCCTGAAGATGAAATTTCCAACGGACAATGGAGTAGGGGAAGTAGAGGGAGACCAGGACATTGCTCGAGATTGCTATGTAACTGAACTTCGCAACAACCGCAGGAGGATACGGGGAAGAGTGTAGAGATTGCCCTCTGCACAAAAAGTTTGGAAGCATAGCAACTAAAGAAAGCCCCTCCTCTTCGATATACCAACGACCCTTTCAATGAATTAGACCCCAGGGACAAAGAGGAGGAGGCCACCGCCGAGCCTGCAGAGGCTATGGAATTTGTATCTGTAGACAGACATGACTCGACCAGACTGTTGAAAGTCGGGTCCCAACTAAAAGCAGAGTTGAAGGAACAACTCATTGATTTCCTCCGCCACAACTTGGATGTATTTGCATGGTCACATGCTGACATGACCGGAATCTCCCCTGACATAGCATGCCACTTACAAAACATTGATCCTACCAAGGCGCCAGTAAAACAGAAAAAGAGAAGTATGGAGGCAGAATGATCAGCAGCCCTCGATGAAGAAGTAAAGAACCTACTTGCCAATGACTTAATACGAGAAGCCATCTAACAAGAGTGGATCGCCAACCCGGTGCTGGTAAAGAAGGCTAATGGGAAGTGGATAATATGCATTGACTTCTCCAACTTAAATGACGCATGCCCGAAGGATTGCTTCCCACTTCCCCGAATCGATCAGCTTGTAGACAGCATAGCCGAGCACGAACTCTTATCTTTTATGGACGCATACCCAGGATATAACCAAATTCCTATGCATGCTCCCGATCAAGACCACACTAGTTTCATCACGAACCAGAGATTGTACTGCTACAAGGTAATGCCTTTCGGACTTAAAAACGCAAGAGCCACCTATCAGCGCCTCGTCAACAAGATGTTTGCGGGGCTAATAGGACAAACTATGGAAGTTTATGTGGATGACATGCTGGTAAAGTCAAGGGGAGCCGACGATCACGTAAGCCACCTGGATGAAATGTTTCAAGTACTTCGCCAATATGGAATGAAGCTGAATCCTCTAAAGTGCTCCTTCGGAGTATCATCAGGAAAGTTTCTAGGATTTATCGTCCATGCCAGTGGAATTGAAGCAAACCCTGAACAAGTCCGAGCTCTGAAAGATATAAGGATACCTTCTACCCGAAAGGAAATGCAAAGCCTAAATGGGAAGGTGGCCGCCCTAAGCAGATTCATCTCTAAAGCGACTAACAAATGCATCCCCTTCTTCGAAGCTCTAAAGAAAGAGAGAGGAAAATTCGAATGGACTGACGAATGCTTAACAGCTTTCCTTAACTTAATCGAACACATCCAGAGACCACCAGTACTCTCAACTCCGAACAAAGGCGAAGAGCTATACCTATACCTTGCTGTGTCATCTCATGCTCTAAATGCCGCATTGGTGAGAGAAGAAAAACGCACGCAGCGGCCATTATACTTTGTAACCAAGAGGTTTACAGGGGCGGAAGCCAGATATCCTAAACTTGAGAAACTAGCGTACTGTTTACTAATCACATCACGGAAACTGCGTCACTATTTCCAGTCCCATTCCATCAGAGTTTTGACCGATCAACCACTAAGGCAGGTACTCCATCGTCCCGACACTTCTGGACGACTACTTAAATGGTGCATCGAACTAAGTCAATATGATATCACCTACCATCCTCGCACCGCCATCAAGGGACAAGCCATGGCCGATTTCATTGCCGAATTCACTATCAACGAAGGTAAGGAGCAATCGGAAATAGTAGAAGACATCAAGTGGAATCTCTTTGTGGATGGTGCGTCAAACGAACAAGGCTCGGGGGCAGGTGTGGTAATAATCACTCCCAGGGGAAACAATCTACACTATGCTATAAGGTTGGAATTCGCTGCCACCAACAACGATGCAGAGTATGAAGCAGTGAGAGCTGGATTAGAACTTGCCTTAGAAATCGGAGCCAATTCTTAGTGTCTTCATAGGGATTCTAAACTTATTGTAAATCAAATACTAGGAGAATTCCAGGCTCGAGGAGAACGACTCATAGCATATTTAAAGAAGACCAAGTTGCTTCTCAATCAATTGGATCACTATTTAATCAAACACATCCCTCGGGAAGAGAACCAAGAGGTCGACGAATTGGCAAAGCAAGCTAGCATGAGAGACGGCACTATGTCCGGAGCAGTAGCCATCTCAAAGCAACCGACCCCAAGTTTTGAACAAGTGAATCTGATAGTTGCAACCGAAGAAGCAACTTGGATGACTCCCATCCGAGACTATTTACAAAGTGGCACACTGCCCAACGGGCGTAACGAAGTCAAGAAAATCTTGAGGAAAGCTTCCCGCTACACAATACAAGAGGGCACCCTCTATCGGTGTGGCTTCTCTAACCCCTTATTAAGGTGTGTCGCTGGAAGGGAAGCCAAGGAAATCTTATCCAACATCCATCAAGGAAGCTGCGGAGATCACACTGGAGGGTAGACTTTGGCAAAAAAGATACTCCGATATGGATATTTCTGGCCCACCTTAAGCAAGGACACCTTAGATTTCTTCAGAAAATGTGACAGATGTCAGAAGTTTGCTAAGATTTCGCGGCTACCAACAACTGAAATTACTCAAATGACCAGCCCTTGGCCCTTTGCAGTATGGGGAATTGACTTGATTGGCGAACTGCCAATGGGCCGAGGCGTGGCCAAATATGCTATAGTGGCAGTCGACTATTTCACCAAATGGGTGGAAGCAGAACCCCTAAATAAAGTATCTTCAGCAAAAGTTATTAACTTCTTGATCAAAAATGTTCTATGCAGGTACGGATTCCCATTCAAAATCATATCAAACAATGGACTTCAGTTTGACAGCGAGGAGTTCGCCAACTGGTGCCAAGAGCACGGAATTCACAAAAGCTTCTCATCCGTAGCTTATCCCCAGGCAAACGGACAAGTCGAAGCCGTCAACAATATTCTCAAAACTCTAATAAAAAAGAAACTCGAAAAGTCAAAGGGCGCTTGGGTGGATGAACTTCCTACGGCACTGTGGGCCTATCGCACATCTTTCAGAACATCAACAGGGCATACTCCTTTCTCTTTGGCATACGGATCGAAGTCTATGCTCCCAGTTGAAACTATAGCGCCTTCCCACCGTAGGATCCACTATAACCCAGAAGAGCTCCTCCACATATCTTTGGATCTAATTGAGGAAAGAAGAAATGATGCAGCCCTCAAAGCAGCAGCTCACAAGAAAAAAGTAGCAATACAATACAACTCCAAAGTCAAGCATCGTAGCTTACAAGAAGGAGATCTTGTCCTCAAGCGAATCTTCCCGCGCCCCGGAGCGCTAGATCCAGTATGGGACGGGCCATATGTAATCCATAAAGATCTGCGCAATGGAGCTTATATTTTGTCAACAGTGGACGGGGAGGTGTTCCAGAGTGCATGGAACATCCAACACCTTCGTCGATACTTTTCTTAATTTGTACTGCCCATATGAAGTAAATTAACAAAGAGAATCAGTGGACGTAGGCATTTTCGTGCCGAACCACTTTAAAAACCTTGTCTCTTTTTTAACTTGTTCCTTTATATCTTGGCTGCTTGTTAACTTTATCCTTTTCTGTTGAACAAAATCTTGTGCAAATAGCATTTCCATTCAAGGCGCTCCACAGCGCGACTTCTCCTGGACAAGACCTAACATGTACTATACGAATCTATGCCCTCGCCAATGAGACACTTTTGCTCCGGCATCGCTCTGCTGTGGGTTAACTCATTGCTCGCGACGGCCCTCAAATCCAACTGTAATGAGCCGATTATAAGCCACCGAGAAGGCCGACTATAGCCGAGGCAGCTCATTACAGCGTTCGGCTCGCCGGCAACTATGAACCTACTTTAAGCCCCAACATAAGGTGTGGCCTGCCAGGGGTAGTTCACGATTGACGATCGGTACCCACGCTAGCCGGCCACAGTAAATCGAATAATACCCACGATTACGGGCCATAATGGCCCGGGTAGTTACTGTGCGCGATCTCGGCTCCGATGTGTCTTAAGTACGGTTGTGGTAAAAAAGATAAACTCCCCGCAGAGGCGTAAGATGGGTGACAAATGTCTCCAAGACCCACGGCTAGGGAAAGTGACTACAAAACCCATTTGCCATGAACTTAAGCACATCGAAGGCCTTCCGTGATTGGAAGTTTTACTGTTTCCCATATGTCAATTTTATTTAAAGAACTTTCCTCCTATCCCCTATAACGATCCCTAAAGTACAAGACACAGAATAGGAGACACTCGCTAATGGGAATAGGAGCTCACAACTGGACACTCGGCTGCATTCCATACTCGGTCACACAAGACATTCAGTGCTGCCATCTACAACTAAAACATGAAGGGCGGTATTTTCTTCTTTTGTGTATAAATACGTGGCTATAATTTATTCACACATCACAATAACATTGCAAGATATGAAATTATGTTTTAAGCAAGAACTTGACATCAAACACCATTGAATCACAAACATATGCATAGCTATATTTCTTATACAACATGTCAAAATAACAAAAGCATTCAAATACGACAGAATCAGCTTAAGTTAAAAATAAAAAAAGGAAGTTACAGGCCAAGAATAAAGTTGTTTATTACAAGTAACATAATTGCAACCTAAAAGTTACGTTACTATTTTGAGACTAACGTATACAACCATGTCAAGTAAACAAAAAGATATCCAGGTCAAGTCAAGGAGGCGGCTGCATCGGAGCTTTACCCTTGTCCTGCTGACCACCTGTCCGATCAAGGAAAGAATTCATTAATGATAAGAAACCAAGTTAACGGAAAGACTAAAAGGGAAGATTTACCAGCATCTGCTCCTTGATCATCTTGATCATCATCCTCTACCTGCACACCTACCTTCTCAGCGGTAAGCAGCCGCATATCCTCCTTCACCGCAACTTTCTCCTCCTTGGTGAACTGGGCCGTAACCACATCCATTCTGAAGACCTCACCACCCTCCTTATCCGCATTAGCCTTGGCCTCCTCCAGAGCCCTGAGATAAATCCTGACCATGACTCGGGGATAATCATCCATCCAGGATAAGTTACCCTATTTCCAAGTACAGAAGTACATATCCTGGAGCATCTCATCCATCATCCCCTCGTTCTCCTCGAACTCCCTCATTCGGACCTCAGAAGCCAATAGCTTTGCAACGGCAGCATCCCTCTCCGATCGGTATCGCTAGCAGTCAGCCTGAAGGGATTTCCTCACCGCCTTCATCTCATCCTTTAGCTTGGTTTGAGCCAGCTCTTCAGCTTCAAGCCTCCCGGATAACTCCTCTACCCACTCGAGATCCGCTTTCCGAACCTCATCCACCGTTGCTATAGCCATGTCAACCCGTTCCTTACAAGCGGCTTCCATTTTCCGCAACTCTGCCCTGCTGACCTCTTCCATAGTCTTCTTTAATTGCCTAGATGCAGCCTCATGCTGAGAAATCTGGATGGCTTGATCATCAAGTTGTTTAGCCTGGTCAGAAACCATTAACCGCAGTCGAATATTGGCGCTTCCGATTTCCTCCCCAGCCTTGACCAATTGGGCATGATGTCCCATCAGCTTCTTGGTTTCCTCGGCGACCCGGTCGATTTTCGCCTTAGCTTCATCCCCCAGAGTTACAACCCGAGTGGTAAGCAAATCAAGGTCCAGGGACTTAGCCTCGTCAAGCACACATACCATAGGATTGCGAGGGAGAAGGTGTTCTCTAGTAACCTCGTCGAAGGAGATATCATGAGAGGCCGGGTCTCGATCTGGATGACCCACAAACGGATTACGAGCCAAGCCAGGATGATCTATCGGGGTAACGGTAGGATTTTCAGACGGATGTGGAGAAGGTATGAACTCAGTATCCCCCTCCGTGATATCATGAAGAGGCTGGAGTGGGGGCTGAGGACCAGGTGAAGGTTCGAACAAGGAGCGGCTCCTCTTCTTCTTCTGAATACCCTCTTCAATGACCCTAAGAAGAGGACGGTAGCCGACTACATCCCCGGAGTGGTTGGTCGGAGGCTTAGGTTTAGTAGAAGCTTTGAGGAACTTATATTGATCGAGGCGGTGCCGAACATCTGAGGTCTTGGCTGCTTTGCCCGCTCCTGGAATGAAAACCAAGTGTAACAAGCATGCATTGAACCGTAATTCAAGAAATATGTCAAGTTAAGAAGAGTAAAAAAGTCTGCAGGAGTCAAAAATTCACCTTGAATCGCAGAAGTTGCCTCGGCGGAAGCACTCCTGGAAGATAAATCGGCGCCAGTCCCGGCCGTACCAGCTTTCTTGGGCTTCTCTGCCAAAGCTGGTCCTTCCTCCAACCCTTCGAAGGCTTGGCGGAGAGCGTCATCTGTCCACTCTTGAATCACGCCTGCTTACCCAGGAGGTAAAGCCCCGGTGCCATCACCGCTCTGTCCTTCGCCACCATCATCGCCGTGACAATCACCGTCACCTTCTCTACCACTTCTGCTCTCCGCCTCACCTCCTTCATCCTCGTCTCTTTCCTCCTCCACATTTTCCTCCTCCGGAACATCTGGACATGTGCTGGGGGAGTGTCCATCGGACTTCTTGAGTTTCTTCCCCCCGGCGACTTGATGTATCGAGAAGGGTCTCCTTTTGCTGCTCTTCGCCGTAGCCCCTCCTTTAGCGTTGGCAGCCCTCTCCTCCGCCGTGTCTCTCTGCTTGACCACGGACTGATGTGGTAGAATCAGGTTGTGCCCCAGAAGTGTAGCGTTCCTGATCAAGTAAGAAGCCGACCTATCCCTTCCCGAAATGGCTTATATTTCCGCAGCCATCTGAACCAAGTGATCATTCTCCACGACCGCAAAGCCACCTGTCGCTAGCAAGAAGTAAAAACACATAAGAAGAAGCATTGCAGTCGGAACGGAAATCATAAATAAGCTTCAACTTACAGCCAGAGGTGAAGCGACGGATAGAAACAGAGTCATCCTTGATGCAAAACCATTCCTTTTTGAACATGCTGAACTTTGAATATAAATCCAGGACTGGCTTGAAGGATACGACCGACTCCAAGCTAATATACGGAGACCCCTTCTTGTAGCCTCTCATGTTGTACAGATACCGGATTTCCCGGTTGGAAGGAGGACGCCCGTATCTCCTCTGGAAGATAACAAACAGGCTCACCATGATGGCGTAGGAGTTAGGCTGAAGCTGGAATGGAGCCACCTTCAAGTAGGTGATGAAGCCGACTATCCAAGCATTAATCGGGGGAATGGCCCCACACATACAATGGTACCTACTGTAAGTGAAATATCCTTCGGGGGGATTATATGGCATCACTCCTTCCCCCGGCAACAACATACGCGCTCTGTCAATCCCAAAAGAGCGAGAAATAGCATCAAGCTGCTCATCTTTGAGGGAGCTAGGAAAGCCGTCAGGCGGTGAGTACAGGAGCTCTTGAGGATCGTACCCATCCACTAGCAATCTCGGGGTGGGTCCACGTCGTTCTGGATTCGGCTGAACTGGGGGTACGATGGGGGATTCTCTTCTGTCCGTAGATTTCTTCTTGTCGGAACGGGTTTCAACTTTATGAGACATTATCTGCAACACAAAAGAGTACATTGTTCGAATAAGGATGTAGAGATATAAACGAGCAAGTGTATGTTGTCTAGAGTTTCACTTATAATTCAACACACAAATTCATTCGGTAGTACAAAGGCTCGAAGGTTCATTCGGCGCCCATACTCCACAAACACATTCGGTAGTTCAAGGCACGAATGTTCATTCGGCGCCCATACTCCACAAACACATTCGGTAGTTCAAGGCACGAAGGTTCATTCGGCACTCATACCCCACGGGTTCATTCAGTGGTTCAAAACATAAGAGACATTCGGCAATCACCTGATTCGGTAGTCAAGCGTGATTCAGTGATGTGTTGATTCGGCAGGAAAGAATTTGGTTCGGCTATTTCAGTTGGTAGTGAATAACAAAAGCATAAGGCCCATACTTGTAGGCAAATATCAACAATCGGACCAATTGGTTCGGCATTCGTGACCGGATGAGAGTGTCCAGGATGAATGGCCTAAAACAAAGCACGCCATATGCATGCACATGCCCTACTTTGGGGGGCAAGTGTTGGGTGTGTTTCGACCGGGCCAACACCGCCGAACCATCTCCTTTCCAAATCCCCGCTGAACCATCTCCTTTCCAAATCCCTGCCGAACCATCTCAAAAATAGCACTACCGAACCAAAACCAAGTCCCACCAAATCAAACTCCAACCAACCATCACCGAATCACTCACCAGACCAAGTTCCACCGGAACAAATTCCACCGTACAAGTTCCACCGGACCAAATTCCACCGGACCAAGGCGTTCCGGACCAACTTTTCCAGGCCAGATTGCATCAGCCCAGGCCCACAAGCAGCTATATACATCCAAGACATCTGCCCCCAGCCCCACTCTATAAATAGATGGGCAGGGGTACAACAAGGGGGGACAAGTTTGAGAGCTCAAGAACGGATAGAACTTTCAAACAACTTTCATATAAATGTATCAAAGCTTTGTACTTGTAATCTGAACAAGAAAGGAGAAATAATATATAAAGTGGACGTAGGCACATTCTGGCTGAACCACTATAAATCTGTGTGTCTTTTACAGTTTAGTCCCTGCTTTTTACATATGTGCATAAATCACCCAGATCACTAAAAACAACATAAAATCAACTAAATCATACGACTTGGAGGTGTTTGCCGATTTTTTGTGCAAACAGTTTCTATTTCAACTACCCTACCCTTGCTTGCTGCCTTCTCCCTTTACTGTCTTGCATTACATTCAAATACTCCACATATAACCTGAAACCAAGCCATTCCACAACTTCTGATCATCACCTTGCTCAATCACTTACACCAACCACCAACTCCAACCTTCAACCAACATTACATCATACACCTTCCTCAAAATTTGCCAATACACACAACAACAGCAGCTACAACTCCAGTCACAATACAACATACTCCTTACCTCCAGACCCTCTACCACAGTCAAACTCACCCACTACTTCTTGCCTCATCATCACAGTGCCACCTATACTCCTCTGCCTTCACATCCTTGCACTGGTCACAAACAACATCCTTCTCTGCCATAAACTGACATCACACCAAAGCACCACATACCACATACTAAATCCTGTCATTACCATTGAAGCAGCAACACACTTGCACCACTACATATTTGCATCCCTTTCATCATTGCTGTTCTTCTACATCTCCTCTTCACTTCAATACCACACTTCTCGCATTCAACCTCCCAAACACTTGCCTCTATCACCATTCACACTTCATATCACATAAATCCACAAACTGCCACCAGTAAAAGAATACAATAGTAAGTGCCAAACATCACTAACATACCTGACTGTAAAGCAACTCACATCATCCTGACCCATTACCATCAATCCACTTGACCCAGTACCCTACATCACCACATCAAAAATCCATTTCATTCAAATAAAGTCTGCCACCAGTCATACCACTCTGCCTTGATCATCACTGTCCACTCCTTCACTGCTCAGTACAGTCAACTATCCCCTGCCACGAGTTCTTCCATCGATCGGAAATATCCTTAACCAGTAATCCACTTCACTGATACAACTGCAAACAATTCACAACATTACACTATACTTCAACCACCAAAACATCTAACTACAACATTACCTTACCACTAAACCACTGTCACCTCCGCAGTTCATCACTACAACACTCCCCTAATTAACCACCAATCGCGAATCCCCGTCGCCAGCAACAGCCACGAACCACTCTCAGACCAAATCCAACTACAACCGTAACTACACAAAGTCCATAAGTCTCCCATCAAACCCCAAAATCGACCTCACAGAATAGTTGTGCATATTCCTCCTCCCTCCAACTGACAACCGAGACACTGCGACCTCAGAACTAATGCCTTGCCAGTAGTATATTCCTCGACATCCCCCTTGACTTCGCCGCGTTCCACAACCATCGCCTCCTGAACAATCGCAACAACCCTATTCCCAATTCTAACACCAAAACCCCTACAAATCTTCGTCGAATCACAAAATTCAAATCACAACATTCGTTTTTAATCCAGCCCTTCTCGCTAATTCAATTCGAAACTGCAATTTTTTTTCCTGTGCCTCTTTCTTTGCATATGTTTTTGTGTTATGTTTATTTAAAATAAAAAAAAGAGAAATTGATCATTGTCTTTCGGTTAACAAAGAATAGGATTAGTTTAAGGCTGAATAGTGGTACTTGTTTTTTTATTTTAAATGGGCCGGGTTGTTTGTTTGTTTGTTCTTTTTTAGATTTTGTTTCGAATCCTAATAAAAAAAGGGGTTTGTGTTCTTCTACTTTAGTTTAGTTTTTTTTAAAAGGGTTTTTGTCAAAAATAAAAAATACTGTTTGTGTTTTAGGTTGTTTTTGTTTTCGTGTGGCTAGTGATTGCTTTTGGTTTTTCTGTATAGAAAAAAGAGAGTTGTTTTCAAGTGTTTTTGTTTAAATTGTTTCGTTTTTTTAGTTTCACCTTTGATATTTATAAAAAAATTGTATATATCTTGTTTTTCATTTCAGGTTGCCAAAGCAGAAAATCAAGAAGAATCGCTTTGCTTTGCTTTGCTTGCTTATAAAAAATTGCCGCTAAAAGAATATTTGCTAATAATCTGCACGCTCTAGTATCGTGCCCTTTTCCTCTGTTTCTATTTGAATTGCATTGTTGGTTGCGTGCATTTTCATTTATAATAAAAATTTCAAAATCCAAAAACAAAACCAAACTTCATTTTAGTTGCATTGTAAATTTACGTTTAATTTTTGCTTTGAATTCATCTCATCTTATTTTCTTTTCTAAGGGCAATAGCTGAATTCACATAAGGTGAGGGATTTCATCACCCTTTCCTTTGCCCACAAACGCATTTCATCGTAAAATTTGACTAATAATAAAGATTAGACATTCTACTTAAGGGTGTCACGAGCTCATCTAGGGCTTAATTGTATCTTCACAATTGTTTTCTTTGAACAATTTATTTCTTAGTGGCTAGGCTACGGCAGAGTAACAACCAGTTATAAAAATTACGGTGATTCGTAAATATTATACTGGTTGTTCCTTTGAAGGTACTTAAACCTTCGGTTGCATTGCTACGGTGATTCGTGGTGCACTGATCACTCCTGCCTGTTACGTGGCTGAGAAATATTTTTGTTGATTTAAGACAATGTGTGATTATACAATTTTGGGTTAGGAGCTACTAAGGACAGAAAACTGTAATTAAGTCCTTTGCATTCATTTAGTTGCATTAGTTCATACATATTTAAAAAAAAAACAAAAAAATCCAAAAATCCAGAAAAGAAAAAATTGTAAATTTTACTTAACTTAGTTTTTAATCCAAAAAAAAAAATCCTTTTTTCTTTTCCTTTGAAAATTTTCAATCAAAAAAAAATCTTTTCAAAAAGAAAAAAATTTAAAATTCAAAAACAAAAATCAAATTTCCATTTTCTAAAAACAAAAATCCTTTTGGTAAATATTTAAAAGTTTGAAAATTCAAAAACACAAAAAAGAAAAAAAAATACAAAAACAAAAACATATAAAAAATTTGAAAAGCAAAAGAAAAAATAATAATCAAACATCAAACTATCCTTTTGAAAATAAATTTCACTTGGTAAATAGTTTTCTCCCTTGTAAAAAAAACATATAAAAAATTTTGAAAATCCAAAAACAAAACAAAAATCAAACTTCTCTTTTGAAAATAAATTTCACTTGGTAAATATTTTTCTTCCTTAAAAAAAACACAAAAACAAAAACAATTTTTCACTTCGTTTTTCAAATCTTCTTTCATTCACTAAACTCGATTCTAACTTCTTTCTCTTCTCGACTTTCACTTGTGCATGAGTACTTAGACTCGTGACACAACAACAAATCGTTGGACTCGCGACTCAACAACTAACCGTTTGACTCAAACAGACGATCCTCCCGAAATGGCGAACGAAAACGCCCCTCGAACTCTTATGGATAGAATATTTCCTGATAGACTTTCTATTCCATCTTGCATCACGTTACCCGCCTCTTCGGGTAACCATTTCAAAATTCACTCGAACCATATTGCCACGCTTCCAAAATTTGGCAATTTCGAACACGATGACCCCTACATTTTCTTGACTAAATTCGAACAAGTTTGTGCAACCATTAAACTCCAAAAACTCTTCGATGACGGAATCAAACTTCGATTAATCCCATTCGCTCTTACGGATTACGCTGAAAAATGGTTGTATAGCTTACCATCGAACTCGATTAAAACTTGGGAAGAATTCGTAAAAGCTTTCTTAAAAAAATTCTATCCCTTGAAAAAACGAGTAGAATCCAAAATGAAATTGTAAATTTTCATTTATTCAAAGGAGACCATTGGAAATATATTTTGAAAGATTCAAAGAGCTTTTGATAAAATGTCCACACCATAACTTTGAAAAATGGACGATTTGCCAAATCTTATACGATGGACTCGAAAACAGCTCACGAACCATGCTCGAATCAATGTGCCAAGGCAACTTTCTTGCCCAACATCACGACGATGCTTGGCAATTTCTTGAAAACCTCACCGAAAAATCATCCCAATGGGAACGTTCGAACAAAAAATCAATTTACTCACGATCGAGTGCACAATTGATTGGATCTTCTTTTGCTTTGGAAGCTAAGATCGACGCAATGATTAAAAAATTTAACAACGTTTTCTCATCGAATCAAATGAACCAAGCTTCCCAACCGATGTGTTATAAATGTAACAATCCTAATCATATAGCCGATCAGTGTCCCAATTCTGTCGAACAAATCAATGCTTTCAATAAAGCCAAAAATGAGCCGTTTTCTCCAACGTACAACCCTGGTTGGAGAAATCATTCGAATTTTGCGTGGAACCAAAACAATCACAACAGGAATACGGTTCGTCCCAATTTTCTAGCATTTTCGAACAATGCTTCGAATCCTCCCTTTCAACCCAACAATTTTCAACCAAACTTTGCGGGTCCTAATAATCAACCGCAACAATCAAATTTTCAACCAAATTCTGCTCATCCTCCCCAAGACGAAAAACGTTTAAGTTCACTTGAGAAAACTCTTGAAACGTTGGCTAAAGCAACTACTCAATGCCTTCAATCAAACAACAATTTGCAAAATTTATTAACATCATATACGCAAAACACAAACCAACCAATTGCAAAACTCGAAATGCAAATGAGTCAATTAGCCACGTCTGTAAGTGAACGCGAACGACGAACGTTCCCAAGTCAGCCCCTTCCAAATCTCAGAAATCAAAAAGAAAATTCAAATCAAGCCCATGTTGTTCAAGATAGCAATGTCACCTAATTGAATGCTATCACAACCTTACGTTTTGTTAAACAAATCGATAATCAAGTCGTTAATCCAAACGATTTACCGAAAACCTCTCTCGACACTTCTAAAACAATGAACGACTCTGAATAGAACGTGGAGCCAAACGTTGAATCGAATGCCAATCAAAATTCTTCTTCTTCTACTTGAGTAGGCCCACCTACCGAGTATCATGGTCCATTTCCACATCGTCTTCGACCCAAGAAACACTCGGACCAAATGGAAAAGATGCTGGAAGTTTTTAAACAAGTGAAAGTTAACATTCCGCTTCTTGACATCGTTCAGCAAGTCCCCACGTACGCGAAATTTCTTAAGGACTTGTGCACCCAAAAGCGACACACTCAAGTGCCCAAAAAAGTCTTCTTAGCCGCCAGTTTGAGTGAAGTCTTGTCCCAATCCATGCCCGTTAAATACAAAGATCCTGGCTGCCCTACGATTTTGTGTACAATTAGAGATAAGACGATTAACAAATGCTTGATAGACTTAGGTGCGAGTGTCAAATTGATTCCATACCTTATGTATGAACAATTAGGCTTAGTTGAGCTCAAACCTACGAAAGTTACGCTTCAATTTGCCGATCGTTCCATTAAGAAGCCCGTGGGAGAAATCGAAGACGTGCTCATTCGAGTAGGGCAATTCATATTCCCTATTGATTTTATTGTTCTCGAAACACAACCCGTGACGAATCCCTCGAGTCAAATTCCAATGATTATAGGCCGACCATTCTTAGCCACCTCAAATGCATTAATCAATTGTAGTAACGGATCGATGAAAATTTCTTTTGGAAACATGACCTTGGAACTCAACATTTTCAATCTTGAAAGCCAATCGAACGAACCTCGTGACCAAACATTGGAAGTTAGTGCCATTCACGAAAACTTCGAACATGAGACACTTGATCTTAACGATGAACGCGACGCCGAGTATGAAAAAATATTTTACGAAATTCCCAATGAGATTTAATACACTCTTCCTTTTGAATCACTTCCAGTTGAGTCCAAATCTCAACCCAATTCTATGATCGATAAACTACCAAAGTTGGACCTCAAACCACTTCCCGATCACCTTAAGTATGCATACTTAGATGAAAATGAAACTTGTCCTGTCATCATTTCTAACAATCTTTCTCTTGAACAAGAAGCTTCTCTTCTCTCTATTCTTTCAAAAAATAAGGAAGCGATGGGATGGTTGATCTCTGATATAAAGGGAATTAGTCTCACTCTTGTTCAACATCGCATTCATTTAATCGATGATGCCAAGCTTGTTCGTGACACACAATGAAGACTTAATCCAAAAATGAAAGATGCGGTGCATGATGAAATTTTTAAACTTCTCGACAACGTAATCATTTACCCAATCTCTAATAGTTCCTGGGTTAGCCCAATTCACGTTGTATCGAAAAAGTCAGGGCTAACCGTTGTCAAGAATGATTCAAACGAACTTATTCCAACTCGTACTCAAACGGGTTAGCGTGTTTGCATTGACTATCGAAAACTAATGCCGCAACACGTAAAGATCACTTCCCTCTTCCCTTCATTGACCAAATGCTCGAATGCTTAGCCGGCCACGAATTCTACTACTTCCTTGATGGTTATTCCGGCTATAACCAAATTCCAATCGCTTCCAAAGATAAAGAGAAAATGACTTTCACGTGTCCATTCGGTACCTTTGCTTATTGACGTATGCCATTTGAACTTTGTAACACTCCTGTGACTTTCCAACGATGCATGGTTGGCATCTTTTCCGACATGATTGAACGCTTTCTAGAAGTTTTTATGGACGATTTCTCTATCTTTGGCGATTCTTTTTCCCAATGTTTACATCATCTCGAGTTGGTTCTAAATCGATGTAAATTAAAACATTTGACTTTGAATTGGGAAAAATGCCATTTTATGGTCAAACAAGGCATAGTCCTTGGACATATCATCTCAAATAAAGGCATTAAGGTAGATAAAACGAAAATCGATGTAATTGCAAATCTACCCACTCCCAAATCTTTTAAGGACATTCGATCATTTCTAGAACACGCTGGTTTTTACCGATGCTTTATGAAAGACTTTAGCAAAATCGCTCATCCTTTGACGATTCTTCTTGGAAAAGACGTTTCTTTCGATTTTAACTCTAATTGTATCTCTTCTTTTGAACGTCTTAAAAACGAAATCATTTGTGCTCCAATCATTTGTGCACCAATTGGGATCTCCCTTTCGAAATAATGTATGATGCTTTGAATTTTGCCGTTGGTGCTATCTTAGGACAACACACCAACAAGATCCTTCATGTCATTTACTACGCGAGTATGACTTTGAACGATTCTCA
Organism: Allium fistulosum; assembly: GCA_030737815.1. Taxonomy (NCBI): domain Eukaryota; kingdom Viridiplantae; phylum Streptophyta; class Magnoliopsida; order Asparagales; family Amaryllidaceae; genus Allium; species Allium fistulosum. Next base: position 157,352,535 of record CM060901.1, read on the forward strand.
ACTCAACTACACAACAACCGAAAAAGAGCTTCTAGCTGTCGTTTTTGCACTCGAGAAGTTTTGACCTTACTTGATAGGTTCACACATTACTGTGTACACGGACCACTCGGCGATTCGATATCTCTGCGCTAAAAAGGATGCTAAACCCCGTTTGATTCGTTAGATCCATTTACTTCAAGAATTTGACCTTATAATTAAAGACAAAAAAGGATTTGATAATGTCATAGCTGATCACTTGTCTCGTCTTCCGAACGCACCTTCTTCTTTGCCTATCAATGAAAACTTCCCCGATGAACAACTTCTTTCAATTTCTATCGATCCATGGTACACTGATATAGTGAACTACTTAGTCACTAAAGAAACTCCCTCATCTTGGTCTAAACAGGACAAATACAAATTCATGTCCCAAGTGAAGTATTTCTGTTGGGACGATCCATACTTGTTCAAATATTGTCCTCACCAAATCATCCGACGTTGCATTCCGTATAATGAGATCAGAAGTGTTCTTTCGTTATGCCACGATCAAGCGTGCGATGGACATTTCAGTCCTCGGAAAACTGCGGAAAAAGTGCTTCAGTGTGGTTTCTATTGGCCTTTTCTTTTCAAAGACTCATTTGAATTTTGAAAAACTTCCGATCGATGCAAATGCTTGGACGAATTTCTCGACGAGATATGATGCTTCTAAACCATATTCTTACGATTGAAAGCTTTGATGTTTGGGTATCGACTTTATGGGACCTTTTCCCAATTCTTTTGGAAACTTGCATATCCTTCTCGCTGTTGATTACGTTTCCAAATGAGTCGAAGCCGTTCCTTGCAAAACCAACGACCATAGAATTGTTGTGAAATTTCTCAAAGAAAACATCTTTTCGAGGTTCGGCACACCTCGCACAATAATTAGTGGTAACGGGACCCATTTTTGCAATTGATCTTTTGTAACTTTAATGAAAAAATACTCGATAACCCATAAGTTATCCACTCCGTATCATCCTCGGACTTGTGGCCAAGTTAAAGTTTCAAATCGACAAATAAAACAAATCTTGGAGAAAACTGTCAATAAAAATCGAAAAGATTGGTCTTAGAAATTGACCGACGCGCTTTGGGCTTACCGTACTGCTTTTAAAACTAACCTTGGGATGTCCCCATTTCATTTAGTTTATGGTAAAGCTTGCCATTTACCCGTTGAAATCGAACACAAAGCGTTGTGGGCAATAAAGAACTTTAACTTTGATCTTGAAAAGGCTGGCGAAAACCGAAAACTACAACTCAACGAACTAGAAGAACTTAGGAACGACGCGTATGAAAACGAGAAAATTTACAAAGAAAGAACCAAAAATTTTCATGACAAGTCAATCCCTAAGAAAATGTTTTCGCCTAACCAAAAAGTTCTTTTATACGACTCAAGACTTCATTTATTCCCTGGGAAACTTAAATCAAGATGGAGCGGACCATTTGTGGTACAAACTGTTTTTAAACATGGTGCCATAGAAATAGAAAACCCCAGGGATGGATCGATTTTCAAAGTCAACGGTCATCGTTTGAAACCATTCTTCGAATTGCCAAATAACCAAGTGGAGGAGCTCATGATCCTTCATGAGCCAAGCTACGTCTAGTAAGAATGTTAACCCTCTTTTGGAAATATGTACATAGTTTCGCCGTTACACTCATTATATCATGCATTGGCTGTGGGGACATAGTCAAAATTAAGTGTGGGGAGGAATCTCATTTTCATTTTCATTCACACTTTTTTAGTTTCATGGCATTTTTGAATTCTCATTTTCTTTTAACTTAAAAAAAAATCTCAAAATTTCTAAATCTTAAAAACATTTTCTTTTTAGCATTTTGATTTATTTTTAAAGAAATACTATGGGATAAGTATAAGTTTTGGTTAATAAATTGAAATTTTTGAAAATTTATTTGTCTTAACGAAAATAAAAATGAAGTTTGATTACAAATAACAATGGTTTAACTAGTATATAGGAAGGTTCATATGTGTTAATTATGAAGTATGTTCTAATTGAAAATCTTTGCTTAAAAAAGTGGTAAATTTAAAGTAAAGGATATAACAATTTTATCTTTCAAGTTAAATGGTGCTGAGATGATTTTGCAAAACTCTCTCTTTCTAAAAAAAATATATATAAAAAAAATTATTAACCTTATGTATATATTTTTAACACCTACAGTCATGTGTTCACACTTGTGTGTTCACTCACCATGCTCTGTACCCTTCTCACGTAAGCCCGAAAGGCAGTGCATGATCGGTATATCTGGCCTCAGTTTATCTGAGTTAGGTGTATGTATATAAAAATTCTTTTTAATAACGCCTACAGTCGATAAGTGTTCACACTTGTGTGTTCACTCGCCACGCTATGTATTCCCCTCACATCAGTCCTCAAGGTGGTGCACGGGTAATATATTTGACCTTAGTTTACCTGAGTTAGGCATATGTAAATATTGTTAATATCAATTTCAAGTAAGAGAGAGTAAGCAATTGAAATCCAAGCACCATTTTAACTTGTTTGATTTAACTTGTTATTGAAAAGAAATGAGAATACCACTTTGGAAAACTTTGATAATCAATTAAGTATCCATTTCATAATTACATTATGTTATCAACCGAAACAACGAGTTAAACTATTGTCTATTTACTATATTAACTTGATTTTTGTTGAAAATTTTGACGAGTAAATGACTTAAATTTTCAAGACAATGACCAAAACCTATATTTAACTTATGAGTGTCGAATTAGAAGTGAATCCTTCAATTGTAAATATTTTCAAAAACTTGCATTCATCACATTGTAAATAAATCTTGCACTTTGTAAATATTTTCACTTTGCATTTGGATTTTGTTGGTAGTATCCGCTGAAAACCATCACGAGAAAACACTCGTCCTACTAGGGACACCCAGAGGTTTAATGGCTTGTTGCATACGCTCAATGCAATCGTGCTCCCTACGAAAACAGATTTATCTTAGTTTTCCTTTATTCGAGGACGAATAAAAAGATTAGTGTGAGGGTATTTGATGTGCACGTAAATGTGCATATATTTACATCCATATTTTATCTCTTTTTATTTAAATAAACATCATATTTGGGTATTTTTACATGTTAAAACCAAAATTACACTATTTTCAAACCATCATATTTTCATCTTCATTCAGGGGAAAAATGGTCATTTGTGTGCATGTGTTAATTTAAGAATTTTTACTTGGACAATTTTTATGATTTTTATATGATATTTTGATGCATATGGAAGTGGGATTCATGATGATATATGCATGCACAGGGAAATACAAAGGAATGAAGAGGAAATAATTCAAGTTCAAGATCATGGAGGACCCCACCCACTTATCTAAATGTACAATTAGGAGCTAATGGACAACTAAGTGGAGGTTAAAGCTTCATGCACATCAAATGATGGATTAATTAGTGGCAATGGTTACTTGGTGACCACACTTCCCAAAGGGCATTTTCGAAAGCTCCGTAAAAATAGAATTAGGGTTTTATGCATGCTTAAATAGCCCTCTTATGTACATGAAAACATCTTCTACTCATAGAAATGAAAAATGCAAGTTGTAATGTCAAGAGTTCATGAAATAAAAATGGCTTCCAAGCCTCTTCCTCTTTTCTTTTCTACATGTGTTTCTTTACTTTTATGTTAATTTTATTTCTATGCTCTCTTTCTTTCAGTGTTTTTAGCTTAGATTTACATTAATGCAAGTAGTGTAGCTTTGTTTTTATGCAAGTAGTTAGTAGTTAATCTCTCTCTCTCTACCTTTGCTTAGTTTCATTTCTTTGCCTTTTTAGGTTGAAACTTACATGTGTTGGTTTGATAACACAAATGAGTAGCTAAACCCCTTCAATTTAGTGGTAATGAAGCTCTTAAATATTATGTAATTTCAACATTTTTATGATTTATGATCTCTTTAGCTTGTGCTTCATGAAAGTGAATTTTGATGTAAGTTTATACAGGTAGGTTTGATAGCTTATATTGCTTATGCAAATGAGCTATTCTTATTCAACATAAACACAATTTACATCATCATTTGCTAATTAATTTTTGATTTTGAAATGAAAGTAAAAATGAAATTTGATGATCTATATTACTAGTTACAATAGTAAATAGATCATACTTAAAATAGCTTTTGCTTTGGCTTCATTTTCATGAGAATTATAAGTGTTATAATTGTTGTATTATAATTTGATGGTTTGAGTTATGTTAATTAATAACATAAACAAACCATACTTATGATAAATGCAATGATTATTTCACTTAATATCAAAGTTAGAGATCATAAATTATTGTTTGTTGATTTACAAAAATATGAGAGTGGATTTGCCTCTAAATTGTTCCCTAGTCTGATAGTTTTTAATCTCCTATTTGGAGAATATTTGTCTTGTGGCGCATTTGGAGATGGTGATTTCTTTGAGTTGCTTTTGACATTGCCGTTATGGCGGGTTTGGGATTTCTCCTTTTTAGGAGCTATAATTTTTTCTAAACCATTATCGATGATTTGTGATATGCCGATGATATGAGGCTTGCTATATTTAGCGTTTTATGAATTGTTTTATCTCTTTTGAGATTTTATGTTTGTGTAGTGATACCATATTATCACTTAATGTAACAATACACTTTAATTGTCCCTTCTCACTTGAGAATATTATCACATTATCCTTATGATCATATTATCGCTTATCCTTGTAAACTGATTTGTTTAGCTAGACCGACCCATGTATTTATACTCGGGTCAGACTGAGGTGATTCAGGTTAGGTACATTTGGACTTAGCTTATTCTTCTTCCGAATGGACTCTATTCTGCTAGCTCTTTTTTATATAGCGTTTTGTGTAGTCCTTTTTGTTTGCTACTATGATATGTATATTCTTTTGACTCGCTTGTATATTGTGGTCCCTATACCACTTGACATGTATCATTTTGTATAATCTGTGATGTATCCGTATATGTATATATATATATATATATGATGATCTACTATTCTGTGATGTGTTTTGCATTTGAGTTGTTGTATTTTGTTCTGATAGATCCTATAGCCACCTATGGCGTTGTGTTAAGTATTTATTCGATATGTCGATCCACTTGAGTTAGAAAAAAAATGGCATTTATCAACGTATTTAATAGATATATAAGACATGGCTATAGATGGTCGCTCCTAACCAGCCCTATTCTCCGCATTAGCAGATGGTATTACCTAGTAATATTCTTTGTTAATGTGGGTCTCGTGGTGGGGCTTCACCATTGCATTTCTCAATTCATAAGTTCAAGAATTTATTTACTTAAAATATCATATTGCTTACTTGATTCCGTTCACATTTTATAATCATAACTCTGGATTATATATATCACTTAATAGCTTAAGTGTATCCATTCCATTCAATAATCATAACTTATAGTTATATAACCATTTTACATTCCAAACTTTATATTCAATTCAATTCAAGTTAAACTTTAATTCCAGGATTAAAATTCACAATTTCGTCTCTTATCCATAACAACTCCAAATTGTAAGTTCAAAAACTGATTTTCTCCTGACTTCAAAAATCATTTAAATGGAAATCCTTGAATTTAATCACTCGATTATATTTCAAATCATTTTGAAAACATAAATATACATGTATCCACTTTTGTATATCAAATCATACCTTCGAAATTTTAAGACAACTAGGTTTTGCCAAAACAATTTCCTTTTGGAAATTCTAAAACAAACTTATTTACCAAACAAGTCCAAAGCAAATAATCATAGCCAATCACTACGGTAGCAATCCATCACTTAGAAACTCGAAAATGAACACGGATGATGCGGCTGTCATCACTGGAATTATTTTCCAACGACTGATGTGAGTTTAATGCTTCCTTACTTCCAAAATCCATTTTAAAACAATTTCTATTCAGAAATATCTCCAAAATAATACTCCATTATTCTTCACAAATCTCTTTGGAAAACATTTCCAAAAATCTCCAAGATTTAAAAATTCCCAAATACTTGGTTCAAATCTATTTAAAACATTTTCCAAAATTTCCGGGATTTAAATTCTGGTTTGACTCCACTTTTAGTTACAAACCAAATGTATAATGTTTGCGCCAAAATTGGTCACAAACTCCAAATAACGTGAAAGCACCAATGTATGAATACAAATCAGCAGTATATAATCACAGATCTCAGATCTAAGTATTGTAGAGGATAAAAATAAAGAATAATAAACTTAAACAGAAAGAAATAGACAGAGACACAAGATTTATAGTGGTTCGGCGATCTTGCCTACGTCCACTTTGAAGTAGTTCGCTTTATTGATCTTTCTTTGATGTTTACAAGTGAATTCAATGAATTACAGCAGATAATTATGATTTGCAGCCGTGGAATTCGTTGGTAGCAGCAGCAATGGAGTTTGGATCTGGATCTGGCAGAGTCTGGACCTTGGAGATCTTAAAGAAGGAGAAGAAGAACCCCTTTTCTGTTGGCGTTGGGGGTCTATTTATATGTCTAGGAGGCTGGTATTTCGCTCAGATCTCGGGAGACCCTCTCTGGCAAGTGACCAGTCCCGCGCGTCCAAGCCTGTGAAGTTTCGGTCCAATCCGTGATCGATACGAATAGATTTCGTATCGATCAAGATTTCATCCAATGGAGTCAAAATTTGGCGTGGACATTCTTCAGCATGGACATAGTCTTCTGTGAAAATTTCAAAGCATTTGGACTTTTAGATTAGGAGATATGATCGATACAAATTGGGATTCTCGGTTGGCTATTTTGTTCGACTCGCTCCGTTCGACTCGCTCTTCGACTCGATCACTTCGAATCGGTACAGCAGCAGTCCCCTTCGTGTCGAGGCATTTGTGTTGTCTTGTTCAAATCGATAGGAGGTGGAAGACTTCGGATGGATACGAAGTGGAGCGAGTCGAAATGCAGCTCTTTGATGGAGTCGAACCAGATGGAGTTGAACAGTTGTCTTCTGAAGGATGTGGAGCGAGACGAAGAGAGGTTTTGAGATGGAGTCGATGCGGAGCGAGTCGAAATGGAGCGAGTCGTTCAGTTGTTTTCTGGAGATGCGGAGCGAGTCGAAGTGGAGCACTTCTGATGGATGCGAAGCGAGTCGAAGTGGAGCGAGTCGTTCAGTTCTTTTTTGAAAGATGCAGAGCGATTCGAAGTGGAGCACTTCTGATGCATGCGAAGCGAGTCGATCTGAGCGAGTCGAAGTTGGCTTATGCGTAGCGAGTTGAAGAGGGCTGGTTTTTAATCAATTTTACATCGGTTGTAACTTGAGCATACGAACTCGGATTGACATGAAATTTGGAATGTTGACTCTCATAGTTTCGCTTGTCGTGTCATATAAATTTTGGCTCGATCCGGACTCGAACGAAATTCGTCGATATCCATAGTGAACCTGCGTATAACCGATTTTCTAGATGAACTATCTTTGGTCTCTAGTCAAGTTCTTGGTGTCACGCCCTTGCCAAAAGGCGGGATAACATTTGCCCCCCAAAACATGCCTTGTGATAAGAAGGTGTGTTTTGTAATGCCATAAGCTGGATGTTCATATCCTGTTGATGACCTACAAAGAAATTGATAGTTTTATCTGACCACGAATGACGATCGTTCGGGATCGTATGTCATTCGGGGTGATTTGTGACCGTTCGCGGTCGGATGCCGTTCGCGGCGAAAGGTGACTGTTCGCGGTCGGTTGCCGTTCGAGGCGATTTGTGACCGTTCGCGGTCTGGTGTCGTTCAAGGCGATTTGTGACCGTTCGCGGTCGGGTGTCGTTCGAGGCGATTTGTGACCGTTCGCGGTCGGGTGCCATTCGAGGGGATTTGTGACCGTTCACGGTCGGGTGCCGTTCGAGGCGATTTGTGACCGTCGCAGTCGGGTGCCGTTCGAGGCGATTTGTGACCATTCGTGGTCGGGTGCCGTTCTAGGCGATTTGTGACCGTTCGTGGTAGGGTGCCGTTCGAGGCGAACTGTGACCGTTCGTGGTCGGGTGCCGTTCGAGGCGAATTGTGACCGTTCGCGGTTGGGTGCCGTTCGAGGCGAATTGTGACCGTTCGCGGTTGGGTGTCGTTCGAGGCGAATTGTGACCGTTCGTGGTCGGGTGCCGTTCGAGGCGAATTTTGTGTGCCCGGGGGGACTTAGTATTAACAATGTCAGATTTCACGTTCAAGTGAGTTTCTGAACTGTTTGTGGTGGCGGTTTATCGCCATCTCAGAGCATGCCTGAGGACCGTTCGCGATCCCTTACATGTGTAAGTGGCTTAGCCGTTGTGGAATCATAGTTAGTGGATTTTCGTTCAAAATGATTTTTTCAACAGAGATGTTCAACAAAATCAGGTTCAAACATTAGAAATGAAAAACAAAGGTAAAATAGGGACGTCAAAGTGCAAACACCTACACTGTTGCGATCGGTAGTCGTATCAGAGCATGCCTGAGGATCGTTCGCGGTCCTGTACATGTGTAAAAAGATTAAATCGCGTTGGTGTGGAGTTTGCTACTTATTCGTCATTATCCCAATCAATTGATGACAAGCTGACGCCTCGATCCTGAGCCGTCTCCAGTAGGTGTAGGTGGTGGCCACTCCCGTTCCACCGTTGTTGTTCCCCTTCTTACATACTACGATAGCAGACCATTCCGGACATGTCCTTCAACCTCATCCTTCAAGTGTCTGCAATCATTCGTGTTATGGCCATTTAGCTCGTGGAATAAGCAGTACTTGTCTGACCTTCTTTCATTGCTGGTCGGATCCTTCTTATTGGATTTCGATAAGGAATCTGCCCCCTAGTGTCCTGGTAGATACGCTCCAAAGTCTTATTCAACTCCGTGTAGGAGGTGAATCTTGGTTCCTTTCATGGTCGTGTTGGTCCATCACTATTATCCTCAGCCTTTCGTTTCCCTTTACCAGTTCCTGAATCTATTTTAGGAGGATTTTCACCCTTGACTGCATAAACATCAACTCCTTCTCCCTCCTCTTTTTCAGCATTTGCATCCTCTAATCATAAAAATCCTTCAGCCTCGTGATAAAATTCTCCTAGATACATAGGGGGATCCCTTGTTAACGAATTCTTGAACTCTATGCCATCAGCTACGCCAGAGACAACTGCCATCAAAACCATGGATGGATCGGGTCGATCCAGCGATGATGCCGCTGCATTGAATCGCGTCAAAAAGTTCCTCAAAGACTCCCCGGTTCTTTGCTTCATTGCCGCCAAACTCATCACATTCTTAGGTCTCGAAAAGTGAACTCTGAATTGCCTCATAAACGTCTCAGTCAGATCGGTCCATGTTCCTATGGAGCCACTCTCTAGCTGTCTAAACCAAAGCGCTGCAATTTCTGTCAAATACAACGGGAAGCACCGGGCCATGACATCCTCCGATGCCCCCAATACCTCCATATGCCTCATGTATCGTGTTAGATGCACTACAGGATCTGTCCTTGCATCGTACGTCTCCAATGTTGGTAGCTTGAATTCTGGTGGATTCCTAGCTTGCCTGATCGTAGGAGCAAAGGGACTGCTATTCACATCCTCCAGATCTCTATTCACTAGTCTGCCTCTCATGGCTCGTCTGACCATCTCTGCCAATCTGTCACTATCTCCAAGTTGTAGTCCTTGTCCGTTGCTTCCAATTTGCCCCCCGAGTTCACGAGGGATTTCTGGAGTCTGCTCTCCTGAACGAGCATTCACTTCTCTATCAACGCCGCGATGCGCAGCTCCTCCTGGTACTGCTCCTGGGATCGGATCAACATGCTCTGGGTAAGTGCCCCCTAGTTCTGGGGCTGTGCCAGATGGTCCTACCCCATTCTGAACTCTGGTTGCTCCTTGATTTTGCACTCCAAGCTGCCCAATCTGAAGAAGAAAGTTCTGGATCATTTCCTCTTATCTTTTCATCATTGTCTCTATCTCATCCCTGGTGATGTAGATTGATGTCTGATTTGCACCTGAAGAAGCCTCTTGGCTCCATTCATGCTGACTTCTCTCTGGTCTTTTTCTTCGATTTGATTGTCTTGTCATAGATTTTCAAATCTGAATTTTCTAAGTCTTCAAATTCAATTTCCAAATGATAGAATCCTGAGTTCAATTCTCAGTGGAAGCACCAAAGTGTTTGCGCCAAAATTGGTCACAAACCCCAAATATCGTGAAAGCACCAGTGTATGAATACAAATCAGCATTATATAATCACAGATCTCAGATCTAAGTATTGTAGAGGATAAAAATGAAGAATAATAAACTTAAAATAGAAAGAAATAGACAGAGACACAAGATTTATAGTGGTTCGGCGATCTTGGCTATGTCCACTTTGAAGTGGTTCGCTTTATTGATCTTTCTTTGATGTTTACAAGTGAATTCAATGAATTACAGCAGATAATTATGATTTGCAGCCGTGGAATTCGTTGGTAGCAGCAGCAATGGAGTTTGGATCTGGATCTGGCAGAGTCTGGACCTTGGAGATCTCAATGAAGGAGAAGAAGAACCCCTTTTTTGTTGGCTTTGGGGGTCTATTTATAGGTCTAGGAGGCTGGTATTTCGCTCAGATCTCGGGAGACCCTCTCTGGCACGTGACCAGACCCGCGCGACCAAGCCCGTGAAGTTTCGGTCCGATCCGTGATTGATACGAATAGATTTCGTATCGATCAAGATTTCATCTAATGGAGTCGAAATTTGGCGTGGACATTCTTCAGCATGGACGTAGTCTTCTGTGAAAATTTCATAGCATTTGAACTTGTAGATTAGGAGATATGATCGATACAAATTGGGATTCTTGGTTGGCTATATCGTTCGACTCGCTCCGTTCGACTCGCTCTTCGACTCAATCACTTCGAATCAGTTCAGCAGCAGTCCCCTTCGTGTCGAGGCATTTGTGTTGTCTTGTTCGAATCGATAGGAGGTGGAAGACTTCGGATGGATACGAAGTGGAGCGAGTCGAAATGCATCTCTTTGATGGAGTCGAACCAGATGGAGTTGAACAGTTGTCTTCTAAAGTATGTGGAGCGAGTCGAAGAGAGGTTTTGAGATGGAGTTGATGCGGAGCGAGTCGAAATGGAGCGAGTCGTTCAGTTGTTTTCTGAGAGATGCGGAGCGAGTCGAAGTGGAGCACTTCTGATGGATGTGAAGCGAGTTGATCTGAGCGAGTCGAAGTGGAGCGAGTCGTTCAGTTGTTTTCTAAAAGATGTGGAGCGAGTCAAAGTGGAGCACTTCTGATGGATGCGAAGCGAGTCGATCTGAGCGATTCGAAGTTGGCTTATGCGGAGCGAGTGGAAGAGGGCTGTTTTTTAATCAATTTTGCATCGGTTGTAACTTGAGCATACGAACTCGGATTGACCTGAAATTTGGAATGTTGACTCTCATAGCTTCGCTTGTCATGTCATATAAATTTTGGCTCGATCCGGACTCGGTCAAAATTCGTCGATATCCATAGTGAACCTGCGTATAACCGATTTTCTAGACGAACTGTCTTTGGTCTCTAGTCAAGTTCTTGGTGTCACGGCCTTGCCAAAAGGCGGGATAACATATAATCATACTTATACAATTTCTATTTGGTTCTATAAACCATCTCTATTCTTATAATCTTGTTTTGATTATGATGATATCAACCAAACATCTATATATATATATATATATATAATAATTTAGAAATATTTCTTTTGTATCAAAATATAGTTTGGGTAAAATTATTTCATTTACCCACTTCAAAACAATATTGTGTCGGCTTACCATGTTTAAGAGTTTGGAAAACCCTATCGATGCGGTTGTACTTCCTATACCGATCAGAATTCATAAACACTCAACCGATAAGTCAACACAACATATAACATTTGTATATTCACTAACAAATACACGCTCATATCTATTAATACTCTCAATCTCATTCTAGGGTACTACTGACCCTATCTCTAATGAGTAATCCCCACCAAAGCCTAGGTATATACACAACCTAAGCTCTGATACTAACTGTAATGGCCCGTATCTTCGTGCCCTTTGAGCCGACAATAATTCACACATGCTCAACTCAAATTGAATGGAAATATGAATCATTAGGGGTAAAGAAGAAACAGATATAAGAAGAAACAGAAACTAAAACACAGAATCTCACAATCGCAGCAGAACAAAATCTAATAGATAATAACATATCTTTATATAAAAACTATACTATTATTTATACATACCATCATTAAAGTACAACAATCAACAAAACAATACTGGACAGTTATAATAACTTGTCCTCACAAGTGCTGAATATACAGCCTACACAGAGCGGAATACAATCAAGTACGTGGAATACGTCCATGTCATCAGCTCGTCTCCTGAGCTCCATAGCATCCTAACCTGAATATGTAATACTCGGTCTAACCCAAGCATTATAATACAATAACACCCGAGTCAGTCTGGAAAACCAGCATGAGAAAACACACTCAATTTGAATTATTATAGTTATCAAAATCCTTTGAAAACAAAGGTATCTCGTAAGACCACGCCACACATAAACACGATGGGATTTTACCTTACGATAAACAAACCATTTTTACACAAATCATCTGATCTTATAATAGTGTCTATAGAAAGTAAATTAGAAAATAGCTTAAATGCTTGCATCTCACTTTTCAGCAATATTTGGTATACAATCAAAACAGTACATGCTCGTAGTGGATATTGGATTCCAACAATGACTGCGCTACTAGGATACCGCCCGCCATAGTACACCTCTAGAAAAATGTACCGAGATCGTACCAAAAGATCCCTACCAACACAGGACCGGCGTATCCCTGACCTGGATAGTACCGAATATGTTATCACCCCGGGTGTTCCCACCCTAATCGAGCGCTCTCTTTTTAATGCACAACCACATCCATAATTTATAATATAATGTATCCGAGGGTATCTAGAAAGGTGATAACATACCCTACTTGGGTGCGACCCACATAGCCCTACTGCATCTCCACTGTTTTAGTCATTCCCAGTTGATGAGGCTTGAGGCTACGTTTACCTTTAGAATAGCATTCAAACTTGGAATGCTAACATTTCAATTTCCGTTGACTACTAATTGCTTTCCACAAAAATACAACCCCTAAGCTAAGAGAAGTTGTCTTCTCCACCACTAAACAGATGTACGTTTGTAAAAATCAATGTATGTAATCATTAGAAATGCATTGTCAGACATTCGTCCATACAAGTTGTCCTAGGTTCGGACAAACCAATCTTTAAAAAATTCACCATCTTCATAAGCTTCAAGGTATCACAATTCGTAACGCACAAATCAAATTGAAGTAGTTTTCGGATGATTAAATCTGATCCCGATCTCTTCGAAACAATCAACGAATTTGGCCAGATTTGATAGTCGGTTATTTAACTATCAAACAAACAAAACATCCAAACTTAGATCATATTTCCCATAGAACCTGTTTGCGCCAAAAATTGTCACAAACCCCAACTATCGTGAAAGAACCAGTGTATGAACATAAATCAGCAGTATATAATCACAAATCACAGATCTAAGTAATGTAGAGGATAAAAAGTGAATAATAAAGAACTTAAAATGGAAAGAAATAGACAGAGACACAGGATTTATAGTCGTTCGGCTATCTCCGGCCTACGTCCACTCAAAAAGTTAATCTTTTATTGACCTTCCTTGCTGGTTACAACCGATTGCAGCAGATTATAGAGATAAAATTCGAGTATAACAGCAGCTATGGAATACGAAGTTGAATCGGGCAGAGTCTGGATGTTGAGAAGCCAAAGATCCTTTTTCTGTTGGCTATGGGGGTCTATTTATAGGTGTAGGGGGCTGATATTTCGCTTAGATCTCGGGAGACTTCTTTTGGCACGTGAGTGGGGCCACGCGACCGAGCTCGTGAAGTTTCGGCCCGATCCGTGATGGATACGAACGAATTTCGTATCGATCAAGATTGCGTCCAATGGAGTTGAAATTTGGTGTGGACATTCTTTAGCATGCACGTAAGCTCCTATGAAAATTTCATAGCATTTGGACTTGTGGTTTGTAAGATATGATCGATGCAAGATTGCACTTTCGCTAATGCTGTCGCATTCGAATCGATCCTTCGTATCGATGAAAAGCATTGACTTCGTATCGATCACTTATAGCTCTGTTCGCATCCACGCTTCGTGCTCAGTCTTCTTCGTATCCTTCGGCCGTTCTTCTGTTCGTATCATCGACTATGCCTCTGTTCGTATCGACTCGAAGTATCCATGCTGATCGATACGAACAGTATCTATTCGAAGTGTCCAATCTTGATCGATACGAACAGTATCGATTTGAAGTATGCTGCTACACTCCATCCCGATCGATACAAAATCATCGAGTCGAACAAATCACCATGCGCCTATCTATTTAATCCAAGTCCACAACCATCGAGTCGAAACCCATCTGGCCTTCCTATCTGATCGATACGAACGTGTTGTTCGTATCCATGCTGATCGATACGAAAGCCTTGTTCGTATCGATCAATAACCTTGAGCAAATGAACTCCGTTTGTTCTGAAATTTGAAACGTAGTCTCTCCTAGCCTTGATCATCATTCCCAATCGATCCCGCCTTGATTAGAGCTCGGCCAAATTTTGACAACATCGATCGAAGCCTTGTTTTCAACCGATTTCCAATCCTGATATCCATTTTTTCTAGCCAATTTGTTGATATTCCAGCCTTGACCAAAGATGGGATAACCTTTGCCCCCCAAAACATGCCTTGTGATAAGAAGGTGTGTTTTGAATAGTTCAAAATATGATATCTAAAGCCCATAGTCATATCATCCAAGTGCATCGTTCTTGACTGCTCCGAGTCGATGCTTGGCTCCAAATCCAGCAACCAAAGTTTTAGCCAATTCTATATCCATCCGAACTCGACAGCCGAGTTCTAATCCATCCTTATCCAATAACCAATAACCAAATCCAGGACCTCTCCGGGTCCATATCCAAATCCGTAACCTCTCCGGGTTCTTTCCAAGCGCAATCCATACTTGACGACCATGGCCCAGTGTCCCTAGGCGTTAAATAATTGCCATGGCTTAAGTCCTAAGCTGAATTATGGTCGCTCCGGACCCTTGTCGAGCATAGTCCATACTCGACTACTTGAAATTGTAACCGATAGATATTATGGGGCCTAAGTCCTAGGCCGAATCCTGGTCTCTCCGGACCCTTGCCGAGCATAGTCCATACTTGACGACAATTTACCAAAAACCCAGATGAAAACCCAATCAAAATCCAATCCAAAATTCAAATCAAATCGGAAAACCAAAGATCCATATCGGAAATCAAAACCAATATCCAAACATTAAAACAATCATCCAAATGAAAATCCAAACCAGAAAACAAACAATACCAGGAGTTCAAACCAAACTCCAAAACCGAACCAGAAAAAGCAAATGTCCAAACCAAAAGAAAAGGCAGATTTCGCAAACCATAGCGTCGCGGTTTATCATCATTCAGAGCATGCCTAGGAGCCATCTCTGTCCCCGTACATGAGTAATTGACTTGGCCATTTGCCAATAGTTTGCTACTTATTTCGTATTATCCCGGTCAATTGATAACCAATCGACCATCATTCCGGGGCCTCACGCCATCACTGTTTGAGGTAGACGGTGGTCGCTCCTATTCCACCGCCGCATTCTGATCCCCGACATAGTGTCGTAACTGTCCATTCCTTACATGTTCCTCAATAATGTCCTTCAGATGCCTGCAACTGTTGGTATCATGTCCGTCTAAATCGTGAAAGAGACAGTGTCTTCCTGATGCCTTTCACGTTCTGAGGGCTCTCTCCTAGCTGGACTTCGGTAAGGAAGGCGATTTCGAGTCTCCATGAATATCCGTTCCAATGTCTCGTTTAATCCTGTGTAAGTGGAAAACTTTGGTTCCCTCCACGGCTTCCTAGCTTTTCCTGATTCGTCATCCAGCTTCCTTTTCGCTCTATCTTTATCCGAGCCTCCACTGGATGGCCCACCATTCTTAACTGCGTTCACCTCCTTCAACTTCATATCTGAACATGCATCTTCCTGCCGAAGGAATCTCTCGACTTCGTGAAAGAATTTCCCGAGATCCATTGGTGGGTCCTGTACTAGAGATACTTTGAAATCTGAATCCTCTCTGATTCCTGATACTGCTGCCATTAAAACCATCGATGGATCCGACTGATCCACCGAAGCAACCGCCGCATTGAACCGAGTTAAAAAAGCTCTGAGCGATTCATTCGTCCTTTGCTTTACTGATGTTATTGTCATCACGTTCTTCGGTCTTTTGATATGAACCCGAAACTGCTTCAGAAACCTGTCCACCAATTCTGTCCATGTCCTGATAGATCCTTCCTCCAGCTGTCTGAACCACATCACAGCTATATCCGTTAAGTATAAAGGGAAACATCTGGCCATTACTTCCTTCGATGCCCCTAGCACTTCCATATGTCTTGTATATCTCATCAAGTGATCAGTCGGATCAGCCTTGCCATTGTACATCTCTAGCGTGGGCAGCTTGAACTCTGGTGGGTTCCGAGCTATTCTGATTTCACGAGTAAACGGACTCCTGTTTACGCCTTCCAGGTCTCTGTTTGTCAATCCTCCGCGCATAGTTCGCCTGATAATCTCAGCCAATCCAGCATTGTCTGCCGATGGTCGCCCCCCGAGTCCCCGAGGGAATTCTAGTACGTACTCCTCATCCCACGCTCCTACATTCTTGCCAGCATCTTGTTGCGTGGTATTAACTGGAATTCCTCCATGAACTGGTCCATCGTTTCCAGGTGGCGTGCCCCCAAGCCTGGATCCATCCAGATTTGTGGCCGTGCGTTGGTCCAGGGTTGTGCCTTATTGAGTTGCTCCATTCGATTGCATGTTTGGTTCTTCCACTCCGGCTCCATTGATCTGAACTCCTGAAGTTCCAACTGCTCCTGCTTGCCCAAACTGTCTGAGGAGGTTCTGCATCATCTCCTCTTGCATTTTTAGAAATTCTTCATTCCTAACTCCCATCATCGTCTCCATCTCGTTTCTGGTAATGAAAGCAGAAGTCTAATTAGCCCCCGATGATGCCTCTTGGCTTCCTTCATGCTGACTCCTCTCGCCTCTTTGTCTTCTACTTGATTGCCTTGTCATAGCTCTTTAGATCTGAACCTTTAGGCCTCCAAATCCGAATTCTAAATTTGATATAGCGGGTGCTAGTCGCTCTCAATGAAAGCACCAAAGTGTTTGTGCCAAAAATGGTCACAAACCCCAACTATCGTGAAAGCACCAGTGTATGAACATAAATCAGCAGTATATAATCACAGATCATAGATCTAAGTAATGTAGAGGATAAAAAGTGAAGAATAAAGAACTTAAAATGGAAAGAAATAGACAGAGACACAGGATTTATAGTGGTTCGGCTATCTCCGGCCTACGTCCACTCAAAAAGTTAATCTTTTATTGACCTTCCTTGCTGGTTACAACCGATTGCAGCAGATTATAGAGATAAAATTCGAGTATAAAAGCAGCTATGGAATACGAAGTTGAATCGGGCATAGTCTGAACGTTGAGAAGCCAAAGATCCTTTTTCTGTTTGCTCTGGGGGTCTATTTATAGGTGCAGGAGGCTGATATTTTGCTCAGATCTCGGGAGACTTCTTCTGGCACGTGAGTGGGGCCACGCGACCGAGCCCGTGAAGTTTCGGCCCGATCCGTGATCGATACGAACGAATTTCGTATCGATCAAGATTGCGTCCAATGGAGTCGAAATTTGGTGTGGACATTCTTTAGCATGCACGTAAGCTCCTATGAAAATTTCATAGCATTTGGACTTGTGGTTTGTGAGATATGATCGATGCAAGATTGCACTTTCGCTAATGCTGTCGCATTCGAATCGATCCTTCGTATCGATGAAAAGCATTGACTTCGTATCGATTTCCTGTAGCTCTGTTCGCATCCACGCTTCGTGCTCAGTCTTCTTCGTATCCTTCGGCCGTTCTTCTATTCGTATCCATCGACTATGCCTCTGTTCGTATCGACTCGAAGTATCCATGCTGATCGATACAAACAAGTATCGATTCGAAGTGTCCAATCTTGATCGATACGAACAATATCGATTCGAAGTATGCTGCTACGCTCCATCCCGATCGATACGAAATCATCGAGTCGAACAAATCACCATGCGCCTATCTATTCAATCCAAGTCCACAGCCATCGAGTCGAAACCCCTCTGGCCTTCCTATCTGATCGATACGTACGTGTTGTTCGTATCCATGCCGATCGATACGAAAGCCTTGTTCGTATCGATCAATAAGCTTGAGCAAATGAACTCCGTTTGTCTTGAAATTTGAAACGTAGTCTCTTCTAGCCTTGATCATCATTCCTAATCGATCCCGCCTTGATCGGAGCTCGGCCAAATTTTGGCGACATCGATCGAAGCCTTGTTTCCAACCGATTTCCAATCCTGATATCCATCTTTTCTAGCCAATTTGTTGATATTCCAGCCATGACCAAAAGGTGGGATAACAGAACCGACTAAAACTCACCTTCATTAATTTGATATCCCTTTCAAAAAATTGGAAATTAATTCCATATACTTATCTCACAACATAAGTATATTCAGACAACAAAATATTTTCAATACTTAAAAAAATAAAACCAAGTTCTTATCTTAGCAATATAAGTATATTTTCAAATCATTCCTTTCGAAGCTTAAAGAGCCTTTACCATATACTAACAAAATGGTATAAGTATATTAACCAATTATCTACAAAGGTTTACTTATCTCAAGATCATATTAAGAGGATTAACACAAGTATCATTTAAAACGAAAATATAAACATTTTGAAATACCCTTTCTCTCTTTAACTATCTTTCCTTTCATTTTAGAACGTCTTCTTTATAAATCTCCATGTTTATTTACAAAGACACTCTTTCCAAATCTCCTAATCATTTATAAAATTCCTCTTTTTCATAATCATTCAAAATATAAACCTTTTGAAACCCAATATTTCCACTTTATAACTTCTTAAAAATACTTTTCCATAAAAAGAATCTCTTTATGATATTTCCATTTAATATAAATACTTTGGAAAAACAATTCCTTACGCATTTAAAATGAATGACTAAATATAATAAAAATATCACTTTAAACCTTTTATAAAACAATAATATAGTTTAAAATCCTTATAACGAATTATCAAATATAATAACTTCAAAACAACCCTTAAAAATTCACCTAAGTAATTAATCTGAAATAGTATAGTTTAAATAAAGTAATCGATGTTTTGCTATCAACTTATCACATAATTGTATTACTATAAATAAATAATACCCCTTACAATCTCGGATAGTTCTTTCATAGTGAAGTCAAAACAACCAATATTTCTTTATAAACCACTTTTCAAATCATTTATAAATAATACTTAACAAAATACTTCTATATATTCACCAAATAAACATTTTACTTCAGATTATAAAATCTGAAGTTAAACACAATCAGAAACCTTTCAAATTTCAAAAACAAGCTCAATAGCCCCAATGGTACTTAAAAAGCTACCATTATATTCAATATAACTATCCAAGTTAAATTATCAATATTCACATGATCCATTTACAAATATACATCTAATTCCATGATTAACAGCCAATCCGTTAAATGGCACTTATCCCATATTGATTGACTATCAATTAAAAATTTGCCCAATTTTATATCATAGCATATTAGAAATTTATCCTGCTTCTAACATATCATTCAAACCACATTTCCATTCAATACTAGACGGTGTTTATTTTGCCTAATAGATAACACCAATATATCCCAATTCAATTTACGTTGTAATTAAACAACGTAATTAAAAACATTACATTCATGGGGACCATTCCTCCTTCTTCATGGGGACCATTCCTCCTTCTGTTCATGGGGACCACTTCTTTTCATGGGGACCATTCCTCCTTCTGTTCTTCCCTTACCTTCTCCTGTACCTCCTTCTGTCCTACCCATTCCTCCCTTGTCTCATCACCTTTCCATCCCACTCTCAGCTACTCCTCCCATTCTTCCACCACCTAATCCTGACCTTCCTCCTCAAGCTGAGCTGTCAACTCTTCCACCATGCTTGTCTCCCTCTGAACTCCAAAGCTCCTTCCCTCCTGTAATCCCTTCCTCTGCTCTTAACTCTTTTCATTGGACTTCTCTTTTCAAATCCAAGCCTCGAAATGCGGGCTCTTACATCCCTCAGGAAATACCACTTTAGTTCTCTAGTGATGTGCTCATGCCAACAAGTGAAATAATCAAGGCTGGTACTGATGTATGGAAGGACTGCCTTGTGGGGTTTTTCCTAGATAAACCTTTACCTTATGCTTCTGTAGTGTATCATCTGAAGAAAGTATGGAAACTAAAAGGTTAAGTAAATGTTAAGTCTGATGGCTTTCTTTTTCTCTTCAGTTTTTCTTCTGCTGTTGACAAACTTAGGATTTCTGAGGCAGATCCTATCATAATGAGAAATAAACTTTTTATCTTAAAGCCATGGGATGTTACAGTAGGTAATAATTGTGGAACAATACGATTTGTCCCTGTTTGGATCAAATTATATAATATTCCTCTTTATGCCTGGTCACATTACGGTATAAATTGGTTGGCATCAAGGGTAGAGAAGTTTCTGTGCATGGATCAGTCTACCGAGAGGTTGGAAAGGATTACATATGCAAAATGTCTTGTAGAAGTTAAACCGGACAAAAAACTAATTAATAATTTTCTAGTAAAATTTATGGATGGTAGTGACCAACTAGTAATAGTTGATTACTTATGGAAACCGGAAGTGTGTGTTTTTTGTAGGGAGTTTGGACATTCTGATATTAACTGCTTATTTGCATCAATAGTTTCTGAGGTCACTAAGCATGATGAAATAGTTGCTCCAAGTGTTAATGAGTCAGGTAAACACAAACAAGAGGTGTTGAGCAAGACTAGAAATCAGAAACAGGTTTGGAAAAAAGTAACATATAATAAAAAAAGAACAAAGAAATCAGTTTAATAGAAGTTAGTGAAAACCAAAGCGAGTTAGTAGGCACTGAAACTTTTCAGCGTGCTAATGTTAATGAAGGGGGTGTTTCCAAGGACAGAGCAGAAAAAGATAAACAAAATCCAGTTACTCATCTTGGTTCAGATAAAAGTATGGTGAATAGTTTTCAAGTGCTTGCAGATGACCAAAATTGGGTAGCTAAGGAAGCAGATTTGGAAGACAAGGAAATAGCAATAGGAGTTGACATAGGCATTGAGGAGGGAGAGTTTCTCGAAGTAGGCATGGTAAATACCACATATTGCCTCCAAGTTGCTGATAGTGGTAAAATACAAGACAAAAATTCTGTGCATGGTGTATCTCATGTGCATGTGCACATCATCTCTGGATCCAACAATCAAGAATCTACGCTATTACAACCTGATAATGATCAAATTCAAACGATGGAAACAAATGACACAAATATGCAAGGTTCTCTTTCTTCAGAAACAAACATCATCAGCTCTTATGCAAATAACATTTTTGATCTTGCCTGCTCCATGCAAAATGTCCCTTCAGCATCTTCCTCAAAACTCACTCTTAAATCCTCAATTTCTCCAATTTCAGTTCCCCAAAACTCTCTAATCCTGTCTTCTACTCCTCCTTCTTCTTCTGCTCAGTTCCCATATGTTAATAATTCTATTATTCCAGGATGGTATGACAAAGGAAAACAAATGTGTGATGATTCAGTCCATGGTAATAATGATAGTAATAAAAGAGCGACATCTAAGAAATTGACTAATTTCAAATCTGGTCCTGTAGATTCTCATTCTCCTGCAACTAGGAGTAGAAAAAACACTATCCACCAATCACTCTAGTTTTATGATGATACAAAATATAGGAGTATGGAACATTAGGGGTGCTCATTGTCACTTGAAACTTGATCAAGTTAAAAATCTCACTCTCTCTCATAATCTTAAATTAATAGCTATTCTCGAAACAAAACTCAACCTCTCTTTATCCAATAGGGCTGCTAATTACATTAACCCTAATTGGAATCATCTCCATAATCTTTCTTATTCTGAATATGGTAGGATTTTAATCCTTTTTTATCCTACCGCTTTATCCATAACCTCTATTCTATCCTCTAGGCAATACATTCACACTAAAATCATCTGTCAGCAAACTAAAACTTCATTCTACATAACTTTTATTTATGCGGATAACTCTACTGCTTCAAGACAAAATCTCTTTGACTTCTTGCCTTTTCTTAGGCAAGAATCACATCCTTGGCTGGTCATGGGTGACTTTATAGCTGCCTTCAGCTTGATGATAAGTATGGTGGCCAGCCCTTATTCCCTAAGCATATCCTTCCTTTAAACATTGCAATCTCTTACTCTGATCTCCTCAAAATTCAAACTTCTGGAGCTAGATTCTCCTGGAATAATAGAAGTAGGAGTGGAGTCAGAACTTTCTCCACTATTGATCATGCTTTCTGTAATTTAAAATCTCTCTCTGTTTGGCCTAACCTCTATGTCAATCTTCTTCACCCAATCCTCTCTGATCACTCCCCTTTGATTCTTTCAAATGGTCCCTCTATGAAAAAGGAAAAAAGAAGTTTCAATTTTTTTTAATGATTGGACTCACTCCCCTGATTTCAAACCAATTGTTGGTAAAGCATGGTCCTCTCACTGTTATGGTAACTCTATGTTTATTCTTTGCAGGAAGCTCAAACTTGTTAAAAATCATTTGAGAACTTGGGCAGCTGAAATGTTTGGTGATGGTACTAAGCAGTCAACTTTATTGAAGAATAGGTATAAACAAGCTCAAGAATTTATAATGAATAACCCTCAAGACCCTGTTGTTGTTGAGGAGGAAGGAAAGCTATACACTCTACTTAACAAAGCCCTTGATATTGAAAGTGGGATGAAACAACAGCAACTTCACTGTAAGTGGATTCAATTTGGTGATCGTAACACTAAGTTTTTTCATTCCTCTATCAAAATTAAGCAAGCTAAAGAAAATATTCGCACGATACGTTCTCTCGATGGTACTCTTGTCTCCACTCCTGAGCAAATTGATGCTGCCTTTCTTAGTTATTTTGAAGACTTACTTGGTAACTCCTCTAACTTTAGTCCGGACCTTGGTATGTTGAACGATATTCCCCTTCCTACTATTTCCAGTTTGCAGTCTTCACTGCTTGTTGATCAGGTATCTGATGAGGAAATAAAGCATACTCTTTTTGCCATGAATAGAAAATCGAGTGGTTGTCCTGATGGTTTTAATGTTCTTTTCTTTATTACTTGCTGGGACATTGTTCAATATGATTTCTGCAAGGCTGTTCACAATTTTTTTAATAAATGCTCTCTTCTATCTGAAGTCAACTCTACTAACATTGTATTAATCCGAAAATGTCCGGATGCTTGCTCTGTATCTTCTTACAGACCTATTTCTTGTTGTAATGTGGTGTACAAATGTATTTCCAAAATTATTGCCACTAGATTAATGCAAGTCCTCCCTCAAATTATATCGCAGAACCAAGTAGCCTTCCTACCTAACAGAAGTATTTTTGACAACATTCTTCTTGCCCAAGACCTTCTTTGTGGGTATGCAAGATCTAATGCAACTCCATCTGCAATGTTAAAGCTTGACATCACTAAAGCTTATGACTCGATTCATTGGTCCTCTATAGTTCAAATTATGGCATTAATGAAATTTCCTAAGCCTTTTGTTGGATGGGTTTATGAATGTATTTCAACTCCTAGCTTCTCAATTGTTCTGAATGGTTGTCCTATTGGTTATTTCAAGAGCATGCAAGGAATTAGGCAGGGTGATCCTATCTCATCGCATTTATTTCTATTAGTGATGGAAGTCATCACCAGATATATGAAAACCAAGTACTCTTCTGGTCTGATCAGATACCACCCTAAGTGTAAGCTTACAAATGTAACAACTCTTATGTTTGCTGATGATATTATGATATTCACTAAGCCACATCTACCTTCGATTCAGTGTGTTATTAGAACTTTGTCTGATTTCTACAATATGACTTGTTTGCTGCTTAATTGTTCTAAATCTAGTATTTCTTTTGCTGGAATCTCCTCCCAACTATCCTTGTCTCTGCTCCAAATTTCTGGGCTTCATCTTATGGACTCAAATGTGACATATCTTGGCCTCCCTCTCTTAACCTCTAGATTAAAGCTATCTGATTGCCTTCCTCTGTATACCAAAATTATTTCATTACTAGACAGGTGGGCAAACAGATAATTATCTCATGCAGGAAGGCTTGTTCTTATCAAATCGGTTGCCTTTTCGATGGTTGTTTATTGGTCAAAAGCTTTTATCTTGCCTGCAAAACTTTTGTATCTGATTAGAGGTGCAATGCTTAGATTTTTTTGGACTGGTTCCATTAATAATAGGAAGCCTCTGCCTTGCTCTTTCAGTCTTTTTGAAAAAGATAGAAATTCTGGAGGGCTGGGAGTTATAAACATCATGAAATGGAATGTTGCTGCTTTCAGTACTCATCTAAATTCAATAATTGCCAGGAAGAACAGTGGGTGGGTTAAATGGGTTTGTGCCCATAGAATAAGAAGGAGTAGCTTCTGGAGTTTGCCTATTCCACAAACTTGTAGTTGGACTTGGAGAAAGTTTCTTGGCTTGCGTGACACCTTACTTCCCCTGATTGTTCTAATATGGCTAACTCATCTGTAGTTATGTTTTGGTTTGATCCGTGGGTAGCCAATGGTGTGATATTGCATAAACGTTTCAGCTATCAACAAGTTGATCAGTCTGGAATTCCCAAAACTGCTAAGGCAGTTGAATATATTAGTCAAGGCAAGTTACTGCTTCCATACTCCTCTAACCAATATATCAGGTCTGTTTGGAATGAGATACAAAGTAAAATATACCCTTCTGTTGAGGTAGATGCTGTTGATTGGAGTGCCAAACCCCACTCTGTCTCTCATGTGTACAATCAACTCAATCTTTCTAGCAGTACTCAGGCTTTTAAATGGAGTAAAATCATATGGTCGTCTGATTCTGTGCCCAAAGATAATTTAATGCTTTGGAAGGTTGTTCAAAATGCATTGTTAACTAAATGTAAGATGATGGAAATGGGTCTTGATTTTGGTATTTCCTGTGTTTTCTGTTCTAACCTGCCTGAGACCACGCACCACTTGTTTTTTGAATGTAGCTCTAATCTGATTCTTTTTAGAAAAATGATGCAGCTTGCTGGTAGTAAATTACTGTCCAATCTTAGGCCTATTGATTTGGACATGATATACAAAGCTACTAGGTGGAGAACTTTGAAAGCAAGATGTCTTTCTATTTGCCTCAAGAAGTATATGATTAATGTATGGATTGAAAGAAATATGATCTGTTTTGAAAAAAAGAGGAGGGATGGGGAAGCTTTATGGAAAATCTTAAAGCATGAAATTTATGTTGCTATGATGAATCTGCCTTCTTTTCCTGCTGCTTTGAGTGAAGCTTGGAGGTAGTTGGTGGTCTGCTTCTTGTTATGTCTGTTTCTCCTTTCATTTCTTGCTTTGTTTTCTGAGTGTGCCTGTTTCTCTAGTTCATCCTTGTGTGTTTTATTTTCTTGCTTGTTTTTTGTGAGCAAGCTATGTATTTTATTATTTTTGTTGCAATAAAATCAGGTAGGGGCCCTGATAACCCCGCTAGCCTTTGCTAAAGAAAACATTCCATTCATCAAATTTCATACATATATGATTCAGTACTAGAAATAACCTAAAAATAAACATAAACAGTTTAATAGCAATTTGAATTGCTATATCGTCACCCTAGATCCAGTTCAACCAATCTAATATCATTTCAAGATGCTATATCGTCATCCTAATCAATTTTCAACAATCACCAATTTCGACAATCACCAATTTCAACAATCTAAACAACATAATAAATTTTATTTGATATGAACAATACTGATTAACCAAATGAGTGAGTTTAACCACCATGAGTTTCAATTTTAAATCAAATCGAACGACGTTCGATTTGACCTAAAATTCTGATTAGCTCCAAATGATTCCAAATCATTTCCAAAATGTAGTGCTCGTCGTTTCATCCAATTTTGACAACGTATGAAAAAGATATACACTTTTAAAGATTTCATAATTTATAATACATTTAAATTTTCAATTTTTTTAAACCTAGAACAAATCATAGCCTTTCGAATCATCTTCTCAAATCCAGTCCGCATGCTAGCATCCCCTTCCTTATGAATGTTTCCAGGCTGATTCAAACCCATCGACCGCCTTTTACCATTAATTTTCGTGACCAACCCATTGCTCTAAAAGATGATCGGCGACCACTGCTACGAAGCCCTCGGCGAACTCCACCTTCGGCCATAAGGATGTTGAACTCGGCCCTTCCCTTCTCTAGAAATACGCGAACGAATAAGAGCCCAAAGTGGCTCGATTTTGGCCTCGACACTTCCCTAATTTTGATCACAACCATATGGATTGATAGAGCTTGTTGAGCTCTTCGATATTATAGTTGGGAGTATTTGCTAGAACTCGATGGATTGTGAGAGATTTGAGGTGGAAGATAATTAAATTTCAGCCATTGAAATATATACTAGCGGCTGGGTTATTGGATTAGGGTTTGATAATGGTGCGTGCGCGTATATATATGTATATTTTATGATTTAAAAACCCCGTTCACACTTGATTTTTCTTGATCTCCAAATGAAGCGTTCTGCCATTCATTTATAATGTTTTACCCCTATTTTGAACACAATGGAACATGTTTCGAATGTCAATTCTAATGTATATGGGAGTTACGGCTTTAACGACAAATTTTTAATTAGATTCCTTAAATTAATTTCTGCGCGTTTTCAGCTCCCATGAGCAAATGATAAATCTGATTGGTACGAAATTTAAAATGCTATAATAATATACTATTACGAATCTAATGGAACTGGTTTCATCGAATTCCAAGAATGTGCCTCGGAAGGTTATTTTAGCGTGTCGATTAAATCGAGCGATTTTCAAAATCGATGAAATTACTTGAAATTCAAATTTTTAAAAACTTATGAACTCAATTATAATTCCAATAGAATTTATAACAATATTAGAAACTATTTTGATTCATATTAAATCACAAATTCAATTATTAACACTATCCCAAATATTAAATTTCACTATTAATTTAATATATAAATATTTCAAATTTTAATTTATCGACATTTAATTCCATTCAAAAGTCCACTATAATCACTCTAATTCAAATAGAGTTTAAATCAACTTAAAAATCATTTTCGTTCATATTTAACTCCAGATTCACATATTTACCCAATTTAAAATATTAAATCTTTTATTCACCAAATCCATTAAATCGTTATGTTTGAAATTTTAAACCATTTCACTAATTCAACCAAAATCTCCATATTCAAAATAAATAAATATTTCAAATTCAACATTTAAAAATAAATAAAACATTCAAAACCAATTGACCAAAATTCTGGGTCGTTACAATGTCTAAAGTTAAGACATTCAAATCACGAGCCCCCAAAGATAGGAGCTGCGACACAACTTTGACTTGGGTATCCAGAAAGCTCCCTAGAACATCAAGTCTCGCATCAAGTGTTCAGAGTAATCAGCCTCATGGACCGGCGACACATAACACACTAACACTTGGTTGGGACCAAAAATCACTACATGGTTCTATTATGCCAAACCGAGAATTTCGGCAATCGCAACAAAACTAAGCAGTATAGTAGGCTGGACGAATGTGGAATGAAAAAGGAAACTGCTCCAACCTTGTAGACATCAATATTGCCTCAGCAACATCAAGAACTCCAGATCGTCATATCAATAAGAAAATCGAACTCCTTAAAGTTCACCATCACTCGGAAATAGGGATAAAAAGAGGAACTTACCGACGACCAAAGATAGCTAATGATGAAAGACATTTCAAGAATCAATTCATCGACCTGGTAGCTTCCAAAGATAGAAGCAGGTGCTTGAATAAGGTCTCAAACCCTAACTTGCAAAAAACCAGCCGTTATCCAAAGATAGACAATGGCAAGGAGAGAACGCTCAAAATCGAGTAGCTAAACCATTGATTCCCGAAGATTGGAACCAAAGAATAAGGTTGATATCTGCAACAATGCTATTAGTCCAGCATAATGCATATGGCCTGAAACAAGCAAGGTTAGGTGTCAGGGATTCAAGACAAACACTACCGAACTCCACCAGTCCATGATCGGCATAGGAACGAACACGGTCGTACTGGGGGCAATGTGATGACTTGCCCCCACAATTTCAAATTTTCTATAAGAACCTGGAGTTTGAGATCTAGAAATGAAGGATTCCGCTAATAATCATCGGATCATAACAAAAACCAGTTGGAGGATGTTCGATTTTTCATGAATAAGAATAATTATGGAATTGGTTAAGCAACAACCTTGCATCTCCAAGGGTAGTACTTGATGGTTAAAAAAAGCTAGGCAACCAAAACGCTTTGGACTCTCACCCTTCCAGAACGTGGTGTATCCCAGATTTAAGCATCATTAAGAAAACAACCACATTGGGTTAAAAGGAATCTACTCAACTCTACAGGATCAGATGAATCATTCAATCCTCACTAACGTGACTTTAACACTGCTCGAAGATAGGCAGCACTAAGAAAATACTTCTATAATCCAATCATTGAAGTGCTAGTTTTTGAAGATCGAAATTAGTACCCAATTGGACTAAGAGTACCACCGAATCGACGGGAAAAATCGATCCCAAACTCCTGAGTATCGGTGTTGCCTCGGCAACTCCAAGGCCTTCTTTTATCTTTCAAGTATTGTTGTTGCACTAGCAATGCCGGGAAAATTTTCTATTTCCTAAGTACCGGAGTTGCCTCGGCAATGCTGGGAAACTTTCTATTTCATAAGTACCGGTGTTGCCTCGGCACTCCGAGAAACTTTCTACTCACTATGTATTGGTATTGCCCCGGCAACGCCAAGAAAACTTTAATCTACAGGGCTAATGAGAAAGACATATCATAGTGACCCATCGATGTACTAGCTTCTGGAGATAGATGTTGGACCTCAATTGAGTTTCTACCCCTGTCTTCAGAAAACTACTGTTGCCCAATGGCAGACAACGATCGGAAGACATATCCTTTCATAGGAGATCGCAGGAATCAGCCACTGCACGGGAATAGAGCTGCGCAGAAAGGAAATACCAGGATTGAATTGCTCCTGTGCTAATTTCTAAGGATGAAAGATGTTGGACAAATGAATTTCCAAAATTCAGCTTAGAAAGAATTTAGATACCACCAAAAAATAGGCAGCTTCGAGGAGATGTTGTTCAGAACCAAGTAGCTAGGTTATCAATTCACAAAGACAGGAGTTGACATATGAACAAAACTTCAGTGATGACGTCAGCAACCAAGAAAAGCATGCATGGCCAAGGACAGGCGGGAACAATCATGGAAGGTTAGAAATAAAATCCCCGAACTTCCTTAATTCTAAAATGGGATTGAGAGCCAGACTGGGGGCAATTGAGAAATTCACCCCACGGATCTCCATCTCTCACAATCGCCCAAATACAAGCATTCGAAATAGCTAGTCCCTCAAGAAGGGATAGACACACAAATACTTGATCGAAAGAAATGTTCCAAAGTCCAAACAAGAATAACCGCGAGGTTGGTTAAATTATGGTTCTGTATCACAAAACAGAGCATTCTGGCAACAAAATCGCCAACAAAGGAAATGAAGGATTTAACATTCAGAAGTCAACCTTTGCTCATAGTCTGGCAAAGACAAGAAGTATCGATGACCTACGTACGGTCTAACTAGATCATTTGGTTCCAACTTGCAGGAATATGTCATTACCCGAAGTTTGGTGATACTAAGAAGAAACTCCTATAATGAAACTATCGATACATCGGCTTTTGGAAATAGAAGCAAAAGCTTGATCGACTCTTTGATCCTACCTTCTGGAATCTTACATTATCCAAAGCTCCACGACATCAAGGAAAAATCCACAGGTTTGAGGCATTCGTATATGAGTCTACGAAGACAGAAACCAACACATGATTGGGGTCTCAACGCCGGACTCAAAGGAATTTACTTTAGCAAAAGATGCCACAAACGCATCTTTCTAATGCATACAGACATTATTACAAAACTCAGATCTTGGGATCAAGAAAAAAAGTCCCTGATTCTCGAAGATAGGAGCTATCGTGTCAATCAAACTGGGTGTTGGGTGAGATTCGACCGGACCAAGCCCTCACCGAACAGGCCTACTGCCGAACCAACCCATCTCCTCACCAATGCCGAACCAACTTTCCTCCAAGCACTGCCAGACCAAACTCCCTCTCCAAGCAATACCAAACCAGCCCACTACCGGTCCAAGTACTACCGTACCAAACTCAACTTCTTCACCGAATCAACAATCACTGCCGGACCACTCCCCTGCCGAACCAAATCCCCTCTCCTCCATTACCGAACCAAACCCTCACCGGACCAGCTCCACCAACTCCACAAACGAACCAATCCACTGCCGAACCAAGACCTCATCTCCACCCATCTACTACCGAACCAAGGCGATGCCGAACCAAATTTGCCAGGCCAGATTGTATCAGCCCGGGCCCATCAGCAGCTGTATACATCCAAGACCCCTACCCCCAGCCTCACTCTATAAATAGAGGGGCAGGGGTACAACAATGGGGGACAAGTTTGAGAGCTCAAGCACGGAGAGAACTTTCAAACAACTTTCTTTTACTTGTATCAAAGCTTTGTACTTGTAATCAAAACAAGAGAAGAGAAATAACATATAAAGTGGACGTAGGCACATTCTGGCTGATTCACTATAAATTTGCGTGTCTTTTTACAGTTTAGCCCCTGCTTTTCATATATTTGCATAAATCATTCAAATCACTAAGAACAACATAAGATCCACTAAATCATACAACTTTGAGGTGTTTGTCCATTTTTGTGCAAACATTTTTGGTGCTTTCACTGAGAACTAGAAGCTCGAAGCTTTAGCTTCATCCACTTAACAGTTTTCCTAATAGCATCGTTCGCTACTTGGAAAACATGCCTCCCAAACAGAGAAAAGATGTTAACAAAGGAAAAAACATCGCATCCAGGAGTCTTCCAGATCCAGCTGTCACGAATCAGGTAAATCGTCCTCCTCCGGCAGCAGTAACAAATGAAGGACAGGCTAACCCAACCACTCCTGCCACAGAACAGCCTGCAGCAATTACTTGGGCAGATTTGGACAGAGTTGTGGTTGAAGTAACTAACTGCTTCACGTCCCAGCAGGAAGCCTTGGTGGACCATCTCATGTCACGCTTAAGGGATGCTGAAGAATCCAACCGCAACACTGAATCATGGGGCGAGTCTCAGTCTGGAGAATCTCAGAGACAACAAAGATCTTCCTTCTTCGAAGGAGCTAACGGCAGAAGTAGCCATGGTAGGAGCCGAGACCGAGCACAGCCCGAAGTTAGGCCTGAGGAAACGTTTGGTACCGAACCCAACGGGGGAGGTATCGGATGGAGGTCAACTGTAGCTGAGCCTGTCATACTACCTAACCACGGAAACGCCAGTGAACGGGGCCGAGCTAGAGTCCAGCCCGAAGTTGGACCCGAGGAAGTGCTTAGATCAGAACCCGGCAGGGGAAGATCAAGGCAAGGGCCAACTGTAGCTGACCCTAGCATGCTCCCAGAAGATCAAAGGCAGCTACTGGAAAATATGAGGAATGATAGACGATACCATCCCTACAGGTCATCTGGACGGAATCAATCCCACAGGACAGAACCAAACTCATTTCTATCTGCTCCAAATTCTGATGAAAGGTTGGCACGCTTATTCAGAGAGTGTGTCCAACGGGAGCAAAGAGATCGAGGGATAGGCGCTAGGGTAACCAGCCCTTTCGCCCGCAATATCGAAATTGCTATCACCCCCCGAGAATGGAAGATGCCAACAATGGAACCCTACAAAGGAACCTCCGACCCCGTTGTACACTTACAGAGGCACACGCAACATATGCTCATGAGTGGGGCGACAGAGGGAGTACTGTGCAAATGCTTTCCGCTCTTCTTAGCAGATATTGCTACCTCCTGGTTCTGTCATCTACCCTAGGGATCCATCTGCTCGTGGGAAATGTTGAAAGAAAAATTTATCAGTCAGTTCCGCATTCATGTAGAGCAACCTAAGGACGCTTATTCCTTATCCAGCGTCAAACAGAAACCTGGAGAGAAGCTGCAGCAATACCTAACTAGATTCAACGCCGCAGCAGCCGTAGTCCAAGATGCCAATGAGAAGCTTATCCTAATGGCCCTCTGTAGTGGTGTGCATCCGGACACTAAATTTGCTAGAAGGTTGACAAAAGAAAAACCAGCTACTTTACCCGATTTCTTCCATGAAGCCGGGAAATACATGAGGCTGGAGGATGCTGCCGTTGAGGGGCAGTCAGGACAACAAAATAAGACAACCCATAGCAACGCCCCTGCTGTGGCAAGGGACGTTCGAAGAAATGATTCCAGAGACAATGCTGGGGGCAAGAAGGGAGAAAAGCGCCTATATCGGCCAGGACCGAGATTCGACACTTACACTCCTTTGAACGAGACCGTCGAAAATATCTTCCTTGCCACCCAAGGCAAAGTTAGATACAAACGCCCACCATATAAGAAGGAATCAGATAACGCACAGAAGTCTGGAAAGTTTTGCCGCTTCCAAGAATCTCACGGGCATGATACCAACGAATGCCATCATCTCCGAGATCTGATTGAGGAACACATCAGAAGGAAGAAACTGGAACGTTATGTAAAGGGTCAGGACAGGACCCCAGCTCCTTCCAATGAAAACCCAAGGCTACCCTCACCGAGGGCCGACAGAGGAAACCGCAACGCTAGCAGCTCTAGTCAAGAGAAGATAGTGGTCCATACCATCTCAGGAGGACCGCACATCGCAGACAGAAGCTGGAAAGAGATGGAAAGATACGGAAAGTCGCTTAGAGACAATAAAGACTATGTCAATTCGGTTATAGAAGAGCGCCACCCGAAGCGGAAAGAAAGTGATGACATCACATTCGGGAAGCGTGACCTAGAAGGAAGGCAGTACCCTCACATGGATCCCATGGTAATCTCTGCCCGACTCGGTCCCGCCGAAGTTTACCGAATCCTGGTAGACACTGGAAGCTCAGTAAACATCCTGTTCAAATACGCATTCGACAAAATGAAGCTATCAATGAAGGATGTATCTCCCTGCGATAAACCACTGCACGGTTTCACTGGAGATGCGAAGATGCCCCTCGGGCAACTGGACCTCTTTGTTGAGATTGGAAGCCATCCCCGCTCCGTTGTACGGAAACAGACGTTTGTGCTAATAGAAAACCATTCGGCCTACAACGCCTTCCTAGGAAGGCCAGCCTTGTCTGACTTCCAAATCGTCCTAGCCCCATGGTGCCTGAAGATGAAATTTCCAACGGGCAATGGAGTAGGGGAAGTAGAAGGAAACCAGGATGTTGCTCGAGACTGCTATGTGACTGAACTTCGCAACAACCACAGGAAGGGTAAAGGGAAGGGTGTAGAGATTGCCCTCTGCACAAAAAGTCTGGAAGCATAGCAACTAAAGAAAGCCCCTCCTCTTCGATATACCAGCGACCCTTTCAATGAATTAGACCCTA
The DNA here is from genome assembly GCA_030737815.1 of Allium fistulosum. Lineage (NCBI taxonomy): Eukaryota > Viridiplantae > Streptophyta > Magnoliopsida > Asparagales > Amaryllidaceae > Allium > Allium fistulosum. The sequence continues at coordinate 157,386,106 of CM060901.1, forward strand.
GGGACAAAGAGGAGGAGGCCACCGCCGAGCCTGCAGAGGCTATGGAGTTTATATCTGTAGACAAGCACGACTCAAGTAGACTATTAAAAATTGGGTCCCAACTAAAAGCAGAATTGGAGGAACAACTCATCGATTTTCTCCGCCACAACTTGGATGTATTCGCTTGGTCACACGCTGACATGACCGGAATCTCCCCCGACATAGCATGCCACGTATTAAACATTAATCCTACCAAGGCGCCTGTAAAACAAAGAAAGAGAAGTATGGGGGCCGAGCGATCAGTAGCCCTCGATGAAGAAGTAAAGAATCTACTCGCCAATGACTTCATACGAGAAGCTATCTACCCGAAATGGATCGCCAACCCGGTGCTGGTAAAAAAGGCTAATGGGAAGTGGCGAACCTGCATTGACTTTTCCAACCTAAACGACACTTGCCCCGCCTTGGAGATGAATCGGCTTAGGGCAGCCACTTTTCCATTCAAACTTTGCATTTCCTTCCGAGTGGAAGGTATCTTGATATCCCTTAGCGCTCGGACTTGTTCAGTGTTTGCTTCTATCCCTCTGGCATGAACGATGAATCCTAAGAACTTTCCTGATGACACTCCGAAGGAGCATTTTAGTGGATTCAACTTCATTCCATACTGTCGAAGTACTTGAAACATCTTGCCTAGGTGGCTTACGTGATCTTTGGCTTTCCTTGACTTTACTAGCATTTCATCCACATATACTTCCATAGTTTGTCCTATTAGCCCTGCAAACATCTTGTTGACGAGGCGCTGGTAGGTGGCTCCTGCATTTTTAAGTCCGAAAGGCATTACCTTATAGCAGTATAAACCCCGGTCGGTGATGAAACTAGTGTGGTCTTGGTCGGGAGCATGCATAGGAATTTGGTTATATCCTGAGTATGCGTCCATAAAAGATAGGAGCTCGTGCCCGGCTAGTTTACTTCATCAGCAAAAGGTTTACTGGGGCAGAAGTCAGATATCCTAAACTTGAGAAGCTAGCATACTGTTTACTAATCACATCACGAAAGCTGCGTCACTACTTCCAGTCCCATTCCATCAAAGTTCTGACTGATCAACCACTGAGGCAGGTACTCCATCGTCCCGACACTTCTGGGCGACTACTTAAATGGTGCATTGAACTAAGTCAGTATGATATCACCTATCACCCTCGCACCGCCATCAAGGGACAAGCCATGGCTGATTTTATTGCAGAATTCACTACCAACGAAGATAAGGAGAAATTGGAAATAGCAGAAGATATCAAGTGGAATCTCTTTGTGGATGGTGCATCAAACGAACAAGGCTCGGGGGCAGGTGTGGTAATAATCACTCCCAGGGGAAACAAACTGAACTATGCTATAAGGTTGGAGTTCGCTGCTACCAACAACGATGTAGAATACGAAGCAATGATAGCCGGACTAGAACTTGCCATAGACATCGGAGCCAATTCTTTGTGTCTTCACAGCGATTCTCAACTTATTGTTAATCAAATACTAGGAGAATTCCAAGCTCGAGAAGAACGACTCATGGAATATTTAAAGAAGACAAAGTCACTTCTCAGCCGATTGGACCACTACTTAGTCAAACACATCCCTCGGGAAGAAAACCAAGAGGCTGACGAATTGGCAAAGCAAGAAAGTATGAGAGACATCGCCATCTTCGGGGCAATAACCATCTCAAAGCAACTGACCCCAAGTTTTGAGCAAGTGAATCTGATAGCTACAACCGAAGAAGCAACTTGGATGACTCCCATCCGAGACTACCTACAAAGTGGCACACTACCCCACGGGCGTAACGAAGTCAAGAAAATCTTGAGGAAAGCGTCCCGCTACACAGTACTTATTATTTAGGTGTGTCGCCGGGAGGGAAGCCAAGGAAATCTTCTCCAACATCCATCAGGGGAGCTGCGGAGATCACACCGGAGGGCAAACATTAGCAAAAAAGATACTCCGATATGGATATTTCTGGCCCACCTTAAGCAAGGACGCCCTAGATTTCGTCAAAAAGTGTGACAGATGCCAGAAGTTTGCTAAGATTCCGCGGCTACCAACAACTGAGATTACTCAAATGACCAGCCCTTGGCCCTTCGCAATATGGGGAATTGACTTAATCGGCGAGCTACCAATGGGCCGAGGCGGGGCCAAATATGCTATAGTGGCAGTCGACTATTTCACCAAATGGGTGGAAGCGGAACCCCTGAATAAAGTATCTTTAGCAAAAGTTATTAACTTCTTGATCAAAAATGTCCTGTGCAGGTACGGAGTCCCACTCAAAATCATATCAGACAATGGGCTTCAGTTTGACAGCGAGAAATTCACCAACTGGTGCCAAGAGCACGGAATTCACAAAAGCTTCTCATCCGTAGCGTATCCCCAGGCCAACAGACAAGTCGAAGCCGTCAACAAAATTCTGAAAACTCTAATAAAAAAGAAGCTCGAAAAGTCAAAGGGCGCTTGGGTGGATGAACTCCCTACGGCACTGTGAGCCTACCGCACATCTTTCAAAACATCCACGGGGCACACTCCTTTCTCTTTGGCATACGGATCAGAGGCTATGCTCCCAGTTGATACCATTGTGCCTTCCCACCGTAGGATCCACTATAACCCAGAAGAGAATGAAGAACTCCTCCACATGTCTTTGGATCTAGTTGAGGAGAGAAGAAATGATGCAGTCCTTAAAGCAGCAGCCTACAAACAGAAAGTGGCTACACAATACAACTCCAAAGTCAAGCATCGTACCTTACAAGAAGGGGATCTTGTCCTCAAGCGAATCTTCCCTCGCCCCGGATTACTAGACCCAATCTGGGATAGGCCATATGTAATTCATAAAGATCTCCACAACGGAGCTTATATTTTATCAACAGTGGACAGAGAGGTGTTCCAGAGGGCATGGAACATCCAGCACCTCCGTCGATACTTTTCTTAACTTGTACTGTCCATATGAAGTGAATTAACAAAGAGAATCAGTGGACGTAGGCCTTTTCATGCCGAACCACTTTAAAAAACCTTGTCTCTTTTTTAACTAGTTCCTTTATATCTTGGTTGCTTGTTAACATTATCCTTTTCTGTTGAACAAAATCCTATGCATATAACATTTTCACTCGATGCACTCCACAGCGCAACTTCACCTGGACAAGACCTAACAGGTACTACGCGAATCTATGCCCTCGCCAATGAGACACTTTTGCTCCGGCATCCCTCTGCTGCGGGTTAACTCGTTGCTCGCGATGGCCCTTAAAGCCAACTGTAATGAGCCGATATAAGCCACCGAGAAGGCCGACTATAGCCGAGGCAGCTCATTACGGCGTTCAGATCGCCGGCAACTGTGAACCGACTATAAGCCCCAACGTAAGGTGTGGCCAGCCAGGGGCAGTTCACAGTTGACGATCGGCACCCACGCTACCCGGCCACAGTAAATCGAATAATACCCACAATTACGGGCCATAATGGCCCGGGTAGTTACTGTGCGCGATCTCGGCTCCGATGTGTCTTAAGTGCGGCTGTGGTAAAAAAGAATTAACTCCCCGCGGAGGCGTAAGATGGGTGACAAATGTCACTAAGACCCACAGCTAGGGAAAGTGACTACAAAGCCCGTTTGCCATGAACTTATGCACATCGAAGGCCTTCCGTGATTGGAAGTTTTACTATTTCACATATTTCAATTTTACTTAAAAAGCTTTCCTCCTATCCTCTATAACAGTCCCTAAAGTACAGGATACAGAGTAGGAGATACTCGACAATGGGTGTAGGGACTCACAATTGGATGGTAGGGCATCCGACTGCGTTCCATGCTCGGTCATACAAGATATTCAAAACTGCCATCTACGATTAGAACATGAAAGGCGGTATTTTCTTCTTTTGTGTACAGATACATGACTATAATTTGTTCACACCACACGCTAATATTGCAAGTCATGAAATTATGTTTTAAAACCAGAACCTGACAGCATACACAATTCAATTACAAGAATATACATAGCTATATTTCTCATATGACATGTCAAAATAGCAACAAACATTCAGAAGACGACAAAATCAGCTTAAGTTAAAGAATTACACGTCAAGAATAGAGCTATTTATTACAAGTAGCAAAATAATACAACCTAAAAGCTACTTTACTGTCTTAAGACTAACATCTACAACCCTGTCAAGTCCACAAAAAGAGTTTTTCCTGGTATAATCAAGGGGCCAACTGCATTGGAGTTTTTTCCTTGTCCTGTTGCCCACCTGTCCAGACAGAGAAAGGATTCATTAGTGAGAAGCAACCAAGTTAATGGGGAAACTAAAAAGGAAGACTTACCAACACCTGCTTCTTGGCCATCCTGGTCGTCATCCTCTACTTGCACACCTGCCTCCTCAGCAGCAAGCAACCGCATACCCTCCTTCACCGCCACCTTCTCCCCCTTGGCATACTGGGCAGTGACCACATCCATGCTAAAGGCCACGCCACCATCTTTATCCGCATCGGCCTTGGTCTCCTCTAGAGCCCGAAGATAGATCTTAGCCATGACCCTAGGATAATCATCCATCCAGGAGCTTCCAGGTTCGGAAGTACATGTCCTGAAGCATTTCGTCCATCATCCCCTCATTCTCCTCAAACTCCCTCATCCGGGCCTCGGAAGCCGACAACCTTTCAACGGCAGCATCTCTCTCCGATCGGTATCTCGAGCAGTCAACCAGAAGGGATTCCCGCATTGCCTCCATCTCCTCCCTCAACTTGGCTTGAGCAAGCTCTGTAGCCTCAAGTTTCCCGGACAACTCCTTTACCTGCTCAAGATCCGCTTTCTGAACCTCGTCCACCGTGGCAATAGCCATGTCGATCCATTCCTTGCAAGTAGCTTCCATTTTCCGCAGTTCGGCCCGGCTGGCCTCTTCCATGGTTTTCTTTAGTCGTCCAGAAGCAGCCTCATGCTGAGAAATCTGAATGGCCTGATCAGCGAGCTGTTTGGCCTGATCCGAAACCACCAATCGTTGTCGGATGTTGGCACTCCCAATCTCCTCTCCAGCCTTAACCAGCCAGGCATGATGCCCCATCAGCTTCCTAGTCTCCTCCGCCACCCGATCAAAATTAGCCTTGGCATCGTCTCCCATGGTAATTATCCGAGTAGTAAGTAAATCGAGATCAAAGGACTTAGCCTCGTCAAGCACCCGTACCATGGGATTGCTGGGAAGAAGGTGCTTACCGGTAACCTCGTCAAAAGTAATATCATGGGAACTTGGATCCAGGTCAGGATGACCCGCAAATGGATTCCGAACCAAGTCAGGACGATCAATTCGAGTGACGTAGGATTTTCAGACAGGTGCGGAGAGAGTGCGAACTCAGTATCCTCCTCTGTGATATCATGAAGGGGCTGAATTGGGGGCTGGGGACCGAGTGAAGGTTCGGATAAGTGATGACTCCTCTTTCTCTTCTGAATACCCTCTTCAATAACCCCGAGAAGTGGACGGTAGTTGACTACATCCCCGGAATGGTGGGTCTGAGTCTTCGGCTTGGCGGAAGCTTTGGAGAGCTTGTATTGTTCAAGCCTGTGCCGAAGATCTGAGGCCTTGGCCGTTTTACCTGCTCCTGATATAAAGAACAAGTGTCACAAGCTTACATTGATCCATAATTCAAGAAATGCGGTAAATTAAAAGTTAAAAGAAGAAAGGAAACACATCTGTTATACAAACCCTGGGGAGGAGTAGGATACTGCAATGAGTCCTGGATTTCATTCCAGGACGGGAGCGGATCATAAAATATTCCTAAGTCCCTATCATAAATGGAGCCTGCAGGAGTCAAAAGTTCACCTTGAGTCGTCAAAGCCACCTTGGCTGGAGTAGTCTGAGAAGATTCGCTTGCACCGGTCCCGGCCTTGTCGGCTTTCCCGGATTTCTCTACCAAAGCCGTTTCTCCGTCCAGCCCCTCAAAAGCCTGACGAAATGCATCATCCGTCCACTCCTGAATCTCGCCTGCCTGCCCAGGGAGCAAGGCCCCGATGCCATCGCCACCGTCATCACCTTCCCAACCATCTCCACCCTCACCTCTTTCCTCCTCTACGTCTTCCTTCCCCCTGGGTAAGTGGACAATTGCTGGGGGAAGCACCGTCCGACTTCTTAAGTTTCTTACCTCCGACGGCTAGAGGTTTTGTGAAAGGTTTTCTCTTGCCACTCTCTATCGTGACACCTCCCTTAGCCTGAGCAGCCGCCCTCTCCTCCGCCGTTTCCCTCAGCTTGACTACTGACTGCTGTGGAAGGATCAACTTACACTCCAGAAGGGTCGCGTTTCTGATCAGGTAGGCAGCTGATCTATCTCTCCCGGGGATAGCTTCTATCTCAGCCGCCGTCTGAACCAGGCGATCAGTCTCCACAACCGCAAAGCCACCTGTCGCTAGCAAAAATGAAAATGTATGAGAAGAAGCATCGCCATCAGAATGGAGATTATACATAAAGCATCGACTTACATCCAGAAGTAAAACGCCGAATAGAAACAGAGTCTTCCCTGACGAAGAACCACTCCTTCTTGAACATGATGAATTTGGAATACAGATCCAAGACCGGCTTGAAGGTAACAGCTGACTCCAAGATGATGTATGAGGACCCCTTCTTATAGCCCCTCAGATTATATAAGTACCGGATCTCCCAGTTGGAAGGAGCACGACCATACTTCCCCTGGAAGATGACGAAGAGGCTCACCAGTATAGCATAGGAGTTGGGTTGAAGCTGGAATGGGGCCACCTTTAGATATGTAAGGAAGGTGGCTACCCAAGCATTAAGAGGCGGAATGGCACCACACATGCAGTGGTATCTGCTGTAGGCAAAGTACCCTTCGGGAGGGTCATATGGCATAACGTCTCTCCCTGGCCACCGCTTGCGCGCCCTATCAATTCCGAAAGAACGAGAGATGACATCGAGCTGCTCCTCCTTGAGGGAGCTGGGAAAGCAATCGGGTGGGGAGTTCAGAAGCTCCTGAGGACCGTACCCGTCCACTAGTGATCTCGGGGCAGGTCCATGACGTTCTGGTCCTGACTGAGCAGGGGGCACTGCGGAAGATTCTCCTTCGCCCTGGGATTTCTTTTTATCTGATCGAGTTTCTACTTTTCGAGACATTTATCTGCAAACACAAAAAGTACATCGTTAGAGCAGAAGAAGTAAACAAGCATCCGTGTGAAGACTAGAATTGCATTTATGAGTTGAGACATAAAATCTCATTCGGCCTTATACCCCCAGTCTCGTTCAGTACTAAAGATTTTCAATTCCATTCGGTGTTGAAAAGTTTTTAGTTCATTCGGTACAGAGAGTCTTTATGCTCATTCGGTAGAACAAAGAAACCTCATTCGGCAAAAGAAACGCACCTGATTCGGCGCTAAGATGATTCGGCACTTGACTGATTCGGTGTTTATCTGGTTCGGCTATCTCAAATGATGGAGGTTGAACGAAGGCCTGAAGCCCATACTTATAAGCAATTACGAACGACCAGACCAGTCGGTTCGGCATACGGGGCCGAAAGAAGATGTCCTAGCTAAAACAAAGCATGCCATGTGCATACACATGCCCTACTTTGGGGGGAAAGTGTTGGGTGAGATTCGATCGGACCAAGCCCTCACCGAACAGGCCTACTGCTAAACCAACCCATCTCCTCACCAATGCCGAACCAACTTTCCTCCAAGCACTGCCAGACCAAACTCCCTCTCCAAGAAATACCAAACCAGCCCACTACCGGTCCAAGTACTACCGGACCAAACCCAACTTCTTCACCGAATCAACTATCACTGCCGAACCACTCCCCTGCCGAACCAAATCCCCTCTCCTCCATTACAGAACCAAACCCTCACCGGACCAGCTCCACCAACTCCACAACCGAACCAATCCACTGCCGAACCAAGACCTCATCTCCACCCATCTACTACCGAACCAAGGTGATGCCGAACCAAATTTGCCAGGCCAGATTGTATCAGCCCGGGCCCATCAGCAGCTGTATACATCCAAGACCCCTACCCCCAGCCTCACTCTATAAATAGAGGGGCAGGGGTACAACAATGGGGGGACAAGTTTGAGAGTTCAAGCACGGAGAGAACTTTCAAACAACTTTCTTTTACTTGTATCAAAGCTTTGTACTTGTAATCAAAACAAGAGAAGAGAAATAACATATAAAGTGGACGTAGGCACATTCTGGCTGAACCACTATAAATTTGCGTGTCTTTTTACAGTTTAGCCCTTGCTTTTCATATATTTGCATAAATCACTCAAATCACTAAGAACAACATAAGATCTACTAAATCATACAACTTTGAGGTGTTTGTCCATTTTTTGTGCAAACACTGGGGCAATCGAACTTATTGCTTAGGAGACCTAGTCTCCCAAAACATGTTGGTTCAGCAGTCAAAGTAATCAGCCCTACGAACTATGGCATTTACACCAACACTTTGTTGAAACAAACTCAATTAAGCATAAGTAGGGGTTAGCTACAGAACTGGCTAGACCAAGCTACTTTATAGTTCTGAACAATGCTATGAAATAGAATATGCCAAAATAACTGCAAAAGCATTACTTTCATGTATAAAATTATAGTAAACGAATATGCTGCACATGAACACAAGAGTTGCAACAGTGAGAAAAAGCAATGCTCAAAATTGAGCAATTAAACCAATAGTCCCGGAGGCAGAGGCTGGTGTGCAGGTTGAATTCCAAAAAATGCAAAGGAAGGATAATCGCAATCGAACAACTCATGCGATAGTTTCCCAAGACTGAAACCGTGCCTTGTAATTTGACCGTAATCAATCATCCTAATATGATAGGAATAATAAGCGGAACCTAAGTTGCGAAGGACCCACCTTCTGGAGGAGTGGAAATTCCTCCGCCAGACTAAAGATTGGATGACCAGAAAGTCATTTTCAACAACAAAACTTGGCATTCAACCCTGCCAGGTATGTTATACTTTAATTAATATCCTCGTATAACCAACACCCGGAATCCGATGGAAATCGACATATGTTGACCCGTCGGGTTCTGAGCGATGACCAGGGCAGATACAGTGTGTTATCTACATGAGAAGAGTCCAGTGTCCCGAATACTACAAACAAACAATCTAGTGTAGATAGCTTTCTTACATTTGAAAAATAATCCATATCATCCTTTCAAATTATCTCTCCCACACTTACCCGTTATCGATCAATAATCGAAAACGGAGCCGCCGTCCGAAGCAACATGGGAAGCTTTTCTTTTTAGGATCACTGGAGTACAAAAACGGAAAGAGCGATATGTTCGAATCATCCACTATATCTGATTTTGGAATAAATCGTCGCATTGGAATTCAAAAACGTCGATGGGAACTTAACCAAGTTCTCAAAAAGGAGAAGTTAAGGACAAGGAGCAAGATTTTGCTCCAAGACAGTGTACAATCTTTCGAGACAAAACTTAGCTTCATCACTGGTCGAGTTAAAACTATATAGGTCGACTCCAAACCGACGTCATGCAACCACTTACTGATTTAAACACTTGTGTAAACTACGGAACAAAGATTGCATCGTCAATACCAGGAAACTGCATGAAGAAATTTGATCCGTTACGACATGCAATAGGAGTCAAGAGCAAAGCTAGATAACCAACAGCATGACCTGCCACGTATTCGTAAAACTCTAACGCGATCTCTTGGTAATCGATGGACAGATATTGAGTGCGATAACATCCAGAGCACGCCTTTTTTACAACGAAGACATACTTTAGGGGACAAATGTTATCCGGGTTTTTAACCCAGCAGGATCCAACATGAGATAGAACAATCTCGTGTTATCAGAATGGTTCAGAACTTAACCGGAAAGGCGAAGTCAAGGAATTAACGAGAGCCCAGCTATATTACTAAGGCAACAACTAGGATCGACTAAACCAAGAGAGCAGCATTCCTTCAGCCCGATCAGCAGCCAAGTGCAAACAACTAGTAAATTATCATCAAAATGGAACAATGACGACACAAGACCATGGAAACATCCTAAACACCAAAATCCAGAAAATATTCTAAGTGATTGGATCGCCAGTGACACATACCCTATGGGTCGCTAGCGACCCATGCCTATCCTTAAATCTTCAAATAAGCTAGCTAAGTAGGCAATGGAAAAGGAGCCAAGTCACTAGCTCACGTACGAGCCAGACCATGGGTAGCTAGCGACCCATAGACCATATGTCGCTAGCGACCTATGGTTTTGGCTCAGATTGTGAGCTAAACCTACCTTAGGTCATTCTATACCTACCTGCGAGCAGTTGATCAAGTCGCCTAGCCCAGAAGCTCTTCGATCTCTATAAATACCATCCTACCTGCAACATAAAGGGAAACTGCTCTGAAATGGTTGCTGAAGTTTTGTAGAAAACCTTCTTAACTCTCTATCTCCCTCACAACAATCTCCGAAGGGATTCACTATGATTCTCCAGTGGATTCCAACTTTGAGCCTTGTAATCAAACACTACTTGTAACAGCAATCAATCATAATAAAACTATAAAGTGGACGTAGGCTTCATTAACAGCCGAACCACTATAAAAATTCCTTGTCTTCTTCCTTTTACTGTCCTTTTCTATACCTATTATCTGTATTATTGCTCTGTCAGAACAGGGCTGGTGCTTTCAAACTCAAACCAGAGTGTTGATCCAATTTTTGGGTCAACGGTACCGATCTCCAAAGTCTTAGGGCATGCCCCGGGTCTTATTGACCGTGATGCTGGAGGATCCGCAATCGATCCCATGGAGCTTAGTGTGAATCAAAATTTGGATGATCGTTCGGAGGAGTACATTCCAGAATTCACTCGTAAACTCGGGGGGTAGCTTGGGCATGATGATAGAAGACTACCACTGGAAGACAATTGCAGGTCACGGTTATAGCCCCGACCGGAGAAACGGGGCAATAACCGCGAATCATGAGTCCCTTCACAGGAGAACAACGGGATGGATTCGTACACAGATTATGTCCATGACTGGGGATCAAGGCCTACGAAGGATACCCATCGGATTAAGTCCTCGACTGGGTATCGAGGCCGGAGAAGGATACCCCATGGATTAAGCTCTCACTAGGGATCGAGGCCGAAGAAGGATAACCCACGGATTAAGTACTCGATCGGAGAGTCGTGGTGTAACAACCCCTATCTGGAGTCCCGAAGCTAAGTGCTACAGATGTTGCAGTCATCCATAGTTATAACTTCCGGTGACCAAATACGGTAATGTTAATGGTATCCATAATATCAGAAGCACTTGAATATGAAATAAAACCATTATAGATTAAAACACTTTTCTGATTACATTTCAAAACAACATTTCATATCTAAGTTACATAATTCCAAACAATTTCTAGGTTTAGATCAAATAAAATTATTACATAAATACGCTAGAGAGACATATGAAGATGCCCACTTGGATGACCAGGGTACTAAATAGTCATAACATGCTTAATACAACACAGTAGAAATAAAAACATAACAAGTCCTAAATAGCTAGCATCAGCCTCCTGCTCGTCTTCAAAAGCTTTATTCGTCCACCTACTAAAACCTGAAAATCCTTTACCCTTAGTCTACTCAAATCAATTTTGAGCACCCAAGAGTTTAAGGGGAAAACATAAACTTCGAGTCAGACATAAAGCCTGGTGTGAGTAATACTATACATCTCGGTTATTTGATATTAAGTGAGACCACGCCACCTAGTGGAATGGGTTTCACCTCACTAATATCCAGTTAAAACATATCTTTTGCAAATCTTAATCCTGCAACCAAAATTGTGTAAAACAATAAAGCAATATCATGCAAGCATATAAATCACATAACAAATGGACTATCTATCCGAACATTATAGTTTTTTTGGCTAACTACTAACCTTTGGCTGACTTGGGCCAACCAGGCAAAATAAACAAATAATCTAACTTTTGTTAGATACTCCTCTTCAGGATGGTCTGTCCCTAACTTAGTTCTCCCTAGGTCAACTAATACTAATGGTTTTGCGGGCTCACCAGTAACCTACCTCTCCTTTATAGATTCCTTTCTATGTGTAACATTATTTTAGTCTTACATGTGGAAAATCCTTATACACTGGAATTTTGGACTTAGATTAGCTAGGGGCTAATAGCTAATGTATAGGGCACGACCCTATACTAGTCCAATCTGGTATACAAATATCCCAGTCATTTTACTTAAGGTCATCTACCCATAAAACTTTCCTTGAAAACATTTTCTCTCTAATTGATTTAAACCTTTAAATCATACTTTAAACAAGGAAAATATACTCTATGCTTTACTCACCACTTTGCCATGTTATATATATACTTTTTCCAAAACATTTTTGATGAAATAATCAAAACCTTTGTTTAAACCGTTAAATAATATCATTCAAGACCATTGAAAGTACCCCTTTTGATATAAGTAAAACCTTAAGACGAAAGGCCAAAACATACCTTTCGAAACCATTTACATAGCCCTTTCGAAAACATTCAAAACCTCTCTTTTGAAAGCCTTATAAAACCTTAAACATCCTCTTTTCAAAACACTTTGAATATGCCTTTCGAAAACCTTTGGAAACCTTCCGTTTATAACCTTTCGAAAACATTGGGGAACCACTCCTTCGAAATCTTTTTCTTAAACCTTTCGAAAGCATTAAATTCATCAAACCTTTCGAAAGCATTTGGGTTCAAGTAAAACATGTGGAATAACCTTTCGGAACCATTCAAAATAGTACCTTTTGAAATCTCAAAAGGGTCTTAAAGGAAGAAAGTCTAAACTAACACTTTCGAAAGCTATTTCCTAAGTAAAAGAAGTGGATGGTGTCGAAACTAATCCCTTCAAAAGCATTGGAGAAGCGGCTTAGGTTTTGAAACAAAGAAACCCTTTTGAAAGCATTGCTTCGGAAGGTAAGATGCAGCAGCAATGGGTTTTGACCCCGTCAAAAGCTTCTTTATAAAACAAAAGGCGCAAACTTTTTCGGAACCATTCCTTAAAACCATTTAACCAAGTCGAAAGCTAACTAAGTTGAAAGCATTCCTTTCGAAAGCAAAACAGTGGCATTTTCTTTTAAAACAAAGCAAAGCTTCGACCCCTTCGGAACCCTATGTTTCGACTACATACCATTCCCCTATGTCCAATTCGTTACGTACCAAGTCTTTGATACCATGTGCATTGGTTTCCATGGTGATGGAGGCGGAAGTAAGGTGTCGAAGGCTAGGTGCCGAAAATGGCGAAACATGTAAAAAGCATGTAGAAATTGATTTTTAACTTTTTAAAGAAATTCAATTCAACTAACCTGCCTTGTTTGTCAAAACATGATTGGTTGCTAATTTCTTTTCTAAAAGTACTACCGAATTTCTGAAATAATAAAATTAAATTATTTACAAAATTCCCATTCTCCTTTTATAAATATATAAAACATTTAAGTCTCATACCTTAAATAATTTTATATACTTATTAAAACACTTAGGAAAAAATCTATAAAAATTCCCATAAATCATTTTAATATGTTTTCTAACATATATTAATTTCTAACCCAAAATCTTCTTAAAATAGCGGTGAATAATTTAAAGCCAAAATATCTATTTTCTTCACTAAAAAATTCATAATAAATCCACATTAATTCGGAAAATTATGAAATTTTAAACCCATTTCCAAAATATTATTTCTGACCTTATCTCAAAATCGCAAGGCATTTGGATGTCATTTAATTGGTTTTTCAATCTAAAACTCACCATAAAATCTACATTAATTAGGATAAATCATCAACAAGCATATATATCCATTTTAACAATAAAAAACATGGCAATATACTTTGCTAAATATTAGGATCTGATCTAGAAACCAAAAACATCAAAAATATGAGATGTAACCTATTATTCACCTTAACTTTGTTGTTAAGGAGTTGAGATTTGATATTGAATTAAGTCGATTATCTTCTTCCCCTTGATTTTAGCTTTTCTTCTACTTGCTTTCTCTTAATGGTGAATGGCCACTTTCTAATAGGGTTTTACTTATGAACGTATGAAATGAGAATGCATGAGGGTTTAGGGTATAAGATTGTTACTTATTCCTATATTGCCCTTGTCATCTACCCTAACTTGTTTTATTTCATTTCCCCTAGTTCACTGATTTAATAGGTACGACTACCTTCAAATTTCATGAACATCCCTGAACCATTTTACATTATTTCATTTAATTTTACAAATTAAATGTCCTAAATAATGTTACTAAAATTAGGGCTGTTACAAACTCTCCTCCCTAACGAATTTCGTCCTCGAAATTACGATAAGGTACTCAACAAATCAATCAAAAAGGTAAAACATACCATCAAATAAATCAGGATAAGCGTCTCTAATCTTGCTCTCAGCCTCCCAAGTAAAGTTTCACTCATCATCACTCCACTGGACTTTAGCTAATCTAACCGTCATTGTAAATAAATCTTGCATTTTGTAAATATTTTCATCCTGCATTTGGATTTTGTGGGTAGTATCCCCTGAAAACCCTCATGAGATAACACTCATTCTATTGGAGCACCTAGAGGTTTAACGGCTTGTTTCATACGCTCAATGCAATTGTGTTTCCTACGAAAACGGATTTATCTTAGTTTTTTATCTTTATTCGAGGACGAATAAAAAGATAAGTGTGGGGGTATTTGATGGGCATGTAAATGTGCATATTTTTACTTTTATGTTTTATCGAATTAAATTAAATAAACGATCATATCGGGTGTTTTAACATGTTTAAACCAAAATTCAAATTATTTTCAAATCGTCACATATTCATCTTCATCCAAGGGAAAAATGGTCATTTTTGTGCATATATTAATTTGAGAAAAATTAATTAGAAATTTCTATATTATTTTGTAGGAATTTGGCTTTATATACAAGTGGTTTCATGAAGATATATGCATGCATAAGAGTGAATACAAAGGAATGGAGATGGAAATAATTCATTTCATGGATCATGGAGGACCCCACCTACATTCATGTAAAAATTAGAAGCTAATACACATGATAATGGACATTTAAGCTTCATGCACACTTAAATGATGATTATTTAATGCTAATGATAACTTGGTGGTGATACTTCCTAAGAGGGTAGTTCCCAAAATATGGATTAGGGTTTTAAAACTTTTATAAATTTCTATAAAAATTATGAAAAATGTCCAAGTAAAAAGTCCCAAATTAACACATGCACTAAAATGACTATTTTTCCCCTGTATGTAGATGAATATATGATGATTTGAGAATAGTTGAATTTTGGTTTTAAACATCTTAATATACCCAAATATGACATTTATTTAAATAAAAATAGATAAAATATGAATGAAAATATATGCACATTTACGTGCACATCATCCTCCATGATACAATCGTCGCTCTTGAGAAAGAAAAACGAGCCGCCAAATATCCGAAATTGTTGAAGGAACAAGGATCGAACATCACGAAGTAGGCTCTGAAATTCCTATAGTGTCCCAATTTGAGCTTGCTTCTTATATTGCTCCTCCAGCTATTCCAAAATATGACCCTGATAGGCTGCATCTCTCCCCAATAACCGAGCGCGGCTTGGAAGGCATGTCAGCTCAACATGGGAGCCAACCTGAGGAAGGTATTCTGGACACTTCTCCTATTCCTCAAAATGCAGGAGCACTATCAAATGATATTACTGATATATTCTCTTATCTTCATTCAGTCTTAGATTCTGCACCGACTGATCCTCCTGCAGTGATGTGCACGTAAATGTGCGTATATATACATCCATATTTTATCTCTTTTTATTTAAATAAATACCATATTTGGGCATTTTAACATGTTTAAAACCAAAATTCAATTGTTTTCAAATCATCATGTATTCATCTTCATTCAAGGGAAAAATGGTCATTTTTGTGCATGTGTCAATTTGAGAATTTTTACTTGGACAATTTTTATGATTTTTATAGGATATTTTGATGCATATGGAAGAGGGATTCATGATGATATATGCATGCACAAGGAAATACAAAGGAATGAAGAGGAAATAATTCAAGTTCAAGATCATGGAGGACCCCACTGTAACAACCTGCATATTTTACGATTATATATTTAAAAGTTTTATTTAAATATAGCATCGTTTGTTGAATTTAAAGTCTGAAATGTGAATTTTTGCAAACAGTCGAATTCGGACTCAAGACCACTTTCATTGAGTTCAAAACGATGTGTAACAACCCACATATTTTACGATTGTATATTTAAATATTGCATCGTTAGTCGGATTTAAGTCCGAAATATCACTTTTTGCAACCAGTTGAATTAGGACTCGAGACCATTTCCAGTTAGAATTTTCTGTGGAAGATTTTGTGTTTATTCGTGTTTCACCTATGAATGGTGTTGTGCGTTTTAGTGGATCAGAAAAATTAGCACCTCGATATATTGGACCATTTCCCATCACCGAACGCATTGGTTCCATGGCTTATCGCCTTTTATTACCGGCTCAATTTTCTGCTATTCATGACATATTCCACGTCTCCCAATTACGGAAATGCCTTTGGGATTCTGATTCTATACTTGAGCCCGGTGTTATTGAAGAAATTGAAGTTTCACCTAATTTGACTTATGAGCAACATCCTATTCGTATCATTGCTACGGAGGTTAAACGCCTTCGAAATAAAGAAGTTCCACTTGTGAAAGTTCAATGGTCCTCAAATCCTAAGGATTGTTCTTGGGAATCTAGAAAATTCGTAGAGCGAACACATCTGGACTTACTCTCCCGTGCTTCTTAAGGTGAACTTCTCATTTCAAAATTTCTTCTTTTGTGTTGATGTGTTTTTTTTGGTTGTTACTTTTTATTTTCTTCTTAAGTATTGCGAGGACGCAATTTCTTTAAGGAGGGGAGTCTGTAACAACCCACATATTTTACGATTGTATATTTAAACGTTTTATTTAAATATCACTTTTTGCAAACAGTCGAATTAGGACTCGAGACCACTTACATTGAGTCCAAAATGGCGTTTGCGACCTTTTTGAGTATAAACATCGATATGTTTGGAGTTGAGTAGAATTTTGATATTTTCATTTAGGGCTTTGGGTTTGGGTTTCAGCCCAATTTCCTAACAAGAGAACCCAAATCATCTAATACCCTAACTCCCTGTTATCCTGCCTTTTGGCAAGGCCGTAACACCAAGGAATTGACTAGTAACCAATGACGGCCCATCCTAGAGATCAGTTATACACAGGCTCACTATGGATATCGACGAATTTTGTCCGAGTCTGGATCGAGCCAAAATTGGTAGGACATGACAAGCTAAGCCATGAGAGCCAACGTTCCAAATCCCAAGTCAATTCGAGTTCGTATGCTCAAGTTATGAATGATACAAAATTGGGCAAAAATCAATTACCGGTCGACTCGCTCCCTTCGACTCGCTCCCTTTGACTCGCTCCACATCCCTCAGATGCCAACTACGACTCGCTTCGCAACACTCAGAAGTGACAACTTCGACTCACTTTGCAACACTCAGAAGTGACAACTTCGACTCGCTTCGCTCAGAGGCCTTCTTCGACTCGTTCAGGTTCGACTCGCTTCACAGCCATCTGAAGTACCTACTTCGACTCACTTCGCTCGGAGGCCTTCTTCGACTCGCTCCATTCGAACCACTGATCGACTCCATCAACTTCGACTCCATTGGCGAAGCCACTGCTCAAACCTCTCAGGACGCTCCGTTTCGACTCGCTCGACCAGTGCATACTTCGACTCGCTCGATCTAGGCACACTTCAACTCGTTCAATCGGTAAACATTTCGACTCGCTCGAAGCAACGTCATGGGCAGTGTGAGATTCAAGCGCCACGTCACCGAGTCGAATGGAAGTGAGTCGAAACAGAAGCGAGCTGAAACAGAAGCGAGAGGAAGGAAACAGCCTACCGAAAACCTTATTTCGTATCGATCATATCTCCCAATCTACAAGTCCAAATGCTATGAAATTTTCATAGAAGACTACGTGCATGCTAAAGAATGTCCACGCCAAATTTCGACTCCATTGGATGAAATCTTGATCGATATGAAATCTGTTCGTATCGATCATGGATCGGACCGAAACTTCACGGGCTTGGGCGTGCGGGCCTGGTCACGTGCCAAAGAGGGTCTCCCGAGATCTGAGCGAGATATCAGCCTCCTACACCTATAAATAGACCCCCAAAGCCAACAGAAAAGGGGTTCTTCTTCCTCTTTGAGCTCTCCAACGCCTGGACTCTGCCAGATCCAGATCTGAACTCAATTGCTGCTGCTACTAACGAAATTCATTGCTGCAAATCATAATTGCCTGCTGTAAATCATTGAATTCACTTGTAAACACAAAAGAAAGATCAATAAAGCATACTACTTCATAGTGGACGTAGGCGATACGCCGAACCACACTAAATTCTTGTGTCTCCTTGCACTTTAATTATTCTCATTTATGAAATTTGGAGTTTTTGTTAGATAATCCCTCTTTTTCCATTTAATTTCTTCACTTTATCTCTTTAAAGACTTCCGAAAAGTGTTGTGCCCAATTTTGGTACAAACACTTTGGTGCTTTCACTGAGAAAAACCAATTTTTCTCCTACTCTTTGGATCTCCTATCTATATTGGATTGCATAAATCTAAGAAGAAGATCCAGATCTAGAACTTTGAAGCCCTTCCATTCTATTCAGATTTGCATCAGATCTAGGAAAGGACTTTCATCTCTTCACCATGATGAGCACACGTACCACTTCTGCAGCTGCTGATCAAGGAGCACGGGACCGACAAAATCCCATGCAATCACCTCCATCCAACCAAAATGCTGCAGGGCCTTCAGATCCGTCAAGTCCAATAACTAGGCAAGAATTCCAAATATTGCTTCAAGAGTTGACCCAAAGTCGACAGCAGCTAACTGAACAGCTACGCGCCAACACGGAGTTGACTAACCAGCTAATTCGCCAAAGGCGAAGAAGATCCATAAGAGACCAAGGTTCTCACTCTTCCACAGAAAGTTCAGCCTCCTCCGATGGCCAAACCAGATCCATAGGTCCACGGCTATGTGTAAGCTACACCCAAGCCACGGGACACCAACCAGCTTCCAACCTTGGGCAACCTAGAGCTGTACCATCCGCTAGTCTCCGCACAAAACCTTCAACTCGAGGAGGAGCTGCTCCTTATCATGTTACTAACAACATTGCTACTACCACCACTGCCGAACAGAGAGGTGATGCTAGAAACCAAGCTGATCCTCAACGTAGCCAACGAGAGCAGACTCCTGAGCCTTATGTCCCTGAGGATGTTGAACCAAGGAGGCAAGGCACAGACTATCGACCGCGTTCGGTCGAGACTTGCGCTGTGGAACC
The DNA here is from genome assembly GCA_030737815.1 of Allium fistulosum. NCBI lineage: Eukaryota > Viridiplantae > Streptophyta > Magnoliopsida > Asparagales > Amaryllidaceae > Allium > Allium fistulosum. The sequence continues at coordinate 157,405,393 of CM060901.1, forward strand.
CGACCACACCTTGGCACAACATGCTCCAAGTATCCGAACGCCGGATATACCTGCGATGATCCGCCAAATGATCCGTGAAAGTCAGGGTCTCTCTAATGACGACTGGGGTATCTCCCGGAGTCATACCCCTTTCACCGATGACGTTTTATATGCTGAACCACCTCGGCACTTCAGGATGCCAGCTTTTCCAGTTTATGAAGGAAGTTCTGATCCCAATCAACACGTCCTGAAATACGAATGGCTGATGAATGCTGCTAGAGTTGATGACGCAGTAAAGTGCCGTAGTTTCGCCATTTCCCTAGGGGGCATCGCTACCATGTGGTTCACTCGTTTGCCACCGCGATCCATTTCTAACATTGACCAGATGGCCACCAAGTTTGTCGAACAAATCCGTATGCATGTGGCGAGGCCTAAGGACGTTAACACTCTATCTAGTGTTATGCAAGCTCCCGGAGAAACACTTAGACGTTACTTGGAGCGATTCCATGCTGCGTGTGCAGAAATAAGCAATCCCAATGATAACTCTATCCTGATGGCACTGACTAAGGGGATTGATGCTGATTCCGAGTTCGTAAATTGGATAGCTGTAAAACCACCTACGTCATTGGACCATTTCTATTCCAAGGCAGCCCAATTCCTGAGAAGGGAGGATACAAAACAGTCTAGGAAGCAGGATGACGCAGGGCCCAACATCGAAGGTATCCAAAGTAACGTCGCCGTTAAACAGTCCGGAGATAGTTCTGGAAAAATTCAGTTGAACGTCCAAAATAAACAGAATCAGCAGAGGGACAATAGAAATCAAAACAAAAAACGCGATCAGGATCGTGGACCACGGCATAGAGCTTCCATGTATGATAATTACACTCCATTGAACACGTCGTTGGAAAATGTGTATTTGTAGACCTGCAATACCATGCAGTATAAGAAACCTGCCCCGAAACCACCAACTGAAAGACAAATCCAAACGGGTAAGTTCTGCAGATTCCATGAGAGTTATGGCCACAACACCAATGAGTGTCGTCACTTACAAGACCTCATTGAAAAACTGATACGTGAGAGGAAGTTGGATCAGTATGTATGGGCGCCGCAATCCGGTGGTGCGGGCCCATCAAATTAGAATCGTGCGTCGAATCAGGAAAGACAGGAGGAACCCGCTCGTGCAAACGGGAGGTTGATCATCAATAAAATAAGTGGTGGTCCTCACCCAGCAGATCGAAGCTGGAAGGAAATGGAGTCGTATGCCAGTTCTATCAGGCATGCAGACTTCGAGTGTTGCAGTAGTTTTGATGAGGGGGCTCCGGCCAAGCACCAGAAAACGATGACGGATTACATCGTGTTCAGGAGCAGAGACACAGATAAAATCAAAGCTCCCACTATCGATCCATTGGTCATCTCAGCACAAGTAGGTCCCGCTTGGATGAAAAGGATCTTAGTTGACAATGGAAGCTCTGTGAATATTTTGTTCAAGCGAGCTTATGATCAAATGAAGATGGAAGCCGCAGACTTGAAGCCTTGTCAATCTCGAGTCCATGGTTTCAACGGAAGTGCCACTATACCCACCGGAATGGTGGAAATGCCAGTAGAATTGGGAGTTGGAGAACGTCGGAGAGTACGAATGTTGCAGTTCATTGTTTTGGACATAAACTCCCCTTACAATGCTTTCTTGGGCCGACCGGCCCTCGCTGAATTCAGGGTAGCCATTGCCCCATGGTATTTGACCTTAAAATTTCCCACTGATCATGGAGTAGGAATCGTTCATGGAGATCTGGCTACTGCTAGAGCCTGTTAAGTTGCTGAGCTGCGGGAGGCGCAGCGAAAGGAGAAAGGAAAGGGCGTAGAGGAATCTCTCTGCGTTTGTTTCGCCGATAATTGACAATTAACGCCCGGGCCTAGGCCCGGGCACCCCAACCAATTCCTCAAGGACCTTGATCCAAGAGAAACTGAAGACGAAGGAGAATCTAAAGAAAATCAAGCATCACCGGCCGAACTGACGATTGATGTCCCGGTTGACAATGACGATGATTCGAAAATGATAAAGATTGGATCTCAGCTGAGCCAGCAAGCTCAGGAGGAATTGGTTGAATTTCTGCGGGCAAACCTTGAAATATTTGCCTGGACACATTCTGATATGTGTGGGATCTCGCCGGACATCGCGAGCCACACTCTGAACATTGACCCACGGCATGTCTTGGTCAAACAAAAAAGGTGTGGTATGGATCCAGAGAGATCTGCCGCCCTTAAAGAAGAAGTAGAAAAGCTTGAAGCAAATGGATTTATTCGAGATGCGCTATATCCCGAATGGGTGTCAAATCCCGTGCTCGTCCGAAAGCCGAATGGAAGGTGGAGAACATGTGTCGACTATTACGATCTGAATAAAGTATGTCCCAAAGACAGCTTCCCACTTCCCAGAATTTATCAGCTAGTAGATTCGACAGCTGGGCATGAACTCTTATCCTTCATGGATGCGTACTCTGGCTAAAATCATATACCGATGCATTTACCCGATCAAGAACATACTAGCTTTGTAACCAATTTGGGACTTTATTGCTACAAAGTTATGCCATTCAGACTCAAGAATGCCGGGGCTACTTATCAACGATTGGTCAATCGGATGTTTGCCAATCAAATCGGGAAAACCATGGAAGTGTATGTAGACAACATGCTTGTGAAGTCACGACTCTCCACTGACCATGTTAAAGACCTGGAAACTATGTTCAACATACTTCAAGAATACATAATGAAGCTCAACCTACTGAAATGTCACTTTGGAGTTGCATCCGGAAAGTTCCTTGGGTTCATTGTTAACGCCCGGGGAATCGAAGCTAATCCTGAAAAGATTTGGGCAATCAGAAATCTTGAAGCTCCCAAGACTGTAAAGCAAGTCCAGAGTCTCAATGGAAAGGTAGTAGCATTGAGCAGGTTCATTTCAAAGTCCACTGACAAGTGCATTCCCTTCTTCGATCTGATTCGAAAAGGGAAACGAAACTTTGAATGGACCACAAAGTGCGAGGGCGCTTTCCAAGCACTAGTCCAACATCTGTCCACACCGCCAATACTGTCAAAGCCTATTGATCATGAGAAGCTGTATGCGTACTTAGCGATATCAGTAAATGCTATCAGCACTGCCTTGGTTCGAGAAGAAGACGGGATATAGAAGCCAGTGTACTACGTCATCAAACGATTAACTGGGGCTGAAAAGGAACTATCCAAAGTTGGAGAAGTTGGCTTACTGCCTTGTAATCTCATCAAGAAAACTCCGACCGTATTTCCAAGCACATCCCATAGTTGTCTACACCGACCAGCCGTTACGACAGGTCCTTTCGCGGCCTGAGACGTTTGGTAGGCTACTCAAGTGGAACATCGAACTGAGTCAGTTTGATATTACTTACACTCTAAGACGAGCAATACAAGGACAAGTCCTCGCTGATTTCCTAGCTGAGTTCACCGTTCCAGAGGATTTGCCCGAAACCAGTAAATCCCCCGAATATGTCTGGAAGCTGTATTCCGATGGGGCATCAAACGACCGGCGTTCGGGCGCTGGTGTTGTACTCGAAACCCCCGAAGGTCGATCTATATGTTATGCTTTGAAGTTTGACTTTCATGCAACCAATAATGAAGCTGAATACGAAGCCCTCTTAGCTGGCTTGAAACTCGCCAGAGATCTGAAAATCATCGCTGTGGAAGTTTACTATGATTCACAATTGGTTGTGTGTCAAGTACAAGGAGAGCATCAGGCAAGAGATCGAAGGTTGGCTGCTTACTTATCTCGAGTTCAAGAAGTACTAGATCAGTTCGATTACTACGCTATCTATTGTATACCTCGGGAGCGCTACCAGAAGGCCGATTCATTGGCAAAGCTAGCCAGTATAGGTGAAGCTCAACAAATGGGACTCGCTCTCGTTGAAATGCTGTCTTCCCCAAGTATCGACCGGACAGAAATAAAACAGGTATACGAAATTGTTCCCGAAAAGGATTCATGGATGACCCCACTCAGAAATTACATTGAGCACGGAACCCTGCCGGAACGCAGGAGTGAAAAGAGACAAGTCCTTCGAAAGGCCTCAAGATTTACCATCCAGAATGGACTCATGTACAGAAGGGGGTACTCAGTTCCCCTACTCCGGTGTATCACTCAGGATGAAATTAAACATGTGTTGCGCGATGTGCATGAGGGAGAATGTGGTGATCACACTGGAGGGCAAGCACTTGCCAAGAAAATACTTCGCTACGGATATTACTGGCCTACCGTGAATCGTGATGCGTTGGACTATGCAAAGAAATGTGATAGGTGCCAGAAATATGCCCGAATTCCTAGAGCTCCTCCTACTGAGATAACGCAAATGGTCAGCCCATGGCCGTTCGTAATGTGGGGCATCGACATCATCGGTGCTCTACCTCTGGCAAAAGGTGGTGCGAAGTACGCCATCGTCGCAGTTGATTACTTTACAAAGTGGGCTGAAGCCGAAGCTTTCGCTACCATTACAATGAAGAAAGTAATCAACTTTGTGGTTCGTAACATCATCTGTCGATTCGGTCTCCCACACACCATTATTACGGACAACGGAACCCAATTCGACAGTGCTGAATTCAAAGATTTATGCAAACGATTTCACATCCAAAAGAAATTCCCTACAGTCGCACACCCTCAGGCAAACGGACAGGTCGAAGCAGTTAATAAAGTTATAAAGTCCATCCTGAAGAAACGACTGGAAAAGGTCGGGGGCAAGTGGGTCGATGAACTTCCTATGGCTCTATGGACTTACCGAATAACCAATAAGACCGCGACCGGCCACACTCCGTTCTCTCTTTCTTACGGTTCAGAGGCCGTTATTCCAGTCGAGCTAGAAGTACCTTCTCATCGTGTGACATACTATGATCCAAAGACAAATGCTATATTACTTGCTGAATCTCTCGATCTACTTGATGAGAAGCATGAAGAGGCTGATTTGAGGGCAGCTGCACATCGAAGTCGAGTCACCCGATTGTACAATGCCAAGGTCCGTCAGCGAACCTTCGAACTAGACGATCTCATCTTAAAAAGAATCTATCTGGTTCCTTCACATATGAAGCCGACATGGGAAGGACCGTACGTTATTGAACGAAGGCTCGGAGATGGCACATTCAAGTTATCGACCGTCGACGGTCTTACCCTGCCAAGAGCTTGGAATAGCGAGAGCCTTCGCCGCTATTACACCTGACATGCTATCTTTATCCATTTAGTTTACTTTCCTTTTCTACAATTTGTTTATGCATTTCGAAATTAGAACTTGTAATGAGGCAACTGACTTTGCCATACTTTCTTATTTCAGCAATAAAATGCAGCCTCTTCGAGCCAGAGCTGTGATTTACTTGAAATACTTCATATGACCATCACTATGCACGGAGAGCTAAGTCTCATCATACGGTGGGATTTATTCAAATAGAGAGTGACTGCGGTGCAACCAATCACTCACTAAGTGAAACCCAAGCTCGGGGGTAAGCCATCACATCAAAGTCAAAAAAGGATTGATACACGACAATCCTTCATCAACTCCGTAATCCCAGAGTGCGAAGCGGAGTATAAACATCAACTCTGAGTTCCCAGAGTGCGAACCGGATTATAAACATCAACTTCGAACTCCCAGAGCGCGAGTCGGAGTATAAACATCAACTCCGTATTCCCAGAGTGCGAAGCGGAGTATAAAAATCAACTCGGAGTTCCCAGAGTGCGAACTGGAGTATAAACATCAACTCCGAACTCCCAGAGCGCGATTCGAAGTATAAACATCAACTCCGTATTCCCAAAGTGCGAAGCGGAGTATAAACATCAACTTCGAGTTCCCAGAGTGTGAACCGGAGTATAAACATCAACTCCGAACTCCAAAAGCACGAGTTGGAGTATAAACATCAACTCCATATTCCCAGAGTGCGAAGCGGAGTATAAACATCAACTCCGAGTTCCCAGAGTGCGAACTAGAGTATAAACATCAACTCCTAACTCCTAGAGCGCGAGTTGGAGTATAAACATCAACTCCGAACTCCCAGAGCATGAGTCGAAGTATAAACAACAACTCCGTATTCCCAGAGTGCGAAGCGGAGTATAAACATCAACTCTGAGTTCCCAAAGTGCGAACCGAAATATAAACATCAACTCCAAACTCCCAGAGCGAGAGTCGGAGTATAAACATCAACTCCGTATCCACAGAATGCGAAGCGGAGTATAAGCATCGACTGTAAATTCCCAGAGCGTGAATTGGAGTATAAATGACAACTTCGAACTTCCAGAGTGCAAGTCAGAGCATAGTCATCGACTATAGATTCCCAGAATGCGAAACGGAGCGTAAACACCAACTTCAAGTTCCCAAAGCATGGATTGAAGTATAATTATCAACTCCAAACTCCCGGAGCACGAGTCGGAGTACAAATGCCAATTCCAAGTCCCCAGATAGCAGACATATGATTGAAACTCAAGCCAGCATGACCAACCGCCAGTAATCAAATAAGGATCCCCGAAGTGCGGATATGATCATCGACGATCGGAAAAACGTGAATAAACCGCTCAATCCCCGTTTGTCTCAACCGCCCTTCCAGCGGCACTAGACTTGGCATGCTATAAGAAAAGGGTAATCGCTGACTGGTGTTTTACAACATACCACCAAGACTGGGGGGGGGGGGGCAAGACTTAAGCATCAACCATCGACTGAAGCAATGCGACGTCAAAATTCGACTCGTTTCCCGGTCACAAACCATGTTCACAATACCCGAACTTGGCGAACAGAAACAAACTTCATTTGGAAACTGAAACTTCACAAGCGCATTTCAGACACTGAAACAATTAGAAAAATACACAATGACAAAAAAGAAGTCAAAAAAGAAAAGTTTCATTTCTATTGATTATAGAAGAAGTTCGTGTATAAGTATCCAAAAAAAAATCCTACTAGCACGGGCCGAACCCGCATCTATACACGGCCAACAAAATGCAAATCAAAACAAACCGGGGAAGCATGTTTAATCTTTCTTCTTCCTTGGCTTGCTTCTCGGTGTAGACCCGCTAGAGCCACCGCTAGTCTTCCTCTTCGAGCCTTTGCTTTTCGGCGGTTGGTCTTCAGGCAGGGGCATTATATCAACATCCTCCTCCGAGCTCGAGTGGATAGGAATGCTCTCTGCGGGCGGAGTCGGAGGAACAGGATCGTGCACATGAGGCGTAATGGGCACGCTGGTAATGAAAACAGCGCCACTGGGAGATATCATGCTAAGCGGAGTAGGTCCTGTTGCTGCCATCCCACCTCCAAAATTGCCACCATGAGTCGATGCTGCCATTTCAGTGTCGATTTGAGCAAACATCTCCTCTTCAGTTACTACTAGAGCCCCGCTGGAAGGATCAGCAGTCGGCATCGAAGAACTTGCAGCAGGATCAGTTCCACTCATGACAGATGACAAATCAGCAAGAGGATAGTCGTGACGACGAAAGAGTTCATCCATCAGCTGCTCGTCAAACATAATCGTACCTCCCTGCAGATCGTCAAGCGGGGCAGCTATACTCATGGTGATTGCTTCGGTCACAATAGCCTCCTGCGTTTGATATGGTTCTTGAGTAGCAGGAGGCATGGACGGTGTAGCATCGATCACTGGACAAAAAATAAGAGAACTGTTAGGACTTAACTCGATCGAAGATTTCGATTTAAGAAAGGTATGTGGAATGTTTAGAATACCTTCCTCAGTTTAGCTTGTAGGCGGAAGTGCGGCGTCGGTAACTTGCGTTGCAACCGGTGACATCTGCGGCTGATCTGGATTATAAGCAGGAACAGCCGAGGGATCGACCGCAGATGAGGATTTGGGCTGGGTTTACGTTGGGACTTCAAGACTTGCTTCATGATGGTCAACTCCAGAACCCTCTCCCACTTCAAAGTGCTAGGCGCCAAGTCTTTCCTTCTCACGCAGAATCATCGACTCGTGGAGAACCTTCTTTTCATCCTCAGTCAGAATGCGATTCTCGAATTCAAATTCATCCACAGACTCTCCTTGATGTGCCTCCTTCTCTTCCTCCACCAGTCGGCTCCAAGCATTATAGAGATGCGTTGAAAAGTCATCGAGCCAGGCTAGGCCCCTGTGCCTCAGCACATTAGCATTGTAAAACAACAAGGAGGTCTTCGATGTCGGCCTCTAGCCTGGACTCGGCCAGTTTCACCCTCTCCTCGACCTCAGTCTCCACCTTCTGGACTTTAGCCACCGCCGCATCCCGTTCATCCCTGAGCAGAACAGCTTGTTCGCACGCCTCCTGGGCTGCGTTGTTCGCGTCATCTTTCTCCTTGGCCAATCAGCAAATTTGGCCTTGAGTTCATTAAGCTCCTTGACCGCCGAGTCCTGCTCGGCAATGACTTTGGTGTTCCGGTGGCCCATCTCCTCCACTAGGGCAACATGTGTCTGCCCCAGCCTCTCCATTTCCGCCTTCGCTTCGTCAGCCCTTTTAACGGCCTCCATCTCAGATTTCCGAGAAGACTCGGACTCAGCGGAGAGTACTTGAATAATCCGATCCTTTTTTGCGAGCTCGGTCTCCATCTTCTCGAGCGCTTTGGCTTGCTCAAAGGCCACTTTGGAAGCCTTTTCAGTAGCCTTTGCCCACTCTCGGTACTGGGTGTATATGTCGTGAACATAATCGTGCACCGTGTTTTCCACCCCTGATGGAATCCTCTTTAAGTGTGGCGGGAAGACATAACCGTCAAAGCAGATATTCAGAAAATCCTTCCTCATCTGAGCCAACTTAAGAGTTCATTCCCTTGTGGGTTCAGCAAGGACATGCTCAGTAATCATAGAGGCTGTAGTCTCAATTCTCTGAAGATGAGTCTCGGGTCTGGAAGAATGAGAAGACGGTCTGTGACGGGGAGGCTCTAGTGGATATGAAGTTTGGACAGGAGGAGGAGACGGAAGTCTAGGAGGAGGAGAGCATGATTTGGATCGATGTCTATACTCCATGTCGCATCCATACCTATCCTTGTTAGAGTATTCGCGATCGCGATCTCTATCTGAATCCCTCCTGCGGGAATCGTAGTAACCAGAAGCTTTTCGGGCTGAATGGAGATTCCCGAACATTGATCCCCTTCTAGACATTGTACCTGAAAATGATAAAACGAAGAAAGAGTTAGTAACTTCCTAAGTTGGACGAAGTACAGTTGTGAATCATGTAGTGTAGTGAAGTGTATGCATGTGCAATCCCCCGACCAACCGGAAATGTCGGCCGCACTCGTAGTAAGCGATCCGCTCAGTTCAAAAGCACTATCAAGCCCCTCCGTCCCGGCGTCGTGTGGGGACGACACAAAATCCGAGATCGGAATATCAGTAAGCCCTGCAAAAGGACTCTCCGCTTGCGGGGGAGGAGCCTCCGAAATTATAATCCCCTGGAAAGGTAAAGACACGACCACGGATTTAAATCTCTTAGATTTAGGGCGTTTGTGAGCAGCAGCCTTGCCTTTTCTTCTTCCTCCCGAATCCAGGACATCGACAGAAGGCCCAGTTGGGAGCTCAGTATTAGTAGGTGTTCTTTCCGGATCAACTTCTTCGGCGATCACGACCGCGGGCGCTTTGCCCTTCACCCGTTTCTTCGGGACTACTCTATGTATCCCTTCCAGATGTATGCTCTATCTCAGTTCTATCAGCCCGACGGTCCTCAAATTTCTGTCGGTCAGGAATAAGTCTATGTGCCTCTCTTCGCCCGGAAACGCTTGAAGAATCCGAACAAGCTCTCTGAAGTATTCGCCATCGGGACGAGAGATTGCAGCTATAAGAAAGGAAAAATTATGTTAGTTTTGAAGTCAGTTACTAGTATCTCAATGATTTGAGAGAGAAATGGCAACACTTACGTCTATCCAACCACCGCCCAACAAATCTAGGGGGGCACCGAACGTAGAACCATTCAGTTTTATAGTAACTTAGCCTTCCCCAGGAGCCCAGTACAATGTGGAAGCTTCTGACCGCCTCTAGGAAGGTGAAAGAAGGGCTGTCTCTACGACCCTTGACGTTGAATAAATATCAGATTTCGATCGGCTTCGGCGGTCGAAAGAGAATCTCCATAAACAAGACAAACGTGCTGTTCAACAAGGCATACCCGTTGGGATGTAGCTGAGATGTAGCTATGCCAAGAAACGATAACATCTCCCTTATATATTCATTGAAGGAAGGAAGTGTCCCCGCTGTGCAAGCGTGACGGTTGAAAGCAGTAAACCCCTCCGAGGGATTGTGTGGCCTGTCACTTGGCCCAGGAAGTAGCATGTCGTCAAGTGACAAACCATGCCTTAAGCAAATCCGTTCAAGCATATCTTCGGAGATACCCGACGGCACAGAATCTGTTGGGTTGAGAATAAAACGAGCACCCGGACGCTCATCCGGAGCTGGCTCTATGACTTCGGCTTCGATAATTGGTATATGTATGGTTGGAGGAATAGAACTTGGGAGTTCCGGCTGTTGAGAACTCGAAGGGTCCATGATTGGAGGAATAGAACTTGGGAGTTCCGGCTGCTGAGAACTCGAAGGGTCCATGACTAGCTAGCTTATAAAAAATCATCGTTAAACTGACAAATAACACTTGTTCATCCCCCAGTGTAAAGTGTGTGAGTGTGTTGTGCAGTACTGTATATTATTTGAGAAGATCAACAGGATTGAAGGAAGCGTATAAGCGACGAGACTTCGGAATTCAGTCGGAATGACCGTCATCGCTGACCGTCACAACCATACCATCCCACTATTGACCATCATTTCAAGTCAAAGTTTGTTGTCATTTTTATAAGTTGCAGTTTCATCGACGAGCTTCGATAGGAAATCAGATATGTAGTGAAACGGTTAAGTCCAGTTATCCAAATTTGAAGCTCGTCGGAGGCAATTGTTCAAGTGTGTGAGAAGTTTCAAACTTTTTGATGATCAAATTTGTATCGCTCGCGAGAGCCATGTTCACATTAATAAGCTATGGTCGTGTGCACATGAGTCAGATTCGGTCAGAAGGTTGGCATAAAAGTTCGAGTCGAACTAGAGGGCTCGATTCGAAATCCCCAGTTCGACTCGCTCCCCAAGGCCATCGGGTCCGACTCGGTCCCAAGACCATCGAGTTCGACTCGGTCCCAAGACCACACATTTCGACTGGCTCTCTGACCACATAGTTCGACTCGCTCCCAAGACTGCACCCTTCGACTCGATCAAAAACCACCCTTTTCGACTCAATCCAAGGCCATCGTTTCGAGTCCATCAGGCGCGACCCCTTCGTATCGATCCATGAATTCAAAGCACTCGATTCGATGCGAAGCTCCACCATCGATCGATACGAAGACCTTCGCCTTATCATCTCGAAACCTATATTCAAGAGCGACATGAAGCTGAGGCCAAAGAGCTTTCGATCGACCACGAGTCTGATTGATTTGATGTTAAGAAAACCCGAGCCTCATCGTTTACGCGTGGATTCGCTTATTGGATTACCTAGATCTGTTAGTTAGTTCAAATGATTGAAGATAGGAATCGGTTCGAAGGCAGGAATATTGCGTTCGTTCTTCTCGAGTTTCTGAGCGATACGAAGAAAAGGAAGGAAAACGAAAGGTAAAAAAGTGAAAAACGGCTAAGTACAAAGTATTTATATGGACTTGGAAACAAAGGGAATAAACGCTTCATATCCCGATGGATTCGAACGCACGTTTCGACTCCCTCTCCAGTGCATCAATACGAAGCTCTCCTTCGTATCGCTTCCCTTCGACTCCATCCCAGTGTCCAGTTCGACTCCATCGGTACGAGACCACCCTTTGTATCGATAACCCATTCCGACTCCGACTCCTATGCAACTCGAACCCCAGGCCGAGTCGAACGAACAGTTCGAATCCATCAGGGAATCTACATCGACTCGCTCCACTTCGACTCGCTCAGTTCGAGTCCGTCATCAAGTTGAACAAGCACTTCGCATCCGTAAAATCCATCAAATCATGACTTCCAGAGTCCAACTCCATCAACTCGACATACTTACTTCACATCCATAAATCCAATGAAAATCATCTTCGATGTTTCAACCCTTCACATCGATTCAAGAGAGGATCGTTACGAAGGAACATTCAAAAGCAACCATCGAGCATTGTTGCAGTGAATTTCACATCGGTTCAGGTGAGGATCGATACGTAATTCAAAAGTAAAATAAACTGACAACGACTCGTGGACGTACGAACGTCAACAAGAGTCAGTTTAACATATATGCATGAATATCGAACTAGTATTCAATATTCTAGATTTTCGGGGAATCAAAAACTCATCCAATAACGATTACAACAACAAATGGGTAACCACTAGCATACAACAATCAATCGCAACAATACATGGTACATCAGTCGACAGTCAACAGTTTACATTATCAAGAAGAACGGTTAAAGATTACAGCTTTCATCGAAAAGACAATAACTATCCAGAGTAAAGATGGCAGTATTACAAAGCACATCATGTTTCCACAAGACGTACTTTAGGGGGAAAATGTTATCCCGCCTTTTGGCAAGGCCGTAACACCAAGGAATTGACTAGTAACCAATGACGGCCCATCCTAGAGATCAGTTATACACAGGCTCACTATGGATATCGACGAATTTTGTCCAAGTCTGGATCGAACCAAAATTGGTAGGACATGACAAGCTAAGCCATGAGAGCCAACGTTCCAAATCCCAAGTCAATCCGAGTTCGTATGCTCAAGTTATGAACGATACAAAATTGGGCGAAAATCAATTACCGGTCGACTCGCTCCCTTCGACTCTCTCCCTACGACTCGCTTCACATCCCTCAGATGCTAACTTCGACTCGCTTTGCAACACTCAGAAGTGACAACTTCGACTCGCTTCGCAACACTCAGAAGTGACAACTTAGACTCGCTTCGCTCAGAGGCCTTCTTCGACTCGCTCCATTCGAACCACTGATCGACTCCATCAACTTCGACTCCATTGGCGAAGCCACTACTCTAACCTCTCAGGACGCTCCGTTTCGACTCGCTCGACCAGTGCATACTTTGACTCGCTCGATCTGGGCACACTTCGACTCGTTCAATCGGTGAACATTTCGACTCGCTCAAAGCAACGTCATAGGCAGAGTGAGATTCAAGCGCCATGTCACCGAGTCGAATGGAAGCGAGTCGAAACAGAAGCGAGTCGAAACAGAAGCGAGTCGAAGGAAATAGCCTACCGAAAACCTCATTTCGTATCGATCATATCTCCCAATCTACAAGTCCAAAATGCTATGAAATTTTCACAGAAGACTACGTGCATGCTAAAGAATGTCCACGCCAAATTTCGACTACATTGGATGAAATCTTGATCGATACAAAATTTGTTCGTATCGATCACGGATCGGACCGAAACTTCACGGGCTAGGGCGTGCGGGCCTGGTCACGTGCCAGAGAGGGTCTCCCGAGATCTGAGAGAAATATCAGCCTCCTACACCTATAAATAAACCCCCAAAGCCAACAGAAAAGGGGTTCTTCTTCCTCTTTGAGCTCTCCAACGCCCGGACTCCGCCAGATCCAGATCTGAACTCAATTGCTGCTGCTACTAACGAAATTCATTGCTGCAAATCATAATTGCCTACTGTAAATCATTGAATTCACTTGTAAACACAAAAGAAAGATCAATAAAGCATACTACTTCATAGTGGACGTAGGCGATACGCCGAACCACTCTAAATTCTTGTGTCTCCTTGCACTTTAATTATTCTTATTTCTGAAATTTGGAGTTTTTTTTAGATAATCCCTCTTTTTCCATTTAATTTCTTCACTTTATCTCTTCAAAGACGTGTTGTGCCCAATTTTGGTACAAACACTCACCCTCCACTCCTCTTCATTCATTCATAACTTTTCCTACCACTCTCAAGCTAAAGGAAAATGGGGGGAAAAGAAAGGAAATTAGAAATTCCTAACCCCTAGTTCTCATAGGAAATACAAGTTCTTGCTCTAAAATCAAGGAGAAGCATAGGTAAGCATCCACTTCATCTTCTCCATCTCAATCTCTCTTCAATTTTCAGAAATTCCTATAACCTAACTTAGGAAAAACTTCACCTTTGATAATAGATTGAAGATTCTAGAGGTGTATTGAAGAGGAATTGATCTTTCCTTTGTTTTAAAGCTTCTCACTTGTTGTTTTAGGTTTAAAGGTGAGTTCTTTAACTCACATCTACGTCTATAACTTCCATTGTTGTTAGGTATGAATTCCTAACATTTGTGCATGTTCATTTGCTTTTTATTTGAATTGATTTGGTGAATTATCCAAATTTTGGTGTTTTGGACCAATTCTATGAAAATTCTACTATGGATGTTTGGACACCATATTTGGAGTGTATCGAAGAGCCTATAAGGTAGGGTTGTCGCTAGGCATAAACCCTTAGTAGTCGTCGCTCATTCGATCGCTTCCGACGAGAATTGGCCATCATTGGCCTAGGTTCAACATTTGCCTGAGCTTCAGCTCAGACGTCTGGTATAAGGATCAGACGTCTGAGGCTAAGGAATAAATATTCCAGACGTTCAGCTCAGACGTTTGACCTTGCTTTCTAGACGTTTGGGAGATCCAGACGTCTGAGCTTACTTCCCAGATGTCTAGGTGATCTAGAATAGAATTTCCAGTACCTCAGTTCAGACGTTTGATTTTCTAGTTCAGATGTCTGGTAAGGGTTCAGACGTCTGCCTTGTAATTTCAAACGTCTGGAAGCTTTCTGGATTATTTCCAGAGAACAAATCCAGACGTCTGGAACTGTGCATTGTGCCTGTTTTGGGTTGTTTTGCGTGGATTTCCAGTTTTAATCGGTTTTTGTTGATCCGGATAGTCGTTATCACTTATTATTGACTTTGATGACTTCTTTCTTTGGATTTTTGGGAATATCCATTTGACGGATTTGATATCGATTTTTATGGATTTAATTCACATTTTCGTATGTGAATTTTTGGTGATTGATTGTTTCTACAATCATTTCTATGATTTGTCACTTTAAAATACAAAGGTTTCTATACTAGTAGTAAATACTCAAACTCTTTCATCAACACGATTTCAACATTTACTTTCAATATAAAGCTCGTTGTTAAAACCGTTTTCCAATCTATTAGTATATACAAACCTTTACCTCATTCGTATGAGAAATCTAATTAAACGGCTTAGCAAAACAAGTGGTATGAAATGCTTGCGTTTACTTCGTCAGTTAATTCTTGGACTTGTTCGATTGAACTCTTGTGACAATCTTTGAGTGGAAATTTACAATTTGTTCGTAAATAATTAAGTTAAGCCAATGGTTATGGGACATGAAGCTAAACTCATTTATTTAGTAGCATCGTGTAATTGACACTTTTTATTGATCGATGATGATCATTATGTGATTTAGACTAGCGATGTGCGACGTCTCATTGTTTGTGTGGGGGTTAAACCCCGTTTGTGGAGTTTCAACTCAAAATTGGTGGGGTAGCGACCCATGGTCTTTGGGACGTTTGTGGAGCTTCGGCTCAAAATTGATGGTTAGCGACCATGGAATAGCGTTCCGTTTGTGATGAACGAGTTGGTGACTTTTCATGCTCCCATTTGTGATAGGCCTCCCCCTTTTTGCGATTTCTGGATTTCTAGTTGATGATTTCTAGAATTTGTGTTTCACCAATTTTGATGATAGGCATTGATGGGCTCTATCAATATTTGTGTTTTGGTGAATAATTTAAAGAATGTAGTTCTTTTTGGATGTTTGAGATGATTTGAGATATTGTATGATTTTTGTTGTTATTTGATGTATACTTGTCACAGTATGGCATTATTGTTATCATACGTTTTTATCATATCTCTTATCCTATCTCATTTTATATGATATTTATAGCTAGACTGATCCGTTTATTATTTCTCTTCTTAAATAATACTCGGGTCAGACCGAGGTGTTACTGAAAGTGACTATAGGATCGAGTAATATGGAATAGTATAAAAGCAGTGCGGAATAATAGAACAATTAGCATATAATAGTAAATAATAAACGAGCACACCAAGAATTTTTATACTAGTTCGAACTTCCCGTTCTACGTCCAGTCCCAAACTCCTTCTGGAATTTCACTAAACAACAACCCTCACTTAACCCGGAGGAACAGGTCTATACAACCCCTGAGCAGCCGAACAGGGACCTGAGCAACCGAACAGGATTTCACGCCTCAGCAGCAGAAGAGGGCTTCACTTTGCCCGAGCAGCAGAACGGGACTTTTACAAAACAATATTTCTTGACACTATGTTCTTGAGTAACACGAATTTGTCAATTATAGTACACCCTTCCTATAATCTTCTCCTTTATGATATATATATGAATGCGTGAAGAATAAGGATGTAAGAAAGTGAATTTGAATGATGTTGAAAGCATAAGTGTATTAGAATCAAGAATTTTGAGAGTAGAATAATAATCAATTGAATTGTTGTGGGAAACTTGATTCTAATGTGTTTATATAGATTATAAATAGGTGCATATGTTCGTGAAGAGTTATCATGAAGAGATATGGTCATATCTATTGAAATGAAGAACACATCTCTTCATGAATGGAAGTGCCTATTTGAAAAAAATAGCCGTTGTAGATATTCAGACTTCTGAATTGAATAATTCAGACTTTTGAAATTGCACGGGCTCAAACCAGAAAGAAAATAGGCTAAAAACAACCATTTTCAGACGTCTGAAATTACCAAGTCAGACGTCTAAATATTGTACTAACAATATTCATTTTTCCAGATTCAGACGTCTGATTTGGTACATTCAGACGTTTGAATGTAACTAAAAAATACCATAGCTCAAATGGTTATAGCACTTGCCTTCTGAACTAGTGACTCGAGTTCAAGTCCCGCTCCATGCAATTTTTGAAAACTTGATTTTTCATTTAAAATATGAATGTATATGTGTGTATATCATTTTGAGAAGATTTTAACATTTGTAAACTCTAGACACGACACTCTATTGTGAGGAATGCGGATTACAGATCTTAAGGCTAGAATTAACACTAGAGGGAGGGTGAATAGTGTTTTAAGAAATTTGTTAATCTTTTTGAGTTTATCTTAATTTGTTAACAATGTATACACTAATCAGGCAAAGATATGAGCACAGAATCAAAACAGATGCAAATATAAAGTAAAAACAGTAAAGGAAAGAACACACCGGATTTTATACTGGTTCGGAGTTACCCTACATCCAGTCCCGCACAACTAAGTATGGATTTCCTTTCAAAAGCAATTCAACAATTACAACCCTCGGTTTCAAGGCTACGAGGTACACCCTCTAGAATCACAATCCTCTGGGTAGAGATACTTGATTTCCGGGGCAACAAGTTCACCCAATTGATTTCCAGGGCTACAATCACACCTTCTCTCGCTCAATTGATTACAAAAGGTCTATAACTCAGATTAGCACTTGGATCTTGTAGAGATAGTGGAGAGAATCAAAACCAGAAATTATCTAGTTAGATTCGATATTGATTTCGGCAGAGTAATGGTGGAATTTGTAAATAAGAAAGTGGAGAAGAAGAAGAGAAGTTAAATCAGAGAAAAAGTGATTAAAATTCGTTGAAAACACCCTTTATTTATAGTAGATCAACAGCCATGTCCATTAGTGAAGGGATGTGGCGAATAGACACTTCTTTTAAAAAACAATTTAACTGTCACCATGTCGACAGGGGTACATGTGACCATGTCGACATGCCCTTGTATTTTTTGGTGACTTGTTTTTCTTTGAAAATAATTTCTATATTGTATTATACTTATATTTAAATTTTAAAATATACTTATATATAGTTATAATACATAAATAGCTATAGAGAACAATATTAAAACATATATAATAATTTTCTATACTTTTATATTTAAATCATAAGTATAAATATATAAAACAGCTAAATATATTAATATCAGAATTATAGTTTAAAAACTTAGGATAATAATTTAAAATCAAAGATATTTAAAACTAAGGATATTTAAAAGTAAGGATATTTTATAGGCTAAAATATATTGAAAAACCAGGATAGATGATTTTGGTTTTTAAACAGGAATATTTAAAATCATTTTGAAAAACAAGCTATATATATTTTGAAATAAAAGTAAGTGGATACAAAAAGATGTTCCACTAGATTTTTCGTAGGTTCTATCCTACTTAGGGTTCCATCCCTTTAACGAGCACGAAGTGGATTCCATTCCACGAATAAAATAGATTTTAAGATGTCAGTGCCTTTCTATGAGTTTTAACAATATTCCTAACTATATAACTTATCTTGGAAACTTCAACTCTTGAAATTCTTGATACTCATGAGTCTTGAATCTTGATATCTTCAATCTTTGATCTTGAATCTTTATACTGTACAGTTATTCATTCTTTAGTACCTGCAAACATATCTATATATATCTACACAATAATGTTAGTATTATATATTTTATAATCTAATTCTAAGTAAGGTTGTTGTCATCAAAACCAACTCCTTAGGGACTAACAATCTCCCCCTTTTTGATGATGACAACCTTTGTTTATAAAATATCACTTCTATCCTAATACTTCTAATAACTCCCCCTTAATCTATGCCTAACTATCCTATTTTATACTTCTCCCCCTTTGACATCAACAAAAACCATATAACTCCCTAATACTATATAACTCTATATAACTCCCCCTAAAACTAAGACTACATTACTTGTGATTATAATGATAGATAAAAATAGATAATTAAACTGATTATCATGATTACTTAAAAGATCATATATCACGAATATTAATCATATGTATGTTATATTTTACACACATAATATCAATCCATACTAAGTCGAATTCAAGCAAATCAAACCAAATCCTAATTAAGCAAGCAAACAAACAAAGTTAATCAAATATTACAAGGAACAACAACCCATCCTTCTTCTCCAAAGATAGGGTCTTGTTTGATGGCATCCCAATTCTCATTATCAACAGATAGAGAAACGGCAGGATGTGCTTCATTATCATCCTTGTGCAGGGAGGAAATCATCCATCGAATTGCTTCAAAATGCCTTTCTTGCTCCTTGATCATCTGCATTTGACTCAATTCTAAGTGACACTGATTACGAAGAATGATAGAGAGAATATTCTTGAAGGATTGAAGAGTTTCTTCAAGATTTTCAGATAAATTGTGAATAGGATCGGCCATTTTTGTGAAAAAAAGAGAAGAAATATAGATAGAATAGTTAAGTAATGATATTGAGTAAAGATTTTGGGAAGAGAACAGGTATTTATAAGTGTAAATTTCATTTGAAATGAATAGATACAAGTTAGTTATTTAAAATTCAAAAATTAAAATGAAAAGACACTTCAGATTTTAAGCATGTCAACTGGGTGCCTTTGGGGGTTGTCGACAGGGTCATCTGTGTTTTGATGAATTATTTTTGATTTTGAATAAATGTATATATATATATTTACATATATCATATTAACAGTTATTCTAGAAATGAAATAAGCTAGATAACAGAAAGAACTTCAACATTAATTCAAACTGGAATGATACAAGGATTAAACAACATGAAATACAATAACATTCAAACTTAAAACAAACTTAAAATGTAACGACCTGCTATTTTCAACCATTCGCATCCGCACATGTCGGACTTGAATAGTTCAAAATATCAGATTGTTAATTTAAAATTTGGCAAAACTCAGCATATACAGTAAATAAATCAATCACAGAATCACAAACACAGAGTAATACAATAATACACAACGGAATGGATAAAATAGTAGTTCATGAAGCTACTATATAAACATCAGAGTTAGAAATAAAATACAACAGAATATCTCAAATGCAGTGAAGTCTGCAGTACAACATATGACTTCTCTGAGCAAATCAACTAGAAGAGCTGAAAGCTGAGGTGATAGTTGGATCTCCAAAGGAAGCTCCAAACTCCACAGGTGAGTCTCAAATGCTGTATCACTCGGTCTGACACGAGCGTAAAGTAAAACACAAAACACTCGAGTCAGGATTAATATTCTTATATCAATAAATCCAACTCAAGTGAAATATCAGCTGAAATACAAGTAACTTAAAGGATGTTTGGGATAACCATCCTCTAAGGATCTACAGAACTATCTACAAGGTGGAAATATACATTATAACACCGTGGACATTTCAATTTAATTTATACTTCAAAACCCAAATATCATTCCATTTCAAATATAACTATTTTCCAAGATAGTATATATATTAATTAATTTATAAAGTAAAGTATTTATAATTTCCTCAAGTCTCGCAAATCGATTCACATCAACTTCAAATTCCAACTTCAATTTTATTCAAAGCTCAATTCAGTTCTAAATATACCATTTAAATTTTCAATATATTTCAAAGCTTTAATATTCAACATTTTCGAAGTTAAAATTTAACAGTTTCATATAGCTCTTGATTTAACTTCATTATTATTTAATCAGGGAATATTCACTTAATAAATTCAATATCATTTAACTAGCCTTAAATTACATTTTTACTAAATATTTCCTTAAATTTATTTAAATAAGAAATATTCATTAAATTTCTTAAATCAAACCCAAGTTATAAATCATATCTTAAATCTCAATTTCAATAAGTTTCAAAACGGTTTAATTAAATAAAATTCTCTTCCCAACCTTAACTTATTCAAATTATTACCAATATATATTTTGAAATATAAATTTAAATACTTAACCATATTATATGTATTAAATCAATCTTAACTAAATTTAATATTATTATTAAATCTATATATATCATTACCATTTATATCGACCATATGGTTAAGTGATACAGATATTTATCATTTTAATCCGTAGTTTAAATATATATGGGTAGATATCATTTCAACCCATAATCCCAATTTCAATTCAAATAAAAATCGCTTGGGTTTATCATTTCAACCCATAACGATTTTCTCCTATTCTAAAGCCCGTTCAGGTATGTATCATTTCAACCCATAGTGAATTCTATACTAATAGGGAACTTGCAGAGTGATAACAGATAATATAAAATACAACAACATGCATATATCATCAATAACAATATAATATAAACAACAGGATATGGTGTCATATCCCACATGTGAACAGTTACAGATAATAACATATATAACAATTTAAATAACTACAACATCATATTTCAATTGCCGTTTCAATTGAAATCGAATTTAATAAATATAAGAACATTAAACATGAGTGATTGCTCACCTCTCGAGGCTAGAGAGATTTAACACTGAAGTTGGGTTATAAAAATCCAGGCACAAATTCAAAACAAACAAGGTTGGCACGAGTTTGACGAGCAAAGCTGATAACAAAAATCGATGGGAACAGATCAAATTAGCTCGATATAAAATTTGGGCGAGATGTATATTATATTATTATCCTCCTTAAACCCAATATTCAAATTATAGTACATACACATTTTATATAAGTCTTAATTTAAATATATTCATTGAAATCAAACATATAAAAAAAATCAATATATATACACACACATATACATCTTAAAACCAAATTCACTCTATTTTTAAGTATATACGTTATATTTGAAACATGAATATCTGAACTAAATGTACATAACCAAATTAACATCCAAGGATATACATAACTGTAAATAGTATAAATTTAAAGAAAAATCAAATAGTTTAACCAAATGCAGACTTAAACTTTATCTACTAATATATATATATATATATATATATATATATATATATATATATATATATATATATATATGTACGACTCAATGTATCTAAACATGCTATATAGATGCGGGAACTATAAAATATGAAACTACAATTGTATGCACACACGCATGCTACAACATATGCAGACGACCATAGGCAGACAAAATATATGCTCATACAACCAAAACATATGTAGACTTCCTTTAAAAAATAATATACTATAACACTATTTCATTAAAATGCACAACATTTCTTTACTTGAAAATTAAATATATATACCCGTATTTGTGAAGAAGAAGAAAAACCCATCTGTTTAATAATACAAAGATGGTAATATAAACCTATTTATACAAGTGAACAAGCATTTGCCAAAATCAACTATACTTATATTATATTTGACTCCTTTCAAAATGTTATATATATGTTTCGTTTTATTTTATAGTAGAGGGGAAATTTTGCAACTCCAAAGCACATATATATCAACAAGTATATGCAGACTCACTATTATCTTATAAATGTATATTGTATATATATCTAAACTATGACAACATGCAGATCACAAACTTGCACAACAACCAAATATAAAGATAACATCATATCTATGCGTATAAATATGTAAACAGCAGCAAATTTGGACAAGCCGAACTTCACTTTATACAAACCATTATAATTATATACACTAAACTCAAAAGATCCATATAAACTAATATATATATATACATAAATCTTATAAAGCTTTAAATAAAAATTTCTCTATAAACAATAACTGTAAACATAAAATTATAAGCAAAACTAATCTTTGAAATATTTAAAATTGTAAATAGCAACTGTGAATAAACAAACTATAAACAATAACTTGTAAAAACTGTAAACACTGTGTATAACTTTGCATTGTAACTATCAAATCACTTTATAACAATGGATATGCAACTGTATATGTGATGATATATAAACTAAACACATCACTTAATATATATACATACTAACGTAGGTAAGATAATAGATATAAAAGTATACTCACGCCATAACATAAGATATGTATATATTTATATATATATTCAAACATGATTTCACATACCATCAGGCGAGAGGTGGACAGAGATAAGCAAGAGGTGGAGCCAAGGGCTAAGACGTGGGCCAGAGGAAGGGGCGAAGGCTCGGCAGTTGTAGGGTGGCACAAGGTGGTGCTCGGCCAGCTTGGTGATTGAAAGCGAGATCAGTGGGAACATGTGGTGACTGAACTCGGCGAGTGGCGCAGGGATCTTGGCGGCTGAAGGAAGGAGGAGGAGGCCGTGATGGTCGGTGGGACCTGGCCAGTGTGGGGTTGCAATTTGAGGCGAGGTCGGTGGGAGAAAGAAAGTGGAGTGCTTTGGGTTGTAACAGAAAAATGCAAAATTTCGAGCAAAATGAAATGGATTTGGGAAGGGAAGAAATATATAGGAAAGAGGATAAGTTACAGAGAAGAAAGTAGAATGAAAGAAAAGAAACGTACCCAATAAAATGAACAGCAGAGTGATAGATAAGAATAAATATAAAGTGATATGAATAGCAACGGTCCCCTCAGATTGAGCTGAATAATTAAAGCAATAAATATTTGAGTGTGCAGCAAGTTTCAAAATTTGAAACCGAAGGAAAGCTAACGTTCACTGTTAAAGGTGTCGTTACAACATACCGTTTATTGCTTTCGTCGAGTACCGGATCTCAAAATACAGAAATAAATATACCGTAGAGATCAGCATGACGAGACGATCAAAACGGTATACATATATTGGTGGCACGATCATCCGATCAAAAAGTCGATACGGACACTCATATATGTTGCTATTCCGTACGGAAAAATCCAAACGGAGCTAGAAACGTCCGAAATTTGTGAAACGAATTACGCAGTCTTATTCAGAGTGCTCTAAATAAATTTTCTTCTATTGACATATTTAGGTTTCAAAAAACTTTTAAATTCAACTGTTATTAACTGATTTAAATTTAAATAAAACTTCACAATAAAATAAACTTCAATATTATCAGATGAAAATTTACCAGTAGCTATGTTTAAATAGACGTATTCCAAATAATAAATTTTTATTTTCAAATTTTATTGTTTAAAATTTCACAAAATTTCAATTAATTAAATAAATAAAAGATCACAAAAATTTTGGGTCGTTACACTCTCCCCTACTCAAAACTTTTCGTCCCTGAAAAGGAAGGGGGTAGGAGAATAGAACAACCAGAAATAAAAGATAGATTGAAATACCAAATACAATAAATTAATTTAAAATAATTAATTAATATTCAATAATTTGGTTAAACCAATTTATTATTTACATAAATAGTCATTTATACTTTGCAAATTAAAATATTTCCATTCATATGTTTATAATATGAAAACTCTTTGAAATAATTATTTACATCATTAGTTATATTTACAAAGAGGTTATTGAAACATTAAATCCATAATTCATAAATTTATTAATTTTATCTAAAATACTTTTCAAATATTATTAATAAATCAATAATCATTTACTTTGAATCT
This sequence comes from Allium fistulosum, assembly GCA_030737815.1. Lineage (NCBI taxonomy): Eukaryota > Viridiplantae > Streptophyta > Magnoliopsida > Asparagales > Amaryllidaceae > Allium > Allium fistulosum. The sequence goes on from CM060901.1 coordinate 157,429,567, forward strand.
GTTTTATTTAATTAATAACCCATAAAATATTTATAACGCTCATAATTTACTATTAAACCATGTAGTATATTGTTTCAGTCAACAATGAAAAGAAGGGGGATTCGGAAAAATAGAATATAGGTGAATAAATAAAGCTGAGCAGGTAAGGTAGATTCAAGGAATAGTATCGGGCACGAATACTTAATTTAGAACCATAAGAATTTCAATTTCAAATATTAATACAGAATTCCTTTGTTGAAAATAATAAAATACCTTTATAATAAAATACTTTATAATAAATACTTTTATATCGGAACAAATTTTCCTTTCGAAATAACTTTTATAACTCGATGTTTCAACAAGTTTATCCTTGTTCTTGCAGACTCTGGCCAGGCGTTGATCAGGCGCAAAGCTAGAATTCTCCAAGTACTCAGTAGACCTATTTCAACACCCAGTGAAAATACTTGAAAAACTTTCAAAAATGATATGGAAAGTACAATCCAAACAAATCAAACGAATCAAATCATGGATCGCAGATACACAATGGTTACGCCTGGGTCCCACAGGAAACATCCGTACCTTTTAAGCATTCACTGCCTTGCGAATTTCGCCATGATAACAAAATTGTAGACCGCGGATACACAATGGTTACGCTTGGATCCCCTAAGAAACATCTGTACCCTTTAAGCAATCTCTGCCTTGCGGATTACGCTACGACAAAAACCTGTAGACCGCGGATACACAATGGTTATGCCTGGATCCCTCAGGAAACATCCGTACCCTTTAAGCAATCTCTGCCTTGCAGATTACGCTACTAAAATGACCATAGATCGCAAATACACAATGGTTACGCCTGGATCCCCCAGGAAACATCCGTACCTTTTAAGCAATCACTACCTTGCGAATTACGCTATGCAGTCGAGTTCGTAAGACCATGGGTTACGCCATGGAATTCGATGGACACTCGAGTATCATATCCGGAAAACCCAAATCAGAGAGAATAATATCGATAGAATGAATCCACAGTGTGGCCACAAAGCGGATATCAAGCAGAAGGCACTTTCCATATCTTTACTTCGAAAATATATATCATATAGTACCTTTTCAAATCAATTTCAAATATCATACTTATATAAAGTCCATTATATATAAGATTTCATTTTCTAATCGAATACTTTCCAAAATCAATAGTATATCAAATCACACTTATATATACCTCGACTATATAAGATTACACCTTTCAAATTGAGTACCTTTCCAACCCAATAGTTTTCGAATCAACGTCATATTTACACAAATCAATTTTATATAAGTTCGATAACTCCCAAATCAAGTATTTAGAAAAATAAGGTTCTCAATTTCAATTTGTTTAAATATCAGTTTTAGTTTCAAAATCATATACGATTTCACCAAATTATATCTTCCAAATTAAATATCTTCAGTTTCAAAGTTTCAAAATAATAGGTTTAGAAAATAATCCTAGTTTCCAAATCAACATAATTGAGGTCAACCAAATTCACTTCCAAAATCATCATATAAATACTGGGTTTTAAATTCCAATCTATTTTCGAAACCAAATATTTTTCTCAAAATCAATTTTACGCCAAAATTTATAACCATCCCTTTTAAAATCTCTAAACTATTTATTTCTATTTTAAAACATCCAATTTAGCCTTTCGAAAACTATTATTCGATATATATATATGGTTTTATAAAAGATGTTACTAAGTTAAAACATTTAAAACCAAATTCTATTCAAAACATTTCAAAACTAAATTCCATATTAGTATAATTCAAAATAGTCTTATTTATTTTATTTAATAAAGCAGTTTCAAACTTATTTAAATCATATTACTTCATACTTATATATACCAAATTAAACTTATATACCATATCAAATGATTTATACCTTTCGAAATTACTTAACTTTGAAAATTTAAACCTTGATTTGGAAGTGTTCGAACACTCAAAATAGTCGGAGAAATCAAATTTCCAATTCAAAAGTTGGAAATCAGCAATAAATCAGTAAATAAATTTCAATAAACAAGGTTATACCAAAACAAATCCGAAACTCAAGGACTAAACACCGATTCACTTCAAATCGTTTCAAATATATATACATATATTCTTCGAATATCAAATCATACTTCGCAATTTGAAATCAAAATTGGTTTCACAAAATCACTCGCATAGCAAAGCTACTAAAGCGGCCTCTCCCCCACTCTGAAACTCGAAAATCGATGTCGATGATGCGGGCACTCATCACCGAAATTATTCTCCAGCGACATAAGTGAGTTCTGGACTTCTATTTTCTTGAAAACTTCTTTGAAATTTCTTTGAAATCATTGGAACTCATTTGAAGTCATTTGAAACATTTTTTATTCGGAAAATACTTTTATATCATATTATTATATATTTCAAAATCTTAAAACCAATTTCAAAACACCGGAATTCAACTCCTCGAATTTCAAATTTAAATTCCTTCAGTTATAAATCATTTTTAAATAAATCAAATTTCTTATTAAATTTTCAAAATTTCCGATCCTTTCGAAATTTCAAATTCTTGTTTTTTAAAAGGTATATAATCCTTATCGAAAACATTTTCACCTTTATATAGAATATAATCATTCCTATCAAAATAATAATTTCGATATATAACAATTTCTAAAATACAAACAAACCCGATTTTCAAAGGATGATTCTAGAATGAATCTCGGAACGAGATAAAGGTCGAAGTCAAATTCAAAAAGGAATCCTACTTAATGAGAATCCTAACCAAGATTTCGAGGTATATTAACCTATATCAATTCAAGGGAATTTCTTCCATTAGTGAAAAAAAATCACAAATTCTCATCAAACGAAATGGTAAAGCATCATTATAAATCTTAAGTTTGACACATTGACTTTTACTAGGTAAAGGATATAATAGAGTTTACTTAATACAACTTAACTTATACCACTGATAACAAACAGATTTCACTGGTCCATACTTCTACAAGAATAATGCATCGGTATTAATCCTGCCGGGTGGTGCTTCAACGGGTCCAGTACACTCCACATCAAGGTACCCCCAACTATGACATTTCTTGCATCAGTACACTATTCTCCCATCTTCCCTAGTGAACTTTGGGAAGGCAGCAGCTCGAGCAGGACGTAACATAGCTTGCCTTTCGCGCTGTCTCTCGGAACAATCTCTGGCTATATGTCCAATCTGCCTACAGTGGTAGCAAATGGTTGACTGGTCGTATAACGACCCAGTATTTTGGACCATTCAAATCGACAATAAATCCACACATGTTGGACTTGAATAATTCAAAATAATAGATTGTTAATTTAAATTTGGCAAACTCAGCATATACAGTAAATAAATCAATCACAGAATCACAGACACAGTGTAATACAATAATACGCAGCGGAATAGATAAAATAGTAGTTCATGAAGCTACTATATAAACATCAGAGTTAGAAATAAAATACAACAGAATATCTCAAATGCAGTGAAGTCTCCAGTACAACAGATGACCTCTCTGAAAAGATCAACTAGAAAAGCTGGAAGCTAAGTCGATAGTTGGATCTCCAAACGAAGCTCCAAACTCCAAAGGTGAGTCTCAGATGCTGTATCACTCGGTCTGACCCGAGCGTAAAGCAAAAACACAAAACACTGGAGTCGGGATTAACATTCTTATATCAATAAATCTAACTCAACTGAAATATCAACTGAAATACAAGTAACTTAAAGGATGTTTGGGATAACCATCCTCTAAGGATCCGTGGAACTATCTACAATGTAGAAATATACACTATAACACCATGGTCATTTCAATTTTATTTATACTTCAAACCCAAATATCATTTCATTTCAAAATATCTATTTCCAAAATAGAATATATAGGTTAGATAATTTATAATTTCTTCAAGTCTCACAAATCGATTCAAATCAACTCAAATTCCAATTCAAATTTATTCAAAGCTCAATTCATCAATTCAATTCAGTTCTAAATAGACCTTCTAAATTTCAATATATTTCAAAGTTTTAATATTCAACTTTTCAAAGTTAAATTTAACAGTTTCATACAGCTCTTGATTTAACTTCATTATTATTTAATCAGGGAATATTCACTTAATAAATTCAATATCATTTAACTAGCCTTAAATTACATTCTACTAAATATTTCCTTAAATTTATTTAAACAAGAAATATTCATTAATTTGCTTAAATCAAACCCAAATTATAAATCATATCTTAAATCTCAATTTCAATAAGTTTCAAATCGGTTTAATTAAATAAAATTCTTTAATGAATAAAATTTCAACTAAATTCAAATTATCTTCCCAACCTTAACTTATTCAAATTATTACCAAAAATCTATTTTGAAATATAATTTTATACTTAAACATATTATATGTATTAAATCCATCTTAATTAAATTAAATATCATTATTTAATCTATATATATCATTACCATTTATAGGTAATAATTTAAGAATCAACTTTTATTTAAAACCATATATTTCTTTCCAAAACCATAGAAATTATTTTCAAAATATTTATATATGGCCCGACGGTGTAAGTATATAATTTCCTATCTATGGTCAAGTGATATGGATATTTATCATTTCAATCCGTAAATTTAAATACATACGGGTAGATATCATTTCGAGCCGCAATCCCAAATTCAATTCAATGAAAATCGCTTGGGTTTATCATTTCAACCCATAACGATTCTATACTAACAGGGAACTTGCAGAGTGATAACAAATTTGGTAATAAAATAACAAAAGTAACAAGCATATATCATCAATATAAATAACAGATAATGGTGTCAGATGTCACAAGTGAACATATACAGATAATGGCATATATATAACAATGTAAATCACTTGCAGCAGCATATTTCAATTGACGTTTCAATTGAAATCAAATTTAAAAAATATAAGAACGTTAATCGTGAGTGATTGCTCACCTTTCGAGGCTAGAGGATAGACAAAGAAATGAGCTACGAATTCCAAGAAATGCTAGATGGACACGATTCGGTGAAGAAAACAGGCATGATAGACAAAGCTGATAGATTGGAAATCAAGGACCAAATCAGTTTGATAAAACATCACTTTTATATATTATTATTTTTTATTATCATTTCCATAAAAATCAATATTAAATTTGAAACGAATATTAAAATAACACATATATATAACTAAAATCATTGTTTTAATTAAGCACGTAGAATAAAACAACATATCTATACCTATAACCCATAATGCTTAATTATATATCCAGCCATATGATAACATATATATAATACTATATATGTATCAACTAACCCATCATGATTTAAAATGTTATAACATGCTTACCAATCAATACTTAAATTGACAATATATATATATATATATATCTAACTAACATAAATCTATATATGTATCGACCATCATATCCTAACTTACACAATCATATATATCAATTTGAACGTACATACTAGATATTTATATATATGTTACATAAGAAGATTTGATATTCACAGCATCATATGCAGACTCATGGGTAAACTACCAATAATTTACTATACATATTAATATAAACGCACAGACAAAAATCAATAAGTAACTAAATGTATGCTAAATCCGACCTTGTATATCAACATGCAAACTAACACATTATTAGGTAACCATTAAAACTTCGTGATATATATAACTACTCTATATATAGGTATGTTCAGCAAACAAAATTTAACTAAACAAATAAGTATACCAATACACTACTGTAACCTTATAAAAAAAATTAAACAATACATACCTAACTAACGTGACATGCATATAACTAATATATATCTAAAACTGCTTTGTAATATAATATATAGGAACACTTATACAGGCTAAAAAAAATTATATGCGACTATAAATCCCTTGGCAGCATCCCATAACATAAATGTATATACACGAAAAATAAAACATATATACAACCCTATATACTTATATAAATGGTTCGACAGACTTATATATGTAAACAAGATTGTACTATAAAATTTATAAGCTTATGAAGTATATATATTGTTGGAAAGATAATACTTATATAGAGTAACAGTATAAATATATATATAAAACTAATATAAACATATAACACTTTTACTTCAGTAATACGAACAGAAACAAATCATACTTCTGAAATATATATATATATGTATATATATAAACTATCCTATAATTTTCATACTTAAATATATATAAGTTATCAAAGAATACTGTGCTGCACACATACTACTCACTGATATAGGCTGCGGAGGAAGGGTAGTTGCATGTCAAGTGGTGATGGAGCACGGTCGGGTAGGGGTGGCGGAGCAGTTCATGTAGGCGGAGGGGAGGTTCGGCTAAGGCCGTGGAAATGGTGGTGGGATTGACGACGTGGAGAGGGAGATTGGGTTCGGGAAATTTGGGAGAGGCGTCTCTGCTTCGGGTCTAGGGAGAAAATGCGTGGGTGAGGCTCTTGGTTTCTCTGGCGTGGGTGGACTTCGGCAAGAACAAAGGGGAATTGGAGAGGGGATGGATCTGCTTCGAGAATTTTGAAAGGAGGCGCGGACTGTGAGGAGGAGAGCAGGGTGGAGGAGTTTGGCCGGAAGTTTGGGTAAAGGCGAGCTACAGGAAAAAAAATAGAAAGAAAGAAAAGCTCATTTTGTAAATGATAGAGAAGAAAATGAAAGGGTAGATGAACCAGATTTATCTATGGAATATAGGGAAGAGCATCAGTCACGAGAGTTTATAAATTAATAAAAGGAAATAAAAGTGAATAGTAGAAATAAAGTAGCCGGTAGACTAAATATAAAGTGAAAGAATGACAACGGTCACAAGCCTTGATTCAGCTGAGAATTGAAAGCAATTAATTTGTCTGGACCGCAAGTTTCATATTTGAAAACGATAGTAAGTTAAAAGTCACAATTTAAGGTACCGATACGACACACCGTTTTATTGCTTCCGTCGCGTACCGGACCTCAAGATACAGAAATAAATATACCGTAGAGATCAGCACGACGTGACGATCAAAACGGTATACAGATATTAGTGGTACGATCATCCGATCGAAAGTCGATAATCGGTACCAGAAATGCTGCTATTTTGCCAGAATTAAGATAAACGGAGCAGTTGAAGTCCAAATTTGGAAAAACGAAAGATGACATCTTACTCAGAAGAAGATTTAGAAATTTACTGTATAAAATATTCAAGTTTGGAAAACATTTTATTACCGTCAGTTGTTAACTGATTTGAGTTTGAATAAAAATTATACCATAAAATAACTTCAATATTATAAATGGAAAATTTACCATTTGCTATATTTAATTATACGTAATCCAAATATTAAGTTTTTATTTCAAAATTCAATTATTTAAAATTTTCACAAAATTCGGTTAAATACGTTATTAAAACCAATCAAAATTTATGGGTCGTTACACTCTCCCCCACTCAAAACTTTTCGTCCCCGAAAAGAAAGGAGGTAGAAGAATAGAAACAACCAGAAAGAAAAATAGATTGAAAGTTAAGATTAAACAATTAATTTGAAACTATATAAATTTTACCTAAAATATTCATTTGAAAACTTCATTTGAAATTCAATTTTCTTTAATACTTTAATACTTTTCAAAACCCATTTCTAAAATTTCTTACTTCCTTTATAAATACCATTTATATGTTTAAATAACACCTTTATCGATATGAAAATGTTTGAAAACAATTATTTACATCATTACTTATATTTACAAAGAAGCTATTGATAACATTAAATCCATAATTCACAAATCTATTAATTTATCTCAAGATACTTTTCAAATATTATTAATAAATCAATAATCATTTACTTTAAATATGTTTTATTTAATTAATAACTTCTAAAATGTTTATAACACTAAAATTTCTCTATTAAACCATGTAGTAAATAAATAAACAATATTTTAAAAAGGATATAGTCAACAAGGAAAAGAAGGTGGATTCGGAAAACAGGATATGGGTGAATAAATAAATCTGAGCAGATAAGGTAGATTCAAAAGAATAGTATCGGGCATGAATAATTAATTCAAACCATAAGAATTTCAATTTCGAATATTACTACAGAATTTCTTTGTTGGAAATACTTTTATAATAAAATACCTTTATAATAAAATACTTTTATAACTCGATGTTTCAACAAGTTTATCCTCGTTCTTGTAGACTCTGGTAGTGCGTTGATCAGGCGCAAAGCTATAATTCTCCAGGTACTTAGTAGACTTGTTTCAACACCCAGTGAAAATACTGGAAAACTTTTAAAAACAGATATGGAAAGTACAATCCAAACAAAAAAACAAACAAATCATGGATCGTAGATACACAATGGTTACGCCTGGGTCCCCCAGGAAACATCCGTACCTTTTAAGCATTCACTGCCTTGCGAATTTCGCCATGATAACAAAACTGTGGACCGCAGGATACATAACAATGGTTACGCCTGGATCCCCCAGGAAACATCCATACCCTTTAAGCAATCTCTACCTTGCGGATTAAGCCACTAACACGACCATAGATCGCAGATACACATGGTTACGCCTGGATCCCCCAGGAAACATCCATACCCTTTAAGCAATCTCTACCTTGCGGATTACGCCACTAACACGACCATAGATCGCAGATACACAATGGTTACGCCTGGATCCCCCAGGAAACATCTGTACCTTTTAAGCAATCACTGCCTTGCGAATTACGCTATGCAGTCGAGTTCGTAAGACCATGGGTAACGCCATGGAATTCGAAGGACACTCGAGTATCATATCCGGATACCAAAAATCAGAGAGAATAATATCGATAGAATGAATCCAAGATGTGGCCACAAATCTGATATCAAGCAGAAGGCACTTTCCGTATCTTTACTTCGAAAATATGTATCATATAGTACCTTTCAAATTAATTTCAAATATCATTCTTATATAAAGTCCATTATATATAAGATTTCATTTTCAAATCAAATACTTTCCAAAATCAATAGTATATCAAATCACACTTATATAGACTTCAATTATATAAGATTCACTTTTCAAATTGAGTACCTTTTCAAATCCATAGTTTTTGAGTCAACATCATACTTATACAAATCAAATTTTATATAAGTTCGATAACTCCCAAATCAGGTATTTAGTAAAAATAAGGTTCTCAAATTTCAATTTGTTTCAATATCAGTTCAGTTTCAAAATCATATACAATCCCACCAAATTATTTCTTCTCAATTTAAATATCTTAAGTTTTAAAATTTCCAACATAATAAATTTAGGAAATAAATCCAAATTTCCAAATCAATATAATTTAAGTCAACCAATTCATTTCCAAAATCAAATGTTTTCAAAATCATCTTATACTTACATAAGGTCCATCTTATATAATGATCAAATTTTATAAAATAAATTTCGCTGAATGAAGAGCCATATGGGATTGAATATCTTTGCTTTTATGGGTTATATATCTTTGTAATTTATATTGGAAATTTTCTTTTAGTAAGCAAAGATATTCTAACCCGACAGCTTTCAATTCCAGCGTCAAAATATATCAATGATATTAGAATATAAGATGTACATACGTCATCATTCCGCAAAATCACATTTGATCGCTCGCTCGATCACACAAGTTCGCTTTCGAACTAGTATTGTCCATTCGACTTCCCTAATGCGGATTTCGATATGGTTTCTCGACTAGAAGCCATCAGTCTCCTTGAATAGCCATATACTATGATAGAGAATTCTAGAATCAAGCCCAAAATCCATATCAAATATTCGCCATCAAGAATCGAATGAAAAATCCTAACACGAAAAGGTGTAATTCACCTCGAACTTGTGTACTCAAACCTGGATCAAATTAATTATGCGAATAAAACAGCATACGTACAACTTATACATTTATTCCAACTTGTTAAATATATAGTTTCATAAAGATGTTACTAAGTTAAAACATTTAAACTAAATTTTATTCAAAATATTTTGAAGACCAAATTCTTTTCAAAACATTTCAAATCTAAATTTCATATTAGAAATATTTAAAATTGCCTTATTCATTTACTTAACAAAACAGTTTCAACTTATTTAAATCATATTACTACTTACTTTAACATACATACCAAACTTTTATACTTTATACTTTTCAAAATTTCTTAGCTTTGAAAATTTAACCTTGATTTGGAAGTGTTCGAACCTTCAAAATAGTTGAAGAAATTATTTTCAAATTCAAGAGTTGGAAATCAACAACAAATCAGTAAATCGATTTTAATAGATAGGGTTATGTCAAATCCGAAACTCGAGGACTGAACACCGGCTTACTTCAAATCATTTCAAATATACATATATACATATATCTTTCAAATATCAAATCATACTTCAGAATTTGAAATCAAAATGGTTTCACAAAATCACTCGCATAGCAAAGCTACTGAAGTGGCCTATCCCCCACTCTGAAACTCGAAAATCAATGTCGATGATGCGTGCACTCATCACCGAAATTATTTTCCAGCGACATAAGTGAGTTCTGGACTTTTATTTTCTCAAACTTCTTTTGAAATTTCTTCGAAATCATTCGAAACTCATTAAAATCATTTGAAACATTTCTTATTCGGAAAAATACTTTTAAATCATATTATTATTATATATTTCAAAATCTTAAAACCAATTTCAAAACACCGGGGTTCAATTCTCGAATTTCAAATTTAAAATCCTTCAGTTATAAATCATTTTTAGATAAATCAAATTTCTTATATTTTTTTTTCAAAATTACAAATCCTTTCTAAACCTCAAATTCTCATTTTAAAAAGAGTATATAATCTTTATCGACAATATTTTCTCTTTTATATATAGAATATAATCATACTTATCAAAATAATAATTTCGGTTTAGAAAACAATTTCTAGAATACAAACCAACCCGATTTTCAAAGGATGATTCAAGGATCGATTTTCGAACAAAGATAGAGATTCAAATTAGAGGAACTCTAATCAAATAGAATTCTGATTCGAAGATAGGCTCGAACGAAGATGAGGTAATTAAATTTCAAAATAGAAGATGGATATACTTATATAAATTGCGAGCGACCTTAACCGGTCAACCGTGATTTCAAATTAAGATAGGTGCAGAATTCTGAGGCAAATCGACATTCGATTGCCAGAGATAGAATTCAACATATCAAGAGATAGCAACATCAAACCGAGGGATATATAAATCTCCGGTGAATTAATGCCAATTGTAAAGGAGTTCCATCCCTTTACAAATCATTCAAAGATTGGCGGAATTGCCTATTCTTATAGAGATCATTCGAAGTGGAGTTATGGGATACTCCAGAATTAAAAGAATACAAATAGGGAGAGACAAGAATGAATTTTGGAACCGCAAGGAACATTCCAAAGTTCAAAAGAAATCGAGTCAAAAGGAAGAGATTCAAACTCGAACGAAAGTGATTCTGTAAATAAATTTACTATATATGCTAAGTTTTGCCTAGAGCCAAAGCTCTGATACCAACTATAACGACCCAGTATTTTGGACCATTCAAATCGACAATAAATCCACACATGTCGGACTTGAATAATTCAAAATAATAGATTGTTAATTTAAATTTAGCAAACTCAGCATATACAGTAAATAAATCAATCACAGAATCACAGACATAGAGTAATACAATAATACGCAGCGGAATAGATAAAATAGTAGTTCATGAAGCTACTATATAAACATCAGAGTTAGAAATAAATACAACAGAATATCTCAAATGAAGTGAAGTCTCCAGTACAACAGATGACCTTTTTTGAACAGATCAACTAGAAAAGCTGGAAGCTGAGTCGATAGTTGGATCTCCAAACGAAGCTCCAAACTCCAAAGGTGAGTCTCAGATGCTGTATCACTCGGTCTGACCCGAGCGTAAAGCAAAAACACAAAACACTCGAGTCAGGATTAACATTCTTATATCAATAAATCTAACTCAAGTGAAATATCAACTGAAATACAAGTAACTTAAAGGATGTTTGTGTAACGACCCGCCATTCATTCCACAGAATGACGCATCATTAATAAGAAAGAAAGGGATAGAAAAGAGAAAAGAAGAGAAGAGAGAAAGAAACAACATCAGAATCTCAACAGCGGAACGAATAAATTATATTAATAACATAAGTATTACATAATATACAATGACTATCAGAGTTACACAGATTATACATCACATACTAGACAGTTATAAACACCTGTCTAGTTGTTACAACTCAATACAATACAGAGATCAATACAAAGATCAACACAGCGGAACTACTATCTATATCTACAACGCTGAAGCCTCCTGCTCCATTGCTCCTCCACAATTCGTCAAAGCTAACCTGAATCCCTTGGCTACTCGTAAAAATTTGAGTACCCAAGAGTTTATATAAAACAGAAAATAAACACTTGGGTCAGACATGGGTCTGGTGTGAGTAACAGGTTAAATTTGCTTAACTTCAAAACCTTTTGAAAACAAAAGTATCACGTAAGACTCCCCACAAATAAACATGGGTAAGTTTTTACCTTACGCTAACCAAAACATTTGATAGGAAATTCGATTGTATTATAATAGGTCTAGGGTTTTCAAATAAATATGAAATAGCTGAAATTGTTACATTATTAAATTCCAGCATACTAGCCAACAAAGTGGGTTATACAATCAAATCCGTCATCACTTATTGGAAATTGGATTCCATGCAATGGCAGGGCTACTGGGGTACCGCCCGTCACAGTACGTGGCCTAGATCACCGTACCGAGGATCACTCCCAATCCCCTGCAACACAAGGTCGGAACATCCCTTACTGGATAATTCCCGCACAAGATACCCCACGGTTGTCATGACCAACCACACACACTAAGCCGAAATAATAAGGGACATCTAGACAGAGGTAATCTTGTCCTACTTGGGTGCTACCCACTAACCTTGCTGCACCTCCCCTGTTTTAGCCATTCCCGGTTGATGAGGCTTGAGGCTACGATTACCTTTAAATAGAACACATCTATCTTAGAATGCTCATCGTCCACCTGACGATGTTCTAAAAGCATTCAATCCATACAAGTTCGTTCCGGGTTCGAACGAAACCGAAGGCATTATCTCGTTACACTCGTTTTGGAATCACCCTCAGAGTTAACGACAATAACCCTTGCACTCTGAATCTTCATCTCGAATCTGAAAGTACTATCTCCGTCAAACTCATTACGGAATCACCCACAGAGTTATACTGACAAAGAATCATTCTTACACCTCAAGTCTTCACTTGCTCCACTTGGATTAACGACCAACGTTAATTTGGATCGATGTGGTATTCGGATATCCAAATCTGGAAACCCGATCCCGGTCTCATTGAAATCCAAAACGTATCTTTTAAGGCCAAGTTGTTTTAAAGTTAAAACAATTCAATTCAATTATCTTTATACACATAGAAGGATAATTCACAATAGATAATCAACATTATCAGATAATCCATATTATCATCACAATTCAACTAAACATCCATATCACACAGCATATATCTCATCAGAGATATCAATCAATGCAAAGCATTCAATATTATCATCCATTCTTAAGTAATGATTTATACCATTTCTAATTAATTTAAAATGAATTAAATTAATTACTTCATTCTATAAATCCTGCTTACTTAATCATTAATTAATTACAAATTAATTAATTATCCTTTAATTACCCTTTAATTCCATTCAGGTAATTTATCTTTAATTAATTACTTAAATTAATTATCCTTAACCACTTATAGTAATTAACCTTTAATTACTTCATTAATTAATTAACTATAATATAATTAATCAACTATAATTAATTACATTAATCCTTAATTAATTACATTAATTAATCACTTCAATTATTAATTATTCTTAATTAATTAATTCTTAATTATTTTAATTAATGATCCTTAATTACAAATTAATTATTTATTTACTCTAATTAAATTAATTACATTAAGTAATTAACCTTTAATTAAACAACATTTATTAATCACTCTTTGATTAATCTCATCTAGTAATTAACTCCCCTTAATTACTTTTATTAACTAAATTAATTATTCCTTAATTAATTTCTTTTAATTAATCCCTTGATTAATTTTCCAAAGTAATTAAACTCAAATTACATCATCCTTCAATTAATTACTTCCAGTAATTATATATTATTTGCTTCCCTAAATAATATACCTTAACAATTACAATTTAGTAATTATTTATCAAATCATCCATTGATTATCCTAAATTAATTAACTTAAACTAAATCAGTTAACTTAATTAATTACAATGAGTAATTAATTTCTTAATTACTTTCATTTAGTAATTCATTTAAAACAAATTCTATAATTGATTATCTTTAAATTAATTAATCTAATTAATTATTAAAATTAACCACATTAATTAATTATTTAATAATCCATAGTTAATGACCTTCATTAACTATTAACAACTCTTTAATTACTTTTCTTCAGTAATTAACTTAGATTAATTATTATTAATTTCAAATTAATAAATCTTAATAACCAATTTAATTAACCTTTAATTATTTATTTAATTAATCCAAATGATTAATTAATTAAACAATTTAATTATCCATTAAATTTCCTAATTAATTTAATGAACACAAATCTTTAATTACTTTAAGATAAACTTTGTTCTTATTGAAAATCAAGTTATCATTTACAAAGTATTTTGAATCCTTAATTTTAAATTAATTAATTCAAATCATTAATTAATCAAATTAATTTAACCATTTTAATTACCTTAAAGATTTAATGATTTAAACTTTAAGATAAAACATTTCTTATCAAAGGTTAAATTATCATTCTTAAATACATTTGAAAACATCCATTTCAAATTTAACTTTTAAATTTCATTTTAAATTCTAGATTTAAAATGAATACTAATTTGTTTAAACAAAGTTTAAATACCAATTTAAAGCTTCTACATGTTGAAGAATTATATTTATAAAAGAATTTTACAAAGGGTTTAAATCAAATTCCTTTTTAATTTCAAATATTTAAATATAACTAACATTTAAAACATTTATTTCCAATCTAAGTTTTAAAAACAAACTGGAATCTATACATTAAAACTTTGATTTAAATTCCTGTTTAAATTTTGCTTCAAACTTTAAATTAGATTTAAATTGAACTGACAGGTTTCTTAAAACCTGGTAACACTAAAATACTCGCGTCCCCACTAACCACTTCGAGTCGCAGTCTTAAATTTCCCGAGTCTTCCCCGTAAGAAATACGAAAATCACGAGACCCTCTTCTTCTAAAATCCAGACTTCACCCAGAATTTACTCGAGTTTTTACAATTTTACTTCGAGTCGCCTGCCTAAAAACTTCGAGCGTCACTCGACCAAAACTCGAGAAAACCCAGACCTCTCCACTGCTACCATTCCAGACTTCACCCAGACACATACCATCGCGTGCACGTGCACATCCACCAGCGGCGTCTCCGACCATCCACGACTTCCCCCACCAGTCGACGATCATCCCTACACCAGAATTCAACCATTCAAACATCGAAACTAGATCGAAATCGAAATCGAGCCTAAAGACCAAAACTGGAACACAGACTATACTTCCAAAACCTGGCAACAACCCCTCGTGCTCGAGATTCTGACCACCAGAGTTGCTGAAACTCCAGTCACGACCTCGCCTATGCCCTATCTACCATTACCCAGAGTTCGGTTGAACTCGATCATTCATAGAGTTCACAGTGATCAAATTATTATCGACTAAAGAAACTAGGGTTAAAATCTTAGATCCTAAATCATTTCTGCCTCACTACTTTAAAAATCCTCCTGACAATTTTCCTATCATCCATGATCATCCCACTATCCCTAGTGAAGAATTCAACATACCAATCCATCTAGATCAACCGAATTACCCAAAATCCCCTTTTTAATTCATCACAGAGCTACACTTTTTTTTCCAAACTAAAAATTATGATTCTTATTTTAAAAATCATGTTTTAGTTAAAGTGTTTAATTTATAACTCTGAATTTATAAATTAAAAAGTTTGAATTTTACTTTCTTTTAACATGCATTGATGTTTTAAGCTTTCAGAGACACTCGGGCTTAAGATTTGACTTAATTAAATTTTAAAGCCATAGTCTATGATAAAACAACAATTTTTGTTTGTATATTTAATCCTAACAAAACTAGATCAAGTGGTTCAAACTTTTAGATGGAATAGAGTCTGGTAAACAAAAGAAATAACAGAGCATAGTCACATATGCACACAATTCATCCATATATATAAACAGGAAAATGCACTTATATTCATACATCAATACATACATATATATGACAGAGATTCAACATGCAACACTATTTTACTTTAAGTTTAAAAGTTACTCACCTTAATTTAAACAGAGGCAGTTTTAGCTTTTGAAAATTGTAGACTGGCAAGCTTCTTGAATTTGATTTTAAAACTTGAATTGCTGGTCTTTACTTATTGGATTTAGAGCTGCATGCATGATGCTTCCAGAGATGAGAAGAATGAATGCAGACAGTTTTGAACTGAGTTGTTTCCAGATTTGAGAAAAATGTAGGTAGACTTTAAAATGATCCCAGATTGAATAATGAAGATGTTTTGAAGGCCTTGAGATGATTTCAGATCTGCAACTTAGTTACAGGGATTTGATTTCTCTAGTTGCAAGAAGATTACAGGCTTTTGTTTTTGGATTTAGGAATGGTTACAGACCTTTGATTTGGTTTGAGGTAATTACTGAATATTTGATTTCAGATTTTAGATTAGAGGATTGTATTAGAGAAGAGGTGTAACGACCCGGTATTTTGGACCATTCAAATCGACAATAATCCACACATGTCTGGCTTGAATAATTCAAAATAACAGATTGTAAATAAATTTGGAGCAAATGAAATCAAATACACAGAATCACAGACACAGAACATATCAGAATAACTCGCAGCGGAATATAAAAAAACCATAGTAGTTCATGAAGCTACTATAACAAACTCTCAAAACATAATACATAATATCTGCTTGAAAACATATACAATAGACATCTCAAATAAATAGAAGTTTATGAATACCAGAACTGAAATAGAACAACTGAACTGAAAGGAACAGATAACTAGACAAGCAGAATCTCCAGCGATTCCTAGCTCCAGAAAGAAATCCAAAGCTAAGCTGTAAATACTCAGGCTGACCCGAGCGTAAGGTAAAACACAAAACACTCGAGTCAGGACAATATATACTTATATAATGTAAACCAACTCAAGTGAACTGTAGTAGAAATGCACAATAACTCAAAGGATGCTTGGGATCGCCCATCCTTTAAGGATCAGTTAAACTATAAATTAAATACATCCCGTGGTTAAAATTTCAAAATGGTATTTTATACTTCGAAATCAAATATCATTTCAAAATTCAATATCCTTATAAAATCCATTTCAAAATATCAAAATGTCATATTTCAAAATAATTTATATTTCGAAACAAATTACTTCATTTTAAATCATAAAAATGAAGTTAGTATATTTAATAATTAAAATTTTAAATTTCCAAAAATTTAACTTTTCAAAGTTCATTCGTTCACTTAAATTAATTAAAACAATGAAATTTCAACTTTCGCAGCATTTAGAAAATGCTACGGAAAGTCACATTTAAAATAGTTCAATTTAACAAAAGACAGCATTTAAAATTCTGTAATATGGTTACATTAGTTTCAAATAAACTTAGTTAAATTCAACCATTATAACATTTACAAAAATGCTATAATAGCCTTTAATTAAATTTAGCCATTTGGTTCATTATTATCAACTACAGCATTTACAAATGTTGTATTATCATTTACATTAGAATTTAATAGCGTTTCAGAAATGCAGTTAACTAACTTCAAATATTCAGTATAATTTCACAAACAATTATATTTTTATATAAATCATTTTTTTACTTATAAAATCATATAATTTCACTTTTAAAACAATTATTCAAATACCCTTATATTCATGATTTTATAAAGTTAAAACTCCATTCAAAAATCAAAATTTAATAATAATTCACTTATTAAATTCCAATTTTAAATTATAAATTCATTAAATTAAATTAACTTAACACTTAATTTTAAAATTTCAAAATAACTTAATTCCATTTTTATTTACTTAACTTAAAGTTCACTCTTAAGCCAAATTCACAAATTTCCAATTTTAGTTATATTTCAAAATTTCAACTTAAATATTCATTCATTTCACATTTTAACTTTATTCAAAATCATTAATATAATATAAAAATCATTTAAATTCACTTTAATCCAAATTATCATGAAGTTATCACATTTCATATTTAATTTAAATTCCAATTATCACCCAATTAAAATTTCCCAAAATAACTTACATTTCAACTTTTCTAGTTTTACTAATAATTTATTTCACTTATAAATTTTCAAAAAATCAATAATGCTTACATAAATCATTTTTTATTTAGTTTAAATCAAATATTATAATATTTACATTTCAAAAATATTTTTAAGATTTTTATAAAAACATATTTTAACAACGGGTCTGTATTTCATTTCTAGTCTAAGTAAAGTGATACGGGTAATATATCATTTCAACCCGTAATTTACAAAGAAAACCCGGGTTTGATCATTTCAAACCCGCAATCCCAAGGAAATGAAAAAATAATTGAAAATCATTCAGGCCTATCATTTCAGCCCATAATGATTTCTCCTATTCTAAAGTCCGTTCGGGTATGTATCATTTCAACCCATAGTGATTCTAATCTAAAGGGAACTTGCAGTGTGATAAACTGATAAAAATAATAGAACAGCATAATATAACAGTAACATATAATATAATAGGTGTTTAAGCATTGGTGAACATCATAAATCATAACATAGCAAGTGTAACATGATAATGCATTTTACAGATTCAAAAGGGGTCAATTCACTAGTTATATATGTACATATTGTCTGGTGAGAATAACTCACCTGTTAAGCTGGAGATTTGCCAACAAAGCTCACAACACAAAGATTATGAAGGCACGACAACTCTAATACAATTTGAGTGTGGAGAGAAAATCCAATGATATAGATCTTGTGTTACAACCCAAACAAAAATCAAAGCAAACCATAAATTTCAATACACTAGAAATGACATAACTTTTAAATAAAAAGAGATACGAATGCCAAATCTTTTGCCTTGCTTTCTCTATTCTTTTGTCATGGCCTAGGGATGTTTTTGGCTCCGGTTTGAACAAGTTTGGCTCAGGTTTGGTCATGTGTGTGCATGGCCTAGGTAGTAGAATATGAGGAGGAAGTTTATACAAAGGAATATGAAGAGTTTAAGGCAAAATAAGTGCGTTTTGTTCACAAAAATGGCTCGGCCATGGGCTTGTGTGGTCAGGTCAGAGGGGTATGGATCAGGTCAGTGGAAGGAAAGGTGTGTGGTGGTCTGGCCAGAGGTGGTGGAGGCGGCCTAAGGTGGTGGTGGTGGTGGAAAATGGAGTGGTGAAACAATAGTGGTAAACAATCATGTTTTTATGGCTTGTTTTGCAATTTTTGTGGAGTTTTGGCATCATGGTGGCTCGGCCTTGGTCAAGACCAGAGGAGTAGCTGGTGTTGATGGCAGGGAAGAGATGTAGGAGTTTGTGGCCATGGATGTGGAGGAGAGGCCTATCCAAAAACAAGAGAAAACAAGGCAATTTTCATAGAAAAATAAGGAGAAAAGAAGAAAAATGAAACCATTACCAAAAGCTTTTGCTTCAGATCTGAAGTGGTCGAATGGTGAAATGAAAAATGAGAGTTTTCACGTGAAAACAAAGTAAAAGTCATGGCCAAAGCATAAAGGAGGGGTTATGGCAATTGAAAAGACTTAAGGAGGTGAAAGGACATCGGTTTCTAAGCAATTTTAAACCCTTCATATTTCTTTTTCTTTTTAATTCCAATAAAACAAAAATAAACTCAGAAATAAGCTCTAACAACTGAAACAAAATATTATAAATAGAAATAAATAATTAATTTTAAAGAAAATGGAAAAAGAATATAAGAAATTGCTTAAAAATTGAAAACAGGGTCCAGAAATTACAAATAAATCACGATTGTCTTTGGAAAATTATCTACTTCATTTTAAAAATATTCTAAAGAAAAATTTTGAAATAAAATAATTTCTAAAGTATTTTCAAAGTGAAATAAATAATTTAATTTAGAAAAAATAGAAAAAAAAAACTAAAGAAAAATGTTTAAAAATTGGAAATAAGACATGAAAATTACAAATAAATATCACTAGCCTTATAAAATTTCTATTTCACTTTAAACAAATAAAAGGTCAAATAAATAAAATAAATGAGGAACAAAATAAAGTGGGAATGAGAATAAAATAAGATTTTAAGAAAAAAATAGAAAAACAAATAAAGAATTACTTTAATTAATTGAAACTGGAAATTAGAATTTTAAACAAAATACAGCTAACACTGGAAAATGCCAATTATATCTTTAAAATGTTTTTAAACCAAAGTATATACATAACATGTTATTTTACCCATATAAATATAAATTATAATATTACATGACCAAATAAAATATTATTTTTTTTATAATTTAAAATAAATAATTTTGTTAAATACAACAAATTACACACAATATTTAAAAGGGTATAACTTTCACATTATAAATCAGATTTTAACGAAACGAAAAGCATTATTCTTAAAATTTTATTTACTTTCATAATAAAAGATAAAATTAAAATTTTCAAACTTTAAAATTTCTAAATTAAAAGTCAAAATTGGACCATATTGACCAAAATTCACTTTTCTGGAAAAAATCCTTTTTAGTCATGTTTGGAATTCTAATTCACATCAAAATCAAAATTTATATTTTAAAATAACAAAATTTATTCATTTTAATAAAAAAAATAAAGTTTTTAAATCAGGAAATCAATTAAAATAACCAAAATAAATAATTAAAATAATCATAAAATACAGGGTTGTTACACTCTCCCCCACTCAAATCTTTTCGTCCTCGAAAAGGAATGAGGTACGGAAAACACAGAAAAGATAAAATGGAATAGGATTAAGACAAGATGACAAGAAGATTAAAATTATACCTGATAACTATTGTTATGGGTAAGTTTAATAAGGTGGAGAATAGGAATAGCTAGAAGGGAAAATAGGACGAAAGACAAGGATGAGCCATTAATTTAAAATTGTTGGTTGAAGAGGTAAAATATTTAAAACACTTTAAAATCGTTTAAAAAGGAAGTAACTAATCAAAGTATCATTTATATAATATTTTATCAAAATACTTTTATAACTCGATGTCTTAACAAGTTTATCCTTGTTCCTGTAAACTCTGGTAGTGCGTTGATCAGGCGCAAAACTAGAATTCTCCATGTACTTAGTAGACTTGTTTCAACACCCAGTGAAAATACTGGAAAAACTTTTAAAAACAGATATGGAAAGTACAATCCAAACAAAAACAAACAAAACCTTTGTCTAACCATGGTTCGCAGATACACAATGGTTACGCCTGGATCCCCCAGGAAACAATCCATATCCGTAAGCTTTCTCAGCCCTGCGAGTTACGCCATGATGACTAGTAGAATGCAGGATACACAATGGTTACGCCTGGATCCCCCAGGAAACAATCCGTACCCCCAGGCAAGACTCAGCCAAGCATTTGCGCTACTATTCGCGACCTACACAGATTGCAGGATACACAATGGTTACGCCTGGATCCCCCAGGAAACAATCCGTACCCCTAGGCAAGACTCAGCCAGGCAGTTGCGCTATGCAGTCACGATCGTAAGACCATGGGTAACGCCATGGAATTCGAAGGACACTCGAGTATCATATCCGGAAAACCAAAAATCAGAGAGAATAATATCGATAGAATGAATCCAAGATGTGGCCACAAATCGGATATCAAGCAGAAGGCACTTTCCATATCTTTACTTCGAAAATATGTATCATATAGTACCTTTTCAAATCACTTTCAAATATCGTACTTATATAAAATCCATTATATATAAGATTTAATTTTCAAATCAAATACTTTCCAAAATCAATAGTATATCAAATCATACTTATATAGACTTCAATTATATAAGATTTCACTTTCAAATTGAGTACCTTTTCAAATCTATAGTTTTCGAATCAATTTCATACTCATACAAATCAATTTTATATAAGTTCGACAACTCCCAAATCAAGTGTTTAGTAACATAAGGTTCTCAAATTTAAATTTGTTTCAATATCAGTTCAATTTCAAAATCATATACAATTTCACCAAATTATTTTCTTCTCAAATTAAATATCTTTAGTTTCAAAGTTTCCAAAATAATAGATCTTTGAAAATAAATCCAAATTTCCAAATCAATATAATTTATGTCAACCAATTCATTTCCAAAATCAAATGTTTTCAAAATCATCTTATACTTACGTTAGGTCCGTCTTATATAAGGATCAAATTTTCCAAAATAAATTTCGCTGTATGAAGAGCCATATGGGATTTGAATATCTTTGCTTTTATAGGTTATATATCTTTGTAATTTAAATTGGAAAAGTAAGAAAAGATATTCTAACCCGACAGCTTTCAATTTCAGCGTCAAAATATATCACTGATATTAGAATATAAGATGTACACACGTCATCATTTCGCAAAATCACATTTGATCGCTCGCTCGATCACACAAGTTCGCTTTCGAACTAGTATTGTCCATTCGATTTCCCTAATGCGGACTTCGATATGGTTTCTCGACTAGAAGCCATCAGTCTCCTTGCATAGCATATACTATGATAGAGAATTCTAGAATCAAGCCCAAAATCCATATCAAATATTCGCCATCAAGAATCGAATGAAAAATCCTAACACGAAATGGTGTAATCCACCTCGAACTTGTGTACTCAACTTGGATCAAATTAATTATGCGAATAAAACAACATACGTACAACTTATATATTTATTTCAACTTGTTAAATATATAGTTTCATAAAGATGTTACTAAGTTAAAACATTTAAACTAAATTTTATTCAAAATATTTTGAAGACCAAATTCTTTTCAAAACATTTCAAATCTAAATTTCATATTAGAAAATTTTAAAATTGCTGTATTCATTTACTTAACCAAACAGTTTCAACTTATTTAAATCATATTACTTCATACTTAAACATTCAAAACAAACTTATACACTTTATCAAATTTCTTTTCAAAATTTCTTAGCTTTGAAAAGTTAACCTTGATTTGGAAGTGCTCGAACCTTTAAAATAGTTGAAGAAATCATATTTCAATCCAAGAGTTGGAAATCACAATTAAATCAGTAAATCCATTCCAAAAATAGGGTTATATCAAATCAAATCCAAAACTCAAGGACTGAACACCGGCTCATTTCAAATTTTACAAATATATATACATATATCTTTCGAATATCACATCACACTTCGGAATTTGAAATCTAAATTGGTTTCACAAATCAATCGCATAGCAATGCTACCGAAGTGGCCTCTCCCTCACTCAGAAACTTGAAAATCAATGTCGATGATGCGTGCACTCATCACCGAAATTATTTTCCAGCGACACAAGTGAGTTCTGGACTTCCAATTACTTTGAAAACTTCGTTGAAATTCCTTCAAAATCATTAAAACCCATTAAAATCATTGAAACATTACTTATTCGGAAAAATAATTTCAATCATATTATTTATTATTTCAAAATCTTAAAACCAGTTCCAAAATGCCGGAGTTCAATCACTTAAATTCAGATTCAAAACCTTCAGTTATAAATCATTTTATATTAAACCATTTCTTATAAAATTTTCACAATTTCAAATCCTTTCAAAACTTCAAATTCTCTTTTTTTTAAAAGGTATATAATCCTTATCAAAAACATTTCATCTTTATATAAAAATATGGTCATCCTTATCAAAATAAAACTACGATGAATACAAAATTTTTAAAAGACAATCAACCACAAACTTTCCAAGGGACGATTCAAGGATGGATTTCAAAGCAAAATAGAGATTCAAATTTAGAAGGACTCTAATCAAATAGAATTCTAATTCAAAGATAGGCTCAAACGAAGATAAGATAATTAAATTACCAAATTCAAGATGGATAAGCCTATATGAATCGCGGGCGACCTTAACCGGTCAACCGTGATTTCAGGAATATAATCGATGCGAAAATCTAAGGAAAATCGACCTTCGATTGCCAGAGATAGAATCTAAATATAGCAGAAGATAGAAAACATCGTAAACCGAGGATACAGAAATCTCCGGTGAATCAATGCCAATTATAATCATTCAAAGATTGGCGGAATCGCCACCCTATAAAGGTCATACAAAGTGGAGTGATGCAATGCTCCAAAATCAAAAGAATACAATTAGGGGAGATAGGAATGGATTTTAGAACAAGTGAGCATTCCAAAATTCAAAGGAATCTTATTCGATAAGAATCCAAACGAAGATTAGAGAAATATAACCTATATCGATACAGAAAAATTCCCATTCAAAATTTGGAAAGACTCGAATTCATAACATACGAAAACAGAAACATAAATATCTTTAGTTGGACAACTTTAGCTAAGCAAAAGATACAACAGAGTTTACTCAAAGCATCCTAACAAACTATTGATTTTGCCATACCCAAAATAGATTCCTATCAACAAAGGATCTAGATCAATCAAGAGAGAAGTTCAAAATTTTAGAGGATCCTAATCAAAGAAATTACTAACAAGGTGGATACGAAAGGAATGAAGTTTAAGAAATATTTTACTTTTAAAGCAAGGAAATTTATATCAAAATAATCTTTGAAAATTCTTTAAAAATCATTTGAAAATCATTTTATACTTCGAAAATACGTTCTCTCACAAAGAAATGATTCTGAGATTGATTTCACTTATTCTAGGGTATTTCTACCCTATCTTTAATGAGTTTTTGCTCCGCAGGCTAAGGTTTGCCCAAAACCAAAGCTCTGATACCAACTGTAACGACCCGGTATTTTGGACCATTCAAATCGACAATAATCCACACATGTCTGGCTTGAATAATTCAAAATAACAGATTGTAAATAAATTTGGAGCAAATGAAATCAAATACACAGAATCACAGACACAGAACATATCAGAATAACTCGCAGCGGAATATAAAAAAACCATAGTAGTTCATGAAGCTACTATAACAAACTCTCAAAACATAATACATAATATCTGCTTGAAAACATATACAATAGACATCTCAAATAAATAGAAGTTTATGAATACCAGAACTGAAATAGAACAACTGAACTGAAAGGAACAGATAACTAGACAAGCAGAATCTCCAGCGATTCCTAGCTCCAGAAAGAAATCCAAAGCTAAGCTGTAAATACTCAGGCTGACCCGAGCGTAAGGTAAAACACAAAACACTCGAGTCAGGACAATATATACTTATATAATGTAAACCAACTCAAGTGAACTGTAGTAGAAATGCACAATAACTCAAAGGATGCTTGGGATCGCCCATCCTTTAAGGATCAGTTAAACTATAAATTAAATACATCCCGTGGTTAAAATTTCAAAATGGTATTTTATACTTCGAAATCAAATATCATTTCAAAATTCAATATCCTTATAAAATCCATTTCAAAATATCAAAATGTCATATTTCAAAATAATTTATATTTCGAAACAAATTACTTCATTTTAAATCATAAAAATGAAGTTAGTATATTTAATAATTAAAATTTTAAATTTCCAAAACTTTAACTTTTCAAAGTTCATTCGTTCACTTAAATTAATTAAAACAATGAAATTTCAACTTTCGCAGCATTTAGAAAATGCTACGGAAAGTCACATTTAAAATAGTTCAATTTAACAAAAGACAGCATTTAAAATTCTGTAATATGGTTACATTAGTTTCAAATAAACTTAGTTAAATTCAACCATTATAACATTTACAAAAATGCTATAATAGCCTTTAATTAAATTTAGCCATTTGGTTCATTATTATCAACTACAGCATTTACAAATGTTGTATTATCATTTACATTAGAATTTAATAGCGTTTCAGAAATGCAGTTAACTAACTTCAAATATTCAGTATAATTTCACAAACAATTATATTTTTATATAAATCATTTTTTTACTTATAAAATCATATAATTTCACTTTTAAAACAATTATTCAAATACCCTTATATTCATGATTTTATAAAGTTAAAACTCCATTCAAAAATCAAAATTTAATAATAATTCACTTATTAAATTCCAATTTTAAATTATAAATTCATTAAATTAAATTAACTTAACACTTAATTTTAAAATTTCAAAATAACTTAATTCCATTTTTATTTACTTAACTTAAAGTTCACTCTTAAGCCAAATTCACAAATTTCCAATTTTAGTTATATTTCAAAATTTCAACTTAAATATTCATTCATTTCACATTTTAACTTTATTCAAAATCATTAATATAATATAAAAATCATTTAAATTCACTTTAATCCAAATTATCATGAAGTTATCACATTTCATATTTAATTTAAATTCCAATTATCACCCAATTAAAATTTCCCAAAATAACTTACATTTCAACTTTTCTAGTTTTACTAATAATTTATTTCACTTATAAATTTTCAAAAAATCAATAATGCTTACATAAATCATTTTTTATTTAGTTTAAATCAAATATTATAATATTTACATTTCAAAAATATTTTTAAGATTTTTATAAAAACATATTTTAACAACGGGTCTGTATTTCATTTCTAGTCTAAGTAAAGTGATACGGGTAATATATCATTTCAACCCGTAATTTACAAAGAAAACCCGGGTTTGATCATTTCAAACCCGCAATCCCAAGGAAATGAAAAAATAATTGAAAATCATTCAGGCCTATCATTTCAGCCCATAATGATTTCTCCTATTCTAAAGTCCGTTCGGGTATGTATCATTTCAACCCATAGTGATTCTAATCTAAAGGGAACTTGCAGTGTGATAAACTGATAAAAATAATAGAACAGCATAATATAACAGTAACATATAATATAATAGGTGTTTAAGCATTGGTGAACATCATAAATCATAACATAGCAAGTGTAACATGATAATGCATTTTACAGATTTAAAAGGGGTCAATTCACTAGTTATATATGTACATATTTTCTGGTGAGAATAACTCACCTGTTAAGCTGGAGATTTGCCAACAAAGCTCACAACACAAAGATTATGAAGGCACGACAACTCTAATACAATTTGAGTGTGGAGAGAAAATCCAATGATATAGATCTTGTGTTACAACCCAAACAAAAATCAAAGCAAACCATAAATTTCAATACACTAGAAATGACATAACTTTTAAATAAAAAGAGATACGAATGCCAAATCTTTTGCCTTGCTTTCTCTATTCTTTTGTCATGGCCTAGGGATGTTTTTGGCTCCGGTTTGAACAAGTTTGGCTCAGGTTTGGTCATGTGTGTGCATGGCCTAGGTAGTAGAATATGAGGAGGAAGTTTATACAAAGGAATATGAAGAGTTTAAGGCAAAATAAGTGCGTTTTGTTCACAAAAATGGCTCGGCCATGGGCTTGTGTGGTCAGGTCAGAGGGGTATGGATCAGGTCAGTGGAAGGAAAGGTGTGTGGTGGTCTGGCCAGAGGTGGTGGAGGCGGCCTAAGGTGGTGGTGGTGGTGGAAAATGGAGTGGTGAAACAATAGTGGTAAACAATCATGTTTTTATGGCTTGTTTTGCAATTTTTGTGGAGTTTTGGCATCATGGTGGCTCGGCCTTGGTCAAGACCAGAGGAGTAGCTGGTGTTGATGGCAGGGAAGAGATGTAGGAGTTTGTGGCCATGGATGTGGAGGAGAGGCCTATCCAAAAACAAGAGAAAACAAGGCAATTTTCATAGAAAAATAAGGAGAAAAGAAGAAAAATGAAACCATTACCAAAAGCTTTTGCTTCAGATCTGAAGTGGTCGAATGGTGAAATGAAAAATGAGAGTTTTCACGTGAAAACAAAGTAAAAGTCATGGCCAAAGCATAAAGGAGGGGTTATGGCAATTGAAAAGACTTAAGGAGGTGAAAGGACATCGGTTTCTAAGCAATTTTAAACCCTTCATATTTCTTTTTCTTTTTAATTCCAATAAAACAAAAATAAACTCAGAAATAAGCTCTAACAACTGAAACAAAATATTATAAATAGAAATAAATAATTAATTTTAAAGAAAATGGAAAAAGAATATAAGAAATTGCTTAAAAATTGAAAACAGGGTCCAGAAATTACAAATAAATCACGATTGTCTTTGGAAAATTATCTACTTCATTTTAAAAATATTCTAAAGAAAAATTTTGAAATAAAATAATTTCTAAAGTATTTTCAAAGTGAAATAAATAATTTAATTTAGAAAAAATAGAAAAAAAACTAAAGAAAAATGTTTAAAAATTGGAAATAAGACATGAAAATTACAAATAAATATCACTAGCCTTATAAAATTTCTATTTCACTTTAAACAAATAAAAGGTCAAATAAATAAAATAAATGAGGAACAAAATAAAGTGGGAATGAGAATAAAATAAGATTTTAAGAAAAAAATAGAAAAACAAATAAAGAATTACTTTAATTAATTGAAACTGGAAATTAGAATTTTAAACAAAATACAGCTAACACTGGAAAATGCCAATTATATCTTTAAAATGTTTTTAAACCAAAGTATATACATAACATGTTATTTTACCCATATAAATATAAATTATAATATTACATGACCAAATAAAATATTATTTTTTTTATAATTTAAAATAAATAATTTTGTTAAATACAACAAATTACACACAATATTTAAAAGGGTATAACTTTCACATTATAAATCAGATTTTAACGAAACGAAAAGCATTATTCTTAAAATTTTATTTACTTTCATAATAAAAGATAAAATTAAAATTTTCAAACTTTAAAATTTCTAAATTAAAAGTCAAAATTGGACCATATTGACCAAAATTCACTTTTCTGGAAAAAATCCTTTTTAGTCATGTTTGGAATTCTAATTCACATCAAAATCAAAATTTATATTTTAAAATAACAAAATTTATTCATTTTAATAAAAAAAATAAAGTTTTTAAATCAGGAAATCAATTAAAATAACCAAAATAAATAATTAAAATAATCACAAAATACAGGGTTGTTACAAGAGGTTTTGAAAATGAATTGAAATTGTGGTTTTGAGAGGAGTTTAGATTACTGATCTATTTCCAGACTTTTACTAGAGGAAGGAGTTTTGAATTTATCTTGTTTAATAGAAAAAATGAAGTAAAGAAGTACAAATGTTTATATGCAAGTAAATTTGTAATTTTATAAAAATAAGAGAAAAAGAAAATAAATAAGACACTTGTCACATAGATTAATCCATTTATTTACACATGTTAAAACAAGGCATTAGATAAATGACACTTGTCTTTTAAGTATTTATTCATAATCCTATTTATTTTAAAAGTAAATCAAAAGCCTTTTCTTATTTATAAAATACTTATCTATATATATTTTACTTTTTAAAGAAACAAAAACAAATTATATTTTAAAATAAAAGTTTATACAAATATTCTAAAATCCAAAACAATTTAAATATTTATCCTTTTGAATTTCAAAGCTTAAATTCAAGTTCAAATTAAATTAAATCTAAATTTCCAATTTACCAAAGCTTTTTATTTACAATATATACAAATAAATATATATATTCAAATAGAAAATATCTTATTAACTTTTAAAAGATAGAATTACCAGTTTAATACTTATTTAAATCAGATTATTAAATTAAATTCAAATTTTATTATCATAGATTATCAATATCAATTTAATTATTTAACAGATTATTAAATTGATATTGCTCAAATTTCTGGGATATTACAGTTTGGGATAACCATCCTCTAAGGATCCGTGGAACTATCTACAATGTAGAAATATACACTATAACACCGTGGTCATTTCAATTTTATTTATACTTCAAACCCAAATATCATTTCATTTCAAAATATCTATTTCCAAAATAGAATATATAGGTTAGATAATTTATAATTTCCTCAAGTCTCACAAATCGATTCAAATCAACTCAAATTCCAATTCAAATTTATTCAAAGCTCAATTCATCAATTCAATTCAGTTCTAAATAGACCATTTAAATTTCAATATATTTCAAAGCTTTAATATTCAACTTTTCAAAGTTAAATTTAACAGTTTCATACAGCTCTTGATTTAACTTCATTATTATTTAATCAGGGAATATTCACTTAATAAATTCAATATCATTTAACTAGCCTTAAATTACATTCTACTAAATATTTCCTTAAATTTATTTAAACAAGAAATATTCATTAATTTTCTTAAATCAAACCCAAATTATAAATCATATCTTAAATCTAAATTTCAATAAGTTTCAAATCGGTTTAATTAAATAAAATTCTTTAATGAATAAAATTTCAACTAAATTCAAATTATCTTCCCAACCTTAACTTATTCAAATTATTACCAAAAATCTATTTTGAAATATAAATTTTATACTTAAACATATTATATGTATTAAATCCATCTTAATTAAATTAAATATCATTATTTAATCTATATATATCATTACCATTTATAGGTAATAATTTAAGAATCAACTTTTATTTAAAACCATATATTTCTTTCCAAAACCATAGAAATTATTTTCAAAATATTTATATATGGACCGACGGTGTCAGTATATAATTTCCTATCTATGGTCAAGTGATACGGATATTTATCATTTCAATCCGTAAATTTAAATACATACGGGTAGATATCATTTCGACCCGCAATCCCAAATTCAATTCAATGAAAATCGCTTGGGTTTATCATTTCAACCCATAACGATTCTATACTAACAGGGAACTTGCAGAGTGATAACAGATTTGGTAATAAAATAACAACAGTAACAAGCATATATCATCAATATAAATAACAGATAATGGTGTCAGATGTCACAAGTGAACATATACAGATAATGGCTTATATATAACAATGTAAATAACTAGTAGCAGCATATTATAATTGACGTTTCAATTGAAATCAAATTTAATAAATATAAGAACGTTAATCGTGAGTGATTGCTCACCTTTCGAGGCTAGAGGATAGACAAAGAAATGAGCTACGAATTCCAAGGTAATGCTAGATGGACACGATTCGGTGAAGAAAATAGGCACGACGGACAAAGCTGATAGATTGGAAATCAAGGACCAAATCAGTTTGATAAAACAACACTTTTATATATTATTATTTTTTATTATCATTTTCATAA
The DNA here is from genome assembly GCA_030737815.1 of Allium fistulosum. Taxonomy (NCBI): domain Eukaryota; kingdom Viridiplantae; phylum Streptophyta; class Magnoliopsida; order Asparagales; family Amaryllidaceae; genus Allium; species Allium fistulosum. The sequence goes on from CM060901.1 coordinate 157,460,812, forward strand.
AAATCAATATTAAATTTGAAACGAATATTAAAATAACACACATATATATAACTAAAATCATTGTTTTAATTAAGCACGTAGAATAAAACAACATATCTATACCTATAACCTATAATGCTTAATTATATATCCAGCCATATGATAACATATATATAATACTATATATGTATCAACTGACCCATCATGATTTAAAATGTTATAACATGCTTACAAATCAATACTTAAATTGACAATATATATATATATATATATACATATTATATATTTCTCTAACTAACATAAATCTATATATGTATCGACCATCATATCCTAACTTACACAATCATATATATCAATTGAACGTACATACTAGATATTTATATATATGTTACATATGCAGATTTGATATTCACAGCATCATATGTAGACTCATGGGTAAACTACCAATAATGTACTATACATATTAATATAAACGCACAGACAAAAATCAATAAGTAACTAAATGTATACTAAATCCGACCTTGTATATCAACATGCAAACTAACACATTATTAGGTAACCATTAAAACTTCGTGATATATATAACTACTCTATATATAGGTATGTTCAGCAAACAAAATTTAACTAAACAAATAAGTATACCAATACACTACTGTAACCTTATAAAAAAAAATTAAACAACACATACCTAACTAACGTGACATGCATATAACTAATATATATCTAAAACTGCTTTGTAATATAATATATAGGAACACTTATACAGGCTAAAAAATATTTATATGCGACTATAAATCCCTTGGCAGCATCCCATAACATAAATGTATATACACGAAAAATAAAACATATATACAACCCAATATACTTATATAAATGGTTCGACAGCCTTATATATGTAAACAAGATTGTACTATAAAATTTATAAGCTTATGAAGTATATATATTGTTGGAAAGATAATACTTATATAGAGTAACAGTATAAATATATATATATATAACTAATATAAACATATAACACTTTTACTTCAGTAATACGAACAGAAACAAATCATACTTCTGAAATATATATATATATATATATATTATATAAACTATCCTATAATTTTCATACTTAAATATATATAAGTTATCAAAGAATACTGTGCTGCACACATACTACTCACTGATATAGGCTGCGGAGGAAGGGTAGTTGCGTGTCAAGTGGTGATGGAGCACGGTCGGGTAGGGGTGGCGGAGCAGTTCATGTAGGCGGAGGGGAGGTTCGGCTAAGGCCGTGGAAATGGTGGTGAAATTGATGACGTGGAGAGGGAGATTGGGTTTGGGAAATTTGAGAGAGGCGTCTCTGCTTCGGGTCTACGGGGAAATGCATGGGTAAGGCTTTGGGTTTCTCTGGCGTGGGTGGACTTCGGCAAGAACAAAGGGGAATTGGAGAGGGGAGGGAGCTGCTTCGAGAATTTTGAAAGGAGGCGCGGACTGTGAGGAGGAGAGCGGGGCGGAGGAGTTTGGCCGGAAGTTTGGGTAAAGGCGAGCTACAGGAAAAAAAATAGAAAGAAAGAAAAGCTCATTTGTAAATGACAAAGAAGAAAATGAAAGGGTAGATGAACCAGATTTATCTATGGAATATAGGGAAGAGCATCATGCACGAGAGTTTATAAATTAATAAAAGGAAATAAAAGTGAACAGTAGAAATAAAGTAGCCGGTAGACTAAATATAAAGTGAAAGAATGACAACGGTCACAAGCCTTGATTCAGCTGAGAATTGAAAGCAATTAATTTGTCTGGACCGCAAGTTTCATATTTGATAACGATAGTAAGTTAAAAGTCACAATTTAAGGTACCGGTACGACGCACCGTTTTATTGCTTCCGTCGCGTACCGGACCTCAAGATACAGAAATAAATATACCGTAGAGATCAGCACGACGTGACGATCAAAACGGTATACAGATACTAGTGGTACGATTATCCGATCGAAAGTCGATAATCGGTACGGGAAATGCTGCTATTTTGCCAGAATTAAGATAAACGGAGCAGTTGAAGTCCAAATTTGGAAAAACGAAAGATGACATCTTACTCAGAAGAAGATTTAGAAATTTACTGTATAAAATATTCAAGTTTGGAAAACATTTTATTACTGTCAGTTGTTAACTGATTTGAGTTTGAATAAAAATTATACCAAAAAATAACTTCAATATTATAAATGGAAAATTTACCGTTTTCTATATTTAATTATACGTAATCCAAATATTAAGTTTTTATTTCAAAATTCAATTATTTAAAATTTTCACAAAATTCGGTTAAATACGTTATTAAAACCAATCAAAATATATGGGTCGTTATAGGTCGGTTGATGCAGTGAGTGCCGATTTCACTTTCTTCACTTCCAAGCAGCGACTTGGGAAGTGTCCCTTCTCACGACAATTAAAACAGAAAATCTCGGATCAAAAGCGCTTGCCCTCCTTCTTTTTTCCTTTCCATCTCTTTCCGCACATGGCTGCATAATGCCCCTTTTCCCGACACCGATAACAAATGACATGGTCATAAGGACCCAGTTCTGCCCTTTCTCTCCACAGCCTCTCTTGTTCCTCGATTGCTTCGTCCCGTTCCTTACGGGCCAGTGCTCTTCGTGCCCGACGGGCTGCTTTCTGCTCTTCTGATTTTGCCATTTACAAAATAGTTTCATATCATTCAATGAGTCCAAAATCAACAAGATAGAAGTTCAAAATTTAAGGGGAAATTAAATAAAAGGGAGTTTCAAAACAAAAAGGAAAGGACTCGAACGAAGATGAGATAATTAAAATTCAAAAAGAGAAGATGGATATACTCATATAAGAATATAAATAGGGAGAGGCCAGAACGAATTTCAGAACAAAGATAGCGATTCAAATTAGAGGAACTCTAATCAATTAGAATTCTGATTCAAAGATAGGCTCGAACGAAAGTGATTCCGCAAATAAATTTACCATATATGTTAAGTTTGGCCTAGAACCTGGCTCTGATACCAATTGTAAAAACCTGCTATTTTCAACCATTCGCATCCGCACATGTCGGACTTGAATAGTTCAAAATATCAGATTGTTGATTTAAAATTTGGCAAAACTCAGCATATATACAGTAAATAAATCAATCACAGAATCACAGACACAGAGTAATACAATAATACGCAGCGGAATAGATAAAATAGTAGTTCATGAAGCTACTATTTAAACATCAGAGTTAGAAATAAAATACAACAGAATATCTTTGACGACCCGGAATTTTTGTATATTTGAAATATGAATATTTAATTTATTTTAAATATCCGAAGGTTAAATTTTAACTTTAATTTCAAATATACAGTATTTATTTGGATAATTAATTATTAAATTTAATTATCAGGATTGGGTAAAATATTGAATCTTGATTTTAAGCCTGTTAAAAATAGTTCAAAGGTTCAGAAAATTTATATTGTTAATACTGAAGATGATAGAACTTTTAAAATGGAATTTTAAAAGAGTTTTGTTCAGTCTTAAAAATATATCGTTGAAATTAAATTTAAAAAAAAAAATAGCCGTCCGAGGCACAGTCTCGGAATTCAGCGAAACCAGTTCCATTGGATCCGTAATATTGTATTATTATTGGATTTCAATTTTCGTAGTATTTGGAGTTGTCGTGTGATCATACGGAATGTAAACGCGCTGAAATTTAATCGGAAATTTAATATTTTAACTGGTCGATATTTCTTTCCATATCCAGACTACGAGCCTTCTGGATCACGCTGTTTGTCCACGCGTTGAAACATCTGTACACGCGTCTCCTTCTCCTTCCAGTTCAGAGTACTCAAATCCCTCGTTCCTTACTTGGAATCGTAGTTTCCCCCTTCCATCTTCATCTGTTCAAAATCGAGAAAATAAACTGGAGACTACTACCTCCCCAATTTCTTAACATAGTTCGAAAAAGAAAGAGAATGGGATCGAATTGAACGCGTTCTCTCCTCCAGTTCGAATCACGTCTCCCTCTTCTATATTCTCACAGCAAAACTTAGGAAAGAAAATCAACGCCTTCTAATTTATCATTGCTGCGAATTTGGCTATTCCATCAGCCATCGTTGGCTCGTCCTTGCTCCTACGCGATATTTTCTACTGCTGATTTGAGGACCTGGTAGGCGCGAAATTAGGCGGCGACGATAGGAGAAGCGGAGTCGAGTAGATGACACGGTGGCAGGATCGAAGTCACGTTCGTATGGACGAGGTCGAGATTGGGTTCTAGGAAGGATTCGCGAGAATCATCAACCTCGCGGCAAAGACAGGGTCGCTCGCGAGTGGAGCAGGCGGAGCTAGGGTTCGCGAGGTCTGGGGTTGTACGACTTGGGGCTGCGACGCAGTGGGATGATGCTCGGCGGCTGCGAGGAGGTCGACTTCAATGCCGACAGTGTGGGGTTGCAGGCGAACTGCATCGACTCGAGTGAAGGCAGTCACTGTGAAGGAATTCGAGGCTAGCGGCGGCAACTCGAGGCGATCAATCGATGGTCTCGATTCACGGCGGGATGGTCGAGCTGGGGTTGTGATGTTGTTTCGATCTGGGCTGTGAGGTATTCTATTCGTTTATCATATTAACTTGATTTAATAACAATAAAAATGTATTTGCAGGTTGAAAAAAATTATTAGATGAACAGTAGAATAAAAATTTAAGGATAGTTAGTTTGTTAAATATTATATATACGGAAAGATTTATATAGAGTTATATCAAAATAAGAATATTACTAGTAGTCTAAAACCATGGAAAATGTTGACTAATTTATTGACTGTGAAATTGATGGATTCGAATAATTCAAGTATTAATAAACTATATATTTATACAAGGTCTGAAATCAAGGAAAATCAAGTCGAGATTGGATTGGGATTGGTTTGCAAATAAAAGGTGAGTTAATCTCACTCAGTTGAATTTTATTTTAAATTTAAATGGTTAAATTTAAATAATTGATTGGATGATTGCATTGATTGAATATGCTATATTATATATATAGTAGTATATAGCAATATATACATATTGGCATATGTATATATTTGAGTAGTTGATATTCCCGCATTTATATAGCGGATGAGACCCTATGCGCCGCATAATAGCGGATGATTTTTATATAAATCCCATATACCGCGATATTCCACTTTGAAGTGGAATTGGTATTGTGCTAACATTTGTGGATGCAGGGAAACAGGTTGGAGGGATCCAACTGGATTCCTCAAATTTATTTAGTTTATTTGATATTCTGTTCTATGAATATTGATATCCTGTGATGATTTTATTGATGATTGAAATATTGGATGATATGGTTGGATTGAATATTTCAATAAAAGGAGTTATCAAAATATATTGAATTGGATTTTGAAAGAAATAAAAGAGTAAATTTTAAGTAAATAATTCAAGTGAATTGGAATAAGGGAATTTCGAAATAACAAGGGAAATATTAACTTTAAACTAAAGTGATATTAAATTTAAAGAATAAAGGATTTATTTTGAATGTAAGGATTAAATTTAATTAAAGGCTAAAGAAGGAATTTTGGAAGTTTAAAATTGGTATTTTCAGTTAAAAAGGGTTTTAACTCAAATAAAGGAATAAATCTAAAAGTTAATGTATTTTGAAATAAATGAAGTAGCAAAGGAAATTTATTTCAAAGTAAAGTAAAGTAAATTGGAAAATCAATTGGAAATTGATTTAGTTGTTTAAAATTGGAATTTTAAAAGAAAAGTGAGATTTTGGAGATATAAACTGGGTTTATAAAGTAAAATAAAATATCAGTGGATATTTGAATATAAATTCAAGGAGGGAATTTATAAAAAGATATGGTTGGGTTTAAAAATAAATGTTGAATTATTTTTAAAAAGATGGGAATGAGAAGTGTATTTCTCTGGATAGCCAAGTACGTTTTCAAGGTAGTTTTAAATATAAGTTAAAAGTTTTTAATATGTTTTAAAAAGCATGTTTTAGAAAATTGATTATTTTTAAATGTTAACTTTTTAAAGTAAGTATTTTCAAAAATCTATTATTGTAGTAATTATATAAAAGAGATTTGCTATTATGTTTTAAAAGAAGAAATTTAGTTTATATTATAAAGTGGTTTATTTAAAGTTTATATTTTTAATAAAGTATTAAAGTAGTTGATTTCAATAGTATAAGATATATTTAAAATAAAGTGTTTTTAAATTATTTTTAAATCTAAAAGTGTTTGTACTTGGTGTTTCAGAGGAAATAAATATTTGGAAATGTATTCCGTAAGCGGAAACTGTTTTGAAATTGTTTTCAAATGAGCTTTGAAAATTGGAAATATATCTTGGAAAGATATTTGGGCAAATAAATAATGTGGGAAATTATTTATTGTGTGATGGTTGCTTGTGGATGTAAATTGATAGTTAAATAACCGACTATCAATATTGGCCAAATGCGCTGATCGTTTCGAAGAGACCGGGATCGGGTTTGCTACATTACAGCGTGATAGGGGGTTCTCGCTTCGCGATTTGGTGGCGAACGGGAGACTCTTACCCCTACATGTCCCATTGAGGGGTTGGTTGCGAGTCGAGAGGCTGGCCGTAAAAGCAAATTCGAGGTACCAATGTAAGCCACGGTGGGGCTGGGATGGTTGAAAAGCCTACCAGTTGAGGCCGCTGTCGATGGTTGAAAAGCCTAGACCGTTACAAGTGGTATCAGAGCTTAGGCTAGCAATAACCTTGGCTCTGTTGGGAATTTTGAGAGTACTAATAGATATGAGCGCGTATTTGTTAGTGGATATAAAAATGGTTTTATATTGTGTTGGTTGATTTATTGAGTGGCATATGAACCTTCGTCGGCACAGTCTGTACACCTGTATCGAAGGGGTTTCTAAACACTTGAATAGAACAGTTCGACACAATATTGTTTTAAATAGGGTGAATGAAATAATTTTGCCCAAATTATTTTGTATATAAAAGAAATAATTATTTGAAATTATTATAGTTATATATTTGTATGCTTGGTTGTTAGAAAATGACAATAATGATTTAGTCTCATTATTGAGTAGAAATTGAATCAGAAATTGGAAAAAAAAAAGTATAACCAAAGTTGAAGAATAAATTTATATAACAAATGGAATTTGAAATATAGACTAAATGAAATTTATAAATTGAGATAAACTTTATATACAATTGTGAATTACAAATGTGATTTATAATCAAATGAGATAAATTCATAAACAAATGAAATTTGTAAATGTAAATTGTAAATGTGACTTATAACTTGAAATAAAATGTGATAGAATTCCAGAGTAATGTTTGGATATAAAATTGGATGGATTTTGAATTTAAAGTTTTGGGGAAAGGTTTAAATTCCTTTGGATTTAAAAATAGTTTTTGAAGGTTTTGGGGAAATAATGGTGATATTATTTCATGAATATTTTTGAAATTGAATTCATATCTGGTGGGATTTGGAATTTAAAAATGTTTGAAATGTTTTAGAGTGATAAAAGCATTAAATTCTCTTTTGGTCGCTGGAAAATAATTTCGGTGATGACTGCAGCATCATCGATGTCTATTTTCGAGTTTCCAAAGAGAAATTGCTACCAAACTGTTTTAAATTGGAAATGATTGTGAATTGGGTTGGTTTTGAAATTCAAAAGGGAAAATTGTTTGGTAAAAGCAGATTGTTTTGGAAATTGGGATTTGAGGTGATATACCAGATATGTATGAGTTATTTCTGGGTTCAAAATGGTTTTGAAATAAAAACCGGGCAATTGAATTCTGGGAATTCAATTTAAAATATAAATGTGGAAATTTAAATGAATCAACAATATAAAGTATAGAATGAAGTTGATTGAAATAAGAAGGGAATGAAAGTTAATTCTTGGATTATAATTATGAGATGAAATTAACTCAATGAGTAATATAAGCTGGTAGATAAAAGAGTTAGAGAAATTGAAGGTGAATGAATTGTAAAACTTGTATAAAATTGTATCCTAGAATTAAAATTTAATTCGAGTATATGAAGGTGAATAAAATATATTTGAATTTAACTAAAGATAAGTTAAATAAAATTGAGAATTGGAATTGAATTAAATGTAAATAAGTTGAAGTCAAATTGAATTGGATATAAAGGTAGTGTAAAATGCTTATAATTGTGTAAAGAAATTCATATTCTTAGGTTCTTAAGTGTAATAATTTGAGATTTGATTGTAAAGATGAAAATGGACTTAAATGAATAGTCCCAGATCTTAAGTAAGTAAGTTAAAACTTATGAATAGAAATGAAATTGTAAGTCATAAATGGGAATTCATTTCTTTGAACCATTAAGAGTTATAATTTGAAATTGTAATTATCAAATGGAAACGACTAAGATGAGCAATCTTAATAAATCCAAACTTGAATTATAAAATAAGTTGAACTTAAGATAATTAAGTAAAATGATATTTGGAATTAAAAAGCAAGTATTTAATTTTAACCAGCGAGGGAACTAATGAGATAATAAATTTGTTAATGAAATTGAATTGTGAGTTAATAAAATTGGATTAACATAGTCATGGTTTGGATTGCGAATGAAATCCAAATAAGTAAAAATAAATTGGAAATAACCTGGTTATTAATAAAATAATTCCAGATGAATTGAGTATGGAAAATAAGAATCAAGTGAAAGATGGAAATAAAACTTTAAAGGGTTGGTTGAATGGAAAATAAACTTAAGTAATTGACTTAAGTAAATGTTGAATGGAAACTGAACTCAAACAGAGGAGTGGTTTAAATAAGTTGAGAAATAGTTATTGAATGAATTAACTTGGATTGTTTTCGAGCTAAATAAAATTCAATTTTTGGAAGTTGGAGATGAATTGAATTTAAGGAAAAAATTTTGAAATGAAGTAGTAAATTGAAGTTGGAATTCATATGAAATGGGAGTTCAATTTGAATATATACACTTCAGTGGTGAAGTAGTAAATAAATATAAGAAAATTTATATGAACTTAAGAATTGAAGAATGAAATTCTTAAGAAAATTGATATTGGAAATATACTTAGTAATTTTGAAATGGGAAAAAAATTATACTAAGTGAATAGTTGAATGAAGACTAAAACTGAAGTTGTGAAATAGGATAGTTGTAAATAAGGGGATAACAATAAAAAAAAAGGAATGTGAATAAAAGAGAATTGATATAACTGGTAATCAATTGGAATTTATACGTAAGATGTACGTATATTATTTTATTCGCATAGCTATTTGGTCCAGATGTCGAACACAGAATTTCGAGATAGTTTTATCGATCCGAATCAGGATTTTTCACTCGATTTTCACGGCGAACCTGGATATGGATTGTTGATTGATTCTGGATATTCTCTATCATAGTTTGTGGCTATGCAAGGAGAATGACGGTTTCTGATCAAGAAACCAGATCTGAGTCCACACTAGGAAGTCGGGTGGACGATACTAGTTCGGAAGTGAGATTGTGTGATCGATTGAGCGATCGAATGTGATATTGCGTACGGATGATATATGTGCATCGTACGGGCTTAAGTAAAGCAAATATTGAAAATTTGTAAAGGAAAGTATAAAATGACTTTGGGATTTGTGATTGAATATTATTGCTTAGTAGGATATACAGGTGTATAAAAGCAATGGATAATTGGGATTTTTGATTTTAGAAGATAAAATTTAATGGCCCGACAAAAGGTATGTATTTAAATTTCTATATGAAATTTAATTGGGTTTTGGATCCAGCCACTTGGCTTTTTGTTTTCTTTTGAGATTGGGAGGCCGTAGAGCCATTTTGTAGTAGTACCGAGCTAGCCGCGCAAAGGAGACGCTGGCGAAATTTTTCGAAAATTTAGGGAGTTAGAAAATTTTTGAGAAATTTTTGATAATTCAAAATTTTGAATTCAAATTTAAATTAGAATGGATAAGTAGGTGGTATGAGTTGAACTTATGAATAAGTTTGGGAAGTTAAAAGATGATTAGTGTATCATTAATAAAAGATTGTTATGGAAAGTTGTTAAAACTATTTGGATTGGGAAAAAGAACGGGTATCGAATCATTTCTCTTAACTGGTAATTTCGGGGACGAAATTCTTTTAAGGGGGGAGGAATGTGATGACCCGGAATTTTTGTATATTTGAAATATGAATATTTAATTTATTTTAAATATCCGAAGGTTAAATTTTAACTTTAATTTCAAATATACAGTATTTATTTGGATAATTAATTATTAAATTTAATTATCAGGATTGGGTAAAATATTGAATCTTGATTTTAAGCCTGTTAAAAATAGTTCAAAGGTTCAGAAAATTTATATTGTTAATACTGAAGATGATAGAACTTTTAAAATGGAATTTTAAAAGAGTTTTGTTCAGTCTTAAAAATATATCGTTGAAATTAAATTAAAAAAAAAATAGCCGTCCGAGGCACAGTCTCGGAATTCAGCGAAACCAGTTCCATTGGATCCGTAATATTGTATTATTATTGGATTTCAATTTTCGTAGTATTTGGAGTTGTCGTGTGATCATACGGAATGTAAACGCGCTGAAATTTAATCGGAAATTTAATATTTTAACTGGTCGATATTTCTTTCCATATCCAGACTACGAGCCTTCTGGATCACGCTGTTTGTCCACGCGTTGAAACATCTGTACACGCGTCTCCTTCTCCTTCCAGTTCAGAGTACTCAAATCCCTCGTTCCTTACTTGGAATCGTAGTTTCCCCCTTCCATCTTCATCTGTTCAAAATCGAGAAAATAAACTGGAGACTACTACCTCCCCAATTTCTTAACATAGTTCGAAAAAGAAAGAGAATGGGATCGAATTGAACGCGTTCTCTCCTCCAGTTCGAATCACGTCTCCCTCTTCTATATTCTCACAGCAAAACTTAGGAAAGAAAATCAACGCCTTCTAATTTATCATCGCTGCGAATTTGGCTATTCCATCAGCCATCGTTGGCTCGTCCTTGCTCCTACGTGATATTTTCTACTGCTGATTTGAGGACCTGGTAGGCGCGAAATTAGGCGGCGACGATAGGAGAAGCGGAGTCGAGTAGATGACACGGTGGCAGGATCGAAGTCACGTTCGTATGGACGAGGTCGAGATTGGGTTCTAGGAAGGATTCGCGAGAATCATCAACCTCGCGGCAAAGACAGGGTCGCTCGCGAGTGGAGCAGGCGGAGCTAGGGTTCGCGAGGTCTGGGGTTGTACGACTTGGGGCTGCGACGCAGTGGGATGATGCTCGGCGGCTGCGAGGAGGTCGACTTCAATGCCGACAGTGTGGGGTTGCAGGCGAACTGCATCGACTCGAGTGAAGGCAGTCACTGTGAAGGAATTCGAGGCTAGTGGCGGCAACTCGAGGCGATCAATCGATGGTCTCGATTCACGGCGGGATGGTCGAGCTGGGGTTGTGATGTTGTTTCGATCTGGGCTGTGAGGTATTCTATTCGTTTATCATATTAACTTGATTTAATAACAATAAAAATGTATTTGCAGGTTGAAAAAAATTATTAGATGAACAGTAGAATAAAAATTTAAGGATAGTTAGTTTGTTAAATATTATATATACGGAAAGATTTATATAGAGTTATATCAAAATAAGAATATTACTAGTAGTCTAAAACCATGGAAAATGTTGACTAATTTATTGACTGTGAAATTGATGGATTCGAATAATTCAAGTATTAATAAACTATATATTTATACAAGGTCTGAAATCAAGGAAAATCAAGTCGAGATTGGATTGGGATTGGTTTGCAAATAAAAGGTGAGTTAATCTCACTCAGTTGAATTTTATTTTAAATTTAAATGGTTAAATTTAAATAATTGATTGGATGATTGCATTGATTGAATATGCTATATTATATATATAGTAGTATATAGCAATATATACATATTGGCATATGTATATATTTGAGTTGTTGATATTCCCGCATTTATATAGCGGATGAGACCCTATGCGCCGCATAATAGCGGATGATTTTTATATAAATCCCATATACCGCGATATTCCACTTTGAAGTGGAATTGGTATTGTGCTAACATTTGTGGATGCAGGGAAACAGGTTGGAGGGATCCAACTGGATTCCTCAAATTTATTTAGTTTATTTGATATTCTGTTCTATGAATATTGATATCCTGTGATGATTTTATTGATGATTGAAATATTGGATGATATGGTTGGATTGAATATTTCAATAAAAGGAGTTATCAAAATATATTGAATTGGATTTTGAAAGAAATAAAAGAGTAAATTTTAAGTAAATAATTCAAGTGAATTGGAATAAGGGAATTTCGAAATAACAAGGGAAATATTAACTTTAAACTAAAGTGATATTAAATTTAAAGAATAAAGGATTTATTTTGAATGTAAGGATTAAATTTAATTAAAGGCTAAAGAAGGAATTTTGGAAGTTTAAAATTGGTATTTTCAGTTAAAAAGGGTTTTAACTCAAATAAAGGAATAAATCTAAAAGTTAATGTATTTTGAAATAAATGAAGTAGCAAAGGAAATTTATTTCAAAGTAAAGTAAAGTAAATTGGAAAATCAATTGGAAATTGATTTAGTTGTTTAAAATTGGAATTTTAAAAGAAAAGTGAGATTTTGGAGATATAAACTGGGTTTATAAAGTAAAATAAAATATCAGTGGATATTTGAATATAAATTCAAGGAGGGAATTTATAAAAAGATATGGTTGGGTTTAAAAATAAATGTTGAATTATTTTTAAAAAGATGGGAATGAGAAGTGTATTTCTCTGGATAGCCAAGTACGTTTTCAAGGTAGTTTTAAATATAAGTTAAAAGTTTTTAATATGTTTTAAAAAGCATGTTTTAGAAAATTGATTATTTTTAAATGTTAACTTTTTAAAGTAAGTATTTTCAAAAATCTATTATTGTAGTAATTATATAAAAGAGATTTGCTATTATGTTTTAAAAGAAGAAATTTAGTTTATATTATAAAGTGGTTTATTTAAAGTTTATATTTTTAATAAAGTATTAAAGTAGTTGATTTCAATAGTATAAGATATATTTAAAATAAAGTGTTTTTAAATTATTTTTAAATCTAAAAGTGTTTGTACTTGGTGTTTTAGAGGAAATAAATATTTGGAAATGTATTCCGTAAGCGGAAACTGTTTTGAAATTGTTTTCAAATGAGCTTTGAAAATTGGAAATATATCTTGGAAAGATATTTGGGCAAATAAATAATGTGGGAAATTATTTATTGTGTGATGGTTGCTTGTGGATGTAAATTGATAGTTAAATAACCGACTATCAATATTGGCCAAATGCGCTGATCGTTTCGAAGAGACCGGGATCGAGTTTCCATATACCGGGATTCTAGGTCTGGAGACTCGAATACCACTTCGATCCGGTTTGTACGTTTCGTGTAACGATTTCGGAGTCGAAGATGGAGCTGTGAAGTGCAAGGGCTAGTCGCTACTAATCCTGAGGATATTTCCAAAATGGATGTAGTAGGAATAGTGCCTTCGGTTCCGTTCAAACCCAGGACGGACTGGTATGGACGAATGCTTGCGAAACATCGTCAGCGGACGATGGGCATTCTAAGGGATATGTTCTGAAAAGGTATCGTTTAGCCTCGAACCTCATCAACCGGGAATGACTGAAAATCAGGAGTTATGCAGCAAGGCTTCGTGGGTAGCTTCCACTGGAGGGTAAGGTCATCCCTGTCTAGATGTCCCTTTTTATTTCGGCTTAGTGGTGCGGTTGCTGATCCCAACCGTGGGGTGATTTTATTCGGGATCATCCAGTAAGGGATGGTTCCGGCCTTGTGTTGCAGGGGAGCGGGCGTACTCCTCGGTACGGTAATCTAGGCCACGTACTGTGATAGGTGGTACCCCAGTGCCTAGTCATTCGTTGGAAATCCATTCTCCCTACGTGCCTGTACGGTTTTGATTGTGCCCAACTATTGTTGAAATGTGAGATGCAAGCATTTCAGCTAGATTCTATTTTACTTTCTGTAGACACTATTATAATATCAGAGGATTTTGATATAAAGTGTTTTAGCTATCGTAAGGTAAAAACCCGACATGTTTATTTGTGGCGTGGTCTTACGAGATGCTTTTGTTTTCAAAGGATTTTGAAACTTTAATAATCAATTTGGGTGTGATTTTCTCACGCTGGTTTTCCAGACTGACTCGGGTATTGTTTTATATGATGCTCGGGTCAGACCTAGTATTATAGATTACAGGAAATGATGCTATGGAGCTGGAGGGCGATACGTACTTCCGTATTTGAGTTATATATTCCGCTGTGTATTCAGATTGTGAGGACAAGTTATGATTACTGTCCAGTTGTATGATATTGATGTGATGTACTCTGATGATGTATTTGGATGATGTATATGTAAACAGATATAGATTTCTTTTTGTGTAAAGATCCGCTGATATATATTATATTTTATTCCGCTGCGTATGTGAGATTCTGTTGTTGTTTTCTATTTTTCTTCTTTTTCTACCTCTTCTTCTTAACCAAATGGTCCGGTTTTTCGTGTTAGAAAAACTCGGGTTGTTACAATATCTCAAATGCAGTGAAGTCTCCAGTACAATAGATGACTTCTCTGAGAAAATCAACTAGAAGAGCTGAAAGCTGAGGCGATAGTTGGATCTCCAAAGGAAGCTCCAAACTCCACAGGTGAGTCTCAAATGCTGTATCACTTGGTCTGACCCGAGCGTAAAGCAAAACACAAAACACTCGAGTCAGGATTATTATTCTTATATCAATAAATCCAACTCAAGTGAAATATCAACTGAAATACAAGTAACTTAAAGGATGTTTGGGATAACCATCCTCTAAGGATCTGCGGAACTATCTACAAGGTGGAAATATACATTATAACACCGTGGTCATTTCAATTTAATTTATACTTCAAAACCCAAATATCATTCCATTTCAAATATAACTATTTTCCAAGATAGTGTATATATTAATTAATTTATAAAGTAAAGTATTTATAATTTCCTCAAGTCTCGCAAATCGATTCACATCAACTTCAAATTCCAAATTCAAATTTATTCAAAGCTTAATTCATCAATTCAATTCAGTTCTAAATATACCATTTAAATTTTCAATATATTTCAAAGCTTTAATATTCAACATTTTCGAAGTTAAATTTAACAGTTTCATATAGCTCTTGATTTAACTTCATTATTATTTAATCAGGGAATATTCACTTAATAAATTCAATATCATTTAACTAGCCTTAAATTCATTTTTCCTAAATATTTCCTTAAATTTATTTAAATAAGAAATATTCATTAAATTTCTTAAATCAAACCCATGTTATAAATCATATCTTAAATCTCAATTTCAATAAGTTTCAAATCGGTTTAATTAAATAAAATTATCTTCCCAACCTTAACTTATTCAAATTATTACCAATATCTACTTTGAAATATAAATTTAAATACTTAACCATATTATATGTATTAAATCAATCTTAACTAAATTTAATATTATTATTAAATCTACATATATCATTACCATTTATATCGATCATATGGTTAAGTGATACAGATATTTATCATTTCAATCCGTAGTTTAAATATATACGGGTAGATATCATTTCAACCCGTAATCCCAATTTCAATTCAAATAAAAATCGCTTGGGTTTATCATTTCAACCCATAACGATTTTCTCCTGTTCTAAAGTCCGTTTGGGTATGTATCATTTCAACCCATAGTGAATTCTATACTAACAGGGAACTTGCAGAGTGATAACAAATAATATAAAATATAACAACAGGGATATATCATCAATAACAATATAATATAAACAACAGGATATGGTGTCATATCCCACATGTGAACAGTTATAGATAATAGCATATATACTAATTTAAATAACTACAACAGCATATTTCAATTGTCGTTTCAATTGAAATTGAATTTAATAAATATAAGAACATTAATCGTGAGTGATTGCTCACCTTTCGAGGCTAGAGAGATTTGACACTGAAGTTGAGTTACAAAAACCCAGGCACGAATTCAAAACAAATAAGGTTGGCACGAGTTTGACGAGCAAAGCTGATAACAGAAATCGATGGGAATGGATCAAATTAGCTCGATATAAAATTTGGGCGAGATGTATATTATATTATTATCCTCCTTAAACCCAATATTCAAATTATAGTACATATACATTTTATATAAGTCTTAATTTAAATATATTCATTGAAATCAAACATATAAAAAAAATCAATATATATATACACACACATATACATCTTAAAACCAAATTCACTATATTTTTAAGTATATACGTTATATTTGAAACATCAATATCTGAACTAAATGTACATAACCAAATTAACATCCAAGGATATACATAACTGTAAATAGTATAAATTTAAAGAAAAATCAAATAGTTTAACCAAATGCTGGAATGTTAGGGGTCTAAATGGTGATGTTAGAAGATTAGACCTCTTTAAACTTAGGAATAAATTTAATCCTACTATTATTGCTTTTCTTGAAAATAAGATGGGAGATCATAATATTAATCTTTTTGCTACTATGTTTGGTGATGATTGGGGATGGATAGACAATAACTCGGCATCTTCTAAAGGTCGTATACTTATCACTTGGCACAAATCCATATGGGACCTTTCTATTAAAGATAAATCTGAACTATTCATTACTGTTACTTGTACTAATGTGGGTGGCTTGAGCTTCATATGCACTTTTGTTTATGCTCATAATTGGGCTTCTCTTCGTAGACAGTTATGGTCCTATCTAATTCATACATCCAGGCATATTAATCATAACTGGATGGTCATGGGGGACTTTAATGCTGTTCTTAAAAAAATGAAAAAAGAGGTGGAAGTACCCTTAGATTATCCCAAACAGAGGAATTCAACAAATGTATTGTAGCAGCCGGCCTCTCTGAAGCAACCCACTTTGGCCTGAAATTTACTTGGTTTAGTGGTGAAGTCAAAAAAATTGCTTTCAGACTTGATAGAGTACTTATTAATGACAAAATCCTGTCCAATATCCCTAATTTGAAAATTTCTGTACTTCCTAGTTCAACCAGTGACCGCTCTCCTTTACATATTCAATTTAATCAACAAATTAACTTTACTAAAGGAAGGCCTTTCAGATATGGTAATCACTGGCACTTAATTGAAGGTTATGCTGATGTTGTTGATTTCAATTCTATCCCTAAAACTGATGGAAATGGTTGGTTTTCCATGGTCATGATGATAAAGGAGCTAAAGCATAGATTGAAAAATTGGAACAGAGAAAGAACAAAGACTCAGGACACTATAAGTCAATTACAACAGGAGTGTGAACAGATGCAGACTCTTCTTGATGCAGACCCACTTAATGATAGTCTACTTTATAATTATTTCTCTACTCAGGAGCAACTTAAAGAGGCCTTTCATTTACAAGCTATACAAGCAAAACAAATGGCTAAAGATAAATGGCTCACTCAAGGGGATGACTGTACCAAATTTAAAATGTCTTTTAGGAGGAACTGTAATGCTCTTATTAATTCTATGAATGATCATGGGGATTTAGCTACTGATATTTCTCAATTTGAACAGGGAGCCATTTCTTATTTCACTAATTTATATAATGGTGAGAATAAGATAACATTACCTCATATCACTTGCAGGGCACTTATAACTGATGTGGGCATGCAGATGCTGCAAGAGACTGTCACCGAGGAGGAAGTAAGAGCTGCTGTTTTCTCCATTCACACTGATTCTTCCCCAGGGCCTGATGGGTGGAACTCTAAGTTCTATCAACTCCATTGGCATCACCTGAAAAATCAACTATTAGAAGCTATTCAGGAATCTTTCAACACTGGTAAAATTCTTCATGAATTAAACCACACATTTATCACTCTTATTCCAAAGGTGGAAAGTCCTTCTAGGATTGAAGAATTTAGACCCATTGCATGTTGTAATGTGTTATATATGATTCTCAGTAAAGTGATATGTAATAGACTTGCAAAGGTTCTTCCTGATCTTATTTCTGAATGTCAATCTGCTTTCATTAAAGGAAGACACATATCTGAGAATTCTTTACTAGCTCATGAACTGATTAGAAAGTTCAATAAACCTGGAGCTGACAAGATGTGTTTAAAGATTGATTTACATAAGGCATATGACAAAATCAACAGACAATTTATCATTCATGTGTTACACTATATGGACTTTCCTACTTCCTTGATTAATCTTATTGAGGAATGCATCTCCACCCCCACATTTTCCATTATCATTAATGGTACTCCTAAAGGTTACATTACTAGTAATAGGGGCTTGAGACAAGGTGATCCCCTCTCCCCCTACTTATTTGCTGTTGCCATGGAATTTTTCTCACTTCAAATGGAATTAGCTTGCCATAACTCTTTGTTTCAGACTCTTTTTAAACATGACCCTATTGTCAATCATTTATTATATGTTGATGATTTGATTATTGCTGTTAGAGCTTCCTCAACTTCTGCTCAGTGTTTACTTCATATTTTTAATCAATTGCATCTATTTGTGGGTCTTGAGCTAAATACTGCTAAGTCCAAATGCTATTTTAGCAAATATTGCACTTCTAAAACAGCCATTTTGGACATTTTGCAAATTAAGGAAGGTCTGCTTCCTGTCAAGTATCTTGGGGTTCCTCTCTCAACTAATGTCATTACTGACCGTGAATGTGGTGAACTTGTTGGAAAGATTAGAGACAAACTTAATGGTTGGAGTTCTAAATTACTCTCTTTTGCTGGTAGAATTGAATTGGTGCATACAGTTATTACTGCTAAAGTTAGATTTTGGCTTCAAACATTTCACATTCCTGACAGCTCAATTGAGAAGATTACTTCAGCATGTGCTAACTTCATTTGGAGGGGGGGTTACATAAAGTCAGTTATGATATTCTTTCCAGACCTAAATCTGAAGGTGGTGTTGGGCTCGTCAACCTCAAAGACCTTAGGAGGACTTATCAAGTTAAACATGGATGGAAAATTCTAACCTCTAACACACTCTGGGCTAGGTGGATGAGGAGCAGATATTTAAAGGGGAGTTTCTGGACTATGCATGAGGATATTAACTCTTCTGGGGTTTGGAAATGCATTTTAAGGAGCAGGGATGTTTTGAAAACATGTATCTCAAGGAGAATTGCTAATGGTAGGGATACTTATCTTTGGAGGGACCCATGGATTAATGGACATTCACTTGCTGCCAAATATGGCTGGGGTATGATTTCATGCATTGGAGATTATGATGATCTAGTTGCTTCCATTATCCAACATGGTGATTGGATTCCTGACCAGAAAGGACTTCATGTAATTGCCGAGGATGTCAAGTTTGTTCCTATCTACTCCTCTGAACCTAATGATACTTGGACTTGGAACTACTCTAAAGATGGTATCTTTACTACCAATAGTGCTTGGGAAGCTCTACGTACTAAGCATATTAACAGATTTTGGGCAGCTCCTATCTGGTCCCGATCAAAAAACCCTAAGATGGCATTCAAGACTTTCAAAGCCATTAATTTAAGACTTCCTACGGCTGATAGACTTGCTAGATGGGGTATGGAGGTCAATCTCGATTGTAAGTTATGTAATTCCCACCCAGAATCACACAATCATCTATTTTTTGAATGTGAATACTCTACTCGTGTGTTAAGTCATGTTAAGAGTAAAAATCAAGACATGCATGCAATTACTACCCTTGAAGATGAATTACTGTACCTGAATTCCCGCAAGAAAGAAGACTTGCTGACCCAACTGCAGCTTATTTGCCTCACCACAATAGTTTTCCATCTCTGGAAAGAGAGGAATCGAAGAGTCTTCAAGAAAACTGAAAAGAATCATCACCAAATTCAGATCGCTATTGAACAAGATGTCAGGATCCTAGTGAAAAGAATTAAAAGCAAGATCTTTACCTGTGTGTCAGAACTGGAGAGCAGTATCCTTCGAGATTGGAAAGTGGATCCGCCATGACTTTTAGCTTCAGTGCTTTCTAGTAGGAGCTAATACTTTTGCTTTTTGCTGTGATGTTTTATTATTCCAGTTTGGCTTCGTGTTTCTGTCTTATTCATCTTATCTTGTTTTGTATGAGACTTTGTGAGTTTTTGTATTGGTCTCTGTGAGACATCAATAAAATTTACCATTCTTCAAAAAAAAAATATATATATTTATGACTCAATGTATTTAAACATGCTATATAGATGCGGGAACTATAAAATATGAAACTACAATTATATGCACACACGCATGCTACAACATATGCAGACGACCATAGGCAGACGAAATATATGCTCATACAACCAAAACATATGCAGACTTCCTTTACAAATGAATATACTGTAACACTATTTCATTAAAATGCACAACAGTTCTTTACTTGAAAATTAAATATATATACCCGTATTTGTGAAGAAAAAAAAAACCCATCTGTTTAATAATACAAAGCAGGTAATATAAACCTATCTATACAAGTGAACAAGCATTTGCCAAAATCAACTATACTTATATTATATTTGACTCCTTTCAAAATGTTATATATATGTTTCGTTTTATTTTATAGTAGAGGGGAAATTTTGCAACTCCAAAGCACATATATATCAACAAGTATATGCAGACTCACTATTATCTAATAAATGTATATTGTATATATATCTAAACTATGACAACATGCAGATCACAAACTTGCACAACAACCAAATATAAAGATGACATCATATCTATGCTTATAATTATGTAAACAGCAGCAAATTTGGACAAGCTGAACTTCACTTTATACAAACCATTATAATTATATAAACTAAACTCAACAGATCCATATAAACTAATATATATATACATAAATCTTATAAAGCTTTAAATAAAAATTTCTCTATAAACAATAACTGTAAACATAAAATTATAATCAAAACTAATCTTTGAAATATTTAAAATTGTAAATAGCAACTGTGAATAAACAAACTATAAACAATAACTTGTAAAAACTGTAAACACTGTGTATAACTTTGCATTGTAACTATCAAATCAATTTATAACAATGGATATGCAACTGTATATGTGATAATATATAAACTAAACACATAACTTAATATATATACATACTAACGTAGGTAAGATAATAGATATAAAAGTATACTCACGCCATAACATAAGATACGTATATATATATATATATATATTCAAACATGATTTCACATACCATCAGGCGAGAGGTGGACCGAGATAAGCAAGAGGTGGAGCCGAGGGCAAAGACGTAGGCCAGAGGAAGGGGCGAAGGCTCGGCAGTTGTAGGGTGGCACGAGGTGGTGCTCAGCCAGCTTGGTGAATGAAGGCGAGATCGGTGGGATCAGGTGGTGACTGAACTCGACGAGTGGCGCAGGGATCTCGGCGGTTGAAGGAAGGAGGAGGAGGCCATGATGGTCGGTGGGACCTGGCCGATGTGGGGTTGCAATTTGAGGTGAGGTCCGTGGGAGAAAGAAAGTGGAGTGCTTTGGGTTGTAACAGAAAAATGCAAAATTTCGAGCAAAATGAAATGGATCTATGAAGGGAAGAAATATATACGAAAGTGGATAAGTTACAGAGAAGAAAGTATAATGAAAGAAAAGAAACGTACCCAATAAAATGAAAAGCAGAGTGGTAGATAAGAATAAATATAAAGTGATATGAATAGCAACGGTCCCTTCAGATTGAGCTGAATAATTAAAGCAATAAATATTTGAGTGTGCAGCAAGTTTCAACATTTGAAACCGAAGGAAAGCTAACGGTCACCGTTAAAGGTGTCGTTACAACATACCGTTTATTGCTTCCATCGAGTACCAGATCTCAAAATACAGAAATAAATATACCGTAGAGATCAGCACGATGAGACAATCAAAACATATACAGATATTGGTGGCACGATCATCCGATCAAAATGTCGATATGGACACTCATATACGTTGCTATTCCGTACGGAAAAATCCAAACGGAGCTAGAAACTTCCGAAATTTGCGAAACGAATTACGCAGTCTTATTCAGAGTGCTCTAAATAAATTTTTTTCTTTTGACATATTTAGGTTTCGGAAAACTTTTAAATTCAACTGTTATTAACTGATTTAAATTTAAATAAAACTTCACAATAAAATAAACTTCAATATTATCAGATGAAAATTTACCAGTTGCTATGTTTAAATAGACGTATTCCAAATAATAAATTTTTATTTTCAAATTTTATTGTTTAAAATTTCATAAAATTTCAATTAATTAAATAAATAAAAGATCACAAAAAATTTGGGTCGTTACATAAACAACTACGATAAGGTATGAAAAGATAGATCTAATTAGAGGATGATGAGGATGATGAAAGATTAAACTTCTTGCTGACTTTTGAGAAGAACTTGTTCATCTTAGAAGACATTTTATCCAACTTTTTACTAACGGATCTCTTAAGTGTCCATTGATTTTCCACAATTATCTTTTGGTTTTGGATAATCATCTTGTTGGTTGGTTTGTAGGTGTAATCAATACTTTCAAGAGATGTTTCACCTTCCTCTTCTTCTTCTTGAATATCCATTTCATCCTCTTTTTCTTCTTCTTCTTCTTCTTCTTCTTCTTCTTCTTCTTCTCCTCCTTCTTCCATTTCTTCGTGAGCTAAACGCTCTTCCTTTTCCACAAGGGATTCATAAGGTTGAAAGATGTATGGAATTTTCATAAGTGAGATATTGGAATGATTGAAAACTTTTCTAGAAATGAATTCCTCTCCTCTAAAATTCACTCCAAAATAGTTGAAAATTCTAGTAAGGTAAATTCCATGATATAAAATCTTTTCTCCCATTTCCAAGTTTTTAGGCCGAAATTCATCCAAAATAACTTGAGCCCAATTAATATCATAGTTTCCAAAAAGAGCGAAAAGAGCTTTACAAACTTTTGAAGTAGGATTATTAAAACTTCCCGATCTCGTGGTCAAAGTGTGTTGCAAAAGAAGGCTCACAATTTTTGCTTTTGGACGAAAATTGCGGTTTATAAAATCAAAGTTTTCGTCACTTTAAAAAATATGGTGGAAAGTCTCACGATCACTTTCATTAAAATTGAAATTTGAAAGATCCATACCCGTACACTTACAATTTAGAATCGCTCCCAAAACATCACAACTTAAAACAATTTGAGTGCCTTTTACACTACTCCAAATTTCATCATCGTTTCCTTGATAAAAGCCACGATTAAGATTTGCATAAAATATTTTCACAAGATTTGGGTAGCATACAAAATCATTTTGAGAATCGTCAACAAGACTTAAAATGTTGTTGCTAAGACAAAGAGAATCGATTTCATAAGAAGCGAAATCGCCGAAAATTGCAAACTTTCCGGGATGAACTTTTCCATAATTAGCATAGCCAATATAGGCTTTGATTGCTTCCGGATCATAAAAGAGGTGTTTATTAAGGTTTTGGAGAGTCTCATAGTTGATGGAGTACTTGAGGAGGCCATTGATGTAGAGAGGAGAGAGCTTGAGTTATGAAGAATTAGTTTGAATTTGAAAAGTTAAGTGAAAAGATGAGATAAATGATAGTAAATAAATAGAAATTAAATGGACAGTTTCTCTGGTCAAAAAGTGTTCTTTCAGAGTCTCGAATGGTGTGAAAGAGTGAAGGAAAATACAAGTATTTGAATTCAAAATTTGAATTTCAAATTTTCTGTACCATGTCGACAGGTAGAGATGGACCCATGTCGAGAGGTATTCATAAATTTTGATGACTAGATACTTTTATATAATGTAATATTTATATATATATATATCTATTATTTTAATGTCTATATAATATCTGGAATATTACTAAGACTCATAAAATATTATAATATTATTAAAAATAAAAATAAAAATAAAATAATAATAATAAATATAATAAAAAAATAAAAAAATAAAAATTCAAACAACACATCAATTCAAAAACAACCAATCAATTAATCAATTCAAGCATGCAATTTCAGCCAATGTATTGTAAACGTGTACCTTTTTCAGAGTCCGTGTCTTTGGTATCGACTAAATCGAGAATTGCTGTGAAACACAGATTTGAATTATCTTTCTTCTATTCATCTTCGCTGGAGGATGAGTCAGAGTCATCTAGAGTAGCAGTGAATGCACGTTTCCGTTTCTTTGCAGAATCATTGTTTTTAAGAGGGTTTTGCTTATCTGGATGCAGACAGTTTCTTTTAATATGACCTGGTTCGTCACAATTGAAGCATTTGATAAAGTTTGGTACTGTAGTCTGATTACCGGAATTCTTAAAGTTGTTTCTCTTGGATCTATTCAATTTTCTGTACTTCAGGAATTTCCGAAAATTCCTGGCCATAAATGTTATCTCTTCATCATTATCACTGTTTGAGTCTGATCCGTCGATTGATGCATTGAATGCCATTGATTTCTTTTCAGATGCTTTGCTTTCTCTTCTCCCGATCATTTGAACTTCAAACGACATTAGATTTCCAATCAATTCTTCTATCTTTAAAGTACTGATGTCATTTGTCTCTTCAATTGGAAGTGTCTTTTGATCCCATTCTGGAGTGAGAGAATTTAAAATTTTTCTGACTTGATCTTCTTCCGAAAATTCCTTTCCCAAAGATATTAAAGAATGCACGATATCTTGAAATCGACTATACACAACACTAGAACTGTAATTTTGTGACGGTTATAACCGTTGGTAATCAAATTCCCAAAGGTTATAACCGTTGGTAGCAGGTATGTTACAATTTTTTTTACATATTTTATAACTATTATAACCGTTGGGAATTGTGGTCATTCCCAACGGTTATAACCGTTGGGAAAAACCATAATTCCTAACGGTTATATCCGTTGGGAATTCTGGTAATTCCCAACAATTATAACCGTTGGGAATTACGGTTTTTCCCAACGGTTATAACCGTTGGGGATTTTGGTCATTCCCAACGGTTATAACCGTTGGGAGTTACTTCACATTCCCAACAGTTATAACCGTTGGGAATATTTTAATTCCAACGGTTATAACCGTTAGGAATTCCTTGCATAAGTAAATAGCAAAATTACCAACACTTATAAGTGTTACAAATTTGGTATAGTAGAACCATATCTTATTCAGCATCTAATAGTATTTCATTCAACCATATCCCATTCCGGATCTTATAATATAATCACATATTATTTCATTCAACTATACAAATTCAAATTTATAACATAACAGTAATGCCAAATGTAACAGTACGGCATAAGTTTGTACTATTATTATCCCACTAATAGCAAGAGAAACAAAATAGGAAAAACATCAAGGCAAAGCGGGAATAAGAAAGAAGAAGAAAAGTTTACAAGTATAACATATTTAGTGGAGTGCACTGATTTCCATGAAGCTTTCATTCATCTCTTACGGGCAGCAAGAGCAGCAATGCCGCCAACCAAAAGCCCAACAGCAGTTGCTGCTATTCCAATGCCAATAGCACCATCTGCACAGAATCAAAGAAGATTATGAAATAATAATTTGAATACGAGAATAACACATGACCATAGTTAGTACAAATACATACACCTTTTGTAATTTTATCCTCAACCACTTTCTTTAGAGAGATGGCCTGCCTAAAATCTGGTGCTATCTGTTATAACATTCAAAAAGCACAGGGATATTAGAAAAATCATGCTTAAATGTACCTGAGATATATGTTACGTTATACCCAAACTAATCAAGACTCATGGAGGTATGGATCTGAATCAAAATTTCTTGCTACATAATAAAAATAAAATAGAAAGTTATATTGTGATAATACCTATAAACATCTTTCCAACTTTTAGTAGCTTCGATGCCCTTCCTGTTTTTCCAGAAAGTTCCGATTTAAGGGCGTAACGTTTAACGTTGGTTGAGTTAAGAGATTCGAAACTTTGGTTTTTCTTGATGGCTTCTTCGATCCTGGAAGCTAACATGTCATCTTTCTTCGTAACAAGGTTTGTAACTTTACCTGCAGTGGAGGAAAAATAAAATTTTCATTTAAAAATCTTTACCGGAGATCAATATTATAATCTAAAATTTGATACTTATCGAAAATTAAACAACTGGATAATCGATTTAAACAAAATCATGAAATGTATTCGTGACAAATATATTCTATGAGGATACGGTTCAATGATTACGTAACTTCATGTATTCATGCGTAAAACTCCTGCCTGAGCAAATTTACGCTGGATTACTACTCAGACAGTCAGACTAGTTAAAAAAAATCACAATACTACAGCCTCATATAAATATATAGTGAATACTTGATCGGGAATATAATTTTTGTTACATAGAAGAAACATGGGTGGCTACCTGCAAGCTTTGAAATTGAACTATTGTTAACTAAACTCAGTTGACTAATGATACTTTGTGATATGTTAGTTACAATGGACTCGTTGACAGTGTACTTAGCTTACTCATAAACTTATAAACTCCTATTTAATTCACATATAAACTCAAGCTAGTTAAGTCTTTATAATAATTGTAGTACTTAGCTCACACATAAACTCAATTTAGAGGAAAAACAAAAGTTCAAAATAATTGGTCAAGCTGCTACTCATTTGCCAAATCATAGTAGCACCAGAAGAAGTAATCTCAATATGCAATGGTTTTCCAAACAATATTTAACTCATTCGAACTCAGGCGGACTTGGGCAGAACCAGCAAATGCATGTAAATATGCATAAGCATCGTGCACATAAAATCTTTTGTCGGTACATGCGCATCTTGTACAATTGAAGTGTTGAAGTATCCATCTTAAGTTGAGTCTACTCCAGCACAGTATGCAAACTAAAATCTAAATTATATGTCAATTGAATGATATATACATATAACATATTATTATATTAAGTTTAAGCATACAAATAAACTACGCTTCAGAAGTAAACTATATACATATCTGAAATAGACTCATTAGTATTCATTTTAAATAACTGAAACTGATTTGTGAGCATGGAAATTTTGGTATGTTTAACTTTGCTTGTTCCTTCGTGAGTTACTTGCAAAGTTTTCCAGATTTCATATGCAGACTTACAAACTAACACTATACTAAATTCATTTCTTTCAAGTGAACAAAACAGAATCTTCATTGCTTTAGAATTATTTTGTGCAACAGTCTATTGCTTAGTGGTCCACTGTGCAAAATTAGTTGTGGGTTCAGAATATTCAGTTTGTGTGATATTCCAAGTATCTAATCCTACAGATTGTAAATATATTTTCATCCTACATGCCCAATATGCATAGTTACTGCCATTAAAAAGTGGTGGTCTGGCAGTAGACTGACCTTCTACAAATGAACTAGTGTTGGTGGTAATAGCAGTACTAGTGTTAGTAGCCATTTTGAAAATTTTCAAAATTCAGATAATGAAACTTTTGAAAACAAAGCTCCGATACCAAATGTGAGGAATTCGGATTATGGATCTTAAGGCTAGAATTAACACTATGGGGGGGTGAATAATGTTTTAAGAAATTTGTTAATCTTTTTGAGTTTATCTTAATTTGTTAACAATGTATACACTAATCAGACACATATATGAACACAGAATCAAACACAGATGCAAATATAAAGTAAAAGCAGTAAAGGAAAGAACACACTGAATTTTATACTAGTTCGTAGTTACCCTACATCCAATCCCGCACAACTAAGTACGGATTTCCTTTCAAAAGCAATTCAACAATTACAACCCTCGGTTTCAAGGCTATGAGGTATACCCTCCAGAATCACAATCCTCTGGTTAGAGATACTTGATTTCCGGGGCAACAAGTTCACCCAATTGATTTCTAGGGCTACAATCACACCTTCTCTCGCTCAATTGATTACAAAAAGTCTATAACTTAGATTAGCACTTGGATCTTGTAGAGATAGTGGAGAGAATCAAAACCAGAAATTATCTAGTTAGATTCGATATTGATTTCGGCAGAGTAATGGTGTAATTTGTAAATAAGAAAGTGGAGAAGAAGAAGAGAAGTTAAATCAGAGAAAAAGTGATTAAAATTCGTTGAAAACACCCATTATTTATAGTAGATCAATAGCCATGTCCATTGGTGAAGGGATGTGGCGAATAAACACTTCTTTTAAAAAACAATTTAACTGTCACCATGTCGACATGGGTACATGTGACCATGTCGACATGCCCTTGTATTTTTTGGTGATTTGTTTTTCTTTGAAAATAATTTCTATATTGTATTATACTTATATTTAAACTTTAAAATATACTTATATATAGTTATAATACATAAATAGCTATAGAGAACAATATTAAAATATATATAATAATTTTCTATACTTTTATATTTAAATCTTAAGTATAAATATATAAAACAGCTAAATATATTAATATCAGAATTATAGTTTAAAAAATTAGGATAATAATTTAAAATCAAAGATATTTAAAACTAAGGATATCTTTTAGGCTAAAATATATTGAAAAACCAGGACAGATGATTTCGGTTTTTAAACAGGAATATTTAAAATCATTTTGAAAAACAAGCTATATATATTTTGAAATAAAAGTAAGTGGATACAAAAAGATGTTCCACTAGATTTTTCGTAGGTTCTATCCTACTTAGGGTTCCATCCCTTTAACGAGCACGAAGTGGATTCCATTCCACGAATAAAATAGATTTTAAGATGTCAGTGCCTTTCTATGAGTTTTAACAATATTCCTAACTATATAACTTATCTTGGAAACTTGAACTCTTGAAATTCTTGATACTCATGAGTCTTGAATCTTGATATCTTTAATCTTTGATCTTGAATCATTATACTATACAGTTCTTTATTCTTTAGTACCTGCAAACATATCTTTATATATCTACACAATAATGTTAGTATTATATATTTTATAATCTAATTCTAAGTAAGGTTTTTGTCATCAAAACCAACTCCTCAGGGACTAACATCTATGACTAATATACTTTGTTTGTCACCTTCGTCTTGTCTCTATCATATATATCTCTTCTTGTATCTCCATATACATTTTGAACGTATTTGATTATCTCTTTTTGATGCTCATGTACCTGCAAATTAGCTTAGAGATCCTTTGACATAATTGTATAGTTGTTGTCATTAAAATCCAACAATTGAGGTTCTAACATTCTCCCCCTTTTTTATGATGACAACTATACAATTTTTTATAAAAATATTCATTCTATATAAAAAATAATATAAATATGTTTAAAGCTCCCCCTAAATATAACATCTCCCCCTAAGTATAATATCTCCCTCTATTAATATGCATATGAATTTCTCCCCCTTTGTCATTATAAAAAAGAATGAGGGAATATAATAAATTATTTAAAATATCTTGTAAATAACGAGATAAACTCATTATTAATTATGAAGGAAAAATAAAATAGATTTTACCATATTTGCTGAAGTCCATATTTCAGTGTAAGCACGTAATTTTATTAAGCGTATGGAACATTGTTTAAAATTCCAAAATCTATCCTTTTCCTTTTGTTTCTCCGAGTACCTACAAAAAATAATAATCATTTTCGGTACCCACTTATTATGTTAGGGTCCGGGGGGTTAGGTCTTAGGAAATCATACCCATTTGGGTGTGGTTGATCCTTTATAAATATAATTTTCATTATTAACTACCATATCAAAAAAATCATCAATGTATTTTTCTCTATTTTTCCAATTAATAGGAACCCAAATACTTAGATAATTTTTATTCATATTTTTGGTCAATGATTTTGTACTTTTAGGGAAATTATAAACATTATTGGTCATAGCAGTATTTTAATTTCTATAAAAAATTGGATTTAAACTTTACTCGAAATTTAGTACTAGCACTAACATTTTTACTATACATGAAAGCATATATAGTGCTATTTCTACGATCAATTTTATTATATCCTAAACCACTTTTATCATGTAACGGTCTAGAACTGGATAAAATCATGTTTAAATCATTTTGACCTTTATTAAATTTTGTGACTTCAGTGTTAAGTTTATCAAATTTTGCTTTAAAGTCACAATTATTATTTTCAAAAGAAATATTACTGTTTTTCAAAATATCAATTTGCTTGTTTAATTCAAAATTCTCTCTTTTTATCGTACAGTTCTCATTTTCGAGAAGAAAAATTCGAGATTTTGAATTATCTAAAGATGATTGTAATAAATCATTTTTATTAATATCTTCTAACTTAGTTTTGAGACTAGATTTTTCTAACTCTAGTACTTTAGTGTTAGATTTTAAATAATTAATTTCTACTCATAAATCATCATTTTTATTCTTTTGAATTTCTAATTCCTGAGTGATCATAGATAGTTGAGATGTTAAATTAGAATTAGATTCTTGAGATATTTCAAGTTTTTCTTCTTGGATTTTCTTTTCATCTCTTAGCGTACTAATTTCTAATTCAGATCTATTTAATTTTCCTTGTAACTCTTTTTTTGCTTTTTAGTTTGTTTTACAAATTCCACTAGTTCTGAATTAATTTCAACCAAATCTTCAAAACTTAGTTCACTTACATCATCACTTGTAGCCATGAAGAATTTGCTTGTTTGCTCCTTTGATTCTTCTTTATTGTTCTTCCTCTTCCTATTGCCTTGACTAGATCTCTTTATAGCCATTTATTCTAGGATGTTGTTACGATTTCTAGAATCCCAAGCTCTGATACCAAATGAAAGTGACTATAGGATCGAGTAATATGGAATAGTATAAAAGCAGTGCGGAATAATAGAACAATTGGCAGATAATAGTAAATAATAAACGAGCACACCAAGAATTTTTATACTGGTTCGAACTTCCCGTTCTACGCCCAGTCCCAGACTCCTTCTGGAATTTCACTAAACAACAACCCTCACTTAACCCGGAGGAACAGGTCTATACAACCCCTGAGCAGCCGAACAGGGACCTGAGCAACCGAATAGGATTTCACGCCTCAACAGCAGAAGAGGGCGTCACTTTGCCCGAGCAGCAGAATGGGACTTTTACAAAACAATATTTCTTGACACTATGTGTTCTTGAGTAACACGAATTTGTCAATTATAGTACACCCTTCCTATAATCATCTCCTTTATGATATATATATATATATATATATATATATATATATATATATGAATGCGTGAAGAATAAGGAAGTAAGAAAGTGAATTTGAATGATGTTGAAAGCATAAGTGTATTAGAATCAAGAATTTTGAGAGTAGAATAATAATCAATTGAATTGTTGTTGGAAACTTGATTCTAATGTGTTTATATAGATTATAAATAGGTGCATATGTTCGTGAAGAGTTATCATGAAGAGATATGGTCATATCTATTGAAATGAAGAACACATCTCTTCATGAATGGAAGTGCCTATTTGAAAAAAATAGCCGTTATAGATATTTAGACTTCTGAATTTAATAATTCAGACTTTTGAAATTGCACGGGCTCAAACCAGAAAGAAAATAGGCTAAATACAACCATTTTCAGATGTCTGAAATTACCAAGTCAGACGTCTGAATATTGTACTAACAATATTCATTTTTCCAGATTCAGACGTCTGATTTGGTACATTCAGACGTCTGAATGTAACTAAAAAATACCATAGCTCAAATGGTTAGAGCACTTGCCTTCTGAACTAGTGACTCGAGTTCGAATCCCGTTCCATGCAATTTTTGAAAACTTGATTTTCATTTAAAATATGAATGTATATGTGTGTATATCATTTTGAGAAGATTTTAACATTTGTAAACTCTAGACACGACACTCTATGACTAATAATACTTTGTTTGTCACCTTCGTCTTGTCTTTATCATATATATTTCTTCTTGTATCTCCATATACATTTTGAACGTATTTGATTATCTCTTTTTGATGCTCATGTACCTGCAAATTAGCTTAGAGAATCTTTGACATAATTGTATAGTTGTTGTCATTAAAATACAACAATTAAGGTTCTAACAGTTACAAGTTTTTTCACTTGACTTCTTATCAGGGCCCGACATCTGACTTTTGGCTAACTACTTTAGCTTACTAGTTTTTGATGTTATACATTCGAGATAGAGACTCCTTGATGTATACATATTCTTTTGTCTAGCACTTGTACCTATTCTTTTGTGATGTAGTGGATCTTGTATGACCACTACTTTGATGTACACTTCTATGTGTTATATTCATATTTGTTTCCGCCTTGTGATATGAATATTTGTGATGGATTTGTGTTATGCTTATTTCTATATTTGTTTCCGAAGGCCACATAGCCACTGTGTAGTAGCTTTGAGTTTGCATTTGATACGTCGGATTTCCTCTTGAATGAAATGCATGTCATACTATCCGACGTATCGGTACTCACACAAAGCAATTACACAGATGGTCGCTCCTCAACAGCCTTATTCTTCACGCTAGTCGACGGCATTACCCCGTAGTTTCCTTGGCTAGTGTGAGTATAGAGGTGGGGCGTCACACGATCTTTACAACTTGTTTGAGTATAAACATCGATATGTTTGGAGTTGATTAGGATTTTGGTATTTTCATTTGGGCTTTGGGTTGTGTTCTAGCCCACTAACCCAACAAGGTAACCCAACTCCTCTACCAAATACCCTAACTCTTCTACTCTTCATTCATTCCACTCCTCATTTCCTAACACTCGAGCTAAAGAGAAAAATCGGGGAAAAGAGGGGAAATTAAAATTCCTAAGCCCTAGATTCTTAGGAAATTCAAATTCAAGTTCTAAAATCAAAGAGAAGCTTAGGTAAGCATCCTCTTCATCTTCTCCATCTCAATCTCTCTCCAATTTTCAAAAATTCCTATAACCTAACTTAGGAAATTATTTGATAATAGATTGAAGATTCTAGAGGTGTTGTTGAAGAGAAATCAATCTTAGCTTGTTTTAGAGCTTCTCATTTCAATATTTGGGTTTAAAGGTTAGTTTTTGAACTCACATCTCTGTCTATACCTTTGATAGTTGTTAGGTATAAATTCCTAACATCTATTTCATGTTCATTTGCTTTTGATTTGAATTGGTTTGGTGAATATTCTAAATTTAGGTATTTTAAAGTCAAAATCTATGAAAATCCTACTAGGGATGTTTGGACATGTTATTTGGAGTGTACTGAAGAGGCTATAGGGTTGGGTTGTCGCTTGGCATAAATCCCTAGCCACCATTGCTCGTTTGATCGCTTCCGAGTTGAATTGGCCATCAATAGCCTAGGCAAATTTTGCCCTGAGCTTCAGCTCAAATGTTTGGTGAAATGCTCAAACGTTTGAGGCAAAGGGATAAACGTTCCAGACCTTAAGCTCAGACATCTGAGTGACCTTGAAAAATTCCAGACCTTTAGCTCCGACGTCAGAGGAGAACTACCAGACGTCTAGTGCTGTTGAATTCAGCCAATTTGCCTGTTTTGAGTGGATTTCCAAGTTTTATCGATTTTTGTTGATCTGGTTGGTTGTTGTCATTTATTATCGACTTTGATGACTTCTTCTCTGGATTTTTGGGAATATCCATTTGATGGACTTGTTATCGATTTCTATGGTTTTGATTCACGTCATCGTATGTGAATTTTTGGTGATAGATTGTTTTTACAATCGTTTCTGTGATTTTTCACTTTAAAATATGAAGGTTTCTATACTAGTCATAAATACTCAAACTCTTTCACAAAAATGCTTTCAACACTACTTTTAAATACAAAGCTCGTTTTTAAAACCGTTTTCCAATCTACTAGTATATACAAACCTTTTCCTCATTCGTATGAGAAATCCAATTAAACGACTTAGCAAAACAAGTGGTATGACACGCTTGCGTTTACTTCGTCGGTTAATTCTTAGACTTGTTCGATTGAAATCTTGTGACAATTTTCGAGTGGAAATCTTCAATTTGTTCATAAATATTTAAGTTAAGCCAATGGTTATGGAACATGAAGCTAAACTCATCTATTTACTAGCTTGGTGTAATTTACACTTTTATTGATCTATAACGATCATTTTATGGTTTAGACTAGCGATATGCGATGTCCCTTTGTCCGTGTAGGGGACAGTACCCCGTTATGTTGAGCTTCATCTCATTTTTATAGGCTAGCGACCTACGGGTTTAAGGAGTTTGGTCCATCGGGCGTACTGTTGTACTACGCCGTTGTTCCGGCTTATTTGAATTTCAGGTTCCTCGGGCGTACCGTTGTACTACGTCGTTGCACTGGCTCTATGGGTTAGCGACCCATGGGATAGTGTTCCGTTCATGATACACGTGGTGGTGAGTTTTCATGCTCCCATTTATGATAGGCCTCCCCCTTTTGTGTTTTCTAGATTTCTAATTATTGATTTCTAGAATTAGTGTTTCACTAATTTTTGCGATTTGCATTAATAAGCTTTATCAATATTTGAGGTTTGGTGAATAAAAATAAAGAATATGACTTTCTTTTTAGTGTATGAGAAAATTTGAGATATTTTAATTATTATGGTTATCATATATATTTGTCATATCTCTTATCTTATCTCATCTTATCTGATATTTATAGCTAGACTGATCCGTTTATTATTTTTCTTCTTAAATAATACTCGGGTCAGACTGAGGTGTTTTAGGTGCTTCCACTTGACTTCTTATCAGGGATCTTCATCTGACTTTTAGCTAACTACTTTAGCTTAGTAGTGTTTTTTTAATACATTTGAGATAGAGACTCCTTGATGTATACATATTCTTTTGTCTAGCACTTGTACCTATTCTTTTGTGATGTAGTGGATCTTGTACGACCACTACTTTGATGTACACTTCTATGTGTTATATTCGTATCTGTTTCCATCTTTGTGATATGAATATCTGTGACTGATTTATGTTATGCTTATTTTATATTTGTTTCCGAAGGCCATATAGCCACTATATGGTAGCTTTGAGTTTGTATTTGATATGTCAGATTTCCTCTTGAAATGAATTGCATGAAATACTATGTGACATATCGGTACTCGCACAAAGCAATTACACATATGGTCGCTCCTCAACAGCCTTATTCTTCGTACTAATTGACGGCATTACCCAATAGTGTCCTTGGTTAGTGTGAGTATAGAGGTGGGGAGTCACACCCACCCACTTACCTAAATCTACAATTAAAAGCTAATGGACAACTAAGTGGAGGTTAAAGCTTCATGCACATTTAATGAGGGATTAATTATTGGCTAATGGTTACTTGGTGGCCACACTTCCTAAAGGGCATTTTGGGAAGGTCCCTAAAAAATGGAATTAGGGTTTTATGCATGTTTAAATAGCCCTCTTATGTACATGTAAACATCTTCTACCCTTTTCACATTAGTTAGGAAATCCAGTTTGAGTGAAGTCTTGTCCCAATCCACGCCCGTTAAATACAAAGATCCTGGCTGCCCTACGATTTTGTGTAAAATTGGAGACAAGACGATTAACAAATGTTTGAAAGACTTAGGCGCGAGTGTCAACTTGATTCCATACTCTGTGTACGAACAATTAGGCTTAGGTGAGCTCAAACCCAAAAAAGTCATGCTTCAATTTGTCGATCGCTCGATTAAGAAGCCCGTGGGAGAAATCGAGGACGTGCTTATTCGAGTAGGGCAATTCATATTCCCCGTTGATTTTATCATTCTTGAAACACAACCCGTGTCAAATCCCGCGAGTCAAATTCCATTGATTTCACACAGACCATTCTTAGCAACCTCAAATGCCTTAATCAATTGTCGTAACGGATCGATGAAAATCTCTTTTGGAAACATGACTTTGGATCTCAACATTTTCGACCTTGAAAGCCAATCGAACGAACCTCGTGACCAAACGTTGGAAGTTAGTGCCATTAATGATAACTTTGAAAACGAGACACTTGACCTTAACGACGAACGCGAAGCAGAGTACGAAAAATTATTTCATGAAATTCCCAATGAAATTGAATATACTCTTCCCTTTGAATCGCTTCCAGTTGAGTCCGAATCTCAACCTAATTCTTCGATCAAGAAACTCCCAAAGTTAGACCTCAAACCACTTCCCGATCACCTTAATTATGAATACTTAAGTGAAAACGAAAATTGCCCTGTCATAATTTCTAACGATCTTTCCCTTGATCAAGAAGCTTCTCTTCTCTCTATTCTTTCGAAAAACAAGGAAGCGATTGGATGGTCGATTACCGATATTAAGGGAATTAGTCCCGCTCTTGTTCAACACCGCATCTATTTAATCGACGATGCGAAGCCTGTTCGTAATGCGCAACGAAGGCTTAATCCAAAAATGAAAGATGCGGTGCGTGATGAAATTCTTAAGCTTCTCGACAACGGAATCATTTACCCAATCTCTGGTAGTTCATGGGTTAGCCCAATTCACGTTGTACCAAAGAAGTCTGGGCTAACCGTTGTCAAGAATGATTCAAACGAGCTTATTCCAACTCGTACTCAGAAGGGTTTGCGTGTTTGCATTGACTATCAAAAACTAAATGCCGCAACATGTAAAGATCACTTCCCTCTTCCTTTCATTGACCAAATGCTCGAACGATTGGCCGGCCACGAATTCTACTGCTTCCTTGATGGTTATTCCAGCTATAACCAAATTCCCATCGCTCCCGAAGATAAAGAGAAAACGTCTTTCACTTGTCCATTCGGTACCTTTGCTTATCGACGTATGCCATTCGGACTTTGTAATGCTCCGTCGACTTTCCAACGATGCATGGTTGGCATCTTTTCCGATATGAGTAAATGCTTTCTAGAATTTTTTATGGACGATTTCTCTATCTTTGGCTATTCTTTTTTCGAATGTTTACATCATCTCGAGTTGGTTTTAAATCGATGTAAAGAAAAACATTTGACTTTGAATGGGGAAAAATGCCACTTTATGGTCGAACAAGGCAAGTCCTTGGACATATCATCTCAAATAAAGGCATTGAGGTAGATAAAGCGAAAATCGATGTCATTGCAAACCTACCCATTCCCAAAT
Organism: Allium fistulosum; assembly: GCA_030737815.1. Taxonomy (NCBI): domain Eukaryota; kingdom Viridiplantae; phylum Streptophyta; class Magnoliopsida; order Asparagales; family Amaryllidaceae; genus Allium; species Allium fistulosum. The sequence continues at coordinate 157,497,588 of CM060901.1, forward strand.
CTGTTAAGGACATTCGATCATTTCTAGGACACGCTGGCTTTTACCGACGCTTTGTGAAAGACTTTAGCAAAATCGCTCGTCCTTTGATGACTCTCCTTGGAAAAGACGTTCCGTTCGATTTCAACTCTGAGTGTATCTCCTCTTTTGAACGTCTTAAGAATGAACTCATTTCTGCTCCAATCATTTGCGCACCCAATTGGGATCTTCCTTTCGAAATAATGTGTGATGCTTCGAGCTTTGTCGTTGGTGCTGTCTTAGGACAATGCATCAACAAGATCTTTCTCGTCATTTACTACGCGAGTATGACATTGAACGACGTTCAACTAAACTACACAACAACCGAAAAAGAGCTTCTAGCTGTTGTTTTTGCGCTCGAAAAGTTTCGACCTTACTTGATAGGTTCATACATTATTGTGTACACGGACCACTCTGCGCTTCGATATCTCTTCGCTAAAAAGGATACTAAATCCCATTTGACTCGTTTGATCCTTTTACTTTAAGAATTTGACCTTACAATTAAAGACAAAAAAGTATCCCATAACGTCATAGCCGATCACCTGTCTCGCCTTTCGAACGCACCATCTTCTTTGCCAAACAATGAAAACTTCCCCGATGAACAACTTCTTTCAATTTCCATCGATCCATGGTACGTGGATATAGTGAACTACTTAGTCACTAAAGAAACTCCCTCATCTTGGTCCAAACAGGACAAATGCTAATTCATGTCCTAAGTGAAATATTTCTATTGGGACGATCCATACTTTTTCAAATATTGTCCGGACCAAATCATCCGACGTTGCATTCCGGATAATGAGATCAGGAGTGTTCTTTCGTTTTGCCACGATTAAGCATGCGGTGGATATTTCGGTCCTCGAAAAATTGCGAAAAAGGTGCTTCAATGTGGTTTCTACCGGCCTTCCCTTTTCAAAGACTCATTCGAATTTTGAAAAACTTGTGATCGTTGCCAAATGATTGGAAGGATTTCTCGACGAAATATGATGCCTCTAAACCCCATTCTTACGATCGAAACAATGAAACAGATATGGTAGCACAGTGAGTAGCACAATTTTGACAATATGCAATGTATAACAGAGATGGCAATAACAATGTAAACATTGAAATGGAAATTGTAGGACAATGAATAATGAATGTAATGAAATTTTTTTTCCTTGGTTTTTAAATTTGTATGTTTTTGTTATATATACAAATGCCAATGCAAAGGAAAAATGAAAAGAAAACAAATGCAAACAAAAACACAAACAAATGCAAGCAACAATCACACAAACACGCAAAAAAGTATTTTTTTATATGACAACACTCAATACATAAAATAAAAACACAATAAAAATCAAACGAAAATAATTCGAAGAGTAGAAAATAAAATCAAAACAATTCCCCGGCAACGGCGCCAAAAACTTGTTTAACGGCTAATTTTCTATCAGATTAGAAAATAGCCAATAAATTTCGAATTAAATTTAACCGCAAGCGCACGACGTATAAAAGTTAGTACGTGGCGAGTATGGGTCGATCCACAAGGAATTGTTAGATTTTAAAAATCAATTCAATCAAATTATACCAAATGGAGAGGAAATTGTTAACTACAAGAAAAATGAAGCTAAAACTATAATTAAAATGAGATTAAAAACTATAAGATTAGAGAACAATTTGGAGGCAAATCCACCCTCATATTTTTGTAAATCAACAAAGAAATAATTTATAATCTCTAGTTTTGATATTAAGTGAAATAATTGTTGCATTTATCATAAATATGGTTTATTTATTTTATTAATTAACATAACTTAAACCATCAAACTATAATACAACAAATAAACCACTTATAAATTCTCATGAAAATGAAGCCAAAGAAAAAGCTATTTTAAGTATGATCTATTTACTATTGTAAATAGTGATATAAATCATCAAATTTTGTTTTTACTTCCATTTCAAAATCAAAAATTAGTTAGCAAATGATGATGTAAATTGTGTTTATGTTGAATAAGAATAGCTCATTTGCAAATGCAACATAAGCTATCAAACCCACTTGTATAAACTTACATCAAAATCTACTCTCATGAAGCACAAATAAAAGAGACCATTAATCATGGAAATGTTGAAATTACATAATATTTGAGAGCTTCATTATCCCTAAATTGAAGGGGTTTAGCTACTCATTTGTGCTATCAAATCAACACATTTAAGTTTCAACATTGGAAGCAAAAGAAACAGAAACTAAACAAAGGAAGAAAATGAGATTAACTACTAAACTACTTGCATAAAATAAAACTACACTACTTGCATGAATGTAAATATAATCTATTAACAATGAAAAGGAAAGATCATAGAAATAAATATAAGTATAAAAGTAAAGAGAAGCATGTAGAAAAGAGAAGGCTTAGGAAGCCAGTTTTATTTCACTTTGATTTGTGTTTACAACTTGCTAATTTCCTAAGTAAAAAAAGAGAGTAGAAGATATTTACATGTACATAAGAGGGCTATTTATACATGCATAAAACCCTAATTCAATTTTTAGGGTGCTTCCCAAAATTCCCTTTAGGAAGTGTGGCCACCAAGTAATCATTACCCACTAATTAATCCATCACTAAATGTTCATGAAGCTTTAACCTTCACTTAGTTGTCCATTAGCTTCTAATTATAGTTTAGGTAAGTGGGTGGGGTCCTCCATGATCATGAGCATGAATTATTTCCTCTTCATTCCTTTGTATTCCCTTGAGCATGCATATATCTTCATGAAACCCTCTTCCATATGCATCCAAATTCCTATAAAAATTATGAAAAACGTCCAAGTAAAAAGTCCCAAATTAACACATGCACAAAAATGACTATTTTGCCCCTGTTTGTAGATGAATATATGATGATTTGAGAATAATTGAATTTTGGTTTTAATCATGTTAAAATACCCAAATATTACATTTATTTAAATAAAAATAGATAAAATATGGATGTAAATATATGCACATTTACGTGCACATCATCCTCCATGATACAATCGTCGCTCTTGAGAAAGAAAAACGAGCCGCCAAATATCCGAAAGTTGGGGAAGGAACCGGGATCGAACATCACGAAGTAGGCTCTGAAATTCCTGTAGCATCCTAAGCTGAGCTTGCTTCTTCTATTGCTCCTCCAACTATTCCGATGACCCTGATAAGTTGCATCTCTCCCCAATAAACGAGGGCGGCTTGGCAGGCACGTCAGCTCAGCATGGGAGCCAACCTGAGGAAGTTATTCTGGACCCTTTTCCTATTCCTCAAAATTCAGGAGCATTATCAAATGATATTACTAATATATTCTCTCTTATCTTCATTCAGTCTTAGATTCTGCACCGACTGATCCTCCTGCAGTGATGTGCACGTAAATGTGCATATATATACATCCATATTTTATCTCTTTTTATTTAAATATAAATACCATATTTGGGCATTTTAACATGTTTAAAACCAAAATTCAATTGTTTTCAAATCATCATATATTCATCATCATTCAAGGGCAAAATGGTCATTTTTGTGCATGTGTCAATTTGAGAATTTTTACTTGGATAATTTTTATGATTTTTATACGATATTTTGATGCATATGGAAGAGGGATTCATGATGATATATGCATGCACAAGGAAATACAAAGGAATGAAGAGGAAATAATTCAAGTTCAAGATCATGGAGGACCCCATCCACTTACCTAAATCTACAATTAAAAGCTAATGGACAACTAAGTGGAGGTTAAAGCTTCAAGCACATTTAATGAGGGATTAATTAGTGGCTAATGGTTACTTGGTGACCACACTTACTAAAGGGCATTTTGGGAAGCTCCCTAAAAATAGAATTAGGGTTTTATGTATGTTTAAAAAGCCCTCTTATGTGCATGTAAACATCTTCTACTCTTTTCACATTAGTTAGGAAATCAAAAGAGCAAGTTGTAATGGCAATATTTCATGAAATAAAAATGGCTTCCAAGCCTCTTCCTCTTTTCTTTTCTACATGCTTTTCTTTGCTTTTATGTTAATGTTTATTTTTATGCTCTCTTTCTTTTAATATTCAATGCTTAGATTTACATTCATGCAAGTAGTGTAGCTTTAATTTTTATGCAAATAGTTAGTGGTTAATCTCTCTTTCTTCCTTTGCTTAGTTTTCATTCTTTGCTTTTTAATGTTAAAATTTACAAGTGTTGATTTGATAACACAAATGAGTAGCTAAACCCCTTCAATTTAGGGGTAATGTGGCTCTCTAACTTTATGTAATTTCAACATTTTTGTGATTTATGATCTCTTTATTTGTGCTTCATGAAAGTGAATCTTGATGTAATTTTATACAAGTGGGTTTGATCGCTTATATTGCTTATGCAAATGAGCTATTCTTATTCAACATAAACACAATTTACATCATCATTTGCTAATCCATTTTTGATTTTGAAAAGAAAGTAAAAACTCAATTTGATGATCTATCTTACTAATTACAATAGTAAATAGATCATACTTAAAATAGCTTTGGCTTTGGCTTCATTTTCATGAGAATTTGGAAGTGAATAATTATTGTATTATAGTTTGATGGTTTGAGTTATGTTAATTAATAACATAAACAAACCATACTTATGATAAATGCAATAATTATTTCACTTGATTTCATAACTAGAGATCATAAATTATTTATTTATTGATTTACAAAAATATGAGAGTGGATTTGCCTCTAAATTGTTTTCTAATCTCATAGTTTTTAGTCTCATTTAAATTCTAGTTTTAGAGTCATTTTGCTTCTAGTTAACAATTTCTCCTCCATTTGGTCTAATTTGATTGAATAGATTTTTAAACTCTAACAATTCCCTACGGATCGACCCGTACTCACCACGTACTACGATAGTACATTGTGCGCTTGCGATAAATTTAATTTGAAATTTTCGGCAAATTTCTAATCCGATAGAAATTTTGTCATTAAACATGCAGCTCAAGAAGTACATCACGAGCAGAAGGTGCTAGTGATGAAGGCTACAACCATAACAGCCACCACATCGGCTGGAGAGATGCATGATAGTAGTTGCTTGCTTGATGAACAATTGATGGAAGCACACTTTAGCCATCAAAGTGATCCAAGATCGAAGTGTCGTTCAATGTAGATGAAGATGTGGTCATCACGGGCTCCTCAGGTCCGACCAGCAGCATTCCAATGAGCATACGTGCGGACTGGGTGGAGCAGATAATGAAGGAAATAAAAACCGAAATCGAGCAAGCTCCGCAGGCTCATAGAGCTTGTGGGGGCATGGCAAGTCCCGGTCCGGTCCGGATACTGGTCGTTTTTCCGGGTGGCACTATCATCAAGACCAGTGCACCTCCTTCCTCTAACATCGAGAGTGCCACCATTCCTCCAGTTCCACACACAGTGGATATTTCGGTCCATTGAGCTCTCAGGAGGAGAATATTTCACTTCCCCTGGCCGGAGACAAGCCAGCTGGAGCAGGCCGGGGATGTAAAGGTTCAAAGAGGGTATTGAGTGGTAGCACGAGTGGGTCCAAGCCGAAGAAAAGCAAGAAGGATAGAAAACCAAAGGAGTAGACCTGCATTTTTGTTTCCTCTCCTTTAAGATGGCTAAAATAAGCTTTTCTTTTGCTTTTTGTAGGACATGTATAGATGCAGGCTTGGCCCCCGCTTATAGGAATTTTTTGAATAGATTTTGTACTTGCTTTCTCAAAGAATAGTGGAAATAATTTTTTTTTATTTTTAGCATAACTCCGTGTTCATTTTTCTAAGTATTTTAGCACTCGCAGTTCCATTCAATGTACTTGTGAGGCTGCAATTTCCGAGTCGAACTTGAGTCTGGCCGTTAAGCCCTAAAGTCATGGTTTCGGGTCATAATCAAACGTTGAATCAAGTCCCAACGCTGTGCTGTCTCGGTCGGTGGCTGGTACTTGAGTTATGCCCCCAGTCCTGGGGAGGATTGAAGTAGTCAGCCGGCTGTCATCTTCCTCTTTCACTAAATTTAAATTAACTTAGTCGGAACAAAGTTAAAGTGAAGTGAGTTTGAGTGGTCGGATCACACTCGCTCAATTGCTGGTATATACATCCACACTCTTGAGGATTAAACTTGTATGCCGACGGTCGATCAAGCTTGCTTAATGTTGGAATCATATCTACGCTCTGGGGACATAAGTTAATTTACGGGTGGTCAGTCACACCCGTTTAATGCTAAGGATTATATCCACACTCCCAGGACATAAGTTAATTTACGGGCGGTCGGTAACACCAGTTTAATTCTCAGAGTTATATCCACACTCCGGGGACATAAATTAATTTACGGGTGGTCAGTCACACCCGTTTGGCGTTTGTACTCCAGTCCGCACTCTCGGGAGCAAAGTTAGTCGATAGGTGGTTAGTCACACCCATTTGGTGTTTTATACTCCAGTCCGCGCTCTCGGGACCAGAGTTGGTCGATGGGTGGTCGATCACACCCGTTAATGTTTGATGTGCACGTAAATGTGCATATTTTTACCACCATATTTAATCTATTTAAATTAAATAAATGATCATATCGGTTATTTTAACTTGTTTAAACCAAAATTCAAATTATTTTCAAATTGTCACATATTCATCTTCATATAGGGGTAAAATGGTCATTTTTATGCATTTATTACATTGTGAAAATTTAGTAGGAATTTTCTATGTTGTTTTGTAGGAAATTTGGTGAATTTTACAAGTGGCTTCATGATAATATATGCATGCACAAGAGTGAACAAAACAAATGAAGATGGAAATAATTCAAAGTGATGATCATAGAGGACCCCACCCACTTACCTTGATTTTTAATTAGGAGCTAAGCACATGATAAAAGGACATTAAAGCTTCATGTACATTTAAGTGGGGGATTAGTGGATGTTAATGATTACTTGGCCACCACACTACCTCAAGGGCAATTTGGGCATTCCCCAAAAAAAATGAATTAGGGTTTAACACTTGTATAAATACCCCATATCTTCATGTAACCCTCTTCTTCTTAGTCTCTCTTTTAGGCTCTCCTCCCTTAGTCTCTCTTAGTTTTAGTTTAGGCTCAAAATAAAAAAGACAAGCTCTCTTTCTTTTTTTTCATGGCTACTTAGCCATTTTTATTTTCATGTAATTTCCTTTCTCTTTCTTATGCAATTTAATTACTTGCTCATTTTCTTTCCTTGCTCATTTACTTTAATGTTGGTAGTGTAGATTTACATTCATGCAAAGTAGATTAGTTTAATTCTTGTTAATTAGCTTCTCTTTTCCATTAGCTTTAATTTTCCTTTCTTTTTACTTTCATGTTGCTAGCTACATTTGTTAATCAAATGACAAATATGAGAGGCTAAACCCCTTCAATTTAGGGGTAATGAAGCTCTCTAATTATGTAGCTGCAACTATTTGTTAATTCATGCTCTCTTTTTGTGCTTAATGATGATCAATGAAGTGTTTTATTTGTTGTCTTGCTTTGAATTTGATAGCCTATATTGTTGACACAAAATAGGCTATGCTTAAACAATCACTAACACAAATGCCTCTTCATCAAAATAAGATTGTGGCATAAGAAGGTGATTTGAAATTAAAATTTGATGGTCTATATTTCTAATCAATAGTTAATAGGCCATACTTAAAATAGATTTCATTTTCATTTTCCTTGTCAAATTTCATGAAAGTTAGTAAGTGATTTAAGGGGTGTGTTATAGTTTGATGGCTTATATTGGATAATCAATAGCACAAATATGCCATACTTATGATAAGCACATCAATTAAAGAAATAATGACCATAAAAGAGAGATTATGATTTCATATGTGTTGAACTACATGATCTAGAGAGTGGATTTATTCTCTAAATTGTCATTTAACTCTTATATTTGCATCTCTTTTCTTTTAGTTAGTTAGCTAATTTTCTAATTCTCTAGCTTAACTTTCAATCGACTTTGGTTTAATTTGATTGAATAGGAAATTTAAAATCATCAATTCCCTACGGATCGACCCGTATTCGCCACGTACTATAAGTGTACGCCGTGCGCTTGCGGTAAATTTTATTTCAAAATTCGTTCGACTATTTTCTAACTCGATAGACATTTAGTCGTCCGAATAAGTTTTTGGCGCCGTTGCCGGGGAATTGTCTGGATTTTAATTCTCTATTTTTCGAATTATTTTTGTGTGTTTATTTTGTGTACGTTTTCATTTAAAAAAAATTGTGTTTGATTTTTTTGTGCATTTGTGTGCTTGTTTTCTTCTTGTTTGTTTAGCATTTGCATTTCTATTAAAAAAAAATTCAACATACATAATTTAGAAAAAAACAATTTTATTCATTTCCTTTTCTTTCCAATTTTGCATTTTCAATCTTGCAATCTCATTGTCTTTTTAATATTTTCATTTACAAGATCTCCCCCCACTATCTTGCCAACCACAAACTTTCCACTGTCACATTTATTTCTCTGCACACAACTTCCTCTCTGTTTCATACAACATCTCCATTCAACAAACTTCAAATCTTTGCAAATCAACTCAAACCACAATCATCAAACATCTCACAAACACATTTCCTTCTCCTCTGCCAAATACTTGCCTTCCACAACCATTGCCAGCAACTTTTCAAACGTCACTCAAACTGTGATAGCGCATTTCTGTGCACATTCCTGTGCACATCACAACCAAAGAAGCTGCCATCCCTCTTCCTTACATTCAATACTTCATTACTCCATCTAATTCAGAGCAGTGCACATTAAATAGTGGTGTGGCTGCTGGGATACAACACTTTTGCCATATAATTTGCCAAAACTTCCATCACCGACAGAGCTGTGCGCACCCCTCTCATCCCTGTTTCCCTTATTACCCTCCTTCACTCTACATACACACAAAACATCCCATTCTTAACTACTGCAGAAGTCAACTTCAAAACAACTAACTTCTTCCTCTGTGCACTTCATACTCCACATACCCACCATTCATCAAGCCAACATCATCACCCCTTTCTAACAGCACAACAACCACACTGCATCTATCAAACAGACCTTAACCATTCCAAACTCTTCAAGTCTTGCCACACTATATCAAGCACCTTGCCAACAACAAACAGCTGCTGTCATCTCATCATTTCCTTCATACATCAACTGTCTTCATATATCACAACCACACCTCCCAACTGTCTTCATATCAACCCCTCTAACCATTTCCAAAATAAAAGAACCACAACTTCAATTTATTCAGTTCATCAACATTCACTTCAATTGCAACAAGCTAGCCTCTGTCACACGCCCCATCACAACTGCTCATCTGTGCATCTGTGCACATCCCCCCTCTGTCAACAAACAACACTTATGTCACTGCCTCCAAATTCACAATTCTGCCACCATCCCACGCTTCATCACATCCAGCCTCATCAGTAGCAGGCAGCTCACCCATACATATCAACATACAACTACAGACCGTTGACCACCACACTGCATCCAAATACAACAACTAAAACTTCATATCCATTGTTAAACTGTAGCATCAAACTTCACATCCCCTCCACCTCACATTGCCATAACAATACATCACCACCCCATTGCCTTCCCTGACCATAGCACTGTCCTGGTCCACCAATACATCACAACACACATATCAACTTACAACTCCTCACTGCTTTCTAATACAAAACATCTCCCCATACCATTATCTTCCGACAATCATACATTCACTGACCTCACTGCATTTCACTGATTGCACTTCACCAAATAGACTTTCATAGATCTGCAATCACTTATGACCCAAACCATATCATTGCATTTATACCAATCCCCACCATAAACATCCTACCAGCATACCAACAACCAAATCAACCTCACAAAACAAAAACAAAAAAAAGGGAAAGAAACTCTTGCCAGAACAATCACTCATCCCTCACTACTATGCTACATCATCCCTCGACTTCGACATCGCCAATCACAAGTTCAAGCCTCCACCTGACTGCTATGAACCACATCTGACACTCGAAAACAAACATCGAAACACCTTCGACTTCCACAACTTCACTGCCTACTTGCACGTCGTCGTTCACCATAATCCCTTCCTCACCTCAACTAATCCTATTACCAGAAACCATGAAACCAATCGACTCACCTCAATCGCATATTCGAATCTCAGAATTACCTCAACTCGAACTCGAACTCGAACACTAGACTTCAATCACTTTACCAGCTCACTGCCTACTATCCCTAGTCACTGCAGCTTTATTGCCTCCACAAATAGCGATTTCCAAATCGCGAGTTCTTAATTTACTGAGACCAACTATACGCGACCAACCACTAGTGCCTGAAATCGAACCAAATAATCCTTGAATCCCAAAATCTTCATCTAGTTGCGGATTAGTAGTTGTTTCAATCTTGAATTTTGAATTGTGAATTGCACTTTTGATTTGGGAAACTGAGCGTTTTGGACAAGAAATTTTTCTGTGGATAGTGGCATGTGTTTGTTTGAATAAATAAGAAGAAGTTGAGAAGTAATATAGCCGGGTTTTGGGCCTGAGTTATTTTTTGATTTTGATTTTTGTTTGTTTTCTTTTGTTTTCAATTGTTTAGTTTTGGTTTATCTCCTTCTTAAAAAAAATTGCAATATTTTTTTTTTTAATAAAACTTCACTTTTAAGTTTCCTTCCAAAAAAACTTTGGAATTTGTTAAAAAAAGGTGGGGTTGTTGTGAATTTGTTTGGGTTTAGTTTGTTCAATTTTTTTTCATTTGTTTTAGTATTTCTTTGATATAAAAAAATTGTATATATTTTGTTTTTATTTCAGGTTGACAAAGCAGAATTTCAGAAGAAGAGGAGCTGCTGCTATAAAACTGCTATGCTTGCTTGTTTAAAAAAAAAAATTTTGCTTTCATCTCTAGTTTGTATTTTCCTTACATTGTTGTTTGCTTGCATTTTAGAAAAAAAAATCAAAAATTAAAAAAAAACAAAAAAAAACCAAAAGACAAAAACAGAAATTTCATTCGTAGTTGCATTGTTAATACACGTTTAATTTCTTCTTTGCATTTCATCCTAGAGTTTGTTAATAATAACAGTTAGACATCGATAGCTCTTAATTGTATATTGACAAGTTGTCTTCTTTGAACAATTTACTTTCTTGGTGTCTAGGATATGGTAGAGTAATAACCATTTATAAATATTACGGTGATTCGTAAATATTATAGTGGTTGTTCCTCTGAAGGTATTTAAACCTTCGGCTGCATTGCTACGGTGATTCATGGTGCACCGATAAATCTTGTCTGTTACCTGGCCGAGAACTATCTTGTTTATCTAAGACAATGTGTGATTATACAATTTTAGGTTAACTTTGGATAAATCATTGTAATTAACCACTGCATTCATTTAGTTGCATTAGTTCATGCATATTTAAAAAAAAATTCAAAATCCAAAACTAAAAATATTGTAAATATTTCTTAACTTAGTTTTTTTTCATTTTCCTTTGAAAATTTTAAAATCAAAATTCCAAAGAAAAATGACTTAGTTTTTTTTTAGAAAATCAAAAATCCAAAAAAAAAAAATTATAAAACCTTTTCAAAAACAAAAAAAAATTTGAAAAACCAAAAAACAAAACAAAAATCAATTCTCCATTTTGAAAAATAAATTTCATTTGTAAACATTTTTCCTTCATAAAAATGTCCGAGTTTCCCCACTTACGCGAATTTTACAATGGTTGTGAAAATCAATATAATCCACATGATTTCACTCCAAATTCGTATGGATATTTTAACAACAACTATTGTGTAAATAATTCAAATTTTGAAATACAAAATTATCAAAACGATGACCAACCCTCAAATCTTGAAAAGAGCATTTCGTCTTTACCTGAAATCTCTACACAAAAAAATCAAATGATAAATTATTTGTGTAATTCATATTTGGGCAATGATTCAAATTAAAGGTTTCAAAATAATCAAAATTTGAATTTACTTCAAAATTCAAACGATTCGAGTATAACCCATGTCGATTCAATTTTGAACTCCAAAATGAATTTCAAAATCAAAACGAAAATGTGATCCACTTTTCAAATAATTTTGGCAATGGGAATCATCTCGACTATGTTGCAAGTGAAAATTTTTGTTCTCAACAAATCCAAATTGAAAATCCTCAAGCTAATAATTATAAATTGGATTTTGTTGAACAAATGAATGAAATTTACGATGATCACATGGATTCGTTGTTTGAAACTTATATGAAACAATGTGAACAACTAAATCAAATTCCAACGTGTGACGAGTCAAAAAATAATCCATCTTTTACCCAAATCGACGATTTTAAAATAACAACTTTTGAAATTGAAAACGAAAATCTTAACGAAGTTGTTGAAAACACGGTAATTGAGTTGGATTTCAATTCTTTGAGGGTGAGAAACTCGATTTAAATTTCGATCTTCCTTTTTCTGAAAATTTGAATACAACAACTTTGAATTTTGAACTTGATTTATGCAATAAAGTTGTTGATAATCCAAAAAAGGAACTCGAATTTAACGAACATGAGTTTTATGGACTTTTTGAAAACGAGTCGTTAAACTCTGATGGGGAAAATTTAAATCACCAATTTTATTTTGAAATCAATAATTCTGAAGAATTTTTCAATGAACAGCCTGAATTTCAATTTGGTGAAAATAAACTTGAACTTCAATCAATAGTTTTATCAACCCTAAAAATCATTGAAAATAAAACGAGTCGTACAATTTTTAATAAAACGGCATTCGTTTTTCCAAATCCAAATTCAACTTCGAAATCTTTTATGGTTTGGTTTTCTGAACTTAAGTTGTGTCTCATATACTTGACGAGACAAATGAATCGGTCTTTGGAAGACCGTTTCATTTACTTTTCGACGATATACTTTCTGATCTCGTGTACCGCTCATTTTCATGTAAATATAGGTCATTTTTTATTTTTATTTTTCTCTTTTCATGTAACAACCTGGTTTTTTTTCGCGTCAGTTTATAAATGACGATTAAATCTTTTTTAATTGCTAATGCAGTTTTGAATCGATTCGGAATCCTTTTTGTAAAAGTTTGTTATCGTCACTAGACGATTGAAATTGATAAACAAATTTCTATCAGGAAATTTGATCGAATTGAAATTCTTCTTAGTTGTAAAATTCTTTAATAAATGTTTGGGCTTTAAAGAAAAGCTTGGCCTTGTTCTTTTATTGCCGTGAAAATTTTCTAAGGCAAAAACCCGTGTTCCCCTTTTCATTCTCTCAAGCTAACCCTAAAAACCAAATCGAACGAAAGAAAATAAAAATGGTGGTTGTCTTCGTTTTCACGAAATTAGGGCTTCGACTCGTTCCCTCTGAGAGTTGATGGCTGCTCGTACCTCCTTTCATTCGTTCCTCAAAAGCTAGGGCGCATCAAATGGCTGTATCGTTAGCTCGCCGACCTTCAACGATTAGGGTTTTCGAGTAACTCGTGGTCGCCGACTTCAAACAATGCTCGATTTCCTTTGCTTCGGATTGGCGAATAAGGTGAGTGAAAACTCACATCTAATTCACTCGACTTTGTTGGTTTTCGTTCGTTTCTGGTTAACTTCGATCTATTGGTTGTTGTGAAAATTTGGTTTTTGTCGACTTCGACTTCGTTCGATTTATCTGATGTTAGTGGTTTCGACGTTAACCATTTTAAATGGATTGCCGAAGTATCGAGTTGCTTTTTTGTGGTTTTCTCGGCTTTAAATGATTTCGTGGTTGCCATGGTTTGGGTTATTGTACTATGGGGTTGCTTGGTTATTGCCTCCGAGATGTTTTGTGCATTTGTGATTTACTGTCTGGACTATATTAACTTTACTGATATCACTAGTATACTCGAGTCAGTGGCACTTGTTCGATTTTCTCTTTCTGGTCATCTTCTTGTGATATTTTGGCCTCCTTGACATAGTTTGTGTGAACTGTTGCTTCATGTATGAACTGTAACCTTTTTTGAGGTAGTTAGCATTCGATCACAGCTTTGACTTGTTCACTGTTGATTTTAGGTTTTGACTTTCTGTGTTCATCTCTGAGTTTATTTAACTATTGATGATGATCACCTGACTTTTCCAATGTGACTTCGATCATTTCAATGTTGTGATAATATGTGACTTTGTTAACTTGAACCATATTCATTTAGTCTGGTTCATATGCATATCTTCGACCTGTAGCCTTTGTGTTGACTCTGTTTTTGCTGCAGTCTTCATTGTGGTGGCCTAATCAATAATCATGGTATATGCATTGAGTTGTATCACTGGTCTTTGGTTTTTGTTGATCTCATTGTATTTGAACTCTGGTTCATTGTATATTGTCACTTGTATACAGTTGAGTCTCTGATTCCATGAATATCATGACTTTGAGCTTTTTGCATTTGCAGACCCACTGTGGTTGTTATCATTTTTTTATATATGTATGGTCTGCACTTGACTCATCCAAGCTAGTTCACGTTTTGCTGGTTTATTGTTTCATACTTCGTGTCATCCGGACTTGAGTTCTATCTGCATAACAATATCGGCCTACATTGTTCATGCCATTCTGCTTTGTATTTCGCTTCGATTTCAGAGTTGCATACTCTCTGGTGCATTCCAGTATTAATGCTTGAATCATACTTATGCTTTGAGTCTTTTGTACTTGAAGTCTGGTACTTGTTCATTTTGAAGTCTAGTTGCATTTCAAACCTGCATTCTCTGTTCCAAGTAGCCTATTTGCATATACTTGTGAACTGGTCTTTGATCATCTACGTGTAGCTGACCATTCAATTTTTGCCTGTCTCTGGTTTTGAACTTGTATTCAAAACTGGTATATGAATCACCATGTTTTCATAACTCTTCTTTGTTCAAGTTCACTCTGAGTCTGGTTACCCTTGTATCTGAAACATTGAGTGATTGTTGTGTGCAAGTGTAGGCTTGCTGTTCATTTGCTTTTGTTCCATGGATTGCATCCGTGTATTCCATTTTGATAGCTTTCTTGCGCGGTTGCAGTCATGTGTACATTACTCCGATTCATCGATGTAGTTGATGCTTGTTTCCTTTGTTGAGCTCGAATCTGATACGCTGTATTGATGCAGTGTATTCATTTGCATTTGGTCATTGTGCTTCACTGGTGGCCTTATTTTCTAATGAGGCTAATTTGCGTCTTTTTCTGTTGAGTGTTGTAGTGCCATATCATTGGTGCTCTCACCTTCAGTTTGCTATTCCACTGTGCCTTGCTTTGTGACAGGTTGAACTTGTTTCACTTGTTGCCTCTGATCTTGTTTAGTATCGTTTTGAGTTGTTTTGTAGTGGCGAGGCAGTACACGCGTGCGTGTACTGCAGCCCTAGCAGGATTGACAGATTTAGTTGATATTTCGATTGTTAAATTATTTCGTGGGTTCAATTAAATATTTGAAGTTGTATTTTGAAATGGTTCATTTTGATTTGAGTTGGATCCGTTGACTTTTGAATTCATTGATCTTCTGAGTATTTCATAGACTGTATTGGCGAGGCAGTACACGTTAGCGTGTACTGCAGCCAATCAGCTTTGTTGTTTTTAAATTGACATTTCAATTGTTTAAATTGATTTGGATTGCTGATTTGTTGTTTAACACTGTTTAGTGTTATATCTGCCGTTATCCGATTCTCTTATCGAGAAGTTGGATATACGAGATTTCTGTGACTGTCGTCTATTTGATATTTGATTATTATTGCTTCTATGCACTAATAAACTGGTTTGAATTAGACTGACCTGGGTATTATTTTCCTTTTGAATGTAATACTCGGGTCAGACCCGAGTTATTTCAGGTTGTAGATTTCTTTCTTTGAGTTGCTGTTCGGGATTTGAAGACTTTTCACATCTTCTGAAGTTGTCATTGTCCTTTTGTCGTAGTCGTGTCATTGTATAGAACGATATGTATTCATGTATATTAGTTGATAATGTACTTGTGTATATAACTTCTAGAGTCGACAGTTGTAGTTGTATCATATGTATCGTGTCAACTATATTGTAACTGACATCGGTTATATATATATATATATATATATATATATATATGATATTTTTGTTAATCTGCGTTCCGCATTTATATTATCTGTGTTATTGTTATATCTAATGTCCTAAACTATTATGAACTATCGTAGTTTGTTTTATACTGATAATTAGATATGTCGATGGGAGTAAATAAATAATTGATGAAAAATAAAAAGTATATACCACTCCTATCGAGATAACCAATATTAGTGTAAGGCCAATTACGGATGGTCGCTCCTATCCAGCCTTATTCTTCGTAATAATAGACAGTATTTCTTTTAATACTCTTTGTTATTATGAGCATAGAGGTGGGGCGTCACAGTTGGTATCAGAGCTTGGGGTTTATGGACATAATATAAAACATAACTTGGATGGAACATATGTTACAACTATTGGTCGATGTTTTATTTGTGATTTGAGTTAAAACTAAAGTTTTGAAATTTTGATGAAAGTTTTTAAATATCTTTATTTAAAAACAAAAGTGGAATTGTGTTTTGTTGTTTTGATTAAATTGTGTTCTATTTATCAGAGTGCGCAGCGGAAACAGTGAAACTGTCTTTGCGGAGTACAACCGATAATCTTTTTGATAAAAAAAATCGAAATACGAAATTGATAAGAATTTCATTTGTTGTTTACATAGATGTAATTATTTTGTTTCTTTGAGAATTTCGAATCCGAATTGAGGATTCGAAGAAATTGCAGCTATGTGATTTTTGTTGAAATTTCCGCTGGCTTTCTTTTGTACTAATCATATATTGATCAGATTTTTGCTGTTTTGAATTGTCTTCATTGAAGATACCTTCAAATAGTTTCTTTGTTCATTTTGTAGTACGTGCACAATTTGAATTGCACGTTACTGCATTTATTTTACGTTGAACCGATGCTAGGTTATGAAACGTATTTTGTTGCCATTATTTTTGTAACGGGATTTATACACCAATGCTAAATTCTTGAAGCACGGTGTTTTATGGCATTTTGATGAATGAAAATTCTCTGATATTACATTTTGATGTAAATTGTTTTGATGTGATTTTGACGTTTTAAAATTACTGTCGCTTTGGCTTCAGTAACTGTCAAATTTTAAAAGTGGATTTTTGTAACGACCCGGTATTTTGGACCATTCAAATCGACAATAAATCCACACATGTTTGACTTGAATAATTCAAAATAACAGATTGTAATAAAAATTTGGCAAAACTCAGCATATGCAGTAAATAAATCAATCACATAATCACAGACACAGAGTAATACAATAATATGCAGCGGAATAGATAAAATAGTAGTTCATGAAGCTACTATATAAACATCAGAGTTAGAAATAAAATACAACAGAATATCTCAAATGTAGTGAAGTCTCCAGTACAACAGATGACTTCTCTGAACAAATCAACTAGAAGAGCTGAAAGCTGAGGCGATAGTTGGATCTCCAAAGGAAGCTCCAAACTCCAAGGGTGAGTCTCAAATGCTGTATCACTCGGTCTGACCCGAGCGTAAAGCAAAACACAAAACACTCGAGTCAGGATTAACATTCTTATATAAATAAATCCAACTCAAGTGAAATATCAATTGAAATACGAGTAACTTAAAGGATGTTGGGATAACCATCCTCTAAGGATCTTCAGAACTATCTACAAGGTGGAAATATACATTTTAACACCGTGGTCATTTCAATTAAATTTATACTTCAAAACCCAAATATCATTTCATTTCAAATATATCCATTTTCCAAAATAGTATATATATATTAAATGATTTAAAAAGTAAAGTATTTAATTTCCTCAAGTCTAGCAAATCGATTCAAATCAACTTCAAATTCCAAATTCAAATTTATTCAAAGCTCAATTCATCAATTTAATTCATTTCTAAACAGATCATTTAAATTTTCAATATATTTCAAAGCTTTAATATTCAACATTTTCAAAGTTAAATTTAACAGTTTCATATAGCTCTTGATTTAACTTCATTATTATTTAATCAGGGAATATTCACTTAATAAATTCAATATCATTTAACTAGCCTTAAATTACATTTTTACTAAATATTTCCTTAAACTTTAGTTAAACAAAAAAAAATTCATTAGATTACTTATAAATCAAACTCAAGTTATAAATCATATCTTACATCTCAGTTTCAATGAGTTTCAAATCGGTTTAATTAAATAAAATTCTTTATTGAATACAATTTCAACTAAATTCAAATTATCTTTCTAACCTTAACTTATTCAAATTATTACCAAAATCTATTTTGAAATATATTTTAAACACTCAACATATTATATGTATTTAAATCAATCATTCCCATTTATATATAATAATTTAAGGCTCAACATTTATTAAAACCATATATTTCTTTCCAAAACCATAGAATTCATTTTTAAAATATTTATATATATGGACCAACGGTGTCTGTATATATATTTATCATATGGTTAAGTGATACAGATATTTATCATTTCAATCCGAAATTTAAATATATACGGGTAGATATCATTTCGACCCGAAATCCCAATTTCAATTCAAATGAAAATCGCTTGGGTTTATCATTTCAACCCATAACGAAATTCTCCTATTCTAAAGTCCGTTCGGGTATGTATCATTTCAACCCATAGTGAATTCTATACTAACAAGGAACTTGCAGAGTGATAACAGATAATAAAAAATATAACAACAGGCATATATCATCAATATAAATAACAGATATTGGTGTCAGATGTCATAGGTGAACATATACAGATAATGGTAATAACAGGCATATAAATACTAGATACTGGTGTCAGATGTCATAGGTGGACATATACAGATAATAGCATATATAACAATTTAAATAACTACAGCATCATATTTCAATTGTCGTTTCAATTGAAATCAAATTTAATAAATACAAGAACGTTAATCGTGAGTGATTGCTCACCTTTCGAGGTTAGAGAGATAGACAATGAAGTTGAGTTATGAAATGCAAGCACGACTTCCAAAGCAAAGTTAGATGGTACAATTTCGACGGAAAAGCTGATAGATAGAAATTGATGAGAACGGATCAAATTAGCTTGATAAAATTGAAACGAAGATTATATGATTAATTTATTACTTTCTTTCAAAATGAACGTTAAATCAAAACACGCATTTTAAAAAATGAAATATATATATATATATATGCACACCCATGAAAACCATATAACTTTAAAACACTTCCATTTCATATTAATGTTAAATAACAAATATATAATTATTCAAAATGTCATATATATAGTATATTCATTTTATGGTTGTCGTTTCCATGTAATAAATATTCATTTTAAACCAATATTAAAATAATATATATGTATAGTTAAAAAAATCAATGTTCTAACATAAAACACATATATTAAAGATCAACACACATATATATAATATCTTTTGAAATGAATACTTATGTATATATATAATTATTATAGTTTATTACTTTCCTTTTCAAAATATCCAGCAGGAAATCAAACAACTTATGCACATATATGTGCAGATAAACAATATTCTTTATAATACATTGTTAACTTACTCCTTTTTTTCTCTTTTTTTTTTATTAAACCTTTATATATAACAAAATATATGTATAAAATAAAATATTTGTATATATAAAAATCAAAACGTTTCAAACATATATTCAAAAACTGGATCATATAAATAACAATGTATTTAGTTAACGCATAGTATAAAATTCATTTATATAACACTCTTATATATATATAAATCTTGTATAAGTAAACCTTTATAGCTTCATAACTTATTTACTTTCACATATAACAAGATCTGTACAAAAGAATGCAAATTTTTCTCAAATCCTTTTGAACGTTTATAAGAAAAATTTTAAACAATAAATATACCTTCTTATTTAGGAAAGGAAGTAAGCATGCACTTGTAGGAGAAACGTGAGTGGAGGTTGAGGGTTGTAGGAGGTGGAAAGGGAAGAGGGGCGGAGATAGCTTCAGGCGATGGGTATATACGTCGCGCAATTTTTTTTTTTAATCTGGCGTAGGCCATGGAAAAATTTGGGAGGAGGAAAAGTAAGCAATGGTGGGGAGTGGATCTCGAAAATGAAGAAGGAGCAGGCAACAATGAAATATATAAAGAGAGAGGTAGTGGAAAGCTACAGAGAAAAATATAATATAAAAGGTAATAATAAATGAAAATCAACGTTCATGCGTTGATTCAGTAGAGAAGTTAAAGCAAATAAGAAGAGAATGGATTGATTTAAAGGAAAGGCAATGAATGGTTTAGATATAAATAAAATGTAAAACGTATACGTTTTAATTTCAAAAAGGAAAGAAATAAATACGGGGATGGCAACAGTCAAAATGCACATTTAGGCTAATAATAGAATATAAAAGTAAGAAACTCAAAAGGATAGGCACAGAGATGTGAAATCAGGGAGACAAGGGAAGCAAGTGATCTTTCAAATTTATAACGTTGGCAATAATATAGAATAAATGAAAATTAATAGATGGATGCAAGTATGAGGTGGAAAGTGAAAGCAAAGTGAAGTTGCAAAAGTGGAAATTTGATTTATAAACGCAATTGAAATATGAGCCTTTGCCCAATCAATGTAAAAAACCGTACACAAATAAATGAATATGGGACAAATGAAGATGAAGGGGGAAAGAAATAAACTATTTATGGGCGTTGAATTTATAAAAGGGACCATGATGTGTACAATAATTGAAATGAAAACGTACACAAATAAATGAAAACCAGTGAAGTTAAAAAGGCAATAATAGTGTAAATGTGAATCGTTGCCACATAAACAAATAAAACGTATACAAATCTTTTACCGGTTATGTGATGGCAACGGTCACCCTTAATTGAGCTGAATAATAAAAGCCAATGCTTTGAACGTATGCCATAAATTAAGTAACAAACACTGATTTCTAAATTTATTAGTAGCTAGGAATAGCAACGTTTGAACGTGAATTGGAAAGCAATTAATACTGTGGTCCAGCCTGTACGTTTCAAATTTTGAAAACAAAGAAAATAGAAATGGAACAGGTTGCAAAAAGGAAAGCCACACATATAAATGGAATAAAACGTTAACAATGAAACATGCCACATTCAATGGAAAGAAACTGAAATGATAACGTCAAGCACGGGAATTAAGGACAATAAAGTAGAAAGTATGAGAAACGTAAAAGTGAACAAACGAATGAATGCAAGCTACAGATATATATATATAAATGATGTAAAATATTATGTTTCTACCAGAGAGAAGAGAAAATGTTTGAAATGGAATAAATAGGGAAGGAACAATCCCGAAATGAAACAGCAACGGATAGAAAATTAAAGAGCTACAGCATGAATACAGGGAGTAATAAAGGTATGGTATTGATTGGATTGTAACTGATGTAAAACTTGAATGGACAGGGAAGAAATAAATTTTATGGTAACAGTCGATTCCCTTGATTTCATGCAAATTTATTTTCAACAATTCTTAACTGATTTGAATTTAGTAGAATTACATAATAAATAAACTTTCATATAATTAATTGAAAATTTACCATTTGCTATATTTAATTATATGTAATCCAAATAATTTTTTTTCAAAATTTTATTATTAATAATTTCTCAAAAATCCAATTCAATACGTTATAAACCAATTAAAAATTGCTAAACTTTTATGGGTCGTTACACTCTCCCCACTCAAAACTTTTCGTCCCCGAAAAGGAACAAAGTAGGAGACTTAAAGCAACCAGAAAGAAAATAGATTGAAAGACAAGATAAACAATAAATTTAAAACTATACAAATTTTACTTGAAATATTCATTTAAAAACATCATTTGAAATTTAATTTTCTTCAATACTTTAATACTTTTCAAAACTCCTTTGAAAACGATTGTTTACCTTATTACTTATATTTACAAAGAAGCTATTGAAAATTTTAAACCCAAAATTTATAAAAAAAAAAACTTTTTTATTTATCTCAAGATACTTCCAACATTATAATAAATTAATAATCATTCACTTTAAATATGTTATAATTAATTAATAACTTCTGAAACACTAAAAATTTTCTATTATACCATGTAGTATATAAATAAACAATATTTTAAAGGATATATTCAAAAGAAGGAAAGAAGATAGATTCGGAAAAGAGAATATAGGTGAATAAATAAAGCAGGGCAGATAAGGTAGATTCAAGAGAATAGTATCGGGCACGAATAATTAATTTAGAACCATAAGAATTTCAATTTCAAATATTAATACAGAAATCCTTTGTTGAAAATACTTTTATAAATAAATACTTTTATAACCCGATGTTTCAACAAGTTTATCCTTGTTCCTATAGACTCTGGTAGTGCGTTGATCAGGCGCAAAACTAGAATTCTCCAGGTACTTAGTAGACTTGTTTTAACACCTAGTGAAAATACTGGAAAAACTTTTTTTTAAAAAACAGATATGGAAAGTACAATCCAAACAAAAACAAACAAAACCTTTGTCTAACCATGGTTCGCAGATACACAATGGTTACGCCTGGTTCCCCTAGGAAACAATCCATATCCGTAAGCTTTCTCAGCCCTGCGAGTTACGCCATGATGACTAGTAGAATGCAGGATACACAATGGTTACGCCTGGATCCCCCAGGAAACAATCCGTACCCCCAGGCAAGACTCAGCCAAGCATTTGCGCTACTATTCGCGACCTACACAGATTGCAGGATACACAATGGTTACGCCTGGATCCCCCAGGAAACAATCCGTACCCCTAGGCAAGACTCAGCCAGGCAGTTGCGCTATGCAGTCACGAGAGAACGATAAGACCATGGGTAACGCCATGGAATTCAAAGGACACTCGAGTATCATATCCGGAAAACCAAAAATCAGAGAGAATAATATCGATAGAATGAATCCAAGATGTGGCCACAAATCGGATATCAAGCAGAAGGCACTTTCCATATCTTTACTTCGAAAATATGTATCATATAGTACCTTTTCAAATCACTTTCAAATATCGTACTTATATAAAATCCATTATATATAAGATTTAATTTTCAAATCAAATACTTTCCAAAATCAATAGTATATCAAATCATACTTATATAGACTTCAATTATATAAGATTTCACTTTCAAATTGAGTACCTTTTCAAATCTATAGTTTTCGAATCAATTTCATACTCATACAAATCAATTTTATATGAGTTCGACAACTCCCAAATCAAGTTTTTAGTAACATAAGGTTCTCAAATTTCAATTTGTTTCAATATCAGTTCAATTTCAAAATCATATACAATTTCACCAAATTATTTCTTCACAAATTAATTATCTTTAGCTTCAAAGTTTCCAAAATAATAGATTTTGAAAATAGATCCAAATTTCCAAATCAATAATTTAAGTCAGCCAATTCATTTCCAAAATCAAATGGTTTTCAAAATCATCTTATATTTACCTAAGGTCCATCTTATATAAGGATCAAATTTTTCAAAAATAAGTTTCGTTGTATCAAGAGCCATATGAGATTGAATATCTTTGCTTTTATGGGTTATATATCTTTGTAATTTAAGTTGCAAATTTACTTTTAGTAAGCAAAGATATTCTAACTCGACAGCTTTAAATTTCAGCGTCAAAATATATCAATGATATTAGGATATAAGATGTACATACGTCATCATTTCACAAAATCACATTTGATCGCTCGCTCGATCACACAAGTTTGCTTTCGAACTAGTATTGTCCATTCGACTTCCCTAATGCGGATTTCGATATGGTTTCTCGACTAGAAGCCATCGGTCTCCTTGCATAGCCATATACTACGATAGAGAATTCAAGAATCAAGCCCAAAATCCATATCAAATATTCGCCATAAAGAATCAAATGAAAAATCCTAACACGAAATGGTGTAATCCACCTCGAACTTGTGTACTCAAACTTGGATCAAATTAATTATGCAAATAAAACAGCATACGTACAACTTATATATTTATTCCAACTTGTTAAATATATAGTTTCATAAAGATGTTACTAAGTTAAAACATTTAAACTAAATTTTATTCAAAATATTTTGAAGACCAAATTCTTCTCAAGGCATTTCAAATCTAAATTTCATATTAGAAAATTTAGAATTTCCTTATTCATTTACTTAACTAAACAGTTTCAACTTATTTAAATCATATTACTTCATACTTAAACATTCAATACAAATTTATATACTTTATCAAAATACTTTGCAAAATTTCTTAGCTTTGAAAAGTTAACCTTGATTTGAAAGTGCCCGAACCTTCAAAATAGTTGAAGAAATCATTTTCAAATTCAAGAGTTGGAAATCAGCAACAAATCAGTAAATCAATTTTAATAGATAGGGTTATATCAAATCCAAAACTCGAAGACTTAACACCAGCTCATTTCAAATCGTTTCAAATACATATACATATATCTTTCGAATATCAATCATACTTCAAAATTTTGAAATAAAAATGTTTTAAAAAAAATCACTCGCATAGCAAAGCTACTGAAGTGGCCTATCCCTCACTCTGAAACTCGAAAATCAATGTCGATGATGCGTGCACTCATCACCGAAATTATTTTCCAGCGACACAAGTGAGTTCTGGACTTCTATTTTCTCATACTTCTTTTGAAATTTCTTCGAAACTCATTGGAACTCATTTGAAGTCATTTGAAACATTTCTTATTCGGAAAATACTTTCAAACCGTATTATTATATATTTACAAAACCTTAAAACCAATTTCAAAATACCGGAGTTCAATTCTCGAATTTCAAATTTAAAGTCCTTTAGTTATAAATCATTTTTATATAAATCAATTTCTTATATAACTTTTCAAAATTACAAATCCTTTCGAAACCTCAAATTCTCATTTTAAAAAGGGTATATAATCTTTATCGAAAATATTTCACTTTTATATATAGAATATAATCATACTTATAAAAATAATAATTTCGATTTAGAAAACAATTTCTTAAAATACAAACAAACCCGATTTCAAAGGATGATTTAAGAATGGATTTCAAACAAAGATAAAGATTCAAATTAGAGGGACTCTAATCGATTAGGATTTCTGATTCGAAGATAAGTTCGAACGAAAATAAGATAATTAATTACAAAACAATAGATCGATACAGTTATATAAATTGCGGGCGACCTTAACCGATCAACCGTGATTCCAAAATAAGATCAGTGCCGAATTCCAAGGCAAATCGACATGCGATCGCCAAAGATAGAATTCGACATAGCAAAAGATAGCAGCATTTAAACCGAGGGATATATAAATCTCCGGTGAATCAATGCTAATTGTAAAGAAGTTTCACCCCTTCACAATTCCTTCAAAGATTGGCGGGATCGCCTATTCTTATAGAGATCATTCGAAGTGGAGTTATGGGATACTCTAGAATCAAAAGAATACTAATAGAGAGAGACAAGAATGAATTTTGGAACCGTAGGGAACGTTCCAAAGTTCAAAGGAAATCGAGTCAAAAGGAAGAGATTAAACTCAAACGAAAGTGATTCTGTAAATAAATTTACAATATATGCTAAGTTTCGCCTAGAGCCAAAGCTCTGATACCAACTGTAACGACCCGGTATTTTGGACCATTCAAATCGACAATAAATCCACACATGTCTGACTTGAATAATTCAAAATAACAGATTGTAATAAAAATTTGGCAAAACTCAGCATATGCAGTAAATAAATCAATCACATAATCACAGACACAGAGTAATACAATAATACGCAGCGAAATAGATAAAATAGTAGTTCATGAAGCTACTATATAAACATCAGAGTTAGAAATAAAATACAACATAATATCTCAAATGCAGTGAAGTCTCCAGTACAACAGATGACTTCTCTGAACAAATCAACTAGAAGAGCTGAAAGCTGAGGAGATAGTTGGATCTCCAAAGGAAGCTCCAAACTCCAAGGGTGAGTCTCAAATGCTGTATCACTCGGTCTGACCCGAGCGTAAAGCAAAACACAAAACACTCGAGTCAGGATTAACATTCTTATATAAATAAATCCAACTCAAGTGAAATATCAATTGAAATACGAGTAACTTAAAGGATGTTGGGATAACCATCCTCTAAGGATCTTCAGAACTATCTACAAGGTGGAAATATACATTTTAACACTGTGGTCATTTCAATTAAATTTATACTTCAAAACCCAAATATCATTTCATTTCAAATATATCCATTTTCCAAAATAGTATATATATATTAAATGATTTAAAAAGTAAAGTATTTAATTTCCTCAAGTCTAGCAAATCGATTCAAATCAACTTCAAATTCCAAATTCAAATTTATTCAAAGCTCAATTCATCAATTTAATTCATTTCTAAACAGATCATTTAAATTTTCAATATATTTCAAAGCTTTAATATTCAACATTTTCAAAGTTAAATTTAACAGTTTCATATAGCTCTTGATTTAACTTCATTATTATTTAATCAGGGAATATTCACTTAATAAATTCAATATCATTTAACTAGCCTTAAATTACATTTTTACTAAATATTTCCTTACACTTTAGTTAAACAAAAAAAATTCATTAGATTACTTATAAATCAAACTCAAGTTATAAATCATATCTTACATCTCAGTTTCAATGAGTTTCCAATCGGTTTAATTAAATAAAATTCTTTATTGAATACAATTTCAACTAAATTCAAATTATCTTTCTAACCTTAACTTATTCAAATTATTACCAAAATCTATTTTGAAATATATTTTAAACACTCAACATATTATATGTATTTAAATCAATCATTCCCATTTATATATAATAATTTAAGGCTCAACATTTATTAAAACCATATATTTCTTTTCAAAACCATAGAATTCATTTTTAAAATATTTATATATATGGACCAACGGTGTCTGTATATATATTTATCATATGGTTAAGTGATACAGATATTTATCATTTCAATCCGAAATTTAAATATATACGGATAGATATCATTTCGACCCGAAATCCCAATTTCAATTCAAATGAAAATCGCTTGGGTTTATCATTTCAACCCATAACGAAATTCTCCTATTCTAAAGTCCGTTCGGGTATGTATCATTTCAACCCATAGTGAATTCTATACTATCAGGGAACTTGCAGAGTGATAACAGATAATAAAAAATATAACAACAGGCATATATCATCAATATAAATAACAGATATTGGTGTCAGATGTCATAGGTGAACATATACAGATAATGGTAATAACATGCATATAAATACTAGATACTGGTGTCAGATGTCATAGGTGGACATATACAGATAATAGCATATATAACAATTTAAATAACTACAACATCATATTTCAATTGTCGTTTCAATTGAAATCAAATTTAATAAATACAAGAACGTTAATCGTGAGTGATTGCTCACCTTTCGAGGTTAGAGAGATAGACAATGAAGTTGAGTTATGAAATGCAAGCACGACTTCCAAAGCAAAGTTAGATGGTACAATTTCGACGGAAAAGCTGATAGATAGAAATTGATGAGAACGGATCAAATTAGCTTGATAAAATTGAAACGAAGATTATATGATTAATTTATTACTTTCTTTCAAAATGAACGTTAAATCAAAACACGCATTTTAAAAAATGAAATATATATATATGCACACCCATGAAAACCATATAACTTTAAAACACTTCCATTTCATATTAATGTTAAATAACAAATATATAATTATTCAAAATGTCACATATATAGTATATTCATTTTATGGTTGTCGTTTCCATGTAATAAATATTCATTTTAAACCAATATTAAAATAATATATATGTATAGTTAAAAAAATCAATGTTCTAACATAAAACACATATATTAAAGATCAACACACATATATAATATCTTTTGAAATGAATACTTATGTATATATATAATTATTATAGTTTATTACTTTCCTTTTCAAAATATCCAGCAGGAAATCAAACAACTTATGCACATATATGTGCAAATAAACAATATTCTTTATAATACATTGTTAACTTACTCCTTTTTTTTTCTTTTTTTTTATTAAACCTTTATATATAACAAAATATATGTATAAAATAAAATATTTGTATATATAAAAATCAAAACGTTTCAAGCATATATTCAAAAACTGGATCATATAAATAACAATGTATTTAGTTAACGCATAGTATAAAATTCATTTATATAACACTCTTATATATATAAATCTTGTATAAGTAAACCTTTATAGCTTCATAACTTATTTACTTTCACATATAACAAGATCTGTACAAAAGAATGCAAATTTTTCTCAAATCCTTTTGAACGTTTATAAGAAAAAATTTAAACAATAAATATACCTTCTTATTTAGGAAAGGAAGTAAGCATGCACTTGTAGGAGAAACGTGAGTGGAGGTTGAGGGTTGTAGGCGGTGGAAAGGGAAGAGGGGCGGAGATAGCTTCAGACGATGGGTATATACGTCGCGCAATTTTTTTTTTAATCTGGCGTAGGCCATGGAAAAATTTGGGAGGAGGAAAAGTAAGCAATGGTGGGGAGTGGATCTCGAAAATGAAGAAGGAGCAGGCAACAATGAAATATATGAAGAGAGAGGTAGTGGAAAGCTACAGAGAAAAATATAATATAAAAGGTAATAATAAATGAAAATCAACGTTCATGCGTTGATTCAGCAGAGAAGTTAAAGCAAATAAGAAGAGAATGGATTGATTTAAAGGAAAGGCAATGAATGGTTTAGAAATAAATAAAATGTAAAACGTATACGTTTTAATTTCAAAAAGGAAAGAAATAAATACGGGGATGGCAACAGTCAAAATGCACATTTAGTCTAATAATAGAATATAAAAGTAAGAAACTCAAAAGGATAGGCACAGAGATGTGAAATCAGGGAGACAAGGGAAGCAAGTGATCTTTCAAATTTATAACGTTGGCAATAATATAGAATAAATGAAAATTAATAGATGGATGCAAGTATGAGGTGGAAAGTGAAAGCAAAGTGAAGTTGCAAAAGTGGAAATTTGATTTATAAACGCAATTGAAATATGAGCCTTTGCCCAATCAATGTAAAAAAACCGTACACAAATAAATGAATATGGGACAAATGAAGATGAAGGGGGAAAGAAATAAACTATTTATGGGCGTTGAATTTATAAAAGGGACCATGATGTGTACAATAATTGAAATGAAAACGTACACAAATAAATGAAAACCAGTGAAGTTAAAAAGGCAATAATAGTGTAAATGTGAATCGTTGCCACATAAACAAATAAAACGTATACAAATCTTTTACCGGTTATGTGATGGCAACGGTCACCCTTAATTGAGCTGAATAATAAAAGCCAATGCTTTGAACGTATGCCATAAATTAAGTAACAGACACTGATTTCTAAATTTATTAGTAGCTAGGAATAGCAACGTTTGAACGTGAATTGGAAAGCAATTAATACTGTGGTCCAGCCTGTACGTTTCAAATTTTGAAAACGAAGAAAATAGAAATGGAACAAGTTGCAAAAAGGAAAGCCACACATATAAATGGAATAAAACGTTAACAATGAAACATGCCACATTCAATGGAAAGAAACTGAAATGATAACGTCAAGCACGGGAATTAAGGACAATAAAGTAGAAAGTATGAGAAACGTAAAAGTGAACAAACGAATGAATGCAAGCTACAGATATATATATATGTAAATGATGTAAAATATTATGTTTCTACCAGAGAGAAGAGAAAATGTTTGAAATGGAATAAATAGGGAAGGAACAATCCCGAAATGAAATAGCAACGGATAGAAAATTAAAGAGCTACAGCATGAATACAGGGAGTAATAAAGGTATGGTATTGATTGGATTGTAACTGATGTAAAACTTGAATGGACAGGGAAGAAATAAATTTTATGGTAAGAGTCGATTCCCTTGATTTCATGCAAATTTATTTTCAACAATTCTTAACTGATTTGAATTTAATAGAATTACATAATAAATAAACTTTCATATAATTAATTGAAAATTTACCATTTGCTATATTTAATTATATGTAATCCAAATAATTTTTTTTCAAAATTTTATTATTAATAATTTCTCAAAAATCCAATTCAATACGTTATAAACCAATTAAAAATTGCTAAACTTTTATGGGTCGTTACAATTTTCAAGCGGTTATTCCGCAATGCTGTTTTATGACCGTTTTTACGGTATTTTGAGAAGTACAATTTCTTTATCGAAATTGTTACTGATTTGCTGCTTTAATCACGTGATTGGAAAATCGTTTTAAAAAAAAAATTGCTTTATAAAATTTTAGCAGTTTGCGTTTTCAAAAGAATGAGAAAGCGACTTAAACGATTCAGCAAAATCGAGGATTATGACCCCTTTCTTTTACTGTTTCGCTTAACTCCGGACTTGTTCAGTTGAGAATGTGAATTGTTATTTTTACAAAATAAATAAAATTGTTTTCAGAAATTTTACAGTTTGCGATTTCAAAAGAATGAGAAAGCGATTTAAACGTTTCAGCAAAATCGAGGACTATGACCCCTTTCTTTTACTGATTCGCTTAATTCCGGACTTGTCCGTTTGAGAATGTAAAGTGTATTTTTACAAAATACACAATTTTGCACTTTCAAGGAAACGATGAAGTGATTTAAACGATTTAGCAAAAGTGCGGAGTATGGAACCACACTTTTACTATTTCGGTTAATTCCGGACTCGTTAATTGAAATATCTGTCGTTTTGATGATTTTGATGATTTTACACTTTCAAGGAAACGATGAAGAGAATTAAACAATTTAGTAAAACTCGTGGTTATGGGACATGTGCGTTTGCTATTTTGGTTAATTCCGGACTCGTTAATTGAAACATTTTGATGCTTTCGTGTGCATTCGAGCCACTATGAGGACCTTCGGGTCATTTGTTGGACCTTCGGGTCATTTGTTAGGCTTTCGGGCCACTCTGCGGACCTTCGGGTCAAATACCAGTACTAGACCTTCGGGTCACTCTGCGGACCTTCGGGTCAATCTGATGGGCGCCAAAAATTATGTTGAGTACTTGGTAGGCTTCGGCCACTCTGAGATGCACGTGCGGCGAATTAAAAACTCGCCATCTGATGGGATCGATCCAAGCTTTTATGTTGATTTTCTAGTCTTCTTAATTGATTTCTAGATATTTGTTGCTTCCAATTATCTGCAGGTAATTGGATATTTGTTGATATGAGTTCTGATTATCGTTTTTGATAATCGGATATTTGTTGTTTCTAATTATCGCTTGTGATAATTAGATATTTGTTGATATGAGTTCTGATTATCGTTTTTGATAATCGGATATTTGTTGTTTCTAATTATCGCTTGTGATAATTAGATATTTGTTGATATGAGTTCTGATTATCGTTTTTGATAATCGAATATTTGTTGTTTCTAATTATCGCTTGTGATAATTAGATATTTTCTGATATGAGTTCTGATTATCGTTTTTGATAATCGGATATTTGTTGCATTTAATTATCGCTTTAGATAATTAAATATTTGTTGATATGAGATTTAATTATCGCTTTTGATAATTAAATATTTGCTGATTTGAGATTTAATTATCGCTTTTGATAATTAAATATTTGCTGATATGAGATTTAATTATCGCTTTTGATAATTAAATATTTGTTGATATGAGATTTAATTATCGCTTTAGATAATTAAATATTTGTTGATATAAGATTGAAATGACCCTCCTATTTCCACCCTAATTTCATAAGGATTTTTTTTTTTGCTATGAGATGATATATTGATATATCATTCATTACAAACATATTTTCCAAGGTCATTTTCTTTTTCCAATAACCAAAATATATCCAGGATCAAAATAACTTACCAATATAAATATATCAGTGCATATCTAATAACATACACATACATATGAAGATGTATGTGTTCTTCTTGTTTAAATTCAGAGTATATACTTTATTTTTTTTTTGTTCAATAACATCCTGTTTGATTTAGAGATTTAGTAATTCAGATACATTATTGTATTCAGATTTTTGGCCATGAAATCCACTAGAAACATGTACTTTAGTCTGTCATTAGGATCAAGAAATGTTCAAGTAATATTCAGTAGTAAACAAGCTTTTAATGTAGATGATTGTGTTTAAAGTCTGGATAATATTAGATTCAGTATAAAAGAAAGTGGATCCTAAGTGAACACAAGCAACATCTAGGCGTAATGGAAACGCGCCTAACTTATACACAAGAGATCACGAGTTCGAGTACCATGCAGGTCGGTTCAAACACAATTTTTGGTTTTCTTCTTTTTTTTTTTTTTTACTTCTGAAAGGTTAGAAATCTGATACCTACCTATAATTGTACATATATGTTTAATTTTTGCCTATAACCCAACATACAAAACAATCCTTCTTACTTTACTATTTTTGTATCCCATTCCTACAACTGTTTTAAGAATTTATGATCATATTTTTGCTCAAATATCAACATGTACACAGATATACATGTACATGTCAATATTTCTGCTCATTTTCCAGAAAACTGGGTGAATCAATTGCTAAATGTACTAAGCTTTGAAATGCATTTTTATTTTCAGAATACAATCTATCATGATCAACCAATACTCCATTTAATTGAAGCTGGTTAACTCATGAATCCTGTATCTGCCATACTAGTTCAATTTCATTGCATTCTGTTTAAAGCTTTAGGAAAACATCTTACTCTTCTCAATACAATTCAGAAATGAATTCAAACTTAATTACAAAGCATTTCAGTAAAAGATAATAAAATCCTGTTAAGTTTTCTTTTTGCTAAATCCAGATTTTGTTCTAAAACTCAGTGCTCTGTTATGTCTCAAGATTAACTAATACATAATATAAATTATACAAAACAGTAGCTCAACTACATTTGCATATTTCTCTTCCAAACATCCATATCAATAATTAAAATCATTTCCTTGTTTCCCACTCAGATTCTTTCCTTTGAGATTTTAAACCTTAATGCATAACAATATATTTAACATGACACAACTAGTTCATCTAACCATAATAGAATTCATTACATGACTGGAAATCTTAGAAACATAAAATTTTTCCTGAATACATGCAGATATAATCAATTTAAACTCTTATTGGAAACTAGCTAGCATGTTCATTCACTCCTCCATAATAGCCATTACTTCATTTTTTACTTAGTGCCTGGGTTACCTGAAAGAGCATAAGTGGCTGCCTCATTTTAAAATGAGACACCCCATATGCCATGAGCAAACAAGGGTCAGATCTATGATCTGGTATGAGTAACATCAATTCATTCATGATATTAAGCAATAGAGAATATAAGGGTACTAACTTGTTATTTAAGCTAATTTCTGTAATCAGTTACTTTGACATAGTATAACTAAGTTGATTCAGGTATGATATATTCATTTATCATTCTTACACTTGCATACTTAATCATGCAAACATAATTATCTATTGCAACAATTGCATTCACTGGAATCATCTTGGTTCCATACCATTCAACCTAAGAAATATCCATATTCCTATTTCTTCATTTTACAGGTTGTAATATTCAATTTAAATCCCTGCCTCATCTGCTATTAAGGAATCACTGGGACACATTGCAATGAACTAATTCACATCATTGCACAAAGATCTCAGGGCTTGAACAAACCATGTGCCAACTTGCATACTTCAAATATGACAAGCATTCCAGCAGCTTTCTTGGCCTTCCCTTCCCTAGTTTATTTACTAGTGTATAGTCTTAAATCCTATCATCAAATATGCTAAGTGAACATATCACTGCAAACATGGAAACATCCATAATTTCTTCTAGCATAATTCTCCTCAGAAATAATCAGACAGTTATTTCCTAAATGGGGTCAATATGTCTTGATCTTAGTAAAATATGAGAATATTTTCAACTGTAAAAGAGGCATGGCATGTTATATTGATCTGCAAGCCTTTATGATTGATTCAGATTCAAGATCTGGTTCAATCATAATTTTAGCTTGTGGGTTTCTTTTTTTTTTTTTGATTTGATTAAGGGCTCAGCACTTAGAAAATTTCTATTGCACCCTTAACATTTTTCTTTTCAAGCCTCAGCACTTATACCAAGTATAATGCAGCTCTAATCATTTTTATAAAGCTTCCATGCCATAGATCTATAACAGCTGAGAGTATTCTCTATATAATTTTTAAGATCCTAAACTTTAACATTTGTGAGTATAAATAAATCAGTATGATACTCATCCAAAGACAAATGTCTCAACCAATCAAAGATCATCCAAAATCATCCATATTAAATCATATCAGATTTAAAATAAAACATCCAAAAAGCATTGATGAAATCATATACATCAAAACCAGAAATATATATAAATGGAAATAAAAAGTGGCTGCCTCATCTCAGGTCTTAATGCCATGAACTTAGTGAGATTACTCACCTAAATGTTTCTTCTTATTAATCCAGAAAATTCTTGTTTGAGTGTTTTCTCCTTCCTTCCAATATTTTCCTGCTTTTCTTATTTTTGTGCAGCTCGGGGTAAAAATGATTCTACTGGCTAAACTGCCTATTTATAAGCATTTTTCCTCTAGGGTTTTGTTGAAACAGAATTCCATTTCTGTCCTGGCTAGCATCATGCATTTTTCATTCATAATACCCTGGCCATATTAACCAATTTAAAGGCTGCATTTTCTTTCTTTTACTTTTCAGAAAATGGCCACTCTCCTAGTCATGTTAAAAGTGTGACTATCCTATTTTTATTTTAATTATTTCTGAAAATCCCCTTTGCTATTTTTGCCTATACAAGCTCATTAACTTGTATCACATTTCATGTCATTTTAATGTCATAGTTTTTACTTGCTTATATATATATATACTTTTCAGTGCTTAAAAATATATATATATTTGTACACATATTTTATCTAAGCTTATTTTAATTTCTCTTTAATTCCAGAAGCATATGTACCTATATGTATACAGGTTTACTAATATACATAATTTTCTCTTCTGGGTTTTAAATAAAATTTTGTTTACTGATTTAAAGTAAAACCTACTTTTCTTATTTCTAAGATGATCCAGAAATCAAATATCCATGTTGCCAAAAATCATGTTTGTATTGCTTTTCAATTCTTGTTTTAAATCCAAGAAATCTGGAGTTCTTCCTTGTGCCATTTCAGTGTGCACGTGCACACATATACTTGCACACTATTTATTCCAGAAATTTCACCATATTTAAATCTAAATATTTCAAAATTAAATCATTTTTCAAAAATGATTTTTCACAAAATTTTGGGGTATTACAAAGATTTAATTATCGCTTTTGATAATTAAATATTTGCTGATTTGAGATTTAATTATCGCTTTAGATAATTAAATATTTGTTGATATGAGATTTAATTATCGCTTTTGATAATTAAATATTTGCTGATATGAGATTTAATTATCGCTTTTGATAATTAAATATTTGCTGATTTGAGATTTAATTATCGCTTTTGATAATTAAATATTTGTTGATATGAGATTTAATTATCGCTTTTGATAATTAAATATTTGCTGATTTGAGATTTAATTATCGCTTTTGATAATTAAATATTTGTTGAATTTGAAATTTGATTATCGTTGGTGATAATCGAATATTTGTTGATTTGAGAAATTTGATTATCGTTTTTGATAATTGAATATTTGTTTTCTGACTATCGTTTGAGATAATCAGATATTTGATTTGTCTTCTGATTACCGTTTGAGATAAGTAAATATTTGCGATTTGAAAATTCAATTATCGTTTTTTTGATGAATGAATATTTGCGATTTTTGAGATTTGAGCTTCGTCTTTTTCTCTGGCGATTCAGGTGAGTAATTTGATTTACTCACATTCAATTCGTGCTCTGTATGGGATTTCTGCTCTGTTTTTCCTTCTCTTTTAGTTGCTGGAACTCGATTGTTCTTACTTTTGTTAGTCGTCTGATTTTGATCCCTGATTCCCACGATGTTGATTCTTTTGATTTGAAGCAGTCGAACCTTTTGATTTCTTATCTAATACTTCCCCGCTGACACTTGCTTTGCTTATACATTCGACATTGCCATGCTCTTTTGGTTGTTACCTTTTATCCCTTTATTCCCTATGATTGCGTGGACGCAATTTCTTTAAGGAGGGGAGTCTGTAACAACCCGGTTTTTTTTCGCGTCAGTTTATAAATGACGATTAAATCTTTTTTAATTGCTAATGCAGTTTTGAATCGATTCGGAATCCTTTTTGTAAAAGTTTGTTATCGTCACTAGACGATTGAAATTGATAAACAAATTTCTATCAGGAAATTTGATCGAATTGAAATTCTTCTTAGTTGTAAAATTCTTTAATAAATGTTTGGGCTTTAAAGAAAAGCTTGGCCTTGTTCTTTTATTGCCGTGAAAATTTTCTAAGGCAAAAACCCGTGTTCCCCTTTTCATTCTCTCAAGCTAACCCTAAAAACCAAATCGAACGAAAGAAAATAAAAATGGTGGTTGTCTTCGTTTTCACGAAATTAGGGCTTCGACTCGTTCCCTCTGAGAGTTGATGGCTGCTCGTACCTCCTTTCATTCGTTCCTCAAAAGCTAGGGCGCATCAAATGGCTGTATCGTTAGCTCGCCGACCTTCAACGATTAGGGTTTTCGAGTAACTCGTGGTCGCCGACTTCAAACAATGCTCGATTTCCTTTGCTTCGGATTGGCGAATAAGGTGAGTGAAAACTCACATCTAATTCACTCGACTTTGTTGGTTTTCGTTCGTTTCTGGTTAACTTCG
The DNA here is from genome assembly GCA_030737815.1 of Allium fistulosum. Taxonomy (NCBI): domain Eukaryota; kingdom Viridiplantae; phylum Streptophyta; class Magnoliopsida; order Asparagales; family Amaryllidaceae; genus Allium; species Allium fistulosum. The sequence goes on from CM060901.1 coordinate 157,534,265, forward strand.
ATCTATTGGTTGTTGTGAAAATTTGGTTTTTGTCGACTTCGACTTCGTTCGATTTATCTGATGTTAGTGGTTTCGACGTTAACCATTTTAAATGGATTGCCGAAGTATCGAGTTGCTTTTTTGTGGTTTTCTCGGCTTTAAATGATTTCGTGGTTGCCATGGTTTGGGTTATTGTACTATGGGGTTGCTTGGTTATTGCCTCCGAGATGTTTTGTGCATTTGTGATTTACTGTCTGGACTATATTGACTTTACTGATATCACTAGTATACTCGAGCCAGTGGCACTTGTTCGATTTTCTCTTTCTGGTCATCTTCTTGTGATATTTTGGCCTCCTTGACATAGTTTGCGTGAACTGTTGCTTCATGTATGAACTGTAACCTTTTTTGAGGTAGTTAGCATTCGATCACAGCTTTGACTTGTTCACTGTTGATTTTAGGTTTTGACTTTCTGTGTTCATCTCTGAGTTTATTTAACTGTTGATGATGATCACCTGACTTTTCCAATGTGACTTCGATCATTTCAATGTTGTGATAATATGTGACTTTGTTAACTTGAACCATATTCATTTAGTCTGGTTCATATGCATATCTTCGACCTGTAGCCTTTGTGTTGACTCTGTTTTTGCTGCAGTCTTCATTGTGGTGGCCTGATCAATAATCATGGTATATGCATTGAGTTGTATCACTGGTCTTTGGTTTTTGTTGATCTCATTGTATTTGAACTCTGGTTCATTGTATATTGTCACTTGTATACAGTTGAATATCTCCATGAATATCATGACTTTGAGCTTTTTGCATTTGCAGACCCGCTGTGGTTGTTATCATTTTTTTATATATGTATGGTCTGCACTTGACTCATCCAAGCTAGTTCACGTTTTGCTGGTTTATTGTTTCATACTTCGTGTCATCCGGACTTGAGTTCTATCTGCATAACAATATCGGCCTACATTGTTCATGCCATTCTGCTTTGTATTTCGCTTCGATTTCAGAGTTGCATACTCTCTGGTGCATTCCAGTATTCATGCTTGAATCATACTTATGCTTTGAGTCTTTTGTACTTGAAGTCTAGTACTTGTGCATTTTGAAGTCTAGTTGCATTTCAAACCTGCATTCTCTGTTCCAAGTAGCCTATTTGCATATACTTGTGAACCGGTCTTTGACCATCTACGTGTAGCTGACCATTCAATTTTTGCCTGTCTCTGGTTTTGAACTTGTATTCAAAACTGGTATATGAATCACCATGTTTTCATAACTCTTCTTTGTTCAAGTTCACTCTGAGTCTGGTTACCCTTGTATCTGAAACATTGAGTGATTGTTGTGTGCAAGTGTAGGCTTGCTGTTCATTTGCTTTTGTTCCATGGATTGCATCCGTGTATTCCATTTTGATAGCTGTCTTGCGCGGTTGCAGTCATGTGTACGTTACTCTGATTCATCGATGTAGTTGATGCTTGTTTCCTTTGTTGAGCTCGAATCTGATACGCTGTATTGATGCAGTGTATTCATTTGCATTTGGTCATTGTGCTTCACTGGTGGCCTTATTTTCTAATGAGGCTGATTTGCGTCTTTTTCTGTTGAGTGTTGTAGTGCCATATCATTGGTGCTCTCACCTTCAGTTTGCTATTCCACTGTGCCTTGCTTTGTGATAGGTTGAACTTGTTTCACTTGTTGCCTCTGATCTTGTTTAGTATCGTTTTGAGTTGTTTTGTAGTGGCGAGGCAGTACACGCGTGCGTGTACTGCAGCCCTAGCAGGATTGACAGATTTAGTTGATATTTCGATTGTTAAATTATTTCGTGGGTTCAATTAAATATTTGAAGTTGTATTTTGAAATGGTTCATTTTGATTTGAGTTGGATCCGTTGACTTTTGAATTCATTGATCTTCTGAGTATTTCATAGACTGTATTGGCGAGGCAGTACACGTTAGCGTGTACTGCAGCCAATCAGCTTTGTTGTTTTTAAATTGACATTTCAATTGTTTAAATTGATTTGGATTGCTGATTTGTTGTTTAACACTGTTTAGTGTTATATCTGCCGTTATCCGATTCTCTTATCGAGAAGTTGGATATACGAGATTTCTGTGACTGTCGTCTATTTGATATTTGATTATTATTGCTTCTATGCACTAATAAACTGGTTTGAATTAGACTGACCTGGGTATTATTTTCCTTTTGAATGTAATACTCGGGTCAGACCCAAGTTATTTCGGGTTGTAGATTTCTTTCTTTGAGTTGCTATTCGGGATTTGAAGACTTTTCATATCTTCTGAAGTTGTCATTGTCCTTTTGTCGTAGTCGTGTCATTGTATAGAACGATATGTATTCATGTATATTAGTTGATAATGTACTTGTGTATATAACTTCTAGAGTCGACAGTTGTAGTTGTATCATATGTATCGTGTCAACTATATTGTAACTGACATCAGTTATATATATATATGAGATTTTTGTTAATCTGCGTTCCGCATTTATATTATCTGTGTTATTGTTATATCTAATGTCCTAAACTATTATGAACTATCGTAGTTTGTTTTATACTGATAATTGGATATGTCGATGGGAGTAAATAAATAATTGATGAAAAATAAAAAGTATATACCACTCCTATCGAGATAACCAATATTAGTGTAAGGCCAATTACGGATGGTCGCTCCTATCCAGCCTTATTCTTCGTAATAATAGACAGTATTTCTTTTAATACTCTTTGTTATTATGAGCATAGAGGTGGGGCGTCACATTTCACTTGGGTTGACAGTGGGGACACAGTCAAAATCAAGTGTGGGGGGAGTCTCGTCTTCTTTTTAATTTTTCATGGTTTATTTTTACATTTTCTTTCCAAAACATAGCAAAAAAAAACAATCACAAAAAATAATTTTGTTTTGTTTTAAGCATTTTGATTTATTTTTAAAGAAACACTATAGGATAAATATATGAATTTGGTTTATTAAATTGAAATTTTTGAAAATTTATTTGTCTTAACAAAAATAAAAATGAAGTTTTATTACAAATAACAATGGTTTAACTAGTATATAGGAAGATTCATACGTGTTAATTATGAAATACATCTTAATTGAAAATCTTTGTTTTAAAAAGTGGTTGATTTAAAGTAAAGATATAACATTTTTTTGTCTTCTAAGTTAAATAGCGCTAAGATAATTTTGTGAAACTCTCTCTTTCAAAAAAACAAAAAAAACACAAAAACAAAAAAAATTCTTGTATATATGTATATTTTTTTTAATAAACACCTAGAGTCATGTGTTCCCACTCGTGTGTTCATCCGCCATGCTCTGTACCGTTCTCACGTAAGCCCGAAAGGCAGTGCACGATTGGTATATCTGGCCTCAGTTTATCAGAGTTAGGTGTATATATATAAAAAAATCTTTTTAATGCCTATAGTCAATAGGTGTTCACACTCGTGTGTTCACTCGCCATGCTCTGTACTCCCCTCACATCAGTCCGCAAGGCAGTCATGGGTAATATATTTGGCCTCAGTTTATTTGAGTTAGGCATATGTAAATATTGTTAATATTAACAAATTTTCAAAAGAAAAAATGGACAGAGTAAGCAAATGAAATCCAAGCACTATTTTAACTTATTTGATTTGATTTGTTATTGAAATGAAATGAAATACCACTTTGATAATCAACTAAGGATCCATTTCATAGTTACACTGTGTTATCAACCGAAACAACAAGTTAAACTATAGTATATTTGCTTTGATAACTTCATTTTTGTTGGAAATTTTGACAAGTAAATGACTTAAATTTTCAAGATAATAACCGAACATATATTTAACTAATTTATGTTAATTTAAAAGTAAATCCTTCATTCGTAAATATTTCCAAAAACTCGCATTTACCTCTTTGTAAATAAATCTTGCATTTTGTAAATATTTTCATCCTCCATTTGGATTTTGTGGGTAGTATCCGCTGAAAACCCTCACGAGACAACACTCGTCCTACTAGGGACACCTAGAGGTTTAATGGCTTGTTGCATACACTAATTGCAATCGTGCTCCCTACGAAAATGGATGTATCTTAGTTTTTCTTTATTCGATGACGAATAAAAAGATAAGTGTGGGGGTATTTGATGTGCACGTAAATGTGCATATTTTTACCACCATATTTAATCTATTTAAATTAAATAAATGATCATATCGGTTATTTTAACTTGTTTAAACCAAAATTCAAATTATTTTCAAATAGTCACATATTCATCTTCATATAGGGGTAAAATGGTCATTTTTATGCATTTATTAAATTGTGAAAATTTACTTGGAATTTTCTATGTTGTTTTGTAGGAAGTTTGGTGAATTTTACAAGTGGCTTCATGATAATATATGCATGCACAAGAGTGAAGAGAACAAATAAAGATGGAAATAATTCAAAGTGATGATCATGGAGGACCCCACCCACTTACCTTGATTTCAGTTAGGAGCTAAGCACATGATAAAAGGACATTAAAGCTTCATGTACATTTAAGTGGGGGATTAGTGGATGTTAATGATTACTTGGCCACCACACTACCTCAAGGGCAATTTGGGCATTCCCCAAAAATATGAATTAGGGTTTAACACTTGTATAAATACCCAATATCTTCATGTAACCCTCTTCTTCTTAGTCTCTCTTTTAGGCTCTCCTCCCTTAGTCTCTCTTAGTTTTAGTTTAGGTTCAAAATAAAAAGACAAGCTCTCTTTCTTTTTTTTCATGGCTACTTAGCCATTTTTATTTTCATGTAATTTCCTTTCTTTTTCTTATGCAATTTAATTACTTGTTCATTTTCTTTCCTTGCTCATTTACTTTAATGTTGGTAGTGTAGATTTACATTCATGCAAAGTAGATTAGTTTAATTCTTGTTAATTAGCTTCTCTTTACCATTAGCTTTCATTTTCCTTTCTTTTTCACTTTCATGTTGCTAGCTACATTTGTTAATCAAATGACAAATATGAGAGGCTAAACCCCTTTAATTTAGGGGTGATGAAGCTCTCTAATTATGTAGCTTCAACTATTTGTTAATTCATGCTCTCTTTTTGTGCTTAATGATGATCAATGAAGTGTTTTATTTGTTGTTCTTTCTTTGAATTTGATAGCCTATATTGTTGACACAAAATAGGCTATGCTTAAACAATCACTAACACAAATGCCTCTTCATCAAAATATGATTATGGCATAAGAAAGTGATTTGAAATTAAAATTTGATGGTCTATATTTCTAATCAATAGTTAATAGGCCATACTTAAAATAGATTTCATTTTCATTTTCCTTGTCAAATTTCATGAAAGTTAGTAAGTGGTTTAAGGGGTGTGTTATAGTTTGATGGCTTATGTTGGCTAATCAATAGCACAAATATGCCATACTTATGATAAGCACATCAATTAAAGCACTCATGACCATAAAAGAGAGATTATGATTTCATATGTGTTGAACTACATGATCTAGAGAGTGGATTTATTCTCTAAATTGTCATTTAACTCTTATATTTGCATCTCTTTTCTTTTAGTTAGTTAGCTAATTTTCTAATTCTCTAGCTTAACTTTCACTCGACTTTGGTTTAATTTGATTGAATAGGAAATTTAAAATCATCAATTCCCTGCGGATCGACCCGAATTTGCCACGTACTACAAGTGTATGTCGTGCGCTTGCGGTAAATTTTATTTCAAAATTCGTTCGGCTATTTTCTAACTCGATAGACATTTAGCCGTCCGAACAATGTTTATATTCCAGTTCGCACTACGGGAATCTGGGGTTGGTCGACAGATAGACAATCACATCTATGTAAGTATTAGGATCTCGTTTGCACTTCAGGAACAAGGAGTTGGTCAAGGTTGTGGACGGTTGGATCACATTCACCTTGATTTGACAAGCGAAGTTGTGGACGGACGAATCCATCCTCTTCGAGCTTGGAAAAATGAAGGTGAGGTCGTGGACGGACGGATCCATCCTTCTCGAGCCTAGATTGAATGAGGGTGAAGTCATAGGCGGACGGATCCACTCTCTTCGAGCCCGTATTTTGGAGTTTGTACTCCATTTCGCAATCCGTAAGCTAGAGTTCATTAGAGGATCATCGTGTTTCAATCGTTTTTTACTTTATCGTTGCTTGCCGCCGAGCTCGAGGTTTCACTTAGCGAGTGACCGGTCAGATCACGGCCACTACCTATGTAACGACCCAGAATTTCAGTCATTTGAAATTGGTATATTTAATTGATTTTAAATATTAACAAGTAAGATTTGTAAGGCGAATAAAATTAAATTTGAATATCTAGATTTAATTGGATAATTAAATCGATAATTTAATATTTGAAATTCCAGAAATAATTGAAAATTGGATTTAATGTGTATAAAAATGATTCATAAAGTTATATTAAATCATATTGGAGTTATAATAATGTTTGTAAACTTTTAAAATTGAATTAAAAGTTAGTTTGTGAAAATTGAATATTTTAATATTTAATTGACTAGTGAAAATAGTCATTTTTCAAATAGTCTCGGATTTCGACGAAACTAGTTTCATCGGATCCATAATGTTGAATTATTATAAGATTTCAAATTTCGTGTCAATCGGAGTTGTCGTTTGTCCGGGGCAAGCCAAAATGCATCGAAATCGTTTTAATTTTAAATTGATCGTTTAATTCCGTAACTCGACGATATGGATCGCATTTGCTATATGACGCAGCGGATATTACAAAATGATATAGATCGGTGAAAGTAGTAGTCGATGGATTGATGAATGCTGAATTGCCCGAATTCGTTGATCCGAAGATACCGAACTCTAGCTATCTCGAACTCGTTGATCGGGCACGATACCGGGTTCAAAGATCTTCAATTCTTCAAGCGTTGATCAAGCGCACTTGATTCCGCGAATCGGCTTCTACAATCGTTGAATCGAGCGCACTCGATTAACCGAAAGAGGAGATAGGAGATTACACTCAACTACCAATTTGGAATGAAAGCACAAAGCAATCAAAAGAGAATTTTATTCAATATTCAACAACCTTTACAAATGACCATACATGCCTATTTATAGGCTACAACTCACGCAGTGCAGAAAACTTCACAACTCCTAGGTCGGAAACGACCTTTAGACGCCGACTTACGACCTATCTAAGGTCGGTGACGACCTATGTACAACACAGCGACTTATCACATTAAAATACAACACAACGACCTAAAAACAAACAGGCTTAAAGATAAACGACTCACTTAGGTCGGTAACGACCTAATTACATTATTCAACGACTTAACAAATGAACGGCATCTGATAAAGCGGCATAACAATCTACGGCTACAATCTTCCGCGACTTAAGACCCTACAGCATTCCAGGTCAGCGAGTTAAGGAAATCCATGGTATCTAGAGCTTTGCGACCTAAGAATGAACGGCATCCCTTCGTTTGCGACCTAACAGAAGCGGCTTCAGAAATTGTTTGCGACCTAAGCCTCCACGATCTAAGACTTTGCGACCTAAGCCTTCGCGACCTAAGACTTTGCGACCTAAGCCTTCGCGACCTAACTTAGCTCGTAACTCGTTAGGTCGAATCACCTTTCCCTTCAGACTGTTAGGTCGTAGCATGTGATCTTTGAAACCGGTAGGTCGTTGGAGCGACCTAGAAGACTCGTTAGGTCGTATGCGACCTAATACTTCACCAATTTGGACCCTGCCACTTTTCCCAGCATTACTTGCTCCCTCCTCTATCTCGCTAGGTCGTGAGCTGTTTTCCTGAGCATTGGTTCCGTTAGCTCGTAGCCCATCTTCCTTAGGTCGTGAGCGACCTAAGAACCCATTAGGTCGTGAGCGACCTAAGACTTCAATTTTGAACGACTTATTTTCCAGTTTTGGATTGTTAGGTCGTGAGTGATCTAAGACTTGTGAACTCTTAGCTTGCGCTGCATCATCCTCCCCAGGTTGAGAAAAATTCGACCTCGAATTTGTAAATTCATCTCCATCAGTTCGTTCATCCCCATGATATGGTACGAGATGCTTAACATTGAACACGACAGATGTATACACATCATCTGGTAGCTTCAGTTTATAAGCATTTTCATTGATTCGTTTCATAACTTCCACCGGACCAATTTTCCGTGCTTTCAATTTGTTGTAAGCGCCCATTTGAAAACGATCATTTGTTAACACTGCATAAACCAAATCTCCTTCATTAAACTCAACATTTCGTCGCTTCAAATCTGCAGACTGTTTATACTTCTCATTTGCTTTCTCTAATCGTTCTTGAACGATTTTATGACACTCCGTCAGCCCTTCAACAAAATCAGCGGCTTTCTTAATTGTCCCCTTTGAATGTGGTATCGCAGATAAATCCAACGGTCCTTTCGGTAAGCTCGAATAGACAATCTGGAATGGACTGAACCCAGTACTTCGATTCACAGCATGATTATGAGCAAATTCTGCCTGGCATAACTTCACATCCCAACTTCTCAGATTATCTTGAACAAGACACCTCAACAAGTTTCCCAATGATCTGTTAACCACCTCAGTCTGTCCATCCGTTTGCGGATGATAAGCACTACTGAACTTCAGCTTCGTTCCCACCATTTTCCACAAACTCAACCAAAAATGACTCAGAAATCGAGTATCTCTATCCGACACAATAGATTCTGGCAATCCATGAAGTCGATAGATCTCCTTGAAAAACAACTGAGCAACATGAACAGCATCCGCCGTCTTCTTACAAGCAATAAAATGCGCCATTTTCGAAAATCTGTCCACCACCACATATATGGAATCGTTACCACGCTGTGTCCTCGGTAATCCCAACACGAAGTCCATACTCACATCAACCCATGGTTTACTTGGTACAGGTAATGGCATATATAAACCAGCGTTAGTCGCAGTTCCTTTCGAAACCTGACAAATATGACAACGCTCCACAAACCTCTCCACTTCTTTCCTCATCGATGGCCAAAAGTAGGATTGTGAAATTAACTGTAAGGTACGGTCTCTCCCAACATGTCCTTCTTCGTGTAACTCCTTGATAATCTTCATTCTCAGACTACCCTCCGGTATGCATAATCGACTTCCTTTAAAAAGAAAACCATCTACCATCAAAAACTCATCCGTCTTTCCCTCCTTAACTTTATCAACACACTTCATGAAGTAAGGATCTTCAACAAATAATTCCGGCAACATTTCAAACCCCGTCACTTCAACTTTCAGCGTAGTCAACAAATGACTCCTCCTACTCAAAGCATTAGCCACACGATTTGTCACCCCTGACTTGTGTTTTACAACAAAAGTAAACTGTTGCAGATATGCAATCCACGATGCATGTCTCGCTGAAATCTTGTCTTGCCCTTGCAAATGCTTCAATTCTTCGTGATCAGTATACAGAACAAACTCCTTCTGAAATAGATAATGTCTCCAGTGTTTGATGGATTGTACAACAGCATAGAATTCCACATCATACGTACTGTATCTCATTTTCGCTCCTGACAACTTCTCACTGAAATATGCAATAGGACGCCCCTTCTGACTCAACACCCCTCCAATCCCAACCTTGGATGCATCAGTATGTAGTTCAAACACCAACTGAAAATCAGGTAATACTAGAATTGGTGCAGTCGTCAGCAATTCCTTGATCTTCCCAAAAGCACTCCCTGCTTCCTCTGTCCATGAAAACTGTTTACCTTTCATGCAATCTGTAACAGGCGCCATCACACTACTGAAGTGTGGTATAAACCTTCGATAGAATGAAGCCAACCCGTGAAAACTACGAACTTCCGTTATCGTCTTGGGCTGCGGCCAATTTCTGATCGCCTCAACTTTACTTTGGTCAACCTGTATTCCTTTCTCTGAAACAACATACCCCAGAAATAAAACACTATGCGTCATGAACACGCATTTCTTCGTTGCAGCATAAAACTGTTCTTGTCGTAACACCATAAGCACTTCTCTAAGATGATTCAGATGTTCCTCTGAACTCCCACTGTAAATCAGAATATCATCAAAATACACTACCACAAATTTCCCAATGAACGGTCGAAAAATCTGATTCATCACCCTCATGAAAGTACTTGGTGCATTGGATAAACCAAATGGCATGACCAACCATTCGTATAGACCCTCCCTGGTTTTAAAAGCAGTCTTCCACTCATCTCCTGGTCTGATACGAATTTGATGATATCCGCTCTTCAAATCAATCTTCGAAAAGATAGTAGCTCCGCTTATCTGATCTAACAAGTCATCCAACCTCGGCATTGGAAATCTATATCTCACAGTAATCTTATTCAATGCTCGACTGTCAGTGCACATCCTCCATGTCCCATCCTTCTTGGATACCAATAAAGCTGGTACAGCACAAGGACTCAGACTCTCCTGCACACGCCCCTGTTCAAGCAATTCCTCTACCTGCCTCCGCAATTCTTCATGTTCCTTCGGACTCATTCGATAATGTGGTCTGTGTGGCAACACAGCACCTGGAACAAGATCTATCTGATGTTGTATATCTCTCAACGGTGGCAACTCCGTTGGTAACTCTTCTGGAAATACATCGTCAAATTCTTTCAAAATTGGTTTTACTTCTTCTGGAATTTCAACCTCTTCACTGCTCTCTCGTCCAATCAACAAGAATACTTCCGGCTCTTCTTCAACTTCTTTAACAAACTCTTTCAAAGATAATAAAGTTTTCAGCTCTTCAATTTCTTCTGACTTACTTTCTTCTTGTGATCTCTTCTTCGGGACTAAGATAATCTTTGTGCCTTTAAACATAAAACTGTAGCTATTGGTCCGACCGTCATGTAGTACTGCTCGATCATATTGCCATGGTCTTCCCAATAATAAATGACAAACATCCATCTCTACTACATCACACCATATTTCATCTTTGTATTTCTTCCCAATAGAGAATGGTACACGAACTCGTCTATCCACTTTCACTTCTCCTCCTTTTCTCAACCATGCTAACTTGTATGGATTCGGATGTTTCTCTGTCTTCAATTTCAACTTTGTCACAGCTTCGGTTGAAATAATATTATCACAGCTTCCTGCGTCGATCACAAACTTACACACCTTCCCCAGAATAGTACATGTTGACTGAAAGATGTTACTCCTCAACCAACTAGCTTCTTCCTGTTTCGGTGTTAAACACGATCTCCTCAGCATTAGGTTACAACCTTCGTCTCCTGACGCAATATCCTGCTTATCCTCCTCAACTGGACTAGAACAATCCTCATCAACATCCTCATCGTCAACTTCTGCAATCATGGTTCTCTTCTTTGGCTTTGGACACTCACTGCTTTTATGACCCAATTCCTGACAATTGTAACATTTGAAACCATTGTTAACCCTTGTCTTCTCAACCTCCTTCACCACTGGTCTACTGATAGGTTTAGAAACATTAGAACTTCCTCCAGCACCCTTCGCTTGATTGTTAGAATTAGTAAACACACCACCTCCTCGTCTCCCTTGTTTTTCCCAAGCCAACGCTTTCTGATGTGCTTCCGCTACAGATCTTGGATCGAACATATTGACCATATCCTGAATCTGCATTCTCAATCCTCCAATGAACCTAGATGTCAGCTGCTCTTCTGTTTCCATAATATCATTCCTTGCAATGAGTTAATAAAATTCATCAGCATAGTCATTCACAGACTTCGTTCCTTGTCTCAAGTTCTGCAACCTCTGATACATAAGCGATTGATAATTATAAGGTAAGAATGTCGCTTTCATCAATTTCTTCATCTTCTCCCAAGATTCAACTTTTGACTTCCCCATACGTTCACGTGTAAGCTTGGTTTGCTGCCACCATGCCAAAGCTCTACCCCTCAGCCTCGTAGCAACCAACTTCACTCTACGATGTTCTGGAACTTCTTTAAAGTCAAAAATTTCCTCAACATTAGCTACCCAATCTAGAAACTCTTCCGCTTGCATACCACCCTTGAATTCAGGAATTTCTGTCTTCATCCCCGATTCCCACTTGTGATCATACTCAGAATAGTTTCTTCCTTGACCTCTTCCTTGAATACTACCACCATCATACTCCTCTTCAAAATCAGATGCATAACGATGTCGATTCTGACCACCAACATCTCTACTACCATTACGCCTTCCACCATCATCCCTTCTATCGACATTCCTCCGTTCACGATCATTCACGTTCCTCCCACGTCCTTGATCATTTTCAACACTTCTGTCTCGGTTGGAATGTGGCGAGACTCTGCTACCCCCATGATTAGATTCAGGTGAAACCCTTCTCCGATTTTGATTCATTTCTGTCATAAGCCTCTCTAACCGGCCAATTCCTTCGTTAAGCTTTTCACTAAAATTCTCATTGATTCTTTGCTCCATCTCATCAGCCTCTTCTCTTCGATACAAAGCTTCTACGTTTTGGTGGCGATTAGCTCTTCTTGGCGGCATACTTGAAAACTTCACAAATTCTTCAACACTTCAAATTCAAACACTTTCCGGATTTTGATCCAAAATGAAACAGATCGAAAACTTCCACTTTGTAGCAAATCGCGATGAACACGATGGACAAAGTTTCGGCTTCCAATGCAAATCCGTACTTCAATCTTCAAATAAATGCGAACAACTTCTTCCTCTCGGCCGTGTCTCAACACTTCAAACTCGGCTTCTCTTCAAACTTCAAATCTCTTCAAATGATTAGGCTCCAAGTCTCGATCTAGCTATGATTGGCTAGAACAAGCTCTGATACCAAAACTGACGCAGCGGATATTACAAAATGATATAGATCGGTGAAAGTAGCAGTCGATGGATTGATGAATGCTGAATTGCCCGAATTCGTTGATCCGAAGATACCGAACTCTAGCTATCTCGAACTCGTTGATCGCGCACGATACCGGGTTCAAAGATCTTCAATTCTTCAAGCGTTGATCAAGCGCACTTGATTCCGCGAATCGGCTTCTACAATCGTTGAATCGAGCGCACTCGATTAACCGAAAGAGGAGATAGGAGATTACACTCAACTACCAATTTGGAATGAAAGCACAAAGCAATCAAAAGAGAATTTTATTCAATATTCAACAACCTTTACAAATGACCATACATGCCTATTTATAGGCTACAACTCACGCAGTGCAGAAAACTTCACAACTCCTAGGTCGGAAACGACCTTTAGACGCCGACTTACGACCTATCTAAGGTCGGTGACGACCTATGTACAACACAGCGACTTATCACATTAAAATACAACACAACGACCTAAAAACAAACAGGCTTAAAGATAAACGACTCACTTAGGTCGGTAACGACCTAATTACATTATTCAACGACTTAACAAATGAACGGCATCTGATAAAGCGGCATAACAATCTACGGCTACAATCTTCCGCGACTTAAGACCCTACAGCATTCCAGGTCAGCGAGTTAAGGAAATCCATGGTATCCAGAGCTTTGCGACCTAAGAATGAACGGCATCCCTTCGTTTGCGACCTAACAGAAGCGGCTTCAGAAATTGTTTGCGACCTAAGCCTCCACGACCTAAGACTTTGCGACCTAAGCCTTCGCGACCTAAGACTTTGCGACCTAAGCCTTCGCGACCTAACTTAACTCGTAACTCGTTAGGTCGAATCACCTTTCCCTTCAGACTGTTAGGTCGTAGCATGTGATCTTTGAAACCGGTAGGTCGTTGGAGCGACCTAGAAGACTCGTTAGGTCGTATGCGACCTAATACTTCACCAATTTGGACCCTGCCACTTTTCCCAGCATTACTTGCTCCCTCCTCTATCTCGCTAGGTCGTGAGCTGTTTTCCTGAGCATTGGTTCCGTTAGCTCGTAGCCCATCTTCCTTAGGTCGTGAGCGACCTAAGAACCCATTAGGTCGTGAGCGACCTAAGACTTCAATTTTGAACGACTTATTTTCCAGTTTTGGATTGTTAGGTCGTGAGTGATCTAAGACTTGTGAACTCTTAGCTTGCACTGCATCACTATATTACAGCATGATGGGGGGTTCTCGCTTCGCAGTTTGGTGGCGAACGGGAGACTCTTACCCCTACATGTCCCTGAGTGGGAGGGGTTGGTTGTGACAGTCGAGAGGCTGGCCGTAAAAGTAAATGCGAGGTACCAGTGTATGCCACGGTGGGGCTGGGATGGTTGCAAAGCCTAGCGGTTGCCACTGCCCCCGGGACAATACATTTGGTATCAGAGCATATGGTTAAGCGATAACCTTGGCTCTGTTGGGTGTTACTCATTAGAGATAGAGTCAGTAGTACTCTAGAATGGGTTGAGTGTAATAATAGATATGAGCGCGTATTTGTTAGTGAATATGAAATTGTTTTGTATTGTGTTGACTTATCGGTTGATTGTTTATAGATTCTGGTCGGTGCAGTCTAGCTAACTGTAATCGATAGGGGTTTCTAAACTCTTAAACAAGATGAACCGACACAGTATCATTTTAAATTGGGTAAATGAAATAATTTTACCTCGATTATATTTTGTATATAAAGGAAATAATCTTTGTAAATTATTATAGTATATATGACTACTTGGTTGTTTGGAAGTGATAACATTAAATTATTATCATTAAAGTTGAAAGGGAAATTGAAATCGTAACTCCAAAGTTAAGAAATAAATTCACATACAAATGGAATTTGAGAATATAAATTATAAATGTGATTTGTAATTTGAAATGAAATTTCAGAGAAATGTTTTGAAAAGAATTTAGAAATTTTGGAGATTTGGAAAAGTTTAAATTCCTTTTGAGTTTGGAAATGAATTTCAAAGGTTTTAGAAAAGTGTTTTGAAGGGATGAAAGCTCTAAACTCTTTTAGGTTGCTGGAAAATAATTCCGATGATGATCGCGACATCACCGGTGTTCATTTTCGGGTTTCCAAAAGAGGAATTGCTACCAAATTGTTTTAAATGGAAGTTGTTGAAAACTGGGTTTGGTTTTGGAAATTCAAAAGATAATTTGAATTGATTTCAAAAATGGTTTTGAAATGATGGAAAAACTCTGGAATCTGATAAAAATAGTGATGGATTTGCTACCATAATAAATTGAAAATTGAAGTTTTGTTGTGATAAACAAAATTTAAATTAAAAATCCAAATTGTAATTGATAAATATAAGTGAAACGAGTTTTAGACTTATAATATGAAATATGAAATTTGACTTTGGTAAAGGTTAAATAGAATTTACTTTAGAATTGGAATCTGAATTGGATTTATAAGTGGAAATTTAAGTTAAGCTAAACAAATGATGTTTAATTGGAATATAACTTAAGTAAAAGTTGAATAAAATGAAGTTGATTTTGGTATCGAAGTAAAAATAATGAAGTGAATTAAATGGATGTGAACTTGAGTTATATAAATAAAATTCAACTTTATTTGTAAAATGAATTAGCAATTGAATTGGACTAATGGATTGAATGTTAATCAATCGAGTGTGAATAAATTGGTATGGAATAATGGATGTAAGCATTAATTCATTAAAAGCTAATAATTTGGAAGTTGAATAATTGAATGGAAGTCAATTTAATATCAACCAATTGAAATTAAAAAGTGTTGAACCAAATTGAATGTAAAGTAATGTAAATTGAATAAATTTGGTTATGATTTGATTGTTAGATGGTTGTTAGTTAATTGTATAAAAATTCATTAAGTGTTAATGAAATTGAATTGAATTAGTGAAATTGAAAGCTATGTAATTGAATCCAAATTGAAAGTGAATCAACTTGAATTTAAATTAGTGAATGTAAACTAATTGAAAATGAATAATTGAATGTCGTTGTATATAAATTGGTTGTAAACAATTACAAGTGATGTTGAAATCATATAAGTTGCTTATAAACCTTGGTTGATATGCATTTCTTTTAATATGCATATGTTGTAGTTGCTTAAAAGAGTAAATTGTTAATAACTCTATATATATGTCACTTACATGTTTAAATTGAGTAAGTACAGGTTCCATGGCTGCCGTTCGGCTGGTTTGGTTGCGCTAAAATGCTAAATTAATAACTGCTTTGCTTAAAAATGCTAAAAAGGTACGCCTACGCAATAAAAATAGGAAATATGAACTGTTTTTCTGCTTTTCCGACCGGGTGGGTCGATGTATATATATTTATGTCTATTGTGATCCTACTACGATCGAACCGCGCAAAGGAGACGTTGGCGAATTTTTCGGAAAATTTAAGGCGTTAGAAAATTTTCGTGAAATTTTGGAAAATTTGTGAAAACTAAATTTTGGATTTGGAGTTAAAAGTTAAACGATATAGTTTGCTTTGAAAAGTATAACTAAGTGTAGATTTGAAAAACTTAGTAAAGTTTTTTTTAAAGAGTTTAACTATTGGATTTTGGGGAAGTTGTACACTTAAGTGATTTTGAGATCTAATTTGAACGAATTGTTTGAAAAGTTAATGGATTTGGGGAATTTTTCTTACTTTGCAATTTCGAGGACGAAATTCTTTTAAGGCGCGAAGTTTGTAACGACCCAGAATTTCTGTCATTTGAAATTCGTATATTTAATTGATTTTAAATATTAACAAGTAAGATTTGTAAGGCGAATAAATTTAAATTCGAATATCTAGATTTAATTGGATAATTAAATCGATAATTTAATATTTGAAATTCCAGAAATAATTGAAAATTAGGTTTAATGTGTATAAAAATGATTTATAAAGTTATATTAAATCATATTGGAGTTATAATAATGTTTGTAAACTTTTAAAATTGAATTAAAAGTTAATTTGTGAAAATTGAATATTTTAATATTTAATTGACTAGTGAAAATAGTCATTTTTCAAACATTCTCGGATTTCGACGAAACTAGTTTCATCGGATCCGTAATGTTGAATTATTGTAAGATTTCTAATTTCGTGTCAATCGGAGTTGTTGTTTGTCCGGGGCAAGCCAAAACGCATCGAAATCGTTTTAATCGATTTAATTTTAAATTGATCGTTTAATTCTATAACTCGACGATATGGATCGCATTTTCTATATTACAGCATGATGGGGGATTCTCGCTTTGCAGTTTGGTGGCGAACGGGAGACTCTTACCCCTACATGTCCCTGAGTGGGAGGGGTTGGTTGTGACAGTCGAGAGGCTGGCCGTAAAAGTAAATACGAGGTACCAGTGTATGCCACGGTGGGGCTGGGATGGTTGCAAAGCCTAGCGGTTGCCACTGCCCCCGGGACATTACATTTGGTATCAGGGCATATGGTTAAGCGATAACCTTGGCTCTGTTGGGTGTTACTCATTAGAGATAGAGTCAGTAGTACTCTAGAATGGGTTGAGTGTAATAATAGATATGAGCGCGTATTTGTTAGTGAATATGAAATTGTTTTGTATTGTGTTGACTTATCGGTTGATTGTTTATAGATTCTGGTCGGTGCAGTCTAGCTAACTGTAATCGATAGGGGTTTCTAAACTCTTAAACAAGATGAACCGACACAGTATCATTTTAAATTGGGTAAATGAAATAATTTTACCTCGATTATATTTTGTATATAAAGGAAATAATCTTTGTAAATTATTATAGTATATATGACTACTTGGTTGTTTGGAAGTGATAACATTAAATTATTATCATTAAAGTTGAAAGGGAAATTGAAATCGTAACTCCAAAGTTAAGAAATAAATTCACATACAAATGGAATTTGAGAATATAAATTATAAATGTGATTTGTAATTTGAAATGAAATTTCAGAGAAATGTTTTGAAAAGAATTTAGAAATTTTGGAGATTTGGAAAAGTTTAAATTCCTTTTGAGTTTGGAAATGAATTTCAAAGGTTTTAGAAAAGTGTTTTGAAGGGATGAAAGCTCTAAACTCTTTTAGGTTGCTGGAAAATAATTCCGATGATGATCGCGACATCACCGGTGTTCATTTTCGGGTTTCCAAAAGAGGAATTGCTACCAAATTGTTTTAAATGGAAGTTGTTGAAAACTGGGTTTGGTTTTGGAAATTCAAAAGATAATTTGAATTGATTTCAAAAATGGTTTTGAAATGATGGAAAAACTCTGGAATCTGATAAAAATAGTGATGGATTTGCTACCATAATAAATTGAAAATTGAAGTTTTGTTGTGATAAACAAAATTTAAATTAAAAATCCAAATTGTAATTGATAAATATAAGTGAAACGAGTTTTAGACTTATAATATGAAATATGAAATTTGACTTTGGTAAAGGTTAAATAGAATTTACTTTAGAATTGGAATCTGAATTGGATTTATAAGTCGAAATTTAAGTTAAGCTAAACAAATGATGTTTAATTGGAATATAACTTAAGTAAAAGTTGAATAAAATGAAGTTGATTTTGGTATCGAAGTAAAAATAATGAAGTGAATTAAATGGATGTGAACTTGAGTTATATAAATAAAATTCAACTTTATTTGTAAAATGAATTAGCAATTGAATTGGACTAATGGATTGAATGTTAATCAATCGAGTGTGAATAAATTGGTATGGAATAATGGATGTAAGCATTAATTCATTAAAAGCTAATAATTTGGAAGTTGAATAATTGAATGGAAGTCAATTTAATATCAACCAATTGAAATTAAAAAGTGTTGAACCAAATTGAATGTAAAGTAAAGTAAATTGAATAAATTTGGTTATGATTTGATTGTTAGATGGTTGTTAGTTAATTGTATAAAAATTCATTAAGTGTTAATGAAATTGAATTGAATTAGTGAAATTGAAAGCTATGTAATTGAATCCAAATTGAAAGTGAATCAACTTGAATTTAAATTAGTGAATGTAAACTAATTGAAAATGAATAATTGAATGTCGTTGTATATAAATTGGTTGTAAACAATTACAAGTGATGTTGAAATCATATAAGTTGCTTATAAACCTTGGTTGATATGCATTTCTTTTAATATGCATATGTTGTAGTTGCTTAAAAGAGTAAATTGTTAATAACTCTATATATATGTCACTTACATGTTTAAATTGAGTAAGTACAGGTTCCATGGCTGCCGTTCGGCTGGTTTGGTTGCGCTAAAATGCTAAATTAATAACTGCTTTGCTTAAAAATGCTAAAAAGGTACGCCTACGCAATAAAAATAGGAAATATGAACTGTTTTTCTGCTTTTCCGACCGGGTGGGTCGATGTATATATATTTATGTCTATTGTGATCCTACTACGATCGAACCGCGCAAAGGAGACGTTGGCGAATTTTTCGGAAAATTTAAGGCGTTAGAAAATTTTCGTGAAATTTTGGAAAATTTGTGAAAACTAAATTTTGGATTTGGAGTTAAAAGTTAAACGATATAGTTTGCTTTGAAAAGTATAACTAAGTGTAGATTTGAAAAACTTAGTAAAGTTTTTTTTAAAGAGTTTAACTATTGGATTTTGGGGAAGTTGTACACTTAAGTGATTTTGAGATCTAATTTGAACGAATTGTTTGAAAAGTTAATGGATTTGGGGAATTTTTCTTACTTTGCAATTTCGAGGACGAAATTCTTTTAAGGCGCGAAGTTTGTAACGACCCAGAATTTCTGTCATTTGAAATTCGTATATTTAATTGATTTTAAATATTAACAAGTAAGATTTGTAAGGCGAATAAATTTAAATTCGAATATCTAGATTTAATTGGATAATTAAATCGATAATTTAATATTTGAAATTCCAGAAATAATTGAAAATTAGGTTTAATGTGTATAAAAATGATTTATAAAGTTATATTAAATCATATTGGAGTTATAATAATGTTTGTAAACTTTTAAAATTGAATTAAAAGTTAATTTGTGAAAATTGAATATTTTAATATTTAATTGACTAGTGAAAATAGTCATTTTTCAAACATTCTCGGATTTCGACGAAACTAGTTTCATCGGATCCGTAATGTTGAATTATTGTAAGATTTCTAATTTCGTGTCAATCGGAGTTGTTGTTTGTCCAGGGCAAGCCAAAACGCATCGAAATCGTTTTAATCGATTTAATTTTAAATTGATCGTTTAATTCTATAACTCGACGATATGGATCGCATTTTCTATATTACAGCATGATGGGGGATTCTCGCTTTGCAGTTTGGTGGCGAACGGGAGACTCTTACCCCTACATGTCCCTGAGTGGGAGGGGTTGGTTGTGACAGTCGAGAGGCTGGCCGTAAAAGTAAATACGAGGTACCAGTGTATGCCACGGTGGGGCTGGGATGGTTGCAAAGCCTAGCGGTTGCCACTGCCCCCGGGACATTACATTTGGTATCAGGGCATATGGTTAAGCGATAACCTTGGCTCTGTTGGGTGTTACTCATTAGAGATAGAGTCAGTAGTACTCTAGAATGGGTTGAG
The DNA here is from genome assembly GCA_030737815.1 of Allium fistulosum. Lineage (NCBI taxonomy): Eukaryota > Viridiplantae > Streptophyta > Magnoliopsida > Asparagales > Amaryllidaceae > Allium > Allium fistulosum. The sequence goes on from CM060901.1 coordinate 157,554,461, forward strand.
TGTAATAATAGATATGAGCGCGTATTTGTTAGTGAATATGAAATTGTTTTGTATTGTGTTGACTTATCGGTTGATTGTTTATAGATTCTGGTCGGTGCAGTCTAGCTAACCGTAATCGATAGGGGTTTCTAAACTCTTAAACAAGATGAACCGACACAGTATCATTTTAAATTGGGTAAATGAAATAATTTTACCTCGATTATATTTTGTATATAAAGGAAATAATCTTTGTAAATTATTATAGTATATATGACTGCTTGGTTGTTTGGAAGTGATAACATTAAATTATTATCATTAAAGTTGAAAGGGAAATTGAAATCGTAACTCCAAAGCTAAGAAATAAATTCACATACAAATGGAATTTGAGAATATAAATTATAAATGTGATTTGTAATTTGAAATGAAATTTCAGAGAAATGTTTTGAAAAGAATTTAGAAATTTTGGAGATTTGGAAAAGTTTAAATTCCTTTTGAGTTTGGAAATTAATTTCAAAGGTTTTAGAAAAGTGTTTTGAAGGGATGAAAGCTCTAAACCCTTTTAGGTCGCTGGAAAATAATTCCGATGATGATCGCGACATCACCGGTGTTCATTTTCGGGTTTCCAAAAGAGGAATTGCTACCAAATTGTTTTAAAGGGAAGTTGTTGAAAACTGGGTTTGGTTTTGGAAATTCAAAAGATAATTTGAATTGATTTCAAAAATGGTTTTGAAATGATGGAAAAACTCTGGAATCTGATAAAAATAGTGATGGATTTGCTACCATAATAAATTGAAAATTGAAGTTTTGTTGTGATAAACAAAATTTAAATTAAAAATCCAAATTGTAATTGATGAATATAAGTGAAACGAGTTTTAGACTTATAATATGAAATATGAAATTTGACTTTGGTAAAGGTTAAATAGAATTTACTTTAGAATTGGAATCTGAATTGGATTTATAAGTGGAAATTTAAGTTAAGCTAAACAAATGATGTTTAATTGGAATATAACTTAAGTAAAAGTTGAATAAAATGAAGTTGATTTTGGTATCGAAGTAAAAATAATGAAGTGAATTAAATGGATGTGAACTTGAGTTATATAAATAAAATTCAACTTTATTTGTAAAATGAATTAGCAATTGAATTGAACTAATGGATTGAATGTTAATCAATCGAGTGAGAATAAATTGGTATGGAATAATGGATGTAAGCATTAATTCATTAAAAGCTAATAAATTGGAAGTTGAATAATTGAATGGAAGTCAATTTAATATCAACCAATTGAAATTAAAAAGTGTTGAACCAAATTGAATGTAAAGTAAAGTAAATTGAATAAATTTGGTTATGATTTGATTGTTAGATGGTTGTTAGTTAATTGTATAAAAATTCATTAAGTGTTAATGAAATTGAATTGAATTAGTGAAATTGAAAGCTATGTAATTGAATCCAAATTGAAAGTGAATCAACTTGAATTTAAATTAGTGAATGTAAACTAATTGAAAATGAATAATTGAATGTCGTTGTATATAAATTTGTTGTAAACAATTACAAGTGATGTTGAAATCATATAAGTTGCCTATAAACCTTGGTTGATATGCATTTCTTTTAATATGCATATGTTGTAGTTGCTTAAAAGAGTAAATTGTTAATAACTCTATATATATGTCACTTACATGTTTAAATTGAGTAAGTACAGGTGCCATGGCTGCCGTTCGGTTGGTTTGGTTGCGCTAAAATGCTAAATTAATAACTGCTTTGCTTAAAAATGCTAAAAATGTACGCCTACGCAATAAAAATAGGAAATATGAACCGTTTTTCTACCTTTCCGACCGGTGGGTCGATGTATATATATTTATGTCTATTGTGATTCTACTACGATCGAACCGCGCAAAGGAGACGTTGGCGAATTTTTCGGAAAATTTAAGGCGTTAGAAAATTTTCAGGAAATTTTGGAAAATTTGTGAAAACTAAATTTTGGATTTGGAGTTAAAAGTTAAATGATATAGTTTGCTTTGAAAAGTATAACTAAGTGTAGATTTGAAAAACTTAGTAAAGTTTTTTTTAAAGAGTTTAACTATTGGATTTTGGGGAAGTTGTACACTTAAGTGATTTTGAGATCTAATTTGAACGAATTGTTTGAAAAGTTAATGGATTTGGGGCATTTTTCTTACTTTGCAATTTCGAGGACGAAATTTTTTTAAGGCGGGAAGTTTGTAACGACCTAGAATTTCTGTCATTTGAAATTCGTATATTTAATTGATTTTAAATATTTACAAGTAAGATTTGTAAGGCGAATAAATTTAAATTCGAATATCTAGATTTAATTGGATAATTAAATCGATAATTTAATATTTGAAATTCCAGAAATAATTGAAAATTGGGTTTAATGTGTATAAAAATGATTTATAAAGTTATATTAAATCATATTGGAGTTATAATAATGTTTGTAAACTTTTAAAATTGAATTAAAAGTTATTTTGTGAAAATTTAATATTTTAATATTTAATTGACTAGTGAAAATAGTCATTTTTCAAACAGTCTTGGATTTCGAAGAAACCAGTTTCATCGGATCCGTAATGTTTAATTATTGTAAGATTTCAAATTTCGTGTCAATCGGAGTTGTTGTTTGTTCGTGGCAAGCCAAAACGCATCGAAATCGTTTTAATCGTGTTAATTTTAAATTGATCGTTTAATTCCGTAACTCGCACATATGATCGAATTAGCTCCCGAAACACGTTCCATTGTGTTCAGAACGCGGGTAAAACCTTAGAAACGCCAGCGGCACGTTTGATTTCGAGTTCGAAAATTTTCGAAATGAATAGTGTTTTGACATTTTCTATATAAGGACGTCACAATTTCATTTTTACACTAAAAACCCTAACCTACTAGGGCAGGCCGCCGGCTAATATTTCAATGGCCAGAAGTTCGCCATCTTCCTCCTCATTTACCTCCTCATCCACGCCCCTTGTAACAACCCGGGATTTCACAATTATATTATTATCGTCATTTGACGATTTAATTTGGTTGCTAACTGCTTTTGGCGTTTAACCAATCGATATTCTTTTAAAAATCGGATTGAAATTCTTTTTGAATTTGTAAAATTTTATACGGGCTTTATAATTTCTGAATCCGGCCCATGTTCTTTGTTGCCGTGAAATTTTCTAAGGCTTAAACCCGATCCTTTATCTTCGATCCCCTTTCTTTTTATTTCTCTGGCCCGATCCCCTTTTGTTTCTCTGGCCCGATCCTTGGAAAAGAAAAAAAAAGGGCGATTCACAAAAGATTAGGGCTTCGGCTATGTCTCTGGCGATTACGAGCTACTGCTCCTCGATTCTCTGTTGTTCTTGAATCTAGGATTGAGGCGTCGTTGCTCGAAGTTCCTTTGCCTCGAATCTGGATTTAGGGTTTTGCGATTCTCTGGCGAATCTGGCTCGATCTTCTTCAATACTTGCTCGACTGAATTAGGGCTTTGCCCTTGTTCGTTTCACTGGCGAATTGGAGCTTCGGCTTCGTCGATTCTCTGTAGCTCTGGCTTGCAATGATCTTTGCGTCGAGACTGGAATTGAGGCTTTTGTTACAGTCGACTTTGTTGCTTTGAGATGATCGAATTTGCTTTGTCGATCGACGACTCTTTGTAGCTTGGCTTCGTCTGCTCCAATCCGTGGCAAAGGTAAGTGAAACTCTCACTCACATCTAATTCAATTTCGTTCGTTCTGTTGTCTTTGGCACTGTCTTTGGTTTGAAATCTACAGACTTAATTTTGTGAAATTGTTCATTTGACTTCGACTTGTGATGTTGTTTATGTGATGATTTTGACTTTCGTGGTCGAACTTGCTACTGTTGATTTCTTTTGTGACTTGGTTTGAAAACTTGGTTTTGCGAAAAACAATTTGGTTCGACACTGTTTTGATTTGAAAATGCTATTTCATGATTTTTGAACACATTTCGTCTATGACTTCGGCTGTTGGTTTGAATACTTTGGCCATTTGATTTTCATTTCGGTGTTGAGGACTTTCTGACTCGGGATGATTTTTATTTGGCTTCGGCCTTGACTCGAAACTTTTACATGTTGTTGCAACATCCACTGTGTTGTTCATTTTGAATTGATTTCATTTGACATTGTGATTTCGTTTGTGACTTATGCCATCTGACTTTGTTTATGAACCCTGGCTTCGATTTTTATTGTGAACTGCATATTATTTTGACTTGATTTATACTTTGAGTCCGTCTCTGGCCAGTTGTGCTTATCCCTGACTTCTGCTTTGACATGAAACTGCTACTATGTTTTAGAACAGCAACTCGACATCGATTCTGTTCAATTACTTACGGCTTTGATTTCTTAACCACGTCTTCAACTTTGACCTGTTCAATGTTGACTTCGACATTTTTAGTTGTCTGATCTGTAGCATACTCGACTTCTTTAACTTATGACTTCTACTCGATCACTTGGTTATTACAGTGTTTATCCCTGACTTTGATCATTACTGTGATATGTTTGCACTAGTACCATTCACCGTTGATCTAAGTACTTCCGACTTGTTTCTTCTCTGTCCTTCACTGATATAGTTGTTTTTGTGATTTATTCTGGCCTTGTCGACTTCACTGTGAATTCTGTGACTTCTCTGCAGTTTTTCTCCTTGTTGACTGCACTGTGAATTATGGTTTTGGTTTTCTGTTGGCATTGATGTTATTGACACTCTGTTTCAACTGTTGCATTTGACTTGAAAATGTTGTCACTTGATCATTTGAGGCATTGGGTCTTATATCTTAACTGCTGCTATATTGTTGTACTTGAACTGTCATTGTTACATGTGTTGGTTGTATTCACTTGATTACTTTCTGAAGCTTGCTTGTATTCATTCCAGTCTGGTAGCTGCATGTTGAACTGTTGTCGAGTTGCATCCGTGTGTTTGCTTTGTTGCCATATCTTGTGCTTGTTCCTTCCTGTACTTGAGTCTGACTTGGAGCATTTTGTTGCTAGTCCTGTGTTCTTCACTGTACTGCACATTGATCATCATCTTGCTTGCATATAGTCTGGTTGATGGTCTTTGTTTCATTTGATATGCCGTTTGTATTTAGTCTGGATAGCTTTGAGTCCAGTTCCATTCTAGTTCATGTATTCATTTGTACCACACTGTGTATTGATTGCTTTGCCTCTGCCATTGTCTGAATTGAAGTTGTTAGTCTGGTTCATTATATATGAGTTGATTTTGTTGGCTGCCTCTTATGGTTTATGCACTTCTGCCCCGCCTATTGTGTACTAGCTTGAAGTGTATTGATTTTCATGTTGAATTTGAGAACTTTGGGTATTGACTGCGGTCATGGCTTGTTCGATATCACAGTTTTGATCTGAAGCGTGAACTTGTTCACCGCTTCCTTTTCGCTTGAGTTGGTTGAGTTTGGTTTGTTGGTGCTTGATTGTTTCAAGTTGATTTGTGAAATTTTACAGCGAGTTGAATCCGGTCTCAAAGACCTGGGTTTGACCTTGTACACGAATGTAAACTTTCGGTGTACGTTCATGTGGAATTCGTTCCTCTTGATTTGAGTTAGTGCCTGTTGTTTTTGGTTTATTTAGGTTGACTTCTACAGTTTTGATTGCTGTTAGTTTTCACCGTCGTGATGATTTCACGTACTGTGTGGCGAGGCAGTGCACGCGTGCGTGTACTGCAGCCACACTGTAACGACCCGACTTTCCAGACCCGGAAAATCGAACCATTTTAGTTAAGAAGAAGAGGTAGAAGAAGAAAAATAGAAAACAACATCAGAATCTAACCATCGCAGCGGAATAAAATATAATATATATTAACAGATCTTTACACAAATCAAAACTATATCAGTTTTATATATTATAGCATCAGAGTATACACCAGAGAACACATAACATACAAATGGACAATAACCATATCATGTCCTCAATACAACAGAGTACAACAATCAACACAGCGGAATATATATATAAACAAGTACGGGGGATACGTCTCGCCATCCAGCTCATCTCCTGAGATCCACAGCATCATATCCTGTAACCTATAATACTCGGTCTGACCCGAGCATCATATAAAACAATACCCGAGTCAGTCTGGAATACCAGCGTGAGAAAATCACACTCAATTGATTATTAAAGTTTCAAAAGTCCTTTTGAAATAAAAGCATCTCGTAAGACCACGCCACAAATAAACATGCCGGGTTTTTACCTTACGATAGCTAAAACACTTTTTATAAAAATCCTCTAATATTATAATAGTGTCTATTCACAAATACTTATTAAAATAGCTGAAATTGTTACATGATTAAATTCCAGCATACTAGGTATACAAACAAATACCGTACAAGGCACGTAGGAAGAATGGATTTCCAACGAATGACTAGGCACTGGGGTACCACCTGTCACAGTACGTGGCCTAGATCACAGTACCGAGGAGTACGCCCGCTCCCCTGCAACACAAGGCCGGAATCATCCCTTACTGGATAATTCCAAATAAAATCACCCCACGGTTGGGATCAGCAACCGCACCACTAAGCCGAAATAAAAGGGACATCTAGACAGGGATGACCTTACTCTCAAGTGGGGGCTACCCACGAAGCTTTGCTGCATAACCCTTGATTTTCAGTCATTCCCGGTTGATGAGGTTCGAGGCTAAACGATACCTTTATAGCACATATCCCTTAGAATGCCCATCGTCCACCTGACGATGTCACGAAAGCATTCGTCCATACAAGTCCGTCCCGGGTCCGAACGGAACCGAAGGCACTATTCCTACTACATCCATTTTGGAAATATCCTCAGGATTAGTAGCGACTAGCCCTTGCACTTCACTGCTCCATCTTCGACTCTGAACACGTTACACGAAACGTACAAACCGGATCGAAGTGGTATTCGAGTCTCCAGACCTAGAATCCCGGTATACGGAAACCCGATCCCGGTCTCTTCGAAACGATCAGCGCATTTGGCCAATATTGATAGTCGGTTATTTAACTATCAATTAACATCCACAAGCAACCATCACACAATAAATAATTTCCCACATAATTTATTTGCCCAAATATCTTTCCAAGATATATTTCCAAATTTTCAAAGCTCTTTTGAAAACAATTTCAAACAGTTTCCGCTTACGGAATACATTTCCCAAAGGTTTATTTCCTCTGAATCTCCAAGTACAAAAACTTTTAATTTTAAAATAATTTAAAAACACTTTATTATAAATATACTTTAAAATATTGAAATTTAAAAACTACTTTAATACCTTAACAAAATATATACTTAAGGAATATTTAAAATGAAACCACTTTTCAAATATAAACTAAATTTCTCTTTTTAAAACATAATACCAAATCACTTTTATATAATTACTACAATAATAGATTTTGAAAATCTTACTTTAAAGTTAAAACATTAAAAGAATAGATTTTTCCAAAACACTTACTTAGAAAATTAACATTTAGAAACAATCAATTTTCTAAAACATGCTTTTAAAAACACAATTAGAACTTTTAACTTATATTTAAAATTTCTTTGAAAAACGTACTTGGCTATCCAGAGAAATACACTTCTCATTTCCATCTTTTAAAAATAAATCAACATTTATTTTTAAACCAATCCATATTACTTTATAAATTCCTACCTAGAATTTATATTTCAAATATCCTCTGATATTCCATTTCACTTTATAAACCCAGTTTATATCTCCAAAATCTCATTTCTCTTGAATTTCAAATCCCAAAATATTTAAATCAATTTACAATTGATTTTCCAATTTACTTTGAAATAAATTTCCTTACTTAATCCATTTATTTCCAAATTCATTAACTTCCAGATTTTATTTCTCATTATGGTTTAAAATCTTCAAACTGAAACACAAATTTCAGATTTTACCAAATTCCTTCTTTCTTTTTAATTACATTTAAACATTGAATTAAAATAAATTTTTATCCCTTTAAATAACATCACATAAGTTTTCTTTAAATTCAATATTTCTCTATTTATTCAAAATTCCTCTTTTCCATATTTAATTTATTCGAATTCACTAGAATTACTTAACTTAATTTTACTCATTTATTTCTTTCCAAAATCCAATTCAATTGCTTTTGATAACTCATTATACTGGGAAATTCAATCCAACCAGATTATCCAATATAAATCATCACAGGATATCAACAATCATATCACAGAATATTTAAACAAAATTAAATATTTTGAGGAATCCAGTTGGATCCCTCCAACCTGTTTCCCTGCATCCACAGATGTTAGCACAATACCAATTTCACTTCAAAGTGGAATATCGCGGTATATGGGTTTTATAAAATATCATCCGCTATTATGCGGCGCATAGGGTCTCATCCGCTATATAATGCGGGAATATCAACAACTCCCATATATACATATGCCAATATATATATTGGTATATACTACTATATATCATATCAATCAATTCAATCATCCATCAATATTTAAATTTAACCAATTAAATTTAAATTATAATTTAACTGAGTGAGATTTACTCACCTTTTCTTGATTATGCAATCCATTCCAAACAGGCTTGTTTCCTTGCAGATTTTCACCTTGTAAAAACATCTATGATTTATTAAAAATTGAATAAATCGAACAATTTAAGTTCCATTTAAAATTTTTGATTTATCTAGTAATTCTAAGTTCAAACTAATTTCCTAAAATATTTTGATTTTGATTAATAATTTGATTTCAAATAAATTTTTCTTCCTTGTGATATATTCATAAATAAGTGTTATTAAATTTAAATTAAAACATATACCTTACTGCTCCATTACCAACGAACCCTAGCATCGATTTCGGCTCGACATCGATCACACATCTACACGCCAACTTCAGGACATTATTCACAACCAAAGAATCAACCAAAACATCAGCAGACTCATTGCTATCATCTGCAACTCGAATCACCCAAAAAAAAGCGAACCCAAACCCTTGACAGTCGCAAATGGCATCCATCGTCCCATTGAAACCGTAACTTCACCCAGCCCATAGACGAATGCGACCCCAAAATCGACTTCGTGACCCTTGCTGTGAGCTCGATATTCACCTACGAACGCAAGCCCCTCTGATCTATCATCCTCGAACAAGAATCTCGATCGACAGAGATCGTACCTAACTTGCTGTTGCCGCCTCTACATCATCGCTCTCGACAACACGCGCCGCCACCCATCGTCGAATTTATCATTCCCATCCAATATCGTGATACGAATCGAGTCGCGAGCGAGGAACCAGAGGCAAGATCGACATCGTGAGCAACGCGGTTGGTTTGTCGAAGTCTGGAAAGAGGAAGGAGCAATTTCGTTCGCCCATTTTAATTTTTAGAGTGAACGACTGATTCTAATAAAAGGAAGAAAGGATTTTGAGGATGGACTTGACTTGGTTTCGATTGATTTTTGCACGCAGAAGAAAGGGGAGGGAACGATAAAAATAAGGATCAATTCCAGGCTTCGGCCATTAATATATCGTTTGCTCTATGTTGAAGTTGATTTATCTGTATATTTTCTGTTTGTTTTAAACGAGCAGAGATGGAAGGGAATAGCGTGTTCGAGAAGGAAATGGAACGTGCTGGAAGAAATATCTAGCTACAGTGTTTTGCTTATATTGTTGATATTAAATTTTCGATTTAATCTCAACACGTTTGCTCACCGTATGGTCACACAACAACTCCGAAAAATACAAAATTTGAAATTCGATAATAATTCAATATTACGGACCCAATGGAACTGGTTTCGTCGAATTCCGAGACTGTGCCTCGGAAGGCTATTTTTAAATTCAATTTAAACGATATATTTATAAACTGAACAAAACACTTAAATTTAATTTTAAAAGTTTCATCACTTTCAATATTAACAATATAAATTTTCTGAACCTTTAAACTATTTTAAATAGGCTCAAAACTCAGGATTCTCTATTTTACTCTTTTTCCGATTGTTTAATTCAATAATTAATCGTCCAATAAATACTGTATATTTGAAATTAAAGTTAAAATTTAACCTTCGAATATTTAAAATAAATTAAATATTCTCATTTCAAATATACCAAAATTCCGGGTCGTCGCATTCCTCCCCCCTTAAAAGAATTTCGTCCCCGAAATTACCAGTTATCAAGAATGATTCAATCCCCGTTAACTATTTCCCAAATTCAAATAGTTTTAACAATACCCAACAATCTTTTATTAATGATACACTAATCATCCTTTAACTTCCCAAACTTATTCATAAGTTCAACCCATACCACCTACTTATCCATTCAAATTTTGAATTATCAAAATTTTCTCAAAATTTTTCTAACTCTCTAAATTTTCGAAAAATTTCGCCAGCGTCTCCTTTGCGCGGCTAGCTCGGTACTACTACAAAATGGCTCTACGGCCTCCCAATCTCAAAAGAAAACAAAAAGCCAAGTGGCTGGATCAAAAACCCAATCAAATTTCATATAGAAATTCAAATACATACCTTTTGTCGGGCCATTAAATTTATCTTCTAAAATCAAAAATCCCAATTTATCCATTGCTTTTATACACCTGTAGATCCTACTAAGCAATAATATTCAATCACAATTCCAAAGTCATTTTATACTTTCCTTTACAAATTTCCAATATTTGATTTACTTAAGTGTAACGACCCAGAATTTTTGATAATTAAAATTCGAATATTTAATTAATTTTAAATACTGATAAGTAGAATTAAGAAGTCGAATAATTTATTATTCGAATATTGGATTTAATTTGGTCAATTAAATCGATAAATTAATAGTGAAATTCTAGAGATAATTGAAAATCGAGTTTAAAATGATTGAAATTGATTTGGAAAATTTTATTTAATCATACTAGAGTTATAGAGATATTATAGAACTTTCAGAATCGAATTTGGAGTTAATTTGTGAAAATCGAATATTTTAATATTTAATTATCGACTGTAAAAATAGTCAATTTTTGAACAGTCTCAGAATTGGACGAGACCAGTTCCATTGGATCCATAATAGTTAGTTATTATCGGATTTCAATTTTCGTATCAATCGGAGTTGTCGATTGACCGTGGCAACTCGAAACGCATCGATATCTTTTTAATTTTAAATCGTCGAGTTAAAATAGTCATTTTTCAAACGGTCTCGTATTTCGACGAAACCAGTTTCATCGGATCCGTAATGTGATGTTATTGTAAGATTTCAAATTTTGTAATTTTTGGATTTACCATTTGTCCGATACAAATTAAAACGTCTCGAAATCGATTTAAATCGGGTTAATTTAAATTGATCGTTTAATTGCATATCTCACACATACGATCGAATTAGCTTCCGAAACCTTTTCCATTGTGTCCGGAACGCGGGGTAAACCCTAGAAACGCCAGTTTCGGTACGTAAATCAGAGTTCGGAAAAGTCGGATAAATAGTGTCGTTCAAAACTCTATAAATACCCCCATTTATCACAAAATAAAAAAAAAAAAAAATGCTAAACCCTAAAACGTTCAGCCGCCACCATTTAAAATCAATGGCCGAAAATGGCTAATCTTCTTCCTCAATTCTTTTCAAATCCGTGAAGTATTAGAAGAAGTCATCAACTAGGAAACTGTAGAGGAAGAAGAGCTCTTTAATTCTATACGGGAATGATCGTCGTAGGCGAAGTAAATCAACGGCAATTTGGCCTCGAAGGGCACGCATTCAATGGCGTTTTTCTCGACGATGGTGGCTGCTGGTGATGCCGCACTTGGGCTGTGTGTCGAGGCAGGGGAGGCGCACGTGGCAACATCATCTGATCGGCGTAGAGATCGCCGGAGTGGGTTGCGACATTAGGGTTTGGGGTGGCGGCCGTGGGTTCCTACTCGCGTGCATTAACTGGAACGAAGATGAGAAGAAACGTTGGAGCGGCCTTGATTTGCTGTTAAGAAATTGAACGGTCGAGATCATTCTAGGTTAAAAATTTAAAAATAGATTTGTAAATTAATTTATATTAAAATTCGTTCAATGTTTAAAATTTCATATCTTTTTACTGCGAGGTCGGAAAATTACGAAACGAAAAGCGTTGTCTTCGTATTGTCGAGCTCTTCGATATGGAACTGGATTGGGAACGATCGGGGTCAGTGAAAATTTTGAGTGAAATTAAACGTCTGTTTAATTTCATTCGAAATAAACGCTGGAACGGAATTGAAATCACGGTGAGATTTTCTCACTCAAATTTGAATGTGGAATTATTTACAGTTATTGATTGATGATTGACTGTTTGAATGTGCTATTAGATATTATAGGATATATATCTATATATATAGCAGTATATACATATTGGCATATGTATATATTGGATTGACGATTTCCCGCCTCGTATAGCGGATGAGACCCTATTGCGCCGTTAGTAAGCGGATTTATAAAAACCCATATACCGCGATAATTCCGTACTGGAGCGGAATTGGTATTGTGATAACATCTGTGGATGCAGGGAAACAGGTTGGAGGGATCCAACTGGATTCCTCACCGTATTGATTATTTACAGATATTGATGTATATTCTGTTATCATATCGATATATGATATTGACTGTTGTGATGGACTAATTGATGCTGTTGCCTCATCGGATTCAGTTTTGAAATGTAAAAATAACGACTTTTACTTTAAAAAGGGTTTTAAAGTGATTTTTGAAAATATACGTTTTATGGAATTTTTGAATCGATTTATAAACGTAAAATTTTGAAGTTATAAAAGTAAGATTTTTGTGAATTATGACCGTAAGGTGATTTTGAAATAAATAGTTTAAGCAATTTATAAAATGGTTTGAACTGAGATTTTCGAATTTTTGTGAACAGTTTATTTAAAAGATTTAAAAAAGTTGATATTTATAAATTTAAAATATTGGAATTTTAAAACGAGATGATAAGTGTTAAAGATGAAATTTATAGAATTATAAATCGTGAGGATATGAAATTTATAGGTTCATAAATTATGAAATTATAAAATGGATGAAACCGTAGAATAAAAGAATTATAAGAGATTTACTTATAAATTGGATTTTTACCTTTAGATGGAATATTTATCGAATTTTTAATAAAGGAGATTTATTAAATTGAAGTCGTTAGAAAATAGGAATAGAATTTATAAACGTTGTTTTATAAATTCGAGATCAATTGGATTTGATAAATTTAATATAGAAGATTATTAAAGGAAATATATTCGCGATTTTGGATAGCGAATTATCCTTAAATTGAATGTGTAGAAAAGACTGAAAGTTGGTTAGTGAAGTATATTCACGATTTTGGGACAGTGAATATATTGTTAAGTAAAATGGATTTATTTTTGAAGAAGTGATATTAAAAATGAAGTTAAACATTTTAAAGATGTTTTAAAAGGTATTATAAATCGAAAGCAGAGATTTCCGCAGTTCTTGTTGAAATAGACGTTTTCGAGAAATTTAAGGAAATGGTGGACTATAACACTGTTGTTATAGTAAATGATTTCCGAAAGGAAATGTTTTGAAGTAGTATTGGGATTTATATATCTATCTAAATCCGAATCCCTATACTAGTGATTTTGAGTCGTCGTAACGATGTTTTACGCAACATTCGTTTTGACTCAAATAGATGTAAAATTTATGATTTCCTTAAAGAATGAATGTATACTTAATATTGATTTAAGTATATCGAATATTTCCAAGTGTTGAAAATAAATGATTTGTGAAGTACTTATTATTAAATAAGTATGGAATTGCTTTTCCAATAAGAAACGAACGTTTTGAGAATTTATCTTCTTAAAGATAAATTGAAATTGAATATTTGAAATCGATTTGAAAATCGTATATCAGGGGGTATTTTGAAAATATGAATTCACTACGGAATTTATAAAGGAAATGGAAATTCGTTTTAAAAATAAACGTTGATTTATTTTTAAAGTGTGGAAATTTTATATCTAGTAAAGATATTTTTGAAGATGAAAAAATTTGGAAAATTATTTGGAATCTGATGATGTTGCGCATCTTTATTGATAGTTAAATAACCGACTATCAATAATTACCTTTAGACAGGTATTTGTTGTGAATTGGATGAATTTGAATGCCACACTTATTTTTGAATAATCGCTCACTATTCGGGTTAGCCGGGAAAGGACCATGGGGTCGTATAACCCATTCCGAATATGTGATACGTCGTTATGAATCGCATTTGAAGACCGGTGTTGAAGACCGGATATTTTTGAAAACGGAAGGATTACCGTCGAGTTACTCTACATCGGCTGATCTCCGATTTAGAGGTTTTATCACCCTTAGTGACGGGAAGTCCTGACGTGATTGAAAATTATCCGGAAATGCAAGGGCTTCGTGAGAAGTGCCTTCGGTTCTGTTCGATCCCGGAACAGACTTGTATGGATTGTGTGTCTGACGTTACAATTTGAGATATAAAGCTGATTTCTTTCAAATACATTTCTGTTGGTGGCGGAGAATTTATTCTCTTAGCTTAACACCCTTCTCTGAGACGTACGAGCTCAGAGGTTATGTAGTTGAAATTTATCAGCGATATATCCCAATTTGGTAACGTGGCATGTAACGACCCGTAAATTTCAACTGTTTTAATAACGTAATTAGTTAAAATTTTGTGAAATTTTAAACGATAAAATTTTGAAATAAAAATTTTATATTTGGAATACGTCAAGTTAAACAGAGCAACTGGTAAATTTTCGTCCGAAAATATGAAAATTTATTTCGCGCGTAAATTCACTTCAATTTAATCAGTTAAAAAGAAATGAAAATAAAATGTTTTCGAAACCTAAATATTTTTACATAGAAAAATTCTAAACCATTTTCTGAGCAAGATGTCAGTTCGTCATTTTTCCAAATTCGGACGTCTATTGCTCCGTCGTTCTTATTTTCTGCAAAACAGCAGTATTCTGGTACCGATATCGATTTTTATCGGATGATCGTACCACTGATATCTGTATACCGTTGTGATCGTCTCGTTGTGTTGATCTTCGCAGTATACTCATTTGTACATTTCGGAGTTTGGTACGCTGCGGAAACTGTGAAATGGTCGCCCGTATTGGTACCGCTTCGAACTTTCTAAATTCATTTGTTTATTCGTAGAACCACCGTGTAAATTTGAATAGTCACTAGCATTTAATTTCCTGGTTTTCAACTGCCAAGACCTTTGCTATTCTCCACGTTATTAATTTAGTTAGACATTTCATCATTTCCACTTTTACGTTCAAGCCATCTGCAGCCTTTCACAACCTTTCCCTTTATTATCTATTCTCTTCAAAGATATCCTGTAGACTTCCACTACTCTTCTTTCCTTTTCATACTTTAGTTCTGACATTGAAAAAAAAAAAGAAACTGGCCCAACCAAAAAAAAAACTCAGCTACCTATCTTCGATCCACCAACATCCACCCTCCTACGCCTGCCACAGCATCCGCGACCACACCCAAGCCACCAACCCACGTGTCCGCGAGCACAGCCTCCACCTGCCGAGCGCCTCCCCACTTCACAGCAGCCTGCCGCCTTCCTTCCCGTGCTCCTCCTTCCCACGTCTCCGACCTCGCCTTCCCTAACAGCCGAGACTTCTCCGCCCTCAACAACCACCTCCGCCACGTTTCAAGCAACCCACTGCATACGTTCCACCTTCTCCCCTTTGATTACTCCCAGGCCGAGAATCACTTCGTCTTCCTTTTCTCGGCTAATGATTCGGTAAGGTGAATGTTTATTATGTATACTATTTTATGTTGGAGTGTATATATATAAGTTATTTTGTAGGTGTCAGTTATATACGTGAGTGTGCAAGTTTGTCAATGTCTTAAATATATGTTCCATTGACTATTATTTTATATACATACACAAAGTATACAAGTTTCAAAGTGATCTGTTGGTATAAATTTATGTATAAGCTGCTCTATCTATTTTGTTTACTGATTCAAATATACATTTTTCTCAAACCTGTTTTGTTTTTCGATTTGCATGATAGCTTGTGGTTCTATCATACAGGTGTATATATATACTATTTGTATAAGTGGGTTGTCTGGTCATTTTGCTTTATTGAGAAAGATGCATATAATTATGTAATGAATAGTAGTATCCATGGTTATATAGATATGTCTATACATATCTTATTTTATTTTGGTTAAAATGGGTATGCTATCATCTGAAGCAGTTACAAGATATATATAGTACCTGCGTACGTTTCTTTATTTTACCGTAGGTTAGATATAGCCAGTTTATTTCATATTTTCTTCCAGTTTATATATGCTTTTGAATAACTGGTTATAAGTATATATATATACATTTGATTTAAGTTATAAAGGTTATACGTATATAGTTGTCTAATTTATATAAAACTTTAAGTTCTGTTTAAAATTTAGTATATTTATAGTGTGAATATGTTTTAAAACGCGTACGGTATGTTTGATATGTATGTATATTATGTGTAGGGGTTCGAATGTGTTTGGGTCAGTAAGTTGTATATGTTATATATAATGTTGTGGGGAGTTTACAATGTATAGTTTTGGGACCTTTTTGTTTTATTTTATAGTATTATACATATTTTTTTCATCAGTAATATGTGTGTGCGTGTTATATGTATATTTATAGTATGTCAATTTATATAGCCTGTTGAGTTTATGCATATTTTTATATAGGTAGGTTATAGTTTAGTACAAGTTTAATAATGGTTTTTAAAACGTTTTATATATACATACTTGTGTTATTTAAGTTGTATTGTGTCATTGCTGTTGTTTATATAATGGTATGTAAGATATTTTTTGGGTTAAACTTATCACCGTGCTTCGCATATACATGTAAGTATATACAAGTATACTATATTTTTATTTAAGACAACTATATATATATTGAAATTGTACACATATTTCTCTTCAGGTTGTATATATAGTTATAAAAGTTTATATTAGTTTTGCTTTTAATATTTAAATTCAATATTTATTGAAAATTAAAATTTTATATAAAAAAAAAAAAATTTATAATATATATTATATACCTTGTTTCAGTCCATACCATACAGCTTCTGATATATTTCATCTATTCCTATTTATCAGCATTGCCGTCGAATTCGTGCCGATTTTTGCTTTACTTGGATTCGTAACTCAAATTTCATTGACCGTATCTGTGTGCATATCCGTACCATCTCGTGTTTTCTCTAGCCTCTGAAGGTGAGCACTCACTCACGATTAACGTTCTTTTATTTATTAGATTTGATTTCAATTGAAACGACAATTGAAATATACTGCTATTAGTTAATTACACTGTTATATATGCTAGTGCCTGTATCAGTTCACCTGTGACATCTGACACCATTATCTGTTAATTATTTATGCGATGATAATACAGTTTGACTGATAATTGATTGATTGTTGATGTTTATATTGGACGTTAAATTGTTAATGTTAAAATGATAAATAGTATGAAATTGAACTTGATATAGGATAGTTAAATGTTAAATTTGATTAACTGACATTTGTATAATATGACTCCTTTAAACTGTTAAATTTATTGACACGTAGGATTGTTTAATTACATTTTGAACCACTGAATGTATGTTGTTAAATTGATGATGGATGAAATTGTAATTGAAGTGACAAGTGGAAACCGTAATGTAATAATCTTTAATCTACATGAAATGATAGTGTAGATTCTAGAAATAATTATATTAATTCGTACAAATAACAATGCGAATTAATACGGTTATTTCGGGATTATTGAATTGATTATTGGATTGATATTGATTGTTGTTATTGCTTGTTTATTTACTTTGACACCATCCCAGTTATCACACTGCAAGTTCCCTTTGATATGTTTTGATTTTGAATTGAATTGGAATCGGGTTGAAATGATAAATACCCAAATTTAAATCTTGACCTAGGACAGAAAATTAAATAAAACCCGATTGGTCAATAATTTGATTTAAAAATAAAACGAAGTTTTTATTTGAATAAATAATATTGTTTTGAAATGAAGTTGAAATTGGAATTTTTATGAAAAGAAAATGTTAATATATAATAATCTGAAACGAAATATTAACAATGTAATTGACGAAAGAATGTTGTTTATTTGAGAAATGATTGATATTATAATTAAGTTTGAAATGGTTAAACTTTGAAATGATTTAATAATTAAGTTTGAAATTATAATTAAGTTTGAAATTATAATAAGTTTGAAATTATTAAACTTTGAAATTATTTAATAATTAAGTTTTGAATTATTTAATAATTAAATAAGATTGAATGATTTAATGATTAAATTGAATTGAATTCTGTAATAAGAAAATTGAACTTTTGAATAAGTGAATTTATTTATAATTGAAATTGAGTTTTCTTTATTAATTAAGTTTTGGAAAATTATTTAAGAAAGTAAATAAGTGAAATTGAATTTCTCTATCAAGAAATGGAAATGTGATATTTTGGAATTAATGTAAGACTTGAAATGTAAAGAATTTGATTTGATGAATTTAATTTAATTAAATAATTTGTAAGTTTTGATATAATGAAGTTGAATTTAAATAATGGATTTAATGAATTGGAAATTCAATGGAAATTGTTTTGAATGGAAAATTTACCAAAGGAATATTGAATGAAATTGATAAATGAATTTAAATTGATTTAAATGTTTTCGAAATGAAACTTATATTCGAACTTGAGTTAATATTTGGATTGTTCAAATAGAAATTGAATTTGAATTATAGGATTTTGAAATGAATTTGGTAGTTGAAACGTAAATTTTGGAAATCGGTTTTGAAAGACAAATGAAATGTTGGTTTTCGAATTGAAAATGAAATTGAAATTGATTTGGTTTTTGAAATATATAAACGACCAATCGGTGTAATAATTACGGAAGTTATTAAAGAGACCGGAATTCGGTTATGGATATACTCTCTATCTAAACCGGAAACCACTTTAATAACTACACGCGGAGTGATGATCCAGAATGAAGTGGTTGGATTGATGTACGTGTTGACTGAAGAAAGAGAACGATAATGGATAGCCTTGACACTTGTGTCAAATTGGAAATGACTAAAACAGGAGCTGTGCCGGGCCAATGGAGGATTGATACCTCAAGTGGACACACTTCTTCGAACTACTTATACTTGTTGTCGATTGGTGCACCCTTGATTTTGGGAGTGTTGTCTCACGGTGTTGCGGGCGCTGCGGCGTTGCGTTCTCACCAGTCCGGATCAGGCGAACGGTAGTATCACTATCTTGGGTATAGCCTCATGTGCCTTGTCATACTTGTATTCCATTTATGCGCGACCACTACGAATTTGATTTGTACCATTGAGTATATGGATTTCCCTCTGGTGACTTCCGGTTTTGGGGAAACTACGGTCTTGTATATGCTTGTGGGAATAAAAATGTGTTAAGGGTGGAATGGGCCATGACTTAACGCTATTTTGATATCTTTATATTACTGATAGACATTATCTACTTATCGTACACTACTACATAGTAGATAGTTTAACGGATCCTTAAAGGATGGTTATTCCAAACATCCTTTGAGTTACTTGTATTTCTATTGCTATTTCACTTGAGTTGGATTTATTATTATAAGAATGTTAATCCTGACTCGAGTGTTTTGTGTTTTGCTTTACGCTCGGGTCAGACTGAGTAGTTCAGCTTTCGAGACTCACCTTTGGAGTTGGAGCTTCGCTTGGAGATCCAGCTATCTATCCAGCTTTCAGATATTCGAAGATTCCAGTGATGTATTCTGATTTGTATCTATTACTCTTCTGTTGTAAACTCTAATGTATTTTATATATTCATATAGTAGCTTCATGAACTACTATCTCTTTATTTCCGCTGCACATTTATTACTCTGTGTCTGTGATCTGTGATTATTTATTTACTGTATACGTTCAGTTTTGCCAAATTTAAATTAACAACGCGTTATTTTGAGCAATTCAACTCCGGCATGAGTGTCTACCTATACACTTATAATGGATGCGAATGGTTCAAAATAGCGGGTCGTTTCAGTTGGTATCAGAGCTCTGGTAGCTCTAGGCAAAACTCAACATATAGGGTAAATGTATTTACAGAATCACTCTCATTCGAGTTTCAATCTTTTCCTTTGACTCAATTCCTTTGAATTTTGGAACGTTTCCTCGGTTCCGAAATTCATTCGCGTCCTTCACTATTCGTCTTCTTTCAATTTCGGAGCACCCCGTAACTCCATTTGAATGATATCTATAATTGATCGGCGGTCTCGCCAATCTTCGAATGATTCGTGAAGGAGCGAAACTCCTTTACAATAAGCATTGATTTACCGGAATTTCTGTATCCTCGGTTTACGATGCTATCTATCTCCTGATATACCTGAATTCTATTTCTTGAGATCGAATGTCGATTTCCTCGGAATTCTACACCGATCTTACTGTGAAGCCACGGTTGACCCGGTTAAGGTTGCCCGCGATTTATATAAACTTATCCATCTCCTTATGTTGTTATTTAATTATCTCGTCTTTGTTCAAACCTATCTTCGAATCGAAATTCTCTTTGATTTGACTTCTATCAAAATTGAATCCCTATCCTTATTTTGAAAATCTATTCTTGTATCGTCGAGTGAGGAATTGTATTTGTAAAATTATATTTAAAATGTTTTATATATTGTGTTGTTTGAGTTGTTGATGTGATTTGGATTTTCGATCGATTCGTCTGATCAACGTTATCGATAGGATTTCTAAAACACTTGAACAGAGCAAACTGACACAATATTATTTTCAAATTTGGAAAATGAAATAAATTTGTTTGATTATATTGTGAAAATATAAGTAAAATTTTTTCTGGAATTTAATAGGTTAATTAAATTGTTGCTTGAAATGATAATATTTGATTATCATTTATTGTTCTAAACAAATTTATAAGTACGGTTTATAAATTGATTTGAAATTTGAAATGAATTTAATTCAGAAATTTGAGAATTTATTAGTTTCCGGTGATTTCGAACTTTGGTTTTAAAATTTCAAAGTATATATTACTGAAAGTATTTTCGAATAGAAATCGGTTTCAAAGAATTTTTAAAGTGTTGAAATCAGTGATCTTCTCTTTGTCGCTGGAAAATAATTTCGGTGATGGCGGCCGCATCATCGACATTCATTTTCGAGTTTCGAAGTGGAGATACCATTCTGTAGCTTTGCTACGGTTTTGTTTTGAATAATATTTTGATTTGAATTTCTTTAGTATAATTTGATTTTTATATATATATATGGGTATCTTATTTTAAAATTTTAATTTGATTTGATATAAATATATTATATATATCTCTAATTTGTTAAAGTTAATCGGAAATCTAATTCTTAAATTTTGTTAAAGAATGATTTTAATTATAAATAAAACCAAAATTTGTAATAAATATTTAAACTTGAATAATTGAATTGGGAAAATTTTATTTGTATATTGTTCAACTGCATTCTAATACAACTTACCTAAATCATTCAGAAGTTGAATATGTAATTGGATAATATATAATATAAATTGAATTTATAAATAAAATTGAGTGTTTATAATAAATGTTATCCACTAAATTTTGATTTTAAAGATGTTAATAGAGTTAGATAGGATAATAAAGTAAAACTCAGATAATTGGATGATAAGATAATGAATTTAGAAATAGTTGAGATTGATTTTAGTGAAATCAAATGGTTTAAATCAACTGGTTAAATATTAATTAATTTAAGTTGAAATTCATATGGTTTAAACTAATTGTTTTATTTTGTTTTCAATCTGTTTTCTTCCTGGTTGTTTCTATTCTCCTACCTCATTCCTTTTCGGGGACGAAAAGTTTTGAGTGGGGGAGAATGTAACGACCCGTAAATTTCAATTGTTTTAATAACGTAATTAGTTAAAATTTTGTGAAATTTTAAACGATAAAATTTTGAAATAAAAATTTTATATTTGGAATACGTCAAGTTAAACAGAGCAACTGGTAAATTTTCGTCCGAAAATATGAAAATTTATTTCGCGCGTAAATTCACTTCAATTTAATCAGTTAAAAAGAAATGAAAATAAAATGTTTTCGAAACCTAAATATTTTTACATAGAAAAATTCTAAACCATTTTCTGAGCAAGATGTCAGTTCGTCATTTTTCCAAATTCGGACGTCTATTGCTCCGTCGTTCTTATTTTCTGCAAAACAGCAGTATTCTGGTACCGATATCGATTTTTATCGGATGATCGTACCACTGATATCTGTATACCGTTGTGATCGTCTCGTTGTGTTGATCTTCGCAGTATACTCATTTGTACATTTCGGAGTTTGGTACGCTGCGGAAACTGTGAAATGGTCGCCCGTATTGGTACCGCTTCGAACTTTCTAAATTCATTTGTTTATTCGTAGAACCACCGTGTAAATTTGAATAGTCACTAGCATTTAATTTCCTGGTTTTCAACTGCCAAGACCTTTGCTATTCTCCACGTTATTAATTTAGTTAGACATTTCATCATTTCCACTTTTACGTTCAAGCCATCTGCAGCCTTTCACAACCTTTCCCTTTATTATCTATTCTCTTCAAAGATATCCTGTAGACTTCCACTACTCTTCTTTCCTTTTCATACTTTAGTTCTGACATTGAAAAAAAAAAAGAAACTGGCCCAACCAAAAAAAAAAACTCAGCTACCTATCTTCGATCCACCAACATCCACCCTCCTACGCCTGCCACAGCATCCGCGACCACACCCAAGCCACCAACCCACGTGTCCGCGAGCACAGCCTCCACCTGCCGAGCGCCTCCCCACTTCACAGCAGCCTGCCGCCTTCCTTCCCGTGCTCCTCCTTCCCACGTCTCCGACCTCGCCTTCCCTAACAGCCGAGACTTCTCCGCCCTCAACAACCACCTCCGCCACGTTTCAAGCAACCCACTGCATACGTTCCACCTTCTCCCCTTTGATTACTCCCAGGCCGAGAATCACTTCGTCTTCCTTTTCTCGGCTAATGATTCGGTAAGGTGAATGTTTATTATGTATACTATTTTATGTTGGAGTGTATATATATAAGTTATTTTGTAGGTGTCAGTTATATACGTGAGTGTGCAAGTTTGTCAATGTCTTAAATATATGTTCCATTGACTATTATTTTATATACATACACAAAGTATACAAGTTTCAAAGTGATCTGTTGGTATAAATTTATGTATAAGCTGCTCTATCTATTTTGTTTACTGATTCAAATATACATTTTTCTCAAACCTGTTTTGTTTTTCGATTTGCATGATAGCTTGTGGTTCTATCATACAGGTGTATATATATACTATTTGTATAAGTGGGTTGTCTGGTCATTTTGCTTTATTGAGAAAGATGCATATAATTATGTAATGAATAGTAGTATCCATGGTTATATAGATATGTCTATACATATCTTATTTTATTTTGGTTAAAATGGGTATGCTATCATCTGAAGCAGTTACAAGATATATATAGTACCTGCGTACGTTTCTTTATTTTACCGTAGGTTAGATATAGCCAGTTTATTTCATATTTTCTTCTAGTTTATATATGCTTTTGAATAACTGGTTATAAGTATATATATATACATTTGATTTAAGTTATAAAGGTTATACGTATATAGTTGTCTAATTTATATAAAACTTTAAGTTCTGTTTAAAATTTAGTATATTTATAGTGTGAATATGTTTTAAAACGCGTACGGTATGTTTGATATGTATGTATATTATGTGTAGGGGTTCGAATGTGTTTGGGTCAGTAAGTTGTATATGTTATATATAATGTTGTGGGGAGTTTACAATGTATAGTTTTGGGACCTTTTTGTTTTATTTTATAGTATTATACATATTTTTTTCATCAGTAATATGTGTGTGCGTGTTATATGTATATTTATAGTATGTCAATTTATATAGCCTGTTGAGTTTATGCATATTTTTATATAGGTAGGTTATAGTTTAGTACAAGTTTAATAATGGTTTTTAAAACGTTTTATATATACATACTTGTGTTATTTAAGTTGTATTGTGTCATTGCTGTTGTTTATATAATGGTATGTAAGATATTTTTTGGGTTAAACTTATCACCGTGCTTCGCATATACATGTAAGTATATACAAGTATACTATATTTTTATTTAAGACAACTATATATATATTGAAATTGTACACATATTTCTCTTCAGGTTGTATATATAGTTATAAAAGTTTATATTAGTTTTGCTTTTAATATTTAAATTCAATATTTATTGAAAATTAAAATTTTATATAAAAAAAAAAAAAATTTTATAATATATATTATATACCTTGTTTCAGTCCATACCATACAGCTTCTGATATATTTCATCTATTCCTATTTATCAGCATTGCCGTCGAATTCGTGCCGATTTTTGCTTTACTTGGATTCGTAACTCAAATTTCATTGACCGTATCTGTGTGCATATCTGTACCATCTCGTGTTTTCTCTAGCCTCTGAAGGTGAGCACTCACTCACGATTAACGTTCTTTTATTTATTAGATTTGATTTCAATTGAAACGACAATTGAAATATACTGCTATTAGTTAATTACACTGTTATATATGCTAGTGCCTGTATCAGTTCACCTGTGACATCTGACACCATTATCTGTTAATTATTTATGCGATGATAATACAGTTTGACTGATAATTGATTGATTGTTGATGTTTATATTGGACGTTAAATTGTTAATGTTAAAATGATAAATAGTATGAAATTGAACTTGATATAGGATAGTTAAATGTTAAATTTGATTAACTGACATTTGTATAATATGACTCCTTTAAACTGTTAAATTTATTGACACGTAGGATTGTTTAATTACATTTTGAACCACTGAATGTATGTTGTTAAATTGATGATGGATGAAATTGTAATTGAAGTGACAAGTGGAAACCGTAATGTAATAATCTTTAATCTACATGAAATGATAGTGTAGATTCTAGAAATAATTATATTAATTCGTACAAATAACAATGCGAATTAATACGGTTATTTCGGGATTATTGAATTGATTATTGGATTGATATTGATTGTTGTTATTGCTTGTTTATTTACTTTGACACCATCCCAGTTATCACACTGCAAGTTCCCTTTGATATGTTTTGATTTTGAATTGAATTGGAATCGGGTTGAAATGATAAATACCCAAATTTAAATCTTGACCTAGGACAGAAAATTAAATAAAACCCGATTGGTCAATAATTTGATTTAAAAATAAAACGAAGTTTTAATTTGAATAAATAATATTGTTTTGAAATGAAGTTGAAATTGGAATTTTTATGAAAAGAAAATGTTAATATATAATAATCTGAAACGAAATATTAACAATGTAATTGACGAAAGAATGTTGTTTATTTGAGAAATGATTGATATTATAATTAAGTTTGAAATGGTTAAACTTTGAAATGATTTAATAATTAAGTTTGAAATTATAATTAAGTTTGAAATTATAATAAGTTTGAAATTATTAAACTTTGAAATTATTTAATAATTAAGTTTTGAATTATTTAATAATTAAATAAGATTGAATGATTTAATGATTAAATTGAATTGAATTCTGTAATAAGAAAATTGAACTTTTGAATAAGTGAATTTATTTATAATTGAAATTGAGTTTTCTTTATTAATTAAGTTTTGGAAAATTATTTAAGAAAGTAAATAAGTGAAATTGAATTTCTCTATCAAGAAATGGAAATGTGATATTTTGGAATTAATGTAAGACTTGAAATGTAAAGAATTTGATTTGATGAATTTAATTTAATTAAATAATTTGTAAGTTTTGATATAATGAAGTTGAATTTAAATAATGGATTTAATGAATTGGAAATTCAATGGAAATTGTTTTGAATGGAAAATTTACCAAAGGAATATTGAATGAAATTGATAAATGAATTTAAATTGATTTAAATGTTTTCGAAATGAAACTTATATTCGAACTTGAGTTAATATTTGGATTGTTCAAATAGAAATTGAATTTGAATTATAGGATTTTGAAATGAATTTGGTAGTTGAAACGTAAATTTTGGAAATCGGTTTTGAAAGACAAATGAAATGTTGGTTTTCGAATTGAAAATGAAATTGAAATTGATTTGGTTTTTGAAATATATAAACGACCAATCGGTGTAATAATTACGGAAGTTATTAAAGAGACCGGAATTCGGTTATGGATATACTCTCTATCTAAACCGGAAACCACTTTAATAACTACACGCGGAGTGATGATCCAGAATGAAGTGGTTGGATTGATGTACGTGTTGACTGAAGAAAGAGAACGATAATGGATAGCCTTGACACTTGTGTCAAATTGGAAATGACTAAAACAGGAGCTGTGCCGGGCCAATGGAGGATTGATACCTCAAGTGGACACACTTCTTCGAACTACTTATACTTGTTGTCGATTGGTGCACCCTTGATTTTGGGAGTGTTGTCTCACGGTGTTGCGGGCGCTGCGGCGTTGCGTTCTCACCAGTCCGGATCAGGCGAACGGTAGTATCACTATCTTGGGTATAGCCTCATGTGCCTTGTCATACTTGTATTCCATTTATGCGTGACCACTACGAATTTGATTTGTACCATTGAGTATATGGATTGCCCTCTGGTGACTTCCGGTTTTGGGGAAACTACGGTCTTGTATATGCTTGTGGGAATAAAAATGTGTTAAGGGTGGAATGGGCCATGACTTAACGCTATTTTGATATCTTTATATTACTGATAGACATTATCTACTTATCGTACACTACTACATAGTAGATAGTTTAACGGATCCTTAAAGGATGGTTATTCCAAACATCCTTTGAGTTACTTGTATTTCTATTGCTATTTCACTTGAGTTGGATTTATTATTATAAGAATGTTAATCCTGACTCGAGTGTTTTGTGTTTTGCTTTACGCTCGGGTCAGACTGAGTAGTTCAGCTTTCGAGACTCACCTTTGGAGTTGGAGCTTCGCTTGGAGATCCAGCTATCTATCCAGCTTTCAGATATTCGAAGATTCCAGTGATGTATTCTGATTTGTATCTATTACTCTTCTGTTGTAAACTCTAATGTATTTTATATATTCATATAGTAGCTTCATGAACTACTATCTCTTTATTTCCGCTGCACATTTATTACTCTGTGTCTGTGATCTGTGATTATTTATTTACTGTATACGTTCAGTTTTGCCAAATTTAAATTAACAACGCGTTATTTTGAGCAATTCAACTCCGGCATGAGTGTCTACCTATACACTTATAATGGATGCGAATGGTTCAAAATAGCGGGTCGTTACATGGCATACTGAGTGTTGCTGTGAAATGATCAGTGTTTGATCATTTGTGATATGATCATTTGTTTGATCTTATATCTTTGTGATCATAGGTTGATCATTTTTGTTTGACCCGAAGCAGGGCTTTTTGTAGAAAGCGTAGCTTTGTGGACGAGACTTCGTCGAGCCTCACACCCCGGAAATGGTCGAAACAGGAAGGATGCGGCAAGGTTCTAGGGAGTAGCACCCCTTAGTGTATGTCATTCCTTCTGGATAAAGGTGGTATCATGGTATGGAGCCCAGATACTTAACCTCTGTGGTTACTGCATTATTATTTCTATGTGGTTTGTTGCGAATCGGGGATCCTCGGGAAGATCGGTGACGATCGGGGGATGGCATACGCGTGTCAGTAGTTACCTATTTTTGCAGAGGTAACCCGGCCTTGTGTTGGCAGAGATCTAACCGTAACGTTAGATTCTCGGGTCGTCTATTCCAGGGACGTACCCATCGTGGATAGGAAGTTCCTTTGCCTGACCATTTGTTGGAAATCCAAAGAAACAATACGTGACTTGTACGGTTTTAGTTGTAGAACCTATCATTCACTTATGGTGGCGCCCCACTGTTTGGATGGTAGCTATAGTAGGCATAGTTCGAAATGTCTATGCTGGCTAAGATTAATATTATACTTTCGAAATGTTTTCTACACTATGCACTAATAATAATATCAAAAAGAATTGGATTTTTTGCGTAGTAAGCATCTTTGACTATCATAAGAAGAAATCTCCTCCAATTCTGCGTTTGCATTGTGTGTGTGGTGGGAGGTCTTATGGTAGTTTCATTTTCCAAAAGCATTTCGAATTGACTTTAAAAATTATTTTGTTGTTATAAAGAATAACTGTTTTACGATCTCACACCAGTCACCATGACTGACTCGGAGTTTATTGTTCCCTTCTAAACTCTGGGTGCCCACCAATTTCCACACGGGCAGCCTAGAGTTATATTATCAGGATATTCTGGATATTCTGGAGCTTTGGAAGCAAGCTGGATGGCGAGACGTAGTATTTGTATCTGATATTATTTTATTCCGCTGTGTATTCTGTATGAGGACGAGTTTATATAACTGTCCATTGTTGTATATTGACTCTGATGATTGATGTATGTATAAACTGATATAGTTCTTTGTTTTAAAAGACTAGTGTTTATCTATTATATATTGTTCCGCTGCGATGTGTAAGATTCTGATATTGTTCCGTTTCTGTTGCTGTTCTCTTGCTCTATTGTTGTTCTTCTTCCTTTTTCTTCTACCTTCTTCTTCTATTTTTTTTTTTCTTAAAACCATAACTTTTCGGGTTTCCGGCATTCGATGGCTCAGCAGTCGATAAAGTGAGTATCGATGTTGAATTTTCGAAAGTCGAAAATTTTCGGGATGTTACAAGTGGTATCAGAGCATATGGTTAAGCGACAACCCTGCTCTGTTGGGTGTTACTCATTAGAGATAGAGTCAGTAGTACTCTAGAATGAGTTGAGTGTAATAATAGATATGAGCGCGTATTTGTTATTTGAATATAAAATTGTTTTATATTGTGATGATTGGTTTGTTGAGTGGTATATGGATTCTGGTCGGTATTGTCCGTACAACTCTATCGATAGGGATCTCTAAACACTTATATAGAACAATTCGGCACAGTATTGTTTTAAATAGGGTGAATGAAATGATTTCACCCAAAATTATTTTTGTATATAAAAGAAATGTTTTTCTATGAATTATTATAGTATATGGATGTTTGGTTGTTAGGAAGTGATAATATTGAAATGTTATCATTATTATATGAAATTGGATAAGAAATTCAAACCGAAACTCCAAAGTAAAGAAATAAATTCACATATGAATGAAATTTAAAGAATATGAATTATAAATGTGAATTGTAATTTAAACGGAATTCCAGAGAAGTATTTGGAAATGTTTTGAAAAGAATTTGAAAATTTTGGAGATTTGAAAGTTTAAATCCTTTTTGATTTGAAAATGGATTTCGAAGGTTTTGAAAAGTATTTTGAAGGAATGAAAAAGCTCTAAACTCTTTTCGGTCGCTGGAAAATAACTTCGATGATGACCGCGGCATCGTTGGTGTTCATTTTCGGGTTTCCAAAAGAGGAAATTGCTGCCAAATTGTTTCAAATAGAAGTTGTTTGAAAAAAATTTGGATTTTGTTTTGGAAATTCAAAGGATAATTTGAATTGTTTTCAAAATGGTTTTGAATGAAGTTGATAACTTGTAAAGTTTAAAGTTTAAATAAAAATCCATTTAACGAATGAAATTTATAAATGTGAATTGAAATATAAAGAGATGAATTCATATATGAATAAAAATTATGAATATGAATTGTAAATATGATTTACAAATGAAAATAGAATTCAAAAAGGATAATTGAAGATAAAATTCATAATAGAATTAGTAATATGAATGTATGGATGATTTTATAAATCAAGATGTAAATAAGTCGAAGACTTATAAAATATTTGGAATTTGATAGAAATGAGATTCAAATTGAAAATGAAAGAATGTGTGAATGAGTAAATAAATTTGAATAAATGAGGTGAATAAGATTAAAACTGAATGTTGAAACCGAATTTGAATAAGTGAATTAGAATTGGAAATGGATTAGTAACTGAAAATAATTTAAAATGGTGCAGTTATGAATGAAAGATAATCGATAAAATTCAATATTCAGAATTGAAGGTAAATTGAATTCCAATAGAATTAAAATGGTGAATTGAATTCAAATGAATTTGAAATGTAAACTTGAATGGATATGAATATGTAACTTCAACAGTGAAGTAAGTTAAAGATATATAAGCAGTTTATATTGAAAATTTTGTAATTGGATGTGCGAAATGGTTTGAATATATGCAACTAGATATTATGGCTAGTAGGATATACAGGTGTTATGAATTGGGATTTTAAATTCGAAGATAATTTGAATTGCTCGACAAAAGGTAAGTGTTTAAATTCTAATATGAGATTTGATGATTTCTCTCTAGCCGCTTGGCTTTTTCTTTTTCTTTTTGAAATCTGAGAGTCCGTAGGGACGTTTTGTAGTCGTGCCGTATTAGCCGCGCAAAGGAGACGCTGGCGAAATTTTTCGGAAATTTAGGGCGTTAGAAAAATTTTTGAGAAATTTTGAAAGTTTAAAATTTGAATTTAAACTCGAATTTGAATTTAGAAGTTGAACAATGTTGTTTGAAACTCATAATTGAAGTTAGAAAGCTAGTTGAATGATAACGAATCTTTATTAGAAAGATTTGTTTTGAAAATTTGATAAAACTATTGAATTGTGAAAAATAGTAGACGAGTTAAGGACATTTCTTCCTAACTTGTAATTTCGAGGACGAAATTCTTTTAAGGGGGGAAGTTTGTAACGACCCAGAATTTTTGATAATTAAAATTCGAATATTTAATTAATTTTAAATACTGATAAGTAGAATTAAGAAGTCGAATAATTTATTATTCGAATATTGGATTTAATTTGGTCAATTAAATCGATAAATTAATAGTGAAATTCTAGAGATAATTGAAAATCGAGTTTAAAATGATTGAAATTGATTTGGAAAATTTTATTTAATCATACTAGAGTTATAGAGATATTATAGAACTTTCAGAATCGAATTTGGAGTTAATTTGTGAAAATCGAATATTTTAATATTTAATTATCGACTGTAAAAATAGTCAATTTTTGAACAGTCTCAGAATTGGACGAGACCAGTTCCATTGGATCCGTAATAGTTAGTTATTATCGGATTTCAATTTTCGTATCAATCGGAGTTGTCGATTGACCGTGGCAACTCGAAACGCATCGATATCTTTTTAATTTTAAATCGTCGAGTTAAAATAGTCATTTTTCAAACGGTCTCGTATTTCGACGAAACCAGTTTCATCGGATCCGTAATGTGATGTTATTGTAAGATTTCAAATTTTGTAATTTTTGGATTTACCATTTGTCCGATACAAATTAAAACGTCTCGAAATCGATTTAAATCGGGTTAATTTAAATTGATCGTTTAATTGCATATCTCACACATACGATCGAATTAGCTTCCGAAACCTTTTCCATTGTGTCCGGAACGCGGGGTAAACCCCAGAAACGCCAGTTTCGGTACGTAAATCAGAGTTCGGAAAAGTCGGATAAATAGTGTCGTTCAAAACTCTATAAATACCCCCATTTATCACAAAATAAAAAAAAGAAAAAGAAAATGCTAAACCCTAAAACGTTCAGCCGCCACCATTTAAAATCAATGGCCGAAAATGGCTAATCTTCTTCCTCAATTCTTTTCAAATCCGTGAAGTATTAGAAGAAGTCATCAACTAGGAAACTGTAGAGGAAGAAGAGCTCTTTAATTCTATACGGGAATGATCGTCGTAGGCGAAGTAAATCAACGGCAATTTGGCCTCGAAGGGCACACATTCAATGGCGTTTTTCTCGACGATGGTGGCTGCTGGTGATGCCGCACTTGGGCTGTGTGTCGAGGCAGGGGAGGCGCACGTGGCAACATCATCTGATCGGCGTAGAGATCGCCGGAGTGGGTTGCGACATTAGGGTTTGGGGTGGCGGCCGTGGGTTCCTACTCGCGTGCATTAACTGGAACGAAGATGAGAAGAAACGTTGGAGCGGCCTTGATTTGCTGTTAAGAAATTGAACGGTCGAGATCATTCTAGGTTAAAAATTTAAAAATAGATTTGTAAATTAATTTATATTAAAATTCGTTCAATGTTTAAAATTTCATATCTTTTTACTGCGAGGTCGGAAAATTACGAAACGAAAAGCGTTGTCTTCGTATTGTCGAGCTCTTCGATATGGAACTGGATTGGGAACGATCGGGGTCAGTGAAAATTTTGAGTGAAATTAAACGTCCGTTTAATTTCATTCGAAATAAACGCTGGAACGGAATTGAAATCACGGTGAGATTTTCTCACTCAAATTTGAATGTGGAATTATTTACAGTTATTGATTGATGATTGACTGTTTGAATGTGCTATTAGATATTATAGGATATATATCTATATATATAGCAGTATATACATATTGGCATATGTATATATTGGATTGATGATTTCCCGCCTCGTATAGCGGATGAGACCCTATTGCACCGTTAGTAAGCGGATTTATAAAAACCCATATACCGCGATAATTCCGTACTGGAGCGGAATTGGTATTGTGCTAACATCTGTGGATGCAGGGAAACAGGTTGGAAGGATCCAACTGGATTCCTCACCGTATTGATTATTTACAGATATTGATGTATATTCTGTTATCATATCGATATATGATATTGACTGTTGTGATGGACTAATTGATGCTGTTGCCTCATCGGATTCAGTTTTGAAATGTAAAAATAACGACTTTTACTTTAAAAAGGGTTTTAAAGTGATTTTTGAAAATATACGTTTTATGGAATTTTTGAATCGATTTATAAACGTAAAATTTTGAAGTTATAAAAGTAAGATTTTTGTGAATTATGACCGTAAGGTGATTTTGAAATAAATAGTTTAAGCAATTTATAAAATGGTTTGAACTGAGATTTTCGAATTTTTGTGAACAGTTTATTTAAAAGATTTAAAAAAGTTGATATTTATAAATTTAAAATATTGGAATTTTAAAACGAGATGATAAGTGTTAAAGATGAAATTTATAGAATTATAAATCGTGAGGATATGAAATTTATAGGTTCATAAATTATGAAATTATAAAATGGATGAAACCGTAGAATAAAAGATTTATAAGAGATTTACTTATAAATTGGATTTTTACCTTTAGATGGAATATTTATCGAATTTTTAATAAAGGAGATTTATTAAATTGAAGTCGTTAGAAAATAGGAATAGAATTTATAAACGTTGTTTTATAAATTCGAGATCAATTGGATTTGATAAATTTAATATAGAAGATTATTAAAGGAAATATATTCGCGATTTTGGATAGCGAATTATCCTTAAATTGAATGTGTAGAAAAGACTGAAAGTTGGTTAGTGAAGTATATTCACGATTTTGGGACAGTGAATATATTGTTAAGTAAAATGGATTTATTTTTGAAGAAGTGATATTAAAAATGAAGTTAAACATTTTAAAGATGTTTTAAAAGGTATTATAAATCGAAAGCAGAGATTTCCGCAGTTCTTGTTGAAATAGACGTTTTCGAGAAATTTAAGGAAATGGTGGACTATAACACTGTTGTTATAGTAAATGATTTCCGAAAGGAAATGTTTTGAAGTAGTATTGGGATTTATATATCTATCTAAATCCGAATCCCTATACTAGTGATTTTGAGTCGTCGTAACGATGTTTTACGCAACATTCGTTTTGACTCAAATAGATGTAAAATTTATGATTTCCTTAAAGAATGAATGTATACTTAATATTGATTTAAGTATATCGAATATTTCCAAGTGTTGAAAATAAATGATTTGTGAAGTACTTATTATTAAATAAGTATGGAATTGCTTTTCCAATAAGAAACGAACGTTTTGAGAATTTATCTTCTTAAAGATAAATTGAAATTGAATATTTGAAATCGATTTGAAAATCGTATATCAGGGGGTATTTTGAAAATATGAATTCACTACGGAATTTATAAAGGAAATGGAAATTCGTTTTAAAAATAAACGTTGATTTATTTTTAAAGTGTGGAAATTTTATATCTAGTAAAGATATTTTTGAAGATGAAAAAATTTGGAAAATTATTTGGAATCTGATGATGTTGCGCATCTTTATTGATAGTTAAATAACCGACTATCAATAATTACCTTTAGACAGGTATTTGTTGTGAATTGGATGAATTTGAATGCCACACTTATTTTTGAATAATCGCTCACTATTCGGGTTAGCCGGGAAAGGACCATGGGGTCGTATAACCCATTCCGAATATGTGATACGTCGTTATGAATCGCATTTGAAGACCGGTGTTGAAGACCGGATATTTTTGAAAACGGAAGGATTACCGTCGAGTTACTCTACATCGGCTGATCTCCGATTTAGAGGTTTTATCACCCTTAGTGACGGGAAGTCCTGACGTGATTGAAAATTATCCGGAAATGCAAGGGCTTCGTGAGAAGTGCCTTCGGTTCTGTTCGATCCCGGAACAGACTTGTATGGATTGTGTGTCTGACGTTACAATTTGAGATATAAAGCTGATTTCTTTCAAATACATTTCTGTTGGTGGCGGAGAATTTATTCTCTTAGCTTAACACCCTTCTCTGAGACGTACGAGCTCAGAGGTTATGTAGTTGAAATTTATCAGCGATATATCCCAATTTGGTAACGTGGCATACTGAGTGTTGCTGTGAAATGATCAGTGTTTGATCATTTGTGATATGATCATTTGTTTGATCTTATATCTTTGTGATCATAGGTTGATCATTTTTGTTTGACCCGAAGCAGGGCTTTTTGTAGAAAGCGTAGCTTTGTGGACGAGACTTCGTCGAGCCTCACACCCCGGAAATGGTCGAAACAGGAAGGATGCGGCAAGGTTCTAGGGAGTAGCGCCCCTTAGTGTATGTCATTCCTTCTGGATAAAGGTGGTATCATGGTATGGAGCCCAGATACTTAACCTCTGTGGTTACTGCATTATTATTTCTATGTGGCTTGTTGCGAATCGGGGATCCTCGGGAAGATCGGTGACGATCGGGGGATGGCATACGCGTGTCAGTAGTTACCTATTTTTGCAGAGGTAACCCGGCCTTGTGTTGGCAGAGATCTAACCGTAACGTTAGATTCTCGGGTCGTCTATTCCAGGGACGTACCCATCGTGGATAGGAAGTTCCTTTGCCTGACCATTTGTTGGAAATCCAAAGAAACAATACGTGACTTGTACGGTTTTAGTTGTAGAACCTATCATTCACTTATGGTGGCGCCCCACTGTTTGGATGGTAGCTATAGTCGGCATAGTTCGAAATGTCTATGCTGGCTAAGATTAATATTATACTTTCGAAATGTTTTCTACACTATGCACTAATAATAATATCAAAAAGAATTGGATTTTTTGCGTAGTAAGCATCTTTGACTATCATAAGAAGAAATCTCCTCCAATTCTGCGTTTGCATTGTGTGTGTGGTGGGAGGTCTTATGGTAGTTTCATTTTCCAAAAGCATTTCGAATTGACTTTAAAAATTATTTTGTTGTTATAAAGAATAACTGTTTTACGATCTCACACCAGTCACCATGACTGACTCGGAGTTTATTGTTCCCTTCTAAACTCTGGGTGCCCACCAATTTCCACACGGGCAGCCTAGAGTTATATTATCAGGATATTCTGGATATTCTGGAGCTTTGGAAGCAAGCTGGATGGCGAGACGTAGTATTTGTATCTGATATTATTTTATTCCGCTGTGTATTCTGTATGAGGACGAGTTTATATAACTGTCCATTGTTGTATATTGACTCTGATGATTGATGTATGTATAAACTGATATAGTTCTTTGTTTTAAAAGACTAGTGTTTATCTATTATATATTGTTCCGCTGCGATGTGTAAGATTCTGATATTGTTCCGTTTCTGTTGCTGTTCTCTTGCTCTGTTGTTGTTCTTCTTCCTTTTTCTTCTACCTTCTTCTTCTATTTTTTTTTTTTCTTAAAACCATAACTTTTCGGGTTTCCGGCATTCGATGGCTCAGCAGTCGATAAAGTGAGTATCGATGTTGAATTTTTGAAAGTCGAAAATTTTCGGGATGTTACATTAAGCCCGTACGATGCACATATATCATCCATACACAAAATCACATTCGATCGCTCAATCGATCACACCATTTCACTTCCGAACTAGTATCGTCCACTCGACTTCCTAGTGCGGACTCAGATATGGTTTCTTGATCGGAAACCGTCATTCTCCTTGCATAGCCACCAACTATGATAGAGAATATCCAGAATCAATCAACAATCCATATCCAGGCTCGCCGTTGAAAATCGAGTGAAAAATCCTGGTTCGGATCGATAAAACTATCTCGAAATTCTATGCTCGACATTTGGATCAAATAGCTATGCGAATAAAATAATATACGTACATCTTACGTATAAATGTCAATTGATTATCAGTTATATCAATTCTCCTTTATTCACATTCCTTTTTTGATTGTTATCCCTTTATTCACAACTATCCCATTTCACAACTTCAGTTTTAGTCTTCATTCAACTATTCACTTAGTATATATTTTTTTTCCAAAATTACTAAGTATATTTCCAATAAAAAATTTCTTAAGAATTTCATTTTTCAATTCTTAAGTCCAATATAATTTTTTCTTATATCTATTTACTACTTCACTACTGAAGTGTATATATTCAAATCGAATTCCAATTTCATATGAATTCCAACTTACTTAAATTTACTACTTCATTTCCAATTTTTTCCTTAAATTCAATTCACCTCCAACTTCCAAAATTGAATTTTATTTAGCTCGAAAACAATCCAAGTTAATTCATTCAATAACTATTTCTCAACTTATTTAAACCACTCCTCTGTTTGAGTTCAGTTTCCATTTAACATTTACTTAAGTCAATAACTTAAGTTTATTTTCCATTTAACCAACCCTTTAAAGTTTTATTTCCATCTTTCACTTGATTCTTATTTAATCAAATTCCATCCATTTATTTATTTAATATAAGTGGTCCATTCACTCAATCATTATGAATTTTAATTTCCATACTCAATTCATCTGGAATTATTTTATTAATAACCAGGTCATTTCCAATTTATTTTCACTTATTTGGATTTCATTCGCAATTCAAACCATCACTATTTTAATCCAATTTCATTAACTCACAATTCAATTTCATTAACTAATTTATTATCTAATTAGTTCCTCCGTTGGTTAAAATTAAATACTTGCTTTTTAATTCCAAATATCACTTCACTTAATTTTCTTAAGTTCAATTTATTCTATAATTCAAGTTTGGATTTATTTAAAAATTAAGATTGCTCATCTTAGTCGTTTCCATTTGATAATTACAATTTCAAATTATAACTCTTAATGGTTCAAAGTAATGGATTCCCATTTATGACTTACAATTTCATTTCTATTCATAAGTTTAACTTACTTGCTTAAGATCTAGGACTATTCATTTAAGTCCATTTTCATCTTTACACTCAAATTTCAAATTATTACACTTAAGAACTTAAGAATATGAATTTCTTTACACAATTATAAGCATTTTACATTACCTTTATATCCAATTCAATTCGACTTCAACTTATTTACATTTAATTCAATTCCAATTCTCAATTTTATTTAACTTATCTTAAGTTAAATTCAAATATATTTTATTCACCTTCATATACTCGAGTTAAATTTTAATTCGAGGATACAAATTTTATACAAGTTTTACAATTCATTCACCTTCAAGTTCTCTAACTCTTTTATTTACCAACTTATATTACTCATTGAGTTATTTTCATCTCATAATTATAATCCCAGAATTAAACGTTCATTCCCTTCTTATTTCAATCAACTTCATTCTATACTTTATATTGTTGATTCATTTAAATTTCCACATTTATATTTTAAATAGAATTCCCATACTCCAATTGCCCAATTTTATTTCAAAACCATTTTGAATCCATAAATAACTCATACACATCTTGGTATATCACATCAAATCCCAATTTCCAAAACAATCTGCTTTTACCAAACAATTTTCCCTTTGAATTTCAAAACCAACCCAGTTCACAATCATTTCCAATTTAAAACAGTTTGGTAGCAATTTCTCTTTGGAAACTCGAAAATAGACATCGATGATGCTGCAGTCATCACCGAAAATATTTTCCAGCGACCAAAAGAGAATTTAATGCTTTTATCACTTTAAAACTTTTCAAACATTTTTAAATCCCAAATACCACCAGATTTCACTTCAATTTCAAAAATATTCATGAAATAATATCACCATTATTTCCCCAAAACCTTTGAAACTATTTTAAATCCAAAGGAATTTAAACCTTTCCCAAAACTTCAAATTCATAATCCATTCAATTTTATATCCAAACATTACTCTGGAATTCTATCACATTTTACTTCAAGTTATAAGTCACATTTACAATTTACATTTACAAAATTCATTTGTTTATGAATTTATCTCATTTGATTATAAATCACATTTGTAATTCACATTTGTATATAAAGGTTATCTCAATTTATAAATTTCATTTATAATCTACATTCTCAAATTCCATTTGTTATATAAATTTATTCTTCAACTTAGGTTATAAGTTTTCAATTTCTACTCAATAATGAGACTAACTCATTATGGTCATTTTCTAACAACCAAGCATCCAAATATATAACCATAATAATTTTCGAATAATTATTTCTTTTATATACAAAATAATTTGGGCAAAATTATTTCATTCACCCTATTTAAAACAATACTGTGTCGAACTGTTCTATTCAAGTGTTTAGAAACCCCTTCGATACAGTTGTCCAGACTGTGCCGACGAAGGTTCATATGCCACTCAATAAATCAACCAACACAATATAAAACCATTTTATATTCACTAACAAATACGCGCTCATATCTATTAATTGTAACATTCCCCCTTTTGACCGCCTCCAGTCGGTAATTAAACCAACTCGAAACGTTCAAAAAGACGAATTGTTATTTAGTTTATAAGGTTTAAACAGAATCAGCCACAGAAACACAGATAATAACACCGAATTAAAACAAATGAGAATTTATTTCATTACTATAAATCTTTTATATATACATCAGAGTTCATACAATTTTAATACTGATACAGCGGAATATTTAAAATACAATTTTTTTCTTCTGAAAACTAAGGTGATTCTTTACTCTCTCTCTAACTTCGCTGCTCGAAAATCTTCAAGCTGTAAAAATACTCGGTCTGACCCGAGTATTATATTCAAAAGAAAATAATACACAGGTCAGTCTAATTCAAACCAGTTTATTATTGCATATAAGCAGTAATAATTTTAAATAGACGACAGTCACAATAATTCTCGTCTATCCGATCCTTTTAACAAAGAAATCGGATAACGAAAATTTTAACACTAAACAGTGTTAAACAATAAATCAGCAGATTTAAATCATCAACAGAGATAAACAATGTTATTGGCTGCCGTACACACGTGTGCATTTGTACACGTGTGCACTGCCCCGCCAACTCGTGTGCATAGATAACGGTGCAACATGAAACTGCTACAAATACACAGAGGCAACATCACATAACCAAACTGCACAAGTGTACAACGAAAATGGAATATTGCAGCTATACTTGACGACAATGCCCGCATTGACAAGCTACCCATAAGTGCAGACATGCAAATGAACAGGTGGAGCATATTCCCAATAAATGAAATTAGAAACAATTGTTTCAGAGAGCAGTTCAATATCGGACAAGCATATTTCAGAATGAAATAAACAAGTCCAAATCAAGTTTAAAAATAGTCAAGGCCGAAGCCAGCCAAAATTCTTTTTTTTTATATACTAAGTTTGCAGATTTCCAAGAATGATCAACAGGTAAAACTCACCCTGCACACATTAAAATAAAATGAACCTGGAACTCCCAAAACAGCTAGTCAACTACTAGTGAACAGTAAGATGTAAGGCCCAAATACTACATGAAACCAATGCAGCGATGTTCAGGTAGAAACACATATAGGGGATGCAACTGCGAAACTGGGCAATGCAAGTGCAGCAGGCACAAAGGCCCACAAACGAGCACCACAAATACAATTGGAATGCAACTACAGGCATGAAATCACAATGTAACAGTGCAGTCGAAAGCAATTCAGATGACATAATAAAGACTGCAGACATACAGTGCTACTACAAAACAACATAGATGAAGACAACATCAAGTAGTGCAAGCATATGAAATGGCAACTCAAGTAATGGATGCAGACATATACCACAGTGAAGAGCATCTGAAGTGAATGAAGAGTGATACATGCAACAATGAAGACTACTTCAATATTGGTCAAGACTCAAATTGATATAGCAGCAGTTCATATGCCAGACCAAAAACAATGAAGGCCACAGCAAATTTCAGTGCCAACATGAACAAAGACATAGCAGGTGAAGTGTAACAAGAACCAGACTCAAGTACATGGTACAAATGCAAACAACAGTATGGTGAAACCCAAAAACTAAACAAGAGTAATACTTCATATAAAATCAATACTACTGCAAGCACTCAAATTGTCAAGTGCAGATATGAACCAGGAATAACAATGGTACAACCTATACATGTATTGTGAAAACAACTACACGTATCAAGTTGAGCCAAAACCAACTATCAACTAGATTTTTAACTAAAACAGATAGCCGAAGCTAGGCAGTGTTCACAACCGCGAACCATGAAATCAAGTGAACCAGTCAATGATACCGCAACAACATAAGCAAGCAAATCATGGAACCGCAGTATCAATGTCAATATATAAGAAAACTGTAAGTGTAGACTCGCCGATACATGCATACACACATACAAATGTATATATGCACATATATAAAGTCATATCTAATTAGTCAAGCAGTTACAGATTAACAGTGTTTTATTTTAAGAAATCATCGTTCCAGTCAAAGAACGAAATCAAAATCGAAATCGAACAAACAGTGATGACCAACGAAGTCGACTCCAGTCAAAAATCAAGTTTAAAGCCGAGTCCCACATTATCACAACAACAAAGTTAAACCCGAAGTCACCAGAAATCCACGAAACTAAACTGTGAAACCCATCTACTCGAGAATATAAGAGTTCGAACAAAATCCACATAAACAAAATTGGACAGTCAGAAAATCGAACAACAAAATCGAAACCACTACAGCCATGAAACAGAATCGAACGAAAAATCACAGGATTCAAATACTAATACGCTAGAGGTATGAATTAGATGTGAGAAATAAAATTCCTCACCTTTACTCGACGAATCGGAGCAGATGGAGTTGATGCCGCGGCGGTGAAGAACGAGCGAAGAGGAAGACGAAGCCGGCGCCTTTGATTTAAAACGAAGCCCTAGTTTTTTTCCTCGCCGCCATTTTTATTTGTTTCCTAGGGTTTTCGATTTTTTTTTTTTCTCGTGAACGAATGAGGGAGAGAGGGAAGGGTTTCGTGATTTATGAGAGATAAGGATGGGGGAAAATGGGTCGGTATGGGCTTGAGGTATGGACCGGTGTAAGATATTGTTTTTTTCTTTATTATTTTTTTTCTTTTTCTTTTTAAAACTGATTTGTTTTGTATTTAATTTTGTTGTTAAAATCCAAACTATGTATATATATTCATTTCGTATTAATAAAATTTGATAAAAGAATTTTAATCGATTTACAATTTCCCAATTCAAACAGAAATTAACAATTGATATTAAATCATTAATTTACGAAGATTTTATCGTTATAAAATTTTCCAACAATAACAACAAATTATCTGTCAACTTTAATCGTTTATCGATGATTTTAATTCGGGCAAAAATCCAGGTTGTTACAGAAATTCAATTTGAATTCGATTAAATTCTCTACGCGTTTATACGCCGTATATTCATAAAACAATTCTGATAAATACGAAAATTGAAATCCAGTAATAATTCAATATTACGGACCCAATGAAACTCGTTTCGCCAAATTCCGAGACTGTGCCTCGAAAGGCTATTTTTAAATTCAATTCAAACGATACAATTTCAAAATTGAACAAATCGCTTTTAAATTCAATTCTGAAGCTTCTATTACCTTCAGTATTATCAATATGAATTTTCTAAGCCTTTAAATTATTTTTAACCGGCTTAAAATTGAAGATTCAAATTTTATTCAACTTTCAATAGATTAAATTCAAAAATTCAATCGCCAATTCATTCAGATAATTTGAAATTCAAGTCAAATCATCGTTCAAATATTTAAAATTAATTAAATATTCTCAATTCAAATTGTTCAAAATTCAGGGTCGTTACAAACTCCCCTCCTTAAAAACTTTTCGTCCACGAAAAGGAAAGGTTGTTAAAATTTTATCGATATTTATACTCTAGTCAATTTTTACTAAACTTAAAACTTATTACAATTTAAATGAATATAGGATTCATTTCATCTGTTTAATCTCACTAGTTTTGTTTATCTTCTCTTTTATTCAATGATTTCTACAATCATTGATTTCTAAAATCAAAATGCAAAAGTCTTTTATCAACATTTTCGATTTACAAAACTCAGATTCAAACTTAAAATTCTTCACGTTAGAGATTTATATAATATATCTCTTCCAAAGCTGTGGACTTTCAAAACATTTCAAAAATCCTCTTCCTTAGTTCATTAGGTAGAAATTTTTGTAATTCTACTTTCAAATCATTGATTCACTATTTACAGTTTGAAAATACTTGCTAACTCGAAATTTAACAAGTCCATCTTCGTTCTCACAGACATTAGACATACGCTGGCCAGGCGCAGGTCTAAAAATCTCCAAGTACTAAATATACTTGCTTCAATTCCCAGTGAAAATACTTTTAAAAATTCTTTTAAAAATGGATATGGAAAGCACGTTCCCCCATGGATTACAGTTCCACCCGGCGGTTACGCTACTTTCCCAGTAGAGTCGCTTGTGGCTGTAGATTTCTCATCTCTTAAATTTCGCCATGGTTGTCGCCATAGATTGCAGTACACACGGCGGTTACGCTACTATCCCAGTAGAATCGCTCGTGTCTGTAGGCATCACGCCCCTCAAATTTCGCCTGGCATTAGATTGCAGTTTACTCGGCGGTTGCGCCACTATCCCAGTGGAATCGCTTGTAACTGTGGGCATCTCGCCCCTCAAATTACGCTAACATCATCAATCAAATCTAATCTCATCGCGATGAACTATCGCGAAGGATTTCCGATTCAAATAGTCACTCTGACTAAAATTCTACGTAGCTACGAATTTCAAATGGATACTCTTCACGAGTTCCAATACCTTCTTTAATAATAAATGGAAGGTACTTTTCCACATCCTCAGTTTAGAAAACATAATATCATATATGTAGTACTTTCATTTCACATTTCGTACATATAACATCTATGTAAACATACATAAGATTTCCATAACAATGTCTTTCTAAACTAACGGTTTCAAATTCACCGCATTCATATATATAAGTTCTAAAAACTTACATATTCCATATTCATAACAAAATAGAGGATTTCAAAATTTTCCTCTAAGTCGATTTGGAAATTTAAGGTTATCTCAAACCTAATTCATATTCATAATTCCATTCATTATCGACTTTCACATTCGATTTGGATTTCACGCTTACATCGTCAATTCTCAACACAGAATTGATGTCTATCGATATATAACCTCTGAGCTCGTACGTCTCAGAGAAGGGTGTTAAGCTAAGAGAATAAATTCTCCGCCACCAACAGATATATATTTAATAGAGATCAATTGCTATGTCATCAATTCACAATGTTAGACATGCAATCCAAATCATCATCTGAAATTCAAAGCTCAACTTATATTGTCTTTGATGTCGAAGTTAAACTCAATTTTAACTTAACGATTCAATCTTTTGAAAAATTTCAAATTGAACAAATTGTTCAAATTCTCACTTAACTTTTCAACTTCGACTTCAAAAATGAATTTCAAATCATTTATCCCTTACGGAATATATTCACAACATTTCACATTTGGAAAAACACATTTCCATACTTATTTAAAAATAAGTAATTCACGAATCCATTTATTTTCAACATTTGAAAATATTCGATATACATAAATCAAAATTAAGTATATATTTCATCTTTAAGGAAATCATTCTCTTTCACATATTCATTTGAGTTAAAACGAATGTTACGTAAAACATCGTTACGACAACTCAAAATTACTAGTATAGGGATTCGAAATTTAGATAGATGTATAAATCCCAATACTATACAAAACATTTCCTTTCGGAAATCATTTACTATAACAACAGTGTTATAGTCCATCATTTCCTTATATTCGAAAACGTCTATTTCAACAATGAATGTTGAAATCTATGGTTTCGATATTCAATGCCTTTGAAAACATCTTTTTAAAACAATTACTTCGTTTTAAAATATCACTTTCCCAAAACATGTCCATTTTATTCGATATGTATTCACGGTCCAAAATTGTGAATATACTACTTTTAACAAGCTATAAGAATTTACTTATCAAAATAAGTCAGTTTCGAATTTATAATCAACGTTTATAAATCCTATTCCTATTCATAAAGACTTCAATTTGTAAAAATTGCTTTATTAACCCATTCCTTTATAACTCAATTTTATATCAGAATTTAATTTACAAGTAAATTACTTATAAATTCTTTTATTTCGCAACTTCGATTCATTTTATAACTTCACAATCTTAATTCTGTAATTTCCATTCACTTATGAAATCCATTAAATATTTCATTTTTTAACACTTATACAATTCCAATATTATATTAACACTTTCAAATCTTCAATTTAAGCCGTTTATAATAATTCAAAATTTCCAATTTAAACTATTATATAAATTTATCAATTTTCCATTTCCAAAATAATCTACTAGTTCTTTAGTAAATCATTCATCGATTTGATTTCCAATTAAATCACATTTGATTCATTCACATTGGATTTTACTAACATTCATTCATATCCAATTAGTTCACATTCACTAATTTATATTCAAGTTAGTT
This sequence comes from Allium fistulosum, assembly GCA_030737815.1. Taxonomy (NCBI): domain Eukaryota; kingdom Viridiplantae; phylum Streptophyta; class Magnoliopsida; order Asparagales; family Amaryllidaceae; genus Allium; species Allium fistulosum. Next base: position 157,599,258 of record CM060901.1, read on the forward strand.
TGCTTCAAATCAAATCAAATTTGGTTCTATTTAGATTTCTTACCTTTCAATTTGAATTCAATATCTTAACTTTCAAATTTCATTAATACTTAATGAATTTTCCATACAATCAACTAGCAACCAATGCACATTCAACTTAACCAAATTTTATTTACTTTGCTTACATTTAATTTGGTTCAACACACTTAATTTCAATTGGTTTATATTCCAATTCAGATTGAATTCTTATACTCACCATATTCACTAATTCACTTTTACAATTAAAGTTGAATTTCCTTTATATCATTCAAATTCATATTCATTCTTCACTTTATCAATTCATTTTTATATCAAATCAACTTCATTCAACATTACTTAACTATGTTTCATTTTATCTTCACTTGCATTTATTTTCACCATAAAACTTAAGTTCGCCTCAAATTTATTTGATATTCTATTTTGTTTAACTTACTGAAGTCAAATTCATATCACTATTCAAAATTCAGATTTTGTTTTACTTAACAAAACTGTTCAAACATTTAACAACTGGTTTACTTCATACAGGTAAAGCACAAGTAAATTTTCCTCCCCAAAACACAATTTCATTAAGATACTTCTTCCAAATCTTACCATAAACATTCACGTACAAACTATACATAGCTTAAAGTTTTCATAATACATACTTAGAAGTTTTTAGATTACAAAAGATAGTATTACAAAATATATTGATCGCTTCAAATATATTGACTGGTTTAAGATTCAGACTCATAGAGGACTATCGTCTTCCCGTCTGGTAGTACTCATCTGTTCCGAACTTTCATCTTCGGTTTGCACTATTTCAGGTTGGATTAAAGGAGGATTGACGCATTCAAAGTCAACGTGCCCCTAGCTCCTACAGTTCCCGCAAAAATACGTGACGTTCCCATCCTTATCTGTCAGTTTTACACTTTTTGCTCTAGCGGGACGGGCTATAGCTTGCTTTCCACGCTGCCTTTCGGTGCAGTTTCTGGCTATATGTCCATTCTGGCGACAGTGATAGCAGACTGTCAATCTATCGACAGGTAAATCTAGTGCACTCTTCTTCCTTTTCACTTTAGGGCAATGACTAAGAAAATGTCCTTTTTCTTGACATTTAAAACATACTATCTCAGGACGAGCGAAACGGTCATTCACATTCCTTTTCTTTCTCTTCTCTCGACACGTAACGGCGAAATGTCCTTTTTTATGACATCGATAACAAGTAACATCATCATAGGGACCAGGTCCTTGCCTTTCATTAAATCTCCTTTCGATTTCCGCACGTGTCAATTGTGCTTCTCTACGGGCAATTGCTCTTTGTTCACGACGTGCTGCTTTTTGTGCTTCGGTTTTCGCCATTTTAATTAACAAGATGTTTCGAAGTTTCCTATTAAAATTGACAATTCCATTAGAAAAGGTTGGATTATTCAATCATTTTCCTAAGACAAATTTGTAAATTTACATTATTCTGATATATACGATTATCATTCATATTAGGTAATCACTTACCCTTTTAGTTTAATTTTCCATCACACTAATTTATCTAATCAATTTCAATTTATTTAACTTCCTTTAGTTAAATTTCAAATCCATATATTTATTAATACTAATTCAATTCGATTTAACTTTTCTTAAGTTAAAAATCTTTATTTTCATATTCAACCTTCACTTTACTTATATAAGATCTATTCCAAATTCATTTATCTTATATTTTCTAAAACAATTTTATACTTCTTTGGATTTGAAAAACGTTTCCTTTTTAAAGTGTTTCTAGTAACTATTCATATTAAACATCATAAACTAAGCTTTGTGTAAACCAAAGCTCTGATACCACGCTGTAACATTCCCCCTTTTGACCGCCTCCAGTCGGTAATTAAACCAACTCGAAACGTTCAAAAAGACGAATTGTTATTTAGTTTATAAGGTTTAAACAGAATCAGCCACAGAAACACAGATAATAACACCGAATTAAAACAAATGAGAATTTATTTCATTACTATAAATCTTTTATATATACATCAGAGTTCATACAATTTTAATACTGATACAGCGGAATATTTAAAATACAATTTTTTTCTTCTGAAAACTAAGGTGATTCTTTACTCTCTCTCTAACTTCGCTGCTCGAAAATCTTCAAGCTGTAAAAATACTCGGTCTGACCCGAGTATTATATTCAAAAGAAAATAATACACAGGTCAGTCTAATTCAAACCAGTTTATTATTGCATATAAGCAGTAATAATTTAAATAGACGACAGTCACAATAATTCTCGTCTATCCGATCCTTTTAACAAAGAAATCGGATAACGAAAATTTTAACACTAAACAGTGTTAAACAATAAATCAGCAGATTTAAATCATCAACAGAGATAAACAGTGTTATTGGCTGCCGTACACACGTGTGCATTCGTACACGTGTGCACTGCCCCGCCAACTCGTGTGCATAGATAACGGTGCAACATGAAACTGCTACAAATACACAGAGGCAACATCACATAACCAAACTGCACAAGTGTACAACGAAAATGGAATATTGCAGCTATACTTGACGACAATGCCCGCATTGACAAGCTACCCATAAGTGCAGACATGCAAATGAACAGGTGGAGCATATTCCCAATAAATGAAATTAGAAACAATTGTTTCAGAGAGCAGTTCAATATCGGACAAGCATATTTCAGAATGAAATAAACAAGTCCAAATCAAGTTTAAAAATAGTCAAGGCCGAAGCCAGCCAAAATTCTTTTTTTTTTATACTAAGTTTGCAGATTTCCAAGAATGATCAACAGGTAAAACTCACCCTGCACACATTAAAATAAAATGAACCTGGAACTCCCAAAACAGCTAGTCAACTACTAGTGAACAGTAAGATGTAAGGCCCAAATACTACATGAAACCAATGCAGCGATGTTCAGGTAGAAACACATATAGGGGATGCAACTGCGAAACTGGGCAATGCAAGTGCAGCAGGCACAAAGGCCCACAAACGAGCACCACAAATACAATTGGAATGCAACTACAGGCATGAAATCACAATGCAACAGTGCAGTCGAAAGCAATTCAGATGACATAATAAAGACTGCAGACATACAGTGCTACTACAAAACAACATAGATGAAGACAACATCAAGTAGTGCAAGCATATGAAATGGCAACTCAAGTAATGGATGCAGACATATACCACAGTGAAGAGCATCTGAAGTGAATGAAGAGTGATACATGCAACAATGAAGACTACTTCAATATTGGTCAAGACTCAAATTGATATAGCAGCAGTTCATATGCCAGACCAAAAACAATGAAGGCCACAGCAAATTTCAGTGCCAACATGAACAAAGACATAGCAGGTGAAGTGTAACAAGAACCAGACTCAAGTACATGGTACAAATGCAAACAACAGTATGGTGAAACCTAGAAACTAAACAAGAGTAATACTTCATATAAAATCAATACTACTGCAAGCACTCAAATTGTCAAGTGCAGATATGAACCAGGAATAACAATGGTACAACCTATACATGTATTGTGAAAACAACTACACGTATCAAGTTGAGCCAAAACCAACTATCAACTAGATTTTTAACTAAAACAGATAGCCGAAGCTAGGCAGTGTTCACAACCGCGAACCATGAAATCAAGTGAACCAGTCAATGATACCGCAACAACATAAGCAAGCAAATCATGGAACCGCAGTATCAATGTCAATATATAAGAAAACTGTAAGTGTAGACTCGCCGATACATGCATACACACATACAAATGTATATATGCACATATATAAAGTCATATCTAATTAGTCAAGCAGTTACAGATTAACAGTGTTTTATTTTAAGAAATCATCGTTCCAGTCAAAGAACGAAATCAAAATCGAAATCGAACAAACAGTGATGACCAACGAAGTCGACTCCAGTCAAAAATCAAGTTTAAAGCCGAGTCCCACATTATCACAACAACAAAGTTAAACCCGAAGTCACCAGAAATCCACGAAACTAAACTGTGAAACCCATCTACTCGAGAATATAAGAGTTCGAACAAAATCCACATAAACAAAATTGGACAGTCAGAAAATCGAACAACAAAATCGAAACCACTACAGCCATGAAACAGAAACGAACGAAAAATCACAGGATTCAAATACTAATACGCTAGAGGTATGAATTAGATGTGAGAAATAAAATTCCTCACCTTTACTCGACGAATCGGAGCAGATGGAGTTGATGCCGCGGCGGTGAAGAACGAGCGAAGAGGAAGACGAAGCCGGCGCCTTTGATTTAAAACGAAGCCCTAGTTTTTTTCCTCGCCGCCATTTTTATTTGTTTCCTAGGGTTTTCGATTTTTTTTTCTCGTGAACGAATGAGGGAGAGAGGGAAGGGTTTCGTGATTTATGAGAGATAAGGATGGGGGAAAATGGGTCGGTATGGGCTTGAGGTATGGACCGGTGTAAGATATTGTTTTTTTCTTTATTATTTTTTTTCTTTTTCTTTTTAAAACTGATTTGTTTTGTATTTAATTTTGTTGTTAAAATCCAAACTATGTATATATATTCATTTCGTATTAATAAAATTTGATAAAAGAATTTTAATCGATTTACAATTTCCCAATTCAAACAGAAATTAACAATTGATATTAAATCATTAATTTACGAAGATTTTATCGTTATAAAATTTTCCAACAATAACAACAAATTATCTGTCAACTTTAATCGTTTATCGATGATTTTAATTCGGGCAAAAATCCAGGTTGTTACAGAAATTCAATTTGAATTCGATTAAATTCTCTACGCGTTTATACGTCGTATATTCATAAAACAATTCTGATAAATACGAAAATTGAAATCCAGTAATAATTCAATATTACGGACCCAATGAAACTCCTTTCGCCAAATTCCGAGACTGTGCCTCGAAAGGCTATTTTTGAATTCAATTCAAATGATACAATTTCAAAATTGAACAAATCGCTTTTAAATTCAATTCTGAAGCTTCTATTACCTTCAGTATTATCAATATGAATTTTCTAAGCCTTTAAATTATTTTTAACCGGCTTAAAATTGAAGATTCAAATTTTATTCAACTTTCAATAGATTAAATTAAAAAATTCAATCGCCAATTCATTCTGATAATTTGAAATTCAAGTCAAATCATCGTTCAAATATTTAAAATTAATTAAATATTCTCAATTCAAATTGTTCAAAATTCAGGGTCGTTACATTAATACTCTCAAAATTCCCACCAGAGCCAAGGTTATCGCTAGCCTAAGCTCTGATACCAACTGTAACGACCCGACTTTCCAGACCCGGAAAATCGAACCATTTTAGTTAAGAAGAAGAGGTAGAAGAAGAAAAATAGAAAACAACATCAGAATCTAACCATCGCAGCGGAATAAAATATAATATATATTAACAGATCTTTACACAAATCAAAACTATATCAGTTTTATATAATATAGCATCAGAGTATACACCAGAGAACACATAACATACAACTGGACAATAACCATATCATGTCCTCAATACAACAGAGTACAACAATCAACACAGCGGAATATATATATATATATAAACAAGTACGGGAGATACGTCTCGCCATCCAGCTCATCTCCTGAGATCCACAGCAACATATCCTGTAACCTATAATACTCGGTCTGACCCGAGCATCATATAAAACAATACCCGAGTCAGTCTGGAATACCAGCGTGAGAAAATCACACTCAATTGATTATTAAAGTTTCAAAAATCCTTTTGAAATAAAAGCATCTCGTAAGACCACGCCACAAATAAACATGCCGGGTTTTTACCTTACGATAGCTAAAACACTTTTTATAAAAATCCTCTGATATTATAATAGTGTCTATTCACAAATACTTATTAAAATAGCTGAAATTGTTACATGATTAAATTCCAGCATACTAGGTATACAAACAAATACCGTACAAGGCATGTAGGGAGAATGGATTTCCAACGAATGACTAGGCACTGGGGTACCACCTGTCACAGTACGTGGCCTAGATCACAGTACTGAGGAGTACGCCCGCTCCCCTGCAACACAAGGCCGGAATCATCCCTTACTGGATAATTCCAAATAAAATCACCCCACGGTTGGGATCAGCAACCGCACCACTAAGCCGAAATAAAAGGGACATCTAGACAGGGATGACCTTACTCTCAAGTGGGGGCTACCCGCGAAGCTTTGCTGCATAACCCCTGATTTTCAGTCATTCCCGGTTGATGAGGTTCGAGGCTAAACGATACCTTTATAGCACATATCCCTTAGAATGCCCATCGTCCACCTGACGATGTCACGAAAGCATTCGTCCATACAAGTCCGTCCCGGGTCCGAACGGAACCGGAGGCACTATTCCTACTACATCCATTTTGGAAATATCCTCAGGATTAGTAGCGACTAGCCCTTGCACTTCACTGCTCCATCTTCGACTCTGAACACGTTACACGAAACGTACAAACCGGATCGAAGTGGTATTCGAGTCTCCAGACCTAGAATCCCGGTATACGGAAACCCGATCCCGATCTCTTCGAAACGATCAGCGCATTTGGCCAATATTGATAGTCGGTTATTTAACTATCAATTAACATCCACAAGCAACCATCACACAATAAATAATTTCCCACATAATTTATTTGCCCAAATATCTTTCCAAGATATATTTCCAAATTTTCAAAGCTCTTTTGAAAACAATTTCAAACAGTTTCCGCTTACGGAATACATTTCCCAAAGGTTTATTTCCTCTGAATCTCCAAGTACAAAATACTTTTAATTTTAAAATAATTTAAAAACACTTTATTATAAATATACTTTAAAATATTGAAATTTAAAAACTACTTTAATACCTTAACAAAATATATACTTAAGGAATATTTAAAATGAAACCACTTTTCAAATATAAACTAAATTTCTCTTTTTAAAACATAATACCAAATCACTTTTATATAATTACTACAATAATAGATTTTGAAAATCTTACTTTAAAGTTAAAACATTAAAAGAATAGATTTTTCCAAAACACTTACTTAGAAAATTAACATTTAGAAACAATCAATTTTCTAAAACATGCTTTTAAAAACACAATTAGAACTTTTAACTTATATTTAAAATTGCTTTGAAAAACGTACTTGGCTATCCAGAGAAATACACTTCTCATTTCCATCTTTTAAAAATAAATCAACATTTATTTTTAAACCAATCCATATTACTTTATAAATTCCTACCTTGAATTTATATTTCAAATATCCTCTGATATTCCATTTCACTTTATAAACCCAGTTTATATCTCCAAAATCTCATTTCTCTTGAATTTCAAATCCCAAAATATTTAAATCAATTTACAATTGATTTTCCAATTTACTTTGAAATAAATTTCCTTACTTAATCCATTTATTTCCAAATTCATTAACTTCCAGATTTTATTTCTCATTATGATTTAAAATCTTCAAACTGAAACACAAATTTCAGATTTTACCAAATTCCTTCTTTCTTTTTAATTACATTTAAACATTGAATTAAAATAAATTTTTATCCCTTTAAATAACATCACATAAGTTTTCTTTAAATTCAATATTTCTCTATTTATTCAAAATTCCTCTTTTCCATATTTAATTTATTCGAATTCACTAGAATTACTTAACTTAATTTTACTCATTTATTTCTTTCCAAAATCCAATTCAATTGCTTTTGATAACTCATTATACTGGGAAATTCAATCCAACCAGATTATCCAATATAAATCATCACAGGATATCAACAATCATATCACAGAATATTTAAACAAAATTAAATATTTTGAGGAATCCAGTTGGATCCCTCCAACCTGTTTCCCTGCATCCACAGATGTTAGCACAATACCAATTTCACTTCAAAGTGGAATATCGCGGTATATGGGTTTTATAAAATATCATCCGCTATTATGCGGCGCATAGGGTCTCATCCGCTATATAATGCGGGAATATCAACAACTCCCATATATACATATGCCAATATATATATTGGTATATACTACTATATACCATATCAATCAATTCAATCATCCATCAATATTTAAATTTAACCAATTAAATTTAAATTATAATTTAACTGAGTGAGATTAACTCACCTTTTCTTGATTATGCAATCCATTCCAAACAGGCTTGTTTCCTTGCAGATTTTAACCTTGTAAAAACATCTATGATTTATTAAAAATTGAATAAATCGAACAATTTAAGTTCCATTTAAAAATTTTGATTTATCTAGTAATTCTAAGTTCAAACTAATTTCCTAAAATATTTTGATTTTGATTAATAATTTGATTTCAAATAAATTTTTCCTCCTTGTGATATATTCATAAATAAGTGTTATTAAATTTAAATTAAAACATATACCTTACTGCTCCATTACCAATGAACCCTAGCATCGATTTCGGCTCGACATCGATCACACATCTACACGCCAACTTCAGGACATTATTCACAACCAAAGAATCAACCAAAACATCAGCAGACTCATTGCTATCATCTGCAACTCGAATCACCCAAAAAAAAGCGAACCCAAACCCTTGACAGTCGCAAATGGCATCCATCGTCCCATTGAAACCGTAACTTCACCCAGCCCATAAACGAATGCGACCCCAAAATCGACTTCGCGACCCTTGCTGTGAGCTCGATATTCACCTACGAACGCAAGCCCCTCTGATCTATCATCCTCGAACAAGAATCTCGATCGACAGAGATCGTACCTAACTTGCTGTTGCCACCTCTACATCATCGCTCTCGACAACACGCGCCGCCACCCATCGTCGAATTTATCATTCCCATCCAATATCGTGATACGAATCGAGTCGCGAGCGAGGAACTAGAGGCAAGATCGACATCGTGAGCAAGGCGGTTGGTTTGTCGAAGTCTGGAAAGAGGAAGGAGCAATTTCGTTCGCCCATTTCAATTTTTAGAGTGAACGACTGATTCTAATAAAAGGAAGAAAGGATTTTGAGGATGGACTTGACTTGGTTTCGATTGATTTTTGCACGTAGAAGAAAGGGGAGGGAACGATAAAAATAAGGATCAATTCCAGGCTTCGGCCATTAATATATCGTTTGCTCTATTTTGAAGTTGATTTATCTGTATATTTTCTGTTTGTTTTAAACGAGCAGAGATGGAAGGGAATAGCGTGTTCGAGAAGGCAATGGAACGTGCTGGAAGAAATATCTAGCTACAGTGTTTTGCTTATATTGTTGATATTAAATTTTCGATTTAATCTCAAGGCGTTTGCTCACCGTATGGTCACACAACAACTCCGAAAAATACAAAATTTGAAATCCGATAATAATTCAATATTACGGACCCAATGGAACTGGTTTCGTCGAATTCCGAGACTGTGCCTCGGAAGGCTATTTTTAAATTCAATTTAAACGATATATTTATAAACTGAACAAAACACTTAAATTTAATTTTAAAAGTTTCATCACTTTCAATATTAACAATATAAATTTTCTGAACCTTTAAACTATTTTAAATAGGCTCAAAACTCAGGATTCTCTATTTTACTCTTTTTCCGATTGTTTAATTCAATAATTAATCGTCCAATAAATACTGTATATTTGAAATTAAAGTTAAAATTTAACCTTCGAATATTTAAAATAAATTAAATATTCTCATTTCAAATATACCAAAATTCCGGGTCGTCACACACACAGAAATTCGATTTGATTGATCCTTTTGAGATTGTTGATTTGTTGATTTACACTGTTTAGTGTTATATCTGCCGTTATCCGATTTTCTTATCGAGAAGTTGGATGTACGAGATTTCTGTGACCGTCGTCTATTTGATATTGATTATTATTGCTTCTGTGCATTAATAACTGAGTTAGAATTAGACTGACCCGTGTATTATTTTCTTTTGAATTTAATACTCGGGTCAGACCCGAGTTATTTCAGGTTGTAGATTTCCTGCTTTGAGTTGCTGTTGAGCTATGAAGACTTTTCACATCTTTTGAAGTGGTCTTCGTCATTTTGTAGTAGTCGTGTCATTGTATAGTTTGATATGTATTCATGTATATTAGTCGATAATGTACTTGTATATATAACTTCCAAAGTCGACAGTTGTAGTTGTATCATATGTATTGTGTCAACTATATTGTAACTGACATTAGTTATATATATATATATATGAGACTTTTGTTTTATCTGTGTTCCACATTTATATAATCTGTGTTATTATTATATCTAATGTCCTAAACTATTATGAACCATCGTAGTTTGTTTTATACTGGTAATTGGGTATGTCGATGAGAGTGAATAAATAAGATGAAAAATGAAAAGTATATACCACTCCTATCGAGGTAACCAATATTAGTGTAAGGTCAACTATGGATGGCTGCTCCTATTCAGCCTTATTCTTCGTAATAATAGATAGTATTTCTTTTAATACTCTTTATTATTATGAGCATAGAGGTGGGGCGTTACAGTTGGTATCAAAGCCAGGTTTCGATCCTGGATCGCATTTGCTATATTACAGCATGATAGGGGGTTCTCGCTTCACAGTTTGGTGGCGAACGGGAGACTCTTAATCCTACATGTCCCTGAGAGGGATGGGTTGGTTAGGCAGAGGCCGTGACAGTTGAGAGGCTGGTCATAAAAGTAAATGCGAGGTGCCAGTGTAAGCCACGGTGGGGCTGGGATGGTTGCAAAGCCTACCGGTGCCCACTGTCTCGTATCGTTACAGTTAGTATCAGAGCTTGGGGTTTATGGACATAATATAAAACATAACTTAGATGGAACATATGTTACAACTATTGGTCGATGTTTTAATTGTGCTTTGAGTCAAAACTAAAGTTTTGAAATTTGGATGAAATTTTTAAATATCTTTATTTAAAAATAATAGTGAAATTGTGTTATGATGATTTGATTGATTTGTGTTCTGTTTATCAGAGTGCGCAGCGGAAACAGTGAAACTGTCTTCGCTGGGTACAACTGATAATCTTTTTGATTTAAAAATCAAAATATGAAATTGATATGAATTTCATTTGTTGTTTACATAGCTGTGTTTATTTTGTTTCTTTGAGAATTTCGAATCCGAATTGAGGATTCGAACCGATTGCAGTTATGTGATTCTTGTTGAGATTTTTGCGGGGTTTCTTTTATGCTAATCATATATTGATTAGATTTTTGCTGTTTTGAATTATCTTCATTGAAGATACATTCGAATGATTTCTTTGTTCATTTTGTAGTACATGCAAATTTGAGTTGCACGTTATTGCATTTATTATACGTTGAACCGATGCTTGGTTATGAAACGTATTTTGTTGCCGTTATTTTTATAACGGGATTTTTACACCAATCCTATATTTTGAAGCACGGTGTTTTGTGGCATTTTTGATGAATGAAAATTCACTGATATCACATTTTGATGTAAATTGTTTTGATGTGATTTTGACGTTTTAAAATTACTGTCGCTTTGGCTTCAGTAACCGTCAAATTTTAAAAGTGGATTTTCAAGCGGTTATTCCGCAATGCTGATTTTGAGATTTGTTTGACGATGTTTTGTGAAGTACATTTTCCTTTTCGAAATTGTTACTAATATTGCTGCTTTAATCACGTGACTGAAAATCGTTTTAAAATGAAAATTGTTTTATAAAATTTTTAACAGTTGCTCTTTCAAAAGAATGAGGAAGCGACTTAAATGATTCAGCAAAATCAAGGACTATGACCCCTTTCTTTTACTGATTCGCTTAACTCCGGACTTGTTCAGTTGAGAATGTGAATTGTTATTTTTATAAAATAAATAAAATTGTTTTCAGAAACTTTACAGTTTGCGCTTTCAAAGGAATGAGGAAGCGATTTAAACGTTTCAGCAAAATCGAGGATTATGACCCCTTTCTTTTACTGATTCGCTTAATTCCGGACTTGTCCGTTTGAGAATGTAAAGTGTATTTTTACAAAAATACACAATTTTGCACTTTCAAGGAAACGATGAAGAGAATCAAACAATTTAGTAAAACACGTGGTATGGGACATGTGTGTTTGCTATTTCGGTTAATTCCGGACTCGTTAATTGAAATATCTGCTGTTTTGATGATTTTGCACTTTCAAGGAAACGATGAAGAGAATCAAACGATTTAGTAAAATACGTGGTATGGGACATGTGCGTTTGCTATTTCGGTTAATTCTGGACTCGTTAATTGAAATATTTGATGATTTCGTGTGCTTTCGAGCCACTATGTTGGACCTTCGGGTCATATGATGGACCTTCGGGTCAAATACCAGTACTAGACCTTCGGTTCATTTGTTGGGCGCCCAAAATTATGTTGAGTACTTGGTAGGCTTCGGCCATATGAGATGCACGTGCGGCGAATTAAAAACTCGCCATCTGATGGGATCGATCCAAGCTTTTATGTTGATTTTCTAGTCTTCAATTGATTTCTACATATTTGTTGTTTCTAATTATCTGCAGGTAATTAGATATCTGATGTTATGAGATTTAATTATCGAATCGATAATTAAATATTTGAGAACTCTGATTATCGTTTTTGATAATCGGATATTTGTTGTTTCTAATTATCGCTTGTGATAATTAGATATTTGTTGATATGAGTTCTGATTATCGTTTTTGATAATTGGATATTTGTTGTTTCTAATTATCGCTTGTGATAATTAGATATTTGTTGATATGAGTTCTGATTATCGTTTTGATAATCGGATATTTGTTGTTTTTAATTATCGCTTTTGATAATTAAATACTTGCTGATTTGAGATTTAATTATCACTTTTGATAATTAAATATTTGTTGACTTGGGATTTATTTATCGCTTTTGATAATTAAATATTTGCTGATTTGAGATTTAATTATCGCTTTTGATAATTAAATATTTGCTGATTTGAGATTTAATTATCGCTTTAGATAATTAAATATTTGCTGATTTGAGATTTAATTATCGCTTTTGATAATTAAATATTTGCTGATTTGAAATTTGATTATCGCTTTTGATAATTAAATATTTGCTGATTTGAAATTTGATTATCGCTTTTGATAATCGAATATTTGCTGATTTGAAATTTGATTATCGCTTTTGATAATCGAATATTTGTTGATTTGAAATTTGATTATCGTTTTTGATAATCGAATATTTGTGATTTGAAATTTGATTATCGCTTTTGATAATCGAATATTTGTTGATTTGAAATTTGATTATCATTTTTTGATAATCGAATATTTGCTGATTTGAAATTTGATTATCGCTTTTTGATAATAGAATAATTGTTGATTTGAAATTTGATTATCGCTTTTGATAATCGAATATTTGTTGATTTGAAATTTGATTACCGTTTGTGGTAATTAAATATTTGTTGATTTGAAATTTTAATTACCGTTTGTGGTTATTAGATATGTGCTGATTTGTTTTCTGATTATCGTTTGAGATAATTAGATATTTGCTGTTTTCTGATTATCGTCTTTGATAATTTGATATTTGTTGACTTGTTTTCTGAGTATCATTTGGATAATTCGATATTTGCTAATTTTGCTAATTATGTAATTCTCTAGTTCCTAATTGATTCTAGAGTATGCTGATTTTATTGAATTGCTATTTTATATCTATTTCTGTAATAGTTAGAGTTTGTCGATTATGGAATTTGTGTTTTCTAGTTATTTGTTGGATAACTAGATATTTGCAGTTTGCGATTTGTGATTTGTGTTTCATAATTATCTTTGTTGATAATTAGATTTGTTGTTTTCTAATTATCGTATCGATAATTAGATATTGCTGTTTTGAGATTTCTGTATTTCTGAATATCTAATTGGTAATTGGATATTGCTGATGATTGCATTTATTCAGTTTTGATTGTTTTCTGATTATCTACTTGACAATTAGATTTTGTTGAGAATTTGTAAATTTATTTTATTGAAATTAAAAGATTTCGTCGGTATTTGTGTTCTCGATTCTTACTTTTCTAGCATAACCAGTTTATGGCAGAAAAATAATTGTTATAGACAAATTTAAGTATGATAATTGCGGGGACGCAATTTTTTTTAAGGAGGGGAGTCTGTAACAACCCGGGATTTCACAATTATATTATTATCCTCATTTGACGATTTAATTTGGTTGCTAACTGCTTTTGGCGTTTAACCAATCGATATTCATTTAAAAATCGGATTGAAATTCTTTTTGAATTTGTAAAATTTTATACGGGCTTTATAATTTCTGAATCCGGCCCATGTTCTTTGTTGCCATGAAATTTTCTAAGGCCTAAACCCGATCCTTTATCTTCGATCCCCTTTCTTTTTATTTCTCTGGCCCGATCCCCTTTTGTTTCTCTGGCCCGATCCTTGAAAAAGAAAAAAAAGGGCGATTCACAAAAGATTAGGGCTTCGGCTATGTCTCTGGCGATTACGAGCTACTGCTCCTCGATTCTATGTTGTTCTTGAATCTAGGATCGAGGCGTCGTTGCTCGATGCTCCTTTGCCTCGAATCTGGATTTAGGGTTTTGCGATTCTCTGGCGAATCTGGCTCGATCTTCTTCAATACTTGATCGACTGAATTAGGGCTTTGCCCTTGTTCGTTTCACTGGCGAATTGGAGCTTCGGCTTCATCGATTCTCTGTAGCTCTGGCTTGCAATGATCTTTGCGTCGAGACTGGAATTGAGGCTTTTGTTACAGTCGACTTTGTTGCTTTGAGATGATCGAATTTGCTTTGTCGATCGACGAATCTTCGTAGCTTGGCTTCGTCTGCTCCAATCCGTGGCAAAGGTGAGTGAAACTCTCACTCACATCTAATTCGATTTCGTTCGTTCTGTTGTCTTTGGCACTGTCTTTGGTTTGAAATCTACAGACTTAATTTTGTGAAATTGTTCATTTCACTTCGACTTGCGATGTTGTTTATGTGATGATTTTGACTTTCGTGGTCGAACTTGCTACTGTTGATTTCTTTTGTGACTTGGTTTGAAAACTTGGTTTTGCGAAAAACAATTTGGTTCGACACTGTTTTGATTTGAAAATGCTATTTCACGATTTTTGAACACATTTCTTCTATGACTTCGGCTGTTGCTTTGAATACTTTGGCCATTTGATTTTCATTTCGGTGTTGAGGACTTTCTGACTCGGGCTGATTTTTATTTGGCTTCGGCCTTGACTCGAAACTTTTACATGTTGTTGCAACATCCACCGTGTTGTTCATTTTGAATTGATTTCATTTGACACTGTGATTTCGTTTGTGACTTATGCCATCTGACTTTGTTTATGAACCCTGGCTTCGATTTTGATTGTGAACTGCGTATTATTTTGACTTGATTTATACTTTGAGTCCGTCTCTGGCCAGTTGTGCTTATCCCTGACTTCTGCTTTGACATGAAACTGCTACTATGTTTTAGAACAGCAACTCGACATCGATTCTGTTCAATTACTTATGGCTTTGATTTCTTAACCACGTCTTCAACTTTGACCTGTTTAATGTTGACTTCGACAATTTTAGTTGTCTGATCTGTAGCATACTCGACTTCTTTGACTTATGACTTCTACTTCGATCACTTGGTTATTACAATGTTTATCCCTGACTTTGATCATTACTGTGATATGTTTGCACTAGTACCATTCACTGTTGATCTAAGTACTTCCGACTTGTTTCTTCTCTGTCCTTCACTGATATAGTTGTTTTTGTGATTTATTCTGGCCTTGTCGACTTCACTGTGAATTCTGTGACTTCTCTGCAGTTTTTCTCCTTGTTGACTGCACTGTGAATTATGGTTTTGGTTTTCTGTTGGCATTGATGTTATTGACACTCTGTTTCACCTGTTGCATTTGACTTGAAAATGTTGTCACTTGATCATTTGAGGCATTGGGTCTTATATCTTAACTGCTGCTATATTGTTGTACTTGAACTGTCATTGTTACATGTGTTGGTTGTATTCACTTGATTACTTTCTGGAGCTTGCTTGTATTCATTCCAGTCTGGTAGCTGCATGTTGAACTGTTGTCGAGTTGCATCTGTGTGTTTGCTTTGTTGCCATATCTTGTGCTTGTTCCTTCCTGTACTTGAGTCTGACTTGGAGCATTTTGTTGCTAGTCCTGTGTTCTTCACTGTACTGCACATTGATCATCATCTTTGTGATATCCCGGGATTTTTGGCAATATCAATTTAATAATCTGTATTAAAAATTAAATTGATTTGATAATTTTTGATCAATAAGATTTGAATTAGTTTAATAATCTTCTTTTATAAAATATTTAAATTGGTAAGATTTATCTTTTTTTAAAGCTAATAAATTGTTTAAATTGATTTTTGCCTAAGTTTAAATTTAATAAAAAGGGTTAAAATGCCTTCTTTTTAAATTACTTAAAACTAAAATGGTTTATATATATGTACATATAGATTTAAAATATTCTTTCTTTTTAAATATCTCATGAATTAAAATAGCTTGTAAATATATAAATAAAAATAAACATATTACATAACTAATATAAAAATATAAGTAATTTTATAAATAAGGGGTTAAACAAAATAATACCTTGTTTTAACATTTGTAAAAAATATAAAACAAACATTAAGACATTTGTAACTAAGATGACATGCAATTAAACAAGTGTCCAAATTCTCTTGTAAATGAAATATGGATATAATGTTTTAAAGAAAATATGGTTATCCAGTTCAATGCTTTTTCATCCTCAATCCTTTTCTCTTCACTTTTTCAAAATTTAAAACTGAAAACTAAAATCAAAAGAGAATCAAAACTGCAACTTCAACTGAATCAAACTGTTTCAACCTGAGATCAAGTTCAAATTCTACTTAAGCAAGCATATTCAAATATCAGCTTCAGATCTAAACGAGCTTCAGTTTCAAACTTCAACAATCAAAACAAGTTCCAGATTTTAAAGCAGTTCTCTGTTCTTTATTAATGGTGAGTAAACCTTTTCTTTTAAAAACAGATTAAATATATGATTTTTCCTAGATACTTGTGATGATTTTTGTAGAAATATGGTTTTCTTATGTTTGTGAAAGTGAATGCATATATGTATATAAGGATGATATGCCTGTGTATTGACTGTGTTTATATATAGACATGCTCTGTTGTGTTACAAGCTTGATCACTAAGTAAAAATTCAATATCTCACCCAAAAATCAATGTTAGGTTTTGATTTATAAATGGAAGATGATTGTAATTGGGCAACATCACTTTTAAAATAATTTCGAGAACATATATTAAGAAATTATTACAAAAATTGGAAAATTACAATGATAAACAAATTTATGTTGAAAATCAAAGTTCGTAATTTCATATTTTGATTTGGTAATCAGGTTTGTATTGCAATATGTTGAATTTAGGCATAGAAATCGTGATTTTTAGCATTGTGATTGATAAGTTAATTCGAGATGATCGGATTTGGGTTTATCGTCGATTTCTGACAATCGATGACGAGTTAAAGCTCGAAATTTTTGTCGAAGGTGGCTTAAGGGTTGTTGATCATAGGAAAAATAGTTGGGAATTTTTCTGATGATGGGAGAAGCTGGGCGAAGTAAATCTAGGGTTTGAAGACCTGTTTGAGACGACGTGGTAGTTGAAGTTCGTGCGCCATCGTTGGATCATCAGACTCGATCGCGAGGCAGGGGATCGCGGCGTGGAGGCGTGGAGCTGCTTTGGAAGGGGAGCCGGGGGTTCCAGTTAACTAGATCGTCGGCGGCAGGAGGATTATCAACTAGAGTTGAATGCCAGTTTGAGTCGTAGTGCTCGTTTTCGTTTTCGCTGATGAATTGACGAAGCTGGGGGTCAGGTCGACTGGGGATGTGGTCGTCGACTTGACAAAGGTCACAGCGGAGGTCGGAGCTATGGCGATGGTGCGTGCACGTGCACGGTGCACTTGCGTGTTTCTGGCGATGTGAGTTCGAGAAGATGATGTTCTTCTCGGTGTTGAGCTCGTGCGAATTGTACTGTGACTCGAAGCAGGTGAGTGTTGAGAGGAACTCGGGGTAGCTACCGGGTAGGTCTTGTGTTTGACTCGAAGTAGTTTTTAAACCGGGTTTTATAAGATTTTAAAACAAAGTTTTTGAAATTTAAAAGTAAATTTAATTTAAACTTTCTTATATAAATTATATTTTATAAATAATAATTGTTTTCTTTAACATTGGTTAAGAAGTTGTAACTTGTTTAATTTAAAATTTTGTTAAGTAAAAAATTTAAGTTATTTCAAACTTAAGTTAGAAATGAAATTTTAAAGGTTTTTATAAAAGCAAGTTTTTAAAATTAAATAAATCTAGTTTAAATCTATTTCTTAAATCTAATTCTTTGCATAACAAATGTTTTTAAGTAATGGACTAAAGGAAGTTATATAATTGGTTTAACTTGAATTTGTTAAGTTAACTTTTAAGTTATTTTAAATCTTAAATTAAATGATCTAATTAAGTAAGTTAATTTTAAAGTTAAATGTTTTAAATGTGATTAATGATAATTAAGTCATTAATAAGGATAATGGTTTATCTTAAAAGTTAATTAAGATTTAATGATTTAATGATTAATTAAAGTAATAAAATAATTAAAAAGAAATTAATTAATTAAGGATTAAGAATTATTTAATTAATAATTAAGGGTTAAGTTAATTAATTAAATAGGGATGAATTAGTTGATAATTAAGATCAATTAATTAAGTAATTAAGATTGATTAATTTGTAATTAGAGATTAATTAATTAAGTAGTTAAAATAGTAATTATGGATTAATCAAATGGTAATTAAGGATTAATTAATTTGTTATTAAGTTTTATTAATTGATAATTAAGGTTTATTAATTAATAATTAAAAGAATAATTAATCTGTAATTAAAGATTAATTAATTGGGTTAAAAAGTAATTAAAGGATAAAATTACTCAGCTATGATTTATGAGGTGAATGTGATTAAGTTAAGTTAATTAATTAAGTTTAATTAATTTAAGATAATCACTTGGTGATTTGATGAGTATAATTACTTAAATGTGATTAACGAAGTATAATTACTTAGGAAAGTAATTAAAGGTAATTACTGGATGTAATTAATTAAAGGAGATTTAATAATGAAAGTAATTTGAGTTTAATTACTTTGTATAAAATCAAGGGATTAATTAAAGATAATTAATTAAGGAGTAATTAATTTATGTAATGAAGTAATTAAGGGAAGTTAATTACTGGATGAGATTAATCAAAGGTGATTAATAATTATGGTTTAATTAAGATTAATTACTTAATGTAATCAATTTAAATAGGATAATTAATTAAAGAGGTAATTAAGAAATCATTAATTAAATATAGTTAATGATGCAATTAAGAGTTGATTAATTAAGATTAATTAATCAATAATAAGTAATTAAAAAGTAATTAATTAATGTAATTAATTAAGGATTAAGGTAATAAATTTTAGTTAATTAATTAATGAAGTAATTAAAGGTTAATTACTATAAGTGGTTAAGGATAATTAATTTAAATAATTAATTAAAGATAAATTACTTGAATGTAATCAAAAGATAATTAATCAAGATGATTAATTGAAATGAATTATTAGAGGATAATTAATTAATTGATTGTAATTAATAAATGGTTAAGTAAGAAGGATTTATAAAATAAAGTAATTAATTTAATTCACTTTAAATTAATTAGAAATAATATAAATCATTACTTATGAATGAGTGATAGTATTGAATACTTGGCATTGATTGATATCTCTGATGAGATATATGCTGTATGATATGGATGTTAGTTGAATTGTATGGATTATCTGATAATGTTGATTATCTGTTGTAAATTATCTTTCTTTGTGTATAAAGATAATGAATTTAATTGTTTTAACCTTTAAAACAACTTGGCCTTAAAAGATACGCTTTGGATTTCGATGAGACCGGGATCGGGTTTCCGTATACCGGATTTCCAGGTCTGGAGACCCGAATACCACATCGATCCAAATTTACGATAGGTCGTGAATCAAGTGAAGATGAAGATTCAGAGTGCAAGGGTTATTGTCGTTAACTCTGAGGGTGATTCCAAAACGAGTGTAACGAGATAATGCCTTCGGTTTCGTTCGAACCCGGAACGAACTTGTATGGATTGAATGCTTTCAGCACATCGTCAGGTGGACGATGAGCATTCTAAGATAGATGTGTTCTTTTTAAAGGTAATCGTGACCTCGAGCCTCACAAACCGGGAATGGCTAAAACAGGGGAGGTGCAGCAAGGTTAGTGGGTAGCACCCAAGTAGGACAAGGTTACCTCTGTCTAGATGTCCCTTTCTATTTCGACTTAGTGGTGCGGTTGCTGATCCCAACCGTGAGGTATCTTGTGCGGGAATTATCCAGTAAGGGATGTTCCGGCCTTGTGTTGCAGGGGATTGGGAGTGATCCTCGGTACGGTGATCTAGGCCACGTACTGTGACGGGCGGTACCCAGTAGCCCTGCCATTGTATGGAATCCAAAATCCAATAAATGCCGTACGTATTAGTTGTGCCCAACTATGTTGGAATGTGAGATGTAAGCATTTCAGCTATTTCTGTATTTTACTTGAAAACCCTAGACCCTATTATAATATAACTGGATTTCCTATCAAATGTTTTGGTTAACGTAAGGTAAAAACTTTTCCATGTTTATGTGTGGGAAGTCTTACGTGATACCTTTGTTTTCAAAAGGTTTTGAAGTTAAACAATTTTAACCCGTTTACTCACACCAGACCCATGTCTGACCCAAGTGTTTATTTTCTGTATTATTAAACTCTTGGGTACTCAAATTTTTACGAGTAGCCAAGGGATTCAGGTTTAGTTTTGACGAATATTCTGGAGGAGCAATGGAGCAGGAGGCTTCGGCGTTCGTAGATATAGTATTCCGCTGTGTTGATATCTGTGATAGTGTCTTGTCTTGTATTTGAGTTGTAATGTCTAGACAGATGTTTATAACTGTCTAGTAAGTGATGTATAAGTTGTGTACTCTGATTATGTAAAGACTACGTATTAGTTATGTGATATATTATAATTTGTTCCGTTTCCGCTGTGAGATTCTGATGTGTTGTTTCTTTCTTTCTCTTCTTTTCTATTTTCTACCCCTTTCTTTCTTCATATTAGCGATACGACTTTCTATGGAGAGAAAGTCGTGGTCGTTACATATGGTATCAGAGCATAGGTTGAGCGAATACCTAAGCTATTGGTTAAGTGAATATCAGAGCAGTAGGTTGAGTGAATACCTAGGCTCTGAAGTGGTGTCTATCTTGAGAGCGCGTAATTGTTAGTTATATAAAATGGTTTTATATTGTGTTAATTGATCGGTTGAGTGGTATATGGATTCTGGTCAATACGAGTAGCTGACGTTATTGATAGGGATCTCTAAACACTTGAACCAGGCCAATGGACACAATATTGTTTTAAAGAGGTAAATGAAATAATTTTACCCAGAAATAATTTCTATATAAAAAGTATCATTTTAAATATATATATATTTCTACCTATTTGTTGGGTTACCTGTTCGGGTTTTCCAATATAAGTTATAAAGGTAGATGGGGTAGTGGTGTGTGAAACACGACTACCAATGGTTGGAGTTTAAATGATGAGGTTGGAAGTGTATCTGTCGAGACTGTAGACCCAATACCGTCTCGAGTAAGCTTTGCTGTGGTAAAGGATTTCATCGATCTCTGAAGGAAACCTTTAAAAGGTTCGGAGTTTATCTTTGAAGTTTGGATGAGTAGAGTTGGATCTGTCGGGTAGACAGAAGTGAGTGATGGTACCTTGATACCTCAGGTAATAGTAGCTGTATGATGAGATACAGTGACGATGGATGTTTCCGAAGATGTTTTCTTTGGAACAAGCTTAAGGAAGTGTATCTGCTTCGGTGTTGTGGCTGAGTTCAGCATGGTGTTTCTATTTTGTTTGAGGTTCGAGTTTCTCGAAGAGCTTTGATTTGGGAATCTTTGGCATATGTGGCAGCAGTGCAACTCGTAGTATTCTGCGCGTTGGCAGGAAAGTTTTCTGGCTGAGCAGTTTTTCTGGAAGTGAAGATCAGAAGCAGCAGAGTGGATCCATTTCTTCGATAAATTGGATAAATAAGTGTAAGCTGTTCTGATTGGTAAAGAGAGAACAATCTGTTTGGAATTAGGATGGGTTGATCGCAAAAGTGACTTGCGATTGTCTGAGTGTTCTCTTGTGTTGTCAGAGTTTTTCTGGATGTATTCAGAGAAGTCAGGAGTTATCCGCATCTGAAGGGTGAGTTTTCTTATCGACTGGATTCCAGGAGTGATACCGGTGGTTCAGTCTAGTGGAAGGATGTTTCCTAGAGATGGAATTGGTGAACCAGCTCAAGTTTTGCTGGAATATCTGAGTTTTATGTATGGATCAGTGAACCTTATTTCTAGAAGTGAGTTGTCCAGTCTGTGCTTGTGTTCTACCTCAGATCAGAGTTGAGCAGCGAAAGCAGTTTGGCGAGTGCTCCTGTTTGTCTTTTCTGGATTGAAGGAGTAAGTTTAGTCTTCTGTTGTTTGAAGAGTAGAATTGGTGTCTTGGGTTTAGGTTGATCTTGGAAAGATCATTGTGTTGGGTTGTTTTGATTCAGTTTGTTTCTAGAGGCATCAGCGAAAGGTGAGCTGATCAGAAGGTTGTAGGCAGCCCAGGATCGTCTGAAGAATTTTGTGGACAAGAGACGAAAGAATTTGGATTGCGAAGACGGAGATTTGATTTTGGATAAGTTTTCTCCGATCGAAGGAGCTATAAAGATTTGGTAAGGCCGGAAAGTCAGCTCCGAGGTATTTTGGTTCTCTTCTGTGTTCTGGTTTGGATAAGAGCTTGGTCTACAGAATTGAATTGCCAGTTTGGATAACTGAGATTTAATGTATTTCACGTATCTCAGAGGGAGGGAATACGTATTTGATCTATCTTTGGTTTTAGAATCTGCAGTTTTGGGAAGTTTGGTAGTTGAGTCAGACTCGTCTGTAGTCTGATATCCTCTTTAGTTTTGTAGATCTAGATAAGTAGTAGCTCTGTAGCTTAGTAGTATTGATTGTTTGGATTCTATAGAGTGAGTAGCCAGTATTTATACTTGGGAAACTCTAGGAAATTCTATCCAGAATTTTGGCTGAATAGTTAGATTTGTTTGATTGGATGAATTGGTTGCTATGGTTGTTAGCATATGATTGATATATGCTTATGTTTTAAAATTAAATCTTTAATATGATTATTAAATTACCTTTGTTTTAAATTTCGGGGACAAAATTCTTTTAAGGGGGGAGGAATGTGATATCCCGGGATTTTTGGCAATATCAATTTAATAATCTGTATTAAAAATTAAATTGATTTGATAATTTTTGATCAATAAGATTTGAATTAGTTTAATAATCTTCTTTTATAAAATATTTAAATTGGTAAGATTTATCTTTTTTTAAAGCTAATAAATTGTTTAAATTGATTTTTGCCTAAGTTTAAATTTAATAAAAAGGGTTAAAATGCCTTCTTTTTAAATTACTTAAAACTAAAATGGTTTATATATATGTACATATAGATTTAAAATATTCTTTCTTTTTAAATATCTCATGAATTAAAATAGCTTGTAAATATATAAATAAAAATAAACATATTACATAACTAATATAAAAATATAAGTAATTTTATAAATAAGGGGTTAAACAAAATAATACCTTGTTTTAACATTTGTAAAAAATATAAAACAAACATTAAGACATTTGTAACTAAGATGACATGCAATTAAACAAGTGTCCAAATTCTCTTGTAAATGAAATATGGATATAATGTTTTAAAGAAAATATGGTTATCCAGTTCAATGCTTTTTCATCCTCAATCCTTTTCTCTTCACTTTTTCAAAATTTAAAACTGAAAACTAAAATCAAAAGAGAATCAAAACTGCAACTTCAACTGAATCAAACTGTTTCAACCTGAGATCAAGTTCAAATTCTATTTAAGCAAGCATATTCAAATATCAGCTTCAGATCTAAACGAGCTTCAGTTTCAAACTTCAACAATCAAAACAAGTTCCAGATTTTAAAGCAGTTCTCTGTTCTTTATTAATGGTGAGTAAACCTTTTCTTTTAAAAACAGATTAAATATATGATTTTTCCTAGATACTTGTGATGATTTTTGTAGAAATATGGTTTTCTTATGTTTGTGAAAGTGAATGCATATATGTATATAAGGATGATATGCCTGTGTATTGACTGTGTTTATATATAGACATGCTCTGTTGTGTTACAAGCTTGATCACTAAGTAAAAATTCAATATCTCACCCAAAAATCAATGTTTGGTTTTGATTTATAAATGGAAGATGATTGTAATTGGGCAACATCACTTTTAAAATAATTTCGAGAACATATATTAAGAAATTATTACAAAAATTGGAAAATTACAATGATAAACAAATTTATGTTGAAAATCAAAGTTCGTAATTTCATATTTTGATTTGGTAATCAGGTTTGTATTGCAATATGTTGAATTTAGGCATAGAAATCGTGATTTTTAGCATTGTGATTGATAAGTTAATTCGAGATGATCGGATTTGGGTTTATCGTCGATTTCTGACAATCGATGACGAGTTAAAGCTCGAAATTTTTGTCGAAGGTGGCTTAAGGGTTGTTGATCATAGGAAAAATAGTTGGGAATTTTTCTGATGATGGGAGAAGCTGGGCGAAGTCAATCTAGGGTTTGAAGACCTGTTTGAGACGACGTGGTAGTTGAAGTTCGTGCGCCATCGTTGGATCATCAGACTCGATCGCGAGGCAGGGGATCGCGGCGTGGAGGCGTGGAGCTGCTTTGGAAGGGGAGCCGGGGGTTCCAGTTAACTAGATCGTCGGCGGCAGGAGGATTATCAACTAGAGTTGAATGCCAGTTTGAGTCGTAGTGCTCGTTTTCGTTTTCGCTGATGAATTGACGAAGCTGGGGGTCAGGTCGACTGGGGATGTGGTCGTCGACTTGACAAAGGTCACAGCGGAGGTCGGAGCTATGGCGATGGTGCGTGCACGTGCACGGTGCACTTGCGTGTTTTTGGCGATGTGAGTTCGAGAAGATGATGTTCTTCTCGGTGTTGAGCTCGTGCGAATTGTAGTGTGACTCGAAGCAGGTGAGTGTTGAGAGGAACTCGGGGTAGCTACCGGGTAGGTCTTTTGTTCGACTCGAAGTAGTTTTTAAACCGGGTTTTATAAGATTTTAAAACAAAGTTTTTGAAATTTAAAAGTAAATTTAATTTAAACTTTCTTATATAAATTATATTTTATAAATAATAATTGTTTTCTTTAACATTGGTTAAGAAGTTGTAACTTGTTTAATTTAAAATTTTGTTAAGTAAAAAATTTAAGTTATTTCAAACTTAAGTTAGAAATGAAATTTTAAAGGTTTTTATAAAAGCAAGTTTTTTAAAATTAAATAAATCTAGTTTAAATCTATTTCTTAAATCTAATTCTTTGCATAACAAATGTTTTTAAGTAATGGACTAAAGGAAGTTATATAATTGGTTTAACTTGAATTTGTTAAGTTAACTTTTAAGTTATTTTAAATCTTAAATTAAATGATCTAATTAAGTAAGTTAATTTTAAAGTTAAATGTTTTAAATGTGATTAATGATAATTAAGTCATTAATAAGGATAATGGTTTATCTTAAAAGTTAATTAAGATTTAATGATTTAATGATTAATTAAAGTAATAAAATAATTAAAGAGAAATTAATTAATTTAATTAATTAAGGATTAAGAATTATTTAATTAATAATTAAGGGTTAAGTTAATTAATTAAATAGGGATGAATTAGTTGATAATTAAGATCAATTAATTAAGTAATTAAGATTGATTAATTTGTAATTAGAGATTAATTAATTAAGTAGTTAAAATAGTAATTATGGATTAATCAAATGGTAATTAAGGATTAATTAATTTGTTATTAAGTTTTATTAATTGATAATTAAGGTTTATTAATTAATAATTAAAAGAATAATTAATCTGTAATTAAAGATTAATTAATTGGGTTAAAAAGTAATTAAAGGATAAAATTACTCAGCTATGATTTATGAGGTGAATGTGATTAAGTTAAGTTAATTAATTAAGTTTAATTAATTTAAGATAATCACTTGGTGATTTGATGAGTATAATTACTTAAATGTGATTAACGAAGTATAATTACTTAGGAAAGTAATTAAAGGTAATTACTGGATGTAATTAATTAAAGGAGATTTAATAATGAAAGTAATTTGAGTTTAATTACTTTGTATAAAATCAAGGGATTAATTAAAGATAATTAATTAAGGAGTAATTAATTTATGTAATGAAGTAATTAAGGGAAGTTAATTACTGGATGAGATTAATCAAAGGTGATTAATAATTATGGTTTAATTAAGATTAATTACTTAATGTAATCAATTTAAATAGGATAATTAATTAAAGAGGTAATTAAGAAATCATTAATTAAATATAGTTAATGATGCAATTAAGAGTTGATTAATTAAGATTAATTAATCAATAATAAGTAATTAAAAAGTAATTAATTAATGTAATTAATTAAGGATTAAGGTAATAAATTTTAGTTAATTAATTAATGAAGTAATTAAAGGTTAATTACTATAAGTGGTTAAGGATAATTAATTTAAATAATTAATTAAAGATAAATTACTTGAATGTAATCAAAAGATAATTAATCAAGATGATTAATTGAAATGAATTATTAGAGGATAATTAATTAATTGATTGTAATTAATAAATGGTTAAGTAAGAAGGATTTATAAAATAAAGTAATTAATTTAATTCACTTTAAATTAATTAGAAATAATATAAATCATTACTTATGAATGAGTGATAGTATTGAATACTTGGCATTGATTGATATCTCTGATGAGATATATGCTGTATGATATGGATGTTAGTTGAATTGTATGGATTATCTGATAATGTTGATTATCTGTTGTAAATTATCTTTCTTTGTGTATAAAGATAATGAATTTAATTGTTTTAACCTTTAAAACAACTTGGCCTTAAAAGATACGCTTTGGATTTCGATGAGACCGGGATCGGGTTTCCGTATACCGGATTTCCAGGTCTGGAGACCCGAATACCACATCGATCCAAATTTACGATAGGTCGTGAATCAAGTGAAGATGAAGATTCAGAGTGCAAGGGTTATTGTCGTTAACTCTGAGGGTGATTCAAAAACGAGTGTAACGAGAAAATGCCTTCGGTTTCGTTCGAACCCGGAACGAACTTGTATGGATTGAATGCTTTCAGCACATCGTCAGGTGGACGATGAGCATTCTAAGATAGATGTGTTCTTTTTAAAGGTAATCGTGACCTCGAGCCTCACAAACCGGGAATGGCTAAAACAGGGGAGGTGCAGCAAGGTTAGTGGGTAGCACCCAAGTAGGACAAGGTTACCTCTGTCTAGATGTCCCTTTCTATTTCGACTTAGTGGTGCGGTTGCTGATCCCAACCGTGAGGTATCTTGTGCGGGAATTATCCAGTAAGGGATGTTCCGGCCTTGTGTTGCAGGGGATTGGGAGTGATCCTCGGTACGGTGATCTAGGCCACGTACTGTGACGGGCGGTACCCCAGTAGCCCTGCCATTGTATGGAATCCAAAATCCAATAAGTGTCGTACGTATTAGTTGTGCCCAACTATGTTGGAATGTGAGATGTAAGCATTTCAGCTATTTTTGTATTTTACTTGAAAACCCTAGACCCTATTATAATATAACTGGATTTTCTATCAAATGTTTTGGTTAACGTAAGGTAAAAACTTTTCAATGTTTATGTGTGGGAAGTCTTACGTGATACCTTTGTTTTCAAAAGGTTTTGAAGTTAAACAATTTTAATCCGTTTACTCACACCAGACCCATGTCTGACCCAAGTGTTTATTTTCTGTTTTATTAAACTCTTGGGTACTCAAATTTTTACGAGTAGCCAAGGGATTCAGGTTTAGTTTTGACGAATATTCTGGAGGAGCAATGGAGCAGGAGGCTTCGGCGTTCGTAGATATAGTATTCCGCTGTGTTGATATCTGTGATAGTGTCTTGTCTTGTATTTGAGTTGTAATGTCTAGACAGATGTTTATAACTGTCTAGTAAGTGATGTATAAGTTGTGTACTCTGATTATGTAAAGACTATGTATTAGTTATGTGATATATTATAATTTGTTCCGTTTCCGCTGTGAGATTCTGATGTGTTGTTTCTTTCTTTCTCTTCTTTTCTATTTTCTACCCCTTTCTTTCTTCATATTAGCGATACGACTTTCTATGGAGAGAAAGTCGTGGTCGTTACAATCTTGCTTGCATATAGTCTGGTTGATGGTCTTTGTTTCATTTGATATGCCGTTTGTATTTAGTCTGGATAGCTTTGAGTCCAGTTCCATTCTAGTTCATGTATTCATTTGTACCACACTGTGTATTGATTGCTTTGCCTCTGCCATTGTCTGAATTGAAGTTGTTAGTCTGGTTCATTGTATATGAGTTGATTTTGTTGGCTGCCTCTTATGGTTTATGCACTTCTGCCCCGCCTATTGTGTACTAGCTTGAAGTGTATTGATTGTCATGTTGAATTTGAGAACTTTGGGTATTGACTGCGGTCATGGCTTGTTCGATATCACAGTTTTGATCTGAAGCGTGAACTTGTTCACCGCTTCCTTTTCGCTTGAGTTGGTTGAGTTTGGTTTGTTGGTTCTTGATTGTTTCAAGTTGATTTGTGAAATTTTACAGCGAGTTGAATCCGGTCTCAAAGACCTGGGTTTGACCCTTTACACGAATGTAAACTTTCGGTGTACGTTCGTGTGGAATTCGTTCCTCTTGATTTGAGTTAGTGCCTGTTGTTTTTGGTTTATTTAGGTTGACTTCTACAGTTTTGATTGCTGTTAGTTTTCACCATCGTGATGATTTCATGTACTGTGTGGCGAGGCAGTGCACGCGTGTGTGTACTGCAGCCACACAGAAATTTGATTTGATTGATCTTTTTGAGATTGTTGATTTGTTGATTTACATTGTTTAGTGTTATATCTGCCATTATCCGATTTTCTTATCGAGAAGTTGGATGTACGAGATTTCTGTGACCGTCGTCTATTTGATATTGATTATTATTGCTTCTGTGCATTAATAACTGAGTTTGAATTAGACTGACCCGTGTATTATTTTCTTTTGAATTTAATACTCGGTTCAGACCCGAGTTATTTCAGGTTGTAGATTTCCTGCTTTGAGTTGCTGTTGAGCTATGAAGACTTTTCACATCTTTTGAAGTGGTCTTCGTCATTTTGTAGTAGTCGTGTCATTGTATAGGTTGATATGTATTCATGTATATTAGTCGCTAATGTACTTGTATATATAACTTCCAGAGTCGACAGTTGTAGTTGTATCATATGTATTGTGTCAACTATATTGTAACTGACATCGGTTATATATATATATATATATATATATATATATATATATGAGACTTTTGTTTTATCTGTGTTTCGCATTTATATAATCTGTGTTATTATTATATCTAATGTCCTAAACTATTATGAACCATCGTAGTTTGTTTTATACTGGTAATTGGGTATGTCGATGGGAGTGAATAAATAAGATGAAAAATGAAAAGTATATACCACTCCTATCGAGGTAACCAATATTAGTGTAAGGTCAACTACGGATGGCCGCTCCTATTCAGCCTTATTCTTCGTAATAATAGACAGTATTTCTTTTAATACTCTTTGTTATTATGAGCATAGAGGTGGGGCGTTACACCCCTATAGCTTTCGACGTCAACTAAGAAAATGGAGATGGTGGAGAGATCTATCGACTGTACGGTGGAGATCGACTATGGTTGACCAGAGGAGGCGTAGGATGGCCGCGTTCGCCTGCGTTTTGTGCACGTTTTTCCACGAATTAGGGAGGCCGAGCTTGGAGCTTTTTTGGCCGAGGGTGGTGCTTCCATTGGCGAGTTGAACGATGGCCTCCGATCGCCTTCAAGTCGTTCGAGGGAGGAGCGAAAATTCAAACCCTAGAGGCGGCATGGGTTTTGTTCGCACGTATTGACTGGAAAGGGAAGAAGATGCTACGCGCGGCCCAGATCTGCATTTGCGAAAATCGAAGGCCGAGATTAAAGCTAGGTTTAAAATTAGATAAAAATTTGTAAATTAATTCTCTTTTAATTCGTACGAACTTTAAAAATGCTGTACCTTGTTCATACGAGGTCGAAAATCGATGAAACTGGCGGCGCCGGAATCGTAGGGACGAGCAGCTCACTGTGGTGCAGACGTGGGATCATTTTGAGAAAGTGAAAATTTTGTGTTAAATCGAACGTGTTCGATTTAATGTAAAAATTGAATGCTCGACATTTTAAAAACGAGGTGAGAACTCCTCACTCAATCGAATATTTGTTTCGATCTAAATTTTAAATAGTTGAGATTTAAAATTGCTTAATTGTGTGAATTGGATGATAAATTGTTATCTATTGTGTTAAATAGACCCTATACGCCGTATATTAAGCGGAGGTTATTTATTAAAAACATATACCGCGATAATTCCACTGTGAAGTGGAATTGGTATTATATATGTATTTGGAGTTGATTTCCCGCATTATATAGCGGATGAGACCCTATTGCGCCGCATAATAGCGGATAGTATTTTATAAATCCCATATACCGCGATATTCCACTTCGAAGTGGAATTGGTATTGTGCTAACATCTGTTGATGCAGTGAAACAGGTTGGAGGGATCCAACTAGATTCCTCAAATTATATGAATTTGTTTCATATGTTATATGAATTTGTTTCATATGTTGTGTGATGATTTATTTATAATCTGTGAATGATTATATTTGTGATTGAATGTGTTGAAGGCTATAATTTAGCCGAATGTATTTTTGGTATCGTTGGATACCAGAAATAAATAAAATTGGATTTTTGAAATTAAAGTTGGAATTTTTAAGTGAATTCTTTTTGAAGAATTGGGAGAATTTAAAAGAAGGAATTTAAAAGTATATGGTTAATTTTTGGAATCTTATCGAATTATTTCCAAAATATGGTATAAAAGGATTTTGAGTAATATTGTTCGAAAGTTGGGAAATTTATTTAAAATGGAATTTTAAATGGTTTGGAAGAGATAAAGGAATTTATTTTCAAAAGTGATAAATTTGTTTGAAATCCAATTGATAATTGATTTAGTATTTGAAGATAAATCTTTGGGAAATCAATATGAAAATTTATTTGATGTTGAATGAAAAATTGATTTGTGTTGAAATAAATTGGAAATCGATTTGTATAATGATTTGGGATTTGAAATAAACTTAGAAATCAATTTGTAATTGATTTGGGATTGAAATAAATTTAGAAATCAATTTGGAATTTGATTTGTTGAAAGTGAATATTTGAGAAATCGATTTGAAAATCGTATAAAAAGTGAATATTTGGGAATGTAAATTCAGAATAGAA
Source organism: Allium fistulosum (assembly GCA_030737815.1). NCBI lineage: Eukaryota > Viridiplantae > Streptophyta > Magnoliopsida > Asparagales > Amaryllidaceae > Allium > Allium fistulosum. The sequence goes on from CM060901.1 coordinate 157,630,595, forward strand.
TTTATAAAGGAAAGGGAAATTTTTCTTAAAAATAAACATTGATTTATTTTTAAGTGTGGAAATAAATTTACAGATTTGGGATGTAAATTTGAAATAAATCGATAAGGATTTATTTAATTGGTTTAAATGGACCATTTTGAAATGGAAGTGTATTTTCCTTGAAAAGCCGAGTATATTTCCAAAGTAGTTTTAAATTATAAATGAAGAAATTCTGAAATTGGATTTTAAGGAATATTTTGGAAATAAAATATTTGAACTCGGTAAATTTCCTGTGGAAATGAATAAATATTTGGAAATATATCCCGTATAGGGAAATATGATTTGAAATTGGTTTTCAAGTGATGAAGTGTGGAGAATATGATTTGAAATTTGTTTTCAAATGTTGAAGTGTGGAAAAATATATATCTTGTGAAGATATTTTGAAATTTAATAATTTGGGAAAAATTATTTAAACTGTTGATTGTTGTGATATGTTGTTGATAGTTAAATAACCGACTATCAATATTTGCCTTTGAAATGGCACTTGATTTGTTTTTAAAACAAACGCTCATTATTCGGTTAAGCCGGGAGAGGACTTTGTGTCATATAACCCATTCCGAATAGTGATACGTCGTGAATGGACATTATTTGAAGACCGGTGTGAAGACCGGGTATTTGCGAAAATGAAAGGGCAACCTGTCGAATGTCTCTGCACCGAGTTGCTCCGGTATAGAGATTTATATTACTCTTCTTGTGATGGGAAGTCCGGACGTGATTAGTGAATATCCAGATTGCAAGGGCTTCTTTGGAAGTGCCTTCGGTTCTATTCGAACCCGGAACAGACTTGTATGGTTGTATGTCTGACATTACACTTTGAGATATAAAGCTGATTTCTTTCAAATAAATTTCTGTTGGTGGCGGAGAATTTATTCTCTTAGCTTAACACCCTTCTCTAAGACGTACGAGCTCAGAGGTTATGTAGTTGAAGGTTATCAGTGATATAAACCCAATTTGGTAGTGTGGCATGCTGAGTGTTGCTTTGTGTTGATGGTCATTTGCTGATCATTTGTTGATCGAAGCATGGCTTTGTGAAAAAGCATAGCATTGTGGATGAGACTTCGTCGAGCCTCACAACCCGGTAATGGTCGAAACAGGAATGTTGCGGCAAAGGTTTTTAGGGGTTGCTCCCCTAGGGTATGTCATTTCCTTCTGGATAAAAGGTGATATCATGGTATGGAGCCCAGATATTTTACCTATGTTGATGCTGCAAATTTATTATACTTTGTGGTTGTTGCTTTGTGGTTGAGGATTCTCGAATAAAGATCGGTAACGACCGGAGGATGACATAGCTCGTGTGTTAGCTACCTAGTTACAGCTTGGTTAAAGCATGAGGTAGCGTCGGCCTTGTGTTTGTAGAGATCCGGTTAGGCTCTCAGGGCGTCTTTCCAGAGGCGTTTCCATTTCGGTGTAAGGAAGTTCCTTTGCCTGACCATTTGTTGGAAATCCAAAGAAACAATACGAACCTTGTACGGTTTTAGTTGTATTACCTGTTGTGGAATGTGGCGGTAACCTGCTATTGAACATGGTAGCTATAGTAGGCATACAATAATGGTTGTATGCTGGCTAAGATTAATATTATATTTTCGAAATGGTTTTCGACACTATGCACTAATGATAATAATATCAAATGATTTTGTGTAGTAAGCATGTTTGACTATCATAAGAAGAAATCTCCTCCAATTCGGCGATTGCATTATGTGTGTGGCGGGAGGTCTTATGGTAGTTTCATTTTCCAAAAGCATTGCGAATCTGTTTTATTTTCTTTGTGAAAATAACTGTTTTAGTTCTCGCACCAGTCCCATGACTGACCTGGAGTTTATTGTTTCCTTCCTAAACTCTGGGTGCCCACCAATTTCCACACGGGCAGTCTAGAGTAAGTTTATCAGGTCATTCTAGATTCAAGATATGATGTGGAGCTCAGTGGCGAGCTAGATGATGAGGCTTATCACTTGTATATGATATTATTTATTCCGCTGTGTATTCTGCATGAGGACAAGTTTGTATAATTGTCCATTGATGTATTGTTGTTGTAAACTCTGATGATGATGTAATGTATAAACTGATATAATTCTTTGATTTAAAGATTATTCATTTATCTATTATATGTTGTGCCGCTGCGAATGTGAGATTCTGATATTGTTTCTATTGCTTCTTCTTTCTTTTTCTTCTGTCTTCTTCTACCTCTTCTTTTTAACCCTAATGATTCAGTTTTTCGGCATTCGATTGCGCGGCATTTAATACAGTGGATGTATTAATGTCGATTTTCGAGCGTCGAAAATCACGATCGTTACAACCTATTTAAATAAGTCCCACTATAAGATGGAGCTTAGCTCTTCATATATCATGATAGTTAACCTATCCACTACGACCCATATACTTTCATTTCCTCTAATAGATCTTCGTAACCCGTCTATCAAAAACCATAGAAGTAGAAACCTACTTCCATACTGGAATGTCTAATGGCTGAAGTAACCCACTTGGCTTCTGATGTTCGGCCTTTACTTGTTGGCAGCTCAGATACTGCTTTACCCATAAGCCTACATCCCTCTTCATTCCTTCCCAGAAGAAACATCTCTTCATACCCTAATACATCTTAGTTCCTCCCGGATGAATAGTGAACTTCGAACGATGTCATTCCTCCAAAACTTCCTTCCTAATGTCTCCCTCATTCGGAACACACAAACTTCCTTTCTTTCTCAACCACCCATTCTGGTCAAGACTAAAATCCTTCATGTCATCGCTCTTGGTTCCATCCTTTAACTTCTTGATCCATTCAACTAATACTGGATCCTCCATCTGTTTAGAAGCAATCTTTTCAATCATCGTCGGTCGAACTTATAAACATGATAACACTTCAGTTTCTCCTCTAGATCCAGCTTCGAATCTCCACTGTACTCTACATGTCATCAACGCTTCCAAATCTGTCCACTCATCTATCATTGCCAACACGACATTCTGATGTTTTTTGCTAAGTGCATCCGCAACCTTATTGTCTATTCCTCGTGTGTACTTAATACCAAAATCATAAGCAACTATAAATTCCAACCATCTTTGTTGTCTCATATTCAACTCCTTTTAAGAGAATAAATACTTCAATGAATTATGATCCGTATATAACTCAAACCTTTCTCCTAAAAGTTAATGTCTCCACACCTTTAGCATAAAAATCACTGCAGCCAATTCCAGATCATGCATCGGGTATCTCACCTCATGCGGTCTAAGCTGTCGAGAAGCATAGGCAATTACTTTACCTCTTTGCATTAACACAACTCCTAACCCGGTTCCACAAACATCTGTATATATTACTAAGTCCCGATTCCCTTCCGGAACAACTAACATAGGTGCATTAGTCAATAGGTGTTTCAGACTCTGGAATGCTTCCTCACACTTATCAACCTACACAAACTTCACAACTTTTCGCGTTAGATTGGTCATCGGTGCTGCTATCCGTGAAAAATCCTTAACGAATCTTCGATAATGTCTAGCTAATCCAAGAAAACTCTTTATCTCAGTCACTGTCTTGGGTCTCCTCTAATTATTCACAGCTTCAATCTTAGTCGGATCTACAGACAACCCTTTCTCTGAGAGTACATGATCAAGAAACTTCACTTCCTTCTTCCTGAAGTGACACTTTTAAAACTTCGTCTTCAGCTAATGCTACCTCAATGTCTCCAGCATCACTCTAAGATGAACTTCATGCTCCCTTTCATCCTTAGAGTATATTAAAATATCATCTATGGAAATCAACATAAACCTGTCCAAGTGCTCTTGGAAAACTAGATTCATCAAATCTACAAAGAATGTTGGCGTATTAGTTAGTCCGAAAGGCATCACTAACCATTCGTACAATCCATATCTAGTTCTAAATGCCGTTAAAGGAATACTATCCTCTGCTACTCTTTGATGATGGAAACCTATTTCTAAATCCAGCTAAGAAAATACCTTGGCTCCACTCAACTTATCAAAAAATCTTCAATTCTAGGCAATGGATATCGATTCTTTATTGTCTTCTCATTCAACTTACGATAATCGATACACAACCTCAACGATCCGTCCAGCTTCTTAGCAAACACTGCGGCTACTCCCCAAGGTGAACTACTTGGCCTATTAAAACTATTTCCTTCCAAATCCACCAATTGCACCTTCAACTCCCTAATCTCGGTAGGTGTCATCCTGCTTGGTGGTCTACTTACTGGTTCTGCTCTTGGCACAAAATCTATCTGAAACTCAATTACTCATTTCAGTGGCAATCCTACTGCAGGTTCAAAGACATCTGCAAATTCTCTAACAACGATAACTCATCTTCTACCTCCACAACACCTAACAAAGCATTCACCTCACAACTAGGGCTTTCTACGGTATATGCAATCCAATCACTACAGTTGGGGTGTCTAAGCGATATTTTCCTATCATGGCAAAAATCCTAGAATCGTACTTACTTAACCAATCCATACCTAAAATAATTCTAAACCCTACGAAATCAAACACATGCAAACTGGAAACAAAGGTATGACCTAACAAATCAAACTTTAGGTGGTCAAACTTCATCCCAAATGTCGCATACCCGTCAAGCGGGCGAAGCCCGACGTTCTCCGAAGCTTAATCATCATCCACCTCACAAGCCTAGTATGGTCAGCTAGTTCTGGTCGGGCCCATCATGGACTGCACGCCTCCCAACTTTCGAGTTCTGCTCAATCCACCTAAACGAGCCTTGTCAGTGGTCTCTGCTAAGGTTCTTCATAATATATGTATACAGCATGGGATTCCAGAGGAAGATGTGCGTCTGGCTACGAATGACGAGTTTGCTCATATGTCTTCCCCAGGGTACACCGCTTTCCATAGATACATGTGTTTGAATGGAATCGTGTCTCCCTTCAACGATTTCTTGTGCGAAACGCTCTTGAACTTGGGAATTGCCACATTCCAGCTTCATCCAAATGGTTATGCCATCCTTATTTACTTGCATGTCCTCTTCATGCGAACGTTCCACTGTGCTTCGAGCTTTGGTTAGTTGCTGTATTTCCTTGTGTTCAAGAGGAGAGATGACTGCCCCTCTTTGATCATAATCGAAGCCCAAAGGAACCTGAAGATCGTCTTGCGGTTGCAAAGCAATCTATCGTAGTTTAAGACGCAGTACTTCTTCATTAGATGCCCCGAGGGTTCAATCGTCGATGGACAATAGGGGTAAGCTTCTCTTTTCTACTTGTCGAGCTCCAAAACATCGTGATGGGGTCTCTAACTAATTATACGTCTCTTGCAGTTATCCCAAGACCGAATAGAGATGTGACACTTAATGAAGTTTTTTAGACTTTAAAAGCCATCAGTCCCGAGGAAAGAAGCATTAAAGTTATACTGACCGATGAGAACTTATGTCGGTATGGACTGTTAGCTCCTGGTAGATCCATTGCTCAGATTGAAGCTCCCTCTCCCTGTCGAGCCAGAGTTCACACAAGATCCTCTTCTTCGTTCACAGTTCTAAGGAAGGTTAGGAGATAGGTGGCCCATCCAGAGGATCACTTGATGAAGCTCGTGAGAAGGAAGAAGCCGCTGCGGTTGGTCTGAGCAGTTCAGCTAGAATGCCCTTAATTCCAGAGGAGGCGGAAGAAGAGTTTGTTCATAAAGAAGGCAAGGCTTTGATCGATTCAGAAAAGGAAGAGGGAGGGTTTGAAAGCAGCAATGATGAAACCAATGTCAGTGATTACTTCTCATCAAATATGATGGTGACGATTCAGAGTCCTGTGATGAGACTCTGGGAAAGAGCTCCGTTCCCTCGAGCCCATCTATTCATGAGGTGGACGATGAAGGCAAAATCCCTCAGATTGAAAGTCATACAGACTCTTTGAGTAAGAATGTTGGAGAGGTGCTCGGAGATTTCAACGACGTTTTTGTTGATTTCGATGCACACATGAAAGGATATTTTAAATTCGACTCAACTCCCCCCTACTCAGGCGATATCCGCCCTTAGTAGCTTATTCCTGCCTATAACGACTGAAGTCAGTCCGCTCCCACCTTCGACAGCCGTTTATTCCGGTTCATGACGACGCTTTTGGCAATATTAGAAATACAGCACGTTGCACTAGGATTACACTTGTTTCCATTTTTTCGTTCCTTCATATATTTGCTTAACTTATGTTATACTTCTAAAACATTTCGTGTATGCCCTCTCCTAGGCATGATAAGAGGGCGAGGCTTCTATAATGACTTCGAGGACTATACCAATTCACAGCGCTACCCCAAGCATTCCTATAGCCGACATCAAGTCCGGAAGACAGAAGAAAAGTACCAGCGGAGGAAAGAACTCGAAGCCGAAACCCATCACCAAGAGGAGAGAGATAAAGCTCGTTCAAACAAAGGCGGGTATGAGAATAGGAGATCTTATAAGGATAGAGATGAGCCATCTAAGAAATCAAAGTTTGACTATCCCTTCCATCCTTCGCTGCTTGCTTCAAAACACACTTCCATGGCCAGGAATTTCCTATCACTTCTGCCGTGATTCTGCCCGCAACTCATGTTTCATCCTCTTTCATTGTCCCTATTGCACTTGGCACATCTCATCCCTACCAGAGGCCAGCGTATACTCTTGCTACGGGCCCTCCTCGGCTTGAGGTGGCTCTTCCGGGTTGGTTCTTGAGAGGAGTTAAGTTTGACATGGACTTTCATCCCGTTCATAGGATTCCTACGCGCCGCATCCCCAAGCTATCCAAGACGACCTAGAGTAAGCCGAGAAATGGGAGAAGCTCTGCAAGTAGCTAGCGGACACAAATAGGAATAACTACCAAGATATCCTCTCATTTGAAACTGAGAAAGATGATTTTGAAATGGCATTGGCTGATCGGGACGCTATGATTAAACAATTGGAGGAGGAGAAGGAAACATCACTTCGGGACAGTAAGAGAACTTACAGTCTAATGAAGGAGCTGAAGGAGGCGCATGAGAAGGCCGAGATCGTCTGGGGATGAAATTAAAAAGACTCATGCGGAGGAGGCGAAATTGAATTGGAAGTGATCGCTTGCAATGCTACCATCGAAGCTCAATGGAAGACAATCGCCGACCATGATCTAATTATCGAGGGGCACAATAAGACGATCTCTGATTAAGCCGAGACCATCGCAAAGTTGCAAGCTCAGGTTGCATAGCTCAGTGCTAGCAAAAATGCTATTGATATTGAGAAGGCTGCGGTGACAGCAGATTATTTAGACCTTCAACACGCTTTTGATCGGAAAATGGAGAAGCTGGATGCAACAATCCTGAACTTTTATGTCAACTCCTTGTTGCACCAGGGGAGCCTCAGCTACCTTGGCCCGAAGTATCCGCGCACTTTGGCCCTTGTTTGGGAGGAAATTTTATCATGCTTTGCTGAGAGCCGCGATGTTTATACAGATCAAGAGTTGCTAGATGCTTATCTCAATGATGACTCCAAGAAGGTGCTGCTTGAGGGCTAGGAGATCCTTCGTATTGAGTGAGAGAAGGAGGCCGCTGATGCTGCCCTTATGTGTGCTACTGACGTTTTACCAGGTCTTCTTCCTCCAACGGGGTGAACCATCAAAGAAACTTCACGACCAACTAATGAGCTCAAAACTTGACATTGTTCCTCATGTGGTGGATCCCTCAAAAGAAGGTGAAGGTGATGAGTTTGAAGTCGACGTTCGTGATCCTCCCTCTGGTGCAGGTAACGCCCATGTTTCTCTCGAATTCGGGAGTCTCCATCTTACGCCACATGAAAAAAGAGGAGTTTAACGCTTTCTTTTTTGATCTTATAGGTCCATCTACTTTTCTTGTTGACGCGCTAACTACTTTGGCACCTACGTCTGCTACCATTTTCACATCCTCTGAGATCTTATCCATTCTTGCTCCAGTTCTCACATCCACCTCTAGTTCACAGCCGGGGCCAGAGGCCGAGAAAATAGGGGTGCTCCACGGCTTGGATGACACCTTAGCCTCTTTGGAAGGTGATATAACTACTGCAAGGGCTAAGGAGCAGGAGACGCAGACGGAGCAGCCACAGAAGACTCAGCATGATTTGGTTGCAGTCAAGAAGGAAAAGGTGGAGGCAGTCAAAGCTTCGAAGAGCTCCCGGAAGTCGTGAAAATGCAAAGGAAAGGGAAGCTCTTCTGAAAAACATTCGGAGGAGGAGGAGATTGCCACCGAAGTGCATGTAGATATTACTGGCAGCGACAACTCTTACAAAAAGAAGTAGAAGCTACAACCAGAGGTGGAACGGGAAGTGGTGGCAAGAAGCGTTGAGTGGCTGGCGTGAGGATGGACTTGATTTTGCCCAACAACCCGTAAGAAGATTGACTTGTTTTGGTTTCTTTTCGAGTCATTTTGTTCAGGTGTCGAGTCTACACCTTGCGTCTGTACTATAGAGTTTGTATTTTCTCTTTGTTGGTCGTTCTTGTGTGGGTACGGCTCCCACATTTTGATCCTATGTACAGAAAATCACAAGAAATACAATGATGTTTTGATTGTATTTTTATTTATCTATTCATATATGCTCTGTGTACTTGTGCTTGTTTCATTTCATACTTTGTTAGTTCTTTGATTATAGCCAAAGTCCTTCATTAGAAGTAATGGAACATAGAAATTAACAGCACTTAGAGATTTTTTGTTTAGAAATTCATAAAACTTTAATAATTTCTAAGACTTAGAAATTTTTGTTGAATTTTCGTTTGGAAATTCACACAACTTTGAGATATAACTTATGAATTTATTGTTGTTTGGAGTGTTAGAACTTGTGAACTTATTACATTTGTGCGATTTTGTCTCAGTACAGGTGTATGCCCCCCAGTTCACAGGGTTGTTTACTCCAAACAATTTTCAAGTATTCGCTAGTTTAGGGTTTAGATGACCTCTATTGGAAATCTGGCAAAGTCATGACCTAATTTTCGATACTTCGAAAGTTTTGCGACCTTAGCATATACTCTATGTTTTCGACGGCACTCAAGTAAGTATGCAATTTACGCATGGGTATGTATTGTCAATCATTGAGTGCCTCCTTCTAGCACCAATTATTCCTGATTGTATGCATGAGGGGCTATTATTTTAAGGTTTAGCGCCCCGCTTGTGTAGTGTGCGGCTTTGGATTCTCCTCGGCGTTGCCTATCTTCGGGCAATGTGAGGAGTTTATTTTTGGTGCTTCTCGACGTTTCCTATCTCCGGGCAACGCGAGAAGTTTGTTCTTTTTGTTCCTCGGTGTTGCCTATCTCTGGGCAGCGCGAGGAGTTTATTCTTGAGTGTGCGGCTTATGAGATGCTGGGCTTTTGATGTTCCTCAGCATTGACTATCTTCGGACAACGTGAGGAGTTAGCTTTCGATGTCCCTCTGTGTTGCCAATCTCCAAGCAATGCAAGGAAGTCAGTTTTCGATGCTCCTCGGCGTTGCCCATATCCAGGCAATGCGAGGAGTTAGTTTTCGACATCCTCGATGTTGCCTATCTCCGGGCAACATGAGGAAGTAAGTTTTCGATGCTCCTCGGTGTTACACGAGGAGTTTGTTTTCGATGCTTATCTGCGTTGCCTATCTCCGAGCAATGCGGGGAAGTTAGTTTTCGATGTTCCTTGGCGTTGCCTATCTCCGGGCAACACGAGGAGTTTGTTTTCGACGTTCCTCGGTGCTGCCTATCTCCGGGCAACGCGAGGAAGTAAGATTTCGATGCTCCTCAACGTTGCCTATCTCCGAGCAAATCGAAGAGTCTGTTTTCGATGCTCCTCGGCGTTGCCTATCTCGGGGCAACGTGAGGAGTTTGTTTTCGACGTTCCTCGGCGTTGCCTATCTCCGGGAAATGTGAGGAACTTAGTTTTCGATGCTCCTTGGCATTGCCTATCTCCGGGCAATGCGAGGAGTTTGATTTCGACGTTCCTCGACGTTGCCTATCTCCGAGCAACTCGAGGAAGTTAGTTTTCGATGCACCTCAGCATTGCCTATCTCCTGGCAACGTGAGGATTTAGCCTTTTCTTTATATACCTCCCAGGGTTGCCAGGGCAACACCGGTTTTTCTTTTTGAGAGGAAAGGATCGAATTTCGCCGATCCAATGGTTTGAGTCGATTTCGTCGACTCGGTAGGTAATCATTATGAACACAGTTTGGTTGGTTCAAGAAGCAAATTTTATTAAGGAAAGCACGACAGATTCTTTGTCTATTTACAATGTCATCGGCATTTCTGGGATGGCTTATTTGCTTAAAAATAGAAAATAAAATATACATAAAATAGTTTTTTAGATGAAATAACGGCGGAGCAATTCGCTATTCCTGGCTTTGGGAACTGCGACCTCGTTAACGGTTGTTAGCTTGAAAGTCCTATCGCCAAGCTTTTGACAAACAAAATACGGTCCTTCCCAGCTTGGTCCGAAGGTTCTCGGTACAGGGTAAACTCGCTTGAGCACAAGATCTCCAACCTCGAAGTTCTGACTATGGACTTTAGAGTTGAAGTACTGTGCAAACATTTTTTGGTGGGCGGTTGTTCTCAACTTTGCTTCTTCTCTTTTTTCATCGAGCATGTCTAGCGATTCGAGTAGGAGTTAGTCAGTTTGCGCTTGATTAAAATTCTGCCTTTGGTGCGAGGGGACCTCTAATTCAACAGAAATCATTGCTTCTGAACCATATGCTAATGCGAACGCTGTATGGCCAGTTGCCGCTTTGTGTATTGTCATGTATGCCCATAGTGCGAGTGGATGTTCGTAAACCCAATTTCCTTTTGCCTTTGTTAATTTCTTTTTGATGGTGGATTTGATGATCTTGTTTATTGCTTCCACTTGCCCGTTTGCTTGCGGATGAGCCACTGCGGAAAAGCTTTCCTCGATTCGGAAGCACCTGTAGAAATTTTTGAACTCAGCACTCTCGAAATGGGTTTCGTTGTCAGTGATGATTTTTGGCGGCACACCAAACTTGCAAATGATGTTTTTAGTGACAAAGTTAATAACTTTATTTGTGGTTATGGTGGCCAACGGTTCCGCTTAGGCCCATTTTGTGAAATAATCTATGGCAAATATAGCATATTTGGCTCCTCCTTTAGCTATTCGAAGGACACAAATCAGATCGATCCCCCATATTGTAAATGGCCATGGGCTGACCATTTTTTTAGTTCCGTTGAAGGAGTTCTCTTAAATTTGATGAATCATTGACAACAATTGTATCTTCTGGCGTGATCTACGACATCGTGATTTATTATTGGCCAAAAGTATCTATATCGAAGGACTTTCTTCGCTAGCGTCTGCCCCCCAGTGTGGTCTCCACATTCGCCTTCATGTACTTCCTTCAGGACTTGTCATGCTTTATCATCGATCACACAACTAAGAAGAGTGGTTCAGAATCCCCTTCGATGGAGTATCCTGTCTTATTTCATGAACCTTGGCGCCTTACCAAGGAGCTTCTTCCGCTAACTTTGGTCAGTTGGTAGGGTTCCTGCAAGTAGATAGTCCTTTATTGGTGTCATCCATGTATCTGGCTCGACGGGGGTTTCTAGAATCCAGTCCACGTCTATTTCTTCTATGCTTGGGTTGGTTAGCATTTGAACTGGGACCAATCCCAATGACTGGGCTTCCCCGGAGCTTGCTAACTTGGCCAAATAGTCTGCTTTGGTGTTTTGCTCTCATGGGATGTGAGTTATGGTGTAGTGCTGATAACACTTAACAGCTCTTGTACTTTGGATAGGTATGGGGTGAGGTTTTCTCCACGCGCTTGGCATTCCCTTTTCACTTGACAAATGACCAGATGGGAGTCACTGTATATGTGAATAGATTTTATCTCGAGTTCCTTCACAGTCTTTAGTCCAGCGATTAAGGCTTCATATTTTGCTTCGTTATTTGTTGCTGGGAATTCCAAGCACAAAGCATAGCTAATGACTCGCCCCTCTGGGGATTTCAAGCACTACCCTGTCCCTGAACAGAGGTTGTTTGATGCACCATCGACGAAGAGCTTCCATTGCGTGACTGATTCCGATTGAATTTCCTCCTCGTCATCCCTTACGGTAAATTCAGCAATGAAGTCGGCCAAGGCTTGCCCATTAATTGCTTTCCTTGGATGGTATATGATGTCGTATTGGCTCAACTCTATAGTCTACTTGAGTAATCGTCCGGATGTTTCTAGGTGGTATAAAACTTACTTTAGGGGCTGGTCAGTCAATACTTTAATCGGATAAGCCTGGAAGTACTGTCGTAATTACCGAGATGTTATCAAAAGGCAATACGCTAGCTTTTCCAGCTTAGGGTAATTCTACTCAGCTCCGGTGAATCGTTTGCTAATGTAGTATACAAGTCGCTAGATTCTCGCTTCTTCCTACACGAGAGCCGGGCTCAGTGCTTGTGGGGAAACCACTAAATAAATGAATAGGTCTTCTCCATCCATCAGCTTTGATAAAATCGAGGGAGCTTCCATGTGTCGTAGCAGTTCCTCGAAAGAAGTCTGGCAAGCTTCACTCCATTTGAAGTTTTTCCTTCCTTTCTTCAGTGCGTCGAAGAACGGTATGCACTTGTTTGTAGCTTTAGAGATGAACCGACTTAGTGGTGCGATCTTTCCATTCAAGCTTTGAAGTTCTCTCTTATTTTCAGGGGCTTGAACTTCCCGTAATGCTGTTATTTGCTCCAGATTTGCTTCGATGCCCCGGGAACTTACTATAAATCCCAGGAATTTCCCGAAGGCTACTCTGAAGTGACATTTAAGTGGGCTGAGCTTCATTCCATATTTGCGGAGTATTTCAAACATTTCAATGAGATTATCCAGATGGTTAGCGGCTACTCAGGATTTGACTATCATATCGTCCACGTAAACCTCCATAGTCTTCTCAATCAGGCGTTTGAACACAGCATTCACTAGCCTTTGGTACATTGCCCATGCATTTTTTAAGCCGAATGGCATTACTCTATAGTAGTACAGTCCCAAATCACTGATGAAGCTAGTGTTCTCTTGGTCTGGTTCATGCATCAGGATCTGGTTATAGCCCGAATACCCATCGATAAATGACAACAGCTCATGTCCTATTGTTCCATCTACGAGTTGATCAATCTTGGGGAGCGGGAAGCTATCATTCGGACAGGCTTTGTTGAGATTCGAGAAATCAATACAAGTTCGCCATTTTCTATTAAACTTCTTGACTAGGGCCGAATTTGATACCCATTTAGGGTAAATTGGATCTCGGATGAAGCCATTGGCCATCAGTTTATTACTTCCTCGCTCAGTGCCTTGGACCGCTCGGGGCCCAAGCTGCGCCTTTTTCTCGTTTAACCATGTAAATCTGGGGTCAATATTGAGCGCGTGGTAGGTAATTTCAGGTGACACCCGTCACATACCAGAGTGTGTCCAAGCAAACACGTCAAAATTAGCGAGGAGGAATTTGGCTAACTCTGAGCGCATCTCGTTTCCCAGGTGCGACCCAATTTTAAGGCCCTTTGTTGGGTCATCCATGTAGACTGGGACAGACACTATTAACTCTACCGGTGCTACGCGATCCTCCCCTGAGCTCTTCTTCCTAGGGTTCAAGGCCTTGTTGAATCGGCTATGGTCCACAAGCCAGGGGCGGCTCTATAGTCTCTATTCAGATGGCTTATGGATGTGGAGGCCCCTCCCAACATCTTTTCCTTTTTCCTTTCTTCTTGACTCTTGCAACTCTACGATGTAGCATTCCTGGGTAGCGTTTTGGTCTCTTTTCACTATTCCCATTCCGTGCTCGGTAGGGAACTTCATTGTAAGGCACCATTCAACCAATGCTATTCTAAAGTCGGCTAATGCGAGCCGTCCCAAGAATGCATTCTGTGCTGACATTTCATCAATGATCACAAAAGTCTAAATGAGGGTGACTCGTCGCTCACCCTCTCCAAGCTCCACAGGTAGGTCGATTGTTCCCACCGGTTGTTTGGGTTCTCCGGTAAACCCCTGAATATTAGTCTGGCACGTGGATATGCTTTTCATTTCAATCTTCATTTGGTCAAAAGTTCATTTGAAAAGTATCTTAATTGAACTGCCACTATCAATCAACACTCGTCGGACTAAGGCAGGATCGATTCCTACCATCACCACCATTAGGTCGAGAGTTGGAGCTTTAACCCCTTCGGTGTCCCGATTACGGAACACTATGTCATCGCTCAGAACTTTCTGCTACTTGGGTGGAGTTTCGTCATCTACTGCTAAACATGATTCCTTTAGAGCATGCTTCAATGAACTCGCATATTGCTCTATCTCTCCCCAACTTCTTTGCATGGGGTTTGGTCCCCCAGATATTGTCCCGATAATAAGCCTTTGGTTGGTTCGTTTCGACCCTTCTTCGCTGGTTCCAGCTTAATTTCTTTGCTCTCTAGGAGGTTGTGGGAGCATATGTTGATTGGGTTTTTGTGGCTTCTTCACATATTGTTGAAGTTTGTTTTCTCGGATTAACCCCTCGATGAGGTCCTTAAGGTCACGCCATCCGTTTTTATTGTGCCCGTGCATCTCATGGAAGCTGCAGAATTTTCCTAAGCACTTTTGCTGTTCCATTGCCTCCTTTCTAAGAGGTTTCCTATACTCTTCTGTTTCTTGTGTTGCGAGATAAATAATTTCCAGAGTGTCATTCAGGAGGGTATAGTCTCCCAGTCTAAATCTTTTGTTGCTTCCACCACTATTTCTCTTGTCGGAATTCTGATTTCTTCTCTTCTGTTTCCCGATCTTCCCTAAGAATCTCTGATTATTTCCAGGATCGTGTGTTCATTGATTTGCTGTCGTACCATTCTGCTCGGTGTTCATCTGTTGTACTTCAGCAGCCTTTCTTTCCAGCTCCTGTGCTTCTTCCAACCTAAAGTACTGGCTTGCTTTGCGATTGAGGTCTTTCCTATTGGTAGATTGCTTCATCTTGATCCATTTCCCGAATTCCATTTCTTGATGGATAGCGCGCACTAACGCCATAAAAACCAACTCCTCGTTGGGGTTGCCCACTTCTATCACCGTAGTGTTAAACCTGCTCATGAATGATGTTCATGACTCGTTGCGCCCTAGAACTAGCCTGGATAGGGACATAACGTCTTTTGGTTGCGCAGTATGGAGCCTGAATTGGTCAAGGAATTTGATTACAAGTTGGTCAAAGGTAGAGATAGATCTTGGGGGAAGTCTAGCCAACCACATCGATATAGCTCCTTTTAGAAAAATGGGTAAACATCGACAGTGAACGGCTTCTGGAGCACCTTGCACTAGTTGTACTTGTACCAATGGGGTTTTGGGTCCTTTGTTCATTGTAGGAAGAAATAGTTGGTATATTCAATTTGCCTGGGTACCTTTCATTCAAGATCTCACCAGTAAAAGGGGTCCGACTTAGGGCAGATGCCCACTCATCATCATTTCGGATTTTACTTTCATCAATCAGCCGTTTGATTATGTCTGCTGTGTATGCCTCTGATGTCCGATAGTCCTGGGGCGGCAATCAGTCACTACACCAAGTGCTTGGTTTTGCAAACGATCTTGGCACGTGGGTTGATGCCTAGGCTCTCCTGTCTCCGGGAGAGCCACTCCCGCAGGACCCCATTGGCTTGTAGTTGGCCTAATTGGGGCAGTTTGGACATTTCTATCATCATCGAATACATTGACGTTTTCTTCCATTTGATTACCTTGCTCTCCATCTTCTGAATCAGAGAGATTAACAGCTATATCTTCTTGTAGTGTTTTGGCCCCATGATTCAAATTCAAGATTGGTTGCCTTGCGTCGAGCGGAGTATTCTCATTCTCCTCCATGCTGCATCCTATCGTTACCCTTTTTTGTGGTAGCTTTCTATTCCTTCTATGCAGGCCGGAGACAAAGAAATTCTCTTATTCTACAGTAGTCACTGGCTCAGGCACAACCCTTAAAGTGGGGTTTGATTATAGGGTCAATGGAGCGTTGAGCTTCTCCATTAGAGCCTTTTGACTATTTTCCATTTTCTGATCGATCTCCTCAGTCATTTTATTCCGCTCATCTCTGGTGACAACTTCATGCTGACTGGAGGATGTCGGTGTCTGGTTTCCTAATTTAGCACCACTTACATTAGCTTTTTGGAGACTAGTTCCATCTCTAACTATTACTGCCCTTATGGATCTTCCAGAGCAGTTCTTCTTCTCCCAGGAGCCATTGGTTCTAAAAAATCAAGTTCTTCAAGCAAAGATTGGGGATCTAACTTCTGGACCTATGAGATCCAAAGTAGATGGCTAGATCTGGATCTTGAGTTGGAGTTCTCAGTGAAAGCACCAAAATGTTGAACCAAAAAATGGACCAATACCATTGTTAGAGTTTGAAAGCACCAGTCTTGTTCTAACAGAGCAATATCACAGATCATGGATATAAGAAAAGAATGGTAAAAGAAAGAAGACAGAGAATTTTTATAGTGGTTCGGCTGTTAATGAAGCCTACGTCCACTTTATAGCTTTACTATAGACTCATTGCTGTTACAAGAGTTGTTTGGTTATAAGGCTTTGATTGTTTCCTAGCTAGATTGGATCTCCGGAGTAGGAATCCACTGGAGAATCATAGTGTATTCCTTGGGAGATTATTTTGAGGGAGGTAGAGAGTAAAGAATAATTCCATCAAAGCTTCACCAACCAGTCCTGAGAAAATCCTGTTTATGTTGCAGGTAGGATTTTATTTATAGAGATCGGAGAGCTTCTGGGCCAGGTCTATATTCATCAGCTTGCAGATAGGTCATAGGCGACCTAGGGGGGCTTTGGCTCGCAAAACGAGCCAAAACCATGGGTCGCAGGCAACCCATAAACTTGTTTCGTTTTGCGGACCAAATCTTGCCTCTTCTTGATAGTGTTCCATATCTGGTTTGTTTGATGGTTTGAGCAGAGGCATGAGTCGCTGATGACCTATGCACTTAGGATTTTTCTAGAGTTTGGACCCGGAGATGTTCCTACAGCCTTTTATCATTGCTCTTACGTTTTGAAACAATTCACTAGATGTTTCTATAACACCACACATTTTTATAAGTAAATAATCAAATAACGATGAATAGTGAAAATAAACATTTTTGTAATTGTCGGAATATGGTCTCAAAACTTATTCGTTATGTTCGTGGTGATTTTTTGATCAATTTTCATATATAACTTCTCAAAATCCGAGTCAATACGAAGAAGTTATGAGAGAAACGGAAAACGGGAAATAATCGAAAATAGAAAAGAAAAAAATATATAAAACGTAAATGGGTCGACCCATAGGTCGACCAAGAACCTACCTAGGTGGACCGCTAGGTCGACCCTACGGTCGACCTACGTTGCTACCTGGAATTAATTTCCTCCAGGTACGAGCTGAGCCAAGTAAAATCGATTTTTTTGCGATCTGAGTCGAACGTTTATGCATCTAATGGTTCCAAATGACCCTGTGACGTTGTGGCTTCAGATTCAATCCAAGAATCCAACGTTTGAGAACCCCAAACTCCACTATAAATAGGACCCTAGGCCTAGCTATTTTCCCTCAATCAGATTTTCTCCCAAATGGGTTCATTGCCTGAGGCGGAGCTTCTAGGGAGAAGATTTTCTCAATAAAAATATTAGACACCTTAGAAGGGGATCCAAGAAGACCATGGAGCAAAGCTGAGGACAAGTAAAGTTAAGGATGATAGGTGAGTAGATTTAGTTATATATCTTTTACGTTGATGATATATTATCATTAGATTCCCGTTAAATAACTTTATTCAGTATTTATTTCAGTAATCAATTCTGTCAGTTAGTTATGCCGAGACTGTAAATTGTATAAGAGAGCTTATATTTAATTATTATTTATATGGAAAAAAGGAAATAGTAATCCAATTAAATATAAATAATATTAGGCTTGACAGTTAGAGAAAGGCATAAGCCTAAAAGTAAGAAATTTATAGTTATTTACATCTATTTTAAAAGTTGAAATTTAGCCTGTAAATGTTAGCTTCTTTTTATTCCTTTTTACGCGAATAAAATAGTAAAGAGAAGAATTCGCAAATACGGACCAAAATAAAAGAACACTAGATTTACAGAAATTAGATGTAAAATAAGAAAAGCTGAAATAAAAAGAGAAAAATAAAATTCTACAGTAAATTATGCTAAAACGGGGGAAAATAAATTAAAAGGGAAAATTTAATAACTTGATTTGGAAGTAAGTGATAGATTGATTGGTTGGTTTAGAAAAGGGAATACATTTCCATAGTTTAATATTTAAAAGATAACAATAAACGTAATTGCAAGAATAAAAGAAAGAAAATGGGAATTAGTGTAAAATAGAGAAACTAATGTATTTTGCACTATCCAAAAAGTAAAAGAAATATCTTACTGTTACAGATTATTGTTTATAGCATTGTTTAGTATTAAAACATGGAAATGGAATTTTAGCACAGTTTTTGTAACCAACCAAATAGAATAGAACTATTTCCTAGAATATATGAAAATATAGTGAAGAATTACATGAAGTAAAGAAGAAATCAAGTTAATTATTAGACAAGACTAGAAGCAATTAAAAGAAATATACCTAGATCATCAATTACTGCGCAGATAATAGAATAAAGGCAAAGTAGTTATTATGATAAGTAAATTTGTGACAGTCAGACGTAGTCTCAAGCCAAGATTGTCATATAATAAGAGAATTAAAGAGAATCCAATATCATAATAAAAGAAGACAGACTAGAATAGTAAAGAGATGCTTGTAATTATATTTATAATATATAGATTATAAAAGAATACAGTAGGGACAATTGCAATTAAAATTATAACATAGGTTATAATTAAGTAGAAAGAACAAAAAAGGCTTATTTTAAGACTTAAATTAATTTAATAAGCAAATAGTTCAGAAATAACAAAAGAGATTTGTTTTACTAAACTTAGATCTTGGATTAAGTTAATAAGCAAGATAATAAAAGTGGCCCATACCAACAACATTTCCTTTCAGTCAGGAATAGATGGTCTCACAATAGTTAGGTGAGGCTGGGACAAGCTTATGCTGATTAGGGTAAATAAATAGCCAACAAAATAAGAAAAGTAAACTAAACACATAATAAAAGATTAGACGTAGGGCCTAAGAAAACACTAAGATGCGTTTGAAGCAGCCCAAAGGATGAAGAGCCTAATGAAGCAGTTCATCACAGATTTCAACGCAGAAGGAGCATGTCCAACTTAGATATTTTGGGCTAGAAGAAGTACGAGACTTCAATGGAACATGAGGTCACTCTAGAATAGCCCTCTGGGTAGGCATAACGGAGCTGTCCCACGGAGGAAGGTTTGTAGGTGTTCCATCAAGAGAGTATGCCTTGACTGTTTTTTGCATGGCAGGACCATTGTAGGTAGTCAAAAGGGGTTGATGTTTGAAGTAGGATATTCATTTGACACCATACTTGACTTGCGAGTAGTTTTTAGTGGGCAGGATCCAAAATGTTAGTCACATGTGGATATCGTGCCAGCATCAAAACCAAGAAGCGAGATCAGGAAAAACTAAAGTTAAACCAAAAGGCCAATGATTCTTCAATATCGAGACATTAGATGAGGGGCGCAGCCAATTGGATGTTTAGATTGTTTGCAGTAGGGCACAACCACTTAGCTCTTTAAAGGTCTTTCGATTAGTTGAGGGGTGGCTGCATGGGGCTATAGCCACGATAAGAAAAGAGACACACCAAGTAGAATATCTGTATTGTAGGCCTAACAAGGCAGTCCTTTACAGACTTAGAAAATCCCCGACCGAGTTCCGTACAAGGTAGACCTTGTTATGCGGGATTCAGGGAGTAGACAGAACAATTATGTATAGTCCTCAAGGTATGCACTGGGTGGTACATTTTGGATGTCCGAGCATTAGTATTGGCTAGTGCAGACGCATTTTTACATTTTCATAGTAGACGACATAACATCTGTATTATAGGCCTTACGAGGCAGTCCTTTACAGATGTAGTCACAGAACGCTATAGGAGCAAGACGATGGAGTCCTTTGCGAGGAGGATACATAAGATACTATAGGTAGTACCTAAGAGCGATGCGGTCTTTGGTCATATAGCTACATATATATATATATCAGTTATTAGGTTTTAATCTACTAGGGACTAGATAGGCATGATTCACGCGTAGAGGCGAGAGTATTATAAACCCAATGAACCTAATATAACGGTAAATGGAAATAAAACGGTATATGTAGAATTTAGCTTAGAAGTGTATAATTTGTCCATTCACCAGAACTTTAGTTCTGACCCCCTCCTCATAACATCCTATAGGTTAGGTAGATGGAAGAGACTTTCCAGCTTTGAGACACTTGTTTAGGAAGTGTTATTATATTGGTGAGTCTTTACTTACTATTATATTTTAGTCAGTTCCGCTATGAGATATTTATTTGAGCTCTGATATATTTGTCTTTGCCTATTTGCAGGATACCAGATACCCAACTCGGGCATTGGTGGGCTTGGGTTTTAGCATTTTTACGAAAAATCCAAACCCACTGGAACTCGGGTTGTTACATTTGGTATCAGAGCCTAGGTTTAGGATTCCTAGGTAGATAGTGAGTGAACGTATTTGTGTTTTTGAATAAAATATAAATATATTATGTATTAAAGTCCAAATAGTCCCCAATTATAGATTTTAACATATGGAAAGTTTTTAAGAAGTATATTTGTGCATAGTGTTGGGCGTGTTCTCACCCAGAAGACCTCGAGACTAAGAAGCTTGATTCATTCGGCATTCTCGTTTTCCAGGGCCCATTCGGCATACCCCATCCGGCAGACCTCATTCGAACTCATTCGGCAGACCAACCTCTCCTAACTCCATAACCGGACCAACCTTCCTAACTCCCACCGAACCATTTCCTGCCGAACCAACCGGACCAACCCTCCTGCCAAACCAACCGGACCAGCCCATGCCGAACCATCTCCACACCGGATCAACCTCACCATCCCACCACCGGTCCAAGCAACTGCCGGTCCATTCTACACTACAACCACCTCCGAACCAAGCAATGACGAACCAAGACGTACCAGGCCAGATCACATCAGCCCAGGCCCATTAGCAACTATACACATCCTAGACCCCTACCCCCAACCTCACTCTATAAATAGAGGGGCAGGGGTACAACAATGGAGGACAAGTTTGAGAGCTCAAGCACGGAAGGAACTTTCAAACAACTTTCTTTTACTTGTATCAAAGCTTTGTACTTGTAATCAGAATAAGAGAAGAGAAATAACATATAAAGTGGACGTAGGCACATTCTGGCTGAACCACTATAAATCTGCGTGTCTTTTTATAGTTTAGCCCCTGTTTTTTATATATTTGCATAAATCACTCAAATCACTAAGAATAACATAAGAGCTACTAAATCATACGACCTCGAGGTGTTTGTCCATTTTTTGTGCAAACATTTTTGGTGCTTTCACCGAGAACTAGAAGCTCGAAGCTTCAGCTTCATCCGCTTAATAAGTTTTCCTAACAGCATCGTCCGCCACTTGGAAAACATGCCTCCCAAACAGAGAAAAGATGTTAGCAAAGGAAAAAACATCGCATCCAGCAGTCTTCCAGATCCAGCTGTCGCGAATCAAGAAAATTGTCCTCCTCCAGCAACAGTAACAAATGAAGAACACGCTAACCCAACTACTCCTGCCACAGAACTGCCTGCAGCAATTACTAGAGCAGATCTGGACAGAGTCGTGGTTGAAGTAACTAACCGCTTCACATCCCAGCAGGAAGCCTTGGTGGACCATCTCATGTCACGCTTAAGGGACGCTGAAGAATCCAACCGCAACACTGAATCATGGGGCGAGTCCCAGTCTGGAGGATCTCAGAGACAACAAAGATCTCCCTTCTTCGAAGGAGCTAACGGCAGAAGTAGCCGTGGTAGGAGCCGAGACCGAGCACAGCCCGATGTTAGGCCTGAGGAAACGTTTGGTACCGAACCCAACAGGGAAGGTACCGGGCGAAGGTCAACTGTAGCTGAGCCTGTCATGCTGCCTAACCACAAAAACGCCAGTGAACGGGGCCGAGCTAGAGTCCAGCCCGAAGTTGGACCCGAGGAAGTGCTTAGATCAGAACCCAACAGGGGGAGATCAAGGCAAGGGCCAACTGTAGCTGACCCAAGCATGCTCCCAGAAGATCAAAGGCAGCCACTGGAAAATATTAGGAATGATAGACGATACCATCCCTACAGGTCATCTGGACGGAATCAATCCCACAGAACAGAACCAAACTCATTTCTATCTACTCCAAGTTCTGATGAAAGGATGGCACGCTTATTCAGAGAGTGTGTCCAACGGGAGCAAAGAGATCGAGGGATAAGCGCTAGGGTAACCAGCCCTTTCGCCCGCAATATCGAAATTGCTATCACCCCCCGAGAATGGAAGATGCCAACAATGGAACCCTACAAAGGAACCTCCGATCCCGTTGTACACTTACAAAGGTACACGCAGCATATGCTCATGAGTGGAGCAACAGAGGGAGTACTGTGCAAATGCTTTCCGCTCTTCTTAGCAGATCTTGCTACCTCCTGGTTCTGTCATCTACCCCAAGGATCCATCAGCTCGTGGGAAATGTTGAAAGAAAACTTTATCAGTAAGTTCCGCATTCATGTGGAGCAACCCAAGGACGCTTATTCCTTATCCAGCGTCAAACAGAAAACTGGAGAAAAGCTGCAGCAATACCTAACCAGATTCAACACCGCAGCAGCCGTAGTCCAAGATGCCGATGAGAAGCTTATCCTAATGGCCCTCTGCAGTGGTGTGCATCCGGACACTAAATTTGCTAGAAGGCTGACAAAAGAAAAGGCAGCTACTTTACCCGATTTCTTCCATGAAGCCGGGAAATACATGAGGCTTGAGGATGCTGCCGTTGAGGGGCAGTCAGGACAGCAAAATAAGACAACCTACAGCAACGCCCCTGCTGTGGCAAGGGACGTTCGAAGAACTGATTCCAGAGACAATGCTGGGGGCAAGAAGGGAGAAAAGTGCCTATATCGGCCAGGACCAAGATTCGACACTTACACTCCTTTGAACGAGACCGTCGAAAATATCTTCCTTGCCACCCAAGGCGAAGTTAGATACAAACGCCCACCGTACAAGAAGTTATCAGATAACGCACAGATGTCTGGAAAATTCTGCCGCTTCCACGAATCTCACGGGCATGATACCAACGAATGCCATCATCTCCGAGATCTGATTGAGGAACACATCAGAAGAAAGAAACTGGAACATTATGTAAAAGGTCAGGACAGGACCCCAGCTCCTGCCAATGAAAACCCAAGGCTACCCTCCCCGGGGGCCGACAGAGGGAACCGCAACGCTAGCAGCTCTAGTCAGGAAAAGATAGTGGTCCATACCATCTAAGGAGGGCCACACATCGCAGACAGAAGCTGGAAAGAGATGGAAAGATACGGAAAGTCGCTTAGAGACAATAAAGACTATGTCAATTCGGTTATAGAAGAGCGCCACTTGAAGCGGAAAGAAAGTAATGACATCACATTCGGTAAGCGTGACCTAGAAGGAAGGCAGTACCCTCACATGGATCCCATGGTCATCTCTGCCCGACTTGGTCCCGCCGAAGTCTACCGAATCCTGGTAGACACTGGAAGCTCGGTAAACATCCTGTTCAAACACGCATTCGACAAAATGAAGCTATCAATGAAGGATGTATCCCCCTGCGATAAACCACTACACGGCTTCACTGGAGACGCGAAGATGCCCCACGGGCAACTGGACCTTTTTGTTGAGATTGGAAGCCATCCCCGCTCTGCTGTACGGAAACAAACGTTTGTGCTAATAGAAAACCAGTCGGCCTACAACGCCTTCTTGGGAAGGCCATCCTTGTCTGACTTCCAAATTGTCTTAGCCCCATGGTGCCTAAAGATGAAATTCCCGACGGACAATGGAGTAGGGGAAGTGGAAGGAGATCAGGACGTTGCTCGAGACTGCTATGTGACTGAACTTCGCAACAACCACAGGAAGGATAAAGGGAAGGGTGTAGAGATTGCCCTCTGCACAAAAAGTCTAGAAGCGTAGCAATTAAAGAAAGCCCCTCCTCTTCGATATACCAGCGACCCTTTCAATGAATTAGATCCTAGGGACAAAGAGGAGGAGGCCACCGCCGAGCCTGCAGAGGCTATGGAATTTATATCTGTAGACAAACACGACTCAAGTAGACTGTTGAAAATTGGGTCCCAACTAAAAAACGAGTTGAAGGAACAACTCATCGATTTTCTCCGCCACAACTTGGATGTATTTGCTTGGTCACACGCTGACATGACCGGAATCTCCCCCGACATAGCATGCCACGTATTAAACATTGATCCTACCAAGGCGCCTGTAAAGCAAAGAAAGAGAAGTATGGGGGCAGAGCGATTAGCAGCCCTCGATGAAGAAGTAAAGAATCTACTCGCCAATGACTTCATACGAGAAGCTATCTACCCGGAATGGATCGCAAACCCGGTGCTGGTAAAAAAGGCTAATGGGAGGTGGCGAACCTGCATTAACTTTTCCAACCTAAACGACGCCTGCCCAAAGGATTGCTTCCCACTTCCCAGAATCGACCAACTTGTAGACAGCACAGCCGGGCACGAACTCCTATCCTTTATGGATGCATACTCAGGATATAACCAAATTCCTATGCATGCTCCCGACCAAGACCACACTAGTTTCATCACCGACCGGGGCTTGTACTGCTATAAGGTAATGCCTTTCGGACTTAAAAATGCAGGAGCCACCTACCAGCGCCTCGTCAACAAGATGTTTGCGGGGCTAATAGGACGAACTATGGAAGTATATGTGGATGACATGCTAGTGAAATCACGAAAAGCCAAAGATCACGTAAGCCACCTAGGCGAGATGTTCCAGGTACTTCGACAGTATGGAATGAAGTTGAATCCACTAAAGTGCTCCTTCGGAGTGTCATCAGGAAAGTTCTTAGGATTCATCGTTCATGCCCGGGGGATAGAAGCAAACCCTGAACAAGTCCGAGCGCTAAGGGATATCAAGATACCGTCCACCCGAAAGGAAATGCAAAGCCTAAATGGAAAAGTGGCCGCCCTGAGCCGATTCACCTCCAAGGCAACGGACAAGTGCGTCCCCTTTTTCGAAGCTCTAAAGAAAGACAAAGGAAAGTTCGAATGGACTGACGAATGCTTAACCGCTTTCCTTAACCTAATCGAACACCTCCAGAAACCACCGGTACTCTCGACTCCAAGTGAAGGCGAAGAATTATACCTATACCTTGCTGTGTCATCTCACGCCCTAAGCGCTGCCTTGGTAAGGGAAGACAACCGCACGCAGCGGCCAGTTTACTTCGTCAGCAAAAGGTTTACTGGGGCAGAAGTCAGATATCCTAAACTTGAAAAGCTAGCATACTGTTTACTTATCACATCACGGAAACTGCGTCACTACTTCCAGTCCCATTCCATCAAAGTTCTGACCGATCACCACTGAGGCAGGTACTCCATCACCCCGACACTTCTGGGCGACTACTTAAATGGTGCATTGAACTGAGTCAGTATGATGTCACCTATCACCCTCGCACCGCCATCAAGGGACAGGCCATGGCTGACTTCATTGCAGAATTCACTACCAACGGAGATAAGGAGCAATTGGAAATAACAGGAGACATCAAATGGAATCTCTTTGTGGATGGCGCGTCGAACGAACAAGGCTCGGGGGCAGGTGTTGTAATAATCACCCCCAGGGGAAATAAACTGCACTATGCTATAAGGTTGGAGTTCGCTGCCACCAACAACGATGCAGAATATGAAGCAGTGATAGCCGGACTAGAAATTGCCACCGAGATCGGAGCCAATTCTCTGTGTCTTCACAGCGATTCTCAGCTTATTGTTAATCAAATACTAGGAGAATTCCAAGCTCGAGAAGAACGACTCATAGCATATCTAAGGAAGACCAAGTTACTTCTCAACCGATTGGACCACTACTTAGTCAAACACATCCCTCGGGAGGAGAACCGAGAGGCCGACGAATTAGCAAAGCAAGCAAGTGTGAGAGACATCACCATCTTCGGGGCAGTGACCATCTCAAAGCAAATGGCCCCAAGTTTTGGACAAGTGAATCTGATAACTGCAACCGAAGAAGCAACTTGGATGACTCCCATCCGAGACTACCTACAAAGTGGCACACTACCCGACGGGCGTAATGAAGTCAAGAAAATCTTGAGGAAAGCGTCCCGCTATACAATACAAGAAGACATCCTCTATCGGCGCGGGTTCTCTAACCCATTATTAAGGTGTGTCGCCGGAAGGGAAGCCAAGGAAATCTTATCCAACATCCATCAGGGGAGCTGTGGAGATCACACCGGAGGGCAAACATTAGCAAAAAAGATACTCCGATACAGATATTTCTGGCCCACCTTAAGCAAGGACGCCTTAGATTTCGTCAAGAAGTGTGACAGATGCCAAAAATTTGCTAAGATTCCACGGCTACCAACAACTGAGATTACTCAAATGACCAGCCCTTGGCCCTTCGCAATATGGGGAATTGACTTAATCGGCGAGCTACCGATGGGCCGAGGCGGGGCCAAATATGCTATAGTGGCAGTTGATTATTTCACCAAATGGGTGGAAGCAGAACCTCTGAATAAAGTATCTTCAGCAAAAGTTATTAACTTCTTGATCAAAAATATTCTGTGCAGGTATGGAGTCCCACTCAAAATCATATCAGACAATGGACTTCAGTTTGACAGCGAGGAATTCGCCAACTGGTGCCGAGAGCATGGAATTCATAAAAGCTTCTCATCCATAGCGTATCCCCAGGAAAACGGAAAAGTCGAAGCAGTCAACAAAATTCTGAAAACTCTGATAAAAAAGAAGCTCGAAAAGTCAAAGGGCGCTTGAGTGGACGAACTCCCTACGGCACTGTGGGCTTACCGCACATCTTTCAGAACATCAACGGGGCACACTCCTTTCTCTTTGGCTTACGGATCGGAGGCTATGCTCCCAGTTGAAACCGTTGTGCCTTCCCACCGTAGGATCCACTATAACCCGAAAGAGAATGAAGAGCTCCTCCACATGTCTTTGGATCTAGTTGAGGAGAGAAGAAATGATGCAGTCCTTAAAACAGCAGCCCACAAGCAGAAAGTGGCAGCGCAATACAACTCCAAAGTCAAGCATCGTACCTTACAAGAAGGGGATCTTGTCCTCAAGCGAATCTTCCCTCGCCCCGGAGCACTAGACCCCATCTGGGATGGACCATATGTAATTCATAAGGATCTCCACAACGGAGCCTATATTTTGTCAACTGTGGACGGAGAGGTGTTCCAGAGGGCATGGAACATCCGACACCTCCGTCGATTCTTTTCTTAACTTGTATTGCCCATATGAAGTGAATTAACAAAGAGAATCAGTGGACGTAGGCACTTTCGTGCCGAACCACTTTAAAAAACCTTGTCTCTTTTTTAACTTGTTCCTTTGTATCTTGGCTGCTTGTTAACTTTATCCTTTTCTGTTGAACAAAATCCTGAGCATATAGCATTTCTATTCAAAGCACTCCACAACGCAACTTCACCTGGACAAGACCCAACAGGTACTATGCGAATCTATGCCCTCGCCAATGAGACACTTTTGCTCCAGCATCCCTCTGCTGCGGGTTAGCTCATTGCTTGCGACGGCCCTTAAAGCCAACTGTAATGAGCCGATTATAAGCCACCGAGAAGGCCGACTATAGCCGAGGCAGCTCATTGCGGCGTTAGGCTCGCCGGCAACTGTGAACCGACTATAAGCCCCAACATAAGGTGTGGCCAGCCAGGGGCAGTTCACAGTTGACGATCGGCACCCACGCTAGCCAGCCACAGTAAATCGAATAATACCCATGAGTACGGGCCATAATGGCCCGGGTAGTTACTGTGCGCGATCTCGGCTCCGATGTGTCTTAAGTGCGGCTGTGATAAAAAAAGAATTAACTCCCCGCGGAGGCGTAAGATGGGTGACAAATGTCTCCAAGTCCCACAGCTAGGGAAAGTGACTACAAAACCTGTTTGCCACGAACTTAAGCACATCGAAGGCCTTCCATGATTGGAAGTTTTACTATTTCACGTATTTCAATTTTACTTAAAAATCTATCCTCCTATCCTCTATAACAATCCATAAAGTACAGGATACAGAGTACGAGATACTCGCCAATGGATGCAGAGATTTACAATCGAACGGCAGGGCATTCGACTGCATTCCATGTTCAGTCATACAAGATATACAAGACTTCCATCTACGACTGAAACATGAAAGGTGGTATTTTCTTCTTTTGTGTACAAATACATGACTATAATTTGTTCACACCATACACGAACATTGCAAGTCATGAAATTATGTCTTAAACCAGAACCCGACATCAAACACAATTTAATTACAAAAATATACATAGCTATATTTCTCGTACGACATGCCAAAATAACAGCAAACATTCAAAAGACGACAAAATCAACTTAAGTTAAAGAATTACACGTCAAAAATAAGACTATTTATTACAAGTGGCAAAATATTACAACCTAAAGGCTACGTTACTATTTTTCGACTAACATATACAACACTGTCAAATCCACAAAAGGAGTTTTTCCAGGTATAATCAAGGGGCCGGCTGCAGTGGAGCTTTATCCTTGCCCTGTTGACCCCCTGTCTAGTCAGAAAAAGGACTCATTAGCAATAAGCAACCAAGTTGATGGAGAAACTAAAAAGGGAGACTTACCAGCGCCCGCTTCCTGACTATCCTGATCGTCATCCTCTACCTGCACGCCTACCTCCTCAGCGGCAAGTAACCGCATACCCTCCTTCACCGCCACCTTCTCCTCCTTGGCAAACTGGGCAGTGACCGCATCCATGTTGAAGGCCACGCCACCATCTTTATCCGCATCGGCCTTAGCCTCCTCCAGAGCCCGAAGATAGATCTTAGCCATGACCCTGGGATAATCATCCATCCAGGATAGGTTGCCCTACTTCCAGGTTCGGAAGTACATGTCCCGAAGCATTTCGTCCATTATCCCCTCATTCTCCTCAAACTCCCTCATCCGGGCCTCGGAAGCCGACAACCTCCCAACGGCAGCATCTCTCTCCGATCGGTATCTCGAGCAGTCGGCCAGAAGGGATCCCCGCATTGCCTCCATCTCCTCCATCAACTTGGCTTGAGCAAGCTCTGCAGCCTCAAGTTTCCCGAACAATTCCTCCACCTGCTCAAGATCCGCTTTCCGAACCTCGTCCACCGTGGCAATAGCCATGTCAATCCGTTCTTTGCAATTAGCTTCAATTTTCCGCAATTCGGCCCGACTGGCCTCTTCCATGGTTTTCCTTAGTCGTCCAGTAGCAGCCTCATGTTGAGAAATCTGAATAGCCTGATCCGCAAGCTGTTTGGCCTGATCCGAAACCACCAATCGAAGTCGGATGTTGGCGCTCCCAATCTCCTCTCCGACCTTAACCAGCCGGGCATGATGCCCCATCAGCTTCTTAGTCTCCTCCGCCACCCGATCAATATTAGCCTTGGCCTCGTCTCCCATAGTGATTATACGAGTAGTGAGTAAATCGAGATCTAAGGACTTAGCTTCATCAAGTACTCGTACCATGGGGTTGCGGGGGAGAAGGTGTTCACCGGTGACTTCGTCATAGGTAATATCATGAGAGCTTGGATCCAGGTCAGGATGACCCGCAAATGGATTACGAGCCAAGTCAGGACGGTCGATGTGAATAACGGTAGGGTTTCCGGACGGGTGCGGAGAAGGTGCAAACTCGATGTCCTCCTCCGTGATATCATGAAGAGGCTGAGCCGGGAACTGAGGACCGGGCGAAGGTTCGGATAAAGGACGACTCCTCTTTCTCTGCTGAATACCCTCTTCGTTAACCCCGAGAAGAGGACGGTAGCCAACTACATCCCCAGAGCGGTGGGTCGAAGGCTTCGGCTTGACAGAAGTTTTGGAAAGCTTGTATTGCTCAAGCCTGTGCCGAAGATCCGAGGCCTTGGATGTTTTACCTGCTCCTGATATGAAGAAAAAGTGTCACAAGCTTACATCACTATATGATTCGAGAAACGCGGTAAAGTACAAGTTAAAAGAAGAAAGAAAGCACGTCTGTTATACAAACCCTGGGGATAAGTAGGATACTGCAATAAGTCCTGGATTTCATTCCAGGATGGGAGCGGATCATAAAATATTCCTAAGTCTCTATCATTAATGAAGCATGCAGGAGTCAAGAGTTCACCTTGAGTCGTCGGAGCCACCTTGGCTGGAATGGTCTGAAAAGACTCGCTTGCACCGGTCCCGGCCTTGTCCGCTGTCCCGGTTTTCTCTACCAAAGCCGGATCTTCGTCCAGCCCCTCGAAAGCCTGGTGGAAAGCATCATCCGTCCACTCCTGAATCTCACCCGCCTGCCCAGGGAGCAAGGCCCCGATGCCATCGCCACCTTTATCACCTTCCCGACCATCTCCACCCTCACCTCTTTCCTCCTCTATGTCTTCCTCCTCCTGGGTAAGTGGACAATTGCTGGGGGAGGGACCGTCCGACTTCTTGAGTTTCTTACCTCCGACGGCTGGAGGTTTTGTGAAAGGTTTCCTTTTGCTACTCTCTACCGTAACACCTCCCTTAGTCTGAACAGCCGCCTTCTCCTCCGCCGTTTTCCTCAGCTTGACTACTGACTGCTGTGGAAGGATTAAGTTATACTCCAGAAGGATCGCATTTCTGATCAGGAAGGCAGATGATCTATATTTCCCGAGAATAGCTTCTATCTCAGCCGCCGTCTGAACCAGGCGGTCAGTCTCCACAACCGCAAAGCCACCTGTCGCTAGCAAAAATGAGGAAGTATGAGAAGAAGCATCGCAATCGAAATGGAAATTATAAGTAAAAGCATCAACTTACATCCAGAAGTAAAGCGCCGAATTGATACAGAGTCGTCCCTAACAAAGAACCATTCCTTCTTGAACATGCTGAATTTGGAATACAGATCCAAGACCGGCTTGAAGGTCACAGCTGACTCCAAGTTAATGTATGGGGACCCCTTCTTATAGCCCCTCAGGTTATATAGATACCGGATCTCTTGGTTGGAAGGAGCACGACCATACTTCCTCCGGAAAATGACGAAGAGGCTCACCAGTATAGCATAGGAGTTGGGTTGAAGCTGGAACGGGGCCACCTTAAGATAAGTAAGGAAGCTGGCTATCCAAGCGTTCAGAGGAGGGATGGCACCACACATGCAGTGGTATCTGCTGTAGGCGAAGTACCCTTCAGGAGGATCATACGGCATAACGTCTCTCCCAGGCAATAGCAAGCGCGCCCTATCGATTCCAAAGGATCGGGAAATGACATCGAGCTGCTCCTCCTTGAGGGAACTAGGAAAGCAATCGGGCGGGGAGTTCAGAAGCTCCTGAGGGCCGTACCCGTCCACTAGTGATCTCGGGGCAGATCCGTGACGTTCTTGATTCGGCTGAGCTGGGGGCACGGCAGAGGAACCTCCTTCACCCCCGGATTTCTTTTTGTCTGATCGAGTTTCCACTTTACGAGACATTATCTACAACACCGGAAAAACATGTTGTTAGAACAAAGGATGTAAAAAAGTAAGTATATAATATGGAATTTCACTCATAAAATCAGAATGTTCAAACTCCCGTTGTCATTCGGTAAAGTAAATGCAAAATTCTCAAGGCCGTTCGGTAGTTCTCATGTCCATTCGGCATTTCCAACGTCATCCGGATATGACCCCATCCGGCATCTCCATGCTATAACCCACTCGGCATTCCCAACTCCATCCGTTTATACAGATATACAACTACCTTCGATAAACCATTTGTCCAACATAGAAAGGATCTCACCTGATTCAGTGAAAATAGGGAAATTGATTCGGGCACCACGTTGATTCGGCTATCACTTTGGTTCGGTTACCAAATTGATTCGGGCACCACGTTGATTCGGCTATCACTTTGATTCGGCTACCAAATTGATTCGGGCTACCACGTTCGATTCGGCTACGAAGTTTGATCCGGCAAGAGCAAATGTTTAGTTCGGTAGGTAGGAAATAGCAAAGGCGTACGGTCCCTACTTATAGACAAAAGGACACGACCGGACCATCTGGTTCGGCATCCAAGGGCCAATTGAAAATGTCAAACAAAGCACGCCATATTCAAGAATATGCCCCACTTTGGGGGGCAAATGTTGGGCGTGTTCTCACCCAGAAGACCTCGAGACTAAGAAGCTTGATTCATTCGGCATTCTCGTTTTCCAGGGCCCATTCGGCATACCCCATCCGGCAGACCTCATTCGAACTCATTCGGCAGACCAACCTCTCCTAACTCCATAACCGGACCAACCTTCCTAACTCCCACCGAACCACCTCCTGCCGAACCAACCGGACCAACCCTCCTGCCAAACCAACCGGACCAGCCCATTCCGAACCATCTCCACACCGGATCAACCTCACCATCCCAACACCGGTCCAAGCAACTGCCGGTCCATTCTACACTCCAACCACCTCCGAACCAAGCAATGACGAACCAAGACGTACCAGGCCAGATCACATCAGCCTAGGCCCATCAGCAACTATACACATCCTAGACCCCTACCCCCAACCTCACTCTATAAATAGAGGGGCAGGGGTACAACAATGGAGGACAAGTTTGAGAGCTCAAGCACGGAAGGAACTTTCAAACAACTTTCTTTTACTTGTATCAAAGCTTTGTACTTGTAATCAGAATAAGAGAAGAGAAATAACATATAAAGTGGACGTAGGCACATTCTGGCTGAACCACTATAAATCTGCGTGTCTTTTTACAGTTTAGCCCCTGTTTTTTATATATTTGCATAAATCACTCAAATCACTAAGAATAACATAAGAGCTACTAAATCATACGACTTCGAGGTGTTTGTCCATTTTTTGTGCAAATACATAGTTTGCTAGTTGGGTTTAGGATGACCCAAGAATGTGGAGCCCTATGTTATTACCGATTATAGCGTACAAATAAGTCGAGTTTTGAGAGAAGATTGGTATCCATATGTTATAGGAAGTGGGGAAGTTACCTAGGGATAGTAGAGAGAGTGTTTTTATTTTGGAAGGAATAAGAGGTTTTAGTAAGAAGAAAATCCACTTTATGTCTAGCCCAAAAAAATGAAACCTTTGGAATTGAAAAGTTGAAAATAATATAGTTGTTAATATATTTGAGGAAATATTGGGTTTTTGAAAAAAAAAAAGTGGTATGAAATTTAAATTGGTTTTTATATGATGAAAATTTTGTTAAAAGCGAAATTCTTTTAGAAGAATTATAGAGCGTGTTAGGTGCGTTTCCACCACCACCGAACCAAAGGGAAGAAGGCACCACCGAATCACTCACCACCGAACCAATCTACTCTTGGACCAGAGCCACTGCCGAACCAACCATCATCGATCCAGAGCCACTACCGAACCAACCCTGAACAAACCAGAGCCACTGCCGAACCAACCATCATCGAACCAGAGCCACTGCCGAACCAACCCTCACCGATCCAGAGCCACTGCCGAACCAACCATCATCAAACCAGAGCCACTGCCGAACCAACCCTCACCGAACCAGAGCCACGGCCGAACCAACATATTCCCGGACCAGAGCCACTGCTGAACCAACCATCACCGAACCAAAGCCACTCCAACCACCTCTGAACCAAGGCGTTGCCGAACCAACCTGGCCAGGCCAGATTGCACCAGCCCAGGCCCACCAGCAGCTATATACATCCAAGACCCCTACCCCTACCCTCACCCTATATATAGAGGGGTAGGGGTACAACAGTGTGGGACAAGTTTGAGAGCTCAAGCATGGATAGAACTTTCAAACAACTTTCATATACTTGTATCAAAGCTTTGTACTTGTAATCTGAACAAGAAAAGGAGAAATAATATATAAAATGGACGTAGGCACATTCTGGCTGAACCACTATAAATCTGTGTGTCTTTTACAGTTTAGTCCCTGCTTTTTACATATTTGCATAAATCACCCAAATCACTAAAAACAACATAAAATCGACTAAATCATACGACTTGGAGGTGTTTTCCCATTTTTTGTGCAAACATTTTTGGTGCTTTCACTGAGAGCGCTGAACCCCGGACTTCAGCTTCTCCCACTTAACTTTCTTCCTATCAGCGTCGCACATTACTTGGAAGACATGCCTCCCAAGCAGAAGAAAGATGTTAGCAAAGGAAAAAACATCGCAACCAGTAGTCTTCCGGATCCAGTGGTCACAGATCAAGTAAATCGTCCGCTTCTAGCAGCAGTACCAAATGAAGGTCAGGCAAATCCGACAACCCCTGCCACAGAACAGCCGGCAGCAATTACTAGGGCAGATCTAGACAGGGTTGTGGCTGAAATGACTAACCGCTTCACATCCCAGCAGGAAGACTTGGTGGACCAACTCATGTCACGCTTAAGGGATGCTGAAGAGTCCAACCGCAACACTGAATCATGAGGTGAGTCCCAGTCTGGAGGATCTCAGAGACAACAAAGATCTTCCTTCTTCGAAGGAGCTAACGACAGAAGCGGCCATGGTAGGAGTCGAGACCGAGCTCAGCCCGAAGTTAGACCTGAGGAAACGCTTGGAACCGAACCCAACGTAGGAGGTACCGGGCGGAGGTCAACTGTAGCCGAGCCTGTCGTACTGCCTAACCACGGAAACACTAGTGAACGGGGTCGAGCTAGAGACCAGCCCGAAGTTGGACCCGAGGAAGTGCTTCGATCAGAACCCAGCAGGGGAAGATCAAGGCAAGAGCCAACTGTAGCTGACCCTAACATGCTCCCAGAAGACCAAAGACAACCACTGGAAAATATCAGGAATGATAGACGATACCATCCCTACAGGTCATCTAAACTCATTTCTATCTGCTCCAAATTCTGATGAAAGGATGGCACGCTTGTTCAGAGAGTGCGTCCAACGGGATCAAAGAGATCGAGGGATAGGCGCTAGGTTAACCAGCCCCTTCGCCCGCAATATCGAAATTGCCATCACCCCCCGAGAATGGAAAATGCCAACAATGGAACCTTATAAAGGAACCTCCGACCCCGTTGTACACTTACAGAGATACACACAGCATATGCTCATGAGTGGAGCAACAGAGGGAGTACTGTGCAAATGCTTTCCACTATTCTTAGCAGATCTAGCTACCTCCTGGTTCTGCCATCTACCCCAAGGATCCATCAGCTCGTGGGAGATGCTAAAAGAAAATTTTATCAGCCAGTTCCGCATTCATGTGGAACAACCCAAGGACGCTTATTCCTTATCTAGTATCAAACAGAAACCTGGAGAGAAGCTGCAACAATACCTAACCCGATTCAATGCCGCAGCGGCCGCAGTACAAGATGCTGATGAGAAGCTTATCTTAATGGTCCTCTGTAGTGGTGTGCATCCTGATACTAAATTTGCTAGAAGATTGACAAAAGAAAAACCAGCTATTTTACCCGATTTCTTCCATGAAGCCGGGAAATATATGAGGCTTGAAGATGCTGCCACTGAGGGGCAGTCAGGGCAACAAAATAAGGCAGCTCACGGCAACACGCCCGCTGTAGCAAAGGACGTTCGAAGAAATAATTCTAGAGACAATGCTGGGGGCAAGAAGGGAGAAAAGAGCCTATATCGGCCAGGACCGAGATTCGACACTTACACTCCTTTGAATGAAACCATCGAAAACATCTTCCTCGCCCCCCAAGACGAAGTTAGATACAAACGCCCACCATACAAGAAGGAATCAGATAACGCACTTAAATCTGGAAAGTTCTCCCGCTTCCACGAATCTCATGGGCATGATACCAATGAATGCCATCATCTCCGGGACTTGATTGAAGAACACATCAGAAGGAAGAGACTGGAACACTATGTAAAAGGTCAGAACAGGACTCCAGCTCTTGCCAATGAGAACCCAAGGCTACCCTCTCCAGAGATAGGCAGAGGAAACCGCAACACTAGCGGCTCCTGTCAAGAGAAGATAGTGGTCCATACCATCTCAGGAGGACCACACATCGCCGACAGAAGATGGGCAGAGATGGAAAGATATGGAAAGTCACTTAGAAACAATGAAGACTGCGTTAACTCTGTTATAGAAGAACGCCACCCGAAGCAGAACGAGAGTGATGACATCACATTCAGTAGGCGTGACCTAGAGGGGAGGCAGTACCCCCACATGGATCCCATGGTTATCTCTGCCCGGCTCGGTCCAGCCGAAGTTTTCCGAATTCTAGTAAACACTGGAAGCTCAGTAAATATCCTATTCAAGCATGCATTCGACAAAATGAAACTGTCAATAAAGGATGTTTCTCCCTGCAATAAACCACTACACGGTTTCACTAGAGATGCGAAGATGCCCCTCGGTCAACTGGACCTCTTTGTTGAAATTGGAAGTCATCCCCGCTCCGTTGTGCGGAAACAGACATTTGTGCTGATAGAAAACCACTCGGCCTACAACGCCTTCTTAGGAAGGCCATCCTTGTCTGACTTCCAAATTGTCTTGGCCCCATGGTGCCTAAAGATGAAATTTCCAACGGACAATGGAGTAGGGAAAGTAGAGGGAGACCAGGACATTGCTCGAGACTGCTATGTAACTGAACTTCGCAACAACCACAGGAAGGATAAAGGGAAGAGTATAGAGATTGCCCTCTGCACAAAAAGTTTGGAAGCATAACAACTAAAGAAAGCCCCTCCTCCTCGATATACCAGCGACCCTTTCAATGAATTAGACCCCAGGGACAAAGAGGAGGAGGGCACCGCCGAGCCTGCAGAGGCTATGGAATTTGTATCTATAGACCAACATGACTCGAGTAGACTATTGAAAGTCGGGTCCCAACTAAAAGCAGAATTGAAGGAACAACTCATTGATTTTCTCCGCCACAACTTGGATGTATTTGCATGGTCACACGCTGACATGACCGGAATCTCCCCTGACATAGCATGCTACGTACTAAACATTGATCCTACCAGGGCGCCAGTAAAACAGAAAAAGAGGAGTATGGGGGCAGAACGATCAACAACCCTCGATGAAGAAGTAAATAACCTACTTGCCAATGACTTCATACGAGAAGCCATCTACCCAGAGTGGATTGCCAACCCGGTGCTGGTAAAGAAGGCTAATGGGAAGTGGCGATCATGCATTGACTTCTCCAACTTAAATGACGCCTGCCCGAAGGATTGCTTCCCACTTCCCCGAATCGATCAGCTTGTGGACAGCACAGCCGGGCACGAACTCTTATCTTTTATGGACGCATACTCAGGATATAACCAAATTCCTATGCATGCTCTAGATCTAGACTACACTAGTTTCATCACTGATTGGGGATTGTACTGCTACAAGGTAATGCCTTTCGGACTTAAAAACGCAGGGGCCACCTATCAGCGCCTCGTCAATAAGATGTTTGCGGGGCTAATAGGACAAACTATGGAAGTTTATGTGGATGACATGCTGGTAAAGTCAAGGGGAGCCGACGATCACGTAAGCCACCTGGATGAAATGTTTCAAGTACTTCACCAATATGGAATGAAGCTGAATCCCCTAAAGTGCTCCTTCGGAGTATCATCAGGAAAGTTTCTAGGATTCATCGTCCATGCCAAAGGGTTTGAAGCAAACCCTGAACAAGTCTGAGCTCTGAAAAATATTAGGATACCTTCTACCCGAAAGGAAATGCAGAGCCTAAATGGGAAGGTGGCCGCCCTGAGCAGATTCATCTCCAAAGCGATCGACAAATGCATCCCCTTCTTCGAAGCTCTAAAGAAAGAGAAATGAAAATTCGAATGGACTGACGAATGCTTAATAGCTTTCCTTAACTTAATCGAACACCTCCAGAGACCACCAGTACTGTCAACTCCGAACAAAGGCGAAGAGCTATACTTATACCTTGCTGTGTCATCTCATGCTCTAAGTGCCATATTGGTTAGAGAAGACGAACGCACGCAGCGGCCAGTATACTACGTAATCAAGAGGTTTACAGGGGCGGAAGCCAGATATCCTAAACTTGAGAAACTAGCGTACTGTTTGCTAATCACATCACGGAAACTGCGTCACTACTTCCAGTCCCATTCCATCAGAGTTCTGATCGATCAACTACTGAGGCAGGTACTCCATCGTCCCGACACTTCTGGGCGACTACTTAAATGGTGCATTGAACTAAGTCAATATGATATCACCTACCATCCTCGCACCGCCATCAAGGGACAAGCCATGGCTGATTTCATTGCCGAATTCACTACCAACGAAGGTAAGGAGAAATCGGAAATAGCAGAAGACATCAAGTGGAATCTCTTTGTGGATGGTGCGTCAAACGAACAAGGCTCGGAGGCAGGTGTGGTAATAATCACTCCCAGGGGAAATAAGCTACACTATGCTATAAGGTTGGAATTCGCTGCCACCAACAACGATGCAGAGTATGAAGCAGTGATAGCTGGATTAGAACTTGCCTTAGAAGAGCCAATTCTTTGTGTCTTCATAGAGATTCTCAACTTATTGTAAATCAAATACTAGGAGAATTCCAGGCTCGAGAAGAACGACTCATGGCATATTTAAAGAAGACCAAGTTGCTTCTCAATCGATTGGATCGCTATTTAATCAAACACATCCCTCGGGAAGAGAACCAAGAGGCCGACAAACTGGCAAAGCAAGCTAGCATGAGAGACGGCGCTATTTCCGGAGCAGTAGCCATATCAAAGCAACTGACCCCAAGTTTTGAGCAAGTGAATCTGATAGCTGCAACCCGAAGAAGCAACTTGGATGACTCCCATCCGAGACTACTTACAAAGCGGCACACTACCCAACGGGTGTAACAAAGTCAAGAAAATCTTGAGGAAAGCTTCCCGCTACACAATACAAGGAGGCATCCTCTACCGGCGCGGCTTCTCTAACCCCTTATTAAGGTGTGTCGCTGGAAGGGAAGCCAAGGAAATCTTATCCAACATCCATCAAGGAAGGTGCGGAGATCACACTGGAGGGCAGACTTTCGCAAAAAAGATACTCCGATATGGATATTTCTGGCCCACCTTAAGCAAGGACGCCTTAGATTTCGTCAGAAAATGTGACAGATGTCAGAAGTTTGCTAAGATTCCGCGGCTACCAACAACTGAGATTACTCAAATGACCAGCCCCTGGCCCTTTGCAGTATGGGGAATTGACTTGATTGGCGAACTGCCAATGGGCCGAGGCGGGGCCAAATATGCTGTAGTGGCAGTCGACTATTTCACCAAATGGGTGGAAGCAGAACCCCTAAATAAAGTATCTTCAGCAAAAGTTATTAACTTCTTGATCAAAAATGTTCTATGCAGGTACGGAGTCCCATTAAAAATCATATCGGACAATGGACTTCAGTTTGACAGCGCGGAGTTCGCCAACTGGTGCCAAGAGCACGGAATTCACAAAAGCTTCTCATCCGTAGCTTATCCCCAGGCAAACGGACAAGTCGAAGCCGTCAACAAAATTCTTAAAACTCTAATAAAAAAGAAACTCGAAAAGTCAAAAGGCGCTTGGGTGGATGAACTTCCTATAGCACTGTGGGCCTATCGCACTTCTTTCAGAACATCAACGGGGCATACTCCTTTCTCTTTGGCATACGGATCGGAGGCTATGCTCCCAGTTGAAACTATAGTGCCTTCCCACCGTAGGATCCACTATAACCTAGAAGAAAACGAAGAACTCCTCCACATGTCTTTGGATCTAATTGAAGAGAGAAGAAACGATGCAACACTCAAAACATCATCTCATAAGCAAAAAGTGGCAGCGCAATACAACTCCAAAGTCAAGCATCGTAGCTTACAAGAGGGAGATCTTGTCCTCAAGCGAATCTTTCCGCGCCCCGGAGCACTAGATCCAATCTGGGACGGACCATATGTAATTCATAAAGATCTCCACAATGGAGCTTATATTTTGTCAACAGTAGACGGGGAGGTGTTCCAAAGGGCATGGAACATCCAACACCTTCGTCGATACTTTTCTTAACTTGTACCGCTCATATGAAGTGAATTAACAAAGAGAATCAGTGGACGTAGGCATTTTCGTGCCGAACCACTTTAAAAACCTTGCCTCTTTTTTAACTTGTTCCTTTATATCTTGGCTGCTTGTTAACTTTATCCTTTTCTGTTGAACAAAATCCTATGCAAATAGCATTTTCATTCAAGGTGCTCCACATCGCGACTTCTCCTGGACGAGACCTAACAGGTACTATACGAATCTATGCCCTCGCCAATGAGACACTTTTGCTCCGGCATCCCTTTCCTGCGGGTTAACTCATTGCTCGCGACGGCCCTCAAAGCCAACTGTAATGAGCCGATTATAAGCC
The DNA here is from genome assembly GCA_030737815.1 of Allium fistulosum. NCBI lineage: Eukaryota > Viridiplantae > Streptophyta > Magnoliopsida > Asparagales > Amaryllidaceae > Allium > Allium fistulosum. The sequence goes on from CM060901.1 coordinate 157,670,767, forward strand.
ACCGAGAAGGCCGACTATAGCCAAGGCAGCTCATTACGGCGTTCGGCTCGCCGGCAACTGTGAACCTACTTTAAGCCCCAACATAAGGTGTGGCCAGCCAGGGGTAGTTCACGGTTGACGATCGGCACCCACGCTAGCCGGCCACAGTAAATCGAATAATACCCACGATTACGGGCTATAATGGCCCGGGTAGTTACTATGCGCGATCTCGGCTCCGATGTGTCTTAAGCACGGCTATGGTAAAAAAGATTAACTCCCCGCGGAGGCGTAAGATGGGTGACAAATGTCTCCAAGACCCACAGCTAGGGAAAGTGACTACAAAGCCCGTTTGCCACGAACTTAAGCACATCGAAGGCCTTCCGTGATTGGAAGTTTCACTATTTCCCATATTTAAATTTTATTTAAAAAACTTTCCTCCTATCCTCTATAACGATCCCTAAAGTACATGACACATAATAGGAGACATTCGCTAATGGGAGTGGGAACTCACAACAAGACACTAGGCCGCATTCCATACTCAGTCACACAAGACATTCAAAGCTGCCATCTACAAGTAAAATATGAAGGGCGGTATTTTCTTCTTCCGTGTATAAATACGTGGCTATAATTTATTCACACACCACACTAACATTGCAAGACATGAAATTATGTTTTAAGCAAGAACTTGACATCAAACACAACTGAATTACAAGCATATGCATAGCTATATTTCTCATACAACATGTAAAAATAACAAAAGCATTCAACTACGACAGAATCAGCTAAAGTTAAAAAATTACACATCAAAAATAATGTTGTTTATTACAAGTAACATAATTACAACCTAAAAGTTACGTTACTGTTTTGAGACTAACATATACAAAAATGTCAAGTCCACAAAAAGATATCCAGGTCAAATCAAGGAGCCGGCTGCGTTGGAGCTTTACCCTTGTCATGTTGCCCACCTGTCCGGTCAAAGAAAGAATTCATTAGTGATAAGCAACCAAGTTAAGGGAAAGACTAGAAGGGAAGACTTACCAGCGCCCGCTTCCTGACCATCCTGATCATCATCCTCTACTTGCACACCTGCCTCCTCAGCGGCAAGTAGCCGCATACCCTCCTTCACCGCCACCTTCTCCTCCTTGGTAAACTGGGTAGTGACCACATCCATTCTGAAGACCGCGCCACCCTCTTTGTCCGCATCATCCCTAGCCTCCTCCAGAGCCCTGAGATATATCCTGGCCATAAATTGGGGGTAATCATCCATCCAGGATAAGTAACCCTGTTTCCAAGTGCGAAAATACATATTTTGGAGCATCTCATCCATCATCCCCTCGTTTTCCTCAAGCTCCCTCATTCGGGCCTCAGAAGCACACAGCTTTGCAATGGCAGCATCCCTCTCCGATCGATATCGTGAGCAGTCAGCCTGAAAGGATATCCTCATCGCCTCCATCTCCTCCATCAACCTGGACTGAGCAAGCTCCGCGGCCTCAAGTCTCCCCGATAATTCCTGTGCCCGCTCGAGGTCTGCTTGTTGAACCTCATCCACTGTCACAATGGCCATGTCAATCCGCTCCTTGCAGGCGGCCTCCATTTTTCGCAACTATGCCCTGCTGGCCTCTTCCATAGTCTTCTTCAGTTGCCTGGATGCGGCCTCGTGCTAAGAAATTTGAATGGCTTGATCGGCGAGTTGCTTAGCCTGGTCGGAAACCATTAACCGTAGTCGAATGTTGGCACTCCCAATTTCCTCCCCGGCCTTGACTAGTCGGGCATGATGCCCCATCAATTTCCTGGTCTCCTCGGCAACCCGGTCGATGTTCGCCTTAGCTTTATCCCCCAGAGTTACAACCCGGGTGGTAAGCAAATCAAGGTCCAGGGACTTAGCTTCGTCAAGCACCCGTACCATAGGATTGTGAGGGAGAAGGTGCTCACCAGTAGCCTCATCGAAGGAGATGTCATGAGAGGCCGGGTCCAGGTCTGGATGACCCGCAAACGGATTACGAGCCAAGATAGGGTGATCTATCGGGGTGACGGTTGGATTCTCAGACGGATGTGGGGAAGGCATAAACTCATTATCCTCCTCCGTAATATCGTGAATAGGCTGGAGTGGGGCCGGAGGGCTAGGAAGAGATTCAAACGAAGATCGAATCCTCTTCCTCTTTTGTATATCTTCTTCAATAACTCCAAGAAGAGGACGATAGCCGACTACGTCTCCAGGGCGGTTAGTAGGAGGCTTCGGTTTGGTAGAAGCTTTGAGGAGTCTATATTGTTAAAGCCTGTGCTGAAGATCTGAGGTCTTGGCCGTTTTGCCCGCTCCTGGAATGAAAACCAAGTGTCACCAGCATGCATTGAGCCATCATTCAAGAATTAAAAAGAATAAAGAGAAATTCACCTTGAATCGCAGAAGCTGCCTCAGTAGAAGCACTCCCGGAAGATAAATCGGCGCCGGTCCCGGCCTTATCAGCTTTCTTGGGCTTCTCCGCCAAGGTCGGTCCTTCCTCCAACTCTTCGAAGGCTTGGCGGAGAGCGTCATCTGTCCACTCTTGAATCACGCCTGCCTGCCCAGGAGGCAAAGCCCCGGTGCCATCACCACCCTGTCCTTCGCCACCATCGTCGTCGTGACGATCACCGTCACCTTCTCTACCGCTTCCGCTCTCCGCCTCACCTCCTTCATCCTCGCCTTTTTCCCCCTCCACTTTTTCCTCCTCCTGAACATCTGGATGTGTGCTGGGAGAGGGTCCATCGGACTTCTTAAGTTTCTTCCCCCCGGCGACTGGATGTATCGAGAAGGGTCTCCTTTTGCTGCTCTTCGCTGTGGCCCCTCCTGTAGCTTTGGCAGCCCTCTCCTCCGTCGTGTCTCTCTGCTTGACCACGGACTGATGTGGTAGAATCAGGTTGTGCCCCAGAAGTGTAGCGTTCCTGATCAAGTAAGAAGCCGACCTATCCCTTCCCGAAATGGCTTCTATTTCCGCAGCCATCTGAACTAAGCGATCGTTTTCCACGACCGCAAAGCCACCTGTCGCTAGCAAGAAATAAAAGCACATAAGAAGAAGCATTGCAGTCAGAATGGAAATCATAAATAAGCTTCAACTTACAGCCAGAGGTGAAGCAACGGATGGAAACAGAGTCATCCTTGGTGAAAAACCATTCTTTCTTGAACATGCTGAACTTCGAATATAAGTCCAGGACCGGCTTGAAAGATACGGCTGATTCCAAGCTAATGTATGGAGACCTCTTTTTATAGCCTCTCAAATTGTACAAATACCGGATCTCCCGGTTGGAGGGAGGACGCCCGTATCTCCTTTGGAAAATGACAAACAGGCTCACCAGGATGGCGTAGGAGTTAGGCTGAAGCTGAAATGGAGCCACCTTCAAGTAGGTGATGAAACTGATTATCCAAGCATTGATCGGGGGAATGGCCCCACACATACAATGGTACCTACTATAGGCGAAATATCCTTCGGGGGGATTATATGGCATCACTCCCTCCCCCGGTAATAGCATGCGCGCTCTGTCAATCCCAAAGGAGCGAGAAATGACGTCAAGCTGCTCGTCTTTGAGAGAGCTAGGGAAACAGTAAGGAGGTGAGTTCAGAAGCTCCTAAGGGCGGTACCATCTACTAGTGACCTCGGAGTGGGCCCATGACGTCCCGGTCCTGACTGAGCTGGGGGCACTGCGGAAGGATCTTCTTTGTCATGGGATTTCTTCTTTTCTGATCGAGTTTCAACCTTATGGGACATTATCTGCAACACGAGGAAACACATTGTTAGAATAAGGATGTAGAGACATAAACAAGCAAGTACATACAACATGGGATATCGTTCATAATTCAAAACTTAAAAGCCCGATCGGTAGTTCGAGACTAAAGTTCATCTGGCACTCAAGTTCATCCGGTAGTTCAAGGCCAGGAATTCATTCGGTACTCGTGCTCTCCGATCCTATTCGGTAGTTAAATCACAACGGTTCATTCAACAGAAGGAAAACCTCATCTGGTCCGGTGGTTGAGACTGGTTCGGTACTAAGTTGATTCGGCAATTTCAAACAGTCGAGTCTGGTTCGGTACTTGATTGGTTCGGCTATTTCAGACGATGGAAGATGAACAGAGACATGAAGCCTGTATTTATAGGCAAACAAGGATGACCGAACCAACTGGTTCGGCACGTAGGACCGAATGAAACAAAGCACGACATATGTTGGCATATGCCCCACTTTGGGGGGCAAATGTTAGGTGTGTTTCCACCACCACTGAACCAAATGGAAGAAGGCACCACCGAATCACTCACCACCGAACCAATCTACTCCCGGACCAGAGCCACTGCCGAACCAACCATCATCGATCCAGAGCCACTGCCGAACCAACCCTCACCGAACCAGAGCCACTGCCGAACCAACCATCATCGAACCAGAGCCACTGCCAAACCAACCCTCACCGATCCAGAACCACTGCCGAACCAACCATCATCGAACCAGAGCCACTGCCGAACCAACCCTTACCGAACTAGAGCCACGGCCGAACCAACATATTCCCGGACCAGAGCCACTGCCAAACCAACCATCACCGAACCAAAGCCACTCCAACCACCTCTGAACCAAGGCGTTGCCGAACCAACCTGGTCAGGCCAGATTGCACCAGCCCAGGCCCACCAGCAGCTATATACATCCAAGACCCCTACCCCCAGCCTCACTCTATAAATAGAGGGGTAGGGGTACAACAGTGGGGGACAAGTTTGAGAGCTCAAGCATGGATAGAACTTTCATATACTTGTATCAAAGCTTTGTACTTGTAATCTGAACAAGAAAAGGAGAAATAATATATAAAGTGGACGTAGGCACATTCTGGCTGAACTACTATAAATCTGTGTGTCTTTTACAGTTTAGTCCCTGCTTTTTACATATTTGCATAAATCACCCAGATCACTAAAAACAACATAAAATCGACTAAATCATACGACTTGGAGGTGTTTGCCCATTTTTTGTGCAAACAGAGCGTGTATTGCTCACTAGTTTCCTTGTAGATAAACAAAGATTTTAAAATATAAAAACCAAGAGTGTGTTAAGTATCGAAAACATAGGTTACAACATTTATTGTTGTAATAAATGTTTTTGGTAAAAATAAAGGAAGCATAGACTATGACATTATTGTTATAGTAGGTGACTCCCAATGGAAATGTTTTTAAATAACAAATGAGATTTATTAATATTTATTTTAATTGAATCCATATATTAGTATTTTTGGGTTGTAGTAATGGTGTTTTATGCAATATCTATTTTGAGCCAAATGAGTTTTGGAGATAATTTCTAAAGTGGTTTGTATGTACACTTATTATTTAAATAAGTATATGAAATATTTTCTAGTTATGAAAATATTAAAGTAGTTTTGAAAAATGAGTTCTTTTGAAAAATAATGTACGTTAAATTAATGAATTTGGTAAGAAATATCTTATGTAAGTGAATATAGAGTAAACATACTTTAATCTATTGGAATGAAATGAATAATGGTATAATTTTCTATGAATCACAAATAAAGATGTTTTGTGCAAGTTATAAGGAATAGGTGAAAGAGATGTACAAGGTATGGAAAGCACCATATTTTGTATAGCCTATTTCGATAAAATACAAAATAAATTCCTTATAATTTCACATAAACATGAAATCCTCCTTTAAAGGATTCATAGAAGGTTTTAGGGTTAATGATTTCTCATAAGAGAAAGTAATTCCAATACATTAAGGTATAAAACCGTTAAGTGTAGTAAGTTAGAAACTCTTACGAGGTTAAGTAATTGGAAGAGTAGAAAAGTTAAGGGATTTTTGGAAAATAATTGTTCTTATCTACTCCAGTTTTAGTAAATTTAAAAATCTATGAAAAGAAGATATTTTGAAAATATGTGAGGACATTTTTTTTGAAGTCATGAAAAATGAAATTTTTTTAAGAACAAGCAAAACATGTTTTAAAGAAAAATGGTTTGTGGGAAAGTAAATAAGTTTTTGGAAAGGTAAAATTTTAAGTAACCAAGTACCTTTGAATTTAACAGAAAATTCAAAATAACATTTTCAAAGGCAAGAATTTTGGGATTTGATGTTTCAAAAATTTAGAAGCTTTAATTTTTGAAGTAAAATGATAAATACCAAACCAAACCAGACTTTTAAATATGGAGTAGATAGGAATCATTTCCTAGGTTTAATGGGAAAAGTGTAAGGCTATAGCAGTAATTACTCCTAGTAGTAATAATAAAAGTTCCCTTAAGGTGTATATGACACTGGGGAAAACCTAGGAATGTTGCTTCATGTGTGTAGACTATAGAAGAATAGTGAAGTTATATTAGTAAGATAGTAAGACACACATGGTTGGGAAAAGTAGACCTTAGTTAGGGAAAAATGAAAGGTAAAGAGAAAATTTACCCAAGCTTTTTTGCCATTTTAGATAGAGACTGCATAGATTGAAACCCTTATCCATTGCAGTAAATGAGACTTGGTTATTCCTTTTTGAGCATGGAATAGAAGAGATGTATAGATCTTATTCGTCATGAGTAACACAACATAAGTTAGTAACAAGTAATAGGCTGCAGGAGGAGCATATGAGTTATTTAGATTCCTAGAGTAGGACCTTTCTATGTTAGAGTGGACATCGTCCTAGATATCCTTGCCCTAGATGATAATTGCATTTATTTGCTATATTAAAAGAAGAGTAAAAGAAAATAAACGACAACTAAAGGAAAAACGGTAAGATCTAAAGAAAGCAACAAAAACGTCAATAGAAATAAATTAGAACTGCAAAAGAAAATAAATCTTTCACATAAATTAAGCTTGGGAAAAAATTTGAAAAGAAAAATCTTTATTATGTAAACCGTGCTAGGGAAAGAAAATAGAGATTTTATAGGATAGCGGCACAAGTTCCAAGTACGGAGAGAGAGGTATGCAAAAGTAATGTGAAGTTTTTCCATTTTCTACCTTCTTTCTAACATAAGAAATCAACTTTGGAAAATTAGGTTCTTTTTGAAATTCGAATATTCAAAGTTTTGTGGTAGGATTTGGATGAAAAATTCGTTGAACTACACCCGTATTCAGTAAGAGTGTGGGAAAAATTGGATGAAAAACATTTTGAGCTTTCAAAAGATTGCATTCAAATAGAAATTGCAAGTATAATTAGGATGTGTGCATCATCTTTTAAAAATAAATTTTTAAAGAAGAAAAGCATTCATATAGGAGGTATCGCTTAGAAATTCATGTACATGCATATATTTTGTATTGAATAACACTTTTGCACAAAAACACGGATGGTCGCAAAATTGGATGTACACAAAATGGTTGTGATTGATGCGAGAAATTACATAATTTTACCCTTGTCAAATTTCGGGGACGAAATTTCCTAAAGGGTGGGAGAATGTAACACCCCGCACTTTTATAATTAAATAATCAAATAATGTTGAATAGTGAAAATAAACATTTTTGTAATTTTTGGAATATGGCCTCAAAACTTGTACCATTGTGTTCGTGGCGATTTTCTGATCAATTTTCATATATAACTTGTCAAAATCCAAGTCAATACGAAGAAGTTATGAGAGAAACAAAAAATGGGAAATAATCGAAAATAGAAAAAAAATTATAAACGTATATGGGTCAACCCATAGGTCGACCAAGAACCTCCGTAGGTCGACCGCCAGGTCGACCAGAAGGAAGCACAGGTCGACCTGCGTTGCTACCTGGAATTAATTTCATCCAGGTATGAGCCAAGCCAAGTAAAATCGATTTTTAAGCGATCTGAGCCATACGTTCATGTATCTAATGGCTCCAAATGACCATGTGACGTAGTGGCTTCAGATTCATTCCAAGAATCCAACGATCTGAGATCCCCAACTCCATTATAAATAGGACCCTAGGCCTAGCAATTTTCTCACAATAAGATTTTCTCCCAAATGGGTTCATTGCTTGAGGCTGGATCCTAAAAGGAAAATATTTCTACGGAGAAGATCTTCTCAATAAAAAATATTAGACACCTTAGAATGGGATCCTGGAAGACCATGGAGCCAAGCTGAGCACAAGCAAAGCTTAGGATGACAGGTGAGTGGATTTAATTATATATCTTTTACGTCTATGATGTATTATCGTTAGATTCACGTTAAGCAATTTTATTCAGTATTTATTTAAGTAATTAATTCTGTTAATTAGTTATGCTGAGACTGTAAATTGTATAAATGAGCTTATATTTAATTATTATTTATATGGAAAAAAAGGAAATAGTAATCCAATTAAATATAAATAATATTAGGCTTGATAGTTAGAGAAAGGCATAAGCCTAAAAGTAAGAAATTTACAGTTATTTTCATCTATTTTAAAAGTTGAAATTTAGCCTGTAAATGTTAGCTTCTTTTTATTCATTTTTACGCGAATAAAATAGTAAAGAGAAGAACTCGCAAATACAGAACAAAATAAAAGAACACTAGATTTACAGAAATTAGATGTAAAATAAGAAAAGCAGAAATAAAATGAGAAAAATATAATTTTGAACTAAATTATGCTAAAATGGGGAAAATAAATTAAAAGGGAAAATCTAATAATTTGATTTGGAAGTAAGTGATAAATTAATTGGTTGGTTTAGAAAAGAGAATACATTTCCATAGTTTAATATTTAAAAGATAATGATAAACGTAATTGCAAGAATAAAAGAAAGAAAGAGGGAATTAGTGTAAAATGGAGAAACTACTGTATTTTGCACTATCCAAAAAGTAAAAGAAATATTTTGCAGATACGGATTATTGTTTATAGCACTGTTTAGTATTAAAACATGGAAATGGAATTTTAGCACAGTTTTTGTAACCAACCAAATAGAATAGAACTACGTCCTAGAATATAAGAAATATAGTGAAGAATTATAGGAAGTAAAGAAGAAATCAAGTTAATTATTAGATAAGACTAGAAACAATTAAAAAGAATATACCTATATCTGCAATTACTGCGCAGATAATAGAATAAAGGCAAAGAAGTTATTATGATAAGTAAATGTGTGACAGTCGGACGTAGTCCCAAGCAAATATTGTCATATAATAAGAGAATTAAAGAAAATTCAATATCATAATAAAAGAAGACAGACTAGAATAGAAAAGTGATGCTTGTAATTATATTAATAATATATAGATTATAAAAGAATACTGTAGCGACAATTGCAAGTAAAATTATAACATAGGTTATAATTAAGTAGAAAGAACAGAAAAGGCTTATTTTAAGACTTAAATTAGTTTAATAAGCAAATAGAACAGAAATAACAAAAGTGGTTTACTTTAATAAACTTAGATTTTGGATTAAGTTAATAAGCAAGATAATAGAAGTGGCCTATACCAACAACATTCCCTTTCAGTCAGGAACTGATGGTCTCACAATAGTTAGGTGAGGCTGGGACGAGCTTATACTGATTAGGGTAAATAAATAGCTAACAGAATAAGAAAAGTAAACTAAACGCATAATAAAACATTAGAACTATGGCCTAATAAAACAGTAAGAAGCATTTGGAGCAGCCCAAAGGATGAAGAGCCTAAGGAAGCAGTTCATCATAGATTTCAGCACAGAAGGAGCATATCCAACTTAGATATTTTGGGCTAGAGGAAGTACGAGACTTCGACGGGATGTGAGGGTACTCTAGGATGGCCCTCTGGGGTAGGCATAACGAAGCAGTCCCTTGGAGGCAGGTTTGTAGGTGTTCCATCAAGAGAGTATGCCTTGACTGCTTTTTGCATGGCAGGACCATTGTAGGCAGTCAAAAAAAGTTGATGTTTGGAGTAGGATATTTGTACGACACCGTACTTGACTTGCGAGTAGGTTTTAATGGGCAGGACCCAAAAGGATAGTCGCATGCGGATATCGGGCTAGCATTAAAACCAAGAAGCGAGATCGGGAAAGACTAGAGTTAAACCAAAAGGCCAATGATTCTTTCACTATAGAGACATTAGATGAGGAGCACAACCAATTGGATGTTTACATTGTTTGCTGTAGGGCACAGCCACTTAGCTCTTTAGAAGTCTTTCATTAGTTGAGGGGTGGCTGTGTGGGGCCATAGCCACGATAAGAAAAGAGATAGACCAAGTAGAATATCTGTATTGTAGGCCTAACAATACAGTCCTTTACAGACTTAGAAAATCCCCGACTAAGTTCTGTACTAGGTAGACCTTGTTAAGTGGGATTCAGAGAGTAGACAGAAAGATTACATATAGTCCTCAAGGTACGCACTGGGTGGTACATTGTGGACGTCCAAGCATTAGTATAGGTTAGTGTAGACACAGTTTTACATTTTCATAGTAGACGACAGAACATTTTTATTGTAGGCCTTACGAGGCAGTCCTTTATGGATGTAGTCACAGAACGCTATAGGAGCAAGAAGATGGAGTCCTTTGTGAGGAGGATACGGAAGGTACTGTGGGTAGTACCTAATACAGATGCGGTCTTTGGGCATATAGCTACATATATATCAGTTATTAGGTTTTAATCTACTAGGGAGTAGATGGGCACGATTCACGCACAGAGGCGAGAGTAAAACCCAATGAATATAATATAACGGTAAATTGAAATAAAATGGTATATGTAGAATTAAACTTAGAAGTGTATAATTTGTCAATTAACCGAAACTTTAGTTCTGACCCCCTCCTCATAACGTCCTATAGGTTAGGTAGATGGCAGAGACTTTCCTGCTTTGAGACGCTTGTTTAGAAAGTGTTATTATATTGGTGAGTATTTACTTAATATTATATTTTAGTCAGTTCCATTGTGAGATATTTATTTGAGCTCTGATATATTTCTCTTTGCATGTTTGTAGGATACCAGATACCCAACTCGGGCTTTGGTGGGCTTGGGTTTTAGCATTATGTGAAAAATCCGGACCCACCGGAACTCGGGTTGTTACAGTTTACGTTCAGCTACTGATTGGATTATAGGAATGCTGATCTCTCGACTCCGTTGATCTCAGTCGCTATCTTAGTCTTATCGCTTAACCCTTTTTGATCCCTTGTCTTGGTTTTTTTGGTTAAGTCCTAAACCATAATGCCCTTGCAAGACTACTCTATTCTCTATTGGTTTCTGTTGGGTTAAAAACCAGGATAACAAAGTTTTTATTTATTAGGACTTAAATCTTAGTGCTTTTGAAAAAGTGATTTCGAAAGGATTTATGAAAAATGATATTATTTTGAAAACATTGGTGAAGTATTATTATTTCATAATATTTAGAAAAGGTTTTTGTGAAGTGGTTTTTCAAATATTTTTGGTTATGACTAAAGTTGCGCGATTGGGAGTTTTCTAATTTTGAAGACCCGCTAGGTGTAGTTGTTTACTCTAGTTGGTGTTTTAGGAGGAACTAGAATACCTCTAGATGTTCATGTTGTTTTTATTCTAGAGTTATACCATGCTTTGGTGGGAGGAGCCTCTCCTTGACATAATTGATTTTGGTTTTGATTTATTTCTCTTTGGAGGAATTTAAATATATATATATATATATATATATATATATATATATATATTGAATATGAAAGACCTGGGCATTTAGTTCTAAATTTATCTTTTGAAAAGATTGGATGGTTAGTATTTTGTTACAAAGTATTCTTTGTACTCTTGTTGCACATGTTTTTTATATTGCTTTTGGTTGCATGTGGCTTTATATCACACTAGAGTTGCATCATATTGTCTTGTTGCATATGGTTGTTATATTATTTATGTTGTTATTGCTTATGATAGAAACAGCTTATATATTGCTCTTTTGTCAGCATGGTTCTCTTTTGGATTATGTAAGTATAAAATCGGTGCATGGAAGCAAGAGATCAATATTTTGTTGCTTGCGGACTTGCATTCTGCATCGTGATAGTAAGTTACTTATAAAAAAATAAAAGTCAAACGCAATAGATGTATGCAGTATTTTTAAAGTTTGGTGATTGATTGATGATTTTATGCCCTAGATATAAGAGGCCACAAGTCTTTTGTTTTCTTTGTTGATTTGGGTCAATTGTGGCGAGTTGTAGTTTTTTTGTATCAGCCATGCAAAGGAGGTGCTATCAAAAATTTTCGTAGCATAAGGGACTTTAAAAGTCGGATAACTCATTTAAATTAATAAGAGATTTTTTAAAAAGGCCTAAGGGTAAGAGGACATTTTCTTCCTTCAAGATTTTCGGGGACAAAATTCTTTTAAGGGAGGAGAATGTAACATACCGGAATTTTACAATTTTAATTATGAATGTTTAGTTAATTTTAAAAATTTAAATAATTAAGGTTTAAAAATATAAATACTTATATTTAAATATGGGGATTATTTAAATATTCAAATTGTGAATTAAGTATTAATTAAATGGATTTAATAGCCTTACTTTACTCCTTTTAATTAATAAATAATAATTGCGAACTCATTTTGTAAATTTATTTACAATAATAAATAGTTCGAATAAATAGTAGGAAAATAATTTTTAATAAAACGACTCGATTATTGACTTATTTTTAAATAAATTTATTTGATTTTCCCATAATTTTTGAATTGGAAAATATTATCGTTTGACGTATTTTTTTGGAAAATGATGATATTTTTAAAATTTCATAGAATAAATAACCAGTGATATTATTATTGTTTTATAATCAAGTCGCATTTTAATGCGCGATCGTACTTTTGTTTTGTCGTTCGCGGTTTGTACGAGAACAAAATTTTATGTAGCAATGTGTTGGAAATATTTGAGTAAACAAACTCCTACCCTAAGACAATTCAAATTTTTTGACTTTTCTCTTCCTCTTTCTCTTTTCTTTTTTATCACTCCTTTAAAAGAAATAAAAATGATTTCCATCTTTAAAAATCAAAATATCAAATTCTAACCATTAAAAATCACGAAATAATATTTATTGAACCCGTATAAGTGAGATCTTCAAACCCATATACGTTTTGTTGGGTACGGCAGTGATTTGTGGAGAACGACATTTCATGTTGTGACCTAGGGTTTGGGTTTAGTTGAGTTTGGTGAGGCGTAAGGCTAATTGGAGAGTGGGAACATGTTTCTTGTGGCAATGCGAAGGGGATGTGACATTTTGGGTTGGAACGGCATTGAAATGGTTGTTGTGACATGTTTGTATAGTGGCAATAACCCTATAGGTTATGGTCATAGAGGTGGAGCTGAGCTTGGTCATAGTTGGTGTGACGTGTCGAGCTCATGAAGAGAAGCTCGATGGTGAAGACGTTGTTGGATTTCGTTAACTTTAGCTCTATATCTCCTTATATCCATGCACGTTTTGGTGGGTTTATGTATCTTGTATCAGCGGCCTTGATTTGTAATTGGGGAAGAAGAGTAATTAAAGGGTAATTAGTTTGTTAATTAAATAATTAATGAATTTTTAATTCGAAATCTTATAACCTCAATAACTATCTCATACGAGGTTGGATTTGGACGCAGTCTTTTGCACTGGACTCATATCAATATTATATATGCATTGGAGTTAGATTCGTTGAATTTGGAGCCAGTAGAAATTTGAGCTAAAATTAAATGCCATTCAATTTTAGATCAACTGGAAGTCTGGAACGTGAGTGCATCAACTGGAATTTTAGTAAGTTTACTCACCCTTAAATAGACTATATGATATCTGTGTTGCTATAGATTATTGTTGAATGCTTAGATGGTAGTTGATAGTTTTATAAAGTATAAATTAATGATAAAATTATAGTGATTTAATTTAATTATGTTTAACGTATTTAAATTAGTTATACATTGTTTGTGATATCTATTTAGGAGAATAAAACACTGTTATGCTATAATTAAATTAAATGGATTATTTTAGATGAGCAAAAAAAATTGCCATTCTATGCTTGCAAAGTAAAATATTATTTTTGAAGTTAATTGATATGTGGATTAATTAATAAATGATATGTTAGCTATTGATTACTAATTGTTGACAATAATATGTTTGTTATTATTGTTTGGTTGTTCGTTCGGATTTGAATTCCCGCTTGAAAAGCGGATTTGCATAAATAACCTTTTTTTCCATGGGACTTTTGTAGAGAGACCTTAAGGGTTTTTTTGCCATTATTAATTTACTATGATATGCATCTGGCTTATATTCTTATGTTGCTTATATTGATGTTTGGTTGAAATATTTGCGACATACTGTTTTATTTGTAGAAGTGCCACTATAGCGATTATCGCTATACCATCACTTATGAAATATCATCTCCTTAAACATATGTATGTTGAACTTGTGCTTGTATTTTTACAAAATAAATGTTTAGTCCCATTTTTACACTTTGAAAGTTGTTTATACCATATTTTCAAGCATTTTTGAGAATTTGAAATAAAGGATAAGTGTTTTTCAAAATTTATAACAGGAGTTATAAATTTGATTAATTATCTTTCATGATAATTAATGTTGTTTTAAATTTATAAAGAGATTATAAATTTGATTAATTATCTTTCGAGATAATTAATATTGTTTTTAGAGTTATAAAAAGATTATAAATTTGATTAATTATCTTTCAGAATAATTAATATTGTTTTTTTAATTTATAAAAATATTATAAATTTTATTAATTATCTTTTCGGATAATTAATGTTGTTTTAAATTTATAAAAAGATTGTGAATTTGATTAATTATCTTTTGGGACAATTAAGGTTGTTTTAAATATATAAAAAGACTATAAATTTGATTAATTATCTTTTAGGATAAATATTGTGGTTTTAAATTTATAAAGAGTTGTATAAATTGGGATACTATTGTGGTTTGTAGCTATCTTTCGAGATAATTAATGTTGTTTTTTCAAATTTATAAAAAGATTATAAATTTGATTAATTATCTTTTAGGATGATTAAAATTGTTTTAGATTTATGAAGATAATTTAAATTGATTTATTATCTTCTGTGTGACGACCACCCGCGACCCCTGCACCAAACCTAGACATAGTGTGCTGTAAAGTGTGCCAGGCAGCCATGGACGGTTGCCAATGGTTAAGTTAAAAAGCGGAATCTATCGTATTACTCACAGCGCATGGATAAAAATACGATAGAGAATGTAATGACCCGCCACTCATTCTACAGAATGACGTATCATTAATAAGAAAGAAAGGGGTAGAAAATAGAAAAGAAGAGAAGAAAGAAAGAAACAACAACAACGATCTCACAGCGGAACGAATAAATTATATTAATAACATAAACTATTACATAGTATACAACACTTATCAAAGTTACACAACATATACATCACATACTAGTCAGTTATAAACATCTGTCTAGATATTACAACTCAAATACAATACAAACACTATCACAGAGATCTACACAGCGGAATACTATATCTACGAACGCCGAAGCCTCCTGCTCGATTGCTCCTCCAGAATATTCGTAAAAGCTAAACCTGAATCCCTTGGCTACTCGTAAAAATTTGAGTACCCAAGAGTTTATAAAACAGAAATAAACACTTGGGTCAAACATGGGTCTGGTGTGAGTAAACGGGTTAAAATTTTTTAACTTCAAAACCTTTTGAAAACAAAGGTATCACGTAAGACTTCCCACACATAAACATGGAAAAGTTTTTACCTTACGCTAACCAAAACATTTGATAGGAAATCCAGTTATATTATAATAGGGTCTAGGGTTTTCAAGTAAAATACAGAAATAGCTGAAATGCTTACATCTCACATTCCAACATAGTTGGGCACAACTAATACGTACGGCACTTATTGGAGTTTGGATTCCATACAATGGCAGGGCTACTGGGGTACCGCCCGTCACAGTACGTGGCCTAGATCACCGTACCGAGGAGTACGCCCGCTCCCCTGCAACACAAAGCCGGAACCATCCCTTACTGGACAATCCCGAACAAGACAATCCCGTAGTTGGCGCGACCAACCACACACTAAGCCGAATAAAAGAAAAGGGACCTCTAGACAGGGATCTATCTTGCTCTCAGTGGGTGCTACCCACGAAGCCTTGCTGCACCTCCCCTGTTTTAGCCATTCCCGGTTGATGAGGCTTGAGGTTACGATTACCTTTAATCAGAACATATCACTTAGAATGCTCATCGTCCGCCTGACGATGTGCTGAAAGCATTCAACCCATACAAGTTCGTTCCGGGTTCGAACGAAACCGAAGGCATTATCTCGTTACACTCGTTTTGGAATCACCCTCAGAGTTAACGACAATAACCCTTGCACTCTGAATCTTCATCTTCACTTGAGATTCACGACCTATCGTAAATTTGGATCGATGTGGTATTCGGGTCTCCAGACCTGGAATACCGGTATTCGGAAACCCGATCCCGGTCTCATCGAAATCCAAAACGTATCTTTTAAGGCCAAGTTGTTTAAAGGTTTAAACAATTTAACTTATCTATATTCATACAGATAGATAATTCACAATTCACAACTGATAATCACATTATCAATTAAACAGATGATTCATAACCAAATAGGTAATCCATATCAACATCACAATAGTTAATCTATATTATCATCATAATGCAACCAAGCATTCATATCACACAACATCTTATCTCATTTCTGAGATTACATCCATTCAAGACAATCAATGTCATCCATTCTTATATAAGCAATGATTTACTTAATCACAACATAATTAATTTAAAATGAATTAAATTAACTATCTCTATCTTTAATTAATTTAAAGTGAATTAAATTAATTACTTCATCTCTTAATTAATTTAAAATTAATTAAATTAATTACTTCATTAAAAATCTTACTTATATAATCATTAATTAATTACAAATAAATTAATTAATCATTCTCTAATTACCCACTTTAATTAATCACCTTGATTAATTATTCTTTAATTACATTTAAGTAATTATCTTTAATTAATTTCACAATTTAATTATTCTTAACCAAATACAGTAATTAACCTTTTAATTACTTCCTTAATCAATTAATTATAATCAATTACTTCAATCCTTAATTAATTACAATTAATCACTTATCATTTGATTAATTAATCTCAATTAATCAACTCTTAATTATATCATTAATTAATTATAAACTAATGATCCCTAATTACATCTTTAATTATTTATTATATTTAAATTAATTAAATAATTAATCTTAATTAAACCACAATTATTAATCACCTTTGATTAATCTCATCCAGTAATTAACTTCCCTTAATTACTTTCCTTAATTAATTACTTTTAATTAATTACCTTAACAAATAATTAATTACCTTATTAATTAACCTCAATTCTTTAATTAACTTTATTAAATAAATTATTTAATTAATAACACTAGGTAATTAACTCTTAATTACTTTCATTAAATTACTTTCATAAAATAATTATCTTCTAATTACTTTATTAAATAATTACCCTTTATTTAATTACATCCACTAATTATTCCTTAATTACTTCATCAAGTAATTATACTTAATTAATTTATAAGTGATTATCTTAATTAATCACTAATTAATTACTTAGTTAATTATTTAACTAATTATTTAAATAAAAGAACTAATTTCTTAATCCTTATATTTAAAAGATCTTAATTAAGAAAATCATTTATCTTAATTAAATAAATTAAATTGACCAACAATTTAATTATCTTTCCATATTAATTATTTTAATTAATTAAATCTCTTAATTACTTAAGATAAATTCTTTACTATAATTGATTTACTAAAATCCTTATTATTTAATCTTTATTTAAAATAAAATATTTTTAGAAATCAATTATAAATAAAAAAATTTAAACATTCTAATTTGACCTTTAAAATCTTAAATAAACTTTCCAAAGTTATTTAATAAATTTTTAAACAAACCTCATTTATTAATACCCACTTATTCAACCTTTTTAAAACTTATCTACTTAATATAAAAACTTATTTAAACTTATATTCTTGAAAAACAATAATTTAGTTTACAGAAAAACTTGTTTTTCTTTTGTTAAAACTTAGAAACATAGCCATATAAATTCCTTGGTATTTAAAACTTCAAAAAAAACATTTCCTGTAAACATTTTAATCCTGCTCTTCCCATACCCGAGCAAAACCCCCAAATTCCCGAAGTAACCCTCGAGTCCAACCCACGTTCGACTTGCTTCGAGTAAAAACTCGATTTTCCCAATGTAAAACCCGAGAAAACTATTTCTTCTCCAAACTCAACTTTCCTGATGCACGCGAATGGGCTCGTGCACGTGCACCGTCACGCTGATCAACGATGAACCCAACACCTGCCTCCGACAAGTCACACTCGACCATGACAACCCATCGAGCAACCCAGAAAACCCAAACTCGATCGAACATCGATTTCCATCCTCGAACCCAAACTGATCGAACCACCATCATCAGTAAATCCATCATCCACGGCAACACACACCTCGAGAAGACCCATCGACTACACCATAGCTACGACACATCCTCCAGACCCTTCGACAATGACCGCGATCGCCTCCGGTTGCCTATTGACGCCGCGCAACCCATTAGAACATCATCGTCACAACCAGGGTATTAAACCCTATTCCTACCAAAAACCAACGCCTCGGCCAACAAGAAAATTTACCACCATTTTTCCGATGACCTACATCCTTCCATCCTCCTCTGGCCACAACCCCGAGGTTCCCCATTTGCTTGATCGCCTGAATTTTCCCAGCATAACTTTCCCGTTCATCTTATAAGAACTCGACAAACTCTAAGCTAAAAAACGTGATTTACATACTGAAATTCGTGATTTCCCATCGCAAATCCAATCGTACACTTTAATCTTAAAATTAAATAAATAAAATTTTACCCAAATTACAAATTTCACTGTATACTATGAAATTTCGAGACCAATTCCGAATATAATTTCCAGAACTCATTTTTATTAGTGATGTTACATAATTTCCATCATCTTCTATTTACAATTCAAAAGTTATCAGTGATTAATTTATGAGATGTAGATATTTAAAAGAAAATCAAATTCTATAAACATATAGAGCCTATATTCAAACATAACTAGTTATTCACAGGCAACAATACTAGTATACATGCATGCATCCATTCAATTCAATATTAAGGCTAATACATGAATTTCATTCATGTAACAAAATGAAACAAGATTGAAAACTGTTTTTAAATTTAAGGTTTACTCACTGTTATTTAAAACAGAGGCTTATGTAAACTACAGACATTCAAAAAAATGTATAATTCAAACATGCATCCAATTTAACTCAAGTATTCAGATAACAGGAAGATGTTCATTCACAAGAACAAATAGAAATCCAAGATTAAAACTGTTTTTAAAAATCCATTTACTCACCAAGGAACAGAGAGCAGAAAACACTACAGGCTGATGGTTTCCAGACTTGTCCCAGATTTTAAACTTGATTTTGAACTTCCTTGATTCCAGCTTGCATGTTGATGTTTATATCTTGTTGCTAATTGTATTTGAAAATCTGAGGGTCTTGCATTTGATTTGGATTTTCTAGATTTTCATTTCTCTGATTTGCAGTTGAATTTCCATACTTTCTTCTGATTTGAATTTAAATTTCCAGATAAACTTATTTCAAAGATAAGCATGCAACCAGATTTCATCATTAAATTTTTAAAAATATTGTTACTCACCAGATTTGAGAATGAACAGAGCTAGTTCAGTTTTGATTTTTTTTGAAACTTGAATTGTCTTTAAAACTGGAAACTTGCATTGCTATTGACTTCCAGAACTTTAAAACTTGAATGCCCTTTTAAAACTTTAGTGCTTGAAAAATACTTGATTTGCTTCTTTGATTTAAAAATGCATTTGCGTGCATGCTGGAGTTTTGATTCCAGGTTTGAAAAGAGATTGCAGGCTGAAGACTTTGATAAAACCCAGGTTTGAAAGATGAATGCAGGCAGACTTTGATTTAGATTTTGGAAAATGGGTTACAGGCTTCCATTTGATTTTCTGGTTTGAGGAGTATATTGATTTCATGTTTTGTTTGAGGAGGATTTTAAGTTACAGATTTGTTTGTTGAGAAAAATGTTAAATTTGATTTTCTGGTTTGCTCTTAGAAGTGGAAAACGAATGTCATATTTTTGAAATAAAGACTAGAAAGAAAGAAGAAGGTGAAAACATGTTTTTTATGTATAAATGATTTATTAAAAAAAAGAAAAATTAAAACAAAATGACACTTGTCTTTCTCATACTCTAATTTTACAACACATGTTATAATGGTTACTTAATATATTAACACTTGTCTTTTTATTTAATTAATATTTATTTTAAATGTAAAAACCTTATTATTAATTTAAAACCATATAGTTATTTGGTTAAATAGCTTTGAAAAGCTAATATTAAATAAATCCAAATCTCCAAACTATCAATATATATATTAGAAATTTAAAACAAGATTTTATTTATTATTTAAATTTCAAACCCAAAGCTTATCTATTTACAATATACACACATATATATACATTGTAAATAGAAATCATTTTATTAATTTCTAAAAGATAAATTCACTAATTAAATATCCATTTAATTAGATTATTAAACCAATTCAAATTTGTTATCAAAAATTATCAAATCAATTTAATTATTTAAATAGATTATTAAATTACCTTTGTTTTAAATTTACGAGTAGCCAAGAGAGTCAGGTTTGCTTTGACGAGTTATCTGGAGGAGCAATGGAGCAGGAGGCTTCAGCGCTGTAGAGATATAGTAGTTCCGCTGTGTTGATCTCTGAGTCATTGTTATCTGTGTTGTATCTTATATTGTAGAAACTAGACAGGTGTTTATAACTGTCTAGTATGTGTTGTATATGTTGTGTAACTCTGATAGTTGTTGTATATGATACTATGTAATAGTTTATGTTATTAATATAATTTATTCGTTCCGCTGTTTAGATTCTGTTGTTGTTTCTTTCTTTCTTCTCTTCTTTTCTCTTTCTATCCCTTTCTTTCTTATTAGCGATACGACTTTCTGGTCGATGAAAGTCGGGTCGTCACATTTGGTATCAGAGCAATTAACAATGAACCCAGGCATACATACTTCAATCCTCACATACATACAGTATACACACATATAAATGAACATGCAAATATACTTCATTCAGAAATCATTCAAAAGCAATTTAAATTCATTTTAACTTTTGAAAAAGATGTTTACTCACCTTTTTACTGTTGAACAAATGGAAGCCTGTAACCCATTTTCCAAAATCTAAATCAAAGTCTGCCTGCATTCATCTTTCAAACCTGGGTTTTATCAAAGTCTTCAGCCTGCAATCTCTTTTCAAACCTGGAATCAAAACTCCAGCATGCACGCAAATGCATTTTTAAATCAAAGAAGCAAATCAAGTATTTTTCAAGCACTAAAGTTTTAAAAGGGCATTCAAGTTTTAAAGTTCTGGAAGTCAATAGCAATGCAAGTTTCCAGTTTTAAAGACAATTCAAGTTTCAAAAAAAATCAAATCAATTTAATTATTTAAACAGATTATTAAATTGATATTGCCTCAAATTTCCGGGATATCACAGAGAACATATATAGTAAAGCTTCATAAATGAATCTCATCAATTAAGCTTCATAATAGTTGAATACAAACATCTGAATAGTCAATACAACAAGCCTCACTATATATCACTCAGAGAATATACAAGCAGAGGAACATCCAGTACATATAGTAAGAAATAATATGCAATCCTCCAGCTCGTCTTCGTCATCAGCATCGTGGAAAGCAAGAATAGCACCTGTCACCTGCTACCTAGTCTGCCCGTCCCAAAATGGACGAACAGCCCAAGGCGAAAAGAGTTAAAACATAAAGCCTTGAGTCAGACAACAGTCTTAGTGAGCGGTAAATTAACTAACAACATACCAAAAGAGCATAAAGGAAAAAGGAATAGGAATCCAACCCTCCCACTCCATCTCTTTCTACAGTGATAGCCCCCAGACACACACTAAGCAGAAGCAAACATAGCAAAGCATACAATTTAATGTAAAGCAATTATCACTCGAGTCAAGGGCGATGCTTTCCAAGTACAAACCCCCAAGGCCTAAACCAAGATCAGATAAGCACCCAAAAAATACCGCTCTTGAGACCGAATGACGATACAACCAAACATCCATGACTCTGGCTATCACTGTTATCATTGCATCGATATCATCGTTAATTGAATGACCGGCTCATTCTTTCATCCGTCCGTCAAGGGCTAATGGAAACCCCGGTTCTAGACATAACTCCGCACGTCGTCGCCGCCCGTGCCTAGGACTATCGAATCTGCCCAGAGTACTCGACTACCAATCAGTAGCCTTCAGGGACTATCTGTAACGACCCGACTTCCTATGCCCAGAAAGTCGTATCGTTTTTAAGAAAGAAAGAGGTGAGAAATTAGAAAAGATAGAGAAGAAAGAAGAAACAACATCAGAATCTCAAACAGCGGAACGAATGAAATATAATATATCACATAAGAGATTACATATATACATATACATCAGAGTTACACAGTTTACACAACATATACTAGACAGTTATAAACACCTGTCTAGTTAATACAACTCGATACAACTCAAAACATCACAGAGATACAATACAGCGGAAATACAGATAAACACTAACACGGCGGAACCAATATATATATCTATACGCTGAAGCCTCCTGCTCCATTGCTCCTCCAGAATTCGTCAAAGCTAACCTGAATCCCTTGGCTACCCGTAGAAATTTGGGTACCCGAGAGTTTATGAAAAACAGAGATAAACTTCGGGTCAGACATGGGTCTGGTATGAGTAAACGGTTAAGTTGCTTAACTTTAAAAATCCTTTGAAAACAAAAGGTATCACGTAAGACTTCCCACACATAAACATGGAAAAGTTTTTACCTTACGCTAACCAAAACATTTAATAGAAAATCCAGTTATATTATAATAGTGTCTAGGGTTTTCAAGTAAATAAGAAATAGCCGAAATTGTTACATTCATTAAATTCCAGCATACTAGGTTTACAATCAAAACCGATGGCACTTATTGGAGATTGGATTCCATACAATGGCAGGGCTACTGGGGTACCGCCCGTCACAGTACCTGGCCTAGATCAGAGTACCAAGGACCCACCCTAAGTCCCCTGCAACACAAGGCCGGACCTATCCCTTACTGGATAGTTCCAAATAAAATCACCCCACGGTTGTGATCATCAACCGCACCACTAAGCCGAAATAAAAGGGACATCTAGACAGGGATGACTTTACTCCCCAGTGGGAGCGACCCACGGAGCCTTGCTGCACCTCCCCTGTTTTAGCCATTCCCGGTTGATGAGGCTTGAGGTCACGATTACCTTTATTAGAACTCATCAATTAGAATGCTCATCGTCCACCTGACGATGTTCTGAAAGCATTCAATCCATACAAGTTCGTTCCGGGTTCGAACGAAACCGAAGGCATTATCTCGTTACACTCATTTTGGAATCACCCTCAGAGTTAACGACAATAACCCTTGCACTCTGAATCTTCATCTTCACTTCAAATTCACGACCTATCGTTAATTTGGATCGATGTGGTTTTCGGATACCCAAATCTGGAAACCCGATCCCGGTCTCATCAAATTCAAACCGTGTCTTTTAAGGCCAAGTTGTTTTAAAGTTAAAACAATTCAATTCCATTATCTATTATATACAGAGATAGATAATTCATATCATCACAGATAGATACTTCACAATATCATCATAAATAGATAATCCATATCACACAGCATTCACATCTGAGATTTCAAACCATTCAAGGCAACAATATCATCCATCCATTCATAAGCAAGGATAAATAATCACACCATTTATAATTAATTTAAAATGAATTAAATTAATTATCTCATTCCAAATTAATTTAAAGTGAATTAAATTAATTACTTCATCTCTAATTAATTTAAAGTAAATTAAATTAGTTATTCCATCTTATAAATCCTGCCTTCATAATCATTAATTAATTACAATTCAATTAATTAATCATTCTCCAAATTCCCATCCTAGTTAATCACCTTTGATTAACTAATCTTTAATTACATTCAAGTAATTACTTTTAAATAAATTTCACAAATTACTTATTCTTAACCATTTACAGTAACTAACTATTAACTACTTTATTAATTACATTCATTAATGATCCGTAATAAATTACTTTCATTAATTAATTAACTATAATTAATTACATTAATCCTTAATTAATTACATTAATTAATTAACTTCTATTAATCACTTTCATTTATCAACCTAAATCATATACAGGAATTTCCATCTTGAAATTACTTATCTAAATTAATTAACTTCTTAATTAATTTTATAAACCCTTTTGATTTATTACATTAAGTAATGAATTCTTAATTACTTCTACTAAGTAATTCTACTTTAATTACTCCCCATTAAGTAATTTCCTTTATCTAATTACATCCTGTAATTATTCATTAATTACTTTGCTAAGTAATTACTCTATTCAATTTCATTAAGTATTTATACTTAATCAACAACACATGAACATCTTTTATTAATTAACAAATAAATTCTCTTGAATCAGTCACATTCATTAGATTCATTACAATTGGTAATCCATTTCTTAATTTAACAAATTAATTAATCTTAACTGTAGATTAATTATCCTTTACTTATTAATTAATAAATCTCAATTATCAATTAATAAAACTCAATAACAAATTAATTACCCCTTAATTAATCTCTATAGATTAATTATTTCTTATTCATTTATTAATTTAATAACCAAATTATTAATCAATAAAGCTTAATTTCAACTAAGTACTTCTTAATTACAAATAAATCAACCTTTAATTTCTTAATTAATAAATTCCCAATTCATTAATCTCTAATTATTAGTTAATCAATCATAATCATTAATTAATTAAATTACTTAATTATTCTTGAATAAATCAGTTAATTAATCTTTATCCTTAATTTATTAAATTAATTAATTATACTTAATTTCCTAAATAACTTAATTAATTCAAAGATACCAAAATATCTTTACTTAAGATAAACATTTTTCTTAATTACCATTTACATTTCAAAACCCTTAAATCTTAAAATTTACTTAAAACAAAATTTAGATTAAATAAATCTTAACACTTCTTAACAAATGTTAAAGAACAAAATTTGATATTTATAAAAAATGTTATAAATAAAGTTTAACAAATTTTGTTATTACAAAATCTTGTTTTAAAATCTTTCATAAAAACTGGTTTTTTTATCTTCTTCGGGTCGAACCCGAATACTACTCGGGACTATTCCCGTGTCTTCCCCTTTTCTTTTAAATCTTAGTCAAATTTACAGTTCTAAAAGCTGAAGCTATCTTTTCCCAAACACTCGAGCAAAACTCGAGTTGAAATCCCAAAACCCCGAGCCCATCCTCGAGTAAACTCTCCAGATACTCGAGAAAAACACACGAGCAGTTCGTCTCTCCCAAACTACCAGATACGCCGATGCACACGTGCACGTGCACGACAACTCCAGTGCCCTCCGATCATCTTGCTGATCTTCAACAAGTCGACATCGACTTCGACATCTACCTCGTCCATCCAGATCTTCAAATCGATCACGAAAACGAATTCGAACTCGAACGAGCCAAAACTGAAACCAAACCCAATCCACTAAACTACTCGCCAACGATGAACTCGACCACCAGAAAACTCGCCCATCCTCCCAGAGCTGCTCCACGACACGACGCAACGACTCCCCCTCATGCGATTCACTCCGGCCTTCCCATGGCGTCGCACGAACTCAAAAATCAACGTCGACTAAACTAGCTCCCAAAACCCTAAATTGGCCTCGCGTGGCCACCACCATCATCAGAAAATTCTTTCCTTATTTTTCCTTGAAACCCCAACGTTCCAGCCACCTTCACCACTAATCTCGACCCCTAGCACTACGCCGATCACCAGTAATCACCCAAAAATCATTTTCTGGTGAACCTAGGATTTCTCACAGTACCTCAAACTAAAAATCATGATCTTTATCTTAAAAATCCTATCTTTCAAAGGTGATTCCAGATATATACATGAATCATTAAATTTTTGAGATAAAATTTTGACACTTTCTAAGTTTTACTGTAAAACTTCATATACTGTTGGATATCATCATCAATTCTTACTTTAAATATTTTTAAAGTCTAAATCTTGATGTTTTAAACAACTCTGGTTAGACATTTTAACACATAACAGATCAGAGGAAGAGCAGTTGCTTTTCTTTAAAAATTTATAACCTGAGAACAAGGAACAGAGTAGTCTCTTGTTCCAGACATGCACAGTTTAAATCATAGCAAACATATAGCACATTCATATCTACATATAAACAGAATCATATACTTATATAGATATATGCAAGATATCATCACAAAGATTTCACAAGAAACCATCATTTACTTATTAGATTTTAGATTTAAATGTTTACTCACCTGACATTGAAAAAGGTAGAGGCTTGAAAATTTGTAATTTGATTGAACTTTGTATCCTTTGGTTGTTATAATTCCAGAGAACATTGCCTTGCTTGCACTTAAAAACTGAAAGCTTTAAAAAGCCTTAAAACTTGAAACTTTGAAACAGGAAGGAACTTCAGAGATCTCTTTGCATTGTTTTGAAAAAAATGGTTACAGGTGAATTGACAGTGTTCTACAGGGTTTTAAATCTTGTGAATTTTCTGTTTTAGAAGAGATGAAATATAGGTTTGATGATTTTCTGGTATGTTATTGTCTTACTAAAGAAGAGAAGCTTCAGGTTTGTTTTCTTGCTTCCCAATGTTTGAATGAATTCGAAATGAAAAAGAACTTTGATATATAATAAAACAATGTGCAGAGCTAAGTTGTATTTGTACAAGATTTTTATCTTTAGGGTCAGAGATTTTTCTTTAAATGGGGCTGATATGATTCATGTTGTACACAAGCATTTATTGATAATGTCATACTTATCCCCTACATTTCAATTCGTGTAGTACTTGTGTTTTATTTACTTCATCTCTTGCCTGCAAATCTAGATGCTATAGTACATATATATATTTTTATGTTTTACTTTGTTTTAGACTTTTTTACTTTGTATGCATAGGGTGATAGTTTATACATATTACTTTATTTCCTTGCATAAACCCATAATGCCATAGTACATATGTTTATTAAATTTTGCAACATATTGAGTATATTTTACTTTGCTTCTTCTTATTACAATTCGAGTATGCCTATATCTGTACAAATAAAGGAAAACATCTTCCTTGTCAATCGGCCTTGCATATATCTACACTTACTAGTATAAATTATTAGTCTGATTTGTTTTCTAACCTATGTTTTTATAAAGTTAGAATTATCTTAAGTGTTAAACTCCAAGTTGTTATATTTATTTCTATTATATTAGCTTGTGAATTTATTTCTATTTTTAAACTTAATGTATTTACTAATGTATATTTCTAATTTAAACTTTAATTTACCAAAAACTTTATTTATATTTATTTATTTATTTTTATCTCCACTTATGTTAAATATGTTTATAAGTATATATATTAATACGTACATTTAACCATATATTTGTTTTATATTTAGTATTTAATGTTGACAAGATTTACTTTAATTTAAACATTATTACCAATATTACATCAAATTACTATATATATCAAAAGTGAATAAGCAGAGTTTTATTTAAGCTTAAGATATATTTTTAATTGAAATTAAATTGAAACATTTTTATTTTAAATCCCCAAATTAAAATTTTCTTCTAACTACACACATATATATACATTTAAATAACATTTATTAGATCAGAAATAATAAGACTATTTAAATTTATTTATTAAATAACACAGATTAAATTTGTAACTAATTATTCTGATTAAAAATCAATTTATAACCATAATTTAAAACATCACATTATCACTTAACAATTTAAATCAATTTTAAATAATTTAAATAAGAGATTATCACGTTTTAAATTCCTCGAAATTCCGGGATATCACATTCCTCCCCCCTTAAAAGAATTTCGTCCTCGAAATTTAAAACAAAAGATAATCCAAAGTTTTATTTTATTTCAACCAATTCAGCATACATATCAGCTATACACAATCAAACAAACAGTTCTAATCAACAAATAATTCAATCAAACAAACAACACTAGCTACTCGGACTCAGATCCGGATAAGCTTCCTAAAAATATCACGAGTTTTCCCGAGATACAGATACTGGAATACTCGTTCTACTGAATCCAAACTAGCTATACTACTGAGCTACTGAGCTCCTACTCATCTAGATCTATAAAACAGGACAGAATATCAGACTACGGACAAGTCTGACTCAACAACCAAAACCCCCTGAACTGCTGGTTCTAAAACCAATGATAGATCTTACACGTATTCCCTCAGAGATACGTGAAACACAACAAATCCCAGTCTTCCAAACTGTCAATTCACTCCTATAATCCAAAACGCTTATCCTTACAAAGAATACAAAAAGATCCAATGTACTCCGGAGTTGACCTCACAGTCTTACCCAATCTTATTGCTCCTTCCACCAGAGAAAACCTCAACAACAACAAAGTCTCCAACTTCGAAATCCAAACTCTTCCGTCTCTTATCCACAATACTCCTTTGACGATCCTGGATCGCCTACAACCTTTCCTGACCAGCTCAAACTTCGCTGATGCTTCGAATAAACAAACTGGATCAAAATAACTCAACCAAAAAGATCCTCTCCAGATTTACACAACATCCAGAATACAACACTACTCCACCATCATCAGTAGATTACCATTTACTTCTCCTATCTGGAAAAGACAAACAAAACACTTGCCAAATCTGGCCTCACATTCAGGAAAAATTTCCTGTAGAAATTCTCTAATCTCAAAACACTGAAATTTCCGGTTACTTCCACTCTAGAACAGCCGCCACCATGCTTCCGCTGCACAACTCTGATCTGAAGTAGACGAGAACGTTGATGAATTCGAGTAAAATCTTAACCAACACCTCCTGTACACACAACACATCAGATCCACCACAAACGGAATGAACTGCTCAAAGAAACAGATGAGTCCTCAGTCAAGGGTACTGTCTTCAGCTACCCTTAGCTAGAAGAAACTCGGACTAGATACAGAAGAGAAAACACAAATGCTCCGCCAAAACTCCTAAGAAACCATCAGTACCACTTCTGGAATCCAGTAGATACCAAACTCAATCTCCAGATGCTGACAAAACTCTAACTTCCTGTAGATATCCAGAAAAATTTCTACCAAACCAAGAAAACGCTCAGACTATCGCATGTCACTTTTGCGATCAATCCAGCCTATTTCCAGAGAAAAAACTGCTCTCCCTTTATCAATCAGACAGCTTAAGCTTACAAAGCCAATCCATCGAAAAACGGAACCACTCTGCTGCTTCTGAAATTACTTCGAGAAAAACTGCTAAGCCAGAAGACTTCCTTGACGGCACATAGATCACTCCGAGCTACACTGCTGACTCAGATGCCAAAAACTTCCTATCCAAAGCTCTTCGAGAAACTCGAACCTCCAACCATACAGAAACACCCTGCTGAACCCAGCCACAACACCGAAGCAGACACACTTCCTTAACTTGTTCCAAAGAATACATCTTTGGAAACATCCATAATCACTGCGTCTCATCACACAGCTACTACAACCTGAGGTATAAAGATATCATTCCTTGCTTCTGTCCAACCGACAGATCCAACTCTACTCACAGATAGACTCCGAACCTTTACAGGTTTCCTTCAGAGATCAACAAAATTCCTTACATCAAACAAAGCTCACTCGAGACGGTATTAGGCCTACAGTCTCGACAAATACACTTCCAACCACAACAAACTCCAACCATTGGTAGTCGTGTTACACACACCACTACCCTATCCACCTTTATAAATTATATTGGAAAACCCGAACAGGTAACCCAACAGATAGGTAGAAATAAATAAATATATATATATAGAGATAAAAATTACAAGTACGCTCTCTCAAGAAAGACACCACTCCCGAGCTTAGGTATTCGCTCAACCTATGCTCTGATAGCTACATTACAGCGTGATAAGGGGTTCTCGCTTTGCGTTAGGTGGCGAACGGGAGACTCTTACCCCTACATGTCCCCGGGGGTACCCCTACATGTCCCCGGGGGTAGTATTAGGCCTTTTGGGGTTGGTTTGCTAGGTGATTACAGTCGAGAGGCTGGCTGTAAAAGCAAACCCGAGGTATCACTGTGAGCCACAGCGGAGCTGGGATGGTTGAAAAGACTACCGGTCGTGAGCCGTTGCTGAGGGTTGAAAAGCCTAGGACGTCACACTATCGAATCTGCCCAACGTACTCTTGCTTTGAGCATGCTAGAACCTTCAACAACGATGAGATCTCAGCCTTCTAGTCATCCTCATTGACGACTATTTCCATACTAGCTCAAGCGCCTCTCGAGCAAACCATTATCCTCAAACTCTAACCATTTCACCGAGTTATCAACATGCTTGGAATGATCCCGTCTTGATTAGAACAAGACTATCTCATACTATGCTTCGCCTCATCTCATCACAGCAAAGCCTCATCTCAACATCATCATCAAATCTATCCATATGAGCTTCATCATCCGCTACATATGCCACGAGCAGCTTTTCCAATTCAAGAGCCTTTCCCATAGCTTTTGAATCATCTTCGACCATCATGTCTAAATCAAATCATCAATCATCTAATTCATAACAATCAATCAAGTCAAACATTAATCCAAGTAATCAAGCATTCAAATATGATCCAATGAACAATTATAACAATAATGGAAATTTCGTAAATAAAGAGTCTAAAGTCTAACAAGCATGAAAACATGAGCAATATCTCTATAATCTTGATGAATGAACTTGCATAGGTTAACATGTAGTAAAATGGATGTCAAATCACCATGAACAATGGATCTATACTTAAGTTTACAAAAATGCATGAAAATCACTAGTTTAACATCAAATCAAGCCATCAATCCGATATACTCCTTTGGATCCATGTAAGAGATAATCACCACTCACCAAATCACCTAAACAACCCAAAAGCAACACACTTCAGATCTGGACAGCGAAGGATCTAACTCGATCTATCACAAATCCGCTTCAAACGATGAAATCTCTCTTCAATGGATGTAGATCTTCAATCTAAGCTCTTGGATCTTCGATTTGGATGGATGGAAGCACAAGATTAAAGTGGAGAAAAGAAGTTAAGAAGTGTAGAACTCAAGCTCTCAAAATGGCAGCACTTCGTCGCTTCAAAATCCGGATCCCAAAAGTGAAGAAGAACCCTCCTATTTATAGGCTGATTTCCCATAGGTCGTTCGCTCTTAGGTCGTCCACGACCTAAAACCCCCCACGACCTAAAACCTACGACCTAACAGATCCAAGCCTATGCGCATTCGCGACCTAACAAAACCTCGCGACCTACAACCTAACGCATGCGCATCCACGCAACCTACGACCTAACCCAGATCTACGCATCCATGCGACCTACGACCTAACACACAAGCGCTTCCTCGCGACCTACGACCTAACTCAACACAGAAGCTCACGACTTAACTCCTTAGGTCGTCTAACGACCTAACTACGCTAACTCGCTAACTAATAGGTCGCTAACCACTAGGTCGCTCACTACTAGGTCGCTCACTACTGTAGGTTACTAACCCTTAGGTCGCTAACTCCTATAGGTCGCCCCAATACTTAGGTCGCCAACTTCCTATAGGTCGCTCCAACCGACCTAACCCATCCCACGACCTAAGCCACCACACGACTTATCTACTATACGACCTATCCCTAAAATCCTTAGGTCGCTCCACTTCCTTAGGTCGCTCCACCTTCTTAGGTCGTCTACTCCGACCTAACTACTATACGACCTAGGACTTAGACTATGGATGACTTATCAACAATGCGACTAAATGACAACTGTTTTACGATGTTTTGATCCGTAAAAATACGGGTCGTTACATTCTCTCCCCCTTAGGAATTTCACCCTCGAATTCCCAAACAAACAGAGCAATCAAAGACTATTCTGCATGCCTACCATCCATAGCAATCAACAAACCATGCATCCAATTCTAGCTTAGCATGCAAAATTCTAAAACTAGAACAAGTTACAATGTCGTTAGATGACACGGCACCTTAGGGCCATACCTTGAAGAGTTCAGGATGAGCTGCCTTCATCCTCTCTACCACCTCCCATATACAGTCGTTATCATCATCACTCCATTGTATCTTGAGCAACTTAACTACCTTCCTCCTAAGCTGTTTCGTGTCGGTTTCCACAACACGAAGCGGCTTACGAGGTCTCTTATCGACTGGATCAACTTCGAAATCTTCACAGCTATCAGTAGAAACCACTATATTCGAGTCGTGCACATACTTCCGTAGATACGATACATGAAAAACATTGTGCACACCCGACATCTTCTCTGGTAACTCCAATCTGTAGGCGAGCTTTCCAATTCACTCGATGATCGGGAATGGTCCAACAAATCTCGGAGTCAATTTCCCTTTCTTCCCGAATCAAATAACATTCTTCAATGGAGAAATCTTCACAAAAACCATATCACCTACGTCAAATTCCGAATCCTTACGACGCTTATCGGCATAACTTTTCTGTCGGTCTTGGGCTGCCTTCATTCGTTGCCCAATGATCTCTATGCAATCCGAAGTCTGTTGAATCATCTCTCGCCCAAGCATCAGCTTTTCTCCGGTCTCTAACCAACATGTCGGAGAGTAACACGGTCTTTCATACAATGCCTCATACAGTGCCATACCAATGCTTGATTGGTAACTATTATTATACGAAAATTCCACCAAATGGAGGTGATCTTCCCATGATCCTCCGAAATCCAAAACACAAGCTCTGAGGAGATCTTCCAAAACTCGGTTGACTCTCACGGTCTGACCATCTGTTTGAGGGTGATAAGCTGTACTCAAACACAACTCGGTTCCCAAAACTTCCTAAAAGCTCTTCCAAAATCCACTAGTGAACAATGGATCTCGATCGCTCACTATACTCTTCGGAATACCATGGAATCAAACTATCCACTTAACATACAACTCAGCCAACTTTGACGTAGTCCTAGTCGATCGAACAAGAATGAATCTTGCACTCTTAGTCAGACGATCTACGATGACCCAAATCCCTTCATTTCCCGTTCTTGTTCTAGGTAGCCCATCAATAAAATCCATCGATATCTGCTCCCACTTCCATGTAGGAAATTCTAATGGCTGAAGCAATCCACTTGGCTTCTTTTGCTCGGCTTTTACCAACTGGCAGTTCATACACTTGGAAATAAAATTTCCAACATCCTTCTTCATACCTTCCCAATAATAGGTTCTCTTCATATCCCGATACATCTTATTTCCACCTGGATGAATTGTCAACTTCGAGTGATGACTTTCCTTTAGAACCTCATTTCTCAATTCATCAATATCGAGAACAAATAGTCGTCCTTGCTTCCGAAGCCAACCCTCTCGATCGACCTCGAATCCTTTATCCTTTTCTGGATCCAATCCAGATTCCAAATCACGGATAATCTTGACAAGCTTATCGTCTCGCTTTTGGCTCTCGCCAATTCTTTCCACAAAGTCGGTCTTATCGATAAGTTTGCCAACATCTCAGGTTCCAATTCACATCTGGGCCTGAAGTCAAATCCAGCTAAATAGTCGAGGCTCTTCCATTCTGAAAACATGGCTCCCAATCCTGCATGTCTTCGACTTAATGCGTCTGCCACTGTGTTACCCTTTCCCGGAGTATAGGCTATACCAAAGTCATATGATGCCAAAAACACTAGCCATTGTTGTTGCCGAAGATTCAAATCCTTTTGGGACAAAAGATACTTCAACGACTTATGATCTGTAAACAACTCGAATCGAACTCCCAATAGATAATGTCTCCACATCTTCAGAGCAAACACAATCGCCGCTAACTCCAAATCATGAGTCGGATAATTCCTTTCATGCGGCTTCAGTTGTCGACTTGCATACGCAAAAACCTTACCTTTCTGCATCAGCACTGCTCCAAGTCCAGTACCACATGCGTCATTGTAAACCACCATCTCATCATTTCCACTTGGAATAGTCAAAACAGGAGCACTCGTCAATCGCTCTTTCAGGATTCCGAAAGCTTGCTCACACTTAGCATCCCATCTGAATACTTGGTTCTTTTTCGTCAATCCTGTCAATGGTGCAGCCACCTTGGAAAAGTCTTTGATAAATCGACGATAGTATCCTGCTAATCCAAGAAAACTTCTCACGTCAGATGCATTCTTAGGTCTAACCCAATCCTGGATTGTTGCCACCTTAGCGGAATCAACCGCTATTCCATTTCCAGAAATAATATGGCCTAAGAACCTCACTTCACTCTTCCAGAAGTGACACTTCAAAAACTTAGCCTTCAGCTGATATTTTCGTAATATCTCCAAAACAATACGCAAGGTTGTCTCGTGCTCTTCTTCAGTTCTGGAATAAATCAGAATGTCATCCACGAACACTAGCACGAACTTGTTCAACTGATCCCTGAACACTCTATTCATAAGATCCACAAAATATGCTGGCGCATTAGTCAATCCAAACGGCATTACCAGCCACTCAAAGAAACCAGATGGTGTCCTAAAAGCAGTCTTCGGCACACTATCCTTAGCCACTCTTAACTGGTGAAATCCCGTTGCCAAATCCATCTGAGAAAACACCTTCGCTTCGTGAACTAATCTAACAAGTCATCTATTCTCGGCAATGGATACTTGTTCTTCTTAGTCACTTTATTCAGCTCACGATAATCCACACACAACCTCAGCGATCCATCCGCTTTGGTTACAAACACAACTGGTGCACCCCATTCGGACACACTACGCCGAATGAATCCTTTCTGTAAAAGATCATCAACCTGCACCCTCAACTCCTGCTGTTCCCTAGGCGCCATCCGCCTAAGAGGCATCACAACAGGTCTGGCTCCTTCAACTAGATCTATACGAAACTCGATCTCTCTATGCGGCAGTAACCCTTTCACCTCGTCAAAGACATCCTCAAATCCATTAGCGATTGACACAGATGACAGTCCATCCCATGAAACAACCAGCGAATACATGAAGCTCATGAAGACGCCTTCTTCATGCTTACATCGTATCACAATCTTTCGCCCCTCCACATTCTCGACTGTCACCTCCAACCAATCACAATCAACCTTTGCCGCATACTTCCTAAGCCAGTCCATACCCAAAATAATTCCGAACCCCGCAAAGTTCAGAACAAAACAATCACAAACAAAAGAGCAATCATGACTCGATACAATCAGACCACGGCATAGCATACACAAACAAGACGAACCCCCAACTGGATTAGTCACAACCAATGGCCTATCAACAATATCCGGTTCTAAACCCAACCGGCCTATAAGTTCATTACAAACAAAAGAATGCGACGCCCCAGTATCAAATAACACTCTCACTGGAACACCACATATGGAAAGAGTACCATGAACCACCACACTCTTTCCTTTCTCTTCAACGGTAGCAGCTTTCGAAGATGTTGGAACAGCCCCCAAAGCATAAGCTTGCACAATCTGCTTGTCCTTCCTCGGTTCTGGACAATACTTCTTAACATGCCCCGGCTTATCACAGTTGTGACACTTCACCGGCACCTTCGGATTCTTGCAATCCCTGGAGAAATGGCCCTTCTGCTGATAATTGTAGTAGGTCACTTCGCCCTTCGGCTTCTTCTGGCCATCCTTACCTTTTTGCTACTGCTGCTTTCTCTTCTTGTTTCCACCCTGCTGTGGTTTAGACTCTTCCCTGGTCACAGCAACAACAGATCCTTCCTTAGGAAACAGATTCTCGTGCCTTAGAGCTTTCTCCACAAGCTTCTCAAATGGATCGTCTAAATGATCCACCAACTGCCTCCCAAGATAACTGTCCAAACCTGTCACAAACTTCTCATTCTTCTGATATGAAGATTCAATATACGACCGAGCATACTTGGACGAAGCTTCAAACTCAGAAACATACTCAAGAACTGGTCTTCCACCTTGCTTGAGCTCCACAAACATCTTGAACAGAACAGACTTCTGGGCTGTAGAAATGAACTTAGCTTCGAATCTGGCTTGGAACTGTACCCAAGTAATTTCTTCCTCCGGAGTATCAATGGTGATAGAGTTCCACCAATCAGAAGCTCTTCCTTGAAGCTGTCTTGATGCAAGCTTCCTTTTAGTTGCATCCTCGATTCCCAAATCACCAAAGATCCTTCTACAAGCATCTATCCATCTCTGAACTTCAATGGTTGATTCTGTTCCCAAGAAAACATTTCCTCCAAGTGCAGTATAGTCTTTACACAACTTAGCAAAATCCACCGGTTTTGGAGTTTGAACTTGAACTCCAACATCCACCGATGGCCCCGGAGCTGGAATCCTTCTCATGATCGAAGTCATCATAGCCTCGAATATAGCAGCATAATCAGCAGCCCCCTCAGTAGCACGGCCTTCCCTAGCAGCTGGTATCCCTCTTCGACTCATTCTTAATATCTATAAAAAGGAATGATTAATACACCTTAAGAAACAACTGCATAAAGGACTCACATGCTTCTAAGCTACTATATTATATATAGTAATCATCCATCAAAATACAATTACGTCTCTCATACGTAGTTACGTCAGCGAGCGTTGGGTAAAATCGATTAACCAAAGCTCTGATACCAAATGTGACGACCGCTCGCGACCCCTGCACCAAACCTAGACATTATGCGCTGTAAAGTGTGCCAGGCAGCCATGGACGGTTGCCAATGGTTAAGTTAAAAAGCGGAATCTATCGTATTACTCACAGCGCATGGATAAAAATACGATAGAGAACATATATAGTAAAGCTTCACAAATGAATCTCATCAATTAAGCTTCATAATAGTTGAATACAAACTTCTGAATAGTCAATACAACAAGCCTCACTATATATCACTCAGAGAATATACAAGCAGCGGAACATCCAGTACATATAGTAAGAAATAATATGCAATCCTCCAGCTCGTCTTCGTCATCAGCATCGTGGAAAGCAAGAACAGCACCTGTCACCTGCTACCTAGTCTGCCCGTCCCAAAATGGACGAACAGCCCAAGGCAATAAGAGTTAAAACATAAAGCCTTGAGTCAGACAACAGTCTTAGTGAGCGGTAAATTAACTAACAACATACCAAAAGAGCATAAAGGAAAAAGGAATAGGAATCCAACCCTCCCACTCCACCTCTTTCTACAGTGATAGCCCCCAGACACACACTAAGCAGAAGCAAACATAGCAAAGCATACAATTTAAAGTAAAGCAATTATCACTCGAGTCAAGGGCGATGCTTTCCAAGTACAAACCCCCAAGGCCTAAACCAAGATCAGATAAGCACCCAGAAAATACCGCTCTTAAGACCGAATGACGATACAACCAAACATCCATGACTCTGGCTATCACTGTTATCATTGCTTCGATATCATCGTTAATTGAATGACCGACTCATTCTTTCATCCATCCGTCAAGGGCTAATGGAAACCCCGGTTCTAGACATAACCCCGCACGTCGTCGCAGCCCGTGCCTAGGACTATCGAATCTTCCCAGAGTACTCGACTACCAATCAGTAGCCTTCAGGGACTATCGAATCTGCCCAATGTACTCTTGCTTTGAGCATGCTAGAACCTTCAACAACGATGAGATCTCAGCCTTCTAGTCATCCTCCTCGACGACTATTTCCATACTAGCTCAAGCGCCTCTCGAGCAAACCATTATCCTCAAACTCCAACCATTTCACCGAGTTATCAACATGCTTGGAATGATCCCGTCTTGATTAGACCAAGACTATCTCATACTATGCTTCGCCTCATCTCATCACAGCAAAGCCTCATCTCAACATCATCATCAAATCTATCCATATGAGCTTCATCATCCGCTACATATGCCACGAGCAGCTTTTCCAATTCAAGAGCCTTTCCCATAGCTTTTGAATCATCTTCGACCATCATGTCTAAATCAAATCATCAATCATCTAATTCATAACAATCAATCAAGTCAAACATTAATCCAAGTAATCAAGCATTCAAATATGATCCAATGAACAATTATAACAATAATGGAAATTTCGTAAATAAAGAGTCTAAAGTCTAACAAGCATGAAAACATGAGCAATATCTCTATAATCTTGATGAATGAACTTGCATAGGTTAACATGTAGTAAAATGGATGTCAAATCACCATGAACAATGGATCTATACTTAAGTTTACAAAAATGCATGAAAATCACTAGTTTAACATCAAATCAAGCCATCAATCCGATATACTCCTTTGGATCCGTGTAAGAGATAATCACCACTCACCAAATCACCTAAACAACCCAAAAACAACACACTTCAGATCTGGACAGCGAAGGATCTAACTCGATCTATCACAAATCCGCTTCAAACGATGAAATCTCTCTTCAATGGATGTAGATCTTCAATCTAAGCTCTTGGATCTTCGATTTGGATGGATGGAAGCACAAGATTAAAGTGGGGAAAAGAAGTGAAGAAGTGTAGAATTCGAGCTCTCAAAATGGCAGCACTTCGTCGCTTCAAAATCCGGATCCCAAAAGTGAAGAAGAACCCTCCTATTTATAGGCTGATTTCCCATAGGTCGTTCGCTCTTAGGTCGTCCACGACCTAAAAACTCCACGACCTAAAACCTACGACCTAACAGATCCAAGCCTATGCGCATTCGCGACCTAACAAAACCTCGCGACCTACGACCTAATGCATGCGCATCCACGCGACCTACGACCTAACCCAGATCTGCGCATCCATGTGACCTACGACCTAACACACACGCGCTTCCTCGCGACCTACGACCTAACTCAACACAGAAGCTCACGACTTAACTCCTTAGGTCGTCTAACGACCTAACTACGCTAACTCGCTAACTAATAGGTCGCTAACCACTAGGTCGCTCACTACTAGGTCGCTCACTACTGTAGGTTACTAACCCTTAGGTCGCTAACTCCTATAGGTCGCCCCAATACTTAGGTCGCCAACTTCCTATAGGTCGCTCCAACCGACCTAACCCATCCCACGACCTAAGCCACCACACGACTTATCTACTATACGACATATCCCCA
The DNA here is from genome assembly GCA_030737815.1 of Allium fistulosum. Classification (NCBI taxonomy): domain Eukaryota; kingdom Viridiplantae; phylum Streptophyta; class Magnoliopsida; order Asparagales; family Amaryllidaceae; genus Allium; species Allium fistulosum. Next base: position 157,709,750 of record CM060901.1, read on the forward strand.
AAATCCTTAGGTCGCTCCACTTCCTTAGGTCGCTCCACCTTCTTAGGTCGTCTACTCCGACCTAACTACTATACGACCTAGGACTTAGACTATGGATGACTTATCAACAATGCGACTAAATGACAACTGTTTTACGATGTTTCGATCCGTAAAAATACGGGTCGTTACATTCTAGGATAGTAAATGTTGTTTTAAAGCTATAAATGATAGTTTTTAAATAAGAAAATATTCAAAAGGAATGTTTTAAAGAAAAATCTAAGTGTAAATTATTTTAGGTTTAAAGTAAATGATGTTTTAATGACATTTATTTTTTACCTTCTATTTGATACACTTAGAAATATAATGACCTCTTTAAAGAATAATTTAAAGAGTGTTGTTTTTAAAGTGTGTTACAAATGTTTATGATGTAAAAATCAAGCACAAGTGTGAGTCAAATGTTTCAAGAGATTTAATTTTTCATATACGACCACTTGGTTATTACGATAAGTGATTTATTAACTATCAGTTTTGTCATCATCTTTGAGTTTCGTCAATTAAGTCGATTTGTTGCTCATTTTATTGTTGATATCCTTTTCGGAAATGGTTAAACCAAAGCGCAATTGGACGTTAGGATATGTGTGGTTGCTCTCATTAAGGTTTCTTTACATCTACTCTAGATTGGATTCGATGGTATGCACATGGAGATGAGATACTCGGATACTCGATAAGGTTGGCAGGATATGGCTTGTATATTTCTGTGAGAGTCATAGAGTAAATGACCATCTCAAGTATATTGTTTAGAGGTATACTTTCTATAGGGAGGTGCACCCTCCAAGTCATTGTTGAAAAATTTCCTTTTCCTTATTTGATTCAAATCTTTGAATCGTTTTCTTAATTGCATCGAGAAGTGCCTAGAGCTCTTCTCAATGTTTAACTATTTGTTTCCATATTTTGTTCCGACTTGTTTCCATTGTTTCATCTATGGATGTTGTTCTTGGGAGGTAAAACCCATTCCATGTTTTGCGGCATGGTCTCATAGAATTATTATATATTCACCATATTTCTTAAGTTTACTCATGCTGGTTTTCTAGACTGATCTGGGAGTTATTTTATTATAATGCTCGAGTTAGACCGAGTATTTTTCCAGGTTTTCGTTTGTGGGACATGGAGTTTATAGAGTAGAGCTAGATGTTTACCTACCGTAGTATTTTTATTTCCGCTGTATTATTAGATATACCCATCAGGAATTGAAATGTTAGGAAGTTATAACTATTCAGGCTGATGAGGTTTGATTTTAACTCTGATATACTATGTATTTTGGAGTGATAGCTTTTACTGTCCTTGTTATATTATATGTTATCGTTCCGCTGTAAGATTTTGTTTCCACTGTTCGTTTTCTTTTATTTTACCTTAACAGTCTGCCTTTCCGATACTTGAATGCTCGGCATTGCATTACCGTGGATGTATTAGGTGTCGACTTTCTAGGGTCGAAAGGCGGGTTGTTACATAGATGTCCATCGAATGATTGTAGTTGGATCGAGTGGAAGCATTGGAAGTGAAAAAAATTCAATAGGGAATTCGTCTTCACAGTTATATGAGGTTTGTATCAAGATCAACTAAAGTCAACTCAAAGTCCTTAGTTAATAGTAACTATTATTTTTGAACCAAGGACTTTGTGTCTGGACTATAAAGTTGAATATGGATGATATCGGAATTTGACCATTACCATATTCCATAAGTCCACGTGACATAGTTTTGACAAAGAAAATTAGTGTAAATAACTATCATGTCCGGGTAACGCTTAAATAAGTTAAATTGGATTTTACTGAAACTATGTAAGCATTAAATTTATCCATAATGTCACACCACTAGCTAAGGTGACATGTGAACACTAATAGTCTAATTGTTCGATATTAATCGTAGATCCAATTTACACCTAATAGTCACACAACTAAAATGTTGAATACTCCGAGAACCATCTGATTTAATTAAATTATAATTACTATAAATTAACTAAATTAATTAATATTTATGAAATACTAATTGTAAAAATTTATTTGACTTGTGTTGGTCGGTATTAAAATAGTGCGTATATAATTGTACACACACGTATCAGTGTAAAATATCGATGTACATTTAAATTACATTTAAATGTATTTTATCCAATCAGCCTTTAAGCAGCTTGGAGGCCTAATGTAGGGAAATGATGGCTAATCATAAGGTGTGGAGAATATGGTTGAATTGGATTCAAAAAAAATTGAAATAACGAAAGAAAATTGTGGATCCTGATCCACTTTTAGATCCTCCAACCCTCTGTTATTTAAAGGCCTTTAACCTCCACTTTTGCAGACCTAATTTTTTACTTCCCCTCTTTCATTTTTTGGAAGGACTCCCCACTAGCCCCCACCATTGATTCAAGCCTTTAAACACAAATTTTAAATAAAAAACAGTACATTAGTGGTTGAATCTTTCAGTCTTGTAGCTCTGAAAGTTTTGAATATAGATTCAAGGAGTCAACAGATTCAATGTTTTAATGCCTCTAGGCTATAATATGGTAATAGTTTTATTTACATTCATATATATATATGTATGTATGTATGTATACACATACACATTTATATATATACTTGTTTATCATGTCCTTCTAGTGCTTTAAATTGTATGTATATCATCTTAAATCCACATATGTCAATGTTATCAACATTGGATGAATATATATACACACACACACACACTTAGTAAGAATTTTTAACATAATTGTGCATATATCATTTGGCTAAAAAAAATATTTTAATTTTCAAAACTAATCAATAATTTAAAAGCTTTTTGAACCAAAATTGATTTTAAAATAATAATACAAGCATATAATATATATATTTATATGTATGTACGTATGTATGTATGTATGTATGTATTGTCAATTTACATACATGACAGATTTTTCAAAAATAATTCAATATATATATATATTTATTTAAAATCCAGCTATATTTATATATAAATTATTTTTAAATATAATACATAACTTGTATATAAAGTTTACACACAGATATATATATATATATTATAAAAATTTTGTTTATATATATTTACTAAATTTTGTATATGTTATGAAGTTTATTTTGAAAAATCATACAAACAAATTTTATAAGGATTTCCGTATGAAAATTCTTTAAATTTTAAAAAATAATTTTGAAACCGCAAAGTTTTAATAAAAAAATATTTTGTTAAATATTATATTGGCTAAATATATATGTGTGTGTATACACACACACAGATATATATATATATATATATTTACAATAAAGCATACATATATATTGTCTTTATATTGAATTCCTAAATATTTATTTAATATATATACAAGATTGTATGTGTGTTTGTTTGTATTTTGAAATAAAAAATTAAATTTATAATATATAAATCAATACATATATATATTAAAAATAATATTCTGATTTGAATTTGAAATTAATAGATATTTTATTATGCAGTTCTAGATTTAAAATTTAAAATTTGAAATTCAAATTTGAATTTAATTCAAAATTATTTATATTAATATTTCCAATCACTTCTATTTTATGATGTTAAATACATATACATATAAATATTTGTATTTTGCAAATGTAGTTTTATATTGTATTAAAACAATATACATATAGCAAAATAGAATGGCATGGCATTTTCAAAGCAACACGATGGAAAATACCTTAGGCTAATATGCTTTTGATTATTCTTGAACGCCTAACAAGTACAGTATAGTCAGAGCGCACTAGTAGAGCTTTCACTAATGTCAAGAAAACTCATATGGAGCTCTACAATATGATCCATAATAAGTTGTTAAGAGATGTTAGGGTGGAAAGAACATAGTTTTCTATTGGTAGACCTGCCATAGCATGGATAAAATAGTATATGTCCTTTTTTTCTACACTTTATAATGACCAAATTTTGTTGCCTAGTTGGCTTTAGTCCTTGGTCATTAAATTCATGTAGGACCTTTTTTCCAATACATGTAATTATCTTATTTATTTAGTTTATGAGTTGGGCTCCCTTAGCCCATTTAACTTCCAAATAAAAAACTATATATATATATATATATATATTAGACAAGACATATGTATACAAAGGAGCTACTACGTCCGTTCGCGGTGTAAATCCCAACACTTATATATGTGCATGTTAAACAATATACACTATATATGTTGTACGTGCACTTGCACGTACACATATATGTACACTTGTTTATATTATATAATACGAATTTAACATTAAAAAAAAACTTTATTTATAAACAAAATAAAATAACGATTTTATTTAAAATTAATTTAGATCAAATCTAAATGAATTGGACAAAATTCGAAATTACAAACCTCATCCGGGACCTTTAACCGGGCACCGAACATCACGCCCGGTGCCTATTTCGTGTACGTGGCACCACAACCATTTCCCATTTAACCCGCTGCATACTGACCCATATCCAACAATTATGGCTACAAAATATAGTAGATGGACATTATAACATTGTTTCTAATGGTAATTTAGAAGTGACCATTTACATGTCGCAGCCAGAGTGTTTCGAAGTCAATGAGTGCGATGAAATGACATATAGACTCTTAAGATCAAGTTTTTGCCTTAATTAAGCATCAAGGGATTGGAATAAATGTTTTGAGAAAGTAAAGAAATATTTTGATTTTATTCAAAAAATATAGGAAGCATGTCATAAGAAAGAACTAAATGGTGTATTAACATTTCTCTTTTATATTGGTGATTTACTACTGATTGATAATGATATACCAATGTTACAATCAGCGAAAGCTTGGTTGACCATTTATTTTTTGATGAATGATTTGGGACAGTCATCCTTTATACTTGGTATAAAAATCTACAAAGATATACCTAAAAGGATATTGGGATTGCTCCATTTAATGTACATAAATAGTGTGCTAAAATGGTTTAGTATGGAAAATTCCATACGTGGAAATGTTCCATTGCAGCATGGAATCATTATTTCTAATAAAGACTCGCTATCGATGAATGAAAAGAGAGTAGGATTCCGTATGCTTCAATAATAGGATCCATTATATACGTTGTGCTATCTATTAGGCCAGATGTCACTTTTGCACTAGGTTTGATGAGTCGGTATCAATTGAGTTCTGGCAAAAATCATTAGATGTTGTTAAGATTATCCCAAGTATTTAACAAATACCAAAGATTTATTTATATGTAGAAACATCGAGCTTGTAATAAAGGGGTACTTAGACTTGAGTTTTCAAAGTGAGGTCGATGATGTTAAATCAGTCTCGGGGTTTGTATTTACTCTCAATAGAGGGGCCTTAAGTTGGAAAAGTTCCAAGCAAGATATTGTGGCGGGCTCTACCATGGATGTTAAGTGCATTGCAATAAATAATGTTTCTAAAGAAGTAGTGTGGATGCGCAAGTTCATTGAAGAGCTAGGAACAGTCTCAAGCATTGGAGATTCGATGGTGATATATCATTGCAATAATGCAGCAATACAGACTGCCAAGGACTTGCTAGCTCATAAAAAATCAAGACACGTCCTTTGTAAATCCCACATTATATTATAGTTTATCAGTGATGAAGAAATAGTAATTGAGGGAGTAGATACTAAAGATAACATTGCAAAGCCATTCACTAAGACCTTTTCTAGTCTAATTTAGATATACCGATTGATGGTATATGCATAAGCTCCATAATTGGCCCCAAGTGCAAGTGGGAAATTGATAGAGTTAAGGGTGCTCCCTATGGGTAATTATGTAATTTATTATATAACTTAACTCGGGTATAAGAATCTTGTTCGAAATAAAGTATGTATTGCTCGAATTTCTCGCAAAAGACTAAGTGGGCCTATTAGCGAAGGGTCTAAAAATATAAACCCGCACTATATTGCCCGACCAAGGACAAGCCTGGCCCAAATTGCCTACATGCCTCTGATAGCATGATCCTCAAAGGCATGGTCTCCCCACTATCTCTTAGATCTAGAGGCATGCCCTTAAAATCATCACTATCAATGAAAAGCCCAGAGCCTCACAGAAAACTCCCTCTCGACCAAGTCATAGTAAAAGAGCCTCATCTCCTATATCCTTGCTAGACTCTTGCATCTTCTCCCGCCCATTACTTTCATGGCTATCTAACCTATTTGCCCATCTTATTTTTATCGTGTCTCGGTAGAGCTTTGCTAAAAGCATCTGATCTCCCTTGCAAAAAGAGGCAATGGCCTAGCACTATACCTCTAAGAAGATTAGCATGAAATGACACCATTCATCTGACAAAAGTGCTACTATGCAGCAAGAACCCTCTGCACTTCGCAATCCGCATAGCAGCGATACCACTATTCATCAACAACTTCTACCCCATGCTACCTTTTTAACACAAATACACAATGGTACGGCCTTCCAACTAACCTTCATTTGAATCATCATCTCCATCTAGTGGCCTAGTTGGCCGCCATCTACACTGTATACCATCATCAAAGGTCATAAGGAAATTCAACGTTAAAGCTTTAATCCTTCCAAAACATGATCTCAACACCTATATATAAAGATTCCCATGCACTTGTATAATAATAATTTATAATCTTACGTGCAATACAACTTTGCTCAAAGCTCTTGTAATAATTCTCTTTTAACCAAAATATGAACCAATAAAATTAGTAAACATAGTTGACATAGATCCTTTTCAAGCTCAGACCACTCTACATCTTATGCCATTACTTTTCTAGCATTAGATATAATTCTCTTTCTCAATTCCTCATTTTACATTTTTTTACTTTGGTAGTAGTGAATTACATTGGCTAATATCTTCCACTAATCATAATTCTAAGGCAGGCCAGAAATCCAGTTAATGGTATGTTTTGGGTTTTGTTTTCTATTATATGTGTTGTTATATTGTAATATAAGTGATGATCTAAATGCATTCAACATATATAAATTGAAAATCCTTAATAAAAGTACCTAATCAATTTGAAGTTGTGAATGCATTCGTAACCATGAGTTTTGAATCAAACATTTAATATACTTGTCCTTAAATTGTTCCTGGTTGAGATGTATCTTGAAAAGGGTATCTATATGTGACGACCCGCCCTTCTATAAACAGAAGGACGCATCGACAGTAAGAAAGAAAGGGGTGAGAAATAGAAAAGAAGAGAAAAGAGAAAGAAAGAACAACAGATACTCACAGCGGAAACGAATGAAATATAATATATCACATAAAATATTACATAGTATCATATATATCATCTATCAGAGTTACACAGATTACACATCACATACTAGACAGTTATAAACATCTGTCTAGTTATTACATCTCAATACAATACAAAGTTCAACACAAAGATCAACACAGCGGAACTATCTATATCTATAACGCTGAAGCCTCCTGCTCCATTGCTCCTCCACAACTCGTCAAAGCTAACCTGAATCCCTTGGCTACTCGTAAAAATTTGAGTACCCAAGAGTTTATAAAACAGAAATAAACACTTGGGTCAGACATGGGTCTGGTGTGAGTAACAGGTTAAAGTTGCTTAACTTTGAAAACCATTTGAAAGAAAAGGTATCACGTAAGACTCCCCACAAATAAACATGGGTAAGTTTTTACCTTACGCTAACCAAAAACATTTGATAGGAAATTCGATTGTATTATAATAGGTCTAGGGTTTTCAAATAAATATGAAATAGCCGAAATTGTTACATTCATTAAATTCCAGCATACATAGGTATACAATCAAGTCCGTTATCACTTATTGGATTTTTGGATTCCATACAATGGCAGGGCTACCGGGGTACCGCCCATCACAGTACGTGGCCTAGATCACCGTACCGAGGATCACTCCCAATCCCCTGCAACACAAGGTCGGAACATCCCTTACTGGATAATTCCCGCACAAGATACCCCACGGTTGTCATGATTCAACCGCACACACTAAGCCGAAATAAAGGGTCATCTAGATAGAGGTAATCTTGTCCTACTTGGGTGCTACCCACTAACCTTGCTGCACCTCCCCTGTTTTAGCCATTCCCAGTTGATGAGGCTTGAGGCTACGATTACCTTTAAATAGAACACATCTATCTTAGAATGCTCATCGTCCACCTGACGATGTTCTGAAAGCATTCAATCCATACAAGTTCGTTCCGGGTTCGAACGAAACCGAAGGCATTATCTCGTTACACTCATTTTGGAATCACCCTCAGAGTTAACGATAATAACCCTTGCACTCTGAATCTTCATCTCGAATCTGTAAGTACTATCTCCGTCAACTCATTACGGAATCACCCACAGAGTTATATTGACAAAGAATCGTTCTTACACCTCGAGTCTTCACTTGCTCCATTTGGATTAACGACCAACGTTTAATTTGGATCGATGTGGTTTTCGGATATCCAAATCTGGAAACCCGATCCCGGTCTCATCGAAATCCAAAACGTATCTTTTAAGGCCAAGTTGTTTTAAAGGTAAAACAGTTCAATTCAATTATCTTTATTCACATAGAAAGATAATTCACAATATCACAATAGATAATCAACATTATCAATATAAGCAGATAATCCATATTATCATCACAATTCAACTAAACATCCATATCACGGATAACACATATCTCATTAGAGAGATCAAACAATGCAAAGCATTCAATATCATCATACATCCATAAGTAATGATTTATACTATCTCTAATTAATTTAAAGTTAATTAAATTAATTACTTCATTTTATAAATCATGCTTACTTAACCATTAATTAATTAAAATCAATTAATTATCCTCTAATTACCTTTTAATTGCATTTAGGTAATTTTATCCTTTAATTAATTTCTCAAATTAATTATCTTAACCATTTATAGTAATTAACCTTTAATTACTTCATTTATTAATTAACTATAATTAATTAAATTAATCAACTATAATTATTTATATTAATCCTTAATTAATTACATTAATTAATCACTTCATTTATTAATTATTTCTTAATTAATCAATTCTTAATTACATCATTAATTATATTAATTAATGATTCTTAATTACAAATTAATTATTAATTACTTTAATTAAATTAATTACATTAAGTAATTTACCTTTAATTAAACAACATTTATTAATCATCTTTGATTAATCTCATTTAGTAATTAACTCCCCTTAATTACTTTTATTAACTAAATTAATTATTCCTTAATTAATTTCTTAATTAATCCCTTAATTAATTCACCAGTAATTAACTCAAATTACTTCTATTAATACAATCATTATTCAACTAATTACTTCCAGTAATTATATATTATTTACTTCCCTAAATAATCACACCTTAACAATTACATTAAGTAATTATTATTAAACCATCTCTTGATTATCCTAAATTAATTAAACTTAATTAATTAACTTAACTAAATCAAATTAACTCAATTAATTACAAATGAGTAATTAATTCCTTAATTACTTTTATTAAGTAATTACATTTAAACCATTTTCACAAATGATTATCTTTAAATCAATTAATCTAATTAATTATCAAAATTAATCACATTAATTATTTATTTAAATAATCTCAAGTTAATGACCTTCATTAACTATTAACAACCCTTTAATTACTTTTCTTAAGTAATTAACTTAGATTAATTATTATTAATTTCAAATTAATAAATCTTAATAACCAATTTAATTAATCTAATTTATTTAGTTAATTAAGTGTTAACCATAACTTAATTAATATTTAATTACTTTATTAATTAATTCTTAATCATTAATTAATATTCTAATTATAATCCTTAATTACAAATTAATTATTCTAATTAATTAATCTTAATCACTAATTAATTAGTTTAAACCATTAATTACCTATTTAATTAATCCAAATGATTAATTAATCAATTAAATTAATTATCCATTAAATTTCCTAATTAATTCAATGAACACAAATCTCTAATTACTTTAAGATAAAACATTTTCTTATCAAAGGTTAAATTATCATTCTTAAATACATTTGAAGACATCCATTTCAAATTAACTTTTAAATTTCATTTTAAATTCTGATTTAAAATGAATACTAATTTATCTTTTACAATGTTTTAAACAACATTTCTAAAACTCTTTTAATTTACAAGTTAAAGAAATACTCATTTATAAAGAAGTTTAAAAGGTGCTAACAAATTCATATTTAAATTTATAAAACTTATTTTAAATCTCAATCAAAGATTCAAAACCAAACTTGAATCCATATATTTAAACTTTGATTTCAATTCTTGTTCAAATATTACTTCAGAATTTAAATTCAGGTTTAAATTTAAACAAACAGATTTTAAAACCTGGCAACACTTTTTACCCGAGACCACTCAAAAAAACTTCGAGTCGCCCATTCAAAAACTCTGAGTCACACACGAACAAACTCGAGAGAATCTCGAATAGTCTCCCCTGTAAATCCCAGACTTCACCAGAGATACACCCACGATCTCGTGCACGTGCACGGTCATCCTCTTCAACTCCGGCCATGTCATCGTCATCGACCAAGCCTCCCTCTCTCAAAAGCCTGAAGCACTCGATCAATAGAAGAATTCGTGAAGATCATTTTCCCTAACCTAGTTAAAACTAGGGTTAAAAATTCAAATCCTAAATCATTACTTCCTCGATGTTTTAATTCGATTTCCAGTAATTTTCCCTATATCTTCGATCATTCCACTATCATTATTGAAGAAGACAACATCCCAAATACACTAAGATCAACAAAGTTACTCAAAATTCATTTATAGCTAAAACCAGAACTGCACCTTCATTACTAAGCTATAAATTATGATTTATATTTTAAAAATCAAGTTTTAGTATAAGTAATCAATTTATACTCCTGGTTTTACGAATTACAAGGTTTGAGTTTTCACTATTATAGACATTGCTCTGTTGTTTTGGTTTACAGAGGCACTCAGGTTTGAAGTTGGACTTAATTAAATTTTAAACTTTAGTTTATGATGAAACAAACTAATTTTGTTTAAATCTTAAATCCAAATCAAGACTAGATCATGGGGTAATGATTTTAAATCAAAACTGGAGCCTGGAATTAAAGAAAACAGAGACACATTGATACAAAACAACATGCACACCTATATACATTTATATATATATATATATATGTAGAACCATCTATATACATTCACACCAAAACAATATTTATCACAGAATTAAGCATGCAACCATAATTATACTTAAGTTATTTTAATAAGAATGTTACTCACCTGAAATAAAAATGAAACAGAGGCAGCCTCTTTAAATTTTGAAAAGCTTTTGAAATTTTAAACTTGAATGCCCTTAGCTTCTTTGAATTTGATCTTAAACTTGAGTTGTTGGGCTTTAAACTTGATTAAACTACATGCATGCTGGCTTCCAGGTTGAAGAAAGAATGCAAGCAAGCTACAGACTTGAATAAACTACATGCATGTTTGCTCTTGATTTTCAAAGTTGATTCCAGATTGAAAAATGAAGGCAGGTATTTGATTTTTAGCTTGAGTGGTTTTGATTTGAAAAAGAATTACAGATTTTATTTGAAGAAGAATATTACAGGCTTTGAAATATATGTGGTTTGAAGAGTGATACTGATTTGTTTTCATATTGTATTAGAGAAAGAGGTTTTGAGAAATATGTATTACTGACATGATTTTCAGAATTTAGATTAGAGAAAGAAGTTTTGGGGTTTCTCTTGGTTTTGAAAAAGAACAGAAAGAAATGAAGTGAATGAAATGTATATGTTTATATAAGTAAATTTTGATTTTTATAAAAATAAAAGAAAATGAACATAATTAAGACACTTGTCATTTTGAGTTTATCTTTTATTTACACATGTTAAGACAAGGCTTTAGGAAAATGACACTTGTCCTTTAAGTAATTATTCATATATATATTTATTTTTAAATGTAAATAAAATGCCTTTTTCTTATTTATTAAACACTTATCTATATATATATATATTTATTTTTAAATGTAAATAAAATGCCTTTTTCTTATTTATTAAACACTTATCTATATATATATATATTTATTTTTAAATGTAAATAAAATGCCTTTTTCTTATTTATTAAACACTTATCTATATATATATATATATTACTTTTTAAAGAGAAACAAAACTAACTATATTTATAAATAAAAGTTTATACAAATATTCTAAAATCCAAAACAATTTAAATATCTATTCTTTTGAATTTCAAAACTTAAATTAAATTCAAATCAAATTAAATCCTAAGATTCAATTTAAAAATTAAGTTATATATATATTCATATACAACTACTTATCAATTTAAAATAACAATTCCATAGTCTTTAAAATCCATTCATATTTATAAAAATAATACATTATACTTATTATTTGGAAATAACATATTTGATACTTATTTAATTAGATTATTAAATTAAATTCAAATTTTATTATCAAAGATCATCAATATCAATTTAATTATTTAACAGATTATTAAATTGATATTGCTCAAATTTCTGGGATATCGCATTCCTCCCCCCTTAAAATAATTTCGTCCCCGAAATTTAAACAAAGGTAATTTAATAATCTTATTAAAGATTTTAATTTTAAATCACAAGCATATATTATCATCCATATGCTAACAACCATAGCAACCAAATCATCCAATCGAACAATTTAACTATCCAGACAAAATTCTAGATAGAATTCCTCGAGTTTCCTTAAGTATATATATACCGGGATACTCGCTCTACAAACAATCTAAACTACTAAGCTATAGATCTCCTACACATCTAAATCTACAGGACTAAACAGGATATCAGACTACAGACGAGTCTGACTCAACTACCCAATCCTCCGGAACTACTGGTTCCAAAACCAGAGATAAATCAAACACGTACTCCCTCAGAGATACGTAAAACACAATGAATTCTAATTATCCAACTGACAATTCAATCTTGAAGACCAAATACTTATCCAAATCAGAACACAGAAGAGATCCAAACACAATTCTACTTCACAACTATCAGTAGATTCCAAACTTACTTCTCCTATCCAGAGATACACTCCAAACTGCTTTCGCTGCTCAACTCTAATCTGAGGTAGAATGAAAATGCTGATGAAGAACATGAGCACAAACTGAACAACACATCCAAGAATATGGTTCAACAGATCCATAAAGAAAACTCGGATACTCCATCAAAACTTGAGTTGCTTTAGCAACTCCATCTCTAGGAAACATCCTTCCACTAGACTGAACCACCGGTATCACTCCTGGAATCCAGTCGATAAGAAAACTCAATCTCTAATGCCGATAAACTTCTGACTTCCCTGAAGACATCCAGAAAAACTTCAATAACCCAAGAGAACATTTAGCAATCGCAAGTCACTTTTGCGATCAATCCATCCAAATTCCAAAGAAAACTGTTCTCTCTTTACCCATCAGAACAGCTCATACTTAACTATCCAATCCATCGAAAAAAATGGATCCACTTCGCTGCTTCTGAACTTCACCTTCAGAAAAACTGCTCAGCCAGAAAACTTCCTGCCATCACAGAATACTCCGAGCTGTACTGCTAACACTGATGCCAAGGACTTCCTACCCAAAGCTCTTCGAGAAACTCGAACTCCAAACCAAACAGAAACACCATGCTGAACTCAGCCACAACACCGAAACATTCATACTTCCTTAAACTTGTTCCAAATAAAACATCTTCGGAAACATCCATAGTCACTGCATCTCATCACACAGCTACTTCTTCCTGAGGTATCAAGATACCATCACTCGCTTCTGCCCATCCAACTTCAAAGATAGACTTTAAACCTTAACAGGTTTCCTTCAGAGATCGATGAAATCCTTATACCACCCAAAGCTCACTCGAGACGGTATTAGGTCTACAGTCTCGACAAATACTCTTCCAACCTCAACATTCAAACTCCAACCATTGGTAGTTGTGTTACAAACACCACCACCCTATCTACCTTTAGAACTCGTATTGGAGAACCCGAACAGATAACCCAACAAATAGGTAGAATAAATATATATATAGTTATATAAAAATTACAAATACGCTCTCTCAAGATAGACACCACTCCAGAGCTTAGGTATTCGCTCAACCTATCGCTCTGATACCAAATGTGACGACCCGCCCTTCTATACACAGAAGGACGCATCGACAGTAAGAAAGAAAGGGGTGAGAAATAGAAAAGAAGAGAAAAGAGAAAAGAACAACAGATACTCACAGCGGAAACGAATGAAATATAATATATCACATAAAATATTACATAGTATCATATATATCATCTATCAGAGTTACACAGATTACACATCACATACTAGACAGTTATAAACATCTGTCTAGTTATTACATCTCAATACAATACAGAGTTCAACACAAAGATCAACACAGCGGAACTATCTATATCTATAACGCTGAAGCCTCCTGCTCCATTGCTCCTCCACAACTCGTCAAAGCTAACCTGAATCCCTTGGCTACTCGTAAAAATTTGAGTACCCAAGAGTTTATAAAACAAAAATAAACACTTGGGTCAGACATGGGTCTGGTGTGAGTAACAGGTTAAAGTTGCTTAACTTTGAAAACCATTTGAAAGAAAAGGTATCACGTAAGACTCCCCACAAATAAACATGGGTAAGTTTTTACCTTACGTTAACCAAAACATTTGATAGGAAATTCGATTGTATTATAATAGGTCTAGGGTTTTCAAATAAATATGAAATAGCCGAAATTGTTACATTCATTAAATTCCAGCATACATAGGTATACAATCAAGTCCGTTATCACTTATTGGATTTTTGGATTCCATACAATGGCAGGGCTACCGGGGTACCGCCCATCACAGTACGTGGCCTAGATCACCGTACCGAGGATCACTCCCAATCCCCTGCAACACAAGGTCGGAACATCCCTTACTGGATAATTCCCGCACAAGATACCCCACGGTTGTCATGATTCAACCGCACACACTAAGCCGAAATAAAGGGTCATCTAGATAGAGGTAATCTTGTTCTACTTGGGTGCTACCCACTAACCTTGCTGCACCTCCCCTGTTTTAGCCATTCCCGGTTGATGAGGCTTGAGGCTACGATTACCTTTAAATAGAACACATCTATCTTAGAATGCTCATCGTCCACCTGACGATGTTTTGAAAGCATTCAATCCATACAAGTTCGTTCCGGGTTCGAACGAAACCGAAGGCATTATCTTGTTACACTCATTTTGGAATCACCCTCAGAGTTAACGACAATAACCCTTGCACTCTGAATCTTCATCTCGAATCTGTAAGTACTATCTCCGTCAACTCATTACGGAATCACCCACAGAGTTATATTGACAAAGAATCGTTCTTACACCTCGAGTCTTCACTTGCTCCATTTGGATTAACGACCAACGTTTAATTTGGATCGATGTGGTTTTCGGATATCCAAATCTGGAAACCCGATCCCGGTCTCATCAAAATCCAAAACGTATCTTTTAAGGCCAAGTTGTTTTAAAGGTAAAACAGTTCAATTCAATTATCTTTATTCACATAGAAAGATAATTCAGAATATCACAATAGTTAATCAACATTATCAATATAAGCAGATAATCCATATTATCATCACAATTCAACTAAACATCCATATCACGGATAACACATATCTCATTAGAGAGATCAAACAATGCAAAGCATTCAATATCATCATACATCCATAAGTAATGATTTATACTATCTCTAATTAATTTAAAGTTAATTAAATTAATTACTTCATTTTATAAATCCTGCTTACTTAACCATTAATTAATTAAAATCAATTAATTATCCTCTAATTACCTTTTAATTGCATTTAGGTAATTTTATCCTTTAATTAATTTCTCAAATTAATTATCTTAATCATTTATAGTAATTAACCTTTAATTACTTCATTTATTAATTAACTATAATTAATTAAATTAATCAACTATAATTATTTATATTAATCCTTAATTAATTACATTAATTAATCACTTCATTTATTAATTATTTCTTAATTAATCAATTCTTAATTACATCATTAATTATATTAATTAATGATTCTTAATTACAAATTAATTATTAATTACTTTAATTAAATTAATTACATTAAGTAATTTACCTTTAATTAAACAACATTTATTAATCATCTTTGATTAATCTCATTTAGTAATTAACTCCCCTTAATTACTTTTATTAACTAAATTAATTATTCCTTAATTAATTTCTTAATTAATCCCTTAATTAATTCACCAGTAATTAACTCAAATTACTTCTATTAATACAATCATTATTCAACTAATTACTTCCAGTAATTATATATTATTTACTTCCCTAAATAATCACACCTTAACAATTACATTAAGTAATTTTTATTAAACCATCTCTTGATTATCCTAAATTAATTAAACTTAATTAATTAACTTAACTAAATCAAATTAACTCAATTAATTACAAATGAGTAATTAATTCCTTAATTACTTTTATTAAATAATTACATTTAAACCATTTTCACAAATGATTATCTTTAAATCAATTAATCTAATTAATTATCAAAATTAATCACATTAATTATTATTTAAATAATCTCAAGTTAATGACCTTCATTAACTATTAACAACCCTTTAATTACTTTTCTTAAGTAATTAACATAGATTAATTATTATTAATTTCAAATTAATAAATCTTAATAACCAATTTAATTAATCTAATTTATTTAGTTAATTAAGTGTTAACCATAACTTAATTAATATTTAATTACTTTATTAATTAATTCTTAATCATTAATTAATATTCTAATTATAATCCTTAATTACAAATTAATTATTCTAATTAATTAATCTTAATCACTAATTAATTAGTTTAAACCATTAATTACCTATTTAATTAATCCAAATGATTAATTAATCAATTAAATTAATTATCCATTAAATTTCCAAATTAATTCAATGAACACAAATCTCTAATTACTTTAAGATAAAACATTTTCTTATCAAAGGTTAAATTATCATTCTTAAATACATTTGAAGACATCCATTTCAAATTAACTTTTAAATTTCATTTTAAATTCTAGATTTAAAATGAATACTAATTTATCTTTTACAACGTTTTAAACAACATTTCTAAAACTCTTTTAATTTACAAGTTAAAGAAATACTCATTTATAAAGAAGTTTAAAAGGTGCTAACAAATTCATATTTAAATTTATAAAACTTATTTTAAATCTCAATCTAAGATTCAAAACCAAACTTGAATCCATATATTTAAACTTTGATTTCAATTCTTGTTCAAATATTACTTCACAATTTAAATTCAGGTTTAAATTTAAACAAACAGATTTTACAATCTGGCAACACTTTTTACCCGAGACCACTCAAAAAAACTTCGAGTCGCCCATTCAAAAACTCCAAGTCACACACGAACAAACTCGAGAGAATCTCGAATAGTCTCCCCTGTAAATCCCAGACTTCACCAGAGATACACCCACAATCTCGTGCACGTGCACGGTCATCCTCTTCAACTCCGGCCATGTCATCGTCATCGACCAAGCCTCCCTCTCTCAAAAGCCTGAAGCACTCGATCCATAGAAGAATTCGTGAAGATCATTTTCCCTAACCTAGTTAAAACTAGGGTTAAAAATTCAAATCCTAAATCATTACTTCCTCGATGTTTTAATTCGATTTCCAGTAATTTTCCCTATATCTTCGATCATCCCACTATCATTATTGAAGAAGACAACATCCCAAATACACTAAGATCAACAAAGTTACTCAAAATTCATTTATAGCTAAAACCAGAACTGCACCTTCATTACTAAGCTATAAATTATGATTTATATTTTAAAAATCAAGTTTTAGTATAAGTAATCAATTTATACTCCTGGTTTTACGAATTACAAGGTTTGAGTTTTCACTATTATAGACATTGCTCTGTTGTTTTGGTTTACAGAGGCACTCAGGTTTGAAGTTGGACTTAATTAAATTTTAAACTTTAGTTTATGATGAAACAAACTAATTTTGTTTAAATCTTAAATCCAAATCAAGACTAGATCATGAGGTAATGATTTTAAATCAAAACTAGAGCCTGGAATTAAAGAAAACAGAGACACATTGATACAAAACAACATGCACACCTATATACATACATATATATATATATATATATGTAGAACCATCTATATACATTCACACCAAAACAATATTTATCACAGAATTAAGCATGCAACCATAATTATACTTAAGTTATTTTAATAAGAATGTTACTCACCTGAAATAAAAATGAAACAGAGGCAGCCTCTTTAAATTTTGAAAAGCTTTTGAAATTTTAAACTTGAATGCCCTTAGCTTCTTTGAATTTGATCTTAAACTTGAGTTGTTGGGCTTTAAACTTGATTAAACTACATGCATGCTGGCTTCCAGGTTGAAGAAAGAATGCAAGCAAGCTACAGACTTGAATAAACTACATGCATGTTTGCTCTTGATTTTCAAAGTTGATTCCAGATTGAAAAATGAAGGCAGGTATTTGATTTTTAGCTTGAGTGGTTTTGATTTGAAAAAGAATTACAGATTTTATTTGAAGAAGAATATTACAGGCTTTGAAATATATGTGGTTTGAGGAGTGATACTGATTTGTTTTCATATTGTATTAGAGAAAGAGGTTTTGAGAAATATGTATTACTGACATGATTTTCAGAATTTAGATTAGAGAAAGAAGTTTTGGGGTTTCTCTTGGTTTTGAAAAAGAACAGAAAGAAATGAAGTGAATGAAATGTATATGTTTATATAAGTAAATTTTGATTTTTATAAAAATAAAAGAAAATGAACATAATTAAGACACTTGTCATTTTGAGTTTATCTTTTATTTACACATGTTAAGACAAGGCTTTAGGAAAATGACACTTGTCCTTTAAGTAATTATTCATATATATATATATATTTTTAAATGTAAATAAAATGCCTTTTTCTTATTTATTAAACACTTATCTATATATATATATTTATTTTTAAATGTAAATAAAATGCCTTTTTCTTATTTATTAAACACTTATCTATATATATATATTACTTTTTAAAGAGAATCAAAACTAACTATATTTATAAATAAAAGTTTATACAAATATTCTAAAATCCAAAACAATTTAAATATCTATTCTTTTGAATTTCAAAACTTAAATTAAATTCAAATCAAATTAAATCCTAAGATTCAATTTAAAAATTAAGTTTTATATATATTCATATACAACTACTTATTAATTTAAAATAACAATTCCATAGTCTTTAAAATTTTCATATTTATAAAAATAATACATTATACTTATTATTTGGAAATAACATATTTGATACTTATTTAATTAGATTATTAAATTAAATTCAAATTTTATTATCAAAGATCATCAATATCAATTTAATTATTTAACAGATTATTAAATTGATATTGCTCAAATTTCCGGGATATCACATTCCTCCCCCCTTAAAATAATTTCGTCCCCGAAATTTAAACAAAGGTAATTTAATAATCTTATTAAAGATTTTAATTTTAAATCACAAGCATATATTATCATCCATATGCTAACAACCATAGCAACCAAATCATCCAATCAAACAATTTAACTATCCAGACAAAATTCTAGATAGAATTCCTCGAGTTTCCTTAAGTATATATATACCGGGATACTCGCTCTACAAACAATCTAAACTACTAAGCTATAGATCTCCTACACATCTAAATCTACAGGACTAAACAGGATATCAGACTACAGACGAGTCTGACTCAACTACCCAATCCTCCGGAACTGCTGGTTTCAAAACCAGACATAAATCAAACATGTACTCCCTCAGAGATACGTAAAACACAATGAATTCTAATTATCCAACTGACAATTCAATCTTGAAGACCAAATACTTATCCAAATCAGAACACAGAAGAGATCCTAACACAATTCTACTTCACAACTATCAGTAGATTCCAAACTTACTTCTCCTATCCAGAGATACACTCCAAACTGCTTTCGCTGCTCAACTCTAATCTGAGGTAGAATGAAAATGCTGATGAAGAACATGAGCACAAACTGAACAACACATCCAAGAATATGGTTCAACGGATCCATAAAGAAAACTCGGATACTCCATCAAAACTTGAGTTGCTTTACCAACTCCATCTCTAGGAAACATCCTTCCACTAGACTGAACCACCGGTATCACTCCTGGAATCCAGTCGATAAGAAAACTCAATCTCTAATGCCGATAAACTTCTGACTTCCCTGAAGACATCCAGAAAAACTTCAATAACCCAAGAGAACATTTAGCAATCGCAAGTCACTTTTGCGATCAATCCATCCAAATTCCAAAGAAAACTGTTCTCTCTTTACCCATCAGAACAGCTCATACTTAACTATCCAATCCATCGAAAAAAATGGATCCACTTCGCTGCTTCTGAACTTCACCTTCAGAAAAACTGCTCAGCCAGAAAACTTCCTGCCATCATAGAATACTCCGAGCTGTACTGCTAACACTGATGCCAAGGACTTCCTACCCAAAGCTCTTCGAGAAACTCGTACTCCAAACCAAACAGAAACACCATGCTGAACTCAGCCACAACACCAAAACATTCATACTTCCTTAAACTCGTTCCAAAGAAAACATCTTCGGAAACATCCATAGTCACTGCATCTCATCACACAGCTACTTCTTCCTGAGGTATCAAGATACCATCACTCGCTTCTGCCCATCCAACTTCAAAGATAGACTTTAAACCTTAACAGGTTTCCTTCAGAGATCGATGAAATCCTTATACCACCCAAAGCTCACTCGAGACGGTATTAGGTCTACAGTCTCGACAAATACTCTTCCAACCTCAACATTCAAACTCCAACCATTGGTAGTTGTGTTACAAACACCACCACCCTATCTACCTTTAGAACTCGTATTGGAGAACCCGAACAGGTAACCCAACAAATAGGTAGAATAAATATATATATAGTTATATAAAAATTACAAATACGCTCTCTCAAGATAGACACCACTCCAGAGCTTAGGTATTCGCTCAACCTATCGCTCTGATACCAAATGTGACAACCCGCCCTTCTATACACAGAAGGACGCATCGACAGTAAGAAAGAAAGGGGTGAGAAATAGAAAAGAAGAGAAAAGAGAAAGAAAGAACAACAGATACTCACAGCGGAAACGAATGAAATATAATATATCACATAAAATATTACATAGTATCATATATATCATCTATCAGAGTTACACAGATTACACATCACATACTAGACAGTTATAAACATCTGTCTAGTTATTACATCTCAATACAATACAGAGTTCAACACAAAGATCAACACAACGGAACTATCTATATCTATAACGCTGAAGCCTCCTGCTCCATTGCTCCTCCACAACTCGTCAAAGCTAACCTGAATCCCTTGGCTACTCGTAAAAATTTGAGTACCCAAGAGTTTATAAAACAGAAATAAACACTTGGGTCAGACATGGGTCTGGTGTGAGTAACAGGTTAAAGTTGCTTAACTTTGAAAACCATTTGAAAGAAAAGGTATCACGTAAGACTCCCCACAAATAAACATGGGTAAGTTTTTACCTTACGCTAACCAAAACATTTGATAGGAAATTCGATTGTATTATAATAGGTCTAGGGTTTTCAAATAAATATGAAATAGCCGAAATTGTTACATTCATTAAATTCCAGCATACATAGGTATACAATCAAGTCCGTTATCACTTATTGGATTTTTGGATTCCATACAATGGCAGGGCTACCGGGGTACCGCCCATCACAGTACGTGGCCTAGATCACCGTACCGAGGATCACTCCCAATCCCCTGCAACACAAGGTCGGAACATCCCTTACTGGATAATTCCCGCACAAGATACCCCACGGTTGTCATGATTCAACCGCACACACTAAGCCGAAATAAAGGGTCATCTAGACAGAGGTAATCTTGTCCTACTTGGGTGCTACCCACTAACCTTGTTGCACCTCCCCTGTTTTAGCCATTCCCGGTTGATGAGGCTTGAGGCTACGATTACCTTTAAATAGAACACATCTATCTTAGAATGCTCATCGTCCACCTGACGATGTTCTGAAAGCATTCAATCCATACAAGTTCGTTCCGGGTTCGAACGAAACCGAAGGCATTATCTCGTTACACTCATTTTGGAATCACCCTCAGAGTTAACGACAATAACCCTTGCACTCTGAATCTTCATCTCGAATCTGTAAGTACTATCTCCGTCAACTCATTACAGAATCACCCATAGAGTTATATTGACAAAGAATCGTTCTTACACCTCGAGTCTTCACTTGCTCCATTTGGATTAACGACCAACGTTTAATTTGGATCGATGTGGTTTTCGGATATCCAAATCTGGAAACCCGATCCCGGTCTCATCGAAATCCAAAACGTATCTTTTAAGGCCAAGTTGTTTTAAAGGTAAAACAGTTCAATTTAATTATCTTTATTCACATAGAAAGATAATTCACAATATCACAATAGATAATCAACATTATCAATATAAGCAGATAATCCATATTATCATCACAATTCAACTAAACATCCATATCACGGATAACACATATCTCATTAGAGAGATCAAACAATGCAAAGCATTCAATATCATCATACATCCATAAGTAATGATTTATACTATCTCTAATTAATTTAAAGTTAATTAAATTAATTACTTCATTTTATAAATCCTGCTTACTTAACCATTAATTAATTAAAATCAATTAATTATCCTCTAATTACCTTTTAATTGCATTTAGGTAATTTTATCCTTTAATTAATTTCTCAAATTAATTATCTTAACCATTTATAGTAATTAACCTTTAATTACTTCATTTATTAATTAACTATAATTAATTAAATTAATCAACTATAATTATTTATATTAATCCTTAATTAATTACATTAATTAATCACTTCATTTATTAATTATTTCTTAATTAATCAATTCTTAATTACATCATTAATTATATTAATTAATGATTCTTAATTACAAATTAATTATTAATTACTTTAATTACATTAATTACATTAAGTAATTTACCTTTAATTAAACAACCTTTATTAATCATCTTTGATTAATCTCATTTAGTAATTAACTCCCCTTAATTACTTTTATTAACTAAATTAATTATTCCTTAATTAATTTCTTAATTAATCCCTTAATTAATTCACCAGTAATTAACTCAAATTACTTCTATTAATACAATCATTATTCAACTAATTACTTCCAGTAATTATATATTATTTACTTCCCTAAATAATCACACCTTAACAATTACATTAAGTAATTATTATTAAACCATCTCTTGATTATCCTAAATTAATTAAACTTAATTAATTAACTTAACTAAATCAAATTAACTCAATTAATTACAAATGAGTAATTAATTCCTTAATTACTTTTATTAAGTAATTACATTTAAACCATTTTCACAAATGATTATCTTTAAATCAATTAATCTAATTAATTATCAAAATTAATCACATTAATTATTTATTTAAATAATCTCAAGTTAATGACCTTCATTAACTATTAACAACCCTTTAATTACTTTTCTTAAGTAATTATTAATTTCAAATTAATAAATCTTAATAACCAATTTAATTAATCTAATTTATTTAGTTAATTAAGTATTAACCATAACTTAATTAATATTTAATTACTTTATTAATTAATTCTTAATCATTAATTAATATTCTAATTATAATCCTTAATTACAAATTAATTATTCTAATTAATTAATCTTAATCACTAATTAATTAGTTTAAACCATTAATTACCTATTTAATTAATCCAAATGATTAATTAATCAATTAAATTAATTTTCCATTAAATTTCCTAATTAATTCAATGAACACAAATCTCTAATTACTTTAAGATAAAACATTTTCTTATCAAAGGTTAAATTATCATTCTTAAATACATTTGAAGACATCCATTTCAAATTAACTTTTAAATTTCATTTTAAATTCTAGATTTAAAATGAATACTAATTTATCTTTTACAACGTTTTAAACAACATTTCTAAAACTCTTTTAATTTACAAGTTAAAGAAATACTCATTTATAAAGAAGTTTAAAAGGTGCTAACAAATTCATATTTAAATTTATAAAACTTATTTTAAATCTCAATCTAAGATTCAAAACCAAACTTGAATCCATATATTTAAACTTTGATTTCAATTCTTGTTCAAATATTACTTCACAATTTAAATTCAGGTTTAAATTTAAACAAACAGATTTTAAAACCTGGCAACACTTTTTACCCGAGACCACTCAAAAAAACTTCGAGTCGCCCATTCAAAAACTCCGAGTCACACACGAACAAACTCGAGAGAATCTCGAATACTCTCCCCTGTAAATCCCAGACTTCACCAGAGATACACCCACGATCTCGTGCACGTGCACGGTCATCCTCTTCAACTCCGGCCATGTCATCGTCATCGACCAAGCCTCCCTCTCTCAAAAGCCTGAAGCACTCGATCCATAGAAGAATTCGTGAAGATCATTTTCCCTAACCTAGTTAAAACTAGGGTTAAAAATTCAAATCCTAAATCATTACTTCCTCGATGTTTTAATTCGATTTCCAGTAATTTTCCCTATATCTTCGATCATCCCACTATCATTATTGAAGAAGACAACATCCCAAATACACTGAGATCAACAAAGTTACTCAAAATTCATTTATAGCTAAAACCAGAACTGCACCTTCATTACTAAGCTATAAATTATGATTTATATTTTAAAAATCAAGTTTTAGTATAAGTAATCAATTTATACTCCTGGTTTTACGAATTACAAGGTTTGAGTTTTCACTATTATAGACATTGCTCTGTTGTTTTGGATTACAGAGGCACTCAGGTTTGAAGTTGGACTTAATTAAATTTTAAACTTTAGTTTATGATGAAACAAACTAATTTTGTTTAAATCTTAAATCCAAATCAAGACTAGATCATGAGGTAATGATTTTAAATCAAAACTGGAGCCTGGAATTAAAGAAAACAGAGACACATTGATACAGAACAACATGCACACCTATATACATTTATATATATATATATATATATGTAGAACCATCTATATACATTCACACCAAAACAATATTTATCACAGAATTAAGCATGCAACCATAATTATACTTAAGTTATTTTAATAAGAATGTTACTCACCTGAAATAAAAATGAAACAGAGGCAGCCTCTTTAAATTTTGAAAAGCTTTTGAAATTTTAAACTTGAATGCCCTTAGCTTCTTTGAATTTGATCTTAAACTTGATTTGTTGGGCTTTAAACTTGATTAAACTACATGCATGCTGGCTTCCAGGTTGAAGAAAGAATGCAAGCAAGCTACAGACTTGAATAAACTACATGCATGTTTGCTCTTGATTTTCAAAGTTGATTCCAGATTTAAAAATGAAGGCAGGTATTTGATTTTTAGCTTGAGTGGTTTTGATTTGAAAAAGAATTACAGATTTTATTTGAAGAAGAATATTACAGGCTTTGAAATATATGTGGTTTGAGGAGTGATACTGATTTGTTTTCATATTGTATTAGAGAAAGAGGTTTTGAGAAATATGTATTACTAACATGATTTTCAGAATTTAGATTAGAGAAAGAAGTTTTGGGGTTTCTCTTGGTTTTGAAAAAGAACAGAAAGAAATGAAGTGAATGAAATGTATATGTTTATATAAGTAAATTTTGATTTTTATAAAAATAAAAGAAAATGAACATAATTAAGACACTTGTCATTTTGAGTTTATCTTTTATTTACACATGTTAAGACAAGGCTTTAGGAAAATGACACTTGTCCTTTAAGTAATTATTCATATATATATATATTTTTAAATGTAAATAAAATGCCTTTTTCTTATTTATTAAACACTTATATATATATATATATTTATTTTTAAATGTAAATAAAATGCCTTTTTCTTATGTATTAAACACTTATATATATATATATTACTTTTTAAAGAGAAACAAAACTAACTATATTTATAAATAAAAGTTTATACAAATATTCTAAAATCCAAAACAATTTAAATATCTATTCTTTTGAATTTCAAAACTTAAATTAAATTCAAATCAAATTAAATCCTAAGATTCAATTTAAAAATTAAGTTTTATATATATTCATATACAACTACTTATCAATTTAAAATAACAATTCCATAGTCTTTAAAATCCATTCATATTTATAAAAATAATACATTATACTTATTATTTGGAAATAACATATTTGATACTTATTTAATTAGATTATTAAATTAAATTCAAATTTTATTATCAAAGATCATCAATATCAATTTAATTATTTAACAGATTATTAAATTGATATTGCTCAAATTTCCGGGATATCACACTATACATCCATTGAGACTAGTCTATGTTATGCTCTCCATACGATGGACGGTAAATTACTCATCACTATTGGGGACACAAAGGGATTACGTAATTGTGGTTATTTGGAATAATCACAAAATGACTTATGAGAGTTCCTAAGGTTAATATAACTAAGTCAAATAGAAGGTTTCATGTAACAATTAGTAGTTGTCTTTGTACTTAAGAGTACGGTTGATCTTAAATATCTAAACCGTACTTCGATTATTTTAATCACATCATCATAATCATGTTATGACCATAGTTAGGTACAGATTGAACTACTTGAAGTGGAACATTGCATAGGAGAGGATTCATCTCCATTTGTTGAAGAAAGTTAGTATCACCGTAATTGGTAGTCAACGTAAAGTTATAATCTCTGGCTAGAGTATATCAATTAATCGATAAATGTTATCGAATTGAATCAAGGGCATCAAAGTGGAACAACACAATTCACTATGGATATTGTTGGAGAATTTGACCATTGACCAAACTATATATATCTTAGTGATACAGTGATGATGAAAAGAAAACATGCGCAAAATATCAATACTTAAGGTGTAGTTTAATAAAGATTAGAACTTATATTTGACCATTGACCATTAACAAACCTATACTAGATAATATATTTCAATAAAGTTTGTATAGACTTTAGAGTTTAAATGATTTAAATACTACCGGGGACCGAGTTCACACCAAGAGGTCAACACAGTAGTATTGTTAGTAATATCCTGAGACCAGCTTATTTAATTTCATTTATGAATGTTATAAATTAATTATAAAAATTAGTACAAATATTGTATTACATTTTTATGGTTTTTAATTATTTATTTAGGGGCTTATAATAAATAAAAATAATATACAATTGTTATATATTAATTAATTAATTAAATGGACTAAAATAAATATTTAATTAATATACATATACTGTTAATTAGGCCGAACATCATAGAGAGTTCATGGAAGGGGGCGATCTAAAATATAAGGAGATATGGGTTTGAATGGTTCCCTTTGACCTCGATCAGAAGTAGATTTAAAAATTGAGGAAAATGTGGAGATATTTATGATATCTAGTGGCTACAAATAGCTCCACCTTCTCTCATTATATCACATAGAAAAATAAATCCAAAACCCATTAAACTTTTTGGACTCTTAAAGTTAGGAATTTCACACCAAGCTAAATGTGGAAAGAATTGTAGTCCAATGAGGAATAGCTATAATCACAATGTGTCAATAACCGGGTCTATGGAAACATTCTCTTGAGAATAAATTCATTTTTTATATCATATATGCTTTAGGTCAATTTAAAAGAACAAAATTAAATAAATATTAAATATATTTATATGTGTATATACATACATTATTTATATATATATAAACAAAAACAAAATAATTTTAGCCAAACTTAAAGTAACCTATATATAATTTATTATGTGTGTATATAATTTTAAATAATATATATATATATATGTGCATGTAAATATGTGTGTGTGTGTGTTTAGCTAACAAGTTTAATAAAAAACGTTTTTTCTTTTCGACCTTTGTTTAAATTTATTAACAAACACACACACAGATAGATATATATATATATATATATATATTATACGTGGATTTAGATTTTAAATTTTAAAAAATATATATTGTTATATATCAGCAAACAAAAAATTATACTTATATTTCAGTCTAAAATAAATTAAAGAAAGTTTAAATATTAAAATTTAATATAAATATATATGCACATGCGCATATAATGTATTATTTGATATATTATGTTTGTTTAAAAATTTTATACCAAAATTTTTATTTAAAAACCTACTTTTTTATATAGTTGGAAAAAAAATCATATGATGACTGAAAAAATTATATACACATACATATACTTACATCTTTATATATATATAATATACATATATACATACATGCAAATATATATATATATGCATATATACCTTTATAAACATGCACCAATATATTAAGGAGATATTATGTTAGGTATAGATATTGTGTGTTCATTTTATTAATGTGACCATAAATTCTAATCGTCATGTGTTAACCGGCATCTTGGCCCGGTTACAAAACGACGGTTGAAGAAATTATCATTAGCACTAGACAAGATTTTGATCAAGGAGAGACTGGAGGTGGTAGCAAGTTGTCAGGCCCACAATAAAGCAAGAGCATTCGGCCTGCCTGGCCTGGTGCGCAGATTCACCCACTATGGGCAGAGGCACCTTGCTCCTAAGCCCATGAAGAAAGTCCAACCCATCTTCCTCTATAAATAGAAGGGCAGGGGCACAATGAAATGGATCCTTTTTGGAGAACACTGGGGAGACTCTGCCATTTTTTATACTCTCCTCTTTTTAATTCAAACTTGTATTCAAGTCATCAATATATGGATTGTATCTGTATTCAACTACTTGTGAAAGAAATAAAGATCAAAACTCAAAGTGGACGTAGGCAATTACGCTGAACCACTATAAATCCGGTGTTCTTACTTTCTGCATTTAAATTAGCATATTCTTCCTTGTTTAATTTAACTTCATCACTTACATCTCTACACAATCTTTCTCAACGAGGTTAGTGACCAATTTTGGTGCTAACACTTTGGTGCTTTCACTGAGAATTGAATTCTCAGCTTGATTGGATCTCATCATCTACTAGTGGATTTCCAAATTCACGAGATAGATCCAGTTGTTTACTAGAAAACTTCCTATTCTACTCAGATTTGAAAGAAATCTAAAGGAAGCTGATAGCCATAGATTGGATTCACTGATGTATGCAAGATCTGGGGATTGGACGTTGAAGTTTGCACTAAATTTGAATGAAGGCCGACCCTCCTCTGAAGGCAATTCGACCGATCGCTCCAGAAAAGACGTATGCCGAATGCCCCAGAAAAGGCGTATGCCGAACGCTCCAGAAAAGGGGTATGCCAAACGCTCCAGAAAAGGGGTATGCCGAACGCTCCAGAAAAGGGGTATGCCGAACGCTCCAGAAAAGGCATATGCCGAACGCCCCAGAAAAGGCTTATGCCGAACGCCCTTCCAGGCCGACCATACCTCTAGGCCGAACGCTCTTCCAGGCCGACCATACCTCTAGGCCGAACGCTCTTCCAGGCCGATCCATACCTCTATGCCGAACACCTCCGTAATGCCGAACGGTATTGTATACCGAACGACTCGGTTGTGCCGAACAAGAATGAATGCCGAACAGTGTGGATGTCGAACAGTGTGGGATGCCGAACAGTGTGGGATGCCGAACAGTGTGGATGCCGAACAGTGTGGAATGCCGAACAGTGTGGGATGCCGAACAGTGTGGATGCCGAACAGTGTGGAATGCCGAACAGTGTGGAATGCCGAACAGTGTGAATGCCGAACAGTGAGGAATGCCGAACAGTGTGGGATGCCGAACAGTGTGGATGCCGAACAGTCTTGTATGCCGAGCAACTTTGTCATGCCGAACGGCCCTCAATGCCGATCGAAACTTAAGTTACACCGGTCTCTTATACGACCCCTATTTACAAAAAAAAGCTTTTCCGGATAGTGAATTCAAAACTCAACTTAATAAAGGAACATTCTATCCACTTTCCTGACATCCCATGATCGACCAGTGCATAGAGGATCTAGCGGCAGCTTATGAACGGCATCAAGGGAACGGACAAGCAACCGCTATTCAAACGGTACTCCCAAAGGTTGGAGAACATAGATGATATGACTCTAGCAAACGCCAAGATGACTCCAAGCACCATTCTCCGCTGACCCAGCACTTCGAATTTAGTGACTCCAAGCAAACCAATGCTGTAAGCAATTTATTCCAAATACTAACAAGGGTATCATACTAATCGCGTTTGAGGAAAGTCGACCTCCATATATATTTTGGCAGCTAGTTAGCTAAAGAGCCTCCTACGACTATGGATCGTTTCTTTTACAAAATGAATCAGAACTAAAGTGAGGAGGAGTGGAGCAGACTAAGAAAAATAACAATGAAGGCCCCTTGGCTAAGGATGTAGATCCCAGTAGCCGAAACAAGACTTTAGAATTCAGCTCATATGCTCTTTGGAAAGATTCAATTGACAACCTCTACTTGAAGACTCACGACTCTGAGTGGTACTGGAAACCAACCTCGAGAGAGTACACCAAGGTCTAAAGAAAATCAAGGGAATTTTGTATATTCCCAGATGATCACTGATCCTAACACGGGAGATTACAAACACCTCTGAGGTGTGATCGAAAAGATGACCTGGAAAGGAAAGCTTCAATAGTTTGTACAAGTCCTGTAGAATGGAGGGAAGCGAATATCCGATGCTTATTAATAAAGGGCTATGATTATCAATTGGACGGTTGACGGTCGACATCCCTTTGAAAGGAGCCAAGGGCGGAGTCGAATAGCGAGCACACGATGCTGCTTCACATATCAATGAGATTTACCATAATCTTCTTTGAATTATTTCCATTTCCATCTCTATTTCAATTGTTCTATGAACTACGACTAGCTTGAACTAAACTACTTTCAAAACGATGCAGGTGACCAGGTACTCAGATTTGGTTGCCAACCAATCTACGCAGACCATGATCGGACGTGTGGAGTTACATCTGGACGAGCATAATTCTATCGCTCATCATCAACCATATGCCTTTGATTTGGGGCTATGGGTTAAATACAATGTACAACATCATGATGCACAGAGAGCTGAATTCCATCCTGCAAGTGGAATTTATTCAAGTAGAGAGCGGCTGCGATACGGCCAGCCACTCGCTAAGTGAAACTCGAGCTCAGGGGCAAGCCATCACATCAAGGTTAAAAATGGGTTGATACACGACGATCCTTCGCACAACTCCGTACTCCCAGAGTGCGAGACGGAGTATAAACATATACTTAACTCCGTACTCCCAGAGTGCGAGACGGAGTATAAACATATACTTAACTCCGTACTCCCAGAGTGCGAGACGGAGTATAAACATTAATCAACTCCGTACTCCCAGAGTGCGAGACGGAGTATAAACATTTGCTTAACTCTGTACTCCCAGAGTGCGAGACGGAGTATAAACATTAATCAACTCCGTATTTCCAAAGTGCGAGACGGAGTATAAACATCTACTCAACTCCGTACTCCCAGAGTGCGAGACGGAGTATAAACATACATCAACTCCATACTCATCCCCAAAACTGGGGGCAGAACCAAAGCAAAGCACGCTAGTTGAACATTTGTCTAAAAGAAGATTGCAATGAAACGATTAAAAGACGACTGTCAAGCAATCAACTGAACGGAAATATTCAGCATGAAAGACTGCGGTTTTTCAAAGCACGTCATGTTTACACAAGACGTCCTTTGGGGGGCAAATGTTATCCCGCCTTTTGGCAAGGCCGTGACACCAAGAACTTGATTAGAAACCAGTGACAGTTCGTCTTGGAGATCGGTTACACAATGGCTCACTATGGATATCGATGGATTTTGTCCGAGTCTGGATCGAGCCACGATTAACAAGACATAACAATCAAAGTCAGGGAAGCCAATGTTCCAAGTTTCAAGACGATCCGAGTTCGTATGCTCAACTTATGATCGATTCGAACAACCGACCATCCATCCATCAACCTCCACATTTGACTTGGAGACCTAAACTGCTTGGAATGAATATGGCCCGATCATCCACTCCAATCGAGTCATAGAACAAAGTTCGACAAAATACCCCTCATGAAGCTCAGTGACGCCGGGATCCGTCTAAAGTGGACGTGATTTGATCATCTACCGATCAAATCCTACCCTGAACACGAAAGGTTGTTCGAAAGCCCAACTTGAAGTAGCTATGGTAGACTGCGTACTCGCTAACCATCGCTGTCAATATATGGACACGACTGCACCTTGGAACATATGCAACTTACTTTGTCTACTCAATAATCTATTATCCTTATTTTCTAGAAGGAGATACAGAGCAAATTGTAAGAGATTTGGCTATCTAACCCAACATGGATGTGATTCAACCATCTGCCATATACCTCCTTCCTTGACTTGATTGGAAGAGCTATAATCACCAAGCGGACGAGAATCGATCGTCCATTTTTCAAATTCCATCCCTCATCCTGGGGGGCAGAATCCCATTCCGTGAGCAAACGTGGTTTGATTGTTCATTCGACGACATTAGCCTCGATACAGTAGATGAATACAAATTAAAGAGTGGAAATACGACTGCTCTCAACTAAAACCTCCAAGTCCCCAGAGTGCGGACTGGAGTACTCTAAGTCCCCAGAGCGCGGACTAGAGTATAAACGACTTAAACCTCCATGTCCCCAAAGTGCGGACTGGAGTACTCTAAGTCCCCAGAGCGCGAACTAGAGTATAAATGACTAAAACCTCCATGTCCCCAGAGTGCGGACTGGAGTACTCTAAGTCCCCAGAGCGCGGACTAGAGTATAAATGACTAAAACCTCCAAGTCCCCAGAGTGCGGACTGGAGTACTCTAAGTCCCCAGAGCGCGGACTAGAGTATAAACGACTTAAACCTCCATGTCCTCAGAGCGCGGACTGGAGTACTCTAAGTCCCCAGAGCTCGGACTAGAGTATAAACGACTTAAACCTCCAAATCCCCAGAGCGCGGACTGGAGTACTCTAAGTCCCCAGAGCGTGGACTAGAGTATAAACGACTTAAACCTCCAAGTCCCCAGAGCGCGGACTGGAGTACTCTAAGTCCCCAGAGCGTGGACTAGAGTATAAACGACTTAAACCTCCAAGTCCCCAGAGCGCGGACTAGAGTACTCTAAGTCCCTAGAGCGTGGACTAGAGTATAAACGACTTAAACCTCCAAGTCCCCAGAGCGCGGACTGGAGTACTCTAAGTCCCCAAAGCACGGACTAGAGTATAAACGACTTAAGTTCCCAGAGTGCGGACTGGAGTACTCTAAGTCCCCAGAGCGCGGACTAGAGTATAAACGACTTAAGCCTCCAAGTCCCCAGAGTGCGGACTGGAGTACTCTAAGTCCCCAGAGCACGGACTAGAGTATAAACGACTTAAACCTCCAAGTCCCCAGAGTGTGGACTGGAGTTCTCTAAGTCCCCAGAGCGCGGACTAGAGTATAAATGACTAAAACCTCCAAGTCCCCAGATTGCGGACTGGAGTACTCTAAGTCCCCAGAGCGCGGACTAGAGTATAAATGACTTAAACCTCCAAGTCCCCAGAGTGCGGACTAGAGTACTCTAACTCCCCAGAGTGCAGACTCGAATATAAGCGAATCGGATCTCCAAGTTCCCTGAATATGAACTATGACACAAATGACTTGAATTTGTCAAATCCCTGACATACGGGCTAGAAAGTATTCTAAGTGCTCGAAGCACAGAATGGAAGTTCAACGACTCCCGAAGAGTTTCCGAGTTATATGAAGATGGACTGAGAAGTCTATGTTACTCACAACTGCTTGGATTAAAGTCACAATCATAAAGAAAACTGAACAATAAGAGTCTTTTGTAAGGCAGAAAAAGGAACTAAACCTTATTCAAAAATGAGTTTCTATTACAACCCCTCCAAAGTTCGGAGTCGACATTTTATTTATAAGGGCTAAGGAAATAGATGAAAATAATTACATGACTTAAACTAACTCTCGTTGAACGAGGATAGTAGTCACTTCTTGTGCTTCTTCAACTTCTTTCCAAACGGCTCCTCTCCAGAGCATTTACCCTTGGTACTCTTCTTTGATAGAGGGGTAGCAACTGAAGGAGTATGGGGGCCTTCCATGGGCTTGGACCCGCCAGGAAGGATGACCTTCAACGGCTTGTTCAAAGGATCGTCCAACTCCACAACTCGGGGCTCTACTATTACCTTGACTGTCTCCTCCTTCTCTATCTCGAGCCGTTCCTCCATGCTCAATTCGGATGTGTGCTCAGAGGCGCTTGTAATTTCTACTTCATAACCCCCGTCGGTAGGAGAGGAGGTTTCAGACTTGTCTTCATCAAGCGCTCCGATCACCTGAGCGTATGGTCCAGGAGCCTCCTCTGCGTGAGTGGCTTCACTTGTTTTCTCCCCCACTTCCTTGGCGACATCGCTCCTCGGAGTGGGCTCGGGGTCAGAACGGCCTGCACAAAATCGTGGAAAACAAGCATTAGAATGCAATAGTCCTGCATAAAGAATAACGACTTTCGAAATCTTAAAGAGAATCTTAAAGAGAAGGATTGTCTACCAGGTTTAGGCAAACTCTCAGCCATCCGGGGGGTCTCACCCTCTGGAATGGGAGACAGAATGCGGACTAAAGTACTCTAAGTCCTTGAGTGTGGACTAGAGTATAAATGACTCAAAAACCTCTACGTCCCCAGAGTGCGGACTACAGTACTCTCAGTCCCCAAAGCATGGACTAGATTATAGACAACTTAAGAAAAATCCCTAAATCCCAGAAGCGGACCAGATTACTCTAAGTTCCCAGAGTGCGAACTAAAGTATAAACGAGTTGACGAAAATCTCTGCGTCTCGAACTGTGGACTAAAGCATAAATCGTTCGACAAATCTCTAAGTCCCCGGAGCGTGGATCGGAGCATGAACACAAATTGGGTGCGAGTCAACCGGAGGGAGAATAACACTAAGTCACCAGAATGCAGACGGTGTATAAACATCGATAAATAGACGAGTGGATCCCGACCATTTTCTATTCCGTAAACTTCGGCCTGGAATCGACAGGAGGATTATTAACCTGCTAAGGATGGAGTTCGACCATCCAACTAGTGACCTGGCTAAATCAATGCTGGGGGCAGGGGTACAAAATACTAAAAAGCCGAATACGACAGCTTACTATAGCCCTAGCATGGCGCTCTTTATAACTTGAGGCAGCGACTGCAGGGAGGCCTCAATACAGAACCAATCGAAATGGCATCCAAAGCTACAAGCAACCTACTATATCATACCTCAGACCAAGGGTCAATGCTGATCCGCACCAAGCACATACGAATGTGACTCAGATGTTTGTTTTTTTGAAAAACTATGACCCCCAGAGTATGGAAAGGAGGGTAAACTACGAATACTTGGTCAAAAAATTCTCCAGCACCCTCGTTCAATTCGTCAGGAGGAGTATGAAACTGGATGAGCATAACCCGACTGCATTTGTAGCCAACTTTACCCCGAGATCTGATTACAGAGCATGAACCAAAGTGGACGTGGATGACCATCCACTGTCCAAATTACGCCCTAAAACTTACGTGGCATCGAAGTATTCCTCTTGGAATGAAAAACCACGATAAAATCCAAGATAGGCGAGACCTAGTCTCCTATCGACTGACATGATCCCACGATTCAACGGGAAAGAGAGTAAAGCTAAAGTGGGCGTGGCTGGCCTTCCTACTTATCGGTATATGCCCCAGACCTGGGGGCACGAGCGAGAAGCAAGATGAATGTGAACCGACTATCACCAATCACCTCTATGTCTTTGGAGTTTAGGTGAAAACATAAACATAGCTAGGATGAGACTCAACCGTCCATGCAGTACATTTATCAACCCGAGACTGGGAGAAGACGCATGGTCACCCAAGAACTGGCTACGATAGCTCAGTATTAAAACTTATATATAGTGCTTACAGCTACTCAAGGCAACGACCGAAAGGATGCCTAGAGATAGAATCATTAAATCGATGCCAAAGCTTGTGGGCAACTGACTGTCACTCCAACCCGAAGGTCGAGTGAAGGATCATGAATGCATTGAATAGAAAATGTGTTACTCGAATATATAAGCAAATTCAAACTCATAGCAAGATCCAGCTATGCAATTTCATGCAACTCGAGGCTGGCCCCTACTCGACGTTTCCTTCAACGTGCTTTTAAGCCTGATCTTTGGCCATTTGTAGATAATCAATTAGAGCATTCAGAGCCCTTCATTATTTGATTTAACAACTCATGACAAGACTCAAGGATTCGACCAGAGCAACCATCAACATTGACCGTCCCGACCATATTTCACATTGAATATTATGCAAAATAGTTACATCTTTACTCAAAGAATCTGGGATGGCACCTGCTAAGCTGACGGTCGACATTACAGCCAGCCATGGCGACCCTTTCCGGGTGCTGAATATCGGATCACAGCTCAGTGCAGTGATGATAAAAGAATTAGTTCGATTTTTCTGAATAAATGGTGATATGTTCCCTTGGACCCATTCTGACATGCATATGTGATTTCATTAACTATCGCGAGCCATGCATTGAATATCAACCTGAAGCTACAAAAGCTAGCACAATCTCTATTGACTTCATCATGAAGAACTCTTAACCACGACCAAGATGAAGAAAATAATCAACTTCTCTATCCGTAACGTCATCTGTCCTTATGACCTTCCATGATCCATTATAACTGCAAATGGACAGGTTGAAGCTGTGAACAAAATCATAGAGTCTGTACTGAAGAGAGGTTTGGAAAACTCCTCAAGGGGCTGATTGCAACCCTTATTTCACAGAAAATACAAACAAGGAATCGCGATTGAATTACAATTAAACTGGATGGAGTTGGCGACGACTTATGAGCATATAAAACGCATCCGAGAGCCAATGGCAAGAACATGTACCCGAACGTGCATGTGTACATCCGAAAAAGTTCGACTTCTTGAAATCAACATAAATTGAATTCTCACTAAGGGTTATTAAGAGAAGACTAGATCATATAGCCGAAGCTTATTAGCTCTGCAGAATCAGACACAGATGGCCACTAATGAACTACAACCCTGGATTTATGATATTGGGAATCGACCGAGCATCACGATGACCAAAGAAGGATACAACAACTTGGGAGGATAAATTGGAGGATAATGACTATTCAAGAAACATGGTGGATTTCTTTCTGAAGACAAGGAATACTCGCTGATTCAAAGCGTGTTGTGTTGCTTCACACGACACACTTTGGGGGGCAAGTGTTAACCGGCATCTTGGCCCGGTTACAAAACGACGGTTGAAGAAATTATCATTAGCACTAGACAAGATTCTGATCAAGGAGAGACTGGAGGTGGTAGCAAGTTGTCAGGCCCACAATAAAGCAAGAGCATTCGGCCTACCTGGCCTGGTGTGCAGATTCACCCACTATGGGCAGAGGCACCTTGCTCCTAAGCCCATGAAGAAAGTCCAACCCATCTTCCTCTATAAATAGAAGGGCAGGGGCACAATGAAATGGATCCTTTTTGGAGAACACTGGGGAGACTCTGCCATTTTTTATACTCTCCTCTTTTTAATTCAAACTTGTATTCAAGTCATCAATATATGGATTGTATCTGTATTCAACTACTTGTGAAAGAAATAAAGATCAAAACTCAAAGTGGACGTAGGCAATTACGCTGAACCACTATAAATCCGGTGTTCTTACTTTCTGCATTTAAATTAGCATATTCTTCCTTGTTTAATTTAACTTCATCACTTACATCTCTACACAATCTTTCTCAACGAGGTTAGTGACCAATTTTGGTGCTAACATCATGTATATACTCTATATTGTTAATATCATATATGTCTTAGATAAGTTTATATCATATGTTGATATTCATATTATGAATGTGAATCTCCAATAAACAAAAAATAAATTAAGTATTAAATTAAAGTTAAACTAATTTAACATAAAAAAATTCTAAGTTATAAAATATTTTGATGAAAAAATATTAAAACAAAATAAAATAGAATTAATTTCAAATTATAAACTCTCCTTTTATCAAATATATACTAAAATGTATCAGTGCAACTGAACTATTCATGTATACAAAAAATAAAGATTTAGTGCAAAATCAATAAAATATTATTTTTTTGAAAATTTCCCCATATACCCCACAATTAAAGCACCTGATCCAACATATAGTCCATGTATTCTTTCAAAAATGTGCTCCGTCCCCTTAAGAGTAGATGCTTATACAAATAGCTACCAACCAACCTTCCTTGATTTGTTACTATTGGTTGCAAATTAAGAATTTTGGAAATATATATTATGAATGTTCTATAATAACTAATATGGTTTATATTTTTTGGTTCATTTACCATCTTCAACACTGTTAAAAGTAATAATTTTTGTCCGTAATTTACAAAAACAAATGTGATATTATGAGAGGAAACACATCAATTTCGAAAGTTCAGGAAAGCTATAAATTCCATTCACCCGTTATTGATGGAAGCACTAAAATACCTTTTTTATTCTAAAAGAAGATGAATAGATTACTTGAGGGAGACATTTGATTAAAAATAATGAAAACAAAATGTTTGAGTAACTTTAGGTAAGTAGCAAATTGTTACAAATGCTTTGTATTATTATGGTAACATGGTTTGGTGATTTATTGTATTCTATCTATAACACCCCATATTCTGGAGTATCATAATATGAGATTAATTAACAATAACATTAAATAAATCTTAAATAAAGAACCATCTTAATACTAAATTCGACCATATAATTAAATAGGTAAAGAGAGGATGTGATAATAAAGGGGTTAAGTAATTAATAAGGTTAATCTAGAAAGAAAGATTTTAGTCTAAGCCCAAATTATTAACTCTTAATTCCTAAACCACATCACCCTCTTTATTCACATTCATTTTAGAAAAAAAAACAATTTTAAACACACCTAGGCAGACATTACCAACGGGCAAGAGAGAGGAAGAAGAGGAAGATCAAACAAAGAAGGGTGGCTTTCACTTTAAAGGAAAGAAGATTTTTATCAAAGCTTTTCACTTTAAGGGTGTAATACTTAACCCATTTTGAAGTTTGATGCTGTTTAGGTTCGGATTCTACATGCTTCTGAAGTAATGAATGTTGATAAATATGTTCTAATGATAATAAAATGAATTCATATATTTTGGGTATTAAATGTCATTATTTGAGACATGTTTAAAAGAAAAACATGAATTCACCAACTCCAAATGGTTTGAAATTTTAATATGATATTTATCTCGATAAAATAAAGAAGGATTTTTATTTCCATAATTTTTGAAAAGTAATAATCTAATATGATTTTTCAGAGTTGAAAATGAGTAGTTTTGGCTATAAATTGATATTTAAAAAAATAAATTTTTATATCTTGATCTAAATTTTTTATTGAAGTAAATGAATGTATTTTTGAATTTCTAGGAATTTCTGAGAAGTTCTCATGAATTTGTAAATTAATATGAATTAAATGGTAAGGTAGGACTATCCTTAATTTATGAAGTGAATGGAGAAGTAATTAATTGAGGGATAGTTAAAGGATTAAATTATGGCTATCATCATAGATTTCCATCGCAAAATATAAGTATGAGAGAACGACATCTGTAAAAAATTAGTCAAAAGTAGTTGTTATTTTTTAAAAAATATCAGTTTTCCAATTAACTACAGAATTGACATGTTTTAGACATGGAATGGCTTAAATGTTTGACAGCATAGATATGCGATAACTCTAAATTAAACTTGTTGTGGCTAATTAAGATAGAAGTGCGATAGCTTCAAATTTAGATATTGGGATTTAAAGTTAGGCTAACATTAGCCTTAAATTTAATCATGTGAAGACCCTTAAGTTAAATCAGCGATAACATAAAAGTTAGACTTACAATAGCCTTAGAAGTGCAATAGTACTTAAGTTAAACCAAAAAAATCTTAAACATGTGATAGCTTAGACATGGAATGGCTTTAGAAGTCCGATAGCGCTAAGGTTAATTATGCAATATCTATTAAGTTAGAAATGTGATGGCTATTTAGTAAGATATATGGTATCTATTAAGTTAGACATGCGATGGCATTTAAGTTTGGCATCCATAGCCGACTAAATCAGACATGCGATAGCTGTTGATTTAGAAATGTGACAGCTAATGAAG
This sequence comes from Allium fistulosum, assembly GCA_030737815.1. Classification (NCBI taxonomy): domain Eukaryota; kingdom Viridiplantae; phylum Streptophyta; class Magnoliopsida; order Asparagales; family Amaryllidaceae; genus Allium; species Allium fistulosum. The sequence goes on from CM060901.1 coordinate 157,749,872, forward strand.
TTAAACATTCGATAACTATCGAGCTAGATGTGTTATAGCTCTTAAATTAAAGATGCAGTAACAACATGTTAGACATGTGATAGTATGTTTTGAGAAAGCTAGATTCCAACATGTGTAACAAAATTTTATTATGAAAACATAGAAGTGTGAAGTAATAAAAATTATTGTAGCATGTTAAAACCTAATATTATAAATGGATGGTAGTGTAAGGCCAATGTAGCGACCAATAATCTATACTATATTATTATTAGTGAGTTAAATTTCAAGCTCACACAGGCCCCCTTGAAATTTGGCAACTGAACAATCTCTGAGTTAACCCTAAATCATTCTTTCTCTTTCGTATTATATTATTACTCAGTTCAATTTCAAGTACGTACAGGCCTTTATCTATTTTCTGAAATCAACCGTCGCGGTTCCTATTTCTTCCTTTTGTTAACCAGCTCTCCACTTCCTTCGCACACATCTCTAACCCTAAATTCAATTGCATCTATGAAGTCAGTAACTCTTCGACCAAGCATCGATTGGAGCTCCGCTAATCCTCATCTCTTGCTCGGTATTGGTCATCCTCTCAGTTTTCAGGCCTCTCCAATCCCAAACACTAAAAAAATGGCAATCTCCTTTTCCGTCTTCTCTAGATCTTCCATCTGGATCTGAGATGGCCAAAAGTCGCAAGTCCAAACCAGAGTTTGCTTCATTTGTGACTAATCGTGTTTCGGCTACAAGATCTGACCGCGTCTTCGCTGCACCTAATTCATATGAGTATCATTCCGTTGAAGTGCCTTAAGGGAAAAACGGCTTGACGTCAGAGATTTCTCTTCCCACTCTGTTTGCTTTGGCGATCTTTGTTCTACTATCCAGAAAACTACTAATTTGCTATAAAGGTCATTTTCTAATTCTTATACATATTTTTGGTTTCTAAAACTCTCGACTTGGGAAGCATATATTATAGGTCAATATTTTGTATTTGAATTTTAGTATCCTGCATATAGAACATTATAATGTGAATTCAATGTATCTTCTTTTCCTATTAGTTCTTTCGCTTAATTATTAGATTCAACCAACAATCTACAATAATATATCATGTAATTTGATTCAGGCACAGTTTTTAAGCTAGGAGCCAAGCCATTCTAGATGTCAGTTTCAATAGCAGCAGCATGTACAACTCGGCGCAACACAGTAACACACTAAAGCAATTTGCTTATACTGCTGCTGCATTACATGGCTGTTTGGAATCTGCTATCCAGGTATCAATTATCCATAAAAGTCTATAGTTTTGACCTAACAATCATAATTCGCTATAAAGTATTGCAAATTTAGAAAAAAACTGTTATGCCTACAAATATATACCAAAGTTTGCATGCAAAAACATTTTGTAAGCTTTGAGATAGGGTGTGTTTTTTATGCTTTTGATAAACCATAGAAAGTTATTCCAAAATTTTGAAATTGAACCTTTTGTGATATCCACATAATTGCACACTTCTTTGAACGTGTATTTGTATCATCTTCCAAAATAGTTATATGTGTTTATCCGTGTGTGGGTGTATTTGTATCATTTTCCATAATAGTTATATGTGTTTATATATATATCCATGTGTGCCCGTGTGTGTTTGTGTATTTGTATCATTTTCCAAAATAGTTATATGTGTGGATGTGTATATGTGTGAGTGTCTATATATATATATGCATGTGTGTGTGTATTTCCCTCTACTCTATGTTGTCGTTCTCATTTTTTAATAAAATGAAACTAAAGGAAGTTGTTTCTGCATTTGGTCATATTGCTTACTTTTTTAGTTTATTAGAAGTTTGGAACAAGTGAACATCAGCAATTCATATTTCTTTTCTTCCAACAAGCTGCACTATAACTCAATTTTGAGCCACAATTTCAAAATTTTTAGACTGACTTCAGTCATGCTGTTAGGTAAACTTGCATTTTGGATTCCAACTTCATTTCCTTTGTTGTGCATACTGCTTTTTTTCCTTATTTTCTTAAATTTTCACTTTGCAAGGTAACATATGCAGGCATTTTATAATTGATTTTCCAAGCTTTATTGGGGTCAATTTTGATTTCTGGATTATGGTATATGTATTAACAATTTTTGAATTTAGTATAATTTTGGGAATTTTTCAACCAAAATATATTTCTAGCAAGTTCCTACTGTGATATATCAGTTGTATAGTTTAATCTGAGAGCTTTTTTGGATTATACTTCATATTTCTGAATTATATGAGTTAGAGATTTTATTTTTTCATATAGAAAATTGTATTTTGTGATATGCTAATTAATTTTTCTATTAAAGTTTGGTGACTACTATTTTTCTGTTAATAATTATTTATCTTTATTGTTTCTTATAATGTTTTAAAATATTTGGAAAAATTGTGCTTCCTGTAAGATTTAACTAAAAAAATCCAAAAACTAATAACATGATATATTTTGTTATTAGTTTTGGTTTACATTTCTTCCGCGGTTTAAAATTACCATTAAAATCAAGTTCCTGTTCCTATTCTTCTTTCTCATAAGCTGATCTCTCTTTGATTCATGCGGTACTTTTGCAATTTTCCCACTTTAATTCGTTTAATCTACCATCCATTTTCTTTGGCTTACTTAATGGGCTTAATTAAAATATGTATATGAATTAAAAACGGTCCCTTACCCTCTTTTCTTTTTTCCTTTTCTTCTCTAATCAATTAGCGCTCATTGGTCTCTAATTATCATCCTGATTTCCTCACTTTTGTTCCATCTTCATCTTTTATCTTCCAACGAACAAAACTGGAGATTTATTTGCAAGTTCTAAACAATTTAATAAGTTGGAAGACCAACTTAAATTAAAAGAATAAGATAAGTTATTTTAAATTTAACATTCTCTACAGTCAATTTTGTTATGTTTTTCTATATTTCGATTTGTTTTGTTTTTCCTTAACTACCCATCTATAGTTACTAATAGATCAAGTCCAAAACCTTTAGTAATAGTTGCTTGATTTATCCAAGTATGCATATCTTAATATTATTATACATCAAAATAAAACTTCGGTCTTCATATTTTCATGAAACAGAGTACATACCAAACATTCTCATTAAAAGATGATACCTTTCATTCTGATTGTCATGCATCTAAAAGAAGAGTGAGTATATTTAAGAAGGATTCATTAGTTTTAGGCATGTTATGCAGTTTTTTATCTGATTATTTTGACGCCTCCAAGGATGCATTCAACTGATCTATAATACTGTTAAAATAATAGTTTGTATTGTACATATTTTTTCATTTATACGCCTATTGTTTTCGTTTTGTTTTGGTACCTTATAAGTTAATGAACATCAGAAGAAACTATTTAATAGTTCTGGCATTTAAAACAATCTTATATATATTATTTGAAAAATTAACTAGGGATAATGTTTGCAATTGATTAACTCCACGTTATTTGTAACAGCTTTTACAAATACAAAGCTAAGATATAATTTTATTCACATCGTATACTAGAGACAACCATTGTTATTGATAAATATTAGTATATCTCTCCATTTTTGTGTTCCAAGTTCAAATTCAATTTATTCATGGGTCCAAGTCAATAAAACATTAATTGCATTTTCACCATATCACCATATACAATATTATATGAATTGAATATTTTGCTAATTTTCATATACAGTATTATATTGTTTTGAATTTTTTTGAACACTTTTTGAGTCTAATTTTTCTGATTGATTTTTAAATACATTGCTATAGCATTTAGCTTTTCTCCATATTTCACGCCGATTTTTTTCCATACATTTTGATAAGTCTAACGGCTTCCAAATCATGGGAGTAATATTTCCATCATTGAATTTAACTATTATGATTTACCAACTTTAAATTATTGTTCTTAGGTAGAAGCTACATCTATCAATAATGCAATAGGTTTAGAATTTCTTTGAAAGAAGTTCGATGCTACATATTTGTGTGCACCAAAAGTATGTGAAGATGCTAGGAAACTACATCATTATTTGTTGCCAACTTAAACAGTATGGTGGATACTAACGTAATTATCTGATTTTATTAGAAATTTTATAGGATTGTGTACTCCACCGTTTTGTTATTATAACACATTACTTGGTTTCCAACGTAAACTTACTTTAAATAATAGGCATTGTTAAAGGGACTCTACTTTTGAATATGAGGGAGCAAAAAATTCGGTCAGACCACGTCAAAAAAATACACTATGCATGGTGTTCTCACACAAAATGCATCCAAATTCGGTGAGCCCCCTTGCCAAAACTTCATTATATCCAAAATTAGAGTTCCATTAACAATGTCCTAAAATATTTTCACCACAAATAATTACAACACAGAGAATAGACTTTATCATACGACGTTGGGAATCAAAATAGACTTCTTTGGATTAGAAAAGTAAAGGTATGGACTTAATTTACTTTTTTGGATAATAATTTTGCAAGCTTATATTATTAATTATACGTTTGAAAGAATCGTACTGATCAAACAACTACTTTACGTTGGGTTAATAGGCTGAAAATTCATTTACCTTTACTAATTAGTTAGTTTTTTAGTTGCCCTTGCTTTAACCTCTTGAACCTCTTAAACCTCTTGAAGTAGTTATTGGCAAAAATGAAATCTGATTTTGGTAATCTGGTACTGATAGAAGAAGAGTTAACCTAAATTATGTTATTTTTTGTTTAATTGGGTCATTTGTAATCTGGTGTAGATGTATAGTAGCATAATTTTTTTCCCTGCTTATTGTTTGGTGAATATTTGACTCACTGTAATAAATCGGTTACTTTGTAAAAAGTTCCACCTCTGTTTTCAAAATGAACCTTTCAAAACATTTACAATTTGCAAAATATTTTAACCTATATGGTATTAGTTCTAAATTTAAATGGTAACAAGAAATATATGTTACTTTACTTAAGAAAATGATGGTTATATGAGTAATGTGGTGTCACCCATGCATGTTTTTAAAGGATAAGGTTTATTTTAAAGTATTTTCATACTCATAATCAAACTAGGATCCTACACATAGCTTTGCATGTTTTTTTACTTAAATATGCATCCTGCATGTTATTGTGTATAAAATAGTACATGCATAGATTCATATAGTTATACAGGCTTATATCACACACATGTATTTATTTATGTATATGTATGCATGTATGTACGTACGTTATCTGGGGTACACACTGTTATACACATACACATGTGTATATACATGTAAATCCAGAATATCATAGAGATACATATTCAAAAAAGCAAAAAAAGCATAAGGTTATATATCTAATGTTATTTACAACATGTGAAAGTTAAACTTGACAGTTAATTAGTGTAGGTTTTGGAGATATGGGCAAGGCATCAATCGAAGTCGACAATAAATGCAATGATTGTTCAACATATGCCAAAACTTATCTTACTAGCAAAATATATAAGTAGGCACTCCATCAAACAAGGCATTGTTCAAGAAACCGAGGGCATGAAATACATAAAGTGCATATATATATATATATATATATATATATATCAAGTATGTTCCAGACTTTGACCTTTTTATATCATGGAATACAACTGCAGTTTAAAATTTTGTAATGCATCTGTTTCATCCTTTTTCCTACCTTTTAAATTCTAAGTTTTTTTATGAAACCATTGACCACTTGCAGAAAATAGGCATCACTGTCACTTGGAGTCCATATAAGGTATGATTGAATTACGGTATGTTTCTTATTACCACTGCCTTCATTATAACCCCCATAACTATCCATTAATAACAAACTTTTCTTCAAAAAATAGTTGTCATGGTACAATGAGAGAGGGTAAAACATTATCAATTTAACCAACCGAGGAATACAAAGCTCATATTAAGTTTATGCAAGTAATGTGACATATAACTTCATCAAGCTAACGAGTGGTACACCATTTGCTGCTAGGATAGCAATACTCATCTTTTGCTGCAAAAGTTGCCAATATAATGACCAAAGTTAGACCATCATAAACTAGGTTTTATTAAAAGATATGATTTCCTTTTAATTTGACATCTTACAACAAATTAATATTGCTACTGATGCTTACATTATATCAACCCATGTTAATATTCATATTTAAAACTATTTAATGATAGTCCTTTGGTTCTTAATGTTTTCATTTGCTTCCATGAGCATATAGTAGAGAAAAACATGTTGTTTCACTTGGTAAACAAATTTAGCAAATACGTAAGTGATAGAAAATGTGTAAGAATATCATTATTAGGTTCTTAGTAATGTGTCGTTGAACTTTATTTTTTCGATTATGAGTGGTAGAGATATAATATATTAATCCATGCATTTTTTTGTGCTTCGACTAAACTAGATTATAGTGCATATATGCATATCCATATAGGTTGTGCGTGTCTATATATTATTTTTTCATTTAGCTAGATGTGTAGTGTGTATATGCATATACATACGCATATGCATAAAAAAGGTGGAACACGGTACATGAGGCTCTCGCACGATAGCGGACTATGGGGAGGTCGATAATGTACGTACCTTTCCCTCGCATTGCGAAAGGGCTGTTTCCGAACTCAAACTTGGAAGTCCAGATCATTATGCCAGTGACCTAACTATTGCGTCAAGGCTCCACCTCTATACATATACATAAGCATTGTTGTAATAAAATATCAGGCGTTTGAAGGAGCCATGAGCGACTAAATATAGAAGGGACATGGTTCCCTGCTCTTTCATTCTCTCTTTGCATGTACATGTTTATGCATATGTATATGTATATAGCTAAATACGGCTGATTTTTACTCTAAAACATGATCGACTATTCAATTTTAGCATTATACTAAAGAATGCCTTACAGAAGAGAAGTAATACTTTCATGATCAGTCAAAAAAAATATAAGTTGTATGTGCATAATATTGCACTATAAATAAGACTAACAACCGAAGTTAGATATGTTGTGTTTGAATAGGTGTTTGTTGCATAATCTATTATTATAATTGGGTTTTACTAATTACGAGGTGTACAATTAATGGCAGACATTTTCATGGGATGCACTAAACATTTTCATTTCATGACCAAAGTTAGATATGCTTGGTATATATCAATTTCACTCTAGACGCTAGAATTGCTTTCAATATAAAATCTTTCATACTTTCAAGAAAATATACTTGGACATGTTCATAACATTTTGGATGAAACTAAGACATCAAGTGAAAACACCTTGCTCACAATTACTTTTGCCCTACCATTTGCCTATTTTCAGCTAAAATAACAGGCCTATCTCTTTCTGGCATAAACAAATTAATTTTAAAATAAGACACTATCTTCTTTTTGATAAATTTGTACCAAATTTTAATTTTAAAATGTTACTAAAAGTAGGCACAAAATTTGTTTCTTGCATGTTTTCTAATTAACAATTTGCGCAGGGATTATGCTACCTTCTTTTAAGCCTTAAATATTCTGCAACCATGAGCTCATTTAATCATAGTATTTATGTCTAACTTATAATCTATTTCCTAGATTTCAAGAAAGCCAAGAACCTCTACAGAAAATGTTTCACAAGTTGCAGGTAACGGAATTGCTGAAGTTTTATTTTTGTTGTGTCCTTTTAAATTCCGTTCTTTCACTTTTAATATTTTTAAACTATTGTCTGGTGATATCAATGTTTGCCTCCTAACTTTGTACTAAACATTAAGCATTTTTGTTTCATCGTTAAATTGAATTGTGGGTTATGAAGTTTCCAGTTGGGGATTATTGATCAATATTTTGATGAATAATTAGTATTGTTTTTCCAGTATTATTATCAGAAACGTGTGAAATTGTATAACACAACAGTCACATAAGCTGTTACTATGAAATTTTCATTCTACTTATTGATTTAAATTACTAGAAAATAAGGGATTCATCCTTTTGATTTTACTCTTTATAGATGGATTAATTTATAAAGTTGCAAAAAGATTTTGATTGCGTGTGATCGGTTCCACAAGCTTTGATCCCTTGGATCGGTATTTTAACATTGAAAACTCAGTTTTAATATGGTAAATAATGGTTGGTTTCATATAACTCTTCTACTTCAATATGTCAGTCTTTTAAATACGTGTCTATTCTGAAGTTGGATATTTTGAAAGGTTTATAATGTTCAAAATAGAAATTGACTCAACAGATAACTTTTTAAGTTTTAATTGTGGCAAGTATATAGCAACATTCCATGTGCGTAGCACGGGTTCACACTTGTGTTAAAAATGTAACATTAAGAATGGAAGAAGGTATAAGGCCTAAGTGGAAATCTATAACGTTAAAAAAATAACGTTATTTGTAGAAGGATGGTGTAAGGCCTGAGTGCAACTAAATGTCTAAACACTACATTATATAAGAATGATGGTGTAAGGCCTTAGTGGCAGACAAATGTCTAAACATAAGATTATGTGACCATAACGGTGTAAGGCCTGAGTGACAACCAAATGTATAAACATTACATTATTTGGGAATGATGGTGTAAGGCTTAAGTGGCAACCAAATTTCAAAACATGACATTAGTTAGAAGAGGTGTTGCAAGGATTATAAGGCAACATGTAATGTTAAAAAACATTATTATGTAACGATGAGGTAAAGCCTGAGTAGCAACTAGGAATGATGACTATAAAATATAACTAATGATATGCTATATGTAAGACATGCCTTAGTTTAAATGGTGTTTTTATGATTATGATTCATGATATGATGTTCATTCTATATGATATGATGGAATTGATGATGATTGAATTAGCGAGGCAAAAATCCATTCTGCTAGGCAGAGTGGTCTACTATGTTTTGTGTTAGGGTAAAGTATTGCTCATTCATTGTTTTATATTTGTTATGTGTTTTTGTTATTATTTTCCCCACAAAATCACGAGTATTCATTTGAGTAGGATGAATTTATGGGTTTAAACAGGTTTTAAGGATGAACAAAAGACTCCAACAATGAAGCAAGAGGCTTAATAGATAGTAAAGAATTGTGTGATTTCTACTGTTGTAAAACCCGATTATATAACTGGTTAAGTGTAAGTGTCAGCATCTTCATATGTAGGGCATGATGCTATTATCTATGTTTTCATTATAGTTACCCCTATATGGGCATGTACTGGGATATGAAAAATATATATACAATTCATATGGAAAGTTTTTTGGCTGTTTTTTTTATTTAATGTTGTTAGAAAAAAAATCCTATTTTATCGCTTTATAATAATTTTTTTGATGAATGCAGCATCATCGGCGTTTATTTTTTAGTCTCAAAATGGAGGACGTTACAACTTGATATCAGAGTTTTTGGTCAGGGGACATTTAAGTAAATAAAATACTAAGTATAAATATATGTAGAAGTTAAATAGTAGAAAACTAACACCTTAGGGAAGGGAATATGCTACATTTATAACGTACTTGTGTTTTTGATATAGATATATAGGTGGATATATCTACCCCTCTACTATTGCTTTCACCTCTTTACTTCCGTTTCTTATAAGAACTAGCTTACGTTGAATGGAAGGATGGAAACCAGAAGCGAAAGATTGGAGTTAAGAGGTGTTAGGGCAAAAACTAGTAAGGGAATTAGGAGTATGCAGACCGATGGACAAGGAAGTGAACATGAGCAGAATGGGCTATGAATGTGGGCGTTCAGATACTAGCTCTAGCAATAAGGAAGTAGAAAAATGTAATTTTAAGAAGTTTGTATCCAATCTAGTGCAACAGCAAGCTTAGTAGGAAGTACAACCACAAGGCTTGAATGCGCCAAAAATCCCAATGTAGGCTAGCAAGGAAACTTTTCCAAGTTAGGATTTTTGAAGTTTAGTAGGAAAGATGTTTGATATAACAAAGCAACGATTGGAGGTTAGTGATTGGTTGCAAATGTGTGATCAGATCTGTGAAGATTTGGATTAACTGATGCCTGTAAGGTGAAGTTGGTGTTTAGACAACTTTAAAGGATTAGCTAGTATCTAGTAGAAGACTGTGAAGACTAACGTTCTCGAGCAAGAAAGTACTTGGGAAAGGTTCGAGAAGATGTTTGAAGAATAATTTAGTCTAAGATTGGAGATATCAGTGATGCTCTAATCATTTGTTAAATCAAAACAAGAAAGCATGACTTTGCTAGAGTATCTACAGAAGTTCAATGATTTATCCAAATATGAGGCTAATCTGATTAGGACATAGAGGAAGAAAGTGGAGAAGTTCATTTTAGGGTTAAGGTCGGGGTTGAGTGATAGAATGATGGCTCACCTAGCACTTCCATTCAATGAATTGTTGGATATGGCAAACCATTATGAACTAATGTATACTGAAAGGAAGAACGTGTGGCTGACTGTGCAGTTAAAGCGCTCGACAGATTCAATGCGGTGGAGGTGCAAAAAGTCATAGCGGGGATACAGCGAGGATATAGCAGGATATAGCGGATGACTCTAAAATAGCATATAAAACTCGTACTTAATGTTTTTACAAATATATAAATGGTAGTTAAACAAAAAATTAACATTAGATTGAAATATAATTAATACATAAATAATTTTAAATAAAAATATGTGCGAATATACTGTAAATAAACGTAAAACTGTTATATAACATAATTGAATTTAGTAGAATACTAGAGTAATTTCATTTTTGAAAATATATTAAAAATTCAATTAAATAAATTGATTTCATGATTTTTATAATGTATAAATTTCATTTTTAATTCATTGGTTTTAAAGAAGATATAGCAGAAATGGCAAAATATAGCGGGAATAATGGGATATAGCGGAAATAGCGGGGCTTAAAGCGAAAAGGCTATATTTGGGGCTATATTGAAAAATCGTAGTGGTAGAAATCCGCTACGAGATATAGCAGGGTTATAGCGGGGTAATAGCGGGGCATTAAATGCATAGGTGGCGGAAGACCTAGGTGAATAATAAGTTCACTGTAACAACCCATACTTTAGTGAGCCTAAATTTCAACAAGAATCGAAACCCAAGTCCATAAAAGCACTAACCATTGGATTTATTATATCTAAAAATAAGCATGAGCATTATCAGAGATTGATAAAATCTAAACTCACAGCAGAAACAATAATGGGATATAAATACTGACTATGGCTACTACCTTGGAATTAATGGTAATCCTGAGATATTGGATTGTCATATTAGCATCGAGCATGAGAGATAAAAAGACTTCTCCAATAACCAATCATGTCCAGCTCCATTGGCATGTTCCTCTAAATCTATCATGTGAGTTGTAATAAAAAGGGGGTTAGAACAATGTTCTGGTGAATGGAAGATCTGTATATTATCCATAACATAAATTTATACTGATTGGTTTCCATTTAATTATTATGTCTACTATTTTAAGGGTAACCAATTTAACCTAATACTGCACACATGATATTCCTGCCTAGCATGTCTCACCTACCTACCCTTCCCAATGTATAAAATACTGACGTAAGTCTATCAGCCACTTAATACTTCCAAATATGAAGCCGGCTCCTAGCATCATTATCATTGGCCTATTGGTCCTAGCTACAAAGTCCTTTGACCACTATTTATGGCTTTGTAACATAATAGCCATACTACTAACGCATCTATCTTCATTAAAGTCTTAGCCATGTGGAAGACAATATCCAATCCACTTAATACCTTACTAATAAGGACTAGGCAGACCCTTGACCATTTAATACCTATATGCTAGGTAGACCTTTGTCATTTAATATCTAACCCTAAGGAGAACTCCTCACTTGTACTATCTAGCTGACATCGCTTGGAATCTCACCGGGACATTAAGTACTTCTTTATGAGAATAAGGCGGACCCTAGCTCAGTTACTTAATACCTCAAACCCGAAGCGAACCCTTTTTGAGATATCCACTACCACTCCTAACCGTTAATTCGGACCATTTAATACTTTTTATTTAAGAAAGAGATGGGCCCTCAAACAACCACTTAATACCTCTAATCCTTAAGTAGATCCTATTATTTCCATAATCGCTTCCAATGGGTCCTATGATTGGTGATGTCCCACATCAATAATAAGTTTACACAACGACTGGTAGGCTCTGAGTGAAGGGCAGACTTCTATTGTGTCACTTTACTGGCCTCCCATCCTGATCTTCTAAGCCCAATTAACTATTCTATGGGTCCTATGGTTAAAGATACCTCACATGAATAGAAATTGTACACAACTGCTGCTAGCCTCAAACTGAAGGGCATAGTTCTGTTGTGTAACTCTACTGACCTCGCATCCCGACCTACTAGGTCCAATTAATTATTCTAGGCTTTATTAAGTTATCCACAATTTTCTAAAGGATATGAACAAAGGTATTTATATCGCACCCCATTGATATCACACTTCATCAAAGCCATATATCATCTATACTGCATGTTAACAAGGTGATGATTATATCAGGGAGCTCCATATCGTAAGCAACCACCTAAAGATACTAAATGCTTCATCAAAACAAACTTGGATGTCATATAAAGTCAACATCGCATATCGCCTCTCCTTCATGCCGCCATCCTTCAAAGTCGCATATCAAGTGATCATTTCTTTTCAATACTAGGCATTAAGTGATGCTGCATGGCTTATATGCCATATAATACCTATGCTGCATTTAATCAATGCCACATAGATTCCATGTCATACGTCATCAAAGCCACATGTTATCAATGTCACAAGTAACCCATAATGCTCAATATCAATGCCACTCCATATTAATGCTGCTCCATACCAATGCCGCTTCAAATTAATACTGCTTCGTATCAATGCTGCTTCAGGTCGATGCCACCACCCATTGATGAAGAATATCAAAGATCATTTATGATACTCGACCTCACTAAGATTGTCGAATGTTATGCAAGCTGAAGATAAGTCAGGCCAAAGGCGGCATAAAGCATCACGCCGAATCTATCTACCCCTATAAATAGGAAACCAGGGGTATGAAGGAAGGGGCGATCATTTCTTTTCTCTCCTCAAAAAATTAAACTCTTGTAACCCTAAATTGATTTGGAGAAAAGCTTTAATTTGATTGTAATTATGCTCAATTGAAATAAATGAGAACTTGAACATACATATTACTATAATGGTGCATTTTGGACATTATTAAACATGAACATGCATATAATAATGCTCTTTGGGCCCAAAGCAAATGCGATACTATTCATGTAGGATCACATGAACTTCGGTCCAAACTAGTATTTATATGCATGGCCTCTATTTTGCTTCATACATATGGACATTGGAATATGGACATAAGAATTGTTTATTTAGTTCACTAACATGCTTAATGAGCTAATGCACACATTTATTACTTACCTTCTCTCTCTTTTGAATATATGACATAGGACTTTGAGTGTTCTATTCCTAAAGACCAAATAAATTATCAAATATATTATTCCAAGGGACATTAAGGGCTCTTAAATATCTTGTTTAAAGTGACCTTAAGAGGTCTTGAATATTATGTTCCAAGAAATCATCTTGGCTTTCAAATGTGTAACTACCAAAGCCCATGAGTATTATGGATACATTTCCTAATGATATCCACTCGTACTTAGCCTTAAATGCTAAGCTTATTGTAACAACCCACAAATTTATCACTTTGATAAATTATATTTATATTTGAAATATTCAAGTACAAGATTTTATAACAAATGTTTTGAACCATAAATAAAATGGTAAACTAGTTTTAAAGGTATATTAACAAATATGGATATTTGAGGATTTTGATCAAAAAAACGATGGAAGTCAGGTTTCGAAAAAACTGAGATTTTCCCAATATTAGCATGCACGAAACTAGATACATATACTTATTTATCCATTTAAGCAATAATATGAAATAAAAATTATTTATTTTATTTTTAGAAATAAAATAAATTGATGAAATCATCAAGGATGTCATATTTTCTGTAATTGTGACGACCGCCCATGACCCCTGCACTAAACATAGAAATAGTGCGCTGAAAAGTATGCCAGGCAGCCATGGACGATCACCAAGGTAAGTTAAAACAGCAGAATCTATCGTATTACTCGCAGCGCATGGATAAAATACAATAGAGAAAAATATACATAGTGAAGCTACACAGAACAGAATCGCATCAAATAAGTCTCATAGTAGTTTGATACAAAAATCTGAATAGTCAATACATCCAGCCTCACTACATATCACTCAGAGTATATACAAGCAGCGGAACATCCAGTACATATAATAAGAAAATAATATGCAAGCCTCCAGCTCGTCTTCGTCATCGGCATCGTTGGAAACTAAGAACAGCACCTGTCACCTGCTACCTAGTCTGCCCATCCCAAAATGGATGAACAGCCCAAGGTAAAAAGAGTTGAACATAAAACCTTGAGTCAGTCAACAGTCTTAGTGAGCGGTAAATTAACTAACAACATACAAAAAGAGCATAAAGGTAAAAGGAATAGGAATCCAACCCTCCCACTCCACATCTTTCTACAGTGATAGCCCCCAGACACACTAAGCAGAAGTAAACATAGTAAAGCAAACATTTAAAGTAAAGCAATTATCACTCGAGTCAAGGGCGATGTTTTCCAAGTACAAACCCCCAAGGCCTAAACCAAGATCAGATAAGCATCCAGAAAATATTGCTCTTGAGACCGAATGACGATACAACCAAACATCCATGACTCTGGCTATCACTGTTATCATTGCTTCGATACCACCGTTAATTGAATGACCGGCACATTCTTTTAGCCGTCCGTCAAGGGCCAATGGTAACCCTGGTTCTAGACAGAACTCCGCACGTCGTCGCAGCCCGTGCCTAGGACTATCGAATCTGCCCAGAGTACTCGACTACCAACTGTAGTCTTTTGGGACTATCGAATCTGCCCAGCATACTCTTGCTTTGAGTCTGCTAGAACCTTCAACAACGATGAAATCTCAGTCTTCTAGTCATCCTCCTCGACGACTATTCCCATACTAGCTCAAGCGCCTCTCGAGCCAACCATTATCCTCAAACTCGAACCATGTCACCGAGTCATCAACATGCTTGGAATGATCCCGTCTGGATTAAACCAAGGCTATCTCACATCATGCCTCGCTTCATCTCATCATGGCAAAGCCTCATCTCAACATCATCATCAAATCTATCCATATGAGCTTTATCATCCGCGTCATATGCAATGAGCAGCTTTTCTCATTCAAGAGCCTTTCCCTTAGCTTTTGAATAAACTTCGACCAACTTGTCCAAATTAAATCATCAATCAACTAATTTATAACAATCAATCAAATCAATCATTAATCCAAGTAATCAATCATGCAAACAAGATCTAAAAGCAATTATAACTAAAATGGCAATTTTGTAAATAAAGAGTCCAAATCTAACAAGCATGAAACATGAGCAATATCTCTACAACTTGATGAATGAACTTACATAGATTAACATGTAGTAAAATGGATGTCAAATCATCTTGAACAATGGATCTATACTTAAGTTTAAGAAAATGCATGGAAATCACTATTTAACACAAAATCAAACCACCAATCCGATATACTCCTTTGGATCCGTGTGAGAGATAACCACCACTCACCGAATCACCTAAACACCTTAAAAGCAACACACTTCAGATCTGGACAGCGAAAGATCTAGCTCGATTCTCCAAAATTCCGCTTCAAACGATGAAATCTCTCGGTTGTAGATCTTCAATCTAAGCTCTTGGATCTTCGATTTGATCTTCGATTTGGATGGAAGGAATCACAAGATTAGAGTGGAGAAAAGAAGTGAAGAAGTGTAGGACTCGAGCTCTCAAAATGGCAGCACTTCGTCGCTTCAAAATCCGGATCCCAAAAAGTGAAGCAAGGACCGTGTATTTATAGGCTGAACCAAAAGTCGTTCGCCCCCTTAAGTCGTCCATGACTTAACTCTTCCGACCTACGACCTAACAAATTCCCTGGCCTAACACATGCACGACTTAACACATACGCGCGACCTAAGACTCAATGTGATACGACTTAGCGACTTATCACACTGCCACATTTCTACCTAAGTTATTTGGACGACTTAATGACTTACGACTCAACGACTTAACAGAAGTCACGACCTAACACACACGTGACCTAACAACAATGCCGACCTAACACTCACGATCCAACGACTTAAGTCCTTACGCGACCTAACGGCTTAAGTGGGATACGACTTAACACCTTTAGGTCGTCTAACGACCTAACTACATGTAGCATACTATCATAGGTCGTCTACAACCTAACTAACACGGCATAGCGACTCAATGACTTAACTTAACTCGTCCATGACCTAACTTCCTTAGGTCGTTAACTCACTCAACCCCTAGGTCGCTAAACCCCTTAAGTCGCCAACCGCTACCACTATCTTCCTTAGGTTGCTCGACCGACCTAAACTATAACACGACCTATCCCCTTAGGTCGTCTAAACCCTTAAGTCGTCTACTCCTTAAGTCGTCTACTCCTTAAGTCGTCAACTTCCTTAGGTCGCTCACCTAAGCCACTAAGTCGCTCCATAACCCAACCTGCTACAGGACCTAAATCTAGACAACTTAAACTCTAGTCGACTTAACAACACTAATGACCAAATGACAACAGTTCTACAATCTTTCGATCCGTAAAAATACGGGTCGTTACAGTAATTTTAAAATTAAGTTTAAATAATAAAATGATTGGTTTGAAATGTTAATAATTAGTAATATAGTGATAATAAATCGTTTATAGTAGTTTTATAAAAATATATACTTGATTTGAAAATATAAGAAAATTCATTATGCTTTATAGATATAACAGCACTTTTTGTAAACACTTGTTTAATATTGATCTATATGGTTTAATAATTCAAATAAGCATGTTTTGATTATTCTAAAATGATAAGAAATTTATTTTCATGATTTATTTACAAATATATATAGTTTAACAAAGAAGTAAAAATATGATCGAAAATCGGATTCCGGGTTCGTAACAGTTTGACGAGAAGAAGTTGTTTCGAGATGTTGTAACTTAGTTTGTCACATATATGATACGTGCACATATATATCATATACATACAAATACACATGCAAATATACATATATACTTAAGGAAAAATATCATGATATTTTATACCAAAACAAAACAAAACTTCACATCACCTTACACACTTACACACCATATGGAGTTAGCACATAGAAGGGGTATGGGGGGAGGAATTCATAGCCGTGCAAGATGGTAGATGAGGGGAGTGGGTATGGGTAGTTTGGTAACTTTTCATTTAGATATTTTTCTCACATTTTTTTCTATAAACACCCCCTTCCGTTCTCTCATTTCTTCACACCATCTTCTTTTTCTTCTTCCTAAGCTTTTTATTGGCCTCTCTAATGGCTTCTCTAGTCTCTTCCATCATAGTGAAGCTCTACTAAAATAAAAAATACCATATACGAAGAAATACCGCCTTAAAGTCGAAATACGAGTCCGCACTCCCACCTCTCTTTCATCTTCTTGGTCGTGCACTATAAGGAGCCACCACCATCTCAAAACCAAGTTTCTACCTCCTACAATCCTAGGCCATGCTCACCCTAGGATCCTAGGATAAGATTCATAAGCTTCGGTGAGATCGTAGCGAAGCTATAATCAAATTTAGAAATATAGAAACTAATGAAGGCGAGAAACGATACTTATTTTTTATTATAAATTATATGATGATATGATATGTTTTATATGGATGTTTTCTATGTTTGATCATCATGTTTTGGACGTTGATGATATGTTTGTTTGATGTGGAAATGATTCATGGTATAATACACGTCGAATTTACACCAAGGAATCACTTTCCTTTATAAAATGAAATGGTGTATATTGCATTGTTAAACCTCTTTAAAATAGTTTAAAATGATTTATAAATGGTTTATAAATATTAAAACTCATTAAGGCAAAGTTTTCAAAAGTTTGGAAAATGGAGTAAAAATAAACCGTCGCGTTCCAGCAGTTTGCGATTTTGTGACCTGAAAAGTTAAACGGGCGTGTAGAATGGAATATAAGTCAAAATTCTTTGCAATAAGAATTTTTCATACCAGTGAATATAGTCCTCAAAGAAAAGAAAAATAATCAAGATTTCCTTTAGTAAATTTTGAGATATGTCCAAATCAAGTTTCAAAAACATTGCGTTTTGGCAGTTCGGAAACCAAAGTGGCAAAAACTTGAAAATATATATTTTTAAATCTTTAAAAATAAGAAAATAAATTCCATAAATATATTAAAATGTTTTAAAAAGAATTTGAGTTATTAAAATGGATATATGTGGAATGAAATTAGCATTTTGATAAAAGAATCTTTTAAAAACACTATTCACAACACTCTTTCAGTACTTTTTGGGAACTTTTGAGATTAAGATTTAAACTTAGGATTTTCTGCCCAAATATTTTGCAAATGATTTTCAAATAATAAATCAAGTATTTTAAAGAGTTTAGAGTTAATTAAATAATTTGACCGCTTTATGGGTGACAAAGAGATAGTCTCTAGACCCGATCTTGGACAACTAGTGTCTGGGTTCAGCTCTAGCTATCCGGACTAGCCCGACGAAGGGGATAGTAAATTTGATTTACTCGGACCACATCTTCTTAAGATGAAAAGAGATTTGGAGCTTTCCAAATGTTAAACGAGATTTTAAATTGGGTTTTAGGATTTTAAAGAAAACATTCTAGTTAAACTCTTTATGAAATTCCAAGGAGGAAACTCGTACTATCCATATGAATTTAAAAGGTGATTTCACCATTATTCGATGAATAGTACAGGTTCAGTATGGGAATAAGCATTGGGTATAATCAGTCTAAAATTTATAGATCCCTTTTATTCAGTAGTAACTGGTTTGAGTTTAAAGTAAATGATGTCTTAAATAGAATTATTTTTAACCCATTAAAAACATGTTTTGGAAAGATGAAATCTTCAGTAAGATTTGAATTATATTTTCCAAAGTAATTAAAAATGAAACGTTTTGGTATTTCCAATGTTAAAAGGGGGTTTTAATTAACCCAAGGATTTGATAAAAGAGGTTTAATTATCTCGTATATGCTGAAACAAAATATGTTTTAAAGATGTATATTTCTAAAGAGATATTTTACTTGGATAAAAGATATTGATTAATTGAATAATAATCACCTATATACTTGACTTCTTTTATCGATAATCGGTTCGAAGAAACCAAGTTCGTATTTCGGTGATTCCTATCCAAAACCACTTCCAACTAATATTCATTCGAAAGTGAAATTAATGCAAAGACAATGATTTTGAAGACGGAGCTCTTCATAATGTAGGGTTGCTTACCACTAACCTCAGGGATAATCCCCTTATCATATATATGGTGGCAGTGGTACCTTTAATTTGAAATCTTCAGTGCAAGGACTACTTGCTACTAATCCTTGAGGTGATTCCCAAATAGGATGTAGTAGGAGAAGTGCCTTTGGTTTGTCCTGTTCTTGGATAACTTGTATGGACGAATGTCTGACATTGCATTTCTAAGAACATGTACATTGGTTTTTACAAATGTACATTTGTTTGGTGGTGTAGGAGGTAACCCCTCTTATACTTAATACCCTTCTTTGAGATGTACGAGCTCAGAAGTTGTACTTTTATGGAAAACAATGGGTGTGTTGATGGAAATAGTAATGTGGCATTTAAAGTGGGATTTGTTCTGTGAAAGGTAAAATGTTACCATAAGCCTCGCACATCAGGAATGGAAAAAACATGGCAGGGCAAAGCGGTTCGCACCCATTAGGATATGTTCATCAGCTTTCTAGATTACCCTCTATATTTTGGCTTTGTTGTGTATGATGTGGCCGCAGATAAGTTTAGAACGACTGAGATGATGAGATATTCGGTACTATCTGTAGTAGAGTTAGGTTGATTCTGTGTTGGTAGAGGTTAGCGAGGTTGTGCCTCGGTACATTCCTCTAGAGATGTACTGTTGGAAGGTAGTCCCTTACCTTATCATTGTATGGAATCCATTCTCTAATACTAGCCTTTACGGTTTTAGTTGTAAAGCTATTATATTGGAATTTAATAAATGTAATAATTTCGGCTAAGATTATATATATTTATTTGAAAGGGTTTTCAAAGAATGTCATTAAAAATAATATCTCTGATTTTGTGTAGCAAATGGTTTGGCTATCATAAGGTAAATACCCATCCGTGTTTATGTGCGGCGTGGTCATATAAGATACCCTTTATTTTCAAAAATATCAATATTTTGAGTATTCTCACACCAGTCCCATGACTGACCCGGAGTTTATTTTATTTTCTCTTAAACTTTAGATGCCTTATTTTTCAGGGCAGCCAAGTAGTTCAGGTCTAGCTTGGAATATTTAAAGGAGCTTAGAGCAGGAGTTGGAGTTTCCTCTATAGATGGTTATCCATTTTCATTTCCGCTTCATTTGTTACTGTTTCTATTAAGCACTAGTAGGGACAGAGATTTATAATTGTCTAGACTAAGATTAGGATAGACTCTGATGTATGTATTTAAAAATTTCCACTGTAAAGATTACATATTGAAATAAAATATGTTATTCCATTCATGTAAGATTATGTTCTGTTTTTATTATTCTTTTTACCCTTCACGATCCATCTTTTCGGCACTTGGATTTATGGCACGTGAATACCGTGGACGTACTAGAATTGATTTTCGAGGGTCGAAAAGGTGGGTCGTCACACTTATTCTTGATTTGGTTAACCCCAATTAAACCATGCTTGGTTGTACCAACATGTGAACTCAAATCACGGATATCCGCTCGTACTCAGCCTTGAAGGCTTCATGGGTGTTATACCAAAATTTTGATTTAACAACTAACCTAAGCCATATTATCCTAGGCTTTACTATTGCTAAGCTTTATCATCCTATATTGGATATTGGACTTAGCTTACTAACCACCTTTTATTTATTTAAAGCTATATAAATTACCTTAAATAAAGAATATCATCCTAACAGACATTTCCTAAGACCTATATGTACATTTACTAATTTCCAATTAGTAACCATTCCTAACTATACCCTAGTTATTAACCTAATTTCTTTATTTATCAATCATATTAATCTATTTACCATATCAATTACTTGTAACTCTAAGATCCATTTCACAATTATTACTAATTAATTGGAGTTACAACCTTTCCAAACTTTCATCCTATTTTATATTCGCAAATGAACATTATTACTACGTATAACTAAATCCTATGCAAGCATTACGCATAGATCGTCATATTTATTAGCATGTACAAATATGTATACATACCTACTTCTACCAAATATATTCTAGTCACAAATCTTTAATTAGAATCTTCTTTTCCGTATTTAATTTGCTGAAATTACATTTCTTAGGAAGATTCTCGGTTATGATTACCACAAATTAGTTTTAATCAAAAGGTCAAGAATAAAAGAAAAGATTTGCCTCGTTTGAAATTACAAGGAATGATTATCTTCTTTTTATTGAAATAAACAGTGTAAACTACGGAGATTAAATCTATACTTTACACATCTCTTCCTTTTCATTTGAATATATTCCTTGTTAAATCAAATACTGCACTTTCTATGCAATTTTGAAATACAAACTTTATAAAAATCAAACGGACATTCTTCCCACAAATAAAACTACAGAAAATTCCCAATTCAACATAGATAGAGTAATAATCA
Source organism: Allium fistulosum (assembly GCA_030737815.1). Classification (NCBI taxonomy): domain Eukaryota; kingdom Viridiplantae; phylum Streptophyta; class Magnoliopsida; order Asparagales; family Amaryllidaceae; genus Allium; species Allium fistulosum. Next base: position 157,771,462 of record CM060901.1, read on the forward strand.
AAATCATACTAATAATCTACAACCCAATTTCAGATCTGGAATAAATTTCATATCTAATCAATATTCATATCTATAACTTTTGAGACTGATTTCCACATCAGCGTGTAACAATATTTCCTATCAAATCTCCTAAGAATATGTAGGATATGTTTATTACAATCAATTTTAGCTTATAATTCACATATATTTATTTAGGAATAAAAATTGAATGCATGCCAATGGAATAGATTCAATATCATAAACTATTTATAAATTTCTCACTCACCTTTTAAATGTGTTTCAAATCTCCAGATCTAAAGTAAAGCCTTTCATTCAACTCCCTTCCTTCCTATCCCAAGAAATATGTATAAAAAGGGTATAGACCTATATTTCTTATTCCAAGAAATATGTATAAAAAGGGTATATACCTATATTAGAATTACGGATTTGAGAAGAGATTTGGTTTGTGGAAGGAGATGCTTGCTCCAAATTCTTCTACACTAAGATGTGAATCAAAACCAATCACAACAACATTACAAATACCATAAACGAAGAAGGGAAACCAACATGCAACTTTGAAGATCTTGAAGACAAAGCTATCTGGTATTTTACTGAACTATTCAATGGTGAATATCATACTGAACTACCTGCTATTCATTGTAGAAGGCTTATCAGTTTGGCAGGAAGGGATATGCTGAGCCATAGTGTACAAACTACTGAAGTTGAAGTTGCTTTGAACTCCATTCATCTGGACTCGAGCCCAGGACCAGACGACATGGGAGCAAAATTCTTTCGAATCCACTGGGAGTACCTGAAAGATAAGACAGGTAGAGCCATTCAAGAAGCTTTTGATTCAGGAAAAATTATGAAAGAAATCAACCATACATTTATTTGTCTAATCCCTAAGGTTCAAAAGCCTACTAGAGTTGAAGAATACAGACCAATATCTTGCTGTAATGTTATCTACAAAATCCTTAGCAAAGTATTATGCAACAGAATGGTTCAAGTCCTACCAGACTTAATTGCTGACTGCTAAAGTGCTTTTATAATGGGAAGAAGTATTGCTGAAAACTCTCTACTAGCTCATGAGCTGGTGAGAAATTTCAATAAAAAGGGTGTAACAAAATGTTCCTTAAAGTGGACCTTCAAAAGGCATATGATAAGGTAAATATGGTGTTTATCATACATATGCTTAGACTCATGCAATTCCCTGATAAATTTGTAGATTCAATAGAAGAATGCATCAACACCCCCACATTCTATGTTTTTATTAATGGGGTTCCTAAGGGGTTTATTAACATCAACCGTGGGCTAAGACAAGGCGATCCCCTTTCTCCATATCTTTTAGCTGTAGCTATGGAATACTTTACTCTTCAGATGGAACTAGCACTACACAACAAGCAAATAGACCAAATCTACAAAATCAACCCTCAATTATCCTACCTCTTCCATGCTGATGACTTGCTTATTTGTAAAAAGGAAAATAGTATAGTGGCTCAAAGTCTGAGTTGGATTTTTAAAAACCTTGAAAATGTTGTTGGATTAAAAGTGAACGAGATGAAAACAAAATGCTATATCAACAAATACATGCAAAGTAAAGAGGATATCCTTCAAATCCTTAAAGTTAAGGAAGATCACCTCCCAGTCAAATACCTTGGTGTCCCCTTATCATCAAACAAGATAACAGATAGAGAATGTGGAGAACTTATAGACAAGATTAGACAGACACTCCAGGGATGGAGATCCTATCTATTGTCATTCTCTGGCAGAATTGAGCTAGTGCATATCATAACATCTAAGGTCAGATTTTTGCTACAAACATTCCAGATTCCAGAGGTTTCTATACAAAAAATTAATAGTGTGTGTGCTAACTTTATTTAGAAGGGAGGTCTTCACAAAGTGACATATGGGTTGCTATGTAGACCTAAACAAGAAGGAGGGGTGGGACTGAAGAACCTTACTGACCTCAAAAAGACTGCTCTATTAAACTGGCCTGGAAAGCTATAACATCAAACAAACTTTGGTCCACATGGAAGAGGAACAAGTACATTAAAGGCAACTTTTGGCAGATGGGGATTGATAACATTGCCTCAGTCACATGGAAGTCAATTTTGAAATGCAGAGATGACCTTTAAAATCTAATTGAAAGGAAATTTGCTAATGGGGAAAACACCAGCCTTTGGTTCGACCCATGGCTGGATGGGAAAAGTCTGGTCCATATACTAGGCTGGGATACCTTCTCTGCTATGAGGGCAAGGGATACTCAAGTCAGTGAAATTTTCCACAACTCCCAGTGGAATACACATGGTTTGCCTTTAGCTTATCAACTAAAACAAAAAATCCAATACATACCTATCTATAGCGGACAGCAAAACGATATTTGGATTTGGAAGCCTACTGGGAAAGACTTTACCTTTAAATCTGCCTAGGGCGAACTGAGGAAGACTGGCCCTATTCTTGAATGGGCTAGATTCATCTAGAACAAAGCCAGTGTACCTAAGATGTCCTTCACTACATACAAAGCTACACTAGGTCGCCTAGCTATGATGGACCATCTGAAAAAGTGAGGCATTGTTACTAACTCAAACTGTGTTTTCTGCAACCAACATGAAGAAAGTCATAACCATCTTTTCTTTGACTATTAGTTTAGCAAACAAATCTGGAGCTAAATAAAAACTAAACTAACCGACAACAATAGTGTTAATAACTTAAGCATCGAGATTCATTACCTTAATCAGCACTGGGAAAAGGCAAGTATGCTCACCTCTGTTGCTAACATAGCCGTGACTATTGTTGTTTGGCACGTTTGGAAGGAACGCAACCAGAGAAGGTTCAAGGAAGTGAAGAAAAGTGAGGACATGGTCAATAAGTTGATTAAAACTGGCATGCAAATCGCAATTTGAAGAATTAAGTTGAAGACACTTACCACAATCAAGAAAGAAGAAGAGGAGGTAGTGAAGAGGTTGGATCTATCGATAGTAAGCAGGGGATTTCATGCTCAGACGAAGCCGTCGTGATCTTGCTTCGTTTCTCCCTATAGATCTGATAGGTTTCTGTAAAGACGAGAATGTTCTTTTATGGTATATTCGAGTTGTAAAGTTTTTTATGTTGGTTAGTGGTTCTGTGTAGCTGCTTGTAGTCAACCGATGTTTATGCTTGGGCTGCAAAGCCCATAATAAAAACATTTACCCAATTTCAAAAAATACACACACACACACGCATATTTAACCTCATTATCGCATAGTGTTGATTCGCTTCTCTTCTTCTCTTATTTGATATCTATTCTTCTCCAATTTGTATATATACAAATATAAATATTATATTTTATAATTTAGAAAATAGTGGAGAAGAGAAAATTCAACAGCTTTGTTGATGCTTTCAAAAAATATGAGAAGAGAAGAGATGTTTATCCCTGAATTTTTAGGTACTCAAATCAACCATAGCCATAATAAATAAATGAAGAATTTTTTCTCGTAGAATCGTTAGATTTAATTATATAAAATCCGAGCCGTTTAGCCAAGGCAAACCCTAGCCGCCATGGTCCCAACCCGTCGACCACTTAATTGTACCGGTCGACCTGCATGTCGACAGTTGCAATGAATGTTGACATGTAGGTCCTAGTAATTATTATGCTGATGTTAACTTTTCTAATTCAATTATTTCCGTTCCAAATTCGTTTTTCGTTCATAACTTCTTCATTTGGACCCCGATCGCAAAACTCTAAATATGAAAGCTGCTCAGGATTTCACCACGAACAAAATGGTGCAAGTTATATGGTCAAATTTCATCGTTTTGACAATGTAACGACCCGTAAATTTCAACTGTTTTAATAACGTGATTAGTTGAAATTTTGTGAAATTTTAAATGATAAAATTTTGAAATATAAATTTGATATTTGGAATACGTCTAGTTAAACATAGCAACTGGTAAATTTTCATCCGAAAATATGAAAGTTTATTTCGCGCGTAAAATCACTTCAATTTAATCAGTTAAAAAGAAATGAAAATAAAATGTTTTCGGAACCTAAATATTTTTACATAGAAAAATTCTAAACCATCTTCTGAGCAAGATGTCAGTTTGTCGTTTTTCCAAATTCGGACTTCTTTGGCTCCGTCAATCTTATTATTCTACGTTTTTCTTGCATTTTCCGCCAGTAGAAAAATTCGAAATTTTATAATTCAATCAAACCACTGATATCTTTATACCATTTTGACCGTCTCGTCATGCTGATCTTCACAGTATATTCATTGTGTATTTCGGAGTCCGATACGCGGTGAAATCCGTGAAAAACGGTTAAACGTACCGACACCCATTTTTGAACTTTTTGATATTATGTGTCCATTCAAATTTCAAACGGCTGAAATAAACAGCCACTAACATTTATAACATTTATATCTCTTGAATTCAACGGTTGATTTTTCTATTCCCACTATTTGCTTTTATTTATTTCGGTACGTTTCATCTTTGAACATGGTTTTATGTGAGAGAATTTTTATAAACAAGTCTCTCTGTCTTTTTTTTTTCTTCTTTAAAATGCTTACGGCTTGCATTCATTTTCTTCCTGAGCCTCCCCTTCCTTCATGGCAGTGCTACCCCTCCCCTCTAATTCCTCCTTCCTGAAACCCATGCTACCTAAACTTTCCATCGCCTAGCTCTCCCCGACCAACAGCCCACCACCACCACACGACGCCGCCGAGTCCAACACCTTGCTCCGCAACTCCACCCTCTCTCTCCACTTACGTCCACCTCTGGCCAACAACTCCATCCATTATGTAACGACCCTGAAATTCCGACCCGATTTTAAATTTTTGAATCCACTATTTTAACATAAAATGATGGAACTTTCTTACGATTTCAATTAGCGTCCAAACTTGTTTAAAAATTGCGCCTAAATAGTTATAGATATGGGAAGAGTTTCGTCGGAAAATACCGCAGAAAATTTCGTGCGCATTTACTTCACATCAGTACATTTTAAACGCGAAAATTTTATCTTCTGAACCGAAATATTTTTACATAGGAAAATTCTAAACCATCTTCTGATCAAGACGTCATTTTTCGTTTTTCAAATTTCGGACATCTTCAGCTCCGTCGATCTTATTCTTCGGTGATTTTGCTGCATTTTTACAATGAAAATTTTGAATTTTATAATTAAATCGTACCACTAATATCTTTATACCATTGCGTTCGCCTCGTCGCGCTGATCAAAATGGTATATTTGTTTGTGTCAATCGGAGTTCGGCGCTACGAATTATAATTGTTTAACAGATTACAAACGGGTCCGTTACGCAGCATAAAACGGTACCCATTCTCTCCAACGTTCAGCATCCTAACAGCCTTTGTCTATTCAGTTGCCTCGGAAAACCAACAGCCATTCAGTTACCAAAGAAATAAATTGGAGACTCTTGGTTTTTGTTATAATATTCATTTTATACTGGTTCCCTTCATTCACTCGTTTGCATTTTGCTTCTCTGGTACGTATGCCTCTACCTTCTCTCCTCTTTTATATTTTCTTTTGCCTTTAACTCTCCTCTCCAGAAAATGCTTGCACTCCCTGCTACAGCCACCATCAGCCCCACCGGGTCCGACCTCCACTGCCTCGCCTGACCTCTCCCTGCCTCCATTCCGCCACCGCCACCCCTGCCTGCAACCCGCTCCGGCCAGCAGCCCTCTGTCCCCAGTCCCCTTCGCCATCAGTACTCGCCCAGCCCACTGCCTCAGCAGCCCCACCAACTCGCCTCCGCCCGTCCTCCTCCGTCCCCAGCGCCCTCCGCCTGCCAGTATCCCACCCAGCCCACCAACCCAGTTCCCCCTCTGGCCCGTCCCTATTCCACTGCCCAACTACCTGGCCCGCCTGCCCTTCGCCCTCCGCCCAGACCCACAGCCTCCTCCGCCAGACCCGCGCCCAGCCTACCTCCGCCCGCCAGTCCTGCCCAACATACGCCCACACCCGCCTTCGCCCACCCAGGCCCTGCCTCCGCGCCTTCGCCCGCCGTCCCAGTCCCCTGCCCAGCCCGCCAGACCCCACCCGAACCCCTGCCACCCGAACCGCCCTGCCACCCAGTCCGCCCTAGCCCAGTCCACCCGAACCCGCCGGACCCCACTTGAGCTCACCAGACCCAGCCCACCCGCGCCCGCCAGCGACCAGCCTGCCAACCCTCGACCACTCCGACTCGCCGCGTCGAGCCCGCTTAGTCCGCTTCCGCGTCCGCTGCCTTTTTATTTTATGTTATTTTATTTTGTTCTTCTTTGATAAAATTATATATCAGTTATAATTTGTAACTTATGGACTCATTTACGCTTTGTCCGCGCAGTTCCAGTTGAGGCTAATTCAGCGATCTAGTCTTCCATCCACCTTATTTACATCCAGTCGTTGGTATGGTTTATATGTATATACAAATCATTATATACATCGTATTGAGCTATTGTTGAATAATCTTTTATTGATTTATAGTTCATATTCGTGCTTGTGTCGTCTATTCTAGTCTATTCATTGTCGTGCTTCGCCGTCATCTTCTTCAACCACGCAAGGTGAATATTTTCTATTCACGACTCAGAAATCTATTATACTATGATAATTAAATGTTGGATGTTATGAATGTTAATTTGGACGTTAAATTGATTAAATGTTAAAATTGAATTGAAGTTAGTATGTTAAATAGTTCTAACGCCAAATTTGCTACGTTATATTAAATTTGTTGTGTAAGTGATAATAAATTTGAAACTGAATTTGATATATAAGAGATAATAATTTCTGAATGACATATGTTGAACTTGACCCCTTGTATGTTAAATGAATTGACACGTAGAATTAATGATAGTGACATTTTGAACCCTTGAACACCTGAAGTTGATTGAAACAAATGCCAAGTGAATTATATTGTAATAATCTTTAATCTACATGAAAGGATAGTGTAGATTCTAGAAATAGTTATATTAATTGGCGTAAATAACAAACGCGAATTAATACGATTATTTCGGGATTATTTGAAATTGTTGAATTGTTGCAAATGGATGTTATTGCTTGTTTATTTACTTTGACATCATCCCAGCTATCACACTGCAAGTTCCCTTTGTATGTTTTGATTTGGAATTTAAATGGAATCGGGTTGAAATGATAAATACCCAAATTGAATGAATTGGCCTAGGATAGATAATTAAAATAAGAAACCGAACGGTCAACAAAGAACGTTTTGAAATTGAGACTTATTTGGAAATATGGAATGAACTTAGAAAACTGTATTGTAATTTGGTATCGTAATCATAAATGAATTTGTTTTGAAATAAACAAAATGATTTTATTGAATCGAATAAATGAATTTGTTTGGAAATAAATAAAATGATTTTATTGAATGAAATAAATGAACTTGTTTGAAATAAATAAAATGGATTTTATCGAATTAAATAAATTAGATTTGTTGGAATGAAGAAATAAATTTAATTGAAATAAATGAGAACGAATTAATGTAATAAATTGAAACGGATGTGTGAATTTATTTAGTTAACAAAGTGTTGACAAAGTTAATCAAAATGAGATTTAAGAAGTAAATAGGTTAAAAGATAAAGTGATTTAATCTCGAGTTTTGATAAATGAATAAATGAAGTTTTGACAAGATGAATGTAGTAAATGAAATTGATATAGAATGAACCTAGGAATGTAAATACGGATTTAAAGAATAAAACTTGATTTAATGAGTTGAACTAAGAGTGATATTTCATGTAATCCATGAATTTGAATTTGATTTAATAAGTGAAATGTTGATTTAACGTGAATACTTCGAATTTTGATAACTAAAGGGCTTGAACTAGAATTTCTTTTCGAAATATGATTTTAGTAATTGAAACGAATCGAATTATGAAATATCAAATTTGGAAGTCAAATTTGCAACTTGACCTTTGGATTTGATTTGTTTTAACTTTAATAAAAAGTTGACTGTTGGGTAAATTAATACGTAGTTATTAAAGAGACCGGGATTGGATTATGGACATACTCTCTATCGATACCGAAAACCACTTTAATAACTAATATACGCGAAGTGTTGATCCAGAATGAAGTGGATGGTTTTGATGAACGCGTTGACTGAAGAAAGAGAACGATTTTGGATGACCCCTGACATGACTAAAACAGGAGCCGCGCCGGGCCATTGAGGTTCGCTACCTCTAGCGGACACACTTCTTCGATACCTTATCTATTACTTTTGTGATTCGATTTGGGTGCACCCCTTGATTTGGGAGTGTTGTTTCGCGGTGTTGGGATAGTAGCTGCTATGCCCAACATCAATCCGGATCACGCAACTACTAGTATCCTAGTTGGTATCGCCTCATGTACCTTGTCATACTGATTATCCTATTCGCGACCACTACGATTTTGGTTTATACCTTTAGTATATGGATTGCCCTCTGGTGACTTCCGGTTTTGGGGAAACTACGGTCTTGTATATGCTCTTGGGAATAAAAATGTGTTAAGGGTGGAATGGGCCACGACTTAACGCTATTTTGATATCATACTTTACTGATTAGACATTATCTATTTAGCGTAATCTATTGTATATATAGATAGTTTACCGGATCCTTCAAGATGTGTATCGTATTCATCTTTGAGTTATGAACTTTATTATTTGCTCCTGATTATCCTGTATAAGATTTTGAGTCCTGACTCGAGTGTTTCTTTTGTATATGCTCGGGTCAGTCTGAAGCTATCCAGTTGCTGATCAAGGTTGGTTGAAGATGCTGAAGACTTAGCATTTAGCTTTATCAGTTATTTCCTTTCTAGTATTTGATGAACTTATGTATTGAACATCTTGTATTTCTACTTGTCACTTTATGTTGAGACATTGTTGTATTCCTGTAGTAGCTTCATGAACTACTATTATGACGATGTATTTTTCCGCTGCATTATTCTGTGACTATTCTGTGTCTGTGATGTTGTATTGATTCTCATTTACATATATGTATTTATAATCCCATAATGATTCGTGTTTTGTATTATTTATGTTGACATGTGTGGATTATTGTCAATTTAAATGGTCCAAATATACGGGTTGTTACAGTTGGTATCAGAGCTTCGGTTTCCCTAAAAACCTTAGTTCGGGATTATGAAACTCATTAGAGATAGGGTAGCAATACCCTAGAATGAGGAGAATCGATTCAATATCCAAGTCCTTTTATTCGAACTTCTTTGATTCGTCGATTAAATTTTCCCTTGAGTTCTCTGATTTTATCCTTGGTCCTAAATTTCTTTTGGTATTCCAGGATGAGTGCCCGAAGAAACAATAGGGGTGGAAGGGGAAATGGTCCTGCTCAGGCTGCACCTATCGCTCCAGCCCCTGTCAAATTCACCATTCTTAGTAAGGAATATTCACAGCTTGGAGGTATTAAGTTTTCTGGATCCGAGAACATTATTGAGGCTCAGCAATGGCTTAAAATCTTAGAGAAGATATTTTCGGGACTAGAGATCACTGATGCTCAGAAGCGTCAGCTTGCTGCCTGGCAACTTCAGGATGCCGCGCAAGATTGGTGGGAATCAGTTACTTCTCGTATCGAGGAGGACACCATCACTTGGGCCCAGTTTAGGTATAAAATTTAATTAGATTCCGTAATCTAAATTCTTCTTTAATCTTTGGAACGTTATTCATCTTGCCTATCTTTTGATTAGGGATACTTTCTCGGCACAATGGATGCCAGCTGCTGGGAAAACCCAACTTTATAGAGCTTTCATGGATCTTAAGCAAGGCAGTATGACTTTTTCTGAGTATGAGAGGAAATTCAAAGAACTCTCAAAATTTGGACCTGGCTTAATCGATACACCACTTCTGAAGAATGAGAAATTCATTTTGGGAGCTAGACCAGAATATTATGACTTGCTTACTGGCCACACTCACTGCACCTTCACAGAGCTTGTTGACTATGCTCTTAGATATGAAGCAAAGCCTAAGGGACCTACTACCAAGGCCATTCCTACTCAGCCCTCTTCTAGCCAGCCCGGGAAAAGGAAGATGAACTTTGATCAACAAAAGAAAGCTTGGCAGAAGACTACAGGACTGGGATATGCTCAGAAAAGCCCAATCGACCTTGCTAATATCACTTGCTTCAAATGCGATAAGAAGGGCCATTATGCTAATAGTTGTCCATCTACCGGAGCTGCTGTCCCACCACCTTCTGTGACTAGGAAAGATTTATGCTATGTCTGCCTCCAGCCGGGTCATTTCAAGAAAGAATGCCCAATGTATAAGCGTGGCACACCATCTGGAGTATTTGCTATCACCACTCCTACACCACCTCCACCACCTGCTCAGGATGACCAAGGTACCTTACGAAGTACTTTTTCTTTACATGATTTACCTATTAGGGTATTATTCGATACTGGTGCTTCTCATAGCTTCATATCTATTGATCTCTGTAATAAGCTCAAATTAGAACCTACTCTTGCTACTACTTCCTTATGCGTCTCCAACCCTATTGGAGGACTTGCCAACCTCAATAGGATTTGTAAAGAGGTCGTGCTCTTATATGGAAGATATCGACTCACTTGGGATTTTTATGTGCTTGGCTTCGCAGCATTTGACATCTTGTTAGGTGCTGATTGGTTAAGGAAATTCGATGCTGTTATTTCTTGCAAGGCTCGTTCTGTCTCTCTAGTCAATGACAAGGGCCTACCGCTTGTCATTGAATGCAAATCACCTCAGAAATATGCCGGAAGCTTCATATTCTCTCTTGATGCTCATCCAGATGATCTTAGTACTACCCCTATTGTTCAGAAATTTCCCGATGTATTTGGAGAGGTTAACTCTCTACCGCCCAAACGGGAAATCGATTTCCGTATTGATCTTATTCCTGGAGCTACTCCCGTAGTTCTCCAACACCGAAGGATGGCTCCTAAAGAAAAAGCTGAACTAAAAACCCAAATTGATGATCTATTTGCTAAAGGTTTGATTAGAAGAAGTTGCTCTGAATGGGGCGCCGCAGTTGTATTTGTCACAAAATCAGATGGATCTCTTCGCATGTGTGTTGATTACCGGGAACTGAACAAACGCACTCTCAAGAATCGTTATCCGATGCCTCGCATCAACGATTTATTTGATCAGCTCCATGGAGCTAAAATTTTCTCACAGCTTGATCTAGCCACTGGATTCCACCAACTCAGAGTTGCTGAAGATAGTATCCATAAGACAGCTTTCCGTACTGAGAATGGATTCTATGAATGGTTGGTTATGCCATTCGGTTTGACCAACGCACCTGCTTATTTCGTTGACTTGATGAATCGAGTTTTCCGTGATGTGCTTAACAAGTTTGTTCTTGTTTTCATTGATGATATTCTCGTCTTCTCCAAAGACAAGAAGGAGCATGAGACACACCTTGCTTATGTTCTGGAAACTCTCCGAAATCATCAACTTAAGGCCAAATTCTCTAAATGCCACTTCTGGCGAGATGAAGTGAGATTCCTGGGCCACATAGTTTCTGAAAATGGAATTTCGGTCGATCCAGCTAAGATCGCCGTAATCAATGTAAGTTCCACCCTATTCGCTATTTCTATTCAATTCGTCTTATCACTTTCTAATTTGAAATTTTTCTACAGGATTGGGAGACTCCTAAAACTCCTACAGATATTCGTAGTTTCTTGGGTTTAGCCGGATATTATCGCAGATTTATTGAGCACTTTGCCCGGATTTCTGCCCCACTTACTGCTTTAACTCGGAAGGATGTTAAGTTTATTTGGAGTGAGAAGTGCGAATCAGTTTTTAATGAGTTGAAGCATAAGCTAACTTCAGCCCCTGTTCTTGCGGTAATCGATGGAAGTGAAGGATTAAATGTCTATACAGATGCTTGCCGAGAAGGTTTAGGCGCTGTCCTTATGCAAAATGGAAAGGTTATTGCTTATGCTGGCCGTCAGTTAAAGACTCATGAATTAAACTATGCCACACATGACCTAGAGCTTCTTGCCGTTGTATTTGCTCTGAAACTATGGAGGCATCATCTTTTGGGAACAAAATTCGAATTATTCACTGATCATAAGTCCTTGAGATATATCTTTTCTCAGAAGGATTTGAATCAGAGGCAAGTCCGATGGCTCGAATTTTTAGCTGCATATGATCTTGATATCACTTATACTCCTGGGAAAGAAAATGTTGTAGCCGATGCATTAAGTCGTAGCAAAGCATTGTCTTGTTGTAATGTTGTTGAAGGCATGTTATTTCAGCTTGTCATCTCTCCATCTCTTATGGATCGCATTAAAGCTAAACAATATGAGGACACTTTGCTCTATCGTATGAAGGAGTTAGTTCTTGGTAGAGTTGGAAATACCGACAAAAAAATTGGAGCACAGATTGATAGTAATGGAATTCTAAAGATCGACAACCGTATTTGTGTTCCTAATGTCGATGGACTGAGGCAAGAAGTACTTAGGGAGAATCATCAGTCATCACTTTCACTTCATCCTGGTGTCACTAAGATGTATCGTAATATGAAGCGTTTATATTGGTGGAGTGGGATGAAGAGAGATATTTCTATATATGTCAATAGATGCACCACTTGCCAACAAGTCAAGGCCGATCACCAGAAGACTGCCGGTTTACTTCAACCGCTGGAAATCCCTTGTTGGAAATGGGATTAGATTTCTATGGACTTCATTGATGGATTACCAAGGACCAGAAAAGGTAATGAGAGTATATGGGTGATTGTTGATAGATTGACAAAATCTGCTCACTTTATTCCTGTTAAGACCACTCGTACTGCTTCGAGTTTGGCAGAGATATATATGAGAGAGATTGTTAGACTTCATGGGGTTCCATCTAGTATTGTATGCGACCGAGACCATATATTCACTAGTAAATTTTGGAAGGCTTTTCAAGACGTCTTGGGCACTAAACTGAATCTGAGCACAGCTTATCATCCTCAAACGGATGGCCAAACTGAAAGGGTAAATCAGGTTTTGGAGGATCTGCTCCGAGCTTGCATCATTGATTTTGGTGGATCTTGGGAAGACCATCTCCATTTGGTTGAATTCACTTATAATAACAGTTATCAGGTAAATAAAAATTTCAATTTGAATAAGTAAATTTGAATTAAAATTTAACCACCTTTATATTTAGGCAAGTATCGATATGGCACCGTTCGAAGCTTTATATGGACGGCCATGCAAATCGCCAGCTTGTTGGATCGAACCTGGTGATCGATTAATTCTTGGCCCGGATATGATTATGGAAGCATCCGAGAAGGTTAATGAAATTAGAAGGAAGATGAAGACCGCACAGGATAGACAGAAGAGCTATGTAGATAGGCGTAGAAGAGATTTGGAATTCCAGGTTGGGGATGTGGTATTTCTAAAAGTATCACCTTTGAAGAATGTTATTCGATTTGGTCGTAGAGGGAAGCTTGCTCCAAGATTTGTTGGACCATTTACTATCACCGAAAGAATTGGCACACTGGCTTATAGAGTTGCATTACCAGAAAAGTTTGAGGGCGTGCACAACGTATTCCATGTTTCACACCTCCGGAAAGTCGTGCGTGATCCGTCCATGACCATTCCAATTGCTCAGTTAGATGAAGTAGATATCGAGCCAGATTTGACTATCGAAAGGAGACCACTTCGAATAGTCAATCGGGAAACAAGGCAACTAAGAAGGAAGTCTATAAATCTCGTAAAAGTACAATGGAGTGCAGATGAGCGAGATTGCACCTGGGAAACTGAGGATAGCATTCGGGATTCAAACCCCGAACTACTAATTTCAGGTACAAATCAAATTTTCTTAAAAATCTATCTTGACTTTTCTGTTTACTCCATTCTTACTTCACCGTCTCGTTCTTTTCGAGGACGAAAAGTTTTGAGTGGGGGAGAATGTAACGACCCTGAAATTCCGACCCGATTTTAAATTTTTGAATCCACTATTTTAACATAAAATGATGGAACTTTCTTACGATTTCAATTAGCGTCCAAACTTGTTTAAAAATTGCGCCTAAATAGTTATAGATATGGGAAGAGTTTCGTCGGAAAATACCGCAGAAAATTTCGTGCGCATTTACTTCACATCAGTACATTTTAAACGCGAAAATTTTATCTTCTGAACCGAAATATTTTTACATAGGAAAATTCTAAATCATCTTCTGATCAAGACGTCATTTTTCGTTTTTCAAATTTCGGACATCTTCAGCTCCGTCGATCTTATTCTTCGGTGATTTTGCTGCATTTTTACAATGAAAATTTTGAATTTTATAATTAAATCGTACCACTGATATCTTTATACCATTGCGTTCGCCTCGTCGCGCTGATCAAAATGGTATATTTGTTTGTGTCAATCGGAGTTCGGCGCTACGAATTATAATTGTTTAACAGATTACAAACGGGTCCGTTACGCAGCATAAAACGGTACCCATTCTCTCCAACGTTCAGCAGCCTAACAGCCTTTGTCTATTCAGTTGCCTCGGAAAACCAACAGCCATTCAGTTACCAAAGAAATAAATTGGAGACTCTTGGTTTTTGTTATAATATTCATTTTATACTGGTTCCCTTCATTCACTCGTTTGCATTTTGCTTCTCTGGTACGTATGCCTCTACCTTCTCTCCTCTTTTATATTTTCTTTTGCCTTTAACTCTCCTCTCCAGAAAATGCTTGCACTCCCTGCTACAGCCACCATCAGCCCCACCGGGTCCGACCTCCACTGCCTCGCCTGAACTCTCCCTACCTCCATTCCGCCACCGCCACCCCTGCCTGCAACCCGCTCCGGCCAGCAGCCCTCTGTCCCCAGTCCCCTCCGCCATCAGTACTCGCCCAGCCCACTGCCTCAGCAGCCCCACCAACTCGCCTCCGCCCGTCCTCCTCCGTCCCCAGCGCCCTCCGCCTGCCGTATCCCACCCAGCCCGCCAACCCAGTTCCCCCTCTGGCCCGTCCCTATTCCACTGCCCAACTACCTGGCCCGCCTGCCCTTCGCCCTCCGCCCAGACCCACAGCCTCCTCCGCCAGACCCGCGCCCAGCCTACCTCCGCCCGCCAGTCCTGCCCGACCTACGCCCACACCCGCCTTCGCCCACCCAGGCCCTGCCTCCGCGCCTTCGCCCGCCGTCCCAGTCCCCTGCCCAGCCCGCCAGACCCCACCCGAACCCCTGCCACCCGAACCGCCCTGCCACCCAGTCCGCCCTAGCCCAGTCCACCCGAACCAGCCGGACCCCACTCGAGCTCACCAGACCCAGCCCACCCGCGCCTGCCAGCGACCAGCCTGCCAACCCTCGACCACTCCGACTCGCCGCGTCGAGCCCGCTTAGCCCGCTTCCGCGTCCGCTGCCTTTTTATTTTATGTTATTTTATTTTGTTCTTCTTTGATAAAATTATATATCAGTTATAATTTGTAACTTATGGACTCATTTACGCTTTGTCCGCGCAGTTCCAGTTGAGGCTAATTCAGCGATCTAGTCTTCCATCCACCTTATTTACATCCAGTCGTTGGTATGGTTTATAGGTATATACAAATCATTATATACATCGTATTGAGCTATTGTTGAATAATCTTTTATTGATTTATAGTTCATATCCGTGCTTGTGTCGTCTATTCTAGTCTATTCATTGTCGTGCTTCGCCGTCATCTTCTTCAACCACGCAAGGTGAATATTTTCTATTCACGACTCAAAAATCTATTATACTATGATAATTAAATGTTGGATGTTATGAATGTTAATTTGGACGTTAAATTGATTAAATGTTAAAATTGAATTGAAGTTAGTATGTTAAATAGTTCTAACGCCAAATTTGCTACGTTATATTAAATTTGTTGTGTAAGTGATAATAAATTTGAAACTGAATTTGATATATAAGAGATAATAATTTCTGAATGACATATGTTGAACTTGACCCCTTGTATGTTAAATGAATTGACACGTAGAATTAATGATAGTGACATTTTGAACCCTTGAACACCTAAAGTTGATTGAAACAAATGCCAAGTGAATTATATTGTAATAATCTTTAATCTACATTAAAGGATAGTGTAGATTCTAGAAATAGTTATATTAATTGGCGTAAATAACAAACGCGAATTAATACGATTATTTCGGGATTATTTGAAATTGTTGAATTGTTGCAAATGGATGCTATTGCTTGTTTATTTACTTTGACATCATCCCAGCTATCACACTGCAAGTTCCCTTTGTATGTTTTGATTTGGAATTTAAATGGAATCGGGTTGTAATGATAAATACCCAAATTGAATGAATTGGCCTAGGATAGATAATTAAAATAAGAAACCGAACGGTCAACAAAGAACGTTTTGAAATTGAGACTTATTTGGAAATATGGAATGAACTTAGAAAACTGTATTGTAATTTGGTATCGTAATCATAAATGAATTTGTTTTGAAATAAACAAAATGATTTTATTGAATCGAATAAATGAATTTGTTTGGAAATAAATAAAATGATTTTATTGAATGAAATAAATGAACTTGTTTGAAATAAATAAAATGGATTTTATCGAATTAAATAAATTAGATTTGTTGGAATGAAGAAATAAATTTAATTGAAATAAATGAGAACGAATTAATGTAATAAATTGAAACGGATGTGTGAATTTATTTAGTTAACAAAGTGTTGACAAAGTTAATCAAAATGAGATTTAAGAAGTAAATAGGTTAAAAGATAAAGTGATTTAATCTCGAGTTTTGATAAATGAATAAATGAAGTTTTGACAAGATGAATGTAGTAAATGAAATTGATATAGAATGAACCTAGGAATGTAAATACGGATTTAAAGAATAAAACTTGATTTAATGAGTTGAACTAAGAGTGATATTTCATGTAATCCATGAATTTGAATTTGATTTAATAAGTGAAATGTTGATTTAAAGTGAATACTTAGAATTTTGATAACTAAAGGGCTTGAACTAGAATTTCTTTTCGAAATATGATTTTAGTAATTGAAACGAATCGAATTATGAAATATCAAATTTGGAAGTCAAATTTGCAACTTGACCTTTGGATTTGATTTGTTTTAACTTTAATAAAAAGTTGACTGTTGGGTAAATTAATACGTAGTTATTAAAGAGACCGGGATCGGATTATGGACATACTCTCTGTCGATACCGAAAACCACTTTAATAACTAATATACGCGAAGTGTTGATCCAGAATGAAGTGGATGGTTTTGATGAACGCGTTGACTGAAGAAAGAGAACGATTTTGGATGACCCCTGACATGACTAAAACAGGAGCCGCGCCGGGCCATTGAGGTTCGCTACCTCTAGCGGACACACTTCTTCGATACCTTATCTATTACTTTTGTGATTCGATTGGGGTGCACCCCTTGATTTGGGAGTGTTGTTTCGCGGTGTTGGGATAGTAGCTGCTATGCCCAACATCAATCCGGATCACGCAACTACTAGTATCCTAGTTGGTATCGCCTCATGTACCTTGTCATACTGATTATCCTATTCGCGACCACTACGATTTTGGTTTGTACCTTTAGTATATGGATTGCCCTCTGGTGACTTCCGGTTTTGGGGAAACTACGGTCTTGTATATGCTCTTGGGAATAAAAATGTGTTAAGGGTGGAATGGGCCACGACTTAACGCTATTTTGATATCATACTTTACTGATTAGACATTATCTATTTAGCGTAATCTATTGTATATATAGATAGTTTACCGGATCCTTCAAGATGTGTATCGTATTCATCTTTGAGTTATGAACTTTATTATTTGCTCCTGATTATCCTGTATAAGATTTTGAGTCCTGACTCGAGTGTTTCTTTTGTATATGCTCGGGTCAGTCTGAAGCTATCCAGTTGCTGATCAAGGTTGGTTGAAGATGCTGAAGACTTAGCATTTAGCTTTATCAGTTATTTCCTTTCTATTATTTGATGAACTTATGTATTGAACATCTTGTATTTCTACTTGTCACTTTATGTTGAGACATTGTTGTATTCCTGTAGTAGCTTCATGAACTACTATTATGACGATGTATTTTTCCGCTGCATTATTCTGTGACTATTCTGTGTCTGTGATGTTGTATTGATTCTCATTTACATATATGTATTTATAATCCCATAATGATTCGTGTTTTGTATTATTTATGTTGACATGTGTGGATTATTGTCAATTTAAATGGTCCAAATATACGGGTTGTTACACATTACTTCCACCCACTGCAAAACCGTGCGCCACCACTTCGTCGACCGTACGCCTCGCCCATCGCGTCAGCCATCGTCAGCCTCTGCTTCCCTGACTATAGCAGCCATCTCCACCCAAGCAGCCGCCTCCCACACCTCCACCATGCTACCCTCTTCACCGCTCCACTCCTCCACCATCTTGAACTCCACGCCGACCACCTCTTCTCCCTCCCTCCATCGCGGCCCGAGGTACATCATCGAACCACGCGATCACCGGACCTCCCCTGTTCCATCGACCACTTTACCACGTCATCTGCATCCCACCCAATCTCCAGCAGTTCATCAACCTTGCAGCCATCAAACCCAAACCATACGCCAGCATGATGTGGCCTTTACCGATCCATCATTTGCTACCCACCGATCGACAGTCGCATCTTCTCCGCCTTCAACTCGCGCCAAAGCTTTGCTTCATCTGTACTCATTGCGCTATGCTCTTCTCTGGCCATTGCGATCTTCTTTGGCAGGTTATATACATATAGATTTTATATAAGAAGTTGTATATATACATATAGTATATTCTAACTTGGTCTGCTATTCATTTTGGTGGTTGTTGATAAATATAGAGTATATATATGTTAGTATATATATTTATAGCAGTTCATTCTTATTTTTGTATAGTATGTTTATATGCTACGTTTTTAATGTATATTCAATAATAAATTTTTACGTGTATATATATAAAAGGTTTATGTAAGTATAGATTTTTAGTTGTGTACATGTTTTGTTTTGCCTATATATACCATATAGGGGTCTACTTGGTTGCATGCAAGTCCTTACGTATGGGTTCTTTTGTTTATGTTTTCAATAACCATTTATATATTATATATAGCTATACAATGTTGTCTTGCTTTGTTTTGATATGAATAACAATTATATTTTGCTTTGGTACATTAAAGTATGTATTGACAGTCTACTGTAAGTCTTTTATATGAGTGGATTTTGTTCAAACCTGTTTTGTTTAAAAGTATGCTGTATACATTTATTTATATGTAAAATTAAGTTTGCAATATAATACTATGCATAGTATGTTGCTGTAGCTCCCAGGTTACCGCATATATGTGGTGATATTGTATAAGTTTATTTATATATTTATCAGTTTATATATTTATAATATTTCAGTCGAAATGTATACATGTTATAGTATTTAGCATACATAGTACTATGATTTCTTTAGCGCTATAGTTTAAAAGTGTTCCTCTCAGTTTTGTATAAATTATTTATACGTCAGTTATGTATATCATATTATAAAGTGGTTTATATAGTTACCTGTGAGTTCACTTATACCAGTTATATCCAACGACCCAATTTGATGTCGTCTATTCTTATTGATCAGCTTTGTTAGTCGATTCGTGCCAATCTACTTGCCTTGTAATTCGTGCTTGGATCCGTAACTCAATTCACTGTCTATCCTCTCTAACCACGAAAGGTGAGCAATCACTCACGATTAACGTTCTTTTATTTATTAATTTTGATTTCAATTTGAAACGACAATTGAAATATACTGCTGTTAGTTAATTACACTGTTATATATGCTATTGCCTGTATCAGTTCACTTGTGACATTTGACACCATTATCTGTTAATTATTTATGTGATGATAATACAGTTTGGCTGATAATTGATTGATTGTTGATGTTTATATTGGACGTTAAATTGTTAGTGATAAATGATAAATAGTATGCAAAATTTGAAATGGATATAGGATAGTTAACAAATTTTAAAACTGATTTATATGTTAAATTTGATTAGTGAATATGACCCCTTTTAATTGTTAAATTAATTGACACGTAGAATAGTGATAATTACACTTTGAACCATTAAACGTCTATTTGATCAATTGTGTAGTGTTAAAAATTGAAATCGAATGACAATTGAAGAACCGTATAAATATTAGTGTAATAATCTTTAATCTACATGAAATGATAGTGTAGATTCTAGAGATAATTATATTAATTCGTACAAATAACAATGCGAATTAATACGGTTATTTCGGGATTATTTGAATTGATTATTGGATTGTTATTGATTGTTGTTATTGCTTGTTTATTTACTTTGACACCATCCTAGTTATCACACTGCAAGTTCCCTTTGCTATGCTTTGATTTTGAATTGAATTGGAATCGGGTTGAAATGATAAACACCCAAATTAAACATTGACCTAGGAAAGAGAATTAAATAAAACCCGATTGGTCAATAATTTGATTTAAAATAAAACAAAGATTTTATTTGAATAAATAATATGGTTTTGAAATGAAGTTGAAATTTGAATTCTAATGAAAGGAAAAGGTTAATATTTAATCATCTGAAACAAAATGTTAACAATGTAATTGATGGAAGAATGTTGTTTAATTTGAGAAATGATTGAATTAAGTTTGAAATGATTTAATAATCAAGTTTGAAATTATAATTAAGTTTGAAATTATTAAACTTTGAAATTATTTAATAATTAAATAAGGTTGAATTATTTAATGATTAAATTGAATTGAATTCTTAATAAGTGAAATTAAATTTTTGAATAAGTGAATTCTACTTCGTAAATAATTGAAATTGAGTTTTCTTTATTAATTAAGTTTTGGAAAATTATTTAATTAAGTAAATAAGTGAAATTGAATTTCTTTAACAAGAAATAAAATGTGATATTTTTGAAATTAATGTAAGACTTGTAATTGAAAGAATCGATTGGACGAATTTAATTTAATTCAATTTGTAAGTTTTGATATAAGGAAGTTGAATTTAAATAATGGATTTAATGAATTGGAAATTAAACCGAAATTGTTTTAAATGAAAATTTACTTAACGAACATTGAATGAAATTGATAAATGGATTTAAATTGATTTGAATGTTAAATTAATTTAAATGATTTCGGAATGAAACTTATATACGAATTTGAATCAATATTTGAATTGTTTTAAATAGAAATTGAAATTGAATTATAAGATTTTGAAATTGTAAATTGGAAGTTTTGAAACGTAAATTTTGGAAATTGGTTTAGAAAGACAAATGAAATGTTGATTTATAAACTCTGATTGAAATTGGAATTGATTTGGTTTTGAAATAAATAAACGACCAATCGGTGTAATAATTACGGAAGTTATTAAAGAGACCGGAATCGGTTATGGATATACTCTCTATCTAAACCGAAAACCACTTTAATAACTATACGCGGAGTGATGATCCAGAATGAAGTGGTTGGAATGATGTTCGTGATGTCTGAAGAAAGAGAACGATGATGGATAGCCTTGACACTTGTGTCAAATTGGAAATGACTAAAACAGGAGCCGTGCCGGGCCAATGGAGGATTAGCTACCTCAAGTGGACACACTTCTTCGAACTACTCATTACTTATTGTTGATTGGTGCACCCTTGATTTTGGGAGTGTTGTTTCACGGTGTTGCGGGCGCTGCGGCGTTGCGTTCTCACCAGTCCGGATCAGGCAAACGGTAGTATCACTACCTTGGGTATTGCCTCATGTTCCTTGTCATACTTGTATCCCTTTATTCGCGACCACTACGAATTTGTTTTGTACCTTTAGTATATGGATTGCCCTCTGGTGACTTCCGGTTTTGGGGAAACTACCGTCTTGTATATGCTTTTGGGAATAAAAATGTGTTAAGGGTGGAATGGGCCATGACTTAACACTATTTTGATATCTTTATATTACTGATAGACATTATCTACTTAGCGTATATTACTACCTAGTAGATAGTTTAACGGATC
Source organism: Allium fistulosum (assembly GCA_030737815.1). Taxonomy (NCBI): domain Eukaryota; kingdom Viridiplantae; phylum Streptophyta; class Magnoliopsida; order Asparagales; family Amaryllidaceae; genus Allium; species Allium fistulosum. The sequence goes on from CM060901.1 coordinate 157,793,303, forward strand.
CTTAAAGGATGGTTATTCCAAACATCCTTTGAGTTACTTGTATTTCAATTGCTATTTCACTTGAGTTGGATTTATAATATAAGAATGTTAATCCTGACTCGAGTGTTTTGTATTTTTCTTTACGCTCGGGTCAGACTGAGTGTACCAGTATTCGAGACTCACCTTTGGAGTTGGAGCTTTGCTTGAAGATCCAGCCATCTATTCTGCTTTCAGTATTCGATGATTCCAGTGATGTATTCTGATTTGTATCTGATGTATTGTATTACTCTTCCGTTGTATCTGGTTAACTTTGATGTAACTTATACATTTATATAGTAGCTTCATGAACTACTATCTCTTTTATTTCCGCTGCAAATTATTACTCTGTGTTTGTGTTTTGTGATTATTTATTTACTGTATATGTTCAGTTTTGCCAAATTTAAATTAACAACGTGGTATTTTGAGCAATTCAATTCCGGCATGAGTGTCTACCTATACACTTATAATGGATGTGAATGGTCCAAAATAGCGGGTCGTTACAGACAAATTCCTTTTTTGGAGCTTAATTAACTAATTAATTAAACAACTAATCGTAAAATTTACGAGGTATTACATTCTTCTCCCTTAAAATAATTTCATTTCCGAAATTATACCAATAACTAGGTCATGGTTCTAGTTCGTAATTATCCTAAACTATACAACTAATTAGTGTACAACCAATTGTGCAACCAACGTGCACAAGTGCATAGTGAATCACAACTATATGAATGCTTTTATTTTGAGTTTTTTTGAAAATATAGTGCAAACAACCTATATGTATACTAGCATATCTATATGCATTTAGATTTTGACAAATCTTTTCTTCAAACAAATCCCCATACTCCTTTGAATAGAAGAATAGTACAACCAATTTGCATCTGATTCCTACCAACTAAAAAATCTAACATGTTGAAATCTCACTTCCAAAACATCACTCCTATGCAGAGAAAGGGATTTAGGTGGAGAATTATACACTCTTACCACTCTATAAGCTACCCATTTCCTGTTGTATAGCGAAAATTTCCACGCTGCCCCAAATTTACTTTAAATTTTCCACCCAAAAACACATGAGGAGGCTTATTTTCAAGCTTTAAAACGGAATCGAGTCCAAAAAATAGACTAGTGCATTTTGTCGACAAGGTATGAAAATAAAATTTTCAAGGCTAAAGCATATTTTCCCTTGTTATCATTTGCATTCCATCACATCGTTCATTCCAATGAATTACTAAATTCGCATTTCTAATCTATTTTCCTTCCCTACACTTAACATGTGTTCTTCAAAATCAAAAACTTCATAAAAACCATTTTCTCTTTTCAAATTTGTACGTCTCTTGAAAATTAAATTCTCAAAATATTTGGATGCAAATTTTCCCTTGAAATAAATTTTGGGCAAAACATCTAAAAATTATTCGAGCACCAAAAGTAATTTAAGAATCAGAACTCTTTCTTATTTTCAAGTGAAACTTTCTAAATCAAGAGAAATCTTTTAAAATATTTTCCTTCTTAAAATTTTTGAGAATTCAAGCCATATTTTTAGTGGTAATCGAAAGTCGGTTATGCGCTAAATGCATAAGCTTAATTCTAACATTCTATAAATAACCTTAACCTATAAAACTTGACATTTTATTTAAAAATGTGATAAAACTCGGTTATTCAAAAAATTTAACTTTTAAGGAACATGAACAATGACTCGTGTTCCCAAAATAATTTTAATTTGTCCTTCTCTTGTTATATTCAAAACTTCTTATCTCATATTGCATTTTATTGTCAGTTAAGTGTCCATATGATATTTTCATATTTATACTGTTTGTTCCAAACATACATATAAGAGAGGTCCACGTATTTTTAAATAACAACACAATAAATAAATAGAAATACATCTTATAATATCGTGCACGTCTTAAAGGAGACAACTAATAGTTATAACCAACAACCTAAAACGGAAAAAACAAATGCTAGAAGAAAAGATACAACAACACACTATAGAGCCTAAAACATTACCTACAGACCATGGGACCATCCCGATCCTCAATGGGAATTGGAGCCACTACCGCGGCCTTGAAAAGGGCGAAGCATAGCGGCTACGCACCCAATCTCATGACTTTAGCATTGTAGCTCAGTCCTCACCTCTTGCTAGCCGGTGCGGTTAGGTATGTACAACATTTAGTTATGACATAATGATAGAATGTAAGATGGCTAGACGATAGACTCATTGCATGTTATAATATTAATTTTATAGTACGCATTGAGTGGAGTATAGTTCACTCACTATACTTATGTCTGACCCGCTCCTATATGTCTGACCCGCTCCTATTTTTATTTTTATACTCATATCCAGGTTGATGGAGTTCAGTGATGAGACGATATCAAAGGTAGGATTTATTTATGTGTTGTATATATGGAGTTGTTTAGTACCATATTGGGAGTATATTTTGTATCTATAGGATTGGGTTGTATCTATATTTGTCAGACATGCGTATTTGGCAATTTTAGACATGTTATGGTGATGCGACTATGATATTGATCATGTATTATATTTTATTCATTCGGCTGTGAGACTCTAAAAGTAGTTAATGTTAGTTAGAACTTATTTTTAGTATCCGGTATCAATTGTATCTACCATAGTAAGACCTTAGTTGGTTATTTTTACTTATTATCCCAACAATCCGCCCATTTGGTTCTCGGGTCTCAACATCAGGTTTTGGGGGTCGAAAGGGCTGGTTGTTACATTTGGTATCAGAGCATAAATTAGGAACTAGGATAAGAATTAGAAACTTATTGAGAGAGCGTACTTGTATTTTTTGTTAGATATGTATATATATACACATTCACATACATACATACATACGTATATATATATAGCAATAATTCAAAAAGTACATTTGCACACATCCACTTACTATTCCAGTTTTATTCACTATCTATTGGGGAGTTGTTAATGTGTAACATCCCCTATTCTAAGGCTCGAAAATAGATATTATTGATGCTGCGGTCATCTTTAGCATTATTTCCCAATGACAAAATAAGATCTGCTATTGAGTCATTAACACCGAGAGCACCATATTTTAATAATTTTAACAAAACATTTTCATTCATTAGTTTGCAAATTCATTGCATTTCATTTTCATAACCTTACAAGTACATCATTCGGATAAAATATAATAATTAAATTTGCTCCAAGTGTGACATAAGATGATCCCTCTTGGATGATTAGAGTTTTAACTACCTAGACGGTTACAGTACCCATCACTACATACATTCAACAAATCAAAAGCAGTAAACTATTGCACAGTGGAAATATAATCTTTTAAATAGTAGCTTGCTTCCTGCATGTCTATGGAAGCTTATTCATCTAAACCTGAAAAAGCCCTACTCTCAGTGTACCCAATGCCAAATTTGGTACTAAATAGTTTAGGGGAAACTCAAAAACTTCAGGTCAAACAAAAAGTCTAGTGTGAGTAATACTATTCCATCTCAAACAAAAATATAGGCACTTAGTGAGACCACGCAGTGGAACATGTTTCCCCTCACAAATGCCCTATAAAACAATATGCAATCCATAACATATACATAACCATAACATCAATATCATATCACACATGCATGGGTTAAAATTAAAAGTCCTTGTAACAACCCGCCCTTCGTAAAATCCAAAAGTCATCATCTCATAACAACGACTAACACTTTAATATCACAGAAGATAGATAGTTAGGATAAAATTAGAACAAAACACTAAACCAAAACATCGATAGGATCTCAGAATGGAATGGTAACACATAATATACTAAATATACATGAACATAATAGAATGACAATATATAAAAGACTGCATTAGTGGAAGTAACTAATAAATAAATATCAGTACAGAAAGTCTGAATACATAACCTCCCAACAGCAAGTAATTCTGAATAAATATCTTATACAACAGTCTCATATACAAAACAACAGGCATGTCATGTACTACTAAAATATCAAGTATACATATCCAAAATCAATGACACGCCTCCAAAGTGCTACAACTGCACATCTAGCTAGTGTATCCCCAAAAGCATCTAACTTTCAAAACTACTCAATCAAGTACACAAGAGTTGTCATGACATAAACAAAGACAAATTGTGGGTCAGATTTAAAGCCTGATGTGAGGGGAACTATCTCAAAATACTATATATTAAAACTATACACAGATAAACAAGAATTACTAAGGCATAACCGGTTTTCTCCACAATCGTGGCTCAGGGATATTCCGGACTGTCCATAAACAAGTAAAGTAAACCTATACAAAAGATAGGAAATCATATCATAACTTGCTCTTTTCCTGAGTCGCCACAACTAATATAATATGACTGAAATGTAACAATCATACAATGATAGAGGTAACCCAACATCCAAAAGTAGAGTGATCATAATATAAGTCTATCGCTAAGTAAATAATAATAGTAAATGTATCAACAGTAACATCAACCAACTAACAATACACACAATATAGAAATGGGAGACAACCAAAGAATAAAAATTAATACCCGTCATTACCGATGGTTGAAGCCCATCTTAGCCATCTATCGCGATCTAATGATTCCCTTTCAAGGTCCCAAATTAATGGAGTCGGTCCTAATTATACCATAGACCAGGAACCACATCCAGGTCTCATGTAGATCTCACCTACACTCTGTAGCAAGCATTGGTGATATATGACATACTCTGTTTACTTGAAATCTATGTGAGCCACACCGTACCCTCTGATGCAAGCTTTGGTGACATCTTGCCCGCTCATAGATGACATCATCATTTGTAAACCACGTCATACCCTTTGAAGTAGGCTTTGGTGACATCTAGCCCGCTCATAGATGACATCATCATTTGTAAACCACGTCATACCCTTTGAAATTGGCTTTGGTAACATCTTATCCACTCTTGGATGATCGTCAGCATTCCCTCTTTCTAATCATCATGGATTTCTCAAGTTACTTGTGTACGCCTCTTATGAAAAAGAGAATGATAGTCGTGCCTCGTGTACTATTACGAACAAAGAAAAATATCTCCTCATCGTCTATCTGCATGGATGTCTCTATTATAAGATCCATAATCTGTACGGTCACTAATATAAGACCGATACAATTTATCAAACTATAAGAAACCCAGTGTCAGACCCTAAAGGTACAGATTTACTCCATTTGATCGTACACGCTCATCGAGCATGATCGTGCGACCAATTATCATACTGACTCCATGCTTGATCGTTATTAATTATAAAGGAATCACTTAACATCGGTATCTAAATCCCGAGCTTCGCCTTACATTCCCCGAGTATCCTAGAGCCTCTCCAAAGCCGTGCGAAGACACCACGAAGAACCACTTTAGAATGGGGAAGAAATTCTAGAAGTTGCATTGCTGCCCAGTATTCAGTAACCTGGGGTATTATTTCAATCGAATGAGATTTATCCCCTAGTCTTATGTTCTGGGTTTTCCCCATGGGAAACCTTTCCATCCTCGTTCATCGACTGAATTTTCCATTCAGTCGACTGAAATTTCCAGGTTCAGGCAATGAACCTGAGGCGATGGGAGAATCTCCCAACGGATGCTGATTTGCATGCCGTTTCTTCCGACACTTCGCTCGATGTGTTGCCATGCTTCCAGAGCTTGCTTCTCTCACATGGACATCTATCGGGGTTCATTTGTTGACGTTTTGGAAGTGGATTTAATTAGTATACGAAAACCATCTTCGATACTAAATGTAACACCCTACAATTTTAATGATTGAATATTTAAATGATTAATTTAAACATTTAATCGTTAAGTAATGCAACATCTCTTATACGAAATTTTTACAGATGATCGAATTAGGACTCATACGCCTGTAGTTGAGTTCACTTTTTTAACGTGAGAAAACTGAATATAAACTTGACTGTGTTTGGAGTCGATTATTTTGGAAGATGAATAGTGTCGGATGGAGAGAACTTGGGGCTAAGCCCATTTACCTAGCCTGGGCTAACCTCTTTATAATTTTCATTCACTTTTCATTTTACATTATCTTCTACTCCTCTTTCTCTAATGTCCTTTTAAGGAGGAGGGAATGTAACACCCTACAATTTTAATGATCATATATTTAAATGACTAATTTAAAAATGTAACAACCCGTCCTTCATAAAACCATAAAGTCATCATCTCATAACAATGACAGACTCCTGAATATCACAAAAGACAGATTGCATAGTAAAATTAGAACAAAATACTAAACCAAAACATCGATAGGATCACACAATGGAATGATCACATATAATACACTGAATATACAAAAACAGAATAATATGATAAAATATATGTGAGACCGCACTAGAAGCAACTGGTAAATAAATATCAGTGCAGAACGTCAGAATACATCAACCTCCAACAGCATGGAGTTCTGAATAAATTTCTGATAAAATAGTCTCATATACAAAACAACAGGTCTATCATGTGCTATTAAAATATCAAGTATAAATATCCAAAATCAAAGCCATGCCTCCAAAGTGCTCTAGCTGCACATCTTGCTAGTGTATCCCCAAAAGCACCTGATTTTCAAAACTACTCAATCGAATACTCGAGAGTTGTCATGACATAAACAGACAAAGACAAAACGCAGGTCAAACTTAAAGCCTAGTGTGAGGGATCTATCTCAAAATATTGTATATCAAAACTATATACAAATAAACAAGAATTATTATGGAACAACCAGCCCTCTCCACAATCCTGGCTTAAGGGTAATCTAGGGGTAATCTGGACTGTCCATAAATTGGTAAAGCAAACCTATCCAAAAGATAAAAAATCATACTATAACCTTCTCTTTTGCTGTAATCAACGAGTCAGAACAACTAATGTTAAACGACTTAAACATAATAATCATACTATGAAAAAGTAACCCAACATCCAAAAATAGGGTGATCATAATATGGGTCTATCAAGAAGTATATAATAATAGTAAATGTATCAACAATAGCATCGGCCAACTTACAATACACACAATATAGAAATGGAAGACAATAAAAGAATACAAATTGATACCCATCATTATTGATTGGTGTAGCCCACTAAGGACATCTATCGCGATCCAATGGTTCCCTTTAATGATCCCAAATAAACAGAGGCAGTACCTAATTATACCACAAATCCCTAATGTGCATGTAAATGTGCATATTTTTACTTCCATATTTAATCGAATTAAATTAAATAAATGATCATATTGGGTGTTTTAACATGTTTAAACCAAAATTCAAATTATTTTCAAATTGTCACATATTCATCTTTATACAGGGGCAAAATGGTCATTTTTGTGCATATATTAATTTGAGAAAAATTACTTGGACATTTTCCGGATTTTCGTAGGAATTTAGATTCAAATGCAAGTGGTTTCAAGAAGATATATGCATGCACAAGAGTGAAGAGAAACAAATAAAGATGGAATAATTCATTTCATGTATCGTAGAGGACCCACCTACCCACCTACCTAGATGTACAAATTAGGAGCTAATACACATGCTAATGGCCATTTGAGTTTCATGCACACTTAATGGATGATTATCTCAAGCTAATGATAACTTGGTGGTCACACTTCCTAAGGGGTAGTTTGGGTAGTTCCCAAAAAAATGGATTAGGGTTTTAAAACATGTATAAATACCTTATATATTCATGTAACTCCTCCCTTCCTCTTAGCCTCATTAGTTTAGGATCAAAAATAAAAACAAAGCTCTCTTTTTCATGGCTACTTAGCCATTTCTTTTCATGTAACTTTCCTCTTATGCAACTTTAATTAATGTTCTTTTTTATTTACATGCTCTTTTACTTTAATGTTAGTAGTTAGTTTATTTTTCATGCAAGTAGATTAGTGTTTATTTCTTTTTAATTAGCTCTCTTTTTCATTAGCTTGCATTTTCCTTTTCTTTTTGTTTCATGTTGCTTTCTACATTTGTTGATTTGATAACAAATATCAGAGGCTAAACCCCTTCAATTTAGGGGTAATGAAGCTCTCTAATTATGTAGATTCAACCTAATTTGATAAGTAATGATCTCTTTTTGTTCTTAATGGAAAAATGGTTGTTTATGTGATTTAGTGTTTCATGTTGAATTTGATAGTCTATGTTGTTCATAACAAATAGGTTATGCTTAAACACATTATTCACAAATTGCATCTTCATCTAAATATGATTATGGCAATGAAGTGAAATTAAATCAAAATTTGATGGTCTATATTTCTAATCAATAGTTAATAGGTCATGCTTAAAATAGATTTTATTTTCCACTTGTTGTCATTTTCATGAGAGTTAGTAAGTGGTTTAATGGGTGTGTTATAGTTTGATGGCTTATGTTGAGCTAATCAATAGCACAAATAGGTCATACTTATGATAAACACATCAATTAAACTCGCTAATGACAAAATTAAAGAGATCATAATTTCATGTTTTGTTGAACTATGTGATCTAGAGAGTGGATTTATCTCTAAATTGTCCTTCTACTCCCATATTTTTATCATTTTTTATTTTTGTTAATTTCTAAAAGTTTCGTTTTTAGCTCAAACATACTCTCAAATCTTGGTTAATTTGATTGGATAGAAATTTAAATCTAGCAATTCCCTATGGATCGACCCGTACTCGCCACGTACTAGAATTGTACGTCGTGCGCTTGCGGTAATTTTTAATATAAATTTGATCGGCTATTTTCCAATCTGATGGAGATTTAGCCGACGAACAAGTTTCTAGCGCCGTTGTCGGGGAATTGATTTGATTTTGTTTTTATTCTTCGAATTATTTTCCGTTTGATTTTGGTTTGTGTTTGTTTTGTGTGTTAGTTTGCATTTAAAAAACAATATATGTGTGCTTGTGTGTGATTTTTGATTACATTTTGATTGTTTATTTTTTTCTAGTTTCATTTGCATATACATTTCTATATAAAAAAAGCATATACAATTTTAAAACTAAAAAAATTCTATTTAACTTTTCATTTACACATTTTTGATTTACATTTCATATTATTTCCTTTTAGAAATTTTCATATACAAATTTCTACCAAGACCGTGCACAGTGCACTTCTCCTTACTGTTCACTTCCCATTACTGTTCACTTCACTACTGCTCCACATCAACTCTTCATTTCCAAAACTGCTTCACTTCTACAAACATTCTCCGATCACCACTGTTCTTCAGCTCTGTCCATCCACCATATCACTGCTGTTATCATTACCCTAAATATCAACTGTTATTGTCCACATACATCATATCCTCCTCCATCATACATTTCCCACAGCCTTACTTCTTCCTTCCACCAAAAATTCACTTCCCTACATAACCTATAGCCTAAACCAGTCAACATCTCCACCAAACAATCCACAGCTTCAAGACCAAACAAACTGCCACTCCTCTATCATACTGACCAACCACCAATTCATCCTCACTCACCACAGAAAACTGCACATACCTTCACTTCACCTCTGTCCACTCAACTGTTAACTGAACAACCATTGCCTCCTCTCATCCTCAACTTCCTATAACTTCAATCCCAAAACTGCCCCCTCCCTCACTTCAACAACAACTACACCTCTGCCCCTTCAACAACCCATAGACCACATTCCCTTATCAATACTGCCATCACAACCTTCCTTTAACCAACAGCAGCAGTTCCCAAATCATCACTCTCTTCATACAACATACACTATTCAGCCACAACAACCCTGACTAAAAAATTTAATACAAAAACATACAAATTACAACATCACCACTACGCCATATCACCAGTTCAGTCAAAGTTCGATGCACAAATCTGAAGTATCCCCTACCACTGCAGTTGCCATTTCAACATATACTCCACACTTATCAACCAAAAACCCCAAACATCACTTGAACCAATCAACACACGCATCACCGACAAGACCATCCATCCATCATCACAACCATTTTCTTCGAGCAATCAACCGCAACCACGTTACCTCGCTAAATCCCCAAAACCAAACTCCGCCTACCAACTCGAACTCGAGAATCACTCGCGACCCAATCGCCTGCACCTCTACCCGCAACCACATCTACTTGAAATTCGCGATTTGATTTGGCTATTTTGATTTTACGACATAATTTTTCTTTTCAAATTCACCTCTTTGTTTCTAGAATTTAGATTTCTTGTGTTTAAGGTGAATTGTGATTTGTGAATTGTGATTATGGATATAAGAGCATCTTCAATCCAGCATTAATTTTGATGTAATGTCAAGCCACATCAGCAATTAGAAAATGTCTTTTAAAATACATTCTCCAATGCTAATGTAATTAATAATTTTAAGATGACATTCTGAAGTGCAATGTCTAGTTTTGGACATTGCACATCACAATGTGAAGTATTAAATTAAGTAATTATTAATAAATTATGTAAATTACTTTAATTGTCTACGAATAATAGAATGACACGTATGAAACAAATGATCATATTTTGCATTTGTATTGGAGAGAAATTGTAAATGTTATTGTCATGTATGCAAACATTGACTTAACATTGTCTACAACCTATTGACACATAAGCTTTACATGGCATTATTTGTGAAATGGGTTGGAGATGCTCTAAGAGGATTTGCAAATTTTTGGTTCTGAGAAAGTAAGAACGTGTTATTTGGTGATTTTGCTTGTTATTGGGCCTGTGGTGGTCAGTATTTTCTATAAATTGCTTTGTTAGTTGTTTATGTAATTGTATATATTTTGTTTTGTTTATTTTGTTCTTGTCTAAAAAACAAAAAAAAAGAGTAAAAAAAACAAGTTCCAATTGTCTTCATTAATTGTGTTTTGACTTGTTTTCATTCCCTTGAGAAAAAAAAGTTTTGAATTTATTTTCATTTGTTTTTGTTGTTTTCATTTGTCTTGTTTTCATTTGTTTTGTTTCCACTTGTTTTGTTTTCATTTGTTTTAAATTCCATCCTTTTATATATATATATATAACTTGTATAAATCTTGTTTTTAATTTTCAAGTTGTAGGAAATAAAAGGAAGAACCGCTTGCCAAAAATATAGCTTGTTTGCTTGCTTAAAAAAATTGCCGCTTTAAAATAATTTGCTAATAATTCTACACGCTCTGATATTGTGCTTTCATCTTCTGTTTTATTTTAATTGCATTGTAGTTGCTTGCATTTTTAGAAAAAAAATTCAAAAAAAAAACTAATTTCATTGTAGTTGCATTGTTAATACACGTTTAATTTTAGTTTTGTATTTCATTCTAGAATTTTGATTAATAATAACAGTTAGACATCGATAACGCTCAATTGTAAATTGATAAATTGTCTTCTTTGAACAATTTAATTTCTTGGTGTCTAGGCTACGGCAGAGCAATAACCATTTATAAATATTACGGTGATTCGTAAATATTATATTGGTTGTTTTCTGAAGGTACTTATACCTTCGGCTGCATTGCTAGGAGTGATTCGTGGTGCACCGATAAATCATGTAAGTTTCCTGACTGAGAACTATCTTGTTGGGTTAAGACAAAGTGTGATTATATAATTTTAGGTTAAGAGCTACTTAGGATAGAAAATTTGTAATTAAGTCCTTGCATTCATTTAGTTTCATTAGTTCGTGCATATTTTCAAAAAAAAATTCAAAAACCAAAACTAAAAAAAATTGTAATTATTTTCTTAACTTAGTTCTTTTTAAAATCCTTTCTTTTGAAATTTCAATCAAAATCAAAAATCCAAAAAAAAAATTGAGTTAGTTTTTTTTTTGAAAGTAAAAATCCAAAAACAAATATAAAACCATTTCAAAAACAAAAAAAAATATATCAAAAATCCAAAATCCAAACAAAAATCAAATTTCCCTTTTTAAATAAATTTCATTTGGTAATTTTTTTTTTCTTTTCCTTGATAAAAAAACATCTTGAAAATGTCTAATTTTCCCTACTTGCAAGAATTTTATAATAGTTGTGAAAATTAATATAATCCATATAATTCACATCAAACTCGTATGGATATTTTAGTAACAGCTATTGTACAAACAATTCGGATTTTGCACCACAAAATTTTCAAAATAATGATCAATTCTTAACTTTTGAAACAAGAATGGAACCTTTATTTGAACTCGTTACATTACAAAGTCAAAGAATGAAAGATTTGTGCAGTAACTCAAGTAAAGGATTTCAAAATAATCAAAATTTGAATTCACTTCAAAATTCAAATGATTTTGATTATAACCCATGCCAATTCAATTTCGAACTCCAAAATGAATTTCAAACTCAAAATAGAAATGTGAACCACTTTTTAAATGAATTTAGCAATGGGAATAGTTTCAATAATCGTGCGATTGACAATTTTTGTTCTCAACAAATTCAAATTGAAAATTGTCAAATTAATATTCATGAATTTGATTTAGTTGAGCAAATGGAAAAAGATTACGGGGATTTGTTGCTTGAAAACTACAAAAAAATTCATGAGAAAGAAAATCAAATCTCAACGTATGAATAGTCAAATAATAATCCACCATTTATCGAAATTGACAATTTTTGTTTTCAAGAAGTTCAAATTGAAAATTCTCACATTAATAATTATAAATTTGACTTTGTTGCACAAATGGAAGAAATACACAAAAATCACACGGATTTGTTGATTGAAACATACAAAAAACAACGCGAACAACATAATCAAATCCCAACGTGTGACGAGTCGAATAATAATCAACCTTTTACCAAAATTGATGATTTTCAAATAACAACTTTTGAAATTGAAAATGACGATCTTCATGAAGTTGTTGATAATGTAGTGATTGAGTTGGATTTCAATTCTTTTGAGAGGGTGGAACCAAATTTAAAATTCGATCTTTCTTTTTCCAATTTTGAAAATTTGAATACAACAACTTTAGGTTTTGAAAATGATTCATACAATGAAGTTGTGAATAATCCAACAAAGGAAGACTAATTTAATGAACATGAATTTTTTGGACTTTTCAATGATGAGTTGTTAAATTCCGGTAGGGAAGAGTTAAATCACCATTTTGGATTTGAAACCGATAATTCTAAAGAAGTTTTTAATGATAAGCTTGAATTTCAATTTGGTGAAAATAAACTTGAACTTCAACTAATTGTTCTATCAACCCCGAAAATCGTCGAAAATAAAACAACTCATTCGATTTTTAATAAAACGATATTCATTTTTCCAAATCAATATTCAACTTTGAAATTTTTTATGGTTTGGTTTTCCACGCTTCAGCCGTGTCTCTCATACTTGACGAGACAAATCAATTGGTCTCTGGAAGACCGTCATTTATTCCTTAACAGCATATTTTCTGACGTCTTGTAAATAATAACCTTTTCATCTTCATGTAAATATAGGTCATATGTTTATTTTTGTTTTACTTTTCTCCTTTCACTTGGGTTGACTATGGACACAGTTAAAATCAAGCATGGGGGGAGTCTCATCTGCATTTTTAACTTTTCATGGTTTATTTTTTGCATTTTCTTTCCAAAACTCAAAAAATGAAAATAAAAAATAAAAAAATCTCAAAAACAAGAGTTTATTTTTAGCCTTTTGATTTACTATTGAAAAAAAACACTATAGGATAAATATATGGTTTTGATTATTAAATTGAAATTTTTGAAAATTTATTTGTCTTAACAAAAATAAAAATAAATTTTTATTACAAGTAATGATGGTTTAAGTAGTACATAGGAAGATTCATGGGTGATAATTATGAAGTATATCCTAATTGAAAATCTTTGTTTAAAGGAGTGGTTGATTTAAAGTAAAGGCGATAATATTTTAAATCTTTTAAGTTAAGTGGTACTAAGATGGTATTGTAAAACTCTCTCTTTCAAAAAAAATTGAAAAAAAGACAAAAAGAGAAAAGAAAAACCTTGTTGTATATATGTATATATTTATTAACACCTATAGTCGATAGGTGTACACACTTGTTTGTACACCCACCATGTTCTGTACCCTTCTCACGTAATCCCGAAAGGCGGTGCATGATCGGTATATTTGGCCTCGGTTTATCTGAGTTAGGTGTATATATATATATAAATTCTTTCTCTAATAACGCCTACAGTCGATAGGTGTTCACACTCGTGTGTTCACTCGCCACGCTCTGTATTCCCCTCACATAAGCCAGCAAGGCAGTACATGGGTGGTATATCTGGCCTTAGTTCACCTGAGTTAGGCATATGTAAATATTCTTAAGATCGATAAATTTTCAAAAATAAGAGAGAGTAAGAAATTGAAATCCAAGCACTATTTTTACTTATTTGATTTGACTTCTTATTTAAAGAAATGAAAATGCCACTTTGATAAACTTTGAAAATCTACTAAGGGTCTATTTCATAGTTACACTATGTTATCAATTGAAACAACTAGCCAAACTAGAGTTTAATTGTGATGATAACTCAATTTTTATTGGAAAATTTGACAAGTAAATGGACTTAAATTTTCTGATAATGACCAAAACCTATATTTGACTTATTCATGTTAATTTAAAAGTAAATCCTTCATTTGTGAATATTTTTGAAAACTTGCATTCATCTCTTTGTAAATCTGGCATTTAGGAATTTTTCACTTGGATTTTGTGGGTATTATCCGCTGAAAACCCTCATGAGACAACACTCGTCTTACTAGGGACACCTAGAGGTTTAACGGCTTGTTGCATATGCTCGATGTAATCGTGTTTCCTACGAAAATGGATTTATCTTTTTTTTAGTTTATTCGAGGATGAATAAAAAGATTAGTTTGGGGGTATTTGATGTGCACGTAAATGTGAATATTTTCACTTCCATATTTAATCAAATTAAATTTATAAATGATAATATTGGGTGTTTTAACATGTTTAAACCAAAATTCAAATTATTTTCGAAGCGTCAAATATTCATCTTCATACAGGGGCAAAATGGTCATTTTTGTGCATATATTAATTTGAGAAAAATTACTTGGGCATTTTTAGGATTTTCGTAGGAATTTAGATTCAAATGCAAGTGGTTTCAAGAAGATATATGCATGCACAAGAGTGAAGAGAAACAAATGAAGATGGAAATAATTCATTTCGTGTATCGTAGAGGACCCACCTACCCACCTACCTAGATGTACAAATTAGGAGCTAATACACATGCTAATGGCCATTTGAGTTTAATGCACACTTAATGGATGATTATCTCAAGCTAATGATAACTTGGTGGCCACACTTCCTAAGGGGTAGTTTGGGTAGTTCCCAAAAAAATGGATTAGGGTTTTAATACATGTATAAATACCTTATATATTCATGTAACTCCTCCCTTCCTCTTAGCCTCATTAGTTTAGGATCAAAAATAAAAACAAAGCTCTCTTTTCTTTTCTTTTTCATGGCTACTTAGCCATTTCTTTTCATGTAACTTTCCTTTTTGTGCAATGTTAATTAATGTTCTTTTTTATTTACATGCTCTTTTACTTTAATGTTAGTGGTTAGTTTATTTTTCATGCAAGTAGATTAGTGTTTATTTCTTTTTAATTAGCTCTCCTTTTAATTAGCTTGCATTTTCCTTTTCTTTTTGTTTCATGTTGCTTTCTACATTTGTTGATTTGATAACAAACATGAGAGGCTAAACCCCTTCAATTTAGGGTTAATGAAGCTCTCTAATTATGTACATTCAACATAATTTAATAAGTAATGATCTCTTTTTGTGCTTAATGGAAAAATGGATGTTTATGTGATTTAGTGTTTCATGTTGAATTTGATAGTCTATGTTGTTCATAACAAATAGGCTATGCTTAAACACATTATTCACAAATTACCTCCTCATCTAAATATGATTATGGCAATGAAGTGAAATTAAATCAAAATTTGATGGTCTATATTTATAATAAATAGTTAATAGGTCATGCTTAAAATAGATTTTATTTTAAACTTGTTGTCATTTTTCATGAGAGTTAGTAAGTGGTTTAAGGGGTGTGTTATAGTTTGATGGCTTATGTTGAGCTAATCAATAGCACAAATAGGCCATACTTATGATAAACACATTAATTAAACTCACTAATGAAAAAATTAATGTGACGACCGCCCATGACGCCTGCACCGAATCTAGAGATAGTGCGCTGTAAAGTGTGCCATGTGACCATGGACGATTGTCAGGGTAGATTAAAAAGACAGAATCTATCGTATTACTCACAGCGCATTGACAAAATACAATAGAACATATGTATAGTGAAGCTTTACAGAACAAAATGACATCATATAAAACTCCATAATAGTTGAATACAAGCATCCAAATAGCCAATACATCAAGCCTCACTACAACACTCAGAGAATACAAAACAGCGGAACATCCAGTACATATAATAAGAAGATAATATGCAACCCTCCAGCTCGTCTTCGATATCAGCATCGTGAGAAGAGAACAGCACCTGTCACCTGCTACCTAGTCTGCCCGTCCCAAAAATGGACGAACAGCCCAAGGCAATAAGAATTAAAACATAAAGCCTTGAGTCAGACAACAGTCTTAGTGAGCAGTAAATTAACTAACAACATACCAAAAGAGAATAAAGGAAAAGGAATAGGAATACAACCCTCCCACTCCACCTCTTTTTACAGTGATAGCCCCCAGACACACACTAAGCAGAAGCAACACAGCAGAGCATACAATTTAAAGTAAAGTAATAATCATTCGAGTCAAGGGCGATGTTTTCCAAGTACCAAGGCCTAAATCAGATAAGCATCCAGAAAATACCGCTCTTGAGTCCGAATGACGATACAACCAAACATCCATGACTCTGGCTATCACTGTTATCATTGCTTCGATATCACCGTTAATTGAATGACCGGCACATTCTTTCAGCCGTCCGTCAAGGGCTAATGGAAACCCCGGTTCTAGACATAACTCCCGCACGTCGTCGCAGCCCGTGCCTAGGACTATCGAATCTGCCCAGAGTACTCGACCATCAACAGTTGGCCGTTGGGACTATCGAATCTGCCCAAACGTACTCTTGCTTAGAGCATGCTAGAACCTTCAACAACGATGCTATCCAAGCCTCCTAGTCATCCTCCTCGACGACTATTCTCATATCCATTCATTATCCTCAACTCGAATCATATCACCGAGTTATCAACATGCTCGGAATGATCCCGTCTGGATTAGACCAAGTCTTCATCACATGATTGCCTCGCTTCATCACATCATCGCAAAGCCTCATCTCAACATTACATCATCAAATCTATGCATAAGAGCTTCATCATCCCGCTACATATGCCACAAGCAGCTTTCCCCAATTCAAGAGCCTTTCCCTTAGCTTTTGAATCGTCTTCGGTCTAAATCAAACCATCAATCATCTAATTCATAACAATCAATCAAATCAAACATTAATCCAACCAATCAAGCATTCAAACAAGATCTAAATAGACAATTATCACAATAATGGCATTTTCGTAATTAAAGAGTTGAAAGTCCAATAAGCATGAAAACATGAATTATATCCCTACAAACTTGATGAATGAACTTGCATAGGTTAACATAAGATAAAATGGATGTAACATCATCATGAACAATGGATCTATATGGATCTACACTTAGGATGAAGAAAATGCATGGAAATCACTATTTTAACACCAAATCGAGCCAACAATCCGATATACTCCTTTGGATCCGTGTGAGAGATAATCACCACTCACCAAATCACCAAAACAAACCCAAAATCAACACACTTCAGATTTGGACAGCGAGGGATCAATCTTGATCTATCACGAATCCGCTTCAAACGAAGAAATCTCTCTTGAAAAGATGAAGATCTTCAATCTAAGCTCTTGGATCTTAAATCTTGATCTTCGATTTGGATGAAAGGAAGCACTAGATTAGAGTGGAAAAAAGAAGTGAAGAAGTGTGGAAGTCGAGCTCTCAAAATGGCAGCACTTCGTCGCTTCAAAATCCGGATCCCAAAAAGTGAGAAAAACCCATCCTATTTATAGCAGAAATTCCTTAAGTCGAAATTTGGTTATCTCCTTAAGTCGTTTCCGACTTACGACCTAAGCCCCCTACGACTTAACAAAACCTAGCGACCTAACAAGAACATCTGCGACCTAACAACTCAGGCGCTTCAACGACTTAAAGGCTTCGACTTAACTCTACCAGCCTACGACTTAAGAATGCGCGTGACCTACGACTTAGCACTTAGCAGAACCGCATCCATACGACCTATAGGCCCACGTGACTTAACAGCTCACAACTAAACACGGCTTACGACTTAAGAATCACGTGACCTAACACTTAAATTACCCTAGCGACCTAACAACTTACACTACAAAACAACTCACGCGACCTAGCACTTAGGCAAAACCCAGCGACCTAACAACTCACGCGACCTAACACTTATGCGACCTATCTCCTTAGGTCGCTAACACGGTAACTCCTTAGGTCGCTAACACGCCAACTCCTTAGGTCGCTAACACGCTAACTCCTTAGGTCGCTAACACCTTAACTCGCCAGAAACTCTAAAGTCCCCTTCCTTTTAGGTCGTCTACGACCTAAACCCTTACCATCCATCACACGACCTAACTCCAAACCTTTAGGTCACCAACCCAACATTCTTAGGTCGGTAACGACTTAGCTCTTAGGTCGTTCACGACCTAAGACTTAGACAAATTATGCCTAAAATCTGAACTGACTTGAAATTGCTAAAATTCCAGATTTTAACGAACTTTTTGATCCGTAAAATACGGGTCGTTACATTCTCTCCCCCTTAGGAATTTCGTCCCCGAAATTCCAAGCAACAGAGCAATCAAAGACTATTCTGTACGCCTACCATCCATAGCAATCAACAAACCATGCATCCAATTCTAGCTTAGCGTACATAATTCTAAGACTTAGAACAAGTTACAATATCGCGAGATGAGACGACACCTTAGGGCCATACCTTGAAGAGTTCAGGATGAGCTGCCTTCATCCTCTCTTCCACCTCCCACGTACAGTTGTTATCATCATCACTCCATTGTATCTTGAGCAACTTAACTATCTTCCTCCTAAGCTGTTTCGTGTCGGTTTCAACAACACGAAGCGGCTTACGAGGTCTTCTACTAACAGGATCAACTTCGAAATCTTCACAGCTATTAGTAGAAACCACTGTATTCGAGTCGTGCACATACTTCCGTAGATATGATACATGAAAAACATTGTGCACACCCGACATCTTCTCAGGTAACTCCAACCTATAGGCGAGCTTTCCAATTCGCTCGATGATCGGGAATGGTCCAACAAATCTCGGAGTCAATTTTCCTTTCTTCCCGAATCGGATAACATTCTTCAGTGGAGAAATCTTCACAAAAACCATATCACCAACGTCGAATTCCAAATCCTTACGACGTTTATCGGCATAACTCTTCTGACGGTCTTGGGCTGCCTTCATTCGTTGCCGAATGATCTCAATACAATCTGAAGTCTGCCGAATCATCTCTGGCCCAAGTAACGGCTTTTCTCCAGTTTCCAACCAACATGTCGGAGAGTTACACGGTCTTCCATACAATGCATCATACGGTGCCATACCAATACTAGACTGGTAACTGTTGTTGTATGCAAACTCCACCAAATGAAGGTGATCTTCCCATGATCCTCCGAAGTCCAAAACACATGCTCTAAGAAGATCTTCCAAAACTCGGTTGACTCTCTCGGTCTGACCATCTGTTTGAGGGTGATAAGCTGTACTCAAACACAACTCGGTTCCCAAAACTTCCTGGAAGCTCTTCCAAAATCCACTAGTGAACAATGGGTCTCGATCGCTTACTATACTCTTCGGAATACCATGGAATCGAACTATCCACTTAACATACAACTCAACCAACTTTGATGCAGTCCTAGTCGATCGAACAGGAATGAATCTTGCACTCTTGGTCAGGCGATCTATAATGACCCAAATCCCTTCATTTCCCGTTCTTGTTCTAGGTAGTCCATCAATAAAATCAATCGATATCTGCTCCCACTTCCATGTAGGAACTTCTACTGGCTGAAGCAATCCACTTGGCTTCTTCTGTTCGGCTTTTACCAATTGGCAGTTCATACACTTGGAAATAAAATTCCCAACATCGTTCTTCATGCCTTCCCAGTAGTAGGTTCTCTTCATATCCCGATACATCTTATTTCCACCTGGATGAATTGTCAACTTCGAGTGATGATTTTCCTTCAGAACTTCACTCCTCAATTCATCTATATCGGGAACAACTAGTCGTCCTTGCTTCCGAAGCCAACCCTCTCGATCGACCTCGAATCCTTTATCCTTTTCTGGATCCAATCCAGATTCCAATTCACGGATAATCTTGACAAGCTTATCATCTCGCTTTTTGCCCTCGCCGATCCTTTCCACAAGAGTGGGTCTTATTGATAAGTTTGCCAACATCTCAGGTTCCAATTCGCATCTGGGCCTGAATTCAAATCCAGCTAGATACTCGAGATTCTTCCATTCTGAAAACATGGCTCCCAATCCTGCATGTCTTCGACTTAACGCATCTGCCACTGCGTTACCTTTTCCCGGAGTATAAGCTATACCAAAATCATATGATGCAAAAACCTCTAGCCAACGTTGCTGCCGAAGATTCAAATCCTTTTGGGAGAAAAGATACTTCAATGACTTGTGATCTGTAAACAACTCGAATCGAACTCCCAATAGATAATGTCTCCACATCTTCAGAGCAAAGACAATCGCCGCTAACTCCAAATCATGAGTTGGGTAATTCCTTTCATGCGGCTTCGGTTGTCGACTGGCATACGCAACAACTTTATCCCTCTGCATCAGCACTGCTCCAAGTCCAGTACCACATGCGTCGGTGTAAACCACCATCTCATCATTCCCACTTGGAATAGTCAAAACAGGAGCACTCGTCAATCTCTCTTTCAGGATTCTGAAAGCTTGCTCACACTTAGCATCCCAACTGAACACTTGGTTCTTTTTCGTCAATCCTGTTAACGGTGCAGCTACCTTGGAGAAGTCTTTGATAAACCGTCGATAATATCCTGCTAATCCAAGAAAACTTCTCACATCAGATGCATTCTTAGGTCTAACCCAATCCTAGATTGCTGCCACCTTAGCGGGATCAACCGCTATTCCATTTCCAGAAATCACATGGCCTAAGAACCTCACTTCACTCTTCCAGAAGTGACACTTCGAAAACTTAGCCTTCAGCTGATGTTTCCGCAAGATTTCCAAAACAATACGCAAGTGCGTCTTGTGCTCCTCTTCCGTTCTGGAATAAATCAGAATATCATCCACGAACACAAGTACGAACTTGTTCAACTGATCTCTGAACACTCTATTCATAAGATCCACAAAATATGCTGGCGCTTTAGTCAATCCAAACGGCATTACCAGCCACTCAAAGAAACCAGATGGTGTCCGAAAAGCAGTCTTCGGCACACTATCCTTAGCCACTCTCAACTGGTGAAATCCCGTTGCCAAATCCATCTGAGAAAACACCTTAGCTTCGTGAAGCTGATCAAACAAGTCATCTATTCTCGGCAGTGGATACTTGTTCTTCTTAGTCACCTTATTCAGCTCACGATAATCCACACACAATCTCAACGACCCATCTGCCTTGGTTGCAAACACAACTGGTGCACCCCACTCGGACACACTACGCCGAATGAATCCTTTCTGTAAAAGGTCATCAACTTGCACCTTCAACTAGATCTATACGAAACTCGATCTCTCTATGCGGCGGCAACCCTTTGACTTCGTCAAAGACATCCTCGAATCCATTAGCGATCGGCACTGATGACAGTCCATCCCGTGGAACAACTAGCGAATACATGAAGCTCATGAAGACGCCTTCTTCATGCTTACATCGTATCACAACCTTTCGCCCGTCCACATTCTCGACTGTCACTTCCAACCTCTCGCAATCAACCTTTGCCGCATACTTCCTAAGCCAGTCCATACCCAAAATAATTCCGAACCCCGCAAAGTTCAGAACAAAGCAATCACAAACAAAAGAGCAACCATGACTCGATACAACTAGACCACGGCATAACATACACAAACAAGACGAACCCCCAACTGGATTAGTCACAACCAATGTCCTATCAACAATATCCGGCTTCAAATCTAACCGGCCTACTAGTTCATTACAAACAAACGAATGCGACGCTCCAATATCAAACAGAACTCTAACTGGAACACCACATAGGAAAAGAGTACCTTGAACAACCACACTCTTCCCTTTCTCTTCAGCAGTAGGAGCTTTCGAAGACGACGGAACAACTCCCAAAGCATAAGCTTGCACAATCTGCTTGTCCCTCCTCGGTTCTGGGCAATTCTTCCTGAAATGCCCTGGCTTGTCACAGTTGTGACACTTCATCGGCACCTTCGGATTCTTACAATCCTTCGAGAAATGGCCCTTCTGCTGACAATTGTAGCAAGTCACTTCGCCTTTCGGCTTCTTCTGGCCATCCTTACCCTTCTGCTGCTGCTGCTTCCTCTTCTTGTTTCCACCCTGCTGGGGTTTAGACTCTTCCCTGGTCACAGCAACAACAGATCCTTCCTTAGGAAACAGACTCTCATGCCTGAGAGCTTTCTCCACAAGCTTCTCAAATGAATCATCCAAATGATCCACCAACTGCCTCCCAAGATAACTGTCCAAGCCGGTCACAAACTTCTCATTCTTCTGATAAGCAGACTCAATATATGACCGGGCATACTTAGACAAAGCTTCAAACTCAGAAACATACTCAAGAACTGATCTCCCTCCTTGCTTGAGCTCCACAAACTTCTTGAACAGAACAGACTTCTGAGCTGTAGAAATGAACTTAGCTTCAAATCTGACTTGGAATTGCTCCCAAGTAATCTCTTCTTCCGGAGTAGTGATGGTAATAGAGTTCCACCAATCAGAAGCTCTCCCTTGAAGCTGTCTCGATGCCAACTTCCTCTTAGTTGCATCATCAATTCCCAAATCACCAAAGATCCTTGTACAAGCATCTATCCACCTCTGGACCTCAATAGTTGATTCCGTTCCCAAGAAAACCTTCCCTCCAAGAGCAGTATAATCCTTGCACAGCTTAGCAAAATCCACTGGTTTCGGAGTTTGGACTCGAACTCCAACATCAACTGCTGCCCCCGGAATTGGTATCCTTCTCATGATCGAAGTCATCATAGCTTCGAACATGGCTGCATAATCAGCAGTCCCCTCAGTAGCACGGCCTTCCCTAGCAGCTGGTCTCCCTCTTCGACTCATTCTCAATATCTATAAAAAGGAATGATTAGAACATCTAGAGAAACAACTGCATGAAGGACTCAAACTCTACTAAGCTACTATATTATATATAGTATTCATCCATCAAAATACAATTACGTCTCTCATACGTAGTTACGTCAGGGAGCGTTGGGTAAAATCGATTAACCAATGCTCTGATACCAAATGTGACGACCGCCCATGACCCCTGCACCGAATCTAGAGATAGTGCGCTGTAAAGTGTGCCAGGTGACCATGGACGATTGTCAGGGTAGATTAAAAAGACAGAATCTATCGTATTACTCACAGCGTGTGGACAAAATACAATAGAACATATGTATAGTGAAGCTTTACAGAACAAAATGACATCATATAAAACTCCATAATAGTTGAATACAAGCATCCAAATAGCCAATACATCAAGCCTCACTACAACACTCAGAGAATACAAAACAGCGGAACATCCAGTACATATAATAAGAAGATAATATGCAACCTCCAGCTCGTCTTCGATATCAGCATCGTGAGAAGAGAACAGCACCTGTCACCTTCTACCTAGTCTGCCCGTCCCAAAAATGGACGAACAGCCCAAGGCAATAAGAATTAAAACATAAAGCCTTGAGTCAGACAACAGTCTTAGTGAGCAGTAAATTAACTAACAACATACCAAAAGAGCATAAAGGAAAAGGAATAGGAATACAACCCTCCCACTCCACCTCTTTTTACAGTGATAGCCCCCAAACACACACTAAGCAAAAGCAACACAGCAGAGCATACAATTTAAAGTAAAGTAATAATC
The DNA here is from genome assembly GCA_030737815.1 of Allium fistulosum. Classification (NCBI taxonomy): domain Eukaryota; kingdom Viridiplantae; phylum Streptophyta; class Magnoliopsida; order Asparagales; family Amaryllidaceae; genus Allium; species Allium fistulosum. Next base: position 157,817,262 of record CM060901.1, read on the forward strand.
ATTCGAGTCAAGGGCGATGTTTTCCAAGTACCAAGGCCTAAATCAGATAAGCACCCAGAAAATACCGCTCTTGAGTCCGAATGACGATACAACCAAACATCCATGACTCTGGCTATCACTGTTATCATTGCTTCGATATCACCGTTAATTGAATGACCGGCACATTCTTTCAGCCGTCCGTCAAGGGCTAATGGAAACCCCGGTTCTAGACATAACTCCCGCACGTCGTCGCAGCCCGTGCCTAGGACTATCGAATCTGCCCAGAGTACTCGACCATCAACAGTTGGCCGTTGGGACTATCGAATCTGCCCAAACGTACTCTTGCTTAGAGCATGCTAGAACCTTCAACAACGATGCTATCCAAGCCTCCTAGTCATCCTCCTCGACGACTATTCTCATATCCATTCATTATCCTCAACTCGAATCATATCACCGAGTTATCAACATGCTCGGAATGATCCCGTCTGGATTAGACCAAGTCTTCATCACATGATTGCCTCGCTTCATCACATCCTCGCAAATCCTCATCTCAACATTACATCATCAAATCTATGCATAAGAGCTTCATCATCCCGCTACATATGCCACAAGCAGCTTTCCCCAATTCAAGAGCCTTTCCCTTAGCTTTTGAATCGTCTTCGGTCTAAATCAAACCATCAATCATCTAATTCATAACAATCAATCAAATCAAACATTAATCCAACCAATCAAGCATTCAAACAAGATCTAAATAGACAATTATCACAATAATGGCATTTTCGTAATTAAAGAGTTGAAAGTCCAATAAGCATGAAAACATGAATTATATCCCTACAAACTTGATGAATGAACTTGCATAGGTTAACATAAGATAAAATGGATGTAACATCATCATGAACAATGGATCTATATGGATCTACACTTAGGATGAAGAAAATGCATGGAAATCACTATTTTAACACCAAATCGAGCCAACAATCCGATATACTCCTTTGGATCCGTGTGAGAGATAATCACCACTCACCAAATCACCAAAACAAACCCAAAATCAACACACTTCAGATCTGGACAGCGAGGGATCAATCTTGATCTATCACGAATCTGCTTCAAACGAAGAAATCTCTCTTGAAAAGATGAAGATCTTCAATCTAAGCTCTTGGATCTTAAATCTTGATCTTCGATTTGGATGAAAGGAAGCACTAGATTAGAGTGGAGAAAAGAAGTGAAGAAGTGTAGAAGTCGAGCTCTCAAAATGGCAGCACTTCATCGCTTCAAAATCCGGATCCCAAAAAGTGAGAAAAACCGATCCTATTTATAGCAGAAATTCCTTAAGTCGAAATTTGGTTATCTCCTTAAGTCGTTTCCGACTTACGACCTAAGCCCCCTACGACTTAACAAAACCCAGCGACCTAACAAGAACATCTACGACCTAACAACTCAGGCGCTTCAACGACTTAAAGGCTTCGACTTAACTCTACCAGCCTACGACTTAAGAATGCGCGTGACCTACGACTTAGCACTTAGCAGAACCGCATCCATACGACCTATAGGCCCACGCGACTTAACAGCTCACAACTAAACACGGCTTACGACTTAAGAATCACGCGACCTAACACTTAAATTACCCTAGCGACCTAACAACTTACACTACAAAACAACTCACGCGACCTAGCACTTAGGCAAAACCCAGCGACCTAACAACTCACGCGACCTAACACTTATGCGACCTATCTCCTTAGGTCGCTAACACGGTAACTCCTTAGGTCGCTAACACGCCAACTCCTTAGGTCGCTAACACGCTAACTCCTTAGGTCGCTAACACATTAACTTGCCAGAAACTCTAAAGTCCCCTTCCTTTTAGGTCGTCTACGACCTAAACCCTTACCATCCATCACACGACCTAACTCCAAACCTTTAGGTCACCAACACCAACATTCTTAGGTCGGTCACGACTTAGCTCTTAGGTCGTTCACGACCTAAGACTTAGACAAATTATGCCTAAAATTTGAACTGACTTGAAATTGCTAAAATTCCAGATTTTAACGAACTTTTCGATCCGTAAAATACGGGTCATTACATTCTCTCCCCCTTAGGAATTTCGTCCCCGAAATTCCAAGCAACAAAGCAATCAAAGACTATTCTGTACGCCTACCATCCATAGCAATCAACAAACCATGCATCCAATTCTAGCTTAGCGTACAGAATTCTAAGACTTAGAACAAGTTACAATATCGCGAGATGAGACGACACCTTAGGGCCATACCTTGAAGAGTTCAGGATGAGCTGCCTTCATCCTCTCTTCCACCTCCCACGTACAGTCGTTATCATCATCACTCCATTGTATCTTGAGCAACTTAACTATCTTCCTCCTAAGCTGTTTCATGTCGGTTTCAACAACACGAAGCGGCTTACGAGGTCTTCTACTAACAGGATCAACTTCGAAATCTTCACAGCTATTAGTAGAAACCACTGTATTCGAGTCGTGCACATACTTCCGTAGATATGATACATGAAAAACATTGTGCACACCCGACATCTTCTCAGGTAACTCCAACCTATAGGCGAGCTTTCCAATTCGCTCGATGATCGGGAATGGTCCAACAAATCTCGGAGTCAATTTTCCTTTCTTCCCGAATCGGATAACATTCTTCAGTGGAGAAATCTTCACAGAAACCATATCACCAACGTCGAATTCCAAATCCTTACGACTTTTATCGGCATAACTCTTCTGACGGTCTTGGGCTGCCTTCATTCGTTGCCGAATGATCTCAATACAATCTGAAGTCTGCCGAATCATCTCTGGCCCAAGTAACGGCTTTTCTCCAGTTTCCAACCAACATGTCGGAGAGTTACACGGTCTTCCATACAATGCCTCATACGGTGCCATACCAATACTAGACTGGTAACCGTTGTTGTATGCAAACTCCACCAAATGAAGGTGATCTTCCCATGATCCTCCGAAGTCCAAAACACATGCTCTAAGAAGATCTTCCAAAACTCGATTGACTCTCTCGGTCTGACCATCTGTTTGAGGGTGATAAGCTATACTCAAACACAACTCGGTTCCCAAAACTTCCTGGAAGCTCTTCCAAAATCCACTAGTGAACAATGGGTCTCGATCGCTCACTATCTTATTTAACAAGTGTTAAAGGAGCATTTGCACAAACATATGGGGGGCATACTATCTTATTGAAATTACTAGTACCAAGTGAAGCAACCACAATCATAGGGGAAAGTACGAAGAGATCAGCCTGGGATCTGCTCTGAACTTGCGATGGAAAGTATGAAGTGAACCAAAATCTCGAGGGCAGCAGTTCGGGTTTTGGGAGAAATTAAGGCGCTAGAAGGGTTTTCAGGTGAAGTGGTCTAAAGGAGAAAGTTAGAGGGGTTGGTGGCGAGCAGGTCTTCTGTTGGAGGCGAGAACTGATGGCGACGACAGCGGTGGCAAAAGGGGTTTGAACGGAAAACTTTGTTTGGCTTCGGGTTTTGGTGTCGTGACAGGGCTCTGGTTGGAGCTAGATGGTCGCGATGGGTCAGGGAGTAGCTGGGGGTGAGGGTGACAATTTGGTGGCGGAGGCGAATGAGGAAGTAGAAGAAAAGGAGGGAGACAATTTGGTGGCGGAGGCGAATGGGAGGAGGCGACTGGGAGGAGGCGAATGGGAGGAGACGAATTGAAATGAAAACCAAAAGGGGATCTGAACTAGTTAAGGCGGGAAAATGAAATTTTAGGCCAAATTGCAGTGGTGATCCATTTTAACAACCAGATTAAATGTAGATCGTTGGATCGTATTCACGCGGATTGCTAATTTTATTAATTTTTTAATTTGAATACATCTATTGCAACACTATATAAAAATGTTGCATCGTGTTACACTTGTTTAGCTAGAGCAACACATTTTTATGGCTAAGGTAACACCAAAAATGCAACGTTGTAGTAGGACCAAAATTTTATAGCTGTCGCAACATTTTAGCTGGCAACACCTTGCAAAAGTGTTGCAGAAGGTCATTTATGGCGTAGTGCTATAGGAGGCATATCTTACCCTCTTAAGCAAGCTTTGGTGACATCTAGCCCACTCATTGATGACATCGCCTTATGTGAACAACACCGTACGTTCTGAAGTAGGCTTTAGTGAAACTAGTCCACTCTTTGATGATCGTCATCGTTCCTCCTTCCTATTTATCATGGATTTCTCAATTAACTTGTGTACGCCTCTTATCAAAAAGGAAATGATAGTCGTGTCTCGTGGAATATGCCTCTCATGAACGAAGACCGATATCTTATCATCGTCTCTCTATGCGGATGGTCTTTATTTTCAGATCCATAATCGGTACAGTCACTAATATAAGACTGGTACAATTCATCAAACTATACATTCCCCGAGATCAAACCATGAATGTATGGATTTACACCATTCGGTCGTACAGGCTTGTTGGACACGATCGTGTGACCAATCGTTATACCAACTTCGTTTCCAATCGTTATTAATTATAAAGGATCGCTTAACATTTGTATCTGAATCCCGAACTCCGCGTTGCATTCCACCTCCCCGAGTAGCCCAAAGCCTCTCTGAAGTCGTGCCAAGACACCATGAAGAACCACGTTCGAATAGGGAAGAAATTCCTAAAGTTTTATTGTTGCCCAGTATTCAGTCGATTGGAGTACTAATTTCAGTCGACTGAGATTTCTCTGCCAGTCTTCTATTTTGGGGTTTCCCTATCGGGACACCTTTCCACCTTCATTCAGTCGACTGAATTACCTATTCATTCGATTGAAATTTCCTGGTTCTGGCAATGAACTTGGGGCATTAGGAAAATCTCCCGAACGGATGCTAATTCGCATGTCGTTTCTTCTGATGCTTTGCCGGATGAGTCGCCTTACTTCCAAAGCCTTCTTCTATCACATTAGACATCTACCGGGGTTCACTAAGTCACATTTTGAAAGTGGATTTGGTAAGTATATAAAAACCAGTTAAGAAACCAAAATCCAATCTTTGCACTAGTAGAGTTCAACGGGCGATTATGGCAACCCGGTTTCCTCTAACATGCCAAAATGACAAACCAAGCCTTTATACATTGTGCGAAGCTTATATATGTGTTGATACACTCATTTGTGCACTCCTATGCACACATGTTCACGCAAACACACACTAAGTTCACAAGTCACATTTCGGACTTCACCGGAGCTATTACTCGACCCGGTGTACTCTCATGCAATTTAATACACCCGATAGTCTCTACGGCTACATGAAATGCCAGCAACGAACTTGTATTCAGATAGATCTATGTAACCAAAAAATTGTATACATTTTTAAACAAACACATGCAACAATTCTAACTACAATTTACATATTGTCTTGATTGTTATATATCTTCAGTTACACGTATATGTATACCTGCCCATACTCATTTACGTATACGCATATTTAAATAAGTAATTCATTTATTTCTTATATCAAATCTTACTTCTTTTTACAAAACCTTTTCAATAAAAGTCTAATATAGTTTCGTACTATTTTATAAATTCTTATTTCTATTTTATAAAACCTATACTTCATTTATGAAATCATCTGACCATTTTATAAATACAAATTGAACTTCATTTGCTATTTTAAAAAGTATCGTATCATTTTATGAAATTCCTTCTTTACTTATAAAAATCATTCTTCTACTTAGAAAATATTTATAAATACTAATTTAGCTTCATTAACTCTCTAATTACTTTAATAATAAGTGTAGAGTTCAATACTTGTTAAATTAGCTTACTATCCATTTCCAGTATAATTTGAATTAGTTTAACTATTATTAACTAATGACATGCACTCAATTATCACATATAATTAGTCTCTAATCTATCACTATATCACTTATAATCATTCAATTAACCAAAAATCAAACTCTTAGGTTACTAACTGTTTATAAAAATAGTTATTAAGGTCTTAAACAATTAATGGGTTAATATAATCATGTTTATAACACAAATATCAGCCCAAATCAACTCAAAAATCTCAAAATCATTTTATATAATCTATAATCAACAATAAACGAGATTATGATGTATAACATATAAATTAATAAGGAGAATCATCCCACGTATCTTCACTTTCATCAAAACAAGCTATAATCACTAAAACCCTACTCTCTTGAAATTTTGAAATGCATACCAATACTTCGATTCCAGGTAATTCCTTCATGGGTTTGGTAGAGAATTGAAAGAGAGGAGTTATGGTGATTTTTGTTTGATTTTAGGAAATTTATTTGATGGGTTTAGGGCTTAGGAATTAGAAGTGGATTAAGGGTTGAATAGGAGGACATCAGAGAAGAGGAGGAGAAGATAACATAAAATGAAAAGTGAATGACATTTATGAAGAGGTTATCCCCTTATAGGCTAGGTAAATGGGCTTAGCCCCAAATTCTCTCCATCCGACACTATTCATCTTCGAAAATCATCAGCTCCAAACATTTTAAGTTTATACTCTTTTTACTCGCATCAAAAAAGCGAACTCAACTACAGATGTATCGAGTATTAATTTGTTTGTCTATAAAAATCGAGTATAAGAGGCGTACCATCACTTAATGATTAAATATTTAATTTATTCATTTTAATATTTGATTGTTAAAATTGCGAGGTGTTACATTTTTTCCTCCTTAAAAGAAATTCATCCCTAGAATTCCCATGAGTACAGAAAAGTAACCGGACTAACCAAACTTCTCAAATCTCAATATCAGAAAATCCCAATAGTACCTTCTTTTTGCTATCAACATCACGAAAACTCCCGAATTCGAATGCAACTCACACTAGGAGATATGCGATGACCAAGGTCATCCCACATTCCCAAAAATTGATACCTTTCTCATGAGAGCTTCTCACTATTTAAATGCTAATCAAAGCAAATAAGCATTTAAATAGCTATACATCAATTTTCAAGTACCTAATTATGTTATACAAAGAGGATTGTGCACGGACATAGAATTCAAACACGTATAACCTCAGTGTAGTAACCGATATTACTATAGTCATGCATGACAATCAATTAGAGAGTAAGCTCATATATGTCAGTATCAAAATATATCACGGACTCCGGATCATATCAAAAGGCAGTGGACTCATATAGATCCCATCTCGACCCCATAGTGGGCATGGATGATATATGATATATTCCAAATAGCTTTCGCTACCATTCTCTAAATCATATACTAAATTATGAAATTATAATTATTATACAAGTAGTCAAGCATAGAAGACAAGCAACAATCAAATCATAGCAATCAACATCTGTAAATAACAAGAAACCATCAAACAATAGCAAAAAATATGATAGCAACAATAACTAGCATAAAATTATTAAACATGCAAGTAAGCAACAAAATCAACAGCCAAAATCAAACAACATCAAATAGTAGCAAGCAAAAAAAAGTAGTAGAAAAAGCAATAAGTAGCAAGCAGCAAGCACTAGTAAGCAACAAGCAATAATAGGCAACAAGTAACGATCAATCCATAGTAAGCAGTAATAACAAATCAACAAGCGACAGCAAGCATACATTACAATGAAATATTCAAAAAGAGCCTATACTGATATGCACGGTAACCAAATCAAGAGTCTAACGCGCATGTCAAACCATAAACTCCAATGAGTCCATTCATTATTCAAAAGGAATAAACACTTAAATTGTGTAACCCCTTTCATGAATATAATACACAAAAGGCCATTACACCTCCCGCTACGAAAAGCAAAACTTATACGATATATAGGATCATCGAGTCTCGAAACTCTCAAATAGATTCGATAATCAATGCCTTAATTGTCCTTTTCTTCCAAACAGAACTCATTTTCCAAAGGAGAAAATTCTACTAATTAACTTATCATTAAATAAAGACCTACAATTGCTTAGGTTTGCTCAGGTTCAAATTCACCTCAACCGCACAGTGTTAATAAGGATAATATACTAAGTGCACTACGACGCTCACGTAGGAAAGTATCATCTCATCACTTAAAAGATTATCTGAATCACCATAAAACTAGTCAAGAGATCCTACCCTGTACTATCCTATGCAACAATAACGATACTATGCTAAAATTTGAAAATAACTAAAGATCATCCCAAAATGACTTATGCTTGTTCCAACCATTCATTTGCTCACCAGATTCTTTGTTAAATTAGGGTTGACCACTGACTCCTTCCATGCAAATCTAACCCGGTTACTGAAATCTCCTCGTACGACTAGGGTCGTGCTTCGAAAATCTCTTAGTCATTTCAGGAAACCTACTCAAGTGCTCGCTTATCAAAATCATGTGAAAAACCCTATCCTAACTAGTGCAAATCAGCTAGAAACTCTGGGCTTGAACTATAGATTAAAATTTCGCACGTGAATAAACCAATCTTTAGAAAATGTCCCCTTCAGCACATGGGATTACTCCCATCACTTGAGGTTTACTAACATAAAGAAAAACAATTTTAGCACGAATGACTCTACATAAACATGTATAAGTCATCCACACGATCTTTTCCCATTACTGGCGTCCACCGAAACCTATCTAGATCTAAATCCAAGTCATACTTCATCGACTAATCCCACTCGATTTTAAAGCTCGTGCATTAAGTTTGAATGGTAGTACTTTTGGTCGTTTCACCCCATCTTTGCAACTAAGATGACTCATACAAGGTTTATCTTTATCAAAGAATTTACCTACTATGAAAGGTGTCAAGTTTAGCATATCTACCAAGTAACTAGCAATAGATAAAATATACCACTCTAGTGTCAAAAGGAACATAAGTTAGTTCCCAAAAATAGAGCATAGCTTACCATAAATGCTCCTTCCATTTCTCCTAAGCCGTAGGCCCGCTAGGACCCAGTACCGCCTATAAGGAACAAGTCATCGTCACTTACCCTTCGAAAATATAAGATAGTCTCTCTTCAAGTGATCAAGCCAATTGCAATTAAGTACTTATGCTTCACTTTAGTTGGATGACATTTCATAGTGAAATTCCCTCACATGCCATAGGAATGACATACTAGGCCAACTTTCTTTTTCACATAAGCTCGATCTTTCTTGTATCATAGTCTTTACGCTTCGGTTGGAGCTTCAGCTGCTTTTCCACTTTCCCTAACTTAAACGGTATTTCATGGACGTTCTCACGGAGGAGAACCATCCCAACAAGACTTTCAAAAGTGGAACCTAATAGGTATAATACTAAGAAATGAACCCCCAATTAATGCTTAAGACCCGATGAAAAACCCTTTACCCACAACAACAGAGTACTGATTATCTCAAATCCTAAAAACAAAAGGTTGAATTGGTCAACACTCCTTCACTAATAGGCTACCCGGCCCTAGTTGGATGGAATGCACAAGCTACTTGCTCTTCTCGATCTTATAAATGAACCGAGAACCAAACCAATGCCTGAATTAATTCCTAACCCAGGCCTGTTCATTAGCTACACAAACACTACTTCCTACCAAGCCAAAGTCTCCCTCTTCAAATGTTGAGAAACAATCTTCCTTATGAGAACATTCCCAAGACCTATATCGATGGATGACCTTTCATGCATGTGTCCAAGATCGTGTCTCAGCAACATTCTAAAGACTCGGATATGGCTTCCCTCCAAGGATAAGGAAATTCCAGCACTGCTTTGAAGAGTCTAATACTGGAGGAGCTAGAAATACTAATGCCCTAAGAGCCACACCACTTCTGACGCCAACCGCATTTGTTGGAAATGTTCATGGGAGACAGAACATTTTTTTGCAGTAGCTAAATAGTCTCTGAACTAATCAAGCATCTCAGACTGCTTGTCATAGTCACACGTGCACTCGACATATTCATACTGATAGCCTGACGAAGATACTTTAGCAACTAGCGACAGAAACAAATCAAGTCCAGAAGACTAGTAGTGTTTTCAGTATAATATAATTGAAAAATATAAGTACGCTCTCTCTACGTATATCTTTTCACCAGATTGATTAACTTAACCGATCCACTTGGTACGAATGTTGAGCCTAAGCTCTGATACCAAATGTAATATCCCACCCCTCGTAAAACCCAAAAGTCATTGTCTCATAACAATGACTTACTCTCGAATATCACAAAATATGGATTATTAAGATAAAATTAGAATAAAACAGTAAACTAAGACATCGATAGGATCTCAAAACGAAATGATAATATAAATATTCTAAATATACCTAAACATAATAGAAAGACAATATATGAGACCTCACTAGCGGAAGTAACTAATAAATAAATAGTAGTACAGAAAGTCAGAATGCATCAACTCCCAACAACATGGAGTTCTAAATAAATATCTGATACAATAGTCTCATATACAAAACAACATGTTTGTCATGTACTACTAAAATATCAAGTAGATATATCCAAAACCGATGCCCTGCCTCTAAAGTGCTCCAACTGCACATCCGTAAATATATCCCTAAAAGCGCATGACTCTCAAAACTACTCAATCGAGTACCCGAGAGTTGTCATGACATAAACAAATAAAGGAAAAATATGGATGAGACTTAAAGACTGGTGTGAGGTAAACTTTCTCAAAATACTGTAAATCCAAAACTACATACAAATAAACAAAAATCTCTAAGGCACAACCGGTCCTCTCCATAATCATGGCTTAAGGATAATTCGGACTGTCCATAAACAAGTAAAGTAAAACTATCCAAAAGATAGAAAATCATACCATAACCTGCTCTTCTCTTGTAATCAATGAGTCAGTACAACTAATATAATGTGACTGAAACGTAACAATCATAATTTGATAAAGGTAACTCAACATAGAAAAGTTGGGTGATCATAATATAAGTCTATCGTGAAGTAGATAATAATACTAAATGTATCAACAATAACATCAACCAACTAACAACAGACAATATAGAAATGGAAGATAACAAAAGAATACAAATTGATACCCGTTATTATTGACGGGTGAAGCCCACTACGATCATTAATCGTGATCCAATGATTCCCTTTGAGGGTTCCAATAAACAAAGTCGGTACCTAATTATACCATAGACCCCGAGCCACATCCTCAATGATGGATCTCGTGTAGATCTCACTGTACCATCTGAAGCAAACTTTGATGATATATGACCTACTCTATTCACTTGAAATCTATGTGAGCCACACCATACCTTCTAAAGCAAGCTTTGGTGACATCTTGCCATTCGTAGATGACGTCATCCTATGTGAACCACATTGTACCCTCTAAAGCAGGCTATAGTGACATCTAGTCCACTCTTAGATGATCGTCATCATTTCCCTTTTCTAGTCATTATGGGTTTCTCAAGCAACTTAGGTACGCCTCTTATCAAAAAGAGAACGATAATCGTGTCCCGTGTAATAAGCTTGTCATGAATGAAGGTCGATACCTCATCATCGTCTATCTACACGGATGGTCTCTAAACTATACGTATCCCGAGGAGAAACCTTGAAAGTTCGAATTTTCTTTATTGGATCATAATGCTCATCGGACGTGATTGTGCGATTAATCGTCGTACCAACTTCATGCCCGATTGTTATTAATTCCAAAGGAACCACTTAACATTCGTATCTGATTCGCAAGCTTCAACTTGCATCCCACCTCATTGAGTAGCCCAAAGCCTCTTCGGAGACGTGCCAAGACACCATGAAGAACCGCACTCGAACGGGGAAGAAATTCCCGTAGTTGCATTGTTACCCAGTATTCAGTCAACTTGGGTATCATTTCAGTCGACTGTGCTCAGTATACTGAGATTTATCCCCCAATCTTCTATTTTAGGGTTTCCTCTTAGGAGACCTTTCCACCCTCATTCAATCGACTGACTTTCACATTCGGTCGACTGAAATTGCCAGGTTCTAGCAATGAACCTGGGGTAGTGGGAAAATCTCTCGAATGGATGCCGGTCCGCGTGTCGTTTCTTTCGATGCTTCGCCCAATGAGTTTCCTTGCTTCTAGAGCCTACTTCTATCACACCAGCCATCTACCAGGGTTCATTTATTGATGTATTGAAGTGGATTCAATAGGTATATGTAAACCAGTTTCGATACCAAACTCCACTCTTTGCATGAGTAGAGTTTAACGAGCGATTATGGCGACTCGGCTTCCTCTAACTCGCCAAAATGACATACCTAGCCTACATGCCTTATGTGTAGCTTATACATGTGTTGATACACTCATTCGTACATGCTTATGCATACACATTCATGCAAACACATACTAACTTCACAAGTCACATTTTGGACTTCACTAGAGCGATTGCTCGACCCGGTGTACTCTCACGCAACTTGGAGCACCTGATAGTTGCTATGGCTATGTGAAATTCCCACAACGAAATTTTATTCATGTACATCTATAGAACCAAACAATTATATACATACATAAACAGACACACATACAGTGATTCTAGCAACAATTTACATATCAGTGTGATTATTATATATCTTCAAATACATGTATATGTATACTTGCCCTACTCATATATGTACATGCATATTTAAATAAGTAATTCGTTTATTACTTAAATCAAATCATATTTTTATTTACAAAATGTTTTCAATAAAAGTCTAATTAGGTTTCATACTACTTTATAAAATCTCATTTCTATTCCATAAATTCTATACTTCATTTATGAAATGATAGAACCATTTTATAAATACTAATTGAACTTTATTTGCTATATTAGAAAATATCATATCATTTTATAAACTACCATCTTTACTTATAAAAATCATTCTTCTACTTAAAGAATATTTCTAATTTAGTTCGTTAACCCTCAGTTACTTTAATAATAAGTGTAGAGTTCAAAACTTGTAAAATTAGCTTACTAACCATTTCCAAAATCATTTGAAATGGTTTAATTATCACTAACTATTGACATATACTCAATTATTACACGTAATTAGTCTCTAATCTATCACTATATCACTTATAATCATTCAATTAACCTAAAATCAAATCTTAGGTTACTGACTATTTTCAAAAACGTTATTAAGGTCTTACACAATTAACGAGTTAATATAATCATGTTCATAACACAAATGTAAGCCCAAGTCAGCTCAAACAATCTCCAGATCACTTCATATAATTTTATAATCATCAAAAAATGAGAATATGATGTATAATACATAAATTAATAAGGGCATTCATCCCACTCACCTTCTTTTTCACCAAAACAAGCTCTAACCACTAAAACCCCAATTTTAGCTCTCTTGCAATTTTGAAAAGCATACCGATACTTTGATCCAAAGCAATTCCTTCGTTGGTTTTATAGAGAATTTGAGGAGAGGAATTATGGTTATTTTTATTTGGTTTTAGAAAATTTATTTGTTGGGTTTAGGGCTTAGGGCTTAGGTATTAGAAGTGGATTAAGGGCCGATTAGGAGGACATTAGAGAAAGAGGAGGAGAAGATAATGTAAAATGAAAAGTGAATGAAAATTTTGAAGTGGTTAGCCCCTTATCGGCTAGGTAAATGGGCTTAGCCCCAAATTCCCTCCATCCGACACTATTTATCCCCAACAATCATTAACTCAAAATGCAGGTTTATACTCATTTTACTTACGTCGAAAAGCAAACTCAACTACGGGTGTATTGAGTACCAATTCGCTCATCTGTAAAAACCTAGTATGACAGGCGTTCCATCTCATAATGACTAAATATTTAAATTAATTATTTAAGTAATTGATTGTTAAAATTGCGGGGTGTTACAATTCGTCATTCTCAAGGTTAAGGGTTACACATTCCCAAAACAACCCAATCCCATATATGGTTCATTCAACGGTATTGTTTTCCCAGGGTCACTATGAACCTATATTGGTTTTCTTAGGCCATCTAAAAACCTATCGGCTGACTCAGGCCAAGATTACCAGATAATTCAACAAACTTCTAACATAGTCAGAAGAAATATCAACAATGTCCTAGATCTATAGGAGAAGATAATAACGGTCTCTTAAAAATGGTAGGAGAAGATAACCGTGGTCTTCTAAAAAAGGTAGGAGAAGATAACAATGGTTTCCCAAAACGGTAGGAAAAATATAATAGTGAGATAACTACTACGGGTTCCCTGCATTGCATAAGCCATATTTTGCATGCCTTCACTAAGCCCTATGCAATGGAATCCGCGAACCTGACCAACCGATGTCTAACGATTTGAGCATAGGGAACGATCGTACACCAGTCTCCACACTTAAATATCATTTTAAAAATATCAATGAGTCATGTCTTTTGATTAGTTCGGGCATCCTAACAAATTTGATCTTCATGATTTCCTAGATGTAATTCTACTCACTTAGAAGTTTAAGTCCGACCATACCCTCTAATGGAACAACCCTAACTAGTTATCAATTCCTAAATTCTTAAGGTCAAAATGTTAGGTGATAACATTCATCAAATATGCAAGTATGTCAACAATTCATCATATGTAATAATAAATGATCAACAAACTAGATGAACATATAACATATCAACAATCAATTAAATATATGTTCAATATGATGGCCAATTTGTACACAAATTACTTTTCTAAAGTAATGGATTCTTCTACACATAACTGTTTAAATATAGGAAAAATATCCTTTCTTTCCTTTCAAACTTTTATAAATACTTAACAAAATCATCCTTCTTGTTTCAGTAAAGATTTTCCTAGCATAGATTTAAAATCCTTTACATGTTATAAAATATAGAAATTCTTTCAAAACAAGTACCATTGTAGATTTAGTGTGTAGTATAGAGTGAAAATCCTTCATATGCCCCAAGCTCCAGTGTGGTTGGCAAGGGTTCCTAGCTCCCCGGTAAAGGGAGACGGTTGGTAAGTGCCATTATAGAAGATTTGCCCAATATAGAGTTAAAATCCTTCCTATGTCTGCAGCTCTAATGCAGTTGGCAAGGGTTCCTAGCTCGCTAGTAGAGGGAGAGGGTTCGAGCCCTGGCAGCCGTACTTTAGTAGCCTGATATTTGCGAGGGAAAGTAATAATCCTTTAAAAGAGTTAAAATCTTGGGATTGAAAAGTGCCTCTGTGAGGGCCTAAGTTCAAAGGGGATAGGGCAGTGTGGACATTCTTACATCCCTAGCCAATGTAAGTAGGTTTCTCAAAAAGAATAAAACCAAGTGACATCGTGCCTTACAAAAATTTGGCCTTTAGGCCTTAAAATTATAGACTTCGTGCTATTTTTATAAAGTTGAAGCTTTTCAGCCCTTTTCTATAAATCATAGTCTTCGTATCCTGAAAAAGCAAAGCCATCATGAGCTAAAATGTAGGCTATCATGCCTTATTAATTCCTTAGTCGTCGAATGTTAAAAATAGAGGCCATCGTGCCATATTAAAATCATGGCTTTCATTGAGGAAAACACAGGCTACGTGATATATTAAAAACATAGCCCTATGCCCATTTAATTAAACAAAGCTTTCATGACTTGTCATGATGGGTAGTCATTGTGAATAATTGAAATAATGAAATCAGAGCAATAAAACTTAACCTTTATGCTTGGCCTTCGTGGGTTAAATAAATTTAGCTTTCGTGCTTTAACTAAAGCATAGCTTTCCATCTCAATAAAACATAGTCATCGTGACATACCATGATAGTTAGCTTTCATGTGTTAATTAAAATAAACTTTTGAAGATTAGTAAAAATAAAGTTGTTGTGGGTAATCAAAACAAAGCTTTCGCGAGAAAAAGAAAAACATTCGAAGGCTAGTAAAACTTAGTTGTCGCGGGTAAAACAAAGCTTTAAATCATAATTATCGTGGACAATAGCTTTTGTGTGTTAGACAAAAGCTTGCAAAGGCTAAATAAAATAGAGCTATCGTGAACAATAGCAATCGTGCATAAAGATGAGGCTTTCGTGGGCTTATAATGGCATTTGTGTAATAATTTTCCTTTAAATGCATAAATTTTCACCAAACCTATATTATTTATCAAAATCTCATTGGTCAATATTCATCTTTTCATAATTCTTTCAGAAATCAATGTGGAAAATTTACTTTCATTTTCCCAAAATAAAATTTTCCTCAAATTTATGTTATTACCATATTTTGCAAACAAGTCCAATTTACACAAACATTTTATATTAAATTGTAAAAACTTGTGAAAAATCCATGAAAATTCCCAAAAATAAATATTTAATTCCTTAACATGATTTTAGAATTTTGGACCAAAATAATTATTCTTAATATTTCAAATAACCAAATCCAAAATTAACCATTTTCTTCCTTAGAAAATTTAAAATAAATTTATATAAATTCCAAAATTATGAAATTTAAAACATATCAAAAATAATAATTCGAACATCATATCAAAAATTTAGCTCATTTGTAGATTAAAAACATGGGTTTTCACATTAAAACATTTTAGGAAAATTTCTAAAATTACTAAATAATAACCAGTCAATCATCTACATGATAATACATTCAACATGCATGATAAACATTTAATAAAATTTAGATCTACACTTAGTCTTAAATCAACATATATCAAACAAATGAGATGGAAATATTATTCACCTTTTAATCCTTGTTGAAATGAAGGAATTTGCCTTATTTTGCTTCTCTTTAGTTTACTTCTTCTCCTTCCTTAATAATGGTGGTGGCTTAGTTTTTCTTTGACTTAGGTTGAGAATGAAATGAAATGAATGAGGGGGATAAGAGATTGTAGTATTATATTTGCTCTTTTTCTTTTACCCCTTCTATACTAGAGTTTATCAAATCTTACTTCTTTTACCCATTCTCTTTTATTTTTATTAAGGCCAACCTTACTTAGTTAGTTTAGCAAATTCCACATTAACAACTTCCCATTTAATTATTCTGTAATAATTAAATATTTAATTTATGTTTAATAAAATTAGGGATGTTACAGGCTTCCCTTCTTAAAGAATTCCGTTCTCAAAATTGCAATAAGGTAAAAAACAACAAGCACATCAATCACACAAACATGTGCCACGAGCATGTAAAAGAAACAACACTAGTCGTATCTACTGTCAAAAGTCTATAGAATAATATTGATTATATAATCAAAATAGATCAGGGTACACCTCCCTGATCCTATCTTCTGTTTCCCATGTACGGTCTCGTTCATCGGTACGCCAATGGACCTTCCCTAACTTGACTGTCTTATTCCTTAACTACTTCATATATTTATCGACTATATGAATAGGTTGCCTAATGATAGTCATATTAGACTCCACTACTAAATCTTCCAAAACAGTTGCCTCTGTAGTATTCTATGGATCATGCACGTACTTCCTTAGATGAGATGCGTAAAAAATATTATGGACTCCTGCCAAACTTCTCTATAATTCGATACGATATGTGAATTTCCTGATACTCTTAATGATAGAAAATGGATCAATATATCTAGGTGCATCACGTTTCCCAAATCGTACAACACCCTTCATCGATGAACCTTCATAAAAAAAATCTTCAATTGAGAATTCCAAGTCCTTATGCCTCAAGTCTGCATAACTTTTCTGCCTTAACTGAGCTTCCTTCATCCTTACTTAGATTACCTCAATCTTTTCAATCGCTTCTTTTACCAAATTTGGACCAAGTATCGATATACTACCTGTATCCAACCAATATGCAGGTGATTTGCATGACCTTTCGTAAATTGCTTCATAAGGTGCCATTCCTATACTAGTTTGATAATTATTGTTGTAGGAAAGCTCAACTAAGTGAAAATGGTCTTTCCATGACCCTCCGAAGTCTAATACACAAGCTCTCAATATGACTTTGAGTACCTTACTAACACTTTCTGTATTCTCATCCGTTTGGGGATAGTAAGCGATGCCTATCTTCAGCTTGGTACCTAATTTGTTCTGCAAGCTCTTTCAGAACTTACTAGTAAACAAAGGATCCCTATCACATACAATGTGACATGGTATTTCATGAAGTCTCACTACATTCTTCATGAAAACCTTCACTGAACTAGGTGCCATTCTTGTCGACTTAACAAAGATAAAGTGTGCACTCTTGGTCAGTCTATCAACCACGACTTAAATGCTTTCATTTCCCCTACCCGACCTTGGAAACTATTAACCAGGCTTTTAACCCAATAAAATTCAAAGGGAACTAGAACATCTATAGTAGGATGAAACAACTCAAACATTAACCAAAAGAAATAGCAGAAGAAACCAAGAAAGGCTCAAGAGACAAAAAACAAAAATAGCTTAAGGGGTTGGATCGCTAGCGATCCATCACCCACGATCGCTAGTGATCCATGAATATCACTCATGGGACAATCATTCTTCTTTCATCATAATCTAATATGTTTCCTAGGATTGATTGCCAAATTTCATGATATTCCAAGCAAGCTAGTTCAAGAAGTGGGCATTCATCTGATTCCACTAATAGGTCAATGCAATTTGTACATGAATGATCATCAAAATAAGGAATATAATCATAAAATTGTATGGAGACTGTAACATCCCATATCTAGAGGCCAAAAGCTAAGCACTACAGATGCTGCAGTCACCTATAGTATTAACTTCTAGTGATAAAATACGATAATGTTAATGGTATCCATAATATCAGAAGCACTTGAATATGAATAAAATCACAGATTTCAAAAGAAAACATTTTACTGATTACATTTCAAAACAAATTCATATCCAAAGTACATAATCCCATATCATTTCCCAGGTAAAGATTAATTATAATCATTAAAAAAATATGCCAAGAGCGGCATATGATGATTCCCCTCTGGTTGATCAAAGCAATATAATCATATCCGACTTAATACACGATGGAAATAAATAAAAACAATCTGCAATTCCTAATTAGCTATCCGTCAGCAACCTTCTAATCTCCGAAAGCTTTATTTGCCAAATTACTAAAACCTGAAAGCCCTAAACCTTAGCCTAATCAAATCAATTTTGAGTACCCGAGAGTTTAAGGGGAAACAAAAACTTCGAGTCAGACATAAAGCCTAGTGTGAATAATTTTATTACATCTCGATTTACTAATATTAAGTGAGACCACGCTGCTTAGCGGAACGGGTATCCCCTCACTAATATCCTCTTTAAAACATATATTTTGCAAATCCTTTCCTGCAACCAAACCGGTTAACCAAACTGATTATATCAAAATAGTAATATCTTTAATGCTTATAAATGGGCTATCTGTCCAAAAATAGGTAATAAGTACACTATCTGTCCACAACATAATAGCAAGGTCCATTATGCTACAAATGTAATATTTGTCTATACATCTGGGCCGACTGCCCGCAAACTGGACTAACTATCCGAAATCTAGGCCGACTACCTGCAAAATGGACTAACTTCCGAATTATTTTCTTAAGGTTAACTACTATTACCCCGCCTTTTGGACAAAGCCATGATATGAACAAATTGGCTAAAAAAGGATGGATATCAAAGTTTGGAGATCGATTGGAAATAAGGCTATGATCGATACCGCCAAAATTGGACCAAGCTCCAATCAAGGTGAGATCGATTTGGAATGATAGAAAAGGCTTGGAAAGGCAACATTTCAAATTTTTGATCAATCGGAATTCGTATGCTCAAGTTATGGATGGATCAATGTCGAAGAGAAATGGTTAGCATCAATACCTTCGGATCGATATGGTTCGTATTGACAAACATGGATTACTTTGGATCGATGGATGTCGTTCGTATCGATGTGGTTCGTATCGATTGAAGGATATCAGGATGGATACGAATATGGGTGACACACATGGCTTTGGACTGATAGTAGTTCGTATCGATCAGGAATGGACTCAGCAATTCACTTTGGATCGATGGTATCGTATCGATCGATATGGACATGGTTAAGGGAAATGCACTTGGCACTTTACTTTGGAGGATTATAGTGCGTGTCGATCAGTTTATTGATCGATATGAAATGCTATACTAGGGATCGACACGAACAAGGCGGCAGCTTTGGATGGATACGAAAGGCAGCAGCTGATCGATATGAAGGAGATAGCGGCTGATGGATATGAAGAAGACAACATGCACGTGTGGATCGATACGAAGAGACAAAAGCAGTGGATTAGACACGTGGCAATAGGATATGATGCATACGAAAGCTATAGTTTGATGGATACGAAGTGATGGACATGAGGTGATGGAGTATAGTGGATACGAACAATGTGGGATACGAAGGCGAGGGATACGAAGGGCAGGAAGTTGAATACGAATTGATGGAGGCAAACTAATGGATCTGAAGCTTTCAGCCCACTTACAAACTAGAACTTCGATCAATCATATCTCTCAAACCATAAAACCAAATGCTATGAAATTTTCAAAGAAGCTTCGTTATGCACTCAAGAATGTTCATGGTCGATCTCTGCTTCATTGGACCAACTATGGATCGATACGAATTGTACGTGGATCGATCAGGATCGATCCTAAATGACCCCGGATCGATCTAGTGGGCCCACCTACGCATGATAAGAGGTATTCCAGGTTTTGAGGTGGATATTTTTGGATTTACACCTATAAATAGCGGACCTATGTCAACTAAAAAAGGATCTTCTTCTGCTCTGTACGTCGAAACTCTGTTATTTTGTTCATTGATGTTCAAAGGCTTGTAATTGTAATCTCAATACAAAAGGAATAAAAGGATTGATCCAATGTGGACGTAGGTCGGAGATAGCCAAACCACTATAAACCCTTTGTTCTTTTCTTTTTTGCTCATTTTAATTTCGCTATTTCTTCAATTTTATTCTCTACTTTATCAATATCTGAGATCCGTGTTTGGATATTGTGGATCTGTGTGCGAACACCAGTGCATTCACTGCTTCTGGGGTTTGTGACCAATTTTGGCGCAAACAAATACCCTATATCTTTTTCCTTGAAAACATTTTCTAAATGATTTAACCTTTTAAATCATACTTATACAAGGAAAATATATTCTTAGCTTTACTCTAAGCTACTTTGCCATGATATATATATATATACATGCTTTACTCAAAATAATGTTGATGAGATTTAATGCGGATTAACTATCCTTCCAAAACAAGTTAAAACCCATTTTAACTTGAAAATACTTTGGCTATATTGCCTATTTAATACATTCGAAACCTTTATTTAAAACTGTTAAACAACCCTTTCGAAACCATTAAAGGCAACCCCTTCGAAACTATTTAAAGACTCTTTCAAAACCATTAAATATTGCCTTTCGAAAATATTGGAAAAACCGTTCCTTTCTTTTCTCCGAAAGCTTCAAAATATCAGACATCCTTCTTTAAAACCTTTTAAATATTTCCTTTCGAAAACATAGGAAAAACCCTTCCTTTCAACCCTTTCGAAACCCTAGGGAACCAACCCTTTCGAAACCATTCATTAAAACCTTTCGAAACAGTCAAAACTCAATCCTTTCGAAAGCACTTTGGATTCAATTTAAAATATGTGGAAAGCTTTCGAAACCATTCAAAAATTCACCCCTTCGAAACCTTTGACAAACATCTCAGTCGACACCATTTGGATTCTGCCTTGTAGTAGTGCAAAAGGATCAGAAACCCATTAAAGTCGAAAGCATCTGTTTCGAAACCATTTAAAACTATCTCTTTCAAAACCATTTGGGTTTTACTTCTATTATAGAAAAAGGGTCTTAAAACATTTAAGTCGAAAGCATTTGCTTCGAGACCATTTCCTAAGTAAAAAAGTGATGGTGTCAAAACTATCCCTTCGATGGCATTGGAGAGGTGGCTAGGTTTTTAGAAAACAAAACAACCCTTTCGAAACCATCTGGGTCAAAAGGTAAAAAGGCGGTAGCAAAAAGGTTTTGACTTAGTCGAGAGAAAATATTTAAAAATAGAGGCGCAACCCAATCGGAACCATTTCCTTTAAATCATTTGACCTAGTCAAAAGCTACTTTGTCGACCATTTAGTCAAAATAAAGTAGGCGTATTTCTTTAATTTAAAAACAAAGGACTGCCTCAACCCCTTTCGGAACCTCTGGTTTCAACTCCCTACCTTCTGCCTTCATCCAATTCACTACGTACCAGTTCCCTGATACCATGCACATTGGTTTCGACTGTGTCGGAAGGGAAGATGAGGAGGTGGAGCCTGGTGTCGACGGTGGCGAAACAGTGAAAAACATGTAGCAAATAGTTCTTTCCACCTAACCTGCCTTACGTGTCTAATTGTGATTGGTTGCCTCTTTTTTTACCAGTAAAAAGTACCGCAATTTGTCAAAAGTGCTGCCGACTTTCAAGGGTTAACAAATTTAAATTATTTTGCAAAAAGCCCCTTCTTCTTCCTTAATTGTATAAAACATTTAAGTCCCATACCTTAAATAATTTTATATAACCATTAAAACACTTAGGAATAATCCACAAAAATTCCAGAAAATATTATTTAATATGTTTTCCAACATACATAAATTTTAGACCCAAATCTTTTATTATTTAACTGAAAATAATTATTAACCCAATTTAACCTTTTCTTTACTAGAAAATTCATATAAATTCCATATAATTTCAGAAAATTCCGAAAATTTAAACCTGTCTCCAAAATATTATTTATGATCTTCATAAAAATTCTTAATGCATTTGGATGTCATTTTATATGGTTTTCACTTTAAAACATATCATAAAATCAATATGAACATACATAAATCATCAACCTGTATATATAATCATTCCATCATTCAAAATCATGGCAAATTAATGCAAAATACTCGACATTTATCTAAAAACTAAAAAAATGTTAAAAATGAGATGTAAACATTATTCTCCTTTGCTTTAGAGATTAAAGAGATTGAGATGGCCTCCTATTTTAAAATTTTGATGAAATGAAAATGGACGTGTAGGGATACACAGCCAAAAGGTTTAGGGTATAATAATCGCCTCTTTCCAATTTTACCCCTCCTCTATTTCAATTTAAACTTCTTATTTTGATCCTTTGTTTAAATGGCACAGCTACCCCTAATTAAAATCAAATCTAAATCCCCTAATCAACACATTATTTTATTTTATTTAGCTAATTAAATATCTTAAATAATGTTATCAAAAATCCGGAGTGTTACAGACTCCCCTCCTTAAAGAATTTCGTCTTCAAAATTACGATAAGGTACACAACAAATCAAACAAGAAGGTAAAACATACCATCAAACAAGTCAGGATAAGTATCTCTAATCCTGCTCTCAATCTCCCAGTATAGTCCCTATCATCATCGCTCCACTGGACTTTGACCAATCTGACCGTCTTGGTTCTAAGCCTCTTCTCATCTCTCACGACAATACGAATAGGATTTTCTCACAATAGTCAAATCTGGTTCTACGACTAAATCATCTAGCATGGTTGGTGCAATAGTAGTCTCCAGGTCTCTAACACACTTTCGGAGATGAGAAACATGAAAAACATCATGGTCTCCTGCTAAACTGCTTGGTAACTCAACCCTGTATGCGAGTTTCCCGATCCTCTCGACAATAGGAAAAGGTCCAACGAATCCCGGTGCTAATTTTCCTGATTTTCCAAACCTAATCACACCCTTCATCAGTGATACTTTGACAAAAACCTGGTCTCACACTAAGAACTCTAGATCTTTCCATCTCTTATCTACATAACTCTTCTGCCTAGACTGAGCCTCCTTTATTCTAGCCTAAATGACCTCAATCATTTATGTAGCTTCTATGACTAAATTTGGACCAAGAACCAACTTATCCCCAGTCTCTAGCCAACATACGGGAGATTTGCATGGCCTTCCATACAAAGCTTCAAACGGTGCCATCCCAATACTAGTCTGATGACTGTTTTAAACGAAAACTCGACTAAATTCAGATGGTCTTCCAATGATCCCCCAAAATCTAACACACAAGCTCTTAATAAATCTTCCAAGATCTTGTTAACTCTCTCTGTTTTCCTATCTGTCTGTAGATGGTAAGTGGTACTCATCTTGAGCTTGGTCCCCAAAACTTCCTAAAGAATCTTCTAGAATTCATTAGTGAATAAAGGATCTATATCACTAACTATGCTATTAGTAATTCCATGCAGTATAACCACATTCTTCATAAACAAGTTTGCCAAAACAGGTGTCGTTCTGGTTGACCTAACTGGAATGAAATGGGCACTCTTGGTCAATCTGTCCACTATGACCCATATACTATCATTTCCCCTATTCGACCTTGGCAACCCATCAATAAAATCCATAGAAATAGAATCACACTTTCATACCAAAATATCTAATGGCTGAAGCAACCCACTTGGTTTCTGGTGTTCGACCTTTGCCTACTAGCAAATCATGCACTACTTCACACACAACCCAATATCCCGCTTCATACCTTCCCAGAAGAAAATCCTCTTCATATCCTGACAACTGTCATCTAGGTATTCACTGTGATTCTCCAGTGAACTCTTGTGCTTGTGACTTGATCTAACTTAGGAGATGCAATCATATTGTAATCTGATTCAACTTGTAACAACAGTCAGTTAATAAAAAGTTATAAAGTGGATGTAGGCTTCATAAATAACCGAACCACTAATAAAATCTTCTTGTCTTTTACTACTGCTTTTTTTACATCCATTTTCTATATTTCTCTACAAGAAAAGGGCTAGTGCTTTCATGCTCAACCCAAGGTGTTGATCCATTTTTTAGATTAACATTTTGGTGCTTTCACTATGAACTAAACTTAAGCTTAGATCTAGCTTTGTACTTTGGATTAGACAGGTTCAAAAGTTAGATCCCCAATTTGTTGCTTAGAAAATTAGCTGTTTAGAATCATTGGCACCAGGAAGAAAGAGAACTGCTTTCAAAAGATCCATAAGAGCTATAATAGCTGGAGAGGAAACCAATCACATCAAGTTGAAGTCAATGGCGCCAACAACACATTAGCCAGACCAAATTCTAGCACAAACATAGGAGATCAGGTGTCGAGATCTTTTATTCAACATGAAGTTGTCACTAGAGATGAATTAAATAAGATGGTTGATGAAATTAATCAAAAGATGGAAAACAGCCAAAAAGATCTTATGGACAAATTGATTTCCCTCTTGACCTTAAAATCACTTGTTGCTACAAGAACCATGCTAGAGCTCGCGGCCAACATGGAACAAGAAAACTCTTCCATTTCTGGCCTAAACAGAAAAATGGAAAGCATTAGCAAAATGGAGTAGTAGGTGCAAGAATCACCATAGAAGGAAATGCAAGCACTCTACCAACTGCAAAGCAGCCCACTGTAAACTTGAATCTGGGGACGAAAATCCCGCGGGAAGATATAGCATTGGATCTCTCTAACTCTAAAGATGGAGAACAACTTGACGACGACGAGTTGAAAGAGAACACTAACGTGCTAAATATGGGCGGATAGGTCCAAACTGCCCCATACGACAAACCGCAAGCCAACGGAACTCCGAGGGAGTGGCTCTCCCGGAGATAGGAGAGCCTAGGCTTCAACCCACTAACCAGGATCGTTTGCAAAATCAAACACTTGGTACAGTCGCTGACAGCCAACCAATGGATTACCAAACATCCGAGGAATATATCACGGACATGGTCAAGCGCCTAACAGACGAAAGTAAGAATAGGAGAGATGATGAATGGGGGTCTGCTCCAAGCTAGACTTCCTTCACTGATAACATTTTGAATGAACGATATCCTAAAAAGTTCACTATTCCAACTATCATGTCCTACAATGGAACTACGGACCCGAAGCCGCGCTTGTATAAGTATAGTTGGTACATGAACGGAGCAAATGCTTCAAATGCTGTTCGGTGTAGATGTTTTCCAATCTTTTTAGAAGGAATCACTTCCATGTGGTTCACCAAGCTCCCAACTAATCCATCTCCACTTTCGATGAATTAGCAATGAGGTTCCTTGATCATTTTAGGCTTCACACGGCACAACCAAAAGACATGATGTCCTTATCGGGCCTATTCCAGGGACGAAATGAATCTTTGAAATCCTTCATCGGTTGGTTTAACCCACGATTACTGAAGTAAGTAATCCAAATAAAGATATGGTCTTCATGGCTCTAGTTCGCGCCATCCATCCTGACACTGAATTTGGGAACTGGATCAAAATGAAGCAACGTACCACTAGGAAGAACTTTAATCGAAAGGCGAGCCAGTACTTGGGATTGGAAGAAGCAAAAGAGATAGAAGGAAGACCTACTAACCTACAACCAACCAACGTTGGGCAGAATGGTATGGTGGTAAACCAAGATGCGAATACCTTCGGGACTACCGTAGGAAACACGGGAAAGGATGGGAATCAGAAAAGGAAACATTAGAATTCAAACAAGCGAAACGGAAGTAGCAAGCAACTTAAAGGCTTCAGGGCCCAAGACTACACCCCCTCAAGGATACTCCAAATAACATCTAGCTTGCAACACAAGGGATGGAGGAGTACAAGAAGCCGCCTAAAAAGGAAGTGACTAAATAGAAAATCACTCAGGAAAGTGCTGCCGTTTCCATGAAACACATGGTCACAACATGAATGAGTGCCATCACTTAAAGAACCTAATTAAAGAACTGATACGGGAAAATAAGCTTCAGCAATATGTGAGGAAGCCGCAAAATCCTAACCATCTTGTAGCACTCCATGCTCCCAGAGATAGGGGAAACCAAACTGGAACCAGCAAAAAGGGATCCAGATGGACTAACTAGAGATTTATTATCGGAACAATATCTGGAGGACCTCATCCCGCATAGATGAGTTGGGGAGAAATGGAGCAACATGCGAGCTCACTAAGACATGCTTCGAAAGATTCATGTTTTGTGCTCGAAGACTGAACTCCTACCAAGTAGTAGAGGATCCTGAATGATGATATAGTGTTCCAGAATTGAGATATCGAAAGATAGAAGCTCCGACCCTTGACCCCATGGTCGTGACAGAAGGAATCAGCCTAGCTGTGGTCCGACGAGTATTGGTAGACAGTGGCAGTTCTGTGAATATCCTTTTCAAACACACATATGATCAAATGAAGATCAATATGAAAGGCGTGTCCACTTGTCAAATGAAGATCCAAGGATTCACCAGTGGACCTAAACAGCCTGTCGAAACAATCGATTTACCCATAGAACTCAGAGAAGGTGACCAAAGAGTCATCCTCATTCAAACCTTTGTGATTGTAGATGAAATATCAGCATATAATGCTTTCTTGGGTCGGCTCGCTTTGGCAGGTTTAAGGATTGCTTTAGCTCAGTGGTGTCTAACCATCAAATTTCCGGCAGAGAATGGATTTGGGGTGATCAAAGGAGACCAAAGTGCCACTAGAGAGCTCTACATCATGGAACAACGTGAGTCTAGAAGAAAAGAAAAGAGGAAGAATGTGGTGAGAATTCTCCATATTCGTGAAACTACCGAGTAGCAACTTTAGAGTCGCCTCTGGCTTGGGGACCAAAGCCGATTCGATAAGGCTTTGTGTAATGATCCGCATTTTCAACCTTTTAAGTCGACAAAACATACACACATGCCGACTCAAACAATCCAAAATACAGATAGTTATTGGGGTTAAATAAGAAAAGAAAAGAAAGAACAGAAACAAACTCAGAATCTCACAGCGGAAGGAACAAGATATAATAATAAAATAACAGTTCATGAAGCTGTTAAATAAATAAATTTGATTATTATTATACATCATAAATCAGAGTTACATACATATCAGAGATAAAACAACAATGCAACGGAAAAATAATACAGTAGTAGAATACAAATGGTGTAATACCAAACTCCGTCTTCGTCCTCCAGAATATACCATAAACTTAATCTGAAATGCTCAGGCTGACCCGAGCGTAATGAAAAGACAAAACACTCGAGTCAGGACTAAAATATCTCATGTAAGTTAAATCGAATAAGTAAAATGAGTGTGACGGCGTTAGAGATGTTTACGGGTTTTAGACACCTCCTATCCAGTGTTTAACGTGCGTGCATTAACTTAAGAGATGTTCGGGATTTCCATCTCCTAAGGATCCGTTAAACTATCTACTATATAATAGGATACGCTATATACAATAATGTCTATCATAAAGTAAAATATCAAACTAGCGTTAAGCCATGGCCCATCCCACCCTTAACACATTTTTATTCCCAAGAGCATATACAAGACCGTAGTTTCCCCAAAACCGGAAGTCACCAGAGGGCAATCCATATACTAAAGGTACAAACCAAAATCGTAGTGGTTGCGAATAGGATAATCAGTATGACAAGGTAAATGAGGCAATACCAACTAGGATACTAGTAGTTGCGTGATCCGGACTGATGTTGGGCATAGCAGCTACTACCCCAACACCGCGAAACAACACTCCCATAATCGAGGGGTACACCCAAATCGAATCACAACAGTAATAGATATGGTAACGAAGAAGTGTGTCCGCTAGAGGTGGCGAACCTCAATGGCCCGGCGCGGCTCCTGTTTTATTCATGTCAGGGGTCATCCAATATCGTTCTCTTTCTTCAGTCAATGCGTTCACCAAACCATCCACTTCGTTCTGGATCAACACTCCGCGTATACTAGTTATTAAAGCGGTTTTCAGTATCGACAGAGAGTATGTCCATATCTGATCCCGGTCTCTTTAATAACTACGTATTATTACACCGATGGCTCTTTTACATTTCAAAATCAATTCATAATTGATATCAAAATATCATATTCGCTTCAAAAATCAAATCCATTTCAAATATCATCATATCCATTCAAGATGTCAGATTCCGTTTCAAAATCATTTTTCTCCTCAATATCTCATTTCGATTTCAAAATCATTTTTCGCCTCAATATCTCATTTCAATTTCAAAATCATTTTTCGCCTCAATATCTCATTTCGATTTCAAAATCATTTTCGCCTCAATATCCACAAAACGATTCACATAAACTCGAATTCCAAAATTTAAAATTTAATCCAATTTCAAATCATTAATTTCAACTCGATTCAGCTTCTCAATAAACCATTTCAAATTATAAATTTCAAATACATATTTGAACCACAAAATAAACAATTTCACTTTCAATATATTTCGAAACTTTAAATATTTCACATTTCAAAACAGCTCATATATTTATATAAGAATATAAGATTCGCTTTAAAACCATTTCGTATTCAAATTAGAATATACTTCAAATTAAACATCCGTATTAAGTAGTTTACTTAATTTCTGGAACAATTCCAATTCAATAAACTTAGATTAACATTCGGATTTCAAGAATTCATTTAAGTATTACATTCCAAATCAATTTCAGTTCAAATCCTATTCAAATCAATTTTATCTTCAAATTTAATTCAATGGTTTCAATTTAGTCCAATTCACAAATTTCTTTGAATTTCAATTAAATTCCAATTAATTAAATCTCAATTTCAAATCAATTTTCAATTCCAAACTCAAACTTGAAATATCATTTCATATAAATTTTCTTAGAAATATTCAGAGTTCGATTAAAAGTCCAATCTTTTAAAACAAATCAACTTTCGAAAATTTACGCCGTATTTCAAAATTTTTACTTAAAAACTAAACTTCAAATAATTAAACAATTTCATTTACCAAGTTTAAATTCCAACATCTCGAGCTTCAATTCAAAATAATTCAATTTCCATAAATTGGATTTTTCTCTTAAAATCAATTCATTTAAATAATTTCAAAACAAGTTTTAAAATTATTTAATTTAACCAACCCGGTGTCCGTATATAATTTTCTAACCTATGGCCAAGTGGATAATTATTTCAATTTTAATTTCAAGGATGGATATATATCATTTCAATCCAAATAGATGTCATAGGTATATCATTTCAACCTATTTCTTAATTTATTCGAAATGATTCAGTTTACAGTTTATATGCAATAAAAAATATACATGATGATAGCATGATATATCAAAATAAATAAACAACCAATATCTATCAATAGCATCCATCACAACCAATCAACCATAAAGCCAATAACATTCACCACAATTTTATAATTATCAATATCGAGTAATATACTGCCAATTTAAATTTAAATTTATTTTAACAGTCAATTTAAATTCTATCAATTAATTTATATATCAATACAGATGATAATTAAACCTACCAAACAACAGCCAATAAATTCCATATCACTTCAGAACATAAGTTTAACTAACAAAAATTATTTTAGTCAATTGAGAGCGTATAAACACTCACCTTTGATTTATCGATGATTTAAAATCCAAATAAAGGCCCAAATTTGAATAGTCTCGGAATGCAGCCAAACCAGCTTCATAACGTCCGGAATTTCGATACGAACGCAACGGAGAAAACCGCGCGTCGATCCGATCTCGTATGCAAAAGATATGCTAATTAGAAGTTACACGATATATATTGTTATGAAATAATTAAATAATAATAAAAAATACGTTACTTTCTTCTTCACGTTCGTAACCAAGAGGAGGCCGAACCCATCCTTACACAGAAAACTTCCATACGCACGCAACCAATCACGACCAAAGGTTGATTGGTGACCACCACTACGTGTCACCTTGAGAGCCACCTACGCGCCAAGTTTCACATCACCAATCGCCGCCGTTTGCACGCAATCCAAGAAAATACGTACACGCTTCCAAGTCAGATCTCGGCAAATCCATGGTGTAAAAGCATAGATCAACCATATGGATTTGAAGAGCTCGCTGAGATCTACAACTTTGCTTTTGGAATTTTTTGATTTCGTTGAACGGATTGAGAGATATTAAGGAAAGAAGTTCGAGCAATTCTGGCCATTGAATAGGTGGCGGCCATGAGATAGAATTAGGGTTTCTGGATTAAAATGACAGGAAAACTGTCTCGGTTTTGAGTGCGTATTTATAAAGTTAGGTCCAAAATCGTCCGAACTCCAATCGAGACGTGCCGCCAGGCGTTTATAAGGTTTTACCCATATTCCGAACGCAATGGAACTAGTCCCAAAGCCTAATTCAATCGTATGTGGAAGATAGCTTTTGAAGTCGATTATTTTAATTAAATTCGACTTTAAATTTCTACGCATTTCAAGCTCGCACGGCCAAACGACAAGTCTGATTGCTACGAAAATTGAAACCTTACAATAATTCACTGTTACGGATCCGATGAAACTGGTTTCGTCGAAATCCGAGACAGTTGTAAAAATGGTTATTTCTACTATTTAATTTCAATATAAAATTCCCAATTTTAAATTATTAACTTTTAAATCAAATTTCAAGTGTTCACAAATTTCATTTTTAAATTCACAATAATTAACAATCTTTTACAATGCAGTTTCCTATTATAAATCCAGTATAAAAGATTACATTAGATTCAACGTTCAATTATATTATAATTCAAATTCAAGTTATTTAATTCCAATTAAATTCTTTTATTTCGATTTACACTTTCATTATTGAATCAACCATTTACTTATACATTATTATCAATAGTTTATAATTCATTTACTTTCATTTTCTTCAGCTATCATCTTATTTAAATTCACAGTAATATTAAATTACATTCATTTACGTTGATTTCAATATTATAACTTCAATATTAAATGTAACATTTTATTTATTTCGTTGTTTACAATCAAATTCAATTCGTTTCAATTACTTGTTACACTCAAATTTAAATCTTTACTTACGTTCAATTACAAGTTAATATCTTTATCAAATTACAGTTTCAGTTACTATTTCATTTCAATCAACTGTAATATTAAGTTACATTTATTTATATTTATTTCAATAACATAAACTTCCACTATTAAATCTACCATTTTATTTATCCTTTGTTTACAATCATAACCAATTTGGTTTACAATCAAATTAATTCATTATTTACATTCTGTTGGGCGTGTTCTCACCCAGAAGATCTCAAGACCAAGAAGCTTGATTCATCCAGGCTTGCCTAAGCTCCACTCGGCATCCATCTCACAGCCGGACCAGCCTACTCTACCACTACCGGTCCAACATTTCAAATACCGAACCAAGCCTCACCAGACAACTCACCTCCTTCCACCGAACCAAGTACCACCGGACCAACATGCGACCCACCGCAATGCCGAACCAAGCTTCACCGGTCCACCATACACCTACCACCGAACCAAGTACCACCGGACCAACATGCATCCCACCTCAATGCCGAACCAAGCTTCACCAGTCCACCATACTCCTACCATCGAACCAAGCTTCACCGGTCCACCATACTCCTACCACCGAACCAAGCTTCACCGGTCCACCATACTCCTACCACCGAACCAAAGTAAACCGAACCAGCTCCACCAGGCCAGATTACGTCAGCCCAGGCCCGCCAGCTGCCATATACCTCCAAGACCCCTACCCCCAGCCTCACTCTATAAATAGAGGGGCAGGGGTACAACAATAGGGGACAAGTTTGAGAGCTCAAGCATGGAGAGAACTTTCAAACAACTTTCTTTTACTTGTATCAAAGATTTGTACTTGTAATCTAAACAGAAAAGAGAAATAACATATAAAGTGGACGTAGGCATATTCTGGCTGAACCACTATAAATCTGCATGTCTTTTTACAGTTTAGACCCTGCTTTTCATATATTTGCATAAATCACCCAAATCACTAAGAACAACATAAGATATACTAAATCATACGACTTTGAGGTGTTTGTCCATTTTTTGTGCAAACATTTTTGGTGCTTTCACTGAGAGATAGAAGCTCGAAGCTTCAGCTTCATCCACTTAACATTTTTCCTAACAGCATCGTTCGCCACTTGGAAAACATGCCTCCCAAACAGAGAAAAGATGTTAACAAAGGAAAAAACATCGCATCCAGCAGTCTTCCAGATCCAGCTGTCACGAATCAAGTAAATCGTCCCCCTCCAGCAGCAGTACCAAATGAAGGATAGGCTAATCCGACCACTCCTGCCACAGAACAGCCCGTAGCAATTACTAGGGCAGATTTAGACAGGGTTGTGGTTGAAGTAACTAACCACTTCACATCCCAGCAGGAAGCCTTGGTGGACCATCTCATGTCATGCTTAAGGGATGCTGAAGAGTCCAACCACAACACTGAATCATGGGGCGAGTCCCAGTCTGGAGGATCTCAGAGACAACAAAGGTCTTCCTTCTTCGAAGGAGCTAACGGCAGAAGTAGCCATGGTAGGAGCCGAGATCGAGCACAGCCTGAAGTTAGGCCTGAGGAAACGTTTGGTACCGAACCCAACGGGGGAGGTACCGGACGGAGGTCAACTGTAGCTGAGCCTGTCATACTGCCTAACCACGGAAACGCCAGTGAACGGGGCCGAGCTAGAGTCCAACCCAAAGTTGGACCCGAGGAAGTGCTTAGATCAGAACCCGGCAGGGGAAGATCAAGGCAAGGGCCAACTGTAGCTGACCCTAGCATGCTCCCAGAAGATCAAAGGCAGCCACTGGAAAATATGAGGAATGATAGACGATACCATCCCTACAGGTCATCTGGACGGAATCAATCCCATAGAACAGAACCAAACTCATTTCTATCTGCTCCAAATTCTGATGAAAGGATGGCACGCTTATTCAGAGAGTGCGTCCAACGGGAGCAAAGAGATCGAGGGATAGGCGCTAGGGTAACCAGCCCTTTCGCCCGCAATATTGAAATTGCTATCACCCACCGAGAATGGAAGATGCCAACAATGGAACCTTACAAAGGAACCTCCGACCCCGTTGTACACTTACAGAGGTACACACAACATATGCTCATGAGTGGAGCGACGGAGGGAGTACTGTGCAAATGCTTTCCGCTCTTCTTAGCAGATCTCGCTACCTCCTAGTTCTGTCATCTACCCCAAGGATCCATCAGCTCGTGGGAAATGTTGAAAGAAAAGTTTATCAGGCAGTTCCGCATTCATGTGGAGCAACCTAAGGACGTTTATTCCTTATCCAGTGTCAAATAGAAACCTGGAGAGAAGCTGCAGCAATACCTAACCCGATTCAACGCCGTAGCAGCCGCAATCCAAGATGCCGATGAGAAGCTTATCCTAATGGCCCACGGTAGTGGTGTGCATCCGGACACTAAATTTGCTAGAAGGTTGACAAAAGAAAAACCAGCAACTTTACCCGATTTCTTCCATGAAGCTGGGAAATATATGAGGCTCGAGGATGCTGCCGTTGAAGGGCAGTCAGGACAGCAAAATAAGGCAACTCACAGCAACGCCCCTGCAGCGGCAAGGGACGTTCGAAGAAATGATTCCAGGGACAATACTGGGGGCAAGAAGGGAGAAAAGTGCCTATATCGGCCTGGACCGAGATTTGACACTTACACTCCTTTAAACGATACCGTCGAAAATATCTTCCTTGCCACCCAAGGCGAAGTTAGATACAAACGCCCACCATACAAGAAGGAATCAGATAACGCGCAAAAGTCTGGAAAGTTCTGCCGCTTCCACGAATCTCATGGGCATGATACCAATGAATGTCATCATCTCCGGGACTTGATTGAGGAACACATCAGAAGGAAGAAACTGGAACGCTATGTAAAAGGTCAGGACAGGACTCTAGCTCCTGCCAATGAGAACCCAAGGCTACCCTCACCGGAGATCGGTAGAGGAAACCGCAACACTAGCAGCTCTAGTCAAGAGAAGATAGTGGTCCATACCATCTCGGGAGGACCGCACATCACAGACAGAAGCTGGAAAGAAATGGAAAGACAAAGGAAAGTTCGAATGGACCGACGAATGCTTGACCGCTTTCCTTAACTTAATCGAACACCTCCAGAAACCACCGGTACTCTCGACTCCAAGCGAAGGCGAAGAATTATACCTATACCTTGCTGTGTCATCTCACGCCCTAAGCGCTGCCTTGGTAAGGGAAGACAACCGCATGCAGCGGCCAGTTTACTTCGTCAGTAAAAGGTTTACGGGGGCAGAAGTCAGATATCCTAAACTTGAGAAGCTAGCATACTGTTTACTAATCACATCACGGAAGCTGCGTCACTACTTCCAGTCCCATTCAATCAAAGTTCTGACCGATCAACCCCTGAGGCAGGTGCTCCATCATCCCGACACTTCTGGGCGACTACTTAAATGGTGCATTGAACTAAGTCAGTATGATATCACCTATCACCCTCGCACTGCCATCAAGGGACAAGCCATGGCTGATTTCATTGCAGAATTCACTACCAACGAAGATAAGGAGCAATTGGAAATAGCAGAAGACATCAAGTGGAACCTCTTTGTGGATGGTGCATCAAATGAACAAGGTTCGGGGGCAGGTGTGGTAATAGTCACTCCCAAGGGAAATAAGCTGCACTATGCTATAAGGTTGGAATTCGCTGCCACCAACAACGATGCAGAATATGAAGCAGTGATAGCTGGATTAGAACTTGCCATAGAAATCAGAGCCAATTCTTTGTGCCTTCATAGCGATTCTCAACTTATTGTTAATCAAATACTAGGAGAATTCCAAGCTCGAGAAGAATGACTCATAGCATATTTAAAGAAGACCAAGTTACTTCTCAGCCGATTGGACCACTACTTAGTCAAACACATCCCTCGGGAAGAGAACCAAGAGGCCGACGAATTGGCAAAGCAAGCAAGTATGAGAGACATCACCATCTTCGGAGTAGTAACCATCTCAAAGCAACTGACCCCAAGTTTTGAGCAAGTAAATCTGATAGTTGCAACCGAAGAAGCAACTTGGATGACTCCCATCCGAGACTACCTACAAAGTGGCACACTACCCAACGGGCGTAACGAAGTCAAGAAAATCTTGAGGAAAGCTTCCCGCTACACAATACAAGAAGACATCCTCTATCGGCGCGGATTCTCTAACCCGTTATTAAGGTGTGTCGCTGGGAGGGAAGCCAAGGAAATCTTATTCAACATTCATCAGGGAAGCTGCGGAGATCACACCAGAGGGCAAACATTAACAAAAAAGATACTCCGGTATGGATATTTCTGGCCCACCTTAAGCAAGGACGCCTTAGATTTTGTCAAAAAGTGTGACAGATGCCAGAAGTTTGCTAAGATTCCGCGGCTACCAACAACTGAGATTACTCAAATGACCAGCCCTTGGCCCTTCGCAATATGGGGAATCGACTTAATCGGCGAGCTACCAATGGGCCGAGGCGGGGCCAAATATGCTACAGTGGCAGTCGACTATTTCACAAAATGGGTGGAAGCGGAACCTCTGAATAAAGTATCTTCAGCAAAAGTTATTAACTTCTTGATCAAAAATGTTCTGTGCAGGTACGGAGTCCCACTCAAAATCATATCAGACAATGGACTTCAGTTTGACAGCGAGGAATTCGCCAATTGGTGCCAAGAGCACAGAATTCACAAAAGCTTCATCCGTAGCATATCCCCAGGCAAACGGACAAGTCAAAGCCGTCAACAAAATTCTGAAAACTCTAATAAAAAAGAAGCTCGAAAAGTCAAAGGGCGCTTGGGTGGATGAACTTACTACGACACTATGGGCCTATCGCACATCTTTCAGAACATCAACGGGGCACACTCCTTTCTCTTTGGCATACGGATCGGAGGCTATGCTCCTAGTTGAAACCATTGTGCCTTCCCACCGTAGGATCCACTATAACCCAGAAGAGAACGAAGAAATCCTTCACATGTCTTTGGATCTAGTTGAGGAGAGAAGAAATGATGCAGTCCTCAAAGCAGCAGCACACAAACAAAAAGTGGCGGCACAATACAACTCCAAAGTCAAGCATTGTACCTTACAAGAAGGGGATCTTGTCCTCAAGCAAACCTTCCCTCGCCCCGGAGCGCTAGACCCAATCTGGGATGGAATATATGTAATTCATAAAGATCTCCACAACGGAGCCTATATTTTGTCAACAGTGGACGGAGAGGTGTTCCAGAGGGCATGGAACATCCAACACCTCCATCGATACTTTTCTTAACTTGTATTGCCCATATGAAGTGAATTAACAAAGAGAATCAGTGGACGTAGGCATTTTCGTGCCGAACCACTTTTAAAAACCTTGTCTCTTTTATAACTTGTTCCTTTATATCTTGGCTGCTTGTTAACTTTATCCTTTTCTGTTGAACAAAATCCTGTGGATACAGCGATTCAATTCAAAGCACTCCACAGCGCAACTTCACCTGGACAAGACCTAACAGGTACTACGCGAATCTATGCCCTCGCCAATGATACACTTTTGCTCCGGCATCCCTCTGCTGCGGGTTAACTCATTACTCGCGACGGCCCTTAAAGCCAACTGTATTGAGCCGATTATAAGCCACTGAGAAGGCCGACTATAGCCGAGGCAGCTCATTACGGCGTTCGGCTCGTTGGCAACTGTGAACCGACTATAAGCCCCAACATAAGGTGTGGCCAGCCAGGGGCAGTTCACGGTTGACGATCGGCACCCACGCTAGCCGGCCACAGTAAATCGAATAATACCCACGATTACGGGCCATAATGGCCCGGGTAGTTACTGTGCGCGATCTCGGCTCCGATGTGTCTTAAGTGCGGCTGTGGTAAAAAAGAATTAACTCCCCGCAGAGGCGTAAGATGGGTGACAAATGTCTCCAAGACCCATAGCTAGGGAAAGTGACTACAAAACCCGTTTGCCACAAACTTAAGCACATCGAAGGCCATCCGTGATTGGAAGTTTTACTTTTTCACATATTTCAATTTTACTTAAGCGACTTTTCTCCTATCCTCTATAACGATCCCTAAAGCACAGGTCACAGAATAGGAGGCATTCGCAAATGAGACCGGATGGCCAGGCACTCGACCACATTTTCACACTCAGTCACGCTAAAGCCGCCATCTACAACTAAAGCAGGAGGGACGGTATTTTATTTTTCTGTGCCTAAAAACATAGCTATAGTTTATTCGCACCTCACGCTAACATTGCAAGTCATAAAATTATGTTTTAAAACAAGAACCTGACATCAAACACAATTTGATTACAATAATATGCATAGCTATATTTCTCATACAACATGTTAAAATAGCAACAAACATTCAAAAGACGACAAGATCAGCTTAAATTAAAAAATTACCACCTAAGAGTTACTTTACTAATTTAAGACTAACATATACAACCATGTCAAGCCCACAAAAAGAATTATCCAGGCCTAATCAAGGAGCCGGCTGCGTCGGAGTCTTGCCCTTGTCCTGTTGCCCACCTATCCGGTCAGAAAAAGAAATCATTAGTGATAAGCAACAGAGTTGACAAAAGAAGAAACTAAAAAAGAAGAGGTTACCAACAGCTTCCCCTTGATCATCTTGGTCGTCATCCCCTACTTCCACGCCTGCCTCCTCAACTGCAAACAACCGCATCCCCTCCTTCACCGCTATCTTCTCCTCCTTGGTAAACTGAGCGGTAACCACATCCATCCTAAAGGTCGCTCCACCCTCCTTATCCGCCTCAGCCTTGGCCTCCTCTAAAGCCCTGAGGTAAATCCTAGCCATAACCCGGGGGTAGTCGTCCATCCAAGATAAGTTGCCCTGTTTCCAAATGCGAAAGTACATATCCTACAGCATGTCATCCATCATCCCCTCATTTTCCTCAAACTCCCTCATACGGGCCTCAGAAACCGATAGCCTTGCAATGGCAGCATCCCTTTCCAGTCGGTATCGCAAGCAGTCAGCCTGAAGGGACCTCCTCATCACCGCCATCTCCTCCTTTAGCCTGACCTGAGCAAGCTCTTCGGCTACAAGCTTCCCCGACAGCTCCTCTACCTGCTCAAGATCCGCCCTCCGAACCTCGTCCACTGTCGAGATGGCCATATTTATCTGCTCCTTGCAGGCAGCCTCCATCTTCCGCAATTCCGCCTTACTAGCCTCCTCCATAGTCTTCCTCAACCGCCCATAGACAGTCTCATGCTGAGAAATCTGAATGGCCTGATCAGCAAGCTGTTTGGCCTGATCCGAAACCATCAATCGTAGTCGGATGTTGGCACTCCTAATCTCTTCTCCAGCCTTAACCAGCCGGGCATGATGC
This sequence comes from Allium fistulosum, assembly GCA_030737815.1. NCBI lineage: Eukaryota > Viridiplantae > Streptophyta > Magnoliopsida > Asparagales > Amaryllidaceae > Allium > Allium fistulosum. Next base: position 157,855,984 of record CM060901.1, read on the forward strand.
CCCATCAGCTTCCTAGTCTCCTCCACCACCCGATCAATATTAGCCTTGGCCTCGTCTCCCATGGTAACTATCCGAGTAGTAAGTAAATCGAGATCTAAGGACTTGGCCTCATCAAGCACCCGTACCATGGGATTGCGGGAAAGAAGGTGCTCACCGGTAACCTCGTCAAAGGTAATATCATGAGAACTTGGATCCAGATCAGGATGACCCGCAAATGGATTACGAGCCAAGCCAGGACGATCAATCTGAGTAACGGTAGGATTTTCAGATGGGTGCGGAGAGAGTGCGAACTCAGTATCCTCCTCCGTGATATCATGAAGAGGCTGAACTGGGGGCTGAGGACCAAGTGGAGGTTCGGATAAGGGATGACTCCTCTTTCTCTTTTGAATACCCTCTTCAATAACCCCGAGAAGAGGACGGTAGCCGACTACATCTCCGGAGCGGTGGGTCGAAGGCTTCGGCTTGGCGGAAGCTTTGGAGAGCTTGTATTGTTCAAGCCTGTGCCGAAGATCCGAGGCCTTGGCCGTTTTACCTGCTCCTGATATGAAGAACAAGTGTCACGAGCTTACATTGATCCATAATTCGAGAAACGCGATGAATTAAAAGTTAAAAGAAGAAAGGAAACACATCTGTTATACAAACCCTGGGGAGGAGTAGGATACTACAATGAGTCCTGGATTTCATTCCAGGATGGGAGCGGATCATAAAATATTCCTAAGTCCCTATCATAAATGGAGCCGGCAGGAGTCAAAAGTACACCTTGAGTCGTCGGAGCCACCTTGGCTGGAATAGTCTGAGAAGACTCGCTTGCACCGGTCTCGGCCTTGTCAGCTTTCCCGGATTTCTCTACAAAAGCCGTTTCTCCGTCCAGCCCCTCGAAAGCTTGGTGGAATGCATCATCCGTCCACTCCTGAATCTCGCCTTCTTGCCCAGGAAGCAAGGCCCCGATGCCATCGCCACCGTCACCACCTTCCCGGTCATCTCCACCCTCACCTCTCTCCTCCTCCACATCTTCCTTCCCCGGAGTAAGTGGACAAGTGCTGGGGGAAGGACCATCCGACTTCTTAAGCTTCTTACCTCCGACCACTGGAGATTTTGAGAAAGGTTTCCTCTTGCCACTCTCTACTGTGACGCCTCCCATAGCTTGAGCAGCCGCCCTCTCCTCCGCCGTTTCCCTCTGCTTGACTACTGACTGCTGTGGAAGGATCAAATTATACTCCAGAAGGGTCGCATTTCTGATCAGGTAAGCAGCCGATCTATCTCTCCCGGGGATAGCTTCTATCTCGGCCGCCGTCTGAACCAGGCGGTCATTCTCCACAACCGCGAAACCACCTGTCGCTAGCAAGAAATAAAAGCACGTAAGATAAAGCACTACAGTTGTAACGGAAATTATAAATAAAGCTTCACACTTACAGCCGGAGGTGAAGCGACGAATGGAAACAGAGTCACCCCTGATGAAGAACCATTCTTTCTTGAACATACTGAACTTCGAGTATAAGTCCAGGACAGGCTTAAAGGATACGGCAGATTCCAAGCTGATATAGGGAGACCCCTTCTTGTAGCCTCTCAAGTTGTACAAATACCGGATCTCCCGGTTGGAAGGAGGACGCCCATATCTCCTCTGGAAGATGACGAAGAGACTCACCAGAATGGCATAAGAGTTGGGTTGAAGCTGGAATGGGGCCACCTTTAGATATGTAAGAAAGCTGACTACCCAAGCATTAAGAGGCGGGATGGCACCACACATGCAGTGGTATCTGCTGTAGGCAAAGTACCCTTCAGGAGGGTCATATGACATAACTTCTCTCCCTGGCAACAGCATGCGCGCTATATCGATTCCGAAAGAACGGGAGATGACATCAAGCTGCTCTTCCTTGAGGGAGATGGGAAAGCAATCGGGCGGGAAGTTCAGAAGCTTCTGAGGGCCGTACCCGTCCACCAGTGATCTCGGGGCAGGTCCGTGACGTTCCGGTCCTGGCTGAGCAGGGGCACTGCGGAAGGTTCTCTTTCGCCCTGGGACTTCTTTTTTTCTGATCGAGTTTCCGCTTTTCGAGACATTTATCTACAACGCAAGAAAAGCACATTATTAGAACAAGGAGAGGTAAAGATACGGACAAGCGAGTGCGTACAATCCGGGGTTTTCGTTTGCGATTTAAAAGCACGAAAGGCCTGAGAATTCATTCAAGCCCAAGGTTCATTCGGTACTCCCAATACCAGAGTTTCATTCGGCATTCAAGCCCAAGGTTCATTCGGTACTCCCAATACCAGAATTCCATTCGGCATTCAAGCCCAAGGTTCATTCGATACTCCCAATACCAGAGTTTCATTCGGCATTCAAGCCTAAGGGTCATTCGGCATTCAGGCCAAGTTTCGTTCGTCAATTAAGACCCAAGTTCCATTCGGTAAAACTGAGGAAACCTCGTTCGGCAGTCCAAGGACAAAAAGCCATTCGGCGAAGGGAAGTTAAGTACCTGATTCGACGAGCTAAAGTGGTTCGGCAGTAGGTTAAAATCTGATTCGGCTATGTGACTGACTTGGCTCGACTGTCTCGTTCGGTAGAAGGTAACAGAGGCCCTAGGCCCTTACTTATAGGCAAACATAGACGACCGGACCGGCTGATTCGGCGAAAGCATCCAAGCTAACATCATTGGTTTTAAAACAAAGCGCGGCATATACCGGCATATGCCCCACTTTGGGGGGCAAATGTTGGGCGTGTTCTCACCCAGAAGATCTCAAGACCAAGAAGCTTGATTCATCCAGGCTTGCCTAAGCTCCACTCGGCATCCATCTCACAGCCGGACCAGCCTACTCTACCACTACCGGTCCAACATTTCAAATACCGAACCAAGCCTCACCGAACCACTCACCTCCTTCCACCGAACCAAGTACCACCAGACCAACATGCATCCCACCTCAATGCCGAACCAAGCTTCACCGGTCCAACATACTCCTACCACTGAACCAAGTACCACCGGACCAACATGCATCCCACCTCAATGCCGAACCAAGCTTCACCGGTCCACCATACTCCTACCACCGAACCAAGCTTCACTGGTCCACCATACTCCTACCACCGAACCAAGCTTCACCGGTCCACCATACTCCTACCACCGAACCAAAGTAAACCGGACCAGCTCCACCAAGCCAGATTACGTCAGCCCAGGCCCGCCAGCTGCCATATACCTCCAAGACCCCTACCCCCAGCCTCACTCTATAAATAGAGGGGCAGGGGTACAACAATGGGGGACGAGTTTGAGAGCTCAAGCACGGAGAGGACTTTCAAACAACTTTCTTTTACTTGTATCAAATCTTTGTACTTGTAATCTAAACAAGAGAAGAGAAATAACATATAAAGTGGACGTAGGCATATTCTGGCTGAACCACTATAAATCTGCGTGTCTTTTTACAGTTTAGACCCTGCTTTTCATATATTTGCATAAATCACCCAAATCACTAAGAACAACATAAGATATACTAAATCATACGACTTTGAGGTGTTTGTCCATTTTTTGTGCAAACACATTCAATACAAGTTAACGTCCATATTTAACTTACAAATAAGTTAGTTCAGAATTCAGTTTTGTATTTTAACTTGTAATTCACATTTAACAACACAAAATTTTGTTTTCTTTGGATTTTTATCCAAATTTTTTTATTTTAATTCGTATTTTTAAAGTGTTAAAAATACGGGTCGTTACATTCTCCCCCACTTAAAACTTTTCGTCCTCGAAAAGGAACGGAGAAGGGGAAACCATAATTTAGATATAATTCATTCAAAATATTCGACTTATTTGCAAAATTTTGTTATAGGATTTTTAAAATCTCAAAATTTTCTAACTCCCGGATTTTTGAAAAATTTCGGCAGCACCTCCTTTGCGCGGCTAGGACCAAAAAATTTTACAGTGGTAATAATTGCATGATATACATCTCATTATAAGAATGAGGCATCCCAAAACATGGGGAACACAATAATATACCACAACATAAACCGTAATCCGAGAACGTACCTTTTATTAAGCGTTTATTAGCATTTTAACTTACATTTTGCATTTAGCGCAGAAGCGAGCTCCACAAGCGAAGCGCAACCCCTTTGCTACCTACTAAATTACTTAATAACCAAGTTAGAACCATGCATATAAAGATAGATCGATATACTTAGCATAAAAAAACATACATATAACATGTTTAGTTTCAAAACTGAAATTTCAATTCCAGGACAGCAAACAAATCTTAGTTTTTGGTCACCTAAACGATAAAATTTGGCAATGAAATATAAAAAAAAGTTATTTCATTCGTTTCAGGCTTTCCGTAATGTCCAAAATCATCGAATTCGGACCATCCGTTCAAAAGTTACGGTCGTTTTACTAAAAGGATACGCCTCAGCCTAGGCAATGAATTGCGCAGGTCAGCGACGTTCACTCCCCTTTTCGACCATCTAAATGACAGCAAAATACAAAACACTTAAAGCAAAAGTTTTAACTTAAGTTCTTAGCTTTCCAGAAAGTGCACGATCGTCAAAATCCAATTCACTAGTAAAAAGTTATGGCGAGAATACTAAGGTGCTTCAGATTTCTACTTCGCACAGGCCAGCGACTAATATTGGTGTTTTAAGCCTAGTGGATGAAGGTATTTATCAAAACATTCTAAACAAAAGATGTAGCATAGTTTCTAAGCTTTCCGAAAAGTCTAAGATCGTCGAATTTCGTCCATCCATTTAAAAGTTATGGTTGTTTTCGTTTCAGCATATATTGGACAATTTTGGATTTTTCCAAAATTTTGCTTTTATTATTTCAAAGTACAAACCATCAAACTTCAAATTTTCTAAAGAAACAATCATAAACACAAAGTCGTTTATTTTCTTATTTATCCATGAAATAAGTTTACATTCGATTTGTTTCTGATTTATTCAAGTTTGTTTCATTCATAATTTAAATTCAAGTCAATTTGCTTTAATTTAATTTGAATTCAATTATATTTAATTTCACTTTGCTTCAAATTTGAATTTAATTATTTAAATTTTTTATTCCGTTTATTCAATTCCATTTACACTAATGAATTCTATTTAATCAATTATCATCCATCTAACAACCAATGCATATCAAACATTAACATCCATCCAAAATCTACACTAAATCAATTATACATTTCCAAGTCAAAATTTTAATTTCATACACTTCCAAGTTTATTGACATTTAGTTTTATTCAAATTTAATTAGTTTCCATTTACTAATTTTTATATTTAATTAATTTTAAATTTAATTCATTTTACAACTTAAATTTCCTTTATATTTACAACTATCAATAGATCTTCATATTTTATTATTCGCAATCACACTTGTATATTATTCATTTACTTATCCTTATTAGCATTTTAAACTTTTTAAGTATTTGGTAAGTTATAGCTATGCAAATAGAATGTAGTTAAACAATATACAACTTCTTTTCATTCAATTTGAGTGTTATACCTATTAAATAAATTTCCAATTTATTATTTTCCAAATTAAGGGTTACTCCTAAAATTTTAAATTTTTTTTTTCACTTAAATTCAATTTCACCCTTTCCAATTCATAAGTTTCTAACAATTCAAGATTTACTTTAGTTTAATGATTAAAATCATTCCTTATTCGAGAACTTAAGAATTTCAACTCCGGATTCGATTTAAACCATTTTTTTTTAAATATATATATATATACACTAATATCTTTATATCTCAAATCATACTTTTTAGAAGAATTTTAATCAGCATATATATATATATACACTTATTTTCATTTCATACTTTAGAAAATTTCAATTCAATTTCTATTTAATCCAAAAGAGTACAGAAAACTTTTAAGTGGTCTCCCCCACTTAGACCCTTGAAAAATAAACGTCGATAATACGTGCACTCATTACCGAAATTATTTCCTAATGACAAGAGGGGAATACACCACTTATTTCCTTTCAAATCATTTGCAAATCATTTCTATTCAAATTACTTTCACATAAGAATATATTATTTTCAAACCATTTAAAAAAATTTCAAAGCACCGGAAATTTAATTCTCAAATCCAAAATTATATTCATTTAATTTCATTATCAACTATATTCACAGAGTTTCATTTTTTTTCATTCAATAGTCAATAGTTTAGAAATATTGACTAATCAACCAATGGACGAAGATAATCTAATATTATCATCTCCTAACAACCAATAAAGTCAATATATATACTCATAATTATATTTATATATAAAATATAATTCAAAACAATATTATGTCAGTTTGTTCTATTCGAGTGTTTAGAAACCCCTATTGATGCCTTGGCGTCCCAAGTACCGACCAGAATTCATAAATACTCAACAGAACAAAATAACACAATATAAAATCATTTTTATATCAAAATTACAAATACGTTCTCTCATATACACTCAAACTCATTCATAAGGTTTAACCCTATTTCAATGAGTTATTCCCCACTAGAGCCAAGGTAATCTAAACCAAAGCTCTGATACCAACTGTAATGACCCGCATTTTCGACCGTTCAAGTCGACAAAACATAAACACATGCCGACTCAAACAATCCAAAAAACAGATAGTTATTAGGGTTAAATAAGAAAAGAAAAGAAAGAACAGAAACAAACTCAGAATCTCGCAGCGGAAGGAACAAGATATAATAATAAAATAACAGTTCATGAAGCTGTTAAATAAATAAATTTGATTATTATTATACATCATAAATCAGAGTTACATACATATCAGTGATAAAACAACAATGCAGCGGAAAAATAATACAGTAGTAGAATACAAATGATGTAATACCAAACTCCGTCTTCGTCCTCCAGAATATACCTTCAACTTAATCTGAAATGCTCAGGCTGACCCGAGTGTAATGAAAAGACAAAACACTCAAGTCAGGACTAAAATATCTCATGTAAGTTAAATCGAATAAGTAAAATGAGTGTGACGACTTCAGAGATGTTTACGGGTTTTAGACACCTCCTATCCAGTGTTTAACGTGCGTGCATTAACTTAAGAGATGTTCGGGATTTCCATCTCCTAAGGATCCGTTAAACTATCTACTATATAATAGGATACGCTATATACAATAATGTCTATCATAAAGTAAAATATCAAACTAGCGTTAAGCCATCGCCCATTCCACCCTTTACACATTTTTATTCCCAAGAGCATATACAAGACCGTAGTTTCCCCAAAACCGGAAGTCACTAGAGGGCAATCCATATACTAAAGGTACAAACCAAAATCGTAGTGGTCACGAATAGGATAATCAGTATGACAAGGTACATGAGGCAATACCAACTAGGATACTAGTAGTTGCGTGATCTGGACTGATGTTGGGCATAGCAGCTACTACCCCAACACCGCGAAACAACACTCCCATAATCGAGGGGTGCACCCAAATCGAATCACAACAGTAATAGATATGGTAACGAAGAAGTGTGTCCGCTAGAGGTGGCAAACCTCAATGGCCCGGCGCGGCTCCTGTTTTAGTCATGTCAGGGGTCATCCAATATCGTTCTCTTTCTTCAGTCAACGCGTTCACCAAACCATCCACTTCGTTCTGGATCAACACTCCGCGTATACTAGTTATTAAAGTGGTTTTCGGTATCGACAGAGAGTATGTCCATATCCGATCCCGGTCTCTTTAATAACTACGTATTATTACACCGATGGCTCTTTTACATTTTAAAATCAATTCATAATTGATATCAAAATATCATATTCGCTTCAAAAATCAAATCCATTTCAAATATCATCATATCCATTCAAGATGTCAGATTCCGTTTCAAAATCATTTTTCGCCTCAATATCTCATTTCGATTTCAAAATCATTTTTCGCCTCAATATCTCATTTCAATTTCAAAATCATTTTTCGCCTCAATATCACATTTCGATTTCAAAATCATTTTTCGCCTCAATATCCACAAAACGATTCACATAAACTCGAATTCCAAAATTTAAAATTTAATCCAATTTCAAATCATCAATTTCAACTCGATTCAGCTTCTCAATAAACCATTTCAAATTATCAATTTCAAATACATATTTGAACCACAAAATAAAAAATTTCACTTTCAATATATTTCGAAACTTTAAATATTTCACATTTCAAAACAGCTCATATATTTATATAAGAATATAAGATTCGCTTTAAAACCATTTCGTATTCAAATTAGAATATACTTCAAATTAAACATCCGTATTAAGTAGTTTACTTAATTTCTGGAACAATTCCAAGTCAATAAACTTAGATTAACATTTGGATTTCAAGAATTCATTTAAGTATTACATTCCAAATCAATTTCAGTTCAAATCCTATTCAAATCAATTTTATCTTCAAATTTAATTCAATGGTTTCAATTTAGTCCAATTCACAAATTTCTTTGAATTTCAATTAAATTCCAATTAATTAAATCTCAATTTCAAATCAATTTTCAATTCCAAACTCCAACTTGAAATATCATTTCATATAAATTTTCTTAGAAATATTCAGAGTTCGATTAAAAGTCCAATCTTTTAAAACAAATCAACTTTCGAAAATTTACGCCGTATTTCAAAATTTTTACTTAAAATCTAAACTTCAAATAATTAAACAATTTCATTTACCAAGTTTAAATTCCAACATCTCGAGCTTCAATTCAAAATAATTCAATTTCCATAAATTGGATTTTTCTCTTAAAATCAATTCATTTAAATAATTTCAAAACAACTTTTAAAATCATTTAATTTAACCAACCCGGTGTCCGTATATAATTTTCTAACCTATGGCCAAGTGGATAATTATTTCAATTTTAATTTCAAGGATGGATATATATCATTTCAATCCAAATAGATGTCATAGGTATATCATTTCAACCTATTTCTTAATTTATTCGAAATGATTCAGTTTATAGTTTATATGCAATAAAAAATATACATGATGATAGCATGATATATCAAAATAAATAAACAACCAATATCTACCAATAGCATCCATCACAACCAATCAACCATAAAGCCAATAACATTCACCACAATTTTATAATTATCAATATCGAGTAATATACTGCCAATTTAAATTTAAATTTATTTTAACGGTCAATTTAAATTCTATCAATTAATTCATATATCAATACATATGATAATTAAACCTACCAAACAACAGCCAATAAATTTCATATCACTTCAGAACATAAGTTTAACTAACAAAAATTATTTTAGTCAATTGTGAGCGTATAAACACTCACCTTTGGTTTATCGATGATTTAAAATCCAAATAAAGGCCCAAATTTGAACAGTCTCGGAATGCAGCCAAACCAGCTCGATAACGTCCGGAATTTCGATACGAACGCAACGGAGAAAACCGTGCGTCGATCCGATCTTGTATGCAAAAGATATGCTAATTAGAAGTTACACGATATATATTGTTACGAAATAATTAAATAATAATAAAAAAATACGTTACTTTCTTCTTCACGTTCGTAACCAAGAGGAGGCCGAACCCATCCTCACACAGAAAACTTCCATACGCACGCAACCAATCACGACCAGAGGTTGATCGGTGACCACCACTACGTGCGCCACCTTGAGAGCCACCTACGCGCCAAGTTTCACATCACCAATCGCCGCCGTTTGCACGCAATCCAAGAAAATACGTACATGCTTCCAAGTCAGATCTGGGCGAATCTGTGGCGTAAAAGCATAGATCAACCATATGGATTTGAAGAGCTCGCCGAGATCTACAACTTTGCTTTTGGAATTTTTTGATTTCATTGAACGGATTGAGAGATATTAAGGAAAGAAGTTCGAGCAATTCTGGCCATTGAATAGGTGACGGCCATGAGATAGAATTTGGGTTTTGGATTAAAATGACAATAAAACTGTCTCGGTTTTGAGTGCGTATTTATAAAGTTAGGTCCAAAATCGTCCGAACTCCAATCGAGATGTTCCGCCAGGCGTTTATAAGGTTTTACCCATATTCCAAACGCAATGGAACTAGTCTCAAGGCCTAATTCAATCGTATGTGGAAGTTAGCTTTTGAAATCGATTATTTTAATTAAATTCGACGTTAAATTTCTACACGTTTCAAGCTCACACGGCCAAACGACAAGTCTGATTGCTACGAAGATTGAAACCTTACAATAATTCACTGTTACGGATCCGATGAAACTGGTTTCGTCGAAATCCGAGACAGTTGTAAAAATGGCTATTTCTGCTGTTTAATTTCAATATAAAATTCCCAATTTTAAATTATTAACTTTTAAATCAAATTTCAAGTGTTCACAAATATCATTTTTAAATTCACAATAGTTAACAATCTTTTACAATGCGGTTTCCTATTATAAATCCAGTATAAAAGATTACATTAGATTCAACGGTCAATTATATTATAATTCAAATTCAAGTTATTTAATTCCAATTAAATTCTTTTATTTCGATTTACACTTTCATTATTGAATCAACCATTTACTTATACATTATTATCAATAGTTTATAATTCATTTACTTTCATTTTCTTCAGCTATCATCTTATTTAAATTCACAGTAATATTAAATTACATTCATTTACGTTGATTTCAATATTATAACTTCAATATTAAATGTAACATTTTATATATTTCGTTGTTTACAATCAAATTCAATTCATTTCAATTACTTGTTACACTCAAATTTAAATCTTTACTTACGTTCAATTACAAGTTAATATCTTTATCAAATTACAGTTTTAGTTACTATTTGATTTCAATCAACTGTAATATTAAGTTACATTTATTTATATTTGTTTCAATAACATAAACTTCCACTATTAAATCTATCATTTTATTTATCCTTTGTTTACAATCATAACCAATTTGGTTTACAATCAAATTAATTCATTATTTACATTCAATACAAGTTAACGTCCATATTTAATTTACAAATAAGTTAGTTCAGAATTCAATTTTGTATTTTAACTTGTAATTCACATTTAACAACACAAAATTTTATTTTCTTCGTATTTTTATCCAAAAATTTTTATTTTAATTTGTATTTTTAAAGTGTTAAAAATACGGGTCGTTACACTTTGGACCCTAGATAGAAGAGTTTAAGGGAGGAATGGGCAGCACCGACAGAATTGACGGTGTCTGTCCTAGTCGATATGGATGACCCAACATGGGTCTTAAAGTTTGGATCACATAACAAGATGCGACTTGAACTTGTCAAATTCCTTCGCGCCAACCTGGATGCATTCGCTTGGACACATTCTGATATGTGCGGAGTTTTTCCAAAATTTCATGCCATGCATATAATATTGATCCCAAGTATACACCAGTAAAGTAGAAGAGGCGTAGCCTAGGATTCGAACGATACAAAGCATTGAGAGAAGAAGTGGATAAGCTAATGGCAAATGGTTTTATCCATGATGCAACATACCACGAATGGGTATCTAACCCGGTCTTAATCAAAAAGTCCAATGGAAAATGGCGAACCTGTATCGACCATTCGGACCTAAACAAAGCTTGCCCAAAAGACAGCTTTCCTCTGCCTAGAATCGATCAACTTATGGATAGGACAACTGGACATTACCTACTATCATTTATGGATGCTTACTCGAGGTACAACCAAATCATGATGCATGAACCTGACTAGGAAAATACTAGTTTCATTATTGATCTAGGATTATACCACTACAATGTAATGCCATTCGCTTAAAATAATGCTAGGGCAACCTACCAATGACTGGTGAACTCCATGTTCGAATGGTAGATCGGGAAGATTATGGAAGTTTGTGTAGACGATATGTTGGTTAAATCATGCATAGCTACAAATCACTTGAATAACCTTGCTGAGATGTTTGAAATACTCCACCAATATGGAAAGAAACTCAATCCACTTAAATGTCACTTCGAGGTAGCCTTTAGAAACTTCTTAGGATTTATTATAAGTGCCAGAGGCATCCAAGAAAATCCCAAACAAATTACTGCTTTACGGGAAGTCAAGGCCCCAAGGAACAAGAAGGAGTTCCAAAGCTTGAATGGGAAAATTGCTGCACTAAGCTGGTTGATCTCAAAAGCAATCGACAAACGTATACCATTATTGGGCGCGCTAAAGAAGGGAAAGAAGAACTTTGAATGGAACCAAGCTTGTCAAACTGCATTTGAAGAATTGTTGTGACATATGGAAATTTTTCCAATCCTGTCTAAACTGATAGACGAAGAAGACCTGTTTATCTACTTATCAGTCTCGCCTCATGCATTAAGTGTCACATTCGCACAAGAAGAAGCTAAGATCCAACGACTCTTATACTATATTAGTAAATAGTTCACTGTAGCCAAGAAGAACTATCAGAAATTGGAAAAATTGGCTTATTGCCTCTTGATCACGTCCAGAAAGTTACGACCATACTTCCAAGCACACCCGATCAAAGTACTAACAGATCAATCCCTGAAGCAAGTGCTGCTCCACCTCGAGATCTCTGTGCGGCTTATCAAATAGAACACGAATTGAGTCAATACTAAATTACTTACCACCCTCGAAAGGTGATCAACGGGCAGGCACTGGCAGACCTCATTTCCAAGTTTATGATACGAGATACTGAAGAAGAAATAGATCCAAAAGTGGAAACATGTTGGAAGTTGTTCGTCGACGATGCATCTAATAACTCTTGCTCTAGGGTAGGAGTAGTGCTCAAGGCTCCCGAAGGTCGATCCTTTGCTATGCCTTACGCTTGGAATTTCTTGCCATAAATAACGAAGTATAATACGAAGCGTAGATCGCCAGGTTGAAAGTTGTGAAGGAACTCGGGATACAGTCAGTACACATCACATCTATAGCGACTCTTAACTAGTTGTCTGCTAGGTAAAAGGCGAATAGCAAGCTTGGGGAGAGAACCTTGCCCCGTATCTATCTAAAGTGCAGGAATTGCTGCATAACATCGAACATTACACCATAACTCATATCCCAAGGGAACAAAACAAAAAGGCAAACAATCTGGCCAAATTGGCCAGTTTCGGAAAAGCTCAGTCCTTGGGGCTAGTCCTAGAACCTTTGACTACTCCAAGCATAAGCGAGATGGATATAGATTGGATTTTTGAGGCAACCAAATAACCGGAATCATAAATGACTCCAATCAAGGAATACTTGCTCAAAGGAACACTCCTTGTAAAAAAGAATCAACAGAAAAAGCTCCTTTGGAAGGCGCCTTGATGGGATGCTCTACCGAAGGGGATTCTCTACCTCTTTGCTCAGGTGTGTGACCAATGATGAAGCCTGAAGAATCCTCGGGGAAGTTCATGAAGGTGACTGGGGAGATCACACTTAGGGGAAAATGCTTGCAAAGAAAGTCCTCTAATATACGTATTTTTGGCCAATAGTAAACCGCGATGCTACAAATTATGCCAAACGGTGTGACCAATGCCAAAGATTTGGCAAAATCAAAAGAACTCCTTTGAGGGAGCTGACATAGATGGCCAGCCCATGGCCATCCACAATCTGGGGAATTGATTTGATTGGTGTATTACCAATAGCCAAAGGAGAAGCCAAATATGCTATATTTTATGTTGACTATTTCACCAAATGGGCCGAAGTGGAACCGCTGGCCATTATTACCGCAAAGAAAGTTATTAATTTTGTCACTAAAAACATTATTTGCAGGTTTGGAGTGCCACTAAAGATCATCACGGATAACGGGACTCGGTTCGAAAGCGCTGAGTTCAAATATTTTTGCAAACGCTTCCAAATCGAGAAAAGCTTTTCCGCTGTTGCGCATCCACAGGCAAACGAGTAAGTGGAAGCAATGAACAAGATCATCAAGTCCACTATCAAAAAGCGGCTAACTAAAAATAAAGGAAATTAGGTTGATGAACTTCCACTTGCACTACAGGCTTACAAGACAACACACAAATCTGCAATCGATCACTCCACATACGTCATGGCGTATGGTTCAGAAGCAATGATACCAGTCAAGCTAGAAGTCCCTTCTCATCAAAGGCAAAACTTTAATCAAAGTCAAAACAAGCAACTACTACTCAAGTCGATCGATTTGATCGACGAGAAGAGGGAAGAAGCCGAGTTAACGTTTGATGCTCACCAAAAAAGGGTTACATAATATTTCAATTCCATAGTCAGTAACCGCACTTTCAAAGTGGGAGACCTTGTCCTTAAATGGGTCTACCCTGTACCAGGAACATTCAGACCAAATTAGGAAGGGCCCAATGTGATCGATCGGAAGCTAGAGGATGGCACATTCAAGCTAACAACTATAAATGGAACTCAAATTTCCCGAGCTTGGAACAACAAATTGCTACATCATTACTATCTAAGATTGTCTTATGTCTATTTCCTTCAAATAAGCCATCCTGGAATGCCGGAGGCATTATAAATAAGCAAAATTGCCCAACTTTTATTAATAAAATTGCTTTGCTTTCTGAACCACTAAAACTGTGTTCACAAAAGTAACTTGCTGAGTCGACGGGGTCCATTCGACTCAAAGCCACCCAATCGCTGCTTGAGATAGTGGAACCACACTCAAGTATGCCCCATTTACCCCTTGGGTCGACGAAAGCAAATCGACTCAAACCGTTGGATCGACAGGACTCAATCCCTGCCTTCGAAGAACCAGTGTTGCTCCGACAACATTTGGGAAGGCCCCAATCAAAGCCGTGCACCACTATAAACTGCACATTGTTTTTTGAGTCGTGGAACCATGCTTTGGAAACATGAACTCCTCATGTTGCCCGAAGATTGGTAACGTCAAGAAATTCCAAACCGTTTCGAATTGACGGGTCATGTCGATCCCAAAAGCCATGCATCCCATAAGCCGAGCACACTCCCAAAAGCTGCGCATCCCATCAGCCGCGCACACTCCTAAAAGCCACGCATCCCATAAGCCGCCCACACTCTTAAAAGCCGTGCATTTCATAACCCACGCCACTATTAAGTACAGATATTATCCCGGTAATGCTGGGAAACACGTCTATTGCAGGACTAATAAGAATCCACTCCCATTATCAAGAGTAACCGACATGGGCCAAATAATATCGTACAACTAGAAATCGACAAAGAATTCTGATAGTTGAACAAAAAAATCCACAGAATCAAGACGCTTGAGTCACAAGTTCCCGAAAATAGGAACCGTAAAGTAGATTCAACTATAGACGTCCGAGGGATCGCTCGGATCAACAGGTCATTTGTCAAGTGTTCGAAGAAAACAACCTTGTAAAGTAGAGGGCACACACATACCAACATTTAGTTGAAAGGAAAAATACTCCACAGGCCTGTTTCTCTAAATAAAGAATTTTTGGAATCATAAAGAATCTAGTTATAAAAGTAAAAAATCACAATCGTGCCATGTGCATACATAAGTAATGAAAAAGCAAGTTAAATACATGACGAATAAGGAAGAACACAGAAGAGATGACAGTCGAAACATTAATATTTTCATTCCTTATAACATTTTCTATATAAAGTCAAAATGTGGGGGCCATACCCACACAATATCAACCAACAAAAGGAAAAATACAGATGCTACAACGACAAAAGTAATAAGTGCAAACTCTTCACTAGTACAAAACATATATAAAAAAAATTATCCCACTATTTGGATCCACTATTACTTGAGCCTGTCAATGTTTCTTTCCACCGCTCCCCTTCCCACCTTTGGTCGAAATTTTTTTCTTCTACTCAAAATCCCCACCAAGGGTTGTGCCGCTGCCTAAAATATCAACTATCGCCTCCGTGCCAGCATCTTCTCCCTGTTTCGACCTTCTCGGAAGACTCCCCCTTGGTCTTGCGCTTCTGGGACTTGTAGGAGCTCCTTGAAGACTTTTTCTCCTCAATCTTTTCCTCCTTAATGGCCACCATCTGCTATTCAGTTTTACTTAGCTGGCCAGTTTGGTCATCCTGCTCTCGAGCTTCAACTGCTGTGAAATCGCCCTCCAGAGATAAGGAAGGGTCGACTAGACTGTGCAACATAGCAATCTTCTTGGATTTCGACCCTGATTGTGAGCCAGGCACGGGCATAGCAATCAAAGCGGTTACAGGAACAAGCGTCGAGGCAGTTGAAATAGTAGCAGTCCCAAGGACCGAAGAGATTGACAAGTCAGTAGGCAAAGGAGATGGACCTATAAGATAAAAAATGAAAGCATTCAATTTGTCTTGTTCTTGTAGAGTAAGCTGAAAATTCTCAAACTCGAGGGAAATAAGAAGGTCACCTGCATCTAAAGAGTGGCCGAGAATTTCAATCTCATGCTCCCTACCTTCTCCTTCTTTGGATGGCTGCACGATCTTTGGAGAAGTTCCAGGACCACCTAAGGCTTCCGAGATAGCTGCTGGAGGGGTAGACAACAAGGCAGTACCAACTGAACTTGAAATAGTTTCTAACTGATCACGAGGCTATTTTGATGATTCGCCAGGCCTAGAAATGAAAGGCTTTGATAGCACTTTAACAGTCATAGTTGCAGCAGCATCGACAGCCTCTTGTTCCCTCTCAATTGGAATGGTCTCATGAACCTCTACCAAAGCCTTCTTCGACTCATCGTTGAGAAAGGCATCCTCCAAATCTTGCTCTGTGTATACATCCTTGTTCCCTCGAAAACGGGCCAGGAATTCCTCCCAAACCACGGCAAAAGTACGTGGAATTTAGGACCCAGATACCTAAGGCTCCCCGGATACAGCAAGGAGTTAACACAGAAATTCAAGATGGTGCCATCCATCTTCTCCATTTTCCTTTCGAAAGTATCCTACAATTACAAGTTATCCGCTATCACGGCGGCTTTCTCAACTTCAACTTGGGTCTTCTTAGCAGTAAGCTGCACAACTCTTTCCTGGAGTGAAACAATCATTTGGGTCTGATTAGAAATGGTCTTATCACGGGATTCCATTATTCCACATAATCAGTAGTTGTTTTTTATAGGCTTCAACGGCTTCAT
Source organism: Allium fistulosum (assembly GCA_030737815.1). Lineage (NCBI taxonomy): Eukaryota > Viridiplantae > Streptophyta > Magnoliopsida > Asparagales > Amaryllidaceae > Allium > Allium fistulosum. The sequence goes on from CM060901.1 coordinate 157,872,874, forward strand.
TATGACCAGCAATAATTTTCTTCTGAGATTCGATGATCTCGTCAAAGGCTTCAAGATCCTCTTTCATCTTAACCTCATCCACATAGGCCTTCTTGATTTCGTCTTTGAACATGATATCTATTTTTGTGTGGACCTCTTTCAATTCCTTTAGCAAGCTGGTGTTACTCTTACTCTCTCGGAGTGCAGCATCCCTCTGCTTTGTTAATTTCTCGATTCTGGCATCATGTTCTATAAACGTCCTCTTATAATCGTACTTTTCTGACTCGAAGGAAAGGGTCTCTTGATAGTTGTTACGATTGGTGTTTGTTAGTTGCTTGCATAACTTCTCCTTTCCTTCAACTTGTTCCAAATCGCTTTGAATCTCCTAGAGATAAGGCTTATAAGAAGCTATACGGATTGGGCAGAGGTCACGATCAAATTTATCTCCCTTTAAAAACCATACAGGGAGCGCAGCTTCAAGCTTAGGGGAATCGGATGGGAGAATATAAGGCGGCCTCCTATGGGGATGTGAAGAACTATAAACAAGCATTATGTGAGTTGATGGGGCCTGGGTTGATGGAGAAACTTGAACAGTAGAATTCGAAACTTCGATTGCAATAGAGATTGGAGCCGAGACAAATGCTTGGTGCTCGGAAGGATGGGAACCGTTATCTACCTTTGATTTCTTGTATGGTTCTTCCCGGTCGTCGGGGGTTCTTCTCTTCTCATAACCACTCCTGTAAACTTTATGTTGTTCTTTGTCGTCTTGAAGACGAACTTCGGCTTCCAAATATTCCTTCTTCTCCACTCTTTCTCAGTTTCTCTGGGCTGATGGTGGCTTGAAGTCCATCTTGACCAACGTTGTGTGTCAGTAAATTGTTCAAGGTTGCTCGTAAAGTCCATGGCCTCTCATAGTTCTTGATATAAAAAATAAATAAAGAGCTTTAGCGACAGGAATTGAACCTAAATAATGCATATGTAAGTGAACGTAACCCTAGTGAAATGTGTAACATGTCATAGGCGGGCTAAAAGGACTTTACAAACCAAATCGGGAAGTTACCACACTGGGAATCAGGCTAACTCTAGACATGACATGACCGCGGCGAGGAGACAATCCCTCAAACTCGAATTCTTCTCCCATGAGTTCATAGATGTCAACATAAATGTAGCATAAGTACCCAAAGCCAATACCAGTTTCCTTAGGTGGAGAACCATGAAGTTGCTCAACTTCTTAGGGAGCATCTTTAGCAGGAATTTCTTGGGGAGGCAAATCCGGGAGAATAGGACTATACAACGACCCAAATTTTTAATAACATAATTTAGGATATTTAATTAGTTAAATAAAATAAATTAATGCAATGATTAGGGGATTGATATTTGTGTAAACTAAGGGGTAATCGTGCCTTTTAATGAATAAACTAAAATGAATTATAATGAAATAGATAAGGGAAGTTAGATAAGGAGCAAAATAGGAAAAGACACATTCTAATACCCTAAACCCTTAAGCCTTGTTCATTATACACATTCATTATCAAAATTAAAAATAGAGGCCGACCACCAATAAGCAAGAACAAGAGGACGATAAGCTAAAGGGAGAAGCAAATTAATATAAACCAAGATCAAATCTCAACTCCTTAATCACAAAGCTAAGGTGAATAATGACTACATCTCATGTTTTCAAATTGTTTTCGGTTTTTGGATGAAATTCGAATTATTTTGCAAAGTTATTTTCCATGTTTTAGTTGTTAAAATGGATATATATACTTGTTGATGATTTATAATATTTCATATAGATTTTATGAGATGTTTTAAGGTGAAAACCCTACTAAATGACATCCAAATTCCTTGCGATTTTAGATTTAGATTAGAAATGATATTTTAGAGAGGGGTTTCAAGTTTCATAAATTTCTGAACTAATGTGGTTTAATATTAATTTTCTAGTGAATAAAATGATTATTTGGGTTTAAAATAGTTTACGGCTAAATTATATATGTTTTGGGTCTGAAATTTATATATGTTAGAAAGCATATTAAAAATGATTTATAGGAATTTGTATAGAATTTTCCTAAGTTTTTTAATGAATATATAAAATTATTTAAGGTATGGGACTTAAATGTTTTATATATTTATAAAATGAGAAGGGGTATTTTATAATTGTTTCAAATTGTTACTTCTGAAATTTTTGGCAGCGCTTATAGAAAAGAAAATTAGCAACCAATCAGGTTTTGAAAATTAAGGCAAGTTAGTTGAAAAAATTACTTTAAAAAGCTAAAAAATCAGTTTATACATACTTTTTACATATTTCGCCACTTTCGACACCAGCTTTCGACCCAGTACTTCCACTTCCATCTCCATCGAAACCAATGCGCATGGTATCAATACTTGGTACATAGCGAATTGAACTAAGGCGGAAGGTATGAGGTCAAAACATGGGGTTTCGAAGGGGTCGAAGCTTTATTTTGTGAGAATGTGCCTGCTTTGCTTTCGACTTAATTAGCTTTCGACTTGGTTAGCTTTCGACTGGGCTAAGTTGTTTTAAAGAAATGGTTGCGCCTTTGTTTTAAGAAATTGCTTTCGCTTGGGTCGAAATCCCACGCTGCCGCCTTTTTCCTTTCGAAGTAGTTTTATCGGAAGGTTCTTTTGTTTTAAATTAAAGCCACTTCTCCAATACTTTCGAAGGGTTGGTTTCAACACCATCACTTCTTTACTTAGGAAATAGCTTTCGAAAGAGTATTTTCGACTTAGTTGTTTTATGACCCTTTTTTTCTGTTGAAGGTAGAGCCCAAAGGTTTTGAAAGGAAAGGTTTTTAAATGGTTTCGAAAGGTTTCCACATGTTTTACTTGAACCCAAATGATTTTGAAAGATTTGATGGATATAATACTTTCGAAAGGTTTAAGTTAATGGTTTTGAAGGGTTGGTTCCCTAATGGTTTCGAAATGTTTAAAAGGAAGGTTTCTAATGTTTTCGAAAGGCAATTGTTAAGTGTTTTAAAGATTGGATGTCTAGGTTTTAAAGCTTTCGAAAGGGACGATTTCAATGTTTTCGAAAGGTGATTATGATTGGTTTCGAATGGGTATGTTTTGGCCTTCGACCTAAGGTTTTACTTGTATCAAAAGGGGTACTTTCAAAGGTTAAATGTTTCATCAACAAAGTTTTGTGTAAAGTATATATAAAATGGCAAGATGATTGGGTTAAAGCATAGAGTATATTTTCCTTGTTTAAAGAATGATTTAAAGGATTAAGTCAATTAGAGAGAAAAGATTTTCAAAGAAAATTTATGGGTAGTTTATCCTAAGTAAAATGACTCAAATATTAGAATACCAGATGGGGCTGGTATAGGGTCGCGCCCTATACATTAGCTATTAGCCCTTAGCTAATTTAGTCCAAAATTTAAGTGTGTAGGGCTTTGTCATAGTTAAGACTAAAATGATGTTACATAGAAAGGAATATACAAAGAGAGAATAATTTATTGGTGAGCCCGCAAAACCATTAGGATCAGTTGACCCTGGAGAAGTAAGTTAGGGACAGATCGTCCAGAAGAGGAGTATCTAACAGAAGTTAGATTATTTGTTTATTTTGTCTGGTGGGCCCAAGTTAGCCAAAGTTTGATAGTTAGCCAAATAAAACTATATTGTTCGGATTGATAGTCCATTTGTTACCTAATATATATGCTTTCATGATATTGATATTACTACTTTAACCAGTTTTGGTTGCAGGATTAAGATTTGCAAAAGATACGTTTTAAAAGAATATTAGTGAGGGGAAACCCGTTGCGTGGTCTCACTTAATATCATATAAACGAGATGTATAGTATTTTTTACACCAGGCTTTATGTTTGACTCGAAGTTTATGTTTTTACCCTTAAACTCTTGGGTGCTCAAAATTGATTTGAGTATGCTGAGGGTTGAGGATTTTTAGGTTTTAGTAGGTGGATAAATAAAGCTTCCAAAGATGAGCAGGAGGCTGAAGTTAGCTATATTAAGGAGTTGTTTTGTTTTATTTCCGCTGTGTTGTATTGAGTCTGTTATGACTATTTAGTACTCTGGTCAACCAAGGGGGCATCTTCATATGTCGCTCTTGGTGTATTTTGTATTAATTATATTTTATCTAAACCTGAGAAACGTTTGGGATTATGTAACTTGGATATGAAATGTAGTTTAGAAATGTAGACAGAAAAATATTTTAATCTGTGATGATTTTATTTCATATTCAAGTGCTTCTAATATTATGGATACTATTAACATTACCGTATTTGGTCACTGAAGGTTAATACTATGGATGATTACAGCATCTGTAGCGCTTAGCTTCGGGCCTTCTGATAGGGAATGTTACAACTTGGTATCAGAGCATAGGTTTGTGAAAAAACTTTAAACTAAAATGATTTTTGAAAACATAATCCTAAGGAATTAGAGATAAGATCGGGGTATGGGATAACGCTGTAGTAACGTACTTGTATTTGCTATATATAAATATACGCTATATCTATATTCTCATATCTCTATTCTCCTATCTCTCTTAGGCTATTCTTTTGTATCTCACGAGGCTTGAATATAGATATGGATGCTAGAAGTGGAAGAGTTAACCTTGGGGGAAGCACCACTACAAATGGAAATGCCAGACGAAATACCAGGAGAAACTCAGGTCAGGCATAAGCTGGAAATGTGGGTGCTGGAGTTCCACAAATTGACATGGGAGCTATGTATCAGTTCTTTGTCAACATAATGTAGGTGGGTGTTGCTGCTGGATTGGTTGGAGGAAATGTTGGAGTAGGAGTTCAGGAAGCTCCGTTGGTGAATAACTATGTCATTTTGAGTAGAGACTATGCTAGGCTGGAAGGAAAGCCATTCATCGGAACTGAAGATGCCATTGAAGTAGAGAATTGGTTACTACATTGTGAGAGAATCTTTCTAGATTTGGGGCACAATGACGAGCAGAAGAGAAGGCTTGCTTCTTGACAGCTATAGGGAGCGACACTATAATGGTGGAATAGTGTGACGGTTGGAGTGATTGAAGAGACGATGATATGGGCTGAGTTCAAAAGGAGATTTAAGGAAAGGTTTATGTTGGAGATTGCTAAGTCTTCACTGCTTAGAAAGTTTGCTGAGTTGGAGCAGGGAGACATGACTATGCTTGAGTATGCAAGGAGGTTTGAGGAGCTAGCAAGATATGGCTATGCTATGGTTGATACTAATATTAAGAGAAATAAGAATTTCATCAAGGGGTTGAAGCCTGAGCTTGCTAGGGAAATGTTACTGCATATCAGGAATCCATGTGATGTTGTGGTGGAAATGGCTTTGAGGAATGAGGAGTTGCTTACTTTTATGGAGAGAAACAAGGCAAAGGAAGTCCAGGTGGGGCAGAGTAAGAAAATCAAGTTCTTCCATAACAAAGGAGCTCAGAAGGGCGAAGCTACCAAGAAAGGAAAGTTGGAGGTTTTCTTCTTTAAGTGTGACAAGAAGGGGCATTGCGCCCATGAGTGCTGGACATGCAAAGGAAAGAAAGCTATGGAGAAGAAAGAGGTGAGGTGTTTCAACTGCTATCAAATTGGACATTATAAGAACCAGTGCAAGTAGCCTGCTAAGAATGGGAAAGGTAAGGTGTATGCATTAAAGCCAGCTACCTCGAGGCCAACGGCATAAGAAAAAGGAAAAGCTGTGTTGGGAGGTACACTTCAGATTCATGGTATGTCAGTTCACATTCTGTTTGATACTAGTGCATCGCATTCTTTTATATCTCGTTGTTTGGTAGATAAGCTTAACCTAGAACCCTCATACTTAGTTACTTCCTTAAGGATTGCAAATCCGATAGGAGGGTATGCGACACTTGGGATGAAGTATGACCACCTAGAGTTTGATTTGTTAGGTCATACCTTTGTTTGCACTTTGCATATGTTTGACTACGTAGGGTTTGGAATTATTTTGGGTATGGATTGATTAAGTAAATATGATGCTATGGTATTTTGCCATGATAGGAAAATATCACTTAGACACCCTGATTGTAGTGATAGGATTATAAACTCCGTAGAAAACCCTAGTTGTGAGGTGAATGCTTTGTTGGGTGTTGTGGAGGTAGAAGACGAGTTGAATCAAGTTTTTATGGTTAGAGAATTCGCAGATGTTTTTGAACCTGTAGTTGGATTGCTACCGAAACTAGGCATTGAGTTTCGAATAGATTTAGTACCTGGAGCAGAACCAGTAAGTAGGCCGCCAAGTAGGATGACACCTACCGAAATAAGGGAGCTAAAGGTGCAGTTGGTGGATTTGGAAGGCAATAATTTTATTAGACCTAGTAGTTCACCTTGGGGAGCAGCCGTAGTATTTGCCAAGAAGCCAGACGGATCATTGAGGTTATGTATCGATTATCATAAGTTGAATGAGAAGACGATAAAGAATCGATATTCGTTGCCTAGAATTAACGATTTGTTCGATCAGTTGAGTGGAGCCAAAGTATTTTCCCAGTTGGATTTGGCGACAGGTTTCCATCAGCTTAGAGTAGCAGAGGATAGTAATCCTTTGACAGCGTTTAGAACTAGATATGGATCGTACAAACGGTTAGTGATGCCATTCGGACTAACTAATGCACCAACATTCGTTATAGATTTGATGAACCGAATTTTCCAAGAGTACTTGGATAGATTCGTGTTGGTATTCATAGATGATATTTTGATATACTTAAGGATGACAGAGAGCATGAAGTTCATCTTAGTGTTGTGCTTGAGATGCTGAGGCAGAATCAGCTGAAGGCGAAGTTTTTGAAGTGTCATTTTTGGAAGAAGGAAATGAAGTTTCTTGGTCATGTAGTCTTAGAGAAAGGGTTGTCTGTAGATTCGACTAAGATTGAAGTAGTGAGTATTTGGAAGAGACCCGAGACAGTGACTGAGATAAAGAGTTTTCTTGAATTAGCTGGGTATTATTGGATTTTCATAAAGGATTTTTCACAGATAGCAGCACCGATGACCAAGCTAACGTGAAAGAATGTGAAGTTTGTTTGGGCCAATAAGTGTGAGGAAGCATTCTAGAGCTTGAAACACTTATTGACTCATACACCTGTGTTAGTTGTTCCGGAGGGGAATCAGGATTTGGTAGTTTATACAGATGCCCGTGGAACAAGATTAGGAGCTGTGTTAATGTAGAGAGGTAAAGTGATTGCCTATGCTTCTCGACAGCTTATACTACATGAGGTTAGATATCCAATGCATGATTTGGAATTAGCTGCGTGATATTTGCATTGAAGGTGTGGAGGCATTATCTTTTGGGAGAGAGGTTTGAGCTATATACGGATCATAAGTCGTTGAAGTATTTATTCTTTTTGAAGGAGCTGAAAATAAGACAGCAGAGATGGTTAGAGTTTATTGCTACTTATGACTTTTGAATTGAGTACACACCAGGAAAGGGCAATAAGGTTGCAGACGCACTTAGCAGAAAGCATCAGAATGCAATGTTGGCAATGGTAGCAGAGTGGATGGATTTGGAAGCATTGACGACATATAGAGTACAGTGGAGATCTGAAGCTAGATCTAGTAAGGAAACTGTTATGTTGTCTAGTTTAGAAGTTCGACCGATGATGATTGAAAAGATCGCTTCTAAACAAGAAGAGGATTCAGTATTGGTTGAACAGATCAGGAAGTTAAAGGATGGAACAGAGAGCAATGACCTGAAGGATTTCAGTCTTGACAAAAATGGGTGGTTGAGAAAGAAAGGAAGATCGTGTGTTCTGAATGTGGGAGACATAAGGAAAGAGGTTTTGGAGGAATGCCATCATTTGAAGTTCACTATTCATCCGGGAGGAAATAAGATGTATCAGGACATAAAGAGGAGTGTCTTTTGGGAAGGTATGAAGAGGGATGTAGGCTTATGGGTAAAGCAATGTTTGAACTGCCAACAGGTAGAAGCCGAACATCAGAAGCCAAGTGGGTTGCTTCAGTCATTAGATATTCCGATATGGAAGTGGGATTCTATTTCTATGGATTTTATAGACGGGTTTTCAAGATCAAATAGAGGAAATGTAAGTATATGGGTCGTAATGGACAGATTAACCAAGAGTGCCAATTTCATTCCAGTTAAGTTGTAACACCGCTAATTTTAAATAACATTATTCATGATATTTAATTAGATAAATTAAATAGAATAATGTAAATGTCAAGTGATAAGGGGATTGAGATTTGAATAAATATAAGTGGTCGTGCTTATTAATTTTATTGGGCTAAAGAATGGTTTATAGACAAATTAAATTATGAAAGGGTATAATGGGATTTAGCTACATCTAACCTTACCTTTACACACACACACCCTTAAAACCATTCACACTCATATTCATTTTCTTAAAAAAATAAAAACGTAAGCAAAGAAGATCAGGCCGGCCATTAAAAAGAAAAGAAGAAGAGTGAATTTAAAGAAAAAGAAGAGAAAGTAAAAAGGGAAATCAAACTCATCCCAATCCATTTTCCATATCAAAGATTAAGATGAATAATAACTGCTATCTCTATTTGTTGAATTGTTATGGATTTAAGTTTGAGTTCCTATATATATTGTTTGATCATGATATGCTTGAATTATGGTTTGTTTAAATTTAAACAAGATTGTTTAAATGATGGTTCACACGGTTTTAAACCAAAAATGAGTGATATTGATGTTTAAATTCCATGGAAAATTTTTATGTTATGCAAAACATGAATTTAGAGTTGGGTTTTAAATTTGATAAATTTCCAAGCTATGGAAAGATTATTATGAATTTTTGACTGAAGATATAGCATGTTGAGTTGATAATTTAATTCATAAAAATATATTAACAATTTAGGTCTGAAATTTTGATATGTTAGCTAACATGATCAAAGTAAATTTCTGTGATTTTTGGGGATTTTTCTTAAGTGATTTGATATACAAAATAAAATATTTCGAAAGAGGATCAAAATGATTTACGTCTAAATTAAAAGGAATGTTTTATCTGCAAAAGTTAAAGTTTGATACTTATCCAAAATAAAACGACCGTTAGTTTTGAAAAGCATGGGAAAAGTTAAGGCAACCAATAAAAATTTTACAAGTAGGCAGGTTAATTATATAAATTGTTTAATTTAGTATTTAACCCAGATCAGAGTACCTTTCATCCCTTACCTTTCGCCTTCGACTATGTTGAAACCCCATTAAGCTAAATTCAATACACAGTGTATCATCTAGGTGATACATAGTGGATTGGAGAAAGGTGAAAGGTATGGTGTCGAAAGCATAGCTTCCGATGGGGCCGTTACCATAGTTTGTTTTAAAAAGAAAAGCGTCTGCCTTTCTTTGACTAAGCTTTCGATTTAGTCGATACATGTGTTTTCGAATGGAGTTTTATAATGGCTTTCGAAGGGGTTGCCATGTTTGTTTTAAAAGAAAAAAAAGGGGATTCGAAAGAGTTCCTTTAATTATAAATCAATGCTTTTGAAAGAAGGGGTTCCGACCTAGTTAAAGCCTTGTCGCCGATTCTTTTGCCTTTCGAGTGTATTGAAGTCATCAATGCTGTCGAAAGGTATTGTTTGTTTTAAAGCCATATTAAGCTGCTTTCTAAATGCTTTCAAAAGGGTTATAGGTTTCGAAAGCAATGGTTTCAAAAGGGATGGTTTCGCCGCCATCGTAAATTCCCTAATATTTTTATATGATAAAAAATTGTTTAGAAAGAGATACTTTCGTTTATATAATTTCTTGGACCCAAATAGTATTTTCAAAAGTAAACTGAATGTTGTCGAAATGAGGACTTTCAATGCTTTAGGAAGAGATACTTCCAATGGTTTCGAAGCTATGCTTCTAATAATTAATAAGTAACACTTTATTATATTCGAAAGGTTTCGAAAGAAAGATTTTTAAAGTGTTTTTAAAGGCAAAAGCCAAATGTTTGGAAAAGAGATATATGCATTCAAAGGAGGCTATCCAATAAGGTCGAAAGCAAGGTTTCGAAGAATTCGAAAGTATAGTTTTCAAAACAAATAACCCAATCTCATTTGAAAGTAAAACCATGGCATATTAATGAACAAGGTATTTTTAAATGGAATTTTTGAAGTCCTGATGGGTTATAAGAATTAACCAAATTATATTGTTTGCTTCTTCATATATGTATATATTCATTTTGTAATGAATCCAAAACTGTACTTTGGAAAAGGTAGAGTAACCAGTTAGGTTGACCTAGTAGTGAATATAAATTAAAGATATTGGCAGGGGCCAATAGGTTAATAGTAAACCTACAAAAAATGTGTAAGGAAAATGATATTGGAAATGGATAATAGGTTCATAGTTAGCCTATGAAAACTATGTAAAAATTGAAGATGTCAGTTAGACAGGTTTATAGTAAGCCCATGAAAAATATATCCGAATAAGAAAATGAAATATTGACAGATAGTCAATAGGTTACTAGTTAGCCCATGAAAACTAAGGTAAAATAAAAATATTGACAGTTAGTCCATAGGTTCCTAGTCAGCCTATGAAAACTAGGATAAAAGAAATTATATTGGAATTATCAATAGGTTCATAGTGATCCCATGAAAACTATTAGGTTAATAGTAATCCTAGAAACTATAGCTATGACCGGTAGTCAAAATGAATGTGCGTGGGTAATCCAGAATTGATTCAATTGTTTTGCATAACATCGTATAGTAACTTTTTGAATTGATTTAACCATTGTGGATGCAGGAGCATAGAAAATGGTTTATAAAAGTTTTTCAGATACTAGTGAAGGAAATCCCGTTCCGTTAAGTGGTGTGGTCTCACTAGATATCTAATTGATTTGAGATGACAGATTATTATTTATACCAGGCTTTATGTTTGACTCGAAGTTTATGTTTTCCCCTTAAACTCTCGAGTGCTCAATTGATTTTGAGTAGCTTAAGATTTGATTTTTCAGGTGCCTCATGGGACGAATAAGCTTCCGAAGTCGAGCTGGAGGCACATGGTTATTTGAGTTCTCTCTCATATATTCCGTTGTGTTGTTTTGTTAAGGCAAAGTTGTTTATTGCCTATTATACACTCAGATCACCGAGGGGGAATCTTCATATGTCACACTAGGGGTATATTGTAATAATTATATTTTTTTGAATGTTGTTAACGTTGTGGGATTATGTAAAGAATGCTGAATTGGTTTTTGGAATGAAATGTGAAAGTTTTGTTTTAAAATTTTTTTACTTTTTCCATACCCATGTGTTTCTAGTATATCAATTTATTTAATATTACTGTATTTGGTCGCCGAGGATTAATAACTGTGGATGACTGTAGCATCCATAGCCGTTAGTTTTGGTCAGCCAAGTGGGGAATGTTACAAGTTGGTATCAGAGCATAGGTTTATGAAAATTAAATTAATTAAAATATAAAAGATTTTCAAAACATAATCAAATGAATCAAAAATTTAATCGAGGTTTGGGTTAACGCGATTGTAACGTACTTGTATTTGATATATATATAGGTATATATATATAAGTACATAATTCCCCTTTCCTCTTAGACCATTCTTCTGAATCTTACTAAGGCTCGTATACAGATTTACAAGAAAGAAGATATGGAAGCAAGAAATGGAAGAGGAAATCTAGGTGGAGGAAGCACCACAACTGATGGAAATGCTCGACCTAACACCCGGAGGAACCAAGGTCGATAGGCTAACGCTAATCAAAATGCAAAAGCCAATGTGAGTGCTGGGAATCCGCCAGTAGATGCGGGAATGTTGTATTAATTCCTTGCTAATTTGATGCAAGCATGAACTGCTGGAGTGGCTGGAAATATTGGAGGAGCAAATCCTGTGATTCTCGTTGGGAATAATTATATCAAGCTAAACCGAGACTATACCAGTTTGGGAAGAAAGCTGTTTATGGGAACAGAAGATGCTATAGAAGTGGAGAATTGGTTTTTACACTGTGAAAGGATTTTCTCTGATTTGGGTCTAGAAGATGAGAAGGAAAGAAGGTTTGCCCTTAAGCAATTGCAAGGGTCAGCACTTTACTTGTTGAATGTTGTGGTTGTCGGAGTTCCAGAGGAAGAGTTGACTTCGGCTGATTTTCGAAGGAGATTCGAACAGAGGTTTATTTTTTAAGTTGCCAAGTCAGCATTGATGAGAAAATTCATGAATTTAGTTTAAGGAGACAAGTCATTTATCAAGTATGCAAATAGATTTGATGATCTATCTCGATATAGATACGCTATTATAGACACTGACATCAAAAGGAATGAAAGGTTCATTCGAGGACTGAGGCCTTAGCTTGCTAGGGCGACTCTGACTTATATCCATGGTCCATGTAATGTGGTGGTGGAGATAGCCATCTGCCATGAAGAGAGCTTGATATTTGTGCTAGAGAGAAGCCAGTTAAATCCCAGAGTCTTCAGGGTAAGAAGAGGAAGTTCTTCAAAAAGAAAGGAGCCCGGAAGGGAGATTCAGCCAAGAAGTCAAAACTGATTTAGTTTGCTACAAATGTGACAAGAAGGGTTATTTTGCAAACGAGTGTCATTAGGCATGGGATAGAAGAAGGCTGCGGATAAGAAGCATATTAAGTGCTACAACTGCGATCAAGTTGGGCATTACAAGAACCGGTGTCCATAGCTGGTTAGGGCAGAAAAAGGAAAGGTTTTCGCTATTGGACCACCTTCTTCTTCCAGACCAACTGCGGCAGATAAGGGAAAGATTATGATGGAAGGTACATTTTTGATTCAAAGTGTTCCAGTTATGATACTATTTGATACCGGTGCATCACATTCATTTATATCCCAGAATTTGGTTAATAAGTTATGCTTAAAACCCACTTACCCTGTTTCTACCTTAAGGGTTACAAATCCAATAGGAGGGTATGCAACTCTAGGGATGAGATGTGACCAGTTAGAACTTGATTTGTTAGGTCAAATGTTTGCATTCAGTTTGTATGTTTATGATTAGGTAGATTTTGGGATCATTTTGGGTATGGATTGGTTGGGTAGATATGAGGCTAGGATATTTTGCCATAATGGGGAAATATCAATAAGGCATCCAAATAGTCAGAACCGAATCATCTTCTCAGTAGAGAATTCCGACCGAAGTGTTTGTGTTGTGTTAAATGCCTTGGAAACAACGTAGGAGCTAAGTCAGGTTCGAGTTGCAAGAGAGTTTGCAGATGTATTTGGGTCGATCACAGGACTACCACCGAAATGAGCTATTGAGTTTCGAATAGATCTGGTGCCAGGAGCTGAACTTGTCAGTAGACCACCTAGTAGAATGACACCGATTGAGATGAAAGAATTGAAGGTGCAACTAGTGGATCTAGAAGGAAGAAAATTTATTAGACCAAGCAATTCGCCTTGGCTAGCGGCTGCGGTTTTCATGAAGAAGTCAGATGGGTCATTGAGGATGTGTATCGACTATCGTAAGCTAAATGAAAGGACGATCAAGAATAGCTACCCTTTTCCATGGGTTGACGATCTGTTTGATCAGTTAAGTGGAGCCAAAGTGTTTTCCCAATTGGATTTGGCGACGGGGTTCCATCAATTAAGAGTGGAAGATGACAGTATTCCTTTAACATCATTCTGGATTAGGTATGGTTCATATGAGTGGTTGGTGATGCCATTCAGATTAACGAATGCACCTGCTTTCTTCATGGACTTGATGAACCTGGTTTTCCGAGAACACTCGAATAAGTTCGTGTTGGTATTCATAGATGACATTTTGGTGTACTTGAAAGATGAGAGAGAGTATGAGATCATCTGAGGGTAGTGCTTGGACTCTAAGGCAGCATCAGCTAAAGGCGAAGTTTTCTAAATGTCATTTTTGGAAGAAGGAGGTCAAGTTTCTTGGTCATGCAGTTTCGAAGGATGGTCTGGCAGTAGATCCACTTAAGATCGAAGCTGTCAATAATTGTGGGAGACCAAAGATGATAACCAAGATCATAAGTTTTCTCGGACTTGCTGGCGATTGCTGGATATTTATCAATGATTTTTCATGGATAGCAGCACCTTTGATTATGTTGACCAGAAAGGATGTGAAGTTCATTTGGTCCGATAAATATAAGGAAGGGTTCCTTAAGTTAAACATTTGTTGACCAACGCGCCAGTTTAGTTGTTCCAGATGGAAACCAAGGGTTGGTGGTGTACACTGATGCATGTGAAATGGGATTGGGATATGTGTTGATGTAGAATGGTAAACTTATTGCCTATGCTTCTCGACAGCTTAGACCTCACAAGGTGAGATATCCTACTCATGATTTTGATTTGGCTGCGGTGATCTTCGCATTAAAGATTTGGAGACATTATCTTTTAAGGGAGAGATTTGAGCTATACACTGATCATAAGTCCTTAAGATATTAATTCTCTCTGAGTTGAATATGCGACAGCGGAGGTTGCTGGTGTTTTTGGCTGCTTATGATTTTGGTATAGAATATACTTCTGAGAAAGGAAATAAGGTAGCGGATTCCCTTAGCCGGAAACATCAAAATATGGTGTTAGCTACGTTGGCAGAATGGAAGGATTTTGAAATTTTGGCTATGTATAGTATAAAGTCAAGATCGACTGTTGATTCTAGTCAGAGTACTACTATGTTGGCCTGTTTAGAGGTTTGACCATGCTGATCGAGAGGATAGCTTCTAAACAGAAAGATGATCCAGAGTTAGCCGAGAAAATTAGAAGACTCGAGGTGGGATCCAATATCGATGGTCTTAAAGACTTTGGCATCGACCGAAGAGGATGGTTGAGGAAGAAGGGACGATTATGTGTTTCGAATGTAGAGAACTTGAGAAGAGAAGTTCTAGATGAGTGTCATCGACCGAAGTTTACGTTTCATCCTGGAGGAACCAAGATGTATCAAGATATGAAGAGAAGCTTCTATTAGGAAGGCATTAAGAGTGATGTTGGCTTGTGGGTTAGACAATGTGCTAACTGTTAGTAAGTGAAAGCCGAACACCAGAAGCCGAGAGGGTTGCTTCAGCCTTTAGAGATTACAGTTTGGAAGTGGGATTCTATTTCCATGGATTTTATAGACGGGTTGCCAAGGTCGGACAGAGAAAATGAAAGCATATAGGTCATAGTGGAAATATTGACCAAGAGCGCCCATTTCATTCCAGTCAAGTCAACCAGGACGGCACCTGTTTTGGCAAAGTTGTTCGGGAAGAACATAGTTAGGCTTCATGGAATTCCTTATGGCATAGTCAGCAATAGAGATGCATTAATCACTAGTGAGTTTTGGAGAAGTCTACAGAGAGTATTAGGTACCAAGATCAAGATGAGTAAAGCATATCACCCATAGACAGATGGGCAGACTGAGAGAATTAATAAGGTGCTCGAAGATTTGTTGAGAACTTGTGTACTAGACTTTGGTGGATCTTGGGAAGATCATCTGCATTTCATTGAGTTTTCCGATAATAATAGTTTTCAGACTAGTATAGGAATGGCGCCTTTTGAAGCTTTGTATGAAAGGCCATGCAAATTGCCAACATGTTGGTTAGAGGCTGGAGAAAGATTAGTCATAGGTCCAAATATGGTTAGAGAGGCATCAGAGAAGATTGAGTTGATCCAAGATCAGATGAAGGAAGCTCAGTCCAAATAGAAGAGTTACGTAGATAAAAGCGTAAAGACCTAGAGTTCTCAATTGGAGACAGGATTTTTATTGAGGTGTCACGGACGAATGGAGTGATACGATTCGGAAAGTCAAGGAAGCTAGCACCAAAATATGTTGGTCCATTCCAGATTATAGAAAGGATTGGAAAGCTCGCGTACAAAGTAAAATTACCGAGCAATATGGCAGGTGTCCATAATGTATTTCATGTGTCTCATGTTCGCATGTATGTGCATGATCCAAAGACTACTATTCCTCCAACGGGGTTGGAAGAGTTGGTAGTAGAGCCAAATTTGACAATTGTTAGAGAACCAGTTCGGGTTGTGCCAAGAGATGAGAAAAGATTGAGGTCCAATACAGTCAAGTTGCTGAAAGTTCAGTCGAGCGACAATGAGAAGGACTATACTTGGGAGACAGAAGACAAGATTCGAGATACTTATTCTGATCTGGTTTAAATGGTATGTCTATATTAGATTTATATAGATGATCGCTAGTCAGATAGACTACTATGATTGTTAGGAGTTGTTACAGATGATTGCTATGATTAGTATTTAGTCTTTATTGAATTTCGAGGATGAAATTCTTTAAGGAGGGAAGCCTGTAACACCCCTAATTTTAAATAACATTATTCAGGATATTTAATTAGATTAATTAAATAGAATAATGTAAATGTTAGGTGATAAGTGGATTGAGATTTGAATAAATATAAGTGGCTGTGATTATTCTAAAGAATGGTTTATAGACAAATTAAATTATGAAAGGGTATAATGGGATTTATCTACATCTAACCTTACCTTTATACGTATATGTCTACCCTTAAAACCATTCGCACTCATATTCATTTTCTTACAAAAATAAAAATGTTTGTAAAGAAGGTTAAGCAGACTATTAAAAAGAAATGAAGAAGAGGAAATTCAAAGAAAAAGAAGAGAAAGTAAAAAGGGAAACAAACTCATCTCAATCTATTTTCATTATCAAAGATAAAGGTGAATAATAATTGCTATCTCTATTTGTTGAATATATGTGTTGGACTTAAGTTTGAATTCATATATATAATGTTTGATGATGATATGCTTGAATATTGGTTTGTTTAAATTTAAACAAGATTGTTTAAATGATGGTTCATACGGTTTTAAACCAAAACCGAGTGATATTGATGTTTAAATGCCATGGAAAAATTTGATGTTATGCAAAACATGATTTTAGAGTTGTATTTTAAGTTTGATAATTTTCCAAGCTATTGAAAGATTATTATGAATTTTTGAATAAAGATATAGCACGTTGAGTTGATGATTTAATTCAGAAAAATATATTGAGAATTTGGGTTTGAAATTTTGATATATTAGATAACAAGATCAAAGTAAATTTCTATGATTTTTGGGGATTTTTCTTAGGGTACTTTTGGCATAGGTCCTTATTAAGGTTCAAAATACACGAAAAGTCCTTCACTAAATTTCAGCGTAAATTAGGTCCCTGTTTTTTATTCACGATTATTGCAGAGAATGATGCAACTTTTCATAAAAGTTGCTGACATTTCCGCAACTTTTCTGTACACTAATATGAAAGTTGCTGAAATATCAGCACTTATTTATAAAAGTTGCTGACATTTCAGCAACATTTATGTACACTGTGAACACAATGTATGAAAGTTGCTGAAATATCAGCACTTATTTATAAAAGTTGCTGACATTTCAGCAATATTTATGTACACTGTGAACACAGTGTATGAAAGTTGCTGAAATATCAGCACTTATTTATAAAAGTTGCTGACATTTCAGTAATAATTTTTCTTTGTTTCTAGAAAATAGGGACCGGATTTACAATGAAACTTTGACAGGGAAAGTTGCTGAAATATCAGCACTTATTTATAAAATTTGCTGACATTTCAGCAATAATTTTTCTTTGTTTCTAGAAAATAGGGACCGGATTTACAATGAAACTTTGACAGGGACACGCTTTACAATATGAAAGTATGATAGGGATGCCTCCCTAATTTCCACTTTTTCTTAAGTGATTTGATGTACAAAATAAATTATTTTGATAAGAGGATCAAAATGATTTACATGTAAATTAAAAGGAATGTTTTGTCTGCAAAATTTTAAGCTTAATACTTATCCAAAACTAAAAGGCAGTTAGTTTTGAAAAGCATGGGAAAAGTTAAGGCAAACAATAAGAAATTTACACGTTGGCAGGTTAGTTTATATAAGTTGCCTAATTTAGAATTTAACCCAGAAAAATAGGTTTCGCTTCTATTAAGAGTACCTTTCGCCCCTTACCTTTCGCCTTCAACTATGTCGAAACCTAATTAAGCTAAATTCAATACACAGGGTATCATCTAGGTGATACGTAGTGGATTGGAGAAAGGCGAAAGGTATGGTGTCAAAATTATAGCTTCCGATGGAGTCATTACCTCAATTTGTTTTAAAAAGATAAGCGCCTACCTTTTTTTTACTAAGCTTTCAATTTAGTCGATACATATGTTTTCAAAAGGAGTTTTATAATGGCTTTAGAATGGGTTGCCTTGTTTTTTCTAAAAGAAAAAAAGGGGTTTCGAAAGAGTTCCTTTAATTATAAATCAATGCTTTCGAAAGAAGGGGTTCCGACCTAGTTAAAGCCTTGTCGCCGATTCTTTTGCCTTTTGAGTGTATTGAAGTCGTCAATGTTGTCGAAAGGTATTGTTTGTTTTAAATCCATATTAAGCCGCTTTCTAAATGCTTTCTAAAGGGTTATTGGTTTCGAAGGCAATGGTTTCAAAAGGGAGGTTTCAACGCCATCATAAATTCCCCAATATTTTTATATGATAAAGAATGGTTTAGAAAGAGATATTTTCGTTTATGTATTTTCTTGGACCCAAATAATAATTTTAAAAGCAAACCCAATGAGGTTGAATAGGGGACTTTCAATGCTTTAGGAAGAGATACTTCAAATGGTTTCGAAGCTATGCTTATAATAATTAATAAGTAACACTTTATTATATTCGAAAGGTTTCGAAAGAAAGATTTTTAAAGTGATTTTAAAGGCAGAAGCCTAATGTTTTTAAAAGAGATATATGCTTTCGAAGGAGGTTGTCCAGTAAGGTCGATAGCAAGGTCTCGAAGATTTCAAAAGTATAGTTTTCAAAACAAATAACCCAATCTCATTTGAAAGTAAAACCATGGCATATTAATGAACAAAGTATTTTGAAATGGCATTTATAAAGAAGTCCTGATGGGTTAAAAGAATTAACCAAGTTATATTGTTTGCTTCTTCATATACGTATATATTTACTTTGAAATGAATCTGAAACTGTACTTTGGAAAAAGGTAGAGTAACCAGTTAGGTTGACCTAGTAGTGAATATAAGTTAAAGATATTGGCAGGGGCCAATAGGTTAACAATAAGCCCATGAAAACTGTGTAAGGAAAATGATATTGGCAAGGGCCAATAGGTACATAGTTAGCCCATGAAAACTATGAAAAAATTGAAGATGTCAGTTAGACAGGTTTATAGTAAGCCCATGAAAATTATATCCTGATAAGAAAATGAAATATTGACAGATAGTTAATAGGTTCCTAGTTAGCCCATGAAAACTAGGGTAAAAGAAAGATATTGATAGTTAGTCAATATGTTCTTAGTCAGCCATGAAAACTAGGATAAAAGAAATGATATTGAAATTACCAATAGGTTCATAGTGATCCCATGAAAACTATTAGGTTAATAGTAATCCTAGAAACTATAACTATGACAGGTAGTCAAAATGAATGGGGATGGGTAATCCAGAATTGATTCAATTGTTTTGTGTATCATCGTATAATAATGTTTTGAATTGATTTAACCATTGTGAATGCAGAAGCATAGAAAATGGTTTATAAAAGTTTTTAAGATACTAGTGAGGGGAAATCCGTGGTCTTACTAGATATCTAATTGATTTGAGATGATAGATTATTATTCATGCCAGGCTTTATGTCTGACTCGAAGTTTATGTTTTCCCCTTAAACTCTCGGATACTCATTTGATTTTGAGTAGCTTAAGATTTGAGGTTTTCAGGTTCCACATAAGATGAATAAGCTTCCGAAGTCGTGTAGGAGGCATGTAGTTATTTGAGTTCTCTCTCATATGTTCCACTATGTTGTTTTGTTAATGCAAAGTTGTTTATTGCCTATTATACACTGTGATCACCAAGAGGGCATCTCCATATGTCGCTCTTGGGGTATATTGTAATAATCGTATTTTTTTGAATGTGGTTAACGTTGTAGGATTATGTAAAGAATGTTGAAATGGTTTTTGGAATGAAATGTGAAAGTTGTTTAGATATTTTTAAACTTTTTCCATATCCATGTGTTTTCGGTATATCAATTTATCTAATATTGTTGTATTTGTTTGCCGAGGATTAATAACTATGGATGACTGCAGCATCCGTAGTCATTAGTTTTGGGCCTTCAAGTGGGGGACGTTACATAAGTAACCTAGGACGGCACCTGTTTTGGCTAAGTAATTTATGAAGAATGTAGTTAGACTACACGGAATTCCTAGTAGCATAGTAAGCGATAGAGATTCCTTATTCACTAGCGAGTTCTGGAAGAGTCTACAGGAAATAGGAACCAAGAACAAGATGAGTACCTCTTACCATATACATACCGATGGGCAAACAGAAAGAGTTAACAAAGTCTTGGAGGATTTGTTACCAGCTTATGTGTTAGATTTTGGAGGATCATGGGAAGACCATCTATACTTAGTCGATTTTTCATATAAAAACAATTATCAGGCTAGTATAGGGATGGCACCATTTGAAGCTTTGTATGGAAGGTTACGTAAATCACTAGTTTGTTGGTTAGAGACCAGGGATAGATTGATTCTTGGTTCGAATTTAGTTAGTGAAGCTACAGGGAAGATTGAGTTAATTCGGGATAGGACGAAGGAAGCTCGGTCTAGGCAGAAGAGTTATGCTGATAGAAGATGGAAAGACTTAGAGTTCTCTGTGGGATATCATGTTTTCGTTAAGGTGTAAACGATGAAAGGTGTAATCAGATTCGGAAAATCAGGGAAATTGGCACCGAGATTTGTAGGACTGTTTCCTATTGTAGAGTGGATCGGGAAACTCGCATATAGAATAGAGTTACGGAATAGTTTGGCAGGAGTCCATGATGTTTTTCATGTTTCTCATCTAAGAAAGTGTATTAGAGATCCGAAGAATATTATAGCACCGACAGTGTTAGAGGAATTAGTAGTAGAGCCGAACCTGACTATAGTTAGAAAGCTAGTTCGTATAGTCACTAGAAATGAGAAGAGGCTAAGGAACAGGACAGTCATATTTGTTAAAGTCTAGTGGAGCGGCGATGAGAGAGACTGTACTTGGGAAATTTAGAGCAGGATTAGAGACACATATTCTAATTTATTTGATGGTATGTTTTACCTTTATGATTGATTTGTATGTGTACCTTATCATAATTTCGAGGATGAAATTCTTTAAGGAAGGGAGTCTGTAACGACCCTAATTTTTAGTAACATTATTTAGGATATTTAATTGGTTAAATTAAATAAAATAATGTAATGATTAGGGGATTGAGATTTGTGTAAACTAAGAGGTAGTCGTGCCTTGTCAATGAATAAACTAAAATGAATTAGAATGAAATAGATAAGGGAAGTTAGAAAAGGGGAAAAATAGGAAAAGACACATTCTAATACCCTAAACACTTAAGTCGTGTTCATTCCACACATTCATTATCAAAATTAAAAATAGAGACCAACCACCATTAAGAAAGAACAAAAGGAAGATAAGCTAAAGGGAGAAGCAAATCAATATAACCCAAGGTCAAATCTCTACTCCTTAATCACAAAGCTAAGGTAAGTAATGACTACATCTCATGTTTTCTAATTGTTTTCGATTTTAGGATGAAATCTGAATTATTTTTGCAAAGTTATTTTCCATGTTTCAATTGTTAAAATTGATATATATGCTTGTTGATGATTTATGGTATTTCATATAGATTTTATGAGATGTTTTAATGTGAAAACCCTACTAAATGACATCCAAATTCCTTACGATTTTAGATTTAGATCAGAAATGATATTTTAGAGATGGGTTTCAATTTTCATAATTTTCTAAATTAATGTGGATTTAATATTAATTTTCTAGTCAAGAAAATGATTATTTGGGTTTAAAATAATTTACAGCTAAATTATATATGCTTTGGGTCTGAAATTTATATATGTTAGAAAACATAATAAAAATGATTTATAGGATTTTCTTAAGTGTTTTAACGAATATATAAAATTATTTAAGGTATGGGACTTAAATTTTTTATATATTTATAAAAGGAGAAGGGGTATTTTGTAAATGTTTCAAATGGTTCCTTCTGAAATTTTTGGCAGTGCATTTAGAAAAGAAAATTAGCAACCAACCAGGTTTTGACAAATAAGGCAGGTTAGTTGAAAAGATTACTTTAAAAAGGTAAAAATCAATTTATACACGCTTTTTACATGTTTCGCCACTTTCGGCACCAGCTTTCGACCTAGTTCTTCTGCTTCCATCTCCATCAAAACCAATGCGCATGGTATTAATATTTGGTATGTAGTAAATTGGACTAAGGCACAAGGTATGAGGTCGAAACATGAGGATCTAAAGGGGTCGAAGCTTTGTTTTTAGTTTAAAAGAGAATGCGCCTGCTTTGCTTTCGACTTGGTTAGCTTTCGACTGGGCTAAGTTGTTTTAAAGAAATGGTTGTGCCTTTGTTTTAAGAAATTGCTTTCGCCTGGGCCGAAATCCCACGCTGCCGCCTTTTTCCTTTCGAAGTAGTTTTTTCGAAAGGTTCTTTTGTTTTTAAATTAAAGCCACTTTCGAAAGAGTGTGTTCAACTTAGTTGTTTTATGACCCTTTTGTTCTGTTGAAGGTAGAACCCAAAGGTTTCGAAAGGAATGGTTTTTAAATGATTTCGAAAGGTTTCCACATGTTTTACTTGAACCAAAATGCTTTTGAAAGGTTTGATGGATTTAAAACTTTCGAAAGGTTTAAGTTAATGGTTTCGAAGGGGTGGTTTTCTAATGGTGTCGAAAGGTTTAGAAGGAAGGTTACTAATGTTTTCAAAAGGCAATGTTTAAGTGTTTTAAAGATAGGATGTCTAAGGTTTTAAAGCTTTCGAAATGGATGATTTCAATGTTTTCGAAAGGTGATTATGAATCGTTTCGAAAGGGTAAGTTTTGGCCTTCGGCCTAAGGTTTTACTTGTATCGAAATCGGTGCTTTCAGTGGATTTGAAAGGGGTACTTTCAAAGGTTAAATGTTTTCACCAACAAAGTTTGTGTAAAGTACATATAACATGGCAAGATGATTTGAGTATAGCATAGAGTATATTTTCCTTGTTTAAAGAATGGTTTAAAGTATTAAATCAATTTTAGAGAAAAGGTTTTCAAGGAAAATTTATGGGTAGTTAGCCTTAAGTAAGATGACTCGGACATTAGAATCCCAGATGGGACTGGTATAGGGTCGCGCCCTATACATTGGCTATTAGCCCCTAGCTAATTTAGTCCCAAATTCCAGTGTGTAGGGCTTTATCACAGATAAGACTAAAATGATGTTATAGATAGAAAGGAATATATAGAGAGAGAATAGGTTTTTGGTGAGCCCGCAAAACAATTAGGATCAGTTGACCCTGGAGAAGTAAATTAGGGACAGACCATCCAGAAGAGGAGTACCTAACAGAAGTTAGATTATTTGTTTATTTTGTCTAGTAGGCCCGAATCAACCAAAGGTTAATAGTTAGCCAAACAAAACTATATCGTTCGGACAGATAGTCCATTTGTTACCTAATATATATGCTTTCATGATATTGATATTACTGTTTTAACCAGTTTTGGTTGTAGGATTAAGATTTCCAAAAGATATGTTTTAAAAGGATATTATTGAGGGGAAACCCGTTCTGCTAAGCGGTGTGGTCTCACTTAATATCATATAACCTGTAATGACCCGGAAATTTCGATCCCGAAAATTCCAGATAGTTATGAAAAGAAGAAGAGATAGAAGAAAAGAAACAAAAAACATAACACAGATGCTCACATTCGCAGCGGAACAAAATATAATATCAAATAATAACAGTTTACAAAAGAATACTGTATTTGTCAATTTACATTTATTTACATCAGAGTTATAATCCAATACACAACGATGGTCATATATAAATCAAATATGTCTCAGATAATCAAAAATAATAGTCATAGCGGAACACTCCATACGTCCTGCCATCCAGCTCGCCTCCTGAGCTCCAGAACGTCCTTACCTGAAAATCTGTAATACTCGGTCTGTCCCGAGCATTACATCAAAGTAATACCCGGGTCAGGCTGGAAACCAGCGTGAGTAAACCCATCTAACATAAATTTCAAAGGCATACAACTTATATAAAACCCGGGTAACTTGTATCAATTACAACTTCACAAATTGTTATTGACCTTATTTATTTCACTCACCAGTTTCTAAGTACCAAACTTAGATTAAATGGTCTAATTTGCCTAAATCATTCCATTTCAGCTTATTCTATTCAACTAGAAATTTAATAAGAATCGAAGTGGTTTCGGGTATTTACTAATACCCGACTCCGGTCTCTTCGAATCCAATGTCAATTTTAACTTAAATTATTCAAGTGAAATACAATTCAACTTAAGATACAGGATGTCACAGTATTTCATCTTCAATAGATAACCACATCATCATAGTTTACATCAAACATATCAGATCACATAGCATCACGAACCACATATTAAGGATAACAATTTATCAAAGGTTTCCAATATCATTCTAATTATCCTTTAATTATATTTAAGTAACTAACCCTTAATTATTCCACAAATTAATTATCCTTAACCAAATACAGTAATTAACCTTTAATTACTTCATTAATTAATTATTAACCATAATTATTAATGACCCTTGATTAATAACATTCAATGATTAACTACCCTAAGTAATTAAAATCCATTAATTACATTAAGTAATTATTATCAAATCATCTAGTGTTTAAAATTAATTAAACTTAATTTATCAACTTAAACAAATCACATTAATCTCCATTGATTATATCAAGTAATTACTTCCTTAATTACTTCCATTAAGTAATTATACTTAAACAATTCACAATTGATTATCAATAAAATTAATATTTAATTTAAGAAAACATTTCTTACTAAATCAGAGTTTTTAAAACGATTTATCATCTAATTTACTTTAAATCCCATTTTAAACTTCATTTTTAATTTAAGATTTTAAAATGAATATAAGTTTATCTAACGAAGTTTAAAAACAATTCAAACCCCTTTTCCCACAGGTTAAAGAAATATCCACTTATAAAGAAGTTTAAAGAAATTTTAAACCCAATTCATTTTTATGTTCCAATCAGTTTAGACTAGATTTAAATTTAAGTTTCAAAAACAGTTTGATTTTAAATCATATAAAAACTTCACCACCTAGCTGCTTCGAGTCACACTCGAAGATCATTTGGGTCTAACCCGAGTAACATCTTCTCCCCATTTTATTTTATTAAATCCTAGTTAAATTTTTTTCTAAAAATCCTTACAGGTTTGGTTACTACAGGTTTAACCCACAACCCACTCTAGTACGAACTCGAGTATCTTCCCCAAATACTCGATACCTACTTCGAGCTCCGTCCCTTCCCAGAACACTGCAAACAAAACCAGACTTCAACGTGCACGTGTACGTGCAACATCAACTCCGACCCACTCCGACCATCATCAATGCACTCACAAGTCAACGATGACAAACCCAGAGCAACCGACCACCCAGATGTGCCAAACACGGTCGAAATCAAAATCGAGGTAC
The DNA here is from genome assembly GCA_030737815.1 of Allium fistulosum. Taxonomy (NCBI): domain Eukaryota; kingdom Viridiplantae; phylum Streptophyta; class Magnoliopsida; order Asparagales; family Amaryllidaceae; genus Allium; species Allium fistulosum. Next base: position 157,898,182 of record CM060901.1, read on the forward strand.
TTCAAAGAACACTGGAACCCAACCTCGACCAACCTATTTGCCACACACTACCAATTTCGATCATCAGAAAATTCGTAGCTTCAGCCATATCATCGCCAAACCTCCACGAATCCACTTCCAGAAGCCTTATCGCACTCGATACTCCAGAAAGGAAGAATTGATCAAATTCTTCAGCACGACCAAAATTAGGTTTAGGAACTTAATTCCTTTGCCGTCGATGCCACGGCCATCTGACACCCTATCCACTATTTTTCCCATACTCCCTGTTCACTCCTCCACCTCCAGCCCAAACGCCGGCCCTTCCAGCCGCCTCGATCAACCATGGCATCTCGAAATGCCAAAAACCAAGAAACCCAAACTGCTCTCATAATCAAGCACTAAAAATTATGATTTCGATTTTAAAATTCATGTTTTGGATTAAGAAATTAGGATATATCACTGAGTTTATCAATCAAGATGTTTGGGTTTTCCGTTTTATTACACATGTACTGTGGGTTTAAATTTCCAGTGAGATTTTAAATTTAATTTAATTTAAACAAATTTTTATAATCTTCTTCATGACAAAGCACACCAGTTTTATCTAGATTTAAGTTTAAACAGAATCAAAATCAAAGGGTTTTGAATTCAAATCAAAACTTGTGAACTGAAGCTATAAACAGGGTGTGCTTTGATGAAAACAACATGCATACAATACATCCAGAAATACAACAATGTATATATACAAATCATACATATTTCATATATCTAATCATGCAACTATATTCAGAAACTTAATTTTTTTTAGAAGTAAATGTTACTCACCGTTTAAAGAACAGAGCCTTCTTTGTTCTGCAATAGGTTTGAAGAATACAATCTGGGCTCTTTTCTCTGCTCCTCAGTATTGATTTATCTTGAGTGTAGTTTAAACTGAAGCTTTGTTTTAATTTTAAAAATGAAGTCTACTTGTATTCGCTCAGCTTGAACAGATATGGAAAAAATGATATAGGGAAGAAAACAGACAGGTGATATTCTTATGTCCAATGCAGTGTATAGTATTGTACAATATCAGGGATATTTTGTTCATGGTGGAGGCTGATATGAACTATATTGTGGCTGACATTAAATGTTATTTGTACTTGATGTCCTTATTTTATACTTATCTTATATTTTTCTTGTTTACTTAAACTTCATTTCCTTCTTATGCAAGCTTACTTGGTTATTTATATATTTCTTATGTGAGGCATTCGTATATATATATATGTTAAATATTGAAATGTATTTCTTTTTGTCCATTTAACTTGGTGGCTGAGATGAGAAACAAGGTGGCTATCAATTTAAATGTTTGTTTTGATTTATATTTTCCCAGTATTTTATTCCCCTTTCAAGTTTCAGCCTGCACACCTACTTACCTAATGAACATAACCAGAGATCTTATTTTAGTACATAGATATTTTTAGTTTTGCCTTGTTTATTCTTAGATGCTAAGCATACAACTCTATTTCTACTCGTATACACAGAAGTGATTTTACATGCCTGCACCATATATACTTTGTTATAGAGTATAAATATTTTACTTTGCCTTATCTCATTTGGTACTTAGGTGATTCTTATGCCTGCAAGTATATTTTACTTAAGTTTCTACTGCCTGCTCATGTGTCTTTGCTATAGGGTATAACATATTTAACTTAAGTTTTTAGTTTTAAAGTTGTTATGGTCATTGTATTATGTTAGTTTGCATATTTGTTTCTATCTCTACATAAGTGTATTTATTTCTAATTTCTAACATGAAGGTATTTACATTTTAAAAGATAAACTATCAATATATAATTCCCCATTATTATTTTATTTTATACTTACCTTAAATATTTACAATGTATTTTCTTATTATCCATATATTGCATTTATATACATGTGTTTACCAAATGTTAATAAGATAAGCATTTTAAATTTAATTATGTAAGAGAGATTTTATTGTATATATTATTAAGGGGTTTATTTTAAATTTTCAAAATCAAGATTCCCTTTTCAAAATACATATCAAATGGCAATTATTTCCAGAAGATTTATCCATTTTAAAATGATCCGTTTACATTTTATTTAATTGGATTTAATATTTATTAAAATAATGTTGCCAGAAATACCGGGTCATCACATAACCGAGATGTAAATATTATTCACACCAGGCTTTATGTTTGGCTCAAAGTTTATGTTTTTCCCCTTAAACTCTCGGGTGCCCAAAATTGATTTGAGTAAGCTGAGGGTTGAGGATTTTTAGATTTTAGTAGGTGGACGACTAAAGCTTTCGAAGATGAGCAGGAGGCTGAAGTTAGCTATATTTAAGAGTTGTTTTGCTTTATTTTTGTTGTGTTGTATTGTGTCCGTTATGACTATTTATTACTTTGGTCAACCAAGAGGGTGTGTTCATATGTCGCTCTTGGCATATTTTGTAATAATTATATTTGATCTACACCTACGAAACATTTGGGATTATGTAACTTGGATATGAAATGTTGTTTTGAAATGCAAACAAAAAATGTTTTAATCTCTGATGATTTTATTTCATATTCAAGTGCTGCTGATATTATGGATACCATTAACATTACCGTACTTGGTCACCGGATGTTAATACTATGGATGATTACAACATCTGTAGCGCATAACTTTGAGTCTCTAGATAGGGGATGTTACAGACTCATTCCCGGAGTTTTGTCGCATGATTTGAAGTTTCCTTTACTAGAACTTGCATCAAATTCATCATCATTAGAGGAGGAATCACAGCTGCTGATGTTCTCAATTTCACCCTCGTCCTTTTCCATCACCACCCCAGCCTTCCCCTCACGCTGCTTGAATTCCTCTTCCCCCTCCTCCGAGATAGGGGCATCCTAATCGGGCAACTGGCTTTGGTCGTAACACCTCTTCCTTCATGAATTTCTTCGGTTGACCCAACAGATGGACCTTCTCCTTCTAGAAGATCGCCCTCTTTGGAGCCATGTGATGAAGAAGTGGAGCATGTTCGAATTCTGAAATGGGAAGGAGAAGGAACTTCAACAGCCACGGCAGATTTCCCAAAATGCAACAACATATACCAAAGCAAATTCACATCCGTTAGCAAAAACTTAACTGATCTCTCTTTAGCGTCTACGACCTTCAAAGTATGGAAGGTATAATCGAGTGATGGATCTTTGTTTGGTCTCGGAATAACTGCAAGGAGTATTCAGTCTATTAAAAATCCCACATCAATGTATTAAATCTCAATGAGTAACAGAGAAGACTTACCTCGCGTCGTCCAAAGACGATTAAATCCCTCAGGACACCTAATGAAAAAATATTATGTCTTGAATTGGGAGAGGTTACTTTGAAGCTGCAACATGATTTTGCGGTTTCTTTGAGCCTTAGTGATCATGAGGGACGAACATTCATGTCTCTTCTTGAATGAGAGGAAATATTTCAACTCATCAAAACTTGGGAAATATTCCTAAGTTCAGAAGAGTCTCTCTCAAGAAGCGATTGAAGGAGGGCACTGCTCCATTCAAGCACATGTATTGGTGGCAAGTGGTGTACCCCGAAGGTGGCATATGTGCAAACACATTTTTCGATGGAAGGCGTACATCATCGTCTAGAATGCTATGTTGTAAACAAATATTATGCAGAACTTTAGCGGAAATTATGGAAGAAGCTCTCTCCGGAAGGTTGAGTAGAACTATTAAGTTTGGAGGAGTTCAATCTAAAACTGGACCAACCAGAACCAATTGACCGTATGTAGCTGGTGGTGCTGAAGAAGTAGGCGCTACTGAAACCGTTTGTGAAGGCGCAACTAATGTTGATTCGGCTTTTGAGAGTGCCGGAATTCCTCCACTGGATCTATGACGAGATGACCGGTACTTCATTCTATACAACGGAACTTGTATCTAACGCGGTCAGGTAATTCTATTTATAACTAAAAGTCCCCCTACGCTTAAAACTTGAATTCTAAAAAACATCGATTTTTGCCGACACATCGGGTTTCAAGTGTTGATTGGGGAAAGTGTAGTGTGTTATCTATATGGGATGGGTGCGGTGTCCTGAACACTACAAACGCTTTATCCTGTGTATATTGTTCACTCACAGCGAAGAAAGAAAAGAGCTTTTCATATCATTCATATTTCTCCTACACTTACCTGTTATCAACCAACAATCGATAACGGATCCGCTGTTTGAAGCAACACGGAAAGCTCTTCCTATCCTAGGTACATCCATTATGCAATGACAAAACCAATCCAAAGTGATCAACTGTAGATTAATGGGTCCGAATTAAGTAGAAAATTCTCAGCATAAGTCGATTTCAGTTTCCTAGAAAGTGATAATAGTATGAGCTGCATACAAGATGCTACCCTAAGCTATTATCACCTCCTAGAAGAACCAAAACTAATCTGCAAGACGTCGTACTGAATCAACGGTGTGACTCGGTGCAAGTTAATTCTAATTCTGTGGACGAAGATAGCAAAACATGTCAAGCACCGGGGGAAGACCCGAGCTTCGTTCCATGAAGAACTCAAGACTTGATTTACTATCTTCTTCCATAAAATCGCAATCAACTTGAATTCTCCATTGCATCCATCACCAACACAACTCCATCACCAAATCCCTAAACAAACGCCAAAATCTACATTACCCACATCTAGCCAAAAGTCTAAAGGAAAACACGGTTGAACTCAAGTTGTTGGCGACCCAAGATAGATAGGATTGGCGGCGATTTAAGTGGGTAAGGTCGGGGACGATCCAAATATACTAAGCTTCAGAAGCTAAGGGTTAGTCAAGGCGATAACAAAGTCCGGTGGAGTGATGGCAAGAAGCTTTGGTGGTGGAGATCAACGGCGACGATGGTGGAAATGAAATTGGGGTTTGAGGACTTTGGATTGGATCACAAGGTAACAGGCTAGGCTCGCAAGTTAAAATAGGGACTAGTGGAAGCTTAACTTGTATGAAGTTAAATAAGAGATGGCGTAGTAAAATTCTGCTAAGTCCTTGGATCGCTAGCGATCTATGACAATGGATTGCTAGAGATCCATCAAATTGCAACCATTTTTTCTCCAAACTCGCTAAGAAATCATTTGGAAAGTTATGGAATCGAAATTGATTCATTGTTATGAGAAATTACAATTCACGTCAGAATTCAACAGACGACTGGATAGCCAAAGCCAAATTCGCATGATGGCCTCAATCCGATCAATTGAACCTCACTAAAGGGAAACTCAAAAGCAATTACTTCTAGAGTACGCCTTGTTTCTAATGAAGGCATACTCTAATGGGCAAATGTTAACCAGGTTTTTAACCCAATATAATTCAAAGGGAACTAGAACATCTACGGTAGGATGAAACAACTCAAACATCAACCAAAAGAACCAGGAGAAGGAACCAACAAAGGCTCAAGAAACAAAAAACAAAAATAGCTTAAAGGGATGGATTGCTAGCAATCCATGAATATCGCTCATAAGACAATCATTCTTCTTGCATCATAATCTAATATGTTTTCTAGGATTGTCTGCCAAGTTTCATAATATTCCAAGCAAGATAGTTCAAGAAGTGGACATTCATTTAATTCCAGTAATAGTTCAATGCAATCTGTACATAAATCATCATTAAAAAAAGACATCTAGTCATGAAATTGTATGAAGAGTACCAACGAAAGGCAAGGAACAAGATCCAATCGAATAGAGCTGAAAATAACCTAACCGCATGGATCGCTAGCGATCCATCATATTAGGTTATCTCGCTATGAAACTTTCGGGAGAATCTTTGTACCATCAAATGCAAGCTCCTGGCAATGCGGTCTAGCCTAATAGCTCTCCAACCCCTATAAATACAATCCTACCTACAACATATACGGGATCTTCTGAACTAGCTGCTGGAACTTTACAGGAACTAATCTTCACTCTTCTACTCCCTCACAACTTTCATCTAGGGATTCACTGTGATTCTCCAGTGAACTCTTGCGTCGGTGACTTGATCTAACTTAGGAGATGCAATCATATTGTAATCTGATTCAACTTGTAATAGCAGTCAGTTAATAAAAAGTTATAAAGTAGACGTAGGCTTCATAAAAAGCCAAACCACTATAAAAATCTTCTTGTCTTTTACTACTTTTTCTCTTTTTACATCCATTTACTATATTATTGCTCTATGAGAACAAAGCTAGTGCTTTCATGCTCAACCCAAGATGTTGATCCATTTTTTGGGTTAATAGAAACCGTTCTAAAAAATCCATAGACATAGAATCCCATTTCCATAGTCGCACTTTTGAAGGTTGAATTAATCCACTTGGTTTTTTATGCTCAGCCTTTACTCATTGAAAATTCATACATTGCTTCACCCATAAGCCTACATCTCTCTTTATACCTTCCTAGAAGAAACTCCTCTTCATATCTTGGTACATCTTCATACCACTGGGATGTAGTAAACTTTGACCGATGATGTTCTCAAAAAACTTTCGTTCTCAGATTGTCCGCATTCGGAACACACAAGCATCCCTTCTTTCTTAACCATCTTCTTTGATCAAGTGAAAAATCTTTCAAATCATCAATCTCAATTTCTATTTCCATTCTTTTAATTCGCTCAACTAGTATTGGATCATCTATTTTGCTTTGCTACAATTCTTTCGATCAATATCGGTCGAACTTCAAGAGAAGAAATCATTGCGGTAGTTTAATTAGAACTGGCTATCGACCTCATTCTAACACCACGTAAAGCCAATGCATTAAATCATTCCATTTAGATAAAATCGCTAACATCTCATTTTGATGTTTTATACTAAGTGAATCTGCAACATTATTTCCTTTCCCCGATCGATAGTCGACCTCAAAGTCAGACGCTGCTAAAAACCCTAACCATCTTTGTTGCTATATATTCAACTCCTTTTAAGAGAATAGATACTTCAATGACTTATGATCCATGAACAACTTGGATTATTCGCTCAATGGATAGTGTCTACATACCTTTAATTTAAATATTATGTCGCCAACTCCAAATCATGAGTAAGATATCTTACTTCATTCGGTCAAAGCTACTAAGAAGTAAAGGCAATAACTTTACCTCTCTACATCAACACAGCTTTTAACCCAAATGCACATGCATCGGTATACATCACCAAGTCTTGGTTCCTATCCCGAACAACTAACATTGGTGTATTGGTCAATATATGCTTTAGCTTTTGAAATGCTCCTTCACATTTATCATTCCAATGAAACTTTACGTCCTTCCTTGCTTGTTTAGTCATCGGTGCAGCTATACGAGAGAAATGTTTAATAAATCTCCGGTAATAGGCAGCCAACCCTAAGAAACTTCTAATCTCAATTACAGTCTCGGGTCTTTTCCAATTATTAATAGATTTTATCTTTAGCAGATCTATAGATAATCCATTCTCTGAAAAAACATCCCAAAAAACTGCACTTCTCTTTTCCAAAAATGACATTTCGAAAACTTCACCTTTAGCTAATGCTGCCTCGGCCTATCTAGCACTATTTGAGATGACCATCATGGTTTTTTTCACTCTTTGAATATATCAAAATTTCTTCAATAAACATGATACCCAAATGCTCTTAAAAGATCCATTTCATTAAATCTACAAAGAAAACATGTGCATTGGTCAGTCTGAAAGGCATGACTAACCACTCATACAAACTATATCTTATTCGAATCGCCGTCAATGATATACTATCCTCCATTACTCTCAATTGATGGAAACCTGTTGCTAAGTCCAGCTATGAAAAGACCTTGGCTCCACTCAATTGATAAAATAAATCATCAATCTTAGGCAAAAGATACTGGTTCTTTATTGTCTTCTCATCCAACTTTCTATAAACAATCACATCCTTAATGACCCCATCTGGTTTCTTCACAAACATCATTGCAACTCCCCAAGGTGAATTACTTGGTCTAAATCAAATTCTTCTCTTCTAAGTCTACTAGCTGCACCTTTAACTCCTTCATTTCGATAGGTGTCATTTTGCTAGGTGGTCAACTTATGGATTTAGCTCCAAATACGAGATCTATTCAAAATTCCATGGCACATTTTGATGGTAATCCTGTAGCAAGCTCAAGAACATCAGCATATTCTCTTATAACAAAAACCTGATTTACTTCATTCTCTATACCTTCCATTGCACCCAACATTGCACAGATGTTGAAACTTGATTCTTCTAATGGGTATATAATTCAGTCATGGCAATTAGAATGCCTTAAGGATATTACTCAATCTCGACAAAATATCCTAGCGGCATATTGAATCAACCAATTCATACCCAAGATCATACCAAAATCCACAAAATCAAACACATACAAATTGCAGACAAATAAATAACCTAACAAATCAAACTCTACATTGTCACATCTCATTCCAAGAGTTGCATAGCCGCTTATCGTATTCACAACCCTCAGAGAGGTAATAAGGTATGTCGGTTTAAGGTTTAACTTATCTACCATACATCTAGAAACAAAAGAATGTGATGCTCCATTATCATACAACACACTAATGGGGATGCTATGAATAAGAAGTGCACCTTCTAACACAGCCTTTCCTTTCTCCTATGCAGTCAGTCTAGAAGCCGTAGGTTCTAAAGCAAAAACCTTTCCCTTCTAAGCTTTGGTCGATTTAGGACACTCGTTCTTGAAATGCTCCATCTTGTTGCAGTTATATCACCTCATGTTCATTTTATCAACAACTTTCTTGCTTTCACTAGAACGACATTAATTTGCAAAGTGCCCCTTCTTATCATGCTTACAGCAAGTCACTTCAGCTTTTCCCTTTTTAGAAACCCTTTTCTTCTAAGCTCTCTTCTTGCCAAAGAACTTCCTCTTTTGTCCTGGAAACCTATATTCTCCACAAACTTGTTCTTCCCTAAAGATGCAAGTAAATCTTCATTCCTTAAAGCCACATCTACAACAATATTAAATGGATCTCTATGGTGTGGCATTGTTGCCCCAGAAATCTCCGACTTCAATCCTCTTATGAACTTCTCGTTCTTCTTAAGATGGGTATTTATGATAGCTTATCCATGTCTTGATAGCTTATCAAACTTCGTAACATACTCCAACACAGTCATATCACCATGCTCTAACTTTGAGAACTTTTTGAACAAAGTTGAATTAGCTGCTTTAGATAGAAACTTCTCTTCAAACCTCTCTCTAAAGCCACTCCAAATAAGCTCCTACTCTGGAACTCCAATAGTAACACTATTCCACTAATACAAAGTAGCTCCTTGCAACTATCTTGAAGCCAATCTCCTTTTCTGATCATCATTCAATCCTAGATCAACAAAAGTCCTCCGACACTTAAGAAGCCAATCATCCACTTCAATGGCATTCTCTATTCAAAAGAATGGTCTAAGACAGAAGGTAGAGTATAGATAGATATGCGTACTTATATGTATAACGAATAACAAGTACGTTATTATAACGCTATCCTATACCCCAATTTATTATTTCTTATTTAATTTGGGTTATGTTCTTTCAAAATCTTATTAAATTTAATATACTCCTATCTCTGATACCAAGTTGTAATATCCCTCATTCTGAGGCTTGGAATTAGATTGCAGTCATCCTTAGCATTATTTCCCAGTAACAAAATGAGATCCATTATTGAGTCATTAACACCGAGAGCACTAGACTTTAAAATTTAATCAGAACATTTTCATTCATTAATTTGCAAATTCATTACATTTCATTTCCATAACCCATGAATACACTATTGCGATAAAATATAATAAATACATATAGTTCCAAGAGCGACATATTTTGATGCCTCCTTTGATAATTAGAGTTTTAAATATTTAAAAGGTTATAGTATCCATTATTACATACATTCAACAAATCAAAAGCAGTTAAACTACTGCACAACGAAAATATAGTCTTATATAGTAGCTTACCTCCTGCCCGTCTTTGGAAGCCTATTCATCTAACCTGAAAATGCCATACTTGCATCCTATATAATGCCAAATTATGTACCCGAGAGTTTAGCAAGAAATCAATAACATTGGGTTAGACAATAAGTTTGATGTGAGTTATATTATTCTATCTCGAACCAAAATATAAGTACTTAGTGAGACCACGTCAATGAGCGGAACGGGTTTCCCCTCACAAATACCCTATCAAACAATATACAATCCATAACATATCCTATGTCCAAAAATGATTAGTATATAATCATGTCATCAGTATCATATCATGCAGCATGGGTTAAAATGAATTTTCTATAATTCTCAAGGTTAAGGGTTACATATTCCCAAAATTACCCAATCCCATATATGGTTCATTCAATGGAATAGTTTTTCCATGGTCACTATGAACTTATATTAGTTTTCTTAAGCTAACTTAAAACATATCAGTTGACTCAGGCTAAGATTTACCAGTTAATTCAACGATCTTCAAATACAGTCAGAAGAAAGATCAACGGTTTCCTAGGTCGTTAGGAGAAGGCAACAACGATCTCTTAAAAATGATAAGAGAAGATAAAAATAGTCTCATAAAAATGGTAGGAGAAGCTAACAGCGGTCTTCTATAAACGGTAAGAGAAAAACATAGGTGAACTAACTGCTATAAGGTCCCTGCTTGGTGTAACCTAAATTTTGCATGTCCTTCGGCTAAGCCCCATGCAATAGAATTTGTAGACCTGACCAACTGGGGGCTAATGATTAGAGCATAGGGAGCAACCTTATAACAATTTCCACCCATAAATGTAGTTTAAAAATGCCAATGAGTCATGTATTTTGATCAGTTCAGGCATCCTAACATAATTTAATCTTCATAATTTCATGGATGCAATTATACTCACTCGGGAGTTTAAGTCTGACCATACCCACTAATGGAACTATCCTAACTGGACATTAGTTCTCAAATTTCAAAGGTCAAAATGTTAGGTGATAACATTCATTGAATATGTGAGTATGTCAACAATTCATTATATGCAATAATAACTGATCAACAAACTAAATGAATGTATAACATATCAACAATCAGTTAAATATATGTTCAGTATGATATCCAATTCATACACAAATTATTTTTCCAAAGTAATAACTTCTTCGACACATTACTCTTTAAATATAAGTAAAATATCCTTTCTTTCCTTTGAAAACTTTTATAAATACCTAACAAAATCATCCTTTTTTTCAGTAAATATTTTCCTAATACAGAGTTAAAATCCTTCCCACGTTATAAAATATAGCTATCCCTTCTTTTGAAACAAGTACCATCGTGTCGAGTTAACATTTGGCCTTCGAGCTTTAAAATTATAGCCTTCATGACGTGTCAAAAAAATAAAGATTTTGTGCCCTTTTCTATAAAACATATACTTCGTATCTTGACAAAACAAAGCCATGGTGGGAAAAAATATATGCTATCATGCTTCATAAATTCCTTAGCCATCGCATGTTAAAAGGGCCATCGTGCCGTATTAAAATCATAACTTTCATTGAGGAAAACATAGTCTTTGTGACTTATTAAAAACATAGTCCTTTTTCCTTTTTCATAAAACAAAGCTTTCGTGACTTATCACGATGGGTAGTCATCGTGATTAATCAAAACAGTGAAATCAAAGCGATAAAACTTAGCCTTTGTGCTTGGCCTTTATGAGTGAAATAAATATATCTTTTGTGCTTTAAATAAAACATAGCTTTCAATCTCAATAAAACATAGCCATCAGACATATCATGATAGCTAGCTTTCGCGTATTAATTAAAATAAGCTTTTGAAGGTTGGTAAAAATAGAGTTATCTTAGGTAATCGAAACAAGGCTTTCATGAGTAAAAGCAAAACATTTGAAGGCTTGTAAAACCTAGCTGTGATGGGTAAAACAAAGCCTTAAATCATAGCTATCGAGGACAATAGTTTTCGTGCATTAAACAAAAGCTTTCAAAGGCTAATTAGAATAAAACTATCATGGAAAATAGCTCTCATGCATAAAAATGAGGGCTTTCATAGGCTTATAATAGCATTTGCGTAATATTTTCCAAAACTGAAAATTTTCCTTTAAATGAATAAACTTGTTTTCAAACCCGCCTTATTTATCAAAATCCCATTGGTCAATATTCATCTTTTTAGAATTCTTTTAGAAATCATAGTGGAATATTTACTTTCATTTTCCCAAAAATAAAATTTTGCACATATTTATATTATTATCATATTTTGCAAACAATTTCAATTTGCACAAAAAATTTATATTAAATTGTAAACAATTGGAAAAAATCCACAAAAATTCAGAAAAATTACTTTTTACTACCTTAACATCATATTAGAATTTAAAAAAAAATTATGCTTCATATTTTAAATTATTCAATTCCAAAATTAACCAGTTTGTTCCTTATAAGATTCAAAATAAATTTATATAAATTTTAAAAATTATGAAATTTAGAACCCATCTCTAAATAATAATTTGAAATATGAAAATTTTAGCTCATTTGGAGATAAAAAACTTTGTTTTTTTAACATAAAAGCATTTTAGGAAAATTTCCAAAACTCCTAAATAATAACCATTCAATCATATAGATGATTATACAATCAACATATGTGATAAACATTCAATATAATTCGGATATACATTTAGACCTGAATCTACATACATCAAACAAAAAAGATGATAATATTATTCACCTTTTAATCCTTATTGAAATGAGAGAATTTGATTCATTTAGCTTCTCTTTAGTTTTCCTTCTTCTTCTTCCTTAATAATGGTAGTCGGCCTGGTTTTTCTTTGGCTTAGGTTAAGAATGAAATGAAATGAATGAGGGGGAGGGAAGAGTGTAGTATTATATTTTCTCTTCCTTGTTTACCCCTTCTACACCTAAGTTTGTTAAATCTTACTTCTTTTACCCATTCTCTTTTATTTTTAACAAGGCCAACCTTACTTAGTTAGTTTAGAAAATTCCACATTAACAACTTCCCATTTAATTATCCCATAATAATTGAATATTTAATTTATGTATAATAAAATTAAGGGTGTAGCTTAATGAATCCCATTTTTCTTTATAAATGGTTGAATATAGGTAATTTAACTGGAATAAAAGCCAACATAGCCAATACTAGTAATGTAGAAACCAAAGCAGGGACTAATAATCGTGTATATATACTGGATATTCCTAGTGTTAACATTCCAGTATAGTTACGACGCTATGTTTAGGCAATGAACCGGGCTAGTACCATCTCCACTAAATCCACGACCACCAATACCACTACTAATCAAGGTGTGATTCCAGCCCCAACACCACCAGCTATTGACTTTCCTAAGCTGTGTATGGATTTCTCTAACTTGGTAAGAAGCCTTTGCATGGGACGGAACTATACTAGATGACTGGTGCTTTGCTTAATGATTGTGAGAATATTTTCAACCTATTGGGACTTAGAGATGCAACGAAGTGGTAGTTAGCTATTTGGCATATGAAGGGTAAAGCAGGTTTGGTGTGAATCAGTAACGATTGAGGTGGATGAGAATGCTATTTCATGGAGGATGTTTAAATCTAGATATGAGTAAAAGTTTTTTTTGGGTGTGGAGAAGGATTTGTTGTTAGAGTGGTTTATTTATTTGAAGCAAGGAGAATTGACAGTGGGTGAGTTTGTCAATTAGTTTAACAAGTTGGCTCTATTTGGATTGGAACTAGTAAATACTCTGGTAAAGAAGGCATTGAAGTTTGCAAAACGTCCAAATTCACCTTTAAGAGAATTGGCGTTGAATCAAATACTGTATGCAGCGACATTTAAAGGATTAGTAGAAGCAACATTATTAAACTCTTTGATTGGAAACTTGGTGAAGTAATAGTGTAAGGAAATGGAAGGACAACAATAGCAGCAGTAAGGAAAACAGAAAAGAAATGTTACCCAAGGAGAATAGGTCAAGAAGCAAGTAGTTATGTACTAGAAAGTAAGCCAAGTAGCAAAGAACTGTAGGATGAACCTTTTAAAGGGCAGACGTTATAATTGTAATCAGGTGGGATACAAGTGTAACAATCTACACTTCCTGACACATCGATCCAAAGCCTAGTGTGACTTTCGGACTTGCATTATGCAAAAAATACGAGCTGTTGGAATTTTGTTACATTATAATGCATACTTATAAGGGTAAGTTCTAAGACATTCTACACTTTCAAATCTCATAGCGGAAGGAATTAAAATATAAGTACTGAGAATTAGACATTTCAGAAAACAGTCTTCAAAATACTTATTTGCCATATACATTGTTTTAAAGTACAACATACATTTTACAGACTTTTAATATAGTAAGTAACCGCATGATGAACGACAAAGAATATAAGGACTCCAACATGGAGCACCTTTCTCCATGTACTATGTCTAATCAACGGCTAACCTATCATCCTATGGTGGGGGAAAATGAAAATAAGGGAAGTGGGTTGGACAAAAAGTCTGGTAAATGAGTATAAGTGTAGCATGTGATGATCATATGCAGTTACTTTAATACTACTCTAGATGATATAGGATGTGATACAAGTGTTCGTGAATTCCTAAGGTCTGTTACCTAAGGATTCTTGTATAATACATTCCTACACTACAGTTTGTGTAGGCTAATACAATGGATTGAACTAAGGATCGAATTTCATATCTAACGATTGGCCACTGCTCCTAAAGCTACTCAATATGTAAGACACCTCCCTCTTGGCTACTAATAATAGAAGACACCGTCAGTAGGTTACATTAGAAATAAATTCCCACTGCTATCACTATCACTAGGCTACTAGGAACAATTCCCCATCACTACGGCTGGAGAGAAAGAACCCGAATTGTCGATCCATTGGAATGTCTAATTGTATGTATTTTCTTCCATCTCTTGATCGTAGCGTTGGCTTCTTATTGCATGCTCCAGTTCCTCCTTTCTATTTATATCATGTGCATCAGGAATCGTCCATACTAGGACCTTCTGTTGTGTCAGACCCACTCCATCAGGCATCCACGCCATCTGCACGCCCACCATTGGAAACTCCCGTGAGGGCCATTTGTGAAAATACATTGCCATGAATTGATTACTATCCTAAATTGGGTAAACAATATTTACTTAACCCCGCCATGACCTAGCATCCGCTCCTAGGGAAGTAGCTTCAATACAAGTCTTAACATGCATCCAATTGTACTTAAATAGGATCATGACAATTCATATATATATATATAAGGCCTTAGGCCGAGGTTTGATTTTCCTGTTTTCAATATGATCGGTTGACTACTTCCACCCGACGGTCCATCGCTACCAGTCGACCGCTAGGGTTTCCGGGTCGATTAGTCATGACTAAAATTTATGGTTCATTCCAGTTTTGATTGTCGATTGATTATCTTCCTAATTCAGGATGTTAACAGTATTTTATTAGCCTTAATTACTGTTTAAACGTCAATTTGCAATTAATTTTAGGGTTTTGTTGATTTAGGGTTTCCAATTTCAAGTGAAAAGGGGTGTGTGTGTATCAATCTCCAATTGATAGTTTGACGACAATTTAAAACTAGGGTTATAGATTCAAATCTAGGGTTTTAGCATATTCAATTTATATTTAACATATTCAATTTAGGGTTTTTAGCATACTAATCAGTTAAAATAATTTAAACTAACTACAGTAATTAACTTATCAAAATTGTGCCCACTCACCTCAAGCCTAAGCTCTTCCTATAGCATGTGCTTGAGAATCATCCCCCTAAATTGATAGCTTCGCCTTGATATGCCTTGATTTAATTTCTTCTATTCTTTTAGTTTGGGTATTTTGAATTTTTGAGAATTTTAGAGTTTAGGGTTGAGAGAAATTTTTGTAGAGTTTGGTTACTATAATTGTTTATGTGAGAATTAGGGTTCCATTAGTTTATTAGTTATAGAGGTAGGGTTATAGTTTGAGCTATTAGGTTAGCATAGGAAATATATTCAAGAATCTAGTCCTCTCATCATACTCTTCGTCCCAAAGCAAATAATCATGTTCGTTCAACGCATCATCATAAAATCGATTATGTTTGATTTTTCACTCGTGCGGGTCGACTGCCCATCGACCTAGGTCGACCGCTACCGATCGACCTTGAACCCCTAAAGGTTGACTGGTTGCCTTTAAAAATTTTAAATTGAAGTTTTTAAATTTTTTATTTCATTCTAATGCCCGTAACTTCTCTATACTAACTCAGATTTTGATGTGTTAGGTATGAAAATCGTCCGAAAAATCACTGCAAACCTAATGGCACAAGTTTCGTAAACAAATTTAAATATCTGTGAAAATTTGCTTTTAAGTAGTCCTTGTTTTATTTTAACTTAATTTTTTATTAAATTTTTGCATAAATTTTTATTAAATTTCCGAGGTGTTACATTCTTTCCCATTAAATGATTTTGTCGACAAGCCCCATTGTCTCAGTGGTTAAGTGATTCGATTTTGGTGCGAGAGGTCACAAGTTTGAAACATGCATAGCATGATTCGAACATTTTTTGACACTGATTTGTGGTTTGTTGTCCCAGTCACATGTTGTATCTAAGTACCATTTCAAAAAAAATGATTTCATCCTCGAAATCTCAAAGGACGGAAAAATGCAACTCGTACACACAACAACTAATAGCTACAAACATCTACTCATCCACCATCCACATGCAATCATTGCCCTTAGAACTTTTCTAATGCATCATGTACTGCATGTGAATCTATATTAATGCAAACGTAGGCGGTCTACTAATCTAGTCAATTTCCTATCATGCAAAATACGCATGATATGCATCCAAATGTATGCAACATCCTAAATGATATACTTGTAATTTTATATGTGTGCACAACTATTTGAACATATGCAACACCCATATGCATAGCATCCACTAGCACCGCAATAATCAAGAAATAACATGCAACTATATATAAATGCGAGTGTGTACCTAGAGGGTATACTGCCTTAACGAGTAAATGAGAACAATGCGAAAAATACATCCATATACATCCACTAGCATCCATCATCCATAACACGTCCTATTGACATGTTTATAGCTATCCCTATCATCCAATGGTCTCTACCTAAGATAGAACCCATTTACAAAAATAATATATTCTGACTAAAATGGAAACATGCTAGAAAATAGTTCGAGTTGGGTAGCTCAGATTTTCTCCTCAAGCTCCCATGTACTCTCGATTGGATCATCTCTCTACTGGACTCAAACAAGTTTAATTATTCCATTACAGAGTCGATTTGTCCCATGTCCAAAAATACAGGTAGGGGCATGACGAACAAGGGACTCACCAATCCTTTTTAACTTTCCCTAACTAACACAGCTTGACTATGGTAATTGCATTGGATAGACACTTTCGCAAGTACCTAATGATGGCTCCATAATATTTTAGCTGTATTTAATCTTGCCCTAGATTTTCAACTTTAATTTGGAAATTTTCCTTAAATTTATAAAGTCC
The DNA here is from genome assembly GCA_030737815.1 of Allium fistulosum. NCBI lineage: Eukaryota > Viridiplantae > Streptophyta > Magnoliopsida > Asparagales > Amaryllidaceae > Allium > Allium fistulosum. The sequence goes on from CM060901.1 coordinate 157,915,545, forward strand.
TTCTTATGCTATCAACATCATATTCCTATTATATGGGTCTCATGGTACTAATCTTCTTTACTCATCCTTAAGTCCATAATTAACTTGCTACTGCTAGTTGGTATATAAACTCTCTACTAGCCTTTCTTTATGGGGTAAATTCCAATAAATGTGAAAAGTTATTTTTTCCCTTAACTGTTATAACCTTAGGCCAACAACTACCATATGAGTCAAAATATATAGGGTGTTGTGTATTAATACACTTATTAGTAAATTACAATTACACTACCTTAGTTGGATTAGGCTCATCTTGTCTCCTTCTTTAGATACCAACGGAACCATATAGAGATGTTCACGCTTGGAATCTTAGCTGCTTTTCTAGAGCCATTCCTCTAAGACTTGTACTCGTTCTCATAAATCTATGATTGGGAGATATTTTCAACTTTTCCAAAGATAGTACTTGGCAAGAATACTTGATCTCATTCTTTCTTGTTATATTTGTACATGTATATATATGTAAAATCTTTGAAACCTTTTATCTGTACATATATGTATACCATTCAAAAGCCCATTTTTAAAAATGTTTTGAAAACCTTTTTGAAAACCATTTTTTTAAAAGAATATCAAGTACGTTCTCTCAATATGTGCCTAAATCCTAGGGAATCTTCAACCAAATCTCTAATACCAAATGTAACAATCCGCGCTTCCCGACACACCGGTCCAAAGCCTAGTGTGACTTTCAGACCCACGTCATGCTAAGAAATATGATCTGTTGGGTTTTTATAGCATTATAAAGCAAATTATAAGGCTAAGTTCTAAGACATTCTATACTTTCAGATCTCACAATGGAAAGAATTAAAATATAAGTACCGAGAATAGATATTTCAGAAAACATTCTCCAAAATCCTTTATTTGCCATATACACAATTTCAAAGTACAACATATGTTTTACTGACTTTTAATGAAGTAAGTAACCACATGATGAACGACAAAGAATATGAGAACTGGAACGTGATGTACCTTTATCTATGTATGATGTCCAATCAACAGTTGCCAGTCATCCTGTGGTGGTGGAAAATAAAAGGAAGGGAGTGGGTCAGACAAAAAGTCTGGTGAATGAGTACAAGTTTAATATGTGATGATCATATGTAGTTACTTTAATAGCACTCTAGATAATATAGGTTGTGAAACAAGTGTCCGTGAATTCCTAAGGTCTGTTACCTAAGGTTCATGTATAATACATTCTTATACTACAATTTGTGTAGTTTAGTACAATGGATCAAACTAAGGATCGAATTTCATATCTAACGATTGGCCACTACTCCTAGAGCTACTCAACATGTAAAACACTGCCTTCTTGGTTACTAACAATGAAAGACCACTAGGCTATTGTGGAAACAAATTCCCACTACTATTAATGCCGCTAGGCTACTAGGAATGATTCCCCATCACTACTCCTAGAGAGGAAGAACCAGAAATGTCGACCCGCCAGAATGTCTCATCATCTGCATTCACTTTGATCCCTTGATCATAGCATTGGTATCTTATTGCAAGTTGCAAGTCCTCTATTCTAATTTTATCACATGTGTTAGGAATCGTGCATACTAGGACCACCCATCATGCTAGACCCACTCCATTAGACTTCCTTACCTTCTGTGCATCCACCATTGGAACCTCCTATGAGTGCCATATGCGAAAATACATCACCTCGAATCGATTACTATCCTAAATTGGGTAAACAATATTTACCCAACACCGCCATGACCTAGCATCCACTCTTAGGGAACTAGCTTCCCTACAAGTCCTAACATGTATCCAATTGGCCTTAAATAGGCCCATGACAATTCATATTATTTTTAAAAAAAAATGGGCCATGGGCCGAGATTTAATTTTCTAGTTTTCAATACGATCGATCGACGTGTTATACCCAACGGTCGACATCTACCGGTCGATCACTAGCATTTCCAATTCGACTGGTCATGGTTCATTCCAGTTTTGATTGTCGATTGATTATCTACCTAATTTAGGCCGTTACCAGTATCTGGATAGCCCTAATTACAGTCTAAACATCAATTTAAAATTATGTTTAGGGTTTGTTAATTTATTGTTTCCAATTTCAAGAGAAAAGGGGTGTATACATCAATTTCGAATTAACAGTTTACTAACATATTAAAACTAGGGTTTTAGATTCAAATCTAAGGCTTTAGGATATTAAATTTAATTTTAACATATTCAATTTAAGATTTTCTAACATCCTAATTAATTAAAGTAGTTTAAACTAACTACAATAATCAACTTATCAAAATTGTGCCCACTCACCTCAAGTCTAAACTCTTCCTTTGCTTGTTTTTTCCCCCAAATCGATAGCTTCGCCTTGATCCACCTTGATTTAATCTCTTCTATTCTTCTAATTTAGGTTTATTTAATTTTTGAGAAAGGGTTGAGAGAAAATTTTGGTAGAATTTGGTTACTGTAACTGTTTATGCTAGAATTAGAATTCCATTAGCTTAGCATTTATAGAAGTTGGGTTTTAGTTTGAGCCATTAGATTAGCTTAAGAAATATTTTTAGAGAATCAGATCCTCTTATCCTACTCTTCGTCTCTAAGCAAATAATCATGTTTGTTCAACGCATCATTAGAAAATCGATTACGTTCGATTTTTCACTTGTGTGGGTCGACTGGTCATTGACATAGGTCGACCACTACTAGTCGGCCTTAAACTCCTAAAGGTCGACCGATGGTCTTTAAAAAATTTAAATTGAAGTTTTTAATTTTTTTTTATTCATTCTAGCACCCGTAACTTCTTCATACTAACTCGAATTTTGAAGTGTTATATATGAAAATCATCCTAAAAATCGCAACGAATCCAATAGCACAAGTTTTGTAGCCAAATTCGGATGTCCATGAAAATTTGCTTTAAGTACTTTTTATTTTAATTTAATTTTCTTATTAAATTTCCATCAAAATTTATATTAAATTTCTAAGGTGTTACAACATGGCTAAAGACTGTAAGGCACTACTTGCTCAGAAAAAGTTGAAGTACTATAACTGTAATTAGATTAGGCGTATAACTAGATATTGTCCAGCTTTAAGGAACGAGGGTCAAATCATGAAGGCATATGCTCTAGATCCCATTCCTACTTCCAGCATGGCATTGTCATCAGTGTAAAAGAAATGAAAACAAGTTATGATGAAAGGTGTATTAATCTTATCTGATTCTCCTATTCATACTTTGTTTGATACCGGCGAATATCATTCATTCATAGCAAGTGCATTAGTTGACTACTTATCTCTTAAACCCGATATCACACATGGATCCGTTATGGTGTTGAATCCTATTAGGGGATCGACCGATCTATCGATGTTGTGTCATAATCTTAATTTGGTCATTCGTGATGTGGAGTTCCTTTGTGACGCATATGTACTGGAATTTTTGGGATACATGCTGATTTTAGGAATGAACTGGATGTTTGGCTATGAGGTAGTTTTGGGTTGTGATAAGATGATGTTTTGGTTGAGGAAAGATGATGGGTTTGGTTTAATTTTTTGTTGTGAGCCTGATGTTTTGGTTCTGGGGACTTATCTATATTCGCTTAGCCTATCACATGAAGTGTTATCATTTGTACTATGAAAGGCCATCCTGATATATTTGAAAAAGTTTATAGTATTCCTCCTTAAAGAGAAATCGAATTTCGTATTGACCTTGAGAAAGACATTAGTCCATTTGTAATGCCTATTAGGCATATAACTCCGGAGGAAAGACAAGAGTTGGATAAGTTGGTCTCTGAATTATTATAGAAGGGTTTTATTCGAAGGAGTACTTCTAAATAGGGAGCGTTTGTCATTTTTGCTACTTAGGTAGACGGTTCGCTTAGGTTATGCTTCAATTATCGAGAATGGAACAAGCTGGATAAGAAATACCATTATCCTCTACCTTGCATTAACGACCTCTTTGACCAGTTAGTTAGGGCTAAGGTTTTCTGGTGGATTGATTTGGCGAGTGGATTCCACGAGTTGTGATAGGTGAGGATAATATCTAAAAGATTGCTTTTCATACACCTGATTGATTGTTTGATTGGCTGGTGATGCCTTTTGGATTGACAAACGCTCCTAATTATTTTGTGGATTTAATGAGTAAACTATCTCGAAAGCAACTGAACAGGTCAGTAGTGGTCTTCCTGGATGATATCCTTATTTATTCTAGAATTGAAAGTGGAGCATGAAGTGCATTTGAGAGAAGTAATGGATGTTTTAAGGAGGAATCAATTAAAGGATAAATTTTCGAAATGTCATTTCTAGAGAGATGAAGGTCATTTTCTTGCGCATGTAGTATCAGCAAATGGATTGGTAGCAGACTCAAGAATAGTAGTTGTAGTTAGGGATAGTAAAACATGGAAGAATGCTTTAGAGAGTCGTGGATTTTTGGGTTTGGCTGGATTTTACCGAAAGTTCATCAAATATTTCGTAAAGATATCAGCGCCTTTGACTCGTTTAACTAAGAAGAATTCAGTGTACACTTGGAGTTTAGAACGTAAAGTGGCATTTGTAAGATTGAAAAAGTTATTAACGAGTGCTCTTGTTTTAGTTATCCTAGATGGTACCAAACCATTTTCCATGTATATCGATGCATGTTGTATTGGTCTTGGTGTTGTACTTACGCAGTAAGGAAAAGTAATAGTGTATGCGAGTAGACAACTAAAGAACCAAGAAAAGAATTAGCTGACGCATTACTTAGAGTTTGCTGCTATTGCATTTGCTTTGAAGTCATGGAGACATTATTTGTTGGGTGAGAGATTTGAACTATTTACACATCATAAATCTCTCAAGTACTTGTTTTCTCAGAAGGTCCTGAACTTAAGACATCAGAGGTGGTTGGAATTCTTACATCTTGTGATTTCAATATTTCTCATACTCTTGGGGAAGGAAACGTAGCCGTAGACACTTTGAGTAGAAAACATAAGGATGTAAATTCTATGTTAGCAGAATGGAGAAGTTTGGAGTTCCTGTCAGAATTTGATTTCAAGCCTAGATCAGAATACGCACCTGGATTGTTAGCAGCAATGGAGGTTAGGCTAGCACTTATGGATAGTATTGGTGGAAGTCAATAACAAGATGCGTTATTGGTTGATATTATGCAGCAGTTGAAGTGGGGTGAACAGTCGAGCCATTTGGATCGTTACTCTATGGATAAGAAAGGTTATTTAAGGAGAGATAGGAGATTATACATGCCATAGATAAGGAGTTGATAAAGGAGGTCTTGGGTGAATGTTGTCATTCCAGAATGACTATTCATCTAAGAGGGGATAAGATGTATAGGGATGTGAAGTGAGTATTCTATTGGTCGGGAATGAAGAGGCAGATAGCTGAGTATGTGGTGAAATGCATGACCTGTCAAATAGTGAAGGCAGAGAAGAAAATGCCAAGTGGGTTATTACTTCCGTTAGATGTACCATAATGGAAGTGGGAATGTATATCTGTTGGGTAAATTTCTCACCCAGGAGATCTCTAGACCATGGAGAGCTAAACTTCATTCGGCATCCTCACCACATCCGAACCAAGCTTCCCACCGAACCAAGCTTCCCACCGAATCAAGCTTCCCACCGAATCAAGCTTCCCACCGAACCATACTTCCCACCGAACCATACTTCCCACCGAACCAAGCTTCCCACCGAATCAAGCTTCCCACCGAACCATACTTCCCACCGAACCATACTTCCCACCGAACCAAGCTTCCCACCGAATCAAGCTTCCCACCGAATCAAGCTTCCCACCGAACCATACTTCCCACCGAACCATACTTGCCACCGGACCAAGACGATGCAGAACCGGATTTACTAGGCCAGATTGTACCAGCCCGGGCCCATCAACAGCTGTATACATCCAAGACCCCTGCCCCTAGCCTCACTCTATAAATAGAGGGGCAGGGGTACAACAATGGGGACAAGTTTGAGAGCTCAAGCACGGAAGGAACTTTCAAACAACTTTCTTTTACTTATATCAAAGCTTTGTACTTGTAATCGGAATAACTGAAGAGAAATAACATATAAAGTGGACGTAGGCACATTCTGTCTGAACCACTATAAATCTGCATGTCTTTTTACAGTTTAGCCCCTGTTTTTTACATATTTGCATAAGTCACTCGAATCACTAAGAATCACATAAGATCTACTAAATCATACAACTTCGAGGTGTTTGTCCATTTTTTGTGCAAACATTTTTGGTGCTTTCACTGAGAACTAGAAGCTCGAAGCTTCAGCTTCATCCGCTTAACAAGTTTTCCTAACAGTATTGTCCGCCACTTGGAAAACATGCCTCCCAAATAGAGAAAAGATGTTAACAAAGGAAAAAACATCGCATCCAGCAGTCTTCCAGATCCAGCTGTCACGAATCAAGTAAATGGTCCTCCTCCAGCAACAGTAACAAATGAAGAACAGGCTAACCCAACTACTCCTGCCACAGAACAGCCTGCAGCAATTACTAGAGCAGATCTGGACAGAGTTGTGGTTGAAGTAACTAACCGCTTCACGTCCCAGCAGGAAGCCTTGGTGGACCATCTCATGTCACGCTTAAGGGACGCTGAGGAATCCAACCGCAACACTGAATCATGGGGCGAGTCCCAGTCTGGAGGATCTCAGAGACAACAAAGATCTCCCTTCTTCGAAGGAGCTAACGGCAGAAGTAGCCATGGTAGGAGCCGAGACCAAGCACAGCCCGAAGTTAGGCCTGAGGAAACGTTTGGTACCGAACCCAACAGGGAAGGTACCGGGCGAAGGTCAACTGTAGCCGAGCCTGTCATGCTGCCTAACCACAGAAACGCCAGTGAACGGGGCCGAGCTAGAGTCCAGCCCGAAGTTGGACCCGAGGAAGTGCTTAGATCAGAACCCAACAGGGGGAGATCAAGGCAAGGGCCAACTATAGCTGATCCAAGCATGCTCCTAGAAGATCAAAGGAAGCCACTGGAAAATATGAGGAATGATAGACGATACCATCCCTACAGGTCATCTGGACGGAATCAATCCCACAGAACAGAACCAAACTCATTTCTATCTACTCCAAGTTCTGATGAAAGGATGGCACGCTTATTCAGAGAGTGTGTCCAACGGGAGCAAAGAGATCGAGGGATAGGCACTAGGGTAACCAGCCCTTTCGCCCGCAATATCGAAACTGCTATCAACCCCCCGAGAATGGAAGATGCCAACAATGGAACCCTACAAAGGAACCTCCGATCCCGTTGTACACTTACAAAGGTACACGCAGCATATGCTCATGAGTGGAGCAACAGAGGGAGTACTGTGCAAATGATTTCCGCTCTTCTTAGCAGATCTTGCTACCTCCTAGTTCTGTCATCTACCCCAAGGATCCATCAGCTCGTGGGAAATGTTGAAAGAAAAATTTATTAGTCAGTTCCGCATTCATATGGAGCAACCTAAGGACGCTTATTCCTTATCCAGCGTCAAACAGAAACCTGGAGAAAAGCTGTAGTAATACCTAACCAGATTCAACGCCGCAGCAGCCGCAGTCCAAGACGCCGATGAGAAGCTTATCCTAATGGCCCTCTGCAGTGGTGTGCATCCGGACACTAAATTTGCTAGAAGGTTGACAAAAGAAAAGCCAGCTACTTTACCCGATTTCTTCCATGAAGCCGGGAAGTACATGAGGCTTGAGGATGTTGCCATTGAGGGGCAGTCAGGACAGCAAAATAAGACAACCCATGGCAAAGCCCCTGCTGTGGCAAGGGACGTTCGAAGAACTGATTCCAGAGACAATGCTGGGGGTAAGAAGGGAGAAAAGCGCCTATATCAGCCAGGACCAAGATTCGACACTTACACTCCTTTGAACGAGACCGTCGAAAATATCTTCCTTGCCACCCAAGGCGAAGTAAGATACAAACGCCCACCATACAAGAAGGAATCAGATAACGCACAGAAGTCTGGAAAATTCTGCCGCTTCCACGAATCTCACGGGCATGATACCAACGAATGCCATCATCTCCGAGATCTGATTGAGGAACACATCAGAAGAAAGAAACTGGAACGTTATGTAAAAGGTCAGGACAGGACCCCAGCTCTTGCCAATGAAAACCCAAGGCTACCCTCCCCGGAGGCCGACAGAGGAAACCGCAACGCTAGCAGCTCTAGTCAGGAAAAGATAGTGGTCCATACCATCTCAGGAGGGCCACACATCGCAGACAGAAGCTGGAAAGAGATGGAAAGATACGGAAAGTCGCTTAGAGACAATAAAGACTATGTCAATTCGGTTATAGAAGAGCGCCACCCGAAGCGGAAAGAAAGTAATGACATCACGTTCGGTAAACGTGACCTAGAAGGAAGGCAGTACCCTCACATGGATCCCATGGTCATCTCTGCCCGACTTGGTCCCGCCGAAGTCTACCGAATCCTGGTAGACACTGGAAGCTCGGTAAACATCCTGTTCAAACACGCATTCGACAAAATGAAGCTATCAATGAAGGATGTATCCCCCTGCGATAAACCATTACGCGGCTTCACTGGAGACGCGAAGATGCCCCTCGGGCAACTGGACCTTTTTGTTGAGATTGGAAGCCATCCCCGCTCTGCTGTACGGAAACAAACGTTTGTGCTAATAGAAAACCAGTCGGCCTACAACGCCTTCTTGGGAAGGCCATCCTTGTCTGACTTCCAAATTGTCTTAGCCCCATGGTGCCTAAAGATGAAATTCCCAACGGACAATGGAGTAGGGGAAGTGGAAGGAGATCAGGATGTTGCTCGAGACTGCTATGTGACTGAACTTCGCAACAACCACAGGAAGGATAAAGGGAAGGGTGTAGAGATTTCCCTCTGCACAAAAAGTCTAGAAGCGTAGCAATTAAAGAAAGCTCCTCCTCTTCGATATACCAGTGACCCTTTCAATGAATTAGATCCTAGGGACAAAGAGGAGGAGGCCACCGCCGAGCCCGCGAAGGCTATGGAGTTTATATCTGTAGACAAGCATGATTCGAGTAGACTATTGAAAATTGGGTCCCAACTAAAAGCCGAATTGAAAGAACAACTCATCGATTTTCTCCGCCACAACTTGGATGTATTCGCTTGGTCACACGCTGACATGACTGGAATCTCCCCCGACATAGCATGCCACGTATTAAACATTGATCCTACCAAGGCGCCTGTAAAACAAAGAAAGAGAAGCATGGGGGCAGAGCGATCAGCAGCCCTCGATGAAGAAGTAAAAAACCTACTCGCCAATGACTTCATACGAGAAGCTATCTACCCGGAATGGATCGCCAACCCGGTGCTGGTAAAAAAGGCTAATGGGAAGTGGCGAACCTGCATTGACTTTTCCAACCTAAACGACGCCTGCCCAAAGGATTGCTTCCCACTTCCCAGAATCGACCAACTTGTAGACAGCACAGCCGGGCACGAACTCCTATCTTTTATGGATGCATACTCAGGATATAACCAAATTCCTATGCATGCTCCCGACCAAGACCACACTAGTTTCATCACCGATCGAGGTTTATACTGCTATAAGGTAATGCCTTTCGGACTTAAAAATGCAGGAGCCACCTACCAGCGCCTCGTCAACAAGATGTTTGCGGGGCTGATAGGACAAACTATGGAAGTATATGAGGATGACATGCTAGTAAAGTCAAGGAAAGCCAAAGATCACGTGAGCCACCTGGGCAAGATGTTTCAAGTACTTCGACAATATGGAATGAAGTTGAATCCGCTAAAATTCTCCTTCGGAGTGTCATCTGGAAAGTTCTTAGGATTCATCGTTCATGCCAGAGGAATAGAAGCAAACCCTGAACAAGTTCGAGCGCTAAGGGATATCAAGATACCTTCCACTCGGAAGGAAATGCAAAGTTTGAACGGAAAAGTGGCCGCTCTAAGCCGATTCATCTCCAAGGCGACGGACAAGTGCGTCCCCTTTTTTGAGGCTCTAAAGAAAGAAAAGGGAAAGTTCGAATGGACTGACGAATGCCTGACCGCTTTCCTTCACTTAATCGAACACCTCCAGAAACCACCGGTGCTCTCAACTCCAAGCGAAGGAGAAGAATTATACCTATACCTCGCTGTGTCATCCCACGCCCTAAGCGCTGCCTTGGTAAGGGAAGACAACCGCACGCAACGGCCGGTTTACTTCGTCAGCAAAAGGTTTACTGGGGCAGAAGTTAGATACCCTAAACTTGAGAAATTAGCATACTGTCTACTAATCACTTCACGAAAACTACGTCATTACTTCCAATCCCATTCCATCAAAGTTCTGACCGATCAACCACTGAGGCAGGTACTCCATCGTCCCGACACTTCTGGGTGGTTACTTAAATGGTGTATTGAACTGAGTCAGTATGATATCACCTATCACCCTCGCACCGCCATCAAGGGACAGGCCATGGCTGATTTCATTGCAGAGTTCACTACCAACGAAGATCAGGAGCAATTGGAAATAACAGGAGATATCAAGTGGAATCTTTTTGTGGATGGTGCATCAAACGAACAAGGCTCGGGTGCAGGTGTAGTAATAATCACTCCCAGGGGAAACAAACTGCACTACGCTATAAGGTTGGAGTTCGCTGCCACCAACAACGATGCAGAATATGAAGCGGTGATAGCTGGACTAGAAATTGCCATAGAAATCGGGGCCAATTCTTTGTGTCTTCACAGCGATTCTCAACTTATTGTTAATCAAATACTAGGAGAATTCCAAGCTCGAGAAGAACGACTCATAGCATATCTAAAGAAGACCAGGTTACTTCTCAGCCGATTGGACCACTACATAGTCAAACACATCCCTCGGGAGGAGAACCGAGAGGCCGACGAATTAGCAAAGCAAGCAAGTGTGAGAGACATCACCATCTTCAGGGCAGTGACCATCTCAAAGCAAATGGCCCCAAGTTTTGAACAAGTAAATCTGATAACTGCAACCGAAGAAGCAACTTGGATGACTCCCATCCGAGACTACCTACAAAGTGGCACACTACCCGACAGGCGTAATGAAGTCAAGAAAGTCTTGAGGAAAGCGTCCCGCTATACAATACAAGAAGACATCCTCTATCGGCGCGGGTTCTCTAATCCATTATTAAGGTGTGTCGCCGGAAGGGAAGCCAAGGAAATCTTATCCAACATTCATCAAGGAAGCTGCGGAGATCACACCGGAGGGCAAACGTTAGCAAAAAAGATACTCCGATACGGATATTTTTGGCCCACCTTAAGCAAGGACGCCTTAGATTTCGTCAAGAAGTGTGACAGGTGCCAAAAATTTGCTAAGATTCCTCGGCTACCGACAACCGAGATTACTCAGATGACCAGCCCTTGGCCCTTCGCAATATGGGGAATTGACTTAATCGGCGAGCTACCAATAGGCCGAGATGGGGCCAAATATGCTATAGTGGCAGTTGATTATTTCACCAAATGGGTGGAAGCGGAACCTCTAAATAAAGTATCTTCAGCAAAAGTTATTAACTTCTTAATTAAAAATGTTCTGTGCAGGTACGGAGTCCCACTCAAAATCATATCAGACAATGGACTTCAGTTTGACAGCGAGGAATTCGCCAACTGGTGCCAAGAACATAGAATTCATAAAAGCTTCTCATCCGTAGCATATCCCCAGGCAAACGGACAAGTCGAAGCAGTCAACAAAATTCTGAAAACTCTGATCAAAAAGAAGCTCGAAAAGTCAAAGGGCGCTTGGGTGGATGAACTCCCTACGGCACTATGGGCCTACCGCACATCTTTCAGAACATCAACAGGGCACACTCCTTTCTCTTTGGCATACGGATCGGAGGCTATGCTCCCAGTTGAAACCATTGTGCCTTCCCACCATAGGATCCACTATAACCCAGAAGAGAATGAAGAACTCCTCAACATGTCTTTGGATCTAGTTGATGAGAGAAGGAATGATGCAGTCCTTAAAGCAGCAGCCCACAAGCAGAAAGTGGCGGCACAATACAACTCCAAAGTCAAGCATCGTACCTTACGAGAAGGGGATCTTGTCCTCAAGCGAATCTTCCCTCGCCCCGGAGCACTAGACCCAATCTGGGATGGGCCATATGTAATTCATAAAGATCTCCACAACGGAGCCTATATTTTGTCAACAGTGGACGGAGAGGTGTTCCAGAGGGCATGGAACATCCAACACCTCCGTCGATACTTTTCTTAACTTGTATTGCCCATATGAAGTGAATTAACAAAGAGAATCAATGGACGTAGGCATTTTCGTGCCGAACCACTTTAAAAAACCTTGTCTCTTTTTTAACTTGTTCCTTTGTATCTTGGCTGCCTGTTAACTTTATCCTTTTCTGTTGAACAAAATCCCGAGTATATAGCATTTCTATTCAAAGCACTCCACAACGCAACTTCTCCTGGACAAGACCTAGCAGGTACTATGCGAATCTATGCCCTCGCCAATGAGACACTTTTGCTCCGGCATCCCGCTGCTGCGGGTTAACTCATTGCTCGCGACGGCCCTCAAAGCCAACTGTAATGAGCCGATTATAAGCCACCGAGAAGGCCGACTATAGCCGAGGCAGCTCATTACGGCGTTAGGCTCGCCGGCAACTGTGAACCGACTATAAGCCCCAACATAAGGTGTGGCCAGCCAGGGGCAGTTCACAGTTGACGATCGGCACCCACGCTAGCCGGCCACAGTAAATCGAATAATACCCACGACTACGGGCCATAATGGTTCGGGTAGTTACTGTGCGCGATCTCGGCTCCGATGTGTCTTAAGTACGGCTGTGGTAACAAAGAATTAACTCCCCGCGGAGGCGTAAGATGGGTGACGAATGTCTCCAAGACCCACAGCTAGGGAAAGTGACTACAAAACCCGTTTGCCACGAACTTAAGCACATCGAAGGCCTTCCGTGATTGGAAGTTTTACCTTTTCACGTATTTCAATTTCACTTAAAAAGCTTTTCCCTATCCTCTATAACAATCCCTAAAGTACATGATACAGAGTAGGAGATACTCGCCAATGGGTGTAGGGACTCACAGTGGCAGGACATTCGACTGCATTCCATGCTCGGTCATACAAGATATTCAAGACTGCCATCTACGATTAAAACATGAAAGGCGGTATTTTCTTCTTTTATGTACCAATTCATGACTATAGTTTGTTCACACCACACGCTAATATTGCAAGTCATGAAATTATGATTTAGAACCAGAATCTGACATCAAACACAATTTAATTACAAGAATATACATAGCTATATTTCTCATACGATATGCCAAAATAACAGCAAACATTCAAAAGACGACAAAATCAGCTTAAGTTAAAGAATTACACGTTAAAAATAAGACTATTTATTACAAGTGGCAAAATATTACAACCTAAAGGCTACGTTACTGTTTTTCGACTAACATATACAACACTGTCGAATCCACAAAAGGAGTTTTTCCAGGTATAATCAAGGGGCCGGCTGCAGTGGAGCTTTATCCTTGCCCTGTTGACCCCCTGTCCAGTCAAAAAAAAAGGAGGGACTCATTAGCAATAAGCAACCAAGTTGATGGAGAAACTAAAAAGGGAGACTTACCAGCGCCTGCTTCCTGACTATCCTGATCGTCATCCTCTACCTGCATGCCTACCTCCTCAGCGGCAAGCAACCGCATACCTTCCTTCACCGCCACCTTCTCCTCCTTGGCAAACTGGGCAGTGACTGCATCCATGCTGAAGGCCACGCCACCATCTTTATCCACATCGGCCTTAGCCTCCTCCAGAGCCCGAAGATAGATCTTAGCCATGATCCTGGGATAATCATCCATCCAGGATAGGTTGCCCTGCTTCCAGGTTCGGAAGTACATGTCCTGAAGCATTTCGTCCATCATCCCCTCATTCTCCTCAAACTCCCTCATCCGGGCTTCGGAAGCCAACAACCTCCCAACGGCAGCATCTCTCTCCGATCGGTATCACGAGCAGTCGGCTAGAAGGGATCCCCGCATTGCCTCCATCTCCTCCCTCAACTTGGCTTGAGCAAGCCCTGCAGCCTCAAGTTTCCCGGACAATTCCTCCACCTGCTCAAGATCCGCTTTCCGAACCTCGTCCACCGTGGCAATAGCCATGTCAATCCGTTCTTTGCAAGTAGCTTCCATTTTCCGCAATTCGGCCCGACTGGCCTCTTCCATGGTTTTCCTTAATCGCCCAGTAGCAGCCTCATGCTGAGAAATCTGAATAGCCTGATCCGAAAGCTGTTTGGCTTGATCCGAAACCACCAATCGAAGTCGGATATTGGCGCTCCCAATCTCCTCTCCGGCCTTAACCAGCCGGGCATGATGCCCCATCAGCTTCTTAGTCTCCTCTGCCACCCGATCAATATTAGCCTTGGCCTCGTCTCCCATAGTGATTATACGAGTAGTAAGTAAATCGAGATCTAAGGACTTAGCTTCATCAAGTACTCGTACCATGGGGTTGCGGGGGAGAAGGTGTTCACCGGTGACTTCGTCAAAGGTAATATCATGAGAGCTTGGATCCAGATCAGGATGACCCGCAAATGGATTACGAGCCAAGTCAGGACGGTCGATATGAGTAACAGAAGGGTTTCCGGACGGGTGCGGAGAAGGTGCAAACTCGCTATCCTCCTCCGTGATATCATGAAGAGGCTGAGCCGGGAACTGAGGACCAGGCGAAGGTTCGGATAAAGGATGACTCCTCTTTCTCTGCTGAATACCCTCTTCGATAACCCCGAGAAGAGGACGGTAGCCGACTACATCCCCGGAGCGGTGGGTCGAAGGCTTCGGCTTGATAGAAGTTTTGGAAAGCTTGTACTGTTCAAGCCTGTGCCGAAAATCTGAGGCTTTGACCGTTTTACCTGCTCCTGATATGAAGAAAAAAGTGTCACAAGCATATATTGTTCTATACTTCGAGAAAACACGACAAGTTAAAAGAAGTGAAACACATCTGTGGTTGTACAAACCCTGGGGAGGAGTAGGACACTGCAATAGGTCCTGGATTTCATTCCAGGACGGGAGTGGGTCATAAAATATTCCTAAGTCTCTATCATTAGTGAAGCATGCAGGAGTCAAGAGTTCACCTTGAGTCGTCGGAGCCACCTGGCTGGAATGGTCTGGGAAGACTCGCTTGCACCAGTCCCGGCCTTGTCCGCTTTCCCGGTTTTCTCTACCAAAGCCGGATCTTCGTCCAGCCCCTCGAAAGCCTAGTGGAACGCATCGTCCGTCCACTCCTGAATCTCGCCTGCTTGCCCAGGAAGCAGGGCCCTGATGCCATCGCCACCTTTATCACCTTCCCGACCATCTCCACCCTCGCCTCTTTCCTCCTCTATGTCTTCCTCCTCACGGGTAAGTGGACAATTGCTGGGGGAGGGACCGTTCGACTTCTTGAGTTTCTTACCTCCGACAGCTGGAGGTTTTGTGAAAGGTTTCCTCTTGCTACTCTCTACCGTAACACCTTCCTTGGTCTGAGCAGCCGCCCTCTCCTCCGCCGTTTCCCTCAGCTTAACTACTGACTGCTGTGGAAGGATTAAGTTATACTCCAGAAGAATCGCATTTCTGATCAAGAAGGCAGATGATCTATATTTCCCAAGAATAGCTTCTATCTCAACCGCCGTCTGAACCAGTCGGTCAGTCTCCACAACCGCAAAGCCACCTGTCGCTAGCAAAAGTGAGGAAGTATGAGAAAACGCATCGCAATCGTAATGGAAATTATAAGTAAAAGCATTGAACTTACATCCCGAAGTAAAGCACCGAATTGAAACAGAGTCGTCCCTAACAAAGAACCATTCCCTCTTGAACATGCTGAATTTGGAATACAGATCCAAGACCGGCTTGAAGGTCATAGCTGACTCCAAGCTAATGTATGGGGACCCCTTCTTATAGCCCCTCAGGTTATATAGATACCGGATCTCTCGGTTGGAAGGAGCACGACCATACTTTCTCCGGAAAATGACGAAGAGGCTCACCAGTATAGCATAGGAGTTGGGTTGAAGCTGTAACGGCGCCACCTTAAGGTATGTAAGAAAGCTGGCTATCCAAGCATTCAGAGGAGGGATGGCACCACACATGCAGTGGTATCTGCTGTAGGCGAAGTACCCTTCAGGAGGATCATACGGCATAACATCTCTCCCAGGCAATAGCAAGCGCGCCCTATCGATTCCAAAAGACCGGGAAATGACGTCAAGCTGCTCCTCCTTGAGGGAGCTAGGAAAGCAATCAGGTGGGGAGTTCAGAAGTTCCTGAGGGCCGTACCCGTCCACTAGTGATCTCGGGATTGGTCCGTGACGTTCTGGATTCGGCTGAGCTGGGGGCACGGCAGAGGAACCTCCTTCGCCCCCGGATTTCTTCTTGTCCGATCGAGTTTCCGCTTTGCGAGACATTATCTGCAACATAGAAAAGCGTGCTGTTAGAACGGAGGATGTAAACAAATAAACGTCAGTAGCCCATTCGGTAATATGTAGTATAAGCTTTCGTTCGGTGATAAAGCAACTCACGTAATTCGGCAACACGTGATTCGGCTACAGTGATTCGGCACACGTGATTCGGCAACACGTGATTCGGCTACAGCGATTCGGCACACGTGATTCGGCGATACGTGATTCGGCAACACGTGATTCGGCTACAATGATTCGGCGCGTGTTAATTCGGCTGCAAGTGATTCGGTTACAAGCGATGTTCGGTGAAGAAATGCAATAGCCTAAGCCTCCCATTTATAGGAGGAGGTTGACTCACCGGACCACCTGGTTCGTTCCCAGAGCCGGATGTGATTGCTCAAACTCAAACAAAGCAGGACATGCGCGCACGCACGTCCTACTTTGGGGGGCAAATGTTGGGTAAATTTCTCACCCAGGAGATCTCTAGACCATGGAGAACTAAACTTCATTCGGCATCCTCACGGACCTCACCACATCCGAACCAAGCTTCCCACCGAACCAAGTTTCCCACCGAATCAAGCTTCCCACCGAATCAAGCTTCCCACCGAACCATACTTTCCACCGAACCATACTTCCCACCGAACCAAGCTTCCCGCCGAATCAAGCTTCCCACCGAACCATACTTCCCACCGAACCATACTTCCCACCGAACCAAGCTTCCCACCGAATCAAGCTTCCCACCGAATCAAGCTTCCCACCGAACCATACTTCCCACCGAACCATACTTGCCACCGGACCAAGACGATGTAGAACCGGATTTACTAGCCCAGATTGTACCAGCCCGGGCCCATCAACAGCTGTATACATCCAAGACCCCTGCCCCCAGCCTCACTCTATAAATAGAGGGGCAGGGGTACAACAATGGGGACAAGTTTGAGAGCTCAAGCACGGAAGGAACTTTCAAACAACTTTCTTTTAATTATATCAAAGCTTTGTACTTGTAATCGGAATAACTGAAGAGAAATAACATATAAAGTGGACGTAGGCACATTCTGGCTGAACCACTATAAATCTGCGTGTCTTTTTACAATTTAGCCCCTGTTTTTTACATATTTGCATAAGTCACTCGAATCACTAAGAATCACATAAGATCTACTAAATCATACAACTTCGATGTGTTTGTCCATTTTTTGTGCAAACATTTTTGGTGCTTTCACTGAGAGCTAGAAGCTCGAAGCTTCAGCTTCATCCGCTTAACAAGTTTTCCTAACAGCATTGTCCGCCACTTGGAAAACATGCCTCCCAAACAGAGAAAAGATGTTAACAAAGGAAAAGACATCGCATCCAGCAGTCTTCCAGATCCAACTGTCACGAATCAAGTAAATCGTCCTCCTCCAGCAACAGTAACAAATGAAGAACAGGCTAACCCAACTACTCCTACCACAGAACAGCCTGCAGCAATTACTAGAGCAGATCTGGACAGAGTTGTGGTTGAAGTAACTAACCGCTTCACGTCCCAGCAGGAAGCCTTGGTGGACCATCTCATGTCACGCTTAAGGGACGCTGAGGAATCCAACCGCAACACTGAATCATGGGGCGAGTCCCAGTCTGGAGGATCTCAGAGACAACAAAGATCTCCCTTCTTCGAAGGAGCTAACGGCAGAAGTAGCCATGGTAGGAGCCGTGACCAAGCACAGCCCGAAGTTAGGCCTGAGGAAACGTTTGGTACCGAACCCAACAGGGAAGGTACCGGGCGAAGGTCAACTGTAGCTGAGCCTGTCATGCTGCCTAACCACAGAAACGCCAGTGAACGGGGCCGAGCTAGAGTCCAGCCCGAAGTTGGACCCGAGGAAGTGCTTAGATCAGAACCCAACAGGGGGAGATCAAGGCAAGGGCCAACTGTAGCTGACCCAAGCATGCTCCCAGAAGATCAAAGGCAGCCACTGGAAAATATGAGGAATGATAGACGATACCATCCCTACAGGTCATCTGGACGGAATCAATCCCACAGAACAGAACCAAACTCATTTCTATCTACTCCAAGTTCTGATGAAAGGATGGCACGCTTATTCAGAGAGTGTGTCCAACGGGAGCAAAGAGATCGAGGGATAGGCGCTAGGGTAACCAGCCCTTTCGCCCGCAATATCGAAATTGCTATCACCCCCCGAGAATGGAAGATGCCAACAATGGAACCCTACAAAGGAACCTCCGATCCCGTTGTACACTTACAAAGGTACACGCAGCATATGCTCATGAGTGGAGCAACAGAGGGAGTATTGTGCAAATGCTTTCCGCTCTTCTTAGCAGATCTTGCTACCTCCTGGTTCTGTCATCTACCCCAAGGATCCATCAGCTCGTGGGAAATGTTGAAAGAAAAATTTATTAGTCAGTTCCGCATTCATGTGGAGCAACCTAAGGATTCTTATTCCTTATCCAGCGTCAAACAGAAACCTGGAGAAAAGCTGCAGCAATACCTAACCAGATTCAACGCCGCAGCAGCCGCAGTCCAAGACGCCGATGAGAAGCTTATCCTAATGGCCCTCTACAGTGGTGTGCATCCGGACACTAAATTTGCTAGAAGGTTGACAAAAGAAAAGCCAGCTACTTTACCCGATTTCTTCCATGAAGCCGGGAAGTACATGAGGCTTGAGGATGCTGCCATTGAGGGGCAGTCAGGACAGCAAAATAAGACAACCCATGGCAACGCCCCTGCTGTGGCAAGGGACGTTCGAAGAACTGATTCCAGAGACAATGCTGGGGGCAAGAAGGGAGAAAAGCGCCTATATCGGCCAGGACCAAGATTCGACACTTACATTCCTTTGAACGAGACCGTCGAAAATATCTTCCTTGCCACCCAAGGCGAAGTTAGATACAAACGCCCACCATACAAGAAGGAATCAGATAATGCACAGAAGTCTGGAAAATTCTGCCGCTTCCACGAATCTCACGGGCATGATACCAACGAATGCCATCATCTCCGAGATCTGATTGAGGAACACATCAGAAGAAAGAAACTGGAACGTTATGTAAAAGGTCAGGACAGGACCCCAGCTCCTGCCAATGAAAACCCAAGGCTACCCTCCCCGGGGGCCGACAGAGGAAACCGCAACGCTAGCAGCTCTAGTCAGGAAAAGATAGTGGTCCATACCATCTCAGAAAGGCCACACATCGCAGAAAGAAGCTGGAAAGAGATGGAAAGATACGGAAAGTCGCTTAGAGACAATAAAGACTATGTCAATTCGGTTATAGAAGAGCGCCACCCGAAGCGGAAAGAAAGTAATGACATCACGTTCGGTAACGTGACCTAGAAGGAAGGCAGTACCCTCACATGGATCCCATGGTCATCTCTGCCCGACTTGGTCCCGCCGAAGTCTACCGAATCCTGGTAGACACTGGAAGCTCGGTAAACATCCTGTTCAAACACGCATTCGACAAAATGAAGCTATCAATGAAGGATGTATCCCCCTGCGATAAACCACTACACGGCTTCACTGGAGACGCGAAGATTCCCCTCGGGCAACTGGACCTTTTTGTTGAGATTGGAAGTCATCCCCGCTCTGCTGTACGGAAACAAACGTTTGTGCTAATAGAAAACCAGTCGGCCTACAACGCCTTCTTGGGAAGGCCATCCTTGTCTGACTTCCAAATTGTCTTAGCCCCATGGTGCCTAAAGATGAAATTCCCAACGGACAATGGAGTAGGGGAAGTGGAAGGAGATCAGGACATTGCTCGAGACTGCTATGTGACTGAACTTCGCAACAACCACAGGAAGGATAAAGGGAAGGGTGTAGAGATTGCCCTCTGCACAAAAAGTCTAGAAGCGTAGCAATTAAAGAAAGCTCCTCCTCTTCGATATACCAGCGACCCTTTCAATGAACTAGATCCTAGGGACAAAGAGGAGGAGGCCACCGCCGAGCCTGCAGAGGCTATGGAATTTATATCTGTAGACAAACACGACTCAAGTAGACTGTTGAAAAATGGGTCCCAACTAAAAACCGAGTTGAAGGAACAACTCATCGATTTTCTCCACCACAACTTGGATGTATTCGCTTGGTCACACGCTGACATGACTGGAATCTCCCCCGACATAGCATTCCACGTATTAAACATTGATCCTACCAAGGCGCCTGTAAAACAAAGAAAGAGAAGCATGGGGGCAGAGCGATCAGCAGCCCTCGATGAAGAAGTAAAAAACCTACTCGCCAATGACTTCATACAAGAAGCTATCTACCCGGAATGGATCGCCAACCCGGTGCTGGTAAAAAAGGCTAATAGGAAGTGGCGAACCTGCATTGACTTTTCCAACCTAAACGACGCCTGCCCAAAGGATTGCTTCCCACTTCCCAGAATCGACCAACTTGTAGACAGCACAGCCGGGCACGAACTCCTATCTTTTATGGATGCATACTCAGGATATAACCAAATTCCTATGCATGCTCCCGACCAAGACCACACTAGTTTCATCACCGATCGAGGTTTATACTGCTATAAGGTAATGCCTTTCGGACTTAAAAATGCAGGAGCCACCTACCAGCGCCTCGTCAACAAGATGTTTGCGGGGCTGATAGGACAAACTATGGAAGTATATGTGGATGACATGCTAGTAAAGTCAAGGAAAGCCAAAGATCACGTGAGCCACCTGGGCAAGATGTTTCAAGTACTTCGACAATATGGAATGAAGTTGAATCCGCTAAAATTCTCCTTCGGAGTGTCATCTGGAAAGTTCTTAGGATTCATCGTTCATGCCAGAGGAATAGAAGCAACCCCTGAACAAGTCCGAGCGCTAAGGGATATCAAGATACCTTCCACTCGGAAGGAAATGCAAAGTTTGAACGGAAAAGTGGCCGCTCTAAGCCGATTCATCTCCAAGGCGACGGACAAGTGCGTCCCCTTTTTTGAGGCTCTAAAGAAAGACAAGGGAAAGTTCGAATGGACTGACGAATGCCTGACCGCTTTCCTTCACTTAATCGAACACCTCCAGAAACCACCGGTGCTCTCAACTCCAAGCGAAGGAGAAGAATTATACCTATACCTCGCTGTGTCATCCCACGCCCTAAGCGCTGCCTTGGTAAGGGAAGACAACCGCACGCAACGGCCGGTTTACTTTGTCAGCAAAAGGTTTACTGGGGCAGAAGTTAGATACCCTAAACTTGAGAAATTAGCATACTGTCTACTAATCACTTCACGAAAACTACGTCATTACTTCCAATCCCATTCCATCAAAGTTCTGACCGATCAACCACTGAGGCAGGTACTCCATCGTCCCGACACTTTTGGGCGGTTACTTAAATGGTGTATTGAACTGAGTCAGTATGATATCACCTATCACCCTCGCACCGCCATCAAGAGACAGGCCATGGCTGATTTCATTGCAGAGTTCACTACCAACGAAGATCAGGAGCAATTGGAAATAACAGGAGATATCAAGTGGAATCTTTTTGTGGATGGTGCATCAAACGAACAAGGCTCGGGGGCAGGTGTAGTAATAATCACTCCCAGGGGAAACAAACTGCACTACGCTATAAGGTTGGAGTTCGCTGCCACCAACAACGATGCAGAATATGAAGCGGTGATAGCTGGACTAGAAATTGCCATAGAAATCGGGGCCAATTCTTTGTGTCTTCACAGCGATTCTCAACTTATTGTTAATCAAATACTAGGAGAATTCCAAGCTCGAGAAGAACGACTCATAGCATATCTAAAGAAGACCAGGTTACTTCTCAGCCGATTGGACCACTACATAGTCAAACACATCCCTCGGGAGGAGAACCGAGAGGCCAACGAATTAGCAAAGCAAGCAAGTGTGAGAGACATCACCATCTTCGGGGCAGTGACCATCTCAAAGCAAATGGCCCCAAGTTTTGAACAAGTAAATCTGATAACTGCAACCGAAGAAGCAACTTGGATGACTCCCATCCGAGACTACCTACAAAGTGGCACACTACCCGACAGGCGTAATGAAGTCAAGAAAGTCTTGAGGAAAGCGTCCCGCTATACAATACAAGAAGACATCCTCTATCGGTGCGGGTTCTCTAATCCATTATTAAGGTGTGTCGCCGGAAGGGAAGCCAAGGAAATCTTATCCAACATTCATCAAGGAAGCTGCGGAGATCACACCGGAGGGCAAACGTTAGCAAAAAAGATACTCCAATACGGATATTTCTGGCCCACCTTAAGCAAGGACGCCTTAGATTTCGTCAAGAAGTGTGACAGGTGCCAAAAATTTGCTAAGATTCCTCGGCTACCGACAACCGAGATTACTCAGATGACCAGCCCTTGGCCCTTCGCAATATGGGGAATTGACTTAATCGGCGAGCTACCAATGGGCCGAGGCGGGGCCAAATATGCTATAGTGGCAGTTGATTATTTCACCAAATGGGTGGAAGAGGAACCTCTAAATAAAGTATCTTCAGCAAAAGTTATTAACTTCTTAATTAAAAATGTTCTGTGCAGGTACGGAGTCCCACTCAAAATCATATCAGACAATGGACTTCAGTTTGACAGCGAGGAATTCGCCAACTGGTGCCAAGAACATAGAATTCATAAAAGCTTCTCATCCGTAGCATATCCCCAGGCAAACGGACAAGTCGAAGCAGTCAACAAAATTCTGAAAACTCTGATCAAAAAGGAGCTCGAAAAGTCAAAGGGCGCTTGGGTGGATGAACTCCCTACGGCACTATGGGCCTACCGCACATCTTTCAGAACATCAACAGGGCACACTCCTTTCTCTTTGGCATACGGATCGGAGGCTATGCTCCCAGTTGAAACCATTGTGCCTTCCCACCGTAGGATCCACTATAACCCAGAAGAGAATGAAGAACTCCTCAACATGTCTTTGGATCTAGTTGAGGAGAGAAGGAATGATGCAGTCCTTAAAGCAGCAGCCCACAAGCAGAAAGTGGCGGCACAATACAACTCCAAAGTCAAGCATCGTACCTTACGAGAAGGGGATCTTGTCCTCAAGCGAATCTTCCCTCGCCCCGGAGCACTAGACCCAATCTGGGATGGGCCATATGTAATTCATAAAGATCTCCACAACGGAGCCTATATTTTGTCAACAGTGGACGGAGAGGTGTTCCAGAGGGTATGGAACATCCAACACCTCCGTCGATACTTTTCTTAACTTGTATTGCCCATATGAAGTGAATTAACAAAGAGAATCAGTGGACGTAGGCATTTTCGTGCCGAACCACTTTAAAAAACCTTGTCTCTTTTTTAACTTGTTCCTTTGTATCTTGGCTGCCTGTTAACTTTATCCTTTTCTATTGAACAAAATCCCGAGTATATAGCATTTCTATTCAAAGCACTCCACAACGCAACTTCTCCTGGACAAGACCTAGCAGGTACTATGCGAATCTATGCCCTCGCCAATGAGACACTTTTGCTCCGGCATCCCGCTGCTACGGGTTAACTCATTGCTCGCGACGGCCCTCAAAGCCAACTGTAATGAGCCGATTATAAGCCACCGAGAAGGCCGACTATAGCCGAGGCAGCTCATTACGGCGTTAGGCTCGCCGGCAACTGTGAACCGACTATAAGCCCCAACATAAGGTGTGGCCAGCCAGGGGCAGTTCACAGTTGACGATCGGCACCCACGCTAGCCGGCCACAGTAAATCGAATAATACCCACGACTACGGGCCATAATGGTTCGGGTAGTTACTGTGCGCGATCTCGGCTCCGATGTGTCTTAAGTACGGCTGTGGTAAAAAATAATTAACTCCCCGTGGAGGTGTAAGATGGGTGACGAATGTCTCCAAGACCCACAGCTAGGGAAAGTGACTACAAAACCCGTTTGCCACGAACTTAAGCACATCGAAGGCCTTCCGTGATTGGAAGTTTTACCTTTTCACGTATTTCAATTTCACTTAAAAAGCATTTCCCTATCCTCTATAACAATCCCTAAAGTACATGATACAGAGTAGGAGATACTCGCCAATGGGTGTAGGGACTCACAGTGGCAGGACATTCGACTGCATTCCATGCTCGGTCATACAAGATATTAAAGACTGCCATCTACGATTAAAACATGAAAGGCGGTATTTTCTTCTTTTATGTACCAATTCATGACTATATTTTGTTCACACCACACGCTAATATTGCAAGTCATGAAATTATGATTTAGAACCAGAATCTGACATCAAACACAATTTAATTACAAGAATATACATAGCTATATTTCTCATACGATATGCCAAAATAACAGCAAACATTCAAAAGACGACAAAATCAGCTTAAGTTAAAGAATTACACGTTAAAAATAAGACTATTTATTACAAGTGGCAAAATATTACAACCTAAAGGCTACGTTACTGTTTTTCGACTAACATATACAACACTGTCGAATCCACAAAAGGAGTTTTTCCAGGTATAATCAAGGGGCCGGCTGCAGTGGAGCTTTATCCTTGCCCTGTTGACCCCCTGTCCAGTCAAAAAAAAAGGAGGGACTCATTAGCAATAAGCAACCAAGTTGATGGAGAAACTAAAAAGGGAGACTTACCAGCGCCTGCTTCCTGACTATCCTAATCGTCATCCTCTACCTGCACGCCTACCTCCTCAGCGGCAAGCAACCGCATACCTTTCTTCACCGCCACCTTCTCCTCCTTGGCAAACTGGGCAGTGACCGCATCCATGCTGAAGGCCACGCCACCATCTTTATCCGCATCGGCCTTAGCCTCCTCCAGAGCCCGAAGATAGATCTTAGCCATGATCCTGGGATAATCATCCATCCAGGATAGGTTGCCCTGCTTCCAGGTTCGGAAGTACATGTCCTGAAGCATTTCGTCCATCATCCCCTCATTCTCCTCAAACTCCCTCATCCGGGCTTCGGAAGCCAACAACCTCCCAACGGCAGCATCTCTCTCTGATCGGTATCTCGAGCAGTCGGCTAGAAGGGATCCCCGCATTGCCTCCATCTCCTCCCTCAACTTGGCTTGAGCAAGCCCTGCAGCCTCAAGTTTCCCGGACAATTCCTCCACCTGCTCAAGATCCGCTTTCCGAACCTCGTCCACCGTGGCAATAGCCATGTCAATCCGTTCTTTGCAAGTAGCTTCCATTTTCCACAATTCGGCCCGACTGGCCTCTTCCATGGTTTTCCTTAATCGCCCAGTAGCAGCCTCATGCTGAGAAATCTGAATAGCCTGATCCGCAAGTTGTTTGGCTTGATCCGAAACCACCAATCGAAGTCGGATATTGGCGCTCCCAATCTCCTCTCCGGCCTTAACCAGCCGGGCATGATGCCCCATCATCTTCTTAGTCTCCTCCGCCACCCAATCAATATTAGCCTTGGCCTCGTCTCCCATAGTGATTATACGAGTAGTAAGTAAATCGAGATCTAAGGACTTAGCTTCATCAAGTACTCGTACCATGGGGTTGCGGGGGAGAAGGTGTTCACCGGTGACTTCGTCAAAGGTAATATCATGAGAGCTTGGATCCAGATCAGGATGACCCGCAAATGGATTACGAGCCAAGTCAGGACGGTCGATATGAGTAACAGAAGGGTTTCCGGACGGGTGCGGAGAAGGTGCAAACTCGCTATCCTCCTCCGTGATATCATGAAGAGGCTGAGCCGGGAACTGAGGACCAGGCGAAGGTTCGGATAAAGGACGACTCCTCTTTCTCTGCTGAATACCCTCTTCGATAACCCCGAGAAGAGGACGGTAGCCGACTACATCCCCGGAGCGGTGGGTCAAAGGCTTCGGCTTGACAGAAGTTTTGGAAAGCTTGTACTGTTCAAGCCTGTGCCGAAAATCTGAGGCTTTGACCGTTTTACCTGCTCCTGATATGAAGAAAAAAGTGTCACAAGCATATATTGTTCTATACTTCGAGAAAACACGGCAAGTTAAAAGAATTGAAACACATCTGTGGTTGTACAAACCCTGGGGAGGAGTAGGATACTGCAATAGGTCCTGGATTTCATTCCAGGACGGGAGTGGGTCATAAAATATTCCTAAGTCTCTATCATTAGTGAAGCATGCAGGAGTCAAGAGTTCACCTTGAGTCGTCGGAGCCACCTGGCTGGAATGGTCTGGGAAGACTCGCTTGCACCAGTCCCGGCCTTGTCCGCTTTCCCGGTTTTCTCTACCAAAGCCGGATCTTCGTCCAGCCCCTCGAAAGCCTGGTGGAACGCATCGTCCGTCCACTCCTGAATCTCGCCCGCTTGCCCAGGAAGCAGGGCCCCGATGCCATCGCCACCTTTATCACCTTCCCGACCATCTCCACCCTCGCCTCTTTCCTCCTCTATGTCTTCCTCCTCACGGGTAAGTGGACAATTGCTGGGGGAGGGACCGTTTAACTTCTTGAGTTTCTTACCTCCGACAGCTGGAGGTTTTGTGAAAGGTTTCCTCTTGCTACTCTCTACCGTAACACCTTCCTTGGTCTGAGCAGCCGCCCTCTCCTCCGCCGTTTCCCTCAGCTTAACTACTGACTGCTGTGGAAGGATTAAGTTATACTCCAGAAGAATCGCATTTCTGATCAAGAAGGCAGATGATCTATATTTCCCAAGAATAGCTTCTATCTCAGCCGCCGTCTGAACCAGGCGGTCAGTCTCCACAACCGCAAAGCCACCTGTCGCTAGAAAAATTGAGGAAGTATGAGAAAAAGCATCGCAATCGTAATGGAAATTATAAGTAAAAGCATTCAACTTACATCCCGAAGTAAAGCACCAAATTGAAATAGAGTCGTCCCTAACAAAGAACCATTCCCTCTTGAACATGCTGAATTTGGAATACAGATCCAAGACCGGCTTGAAGGTCACAGCTGACTCCAAGCTAATGTATGGGGACCCCTTCTTATAGCCCCTCAGGTTATATAGATACCGGATCTCTCGGTTGGAAGGAGCACGACCATACTTTCTCCGGAAAATGACGAAGAGGCTCACCAGTATAGCATAGGAGTTGGGTTGAAGCTGGAACGGGGCCACCTTAAGGTATGTAAGAAAGCTGGCTATCCAAGCGTTCAGAGGAGGGATGGCACCACACATGCAGTGGTATCTGCTGTAGGCGAAGTACCCTTCAGGAGGATCATACGGCATAACATCTCTCCCAGGCAATAGCAAGCGCGCCCTATCGATTCCAAAAGACCGGGAAATGACGTCAAGCTGCTCCTCCTTGAGGGAGCTAGGAAAGCAATCAGGCGGGGAGTTCAGAAGTTCCTGAGGGCCGTACCCGTCCACTAGTGATCTCGGGATTGGTTCGTGACGTTCTGGATTCGGCTGAGCTGGGGGCACGGCAGAGGAACCTCCTTCGCCCCCGGATTTCTTCTTGTCCGATCGAGTTTCCGCTTTGCGAGACATTATCTGCAACATAGAAAAGCGTGCTGTTAGAACGGAGGATGTAAACAAATAAACGTCAGTAGCCCATTCGGTAATATGTAGTATAAGCTTTCGTTCGGTGATAAAGCAACTCACGTAATTCGGCAACACGTGATTCGGCTACAGTGATTCGGCACACGTGATTCGGCAACACGTGATTCGGCTACAGCGATTCGGCACACGTGATTCGGCGATACGTGATTTGGCAACACATGATTCGGCTACAATGATTCGGCGCGTGTTAATTCGGCTGCAAGTGATTCGGTTACAAGCGATGTTCGGTGAAGAAATGCAATAGCCTAAGCCTCCCATTTATAGGAGGAGGTTGACTCACCGGACCACCTGGTTCGTTCCCAGAGCCGGATGTGATTGCTCAAACTCAAACAAAGCAGGACATGCGCGCACGCACGTCCTACTTTGGGGGGCAAATGTTGGGTAAATTTCTCACCCAGGAGATCTCTAGACCATGGAGAACTAAACTTCATTCGGCATCCTCACCACATCCGAACCAAGCTTCCCACCGAACCAAGCTTCCCACCGAATCAAGCTTCCCACCGAATCAAGCTTCCCACCGAACCATACTTCCCACCGAACCAAGCTTCCCACCGAATCAAGCTTCCCACCGAACCATACTTCCCACCGAACCATACTTCCCACCGAACCAAGCTTCCCACCGAATCAAGCTTCCCACCGAATCAAGCTTCCCACCGAACCATACTTCCCACCGAACCATACTTGCCACCGGACCAAGACGATGCAGAACCGGATTTACTAGGCCAGATTGTACCAGCCCGGGCCCATCAACAGCTGTATACATCCAAGACCCCTGCCCCCAGCCTCACTCTATAAATAGAGGGGCAGGGGTACAACAATGGGGACAAGTTTGAGAGCTCAAGCACGGAAGGAACTTTCAAACAACTTTCTTTTACTTATATCAAAGCTTTGTACTTGTAATCGGAATAACTGAAGAGAAATAACATATAAAGTGGACGTAGGCACATTCTGGCTGAACCACTATAAATCTGCGTGTCTTTTTACAGTTTAGCCCCTGTTTTTTACATATTTGCATAAGTCACTCGAATCACTAAGAATCACATAAGATCTACTAAATCATACAACTTCGAGGTGTTTGTCCATTTTTTGTGCAAACATTTTTGGTGCTTTCACTGAGAGCTAGAAGCTCGAAGCTTCAGCTTCATCCACTTAACAAGTTTTCCTAACAGCATTGTCCGCCACTTGGAAAACATGCCTCCCAAATAGAGAAAAGATGTTAACAAAGGAAAAGACATCGCATCCAGCAGTCTTCCAGATCCAGCTGTCACGAATCAAGTAAATCGTCCTCCTCCAGCAACAGTAACAAATGAAGAACAGGCTAACCCAACTACTCCTGCCACAGAACAGCCTGCAGCAATTACTAGAGCAGATCTGGACAGAGTTGTGGTTGAAGTAACTAACCGCTTCACGTCCCAGCAGGAAGCCTTGGTGGACCATCTCATGTCACGCTTAAGGGACGCTGAGGAATCCAACCGCAACACTAAATCATGGGGCGAGTCCCAGTCTGGAGGATCTCAGAGACAACAAAGATCTCCCTTCTTCGAAGGAGCTAACGGCAGAAGTAGCCATGGTAGGAGCCGAGACCAAGCACAGCCCGAAGTTAGGCCTGAGGAAACGTTTGGTACCGAACCCAACAGGGAAGGTACCGGGCGAAGGTCAACTGTAGCTGAGCCTGTCATGCTGCCTAACCACAGAAACGCCAGTGAACGGGGCCGAACTAGAGTCCAGCCCAAAGTTGGACCCAAGGAAGTTCTTAGATCAGAACCCAACAGGGGGAGATCAAGGCAAGGGCCAACTGTAGCTGACCCAAGCATGCTCCCAGAAGATCAAAGGCAGCCATTGGAAAATATGAGGAATGATAGACGATACCATCCCTACAGGTCATCTGGACGGAATCAATCCCACAGAACAGAACCAAACTCATTTCTATCTACTCCAAGTTCTGATGAAAGGATGGCACGCTTATTCAGAGAGTGTGTCCAACGGGAGCAAAGAGATTGAGGGATAGGCGCTAGGGTAACCAGCCCTTTCGCCCGCAATATCGAAATTGCTATCACCCCCCGAGAATGGAAGATGCCAACAATGGAACCCTACAAAGGAACCTCTGATCCCGTTGTACACTTACAAAGGTACACGCAGCATATGCTCATGAGTGGAGCAACAGAGGGAGTATTGTGCAAATGCTTTCCGCTCTTCTTAGCAGATCTTGCTACCTCCTGGTTCTGTCATCTACCCCAAGGATCCATCAGCTCGTGGGAAATGTTGAAAGAAAAATTTATCAGTCAGTTCCGCATTCATGTGGATCAACCTAAGGATTCTTATTCCTTATCCAGCGTCAAACAGAAACCTGGAGAAAAGCTGCAGCAATACCTAACCAGATTCAACGCCGCAGCAGCCACAGTCCAAGACGCCGATGAGAAGCTTATCCTAATGGCCCTCTACAGTGGTGTGCATCCGGACACTAAATTTGCTAGAAGGTTGACAAAAGAAAAGCCAGCTACTTTACCCGATTTCTTCCATGAAGCCGGGAAGTACATGAGGCTTGAGGATGCTGCCATTGAGGGGCAGTCAGGACAGCAAAATAAGACAACCCATGGCAACGCCCCTGCTGTGGAAAGGGACGTTCGAAGAACTGATTCCAGAGACAATGCTGTGGGCAAGAAGGGAGAAAAGCGCCTATATCGGCCAGGACCAAGATTCGACACTTACACTCCTTTGAACGAGACCGTCGAAAATATCTTCCTTGCCACCCAAGGCGAAGTTAGATACAAACGCCCACCATACAAGAAGGAATCAGATAATGCACAGAAGTCTGGAAAATTCTGCCGCTTCCACGAATCTCACGGGCATGATACCAACGAATGCCATCATCTCCGAGATCTGATTGAGGAACACATCAGAAGAAAGAAACTGGAACGTTATGTAAAAGGTCAGGACAGGACCCCAGCTCCTGCCAATGAAAACCCAAGGCTACCCTCCCCGGGGGCCGACAGAGGAAACCGCAACGCTAGCAGCTCTAGTCAGGAAAAGATAGTGGTCCATACCATCTCAGGAAGGCCACACATCGCAGACAGAAGCTGGAAAGAGATGGAAAGATACGGAAAGTCGCTTAGAGACAATAAAGACTATGTCAATTCGGTTATAGAAGAGCGCCACCCGAAGCGGAAAGAAAGTAATGACATCACGTTCGGTAAACGTGACCTAGAAGGAAGGCAGTACCCTCACATGGATCCCATGGTCATCTCTGCCCGACTTGGTCCCGCCGAAGTCTACCGAATCCTGGTAGACACTGGAAGCTCGGTAAACATCCTGTTCAAACACGCATTCGACAAAATGAAGCTATCAATGAAGGATGTATCCCCCTGCGGTAAACCATTACACGGCTTCACTGGAGACGCGAAGATGCCCCTCGGGCAACTGGACCTTTTTGTTGAGATTGGAAGTCATCCCCGCTCTGCTGTACGGAAACAAACGTTTGTGCTAATAGAAAACCAGTCGGCCTACAATGCCTTCTTGGGAAGGCCATCCTTGTCTGACTTCCAAATTGTCTTAGCCCCATGGTGCCTAAAGATGAAATTCCCAACGGACAATGGAGTAGGGGAAGTGGAAGGAGATCAGGACATTGCTCGAGACTGCTATGTGACTGAACTTCGCAACAACCACAGGAAGGATAAAGGGAAGGGTGTAGAGATTGCCCTCTGCATAAAAAGTCTAGAAGCGTACACAACACCAGAAAGGCAATTTGCTCACGGTTATAAACGTGACAAAACTAATTTGTCACGGTTATAACCGTGAACATAGGTACCGTGGGCAAATTCAGTCACACTTTTGCTAACGGTTATAACCGTGACAAAAATAATAATTTGTCACGCTTATAACCGTGACAGAATAGTATTTACTCACGGTTATAACCATGACAAAATAGTAATTTCTCACACTTATAACCGTGACAGAATAGTATTTACTCATGGTTATAACCGTGATAAAATAGTAATTTCTCACACTTATAACCGTGACAGAACAATGGTTTCTAACATTTATAACCGTTACCAAAAAAGAAACTCTAACACTTATAACCATGACAAATGCAAATTATATCACAGTTATAACCATTACGAAAGGTTATTTTCTAACACTTATAACCGTGATGTGCATTTAGTTAATAAACATCATGTATTTTTAAAATTTAAAAAACACTGGTATTTTTAGATAGTACAAACGACAGGTCGTCAAAAATAGTGGCACATCCATGGATAAACTGCTTGCACCATACAAATTTTGTCAAACCTGGTAGATTTTGTCAAATTTTCAAAGACTTTGATACAAATTTCATGAATATTATGGAGTTAAGTCTAATATATATCAACATAAGGGTTTTGTGAAGAATTCCCTTAAATCTCCTCTTTCCAATCAACTAAATGACGATGGGTTTTGTTCACCATCACACATGCTTCATACTAATTAGTAATTATACTCCAATTGGCAGGAAAATAAATAAAGTTAACAAAGTAAAGACAAATACAACATAATCCTAATACCGAACAAAATCTTACCATACAGGTACAACATTATCAACATATATCTTTTGACAAATTAACCCAAGGATTCCATCGAATTTTACTGCCAAGAAAGTGAGGCCAGTCAATTTAGTTGAAAACCTACAATATATAGTTCATATGAGTGCTACATTTTCACTTGATAAAGTGAGAAGTTGATTCTCAATATCCTAACCTGATCCTTGACAATTAAGTCACCAACTGTAACACGATCCTGGCTTAGAAAGCTTAAGATCGATCCAGTTCCATATTGAATTGCAACAGATTTTCCTATTATATAATATGACATGGAATCAAATCATAATTACATATGCAATGCATATGAAAAACCAAAATGATTTGTGAGAAAAATGATGTTATAAAAAAAACTACCAATCATGGAAAAAGGAAAATGTAATAGAAATTATGGGCACTAGCATTGTTTAGACTGTGATATCTTTTTTTTTGTATCAATTTTGTATAACATACATATCACCCAACTTAAAAATAGTAGTTATAAGTTAGAACCGAATATAATTTGGCATGTAACATCCTTTCTTGTCCTCTGGTTTTGAAGGAAAAAAGAAAAATGTTAGTATAAAATATTTGATTTTAAATCTTCTATGAGCTAAAAAGGACAGTTTAGTATTGATAAAAAATGTTACAAGTATGAGTTGAGTGCTGAAATTA
Organism: Allium fistulosum; assembly: GCA_030737815.1. NCBI lineage: Eukaryota > Viridiplantae > Streptophyta > Magnoliopsida > Asparagales > Amaryllidaceae > Allium > Allium fistulosum. The sequence goes on from CM060901.1 coordinate 157,948,412, forward strand.
TTTTAGTATCTATTTTAAAAAACTCAATACGTGGAAGTTGCAACTTGCTAGTGCAAATTGCAAAGTGGCAGCTGAAAGTGCTGCTTGCAGCTGCAAGTAGTAGCTGAAAGTGCTGTTTGTGGGAAGCAGCGCTAACATTTTGAGAGAATCGCATATATTGTGAAGCAAATAAAAATGAGCCAAAGACTAGAGGTTGTCTGCGAACAATATTTATATGACTACTTAAATATAATTTTGAGAGAATTGAAAAGAAACGTGGAACTGTTTGAAAAGAAAGAAGCTGCCTAGAATTTTAAAGACAGTATTTAGGCTTATTCCCATTACATTCAATTTCAATAGCATCAGTTGCCATGAACACGAATGAGGCATAAGATTTATCTTCATAGTTATTAGACATTTTTGTTTAGGAACAGAGCTCCAACATCCATGGTTGTATTCTGAAATGTGATTGTATAGCTTTTCGTCTTCTTCCGGAGACCATAAGACTTTCCTTAGCTTCTGCTTATAGCAACAAGATTGCCTATCCATAATAGCTTAAGTTATTCAAGTAATGTCAGCCAATGTATATCACATCATCAAGTCCATTTCAGTTGGCTAATATGCAAGGGGATGAAATTAACACCTATGCTATAATTGTCACATTATTTATTGTCTCAAAGTATATATAAATGCAAGGACTCATATTTATACACAACTTCTACAAAGGATGTTTGTTTGCATAATCTTGTACCTAACACTATTTTTTAGGTTATATTTTATTGATCAATAAAAGATGACATAACACAATAACTACAAAGGATGTTTTATTGTCCAAAAGGTATGTCTAAAGTTCATAAAAACTCCATAATAAAGATAATACATTATGTGTTGATCCCACACTCCCAACACCCCCTCCCCCTCCCCACAACCAACCAAACACACCCACGCACACACAAAAATTGCAGTCATGCAACATTTACTTGTAACGATCTTTCATAATGGTTATAAAACTTAGATAACTATAAAAAAATTAGTTTGGTTAAAATAAAGATAGGGATTATGCAAATTGTTTAACATTTAAAGAAAAGCCACCAAGGTCTGAAATCATAATAGAAGAAAATGCAACTATCGTCTTAGCTTTCTTGGTAAGCAACATGGTTGAGACTCCTAGAGAAAGCTTCTCGGAAATCTTTTCTTCTTCCATGACCCCTTTTGCATGTTCAATACAACTATTTGATCAGCAACTATCTGATAGTGTCTTCAAATCTCTTATCAGAACCTACAAATAAAGAGTTTAGGATCAAGTTTTATCAACCACAATCAAAATTCAGGGAAGACATTTTTATTCATTTGCCATGAAGATAAGCTATTACATAAAGAAATGGTTAGCTTGCTCTTTTTTTAATTAGACAGCATGCATGATTTTTTAACAGTGGCGTGGAAAATAATTGCAATAAAAGAATTCTGGTATTTATGATCATATCAATGCTCTAAGAGTTTTATAAGGGAATTTAAAAAAAAAATCAATTTGCAGACATCTTAGTCTAACCAATAAAAGCTGGCTATAGGAAAGATAATAAGTTGCTTGCTCCAGTTAACATTTCGGTAATTTTCAAACATATGCTCTTTAACTTGATGCACATTTAAAATCAGTTCATGGTAATTTGACAGTCAAACCATTGTTTACAGTCATCATTTAAAGTATGTATATAACTAGATGGGAAAATCTCAACCAGATATTGAAGTAGTTGTAAAGAAAAATATATCAAGATAGTCTCCATTTTACCTTGTTTTGGTTATCAGTCATCTTAAGTTTCTACAAAGCATTATCCGTAAGTGAATAAGCATGACAAAATAAAGCATATGCTTCTGCTTTGACTCAGTTTCAATAACTGAGTCCGACGCTCAGTTTCAATAACTAAGCCAGGCTCAGCTTTCAGGACTGAGCGAGGCTCAGCTTCCAGGACTGAGCGAGGCTCAGCTTTCCGGACAGAGCCAGGCTCCCAGGCTCAGCTTCCAGGACTGGGTAAGGCTCAGCTTTTAGAACTGGGTGAGGCTCAGCTTTTAGAACTGGGTGAGGCTCGACTACCAGAACTGGGTGAGGCTCGGCTTCCAAAACTGGGCAAGGCTCAGTTTTCAGAACTGGACCAGGCACAGTTTCTAACTGAGCCAGGCTCAGCTTCCAGAACTGAACGAGGATCAGCTTTCAGGACTGGACAAGGCTCGGCTTTCAGAACTGGACCAGGCACAGTATTTAACCGAGTCGGGCTCAGTTCCCAGAATCGAGCGAGGATCGGTTTCCAGAATTGAACCGTGCTCAGTTTCCAAAACTAAGTGCCGCGCTCAGTTTCTCAGTTTCCAGAACTGAGCGAGGCTCAGTTATGCACATGTTCATGTATTTCTCAAATTAAATAAATTAAATACTTAAATCACATAGTCCGTGAGAAATGAATAAAGGCAGGGTTGTCCGTGAGAACTTCAAAAAACTAATAAAAGAGAGCTCTTTTATTGACTATAATATAAGTTGTGTACTGCTTAAAACTGACTTTGGGTTGTCCAGGCAATCAGATAACCCTGCCAGCCTCTTGTTCTGCCATTTTTATCTAACGCAATTCCATAGTCGATTGCAGTGAGAGAAGAAAAAATGAATAAAGGCAGGGAATGTAAAATATGGTATCATTAAAAAAAAATTGAACCAATTAGTAGCAATAAATACCTAATTTCGAAAAATAAGTTAAAGTTGAAGTAATTACCTAATTTAAAATCAAAATTAGGTTGCAATCGATTGCCGAAATAGAACGGAAGCCCTAAACTTCCTTTGTCTTCGTCGATTTGGGGGAAAATAAACAACCAAGGCTGTAGCAGAACGATGGAGGCAATGGCAGAAAGATGGAGGCAGTGGTAGAACGGCGGAGGGGTGGCAGAATGGTAGTAGAACAAATTGGACGGGCAATAACCTAGAACGAAAGAGGAACGATGAAACATTATCCGTGAGAAATGGGTTGAGCAGTAATAGAAGATAAAATTACAATCTTGTCCATATTACTTTTAACTATTTACAAAATAACCAGATTTAATAACGGTAATAACCGTGACAAAACTTCGTAACGGAAATATCCGTTGGAAATTTGTCACGGTTATTACTGTGACAAATTGAAAGTGGAAAAGTGTTACAAAATGGAATATTTGGTGTAGTGGTAGCAATTAAAGAAAGCTCCTCCTCTTCGATATACCAGCGACCCTTTCAATGAATTAGATCCTAGGGACAAAGAGGAGGAGGCCACCGCCGAGCCCGCGGAGGCTATGGAGTTTATATCTGTAGACAAGCATGACTCGAGTAGACTATTGAAAATTGGGTCCCAACTAAAAGCCGAATTGAAAGAACAACTCATCGATTTTCTCCGCCACAACTTGGATGTATTCGCTTGGTCACACGCTGACATGACTGGAATCTCCCCCGACATAGCATGCCACGTATTAAACATTGATCCTACCAAGGCGCCTGTAAAACAAAGAAATAGAAGCATGGGGGCAGAGCGATCAGCAGCCCTCGATGAAGAAGTAAAAAACCTACTCGCCAATGACTTCATACAAGAAGCTATCTACCTGGAATGGATCGCCAACCCGGTGATGGTAAAAAAGGCTAATGGGAAGTGGCGAACCTGCATTGACTTTTCCAACCTAAACGACGCCTGCCCAAAGGATTGCTTCCCACTTCCCAGAATCGACCAACTTGTAGACAGCACAGCCGGGCACGAACTCCTATCTTTTATGGATGCATACTCAGGATATAACCAAATTCCTATGCATGCTCCCGACCAAGACCACACTAGTTTCATCACCGATCGAGGTTTATACTGCTATAAGGTAATGCCTTTCGGACTTAAAAATGCAGGAGCCACCTACCAGTGCCTCGTCAACAAGATGTTTGCGGGGCTGATAGGACAAACTATGGAAGTATATGTGGATGACATGCTAGTAAAGTCAAGGAAAGCCAAAGATCACGTGAGCCACCTGGGCAAGATGTTTCAAGTACTTCGACAATATGGAATGAAGTTGAATCCGCTAAAATGCTCCTTCGGAGTGTCATCTGGAAAGTTCTTAGGATTCATCGTTCATGCCAGAGGAATAGAAGCAAACCCTGAACAAGTCCGAGCGCTAAGGGATATCAAGATACCTTCCACTCGGAAGGAAATGCAAAGTTTGAACGGAAAAGTGGCCGCTCTAAGCCGATTCATCTCCAAGGCGACGGACAAGTGCGTCCCCTTTTTTGAGGCTCTAAAGAAAGACAAGGGAAAGTTCGAATGGACTGACGAATGCCTGACCGCTTTCCTTCACTTAATCGAACACCTCCAGAAACCACCGGTGCTCTCAACTCCAAGCGAAGGAGAAGAATTATACCTATACCTCGCTGTGTCATCCCACGCCCTAAGCGCTGCCTTGGTAAGGGAAGACAACCGCACGCAACGGCCGGTTTACTTCGTCAGCAAAAGGTTTACTGGGGCAGAAGTTAGATACCCTAAACTTGAGAAATTAGCATACTGTCTACTAATCACTTCACGAAAACTACGTCATTACTTCCAATCCCATTCCATCAAAGTTCTGACCGATCAACCACTAAGGCAGGTACTCCATCGTCCCGACACTTTTGGGCGGTTACTTAAATGGTGTATTGAACTGAGTCAGTATGATATCACCTATCACCCTCGCACCGCCATCAAGGGACAGGCCATGGCTGATTTCATTGCAGAGTTCACTACCAACGAAGATCAGGAGCAATTGGAAATAACAGGAGATATCAAGTGGAATCTTTTTGTGGATGGTGCATCAAACGAACAAGGCTCGGGGGCAGGTGTAGTAATAATCACTCCCAGGGGAAACAAACTGCACTACGCTATAAGGTTGGAGTTCGCTGCCACCAACAACGATGCAGAATATGAAGCGGTGATAGCTGGACTAGAAATTGCCATAGAAATCGGGGCCAATTCTTTGTGTCTTCACAGCGATTCTCAACTTATTGTTAATCAAATACTAGGAGAATTCCAAGCTCGAGAAGAACGACTCATAGCATATCTAAAGAAGACCAGGTTACTTCTCAGCCGATTGGACCACTACATAGTCAAACACATCCCTCGGGAGGAGAACCGAGAGGCCGACGAATTAGCAAAGCAAGCAAGTGTGAGAGACATCACCATCTTCGGGGCAGTGACCATCTCAAAGCAAATGGCCCCAAGTTTTGAACAAGTAAATCTGATAACTGCAACCGAAGAAGCAACTTGGATGACTCCCATCCGAGACTACCTACAAAGTGGCACACTACCCGACAGGCGTAATGAAGTCAAGAAAGTCTTGAGGAAAGCGTCCCGCTATACAATACAAGAAGACATCCTCTATCGGTGCGGGTTCTCTAATCCATTATTAAGGTGTGTCGCCGGAAGGGAAGCCAAGGAAATCTTATCCAACATTCATCAAGGAAGCTGCGGAGATCACACCGGAGGGCAAACGTTAGCAAAAAAGATACTCCGATACGGATATTTCTGGCCTACCTTAAGCAAGGACGCCTTAGATTTCGTCAAGAAGTGTGACAGGTGCCAAAAATTTGCTAAGATTCCTCGGCTACCGACAACCGAGATTACTCAGATGACCAGCCCTTGGCTCTTCGCAATATGGGGAATTGACTTAATCGGCGAGCTACCAATGGGCCGAGGCGGGGCCAAATATGCTATAGTGGCAGTTGATTATTTCACCAAATGGGTGGAAGCGGAACCTCTAAATAAAGTATCTTCAGCAAAAGTTATTAACTTCTTAATTAAAAATGTTCTGTGCAGGTACGGAGTCCCACTCAAAATCATATCAGACAATGGACTTCAGTTTGACAGCAAGGAATTCACCAACTGGTGCCAAGAACATAGAATTCAAAAAAGCTTCTCATCCGTAGCATATCCCCAGGCAAACGGACAAGTCGAAGCAGTCAACAAAATTCTGAAAACTCTGATCAAAAAGAAGCTCGAAAAGTCAAAGGGCGCTTGGGTGGATGAACTCCCTACGGCACTTCAGAACATCAACAGGGCACACTCCTTTCTCTTTGGCATACGGATCGGAGGCTATGCTCCCAGTTGAAACCATTGTGCCTTCCCACCGTAGGATCCACTATAACCCAGAAGAGAATGAAGAACTCCTCAACATGTCTTTGGATCTAGTTGAGGAGAGAAGGAATGATGCAGTCCTTAAAGCAGCAGCCCACAAGCAGAAAGTGGCGGCACAATACAACTCCAAAGTCAAGCATCGTACCTTACGAGAAGGGGATCTTGTCCTCAAGCGAATCTTCCCTCGCCCCGGAGCACTAGACCCAATCTGGGATGGGCCATATGTAATTCATAAAGATCTCCACAACGGAGCCTATATTTTGTCAACAGTGGACGGAGAGGTGTTCCAAAGGGCATGGAACATCCAACACCTCCGTCGATACTTTTCTTAACTTGTATTGCCCATATGAAGTGAATTAACAAAGAGAATCAATGGACGTAGGGATTTTCGTGCCGAACCACTTTAAAAAACCTTGTCTCTTTTTTAACTTGTTCCTTTGTATCTTGGCTGCCTGTTAACTTTATCCTTTTCTGTTGAACAAAATCCCGAGTATATAGCATTTCTATTCAAAGCACTCCACAACGCAACTTCTCCTGGACAAGACCTAGCAGGTACTATGCGAATCTATGCCCTCGCCAATGAGACACTTTTGCTCCGGCATCCCGCTGCTGCGGGTTAACTCATTGCTCGCGACGGCCCTCAAAGCCAACTGTAATGAGCCGATTATAAGCCACCGAGAAGGCCGACTATAGCCGAGGCAGCTCATTACGGCGTTAGGCTCGTCGGCAACTGTGAACCGACTATAAGCCCCAACATAAGGTGTGGCCAGCCAGGGGCAGTTCACAGTTGACGATCGGCACCCACGCTAGCCGGCCACAGTAAATCGAATAATACCCACGACTACGGGCCATAATGGTTCGGGTAGTTACTGTGCGCGATCTCGGCTCCGATGTGTCTTAAGTACGGCTGTGGTAAAAAAGAATTAACTCCCCGCGGAGGCGTAAGATGGGTGACGAATGTCTCCAAGACCCACAGCTAGGGAAAGTGACTACAAAACCCGTTTGCCACGAACTTAAGCACATCGAAGGCCTTCCGTGATTGGAAGTTTTACCTTTTCACGTATTTCAATTTCACTTAAAAAGCTTTTCCCTATCCTCTATAACAATCCCTAAAGTACATGATACAGAGTGTAACGACCCGTAAATTTCAACTGTTTTAATAACGTAATTAGTTGAAATTTTGTGAAAATTTTAAGCAATAAAATTTTGAAATAAAAATTTAATATTTGGAATACGTCTAGTTAAACATAGCAACTGGTAAATTTTCGTCCGAAAATATGAAATTTTATTTCGCACGTAAATTTACTTCAATTTAATCAGTTAAAAAGCGATGAAAATAAAATGTTTCCGAAACCTAAATATTTTTACATAGAAAAATTCTAAACCATCTTCTGAGCAAGATGTTAGTTTGTCGTTTTTCCAAATTCGGACATCTTTGGCTCCGTCGATCTTATTTTTCAGTGTTTTTCTTGCATTTTTCATAGTAGAAAAATTCGAATTTTCGTAATTCAATCGTACCACTGATATCCGTATACCGTTTTGATCGTTTCGACATACGGATTCCTGTTGTATATTCAATTGTGCATTTTGACGACCGATACGCGACAAAATCAGCGTAACGATTCTTCGTACCGATTCCGCATTCGTGCCTTTCAGATTTCTGTGTCCTTTTCTTGGCCATTCAAGTAAGGCAACTAGCTGTCGGCTGTTGACCATTCTTGAGTTCAGTCTTTAACTATTACTATTTCCAACGGCAAAAATTATTGATGGCTTGCTTGGTGCCTTTATCTGTTGGAAGTTGAATTATAAAAGAAATGATTGTACGTCTACACTTCTTTATCGGTTGAAACAAACAACCATTAATATGTTCATTCCTTGAATTCAACCGTACTGTGGCTATTCACCTTTGTTTCAATATTTATTATTAGTGCACTTTCATTCTTTGGTTCACTGCCTTTCATCTTCTATTCTTTGTCATGCTCAATATAAAAATACTTGTAGCACGTGTTCATCCTCCTCATCCACGTCTCCACTTCGAGCAATCTCCGACCTCCGCCTCACCTTCCTATTGCCCAACCAAAGCCTATGTTCGGCTCCAAACTTCGAAACCAGCAGCTCCACATCGGCAGCCCCGCTTCACCACCTCCAACACCGGCCTTCCACCACCCTTCGCCTGCATACACCACTTCGACCTCTGACCCAATGTCTCCGCGTCATCCGCTTGCTCTCTCTCTCTCCCCTACCGAGCATCCACCATCAAAGCTTGCCGCCTCTGTTAAATTTTGTTATGAAGTTTGTATCAGTGATTTCCTTTAGCCTGTTCTCGCACATTTCTCTTCTTTGACTTCGAGCCTGCTTGTGTCATCCGACCAGGTATGGATATATTAAAGTATTTATATTATTATTGATATATGATGTAATAGTAGATATATATAGGTTTTGCCGTATGCATCAAGTTATATGCAAATTTATAAAAAGATATTTGATTTATAATATGTTGTTTGTTCATATAGTCAATAAGGTATGTAAATATTAACTTTTCTGTTATTTATTGTTTAAAAAAAAAGATATTGTATATAAGCCGTACTTACATGAAACAGTTATATACTAGTAAACTGTGCTTTGAATAAAATGTTTGTATACTAAATATTGGTTACAGTAGGCTATAGTAAAGGAACCACCTACATGTTTTATCCATACAACTATTGGATTCTTATATATATATATTAAATTTCACACTAGCCTTGCATTTGTTATTTTATCAACTCACAAGTGTACGTTGTTATATGAGTCTACATAGTTTCCAAAGTATAGCGTGTTCGTATAACCGGTTTGCAAATATTTTAAGTATCCATATTAGATACATTAGCATTTAATAGCAAGTGGGATATATTATAAAAAATATATATATATATAGTGTTTATGTACTTTGGTCTTCTTTCGCATAAGTGTTGAACTGCATATAAATTATAAGTTGTATCAAGTACCTATTTCCGTGTATTATGATTTAGGCGATTTTAACTCTTGTTGGAAACATTTTTTTTTTAAACCTTGCTTTCCAGAAGGTGCATTCACTTCTACATTTATGGACCAATATTTTTCTAATGCTGTTTGCTGTTGTTATACTTGGGGTAATGTATAAGTGATTATTTTTTTTATGTGTGGGTTTCCATTTATTTGCATTGTGGCTGACGTGAATTATATGTATGTTATTGTAACCTTGACTTTTAAAGTAATAATATTTTGCGTGATGTGTTCGATTTTATACAAATATTGCTTTGCAAATATCGTTTAAGTATTGTTTGGAATATATATATAAGTATTTAGACTTTAAATTTATATGCGTTCCTTAATATTGACTTTTAAAAAATATATGGGTTTAGAGGGTAATGGTGTTTAATTATAATATAGATATATATATATATTAAGTATGATAAAATAATAATAACAATATGTATATTTTTGTATATATATCAAAAACTGATTTGATTTATTTTCATCGATTCCTTGTTATCAGCTTCGATCGCCGTATTCGTGCCAGTCTAGCTTTACTTTGGAGGTCGTGCTTGCATTTTTCAACTCATTCTATTATCGTCTATCTCTAGCTTCGAAAGGTGAGCACTCACTCACGATTAACGTTCTTTTATTTATTAAATTTGATTTCAATTGAAACGACAATTGAAATATGCTGCTGTTAGTTAATTACACTGTTATATATGCTATTACCTGTATCAGTTCACCTGTGACATCTGACACCATTATCTGTTAATTATTTATGCGATGATAATACAGTTTGGCTGATAATTGATTGATTGTTGATGTTTATATTGGACGTTAAATTGTTAATGTTAAAATGATAAATAGTATGCAATTGAAATTGATATAGAATAATTAAATGTTAAATTTGATTAAATGACATTTGTATAATATGACCCATTTAACTATCAAAATTTATTGACACGTAGGATTTGTTTAATTACATCTTGAACCACTGAATGTATGTTGTTAAATTGATGATGTATGAAATTGTAAATATATGACAAGTGAAAACCGTAATGTAATAATCTTTAATCTACATGAAATGATAGTGTAGATTCTAGAAATAATTATATTAATTCGTACAAATAACAATGCGAATTAATACTGTTATTTAGGATTATTTGAATTGATTATTTGTTTATTGTTATTGTTTGTTGTTATTGCTTGTTTATTTACTTTGACACCATCCCAGTTATCACACTGCAAGTTCCCTTTACTATGCTTTGATTTTGAATTGAATTGGAATCGGGTTGAAATGATAAATACCCAAATTAAACTTTGACCTAGGATAGAAAATTAAGTAAACCCGATTGGTCAATAATTTGATTTAAAAATAAAACGAAGATTTTATTTGAATAAATAATATGGTTTTGAAATGAAGTAGAAATTTAAATTTTGATAAAAGGAAAATGTTAATATTTAAAAATCTGAAACAAAATATTAAAAATGAAATTGATGAAAGAACGGTGTTTAATTTGAGAAATGATTGAATTAAGTTTGAAATTATTAAACTTTGAATTATTTAATAATTAAATAAGGTTGAATTATTTAACGATTAGATTGAATTGAATTCTTTAATAAGTGAAATTGAACTTTTGAATAAGTGAATTTACTTCGTAAATAATTGAAATTGAGTTTCTTTATTAATTAAGTTTTTGGAAAATTATTTAAGAAAGTAAATAACTGAAATTGAATTTCTTTAACAAGAAATAAAATTGTGATTTATTGAAATTAATGTAAGACTTGAAATTTAAAGAATTGGATTTGATGAATTTAATTTAATTAAATTTATAAGTTGAACTTAAGAAATTGATTTAATGATTTGGAAATTTAATAGAAATTGTTTTGAATGATAAATTTACTTTACGAATATTGAATGAAATCGATAAATGAGTTTAAATTGATTTGAAAGTTAAGTAAAATTTATTTAAATGATTTCGGAATGAAATTTATATATGAACTTGAATCAAAATTTGAATTGTTTCAAATAGATATTGAAATTGAATTATAAGATTTTGAAATTGTGAATTTGGAAGTTTTGAAACGTAAATTATTGGAAATTGGTTTTGAGAGACAAATGAGTGTTGATTTACGAATTCTAATTGAAATTGTAATTGATTTGGTTTTTGAAATATACAAACGACCAATCGGTGAAATAATTACGGAAGTTATTAAAGAGACCAGAATTCGGTTATGGATATACTCTCTATCTAAACCGGAAACCACTTTAATAACTATGCGCGGAGTGATGATCCAGAATGAAGTGGATGGAATGATGTACGTGTTGATTGAAGAAAGAGAACGATGATGGATAGCCTTGACACTTGTGTCAAATTGGAAATGACTAAAACAGGAGCTGTGCCGGGCCAATGGAGGATTGATACCTCAAGTGGACACACTTCTTCGAACTACTTATTACTTGTTGTCGATTGGTGCACCTTTGATTTTGGGAGTGTTGTTTCACGGTGTTGCGGGCGCTGCGGCGTTGCGTTATCACTAGTTCGGATCAGGCGAACGGTAGTATCACTACCTTGGGTATAGCCTCATGTGCCTTGTCATACTTGTATTCCATTTATGCGCGACCACTACGATTTTGATTTGTACCTTTAGTATATGGATTGCCCTCTGGTGACTTCCGGTTTTGGGGAAACTACGGTCTTGTATATGCTTTTGGGAATAAAAATGTGTTAAGGGTGGAATGGGCCATGACTTAACGCTATTTTGATATCTTTATTATTACTGATAGACATTATCTACTTATCGTACATTACTACATAGTAGATAGTTTGACGGATCCTTAAAGGATGGTTATTCAAAACATCCTTTGAGTTACTTTTATTTCAATTGCTATTTCACTTGAGTTGGATTTATTAATATAAGAATGTTAATCCTGACTCGAGTGTCTTGTGTTTTTGCTTTACGCTCGGGTCAGACTGAGTGTACCAGTATTCGAGACTCACCTTTGAAGTTGGAGCTTTGCTTGAAGATCTAGTCACCTATTCTGCTTTCAATATTCGATGATTCCAGTGATGCATTCTGATTTGTATCTGATGTATCGTGTTACTCTTCCGTTGTATCTGGTTTAACTCTGATGTATAGTATTACTCTTCTGTTGTAAACTCTAATGTATCTTATACATTTATATAGTAGCTTCATGAACTACTATCTCTTTTATTTCCGCTGCAATTTATTACTCTGTGTCTGTGATCTGTGATTATATTTATTTACTGTATATGTTCAGTTTTGCCAAATTTAAATTAACAACGCGGTATTTTGAGCAATTCAACTCCGGCATGAGTGTCTACCTATACACTTATAATGGACGCGAATGGTCCAAAATGGCGGGTCGTTACACAGAGTAGGAGATACTCGCCAATGGGTGTAGGGACTCACAGTGGCAGGACATTCGACTGCATTCCATGCTCGGTCATACAAGATATTCAAGACTGCCATCTATGATTAAAACATGAAAGGCGGTATTTTCTTCTTTTATGTACCAATTCATGACTATAGTTTGTTCAAACCACACGCTAATATTGCAAGTCATGAAATTATGATTTAGAACCGGAATCTGACATCAAACACAATTTAATTACAAGAATATACATAGCTATATTTCTCATACGATATGCCAAAATAACAGCAAACATTCAAAAGACGACAAAATCAGCTTAAGTTAAAGAATTACACGTTAAAAATAAGACTATTTATTACAAGTGGCAAAATATTACAACCTAAAGGCTACGTTACTGTTTTTCGACTAACATATACAACACTGTCGAATCCACAAAAGGAGTTTTTCCAGGTATAATCAAGGGGCCGGCTGCAGTGGAGCTTTATCCTTGCCCTGTTGACCCCCTGTCCAGTCAAAAAAAAAGGAGGGACTCATTAGCAATAAGCAACCAAGTTGATGGAGAAACTAAAAAGGGAGACTTACGAGCGCCTGCTTCCTGACTATCCTGATCGTCATCCTCTACCTGCACGCCTACCTCCTCAGCGGCAAGCAACCGCATACCTTCCTTCACCGCCACCTTCTCCTCCTTGGCAAACTGTGCAGTGACCGCATCCATGCTGAAGGCCATGCCACCATCTTTATCCGCATCGGCCTTAGCCTCCTCCAGAGCCCGAAGATAGATCTTAGCCATGATCCTGGGATAATCATCCATCCAGGATAGGTTGCCCTGCTTCCAGGTTCGGAAGTACATGTCCTGAAGCATTTCGTCCATCATCCCCTCATTCTCCTCAAACTCCCTCATCCGGGCTTCGGAAGCCAACAACCTCCCAACGGCAGCATCTCTCTCCGATCGGTATCTCGAGCAGTCGGCTAGAAGGGATCCCCGCATTGCCTCCATCTCCTCCCTCAACTTGGCTTGAGCAAGCCCTGCAGCCTCAAGTTTCCCGGACAATTCCTCCACCTGCTCAAGATCCGCTTTCCGAACCTCGTCCACCGTGGCAATAGCCATGTCAATCCGTTCTTTGCAAGTAGCTTCCATTTTCCGCAATTCGGCCCGACTGGCCTCTTCCATGGTTTTCCTTAATCGCCCAGTAGCAGCCTCATGCTGAGAAATCTGAATAGCCTGATCCGCAAGCTGTTTGGCTTGATCCGAAACCACCAATCGAAGTCGGATATTGGCGCTCCCAATCTCCTCTCCGGCCTTAACCAGCCGGGCATGATGCCCCATCAGCTTCTTAGTCTCCTCTGCCACCCGATCAATATTAGCCTTGGCCTCGTCTCCCATAGTGATTATACGAGTAGTAAGTAAATCGAGATCTAAGGACTTAGCTTCATCAAGTACTCGTACCATGGGGTTGCGGGGGAGAAGGTGTTCACCGGTGACTTCGTCAAAGGTAATATCATGAGAGCTTGGATCCAGATCAGGATGACCCGCAAATGGATTACGAGCTAAGTCAGGACGGTCGATATGAGTAACAGAAGGGTTTCCGGACGGGTGCGGAGAAGGTGCAAACTCGCTATCCTCCTCCGTGGTATCATGAAGAGGCTGAGCCGGGAACTGAGGACCAGGCGAAGGTTCGGATAAAGGACGACTCCTCTTTCTCTACTGAATACCCTCTTCGATAACCCCGAGAAGAGGACGGTAGCTGACTACATCCCCGGAGCGGTGGGTCGAAGGCTTCGGCTTGACAGAAGTTTTGGAAAGCTTGTACTGTTCAAGCCTGTGCCGAAAATCTGAGGCTTTGACCGTTTTACCTGCTCCTGATATGAAGAAAAAAGTGTCACAAGCATATATTGTTCTATACTTCGAGAAAACACGGCAAGTTAAAAGAATTGAAACACATCTGTGGTTGTACAAACCCTGGGGAGGAGTAGGATACTGCAATAGGTCCTGGATTTCATTCCAGGATGGGAGTGGGTCATAAAATATTCCTAAGTCTCTATCATTAGTGAAGCATGCAGGAGTCAAGAGTTCACCTTGAGTCGTCGGAGCCACCCTGGCTGGAATGGTCTGGGAAGACTCGCTTGCACCAGTCCCGGCCTTGTCCGCTTTCCCGGTTTTCTCTACCAAAGCCGGATCTTCGTCCAGCCCCTCGAAAGCCTGGTGGAACGCATCGTCCGTCCACTCCTGAATCTCGCCCGCTTGCCCAGGAAGCAGGGCCCCGATGCCATCGCCACCTTTATCACCTTCCCGACCATCTCCACCCTCGCCTCTTTCCTCCTCTATGTCTTCCTCCTCACGGGTAAGTGGACAATTGCTGGGGGAGGGACCGTCCGACTTCTTGAGTTTCTTACCTCCGACAGCTGGAGGTTTTGTGAAAGGTTTCCTCTTGCTACTCTCTACCGTAACACCTTCCTTGGTCTGAGCAGTCGCCCTCTCCTCCGCCGTTTCCCTCAGCTTAACCACTGACTGCTGTGGAAGGATTAAGTTATACTCCAGAAGAATCGCATTTCTGATCAAGAAGGCAGATGATCTATATTTCCCAAGAATAGCTTCTATCTCAGCCGCCGTCTGAACCAGGCGGTCAGTCTCCACAACCGCAAAGCCACCTGTCGCTAGCAAAAGTGAGGAAGTATGAGAAAAAGCATCGCAATCGTAATGGAAATTATAAGTAAAAGCATTCAACTTACATCCCGAAGTAAAGCGCCGAATTGAAACAGAGTCGTCCCTAACAAAGAACCATTCCCTCTTGAACATGCTGAATTTGGAATACAGATCCAAGACCGGCTTGAAGGTCACAGCTGACTCCAAGCTAATGTATGGGGACCCCTTCTTATAGCCCCTCAGGTTATATAGATACCGGATCTCTCGGTTGGAAGGAGCACGACCATACTTCCTCCGGAAAATGACGAAGAGGCTCACCAGTATAGCATAGGAGTTGGGTTGAAGCTGGAACGGGGCCACCTTAAGGTATGTAAGAAAGCTGGCTATCCAAGCGTTCAGAGGAGGGATGGCACCACACATGCAGTGGTATCTGCTGTAGGCGAAGTACCCTTCAGGAGGATCATACGGCATAACATCTCTCCCAGGCAATAGCAAGCGCGCCCTATCGATTCCAAAAGACCGGGAAATGACGTCAAGCTGCTCCTCCTTGAGGGAGCTAGGAAAGCAATCAGGCGGGGAGTTCAGAAGTTCCTGAGGGCCGTACCCGTCCACTAGTGATATAGGGATTGGTCCGTGACGTTCTGGATTCGGCTGAGCTGGGGGCACGGCAGAGGAACCTCCTTCGCCCCCGGATTTCTTCTTGTCCGATCGAGTTTCCACTTTGCGAGACATTATCTGCAACATAGAAAAGCGTGCTGTTAGAACGGAGGATGTAAACAAATAAACGTCAGTAGCCCATTCGGTAATATGTAGTATAAGCTTTCGTTCGGTGATAAAGCAACTCACGTAATTCGGCAACACGTGATTCGGCTACAGCGATTCGGCACACGTGATTCGGCGATACGTGATTCGGCAACACGTGATTCGGCTACAATGATTCGGCGCGTGTTAATTCGGCTACAAGTGATTCGGTTACAAGCGATGTTCGGTGAAGAAATGCAATAGCCTAAGCCTCCCATTTATAGGAGGAGGTTGACTCACCGGACCACCTGGTTCGTTCCCAGAGCCGGATGTGATTGCTCAAACTCAAACAAAGCAGGACATGCGCGCACGCACGTCCTACTTTGGGGGGCAAGTGAAGGCAGAGAAGAAAATGCCAAGTGGGCTATTACTTCCGTTAGATGTACCATAATGGAAGTGGGAATGTATATCCATGGACTTTGTAGATGGATTACCGTCGAGTGGAAGAGGAAACGAAAGTATATGGGTGATATTAGATCGTCTTACGAAGAGAGCTAATTTTATTCCAATGAAGAGTACAAGATCCACACCGACTTTGGCGACATACTATACTAAAGAAGTGTTAGGCTACATTGAATACCAACAAGTATTATGAGCGACCGAGATCCACTTTTTGGAGGAGTTTACAGGAGGCTTTAGGTATGGACTTGATTTGAGTACTGCATACCACCTACAAACAAATGGACAGACGGAGAGGGTAAACAAGGTGTTAGAGGATCTACTAAGAGCATGTATATTAGACTTTTAAGGATCTTGGGAGGATCATTTACCCTTGGTGGATTTTGGGTATAATAATAGCTAACATACAAGTATAGGCATGATGTCGTTTGAAGCTTTATATAGAAGGCTGCGTAAGTCACCTTCGTGCTGGTGGGAGTCTACGGACAAAATTATTTTAGGTCCAAAAATGGTTAGAGATACAACGGAGAAAGTAGAACTCATAAGGAAAAGGATGAAGGTTGCATAAGGTCGACGAAAATCATATGCAGATAAAAGGAGAAAGGATTTGGAGTTTGAAGTGGGGAACTAGTTTTTGTCAAAGTTTCTCCATTGAAGAGGGTAGTAAGGTTTGGACATTTGAGGAAGCTAGCTCCTAGATTTATCAATATGTTCCCAGGTTTGGAAAGGAAAAGAAGTTTGGCATATGAAGTTGAGCTACAAGAAAAAATGGTGAGAATCTATAACATATCTCATGTGTCACATTTATGAAAATGTGTACACGACGTGACGACTATAATAGTGCCTAGCCAATTGGAGGAAGTGGAGTTGGACTTTGAGCTGAATTCATCCCATGGTCCAACCTATATTATGGAACGTGGTGTGAAACAACTTAGAAATAAGATGATGAAATTGGTTAGAGTGCAAAAAGGAAATAATTCGGTAGAGAGCACGTAGGAGCCTGAAAAGCGGATGAGGGCTGCACATCTGCAGCTCTTTTATAGTACGTTTCTCGATGTTTGTTTGGTTTCCTTATATTAGATCATTCTACGATTAGGATTTGGATGCTTTGTATGATTTATGGTTGAATTTATATATATGATTGATTTGAATTCAAATAGAAATATATATTTATTCTATACTAGGATGTTATGCATAATGGCCTTATATGCCATACTATCGCATTCATATAGGATGCACTAGCTGCATTTACACATTTTAAATCTTGAAACTACGAGTTCATGGCATACCTACCTGCATACGCTCATATCATGATATATTATTTGGTTACTTTAATTTGGATGTTAGAACTTGATTAATATATGTTAACAAATGAGCACTATATTATATTTTTCGTTCCTTAGGAATTTCGAGGATGAAATTCTTTTAAGGGGTAGAATGTAATACCGCGAAAATCTAAATAATATTTTAATTAGTTATTAATAATACGAAAATATGAATTTTTTGGAATTAATGAATTAACTAAATAAATTAAATATAAGGAGCGGCAAAATAGTCATTTTAAAACTTTAGAATATGATGACGAAATTAGAGCCATTGCGATCATCTTGTTTTACTAGTTCGCGTAGTATATTTGTTTATGTCATTTGGAGCTCGTATGAAAGAGATATGGCTGGAAACGTCATTGAGTCAGGCGGGCACTACATATACTGGATTTGAATTTAAATTTTGGCAAACATATGGTTATTTCCCTCCTTTGACTCAAAACTGAAGTACGTATCCCATCTTTCTTGTTATCATAAATTACTCCTTAAACTTCTTCTTTCTTCTTCATTCTCAAGAAAACCACTCCACTAAAATTAAGGTAACTTACCTATTTCTCAACCAAATTAAAACAAAACCAGAGGTGATTCAAAGCTACGATCCAGCCACGATTTGGAGGCGGAGACCCGAAGATAGGAGGTGCAACAACTCCGGACAACGAGAAGAGGACCAGATTTGGCTATTTGGTGAGTGATCTATATCTTACTCCTCATATAATGCAATGTTAACCCTATATTTTGATGTGCAGACTATATTAGAGTAATATTTCGTAATCACACTCTTTAATTTCGAATTAACCATGGTTTGTGAGGGATTTGATCAAGATAAATGATTAGAAACTAGATTTTAGCAAAATTCTAGAAATCTAAAAATATAGCTCATGAATCCATGAAATAACTGATGTAATCGGACATAAGAATACAAAGCTAGGATCTAGGGATGTTCTCTGATGATTAAATATAAAGCGGTGGCGGTTGGAATCAAAAACAATGTTGAAAAACACTAAAATTTGAAACCTAAAACCCTTAACAATACCTCACAACGGAGAACTGGTGACTTAGACTAGTGCACCGGTGCACGTCTGTTTTTAGTGGATTGAACCTCGGCCAATTGGCCCAAATTAAATATATAATTTGATCTGTTCTTTCTCCTATATTTTGGAAGGTGATCTTAGATGTGACAAGATGAGTGATGGCGCTGTGAGATGAAGGGATGTATGGAGCGTGATGGTGATATAGAATGAATGGATTTATGGAATGCATGATGTTATGTAATGAATGAATATTGAATGGTTTGGTTATTGGGTAAAGAGAATATAAATATACGTATAAATGTGTTGTGATATGAAAATATGATGCGATAATGAACGAGGACAACAGGCGACCCTATAGGATGTGGGCGGTTCAGGGCATGAGTCATATACGATATATTAGGAGACGGGCAACAGGCGACGCTGTAAGGCATGGGGTCAGACTAGAGCATGAGTCCATATAAATGCGATATGGTTAGATATGTATGACATGACGACAGAACATATGATGGTAATTACGATAGACTCATATCATGTTATAGTATTAATTTTGCAGTATATATAGAGTAGAGTATAGTTACTCACCAAACTTATTTCTAACCTACTCCTACTTTTATTTTTAAACACGTATCCAGGTTAATGGAGTTCAATGATGAGACAATATCAGAGGTGAGGATTTATTTATATGTTGAATATATAGAGTTGTTTAGTACTGTATTTGAAGTTGATTCTATATCTGTGGGATTGGGTTGTATCTATATTTGTTAGACATGTGTGTTTAGAAGTTTTAGACATGTTATAGTGATGTTACTATGATACTAATCATGTATTATATTTTATTCATTCCACTGTAAGACTTTGAAAGTAGTTAGCATTAGTTAGAATTTATATTTAATATCTCGTATCAATTATATATATCCTAGTAAGATCGTTAGTTAGTAATTTTTATTTATTATCCCAATGATCTGCCCATTTGGTTCTCAGGTCCCGACGTTAGGTTCAGGCGTCGAACACAGAGGTTGAAAGTGCAGTTTGTGACATTCCTCCTTATAGATAGCATGCCGGCCACGAGGGGAGCGATGACTCACGCAGTCCTGGATGGAGAGGGGTGGTGGTACCCAAACATGGTAATGAGCACATGAAAATTCATCCTCGTTGGATACCGTAGGCATTCCCCGACAAGGAAATGAATTTTTGGTAATTCTTCCTCGTGGATAGCCTGCCACAAGGAGGGGAGCGACAACTCATGCATTCTAGAGCGGCGGTCCCTAAACATGGTAATAAGCACATGAAAACCCATCGTCGTTGGAAAGCTTAGGCATTCCCCAACAAAGAAATGAATACTCGGTAATTCATCCTCGTGGATAGCCTACCATCTAGGACGGGAGAGACGGCTTAAGTGGTCCTCAGCGGTGGAGGGCAGCGGTCCCCTAATGAGGTAATGAGCACATAAAATCTCATCCTCGTTGGATAGCCTAAGCATTCCCCGATAAGGAAATGAATTCTTAGTAGTTCGTACTTATGGATAGCCTATCAGTCAGAAGGGGAGCAAGAGCTCATGCGGTCCTAGGTGGCAAAGGGTTGCAGTCCCCAAACAAGGTAATGAGCATATGAAAACTCATCTTTTTTGGATAGCCTGGGAATTCCCAACAAGGAAATAAATTCTTGGTAATTCAACCTCATGGATAGCCTGCTGACTAGGAGGGGAGCGACGGCTCGTGTTGTTCTAGACGCTGAAGGGCGGCTATCCCCAAACAAGATAATAAGCACATGAAAGCTTGTCCTTGTTGGATAGCCTAGGCAATCCCTAATAAGGAAATGAATTCTTGGTAATTCATCCTTGTGGATAGCTTGCTGACCAGGAGGTGAGCGACGACTCGCGCGGTCCTAGGCGGTGAAGGGCGGTGGTCCCCAAACAAGGGAACGAGCACATAAAAACTCATCCTTGTTGGATAGTCTGGGAATTCTCTAATAAGGAAATGAATTCTCGACAATTCATCCTTGTGGATCGCCTACCGGCCAGGAGGGGAGCGAAAGCTCACACGGTCCTAGGCAGTGAAGAGTGGTGGTCCCCAAACAAGGTAGTGAGCACATGAAAACTCACCCTCGTTGGATAACCCAAGATTCCCTAGCAAGAGAAAATGAATTCTCGGTAATTCATCCCTATAGATAGCCTGCCGGCTAGGAGGGTAGCGATGGCTTGCATGGTTTTGGGCGGCGAAGTGCGGTGGTCCCTAAATAAGGTTATGAGCACATGAAATCTCATCCTCTTTGGATAGCATGGGCAGTGGCGTTCAATATTGTGGGCTCTGAAGACTTTCGTGCTCTCTTCGTAGAAGGCCATGGGCCAAGGAGAAAGCTTGAAAGAGCCGTTGGTTGATGATGTCAGATGCCCCCAAACATGCACGCTAGCATTTAGTTGCTCTTAGGAACATTTAAGGGCGAAGACGGAGGAGGAATTTACTCGGCAGCCCATAGAGGATGCTGCTCAGGATACTGACATGAATGTTAAGTCTCAAGGATTTTCCATGGAGGTACGAGGTAGAGATCAAGATCATTGACAATGGCTATCTTGACCCCGGTCTAGTTATAAGGCCGATTGACCAAGGTATCTCGCAAGGGCATGCTTGATGAGCAGAGGGAGGCTGGCACCCCATGTCAAGGGGGTCTTTCCGGTGATCGAACGTGGGAGTCGGACCATACTCATACTTGTCATATTTCATACTAGATGAGGGATACCAAGTGCTAAAAGAGCTTGCGTAGGAGGCTACTAACCACAAGATCGGAGGTTGGCCCTCCATCTAGTGCTAGAATGTGATTGTATTATTTGTCAACCTTTGAATTGCACCATGAAAAGAAAAAGGTTACTTGCTAATCGTCTATTTCAAGAGTTAAATGATCATTCAATGGATAAATGACATAAGATATATAGTGGTTTGGCAGGGCTGCCTACGTCGATTGGTAATTTCTCTTATTATACATCTCCCTTATGATTATAGCAAAATTAAAAGATATACCACAAGGTAAAAGGGGTGGCCCAAGAATAAAGTTGGTGCTAATCTTAAGGGCTTGTTGAGCTAAGAAATGTAGACGGTGAGCTAATATAAGAATCTACTGCTTGATGTTATGTTGAGGACGTGGAATCGTGATTGACAGATGGATTATTCGAAAAAATTGACCCTTGCAGGTGGTGACCAACTACCGAATGGTCGACCTTAGGTGGGTGGCGACCAACAACAATTGAATGGTCGACCCTAGGTGGGTGGCGAACAACAATAACCCCTTTGAAGTTGCAATGCATAAGGTATTTATAGTGATTGAAACTGAAGCGGGAATAGCTGAGATGATGTCATACCATCTGGAAAGGCGTTGCGCCGTAGATCTTATTAATGAGGACAACTGGCGAAGTGAAGGGAATCAGCGGCGGGGGTCAACGTCAACAGGGAAAACCATGCCCTGCCCTTACTGTTCAGGTAATGCTCATGCACAATGGCAGCATGTTGCACGGCGTACTCTATGTCAAAAGAGGACACACTTGGTTGTATTTTTTGTAGGTCTTGCCCGTATGCTGATATAGCGAGGTGGACCAGGCAAGCCAGTCTTTTCCAAAGGATATGGAAAGAACCGGTAAACTACCAAAGGTTATGCTGAAGGAAGGGGCCGAGTCAGGTAGGTTTGGCTATACTACTTAGAATGATACCATGGACCGACCGTAAGGTTTCTTGCGGGGGGCTACATCGGATCCAAGTTGACAGGTTATGCCCGAGGCAATCTAGAGACGAGTTGATCAGCGGACGGACCGAGGGAGATGCTGGAGTAGACGGGTTGTCTAGGAGCCAACTGGACATAAGTCGGGGGTCCGGACGATGGGGATTGTGCGAGTGGTGTGGATGCCTTGCTTTTCTTGTCAAGTTAAATGTTGGTTGTTGCCTCAAGGTGCAACTGGCTGGGGGCTTGAAGTGACATGGAGAGGACTAACTGACAAGGGTCCAACCTGGGCAGTAGCCGAATGGCACTTGCTGGCCTGAATCAGATTCTTTAGTAGCTTGTGGTAAGCTAGTCTGGGCCCAAGCTGACCCAGACCGAATGCGGATCAAGCTAAGAAATATTGATTAGCCTTTCTTTTAACTTACGAAAATTTGTGTAACAATACTGATATTCAGTGTCACTTCATGTTGCATTTCTTAGTGCAACAAACTCGTTTTGTATTTTGATTTTTTAATGTTTTTCCTTATATTTTCTTTGTACTCATCATTGCAACTTTCAGGATGATGCTTTTATTCTTATAGTTACATTATTTTTACATCTTGTGGTCATACGAAACTCAACTTTCCTATCTTTTATGGTCATTCCCTTTTATACACTATATATAAATATTTGGAACTAGTTAATTCTTAATTATTTAAACATTTATACCAACCTATTTATTTAATTAAATAAATATGTAACATTTATATATCATTTTAATTTATTTCCAGGCTTCACATAAACAAATAAAAGCCATAACAACTTAATGCAACATTTATATTAATTTTCTCCATTTTAATTTATAATATTTATAAATTATTTTATTTTTTGAAGTCGGATGTAAGCTAATACCGACGTTTGTATGACTCCTTGGAATGAACTCATCCCTTAGTAATATCTAACAATTTAAATATCATCCAACATCATTGTCCCAATGTATAGAAACTCCTTCTTTAGTCCTTATGGTCGTAAGTTTGAATCTTATGTAGTGTGATTCGAACCACTATACATATGTTGACTTACAATATGTTATATAGTATCTAAGTCTTACTGTACGATTAGGTACTACCACCAAAGTACCTAATTCAATAACAATAATAATTTAAATATCGAAGTTTGTTGTTTAATAGTATTTGTATTTTTCCAAGATTTTCTACTTTGTATATATTTAATGTATTTAAACATTATTTATATCCTAGTAGAACAATATACACAATTGAAAGTAAAACCAAAAACTTGTATTATTTCTAACAAGCTTTGTTATAAGAGTAAAGATACATATAATCGAGTCACATTATTGTTCCATGGGCACACCCTTAATTTTATCAACGACAATTTAAAAAAAATTGAACATGAAGGAATAAATTATGATCTTAAAAAATACGTAGATATATGAGCATTACTACAATGAATATTAATAATTTTACCTAAAAATATAATAGTGGTGATGTTGAATTAATGTCATTTGATAATGGTCCTAATCTTGTTTCAAAAGAATACCTTAAAGAACATTATAGCCTTAGACCATTTCTAGAAAAGGAGAATGAACTGGTATAAAGTACCATCAGAAATGATATGTCGACCATTCGAGATACCATAAGAAACAAACTAGTTACTACAAGGCTTCACAATTATTGCATTTTTCCGTTTTAAACTATTGTCGTTGTATTTATAATTCGAAGTCAGTGTTTATGTATTATTTATATGTAGCTATAAACTGCTATGTCTTTATAACTACATAGTTAGTTAATCTCATTTTATCTTAAATAATTTAGAAGAAATCACTGGGCAAAAATAATAATTATAACACAATTCTACTTCCAATAATTTAAACGAAAAACCACAAATTCCTTTCATTTGGCGTGCTCATTTACAATTTTTTAAAATAATCCTTTCATGGATTCTTTTTCTTCGCCATATCCTATATTTGGTTAAGAGCTTGTATTAGCCAATTCTATTTGCGCTTCATTTTTCTAGTTCTATACCTTAAATTCTGTTCAAATACAAAACCCTAATTTTCTCCTTCCACCTACATTGTTTTACCATTTTACCCACCTTTTGTTTTTCATTGTTATTCTCAAATACTAAATTCAACTCTTTCTTCCTCGATCAAGAATAGAAATCTAATCTTGCATTTACAAATCTGAGCTTTAAGCATCTACAAATCCCATTATACTCTTAACCATCGATAATCACATCTAGGATTCAGATTTATCAAAGATAGTTACCATATCAACGACAATCGGTGTTACTTTTGAATCCATGTTATTGGCCGGGATTGTAGACCCATTAACACTCATCGCACAATATTAACGACAGATGAGGATAACTGAATTAAGGTATTTGATATTATGTGATGATTTGGAGAGAATGCTATAATGAATTTTGAAGATGTCAGGGAAAAAGATGAATAATGAGTAAATATACAAGAATGTTGGTTTGGAATATGACTGCTTAAGTGGAAAGTAAAAATTAAAGTGTAAATAGAATTGGCCTCTTGTATTATCATGCAAAGCGAAATCTCCCGTAGTTGTCGAAAACAATTTTGGAAGTGCAACCGTACTTAGGTCTGCCAACGAATACTTTCACATGCAGATAGTGTCATAACCATATCTGCATGTGAAATCATTTGCGAATATCGAATATCCGCATCTATGGATATAAACGGATACTAGATATTTATCTGCTCCGCTTGTATTAATAAAGTCAAAAAAATGAATTAAACCTTTTGGTCCAACATAAATCATTTTCGATATTAATGCTAACATAAATAAAATAATAAAAAATACAATGATAATAAGCAGTTTTGGATAGCAAATATTAATTTACACCTGCATAATATATGAATTATTACTATAATAAATCAATAAATATAAATCAGCTTAGGTAGTAAAATATGTATAATCTCAATCACTATTTTGATAAAAATGAAACAGATAAATTTTGGATTTGGATGCTATCGTATCAACATCTGTTTTTTGGGTTTCAAACTTTTATTTTTATTTTTTAATAAGAATGTGGACGAATTCGGATTTTTAGGACGCCTATCATAATAGTGTTTTTCGAAAGTGAATATTAGTCTCGGTTTCCTATTTCATAGTCGAATTGTAAAGTGGGTCCCTTAGTCACTAATTATATAAATTAGTTTCCGACTTCTTTAACATCAAACCTGACAATTATTAGCATTCGCCAACTTATTTATTTTCAATTTTTAAAATATGATAACTTTTTGTATATTAATCGGATTTAAGAATCGTTTTCACCATTAAATTACAAATTTAAAAACTTTCCAGTAATATCCATTGTTGATATCTAAAATTAAAATTTTAAAAATAATAATTTATATAGCAAATTTTAACTGCATTTTAGAAATGCAGTTTCAGTTTTTAACTACATTTCACAGATGCAGTAAAAAAACTACTACTATTAAGTGCGTATTTTAACTGCATTCGTATAATGCAGTTAAAAACTACGTTACTTTAATGTAAATTTTCTAAAATTCGAATTTGAAACAAATGAGTTTTGAAATTTTAGTTTTTATATATTCATAATGCATATTAGAAACATAATAAAATTTGTGATTTAACGATGAAAACGGTTTGTTAATTCAATTTTTTAGAAAAAGTTGCTTCGTTTTAAAAATTGATAACATGGATTTTAAATAAGAGTGAGAAGCAAAAAGTGAGTCAATGGTCCGATTGTAGTCGGTGGAAAGGGAGAGTTTTATTCCCATCGCATCCGATCCCACCATGTTTTCTCAGACCAACACCGGAGTATCAAATAAACCATCAACAACAAACAGTTGAGTGAAGAAATTTAGCTGCATGAAACACCATAACCTCTACGATTCAAGGCAGCAAATGCAAAACGCTGAAATGTCTGTTTAATAGTTGGTGAGTGTGTGACATATGCACGTATATAGGTTTAAGCATCTTATAACAAGTGGAAAATAATGCACTTAACTGAAAACAACAACATAAAATGCTCCCTTCTCTGCGACCGCCGTTTTGAACCGAACTTAATACAAAAACATTAGATTTCATTTGGTTTGACATTATTAGTTTTAGTGTTTTCGTTCAGAAAACAAACACACGATGCATTTATTATTTTAAACAATCAATATAAAAAATAACAATAACATATGAAATATAAAACAAATTTATTTTGTTATAAATTTGTTTTTAACATTTTAAGAAATAATAAAAAAAGAAAAAACGATCCATCTTCTCCGACGTTCTTTCATCGTTATTGGTTTAAAATTTTAAATTTCTCTTTTTTTTACCATATTTTATTATAAAGGTTGAAAATAGAGAAACGGCAAAACACAAAATAAAATTAAACAGACATTTACTTTCGCATCGATCAATAATATACAACGTTCATGCGTTAATTTTGCTTGGCACTTTCTTTTCTTATCGGTGAACATTGTTTATTGAAATGCTAAAATATTGAGATTCCAACAGCCACAAAGAAACATGTCATTGTCCATTCTTATCGAAAACAAATGATTTGCACGTCACAACCACAGTAAAGAAGAAGAACCATTCAGTGACGATTAACAAAATCCTTAATGGCCAGTAGAAGCTCCTGGGCCCTGCGTCCAGCAACCGGATCCATATCAACCTCCAACTTATTCAAGTAAAAGGAATGGCCTACCCCTTCACTGACCACCACCTCCACCTTCTTCCCAGCCTTCCTCACCGCTTCACAATACTCCAAATTCGTATCCTGAATCAGGTCCCTGCCAGCCACCGCCACCAGCAACGGGGGCAGCCTCACCGCCTCCAAATCCGCATCCATCGGGCATGTTATCGGGTGATCCTTGGTCGCCCCAACCGGCAGCGCATACCCGAGGAATTTGTCAACCATCTCCAGGCTCAGCATCGCGCTCTCCCTGCTCCTGTCCATCTCCGACCCGCTCCTCCTCGCCCTCACAAACCCGGGGTGCAACATTATGGCTCCTGCAAGATCCGGTCCAGCCTTCGCGGCCATTTGGTGCACCAGGTTGCCCCCGGAGCTGTCCCCTATCAGGAACACTCTGTCCATATCCGCTGTAATTTTTAACCTTTCCATGCACGGATCCTCGAAACCATCTGTGCCGAGGATGCGCATGAGGAAGTCATGGCAGACGTCGATGGCGGCGGGAAGGCGGTGCTCGGGTGCAAGGGGGAGGAAGGGGGAGAGGATCACGGCCGGGATGGAGGAGGCCAGGCGGCTGTAGAAGTGGTGGTACATGTACCACGTCGCGTGCGAGATGCAGAAGCCACCCCCGTGGAAGTGGATCAGGATCGGGAGACGGGTTTTGGGTTCGGGTTTGGTTTCGGGGAAGTAGACCCGGAAGGATGGGTTGTTGGAGGGGAAGTCGTGGACAGTTACGTTGTTGATTGGAGTGTCGTGAGGTGGGACAGGTTCAATGAGGAAGAGTGGTTCGGGTGGACCGGTCCATGTCCGGTCGACTGTGCCATCCGAGTAGATGCGGAGCCAGTTGGATACTTCGTCTATTACTTCTCTATTGTTGGAAGCCATGAGTATTTTCTTTCTTTTTTTCTTGCTGAGAAAGGAGGGGGTCTGAATGTTTATATAGGTGGATTATTGGGGCGGAAGGAAATTGCTGATGACCGAATTGCTAAATACTTGCTTGGAAAGTCTAGTTTGAATAGTTGAACTAATCAGATTATGTTAAGACTTGCTTGGAATAATTGTTTTTGCGGCGTATCTTTTACGTGCTCGGATAACTGCTTCTGTTATCTAGAGGACGCATCGACCCAGCCATAAATTTCGAATTCTAACTAAAATTTAAAATTGTGAATGTATTTACCATAATTTAGATTACATTAAATTCATTTGAATTTGTAAATAACTATCAAATTCAAGCGCTGGTTAATTTTCTATCTCATTTCATAAATAATCATAGTCATCCATCACACCAGGTTGATGAATTAATGGAATCCACTATTTTTTTAATGAATTGTTGATGTGGCACATAGAAAGATGAGAATAGAGAATTTCAACTATTAATTCTATTCCATGCTAATTAAATGCATTAATTGTCATTAATGAGCTAATAATAATAAATTAACTCAATATCCAAGATGTGAAAATATGATAATATTCACCAATAATATTATATAACAACCAAACATAAAAGTAAACACGCTATCAAAATTTTGAATTAACTAAATTACCCGTATTCTCAACCAAATTTAAAAGAAATACTCTCTCTAATCTAAGCGTTTAGGTTTTAAACTAAAATAAAAAAAAAGAATCAAATGTAACATTATGTTTGAAATGAAACCATAGATGTGAATCAATTATTTCACCACTTGGCCATCAAAAGTGGTAGTGCGTTTAACAATTAAGTTTATAAATCATGCATAAATTATGTGAATTACTAAAGACATATATTTTGTTTTTACTAATATCATTATAATTCAAATTTACACCTTTTAATACCACAATTACATTTAATGATTTAATAGTTAACAAATGGACTGTAAAGCACAATTTTGCCAATTGAAATACACTGGCAGTTTTTTCACCGTACATTAAAACTTTGCTAGTGAAATTCAACATTATCTCATATAATTTTACTTTCTTGAAATGGGCTCTGGTTTTCTTTATTAAAAAAACATAAAATATGTACATATATACAATAGGCCCAAACTGACCCATATATCACAGCCTTAAAACATAAGCCATTATCAAAGCAAATACAAATTAGGTTCAAATACCCCCACTCCACTCCCACATTCCATATACTTCAGATGAATTAACCCTAACACCACTTCATTCAGTACAACTGCCCCCAGCGCTTAACTTTCCATTCTTATTCCTATCATGGCAGCACGAGCAAATCTTCCAATTCTCAAAAAAGGACTAAGCTTTTCTGATGAATCTTGTCAAATCCGACTGTATACTGATGATAACATCCTCATGCATCAATAGAATCATCACTTCTTCTTCTTCTACGAGTAAATTAATCTTTTTTCTTCTCACCTCCTTACTAATATACTTTTGTGTTTTGTTAGTCTGGTATCCAAATCACCAAGGATAGACGTAGGAATTCTCGAGTCCCTTGTCTTCCAAATATTATCTAGTTCGATCGATTTGCGATATAAATTGTAACTTATTCTTTCGTAATTGTACTTGTAATTATCATCTCGATGTAATTTGTTTAAGTCAAACAAGCAAGCTTGGAATGTAGATCTTGCACGTACTTGAATAGAGCCTGTTTTTTCTTTTAGATTTTGTGCTATGTTCCAACTTTCAACCAGATAAGTAATTCGATGTTCATCTGACTTGAAGTATTGGTTTGAATTAAGTTATATAGTGAGTTAATAATCCCTATTGCCGTAGATGTACCCATACTTGCAAAGGAGTCAAAATAATGCAAAAGTGGGTGCGAGGTAGATTCAAACCTGCCAAGGGATCACTGATGGGAACAGTAAGCAATGATAAGCATTTATGAATTGCATCATATTCCAAAGCCTAGTCAAGGCTGGGGGTGAGAGAATCTAAACCCATTGCATGAGAAAATGTTCATCCTATGAGTTAGCATAATGTATGTGGTTGGATTTTCATTGTCTACTCTTGACCATATGCACAATGCATGTGTACATTTTTTTTAGTTTTGTGTTTATTGCGGCTGAATGATCTATCATTCCATTCCTTCCATTAATTTCATACACACATCGAAAATGTTAACTTTTCTATATCACTGCTTTTACACTTTAAGTTGAAATGCTATTAAAGTTTTTGATTTTTCGATATGGATACATATCGTTTTAGTAAGGTTCGTTGGCCACTAGTTTAACCCTGCACCATTTCCACACATACGCTGAGAACTTACATTTGAACAATAAATAGTCCAAACTCTCCTCTTCCCTCTCGTATAACGCACAATTAGGTTTAACCTGAATTAATCTTTGAATAAGCATTTCTTTGGTTGGTAATAAATTCATAAAAACTTTGTAGCAACACATCGTCGTTTTAGGATAATTGTTACTAGCCGAGATCCACTTCCACCTTGTAATATGATCATATTTAACCCTTATAATCTCGACCACCTTCTTCAATATAAATTTTTTCTTGTCAAAACACGTCCAGGAATATGAAATTTGTTCTTAATTAATTTTAATCATCTCAATTTCTTGCCTTAGACACCCCAGAAAACTTACCCGGTCTGTTCTCCATCTACCATTTTCCAAAATGTCCACTACTAGCATTTTCTCGCCTCTAACCAACATCGTAGATTTTTTTCCTAATTTGGATATGAGATTACTACCCTTAATCCATGGGTCTTACCAAAGAATGGCACTCCTGTCATCCACTCTTTGCTTATTAAGACATTTAAGTGCATTTAGTCTAACTCTTAAGATAAATTTCCTAATCCCTAACTTGTAATTATGAAATCTGCAACCCCATAGAGAATGGTTTTTCACATATCTATCAACCATGTACTCAGCCCATAGACCCTCTCCATTTACAATCTTCCATGATCTTTTGATGCTAAGAGCAGTTTGCAGCTCTTCAAAGTTATGAAGCCCCAAACCCCTTTTGTTAACCCAAAAAAATATCAACGTCCATAAATCAAATGAAAGCACCAATTCTTTTATAATAAATGTAAAAGTAGTAGAAATCCCAGATAAGGCAAGTAAGAAAATTAAAAAAAGTAAGAACACATAGGAATTTTTATAGTGATTCGGCATAATCTCCAGCCTACGTCCACTTCAATCTTTTTATAAGTTGTTCTCTCTCTAGATTACAACTAATTATATCAGATCTGACCATAATCTCGTGGATCTCAGATTTACAATGATGTTTCTAAAAGAGTTTGAGAAGTAGAGGATAGAAGTGAAGAAGAGAGAGGTCTCCAATGTAGAGAGATCAGATCCAGAGTGAATAGTTGAAGATCAAGGAAGAGCACAAGTAGAAAAGATCCATCCTAGGTTGTAGGTAAGCTGGTATTTAAAGAGAAATAGTCGTGTTGGGCTAGAATTCGAGTTGGAGCAGAGTCCAGATGTCGACCCGAAGCAATGTGTAAAATCGCAAGACCAACCGGGTTATACAAACATGTCGGTACCGACTTGTTCATGTCTGTGCCGACATGGATGCTTAGTTTGATATTTATCGAACTCTTTTGCAATCTTCTTCTTACTTCGTTTTGAGGTGTCCTATGTTGTTTCCATCGATCCTTAATTAATTCTAATGATCGCTCCTTTATTACTTGTTTTACTTTGCCGTTTTAGCTGTTAACTCTTCAACCCATGGAATAGGTCATTCAAATTCCTTAGAAATCACTTGAGCAACCATGAAAGAAGTAAAGAATAACTCATGTGAAGTTGGAGTGGACGATTGTAGAGCAAAAATACGTCGGCAGTGACATGAGCATGTCGACACTGACTTGTTTACTTAGCGTATTCTTAGATGAATTTTATCCGAGCCACTTCTTTGCTTCATCTAAATGTGCCTCCAAGATTTTAAGTTGTTTTGTCTTCGTTTTGATCTTCTAAGTTCAGTTGTAATCTGGTTTTGAATCGAAAGTGGGTTAACATTTACCCCTTAAATATGCATTTTGAATGTAAGGTGTGCTTAGCTTAAGAACAAGTTCCAGTAATCAATCTCCGATTGGTTGAGCTCTCCGGCTATCCCTTGATCTTAATCTTGGTGAATCATCCAACTCCTTCAGATTCTCTTGCAAATCATAGGTTGTTTCGAACCCGTTATAGCTAAGGACTCTAGCTCTTGCTTAAGTGTTGTTTATACATCATAATTAGTTCGATTTTATTCAAAGTTATTACATCATGTATCAAAATCGTCACATGTTCATATGGGATTTATTATTTTACTCTAATTACAAGGCATTCAAATCCATTTATCATATCTATTTTCATTCTAAGGTTCGATCTCTCTGGATCAATTTGCATTCAAACTAATGTACGATCTCTCCAAATCATCATGATCCAATTTTGGATTCGATCTCTCTAGATCTTTTAACTTCCAATATAGGGCTCGATCTCTTCGGATCGTTTCTCACCCAATCTAGGGTTTTGATCTCTCCAGATCCTTGCTGAATCTGGTTGCTCTCTGGTAAAGAAACTCAACGACCAAGCAACCCATCCACTCACTCTCCAATGATGGGACTTACTTTTCATATAAGCCCATCCACTTGCTCTCTAGCAAGGTAGCTTGCACCCTACACTCCGACCGCGTCTCTGAGGATGGGACTTAAATCGATCAATATTGTACAAGTCTGTTAGCTCGCTCTGTGACGAGGGGACTTGCAACCTACACTCTGGTTCCGTCTTTCTCGACGGGACTTAAAGCGATCAATATCGGTCATCACATTCAATGTGGATTTTTCAAAAGTCAAATATTCAAATCAAAGCAAACAAGCAGATGTCCTAATTATCCATCACAGACATCCGAGTCAAAGAATGCCTAGAGAACAATCTAGGTACCAGACAAGTGTAAGCGGTCCGAGATTATTATTGTCCTAAAGAGTAGTCCCAAACATTCAAATCAGAGTGTACCCAGAGACCAATCTGGGCCTCAAACACGTGTAAGTGGTCTGAGGTTATTTTTATCCTAACTATCCAAAGCAAAAAAACAAAGCAAGTGACTCCCGACCATCCCGATCATGTGATTTCGAGTCACGAACAAGATCCTTGGTTGTTCCTTGATGCATTAGCTGCAGATTGTGGTTGCTTCTATCGCATCATCGCAGTTCGGTTCCTTACATACTACTGCAGCTGATTACTTCGAACTAGTTCTTCTATAAAATTATGAAAGTATCGACACTTGTTCGTTTCGTGTCCTTCCAGCTTATGAAAGATGCAAAACTTTCCAGATCTCTTCTTCTGATCTATAGGCTCTCTTTTAGAAGGCTTTCGATAAGGGATCTGCCCTTATTGTTTAGATATATCCTCTCCTGGGTCCTTCTTAAATCAATGTAGGAGAGGAATTTCGGCTCACTCCTGTGTCGTTTCAAATCCTGTAACGACCCGCTATTTCGAACCTTTCGCATCCGCACATGTTAGACTTGAATTGCTCGAAATATCAGATTGTTAATTTATTATTTGGCAAACTCAGCATATACAGTAAATAAATCAATCACAGAATCACAGACACAGAGTAATATAACAATAAGCAGTGGAAACAAATGAATAGTAGTTCATGAAGCTACTATATATATAACAGAGTTAAAACAAGATACAACAGAAGTCTCGAATACATAGAAGTCTCAATACAATAGTCAAATAACAAAATCTGAATATATCACAGGAGTCAACTGAATAACTGAAAGCTGAATAGATATAGATGGATCTCCAAGTGAAGCTCCAAACTCCAAAGGTGAGTCTCAAATGCTGTGACACTAAGTCTGATCCGAGCGTAAAGCAAAACACAAAACACTCGAGTCAGGATTAACATTCTTATATTAATAAATTCAACTCAAGTGAAATGTCAACTGAAATACAAGTAACTTAAAGGATGTTTGGGATTTCCATCCTCTAAGGATCCGTGGAACTATCTACTATGTAGTAATATATGCTATTATAATATGTCTATGGTAAAGTAAACTATTAAAATAGCGTTAAGGCGTTACCCATATCCCCCTTAACGCATTTTTATAATGCCGTAGTCCATACAGATACTATAAACTCCACTCACAAGTGGGCTATCAGGGAGCACTCCATAGGTACAATACAAAACGAACTCGTAGAAGGCGCGATAGGGCATGTGACACGGCACGCGAGGCAATGCCAAGGTAGATATACCGTTTGCAGATCCGGACTGGTGGTAACGCATAGCAGCTACTACCACCCACCTCATGACACACTCCCAAATCAAAGGGTGCACCCAATCAAATCACAAAAGCAATACAATAGTATCGAAGAAATGTGTCCTATTGGAGGAATGACCTCACTTGGCCCGACATGGCTCCTGTTTTAGCCACATCAAGCTGACTCACGGGAGTCGGGGCTACGTAAATACCATATAGAATCGTCACCAAACCATCCTACTTCATTCTGGAATCTCCACCATGTGCACAGTTGTTAAAGTGGTTTTTGGTATTGGCAGAGAGTATGACAATATCTGATCCCGGTCTCTTTAACAACCAAACGTTATTATAACACCGTGGTCATTTCATTTCAAACAGTTCATAATTCATATCAAAATATCATATTCATTTCAAAACCATATAAATTCGATCTAGTTATTCACTTTAAAAGTATTCGTTTCCAGAATCGTAACACTTTCAAATTTTATAACACTTTCGAAATCATAGCACTTTTGAAATCATAATACTTTCGAAATCATAACATTTTTGAAATCATAACACTTTAAAATCATAACACTTCCAACTAAAACAGTTTAGATATTGAAAATAGTATATATAATAAATAGTTATAAATTAAAATAGTTTATATGTTAAAATAGTTTATATAATAAAATTAGTTTCCTCCAATTCTGCAAATCAATTCAAATCATCTTAAATTCCAAAATTTCAATTTAAATCAATTCCAGTTTAACCATTTCAATTTAAAAGTCAAAGATTCAATTCAAATTTCTCAATAAACTCTTCAATTCTTTATCGATTTCAAATCCGGGTTTTGAACTATCACTTTATTTCCAATAAGATTCAAGTTTAAATATTCAACAATTACAATATAAATTTCATTTATATTTCAACATTTAACTTTAATTTATTTCAAATTGGAAAATGTTCACTTAATCGTTTTTATAACAATTTGTTTGAATCTCAATTTATAAATTTAAATCAATATTAAATATTCAATCTAAATTTTATTCAAAGTTGAAAATATTCATTTAATCACTTTTTATCAAATTAAGTTATAAATCAAGTTATAATCATATCTTTTCAAAATCTCAAAACTAATAAGTTTAAGTCAATTCTTTCTTAAATTCAATCATCAAACCTTTTAAATTTCCAAGTCAACATTAATTTAACTTCCTAACCTTTATTATTAAAGTTATGAATCTATTTTAAAATATTAATATAATTTTTTTAAATAAATATTTTAAAACATATTATATACTAATTAAAAAACATTTATGAAATTAAATCTTATAATTAAATGTATATTATATTAAATCTATTTTTTATATATTTTAAAAATAATAAACTTATAAGAAAAATCTTAAGAATTATATTTTCAAAGCTAACTTATAAATTAAAATTTCCAAAACTTATTATTTTAAAAATCTAGATTTTTATACATATAAAAAAAGCCTATATATATTATATTTAAAATCAATATTTATTAAACCATATATTTCCTTTCAAACTTTGGAAATCATTTTCAATATATATATAGACCAACAGTGTCTGTATATAATTTTATATCCTATGGTCAAGTGATACAGATATTTATCATTTCAATCCGCAATTTAATTATCTACGGGTATATATCATTTCAACCTGCAATC
This sequence comes from Allium fistulosum, assembly GCA_030737815.1. Lineage (NCBI taxonomy): Eukaryota > Viridiplantae > Streptophyta > Magnoliopsida > Asparagales > Amaryllidaceae > Allium > Allium fistulosum. The sequence continues at coordinate 157,984,327 of CM060901.1, forward strand.
CCAATTTCAATTCTATGAAAATCGCTTGGGTTTACTATTTCAACCCATAACGATTTTCTCCTATTCTACAAAATCGTTCAGGTATGTATCAATTGAACCCATAGGGAATTCTAAATTAACAGGGAACTTGTAGAGTGAGAACAGTGACGATAAAAATATACATATCAACAATAGGCATATATCATCAATAACAAATTAAATAAAATATAAACAACAGGATATGGTGTCATATCTCGCAGGTGAACAATTACAAATAATAGCATATCATATATAGCAATTATAAAATTAACAGTTCAATTTAGAGGCATATTTCAATTGTCGTTTCAAGTGAAATCAAATTTAATAAATATAAGAACGTTAATCGTGACTGATTGCTCACCTTTCGAGGCTAGAGAGATTTGACAATGAAATGGGTTACAAATCCAAGCACGAATTCCAAAAGCAAAGCAAGATTGGCACGAATTCGATGGATAGAGCTGATAAATAGGAATTGATGAAAATGAATTGGAACCATCTTAATATAACTGAGACAAAATATACGTTATAATTTTTCTCTAAAACCAATTTTGTTTAAAACACCCATTTAAATAATAGATATATATATATATTCAAATCAATATTATTATAAACCTATATACATTTATACTTTGAAATCAACAATATATATCAAAATATCTATATTTTATGATTTAAACATTAACACAAATAACCATATTATATATACACTTTGAATGTTACCTTTAAAATCTACAAGTTAATATATAAGTCAGATACGTACATATATATCTATAAGCTAATGTATAAACAACAATATACCAATGTAATATAATAAAGCACATATATAGGTAAACATAAATTTTCACTACCATGTCAGTTAAATTCTAATATATATAAAAATTTGTATATGCAACCTATAACTTCAAATATATATATTCAACATATAGTCAATGCATATACATGCTGACATATACAAATTAACATATTATTCATATACTAACGTATTATTCTTATATATATACTACTATAACCTTATGTAATATTCACCAGCAACCCATACTTATAAAAGTTTATGTATATCTAACAGCTCAGATGTAATATATTACACATATTATATATAATATATACTTCAGCAAATCTTATATATATATACTAATACATAAATTGCAACCAATTGTATACTTATATAAACTATATATATGCACTACCGCATATATAGCTTGCACAACATATAGATATAAAAAATCATATATAAACAGAAGTCAAATTCTTAAAGGTAGCAAAGGAAAGAGAAGCAAAATATAATTTGAAAATAGTATAATTTCTTACAACCTATATATAACTAATCAACAGAAATCATACTTACACACTTACAGGCATGTTATAACTTATATATCAATATATTATATAATTAATATAACTAACATATGTATATAATAACGCAACAAATATAACTTCATATACAACAGATTATATATTATAACTTCATATATATATTGAAAAGCCACAACAGATTATAGCTTATAAAACTTTAGGTATATATACAACTATTATAACTTCCACAACATAAACAGTTTCATAATATATATATATACAGAAAAATCGAGGTTTCTAACAAGTATACGAACGAACGTATATATATAAGATGATATATTATAAACTTATATAAACTAACCTATATATAAATGATATATATATATATATATATTTTACCTTTATACAGATGAAGGAGAGCCGCTGTTGTCGAGGAGGGAGACGAACAGTGGGAAAGCAAACAAATCTGTAGGCAAATATAAATATATATATAACTTTACATATTATAACATATATAAACACACACATACATAATATATATATATATATCTTCAAAGACGCAAGCATGGGCTGCAACTAGAGGATGGAGACGTGCTGAGGTCGACCACTACTTGGCTGGGTGGAGGCTGGCAAGGCGGTGTTGCTGTGAAGGGTGCGGAGGCCGTGGTGGATGCGAGTAGAAGGAGATGGGCTTGGTCGATAGTGGCTCATGGCATGAGGAGGTGAGAGATGGTCGGGAGGAAGGTTCCTGCGTGGGTGGTGAAGGATTTGCGTCGGCGGATCTGGGGAAAAGAAAGGAGATGTGGGTTGGTAAGGAATTGAAGAGGAAAGGCAAGCAACAACTGGGAATGCAAACGATCCATTCATATATACTTTAATTTTATATATAACCCTTTTCAAACGAACCGGAGAATGCAAAACGAATGATGGAATGGTAAAAGCCCGTTGATGAATTCAGAGAATAATTTATGGCAAAAGGCTGTTGGGTTAATACACGTAGGAAATTGAATGGACACCATAACCCAAAAGGCACGAAACGGGTACCGATATGGTTATCGTTTCACAGATTCCACCGCGCACCGGAGATCGAAATTGACAATTGTATATACTACGGAGATGAGCACGACGAGATGATCAAAACGGTACACAGATATCAGTGATACGACCATCCTATCAAAAGTCAATATTTCACTGCTAACTTCTGCAAATTTGTCGAAAATAAGATAAACGGGGCTAGAGAAGTCCAAATTTGATGAAACGAAAGATGACGTCTCACTCAGAAAATATTAAACATTTTTATTATATAAATATATCCAGATTTTTGAAACATTTTATTCTCATCAAAATTTTACTGATTTTAAATTGAAATCGAAAATTACACAATAGAACTAACTTCCATATTTTCCAATGAAAATTTACCATTTGCTATGTTAAAATAGACGCATTCCAAATATCAAATTTTCATTTCAAAATTTTACTATTTAATTTCAAGCCAAATTTTAGTAAATTACGTTATAAAAACCTTTAAAATTTACGGGTCGTTATAAATCCCCTAAGTCATTATCAGCTCTTCTCTTTCCTTTGTCCTTTCCGTTTCCGTCTTCGGACAGTTCTCTGTCATCCAAAGCATTAGTTTCAGCATCCTCAACTTTAGCTTCTTCACGACGCAAATATCTCTCGGCTTTGTTATAGAATTCTACAACATCCATTGATGGATCCATTTCTAGTGCAACTATGTAATTGGTCTTGCTCGTGACCCCAGATACTGCTGCTATTAAGATTATTAATGGATCCGGCTTATCGACTACAGATACTGCTGCATTAAATCTTCTTAAATAGCTTCTCAAGGTCTCTCCGGGCCTTTGTTTCAAGCTCAATAGCATCATCACATTCTTCGATCGTGAGACATGAACTTGAACTGTCTTAAGAATTTATTCACCAAGTCGGTCCACATGCTTATGGACCCATTCCCCAACTATTTAAACCACATCGTCGCCAAATCCATTAGTATAATGGGAAGCACCATCCCATTACCTCCTTGGAAGCACCCAACATCTCCATATGTCGAATGTATCCCATCAGATGAACCGTCAGATCTGACTTTCCATCATACATTTCCAACGTCAAAATCTTGAAACAGAGAGGATTTCTCGCATTTCGGATATTAGAAATGCATGGATTCCTATTCACATCCTCCATACTGTGGTCTAGTGGTGCACCTCTAACCATTCTCCTTACCAACTCAGCAATTCAGTTTTCACCATCCAATGAAGCTCTCTGCCCAAAAGCAATATTCTACCCCCTACTCATGTATGGGTATTCTAGCACATACTCTGGCACTACTCCTCTTGCTGCATGTTCGCGTTCTAACCTCCTTCTCTGGTTTTATTATGTCCTTCATTCCTAGGGAGCGATTCTGGCACATACTCTCCTCGTCGTTTCTCATTCACATTCTGATTTACGTTTCTAGCTCCAGCATCATTTGCTCCTGGCATTTCAGCATGTTCCAAGTTCACACCAGTGTTGCCTTCGAGTATAATTGTATCGGTATCGAGTTATGTTGTTGGTGGGGTTATCGTTCTATTTTGCTCCGCTCCAACTCTGGATGTTCCTACATTAGCTCCTAGCACTTGGTTCAGAATTCCTACAACTCCTGCTATTCCTTGTTGTCCTACCCTTTGGAAAAATCCTCCAAGCATTTCCTATAGTCGAGTCATTAATCCATCTTGCATCTCCTTCATCATTTTCTCCATCTCTTCTCTAGTCACCTAGATGGATTGATGAGAATATGATGACATCTCTTGGCTGCCTCCATGCTCTGGTTGGCTTGCTCTAACCATAGATCTAGTGTTAGGCCTCTTCATTTTCTCCATATCTCAGATTCTAGCTTTATGTCTTCATATCCAGTTCTTTAATATCAATGAAAGTGCCAGAATATTAATTCAAAAAATGGATCAATACCCAGAAATCAGATGAAAACACCAGTTTTAAATGTAAAGGTAGTAGAAGTCCCAGATCAAGCAAGTAAGAAAAGAAAAAAAGTAAAGAACACACATAAATTTTTATAGTGGTTCGGGGTAATCTCTAGCCTACGTCCACTTCAATCTTTTTATTAGTTTTTCTTTCTCTGGATTACAACTAATTATATCGGATCTTCCGACAGTCTCGTTGATCTTAGATCAATGATGTTTCTAAAGAGTTTGAGATGTAGAGGATAGGAGTGAAAAAGAGAGAGAAGTCTCCAATGATAGAGAGATCAGATCTAGAGTAAAGACTAAAGATCGGGGAAAAGCTTAAGTAGAAAAGATCCCTCCTTGGTTGTAGATGGGCTGGTATTTATAGAGAAATAGTTGTGTTGGGCCAAAAGTCGAGTCGGAGCAGAGTCTAGATGCCGATCTAAAGCAATGTGTAAAATTGCAAGACCAATCAGGTTGTACAAACATGTCGGTATCGACTAGTTCATGACGGTGATGACATGTTCGCTTAGTTTGATTTTCATCGAACTCTTTTGCAATCTTCTTTTTACTCGTTTTGAGGTGTCTTATGTTGTTTCCATCGATTGTTGGTTGATTCTGATAATCATTCCTTCGTTACTTGGTTTACTCTGCTTTTTTGGCTATTAATTCTTCAACCCTTGGAATAGGTCATTCAAAATCCCTGGAAATCACTTGAGCAAGCATGGAAGAAGTAGAGAATAATTCGTATGAAGTTGGAGTGGACGATTGTGGAGCAAACACAGGTCGGCACAAACATGAACATGTCGGCGACTTGTTTACTTAGCATATTCTTGGATGAATTTTCATCGAGCCACTCATTTGCTTCATCTAAACGTGCCTTCAAGATTTCAAGTCATTTCATCCTCGTTTTGATGTATTAAGTTAAGTTGTAGTCTACTTTGACTCAAAAGCGAGTTAACACCCTTTATGTTTACTTTTGCATACTGTTAACCACATGATTTTACTTGCTCTTACCTTCCACAAGAAATTCAAACACTCTTGTGATTTCATGAATGGTTGAATTAGGAAATTTAAAGCACTACATCTAATACTGCACCAATGGGTATATAGTTGAAGCCCTTCCATCAATCCTTAGCACCCATATATAACATAGTAGAGACTGGTGATCCTCGTATTATGTCCATATATTCATGTATTTGAATGATTTACTGTACTGGTTATTTGGTTGAGTTAAACTAATAAAAATAGGCGAGTGATCGTTGCTACTGGAAGGAAGGTACTTTAACTCACAGTCGTGAAAGTGTTGGATTCAAGCAACATTAGCCAACGCCCTATCAATTTTTGTTAAGATGTTTTTCTCCGGTCCTGGCCACCATGAATAACCAAACCCCCTCGATTATTAATTCAGTAAGGCCCGCCTGTATTATACATAAATACTAACTAAAATGATTTACAAAAATAATTTTACTTAAATATTCTTTAATAGCATCTTTCAAAACTATGTTTTTTTAAAGGCTATAAGAAATTAAAATGCAACGCTTAAAGTTTTTTTGAATTTTAGAAACTTTGAAATAATATATTATTATTATTTCTTTTACAAAACTACATACATTGATAAGTTGATTCTTCGAAATACCTTCTTCTAATTCTAACTCATTGCTAATTGAGGGAATCAATTGCTAACACATTTGGTATTATGTCTTAGGGAGGAAGACAATTTAGTTTATTGAGATGTTTATTTGAGGAAATTTTGTAACATTTTAAATAATAAACATATGTAATTATGGCCTAAAGCATAATTAATGGTATTATGATGTTTAAGAAATAATTCTGTTGGCATTTTATAGACATGGTATTAATAAGAGAAAATCAAAGTGCGATTAGTAGCACATTAAATTGCAAACTAATAATTTTTTGTATACATCAGTACTCATCGTATCATTTTTTCTATATTAGGTTTCCAAATAAGCATGACTCCTCAACTGTCCATCTTCTTACTTTAATGATCCTAATTACTCGAGCACAATCCTATTTGAGGAACAAACTATGGCAGGAGTTTAACTAAATAAATTGAATCAAAATCCATTGTACGATCCCTATATGCCAATATATGTAATAGTTCAAAATACAAACAAACTAAAATGACCAATAGGCCTTCACAAAAATAACCCGTATGTCAACTAAAGCATTAAACTTGCTGCCTTCAATTCTTTATTCAATATACTTTTACATCTCCATTCAATGATCTCCTTAAATATGCAAAATCTATGACTACCATCCCTCTTTCCTCTATTGCGAGAAAACAAAGAACGAACTTATAGTTGCTTCTAAGCATATTCTCGAGATCAGGTGCTCATCATATGCTGCTACGACGATCTGCCTACATCTGGGGTCATCTACTTCTTCTTTAGTTTAATGCATTGGAGAGGATCCTTCTTTGAATTCCACAAAGATAAGTTCCCATCCCCTTTTATCCTCGTCTCTAATGCTAGTTCGTTTTGAGTAGCTGCTTGTAGTCTGCCTTAAGTTACATCAATCCGACATGTACTGGAGTTTCAAAATTTTGAAAAACTCTAGTGTTGAATTCTACTCGAATGTGGTAGATTAAAGTAGTCATTGCTATATTTGTTAATTTGTTAAGTGATTTGTTGTAATTACTCATGTTAAATGCTTCTTTGAATACATCATTGATGCCATTATTCATTGTGCTTTGAAGTTGTATCTTTTCTTTGATTTTGTCCCATTACATTTTTGACGTAGCCTACAGGATCACACAACTCACGAATTGATGAATTCGCGGAAAATGAATCGATGAAACAAGTTGATCGATGAATTGAAGATACCCAAGTGCCCAAATCCGTTGATCTCTTGAGATACCGGATTCTAGCTATCTTCAACATGTTGATCGCGCAAGATATCGCGTTAGAAGATCTACGATTCTTCAACGTTGATCTCACGCACGAGATTCCGTGAATCAGCTTCAAGTTCGTTGATTCGAGCGCACTCGAATATCCGAAGATGGAGAAATGAGATCACACTCAACTTCCAATTTTAAAAGAGGCACAAAGCTCTCAACAAATTTTATTCAAAAATCAACTCCTTTTACAAATGACAACACACCCGTATTTATAGAAAATTACAACACACACGACTTAACAACATACGACTTAACAAAATTTGACTTAACCATGCACTAGTTACAACATACGACTTAACAAAACCAGGCAGCGACCTAAGGAAACTCGCGACATAAGGAAAGCTTCAGCGACCTAAACTTCGCGACATAAGAAATCTTCAACGACCTACTGGAGCGGCTTCGACTTAAGGAGCTTGCGACCTACTAGAATGTCGTTCGCGACATAAGGAATCTCGTTCGCGACATAAGGAATCTCGTTCGCGACCTTCTCTCGTTCGCGACCTTCGCTGGAGCGACCTAACTGGAGTGACATAAGGAGCACGCGACATAAGGCGGAGGAATTTGCGACATAAGGAAGCGACTTTGGAAATCTGGAGCGACCTTCATCATCACGACCTAAGCTATGTTGCTCGCAACCTAGGAAGCGCGATGCAGGAAAGCAAAATCTGGAGCGACCTTCGTCATCGCGACCTAAGCTATGTCGCTCGCGACTTATGAAGCGCGATTCAGGGAAGCGACTTAAGGTAAGTCGTTCTCGCGCTGCATCATCCTCCCTTAGTTGAAAAGAATTCGACCCCAAATTCGCACTTTCCTCTTCTTCGACATGCTTATTCTCATGGTATGGAATCAAGTGTTTGACGTTGAAAACGTCAGCAGTATGAACATTTTCCGACAACCTTAACTGATATGGATTATCATTGATCTTCTTCAAGATTTCTACTGGACCAATCTTTCGAGCTTTCAACTTGTTGTAAGTTCCAACTGGAAAACGATCTTTCGTCAATACTGCGTAAACAAAGTCACCCTCTTTGAAGTCCACACTCCTTCGCTTCTTATCTGCCAATTGCTTATACTTCTCATTTGACTTAAGCAATCGTTCATGAACAATCCTGTGACACTCCTGCAACTCATTCACGAAATCACAAGCTCGTTTAACAACCCCTTTCTGAAGTGGAAATGTCGACAAATCCAACGGTCCCTTCGGAATTGCTGAATATACCACTTGAAATGGACTGAATCCAGTACTTTGCTTAATGGCATGATTATGTGCGAATTCTGCCTGACACAATTTCACATCCCAGCTCTTCAAATTATCCTTCACAAGACATCTCAACAAGTTTCCCAAAGATCTGTTCACCACTTCCGTTTGCCCATCCGTTTGTGGATGATAGGCGCTACTAAAAATCAGCTTAGTCCCAACCATCTTCCACAGACTCAACCAAAAATGACTTAGAAATCGAGTATCCCGGTCAGAAACAATAGACTCAGGTAGCCCATGTAGTCGATAAACCTCTTTAAAGAACAATTGAGCAACACGGACTGCATCGGCGGTCTTCTTACAAGCTATGAAATGTGCCATCTTCGAAAATCTATCCACCGCAATATATATAGAAGCATTCCCTCGTTGTTTTCTTGGCAAACCCAAAACGAAATCCATGCTAACATCAACCCATGGTCTAGTAGGCATGGGCAATGGCATATACAATCCTGCATTCGTAGCCGTCCCTTTGGAAACTTGACATATGTGACATCTCTGCACAAATCTTTCAACTTCTTTCCTCATGGAAGGCCAAAAATATGATTGAGAAATCAACTGCAAGGTACGATCTCTTCCCACATGACCTTCTTCATGAAATTCCTTCACAATCTTCATTCGCAAACTGCACTCTGGTATACACAACCGATTTCCCTTAAATAGAAAACCTTCTACCAACACATACTCATCCGTCCTCCCTTTCTCGACTTCATCTACAATCTTGGCAAAGTAAGGATCCTCAACAAACAAATCTGGAAATACATCAAACCCCGTCACTTTAACTCTCATCGTAGTCAACAAATGATTTCTTCTACTCAATGCGTCTACCACACGATTTGTAACTCCCGACTTATGCTTTACAACAAATGTAAACTGTTGCAAGAATGCGATCCATGAAGCATGCCTGGCTGCAATCTTATCCTATCCCTGCAAATGTTTCAATGCTTCATGGTCAATATACAACACAAACTCTTTATGAAACAAATAGTGTCTCCAATGCTTTATGGCTTCGACAATAGCATAGAACTCCAAGTCATAGGTACTGTATCTTGTCTTGGCTCCATAAAGTTTCTCGCTAAAATAAGCAATTGGACGACCCTTTTGACTTAACACTCCACCAATTCCAACCTTAGACGAATCAGTATCTAGCTCAAAGAGCAACTGAAAGTCCGGGTATCTAAGAATTAGTGTTGTAGTCAAGAGTGTCTTGATCTGTTGGAAAGCAGAATCAGCCTCTTCAGTCCACACAAACTGCTTTCCTTTCATACAATTTGTCACTGGTGCCATCACGCTACTGAAATGTGGAATAAACCTTCGGTAGAATGATGCTAAACCATGAAAACTTCTTACTTCAGTTACAGTCCTGGGTTGTGGCCAATCCTTGATTGCTTCAACTTTACTTTGATCCACCTGGATACCTTCCTTGGACAATACATACCCCAAGAACAAAACACTGTGCGTCATGAACATGCACTTCTTTGTTGCCGCGTAAAATTGCTCCTGACAAAGTATCATCAACACTTCCCGCAAGTGTTGTAGATGCTCTTCTGTGCTTCCACTGTATATCAATATATCATCAAAGTATACCACCACGAACTTTCCAATAAACGGTCGAAAGATCTGGTTCATCACTCGCATAAAAGTGCTAGGTTCATTCGAAAAGACCAAATGGCATGACCAGCCATTCATACAACCCCTCCCGCGTCTTGAAGGCTGTCTTCCATTCATCCCCTGGCCGAATTCGAATTTGATGATACCCACCCTTCAGATCAATCTTTGAAAAGATAGCAGCTCCACTCAACTGATCTAACAAGTCGTCCAATCTTGGCATCGGGAATCTGTACCTCACCGTAATCTTGTTTAGTGCTCGACTATCTGTACACATTCTCCAAGTTCCATCCTTCTTTGGCACTAACAAGGCTGGTACTGCACAAGGACTTAAACTTTCTTGTACGTACCCTTGTTCAAGTAACTCTTCCACCTGTCTTCTCAACTCTTCGTGCTCCTTTGGACTCATTCTATAATGTGGGCTATGTGGTAACACAGCTCCCGGAACAAGATCAATCTGGTGTTGTATGTCTCTCAACGGTGGTAACTATTTTGGTAATTCTTCAGGAAACACATCTTCAAATTCCTTCAACACTGGCTTAACTTCCTCAGGAATTTCAACCGCTTCACTACTTTCACGTCCAATCAACACAAATACTTCAGGGCTATCCTCTACTTCGTTGACAAATTCCTTCAAAGATAACAGAGTCTTTAGTTCCTCGATTTCCTCCAACTTGCTTTCACTTTGTTGTCGCCTTTTAGGAACTAAAGTGATTCTAGTGCTATCAAACATGAAACTATAGCAGTTAGTCCTACCATCGTGTTGCACGGCTCTATCGAACTGCCACGGTCTTCCCAACAACAAATGACATACATCCATATCCACCACGTCACACCAAATTTCATCCTTATACTTCTTTCCGATGGAAAAAGTTAGACAAGCTCTTCGACCAACCTTCACTTCCCCACCTTTTCTCAGCCAAGCCAATTTGTAGGGTTTGGGATGCTTCTCTGTCTTTAACGCCAACTTCTTTACAGCTTCTGTAGAGATGATGTTATCACAACTCCCTACATCAATAACAAACTTACAAACTTTTCCCAAAATAGTGCATGTCGATTGAAAAATATTACTCCTCAACCAACTAGTCTCCTCTTCCTGCTTTGGCGTCAAGCAAGATCTCCTCATCATTAAAGAATATCCCTCGTCTCCCGTCAATAATTCTTCTTCCTCCTCAACCTGTGGTGAATTGGAACATTCTACTTCTGCATCCTCATCCTCAACCTTAGTAACCATCGCTCGCTTCTTAGGCTTCGGGCATTCATTGCTCTTATGACCAAACTCCTGACAGTTATAACACTTGAAATTGTTGTTGACCTTGGTCTTAGCAGCTTCATTGACAACCGGTTTACTAACAGCCTTGGAAACATTAGTATTGCTGCTAGCCCCCTTCACCTGATTGCTCGAACTTGTAAACGCGCCACCTCCTCTTCTACCTTGCTTCTCCCAAGCTAGAGCCTTCTGGTGTGCTTCAGAAACGGATCTCGGATCAAACATATTTACCATATCCTGAATTTGCATTCTCAACCCTCCAGCAAATCTGGATGTCAACTGTTCCTCCGTTTCCATGATATCGTTTCTAGCAATCAGTTGATAAAACTTATCTGCATAATCATTTACCGACTTTGTCCCTTGTCTCAAATTCTGTAAGCGCTGATACATAAGCGACTGATAATTATAAGGCAAGAAAGTAGCCTTCATCAACTTCTTCATCTTTTCCCATGAAACAATCTTGGACTTTCCCATTCTTTCCCGTGTAAGTTTAGTTTGTTGCCACCATGCCATAGCTCTTCCCCTCAATCGTGTAGCAACCAACTTAACTCTACGATGCTCGGCTACTTCCTTGAAGTCAAAAATTTCTTCAACATTTGATAACCAATCCAGAAACTCTTCCTCTAGCATCCCCCCTTTGAATTCTAGAATATCTGTTTTCATCCCCGACTCCCATCGACGATCATCTTCGGAATCTCTATTTCGACTTCACCCTTGGCCACGGTTTCGACAAGAGCTACTACCACCATCACTGGATTCCTCCAAATCTGACGTATTTCAATGTCGATTCTGACCATCAACATTTCTGCTACCACGCACGTCTCATTCTCCCGAAACTGACGGTTCTCTTCTTTCCCGATCCGATGGGGGTGACATTCTTCTCCTCTCGGAATTTGACGGCGAAATTCTATGTCCACCTTGATTTGAACCTGGCGATGCTCTTTGTCGAGTTTGATTCATATCCATCATGAGCCTTTCCAATCTACCAATTCCCTCATCAAACTTCTCATTGAATTTATCACTAATTTGTTGCTCCATTTGTTCAGCATCTTCTCTTCGATACACATCTGCAACATTCTGATGACGATTAACTCTTCTTGGAGGCATTATCAAATCTTCAACAAATCCAAACACACACTTCGCTTCGATTAAAAAAATCTGTTTTGATTCGAGATTGAGTTTTGATTCGAGATTTATAAACTCCCAACTTGTTTGAAATTTCACGAACACCCAACGAACTTGGAAAAGTTCGTCTCCTTGCTCTGATACCAAATGACGCAGCCTACAGGATCACACAACTCACGAATTGATGAATTCGCGGAAAATGAATCGATGAAACAAGTTGAATCGATGAATTGAAGATACCCAAGTGCCCAAATCCGTTGATCTCTCGAGATACCGGATTCTAGCTATCTTCAACACGTTGACCGCGCACGATACCGCGTTAGAAGATCTACGATTCTTCGACGTTGATCTCGCGCACGAGATTCCGTGAATCGGCTTCAAGTTCGTTGATTCGAGCGCACTCGAATATCCTAAGATGGAGAAAGGAGATCACACTCAACTTCCAATTTTAAAAGAGGCACAAAGCTCTCAACAAATTTTATTCAAAAATCAACTCCTTTTACAAATGACAATACACCCCTATTTATAGAAAATTACAACACACACGACTTAGCAACATACGACTTAACAAAATTCGACTTAACCATGCACTAGTTACAACATACGACTTAACAAAACCAGGCAGCGACCTAAGGAAACTCGCGACATAAGGAAAGCTTCAGCGACCTAAACTTCGCGACATAAGAAATCTTCAGCGACCTACTAGAGCGGCTTCGACTTAAGGAGCTTGCGACCTACTGGAATGTCGTTCGCGACATAAGGAATCTCGTTCGCGACCTTCTCTCGTTCACGACCTTCGTTGGAGCGACCTAACTGGAGTGACATAAGGAGCATGCGACATAAGGCGGAGGAATTCGCGACATAAGGAATCGACTTTGGAAATCTAGAGCGACCTTCGTCATCGCGACCTAAGCTATGTTGCTCGTGACCTAAGAAGCGCGATTCAGGAAAGCGAAATCTGGAGCGACCTTCATCATCGTGACCTAAGCTATGTCGCTCGCGACCTATGAAGCGCGATTCAGGGAAGCGACTTAAGGTAAGTCGTTCTCGCGCTGCATCAATTTTTGAGTAAGAGCATTTGAAAAATAAATGTGATCTAGTTTTTGTTTCTTGTTTGCATAAAATATAGCTTATATCTATTTTGTTATTCCACTTGGATATTTTATCTTTAGTATGTAGTTTATTTGACTTTGCAAGAAAGGCACATAGTGACATCTTAGGTGCACAAGCAGTAATCGAAATACATTTACACCATGCTAGTTTAATGTTATTTTCTCTGACATAAATCCATGCTAAATTAAAAGAAACTTCCCCATTGTTGTGTGGTTTCCAAATCCAATAGTCGTCTAAGCTATCATGACTTAGAAGGATCCTGAGAACCTATTGAGTGATATGAGGAGGCAGACAGGGGTTATCTTCTCCTCGTCGTCCATTAGAGATAAGAGAAGAGACTCCTGTTGTCGCCACCGATAATTGACATATATTCCCCTTCCGCTAGATCTAGTATTGACTCTCCATTAATCCATGGGTCAAACTACAGGCATGGGTTGTCTCCATCGACCACCTTCCATTCAATTGTGACCTTGACTTATGATTTTGTGTTGAGCAACATTTTCCTTATGCGCATTTTTGTCTTCAGCGATAGTCCAATTTTTATTATTATTGTAATACCTATTTCTTATCCATTGATACCATAGGCATACCCCTTGAATAAACCTCCATGTTAGTTTTAGCGCTGTTGACTTCCTCACATCTTGCAATTTTCTTCTGCCCACTCCTTCCTCAAATTTCGAACGACATAAGTTGTCCCAGAACATGTTGTGGTTTTTGTTTTTCCATACATAATTTGCACAGATTTAGTTTATTATGCTTATTATTAATATTGGTAACTGATAGATTTGAACCCAAAACATTGTCATCGACTATATCATAGTTTTAACTAGTTCACTACTAGCTGCATTCGGTATCCTATTTTTTCCAATTTTTTAGTTTCTTATGCATTTTATTTAACAACACTCTGAAATCCATAATTTCAGTTTGCTGTACAATAAGGGAATTCCTAATTATGTAACTGATAGATTCAATATATTAATGGTCTGATTTTTTTGATTTTAACCTTGAGCTAAAATATAGTGTAGTTTAATGTTTATTCATCTCTACACCCACAAACTCATTTTCTTAATATTAGCAATATTTCTGCATTGTTAGTGCTTAATTTATGAACAGTGGGATGTCATCAGCATATAATAAATGAGTGAGAGTTAGTTCAATACGGAGAATCAGCTCAATATTGCCCTCGTAGCATTCTAAATATAATAAGATTGTAAAGTATTCCATTGCTATAGCAAAACGGAAAAGAGTTAATGGATATCCTTGCCTTATGCCTCTAGTACGACTAAAGAATCCTATAGGGCTACCATCTAAAATAATCAAAAAAGTGGTGGATGACATACATTCATATATCGATTATGCAAATTTTTCAAAAAATCCCTTGCTTAGCAACAATTGGTATATAGATTCCCTATTGATTTTGTCAAAGGCCTTATGCAAGTCAACTTTCGTATACATATTTAGCCATTTTCCCATTGAATCCCTTCACCATTTTATATGCCAGAAAAGAGTTCTCTTTAATGATTCTCTCTGGGATGAACGCATTTTGATTTATTGATATTAACTTTTTAAGATAGTGCTTCATCCTATTACATACCAAGTTAGCCAAAAATTTGTAGATTACATTGCATAGAGATATCAGCTTATAATCTGATAAAGTATGTAGGTCTACGGTTTTAGGAATTAAGCATAAAAAACATGAATAATTTCCTCGATAATCTTATGTTACCGCTGAATGCCCACCATCGCTTGGAAAACATCATTTTTGATTAGCTCCCGATGCTCATGTAAAATTTTAAATTGAAGTCATCCGATCCAGGAAAACTATTATTATCAATTTGAAACACTATCTCTTTAATTCATCCATTTCAAAAGGTATATTCATTGCTTTTATGCATTATCTAAAAGAATCTTTTTGCATGTGATATGTGAGAAATTATAATTTATAGAAGTCAAATTAAATAAATTTATAAAGTATTGTAAAGCTTCCCTATTCAGATTCTCATTTGCATTGACCCAATTGCTCTGATCATCCACCATTATTTTGCTCGTTGATCTTGGTCTTGTTTCAGAAAATTTGGAGTGGAAAATTTGAGATGTTCTTTCTCCTTGTGTGAGTTATCTTATTTTTTATCATTGTATTTTCTCCATGGCCAATCTATGTAGTAATTCTGAAAGTTGTGCCACTTTTTTTTATAGATATTTAGAGTCTATATATCATTTGGATGATTAATTAAGCGAAAATTAAGCAACGTCTAATCTTGTCTCAATATGCCTGAAGATTCTTCTTTGTTGTTATGTTCCTTGCTCTAGAGTTTAAGGCATTCCTTTTTCTTTTTTTTTTAATTTTGGGGTACCTTTCCTAATCAACAAATGGTACCTTGATTGTTGTTATGTCGACAATCTTGTGCCAATGATACCGAGGTTGACTGATATGTAAAGCTCCCTCGATGATGATAATGATAGTATCATACCTGCTGCATCCATGCTAACATTGAAATCAATATATCTAACGACATTGAGGCTGAATCGTTGCAAGGCTTTCACGATGACGATATGATAGTACCAAGGTGCTCGTCATATTCCATCAACCCCACTAAAATTGAACATGAAAAGGAATAACACTCCATCAACCATTCCATCTATTTCAGTGACTTGTCCCTTTAAATCTATCCTATGGGTAATAATGAACCGGGGGGGGGGGGGGGGTAGAACAATGTTATGGTGACTGGAAAAGTTGCATATGTAACAACCCAAAATTTAAGCTATAGTAATTAATTAACGAATTAATTAAATGATAAAATAACTTTGTAAAATTATCAAAATTGAGCCACGGGAGTTGCACCATTGTTTCCATGGTAATTTTCTGGTCAATTTCCATATATAGTACGTCTAAATCCGAGCTAGTATGTAGAAGATATGAATTAATGAAGAAACGAGAAACTAAGAAAAAAAATTATTGGTAAGGTCGACCCTCACCATAACTAGGTCGACCCTAGCAAGTGTTGGGTTGATAGGCAGGTCGACCCGCGTGCATTCTTTTGCACGTCTTCTCCCAGTTGATTCAAACACATCATTCTGGTATTTTCGCTTCATCTCGTACGTCCGTGCTTCCATCCGACGGTTTCCATCGAGCCAATGACGTGGTTGCGCTAGATTTAATATTCAAATCCAACGGTCTGAGATCTACAA
Organism: Allium fistulosum; assembly: GCA_030737815.1. Classification (NCBI taxonomy): domain Eukaryota; kingdom Viridiplantae; phylum Streptophyta; class Magnoliopsida; order Asparagales; family Amaryllidaceae; genus Allium; species Allium fistulosum. Next base: position 158,001,072 of record CM060901.1, read on the forward strand.
GTGACACTATAAATAAGACCTTGGGCCTAGCTATTTTTCTCATTCAGATTTCCTCCATCTGGGTTCATTGCTTTAGGGTGGACCCTAAAAGGAATATTTTTCCGAAGAGAAGATCTTTTTAATTAAAATATTTTATACGCTATAAGTGGATCCAGGAAGGCCAAGGAAAGAGCTAAGGACCACATGTGAGTGTTTAAGTAATTATTTTATATTTTTAAGTAATTTAAAATAATAGGGTTTTCAACTTATGTAGTTTTTCTACAATTTTGAGACCGCTTTTATACAAGTTGTTTACATTTAATTTTTAATGTTCTTTTCAGTCTATTTTATTTAGCTATTTTGTTCATTTGTTTACAATTATTTACTGTCATTTACAGTTATTTGTATTTTATTTACATCCGTTTTGCGTTAGATTTCAGCTTGTAAATTTTAGTTCTTTTTATTCCTTTTACGCGAATAAATTAATAAAAAGTGGATAATTCGCTAATATGGACTAAATTTTAAGAACACTAAAATTATAGAAAATCAGACGTAAATAAGTAGAACTGTAATAAAAGAATATAGACTGAAATAGGCAAATTTGACATTTGCAAGCTAGTTATAACTATTAGATTATAACTAGAAAGACAAGATAAAAGAGAAATTATAACATAGATTATAATTAAATAGAAAGAATAGAAAGAGGATTATTTTAAAGACTTACAATAAGTTAATAAGCAAATATTGCAAAGATAATAGAAGAGGCTTATTTAAAAGACTTAGAATAAGTTAATAAGCAAATAGAGCAGAATGAACATAAAAGGCTTATTTAAAAAACTTATATTAAGTTAATAAGCAAAGATAGAAGTAGGGCCATAACCAATAGCATTACCTTTCAGACTAGGACTGATGGTTTCACAATAGGTGAGGCTGGGCATGACCCTTTCAGAGTAGGACTGATGGTTTCACAGTAGGTGAGGCTGGGCATAACCCTTTCAGACTAGGACTGATGGTCTCACGGTAGGTTAGGTGAGGCTGAGACACACTTATGCTAACTAAAGTAACTAAGGGGCCAATAGATAGAAGTTTAAATCAAGGGATTTGGGCATGGGGCGCAACTAGATTTTGTTTGGTAGGACCCGAATTGGAAGCATTCCCTTTCAGTCTAGGACTGATGGTCTCACAACACACTTAGGTGAGGTTGGGCAAGACCCTTTCAGACTAGGACTGATGGTCTCACAACGGAGGAGGTGAGGCTGGGCATGCTTATGCTGTTTAGGGTAAGAGGGAGCAACAGATAGTGCGAGCCTAACGGTGGTCGTGCGTGCGGCCTCGATGCGAGGAGATAAATCGCTATTGAGTTCCAGAGCACTAGCAGGTGTCCTTTTGCTATGGGACCCATGTTGGTGACTAGCTCACAGTGGCACAACAAAGATAGAAGGCCGATCAAAGGGTAGAATTAGGAATTCAGCCTAATTAAAGTAGGATTAGGAATTCAGCCTAATCAACGTAGTAATCAAAGACAAATGCAAACAATCGAAATAATCAAAGCAAGCAGCATTTTATTCTAGCTTTATCTTTTCCTTTATTTCTTTTTTATACTAGAACTATTGATAAGTCTATTATCTTTATCTCGCTTAAAAATACTAGTAGTTACTTCCACTCACCAGACTTTTAGTCTTACCCACTCCTCTATTTTCTCCTTTCCCCCCGTAGGTCAGTAGAGGCACAGACAGTAGATTTCGGACTCTTGGAGATTTCAGCTGCGAAGATTTTTCTATATGTATTTTACTTCTTCTTTTTCAATTTTTATTTCATTTTGATGTACTGGTACTTTTCTTTGAGAGGGATAGTTATTTTATGTACTTCGATGTTATGACTGAGATAATGTTTTTCACTAGACATGGATATTTTGTATTTTGAGACATATTTGGTCTTATGAAGTATTTATGAAGTTTGACTTTTAAATAAGTTAATGTTTTAAATGTTTCTGCTGTTTTATTTATTTTGTCTTATGAATCTTAGTCTTTGTAAAGTTTTTAGGTATACCTATAATGCACCTTATATCTTTAGTTCGTCCTTTTGGGTATACTAAGGGGTGTGGGTGTTATACTTGGTATCAGAGCCTAAGGTTACAGGATTCCTAAAAAACTTGTTTTAAAAATAAAGTATTTTTCCAAAAAGTAACCTATTTTTAAGTAGCAAATCTTCAAACTAGAAGTATTTTCAAGAAAGAAACTCTTATTATAGAAATAGTTTTTCAAGTATAAAAGAGAGTTTTTATTAAAATTCCCTCAAAGTCCAGTTGAACCTTCTTTCAATTCCTTCGAGCCTAAATTCTCTTTTCTTTGCATAGTATGGCTGACTGGTTCCGTAGAGCTACGGTACCAAAGGTGCAAGGGCAAGCGCCCAATATAGCACCGGTTGGTGGAGATCCCTTTAATCCAACTACAACAACCAATTTTTCTAAGCTATGCAAGGACTTCGCTAGTCTAGGAGGCAGAATGTTTTCTGGCACAGAGGATTTCGAGGAGGCATGAGCTAGGTTGAAGGACACGGAGTGAATGTTTGGGCTGTTAGGATTGGAAGACCGACAGAGAGTTCAGCCTACATCTTGATAGCTGAAAGGAGAGCTTAAAGAGGTTCCTAAGTCAAAAAGCTCTAAGAAGCCGTGGTGGAAGAGTAAGAAGGAAAAGGATAAGAGGAAAGAAGGAGGACCTCAGAAGTAGATCAAGAAAAGCGGGAAATGCAATTGCTGTGGACTGGTTGGTCATTACGCAAAGGACAGTAAGAATAAAATGATGAAGGGAGGTGTTTCAACTACGAGCAGCTTGGTCACCTTAGTAGAGCTTGTCCTCACAGGATGGGGCAAAGAGCAGGCGTACCTATAGTGCGAGTATAGGCTTTGGATGCAGCATCTTCTAGCAGTGGACCAAATAGAGGTAGGAAAGTCTCTGTAGTAGGTTTGATTTCTATTTTGGATTTTCCTATTCGGACTCTTTTTGATTTTCGAGCGTCACACTCTTTTATTTCCAGTTCCTTGGTTGATCGTTTGCACTTAGATATCTCTTTAGTAGTAGACCCCATTGTTGTTTCAAACCCTATAGGAGGATCAACACATTTATCCATGATTTGTAGGGGTTTGAAATTTTTTATCCTAGGCGTAGAGTTTGATTGTGATGCCTATGTACTGGGATTTTCGGGGTATAGGATGGTTTTGGGATGGATTGGGTATCCACTTATGAAGCGATATTAGACTGCGAGAGGAGAGTCGTTAGACTAGAGACATGCAGCGGTAGGACTCTCGAGGTTTCTTGCGATCCACAAGGGTCAGTCATGTTGAGCTTCCTTTATTCGCTCGATTCATCATCAGCAGAGTTTGATTCAATTCCAATCGTTAGAGATTTCCTAGACATCGTTGAGGAGGTTAGGGGACTAACCCCATAAGAGAGAGATCGACTTCAGGATCTATTTGAATGACAGTGCTAAGCCAGTGGCATTACCCATGAGACACATGGCACCTAGGGAGAGGGAGGAGTTAAGAAAGCAGATTTGTGAGCTATTGGAGAAAGGCTTCATCAGAAGGAGTATATCTGAGTGGGGAGCACCAGTCGTCTTCGCTACAAAGGTGAATGATTCCCTTCGACTTTGCGTAGACTATAGAGAGTTGAATAAGCTCACGAAGAAGAACCGTTATCCACTTCCTAGGATAGTTGATCTTTTCGATCAGTTGGTTGGCTCTTCAGTATTTTCTCAACTTGATTTAGCCACTGGAATTCATCAGCTTAGAATCACTGAGGATACCATCGATAAGACAACATTTAGGACACCCGATGGATTCTTTGAGTGGTTGGTTATGCCATTTGGGCTAACCAACGCCCCAGCCTATTTTGTAGATTTGATGAGCCATGTTTTTCGAGATGTCCTAAATAAGTTCATAGTAATGTTTGTATATAAGATTTTGGTGTTTTTCAAGAGTATTTAAGAGCATGCTATTCATCTAGAGGAGGTTCTTCGTACACTTCACGTTCATCAGTTGAAGGCAAAATTCTTGAAGTGACACTTTTGGCATAAGGAAGTGCGTTTCTTAGGGCATAGAGAAGGTCAGCACATGAGAAGAGTTTGAGAAACGGTTTTGTACATTTAGTTCGGATCGTCGAAATCCAAAGAGTGGTAGGTAAAGATTGGAGATGTACAATAGATTCGGTTAATAAGAAAAGAAGAAAGCCCATGTGTAGATATTTACAAAGAGGATTTAACGGTAGATCCTAGGAACAAAAGACTTTAGTAAGGAAATGAAGTTTCCAAGGTTTAGAAAGGGTGCTCCTAGGATAGTAAGAAGAGAATCCACTTTAGGTTTAGCCTATTAAAATGAAATTATTAGAATTGAAAACTTGAAAAGTATAATTGTCAATATTTTTAAGAAAGTAAATATTGCGTTTTTGAAAAAAAAGTGGTATGAGATTTGAATTGGTTTTTATATGATTTTGTTAGAAGTGAAATTTTTTTGAAGAATTATAGAGCATATATAGCTTGCTAGTTTCTTTGTAGGTAAACAAAGATTTTAAATATAAAAACCTAGAGTGTGTTAAGTATCGGAAACATAGGTTACATCATTTATTGTTGTAATAGATGTTTTCGTGAAAAATAAGGGAAGCATAGACTATAACACTATTGTTATAGTAGGTGACTCCCAAGGGAAATGTTTTTACATAGTATGCAAGATTTATTAGTATTTATTAAATCCATACAATAGTATTTTTGGGTTGTAGTAATGGTGTTTTACGCAACATCTGTTTTAACCCAAATAAAAATGTATTTTGAGAATAATTTCTAAGTATTATAAAAGTGGTTTGTAAGTACACTTTTTATTTAAATAATTATAAGGAAATGTTTTCTAGTTATGGATATATTAAAACAGTTTTGAAAATGAGTTTTCCTGAAAAGAAAAGTGTAAGTTAAATATTAGGAAATTAATAAATTTCATAGAAATTGTTTACTGTAAGAGAATATAGATTAAACATACTTCAATCTATTGGAATGAAATGAATAATGATAAAAATTTCTGTGAAACCAAATCACAAATAAATATGTTTTGTGCAAGTTATAAGGAATACGTGAAAGAGATATACAAGGTATGGGAAGCACCATATTTTGTATAGCCTATTTCAAAAAATATAAAATGAGTTCCTTGTAATTTCACATAAACATGAAGTCCTCTTTTAAAGGATTCATATAAGGTTTTAGCGTTAATAGTTTCTTAAGAAAGTAGTTCCAATATATTAAGGTATAAAACCATTAGGTGTAATAAGAAGTGTAATAATTAGAGACAGAGTTGGTTAGGAGAGATATTATAAAGGGCCTTTGTAGAAAGTCCCGATTTGTAGTTAGGAACTCCTCCAAGGTTAAGTAATTGGAAAGTTAAGGAGTTTTTAATAAAATAATTGTTCTTACCTACTCCAGTTTTTGGAAAATTGAAAATCTATGAAGAGAAAATGTTTTGAAAACATGTAAGAACATTTCAAAGATATTTTAAAGAAAAATGGTTTGGTGAAAAAGTAAATAAGTTTTTGGAAGCGAAAAACTTAATAACAGTTAAATTTGAAAATCCAAATTTTTATGGAAAGCTGTAAAGGTCTTTAAAAGAAAAAAAAGGAATAAGTTTTGAACTTAGAATTTTTAAGTTTTCCTCTCTAGGTTTGCGGAATAATGTAAATTCAAAAAGGCTGTAAGGATGCAAGTCTAGAAAGATAAAATGTTAAGTAACCAAGTACTTTTGAATTTAATAAAAACTTGAAAATAACACTTTTAAAGGCAAAATTTTTGGGATTTGATGTTTTAAAAAATTTACAAGCTTTAGTTTTTGAAATGAAATGATAAATAACAAAGCAAACTTTTAAATGTGGAGTATATAGGAATCATTTCCTAGGTGTGACGGAAAAAGTGTAAGGCTATAGCAGAAATTACTTTTAGAAGAAATAATAGAAGTTTCCATAAAGTGTATAGGACACTAGTGAGAACCTAGGATTGTTGCTTCATGTGTGTAGACTATAGAAGAATAGTAAAGTGATATTAGTAAGTTGGTAAGACACACATGGTTGAGGATGTATGTTCTTGATTTTGGAGGAACTTGGAAGGAGCATCTTCCTTTAGAGGAATTCGCGTATGATATAGTTTTCAAGTAAGCATTGGAATAACACCTTTCAAAGCTCTTTATGGAAGACCGTGCAAGTTGCCTTCGTGCTGGTTAGAGTCTACAGAGAGATTGCTACTTTGTCCCAACATGGTTAAAGAGGTTTGGGAGAAGATTAATTTGATTAGGAAAGAATACATACCTCTTATCCACATCTCTTTGATAGTAAACTTTGAATTTCCTATTTCCATCTTTAGTTTTGAATAGGTTCTTTCCTCTATTATTCTTTGGGAGGGTAGATCTTAGGAGTTAACCTATGGATGGTAGGGCTGAATGTAAACATGTTATTAGAACATGTTATGTATGATGGATACTAATGGTTGCAAGTGGTTGCTAGTGGACACATATACTTTCACTAGGCACTATTATCTCTTAGGGATCGACCTAACTAGGACACTAGAGCATATGCATATGGATGTGTGCTGGCGCAGCGGATTAAACAAAACAATCTTCAATCGGTGAAAGTAGCAATCGATGGATTGATGAATACTGAAATGCCCAAATTCGTTGATCCGAAGATACCGAATTCTAGCTATCCCGAACTCGTTGATCGCGCACGATACCGGGTTCAAAGATCTTCAATTCTTCAAGCGTTGATCAAGCGCACTTGATTCCGCGAATCGGCTTCTGCAATCGTTGAATCGAGCGCACTCGATTAACCGAAAGAGGAGATAGGAGATTACACTCAACTACCAATTTGAATGAAAGCACAAAGCTAACAAAAGAGAATTTTATTCCAAAATCAACAACCTTTACAAATGAAACAACTTGCCTATTTATAGGCTACAACACGCAAAACAGAAAAAAAATACAACTCCTAAGTCGTCGCCGACCTAACAGTCACGACCTAAAAAGTCAGACGACTTACGACTTACAAACATCACGACTTAAGCCTTATAACAGAACGACTTAACAACATGTTCAAAATAACTACAACAAACAACACACGACTCAACTTAAGACGACTTACGACTTACAAACAGAACGACCTAAGACTTCAACGGTTCAGATTAAGTCGGCCATAGAATCCAGGCACCAAGCTTCAGCGACCTAACTTAGGTCGGTAACGACCTAAAAATCAAACAGGTACGACTTAAGAAATCAACCGCCGAGATTAAGTCGACAGAGAAGATCCACGCCTCCAGTCTTCACCGACCTATCTCTTGACTCGTTAGGTCGTTTACGACCTAACACTTCACCACATTGCTCTGCCTCTTTACTGTGTGACTCGGTAGGTCGTATACAAGTTAACTCGGTAGGTCGTTCCAGCGACCTATCTTTCAATTCGTTAGATCGTATACGAGCTAGAAACTCGTTAGGTCATTCCAGTATCTCGTTAACTCGCATATTCCCACTAGGTCGTTGCCGATCTTCACTAAGTCGTTGGAATGACTTAAAGACTTCATTAGGTCGGCTGCGACCTAAAACTTGAACTTTCCACCATTCTTCACGACATGTTAACTCGTTAATCTCCTCCTTAGGTCGGTCTCGACCTATCAACATGTTAGGTCGTACACGACCTATGACTTCTCCATTCTGGGCTGCATCATCCTCCTCAGGTTGAGAAAAATTCATCCTCGAATTTGCACTTTCTGCATCTTCCCCAACAAACTCATTCCTGTGATATGGTACGAGATGCTTAACATTGAATACGTCAGACGTATACACATCATCTGGCAGCTTCAATTTATAAGCATTTTCATTGATTCTCTTTAAAATTTCCACTGGACCAATCTTTCGTGCTTTCAATTTATTGTACGCGCCTATTGGAAAACGATCTTCTGTTAACACTGCATAAACCATATCTCCTTTATTAAACTCAACATTCCTTCGCTTCAAGTCTGCAGATCATTTATATTTCTCATTTGCTTTCTCCAATCGTTCCTGAACGATATTATGACATTCCGCCAATCCATCAACAAAATCAGCAGCTTTCTTAACTATCTTCTTTGATTGTGGCACTACCGTTAAGTCCAACGGTCCCTTCGGTAAACTGGAATATACAATCTGGAATGGACTGAACCCTGTACTACGATTCACCGCATGGTTATGAGCAAATTCTGCCTGGCATAACTTCATGTCCCAACTCTTCAGGTTATCTTTCACAAGGCATCTCAACAAGTTTCCCAGTGATCGGTTAACCACTTCCGTTTGACCATCTGTTTGCGGATGATAGGCACTACTAAACTTCAACTTTGTTCCGACCATCTTCCACAAACTTATCCAAAAGTGACTTAAAAATCTGGTATCCCGATCAGAAACAACGGATTCCGGTAAACCATGTAATCGATATATCTCTTTGAAGAATAATTCAGCAACCCGGACGGCATCAGCTGTCTTTTTACAAGCGATGAAGTGTGCCATTTTGGAAAATCTGTCCACCACAACGAATATAGAATCATTCCCCCTTTGAGTTCTAGGCAAACCCAAAACAAAATCCATACTGATATCCACCCATGGTTTTACAGGCACGGGTAACGGCATATACAGTCCCGCATTTGTCGCTGTTCCCTTAGAAACTTGGCAAACATGACATCTCTCCACAAACCTTCCCACTTCTTTCCTCATCGATGGCCAAAAGTAAGATTGTGAAATCAACTGTAATGTACGGTCTCTCCCAACATGTCCTTCTTCATGTAGCTCTTTTATAATCTTCATTCTCAAACTACAATCAGGTATGCACAATAGATTTCCCTTGAACAGAAAACCGTCTACCATCACGAACTCATCCGTCACTCCCTCCTTGACTTTATCAACAAACTTCGCAAAGTAAGGATCTTCAACAAATAATTCTGGTAACATGTCAAACCCCGTTACTTCAACTTTCATTGTAGTCAACAAATGATTCCTCCTACTCAAAGCATCAGCCACTCGATTCGTCACTCCTGACTTGTGTTTTACAACAAAAGTAAATTGTTGCAGATATGCAATCCACGATACATGTCTTGCTGAAATCTTGTCTTGTCCTTGCAAATGCTTCAACGCCTCATGATCAGTGTAAAGAACAAACTCTTTCTGAAATAGATAATGTCTGCAGTGTTTGATAGCTTGCACAATAGCATAGAATTCCACATCATATGTACTGTATCTCATCTTCGCTCCTGACAACTTCTCACTGAAATATGCAATCGGACGCCCCCTCTGACTCAACACTCCTCCAATCCCAACCTTGGATGCATCAGTATGTAGTTCAAACACTAGCTGAAAATCTGGTAATATTAGAATTGGTGCAGACGTCAAGAGTTCCTTGATCCAATCAAAAGCAACTCCTACTTCCTCCGTCTATGTAAACTGTTTACCCATCATACAATCAGTCACAGGCGCCATCACACTACTAAAGTGTGGAATAAACCTTCGATAAAATGAAGCCAACCCGTGAAAACTACGAATTTCCGTTATCGTCTTGGGCTGCAGCCAATCTCTGATAGCTTCGATTTTACTTTGGTCAACCTGTATTCCTTCTTCCGACACAACATATCCCAAAAATAAAACACTCCTTGCCATAAAGACACACTTCTTTGTAGCAGCATAGAATTGTTCTTCACAAAGAATAATTAACACTTTCTTCAAATTTTGAACATGCTCTTCTGTACTAGCACTGTAGATTAGAATATCATCAAAGTAAACCACAACGAATTTCCCAATGTACGGTCGGAAAATTTGATTCATCACCCTCATAAATGTACTTGGTGCATTCGATAGACCAAACGACATTACCAGCCATTCATACAAGCCTTCCCTCGTCTTGAATGCTGTCTTCCATTCGTCCCCTGGTCTAATGTGAATCTGATGATAACCGCTCTTCAAGTCAATCTTAGAAAAGATTAAGGACCCACTGATCTGATCCAATAAATCATCAAGCCTCGGCATCGGAAATCTGTATCTGACTGTGATCTTATTCAAGGCTCTACTGTCTGTGCACATCCTCCACGTCCCATCCTTCTTGGGTACCAATAAAGCTGGTACAACACAAGGACTTAAACTCTCCTGCACACGCCCCTGTTCAAGCAATTCTTCTACCTGCCTCCGCAACTCTTCATGTTCCTTCGGACTCATTCGATAATGTGGTCTGTGTGGCAACACAGCACCAGGAACAAGATCTATCTGATGTTGTATATCCCTCAACGGTGGCAACTCCGTTGGTAACTCCTCTGGAAATACATCGTCAAATTCTTTCAAAACTGGTTCTACTTCTTCTGGTATTTCAACCTCTTCACTGCTTTCTCGCCCAATCAACAAAAACACTTCGGGCTCCTCCTCGACTTCCTTCACGAACTCCTTTAAAGACAACAAAGTTTTAAGCTCTTCAATCTCCTCCAACTTGTTTTCCTCCTGTTGTCGCTTCTTTGGAACTAGAGTAATCTTTGTGCCTTCAAACATGAAACTGTAATTGTTGGTACGCCCATCATGTTGCACCGCCCTATCATACTGCCATGGTCTCCCCAGTAACAAATGACAAACATCCATATCTACCACATCACACCAGATTTCATCCTTGTATTTCTTTCCAATTGAAAACTTCACACAAGCCCTTCGTCCAACCTTCACCTCCCCGCCTTTCCTCAACCAAGCTAGCTTGTACGGTTTCAGATATTTCTCAGTCTTCAACGCCAACTTCCTCGCAGCTTCTGAAGAAATTATATTATCATAGATTCCAGCATCAATAACGAATTTGCAAACCTTCCCCAGAATGGTACATGTTGACTGAAAAATATTGCTCCTCAACCAACTACAATCCTCCTCTTGCTTTGGTGTTAAACAGGACCTCTTCATCATTAGATTATAACCTTCGTCTCCCGACACTTCTTCTTCCTCCTCATCAGGTGGTGAATTGGAACATTCAGCTTCTTCATCCTCATCCTCAACCTCCGCTATCATAGCTCTCTTCTTCGGATTTGGACATTCGCTACTTTTGTGACCAAATTCCTGACAATTGTAACATTTGAAACCGTTGTTAACCTTTGTCTTCTCAGCCTCCTTCACTACTGGTCTACTGATAGGTTTAGAAACATTAGAACTCCCACCAACACCCTTCACTTGATTGTTAGAATTAGTAAACACACCACTTCCTCGTCGTCCCTGTTTCTCCAAAGCCAACGCTTTCTGATGTGCTTCCGCTACAGATCTGGGATCAAACATGTTAACCATATCCTGAATCTGCATTCACAATCCCCCAATGAATCTAGATGTCAGCTGTTCTTCTGTTTCCATAATATCATTCCTCGCAATAAGTTGATAGAATTCATCAGCATAGTCGTTAACAGACTTCGTTCCTTGTCTTAAGTTTTGCAAACGTTGATACATCAAAGATTGATAATTGTAAGGTAAGAACGTTGCTTTCATCAATTTCTTCATCTTCTCCCAAGATTCAACTTTTGACTTTCCCATTCATTCACGTGTAAGTTTGGTCTGCTGCCACCAGGCCAAAGCTCTACCCCTCAACCTTGTAGCAACCAACTTCACTCTACGCTGTTCTGGAACTTCTTTGAAGTCAAAAATCTCTTCAACATTAGCTACCCAATCTAGAAACTCCTCTGCTTGCATACCACCTTTGAATTTAGGAATTTCAGTCTTCATCCCCGACTCCCATTTGTGATCATACTCAGAGTGATTTCTTCCTTGTCCTCGTCCTTGTCCTCGAACACTACCACCATCATACTCCTCTTCAAAATCAGATGTGTATCATTATCTATCTCGTCCACCCACATCTCTACTCCCATCACGTCTACCACCATCATCCCTTCTATCTACATTCCTCCGTTCACGATCATTCACGTTCCTCCCACGCCTTTGATCATCATCAACACTTCTGTCTCGATTGGATTGTGGTGAGACTCTACTTCCTCCATGGTCAGATTCAGGTGAAACCCTTCTCTGATTTTGATTCATCTCCGTCATAAGCTTCTCTAACCGGCCAATTCCTTCGTTAATCTTTTCACAAAAGTTTTCATTGATTCTTTGCTCCATCTCATCAACCTCTTCTCTTCGATACAAAGCTTCAACATTTTGATGTCGATTAGCTCTCCTTGGCAGCATACTTTAAACTTTACAAACTCTTCAAATTCAAACACAATTCGAACTTTGATCCAAAATGAAATGGATCGAAAACTCCACACTTGTTGCAAATCGCGATGAACACGATGAACACAACTTCTCCAAATGCTAAGATCCAATCTCCAAACTTCAATACAAAGTCTAACACTTCAACTTGATCACGGCTCAACACTTCAAGCTCTCGGCTATCACTTCAACTTCAAAATGAATAGGCTCCAAGTCTCGATTTAGCTATGATTGGCTAAAACAAGCTCTGATACCAAAACTAGCGCAGCGGATTAAACAAAACAATCTTCAATCGGTGAAAGTAGCAATCGATGGATTGATGAATACTGAAATGCCCAAATTCGTTGATCCGAAGATACCGAATTCTAGCTATCCCGAACTCGTTGATCGCGCACGATACCGGGTTCAAAGATCTTCAATTCTTCAAGCGTTGATCAAGCGCACTTGATTCTGCGAATCGGCTTCTACAATCGTTGAATCGAGCGCACTCGATTAACCGAAAGAGGAGATAGGAGATTACACTCAACTACCAATTTGAATGAAAGCACAAAGCTAACAAAAGAGAATTTTATTCCAAAATCAACAACCTTTACAAATGAAACAACTTGCCTATTTATAGGCTACAACACGCAAAACAGAAAAAAATACAACTCCTAAGTCGTCGCCGACCTAACAGTCACGACCTAAAAAGTCAGACGACTTACGAATTACAAACATCACGACTTAAGCCTTATAACAGAACGACTTAACAACATGTTCAAAATAACTACAACAAACAACACACGACACAACTTAAGACGACTTACGACTTACAAACAGAACGACCTAAGACTTCAACGGTTCAGATTAAGTCGGCCATAGAATCCAGGCACCAAGCTTCAGCGACCTAACTTAGGTCGGTAACGACCTAAAAATCAAACAGGTACGACTTAAGTAATCAACCGCCGAGATTAAGTCGGCAGAGAAGATCCACGCCTCCAGTCTTCACCGACCTATCTCTTGACTCGTTAGGTCGTTTACGACCTAACACTTCACCACATTGCTCTGCCTCTTTACTGTGTGACTCGGTAGGTCGTATACAAGTTAACTCGGTAGGTCGTTCCAGCGACCTATCTTTCAATTCGTTAGATCGTATACGAGCTAGAAACTCGTTAGGTCGTTCCAGTATCTCGTTAACTCGCATATTCCCACTAGGTCGTTGCCGATCTTCACTAAGTCGTTGGAATGACTTAAAGACTTCACTAGGTCGGCTGCGACCTAAAACTTGAACTTTCCACCATTCTTCACGACATGTTAACTCGTTAATCTCCTCCTTAGGTCGGTCTCGACCTATCAACATGTTAGGTCATACACGACCTATGACTTCTCCATTCTGGGCTGCATCATGCACAGTTGCATTTTTATTTTACTTTATTCTGTGGTTGTTATAAATGGATGAGTATCACATGATTGTTGTATTTGGATGATGATTGTAGCACACATATAGAACTATCAGTTATCATTAGGGAATTTGCATTCATTTGGATACATGACACAGACATGATTGCATAAAAGAAGGTCAACTGAATCAGTAGACCACCTAATCTTTTGCATTAGTTAGGGACATTGACACTACACTAATTGAATATGTATCATAAATCGCATTAGAAAAACTTAAGGACAATGGATGTAATGGATGATGGTTGAGTAGTTGGTTGTAGAACTTGGATGAAAACATTTATTTCGTTCTTCTATCCTTATAGATTTCGGGGATGAAATCCCTTAAGGAGGGGAGAATGTAACAACCCAAAATTTAACCTATAGTAATTAATTAACGAATTATTTAAATGATAAAATAACTTTGTGAAATTATCAGAATTGAGCCACGGGAGTTGCACCATTGTGTCTGTGGTAATTTTATGGTCAATTTCCACATATAGAACGTCAAAATCCGAGCTAGTATGCAGAAGATATGAATTAATGAAGAAACAAGAAAATAAGAAAAAAAAATTATAGGGAAGGTCGACCCTCACCATAGCTAGGTCGACCCTAGCAAGTGATGGGTCAACAATTAGGTCGAACCACGTGCATTCTTTTGCACGTCTTCTCCCAGTTGATTCGAACACTTCATTTTGCTATTTTCGCTTCATCTCGTGCGTCCGTGCTTCCATCCGACGGTTCCCATCGAGCCAATGACGTGGTTGCACTATATTTAATCTTCAAATCTAATAGTCTGAGATCCACAAGTGACACTATAAATAAGACCCTAGGCCTAGCTATTTTTATCATTCAAATTTTCTCCACCTGGGTTCATTGCCTGAGGCTGGACCCTAAAAGGAATATTTTTCCGAAGAGAAGATCTTTTTAAATAAAATATTTTATATGCTATAAGTTGATTCAGGAAGGCCAAGGAAAGAGCTAAGGACCACATGTGAGTGTTTAAGTAATTATTTTATATTTTTAAGTAATTTAAAATAGGGGCATTTCACCAGAAGGACAAACATTGCAGTTGTTAATTCCTTTAAGCGACCTAAAACTTTGCGACCTAAGAGAAGCTTTGCGACCTAACAAAGTCACGACTTAGGGAATTCCGCGACTTAGTGAAGCTACAACCTAAGCTACAGGAATGTCACAACCTAACTCTTGAAGTAGCCCAGCGACCTACGACTTAGGGGATACTGCGACCTAGTAATGTTGCGACCTAAAGCTACAGGGAGCATTGCGACCTAGCAGTGTTGCGACCTAAAGAAGCTTGCGACCTAAAGGAGCTTGCGACCTAACTACTGAAGATGCTTGCGACCTAAAGCCTGAAGTGATCTACCGACTTAACAAATTGCGAGTTAACAAGGGCTTCCGACTCAACAGCTTAACAACCTATGGGTTAACTCTGCTCTGACCTAACAACACCGAGTTATGAAATGCTCCGAGTTAAGAAGTAATACGACTTAAGGGTCTACGAGATAAGGGAGTCTTGGACCTAAGGCAATTGTTGATAACTTAAGACTTACGACCTATCTCTTAAGTCATCGCCGACCTACGACTTATACTAAGTCGTGTACAATCTCAGAATACCTTATACGCCTTTACCTCGTCACCGACTTAAGGGAACGAAAACAGGATTGCATCTTTTAGGTCATTACCGACTTATAATTTAAACTAAGTCGCTCACGACTTACTAACTCGTTCTGGAAGTACCAACTGGTACAAGCGCTTTATCTCGTTGCCGACTTACGACCTAAGACTTCTATAAGTCGGCCACGACTTAAAGACTTAGGAAAATTTCCTGAGTCCAAATCAGCCCCTATAAATAACCCACCACTTCCAACATGAAGAGGACTTTTTGGCCATTCATTTCTTCAAGCGCCGTTACGCTGTCGAAGTCTCCTCTCATTCAGCAATCAAAGATCTTCAAGCATTCAAGACACTACAACAAGCTTCGAGAAGAACTCCTTACATCCAACACGGATTCGTCGAGTTTCATCATCAAAGATTGAGCTAGTAGTCAAGAGTGCTTTCGTGATCAAGTTGTATTGTATTGTGAAGGATATTGTATCAAATTGTAACTAAATCAACAATAAAAGACTATAAAGTGGACGTAGGCTCAATTACGGGCCGAACCACTATAAACCTGTTGTTCATTTACTGCTTTTCTGCTATTTTCAGCTTATATTTTGTTCCCGTACCAACGGGTGGTGCTTTCACAATTCTGTTATACACACCGGGTGTTAGCGTTCACTTTTTAGCGTTAACATTTTGGTGCTTTCACTGAGAACCTAACTCAGGCAATCATCCACCGTTGCTTCGCAAAGATTCATAAAAAAAAACCTCTCTTAAAAACCAGATCCGAAATAATGGCTCCTAGAAGAAGAGGTAGACCTATCAGATCCGGAAATGCTCATGAAGGGACTTCCGCCTCCCCAACCGCAGACCAAGCAACTCCTACCATTGGAGTCACCAGGGCTGAATTAGATGACATAGTTTCTGGATTGTACCAACAAATTGAAACTCAAAACGCTTTGATGATGGATAGATTAACTGCTCTGCTCGGGGCAAATCGTCAACCAGAAAACCATCAAACTACTCTTCCTGAAATGCCACCTTTCCAAGCTGATGGTTCTATGCCGCAACCAACTTGTCATGAACATATGCCCGAGCAAACTTCCGAGGGAAGAACTGATGCTTGCCCGGAGATGTCTTTGAACAATAAAGAGTACCTGTCTGAAATGGTTGGCCGCATCATGAAAGAGAGCATGCAAAGGGAAGAGGATGAGGCTGACTGGGGATTCGCGCCAAGCAGAACTCCGTTTACTGAAAGGATCCTGAGAGCGGAGTTTCCAAGGAAATTTGCACCTCCTACTATCCAAGCCTATAGGGGAACCAGTGACCCTAATCATTTCCTATACAAATACGATTGGCATATGACCGGTGCAAGAGCATCAGACGAGATCAAGTGTCGATACTTTCCAGTATACCTGGAAGGTGTGGCTTTACTTTGGTTCACAAAGCTTCCAGTTCGGTCTGTAGATAAGTTCTCCGACTTAACGCAAAAGTTTAAAGAACAGTTCAGATTGTATGCTTCAAAAGCTAAGGATATAATGTCACTGTCTAACCTTGAACAAGGGCCCGGAGAATCAATCAAATCTTTCTTGAGCCGTTTCAATATAGCTTTAGCCGAAGTAGAAAATGCGGAACCACGCATGATCCTGACTTATTTGATGCGAGCCATTGATAAATCGAGTAAATTTGGAATATGGCTAAAGATGAAGGAACCGAACTCACTTGATAAATTTTATAAAAAGGCCGACGAGTTCATTTTCCTTGAAAGCCTTTCTACGACATCGAAAGTGGTTGCTACCCAAACTAATAATAACAATGTCCCATCTAATAAAAGAGAATCTGAAAGTCAGAAAATGGAAAATGAAGGAGGAAAGAGCCAGGGAAATGAAAAGAAACCTCGCCGCTTTAATCCTTCGGACTATACTCCTTTAACTGATACACCAAGAAATATCTTTTTTGCAACAAAGGATGTTGTCAGGTATCCTAAGCCACCTGAGATGACGAGAGGTGCAAAGCGTAATGGAAAATTCTCCCAATTTCACAATCAACCTGGCCATGACACTGACCAATGTCTCCAATTAAAGAATGTGATTGAAGAATTGCTGGAGCAGGGTAAACTCCAACAATACGTTAAGAGAAGCGGAGTCGCTCCAACCTCACCCACTCGGGATCAACAACGTCCTACCCATCAATCTGATTCTCTCAACAACACTGCAGTGCAAGATTCAGAAAAGCTTGTCATTAATGTTGTCACAGGAGGTCCATACCCAGCAGGCAGAAGTTGGGACGACTACTAATTACCCACGAAACTGCGGCTGGGGCATCTCTCACTTTCTCTGGCGTAACAATCCAAAAGCTACGAATCAAGCACAAATGGAAATCCAGCTGGGAGATTCAGAAACAACAATCACTAGCATCCATTTTTTGCTTAACAGCATTGCTTAAATTTGTAAAAAATGATGATGGATGTGTAACTTCTACATTGTAAACCGCTGAGAAATCAGCGCGACTGAATAATGAAAAACTATGCATTCTGTGTTTTCTATTATAAAATGCCTGTTATATTTCGATGTGTAAATACTCTAAATGTATTTCTAAAATGTCGATCTAATATTGCAGGTCATTAAAGCAAAGCTCACCCATCGCAAAGCTAAGCGAGCCTTACAAATCATTTATTAAAGCAAATACCAAGCAACAAAGAATTCCATATTCAAATTCTACACAAGAAGAACCTCACATAAAAAGTTGGCAACTTCACTGGGGCAAACCTTCGTTAACCAGTTGTGATTGCCAATATAAACAAACATCCAACTAGGTAACTCGCGTTTGTCCCATGAAGTTATTCAACAGTGAAGTCCACTTCTTCGGATAAGGCAATTTACTTACAAAAGGAACGAAGGTACGCTTGGAAATGATAATAAAAGATCGCTAATGGGCAGATGATGGGAAAACATGGCCAAGCAAGCACGGAAGCAACCAAAAGGAATTTTGCTCCTCAATAAAAGGGCCGGTAGAACCACCGAAGGGACACCTTCCCAAGCAGAAGGAATAGGGCCCTTGCTAACGGATCGTGATGCATCCGATCAGGCAGCTCGCGTCCATCCCGTGGATCTACTCGCCCCTGAGAAGCAACCTTCCTGGCACACCAACCAACCGATGCTCCTTCCCAAAGATCAACAAAGCCCTCTAACGAGGCACGCCAATAAATGAAAGTGCTTCTCTCAATAACAAGATTGGTGGAACCACCGGAGGGGCACCTTCCCAAGCTGAAGGAACAGGGCCCTTGTTAATTGATTGCGATCGTTTGTGCAAACGAACATCTAATCAAGCAACTTGCGTCCGCCCCGTGGATCCACTCAACCATGAGAAAGTAACTTCCAGGCAATTTCAAGACCTCTTCGGGGGAAAAAGCCCTCTTCGGAGGCACATTTCACCCGTGTAGAAGTGCAAAATGCTTCTCTTCGGAGACCCACTTCACCAATGATGAAATGCTAAAAAGCCCTTTTCGGAGGCACATTTCACCCGTGTAGAAGTGCAAAATGCTTCTCTTCGGAGACCCACTTCACCAGTGATGAAATGCTAAAAAGCCCTTTTTGGAGGCACATTTCACCCGTGTAGAAGTGCAAAATGCTTCTCTTCGGAGACCCACTTCACTAGAGCTGAAATACCAAAATTGCTTCTCTTCGGAGACCAAACTTGCTTCTCTTCGGAGACCAAACTTGCTTCTCTTCGGAGACCAAAATTGCTTCTCTTCGGAGACCAAAATTGCTTCTCTTCGGAGACCAAAATTGCTTCTCTTCGGAGACCAAAATTGCTTCTCTTCGAAGACCAAAATTGCTTCTCTCGGAGACCAAAATTGCTTTTCTTCGGAGACCAAAAGACCTCTGCAGAGGCGTACTTCACCTTGCTTGAAGTACCAAAAATAAACTCTTTACTGGGGCACAAAAATCAAAACCTTCCTCAGAAGCTCATTTCATTGTGCAGGAAAATTCATTTTTAAACAAATAAAAGTGATCATTCCCAAAAGTCGAAGTGTTCTTCTGACAGAAAGAGAAAGTAAAAATTTCTCCAAAAAAAACGAGATATACTCTATTAAAAGCGGAATGATTCCTTCCTCAAAAGTGGAATAGTTATTCTCAAATATAAGAGTACCAGTCTTGTAAAAGCGAGAAATATTGCAATGCACTTGTGGTATGGGGGCAACATTATACAATTCAGTTACATTAATAAGAGTAATATACAAGCGACACACCACAAGTTCATTGCAATATCACATAAAGAAGATGTGGAATAAATGCGTTCTTGAAACACAGACAAAAGTTTGTACAAGAAAAAAGAATCGTTTACTCTACACTTCAAATGAAAAACAGATATATTCCTGCATACACAAGAATTTGTACAAGTAAAATAGTTATTTTATTCAATACTATGGAAACTTTTTACATTGTGCAGATTACAAAAAGGAGCGGAGACCGGCATCCGCACAATCTCCAGTCAATGCATGCAAAAAGCAGAAAAGACAAAATCAAATTCATTTCTCCTTCTTCCCACCCTTGGAGCCTTTACCCGGCCTGGTAATTAGTTTCGAAGGCCGTATCGGAGAAGAAGGAGAAAGAGACTCAACCGGATCGATTTCTGCTTCATCTCCAGCAGCAGAAGAACTTTTCTTTCCTTTCTTCGAAACCACACGTTTTCCCTTCTTCTTGGAAGAAGACTCACTCCCCGGAGTAAGAAATGTAGAAAGCTTTGTGTCGTAGTCAAAAGACTGTTCCGGGGTCTTCTCACTATCTTCCAGATCTTCTGTTTTCTGCTCCTCTGAAGTAGGTGGTTCATCCAAGCCTTGAAGGGCTGCTATCTGTTCTTCCTGTGAACCTGGTTGAGAAGCTGGAGGAGGAGGAATGGCAGCTGAAGAAGGAGAAATTGGTGCAGTTTCCGGCACGTCCGCTGCATAATATAAGAAATCAAAATCAGTATTCTCCGAGGAAAAAGAAGACAGTGGATCGTCAAAGCTTAAAGTAATAAGTAAGAAGTTCGTCGAACTCGGTTAAGTCGAATAAGCAATTCACTGAATTCATCTCGTCAAAGTTACCTGGAGAAGCCGGTTTGCCGAGATCAATCTCAAATTCCCGAGCCTGGAAGTCCTTCATTGCCTCTTCTTCTGTAGGAGTGGTCACAACTGGATGTGAAGGATGAGAGCTGGAATCCATAATGTTTGCATCAGCCGAAGTGGAAGTATGAACAGGGGCAGTTAAAAGAGCTTCCTCTTTTGAAAGCTCTTCTCCCAGTGATTCAGCCCGTGCTTTAGCAAGCTGCTCCTTCCCTCTAACAAGAGCGGCGCGAGCCTCATCATCAAGACAGCGAGCCTCAAACTTTGCTTCCTCAAATTTTGCTTCATCATAGCCGGCACCTTTAAACATATCAAGTGCGGCTTCCCACACTTCAGCCAGAGTGATTTCATAATCTGGACCCAGAAAAGCAAGGCTCCCACGACCCAGAACGCAGTGTAAATAAAAGTCGAATAAGGTAGAACTGATGTTTGCTTTCGTTGCCTCATGTGATTGCTCAGCCGCTTCTTTTTCGGCAATGGCAGCAACCCTACCAGTAATAGCCTCATCACGAGCTGTCTCAGCTTTAGCGAGTCGAGACTTTAGTAACTCAATCTCCACGTTCTGGGAGGTGACTTTTTCCCGCAGTTCGGCGTTTTCTGTGCGATACTTCTCATTAACGTGCTGTTCGGCGGCAAGCTTCATTTCTACTTCTCTTTGTGCAGCATGTGCATCCCGCACTTGCTTCTGAAAGACTTCTTCTTTTTGAGTATATGATGCAGAAGAAGAAGCGAGATTTTCCTTAAGCTGCTTAACTTCAGACGCAAGCTTTGCATTGTCGTCTGCAATGCTCGTCATCTCCGCATCATGCTGCTTACGCCATTTGTCCCATTCTGATTTATCGTTCTCCATGGTCATCATCGCCTCAAGGTTAATATGGTTGACCCTTTGAAGTTCATCAAACAACTTCTGCCATCCAGACATTCTTTCAATATCAAGCTTGACAGCATCGACATTTCTCAGCATTGCCTGCTTATCAATGGGAACCAAATCTAAGTCAAAACGGACTCCTCTTAGACACCAATTCGGGAATCGGCTCTGAAGCGTTGGAGGGCCGTCTTTAACTTGATATTATGGCCTATTAATGATGGTTTGAATATCAGATTCCTTTAGAGGAGGAGAGCCGGCCGGAATATCAGAGGAAATGGGAGCGTTAGCCTTCTCAGAAATAGCAGACGCGTCACTTGTCTTAGACCGTTTGCTCGATTCATCAGTAATATGAGTCTTCCCTTTGTCATCATAAGACTTTCGCTTATGAGAATCGTAAGTTCTGTAAGAAGAATCATATCGATCAGCATCTCTTCTTCTCTGCCGCTGCTCATAATCCCATTTTTCTTGAGCCTTCCTTTGGGCCCGTTCCTCATCTGTCTCTCTCTGGTCACCAAGATATTTCCTAAAGTCATAGGATCCACGACCTCCATGGCGCTGAAATGAATCATAGTATGAGCCGGAGCGTCCCATCGGAGAATCTGAAAAACGGAAAATAAGTAAAGCTTAGAAATTTCCAGAAAGAAAGAGTAAATGCTTATAAGTGCAGAAAAATCCTAAGTGTGTGCGGCGTGCGAACTATGTGCGTCAAACTACAAACCACGCTTTAGTGTAGGAACGGAGACGACGGGTGTAGAAGGCGTCGAGGTCTGTTTCAAAGAGGAAGTCACTTCAATGACAGGAGAGTTCGCCTTTGGAATATTATCCTTGAAAAGCTCTTGAGAAGTTATCATTATGTCACTCAAGTCATCGAAGGTGTCATCGTTATGATGCTCAACAGAATTCTCCTTCTCAACTTCCACATCAGTTGATTTTTCAGAAACTCGAGGATTTTCTTCCTCCTCGATAATTGGGGCAAGTGCCGATTTGCTGACTAACCCTACAACATTAGTGGATGCGGAACACTTTATCAAAGCAGCCTCTACGACATGTGTTTCTGATGTAACTTCTTCTGCAGAAACTGGGGCATTCAATGCCTCTGCTTGAGAGCCCGAAGCAGCTAACGTTTCTGCATCAGAACTAGAAATTTCATGAATCTTGGTCGATCTAGAAGGATGTAAAAGACCAAATTGGTGCAGAAATTCATCTTTCAGCAAGAATTTGGCACTCCTCTCTTCAACATCAACGGCACTCAAAGTATCTAAAATTAACTTGTGACTGGTATCTCGAAGTGGAGGAGGAAGTGCTGCAAAAAGAAAGAATGGAGTTAAGCATTTGACGGTTCGAATTCTGGAAAGTCTTAAAAACAAGTCGGAAAGAGGCGATCTTACTTCCGACTCTCCAGATGGCATAAAATCCCGGAGGACAGCGGACATAAAAGAATTGAGTCAAGAACCCATGGGCACTTTCGGGCAAGTCCAGAATTATTTTACGGTTCCTGGCACTCCTCACAAGTGTAATAGAGGGATGATCTTTGTTCTTTGCAAATGTGCACAAGAAGCGAATTTCGGCAAAACTGGGAAAACGGTCCAACGTTCTCCTGAAAAGCACACACAGTCCCAGCAGGATGGAGTATCCATTAGGGTGCAGTTGAAAAGGGGAGATAGATAGCCGAAGGAGAAGTTCTCGAAGACAATCATTAAAGGGCGGAATAGCTCCGCTCAAGCACATTTGACGATTCACAGCAACAAAGCCAAGAGGCGGCCTGTCAGCAGTGTCGCTTGACCCAGGAAGTAAAGCATCTGCTTCGGCAATGCCGAACTGGATGCACAGTTGTCTGAAGACCTTGTGGCTCAGAGTAGTAGAAGTCCGTTCCGGAGGGTCGTTCAGTGGAGTAGCAATTGGAAAAGCTTCTCCAGCTATTTCCAAGTCTTCCTGTTGAGATGCAATTCTACACAAGGAACTGGACGATCAAATATTAAGGTGCACGTTTCCTAAAAAAGAGTGAAGTGTTGTGCAAAACTAACGCAATAACAAGCAAATATAAATGAAACTAAATTAGTTGATACTTGTCGATTATAAAGTTTCGGGGCTTGATATCTTAAGTCCAAGAACAGTGTTGTGTTGATGCAAATAAATCAGCTTTAGTTGATCGTTTCAATTTTGCTTTAATACTTCACTTAGATTTGTTAGTTCACAGCATTTCATTCGCGAAGTTCATTTAAGTTAGATATTCTTTGTCGGCTAATCTGTCATTTGATGTGGGCAATCAATGGCAGTATATTCGTCCCATTTTTTCTGTGAATATTGCTTCTAAACAGGTTATCAGCATTAAAGTTAAGGCAATCTGAAAAGAAGTACAACGAAGTCTAAAACAATTCAAATTCAAAAATCAGCCAAATTCTGCCTAAATTTCTAAGTCCTAGGTCGTTCACGACCTAACATAAGTCGGAGCAATTTTAGGTCGTGCTGTCCAATTTGAAGCATTCAGGGCTTTACAAATTTGTTTCAAGTACTAGGTCGTTCAGCGACCTATCATAGGTCGGGGCATATTTAGGTCGCACAATGTAACTGTGGATCAAGTCAATGCAATTTACTCCATGTCCTAGGTCGCATACGACTTAGCATAGGTTGAAAATTCTTAGGTCGCAAAAGAGGTTGGTCAGCTTCGTTTTAGTTGCAGATGTTTTTTAGATCGCAAGGCTTAGGTCGCCAAGAACCTTACGACCTAACTTTTAAAGCCATCCGGATCTGCTAGGTCGCTGGTTTCTTCTCCAAACAATCTTACTGATCCAATAACCCGATACTGCTAGTATAAAGAAAACGATTCATCCTCTTCATGAATCCCATTCATCTCTACATACCAACCGAATCGCCCAGTAAATCAATTTCAAGTTCTTCGATTCATTACAAACATTACCGTGCATTCACGAATCATGTTAACATGTCGATTGTGACAATCATTCAAAAAACGAAACACAAATGCATGAAATTAAACTTGGGTTAGAGAACATGAACTCGTGATTGGGCGGCGATTATGGTGGGATAGAGATCGAAACTCACTTACGTAGTTTGTTAGAAAGGATGAATCGTCGTTTAAACAAGTTGAATTCTCTCTTGGGGGTTCAAAAATTTGCCAATAGCAACGAGAAATTAGAGCAGAAGAATTAGGAGGAAGAAAGCGACTTAACAGTTTATATGGGCTGAGAATGAAAGGCGAATAGGCACGAAGTTTTAGGTCGTCCACGACTTAGCAAGGTTGAATCGAAGTATACGACCTATGGCATAGTCATATACCTCGAGGGGCAAATGTAAATTCCTTTAAGCGACCTAAAACTTTGCGACCTAAGAGAAGCTTTGCGACCTAACAAAGTCACGACTTAGGGAATTCCGCGACTTAGTGAAGCTACAACCTAAGCTACAGGAATGTCACAACCTAACTCTTGAAGTAGCCCAGCGACCTACGACTTAGGGGATACTGCGACCTAGTAATGTTGCGACCTAAAGCTACAGGGAGCATTGCGACCTAGCAGTGTTGCGACCTAAAGAAGCTTGCGACCTAAAGGAGCTTGCGACCTAACTACTGAAGAAGCTTGCGACCTAAAGGAGCTTGCGACCTAACTACTGAAGATGCTAGCGACCTAAAGCCTGAAGTGATCTACCGACTTAACAAATTGCGAGTTAACAAGGGCTTCCGACTCAACAGCTTAACAACCTATGGGTTAACTCTGCTCCGACCTAACAACACCGAGTTATGAAATGCTCCGAGTTAAGAAGTAATACGACTTAAGGGTCTACGAGATAAGGGAGTCTTGGACCTAAGGAAATTGTTGATAACTTAAGACTTACGACCTATCTCTTAAGTCGTCGCCGACCTACGACTTATACTAAGTCGTGTACAATCTCAGAACACCTTATATGCCTTTACCTCGTCACCGACTTAAGGGAACGAAAACAGGATTGCATCTTTTAGGTCGTTACCGACTTATAACTTAAACTAAGTCGCTCACGACTTACTAACTCGTTCTGGAAGTACCAACTGGTACAAGCGCTTTATCTCGTTGCCGACTTACGACCTAAGACTTCTATAAGTCGGCCACGACTTAAAGACTTAGGAAAATTTCCTGAGTCCAAATCAGCCCCTATAAATAACCCACCACTTCCAACATGAAGAGGACTTTTTGGCCATTCATTTCTTCAAGCGCCGTTACGTTGTCGAAGTCTCCTCTCATTCAGCAATCAAAGATCTTCAAGCATTCAAGACACTACAACAAGCTTCGAGAAGAACTCCTTACATCCAACACGGATTCGTCGAGTTTCATCATCAAAGATTGAGCTAGTAGTCAAGAGTGCTTTCGTGATCAAGTTGTATTGTATTGTGAAGGATATTGTATCAAATTGTAATCGAATCAGCAATAAAAGACTATAAAGTGGACGTAGGCTCAATTACGGGCCGAACCACTATAAACCTGTTGTTCATTTACTGCTTTTCTGCTATTTTCAGCTTATATTTTGTTCCCGTACCAACGGGTGGTGCTTTCACAATTCTGTTATACACACCGGGTGTTAGCGTTCACTTTTTAGCGTTAACAACAGTCCAATTTGTTTCTATGACACACATCCACAGAAATTAATTTCAAGGCCAAAGTCAGCAGAATAATTACTTTTAAGGACAAAGTCAGCAGTTCAATTACTTTCAAGGACATAATTTCATAGGTTTTTAGACCTTAGAAACTAACTATTTTGCATTTTGTCCTTAAAAGTAATTATTTCAGTTGTGTGTCCTAGAAACTAATTGCGCTTGCTAAAGAGGCCCTTATGGCTAATTTCCACTTTAAAATAATAGGGTTTTCAATAGTTGTAGTTTTTCTACAATTTTGAGACCGCTTTTATACAAGTTGTTTATAGTTAATTTTTAATGTTCTTTTTAGTCTATTTTATTTAGCTATTTTATTCATTTATTTATAGTTATTTACTATCATTTACAGTTATTTGTATTTTATTTACATTCGTTTTGTGTTAGATTTCAGCCTATAAATTTTAGTTCTTTTTATTCCTCCTACGCGAATAAATTAATAAAAATTGGATAATTCGCTAATATAGACTAAATTTTAAGAACACTAAAATTACAGAAAATCGGACGTAAATAAGTAGAACTGTAATAAAAGAATAGACAGAAATAGGCAAATTTGACATTTGCAAGCCAGTTATAACTAGAAAGACAAGATAAAAGAGAAATTATAACATAGATTATAATTAAATAGAAAGAACAGAAAGAGGCTTGTTTTAAAGACTTACACTAAGTTAATAAGCAAATATAGCAGAGATTTGTATTTAGCTACTTTATTCATTTATTTACAATTATTTACTGTCATTTACAATTATTTGTATTTTATTTACATCCGTTTTTCGTTAGATTTTAGCTTGTAAATTTTAGTTCTTTTTATTCCTTTTACGCGAATAAATTAATAAAAAGTGGATAATTCGCTAATATGGACTAAATTTTAAGAACACTAAAATTACAGAAAATCGGACGTAAATAAGTAGAACTGTAATAAAAGAATATAGACTGAAATAAGCAAATTTGGCATTTGCAAGCCAGTTATAACTAGTAGATTATAACTAGAAAGACAAGATAAAAGATAAATTATAACATAGATTATAATTAAATAGAAAGAACATAAAGAGGCTTATTTTAAAGACTTAAACTAAGTTAATAAGCAAATATAGCAGAGATAATAGAAAAGGCTTATTTAAAAAACTTAGAATAAGTTAATAAGCAAATAGAGTAGAATGAACAGAAGAGGCTTATTTAAAAGACTTATATTAAGTTAATAAGCAAAGATAAAAGTAGGGCCATAACCAATAGCATTACCTTTCAGACTAGGACTGATGGTTTCACAATAGGTGAAGCTGGGCATGACCCTTTCAGAGTAGGACTGATGGTTTCACAGTAGGTAAGGCTGGGCATGACCCTTTCAGAGTAGGACTGATGGTTTCACAGTAGGTGAGGCTGGGCATAACCCTTTCAGACTAGGACTGATGGTCTCACAGTAGGTTAGGTGAGGTTAAGACACACTTATGCTAACTAAAGTAACTAAGGGGCCAATAGATAGAAGTTTAAATCAAGGGTTTTGGGCAAGGGGCGCAACTAGATTTTGTTTTGTAGGACCCGAATTGGTAGCATTCCCTTTCAGTCTAGGATTGATGGTCTCACAACACACTTAGGTGAGGCTGGGTAGGACCCTTTCAGACTAGGACTGATGGTCTCACAACAGAGGAGGTGAGGCTGGGCACGCTGAAGTGCCCCTCTCTTTTTTTAATACCTGAATTTGTAAGGATTTTTTTTACATATATATATATATATGTATATATATATATATATGTATATATATTTCTAAAGTCCAGAGTCATTTTTTTTCTCTATCAATACAACTTATCCAGGATCAAAATCTTTACCAATAAAAATATATCAGTGTACTCATAAGGATATGCACATACATATGATGATGCATGTGCCTCTCTTATTGGAATCAGAGTTCTGGTAAACAAGAGGATAATTTGATTGATTAAATTTAATCAATCTACACATAGTTCAATTTAATTCATACAATAAAATTCCATCCATATATGTATCAATATATATATTTTAAACTCCTGATTCCTTGCTAAATTCTCTATGGAGTATAATTCCTAGAAACCAGATAATTGTGTTATGATTATATATAAATTAATGGTGTAGTGCTTGTGCTCTGGAAAATGATATAAGTTCCTATCATTATCTATGTTTGATTTTCTTATAAAATCTGTTTATAGTACTAACTCTTTTCTGGAATATTTTTAAGTGAGATATCATATTTCAAAGGCTTGATTCTTTGATACATGATACTAAGCTAAATGAAATGCAAACATAAGTGGGTTTTCTGAGAACCAAAGTATCTGAAACATGGTTCAACCAGACTCCTTGTTCTGGTATAACCCATAGGGTCTTAAAAATGCATTTTGATCAAAGTCTTAATGAAGAGAAATTCAGAGTCATGTTAAAAAAAATACAAAGGTAACAGGTGTGTTAATATCTGTACAAAACATGTTTAAATTGCTTTCAACTCCTATATTACAGATTCTTCCTTTATTTAAAAATAAGTGTTTGCACAAAAAATGGACAAACACCTCAAAGTCGTATGATTTAATAGATTTCAAGTTGTTCTTAGTGATTTGGGTGACTTATGCAAATATATGAAAAGCAGGGGCTAAGCTGTAAAAGACACGCAGATTTATAGTGGTTCAGCCAGAATGTGCCTACGTCCACTTTATATGTTATTTCTCTTCTCTTGTTTAGATTACAAGTACAAAGCTTTGATACGAGTAAAAGAAAGTTGTTTGAAAGTTCTCTCCGTGTCTGAGCTCCCAAACTTGCCCCCCATTGTTGTACCCCTGCCCCTCTATTTATAGAGTGAGGCTGGGGGTAGGGGTCCTGGAGGTATATAGCAGCTGGCAGGCCTGGGCTGACGTAATCTGGCCTGGTGGATCTGGTCCGGTTTCCTTTGGTTCGGTGGTGAGATGTGTTGCTTCGTTCGGTGGAGACTTCATTCGGTGGATAGGTTTGGACCGGTGGGGACACTACGCCATAAATGACCTTCTGCAACATTTTTGCAAGGTGTTTCCAGCTAAAATGTTGCGATAGATATAAAATTTAGGTCCTACTGCAACGTTGTATTTATGGTGTTACCTTAGCCATAAAAATGTGTTGCTCTAGCTAAACAAGTGTAACACGATGCAACATTTTTATATAGTGTTGCAATAGATGTATTCAAATTAAAAAATTAATAAAATTAGCAATCCGCGTGAATACGATCCAACGGTCTACATTTAATCTGATTGTTAAACTGGATCACTACTGCAATTTGCCCCAAATTTTCGTTTTCCCGCTTTACTTTTCATATCATTTCGTTCTCACCCCCAATTTCCAAATCCCTAATTTCGTTTTCCCTAATCTGTATGGAAGATGTTCCCTTTTAACCCAATCGGATCTGATGCTATTACATTTCTATTCAATCTTCCACTCCAATATTCAGAGGACACAACTTCGTTTTCTCTTCGCTCTTATGAGTTTAGATCTGGATGCGGTGAGAAGATAGGCAGTGGCGATGTGTCTCCCGCTGACAATGATTTCCCGCTGCTAGGAGGCTCTGTTACTTCTCTCTTGTTATACCTATTACTCCAGTTCCTCCATTGATGTACGTATTCGTTGTGCTTGAATCGACCTTGAATTGCATCGACCCTAGTTGCTGTCTACTTTCGGGTTTTCCTATAGCTGCTATTGTCGAAGGTAATTCACCTATTTCACTACTGTTGGTTGCTGATGTGATAAGGGCAGTGGATTATCACTGATAACTGCATTGTAGTGTTACTTTGGGTAAGAAGGTTATGCTTGATGGTGTTGGTGAAGTCAAAGGGTCGAATAAAGCGAGTTATGTTATATGCTTGCAATTTATTTGTTTAAATGCCCAGCTCGGTACTGCTATTGCTTCTGATGTTTTGCCTAGAACTACTGCAGTTTTTACTTCCCTTAAGCCTGAAATCGATCCAGGTCCTTCTCATATGCCAGGTAGCAAATGGTCTTCTCTTTTTAGTATAATGCCAAGGAATGCGGGTGAATATGTTCCCCATTCATTTGATATTGAGTACATTTGATATTCAGTAAACGAGTTTGGTTTTTCTTTTGTAGGCTAATGATGGTCCAAATCTGAAGTTATTTAGCTTGGTGCTTTGAACTAATGTACATGTATGAACTAACCTTTGATTCTCTTGTTGATGAAAGGCGAAGCAGTCTGCTTAGAGTTGATGGTCCAAATCTGTAGATATATAGCTTGCAGTGAGAAGCAATGTTGTTTGCTATCAGCCAAGGGTGGTGCTTGGTTTTGTTGCGAATTTGCAGTGTGAAAGTTTGATGATGTTTGGGTTGTCGGAATGGGTAATCAGCGATTGTGATTAGGTGATTAGACGATTTGGCAACCGGAAGTCGAATTTGGCAACTGAAATAGTTTGTTGGTGAGGCAATTAGAGGATGGAGGCTGGTGGTTTAGAAGTATGTGTGGTGCATCATTTTACGTCGTTTCAATGAAGGCTCGATCTTCCGAAATCGGATGAATCGGGCGGTGCCCACTTGTTCGACCTAACCGGGACTACGGTGCCCCGGACCCCCGCCGGCGCTGCGCCCGGACCCGCATTTCGGCTCGCCTTCGGCTCGGAACTCGGCTCGCCTTCGGCTGGGCACTCGGCTCGTCATATATTTGTCGGTGTCGCTGTCTGTATAAATTGAAACTGCATATGTAATGAGTGAACTGAGTGATGTAGTGAGGAATATCTGTATATGTGAATATCAGTGTTATATATCATTGAATTGTAAAATAGTGGAGTCAGGAATTTGTATTATTTCAAATGTTGAAATAAAATATTTATTTAAATAAATTACTGTTTAAATATCAAATTCTGTGCAATAGCATTTTATTAAATAAATATTTATTTTTATTAAAAAATCTAATATGCTCTACATTGTGGGCCCCACAAATTCAGAAAGTTAATATCTATAGCAACATTTTGGAATGTTGCTACAGATACCTATGGGTGTTGCCATAGACCCAAATAGGGTTCTATTGCAACAATATTACTTATGTTGCCTTAGATAGTCAAAATGTTGCCTTTGAGGTCTAAGGCAACGGCAAAAATTGCATCACCCTAAAAGTGTTGCCATAGACCTATGGCAACATTTTTCGGGCCTGAGCCAACATTTTTTTTGTGTTGCAGTAGGCCATTTATGGCGTAGTGGGAGTTGGTCCGGCATAGGCTGGTTCGGCTTCTTTGGTTCGGTAGCTCTGGACCGGTAGAGGGCTGGTTCGGCATCCTTGGTTTTAGGGGTTGGTCCGGTAGAGGCACCTTGTAGTTGGTTTGGTAGGCAGTGAAGCAGAGGCTGGTTCGGCTGTGCCTAGGAAGGGGTTTGGTTCGGCCATGCATAAAAGGGGAGTTTGGTCCGGTAGTAGGTGAAAACACTCCCAACAATAAGGTATAAAAACATTTGTGTAGAACAAGTTGAATTATGGAAACAGTACATACACATAATACATTCTCCCTATGCTTATCATCTCTTGTATACATAAGTCATGGTAGAAAAATAAAACCATTTAATTTTCTAAGATTCAACTATCTGGATTTCCCAAAACTTAACCCTTTTCAAAGACTCAAGATTGACTAATACATTTATAAAATGTAACCACCCTATTTATCATAGTGTTCTTGCTCAATTCACTTACAAGATTTAGATTAACTTCTTCAACATATCAGATAATATCCATATTTATAAATTCCAGTTACAAGTCAATTTCTTAGCAAAATACTTAGCAAAATATCCATCCAATATTCAATACTCAATACAGGTAGCAACTTAAATTATCAATACATGCAGATTTCATCATTTAGGCTCTTATCTAACTAAGTTTAGCATGCTATAATCTTCTTCTCAAAGCCTTGCTCCTACTCCTACTTAGTTGCTGCAGTCCTTGAAAATGCATTTGAAGCTGCCCCATATTAAATGAGACCCCATATGCCATTAGCACACTAGGGTCAGACACATGTCTGGTATGAGAAAATCCACTAAAACAATTTGTAAATCAAGTTAAAGTTAAAACATGGATATATGTATATAACTCTGTCTTTAGAAAACAATTAATTCATGTGTGCATGTTATGTGTCAGTGTGTAGGTGCACACTTAAGTCTGCCTTTCCAGAAACCTCAAGAAGATATGGTACATTCATATATTCATATAATTCAATCATAAATCAAATAAACATCCATACAAAACAGGGAAATCACCAAAATGAATTAAATCATTTATTCACTATTCAGATTTCAATCCAGGAAGACTCTAGTTCCTCTTTATATCAATTTCTCCTACATTGATATATTTATCTATCTTGGTCTCATCTGCAATTGATTGAATCAATGGACATAGTGTCATGGACTAATTCACTCCATTACACAAAGATCTCAGGACTTAAACAAGCCATGTGTCAACTTGTATTACTCAAGAAAACAAGTCATTCCTGCAGTGTTCTTGACCCCCATTTCCTAATCAGGTTTAAGTTAATAATAACTCTTATGATTTTTCATGACTAAACCATCCAGTGATTAATTTCACTAACATAAACATCCATGTCATGGCATCTCATATTATTCATAACCAAACAGAGACAAACAGGCAAGCAAACATTGGTGTCTATTTAAATAAGATTCTGCATGTATATATATATTCTGGTATTTTAAAAGGGTTATAGGCAACTAACATTGGCTTATGGCTTTAGAGTGAGTTTTTCCTTTTGCAAACATCTGTGCTTGAGTTAAACACAGAATGACCAAGTTTTACTGAATCACAAAATTGTTTGCTATGTGTATGAACATTTATATATTTTCATTGAATCAGGAGCATCAGCACATAGGCAACCCTATTGCACCCCTAATTCCTTTTTGTCTCAAGCCTCAGCACTTATACATGAGTATATTGCAGCTCAACATATTTACATTTTTCTGGGTTGAGCCAAGACCAATACTACTTGCCTATATTCAACATTTTATTTTCTGGGTATTTACTTATGTTTCTAAACATTAACATATCAGAGAGATCTGAGTTTATAAAATATATATATAATATTAATACCTAGAACATTCAGATAATAAAACAAACAAAACAACCAGGTATAAATCAAAACATTTTCATCTCTGAAATCACATATAGACAATCACATATGAAAATACATTTTTAAGAAAAATTAACTTATAAACTGGCTGCATACATTAGGACTTATTGCCTTAGATTTTTGAGTGAGTTTTCTCACCTAGCTCTCTTTCACTTCCTAGTTGATTGGTAAGCTTCTACCTTCAACCCTTTTCTTCACTTGTATTATATTTATATAATATCTATTTATTTTTCTCAAGAGCTATCCGGGAAGAAGAGAAGGTTTCTCATCTCACTGCCTATTTATGCAGGGTTTTTCTTAGGGTTTAAGGTGTTGGTTAAAGTCATTTTTGCCCATCAAAAATCATGCCATTTGCATTTAGTTTTTAAACCAAAAATCTTACCCTCCCCGGCTTGAGTCTGTTATAGAAAAGTGGTTATATCTTTTTGGTTAATTTCAAAAATTTGCTTTTCCAGAAAATACTTTTCCTCTTGTCTACTATCATGCTAAAAGTGTGACTTGATTTTATTATTTATCAAATATTCTTCCTAATTCTGCCTATACAAAGCATTTCTCTGTTTTATCTTATTTTTCTATTTTTAACTTTCATTTAAATAGCATGTGCTTCCTTTATTTATTTATAAGAGGATTACTCCTTTTTATATCTTCAATCTTTTTCTTTCTGCCTGTAATTTAAAATATGTTTGTATATTTTATTTTGCTGATTTGAACTCTAGTATTTTATTAACATATATATATATATGTATATAAGTCTTACTGAAATAATTAGTATACACATATGTGTGTGTATATATATATACATTATTCTGTACTGACACACATGCACATATACACTCAAAAATACTCAGTAGCATCCATATATATATATATATATATTTATGCCTATAGCTTTTAAATATTTAATCTATATATATATATTTATGCCTATAGCTTTTAAAGATTTAATCTATATATATATATAATATTTCCATACACATCAACATGTGTTCATTCTTAGCATTCAGGAATTAAGCTTTAGTTCATGTGTATTTCTTGTGCACACATGTACACACATACAGATACACCATATCAAGCTATATCAATTCCCTTTTAAAATTGGTTTAAAATTGTTTTAAACTTATTTATATTTTTCAAAATAAATTCCTAAAATCTTGGGTCATTACATACACCCCTCTTTTTAGAAATTGTGTCCCACAATTTTCCTAAGCTTAAATAAATTTTAAACTTAATTCAGAAAACAAGTACATTCTCAACCAAATAGATTTTTAGTTCTATCATAATAACTAAAAATGCATGCATCCAAAAAGGAAAGAAAATTAAAAATCAGAATTACCTTTAATCCGAAAATAGCTTAGGGTAGTTCATCCTAACTTTGTCTTCTAATTCCCATGTGCAATCACTGGGATCAAGACGCCACTGTACCTTCACAAGTTTCAGAGATTTATTCCTCAAGTTCTTCACATCTTTTGCCAAAATTCCCACTGGATCCTTTTCATAAATTAAATTAGGATTTATTTGCACTTGGGTTGGGGTCTCAAGAATTTCTGCCATATCATGGACCCATCTTCTCAATTGATACATGAAAAACATCATGCATCCCTTGCATGTTTTCTGGTAATTCCAACTTATATGCCAAGGAACCAATTCTTTCCAGAATTTTGTATGGCCCAATATATCTTGGGGTTAACTTGCCTTATTTCCCAAATCTCAGTACATTTTTCATAGGTGATATTTTGATGAAAACAAAATTTCCTACTTCATATTCCACCTACTTCCTTTTCATGTCTGCAAATTTCTTTTGCCTATCTTGAGCTGCTGCCATTCTTCTTCTTACCAACTCAATTTTCTCTTTAGTTTCTTGTATGTACTCAGGCCCTAAAATAGCTCTTTCCCCTGCTTCTACCCAACATACAGGTGACAAACATGGCTTTCCATATAAGGCTTCAAATGGAGCCATTCCTATGGTGCTTTGATAGCTGTTATTGTACGTAAATTCAGCTAAATGGAGATAGTCTTCCCAGTTACCTCCAAAATCCAGTGCACGTGCCCTTAACAAGTCCTCTAAAACCTTGTTCACCACCTCAGTCTGCCCATTTGATTGTGGATGGTAGGTAGTGCTTAAACATAATTCACTTCCTATGGGTTCTTGAAAACTTCTCCAGAATCTTGAGGTGAAGATGGTATCCCTATCACTCACAACAGTTTTGGGAATGCCATGCAATCTTACCACTTCTTTCACAAATACTTGTGCTAACTTTGGTGCATTCCTTTCTGATTTGACTAGGATGAAATGTGCCACTTTAGTTAGCCTATCCACTATCACCCATATACTTGTGTTTCCTCTTTTAGATCTAGGCAGGCCATCTATGAAATCCATAGATATATCCTCCCATTTCCACTGTGGTATGGTAAGAGGTTGCAACAACCCTGATGGCTTTTGTGTTTCAGCCTTGACTTGTTGGCAAGTCATACACTTTGCAATATATTTGGCTACATCAGATTTCATTCCCTTCCACCAAAAATCTCTTTTTAAATTTTGATACATCTTTGTACCGCCTGGGTGTATAGAGTACTTGCTTCTATGATATTCATTCAATATCTCCTCCTTCAACTCTATGTTTTCTGGCACACATATTCTATTCTGGTTTCTCAAATAACCATTTTTATCAATATGGTAATTTATCACCTCTTCCCCTTTTGATATGAGAATTTTCTTATCCAATAGGTTTGTGTCTTGTTCTTGCATTTTACTCACCTTCAAAATTAGTTCAGGTTGAAGTGTCATCAAGCTCAACTTCCCTCTATTTTCCTGTGCACCATGCACATGTACATCCATGTGCACACAGTCATTCTCCCCTATTTCTAACTCAGCAAGCAAAGATAAGTCCTTCAACTCTTCTATCATCATCATAGCTAATTTAGCATGTTGTCTACTTAGAGCATCAGCAACTTTGTTTGCTTTACCTGGTGTATAGAGTATGTCCAAGTCATAAGCAGCTAAGAACTCCACCCATCTATGTTGCCTCATGTTTAAATCTTTTTGTGAAAATAAACACTTTAAAGACTTGTGGTCAGTGTAAAGTTCAAACTTAGTTCCTAACAAATAACGTCTCCAAAGTTTCAAACCATATATCACAGCTGCTAATTCAAGATCATGTGTGGCAACCTTACTTCATGGGGTTTTAGTTGTCTGGATGCATATGCAATGACTTGGCCTTGTTGCATCAACACTTCACCCAAGCCAAACCCACTAGCATCAGTGTATACAACTAATTCTTCATTTCCCTAGGGTACTTTCAAAATTGGAGCATTCACCAATGCCACCTTCAACTGTTTAAAAGACTTCTCACACTTCTCTGACCAAACAAAAGCTTGGTTCTTCCTGGTTAGGTTAGTAAGTGGTGTAGAAATTTTTGAAAAATCTTTTATAAATCTCCTATAATACCCTGCCATTCCCATAAATGATCTCACTTCACTCACAATGCTAGGCCTCTTCCATGCTTGAATAACCACTACTTTATTAGGGTTCATAGAAATTCCTTTGGCAGAAATGACATGGCCAAGGAAATGTACTTCCTCTTTCCAAAATGCACATTTTGAAAATTTTGCCTTTAAATCTTTTTCCCTCAATCTAGACAGAACCAGGTGCAAATGACTTTTATGTTCTTCCACTATTTTGGAATAAATTAAAATGTCATCTATAAAAATAAGCACAAATTTGTCTAAATAATCTCTAAAGGTTCTGTTCATTAAATCCACAAAGTATGATGGTGCATTAGTCAAACCAAATGGCATAACCAGAAATTCATACAACCCATACCTAGTGTTAAAGGCAGTGTACTTAACACTTGACTCCTCCACCTTCATTTGATGAAAACCAGATGCTAAATCTAGTCTAGAGAACACTCTTGCCCCAGCTAATTGATCAAAAAGATCATCTATTCTTGGCAATGGGTATTTATTTTTAATAGTTACTTTGTTCAGTTACCTATAATCCATACAAAGTCTTAAGGAACCATCTTGTTTCATAACAAATACCACTGGTGCTCCCTAGCAAGAATTACTTGGTCTTATAAAACCCTTTTCTTCCAATTCCTCTAACTGTTTCTTTAATTCTTTTAGTTCATTTGGCCCCATTCTAGTTGGCTTTTTAATCACTGGGCTTGCTCCTGGAACTAAATGAATTTGGAATTCCACTGGTCTATGGTCTGGAACACCCTTAACCTCCTCAAACACATCCAAGTATTCATTGACTATGAGAATTTCTTCAATAGTAAGTTCACTGAAATCTTTCTCCAAGTCAATTAAATGATACAATTTCCTTCCCTTATCCACTTCACACAAAATTGTGATTCTCTGGCCTCTAAGGTTTTGTAATGATATGGTGGATGAGTCTAAGTTAATTATGGCTTTAAATTGCCTTAACCAGTCTACCCCCAATATAACACCTATGTTTGGGTAGTTTAAAACATATAAATTGGAAATAAAAGTATCTCCTCCTATGTTTAATTCCACATCCACACAAATAATATTTAAAACACTAGAACTCCCCAGTGGACTTTGTATATGCAATGGGGTTTCAACCAATATGCAATTAAATTTTAATATTTTAACTAGTTCATAAGAAATCAAAGAGTGAGTTGCCCCAGTATCATATACTACTGCTATGGGTATGGTACAAATAAATAGTGTACCTTTCACTTGACTGTGATTTTCAGCA
This sequence comes from Allium fistulosum, assembly GCA_030737815.1. Classification (NCBI taxonomy): domain Eukaryota; kingdom Viridiplantae; phylum Streptophyta; class Magnoliopsida; order Asparagales; family Amaryllidaceae; genus Allium; species Allium fistulosum. Next base: position 158,038,783 of record CM060901.1, read on the forward strand.
TTAATATCCACTGTGGCTTTGCCTTTGCCTTCCAAATTTGCCAATTTTCCTTGCTGTTTATACTCAGGACAATTTCTCTTCATATGCCCCTCTTTCCCACATAGATAGCACTTGAAAGCTCCTCCTTTCAATTCTGGACATCTTGGTTTATGTGTCCTTCCTTTCCACATTGATGACACACAATTTTCTTCTTGGTTTCCTTAGCTTAATATCTCCAGTGCCCTTGTTACTGACTTCTTCTTTCTTCTTATCATAAGGGTGATATCTTCCCTTACCCTTCTTAGTGTTATTATTCTTAAAATTTCTGAACTTTTCCCTTTCCTTGTCATGCTACTCTAACCTAAAAGCCAAGTCTATTACTTGATTAAATGTCCTGTCAGCATAAGGTAACATGGCTCTGCTAAGTCCTGGGTTCAAACCTTTAATGTACCTATCATTTTTGGATGCTTCATCTGCCACTAGCATTGCTCCATATGTGGATAGCCCCTCAAACTTTTGAGTATATTCTGTGACACTCAAAGTTTCTTGCCAGAGTCTAATAAATTCTTCTAGTAAGGTGGTCTTAGCTGATGCTGGTACAAATCTTGCCTCCAACATCTCCTTGAATTGATTCTAAGTGATTTCATTCTCATTTCTTCCTGTAATGATTACATCCCACCAGCTTAAAGCTTCTCCCTTCAGCTGTCTTGATGCCACTTGCCTCTTCCTTTGATCATCAAGCTGCATGTCATTGAAAACCCCATCCAATGTTCTCAACCATGCTTGAATTTCCATAATACTTTCTGTCCCTTCAAAGCTTTTGCCTCCTAAATGAGTATAAGTATTGAGTAATTTGGAGAGCTCTTCATGGGGATTTTCTTGCCTTTGTCCTGCCCCATCCCTAAATGCTCTCACCAAATCTTGCAGATTGACCATTGGTGGTGCATTGGAGGATCCTGCTCCCTGATTTGGTGGTCTTCCTACCATAGTTTGCTAATGATAATTTACATAGCTGGTTAGTTTTATTTTATTTTTTTTAACTCAAACTTGATCATCCAGTGATCAATCCCTACAAAATATTTTACTTATACTTTGTTTCTTAAGTTTTTAATTTCATATAAGGATTTGATTTTAATTTTCAACTATGTTTTAGTAACATAGCTCTGATACCAAATGAAATGACCCTCTCTATTTTTAATACCTGAATTTGTAAGGATTTTTTTTACATAAAGATATATATATATATATAGATGTATATATATATATATATATTTCTGAAGTCCAGAGTCATTTTTTTTCTCTATCAATACAACTTATCCAGGATCAAAATCTTTACCAATATAAATATATCAGTATACTCATAAGGATATGCACATACATATGATGATGCATGTGCCTCTCTTGTTTGAATCAGAGTTCTGGTAAACAAGAGGATAATTTGATTGATTAAATTTAATCAATCTACACATAGTTCAATTTAATTCATACAATAAAATTCCATCCATATATGTATCAATATATATATTTTAAACTCCTGATTCCTTGCTAAATTCTCTATGGAGTATAATTCCTAGAAACCAGATAATTGTGTTATGATTATCTATAAATTAATGGTGTAGTGCTTGTGCTCTGGAAAATGATATAAGTTCCTATCATTATCTATGTTTGATTTTCTTATAAAATCTGTTTAGAGTACTAACTCTTTTCTGGAATATTTTTAAGTGAGATATCATATTTCAAAGGCTTGATTCTTTGATACATGATACTAAGATAAATGAAATGCAAACATAAGTGGGTTTTCTGAGAACCAGAGTATCTGAAACATGGTTCAACCAGACTCCTTGTTCTGGTATAACCCATAGGGTCTTAAAAATGCATTTTGATCAAAGTCTTAATGAAGAGAAATTCAGATTCATGTTAAAAAAATACAAAGGTAACAGGTGTGTTAATATCTGTACAAAACATGTTTAAATTGCTTTCAACTCCTATATTACATATTCTTCCTTTATTTAAAAATAAGGCATAAAAACATTTGTGTAGAACAAGTTGAATTATGGAAACATTACAGACACATAATACATTCTCCCTATGCTTATCATCTCTTGTATACATAAGTCATGGTAGAAAAATAAAACCATTTAATTTTCTGAGATTCAACTATCCAGATTTCCCAAAACTTAACTCTTTTCAAAGACTTAAGATTGACTAATACATTTATAAAATGTAACCACCCTATTTATCATAGTGTTCTTGCTCAATTCACTTACAAGATTTAGATTAACTTCTTCAACATATTAGATAATATCCAGATTTATAAATTCCAGTTATAAGTCAATTTCTTAGCAAAATACTTAGCAAAATATCCATCCAATATTCAATACTCAATACAGGTAGCAACTTAAATTATCAATACATGCAGATTTCATCATTTAGGCTCTTATCTAACTAAGTTTAGCATGTTATAATCTTCTTCTCAAAGCCTTGCTCCTACTCCTACTTAGTTGTTGCAGTCCCTGAAAATGCATTTGAAGCTGCCCCATATTAAATGAGACACCCCATATGCCATTAGCACACTAGGGTCAGACACATGTCTGGTATGAGAAAATCCACTAAAACAATTTGTAAATCAAGTTAAAGTTAAAACATGGATATATGTATATAACTCTGTCTTTAGAAAACAAGTAATTCATGTGTGCATGTTATGTGTCAGTGTGCAGGTGCACACTTAAGTCTTCCTTTCCAGAAACCTCAAGAAGATATGGTACATTCATACATTCATATAATTCAATCATAAATCAAATAAACATCCATACAAAATAGGGAAATCACCAAAATGAATTAAATCATTTATTCACTATTCAGATTTCAATCCAGGGAGGCTCTAGTTCCTCTTTATATCAATTTCTCCTACATTGATATATTTATCTATCTTGGTCTCATATGTAATTAATTGAATCAATGGACACACTGTAATGGACTAATTCACTCCATTACACAAAGATCTCAGGACTTAAATAAGCCATGTGTCAACTTGTATTACTCAAGAAAACAAGTCATTCCTGCAGTGTTCTTGACCCCCATTTCCTATTCGGGTTTAAGTTAATAATAACTCTTTTGATTTTTCATGACTAAACCATCTAGTGATTCATTTCACTAACATAAACATCCATGTCATGGCATCTCATATTATTCATAACCAAACAGAGACAAACAGGCAAGCAAACATTGGTGTCTATTTAAATAAGATTTTGCATGTATATATATATATATATTCTGGTATTTTAAAAGGGGTATAGGCAACTAACATTGGCTTATGGCTTTAGAGAGAGTTTTTCCTTTTGCAAACATCTGTGCTTGAGTTAAACTCAGAATGACCAAGTTTTACTGAATCATAAAATTTGTTTGCTATGTGTATGAACATTTATATATTTTCATTGAATCAGGAGCATTAGCACATAGGCACCCCTAATTCCTTTTTGTCTCAAGCCTCTTCACTTATACATGAGTATATTGGAGCTCAACATGTTTACATTTTTCTGGGTTGATCCAAGACCAATACTACTTGCCAATATTCAACATTTTATTTTCTGGGTATTTACTTATGTTTCTAAACATTAACATATCAGAGAGATCTGAGTTTATAAAATATATATATACTATTAATACCTAGAACATTCAGATAATAAAACAAACAGAACAACCATGTATAAATCAAAACATTTTCATCTCTGAAATCATAGATAGACAATCACATATGAAAATACATTTTAAAGAAAAATTAACTTATAAACTGGCTGCCTACATTAGGACTTATTGCCTTAGATTTTTGAGTGAGTTTTCTCACCTAGCTCTCTTTCACTTCCTAGTTGATTGGTAAGCTTTTGCCTTCAACCCTTTTCTTCACTTGTATTATATTTATATAATATCTATTTATTTTTCTCAAGAGCTATCCGGGAAGAAGAGAAGGTTTCTCATCTCACTGCCTATTTATGCAGGGTTTTTCTTAGGGTTTAAGGTGTTGGTTAAAGTCATTTTTGCCCATCAAAAATCATGCCATTTGCATTTAGTTTTTAAACCCAAAATCTTACCCTCCTCGGCTTGAGTTTGTTATAGGAAAGTGGTTATATCTTTTTGGTTAATTTCAGAAATTTGCTTTTCCAGAAAATACTTTTCCTCTTGTCTACTATCATGCTAAAAGTGTGACTTGATTTTATTATTTATCAAATATTCTTCCTAATTCTGCCTATACAAAGCATTTCTCTGTTTTATCTTATTTTTCTATTTTTAACTTTCATTTAAATAGCATGTGCTTCCTTTATTTATTTATAAGAGGATTACTCCTTTTTATATCTTCATTCTTTTCCTTTCTGCCTATAATTTAAAATATGTTTATATATTTTATTTTGCTGATTTGAACTCTAGTATTTTATTAACATATATATATATGTATAAAAGTCTTACTGAAATAATTAGTACACACATATGTATATATATATATATATTTATACATTATTCTGTACTGACACACATGCACATATACACTCAAAAATACTCAGTAGCATCCATATATATATATATATTTATGCCTATATCTTTTAAAGATTTAATCTATATATATATATATATATAATATTTCCATACACATCAACATGTGTTCATTCTTAGCATTCAGGAATTAAGCTTAAGTTCATGTGTATTTCCTGTGCACACATGTACACACATACATATACACCATATCAAGCTATATCAATTCCCCTTTAAAATTGGTTTAAAAATTATTTTAAACTTATTTATATTTTTCAAAATAAATTCCTAAAATCTTGGGTCATTACACACGCTTAAGCTGTTTAGGGTAAGAGGGATCAACAGATAGTGCGAGCCTAACGGTGGTCGTGTGTGCGGCCTCGATGCAGGGAGATAAGTCGCTATTGAGTTCTAGAGCATTAGCAGGTGCCCTTTTGCTATGGGACCCATGTTGGAGACTAGCTCACATTGGCACAACAGAGATAGAAGGACGAACAAAGGATAGAATTAGGAATTCATCCTAATTAAATTAGGATTAGGAATTCAGCCTAAACAAAGCAGTAATCTAAGACAAGTGCAAACAATCGAAATAATCAAAGCAAGTAACATTTTATTCCAGCTTTATCTTTTCCTTTATTTCCTTTTTTATACTAGAACTGTTGATAAGTCTATTATCTTTATCTCGCATAAAAATACTAGTAGTTACTTCCACTCACCAGACTTTTAGTCTGACCCAATCCTTTATTTTCCCCTTCCCCCTATAGGCCAGTAGAGGCAGGGACAGTAGATTTCAGACTCTTGGAGATTTCAGCTGCGGAGATTTTTGTTCATGTATTCTTCTTCTTTTTCAGTTTTTATTTCATTTTGATGTACTGTACTTTTCTTTGAGAGGGATAGTTATTTTATGTACGCTGATGTTATGACTGAGATAATGTTTTTCACTAGACATGATTATTTGGTATTTTGAGACATATTTGATCTTATGAAGTATTTATGAAGTTTGACTTTTAAATAAGTTAATGTTTTAAATGTTTCCACTGTTTTATTTATTTTGTCTTGTGAATCTTAGTCTCTGTAAAGTTTTTAGCTATACCTATAACGCACCATATCTCTTTAGTGTGTCATTTTGGGTATACTAAGGGGTGTGGGGTGTTTCAACATACATTACTCATAACATAGACTTATGCCAATTGGCTTCAATTCAAATGTTATATCTATTATTTATTTTAATGTGTGTGCATATAATTTGTTTATTCTTACTTAATGCGCAGCTACCTTTATACATCTGCCTATAGCATATGTATAATTGTCTATTTGTTTCACCGCCTAAAGATTCCCGACCATTTAATACTTCTTAAATAGGAAAGGGGTAGACCCAATGACCATTTAATACCTTAATCCTAAAGCGAGTCAGCTTTGATACCAAATGTAACGTTAATTCAATCGGTTTTAGCGACGGAGACCGCTTAACTTCTACACATGGCTTACTAACACATAAATGTCGTGCTTCTACCACTCTTTCAGCTATACCGTTAGTTTCCACTGTAAGCCCGAAGGCTATTCCAGTCCAATTATGAAATTCTTATGCACTATCTTTTACGATGTATGAGAGAGTACCCAAACCACTTAATACCTCTTCTACTAGAAATTAGGCAGACTTTGATCATTTAAGACCTATAAAATAGACAGATCCCCATCATTTAAGACCTAACCCCAAGGTGGGTCCCTACATGGTTCTCCCTAACTGACGTCAAAGGAAATCCTATTAGGTCACTTAGTACTTCACCTAAGAAAGTGGCGGACCCTACCATAGACACTTAATACCTCTAACCCGAAGCGGACCCCTGCTAAGGGTTTCACCTATCATATCATATCGCAATTTATTACCCATAATCCAACCGTGACATCTTAGATTAATCCGACTATTCATCGGAACTGATAGCCAAATTGACTAGGCAAATTTATCCTATAGAATTAGGACTAACCTCGTGTTCACTAGAGTTATTTATTATAGGCGATGTTCCATATTAGTCCGTAATGCCTCACCGCTGGTAGCCTAACTTAACTGGGCAGACTTCCATGTTGCTTTGGACTAACCTCACATCCCTATAATTTAGTCATACCTTATTTGTATACTACTCATATACATATATCATCCTACATGTTTAACAGTTAAGGCCATATAAGGTAACCCCTTGTTACGCATCTAATTAGGAATTAACTCCTTGTTTAATTATTCTTCCTAAGGGATTTATTTTGTTTACTTACAAATCTCTTGTTATCTATAACTTGCACTATTCCTTTCTCATTCCCTCATACTTGCTTAAATAAATTTCATTAATCAATTCCACTAATTTGTCGTGACTATTTAAATTTTCATAACTCTTATTTCATTCATTGCACATTCGATGCTTATTTATTTCTGAAGTTACAACATTTCAACTATTTAAATTCTCATAACTCCTATTCCATTTATTTGCACGTTCAATGCTTATTTATTTCTGAAGTTACAACCTTTTAACTATTTAAATTCTCATAACTCCTATTCCATTTATTTGCACATTCAGTGTTGATTTAACCTTCCTCCCTTTTTATTTCCAATTATTACCATTTATTTTTATTGTTATTTTCTAGTCCTTCTTAGCGCAAATATTTATATGCATTTTTCTTGTATTAATTCTGATTCTTTTTAGGAACTAGCGCGGTTCTACATGTTTATGCATTTACTTTCTTTTATTTATCTTTTATACATTCATCCTTAACTAGGATATTTCTCCATGTTCTAATCTATGAGAACCTTCTCTCTTTAAAAATGTTTCCCGTTATATTTTCCATAAATTCACTTAAATAGGTGGTTTGCATTGTTTGAAAGGGAAATTTATGTAAATTATTTATAACATTATTATTGCGCAACGTTAATTTGTACGTTCCTTTCTTCTTATTTTTTATGATCTTCTCAAATTTGTATAATTACAGTCTGTTTTATTTCATGGGAGAAAGTAGAGGAGAGAAAATGGCAGAGCTTCACTACCTACATCAGAAAATATGAGAAGAGGGGGAGGTTTAGAATGTCTATTTATAGATGCTAGAATGAATCGTACGCATTGAATAGAAATTATAAAATCTAGACCATTAACCGAGGTTCAATCTCAGCCTTTTGGAATCCGAACAGTCGACCATCGATCGGCCGCTGTGTATCTATCGATGGGGTCCAGCTAATTATAGTTTATATATTTTAAAGTCAGAATTTTATTTATTTTTGTTTTAATCTCTTTAAACATCTGTAACTTCTTCATTTGAACTCCGTTAGCGAAACTCCAAAAATGAAAGTTGCTCAAAAACTCACCACGAACGCAATAATGCAAGTTTCATGGCCAAATTCTACTATTTACACAAATTTCATTTTTGGAGCCTGATTAATTAACTAAGTAACTAACATAAATTTACTAGGTCTTACACTCTAAGTAGGTGTATGGGCCAGTTCCCTCCGATTCACCTCACTTGAGATTTAATAAGGGGTCGATTCAAACCCCTACTACTACTATAGAAATAGAAAGTTTTTACAATCCTCACATTGCTGCCATGAAGAGCGATTTTCTAAAGATCTACTTCGATGATGTCTTCTTTATTCCTCATTTAAAGGATATCCCTTCACAAGTCAAATCCAACGTCATGACTTATGTAGATGACATAGACAACCAATATTTCAAGTGGAAGAGAATAACTAATGTTATTTCTAAAGTATCCTACAAAAGAAAGGTAGAGCTTCAGGAGATGAAACAAATTTAAGAGCATGACCAGTGCATCATTTCCATCCTTGATAAAGAGGTTAAAGGGTTTAATGTTTCGTTGGCCGATGGCAAGAAAAAGCCAGAAGATACAACTAACACTATTGAGGAGGATCGTTAGACCCAGAAAAAGAAAATTGAGGCTGCTCTTTATAAGAGCTAAACTCTATCGTTAGAAAATGAAATGCTCAAGAAAACTATGGAGGAGCAGACCTCAGAAATATTGAAGTTAAGAAAGTTGTTGGTGGGTGAAAAGAAAGAAAAATATTATTACCTCACCCAGGCACAGGTTATTGTGAGGAGTTACTAGATGCTTATAGAAGGAGAGATGATGTAGAGGCCTGAGCAAACAGTGTTGAAGAGTAGGTTGAGGCTATGGAGAATAAAGTTAAATTTGGACTTGAGCCTCTTCCTGTGCAGTAAATTGAAAGTGTTATCAAGTTTGTCAACTTGAAATGGTTAGATGAGGGATATCCCTAGGATTTTGCTATGGCCTAGGAACAGAACATAAAATAAGAGCGACAGCACTCCGATGGAGCCAAGGTTGATAAGGAGAAGCTAAAACTCGAGCTTTCGGATGAAGAAGACCTTGAAGCGCTCAAGGTCGGTGAGCTTATCTTAAACCCTGAATTGAGTACCGGGGTTCAAAAGATCGGGGTGAGAGTTTCGGATCTACCCCTCAGGATTTAACAATAAACATTACTGCTCCTCTGACATCAGTTCAGATAATTATTGAAGCTGTCATCTCTTTTCCTGGCTCTACTGTTATTTATACTGCCGAGGTTGCTTCTTGTGTTTTAAGTGTCTCGGCACACTCTTTGGATGCTCAATACAACCCTGGGAGCCCTTTCTTTCAAATTTGCCCATATGATCTCATATTCTGGAAGAAGGCTCTAGCGGCACTCCAGTTCATATTGAGCCTATATCTCACGAGGATATATCATTAACCTCACATGTATTTGAGCTGGCTCACATGACTCCGGTTGACGGCACTAATCTCTATTTTGTGTTTTTCAAGTTTAAGGCCAACCTCCTATCATACCTCTGCCCGAAGGAAGCTTATCATTGGGCACACAAGCTACCTTAACTGAATTAGTCATTGTATCTACCCTTATCCTGATCTCGGCCTCTCTCTGGTACCATTCCTAGTCTCGATGATGAAATGATCCATGATATGGACGAAAAACCGAGGCAATATTTACAGGGCTCGAGGAGGTGAAGACATTATTATTACTAGGGTTGCTAAAAACTCGTTAAGGCCTACTATGCTAAAGATGCAAATAATTCAAGCCATGTTGACTAAGGAGATCAAAAAAGAAATTTTTTATGACATTCCTCCTCCTATCTCTTTCTCACTGCATATGAGACCTCTTCGCTCCTATAACCATTCCCACTTCTGAAGGCATTCATGGCGCGAATCCTAAGTCTCTGGGGAGAGACTATGGTTAGGAGACAAACCTAAAAGGTTACTTCCCTAAGGATAACAAAGGTAAGGGAAGGAGCAGAAGGAAGCCCATCAAATCTGATATAATTCCTTCGGAGAATAGAGGAAGGAGAAGAAAAGGAAAAGAAAACATAGTTGCCGTTTTTCCTTGTTTTTTTTATTGCCAATTGTTTTAGCTTCAAACCTGTATGAGTTGATGTTGGGAGGGTGCAACCCTCGCACTTTTGTTAAGATAGTTTGTTAATAAATAATAGATTTGTTTCCTTTCAAATACTGTGTCTATTTGTTTATGTATTGAGAAATGTTTTCATTTAGCTAACTCAGCAACTTACTTTGTTTATCTTTAGCCGAGCTTTATTTGACAGGTGGCAATGGAGTTTAAATCATGCTCCATGCTAATAGAGTTATAGCTTGGATGCCTCTCTCTAGGCATCCATGTTTGGCCTCGCCAATCTCCAAGCATTGATCGAGATTGATTGCCTTGAGCGGTGTTGTGGACATCTATTTCTTGGGAGTTTTACCCGATCTCGCCTAGCTCTGGGCGTTAATCATACATGCCCTATCTGTGTGGCCAAATGAATAGAGTGTCATCTTCCAGGCACTGTAACACTGACCTCTAGAAGTTTGTGTTAGATCCCGCCTAACTCTAGGCATTAATTATTAGCCTTGCAGTTCTCTAGGAAAGGGGTCATGTTTTGCTAAAGTCCAAGAAAAAGCTTTTAGGGTGTACTGTCTCTTTTCACCCTTGTGTGTTTATACCCCCGCACCAATAAATAGGTTGGAGGAGTTGATTGGCATCTATCTCTAGATAACTGGAACAGTTTTGTTCCTTAAGTCTAATCATGGACCGCAAAGCTCGGTTCCTACCACCTATACCTGCACTATACACATGCAGATTGTTTGATTTTGCCATTATTTATAGCATACGATTGGGTTAATGAGAATACAAATTCATCGATCCCTAAAGCCAATCCATTTTATGTTCACAATAATGGCAGATCACGCCTTGTTATATTGAAATCAACAAAGTATGCACAGAGATAGTTTTAAGCAAAATAGCATCGTAAATGCTTGCTATTCCACCCTCTCGAAAGTGAAATTCTATCAACGGTCACAAGCATAAATATTCTATCTCCAAGCTTATGTTCGATAGCATAACGACCTTCCCAAGTTGGGCCCATGTTCACTGGGCTATGGGAGATTTGTTTAAGAACAAGATCGCCAATCTCAAAGGTCTGGCTCCTGACCTTTGTGTTGTAATGCTAAGCTACTCGTTTCTAGTGAGCAACAACTCTCAAATCAGCTTCATCACGTTTCTCATCGATCATATCAATGGACTTAAGCAAGAGGTCCTCGTTCCTTTTGGGATCGTATTTGGTCTTTCGATGAGATTGCTCTTCCAACTCAATTGGAATCATGGCCTCTGACTAATAGGCCAAAGCGAATGGAGTGTGACCAATCGCATATTTATGGGTCATTCAATAGTCCCAAAGTACTAGAGGTAATTCATCAACCCACTTGCCTTTGTCCTTTGTCAATCACTTTCTTAGAATGGACTTGATAATTTTGTCCATTGTTTCCACCTTTCCATTCGCTTGCGGATGTGTTACCGTAGAATGTTTTTTCTTAATTCGATATTTAATGTAGAAGTTCTTGAACTCCGTGCTACCAAATTGGGTCCCTTTGTCGGAAATGATTGTTTATGGGATCCCTATCGATAGATAATGTTTTTGACTACAAAGTTGATCACCTTCTTCGTGGTAATCGTGTGGAGCGATTCCGCTTCAACCTACTACGTGAAATAATCAACCGCAACAATGGCATATTTAGCTTCGACCTTCAACATTGGCAGCGCACCAATAATGTCAATTCCCCTTACCACAAATGGATGTGGGCTAACCATTAGTGTAATCTGCATGGGCATCGCTTTTGGAATTTTTGTGAATTTTTGACATCGATCACACCTTCTAGTGTAATCGGCAGGATTTTTGTCGACCGTCGACTATAAATTTTCGTAATGAAGAATCTTCTTCGCTACAATTGCAACTAGTGTTACCGCCACATGCTCCTTAGTGAACATCTACATGGACCTTCTTAGCCTCCTCATTAGTGACACACCGTAGTAGCGGAACGAAGAACCCTCTTCTATATAGTATTCCTTCTTGAAAAATGAACCATGGAGCTTGGCGTATGAGTTTTCTTCGTTTATTTCTTCTGTTCGAAAGGGTTCTTTTCAATAGACACTCCTTAGTTTGAGTCATCTATGATTCTTTCTCAAATTTAGCCTCCAATAACAAATTGATATCCATTTGGTCTATGCTCGGAGCTGATAATACCTCCACTAGAACTAAACACATGAGTTTCACATCCCCAGATCTTGCTAGCTTGGCTTGTGAATTGGCCTTTGTGTTCTCTTCCTTAAGGATATGAGTTATCGTGTAGTACTCAACATTGAACAGTTCTAGAACTTTCGTTAGATAGGGGTCCAACCTCGCTCACTTAGCACAGAATTATTTCCTCACCTGGCATACCACCAATTAAGAGTCACTATATATATGTAAAGCTTCGACTCCCCATACTTTCGGATACTTTCGCTATCTTGAGACCCGCTATCAGCGCTTCATACTCAACTTCATTGTTCTGTAGGGAACTCAAGTTTCAGGGCGTAGCAAACCGACCGTTCCTCTGGGGTAACCAAAACTACTCCTTCCCTCGAGCAACATTCTTTGGATGCTCCGTCAGTGTACAACTTCCATTAAGCACTCTTCTCCATAACCTCTTCTCTCTCATCATCTCAAGTAGTGAACTTAGCATTGAAATCGACCAATACTTGGACATGGATTACTCTTTTGAGATGATATAATGTATCGTATTGACTGAATTCAATGTTCCACTTTAACAATCCCTCGGCAGTCTCAGGCTGTTGTAAGACCTATCTTAAGGCCTGCTCAGTCAGCATCTTAATCGGATGAGCTTGGAAGTAGGGATAGAGTTTCCTAAATGCAACTAACAAGAAATAAGCCAACATCTCCAAATTTGGATAATTTCTTTCTACTCCTGTCAATCGCTTGCTGATATAGTACACTAGCCTGTGGATTCTTGTTTCTTCATGCATAAGGGAAACACTCAAAGCATGAACAGATATTGCCAGATAAAAAAACAAATCTTCTCCCTCCAAAGGCTTTGATTAAACAAGTGGTCTTTCCAGATGATCAATCAAGGCTTGAAAAGCATCCTTACATTCTTACGTCCATGCAAAATTTCTCTTCCCCACTTTGAGGACATCAAAGATTGATATTCATTTGTCTGTAGCCTTCAAGATAAATCGGGTTAGCCTGGTTACCTTTCCATTTAGACCTTATACCTCCTTTATCATCTTTGGGGTTTCAACATTTCTCAAGGCTTAGATCTTTTCTGGATTGGCCTTAATTCCTCCCAAGTTTACAATAAAACACAAGAACTTCCCCGATGCGACTTCAAACGAACATCTCAAGGGGTTGAGATTCATTCCATATCCTTGGAGAATTCCAAACATTTCTGACAAGTCTTCCGAATGGTTCATCGATCATCAAGACTTACTAGTATACCATCCACGTTGACTTCCATCAAACTCTGATTTGATCTCTGAACATGGAATTTACCAATCTCTGATAGGTAGCTCTGGCGTTTTTGAAACCAAATGGCCTGATAATGTAATATTACAATCCTGGGTTGGTTATGAAGCTGTTATGTTCTTGGTTTAGGATGTGAATTGGAATTTGATTATAGCCAAAATAAGCATTCATGAACAACAACAATTCATGGCTAGCGGTCGAATCCACCATTTGGTCAATCTTTGGTAGTGGAAAACTGCCCTACAAACATGCCTTATTCAAGTCTGAATAATCGACACATGTCCTACATTTCCTGTTGAACTTCTTGTCTAGGACTGGATAGGTTACCCACTCAGGGTATAGAGCATTGCAGATGAAGTGTTGGCTTTTATCTTATTGAATTCTTCTTTCAATGCATTGGATCGCTCCGGTGCTAGGATAGATCATTTCTATTTCACAAGAAGATAACCGGGTGCACATTCAATGTATGGCATGCTTTCTTCAGTGATATTCCACACATGTTAAAATGCGTCTAAGCAAACACAACCAAGTTTGTTCGGAGAAACGCTGTCAATTCCTTCTTCATCCTTAGGGTGAGTTGAGACCTAATTTTCAGGACCCGAATAGGATCATCCTAACAGACCAGGATGCTGACCGTCAACTCGGCCCGGCTACCCTCACATCCTCTGGCTCTTTCCTTGCATCCATAGCTTTATGAAACCTGTTATGCCGATCGAGATAGGGCTTAGGTGGTGGTTGCAATGCATCCATTGATTTGACGTAGAGAATCTTCTCTACGTCCTTTCCGTTCCCATGTCACTTCTTCTCCCTTAGCTCTACGATGTAACATTCACGTCCTAAATTCTAAAAAGCTTGAATAACCCCCATTCAGTTTTCCATAGGGAACTTCATTGTTAGGCACCACGGAGCCAGGGCCACCTAGAAACTAGTAAGGGATGGTCGACCTAAAATGGCATTATAAGCTAAAAAAACATCCATTACCACGAAGGTCACAACCCGCACTCTCTTGCGGTCACCTTTACCTAAAAAAATCGGTAAGTCCACATATCCCACGGGCTCTGCAGTTGCTTCGGTAAATGCCTAAATATGGGCTTTACAAGGCTTTAGATCCTGACCATCCATCATCATCGGGTCATAAGCTTTCTTGAATAGTATTTTAATAGAACTTCCATAATCTATAAGAACCTTCTTCACAGTTATTGATCAAATCATGACCGTTATCATCAAGGGATCGAGTGTAGGTGCTTTGATCTCATCTGTGTCATGACTTTTTAAACATAATTTCATCCTTTATAGCCCTTAGTTGCTTTATCAGAGCTCCATCTTCGATGGTAAAGCAACTTTCCTATACAACATGTTTCAAAGAGCTTATGTACCTTTCCATCTCTTTCCAATTCTTCTTAACTAGATGTGGTCCACCAGTTATTATGTTGATAATAGGTCTTTTCCCAAGTTGCTTAGCCTCATCACCAATAGACCATGCCCAGCCCCGTTGGAGTAGTTGCCCTTGGGGTAGAGCATTACCTTACTCGCCATCTTGCAGGACTTTCACATATTGTTGAAGCTTCTTCTTTTTAGATCAAATCCTCAATCACATCTCATAAATGTATAAATTCGTTTGTATTACAGCCTTGAGTCTCGTGAATGCGATAATACTATCTAGACCTTTTCTCCCTCTCAATCGACTCCCTTCGAGCCGGCTTATTATAATGCTTAATACTCTCAAACATATTATTCAATGGCATATAATCCTCTAACTTCGAAAGTCTCGAACGTTTCTTGAAATACGTTCCTAACTCCATTTCCTTGGTTATTTATTTTCTAATTATTGCCTTTATTTTCCATTTAACAGCGATATTAGCAAAAATTTCATCAGATTGCTTCACATCCACAATACTTTGAATAACTTCAGCCGATTGTCCACTTTCGACTTTCCTGACTGTCGTACTTGCCTCTTCCAAGCGTAAAAATTGAGTTGCCTTTTTGTAAAACTCCTTTATAGTTAGAGATAATTTCATCTTCAACCATTTACCGAAATCTGTATAAGGATGTATTCCTTTGACCAAAGCCATCAAAACAATGTCCTCCTGAGCATTGCTCACCTCCGTAAAAGCTATGTTAAATTTACTCAAAAAGTTAATTAACAATTCTCCAAAATTCTAAAAATGGTTCGATATGACATTGCGTCTTTCAGATGGGTTATGTGCAGCCAAAACTGCTCAACAAATCTCCTGGCCACCTAGTCAAATGAATACATGGATCTCGGTATGAGCTGAGTGAACCACATCGTAGCAACACCCTCTAAAAATATCAAGAAGTATCGATATCTCACAACATCAGTTGCCTTTGCTGTGTCCATATGCCATTCATATTTCAATAAGTGCTGCCTTAGATTTATTGTTCCGCTATAAGATGGCACTGTAAGCCTAGTGAACCTTCTAGGATATACCTCACATAATATCTCTTCGATAAATAGGTTCCTATTGGGAGAAGGGCCCCACTCATTATTACTTATATGCTGGTTTTCATTTACCGACTTCTTCACCATATTTGCCAAAGATTCTGATTCTATTTGATATATTGAACAACGATAATCATGGACCACATCGAGTGTTTGGCTCTGCAAATTGTCTCAGTTAGTTCCATGATACCTAGGTTCCCCTTTCTTTGGGAGAACCGTTCATCCACTTGATCTGTTTCTATGATTTCTACATGACGGATCAACAACAACCATCTGAATCTCAACATTCTAGCGATCAGCAACACGACCTTCTCCACTGCCAACATCATCATCCAATCCAACAAAACCTCTAGCACCTAAGTCACGATGACATGGTTTGGTATCATCCATGGGGGTGGATCGATATCGATCCATGCTTTTATATTCTGGGCATTGTCCTCTCGAGGTTCCAGTTTCCCTTCTCTTCATTTTTCACATTCCTTCTCTGTGGTTCCCACCTAATGATAAAGAATTGTCCCCTTCATAATTGGAATGCAATGACTCCCTCATGTTCCTTATGCGATTACGTATAACTCAACAAATCTAGACTTTCCCTCATTTATTTCCTCATGTCGTCCTAACTTTCACGCAGCTTGTCATTCCTGGTGTGATTATTTTACTCTATTTATTTACTTTTCTCAGCTCTACTTTTACTCTACAATTTCTACTTAGCCATATCACTACTATTCGATCACACATACATGTTCACTTTCATTGTCTATCATTATTATAAGATCTAAAGACAATATAGGATATGGATGTTTGATCCATATTGGATCACATACAAAAGATGTATGGCGAATAGTTGAATTTCGTAAAATACACAATTTCAATGAAATTATTTAATTTGAAATGAGTAAGTAAACCAAAGTGCAAGATTATGTCTTCAATATGATTGAACTTAATGAGGATCTTGTTCCATTGGAAACCACACTGAATCAAGAACTATAAACAAACCTAACTTTTGGATCACTATAACGTAAGTTTAATCTATTTACATTAGTGCAACTTATTCGATCTTCTCAACATGTTAATGATGTGTGAATGTTTTTTAAATAAAGAAATCTGGTGCATTCTTATAGTAAACACTTTCTCTTTTGAAAGGTAGCACCATTAAAAGGAGAGTGAAAACACTAATATAGGCACATTTGGGATGAACAGAGGGTGAATGATCACCTTTGCTTCATGAAGAGGCATCAAAAACAGTATTGTAATAAAATATCTATAGACACCTAATAAGGAATAGGAGATAGACAACATATTTGAATCTCTTAATTGTAATTTAATTACAATAAAAGAACTAACTGTCCCATGGTAAGAGATTCTGTAATATCCCATAAATTAATACATCTATTTTGAATTAATTTCAAATAACTTTTAAAATATTAAAAAACAAAATTAATATCATTTTGATATTTTGTTTTCTACGGTGAAATTAGCAGAGTAGGAAAATAATTAACTTTTGAGGAGCACTAAGAACTAGGTGTTGTATTTATAACCGTTGCATAGTGAATTTTGAGCTAATCGATGTTGACTGTAAATTTGTTAAATTTGGAGTTATGGTTTGGGAGATGGGGATTTTACAAGTCGTAAATGAAGTATGTAACTGTTTTGGGCCTATTAGGACATGCTACTCATTACTCGGCTAAACACCTATTTAAATGAAGCTATGGAAACCTAGCCACCAACTCCATCTTCATTATTCTTCTTTAATCATGAAATTCATTGTAATCCCCTTCTAACTACGAACACTTTTCTCTAATAAAAAATTATTTCAAAATTCAAAGAGACCACACCCTAGCTTACAATATATCGAATTCATGATCTTAATAAGGAGAAGAGATGTGTATGATTTGTTTTCCCATCTGATGCTCCAATTGATTTAATCGATGAAACAGTCTTGGTCGTCTATATAGGTGATTTCGATTAAATGGTGTAACGACGTCCAAACGGCAATCAGAAGACATTATTGCATGGCTGATCATCTCAGATCGGGTTAAGTTAGCTGGAAAATTTCAAGTAGGATCGGCAGCATAGCAACGACAGTGATGATCAAACCTAGACGTAAGGGAAGGCGGCAGCATGTAGAGCATAGATCTTTTCCTCGACCGTCTTTAGGTGATCGGAGGCGCAGGCTATGAGTGGTCGATGATGGGGTTAGTCGATGGGGGTAGTTGGATGAAGGAGATGGTAGTTTGCACTTATGCCCTTCCATTTTTTATAATTATAAATTAAACCTTGGATCTTCTAATCACTACACCTTTCGAATAAGAACTTCATTTCATTTGCAGTTTATTTTATTGGATTCACAGTGAAATTGTGAAAAATTTGATCGATGGTTTGATGGATTTTGGAGCTATTTGTGGAAATGATTTGGCGAGATTCAATGGTCATTAGTATTTATATTCCACTAATATTAAATAAGTATTCATTGATAAAAATATACATATGTTGACATGTGTTGTGCCTTTTTACGATTGTTTGATTATTTTGATGTTTTGATATGATATGTGTCCTAATTTGGTTGTTTATCTATTTATTTGTTAGACGACGACATGTTAAAGTAATTAATTATAATTTGGGGAAAAATAATTAATTTATAGAAAATAAGAAAATTGTGTACTTTTGGGGGAAATAGGATTATTTGCAAATTTTAAGTGATAGTTATAAGTATCATATATAGAGACAGTTTCTTTATAGAGTTTATAAAGCCTATAGCTTGCATATAATAATTGTAAAAACAGAGTTTTTGGAGACCATAAGATAATTGTATTAGATAAGTGCTAATAGTTCCATTTCCACAATTGTATACATATGTAAATTATAATGTAATTGTTTTTATGGAGTTTATGGAAATTATTATTATTTAAGTAATAGAAATAAAGATATTTTGAGAATAGTTATAATATTGAAGATGTATTTTTAGAAGTATTTTTGGTTAACTTATCACTATTTTTGAGATAAATAATAATAAGGAGGTTTTTGAGATTTAATGCGGAGTATTATTATTTTGAGTTAAATGATAATAAAATTGTTTGCGAAGATAATAAGGAGATTTGAGTAAATATTGTTATTTGGACGTAAAGTAATAATATTATTGTTTTTGAAAGTAATTTGATGTAAATTACTATTTTTGATGAAATAGGATGCTTTAAGATATTTGAAGCAATAAATATATAGTGAAGGATTTTTGAAGTATATTAACATTTTGACAAAACGTTAAACAATAATAAGATGGTTTTGTACTTAAGAGGAAATCATATGTGTAACACCTTATTTTAGACCATTGTGACATATGCGATTAATTATTATTTGAATTACCATATATGTTTGTTGTGATGAGAGAGAATCACATTTGGATGAGTTATGCGATGTTTTACCATTATTACTGCACGGACATTGTGTAGTTTATTATGGGTTTGTTGCGTTTATAACAGTAATGTTTGTGTTACTAATAAAGAGTAGTTAGTACACATTTGATGAGCTTGATGTTTGCGTTATAGAGTAGTTAGTACACATTTGATGAATTTGATGTTTATGTACTAATTGTAACGACCCATAGTTTTATTTATCAATGTATAGAAAAAAATTATTTTGATAACCAAATGACCTAAGAAAGTGTTAAAACTTTGAGAAATATTATGTTTTGACATTTTTGACCCTTGAAATTAATTAGGGATATTTTCGAGCTAAAATTCTTGTATTGGCTATAACTTTTGAGAGAAGTCGAATTTGGATCTTAAATCTATTCCAAATGAAAAATATGATAGTTTGTATATATGTATAGTGGTCATAATATCAATTTGGCTAAGCAGATTATGAGACATCACATTTTTTATTTTCTGCAGTTTTTCGATAGATTTTAGTGTAATTAGAGCTAAGCCTATAATCAAGCCCAATTAAGAAGTTTAGGAATTGGGCCGATTACAACATTTAGAGCAGTACTAAAATAACTTTCTTTTCTTCCTAAAATAGATCTAAACCTCCATTAATCTAATCTCTACTTAAACCATTATTATATCTATTAATCGGGTTTTTAATCTAGTAGAAATCAAGGAGAGATAGAACGATAAGACGAAGACAAAACGACTCGAAATCTTGGAGGCACACTTAGATGAAGCATAGAAATAGCTTAGAGAAGTTTCACCCAAAAATAACCTAGGTAAATAGGTCAGTACCGAGTAATATAGGTCGGTGCCGAGTTATTTTCACCTCCCAAAACTCCTCTTCAACTTCATACGAGTTATTATCTACCTCTTCCATATCCGACGAAGTGATTTTCAGGAGTTTTGGATGACCAATTCCAAGATTTTAGGGGATGCCAGCAAAAACAGTATAATAAACCAAGTAATGGAGGAACGATCACCAAAATCAATCAACAGTCGATGAAAGCAACATAGGGCACATTAAGATAAAGTAAGACAAGTGATGCAAGAAAGTATGAGTCATTTCGCATTAAGGAGATAACTTGGTACCGAGTTATTTAACTCTTTATTGACTTATTTTGATAACTAGATGGACCCACCGACTTTTTGTGTGACTTTGGACCGAGGTCTGGATTCTTCTACAAGTGGACTTTTGACATAACATGACCGTTTCCCCTACAAATACAAACCATAGAGCAACCAAAAGAGGATCTTCTCCCTTCTTTTTCTTCTTCACTCTAGATCTAGGATTTCATTGCTCGTCATCTTCTTCCTCCCACATAATTGTTACCAAGGCAGCTACTCTTGGCAGTTCTATGACTTAGAACTTGTTAAACCTGTGTACTAGTGACTTATTCCCTCTTTAATTCTCTATAACCACATATAAACTATCTCTGATCCATAATCAATAAAATTATGAAGTGGACATAGGCCAAGGATTGCCGAACCACTATAAAAATCTTATGTCTCTCTATTTTATTTCTGTTATTTTCAGTACTATCCGCTAAATCTAAGTCATACAGGATCCATAAAACTCATTCTTGGGTATTAATGTATTTTTGGCATCAATATTTTAGTGCTTTCACCTAGAAACTAAATCTAGGCTTAATCTAGCTCTCTAATTTGAATTGGATAGATCCAGAAGTAAGATCCAGAAAACATGCTTGAAGAAGTTGAAAAGTGGTTAACAAAAGTCATGGCACCAAGATGATCCAAAAGATCATTAGAAGATGTGGCTGGTGGTGATAAAGGGAATTCTCACCAAATGGAAGTAAGCAATGGAAATCCACTACTTGGATCCCTAATTCAATAGCAAGGTGTCACCAGAGGAGAGCTTAATCAGATGATCAATGAACTTAACCAAAACTTTACGGATAGTCAGAAAGCTCTCATGGATAAGATAGATGCATTGCTAACTTTGCAACCATAACCAACATCAAGAATTAGAAGAGAAACTTCTCCTGCAATAGAACAAGAAAGCTCTTCAGTTTTTGGCTTAAACAGGAGAGACATAAAGAAAAAGCAGATAGACTACCAAAGTTGTAGGAAATGTAACAGGAGGAAATAGGAGCTCTCCCCTCATAAGAAGACAGCTTGGTACCGAGCCATAATAGCTCGGTATCAACTTAAATGTCCTACTTGACGATGTTCAGGAGGGAGATACATTACTGATTTATGACTCTGATGATGAAATGCAGCTGGATAATGATAATGATGGGTTGAATACTGGCATTAATAGACAAAACGCTGAAGTTGGAGTTCAAACTGCTATGGAAAAGAGTAAACTAGACTTTAGCAAGCAAGCCGAGATCGTCTGCTCGTGATAGCGAGGAGTACATCGCTAACATGATCAAGAAGTTGATGGAGGAGAACAGAGGCAGGAAAAATGAAGATTAGGATTCCACAATAAGCCAAACTCTGTTTACTGAAAATGTTCCGAGAGAAGAATATCCCTGGAAGTTCACCATGCTAACAATGCCATCCTACAACGGAGCTACTAATCCCTGACAATGCTTACTGAAATATGAATGGCATACGAATGGAGCTAGAGCTACTAATGTTGTTCGTTGTAGGCGCTTCCATATCTTCTTAGAAGGAGTCGCTTCTATGTGGTTTACCAGGCTTACACCAATGTCTATTTTCACTTTTGATGGATTGGCGAAGATGTTTCTAGAAAAGTTCGGGATCCACACTACACGACCAAAGGACATGATGTCCCTATCTGGCTTTTCTCAAGGGCCCAAAGAGTCGTTGAAAGCTTTCATGAACCGGTTTAGCTTTGGGTTACAGAGATTAGCAACCCAAAGTAAGATCCTGTCTTCATGGCACTTGTCCAAGGCATTCACCCAGACATGGATTTTGGTAGATGGATAATAATGAAGCAACCAACTACACGGAGGAATTCCACCGAAAGTCAAATTAGTTCCTAAGATTAGAAGATGCAAACATGACTGAAGGCAAGCCCATCGATGAGCAGTTGAAGGAAGTAATTTATAGTAACGTTATGGTTAAACAAGATAGAAATAGTTCCGCATCTGCTGCAGGAAATGCAGCGAAAATAACAAATTAGAAGAGAGGAGTTAGAATGCTGGTAGGTGTGACGGGAATAGGAAATGCTAAGGAATCTAAGACCCGAGGATTATACACTGTTGAATGACAGTTTGGAAAATACTTATCTTGCCACTCAGGGAACTGAGCGGTATAAACCACCCAAGAGGGAAGCAACCGAGCAAGAAAAGAGATCGGGGAAGTTCTGCCACATTCACGAGACTCATGAGCACAACACAAATGAATGTCGGTATCTAAAGGATTTAATTTAAGAATTGACAAGGAACAACAGGCTCCAGTGGTATGTGAAGAAACCGCAAAACCTAGATCAACATGTTGGACCCCAAGCGTCGAATGCTCAAGGAAACCAGCCTGGACCCAGCGGAGAAGGGACCAAGCGAACTGATGGAAGACTGGTTATAAACACCATTATTGAAGGACCTTACCCAACGAAGAAGAGTTGGGGCAAGATGGAACAATATGCTAGTTCTTTGAAGCATGCACCATAGGAGAGTTGCTACGCCATCGAAGATGGAGTGCCAGCTAAGCAATAAAGGATGATTATCGACAATATTGTGTTCCAAAATTGTTGAAGGTGTAGAAGTGCAACCTCTTGACCCAATGGTGATAATGGTTGGGATTGGACCAACATTTGTGCATCGGGTATTGATTGACAATGGAAGTTCGGTTAACATCCTATTCCGAAAGTCGTTTGACCAAATGAAGATTAGAATGAAGGATGTGACCACATGTAGAACGAAGATTCAAGAATTCATAGGTAACCTAAATAGCCGGTGTTATCCTGCCTTTTGGCAAGACCGTGACACCAAGGAATTGACTAGTAACCAATGACGGTCCGTCCTGGAGATCGGTTATACACGGGCTCACTATGGATATCGACGAATTTTGTCCGAGTGTGGATAGAGCTAAAATTGATATGACACGACGAGCGAAGCTATGAGAGCCAACGTTCCAAATTTTAAGTCAATCCGAGTTCATATGCTCAAGTTACGATCGATGCAAAATTGGATAAAAAAAGCTTCTGTTCGACTCGCTCAGTTCGAATCCATCAGGAATGCCTACTTCAACACGCTCCGCTTCGCATCCATCAGAAAGCACTTGTTCGACTCGCTCCGCTTCAAGCCACAGTTCGACTCGCTTTACATCCATCAGAGAACAGCAGTTCGACTTGATCGTCTAACGCCTATTTTGAATCCATCAGCTGGAGCGCGTTGCTCGAATCCATCGAGCTACAATAGTTCGTGTCCCTCATTTGTCCAGTTCGTACCAGTTCGTATCCCTACTGGAGAAGCCCCGTTCAAACCCATCAAGTTCCTGTACTTCATATCCATCGTGGACCCACTGATCGAGCCCATCGTGTTGCCGTATTCGAATTAATCAACCCACTTTCTATCGATACGAAAAGAGGACGTTTCCATCGATACGAATAAGGCAAGGTCTGAGAACGACTCGATCAAAACGGCATCAAAGGCGGAGTGATCCAGAGGTTCAAGCGCCATGTCACCGAGTCAAACGGAACTGAGTCGAATAAGAGCGAGTCGAATAAGAGCGAGTCGAACGAAACAGCCAACCGAGAATCCCATTTCGTGTTGATCATATCTCCTGATCTACAAGTCCAAATGCTATGAAATTTTCACAGAAGCTTACGTACATGCTAAAGAATGTCCACGCCAAATTTCGACTCCATTGGACGAATCTTGATCGATATGAAATCCGTTCGTATCGATCACGGATCGGATCGAAACTTCACGAGCTTGGGCGCGCGGGCCTGGTCACGTGCCGAGAGGGTCTCCCGAGATCTGAGCGAAATACCAGCCTCCTACACCTATAAATAGACCCCCAAAGCCAACAGAAAAGGGGTTCTTCTTCTTCTTTGAGCTCTCCAACGCCCAGACTCTGCCAGATCCAAATCTGAACTCCCTTGCTGCTGCCAACAACGAAATCCACTGCTGTAAATCATAATCATATGTTGTAATTCTTTGAATTTACTTGTAATCTTCAAAGAAAGATCAATAAAGCTAACAACTTCATAGTGGACGTAGGCGATACGCCGAACCACTCTAAATTCTTGTGTCTCCTTGCATTTTAATTGCTTTCATATCTGAAATTTGGAGTTTTTGTTAGATAATCCTCCTTTTCCATTTAATTTCTTCACTTTATCTCTTCAAAAACTTCCGAATAGTGTTGTGCCCAATTTTGGTACAAACACTTTGGTGCTTTCATTGAGAAAACCCAATTTTTCTCCTGCTCTTTGGATCTCATATCTATATCGGATTGCATAAATCCAAGAAGAAGATCCAGATCTAGAACTTTGAAGCCCTTCCATTCTATTCAGATCTGCATCAGATCTAGGAAAGGACTTTCATAAATTCACCATGGTAAGTACACGAACTACCTCTACAGCTGCTGATCAAGGAGGACGGGACAGGCAGAATCCCGTGCAATTGCCTCCATCCAACCAAGATGCTGCCGGACCTTCAGACTCATCAGGCCCGGTCACTAGACAAGAATTCCAGATGTTGCTCCAAGAATTGACCCAGAGTCGACAACAGCTAACTGAACAACTGCGCGCCAACACAGAGTTGTCCAACCAGCTAAATCGCCAAAGGCGAAGAAGATCCAGAAGAGACCAAGGTTCTTATTCTTCCATAGAGAGTTCAGCCTCATTCGACGGTCATCACCGATCCACGCGCCCACAGTTGGATGTAAGCTACACCCAGGCCATAGGGCGCCCACCTGCTTCGAATCCTGGACAACCCAGAACTAGACCGTCCACTAGTCATCATACCGGACCTTCATCCCGAGGAGGTGCTGCTCCTTATCATGTCATAGGCAACATTGCTACTACCACCGCTACCGAACAAGGGGTTGATGCTGAAAACCGAACTGATCCTCATCGAAGCCAGTGAGAGCATACTCCAGAGCCTTATGTCCCTGAGAATGTTGAACCAAGGAGGCGAGGCATGGACCGTCAACCGCGTCCGGTCCAGACTCGTGCCGTGGAACCCGACCACACCTTGGCAAAGCATTCTCCTAGTATCCGAATGCCGGATATACCAACGATGATCCACCAAATGATCCGTGAAAGTTAGGGTCTCTCTAATGACGACTGGGGAATCTCCTGGAGTCATACCCCTTTCACCGATGACATATTGTATGCTAAACCACCTCGGCACTTCAGGATGCCAACTTTGCCAGTTTATGAAGGAAGTTCTGATCCTAACCAACACATCCTGAAGTATGAATGACTAATGAATGCTGCGAGAGCTGATGATGCAGTAAAATGCCGTAGTTTCCCTATTTTCCTAGGAGGCATTGCTACCATGTGGTTTACTCGTTTATCACCACGATCCATCTCTAACTTTGACTAGATGGCCACCAAGTTTGTTGAATAATTCCGTATGCACGTGGCGAGGCCTAAAGACGTTAACACTCTATCTAGTGTTACTCAAGCTCCCGGAGAAATGCTTAGACGTTACTTGGAGCGATTCCATGCTGCGTGTGCAGAAATAAGCAACCCCAATGATAACTCTATCCTGATGGCATTGACTAAGGGGATTGATGCTGATTCCGAGTTCGGAAATTGGTTAGCTGGAAAACCACATGCGTCATTGGACCGTTTCTATTCCAAGACATCCCAATTCTTAAGAAGGGAGGATGCGAAACAATCTAGGAAGCAGGATGACGTAGGGTCCAACATCGAGGGAATCCAGAGTAACATCGCTGTTAAACAATCCGGAGAGAGTTCTGGAAAAGTTTAGTTGAACGTACAAAATAAACAGAATCAACAGAGGGACAATGGAAATCAAAGCAAAAAACGCGATCAGAATTGTGGTCGACGGCATAGAGCTTCCATGTACGATAATTACACTCCATTGAACACGTCGTTGGAAAATGTGTATTTGCATACCTGCAATACCATGCAATACAAGAAACCTGCTCCGAAGCTACCAACGGAAAGACAAATCCAAACAGGAAAGTTTTGTAGATTCCACGAGAGTTATGGCCACAACACCAATGAGTGTCGTCACTTACAAGACCTCATTGAAAAACTTATACGTGAACGGAAGTTGGATCAGTATGTGCGGGCGCCGCAGTTTGGTGGTGCGGGCCCATCAAATCAAAATCGTGCGCCAAGTCAAGAAAGGCAGGAGGAACCCGCTCGAACTGGCGGGAGGTTGGTTATTAATACAATAAGTGGTGGTCCTCATCCAGCAGACCGGAGCTGGAAGGAAATGGAGTCGTATGCCAACTCTATCATGCATGCGGACTTCGAGTGTTATAGTAGTTTTGATGAAGGGGCTCCGGCCAAGCAACATAAGACGATGGCAGATGACATCGTATTCAGGAACAGAGACGCTGACAAAGTCGAAGCCCCCACTATCGATCCACTGGTCATCTCAGCTCAAGTAGGTCCCGCTTGGATGAAGAGGATCTTAGTTGACAGTGGAAGCTCTGTGAATATTTTGTTTAAGCGAGCCTATGATCAAATGAGAATGGAAGCCACGGACTTGAAACCTTTTCAATCCCGAATCCATGGTTTCAATGGAAGTGCTACTATACCCACTGGAATGGTGGAACTGCCAGTAGAGTTAGGATTTGGAGAACGTCGGAGAGTACGGATGTTATAGTTCATTGTTTTGGACATAGACTCCCCTTACAATGCTTTCTTGGGCCGACCGGTCCTCGCCGAATTCAGGGCAGCCATCGCCCCGTAGTGTTTGACTTTAAAATTTCCCACTGATCGTGGAGTGGGAATCATTCAAGGAGATCAGGCTGCCGCCAGAGCCTGTTATGTTGCTGAGCTGCGGGAGGTGCAGCGAAAGGAGAAAGGAAAGGGCGTAGAGGAATCTCTCTACGTCCGTTTTGCTGATAATTGACAATTAACGCCCGGGCCTAGGCCTGGGCAACCCAGCCCATTCCTCAAGGATCTTGACCCAAGAGAAACTGAAGACGAAGGAGAATCTAAAGAAAGTCAAGCATCCCTGGCCGAACTGAAAATCGACGTCCTAATTGACAATAAAGATGATTCGAAGATGATAAAGATTGGGTCTCAGCTAAGCCAGCAAACTCAAGAGGAATTGTTTGAATTTCTACGGGCGAATCTTGATGTATTCGCCTGGACGCATTCCGGCATGTGTGGGATCTCGCCAGACATCGCGAGCCACACTCTGAATATTGACCCGCGGCATGTCCCGGTCAAACAGAAAAGGCGTGGTATAGATCCAGAGAGATCTGCCGCCCTTAAAGAAGAAGTAGAAAAGCTTAAAGCGAACGGGTTCATTCGAGATGCACTATATCCTGAATGGGTGTCGAATCCCGTGCTCGTCCGAAAGCCAAACGGAAAATGGAGAACATGTGTCAACTATTCCGATCTGAATAAAGCTTGTCCCAAAGACAGTTTCCCGCTTCCCAAAATTGATCAGCTAGTAGATTCGATAGCCGGGCATGAACTCTTATCCTTCATGGACGCGTATTCTGGCTATAATCAGATACCGATGCATTTACCCGATCAAGAACATACCAGCTTCGTAACCAATCTGGGACTTTACTGTTACAAAGTTATGCCATTCGGACTCAAGAATGCCGGGGCTACTTATCAACGATTGGTCAATCAGATGTTTGCCAATCAAATTGGCAAAACAATGGAAGTATATGTAGACGACATGCTTGTAAAGTCATGACTCTCCACCGATCATGTTAAAGACCTGGAAACTATGTTCAACATACTTCGAGAATACAAAATGAAGCTCAATCCACTGAAATGTCATTTTGGAGTTGCATCCGGAAAATTCCTTGGTTTTATCGTCAACGCTCGAGGGATCGAAGCTAATCCTGAAAAGATCTGGGCTTTCAGAAATCTTGAAACTCCGAAAACCATAAAACAAGTCCAGAGTCTCAATGGAAAAGTAGCGGCATTGAGCAGGTTCATTTCAAAGTCCACTGATAAATGCATTCCCTTCTTCGATCTGATCCGAAAAGGAAAACGGAACTTTGAATGGACCACGGAGTGTGAGGGCGCTTTCCAAGCGCTAGTTCAGCATCTATCGACACCACCTATCCTGTCAAAGCCCATTGATCATGAGAAGTTGTACATATACTTGGCAATATCAGAAAACTCTATCAACGCTGCCTTAGTTCAAGAAGAAGACAGGATACAAAAGCCAGTATACTACGTCAGCAAGCGATTGACTGGGGCTGAAAGGAATTATCCGAAATTGGAGAAGTTGGCTTATTGCCTTGTTATTGCATCAAGAAAACTCCGACTGTATTTCCAGGCACATCCCATTATTGTTTACACCTACCAGCCGTTACGACGGGTCCTTTCGCTGCCTGAGACGTTTGGTAGGTTACTCAAAAGGAACGTCGAACTGAGCCAGTTTGACATTACTTACACTCCAAGACGGGCCATACAAGGATAAGTTCTAGCCGAACCAGTGAAACTCCCGAACATGTCTGGAAGCTTTATACCGACGGTGCATCAAATGACCGGTGTTCGGGCGCCGGTGCTGTACTTGAAACTCCCGAAGGCCGATCTATCTGTTATGCTTTGAAGTTCGATTTTCATGCGACCAATAATGAAGCTGAGTATGAAGCCCTCTTAGCTGGTTTAAAACTTGCTAAAGATTTGAGAATTATTGTAGTGGAAATTTATTGTGATTCGCAATTAGTTGTGAGTCAAATACGGGGAGAGTATCAAGCGAGAGATCGAAGGCTGGCTGCTTACTTAGCTCGAGTTCAGGAAGTACTGAATCAGTTTGATTATTACGCCATCTATTGTATACCTCGGGAACACAACCAAAAGGCCGATTCATTGGCAAAGCTAGCCAGCACAGGCAAAGCCCAACAAATGGGACTCGTTCCCGTAGAAGCGTTATCCTCCCCGAGCATTGACCGGGCAGAAATAGACTGGGTATGCGAAACCATCCCCGAAAAAGATTCATGGATGACTCCACTCAGAAATTACATTGAGCACGGAACCCTGCCGGAACGCAGGAGTGAAAAGAGACAGGTTCTTCGAAAGGCCTCACGATTCACCATTCAGAATGAAGTCATGTAAAAAAGAGGGTACTCAGTCCCTCTACTCCGGTGTATCGCTCACGATGAAGTTAAACGAGTATTGCACGATGTACACAAGGGAGAGTGTGGCGATCACACCGGGGGGCAATCACTTGCCAAGAAAATACTTCGATACGGATATTACTGGCCGACCGTGAATCGTGATGCGTCGGAATATGCAAAGAAATGTGATAGGTGCTATAAATATGCCCGAATTCCTAGAGCTCCTCCTATCGAGATAACTTAAATGGTCAGCCCATGGCCGTTTGCAATGTAGGGCATCGACATCATTGGTGCTCTACCTCTGGTAGAAGGTGTGAAATACGCCATCGTCGCAGTTGACTACTTTACAAAGTGGGCTGAAGCCGAAGCTCTTGCTACCATAACAACGAAGAAAGTAATCAACTTTGTAGTTCGCAACATCATCTGTCGATTCGGTCTCCCACACACCATTATTACGGACAACGGAACCCAATTCGACAGTGCTGAATTTAAAGATTTCTACAAACGATTTCACATCCAAAAGAAATTCTCTATAGTTTTTCACCCTCAGGCGAACGAACAGGTCGAAGCAGTTAATAAAGTTATAAAATCCATTCTGAAGAAACGACTGGAAAAGGTCGGGGGCAAGTGGGTCGATGAACTTCTTATGGCTTTATGGGCTTACCGAACAACCCACAAGACTACGACCGGCCACACTCCATTCTCTCTCTCTTATGGCTCAGAAGCTGTTATTCTAGTTGAACTAGAAGTACCTTCTCATCGTGTGACATACTATGATTCAAAGACGAATGATATATTACTTACTGAATCTCTCGATCTACTAGATGAGAAGCGTGAAGAGGCTGATTTGAGGGCAGCCGCGCATCGATGTCGAGTCGCCCAATTGTATAACGCCAAGGTTCGCCCGCGAACCTTTGAATTAGGCGATCTCGTCCTAAAGAGAATTTGTCTGGTTCCTTCGTATATGAAGCCGATATGGAAAGGACCGTATGTTATTGAACGAAGGCTCGGAGATGGCACATTCAAATTATAGACCGTTGACGGTCTTACTTTGCCAAGAGCCTGGAATAGCGAGAGTCTTCGCCGCTACTACACATAACAGGCTATGTTTATCCATTTAGTTTATTTTCCATTTCGCAAATTGTTTCCACATTTCGAAATTAGAATTTGTAATAAGGCAACTGACTTTGCCATATTTTCTTATTTCAGCAGTAAAATGCAATCTCTTCGAGCCAGAGCTGTGATTTACTTGAAATGCTTCATATGATCATCACAATGCATGGAGAGCTAAGTTTCACCATATGGTGGAATTTATTCAAATAGGGAGTGACTGCGATGCAACCGGTCACTCACTAAGTGAAACCTGAGCTCGGGGACAAGCCATCACATCAAAGTCAAAAACGAATTGATACACGACAATCCCTCACTTAACTCCCGGTTCCTAGAGTGCGAACTGGAGTATAAAAATACGTCTACGAAGAGGGTGGATCCGTCCGCCTAACGACTTTGTCCATATCTGAACCAAGTTTGAGGAGGGTGGGCACGTCCATCCAACGACCTCACTTGTTAACTCAGGGTGGATGTGATCCGACCATCCATGATCCTGATCCAACTCCGAACTTCTAGAGTGCGAGTCGGAGTATAAACATCAACTCCGAATTCCCAGAGTGCGAAACGGAGTATAAACAACAACTCCGAACTCCCAGAGTGCGAATCGGAGTATAAACATCAACTTCGAATTCCCAAAGTGTGAAACTGAGTATAAACAACAACTCCGAACTCCCAGAGTGCGAGTCGGAGTATAACCATCAACTTCGAGTTCCCAGAGCGTGAAGCGGAGTATAAACATCAACTTCGAACTCCTAGAGTGCGAGTCGGAGTATAAACGTCAACTCTGAACTCCCAGAGTGCGAGTCGGAGTATAAACATCAACTCCGAGTTCCAAGAGTGTGAAGCAGAGTATAAACATCAGCTCCAAGATCCCAGAGCGTGAAGCGGAGTATAAACATCAACTCTGAACTCCCAGAGCGCGAGTCGGAGTATAAACATCAACTCCAAATTCCCAGAGCGTGAATTGGAGTATAAATGTCAACTCTGAACTCCCAGAGTACGAGTCGAAGTATAAATGTCGATTCCAAGTCCCCAGATCGCGGACGTATGATTAAAACTTAAGCCGGCGTGACCAACCGCCAGTAAACAAATGAGAATCCCCGGAGTACGGATATGATCATCGACAATCACACCAACGTGGAAGAACCACTCGGTCTCTACTTGACTCAAACATCCGTTCAGTGGCACTAGACTCAACATGATGTAAACGAGAAGCAACCGCCAACCGATGTTCAACTACTCATCCTCGAGTCTGGGGGGCAGGACTTAAGCATCAACCATTGACTGAAGCGATGCAACGTCAAAATTCAACTCGCTTCCCGGTAGCAAGCCATGTCCACAGTTTCCGAACTTGGCGAACAAAAACAAACTTGATTCAAGAGCTGAAACTTCACAAGTACACTTCTGACATCGAAACACTTAGGTGAATACACAATGACAGAAAAGAAGCTCAAAAAGAAAAAGTTTCATTTCTACTATTGATGAAAGAAATTCGTGTACAAGTTTATTCCAAAAAATTCTTACTAGCAGGGGCCGAACCCGCATCTATACACGGCCAACAAAAAGCAAGTCAAAATAAACCAGGGAAGCATGTCTAATCTTTCTTCTTCCTTGGCTTCCTCTTCGGAGTAGACCCGCTGGAGCCACCGCTAACCTTCCTCTTCGAGCCTTTGCTTTTCAGTGGTTGGTCTCCAAGCGGGGGCATTATATCAACGTCCTCCTACGAACTCGAGTGGATAGGAATGCTGCCTGCCGGCGGAGTTGGTGGGATAGGATCAGATGTGGAAGATGGAATGGCCGCACTAGTGTCGGAAAATGTACCGCCAGGCGATATCATTCTAAGCGGAGCTGGACCAAGCGCCACCATTCCACCTCCAAAACTGCCACCATGTGCTGCTACATCCATTTCAGCGGCGATTTGTGCCAAGATTTCCTCTTCATTAACCGGTCGGGACGCGCTTGGAGCATCAACAGACGGCATCGAGAAGCTTGTAGCAGGAACGCCTCCGCCCATGAAAAATGGTAAGTCAGCTAAAGGGTCGCCATGACGGCAAAAGAGTTCCTCCATCAGCTGCTCATCAAAAACAAGTGAGCCTCCCTGCATATCGTCAAGAGACGCGACAGTAGTCACAGCAGTCGCTTCTGTAACGATAACCCCCTGCATCTGATATGATCCTTGAGTAGCAAAGGGCACGGTCGGTGCAGCATCAATCACTGGACAAAGAATAAAGAAAACTGTTAAAACTTAACTCGAGCAAAGATTTCGACTTAAGAAAGATATGTGGAATGTTCAGAATACCTTCCTCAGTTTGACTCGTAGGCGGCAGAGCGGCATCAGTAACTTGCGCCGTGGCCGAAGACATCTGCGGCTGATCCGGATTGTAAGCAGGAACAGCTTGGGGATCGACCACAGACGAGGATTCGGGCAAGGTTGACACTGGAATTTCAAGACTCGCCTCATGATGTTCAACCCCTGAACCCTCTCCTATTTCGAAGTGCTGGGCTCCAAGTCTCTCCTTCTCATGCAGAATCACTGACTCGTGGAGAATCTTCCTTTCATCTTCATTCAGAATGCGATTCTCGAGTTCAAATTCATCTACAGACTCGCCTAGATGTGCCTCTTTCTCTTCCTCAACCAGTCGGCCCCAAGCGCTGTAAAGATGCGCCGGATAATCATCGAGCCAGGCTAGACCCCTGTGCCTCAGCACGTTAGCATTGTAAACAATGAGAAGGTCTTCGATGTCAGCCTCTAGCCTGGACTCGGCCGACTTCACTTTCTCCTCGACCTTAGTCTCCACCTTGTGGACTTTAGCCACAGCTGCATCCCGCTCACCCCTAAGCAGAACAGTTTGTTCGCACGCCTCCTAGGCTGCGTTGTTTGCGTCATCCCTTTCATTGGCCATATCGGAAAATTTAGCCTTGAGCTCGTTAAGTTCCTTGACCACCGCATCCCGCTCGGCGGTAACCGTAGTATTCTGATGGCCCATCTCCTCCACCAAGGCAACATGTGTCTGCCTCAACCTCTCCATGGCCACATTCGCTTCATCAGCTTTCTTGGTGGCCGCAATTTCAGATTTTCGAGAAGACTCGGCCTCAGCAGTGAGCACCTGAATGATCCGGTCCCTTTGAGCAAGATCGGTCTCCATTTTCTCAAGTGCTTTGGCTCGCTCAAAGGCCACCTTAGAAGATTTCTCTGCAACCTTTACCCACTCTCTGTACTGGGTGTAGATGTCATGAACGTAATCATGCATTGTGCCTTCCACTCCAGACGGAATTCTTTTTAAGTGTGGTGGGAAGACATAGCCATCGAAGCAAATGTTCGGAAAGTCCTTCCTCATCTGAGCCAATTTAATTGCCCCTTCTCCTGTGGGCTCAGAGGTGACCTGCTATGCAATTATGGAGGCCGTGGTCTCAACTCATTGGAGATGAGTCTCGGATCTAGAAGTATGAGAAGTTGGCCTGTGACGAGGAGGCTCTGGTGGATGTGGAACAAGAATAGGAGGCGAAGATGGGAGTCTAAGAGGAGGAGAGCGTGATCTAGACCGATGTCTATACTCTTTGTCCCTGTCACGCCCATATCTATCTTGATTAGAGTACTCGCGATCGCGGTCTCTATCCGAGTCCCTCCTGCGGGAATCATAATAAGAAGAAGCCTTTTGGGCCGAGCGAAGATTCCCAAGCATTGACCCTCTTCCGGACATCGTACCTGAAAATGAGAAACGAAGGAAGAGTTAGTGACTTCTTAAGTTGGATGATTTACAGTTGTGAATTATGTAGTACAGTGAAGTGTATGCATGTGCAACCCCCCGACCAACCGGAAATGTCGGCCGCACTCGTAGCAAGCGACCCGCTCAGTTCAAGAGCATTATCAAGCTCCTCCATCCCGGAGTTGTGTTAAGACGACACATAATCCGGAATTGGAATATCAGCAAGCCCTTCAAAAGGATTCTCTACTTGCGGGGGAGGAGCCTCCGAAATCCTAATCCCCGGGACGGGCAAGGACACAACTACGGATTTTAATCTCCCGGATTTAGAACGTTTGTGAGCAACAACCTTGCCTTTTCTCCTTCCTCCTGAATCCTGGACATCGGAAGAAGGCCCAGCATGAAGCTCGGTATCTGTAGGCGTTCTCTCCGGATCAACTTCTTCGGCTATTACGACTCCGGGCGCTTTGCGCTTCACCCGTTTCTTCGAGACCACTCTAAGTGTCCCTTCCAGCCGTATACTCTACCTCTGTTCAATTAGCCCGACAGTCCTTAGGTTTCTGTCGGTCAGAACCCAATCGATATGCCTCTCTTCACCTGGAGCCGCTTGGAGAATCCGAACTAGCTCTCTGAAGTATGCACCATTAGGTCGAGAGATTGCAGCTATAAAAGAAGAGAAATATTTCAGTTTTGAAATCGGTTATTATTATCTCGATAATTCAAGAGAAAGAATGAAGCGCTTACATCTATCCAACCATCGCCTAGCAAACCTAGGGGGCACCGAACGTAGAACCATTCGGTCTTGAAGTAACTTAGCCTTCCCCAGGAGCCCATTACAATGTGGCAGTTCCTGACCGCTTCCAAGAAGGTGAAAGAAGGGTTGTCTCCATGGCTCATAACGTTAAATAAATATCTGATCTCGATCGGCTTCGGTGGTCGAAAGAGGATCTCCATAAACAGGATAAAGGTGCTATTCAACAAAGCATACCCGTTGGGGGTGTAGCTGGGATGGAGCTATTCCAAGGAATGATAACATCTCCCTTATATATTGATTGCAGGGAGAAAGTGTCCCCGCTGTGCAAGCGTGACGGTTGAAAGCAGTAAACCCCCCCGGGGGATCATGTGGCCTGTCATTTGGCCCAGGCAGTAACAGGTCGTCGAGCGACAAAACGTGCCTTAAACAAATCCGTCCTAGCATATCCTCGGAGATACCAGACGGCACAGAATCTTATGGACGGCAAATGAACCGGGCACCTAGACGCTCGTCCGGAGCTGGCTCTATAACTTCGGCTTCAATAACCGGTATTTCGATGGTTGAAGGAATTGAACTCGAGAGTTCCTACTGCTGTGAACTTGAGGTTTCCATGACTAACTAGCTTATGAAAAATCATTGTTAAACAGACAATAACACTCATGCATCCCCCAGTGTAAAGTGTGTGAGTGTGTTGTGCGGTGCGGTACTGTATATCACTTGAAAAGTTCTACTGAGTTAGGGAAAACATGAAAACGACGAGACTTCAAAATTCAGTCAGAGTGACCGTCATCGCTGACCGTCACAACCGTGCCATCCAGAAATTAGCAATTAATCCAAGTTAAAGTTTGTTAAAATTTTGTCAGAGTTGTAGTTCCATCGACGAGCTTCGAAGGGAAATCAAATATGCAGTTCAACGGTCAAGTCCAGTCATGCAAGTTTGAAGCTCGTCGGAGTCAGTTGTTTAAGTGTGCAAGGAATTACTAGTTCTTTAACATTCAAATTCGTATCGGTCATAAGAGCCTTGTTCGCATCAAAAAATCATGTTCATCCATGTGCGAGTTAGACTCGGTCTAAAACTGGAAATCATGTTCATCCATGTGCGAGTTCGACTCGGTCAAAAGACTGGAGATTTCGTTCATCCATGTGCGAGTTCGACTCGGTCTAAAAGCTGGAGATTTCATTCATCCATGTGCGAGTTCGACTCGGTCTAAAGACTGGAGATTTCGAATCGATACGGAGTGTTCATTTCGCATCCATCAATTAAGTCGTCTTCGTATCGATCCCGGGCGCATAATTCGAATCGATCGAAAACCCTGGGTTTTGAATCCATTAGACGCAACCCCTTCGTATCGATCAACCTGCTCGAGACACTCATCGATACTGATCGACTCGATGCAACAACTTAGCCATCGATCGATACGAAGGCCTCCGTCTCATCATCTCGAAGCCTTGACTCTCGATCGATGCGAAAACGAGGACCAGAACACCATTTTATCTCCACACTCCTTCTTCCCCAGATCGATTCGAACAACGATCAGGCGCGAGTTCGAGTGGAATGGCATGAGAATCCGAATCTCATAGTTTTAGGGCTGATGTTATTCAATTGATTACCTTATGTTCGATAACTAGTTTAAGGGATTGAAGGATTTGAGTCGATTCGAAATCGAGCAGTTTTCCTCTTCTAAGTTTTTTTTGAGCGATACAAAGACAAAGCGTCAGAATAAAAAAGTGAAAAGTGAAAAAATGGCTAAGTACAGAGTATTTATATGGACTCGAGTACAAAGGTAAAAAACGATTCACCTCCCAGTGTGTTCAACTGGCTACGAAGTGTCACCACAAGATCGAGTCGAACAAGCATTTCGTATCCATCGAACCCCACGTCCATCGATACGAAATCCTTGTTCGTATCGATCGTTTCCAACTCCTTCCCCAGAGCATCGATACGAACAGTCAGTTCGAATCCATCGAGCCACGGCATCCAGAGGCCAATATTCATCGATGCGAAGATGCATTTCGTATCCATTTCTATGGTCCACACCGATTCGAAAGTGAAGACAACTGCATTGGGACCCACCGAAGTCTGTAACCATCGATACGAATGACCGTTTCATATCCATCCAAGCTCATATTCGTCAATACGGGTTGCTCATTTTGTATCCATCAACGCAATGGATACCGATGCGAAAACAATGTTTCAGCCCTTTACATCGATTCAGGAGAGGATCGTTACGAAGGAACATTCAAAAACAACCGTCGAGCGTTGTTACAACAAATTTCATGTCGGTTCAAGAGAAGGTCGATACAGAATTCAATATAAACTAAACTGGCAACGACTCGTGAGCGTACAAACGTCAGCGAGAGTCAGATTAACATATATGTATATATGACGAACTAATATTCAATATTCCAGATTTACAGGAATTGAAAACTCGTTTAATAGCGATTACAACAACTAACGGCTAATCACTGGCATACAACAATTAGTTTCAACAATACGGGGTACAGCAGTTGATAGTCAACAGTTTACATTATCGAGAAAATCAGTCGAAGGTTACAGTTTTCATCGAAAAGACGATAACTATTCAGAATGAAGATTGCGGCATTTCAAAGCACGTCATGTTCCCACAAGACATACTTTGGGGGGCAAATGTTATCCCGCCTTTTGGCAAGACCGTGACACCAAGGAATTGACTAGTAACCAATGACGGTCCGTCATGGAGATCGGTTATACACGGGCTCACTATGGATATCGACGAATTTTGTCCGAGTGTGGATCGAGATAAAATTGATATGACACGATGAGCGAAGCTATGAGATCCAACATTCCAAATTTCAAGTCAATCTAAGTTCGTATGCTCAAGTTACGATTGATGCAAAATTGGATAAAAACAGCTTCTGTTCGACTCGCTCAGTTCGAATCCATCAGGAATGCCTACTTCGACTCGCTCCACTTCGCATCCATCAGAAAGCACTTGTTCGACTCGCTCCGCTTCAAGCCACAGTTCAACTTGCTTCGCATCCATCAGAGAACAGAAGTTCGACTTGATCGTCTAACGCTTATTTCGAATCCATCAGCTGGAGCGCATTGCTCGAATCCATCGAGCAACAATAGTTCATGTCCCTCATTTGTCCAGTTCGTATCCCTACTGGAGAAGCCCCGTTTGAACCCATCAAGTTCCAGTTTTTCATATCCATCGTGGACCCATTGATCGAGCCCATCGTGTTGCCGTATTCGAATCAATAAACCCACTTTCTATCGATACGAAAAGAGGACGTTTCCATCGATACGAACAAGGCAAGGTTCGAGAACGACTCGATCAAAACGGCATTAAAGGCGGAGTGATCCAGAGGTTCAAGCGCTATGTCACCGAGTCAAACGGAACCGAGTCGAATAAGAGCGAGTCGAATAAGAGCGAGTCGAACGAAACAGCCAACCGAGAATCTCATTTCGTATCGATCATATACCATAATCTACAAGTCCAAATGTTATGAAATTTTCATAGAAGCTTACTTACATGCTAAAGAATGTCCACGCCAAATTTCGACTCCATTGGACGAAATCTTGATCGATACGAAATCCGTTTGTATCGATCACGGATCGGAACGAAACTTCACGGGCTTGGGCGCGCGTGCCCGGTCACGTGCCAAAGAGGGTCTCCCGAGATCTAAGCGAAATACCAGCCTCCTACACCTATAAATAGACCCCCAAAGCCAACAGAAAAGTGGTTTTTCTTCTTCTTTGAGCTCTCCAATGCCCGGACTCTCCCAGATCCAAATCTGAACTCCCTTGCTGCTGCCAACAACGAAATCCACTGCTGCAAATCATAATCATCTGCTGTAATTCATTGAATTTACTTGTAATCTTCAACGAAAGATCAATAAAGCTAACAGCTTCATAGTGGACGTAGGCGATACGCCGAACCACTCTAAATTCTTGTGTCTCCTTGCATTTTAATTGCTTTCATATCTAAAATTTGGAGTTTTTATTAGATAATCCTCTTTTTCCATTTAATTTTTTCACTTTATCTCTTCAAAAACTTCCGAAGAGTGTTGTGCCCAATTTTGGTACAAAAAGCCAGTTGGAATGATTGACCTACCATATAACTCGGGAAAGGAGAATAGAGGGAGGTTCTCATCCAAACCTTCATGATCATTGACGAGTATTCTATTTATAATGCTTTCTTGGGCCGACCAGCCCTTGTCGATTTCAAAATCACTTTGGCTCCATGGTGTCTGGCAATGAGATTCCTAATGGAAAATGGGATAGGAGTGGTAAGAGGAGACCAAAGTGCTGCAAAGTAATGCTATATAGCTAAATTACGTGAAGCTAAATGCCGTGAAATGGGAAAGAATATTGGGAAGACTCTCCACATTCAAGAACCACAATCATAGCAATTGCAGAAGCACCCCTAGCTTGGGGACCATAGTTGCTTCGACAAAGCTATAGACCTAAGGATGAAGAGTTCAGGGGAAGTGCGGGCATCATCGGTGGAGATTATGGTGGCTGTCCTTATTGACATGTGTCAACGAATTTCTTTTTCAACCTAATAAAGTGCGAGGAAAGTGAGAATTAGTTGAGTAGAGTCTTTTTTAATCCTAGGCTAGTTTGCTAGGAAGGAACATGCTCCATGTTGAATACATGCTAGTCTTGAAGTCATGAGTGTTTTCGAAATTCAAAAAAAGTTATGATTGAAATCACAAGTGCTTGAGTATTCAAGAACAAGTCACGATTCAAGGAATCTTATGTCTATTTGTTAGTCGTATGCACTTTCAATGGTGAAGTTAAGATTATGTCAAAATCATAAGAATCACAAGTCATAATTCATGTCTCTTTATTCATATGCAATGTGGTCGTAAAAGTACAAGCCCTTATTTGCAATAAGGGTCGCAAGATTACGATTGGCACTAAAATTGTCAAATTGAATAAGGGTTATAATGTTTAAAAAGTAAGAAATGAGAAAAGAATTGACCACCACTCCTCCATGTTCCTAGGTCTGTATTTATAGGGGTAGAAAGGTTTGACTTGGATGTTACTTGTCAATGTGGTATGCTTGATCTTCAGCGTCAAGGTCGATCTCAATGGCCCTAGTGATATTGCTATGATTTGACCATTCATGGCATCCTTTGGTGTTTTGAAGGATTACAACATCATCATCATTATTGCATGTAGCTTGATAGCTTTTGACATCATCCCCAAAAATGAAGGCTTTCTGCATTCTTTATTGTTGTAATGACATGCGATATGCTCTTATATATTGTTGGCATGCGGCGACCTTCCTTTATTTTTATATTGATGGAATGTGAGATGCCCCACCTCTATATTCACACTAACCATGGACACCACTACGTAATGCCGTCAATTAGTACGAAGAATATGGCTATTAAGGAGTGACCATCTGTGTAATTGCTTTGGGCGAGTACCGATATGACAGATAGTATGTCATGCATTTCATTTCAAGAGGAAAATTGACATATCAAATACAAACTCAAAGCTACTACACAGTGGCCATGTGGCCTTCGAAAACAGATATAAAATAAGCATAACATAAAT
Source organism: Allium fistulosum (assembly GCA_030737815.1). Taxonomy (NCBI): domain Eukaryota; kingdom Viridiplantae; phylum Streptophyta; class Magnoliopsida; order Asparagales; family Amaryllidaceae; genus Allium; species Allium fistulosum. Next base: position 158,079,307 of record CM060901.1, read on the forward strand.
ACGTCACAGATATTCATATCACAAAGGCGGAAACAGATATGAATATACACTACTAGAAAAGGCAATTATTCCGACAGCATCAAGCGACGGCTTCCGATGGGCCGTCGGCGACCGTCGGAAGCCGTCGAAAAATCACGAATTACAAGGCTCGGCCGAGCCTTCTTCTTCTTCATTTCCATACGAAATTTTTTAACCCAAAATCCCCAAATCTCTTCCCCAAGCTTCCAATCATCAATTTCGAGCTTTCAGATCCTCCCCGGCTGCGTAATCAACGTCTATTGCTCTCTAGCTCAGGTATAATCTCTTATTTTTGCCAAAAATCTAATTTTTACCCTAAATCCAGATTTGCATAAGTTGTTAAATTAGGGCTAATTGGGACTCGATATCTGAAATTAAGAAATCTGGTAAGAAACCACGGTGGATGGGGGAGAGCGTATGGCAAGCATGGTTGGCATACTGGGAAACTGACGAGGCGAAGGCAAGTATACTAAATTTTTTTGAATTATTAATTTTACGTGATCGAAAAATAATGTATCAAATTTTGAATGTACAGGCAGAGTCGGATAGAAACTCTACAAACATAAATAAAAATCCTGTCACTCATCGCGGAGGGTCGAAGTCATTTCAGTAGTATCGACAGGAGTTGGTAAATTTACTGAATGATAATTGTAAATAGTTTATGCTATATAATTTTAAATGTATAATAATTGTATGTAAAAATCAACTTCAGGAAGCTGAGGCGCATGGTCCCGTGGGCTATATGGACGTGTTCACTCGTACGCATGCTGTCGAGCATGTAAATCCGAACGGGACTGTTTCGTATACATGGCACGACGATAAATCCAACATGAGCCATGTAAGCATATTTCATTTTATGCAGTATTAGTAATTGTTTTGCTTGTTAAACTATAATGAAATAAGATATGATGTTAATAATTTATTAATGCAGGAAAAGTTTATGGAGCAGCGGTAGAAACTCCTTGCTGATACGCGTCGAGATCAGCTGACGACTGATGAGGAGGATGTTATTTTTGAGTCTGTTATGGATCCATCGGAGCATGGCAGAAGATACGGATTTGGCAATCAAATGGTAAATAATTTATTTTACTGCTAATTTGATATTTAAGTCATAATTAATTTAATCGTAGGGATTTATACAAGCATCTTGTACCCAAAACCCTATGCCTCGTAGGGATTTATACAAGCATCTTGTACCCAAAACCCTACGCCTCTCCCAATAAATGTTTAATTTACTAGTTTTAAGTCATTTGACTTTCATTAGGACAGTTATTCCCGTAATGTCACTATAGCCCGTCAATAGGCCATATGATTGTGTGTTTAGAATTACAGTTAAAATTCGTAGTTTATATAGTAGAAGCATTTATAAAACACGACATCTAATATTAATACATAAGCTAAATTAGATTTAATAAGTTGCAATAATGGATTTATAATTAAATAAACTTGTATAACATCATAAACATAAGCATATAATGTCAGAAGTCATATTATTCAAGCTAAAGTAAATTTAAATAGGATTTATTTGTTTGATCTACATTTAAATCTAAAAGCTAATTAAATAATTCAATTCTGTGTTGGAATATATAATTTTATCTTAAAATCCTTGTAGTGATAACACATAGAAGTGTACATCAAAGTAGTGGTCATACAAGATCCACTACATCACAAAAGAATAGGTACAAGTGCTAGACAAAAGAATATGTATACATAAAGGAGTCTCTATCTCGAATGTATAAAAAAATAAAAACTACTAAGCTAAAGTAGTTAGCCAAAAGTCAGAAGCTAGTCCCTGCTAAGAAGTCAAGTGGAAGCACCTGTAACACCTCGGTCTGACCCGAGTATTATTTAAGAAGAAAAATAATAAACGGATCAGTCTAGCTATAAATATCATTCAAGATGAGATAGGATAAGAGATATGACAAAAATATATGATAACAATAATGTCATACTGTGACAAGTATATATTCGATAACAATGAAAATCATACGATATCTCAAATCTTCCCAAACACCAAAAAGAATGTCATATTCTTTAACTTATTCACCAAACCTCAAATATTGATAAAGCCTATCAATGCAAATCACAAAAATTGGTGAAACACAAATTCTAGTAATCAATAATTAGAAATCCAGACAACACAAAGGGGGTGAAAGCCTAGCACAAACGGGAGCATGAAAACTCACCAACACGTGTATCACAAATGGGACACTATCCCATGGGTCGCTAACCAATAGAGCCGATGCAATGACGTAGTACAACGGTACGTCCGAGGAACATGAAACTCAATAAGCTAGAACAACGACGTAGTACAACGGTACGCCCGATGAACCGAACTCCATAAAACCCATAGGTCGCTAGCCTTCAAAAATGAGACGAAGCTCAACAGAACGGGGTACAGTCCCCCATGCGGACTAAGAGACATCGCGTATCGCTAGTCTAAACCACAAAATGATCATCATAGATCAATAAAAGTGTAAATTACATCAAGCTAGTAAATAAATGAGTTTAGCTTCGTGTCCCATAACCACTGGCTTAACTTAAATATTTACGAATAAATTGTAGATTTCCACTCAAAAATTGCCACAAGATTTCAATCGAACAAGTCTAAGAATTAACCGACGAAGTAAACGCAAGCGTTTCATACCACTTGTTTTGCTAAGTCGTTTAATTGGATTTCTCGTACGAATGAGGTAAAGGTTTGTATATACTAATAGATTGGTAAACGGTTTTAAAAATGAGCTTTGTATTAAAAATAAATGTTGAAATCATTTTTGTGAAAGAGTTTGAGTATTTACAACTAGTATAGAAACCTTTGTATTTTAAATTGACAAATCATCGAAATGATTGTAAAAACAATCTATCATCAAAAATTCACATTCGATGATGTGAATTAAAACCATGATAATCGATATCAAATCCACCAAATGGATATTCCGAAAAATCCAGAAAAGAAGTCATCAAAGTCGACAACAAATGACAACAACCAACCGGATCAACAAAAATTGATTAAAATGGAAATTTGCATAAAAACAAACAAATTGGATGATTTTAACACCGCCAAACGTCTGGTGGTTTTTCCCAGACGTTTGAGCTGAAGGTGTAGAATTTTTCCAGATTACTCAGATGTCTGAGCCGTAGGTTTGGTATTTTTATTCCTTTGCCTCGGACGTCTGAGCATTTTACCAGACGTTTGAGCTGAAGCTCAGGGCAAAATTTGCCTAGGCCAATGATGGCCAAATCAACTCGGAAGCGTTCAAATGAGCGATGGTGGCTAGGTATTTATGTCAAGCGACAACCCAGCCCTATAGGCTCTTCAATACACTCCAAACAACATGTCCAAACATCCATAGTAGGATTTTCATAGATTTTGACTTCAAAATACCAAAAATTGTAAAATTCACCAAATCAATTCAATTCAAAAGCAATTGAACATGAAATAGATGTTAGGAATTCATACCTAACAACAATGAAAGCTATAGACATAGATGTGAGTTCAAGAACTCACCTTAAATCAAAAACAACAATTCAGAAGCTCTAAAACAAATAAAGATCAATCTCTCTTCAACTTCAACTCTAGAGGCTCCAATCTAAGATTATATGCAAATATTTCCAAAGTTAGGTGATAGGAAATTATGAAAATTGGAGAGGGATTGAGATGGAGAAGATGAAGGGATGCTTACCTAAGCTTCTCTTTGATTTATAACTTGAATTTGAATTCCTAAGAAAAACTAGGGCTTAGGAATTTTGATTTCTCCTCTTTTCCCCCATTTTTTTCCTTTTGCTTTAAGTGTTTGGAATAATGAAATGAATGAATGAAGAGGGGTGGAGTGGGAGGTGTTTGGTAGAAGTTTTGGGTTCTCTTATTGGGTTAGTGGGCTAAAACCCAACCCAAAGCCCAAACAAAATACCAAAATCCTAATCAACTCCAAACATATCTGTGTTTATACTCAAAAAAGTTATAAACATCGTTTTGAACTCAATGAAAGTAGTATCGAGTCTGGATTCGACCATTTACAAAAAGTCACATTTCGGACTTTAATTCAACTAACGATGCTATATTTAAATAAAATATTTAAATATATATTCGTAAAATATGCGGGTTGTTACAAACTCCCCTCCTTAAAGAAATTACGTCCTCATAATATTTAAGAAGAAAATAAAGGGTATCAACCACACTAAGGTATAACAACACAAAAGAAAATTTTTAAGTGAGGAGTTCACCTTATAGAGCATGAGTGAGTAAGTCCGGATGTGTTCGCTGGATGAATTCTATGGATTCCCAAGAACAATCTTTAGGATTTGAGGACCATTGAACTTTCACAAGCGGAATATTTTTATTATGAAGGCGTTGAACCTCCGTAGCAATGATCGACATGCCCTTCCGTAGAGTGCCTCGAAAGGTGCCATACCAATACTAGATTGGAAGCTATTATTATAAGAAAACTCAACAAGTGAAATATTGTCTTCCCAACTTCCACCAAAATCAAGAATACACGCACGAAGGAGATCTTCAAGAGTTTGATTCACACGCTCGGTTTGTCCATCGGACTGAGGATGATAAGCGGTGCTAAAATTAAGCTTCGTTCCTAAAGCTTTTTGAAGACCCTTCCAAAATCCACTGGTAAATAATGGATCACGATCGCTAACAATAGAAGTAGGAACTCCATGAAATTTAATGATTTTTTTAATATAGAGTTTGTCCAAAAGAGGTACGGCCAAATTTGAAGACCCTTCCAAAAATGTCTTTACGAAGATCACTAATATTCGACACAATAAGTCTACCAAATTTTCGAATGCCTCCCGAGCATCGATTTCAAAGTCTTTCAAACCATCAACATCAATTTTATCCCTACAACTTTGGCTAAGATGAGCCAATTCAGGATCATGCTTTTGAGCTTCAATAATGCAGTCTAAAAGAGAAGGATGAGCCTTAAGGCTACATAAAACAAGAGATGAACATAAATCAGATTCACGATCTCGAATCTCACAAGTGGACAAAGTCTCGAGATTATTCCATTCAGATATCATCATGGAAACAATCGCTTGTTGCTTATGACTAAGGGCATCGGTCACACGATTTCCCTTTCCGGGAATACAGAGAATATCAAGATCATAAGATGCAAGGAATTCGAGCCAACGTTGTTGACGCAAATTAAGTTCCTTTTGAGAAAATAAATACTTGAAAGATTTATGATCGGTGTAGAGAAAAAATTTCTCTCCCAAAAGATAATGACGCCAAATTTTTATGGCGAAAACAATGGTTGCGAGCTCTAAATAATGTGTGGCATATCTAGTCTCGGCAGGTTTTAATAGCCTAGAAGCATAAGCGATAACACATTCCCTTTGCATGAGAACGACTTCCAAACCAACACGACTAAAATCGATATAAACAATTAATTCTTGGTTCCCTTCGGGAACCACAGGAATAGGAGCATCGGAAAGGAGTTCTTTTAATTTCTGAAAAGCAGCTTCACATTTGTTTGACCAAATGTACTTAACTCCCTTCTTTGTCAAACTAGTAAGAGGTACGGAAATTTTATAAAAATCTTTTATGAAATGACGGTAATAGCCCGCCAATCCAAGAAAGCTATGAATTTCCGTCACACTCTCTGGTCTCTTCAAATTTTGAATCGCTTCAATCTTTGAAGGATCCACGGAAATTCCGGATTCAAAAATAATATGCCCCAAAAATTTCACACGAGATTGCCAAAAGTGGCACTTAGAAATTTTTTCTTTCAATTGATTGCTCCTAAGAGTTTCCAACACAATCCGAAGATGTTTTTCATGCTCTTCCTCGGTTTTAGAATAAACAAGAATATCATCTATAAAGATGAGAACAAATCAATCGAGGAAGTCTTTGAAAATTCGGTTCATAAGGTCAACGAAATAAACTGGAGCATTCGTTAAACCCAATGGCATAACAAGCCATTCATAAGATCCATAGCGAGTATGGAACGATATCAAAGGAATGCTATCCTCTGCAATACGAAGCTGATGAAAACCGGTTGCAAAGTCTAACTGTGAAAAGACTCTAGCACCGCTAAGTTGATCGAATAGACCATCAATCTAAGGCAAGGAATATTTATTCTTGATGGTGAGATCATTAAGCTGGCGGTAGTCAATGCAAAGCCTAAGTGTACCATCAGATTTCTTTACAAAGATAGCTGAAGCTCCCCAAGGAGAGGAACTAGAACGAATAAACTATTTCGCTTCCAATTCGGATAATTGTTTACGCATCCCCTCATTTTCCTTATTGGACATACGATAAGGAGGACGAGTGATAGGTAGTGCTCTAGGGATTAGATTAATTCTGAACTCAATTGCTCGCTTAGGTGGAAATCCTAAAATGGGCTCAAATATACCAGGAAATTCATAAATAACGTGAATGAGGGAAATGACATCTTCCTCATCATCATTATCGTCATCATGTGGATTTAGAGAATATAACGATGCCACCGAATTGGAATCTGAATCTGAATCTTTATGAACAATAGAAATCTGCTAAACAGATTGAGGATGTCGAAGATGGACAGTCCCCTCGGGACATAGGATGTGGGCTTCATAACGATTAAGCCAATTCATTCCCAAAATCATTTCGAAACCTAGGTAATGCATAACATGCAAATCAGCTCGGAAAGCATAATCACATAAAATAATCTCGACATCTTTACAAAACAAACTGAGTGTTGCGGATCCACCAACCGGATTCGCAATTCTATGTGAATTCATCAAGCCCATAACATTTAAAGACAAAGTATCAACAAGTTCCATTGATATAAAAGATTGGGATGCACCCGTATCAAAAAGAACTCGAATAGAATGATCACGAAACATAATAATTCCATCAAGGACAGAATGAGAAATACCTTAACCAAGAGAAGTGTTACTAGGGGCTTGCACAACATTCAACTTTCCCTCTTTCTTGCTTTGAAGTTTGGGACATGAAGATATAAGATGACTCGAACTTTTACAATAGCGACAAGTAGGGGACTTCGGACACTTATTTGCATAATGGTCCTTAGAACCACAATTGTAGCATTCTCCACGATTAGGGGTAGGAGTCTTTGCTACCGAAGTTGCTTGCTTACCTTTCTTTTTGGGATTAGGGCCTTTGAACTTACTGTCGATTTGCCTCTTCTTATTGTTATTGAAGTTCTGTTTGGCACCGACAACTTCAACATCACTTTCTTTATCGGCCTCTTCAAGTCGAACAGCGATATCTACAAGCTGATCAAAAGAAACTTCTAGTTTCAGAAGTAAAGGCTTTTTGAGGTTCTTATTCAACCCATAGATAAACCTCTGATTTTTCTTCAATGGGGTATTAATATACTCGACCCCATATTTAGAGAGGGATACAAAAGATGCGACATAATCTTTCACAGAAGATTCACCTTGAATAAGCTCAATAAAGCATCGGGCTAAAGTTAGTTTTTCAGCTTCTGGCACAAACTTTAACTCGAACCTTTCTCGAAATTGCTCCCAAGTAAGATCCGCTTCAACAATTTCGGAAATTAAAAGCTCATACCAAACTAATCTCTCTCCTGGAGCATGCTATAAGCCACTTGGACTCGATATAGATCCACAAGATTCATGCGAGAAATGATGCGGTCGCATGTTCTAAGCCAAGCTTGGACTTCTATGACGCTTTCGGAACCTTTGAATGGCCTTCCACCCAAATTGGTGTAATCACTGCACAAGCGTGCAAATCCAGATTTAGGGTGAGTAGGCTCAGGAATGGGTCCAACAGCTTGGGCATTCTTTACAAGATCCAAAAGTTGTTGAGCAGATATGAATACACCATCCTGAGGAGTAGCACTGGATTGACAGGCGCTGGGACGGCCAGGTCTAACATTTCTCTTCTTTAAGAAAGAAAGAAGAGGAAAAAGGTTATTCTTAGAATGAATATCAAACAATCTTGATTGATAAAACAAGGCATCATAAAAGAAAATAGGCTAGAACGGGTCCTAAGACTCGAATTAAATCCTAAGTCATGATTCCTAAGAGAGACTTAGGACAATGATCCTTGCTAGATTATCCTACTTTGTTTTGAAGTTTGGCTCTGATAGCAAGCTGAGATGCCCCACCTCTATACTCACACTAACCAAGGACAATATTGGGTAATGCCGTCAATTAGTATGAAGAATAAGGCTGTTGAGGAGCGACCATCTGTGTAATTGCTTTGGGCAAGTACCGATATGACAAATAGTATGTCATGCATTTCATTTCAAGAGGAAATCTGACATATCAAATACAAACTCAAAGCTACTACACAGTGGTTATGTGGCCTACGGAAACAAATATAAAATAAGCATAACATAAATCAGTTACAAATATTCATATCACAAAGGCGGAAACAAATATGAATATAACACATAGAAGTGTACACCAAAGTAGTGGTCATACAAGATCCACTACATCACAAAAGAATGGGTACAAGTGCTAGACAAAAGAATATGTATACATCAAGGAGTCTCTATCTCCAATGTATAAAAAAATAAAAACTAATAAGCTTAAGTAGTTAGCCACAAGTCAGAAGCTAGTCCCTGCTAAGAAGTCAAGTGGAAGCACTTGTAACACCTCGGTCTGACCCGAGTATTATTTAAGAAGAAAAATAATAAACGGGTCAGCCTAGCTATAAATATCATTCAAGATGAGATAGGATAAGATATATGAAAAAAATATATGAAAACAATAATGTCATACTGTGACATGTATATATTTGCTGACAGTGAAAATCATACAATATCTCAAATCTTCTCAAACACCAAAAAGAATGTCTTATTCCATAGCTTATTCACCAAATCTCAAATATCGATAAAGCTTATCAATGCAAATCACAAAAATTGGTGAAACACAAATTCTAGAAATCAATAATTAGAAATCCAAAAAACACAAAGAGGGGAAGGCTTATCACAAACGGGAGCAAAAAAACTCACCAACACGTGTATCACAAATGGGACACTATCCCATGGGTCGTTAACCTATAGAGCCGGTGCAACGACGTAGTACAATGGTACGTCCGAGGAACCTGAAACTCAATAAGCCAGAACAACGACGTAGTACAACGGTACGCCCGATGAACCGAACTCCATAAAATCCATAGGTCACTAGCCTTCAAAAATGAGACGAAGCTCAATAGAACGGGGTACAATTCCCCACGCGGACTAAGAGACATCGCATATCGCTAGTCTAAACCATAAAATGATCATCATAGATCAATAAAAGTGTAAATTACACCAAGCAAGTAAATAAATGAGTTTAGCTTCGTGTCCCATAACCACTGGCTTAACTTAAATATTTATGAACAAATTGTAGATTTCCACTCGAAAATTGTCACAAGATTTCAATCGAACAAGTCTAAGAATTAACCAACAAAGTAAACGGAAGCGTTTCGTACCACTTGTTTTGCTAAGTCTTTTAATTGAATTTCTCGTACGAATGAGGTAAAGGTTTGTATATACTAATAGATTGGAAAACGGTTTTAAAAATGAGCTTTGTATTGAAAGTAAATGTTGAAATCATTTTTGTGAAAGAGTTTGAGTATTTACTACTAGTATCCTTTGTTTTTTAAAGTGACAAATCATCGAAACGACTGTAAAAACAATCTATCACCAAAAATTCACATTCGACGATGTGAATTAAAACCATGAAAATTGATATCAAATCCATCAAATGGATATTCCCAAAAATCCAAAAAAGAAGTCATCAAAGTCGACAACAAATTACAACAACCAACCGGATCAACAAAAATTGATTAAAATGGAAATTTGCATAAAAACAGACAAATTGGTTGATTTTAACAGTGCCAGACGTCTAGTGGTTTTTCCCAGACGTCTGAGCTGAAGGTCTGGAATTTTTCCAGATTACTCAGATGTCTGAGCCATAGGTTTGGAATTTTTATTCCTTTGCCTTAGACGTCTGAGCATTTTACCAGACGTTTGAGCTGAAGCTCAGTGAAAAATTTGCCTAGGCCAATGATGGCCAAATCAACTCGAAAACGATCGAATGAGCGATGGTGGCTAAGGATTTATGCCAAGCGACAACCCAGCCCTATAGGCTCTTCAATACACTACAAACAACATGTCCAAACATCCAAAGTAGGATTTTCTTAAATTTTGACTTCAAAATAACAAAAATTGGAAAATTCACCAAACCAATTCAATTCAAAAGCAATTGAACATGAAATAGATGTTAGGAATTCATACCTAACAACAATGAAAGCTATAGACATAGATGTGAGTTCAAGAACTCGCCTTTAAATTCAAAAACAACAATTGAGAAGCTCTAAAACAAATAAAGATCAATCTCTCTTCAACTTCAACTCCAGAAGCTCCAATCTATGATCATATGCAAATATTTCCTAAGTTATGTTATAGGAAATTATGAAAATTGGAGAGGGATTGAGATGGAGAAGATGAAGAGGATGCTTACCTAAGCTTCTCTTTGATTTATAACTTGAATTTGAATTCCTAAGAAAAACTAGGGCTTAGGAATTTTGATTTCTCCTCTTTGACCCCATTTTTTTACTTTTTCTTTGAGTGTTAGGAATAATGAAATGAATGAATGAAGAGGAGTGGATTGGGAGGTGTTTGGTAGAATGTTTGGGTTCTCTCATTGGGTTTGTGGGCTAGAACACAACCTAAGCCCAAAAAAATACCAAAATCCTAATCAACTCCAAACATATCAATGTTTATACTCAAAAAAGTTGTAAACATCGTTTTGAACTCAATGAAAGTAGTCTTGAGTCCGAATTCGACCATTTACAAAAAGTCACATTTCGGACTTTAATTCAACAAACGATGCTATATTTAAATATATATTCGTAAAATATGCGGGTTGTTACAGACTACCCTCCTTAAAGAAATTGCATCCATGCAATATTTAAGAAGAAAATAAAGAGTAACAACCACACTAAGGTATAACTACACAAAAAAAAAAATTTGAAGTGAGAAGTTCACCTTATAGAGCACGAGAGAGTAAGTCCGGATGTGTTCACTGGATGAATTCTCAAGATTCCCAAGAACAATCTTTAGGATTTGAGGACCATTGAATTTTCACAAGCGGAACATTTTTATTACGAAGGCGTTTAACCTCCGTAGCAATGATATGTATAGGATGTTGCTCATAAGTCAAATTAGGTGAAACCTCAATTTCTTCAATAACACCAGGATCAAGAATAGAATCAGAATCTCTAAGGCATTTTTGTAGTTGAGAAACATGGAATACGTCATGAATAGCAGAAAATTGAGTCGGTAATAAAAGACGATAAGCCAAGGAACCAATGCGTTCGGTGATGGGAAATGGGGTAATATATCTAGGTGCTAACTTTCCCGATCGACAGAAACGCACAACACCCTTCATAGGTGAAACACGAATGAATACCAAATCTCCCATAGAAAATTCCAAATTCATTCTTCGGTTATCGTTATAGGATTTTTGTCTACTTTGAGCTTCTTTCATCCTATGACGAATAAGATCAATCTTATCTGTGGCATCATGAATAAAATCTAGACCTAAAACCAGCTTCTCACCGGCTTCAACCCAATACGAAGGATATCGGCATGGCCTTCCATAGAATGCCTCGAAAGGTGCTATACCAATACTAGATTGGAAGCTATTATTATAAAAAAACTCAACAAGAGAAATATGGTCTTCCCACCTGCCATCAAAATCAAGAATACATGCACGAAGGAGATCTTCAAGACTTTGATTCACACGCTCGGTTTGTCCATCGGACTGAGGATGATAAGCGGTGCTAAAATTAAGCTTCATTCCCAAAGCTTTTTGAAGACCCTTCCTAAATCCACTGGTAAATAACGGATCACGATCGCTAACAATAGAAGTAGGAACTCCATGAAATTTAATGATTTCTTTAATATAGTGTTTGGCCAAAAGAGGTACGGTCCGATTGGACAGAACGGGAATAAAATGGGCGGATTTTGTAAGTTTATCCACAATCACCCATAGACTGTCATGACCCGAACGAGAACAGGGAAGACCGTCAATAAAGTCCATGGAAACTTGATCCCACTTCCAAACGGGAATGTCCAAAGGTTGCAATAACCCACCGGGCCTTTGATGCTCGGCCTTTACGAGTTGGCATGTCATGCAACACTTAATAAAGTTACCAATACCAGATTTCATTCCATCCCAATAATAAAGTCACTTCATGTCCACGTACATTTTACTACTACCGGGATGAATGGTAAATTTAGAACGTTGAGAATCTTCTAAAATGTATTTACGAAGATCACTAATATTCGGCACAATAAGTCTACCAAATTTTTTAATGCCTCCCGAGCATCGATTTCAAAGTCTTTCAAACCATCAACATCAATTTTATCCCTACAACTTTGGCTAAGATGAGCCAATTCGGGATCATGCTTTTGAGCTTCAAGAATGCAGTCTAAAAGAGAAGGATGAGCCTCAAGGCTACATAAAACAAGAGATGAACATAAATCGGATTCACGATCTCGAATCTCACAAGTGGACAAAGTATCGACATCATTCCATTCGGATATCATCATGGAAACAACTGCTTTTTGCTTACGACTAAGGGCATCGACAACAAGATTTCCTTTTCCGGGAGTATAGAGAATATCAATATCATAAGATGCAAGGAATTCGAGCCAACGTTGTTGACGCAAATTGAGTTCCTTTTGAGAGAACAAATACTTCAAAGATTTATGATCGGTGTAGAGAACAAAATTCTCTCCCAAAAGATAATGATGCAAAATTCTAAGGGCGAAAACAATCGTTGCGAGCTCTAAATCAAGAGTGGCATATCTAGTCTTGGCAGACTTTAATTGCCTAGAAGCATAAGTGATAATACGTTCCCTTTGCATGAGAACGGCTCCCAAAACAACACGATTAACATCAGTATAAACAATCAAGTCTTGGTTCCCTTCCGGAACCACAAGAATAGGAGCACCGGAAAGGAGTTCTTTTAATTTCTGAAAAGCAACTTCACATTTGTCTGACCAAATGTACTTAACTCCCTTCTTTGTCAAACTAGTAAGAGGTATGGAAATTTTAGAAAAATATTTTATGAAACGACGGTAATAGCCCGCCAATCCAAGAAAGCTACGAATTTCCGTCACACTCTCCGGTCTCTTCCAATTTTGAATCGCTTCAATCTCTGAAGGATCCACGGAAATTCCAGATTCAAAAATAATATGCCCCAAAAATTTCACACGAGATTGCCAAAAGTGGCACATAGAAATTTTTTCTTTCAATTGATTGCTCCTAAGTGTTTCCAACAAAATTCAAAGATTATTTTCATGCTCTTCCTCGGTTTTAGAATAAACAAGAATATCATCTATAAAGATGAGAACAAATCGATCGAGGAAGTCTTTGAAAATTCGGTTCATAAGGTCAATGAAATAAGCTAGACCATTCGTTAAACCAAATGGCATAACAAGCCATTCATAAGATCCATAGCAAGTACGGAACGATGTCAAAGGAATGCTATCCTCTGTAATACGAAGCTGATGAAAACCGTTTTGCAAAGTCTAACTGTGAAAAGACTCTAGCACCGCAAAGTTGATCGAATAGATCATCAATCTGAGGCAAGGGATATTTATTCTTGATGGTGAGATCATTAAGCTTGCGGTAGTCAACGCAAAGCCTAAGTGTACCATCAGATTTCTTCACAAAGATAGTTGAAGCTCCCTAAGGAAAGGAACTAGAACAAATAAACTTTTTTGCTTCCAATTTGGATAATTGTTTACGCATCTCCTCATTTTCCTTATTGGACATACGATAAGGAGGACGAGTGATAGGTAGAGCTCCAGGGATTAGATTAATTCTGAACTCAATTGCTCGCTTAGGTGGTAATCCTAAAATGGGCTCAAATATATCGGGAAATTCACAAACAACGTGAATGACGGAAATGACATCTGTTGCATCATCATTATCGTCATCATGGGGATTTAGAGAATATAGCGATGCCGCCGAATTGGAATCTGAATCTTTAAGAACAATAGAAATCTGCTTAACAGATTGAGGATGTCGAAGATGGATTGTCCTCTTGGGACATAGGATGTGGGCTTCATAACGATTAAGCCAATCCATTCCCAAAATCATTACGAAACCTAGGTAGCGCATAACATGCAAATCAGCTCGGAAAGCATAACCACATAAAATAATCTTGACATCTTTACAAAACAAACTGAGTGTTGCATATCCACCAACCGGATTCACAATTCTCAGTGAAGTCATCAAGCCCATAACATTTAAAGACAAAGTATCAACAAGTTCCTTTGATATAAAAAAGTGGGATGCACCCGTATCAAAAAGAACTCGAATAGGATGATCATGAAGCATAATAATGCCATCAAGGACAGAATGAGAAATACCTTGACCAAGAGAAGTGTTACTAGGGGCTTGCACAACATTCAGCTTTCCCTCTTTCTTGCTTTGAAGCTTGGGACATGAAGATATAAGATGACCCGAACTTTTACAATAGCGGCAAGTAGGGGACTACGGACACTTATTTGAATAATGGTCCTTAGAACCACAATTGTAGCATTCTCCACGATTAGGGGTAGGAGTCTTTGCAACCGAAGTTTCTTGCTTCCCTTTCTTGTTGGGATTAGGGCATTTGAACTTACTGTCGAGTTGCCTCTTCTTACTGTTATTGAAGTTCTTTTTGGCACCGACAACTTCAACATCACTTTCTTTGTCGACCTCTTCAAGTCGAACAACGATATCTACAAGCTGATCAAAAGAAACTTCTAGTTTCAGAAGTAAAGGCTTTTTGAGGTTCTTATTCAACCCATAGATAAACCTCTGATTTTTCTTCAATGGGGTATTAATATACTCGACCCCATATTTAGAGAGGGATTCAAAAGTTGCGACATAATCTGTCACAGAAGATTCGCCTTGAATAAGCTCAATAAAGCGTCGGGCTAAATTTACCTTTTCAGCTTCTGGCACAAACTTTAACTCGAACCTTTCCCGGAATTGCTCCCAAGTAAGATCCACTTCAACAATTTCGAAAATTAAAAGCTCATACCAATCTAATGCTCTCAACTGGAGCATGCTAGAAGCCACTTGGACTCGATATAGGTCCACAAGATTCATGCTGGGACGGCCAGGTCTAACCATTTCTCTTCTTTAAGAAAGAAAGAAGAGGAAAAAGGTTATTCTTAGAATGAATATCAAACAATCTTGATTGATAAAACAAGGCATCATAAAAGAAAATAGGATAGAACGGGTCCTAAGCCTCGAATTAAATCCTAAGGCACGATTCCTAAGAGAGACTTAGGACAATGATCCTCGCTAGATTATTCTACATTGTTTCGAAGTTTGGCTCTGATACCAAGATGAGACGCCCCACTTCTATACTTACACTAACCAAGGACACTACTGGGTAATGTCGTCAATTAGTACGAAGAATAAGGCTGTTGAGGAGCGACCATCTGTGTAATTGCTTTGGGTGAGTACCGATATGACAGATAGTATGTCATGCATTTCATTTCAAGAGAAAATCTGACATATCAAATACAAACTCAAAGCTACTATATAGTGGCTATGTGGCCTATGGAATCAAATATAAAATAAGCATAACATAAATCAGTCACAGATATTCATATCACTAAGGCAGAAACAAATATGAATATAACACATAGAAGTGTACATCAAAGTAGTGGTCATACAAGATCCACTACATCACAAAAGAATGGGTACAAGTGCTAGACAAAAGAATATGTATACATCAAGGAGTCTCTATCTCGAATGTTTAAAAAAAATAAAAACTACTAGCTAAAGTAGTTAGCCAAAAGTCAGAAGCTAGTCCCTGCTAAGAAGTCAAGTGGAAGCACTTGTAACACCTCGGTCTGACACGGGTATTATTTAAGAAGAAAAATAATAAACTGGTCAGTCTAGCTATAAATATCATTCAAGATGAGATAGGATAAGATATATGAAAAAAAAATATGATAACAATAATGTCATATTGTGACAAGTATATATTTGATAACAATGAAAATCATACAATATCTCAAATTTTCTCAAACGCTAAAAATAATGTATTCTTTAGCTTATTCACCAAACCTCAAATGTTGATAAAGCTTACCACACAAAAATTGGTGAAACAAAAATTCTAGAAATCAATAATTAGAATTCCATAAAACACAAAGTGGGGGAAGGCCTATCACAAATGGGAGCATGAAAATTCACCAACACGTGTATCACAAACGGTATGCTATCCCATGGGTCGCTAACCCATAAAGCCGGTGCAACGACGTAGTACAACGGTACGTCCGAAGAACCTGAAACTCAATAAGCCGGAACAACGATGTAGTACAACGATACACCCGAGGAACCTGAAACTCAATAAGCCGGAACAACGACGTAGTACAACGGTACGCCCGATGAACCGAACTCTATAAAACCCATAGATCGCTAGCCTACAAAAAATGAGACGAAGGTGAACAGAACGAGGTACAGTCCCCCACGCGGATGAAGAGACATCACATATCGCTAGTCTAAACCACAAAATGATCATCATAGATCAATAAAAGTGTAAATTACACCAAGCTAGTAAATAAATGTGTTTAGCTTCATGCCCCATAACCACTGGCTTAACTTAAATATTTACGAACAAATTGTAGATTTCCACTTGAAAATTGTCATAAGATTTCAATCGAACAAGTCTAAGAATTAACCGATGAAGTAAACACAAGCGTTTCATACCACTTGTTTTGCTAAGTCGTTTAATTGGATTTCTCGTACGAATGAGGTAAAGGTTTCTATATACTAATAGATTGGAAAACAGTTTTAAAAATGAGCTTTGTATTAAAAGCAAATGTTGAAATCATTTTTGTGAAAGAGTTTGAGTATTTACTACTAGTATAGAAACATTTGTATTTTAAAGTGACAAATCATCGAAACGATTGTAAAAACAATCTATCACCAAAAATTCACATTCGACGACCTAAATTAAAACCATGAAACTTGATATCAAATCCATCAAATGGATATTCCCAAAAATCCAGAAAAGAAGTCATCAAAGTAGACAACAAATGACAACAACCAACCGGATCAACAAAAATTGATTGAAATGGAAATTTTCATAAAAACAGACAAATCAGATGATTTTAACAGCGCCAGAAGTCCGGTGGTTTTTCCCAGACGTCTGAGCTAAAGGTCTGGAATATTTCCAGATTACTCAAATGTCTGAGCCATAGGTTTGGAATTTTTATTCCTTTGCCTCGGACGTCTGAGCATTTTACCAAACGTCTGAGCTGAAGCTCAGGGCAAAATTTGCCTAGGCCAATGATGGCCAAGTCAACTCGGAAGAGATCGAATGAGCGATGGTGGCTAGGGATTTATGCCAAGCGACAACCCAGCCCTATAGGCTCTTCAATACACTCCAAACAACATGTCCAAATATCCATATTAGGATTTTCATAGATTTTGACTTCAAAATACCAAAAATTCACCAAACCAATTCAATTCAAAAGCAATTGAACATGAAATAGACGTTAGGAATTCATACCTAACAACAATGAAAGCTATAGACATAGATGTGAGTTCAAGAACTCACCTTTAAATTGAAAAACAACAACTGAGAAGCTCTAAAGCAAATAAAGATGAATCTCTCTACAACTTCAACTCTAGAAGCTCCAATCTATGATCATATGCAAATATTTCCTAAATTAGGATATAGGGAATTATGAAAATTGGAGAGGGATTGAGATGGAGAAGATGAAGTGGATGGTTACCTAAGCTTCTCTTTGATTTATAACTTGAATTTGAATTCCTAAGAAAAACTAGGGCTTAGGAATTTTGATTTCTCCTCTTTTCCCCCATTTTTTTCTTTTTCTTTGAATGTTAGGAATAATGAAATGAATGTATGAAGAGGGGTGGAGTGGGAGGTTTTTGGTAGAATGTTTGGGTTCTCTTATTGGGTTAGTGGGCTAGAACACAACTCAAAGCCCAAACAAAATACCAAAATCCTAATCAACTCCAAACATATCAATGTTTATACTCAAAAAAGTTGTAAACGTCGTTTGAACTCAATGTAAGTAGTCTCGAGTCCGGAATCGACCGTTTGAAAAAAGTCACATTTCGGACTTTAATTCAACTAACGATGCTATATTTAAATAAAATATTTAAATATATATTCGTAAAATATGCGGGTTGTTACAGAATGTGGCATGGAACTATTACAACATTGATTAAATGCGGCATGGATGATAAACGGCATTAAAAAGATGTGGCATTGAATAGAGGCAGTATTGATATGCACTGAAATCAGCTTCACGCAGCCTTATTTACTACTGATATAAGATATGGATAAGTCGCAACATCGAAGATATATGGCATCTTTAATCATATTGATGACATACGAAAAGCTTCGATATTTTAGCACTTGGCAATTGCTAATGATGATATGCGACATGTAACGACCCGTAAATTTCAACTGTTTCAATAACGTAATTAGTTGAAATTTTGTGAAATTTTAAACGATAAAATTTTGAAATAAAAATTTTATATTTGGAATACGTCTAGTTAAACATAGCAACTGGTAAATTTTTGCCCGAAAATATGAAAATTTATTTCGCGCGTAAATTTACTTCAATTTAATCAGTTAAAAAGAAATGAAAATAAAATGTTTTCGAAACCTAAATATTTTTACATAGAAAAATTCTAAACCATCTTCTGAGCAAGATGTCAGTTCGTCATTTTTCCAAATTCGGACATCTATTGCTCCGTCGTTCTTATTTTCTGCAAAATGCAGCATTCTGGTACCGATATCGATTTTTATCGGATGATCGTACCACTGATTTCTATATACCGTTTTGATCGTCTCGTCGTGCCGATCTCTACGGTATATTCGATTGTCAAATTCGGAGTTCCGGTGTACGTTGCACTTTGCGTAACGCCTACCGTATCGGTAACCGTTTCATGCCTTTTGGCTTCCGGTGTCCATTCAAATTTCCAAACGGTTATCTGTCTTTAATAATTTGCCTTGAATTCCCATGCTACTTTTCCTATTCTCCGTGTTCCATTTATTAGAGTTTGGTTCCTTCATCTTCCTTCTACCGCCCATCATTCTCCATACCCGATCACCATTCCCAGACCGTAGCATCTCACTGCTCATTTCTTCTATGCTAACAGACGAACCTTCCTAGCTTCCCTGAACCCGAATGGCCTCTTCACCACATGACAGCTCCATCCGCCCGCTACCATAACACCCCAACGAGCCTCGTCAGCACTTCCTACTTCCACCTCGGCCCCGCCATGGCCACACAAGCAACCACCAACCACTCGCCGTTGTCACCTCCGCCTTCTTCCCCGCTCGTTCTGTCGCCTTCCTCCCCACAGTTCGTCGCTTCTCCCTCTCGGCATTCCTCTGCTCATCCACGTTCCTCGCCCACTGCTCGGCAGCGCAGCACCCACAAACCGGCACCTCACCCTCATCTCCAGCCCGCTTCTCCGCCCTGGCCTAGCGCCGTAAGCCATCTGCTCGCGTGTACGTAGTTATAAGGTTTGAGCCTATATAAATCTTATATATATATCTTCGTTTATAAGCATGTATATATAAATTATGTATGAATATATGTGGCTATTTATAAGATATAAAATCTGTTTATGCAAGTTGTTATATAAGTGTTTATAACATATAAGTATATAAGTATGTATGTTTTAAAGGAAGTATTTTGTTTACAGTCAATATATATAGTGGCTGAAGATTTGTGGTAGGAAACAGTTTTAATAATAAGATGCATATGTGGGAAATTATAATAGTATTATATGTGGATGCAGTATGTATAAAGTTGTTTATATGGTTTCGTTTATTACAGTTTATTGTTTACCGTTTGTAATATTTCAAAGTTTGGTTTGTTTATAAATTTTATATTTCGGTTGTTGTTTACAGATAAAATTGTTTAAAGCACAAAAGTATAATAGGTTAGTTGATAATATTTATACGGTAGTAGATATTATGTGTATTCTAGCTAAGTGTATATATTAATAAGTAAGTTGTATGTGACAGGTTAGTAAATATATATACTTTACAAAGCAAGTTCTGGTGATTTTAAATATGGACTCTCTAGATATAACATGGTTCAAATATTTACTTAAATGTTGCGAATATCTTTAAAATAAAGTTATATATATTATAATATTAGGTTACAGTATATATATATAGTGTTCTATGTATATTTTAGCCTTTATATATAGGGTCTGTAGTATATACAGTTATAAAAGCATATTAGTTACTGTGAGATTTTATAAAGAATATACATGTTAGTTTATAATATTTATACAGTAGTAGGAATAAGATTTTATTACATTATCAATTATCTTATTGACTAGTGAAATGACATAGATTTTGTTTTATGTGCATTAAAGTTAAATTAGTAATTTGAAAAATAGTCATTTATATATATATATGTAAGCTCACTGATACCAATTGTCTTCATCGATCCAATTCTGACTTGATTTCGTCCAATTCGATTTATCAGCTTTGTTCGTCAATTCATGCCAAACTACTTTGCTTTGCAATTCGTGTTTGAATTCGTAGCTAATTCTGTGTGATGAATCAAACTCCTCTAGCCTCGAAAGGTGAGCACTCACTCACGATTAACGTTCTTTTATTTATTAAATTTGATTTCAATTGAAACGACAATTGAAATATGCTGCTATTAGTTAATGACACTGTTATATATGCTATTACCTGTATCAGTTCACCTGTGACATCTGACACCATTATCTGTTAATTATTTATGCGATGATAATACAGTTTGGCTGATAATTGATTGATTGTTGAATTTATTGGACGTTAAATTGTTATTGTTAAAATGATAAATAGTATGAAATTGAACTTGATATAGGATAATTAAAATGTTAAATTTGATTACCTGACATTTGTATAATATGACCCCTTTAACTGTTGAATTTATTGACACGTAGGATTTGTTTAATTACATTTTGAACCACTGAATATATGTTGTTAAATTGATGATGTATGAAATTGTAAATATATGACAAGTGAAAACCGTAATGTAATAATCTTTAATCTACATGAAATGATAGTGTAGATTCTAGAAATAATTATATTAATTCGTACAAATAACAATACGAATTAATACGGTTATTTCGGGATTATTTGAATTGATTATTGGATTGTTATTGTTGTTGTTATTGCTTGTTTATTTACTTTGACACCATCCCAGTTATCACACTGCAAGTTCCCTTTGTTATGCTTTGATTTTGAATTGAATTGGAATCGGGTTGAAATGATAAATACCCAAATTGAACTTTGACCTAGGATAGATAATTAAATAAAAACCCGATTGGTCAATAATTTGATTTAAAAATAAACGAAGATTTTATTTGAATAAATAATATGGTTGAAATGAAGTTGAAACTTGAATTTTATGAAAAGAAATGTTAATATTTAATAATCTGAAACAAAATATTAACAATGTAATTGATAAAAAAAAATGTTGTTTAATTTGAGAAATGATCGAATTAAGTTTGAAATTATAATTAAGTTTGAAATGATTAAACTTTGAAATGATTTAATAATTAAGTTTGAAATTATTAACTTTGAAACTATTTAATAATTAAGTTTTGAATTATTTAATAATTAAATAAGATTGGATTATTTAATGATTAAATTGAATTGAACTCTTTAATAAGTAAAATTGAATTTCTGAATAAGTGAATCTTACTTCGTAAATAATTGAAATTGAGTTTCTTTATAAATTAAGTTTTGGAAAATTATTTAAGTAAGTAAATAAGTGAAATGGAATTTCTTTAACAAGAAATGAAAATGTGATATTTTTGGAATTAATGTAAGACTTGTAATTGAAAGAATTGATTTGACGAATTTAATTTAATTCAAAATTGTAAGTTTTGAAATAAGGAAGTTGAATTTAAATAATGGATTTAATGAATTGGAAATTTAATAGAAATTGTTTTGAATGATAAAGTAACTTAACGAATATTGAATGAAATCGATAAATGAATTTGGAATTGATTTGAAGGTTAAATTGAATATAATGTAAATGATTTCGAAACGAAACTTATATACGAACTTGAATCAATATTTGAATTGTTTTAAATAGAAATTGAAATTGAATTATAAGATTTTGAAACGGAAAATTGGAAGTTTTGAAACGAAAATTTGGAAATTGTTTTAGAAAGACAAATGAAATGTTGATTTACGAATTCTATTTGAAATTGAAATTGATTTGGTTTTGAAATATATAAACGACCAATCGGTGTAATAATTACGAAAGTTATTAAAGAGACCGGGATCGGTAATGGATATACTCTCTATCTGAACCGAAACCACTTTAATAACTATACGCGGAGTGTTGATCCAGAACGAAGTGGATGGTTTTGGTGAACGCGTTGACTGAAGAAAGAGAACGATTTTGGATGACCCCTGACATGACTAAAACAGGAGCCGTGCCGGGCCATTGAGGATCGCCATCTCTAGCGGACACACTTCTTCGATACCATATCTATTACTTTTGTGATTCGATTTGGGTGCACCCCTTGATTTGGGAGTGTTGTTTCGCGGTGTTGGGATAGTAGCTGCTATGCCCAACATCAGTCCGGATCACGCAACTACTAGTATCCTAGTTGGTATCGCCTCATGTACCTTGTCATACTGATTATCCTATTCGCGACCACTACGATTTTGATTTGTACCTTGAGTATATGGATTGCCCTCTGGTGACTTCCGGTTTTGGGGAAACTACGGTCTTGTATATGCTTTTGGGAATAAACAGGTTAAGAGGTGTATGGGCCCTGCTTAACCCTACTTTGATATCTTTATATTACTGATAGACATTATCTACTTAGCGTACATTACTACCTAGTAGATAGTTTAACGGATCCTTAAAGGATGGTTATTCCAAACATCCTTTGAGTTACTTGTATTTCAATTGCTATTTCACTTGAGTTGGATTTATTAATATGGGAATGTTAATCCTGACTCGAGTGTTTTGTGTTTTGCTTTACGCTCGGGTCAGACTGAGTAGTTCAGCTTTCGAGACTCACCTTTGGAGTTGGAGCTTCGCTTGGAGATCCAGCTATCTATCCAGCTTTCAGATAGTCGATGATTCCAGTGATGTATTCTGATTTGTATCTGTTACTCTTCCATTGTATCTAGTTTAACTCTGATGTATGGTATTACTCTTCTGTTGTAAACTCTGATGTATTTTATATATTCATATAGTAGCTTCATGAACTACTATCTCTTTTATTTCCGCTGCACTTATTACTCTCTGTCTGTGATCTGTGATTATATCTATTTACTGTATATGTTCAGTTTTGCCAAATTTAAATTAACAACGTGGTATTTTGAGCAATTCAACTCCGGCATGAGTGTCTACCTATACACTTATAATGGACGCGAATGGTCCAAAATTCTGGGTCGTTACACGACATCGATGGGATGCGGCATCAATAATATGTGATGCCTTCATCACATTAATGGCTTATGATATGGTGTCTTCCGATATCACTGTCTTAATGAAGTATAGTGCTTTACTAATGATAGGCGGCATCAATGGTATGTGGTATCATTGTAGGCCTTCGCCATTGGCTTGGATAACCTGCTTTTCCTTAAATTAACACTTACTTTGTCTACAAAATTCTTCGACTTCGACATTCTTGTTATCTTCATGCATTCATGCCTTCGGAATCAATATTGGTAGTAAAATTTTCCACTAGTATAAAGGAAGTATTGACTTTTCCAGTCAATGCCTTGGTAATGGCACTTGCCACCCATTTGTCTTCTCCTCTAGATCTGACCACTCATTTAAATATAATCCAACGGTGTCTGTTTATCTTCTTCCACCCTATAAATAACAGAGCTTCTTCTTCATTTCCTTTTTTACCTACGATTCGAAACTCAAGCAAAAAGAAATTTTTTAAAATTCTCAAAATCATTTAAAACTTTCAACCTTAGGCATCCGAACTAATATCAAGTTATGGTCTTCTTTTTCATAACTAAAAATTTACCTATCTACTATGGATCTAACAATTGTTTACATATTTTTAATCGATTAAAAACTTAAGCACTTCATAAATCTTGTTATTGGTATAATAGTTAATGGTTAGTAGTTAACTAATACTTCCCTTTTAGTCTTGGGTAATTTCTGATTTACTTGCTAATGTTTTTTTAGCATATAATTGTCTATTTTATATCATAAGCATTCTAAATCTCTGTAACATCCCCTATGTGGAGGCCCGAAGCTAAGCACTACAGATACTGCAGTCATCTATAGTATTAAATTTTGGCGACCAAATACAGTAATGTTAATGGTATCCATAATATCAGAAGCACTTGAATATGAAATAAAATCATCACGGCTTAAAACATTCAAAACAACTTTTCATATCCAAATCACATAATCCTATAATCGTTTTCCTAGTTCAGATCAAATATAGTTATTACATAAATATGCCAAGAGTGACATATGAAGATTCCCCCTTGGTTGATTAGAGTACTAAATAGTCATAACTGACTTAATACAACACAGCGGAATAAAACAAACATAACAAATCCTAAATAGCTAATTTCAGCCTCCTACTCATCTTTGGAAGCTTTATTTGTCCACAGACTAAAACCTATAAATCCTCAACCTTTAGTCTACTCAAATCAATTTTGAGCACCCGAGAGTTTATGGGGGAAAACATAAACTTCGAGTCAGACATAAAGCCTGGTGCAAATAATACTATACATCCCGGTTATTTGATATTAAGTGAGACCACGCTGCTTAGAGGAACGGGTTTCCCCTGACTTATATCCTTTCAAAACATATCTTTTGCAAATCTTAATCATGCAACCAAAACTGGTTAAAACAATAATATCAATATCATGAAAGCATTTAAATTAGGTAAAAAATAGACTATCAGTCCGAACAATATAGTTTTGTTTGGCTAACTATTAACCTGTGGCTGAGTCGGGCCTACCAGACAAAATGAACAAATAATCCAACTTCTGTTAGATGCTCCTCTTCTGGATGGTCTATCCATAACTTAATTTTCCAGGGTCAACCGATCCTAATGGTTTTGCAGGCTCACAAATAACCTATCTCTATACATTTATATTCCTTTCTGTGTGTAACATCATTTTAGTCTTAATTGTGACAAAGCCTTACACACTGTAATTTTGGACTAAATTAGCTAGGGGCCAGTAGCTAATGTATAGGGTGCGAACCTATACCAGTTCCATCAGGTATTCTAATATCCGAGTCATTTTACATAAGGTTAACTACCCATAAAATTTTCCTTGAAACCCTTTTCTTTCAAAATGATTTAACCCTTTAAATCATACTTTAAACAAGGAAAATATACTCTATGCTTTACTCAAATCACCTTGCCATGTTATATATACTTTACACAAAATTTTGTTCATGAAAACACTTAAAACTTTGAAAGTACCCCTTTCAAACCCATTGAAAGTAGCCCTTTCGATACAAGTGAAACCTTAGGCCGAAAGGCCAAAACATACAATTCAAAGCCTTTCATATTCAACCTTTCGAAATCATTGAAAAACATCACCTTCGAAAGCTTTAAAACCTTAGACGTCCTATCTTTAAAACACTAACATTGCCTTTCGAAAAGATTGGAAACCTTCCTTCTAAACCTTTCGAAACCATTGGGGAACCACCCCTTCGAAACCTGTCTTTGAAAACCTTTCGAAAGCACTAAATCCATCAAACCTTACGAAAGCATTTAGGCTCAAGTAAAACATGTGGACCAACCTTTCAAAACCATTTAAAACTATGTTATTCGAAACCTTTGGGTTTATCTTTAAAAATCTCAAAAGGGTCATAAAAGAACAGGGTCGAAAGCAACACTTTCGAAAGCTATTTTCTAAGTAAAAGAAGTGATCGTGTCGAAACCATTCCCTTCGAAAGCAATGGAGAAGCGGCTTGGATTTTAAAACAAAAGAACCTTTCGAATGCACTACATCGAGAGGAAAAAAAGTGGCAGTAAGGGGTTTTGACCCAGGCGAAAGCAATTTCTTGAAACAAAGGCGCAACCATTTCTTTAAAACAATTTAGCTCAGTCGAAAGCTAACCAAGTCGAAAGCTAATGAAGTGGAAAGCAAAGCAAGTACATTCTCTTTTAAAAACGAAGACACGCTTCGACCCCTTCGAAACCCCATGCTTCAACTTCATACCTTCCGCCTTAGTTCAATTTTCTACGTACCAAGTCTTTATACGGCGCATTTGTTTCAACTGAGAAGGAGGCGGAAGTACTGGGTCGAAAGCTAAGTGCCAAAAGTGGTGAAACATGTAAAAAGCATGTTTAAATTGATTTTTAACCTTTTTAAGTAATTCTTTTCGACTAACCTACCTTGTTTGTCAAAACATAATTGGTTGCTAATTTCTTTTCTGAAAGTGCTGCCAATATTTTAGAAATAAACAATTTAATTTATTTACAAAATACCCCTTCTCCTTTTATAAATATATAAAACATTTAAGTCCCATCCCTTAAATAATTTTATATGTCTATTAAAACACTTAGGAAAAATCTATAAAAATTCCTATAAATCATTTTTAATATGTTTTCTAACATATATAAATTTCAGACCCAAAACATACATTATTTAATCGTAAATCATTTTATACCCAAATATCCATTTTCCTCACTAGAAAATTATTATAAAATCCACATTAGTTCAGAAATTATGGAAATTGAAAACCATCTCTAAATTATCATTTCTGATCTAAATCTAAATTCGCCAGGCATTTAGATGTCGTTTAGTAGGGCTTTCACATTAAAGCATATCATAAAATCTACATGAATTATCATAAATCATCAACAAGCATATATCTCCATTTCTACAATAAAAAACATGGCAAATAACTTTGCAAAATAATTCAGATTTCATCATAAAATCAAGAACAAGAAAAGTATGAGATGTAGTCATTATTCACCTTAGCTTTGAGATTTGATTTTGATTAAGTTGCTTAAGCTTTTCCTCTTGAAATCTTCTTATCTTCTCTTGTTTTCCTAATGGTGGCCGACCTCTTACTTTGGTTTTAGTTTCATAAATATAGAAATGAACGTATATAATATGGCTTAAGAGGTTTAGGGTGTGTGAATAATACTTATTCCTATATTGTCCTTATCTATTTCCTAACATTTTATTCCACTCCAATTTACTTAGTTCATTTGTTAACATTGCACGACTACCCCTTCATTACACAAATCTCAATCCCCTAATCATTACATTATTTTACTTAATTTAACCAATTAAATATCCTGAATAATGTTATTAAAAATTAGGGTCAGTACAGACTCCCCCCTTGAAGGGTTTTGTCCTTGAAATTACGTTAAGGTACACAACAAATTAATTAAAAAGGTAAACATACCATCAAACAAATCAGGATAAGCTTCTCTAATCCTGCTCTCAGTCTCCCAAGTACAGTCTCTCTCATCGTCGCTCCACTAGAATTTAACTAATCTGACTGCCTTTTTCCTTAGCCTCTTCTCATCTCTCGCGACTATACGAATTGGTTTTCTAACTATAGTCATATTTGGCTCTACTACTAAGTCCTCTAACATAGTCGATGCTATAGTAGTCTCCGAGTCTCTAACACACTTCCTTAGATGAGAAACATGGAAAACATCGTGCACTCCTGCCAAAATCTTCGGTAACTCTACTCTATATGCGAGTTTCCCGATCCTCTCTACAATAGGAAATGGTCCTACAAATCTCGGTGCCAACTTCCTTGATTTTCAAAATCGAACTACACCTTTCATTGGTGACACCTTAATAAAAACATGATCTCCAACAGAGAACACTAAGTCTTTCCGTCTTCTATCTGCATAACTCTTCTGCCTAGACCGAGCTTCCTTCGTCCTAGCTCGAATTAACTCAATCTTTTCTGCAGCTTCTCTAACTAAATCCGGACCAAGAACCAACCTATCCCCGGTCTCTACCCAACAAACTAGAGATTTGCATGGCCTTCCATACAAAGCTTCAAACGGTTCCATTCCTATACTAGCCTGATAACCGTTGTTATACGAAAACTCGACTAAGTGTAGATGGTCTTCCCATTATCCTCCAAAATCCAACACATAAGCTCGTAACAAATCCTCCAAGACTTTGTTAACACTTTCCTTTTTCCCATCGGTCTGTGGATGATAAGAGGTACTCATCTTGAGCTTGGTTCCTAAAATTTCTTGTAGACTCTTCCAGAACTCGCTAGTGAACAAATAATCTCTATCACTTACTATACTACTAGGAATTCCATGAAGTCTAACTATATTTTTCATAAATAACTTAGCCAAAACAGGTGCCGTCCTGATTGATTTAACTGGAATGAAATGGGCACTCTTTGTCAACCTATCCACTATGACCCATATACTTTCATTTCCTCCGTTTGACCTTGGCAACCCCATCTTCAAAATCCATATAAATAGAACACACTTCCATACTGGAATATCTAATGGCTGAAGAAACCCACTTAGGTTTTGATGTTTGGCCTTTACCTGTTGGTAGTTCAGACACTGCTTCAGCCATAAGCCTACATAACTCTTTATACCTTCCCAGAAGAAACTCCTCTTCTCGTCCTGATACATCTTAGTTCCTCCCAGATGAATAGTGAACCTTGAACGGTGGCATTCCTCCAGAATACTTTCCTTATGTCTCCTACAATCGGAACACACAACCTTCCTTTCTTTCTCAACCACCCATTTTGGTCAAGACCGAGATCCTTCAAGTCATCGCTCTCCGTTCCATCCCTTAATTTCTTGATCCATTCAACTAATACTGGATCCTCCATTTTTTTAGAAGCAATCTTTTCAATCATAACTGGTCGAACATCTAAACATGACAATACTACAGTCTCAGTACTAGAACTACTCTTAGACCTCCATTGTACTCTACACGTAGTCAACACTTCAAAATCTTCCCACTCAGCTATCATGGTATTCTAATGTTTTATGCTAAATGCATCTGCAACCTTATTGCCTTTCCTTGGTGTGTATTCAATACCAAAGCCATAAGCAGCTATAAATTCCAACCATCTATGTTGTCTCATGTTCAGCTGCTTATTAGAGAACAAATACTTCAACGACTTATGATCCGTATAAAGCTCAAACCTCTCTCCCAAAATGTAATGTCTCCACAACTTCAATGCAAATATCACTGCAGCTAATTCCAAATCATGCATTGAATATCTAACTTCCTACGGTCTAAGCTGTCGAGAAGCATAGGCAATCACTTTACCTCTCTATATTAATACAACTCCTAATCCAGTTCCACATGCATCTGTATATACTACCAAATCATAATTACCTTTTGGAACAACTAGTACATGTGCATGAGTCAATGAGTGTTTCAAGCTATGGAATGCTTCCTCACACTTATCGGTCCAAACAAACTTCATGTGCTTTCGCGTTAGCTTGGTCATCGATGCTGCTATCTGCAAAAAATCTTTAATGAACCTTCTATAATATCCAGCCAATCGAAGAAAACTCTTTTATCTCAGTCACCGTCTTAGGTCTCTTCCAATTATCCACCGCTTCAATCTTAATCGGATCTACAGACAACCATTTCTTTAAGACTACATGACTAAGAAACTTCACTTCCTTCTTCCAAAAATGACACGTAGAAAATTTCGCCTTCAATTGATGCTGCCTCAACTTCTCAAGCACTACTCTAAGATGAACTTCATGCTCCCTTTCAACTTTAGAGTATATCAAAATATCATCTATGAACACCAATACGAACCTATCCAAGTGATCTTGGAAAATTTGGTCCATCAAATCCACAAAGAATGCTAGCGCATTAGTTAGTCCAAACGACATCACTAACCATTCGTACGATCCATATCTAGTTCTAAACGCCGTCAAAGGAATACTATCCTCTGCTACTCTAAGATGAAGGAAACCTGTTGCTAAATCCAATTGAGAAAATACCTTGGCTCCACACAACTGATCGAACAAATCGTCAATTCTAGGCAACGGACATCGATTCTTTATCGTCTTCTCATTCAACTTACGATAATCGATACATAACCTTAACGATCCGTCCGGCTTCTTAGCAAAAACTACGGTTACTCGCCAAGGTGAACTACTTGGCCTAATAAAATTCTTGCCTTCCAAATCCACCAACTACACCTTTAGCTCCCTTATCTCGGTAGGTGTCATCCTGCTTGGCAGTCAACTCAATGGTTCTGCTCCAAGCACCAAATCTATTCAAAATTCAATGGCTCATTTCGGCGGCAATCCTACTACAGGTTCAAAAACATCTAGGAATTCTCTAACAACGAAAACGTGATTCAACTCGTTTTCTACCTCCACAACACCCAACAAAGCATTCACCTCACAACTAGGGTTTTCAACAGTAATACAATCTGATCACTGCATTCAGGGTTTCTAAGTGATATTTTCCTATCTTAGCATCGTACTTACTTAACCAATCCATATCTAAAATAATTTTGAACCCTACGAAATCAAACACATGCAAATTGCAAACAAAGGTATGACCTAATAAATCAAACTCTAGGTGGTCACACTTTACCCCAAGTGTCGCATACCCTCCTATCGGATTTGCAACCCTTAAGGAAGTAACTAAATATGCAGGTTCTAGGTTAAGCTTATCTATCAAACAATGAGATATAAAAGAATGCGATGCACCAGTATCAAACAAAACGCTAATTAACATACCATGAATCTGAAGCGTACCACCCAACACTTCCTTCCCTTTTTCCTCTATCATTAGCCTTGAGGTAGTTGGCTCCAATGCAAACACATTTCCTTTGCCATCCTTAGTTGGCTCTTTGCACTGATTCTTATAATGTCCAATTTGATCGCAGTTGAAGCACTTGATATTCTTCTTCCTGATCACCTTCTTTCCATCTCTTGGGCGAAATTCATTAGCAAAATGCCCTTTCTTATCACACTTGAAGTAGACAACTTTTGCCTTTCTCTTCTAAGCGACTCCACCCTTCCTAACTCCTTTCTTATGGAAAAACTTTCTTTTCTAACTCTGTCCCACCTGGACTTCTTTTTCCTTATTTTTCTACAGAAAAGCAAGCATCTTCTCATTCCTCAGAGCCATTTCCACTACAACATCACATGGATCCCTCGTATGTGGTAGCATAGCCCTAACAAGCTCAGGCTTCAACCCCCTAATGAACTTGTCATTTATCTTAATATTTGTATCAACCGTAGCATAGCCATATCTTGCTAGCTCCTCAAACCTCCTCACATACTCAAGCATAGTCATGTCTCCCTGCTCCAATTCAACAAACTTCCTAAGCAGAGTAGACTTAGCAATCTCCGACATAAACCTTTCCTCAAATCTCCTTTTGAACTCGGCCCATGTCATCATCTCCTCATTAACTCCTACCGTCACACTACTCCACTAGTATAAAGCTGCTCCTTGAAGCTATCGCATAACAAGCCTTCTCTTCTGCTCATCATTGAGCCCCAAGTCTGCAAAGATTTTTTCACAATGCAGCAACCAGTTTTCTACTTCAGTAGCGTCTTCAGGTCCAATGAATGGCTTTCCTCCAAGCCTAGCATAGTCTCTACTCAAAATAGCATAGTTGTTGACCACTGGAGCTTCCTGAACACCTCCTCCAACTACTCCAACAGCAACACTCGCCTGCATCATCTTGATAAAGAAATGATACATAGTTCCCATGTCAACTTGTGGGACTACAGCACCAACATTTCCAGCTTGTGCCTGACCTGGGTTTGTCCTGGTATTTGGTCTGGCATTTCCATTTTTCGTGGTGCTTCCCCCAAGGTTAACCCTTCCACTTCTAGCATCCATATCTATATTCAAGCCTCGCGAGATACAGAAGAATTGCCTAAGAGAGATAGGAGAATAGAGATATAACGTATACTTATATATAAAAAACACAAGTACGTTACTATAGCATTATCCCATACCCTGATCTCATCTCTAATTCCTTAGGATCATGTTTTCAAAAATCATTTCAGTTTAAAGTTTTTCATAAACCTATGCTCCGATACCAAGTTGTAACATCCCCTATCTGGAGGTCCGATGCTAAGTGCTACAGATGCTATAGTCATCCATAGTATTAACTTCCAGCGATCAAATACGGTAATTTTAATGGTATCCAATATAAAAAGCACTTGAATATGAAATAAAATCATCACAGCTTAAAACATTTTTCTGATTACATTTCAAAACAAGTTTTCATATCCAAATTACATAATCCCATAATCGTTTCCCCGGTTCAGATCAAATATAATTATTACATAAATATGCCAAGAGCGACATATGAAGACACCCCTTTAGTTGACTAGTACTAAATAGTCATAACTAACTTGATACAACACAATAGAATAAAACAAACATAACAACTCCTAAATAGCTAGCTTTAGCCTCATGTGTCTTCGGAAGCTTTATTCATCCACCTACTAATACCTGTAAATTCTCAACTCTCAGCCTACTCAAATCAATTTTGAGCACCCGAGAGTTTAAGTGGAAAAACATAAACTTTGAGTCAGATATAAAGCCTGGTGTGAATAATACTACACATTTTGGTTATTTGATATTAAGTGAGACCACGCCACTTAGCAGAACGGGTTTCTCCTCACTTATATCCTTTAAAATATATTTTTTATAAATCTTAATCCTCAATCAAAACTGCTTAAAACAATAATATCAATATCATGAAAGCATTTAAACCAGGTAACAAATGGACTATCTGTTCGAACAATATAGTTTTGTTTAGCTAACTACTAACCTGTAGCTGACTCGGGCCTACCAGAAAATATGAACAAATAATCTAACTTCTGTTAGATACTCCTCTTCTGGACAGTCTGTCCCTAACTTAAATTTCCAGGGTCAACTGATCCTAATGGTTTTGCGGGCTCACCAATAACCTATCTTTGTACATATACATTCATTTCTATATCTAACATCATTTTAGTCTTACCTATGACAAAGCCCTACACACTGGAATTTTGGACTAAATTAGATAGGGGCTAATAGCTAATGTATAGGGCGCGACCCAATACTAGTCCCATCTAGTATTCTAATATCTGAGTCATTTTACCTAGGGTTAACTATCCATAAAATTTTCCTTGAGAACCTTTTCTTTCAAAATGATTTAACCATTTAAATCATACTTTAAATAAGGAAAATATACTCTATGCTTTACTCAAATCACCTTGCGATTTTATATATACTTTACACAGAAATTTGTTGATGAAAACATTTAAACCTTTGAAAGTACCCCTTTCGAACCTATTGAAAGTACCCTTTTCGATACAAGTCAAACCGTAGGCCGAAAGGCTAAAACATACCTTTCAAATCCATTCATAATCAACCTTTCAAAATCACTAAAAAAATCATCTTCGAAAGCTTTAAAACTTTAGACATCCTATCTTTAAAACACTAATATTGCCTTTCGAAAACATTAGAAACCTTCCTTCTAAACTTTTCAAAACCATTGGGGGACCACCCCTTCGAAACCTTTCTTTTAAAACCTTTCAAAAGCACTAAATCCATCAAACCTTTCGAAAGCATTTGGGTTCAAGTAAAAAATGTGGAACAACCTTTCAAAACCATTCAAAATTATGTTATTTGAAACCTTTGGGTTTATCTTTAAAAATCCCAAAAGTGTCATAAAAGAACAGGGTCAAAAGCAACACTTTCGAAAGCTATTTCTTAAGTAAAAGAAGTGATGGTGTCAAAACCATTCCCTTCGAAAGAAATGGAGAAGCGGCTTGGATTTTAAAACAAAGGAACCTTTCGAACAGACTGCATCGAAAGGAAAAAAAAGTGGCAGCAAGGGGTTTCAACCCAGGCGAAAGCAATTTCTTAAAACAAAGGCGCCATTTCTTGAAAATAATTTAGCTCAGTTGAAAGCTTACCAAATCGAAAGCTAATTAAGTCCAAAGAAAAGAAGACACATTCTCTTTTAAAGACAAAGACATGCTTCGACACCTTCGGAACCCTAAGCTTCAACTTCATACCTTCCGCCTTAGTCCAGTTCGTTACCTACCAAGTATTGATACCAGGTGCATTGGTTTAGACCGAGAAAGAGGCGGAAGTACTGGGTCGAAAGCTAAGTGCCGAAAGTGGTGAAACATGTATAGAAAACATGTTTAAACTCATTTTTAACCTTTTTATGTAATTCTTTTCAAATAACCTACCTTGTTTGTCAAAACATAATTGGTTGTTAATTTCTTTTCTAAAAGTGATGCCAATATTTCTGAAATAAACAATTCAATTTATTTATAAAATAACCCTTCTCCTTTTATAAATATATAAAACATTTAAGTCCCATACCTTAAATAATTTTATATATCTATTAAAACATTTAGGAAAAATCTATAAAAATTCCTATAAACCATTTTAATATGTTTTCTAACATATATAAATTCCAAACCCAAAACATATATAATTTAACCGTATATCATTTTAAACCCAAATATCCATTTTCCTCACTAGAAAATTATTATAAAATCCACATTAATTTAGAAAATTATGAAAATTGACACTTATATCTAAAATATCATTTCTAATCTAAATCTTAAATCGCAAGGCATTTGGATGTCATTTAATAGGGTTTTCAATTTAAAACATATCATAAAATCTGTATGAATTATCATAAATCATCAATAAGCATATATCTCCATTTCTATAATAAAAAACATGGCAAATAACTTTGCAAAATAATTTGGATTTCATCATAAATCCGAGAAAAAGAAAAATCAGAGATGTAGTCATTATTCACCTTTGCTTTGAGATTAAGGATTTGAGATTTAATGTTGATTAAGTTGCTTAAGCTTTTCCTCTTGAAATCTTCTTATCTTCTCTTGTTTTCCTAATGGTGGTCGGCCTCTTACTTTGGTTTTAATTTTATAAATATAGAAATGAATGTATAGAATATGGCTTAAGGGGTTTAGGGTATATGAATAATACTTATTCCTATATTGCCCTTGTTTATTTAACATTTTATTCCATTTTAATTTACTTAGTTCATTTATTAACATGGCACATCTACCCCTTCACTATACAAATTTCAATCCCCTAATCATTACATTAAGTTATTTAATTTAACTAATTAAATTTGCTAAATAATGTTATTAAAAATTAGGGTCATTACAATCTCATAAAATATTTAATACTTCTCTGATTTGGTATAATATCACCTGGGAGGCAAATGGAAGGCAAGAAGGCAAGCAAGAAAGCTAGTAAAAGCTCTAAACCTTCTCCATCTATCAAGAAAGGTGATTATCATCTCAACCAATAATATATTACCACCCAAAAAGAAGTGTACACTATTCTCAAGGAATTCGAGATTATAAACATAGAAGCGATTCCTACCGGTCCTTCTGGCAGAATTGACAACCCTCTAGAATGGTCCTTTGCCTTCACACCAATCCATATATGGCACTCAGAGTACCTACCTCTTCTCGATTTTAATTTGCGCTCCTAGAGAACTTAAATATTGCCCCAATTTAATTAATTCCCAACTTGTAAACTTATTTGAGCTGCTTGGAAATCCTTACTCAAGAAGCCAAACTTCCCTCTTTGAATATTGAAATTCTCCATATCTTAGCTAGCCCTGTGGGATTGAGTAAGCAGCTAGATAACTTGCTATATTGTATTCGACCATTCTTGAATAGCTTAATACACCAATACTATTAACAAGACGAAGGAATAGGAGAAACAATTCTTCTACGTTAGATGTTATTCCCCTAAGATTAGGGGGGCTCTCTCCATTTTTAGTAGGTTTCCATTTTCTATCATTTATGTTGTATCTATCATTCTCTTATAATGAATGTTTTCCTTCAGGTCCAGCTTTTAAACAACCAAGCTCTTCTATTGACAACACTATCCAGTCTCTGACTCAAGCTTCCAAGAGCATGTGCGACAGGCTTACTATAACAACCCATATTTTATGTATCAGAGGATCGTAAAATAATTCTATTTAATTCTTTTGAGGTCGTATTATTCTAATATTTTGAAATATGATTCTTAGGGATGTCTTACACATCCATGATTTTCCCAATTTTCTATGTGACCATTTTGCCCTTGGAGACCTTATTTCGACCATAACTTTCGATAGGAGTTAAATTAAATGTCCTAACCTAGTTTATTGCTTCAGGATGGTGGTTTCCCATTCCATAGAGTGGTCATACAAGAAAATCAGATAGATGGTTAGGAAGTTATAGCAGTTTTAAGTTTTGTAAACTATTAGCCAGAATTAGAAAGGGAATTAATAGGCCAACTAGCAAGCCCATTAGTCTAATCAGGTTTGGCTATAAATATGAGATGAGAGAGACCATTTGAAACCTTTGTCTCTCATTTCATATCAGCTTCAAAACCTACCTTCTCTCTAATTCTCCATTCTTTGCATAGATTTCATCCCAAATCGTCTCTAATATCAAATTAGAGGCTAGATCTTCATCGAGTGGCTTGATCTCGTCGATTGGATCACATCTACATCCAATTAGCTACTGTCCGGATCGGATCTCCTCTCATTTTCATAGGTTTGATTGGTTTGGTGAGTAGTTATGATCTCACTAGCCTATGATGGATAATGTGTTGTGGTTAGGTGATTATAAGTAAGGATTGTCAAATTAAACTATAAATTGATTAGACATAGGTAATTTCATATTTATAAACCCTAGATCAACCTAATTAAAACATGAAATATGGATTAAATCATTGGCTAGTGTCATTTATGCATATATGGCTATGTAACTCTATGATTTAGATTAGATCTATGCTTGTTTATGATCATTGACTGAATTGGATGACTTGAATATTTACGATTGAGTGCAAAATGAATGATTTGCTATGTTTGATTCGCTGTTGTGTTTGAAATTGCTTGCTATGCTTGATTTGTTTGCTAGTGTTGTGCATGTTTAGGACTTAGATTGGTTATCAGAGCATATCGGGAACAAATTTTGTCACAATCGCACGAAACTCGGAGTATAAGCTCTGGAGCACGCAAGGAAGATGCCCTAATAATTTTAGGATGATTAGAGAAAATTAACTGGATCGGTGCCAATCTGACTCAATTTGATCGGTACCGAACTGAATATTTTGCTCCAACCAACGTGTGATCCAGGTGTATGGTAGACCATGGGTTCCAGTGATGCTATATGAAGTTAGATCAGAGGATAAGACAATTATTGAAAATTTTATGGATCATCTATGTTGGATTGGCTATGAAGCATAGATGGAAGGACCAAGAGGCTCGGAGGGAAACCAAGGGGTCTACGTCATCTAAAGGAAATGCACTAGAGGCTGGAAGTGAGAGGAAGTCAAAATTGCATAAGTATTCGGATCGGTA
Organism: Allium fistulosum; assembly: GCA_030737815.1. Classification (NCBI taxonomy): domain Eukaryota; kingdom Viridiplantae; phylum Streptophyta; class Magnoliopsida; order Asparagales; family Amaryllidaceae; genus Allium; species Allium fistulosum. The sequence continues at coordinate 158,116,620 of CM060901.1, forward strand.
CCGATCCGATCCAATTGGATCGGTACTGATCCAAATTATGGGCTCCAAAGTTGATGAATTCTGGAGGGAAAGCTCTGGGATGGTTATGGATTATGCTGGAAGTTGTGGCTCGCTAATTGATTCTTCGGTTTGGAAGTTATAGCATGATGAAGTTTCGGCTCTTCGGTCGGGGACTTGGATAAGGAGTTGAATCGAGTAGTTGATAGACAACTTGTGATTGAATGAGGCCGTGGTATAATAGATTGGGTTGAGTGGTAGGACTCGTGCCCAGAAATGGATTGGAATTGTGAAAGATCGAAAGATTTTGGAGTGCAAAGGAATCATTGATAACTCAGAGTGTTCTGGTTACGTTCAAGAAGGGGTACCTTATGCGGGGCACTCTAGGGCTGGTAGGGCCAGTCGTGTGTCTTGGACCGCTCTAAGAGGGTCTAGTGTCAGACAGTACGGAGGTATTGTAAGAGATAACCGTGTGGGGTTTCGGACCTGAAAGTACAAGGGAACACAATCGAGAACCCGATTTTTCATTTGTCTCTGGCAAAACGAGGATGAGGCCATACTAGTTATCATATGTTCAAGGCTTTAGGTGATGATAGCTTGGTTTTGGATTTTATGGTGGCTATGATTGCTATGTCTTCTTTTAGGTAGGCTATCATCTATAGGAATGCTGGAAAAGGGTTGGGAATAGGGCCAATGGAGGAGGCTGCTTAGAATCTTCTATTATGTTCTGTTACACTATCTTATTATCGTTTATTTTGAGTGGCATATTATATCTTATTATTATGTGCTAACTCTATGGTTGTAGGGACAAATTAGGTTTTGTTTTGTGTACCTCTCTAGTACATACTTTCCAGTATAGCTTTTGAAGTCATTTACCGCTCACACCAGACTGTTGTTAGACCCAAGGTTTTATGTTTCCTCTTATCATCATGGGTACTCTTAAATGAGTAGGTTAAATGACAGGTTTGGAGTTGTATTTGCTGTATGAAGACGAGCTTGGAAGAGCTGTGGCATATTACTCTATATTTCTAGTTTCCGCTGTTTGTTGTTATATACTTTGAGGGATGTAGTGAGGAAATGTCGTACTGAGATATTATGGCAATTGTACCATAACTCATGATGTTCTAGTAGAGATGTTACCTTTCATTTGTTATGGCTTACTATATTTCTATTATATATTTTCTGTACTATATTTTATCCATGCGCTATGAGATATGCAACAGGTTTTCTACTTTAAATTTCAACCTTGATGATCGTTCCATATTAGCCTGACACGTTTACAATGCTCTTTTAGGTCATTTGGTGCGTGTGGTATGGGGCGGTCATCACACATACCCTTTTGAAAGAAATGAATCTCCATAAATACACCCTGATTTTGGATATATCACATAATACTTGGAAAACCTCCGTTGATGAAGGGAAATGCCCAGGGGAAATGATTGTTGGTCATCAGTAATCGAAATACTTTCTCCGCTTCTTCTCCAGTTCAACTCTAATTTTCTAGTATGTTTTAATACTGGTTGTATGGATTCTCTTATGTTATTATCTCATAAGCTACTTTCTATGATTTAGGATCTTCTGCACCCGTTACTGCTTTTAAGAAAAAGTAGATCAAGGATGATGACCCCACCTTAAACGGATCGACTAAATCTTCCCCTATTGAAGATTCCATTTCTAAAGTGGTTGAAGCACTAAAAAGAAAAGTGAGCATTGGCGCCTGGCAGATACTTAGCCTCCTTCCCTCGGTAAAAGGCCTAAGCTCGTCGGTGATTATACCTGTGCTATTGTGGATGAGAAGGAACATGTGAATATTGATTTAAGCACTGACGTTATAAATCTGGATTCTCTTGGTCAAAACGTTTAAGAATCAACTGAGGTGACTCACTCTCAGGATCCCCTCCTCAACATTTCTCTTCCTACTTATTTGGTAGCCCTTAGCTGCTTATATGCTGATCTTGGTCTATCTCCTTTTCTAAATGATCCCCTTCCTTTAGAGGCTCTGGCCTAGACTTCTGTAGCGAGTTTTGATGATCTTCTTTGATTGGCTACCAAATCTCCTTCTTTGGCTTCTCTTAAGCACCACAGCCTTCAACTTATTCTAAGGATCATCTTTTCGTTATGATTAAACAGCTCCTATCGGTATGCATTTTCTTTCATTAAGTTAATCCAAGCTTTTAGCTCTGTATTACTTATTCTGATTTAGGCTTATTATCCATTTTAGGCAACCACGCACATGATCTTCCTCCAAGAGGCTTCTCAAGGGCCCTCTAATGAAGTGGCTGAGCTCAAGGAACAATTCTCTTTGCTTAACAACAACATAATTGATATCACTACAGCACCTCTCTTAATGAGAAAATGAAAGCTAAACATTTATTGGAGTAAGAAGTGAAAACACCGAAGGTAGATCTTGATAAGGCCACCAAAGACAAGGCCGAGCTAGTTGACAAGAATAAATCACTAAAGGATAGGTTGAAAAGAAAGAGCGATGTCCTGACTTATTCAATTAACATTATCAGGGATGCCAAGGAGAAAGTCCACTTTTTTTAATAACGCTCTTACCAATTTTATCAATAAGTGCTATGAAAATGCTTTTGTTTATGGCATATGGCGATAACATCCAAAAATGTCCATATTTAGACTTTCCTTCCCCCTTGATCTGAATGAAGGATTCAAAAGAAAGTTTAGCCTCATATTGGGGAGAGCTCAGGGGTTACTTCAAGAAGAGTTTCCCACTGAAGAGAAGGTCGATGCTAAAAAGTTGCTATCCTTTGACGACCCCTCCCCATTTGATAAGGATATAAAATCTAAGAAGAAGGGGATGATAATGATAACCATGAAGGTAGTGATGGCCATGATGATGATGATAATGATAACCATGAAGGTAGTGATGGCCATGATGATGATGATAACGAAGGTGATGACAATGACAAGGGTTCTTCAGGACCAAAAGATGGGAAGATGGATCAAGTGATCTCAACTTAGATTCATCTGCCAATAATGCGGGCTGTACAGACCTTCTTTATTCTCAAGGTAATATAAGGAAGGACACCCCTTCAAAAGATAGTGCTCCCTGGAGTCATCAGCCTAGAGGAAAACCCCAAGTTTCAACATCCTAAGTTCCCATCCCTTAGGTATGAAATTCTCTATTTAAATGTTTCAAGTTGCCAAGCGGTATTTAGTTAATAAACTTATTATCTTAGGTAAGATGAAGATCGAGTATTGTTACTAAGTTATATATGAAAAGAGTAAAAGAGAGCAGTGTCAATTTCACAGAAAAGATGATAGACTAGTTGGTGAAATTAACAAACTTTCTGACAAATATAAGCGCCTTTCTGCTAATGCCGGGGTTAAAGTTCTTTAAGGGAAAGCAAGCTGCCCCTTATTTGAGTTCGTCTTCTCTGGGACAGAATTATGAGATAGAATGCAAAGTTAATGTCTCTGTTCTAGATGCATATTGACTATAGGGAGGCCCTATTAGAGTTCCTCTATAAAATTTATTCTAGGAATGTTCTCATCAACTTTTCCTTCTTAGGGGAAAAAGTAGGGGCTTGATTAGGCATCTTCATAAAAGATATCTAGACGATCGTGGAAGCAACCCTCATCCAAGGCTTGTTGGAACCTCCTAAGGGTTGCTAGGGTTCCCCTCTCTCCTAATACTCTTCCTCCCTAGAAAATCAAATATAGCAAAGAGAAATTCATTTTTGAATTTTACAAGAGATCAATATTGTAGAAACCTCATTGATTGTGTGATTGTAGTGTATGATTAAAGTAGTTTCTAAACTTTATCACATTTGTTTCTTTGTTCTTAGTTAATTTTTCACATGTTATGCAGATTAAGGAATACTTAAGTAGTCCTATTTCTATGGAACTCTTGAGTAAATTTATCAAGTTAAAGAGGGATTTAAAGAGAATTCCTTAACTCTCATAACATCTCAGTTAGCAAAACATTACTTTCTTAGAGATCTACATGAATTTTATACACGATTTCCTAACGTTCATTTTGATTTCTTGGCTGATGAGAAGGATAAACTACTTAGTGAAATTTGAACTTATCATGCTAACTTGCTATGTGGTAACACCAGCCCTCCAGCCGGGAAATGGGACTATCATCATTTCCCTTAAATAGTACCCCGTAGGTGATTAATTTTTTTTTGATTCTTCATGTACCTTATCTGTTGAGTCATTTAAAAAGGCCAAAAATGCTATTTCAAAACTTTAAGAGTTAATTGTATACAGTGTTGATGTAATTTTGAATTTGTTTAAGTTGTAAACCTTTGTCGTTTAATAAAGAAAATACTTTATGTGTATTGATTTATTTTCTTGCTTGGAAAAACAGTTAACACTCGTGTCTAGTGGCATAAATATCCTTTCCTGACTTGTTTCTATTAAAGATAGGGTTAGGACATAACGCAAGAAGAAATTCTCTTCTCAAGGCACTCCAGCTTTAGGATTTATGGATAATCCGGATACGCAAGAATGGCATGATAAATATTACAAATTGAGATCTACTTTAGTAGTTTTAAAGAGATTACTTGTGATTTAAAGAAGTAAAGTAAAGAGAGGGATAGGAGAATGCAGGAACTAAAAGGGAAAATAGACACAATTTGCCAATCTGGGCCTTCTGTCCAAAGTATCGAAAATAAAGCGGAAATTGTGCGATTACACCAAAAGGCGATGGATCTCGAAGTGGACTTATTGAAAAGTCAAGTGTATTGCTAATCTTTAGAACTTATTGCAAGTGGAGGCGAATCCAGCCTTCCTTTTCCTACCCCTTCGATTGGTCAAGAAAAGTTTTTTTCTTTGTTAAATCCTCCTTCGGACTTGGATGTCGGTGAAATCGCCAGATGGTACAAAAGAGTTAGATTTGAAAGCATCCAATTTTTGAATAAGCAATGGAGTGATAAGGTTTTTACTCGTCTTAATCCTTACGAGGATAAAGTTGAAAGGCTCGAGCATGAAAAACACACTTTTGTGCAAGTGGTTAGAAAATAAAGAGCAAGACTCAGCTTCTCAATGGAGCCAACAAGGTGCTCGGTCATGGACTGAAAATTCTAATTTATTCAATTGACGATGTGAATACTGTTCGCAAGAAAGGGAAGGAGCTCAAACAAATTTCTAATGTTGCAATTTTTCATATAACCGATTCATCTTCTATTGCTGAAGATTTAAGTAAACTGGCCTAAGATTTTAGCTCTTAATAGAGAATCATTTGAAAACATTTTAATTGGATTTACTTGTTACGCTTTCTTTTGTTCCCATCATTCCTATACATCATGTATTAAATGATAAATAGACTCATACCTGAATGGTTGATATTTTAAATTCTAATCTTTGCCTTTGCTTGAGACTTGCAATTAACTTCTCTGTTTCAGTCTAATGCTTTGTAGTTGTTGTTTTGAGGATATCTACCTTTCTGCATTTTGAGCCTCTAACGTATAGGCCATTAATCTGCCAAAAGCCATACAGATTGAACATTCAGAATCTTAGTTGGTATGAAGACCATAAATTTGACCTTGAGGTAAGAGTCTGCTTCACAATAGGAAATAATTTTGATTGAATCATGAACGGAAGACCAGAGAACCATCTGGCATAATAATTTAAATAAAAGACCAAAAAATCATATGGAAATAATGTCACTTGAATTGAAGCCCAAAAAATTATCTGGCAATAATTATAATCTGAATTAAAGACAAGAAAATTATGCGGTAATGATAACCTGAATAGTAGACCAAAAATCCATTCTAAAGATAATAATTTTTGAATAGAAGACCAGAAAATCCATCTTACAATAATATTTCTTTTGCATTAATGGGGAATTTCCACTTTCTTTGCATCATGATTGATAGATTTTCCTCTAGAAGATTGCTTGATTTTTTCTTTTGAGCTAGACTAACTAATTTTTGAATGATCTTCCTCTAGAAGATTGCCTAGATCTCTCGTTTGGATCGAGTTTGATTTGCTTTTTTATTTCATCTTCCAATAGAAGAACGTCTCTTACTACTCTTCAACTAGTGATTTAGGCTTTGATTGATTTCTTTGTTACCATCTTGAGGTAGTGATCTCAACTTGGATCGTAGCACTTATCATCGTCTTAAGTGATGATTTAGGTCTTTCATCTGGTGTGTTTGGTTAGCTATCTTAAGTAGAACTAAAGACTTGCTCAGCCTACTTGTTTAACGGGCAACTTTCTATCGAGTTAGAATAGATTTTAAATAAAAATATAACCGCAAGCGCACATCATATAATGTTAGTACGTGGCGAGTACGGGTCGATCCGCATGGAATTGTATTGATTTTAAAATTTATTCTCAATCAAATTAACCAAAGAGTTTGAAAATTATTTTAAGCTAGAGAAAATGTAAAAACTAACTATAAGCAAAAGTGAATTAAAATATGAGAGTATAACGGAAATTAAAGGCAATTTCCTTCTCATGATCACATAAATCAACAAAATGAAATTATGATCTCTCTTTTGGTCATTAGTGAGTTTAGTTGATGTGTTTATAATAAGCATGGCTTATTTGTGCTATTAATTAGCCTAACATAAACCCTCAAACTATAACACAACCACTAAACCACTAATTAACTCTCATGAAAATGTTAATGAACTTGAAAATAAAATCTATTCTAAGCATGATCTATTTACTATTGATTAGTAATATATACCATCAAATTTTGATTTTAAACCCCACTTCATTACCATTATCATATGTAGATAAAAAGGTAATTTGTGTTTGTATAAGCATAGCCTATTTGGTGTCAACAACACAGGCTATCAAATTCAAAGCTAAAACAACAAAAAATTAACTCATTCAAACATTGTCATTAAGCATTAAAAAAGATCAAAAATTAGCAAAATGTTTAATCTACATGATTAAGAGAGCTTCATTACACCTAAATTGAAGGAATTTAGCCTCTCATATTTGTTATCATTTCAACAAATGTAGAGTTCAACGTGAAACAAAAAAAACAAGAGGAAAATGCAAGCTAATTAAAATAAAAGGAGAGCTAAACTATGTGCAATAATTAATCTAAGCTACTAATATAAAAGAAAAGAACATGAAATAAAATAGCATGAATTAAAATTGCATATAAGAAAATTACATAAGAAGAAATGGCTAAGTAGCCATGAAAGTGAGAAAGAGAGCTTATATTTCTTTTTGAGCCTAAAACTAAACTAACTAAAGAGGTGGCTAAGAGCTCATTACATGAAACATAAGGGGTATTTATACATGTTTTGAAACTCTAATCATACTTTTGGGGACTACTCAAAATACCCCTCTAGGAAGTGTGGCCACCAAGTTATCATTAGCATGAATTAATCCTCATTTAAGTGTGCATGTAACTTTAATCTCCACTAGCATGTGCATTAGCTCCTAATTGAAGATCATGGTAAGTGGGTAGGCGAGGTCCTTCATGATGCATGAAATGATTTATTTCCATCTTCATTTGTTTCCTCTTCTCTTGTGCATGCATGAATACATGAAGCCTCTTTAAATTTCCATCCAATTTTGCTACAAATAAAAATAAAACATGCAAGTGAATTTTCTCAAATTAATTAACACACAAAAATGACCATTTTGCCCCTAAATGAAGATGAATAAATGATGATTTGAAAATAACTGAAATTTTAGTTCAAACATGTTAAAATACCCTATATGCTCATTTATTTAATTAACTTAGATTAAATATCGAAGTAAAAATATGCACATTTACGTGCACATCACTACCTCTAGTTGGCGCAGCCAGACCTTATAGACCGTACTGAAGTCTTGTTCGGTGCTTTGGTCAAGCCATCTTAGATATGGACCAAAGGCTTACTCTATCCTCCATCTAGGAGACACTTCAGATAGGCCTTATAGTCAGGACTGAAGGCTGGTTAGTGCCCTGGAAAGTCCATTTTAGGTTGGACCAAAGGCTTACCTCGTCCACCCTCTAGGAGGCACTCCAGCTAGGCTATGTAGGTGAGACCGAAGACTTGCAGATGATTTGGCCATGCCATTTTTGAGGGGATCAAAGGCTTACTCTATCCTCCCTCTAGGAGGTGCTTTGACCAAGCCCTTGTGGCGGGATCAAAGGCTTTATTCGCCCATTATTACCTTATAGGTAATGATTTAGGCTTTTCCATTATTTTAGGAGATTCTTACTCCTTTCTATGATTGATCCAATAGATATGCTTGTTTTATTTCAATAATCTTTCTTTATTGTTGACTTGTTAAACATCTCTTTACAAATTCTTTAAGCTTTCCTTGTCCTAGGAAATTGTTGATCACCCGTTCCAAGCTTCAACATCAACTAGTGTCGTGGCCATATGAGCAGCAATATTGACAATATTGCCCTCCAAGATTTTGTTCATTTTTTGGTTGTTTCTTTTAAGAATGTTAATATGTAACATCCCCCATTCTGAAGCCAAAAACTAACCGCTAGGATGCCGCAGTCATCCATAGTTATTCATCCCCGTCAACAAAATGCGGCTATGTTAATCATATCAATAATCCGGAGCACATGGATATGGAATATTTTCAACAACATTCATAAATAACTTTTAGCTTCCATTTCAAAATATGATTTCATATTCATTACATAATCCTATTCACAATTCCACATTCAGAGAAATTATAATTATTACAAAATACTCCAAGAGCGATATATGAAGATGCCCCCTTTGTTGATCAGAGTCTAACACTTGGCAATTATATAGCTTGCCATCCATACAGACAAAACCAAATGACACAGTGGATTATAGAGGTACTCCTAAATAGCTAGATCCCCTCCTACATATCTCTTGAAGCTTAATCGACTAACTAAAAACCTAAAATTTCTTACTCCCAACCTACTCAAATGAGTACCCAAGAGTTTAATGTAAAAAATAAAAACTTCAGGTCAGACTAAAAGTCTTATGTGAGTAATAACCTACCATCTCAAACCAATAGATATCTCATGAGACTACGCCACTAAGAAGAATGCTTTTTTCCCTCACTAGTATCTTTACCCAAACATATTAACCAAATATTATGCGCCTGCATCCACAATGGTTAAAATATAATAATAACATAATGATATACAAATATGCAATACACATTGGGTTACCCATTCCAAGTTATCAGGCTATCTATCTTAAGTCATAGTTATCGTAGGGTCACTAAGAAACTAATAGTTTTCATAGGCTAACTAATAACCTATCATATTCTCATAAACTCCATATCCTATGTCATTGTTTTCATAGGATCATTAGGAACCTATTGACTTCTGCCAATAACACTCTCCATCCATAGATTTCATAGGATCACTAGGAATATACTGGCTTCTGCCAATAACACTCTCTATCAATAGTTTTCATGGGATCACTAGGAACCTATTGACTTCTGCTAATAACACTCTCCATCCATAGTTTTCATGGGGTCACTAAGAACGTATTAGACATCTCTGATTACTTTACTTAAGTCATAGTTTTCATGGGATCACTATGAACCTATTTGATCCTTCCAATACCACATCTCATTCAATAATCTTTAATAGGTTTTAGGCATCCAAACACTTTTGTTCTACTCGATCTCCTAGATGCAATTCTCCTCACTCAGGATTTAACTTGGCTATACACACTTATAGGCCAACCTAGTCAGTTATTATATCCTTAATTATCCCAAAATGTAGTTATGGGTCAAAATTATATGAGTATAACAATAATATTCATAGAATAATAACCGATTAAAAATATTAAAACCTATAACATCAATCATCCAGTATTTCATAATCACCTAATCTTAAGTAATATTCTCTTAGGTAATTTTAACTCAAAACTTAGGCTAATCCATACTTTAATTCCTTGAAACCATCTCCGCAATATATGATTAATCCTATAAATTCATATTTAAAACAAGGAAAATCACAGCCCTTTGAATTACCAATTTCTTACGCCATTTTATATAACAAATTAGAATTTTGATGAAGGTATGAGGACATCACACTTCATCCATATGGGCATATCACCAAAATAAGTAAGAATATGTTTATCTTTAAAAAAACGCGGCATCAATAAGGTCGATGTAGGTCGTCACCTCTCTTGGTGTCACCCTTTTTATAATCATTCCGATTTTTTAAACCATAGGGCTATAGTGCCGATAATAACCACGTCGCATGACATGGAAGTCTGTGTAATCACCCCTACTCAAAGTAGCGTTCAATGTTTAAAATAGATGGACATCGACGTTGATAATGATCGAAGATGCCATCATACACTAGTAATATTGGGTGTTTTAAAACAATAGGTCGACATTGATGACTATTGACGTCAATTTACTTCGGAAGTGTTCACTAGCAGAATCAATGCCATAGCATAGTTTGATTTCAAAAATAATAGGTGGAGGCACTATTTAAGCCTTGATGGAAACATGCGGCGTCGCTGCCGTCTAAAACAGACAAAGGTCGGCAGGCTTGATGAAAGGCGATATAGGTATATTCACGAAGAGCTATATCGATGTCAAGCTTAATGCTGAATACCATACTATGCGCTTCGACCCTATAGGAACCACTCCTTACCAACATCGTTGGTATCATATGCTTCCCTAAAGTTTGTCTACGATATTAACGGCTTTGACACAGAAGGGCATCGACACTGAATGTGGCACTCTCGTAATTATTAGTAAAACTGATTTATTTCTGTATAATGCCTATACTTTTCACCAACTCTTAATTTTTATCAATTTCTTATTAGTTGAAAACATCTTTAACATATTATTTTCAGAAAAATCCACTACACCCTATTTCACTCAAAATCACATTTGCACACGTTAATTTTTTTACTCATTTTATATAATTATTAGCTTTTCCAACCTATTAAATTCACAATAAAGTGAAAACACTTGGGAAAAATCCCACAAATTCACCAAAAATCAAAAATAACATATTCTTTATCATGTAAAAATTTCGAGGCCAAAATACTTATTTAATTAGTTTTAGTAATTAAAACCCGAAATAAATGCCCATTTATCCTTACGAAATTCATAAAATATTCTTGTTATCTAGGAAAATTGTGAAATTAAAAACCCATTTTTCAAAATTACGTTTTTCAGAATATATCCAAAAATCAAATCATTTGGAGATTAAAAGCTTAGGTTTTGCCTTCAAAACCCATTAAAATAATTCCATAAGATTTTCCGTAAATCATTATTCTATCCAGACAATGATAAAGCCATCATGACACAACATATCATCCTAAACGAATCAATGTAACTAAGATTTGAAAGAAAATAAAAATGAGATGGTCTATAATTATTCACCTTAGTTTGGTAATAAGATTTGAGACTTGAATGTATTAATTTGATTCCCCTTAGCTTTTGATTTCCTTGGTTTCCTTCCTCTTTACTTCTTATTGATGGCTGGCTTTGGTTTTCTTTCCCTTTGATTGCTTTTGTTGAGAACGTGAATGATATGGGAGGTAAGGGTTTTAAGGGATGAAAGGTTTATTTTGTCATATTTTACCCCTCTCATATATTCTTTTATATTTTAGGTTATTAAAATAATCTTATCAATTAGTTAGTTAAGGCTTGACCCATATTACTACTAAATCTCAATCTCCTTACCATTTTACATTATTTTATTTTATTTATCTAATTAAATATCCTAAATAATGTTAACTAAAACTAGGATTGCTAAAGACTCCTCTCCTTAAAGAATTTTATCCTCGAAATTACGATAACACCCTCGGGGCAACTAGACCCTAACACCCATGGGTCCGGGGTATACGGATCCCAACATGATCCATGGGCGCTACCACTATATAATACCCCTGCTTTGAGTATAACAGAAAACCCTTAAAGTCATCAACGATCCCTTAGCACATGCCTCTCCCTTTGAGCTCTACTTACTCTATCTAATTTCCACTATCTATGAGGAATAACCCCCATATTCCTCCACTCCACGACTCCCACCACAAGCCTCTTCGGTACCTACTACCCCCATGAGCCACAAACCAAAGATATAGAGTGTCTAATCCTTGGTACATGCTACCTCCATGAGCCACAAACCGAAGATACTAAGTCCATCATGCTATATATTCCCATCCCCATGATTTGAATAAGCGAACCCCTCTTGCACGATCTACAGAGTTCTGAACTATCTAACTCGGAACCTACTCCCAACATGAGCCAATATCTGAAGTACCAACTCTCAAGCATCACACCATTGCCTCACCATCTAAATCACTCACCCATAGATTAACAATATAAAGACTCTAAGTCAGTTGCACGAATAAACCACCAAATCGTGCACCATGAAATCTCATCAACGCCCAAGCCAAAGGTAAGCCAAATCACAAATCAACGATTGGAAATTGGACACTCTGTAATTGTCAATACCAACAACCTTGGTCTTGTACTTAACCAAATGAATAAGAACAAACCAATCGAAAATGTTTGGCATCCGCACTGAAATCTGAAGCCTCGACCTCTACCTCAGATCCATTGGCACATATCCAAACCCTACTTTACAGCTTATCTTGTTCATTAGGTTTTCATGTGTACGAAACCCCAACATACAATATACTATCTAAAACACAATCACCGCTAATCGGCATTTTCAACCAAAACAGCCAAATGAGCCAAACAAGCCAAATGGTCAAACACATATCCAACAACCACACATCCATCCAAAACAACATATAAATATATATAACATGAATAATCCATCTGTATCAACCAGTGTGGGAAATCCTATCAATAATAGCTCAAATCCAATAATTCCCTAAGTATGGCACATAGATGGAAAATATATGATATTCTTTCTAAATCAGTTTAAAATAATTTTATTTTATTTTATAAAAATCTCGTAGATATATAGGCATTGGAAAATAATATTTAAAACCCAAAAATCAATCCTGACCGTCAATCTAATACTATACAACCAATCATAGTATGGTGAGAGACAATATCACTCACCGCCATAAAATCTGCCCAAACTAGTACCAAAGTATAAATCTTTACATTATGGGTGCAACGCAAGAAACCACATCCAAAACCAAGCTTGTATGCAAAAGATATGGCCAATATATGGATTAAATAAGACAATCAATCCACTACTTACAAATACTAATTAACTAATTACGTCCCTAATCTTTCTTCCCGTACATGTGCACACCTTTAATCCATATATGCACGATACCTCCCTCCTCTTTTCTCCATCAATACTTAAAGAAATCAAGATCCGTCTTGGCCAATAAATCACACTACATTGGAGCTCCGCAATGCACATGACGAGATCTCGATCGCACAGATGTGATGAAATGCAAACTAACCAAGTCATGCTTTCCAGGCTTTGGACATCAAACCAACGCATTTTGACTCCCTTGACTAGGATCTGACGAGTTTTGGAGGGGAGGTGCTATTCGCAAAAGAGAAATCCAATGGTGATCTTCGTTTTGCCTATCATCAACTGTATCTCCGACATCTCAAACCCTATATCGTCTATGGATGAGGTCGTCGCCGTCACAATCGATTAGAATTCCGCCGTGGTCATCGCAAAGCTCTCGTCCATATGATCTCAATGAATCTGGTTTTGCAATTTATCGTTTAGCAGATTGATCGATTTTATTTTTTAAATGGAATTTGAGAAAGAAGCCGTGAATATTTTGTTCCAAGAATGACCAGTAAGTGGCAAATGAGAATTGGAAGGAGAGATTTGATTTGTTGATATTTATATTGTTATTTTATTCCATTTGTTTATTCTCTCCAATAAATAGTCGTACGTCTCGAGCCCATACAAACACATGACGCATCCGATCGTCATGAAACTTGTCTGCCTAAATAACCTCATTTTTTGGATCTAACGGTACAAATCTCGTCGCTATCTGAGATAGTGCCCCAAGATGTTAATTTCACGTATTTAGAGCTTATTTCGGCCATCGGATCGTCTGATCTCTAAATATAGCGATCCTTATACTCATTTTAATTCGCAACGTCAACCCAAACTCAATGGAAGTGTTCTCGAGGCCTGATTCGGCCATATGTGAAAAATTATATTTTTGGGCTTTCATATAATTAACGATTAAATATTTAAATTAACTATTTAAATATTCGATCATTAAAAATATGGGTCATTACATTCTTCCCTTCTTAAAAAGATTTCGTTCTCGAAATCACAAAGCAAAGAGAACATCTCCTAACCCCTAGACCATCAAAAGTCTCTCAGATTCCAAAAAAAATTCGATAAAACCTCCTTTGCGCGGCTAGGTCCGGAAAAATTCCAATACAACAAAGATATGTATATAACTCATATCCTTAAATATAATAGATCATATATAGCAATCTTCTCATTTAAGTATGCTATATCAAACCATAACTATCTCGCATGCCTAACAACCATACAAGCGTAGGTTACCATCTCAAATGCTAACAATCCAATCAAACATGCATACATGAGATCTATCATCAAAAAGTAACATCCATGCCTATCCTAGCATGCAGAGTAATAAACCATCTAGTATAAATCATCCAATATGATATCCAATATGAAAGCTGACAATAAAAATGAAATCCCATCATCTAAAGAGCTTCGGATAAATGGCCCTTATGCTCCCATGGTCTACCATATATATTCGTCTTCGCTTTCACTCCACTGAACCTCTACTACTCCACTACCCTCCTCCTAACCTATTTTATATCACATTAATCAGTACGAATAGGCCTATGAAGCCTCAAAATCTATGGTTCAGTCTTGATATCATAAAATTTATTTGGTGCCAAATTCACAAACGCCCTTACAAGTTCTCCCAAAACCTACTAACGAACAACGGGTTTCGACCACTAACAATACCCTTGGCACACAATGGAATCACACTATCTATCCCATATATAACTCATCAAATACGGATGTCGTTGTACTAGATTTAAGGAATACAAATCTTGTATTATTCATCAACCAATCGACTGTAACCTAAATGTTATCACGCCATCCTCAGTCTTCGGCAATCCATCAATGTGGTTTATAATATATGTTCTTGCTACTCGAGAACAAACGATCCCATATCCCTGCTGAACCAAAAATCTTGGTCGGGTTCGCTCTGGATCACCTATACAGATGCTACTTAGTCTTCTAATTTAGCCATGATCTCCACTAGTCTAGCCTAACGTCTCTGGTTAGTAGAAATACGCTAAATCAAAGTAGGTCTAACGGTAAAACTAGCCATCACCTTTAGCCATAACCCATCGAGTTCTAAAGTCATAACCAATGATAAGCTATAGTATTGCCCACTCTAGGAATATCGCTCCTAAACAGCCATACCTCCCACTCGAAACATCAATAACTACATTTCCCTTACAAAATATAGGAAATGTCAAATCTATAAGATGCTAAGAACTCCAACCATCGCTACCGGCGAAGGTCAAGATCCTTCTTAGAGAAGAGATACTCTAATGACATGTAATCAACGGACAACTAAACCTCTCTCCTAATAGATAGTGCCTCCAAATCCCCAAAGAGAACTCTATCACCTCCTCATTCCCGCTCGAAATGAGTTACATCAGTGTACTCATCAACCTCTCGGTCATACTCACTATCTTGTCTCTACACCTCGCATCTCAAATAAAAGTCCGATCCTCTTCCATCAAATAGCTTAACGGTGCTACTACCTTAGGTCTAGTCAAATTTCGGACTGATGTAAGTATAGGATCTATAACGACGTCCTGCTCTAAAACAACGTGACCCAAGCATCTCACCCCCACCTTCAGAAGTGATACTACCAAAATGTCATCATAAATTGGTGTCTTCTTGACACCTACAACACAATCACCAATCGTGTCTGGTGCTTCTCTTTTGTCCATGAGTAGTGATATGCACGTAAATGTGTATATTTTTACTTCCATAATTAATCTATTTTAATTAAATAAATGAGCATATAGGGTGTTTTAATATGTTTAAAACAAAATTCAAATTATTTTCAAATCATCATTTATCCATCTTCATATAGGGGCAAAATGGTCATTTTTGTGCATATATTAATTTGAGAAAATTTACTTGGAAATTTTTATATTATTTTATAGGAATGTGAATTCAAATTATAAGTGACTTCATGGAAGATATGCATGCACAAGAGAATACAAGAAAATGAAGATGGAAATAATTAATTTCATGAATCATGGAGGACCCTACCAACCCAATTACCATGGTGTACAATTAAAGCTAATGCACATGCTAATGGAGCTTAAAGTTTCATGCACATTTACATGATGGATTATCTCATGCTAATGATAACTTGGTGGCCACACTTCCTAAAGGGTAGTTTAGGTTGTTCCCAAAAATAGGACTAGGGTTTCCAAACATGTACAAATACCCCATATGTTAATGTAATTACTCTCTTACTCTCTTAGCCTCCGTTGAGCCTCCGTTTTAGTTAGTTTAGTTTTAGGCTCGCAAATAAATCAAAAATCTCTTTTCTTTTTCATGGCTACTTAGCCATTTTTTTTCATGTAATTCTCTTTTTTATGCAATGTTAATTCATGCTCTTTCTTATTTACATGCTCTCTTTCATCTTATGTTAGTAGCTTAGTTTCATTTCTTATGCAAGTAGATTAGTTTTTATTTCATTTTAATTAGCTCTCTATTTCATTAGCTTGCATTTTCTTATTGTTTTTGTTTCATTTTGCAATCTACATTTGTTGAAGTGATAACAAATATGAAAGACTAAACCCCTACAATTTAGGGGTAATGAAGCTCTTTTATCATGTAGATTCAACATTTTGATAACTTGTAATCTCTTTTTGTGCTTGTTGGGCGTGTTCTCACCCAGAAGACCTCGAGACTAAGAAGCTTGATTCATTCGGCATTCTCGTTTTCCAGGGCCCATTCGGCATACCCCATTCGGCATACCCCATTCGGCATACCCCATCCGGCAGACCTCATTCGAACTCATTCGGCAGACCAACCTCTCCTAACTCCATAACCGGACCAACCTTCCTAACTCCCACCGAACCACCTCCTGCCGAACCAACCGGACCAACCCTCCTGCCAAACCAACCAGACCATCCCATGCCGAACCATCTCCACACCGGATCAACCTCACCATCCCACCACCGGTCCAAGCAAGTGCCGGTCCATTCTACACTCCAACCACCTCCGAACCAAGCAATGACGAACCAAGACGTACCAGGCCAGATCACATCAGCCCAGGCCCATCAGCAACTATACACATCCTAGACCCCTACCCCCAACCTCACTCTATAAATAGAGGGGCAGGGTTACAACAATGGAGGACAAGTTTGAGAGCTCAAGCACGGAAGGAACTTTCAAACAACTTTCTTTTACTTGTATCAAAGCTTTGTACTTGTAATCAGAATAAGAGAAGAGAAATAACATATAAAGTGGACGTAGGCACATTCTGGCTGAACCACTATAAATCTGCGTGTCTTTTTACAGTTTAGCCCCTGTTTTTTATATATTTGCATAAATCACTCAAATCACTAAGAATAACATAAGAGCTACTAAATCATACGACTTCGAGGTGTTTGTCCATTTTTTGTGCAAACATTTTTGGTGCTTTCACCGAGAACTAGAAGCTCGAAGCTTCAGCTTCATCCGCTTAACAAGTTTTCCTAACAGCATCGTCCGCCACTTGGAAAACATGCCTGCCAAACAGAGAAAAGATGTTAGCAAAGGAAAAAACATCGCATCCAGCAGTCTTCCAGATCCAGCTGTCGCGAATCAAGAAAATCGTCCTCCTCCAGCAACAGTAACAAATGAAGAACAGGCTAACCCAACTACTCCTGCCACAGAACAGCCTGCAGCAATTACTAGAGCAGATCTGGACAGAGTCGTGGTTGAAGTAACTAACCGCTTCACATCCCAGCAAGAAGCCTTGGTGGACCATCTCATGTCACGCTTAAGGGACGCTGAAGAATCCAACCGCAACACTGAATCATGGGGCGAGTCCCAGTCTGGAGGATCTCAGAGACAACAAAGATCTCCCTTCTTCGAAGGAGCTAACGGCAGAAGTAGCCGTGGTAGGAGCCGAGACCGAGCACAGCCCGAAGTTAGGCCTGAGGAATTGTTTGGTACCGAACCCAACAGGGAAGGTACCGGGCGAAGGTCAACTGTAGCTGAGCCTGTCATGCTGCCTAACCACAGAAACGCCAGTGAACGGGGCCGAGCTAGAGTCCAGCCCGAAGTTGGACCCGAGGAAGTGCTTAGATCAGAACCCAACAGGGGGAGATCAAGGCAAGGGCCAACTGTAGCTGACCCAAGCATGCTCCCAGAAGATCAAAGGCAGCCACTGGAAAATATGAGGAATGATAGACGATACCATCCCTACAGGTCATCTGGACGGAATCAATCCCACAGAACAGAACCAAACTCATTTCTATCTACTCCAAGTTCTGATGAAAGGATGGCACGCTTATTCAGAGAGTGTGTCCAACGGGAGCAAAGAGATCGAAGGATAGGCGCTAGGGTAACCAGCCCTTTCGCCCGCAATATCGAAATTGCTATCACCCCCCGAGAATGGAAGATGCCAACAATGGAACCCTACAAAGGAACCTCCGATCCCGTTGTACACTTACAAAGGTACACGCAGCATATGCTCATGAGTGGAGCAACAGAGGGAGTACTGTGCAAATGCTTTCCGCTCTTCTTAGCAGATCTTGCTACCTCCTGGTTCTGTCATCTACCCCAAGGATCCATCAGCTCGTGGGAAATGTTGAAAGAAAAATTTATCAGTCAGTTCCGCATTCATGTGGAGCAACCCAAGGACGCTTATTCCTTATCCAGCGTCAAACAGAAACCTGGAGAAAAGCTGCAGCAATACCTAACCAGATTCAACGCCGCAGCAGCCGCAGTCCAAGATGCCGATGAGAAGCTTATCCTAATGGCCCTCTGCAGTGATGTGCATCCGGACACTAAATTTGCTAGAAGGCTGACAAAAGAAAAGCCAGCTACTTTACCCAATTTCTTCCATGAAGCCGGGAAATACATGAGGCTTCAGGATGCTGCCGTTGAGGGGCAGTCAGGACAGCAAAATAAGACAACCCACGGCAACGCCCCTGCTGTGGCAAGGGACGTTCGAAGAACTGATTCCAGAGACAATGCTGGGGGCAAGAAGGGAGAAAAGCGCCTATATCGGCCAGGACCAAGATTCGACACTTACACTCCTTTGAACGAGACCGTCGAAAATATCTTCCTTGCCACCCAAGGCGAAGTTAGATACAAACGCCCACCGTACAAGAAGGAATCAGATAACGCACAAAAGTCTGGAAAATTCTGCCGCTTCCACGAATCTCACGGGCATGATACCAACGAATGCCATCATCTTCGAGATCTGATTGAGGAACACATCAGAAGAAAGAAACTGGAACGTTATGTAAAAGGTCAGGACAGGACCCCAGCTCCTGCCAATGAAAACCCAAGGCTACCCTCCCTGGGGGCCGACAGAGGGAACCGCAACGCTAGCAGCTCTAGTCAGGAAAAGATAGTGGTCCATACCATCTCAGGAGGGCCACACATCGCAGACAGAAGCTGGAAAGAGATGGAAAGATACGGAAAGTCGTTTAGAGACAATAAAGACTATGTCAATTCGGTTATAGAAGAGCGCCACCCGAAGCGGAAAGAAAGTAATGACATCACATTCGGTAAGCGTGACCTAGAAGGAAGGCAGTACCCTCACATGGATCCCATGGTCATCTCTGCCCGACTTGGTCCCGCCGAAGTCTACCGAATCCTGGTAGACACTGGAAGCTCGGTAAACATCCTGTTCAAACACGCATTCGACAAAATGAAGCTATCAATGAAGGATGTATCCCCCTGCGATAAACCACTACACGGCTTCACTGGAGACGCAAAGATGCCCCTCGGGCAACTGGACATTTTTGTTGAGATTGGAAGCCATCCTCGCTCTGCTGTACGGAAACAAACGTTTGTGCTAATAGAAAACCAGTCGGCCTACAACGCCTTCTTTGGAAGGCCATCCTTGTCTGACTTCCAAATTGTCTTAGCCCCATGGTGCCTAAAGATGAAATTCCCGACGGACAATGGAGTAGGGGAAGTGGAAGGAGATCAGGACGTTGCTCGAGACTGCTATGTGACTGAACTTTGCAACAACCACAGGAAGGATAAAGGGAAGGGTGTAGAGATTGCCCTCTGCACAAAAAGTCTAGAAGCGTAGCAATTAAAGAAAGCCCCTCCTCTTCGATATACCAGCGACCCTTTCAATGAACTAGATCCTAGGGACAAAGAGGAGGAGGCCACCGCCGAGCCTGCAGAGGCTATGGAATTTATATCTGTAGACAAACACGACTCAAGTAGACTGTTGAAAAATGGGTCCCAACTAAAAACCGAGTTGAAGGAACAACTCATCGATTTTCTCCGCCACAACTTGGATGTATTTGCTTGGTCACATGCTGACATGACCGGAATCTCCCCCGACATAGCATGCCACGTATTAAACATTGATCCTACCTAGGCGCCTGTAAAGCAAAGAAAGAGAAGTATGGGGGCAGAGCGATCAGCAGCCCTCGATGAAGAAGTAAAGAATCTACTCGCCAATGACTTCATACGAGAAGCTATCTACCCGGAATGGATCGCAAACCCGGTGCTGGTAAAAAAGGCTAATGGGAAGTGGCGAACCTGCATTGACTTTTCCAACCTAAACGACGCCTGCCCAAAGGATTGCTTCCCACTTCCCAGAATCGACCAACTTGTAGACAGCACAACCGGGCACGAACTCCTATCCTTTATGGATGCATACTCAGGATATAACCAAATTCCTATGCATGCTCCCGACCAAGGCCACACTAGTTTCATCACCGACCGGGGCTTGTACTGCTATAAGGTAATGCCTTTCGGACTTAAAAATGCAGGAGCCACCTACCAGCGCCTCGTCAACAAGATGTTTGCGGGGCTAATAGGACGAACTATGGAAGTATATGTGGATGACATGCTAGTGAAATCACGAAAAGCCAAAGATCACGTAAGCCACCTAGGCGAGATGTTCCAGGTACTTCGACAGTATGGAATGAAGTTGAATCCACTAAAGTGCTCCTTCGGAGTGTCATCAGGAAAGTTCTTAGGATTCATCGTTCATGCCCGGGGGATAGAAGCAAACCCTGAACAAGTCCGAGCGCTAAGGGATATCAAGATACCGTCCACCTGAAAGGAAATGCAAAGCCTAAATGGAAAAGTGGCCGCCCTGAGCCGATTCATCTCCAAGGCAACGGACAAGTGCGTCCCCTTTTTCGAAGCTCTAAAGAAAGACAAAGGAAAGTTCGAATGGACTGACGAATGCTTAACCGCTTTCCTTAACCTAATCGAACACCTCCAGAAACCACCGGTACTCTCGACTCCAAGTGAAGGCGAAGAATTATACCTATACCTTGCTGTGTCATCTCACGCCCTAAGCGCTGCCTTGGTAAGGGAAGACAACCACACGCAGCGGCCAGTTTACTTCGTCAGCAAAAGGTTTACTGGGGCAGAAGTCAGATATCCTAAACTTGAAAAGCTAGCATACTGTTTACTTATCACATCACGGAAACTGCGTCACTACTTCCAGTCCCATTCCATCAAAGTTCTGACCGATCAACCACTGAGGCAGGTACTCCATCGCCCCGACACTTCTGGGCGACTACTTAAATGGTGCATTGAACTGAGTCAGTATGATGTCACCTATCACCCTCGCACCGCCATCAAGGGACAGGCCATCGCTGACTTCATTGCAGAATTCACTACCAACGGAGATAAGGAGCAATTGGAAATAACAGGAGACATCAAATGGAATCTCTTTGTGGATGGCGCGTCGAACGAACAAGGCTCGGGGGCAGGTGTTGTAATAATCACCCCCAGGTGAAATAAACTGCACTATGCTATAAGGTTGGAGTTCGCTGCCACCAACAACGATGCAGAATACGAAGCAGTGATAGCCGGACTAGAAATTGCCATCGAGATCGGAGCCAATTCTTTGTGTCTTCACAGCGATTCTCAGCTTATTGTTAATCAAATACTAGGAGAATTCCAAGCTCGAGAAGAACGACTCATAGCATATCTATAGAAGACCAAGTTACTTCTCAGCCGATTGGACCACTACTTAGTCAAACACATCCCTCGGGAGGAGAACCGAGAGGCCGACGAATTAGCAAAGCAAGCAAGTGTGAGAGACATCACCATCTTCGGGGCAGTGACCATCTCAAAGCAAATGGCCCCAAGTTTTGAACAAGTGAATCTGATAACTGCAACCGAAGAAGCAACTTGGATGACTCCCATCCGAGACTACCTACAAAGTGGCACACTACCCGACGGGCGTAATGAAGTCAAGAAAATCTTGAGGAAAGCGTCCCGCTATACAATACAAGAAGACATCCACTATCGGCGCGGGTTCTCTAACCCATTATTAAGGTGTGTCGCCGGAAGGGAAGCCAAGGAAATCTTATCCAACATCCATCAGGGGAGCTGTGGAGATCACACAGGAGGGCAAACATTAGCAAAAAAGATACTCCGATACGGATATTTCTGGCCCACCTTAAGCAAGGACGCCTTAGATTTCGTCAAGAAGTGTGACAGATGCCAAAAATTTGCTAAGATTCCACGGCTACCAACAACTGAGATTACTCAAATGACCAGCCCTTGGCCCTTCGCAATATGGGGAATTGACTTAATCGGCGAGCTACCGATGGGCCGAGGCGGCGCCAAATATGCTATAGTGGCAGTTGATTATTTCACCAAATGGGTGGAAGCAGAACCTCTGAATAAAGTATCTTCAGCAAAAGTTATTAACTTCTTGATCAAAAATGTTCTGTGCAGGTATGGAGTCCCACTCAAAATCATATCAGACAATGGACTTCAGTTTGACAGCGAGGAATTCACCAACTGGTGCCGAGAGCATGGAATTCATAAAAGCTTCTCATCCGTAGCGTATCCCCAGGCAAACGGACAAGTCGAAGCAGTCAACAAAATTCTGAAAACTCTGATCAAAAAGAAGCTCGAAAAGTCAAAGGGCGCTTGGGTGGACGAACTCCCTACGGCACTGTGGGCTTACCGCACATCTTTCAGAACATCAACGGGGCACACTCCTTTCTCTTTGGCTTACGGATCGGAGGCTATGCTCCCAGTTGAAACCGTTGTGCCTTCCCACCGTAGGATCCACTATAACCCGGAAGAGAATGAAGAGCTCCTCCACATGTCTTTGGATCTAGTTGAGGAGAGAAGAAATGATGCAATCCTTAAAACAGCAGCCCACAAGCAGAAAGTGGCAGCGCAATACAACTCCAAAGTCAAGCATCGTACCTTACAAGAAGGGGATCTTGTCCTCAAGCGAATCTTCCCTCGCCCAGGAGCACTAGACCCCATCTGGGATGGACCATATGTAATTCATAAGGATCTCCACAACGGAGCCTATATTTTGTCAACAGTGGACAGAGAGGTGTTCCAGAGGGCATGGAACATCCGACACCTCCGTCGATACTTTTCTTAACTTGTATTGCCCATATGAAGTGAATTAACAAAGAGAATCAGTGGACGTAGGCACTTTCGTGCCGAACCACTTTAAAAAACCTTGTCTCTTTTTTAACTTGTTTCTTTGTATCTTGGCTGCTTGTTAACTTTATCCTTTTCTGTTGAACAAAATCCTGAGCATATAGCATTTCTATTCAAAGCACTCCACAATGCAACTTCACCTGGACAAGACCCAACAGGTACTATGCGAATCTATGCCCTCGCCAATGAGACACTTTTGCTCCAGCATCCCTCTGCTGCGGGTTAGCTCATTGCTCGCGACGGCCCTTAAAGCCAACTGTAATGAGCCGATTATAAGCCACCGAGAAGGCCGACTATAGCCGAGGCAGCTCATTGCGGCGTTAGGCTCGCCGGCAACTGTGAACCGACTATAAGCCCCAACATAAGGTGTGGCCAGCCAGGGGCAGTTCACAGTTGACGATCGGCACCCACGCTAGCCGGCCACAGTAAATCGAATAATACCCATGAGTACGGGCCATAATGGCCCGGGTAGTTACTGTGCGCGATCTCGGCTCCGATGTGTCTTAAGTGCGGCTGTGGTAAAAAAAGAATTAACTCCCCACGGAGGCGTAAGATGGGTGACAAATGTCTCCAAGACCCACAGCTAGGGAAAGTGAATACAAAACCCGTTTGCCACGAACTTAAGCACATCGAAGGCCTTCCGTGATTGGAAGTTTTACTATTTCACGTATTTCAATTTTACTTAAAAAGCTATCCTCCTATCCTCTATAACAATCCATAAAGTACAGGATACAGAGTAGGAGATACTCGCCAATGGATGCAGAGATTTACAATCGAACGGCAGGGCATTCGACTGCATTCCATGTTCGGTCATACAAGATATACAAGACTGCCATCTACGACTGAAACATGAAAGGCGGTATTTTCTTCTTTTGTGTACAAATACATGACTATAATTTGTTCACACCACACACGAACATTGCAAGTCATGAAATTATGTCTTAAACCAGAACCCGACATCTAACACAATTTAATTACAAAAATATACATAGCTATTCTCGTACGACATGCCAAAATAACAGCAAACATTCAAAAGACGACAAAATCAGCTTAAGTTAAAGAATTACACGTCAAAAATAAGACTATTTATTACAAGTGGCAAAATATTACAACCTAAAGGCTACGTTACTATTTTTCGACTAACATATACAACACTGTCAAATCCACAAAAGGAGTTTTTCCAGGTATAATCAAGGGGTCGGCTGCAGTGGAGCTTTATCCTTGCCCTGTTGACCCCCTGTCCAGTCAGAAAAAGGACTCATTAGCAATAAGCAACCAAGTTGATGGAGAAACTAAAAAGGGAGACTTACCAGCGCCCGCTTCCTGACTATCCTGATCGTCATCCTCTACCTGCACGCCTACCTCCTCAGCGGCAAGTAACCGCATAACCTCCTTCACCGCCACCTTCTCCTCCTTGGCAAACTGGGCAGTGACCGCATCCATGTTGAAGGCCACGCCACCATCTTTATCCGCATCGGCCTTAGCCTCCTCCAGAGCCCGAAGATAGATCTTAGCCATGACCCTGGGATAATCATCCATCCAGGATAGGTTGCCCTGCTTTCAGGTTCGGAAGTACATGTCCTGAAGCATTTCGTCCATCATCCCCTCATTCTCCTCAAACTCCCTCATCCGGGCCTCGGAAGCCGACAACCTCCCAATGGCAGCATCTCTCTCTGATCGGTATCTTGAGCAGTCGGCCAGAAGGGATCCCCGCATTGCCTCCATCTCCCCCCTCAACTTGGCTTGAGCAAGCTCTGCAGCCTCAAGTTTCCCGGACAATTCCTCCACCTGCTCAAGATCTGCTTTCCGAACCTCGTCCACCGTGGCAATAGCCATGTCAATCCGTTCTTTGCAAGTAGCTTCCATTTTCCGCAATTCGGCCCGACTGGCCTCTTCCATGGTTTTCCTTAGTCGTCCAGTAGCAGCCTTATGCTGAGAAATCTGAATAGCCTGATCCGCAAGCTGTTTGGCCTGATCCGAAACCACCAATCGAAGTCGGATGTTGGCGCTCCCAATCTCCTCTCCGGCCTTAACCAGCCGGGCATGATGCCCCATCAGCTTCTTAGTCTCCTCCGCCACCCGATCAATATTAGCCTTGGCCTCGTCTCCCATAGTGATTATACGAGTAGTGAGTAAATCGAGATCTAAGGACTTAGCTTCATCAAGTACTCGTACCATGGGGTTGCAGGGGAGAAGGTGTTCACCGGTGACTTCGTCAAAGGTAATATCATGAGAGCTTGGATCCAGGTCAGGATGACCCGCAAATGGATTACGAGCCAAGTCAGGACGGTCGATGTGAATAACGGTAGGGTTTCCGGAAGGGTGCGGAGAAGGTGCAAACTCGCTGTCCTCCTCCGTGATATCATGAAGAGGCTGAGCCGGGAACTGAGGACCGGGCGAAGGTTCGGATAAAGGACGACTCCTCTTTCTCTGCTGAATACCCTCTTCGATAACCCCGAGAAGAGGACGGTAGCCGACTACATCCCCAGAGCGGTGGGTCGAAGGCTTCGGCTTGACAGAAGTTTTGGAAAGCTTGTATTGCTCAAGCCTGTGCCGAAGATCCGAGGCCTTGGATGTTTTACCTGCTCCTGATATGAAGAAAAAGTGTCACAAGCTTACATCACTATATGATTCGAGAAACGCGGTAAAGTACAAGTTAAAAGAAGAAAGAAAGCACGTCTGTTATACAAACCCTGGGGAGAAGTAGGATACTGCAATAAGTCCTGGATTTCATTCCAGGACGGGAGCGGATCATAAAATATTCCTAAGTCTCTATCATTAATGAAGCATGCAGGAGTCAAGAGTTCACCTTGAGTCGTCGGAGCAACCTTGGCTGGAATGGTCTGAAAAGACACGCTTGCACCGGTCCCGGCCTTGTCCGCTGTCCCGGTTTTCTCTACCAAAGCCGGATCTTCGTCCAGCCCCTCGAAAGCCTGGTGGAAAGCATCATCCGTCCACTCCTGAATCTCACCCGCCTGCCCAGGGAGCAAGGCCCCGATGCAATCGCCACCTTTATCACCTTCCCGACCATCTCCACCCTCACCTCTTTCCTCCTCTATGTCTTCCTCCTCCTGGGTAAGTGGACAATTGCTGGGGGAGGGACCGTCCGACTTCTTGAGTTTCTTACCTCCGACGGCTGGAGGTTTTGTGAAAGGTTTCCTTTTGCTACTCTCTACCGTAACACCTCCCTTAGTCTGAACAACCGCCTTCTCCTCCGCCGTTTCCCTCAGCTTGACTACTGACTGCTGTGGAAGGATTAAGTTATACTCCAGAAGGATCGCATTTCTGATCAGGAAGGCAGATGATCTATATTTCCCGAGAATAGCTTCTATCTCAGCCGCCGTCTGAACCAGGCGGTCAGTCTCCACAACCGCAAAGCCACCTGTCGCTAGCAAAAATGAGGAAGTATGAGAAGAAGCATCGCAATCGAAATGGAAATTATAAGTAAAAGCATCAACTTACATCCAGAAGTAAAGCGCCGAATTGATACAGAGTCGTCCCTAACAAAGAACCATTCCTTCTTGAACATGCTGAATTTGGAATACAGATCCAAGACCGGCTTGAAGGTCACAGCTGACTCCAAGCTAATGTATGGGGACCCCTTCTTATAGCCCCTCAGGTTATATAGATACCGGATCTCTCGGTTGGAAGGAGCACGACCATACTTCCTCCGGAAAATGACGAAGAGGCTCACCAGTATAGCATAGGAGTTGGGTTGAAGCTGGAACGGGGCCACCTTAAGATATGTAAGGAAGCCGGCTATCCAAGCGTTCAGAGGAGGGATGGCACCACACATGCAGTGGTATCTGCTGTAGGCGAAGTACCCTTCAGGAGGATCATACGGCATAACGTCTCTCCCAGGCAATAGCAAGCGCGCCCTATCGATTCCAAAGGATCGGGAAATGACATCGAGCTTCTCCTCCTTGAGGGAACTAGGAAAGCAATCGGGCGGGGAGTTCAGAAGCTCCTGAGGGCCGTACCCGTCCACTAGTGATCTCGGGGCAGATCCGTGACGTTTTCGATTTGGCTGAGCTGGGGGCACGGCAGAGGAACCTCCTTCACCCCCGGATTTCTTTTTGTCTGATCGAGTTTCCACTTTACGAGACATTATCTACAACACCGGAAAAACATGTTGTTAGAACAAAGGATGTAAAAAAGTAAGTATATAATATGGAATTTCACTCATAAAATCAGAATGTTCAAACTCCCGTTGTCATTCGGTAAAGTAAATGCAAAATTCTCAAGGCCGTTCGGTAGTTCTCATGTCCATTCGGCATTTCCAACGTCATCCGGATATGACCCCATCCGGCATCTCCATGCTATAACCCACTCGGCATTCCCAACTCCATCCGTTTATACAGATATACAACTACCTTCGATAAACTATTTGTCCAACATAGAAAGGATCTCACCTGATTCAGTGAAAATAGGGAAATTGATTTGGGCACCACGTTGATTCGGCTATCACTTTGATTCTGTTACCAAATTGATTCGGGCACCACGTTGATTCGGCTATCACTTTGATTCGGCTACCAAATTGATTCGGGCTACCACGTTCGATTCAGCTACGAAGTTTGATCCGGCAAGAGCAAATGTTTAGTTCGGCAGGTAGGAAATAGCAAAGGCGTACGGTCCCTACTTATAGACAAAAGGACACGATCGGACCATCTGGTTCGGCATCCAAGGGCCAATTGAAAATGTCAAACAAAGCACGCCATATTCAAGAATATGCCCCACTTTGGGGGGCAAATGTTGGGCGTGTTCTCACCTAGAAGACCTCGAGACTAAGAAGCTTGATTCATTCGGCATTCTCGTTTTCCAGGGCCCATTCGGCATACCCCATTCGGCATACCCCATCCGGCAGACCTCATTCGAACTCATTCGGCAGACCAACCTCTCCTAACTCCATAACCGGACCAACCTTCCTAACTCCCACCGAACCACCTCCTGCCGAACCAACCGGACCAACCCTCCTGCCAAACCAACCGGACCAGCCCATGCCGAACCATCTCCACACCGGATCAACCTTACCATCCCACCACCGGTCCAAGCAACTGCCGATCCATTCTACACTCCAACCACCTCCGAACCAAGCAATGACGAACCAAGACGTACCAGGCCAGATCACATCAGCCCAGGCCCATCAGCAACTATACACATCCTAGACCCCTACCCCCAACCTCACTCTATAAATAGAGGGGTAGGGGTACAACAATGGAGGACAAGTTTGAGAGCTCAAGCACGGAAGGAACTTTCAAACAACTTTCTTTTACTTGTATCAAAGTTTTGTACTTGTAATCAGAATAAGAGAAGAGAACTAACATATAAAGTGGACGTAGGCACATTCTGGCTGAACCACTATAAATCTGCGTGTCTTTTTACAGTTTAGCCCCTGTTTTTTATATATTTGCATAAATCACTCAAATCACTAAGAATAACATAAGAGCTACTAAATCATACGACTTCGAGGTGTTTGTCCATTTTTTGTGCAAACAGTGCTTAAGGTCAATGTTTGAATGAGTTAAATTTTGTTGTTTTAGCTTTGAATTTGATAGCCTACATTGTTGACACCAAATAGGCTATGCTTAAACAAACAAAATACAAATTACCTCTTCATCTACATATGATGTTGGTAACGAAGTGATTTTAAAATCAAAATTTGATGATCTATATTTCTAATCAATGGTTAATAGATCATGCTTAGAATAGATTTTATTTTCAAATTCATTATAAATTTTCTTGAGAGTTAGCAAGTGGTTTAGTAGGTATGTTAAAGTTTGATGGTTTATATTGGGCTAATTAATAGCACAAATATTCCATACTTATTGATAAACATATCAACTAAATTCACTAATGACCAAAAGAGAGATCATAATTTCATGTTGTTGATTTATGTGATCATGAGAAGGGATTTGCCTCTAAATTGCCTTTAAACTCTCATATTTTCATTCATTTTCTTTTGCTAGTTATTTACATTTTTAGCTTCACATGTCTCAATTTTTTGGTTTAATTTGATTGAATAGAATTTTAAAATCTAAACAATTCCCTGTGGATCGACCCGTACTCGCCACGTACTAACATTGTACGTCGTTAGCTTGCGGTTAATATTTATTTAATATTTGATCCACTATTTTCTAAACCAATAGAGATTTAGCCGTCAAACAAGTTTTTGGCACCGTTGCCGGGAAATTTATTTGATTTTTAATTTCTATTCTTCGAATTATTCTTGTTTGATTATTGTGTGTTTTTATTTTTTGTGTTGAATTGCATTTAAAAAAAATTTAGTTTGTGTTTGTGTGATTTGTGCTTGCATTTGTTTGTTTGTTTGTTGCTTTTCTATTTTGCATTTGTATTATATATATATATATATATATAAAGAGCATACACAATTTCAAAACAAAAAAATATTCAATTTCATTTTTCATTTACATTTTTCACTTTTTTACATTGCTTTCAAAAAAACAAAAAAAAACTGTGCATATCTTCACTGTGCACAGCCAAAAAAACAGTGCACAGTTCTGCCATCCCTTTCCACCAACAACCTCCAATCATCAATTGCCTCTGCCTTCTCACCATCATCAACATCCCTTCCAAAGCAACAAAACTGCCTGCATATCTTCACAACTGCTCCAGACCTCCTTCTGTCCACTATTATACACACTACATCAGTTTAATTCGGCCTCCACCAGACCAAATTTAGTCAACAACTCACTACCATACAAACTACAATTACTAAACTAACCATCACTTCACCACCAGTCAATCATAGTTCCACAACATTTGCCTACAACTCCACAATCATTTCCATTTCGCCATACTACATTCCAAAATCATCACTCTTCATACATTATCACAACAACTTCAAATACCCATCTTCTTACCATCATCTATCTCCTCTGCTGCTACACCCTGCTACACTTCTGAGCAAACATCACCAGAGAAACATCAAAAACAACCATTAATAAATTTTCAATCACAAGCTTCTAACTGTCAGTCTCCACTACTTCACCATTATCTCATCAACACAACCCAAAATCCACCATATCATACCATCTCTTCACTTCACTTCAACTTTCAACATTAAACTTCTGCATAACCCCTACTACAACTACAGTCAGCACATTACTATGTTCAACAACCTGACAAAGCTACAACCAGCAGCCATATTGCACTGCCTACCATCCCTCAACAACAACTTCACACAGTTCATCACCATTTGCCTACATCTGACTTCCTCTCCACCAAACTGTATGTACATACAAATCTCACCACAACAGAAACGTCTCAGAGCAGTGTACATAACCCTGCATAGTGCATATTCCAAATCCATTTCCAATACAACTAATCACCTACAAACCTCGCAATCCACAAACTCGATTCGCAATCCATAAACCCAAACTCGGGCAAACTTGCTGCCATTCACAAACTACTACAGACCATCACTGTCATTCTTCCCAAGCCAAATTCCAAAAAAAAACACATACCTTACTACGAACTGCGTCTACCACCAAACAACTTCACATCCACCAACCACATCTTTCTCAGTTCATCACGGCAGCAGTAAATCATCTCCCCACCGCCATTCGTTCAACAACATCCCTCCATACACCACCTGCTACAATTTCGCGAACCAATGACCGAAGCTCAATTCACCACTGGGAGCAACTTGAAACTCTTCTCCTTAAACTCCTTTCGAAACCCAAATCGACCAGAAAATTCCACCGTCGTGCCATCGACCAGAACAACCTCTCCAACATCGAACATCGCCAGAAACCTTCCCTCAATTAACGACCCGAAACCCAAATCCCCCAACCGCAAATTGCACCTTCAATTCAGAATTTTTTTTGGGTGGGAATTGTTCTGATTTCTAAATTTTTTTGATGTTTGAGTATTTGATTTTGGGTGCGTGAGTAAATATAAGTTATATGAAAATATAAATTCTGTCACATTTGGGCTGTGGGCTACTATTATTTTGGTTTTTTTATTATTATTTTATTATTATTTTGAAGAGAGTGATTTTTTTTTATATTTTGTTTTGTAAAATTCTTCCTTTAAAAAAAAGAAAAAAAACTACTTTGTGAATTTGTTTGGTGAAGTTAGCTTTGTTTATTTTTTTTTGAATTTGTTTTAGTTTTAATTTGTTTTATTTTAATT
Organism: Allium fistulosum; assembly: GCA_030737815.1. Classification (NCBI taxonomy): domain Eukaryota; kingdom Viridiplantae; phylum Streptophyta; class Magnoliopsida; order Asparagales; family Amaryllidaceae; genus Allium; species Allium fistulosum. Next base: position 158,148,272 of record CM060901.1, read on the forward strand.
TTCTATAAATTCCATGAAAAAAACTTGTATATATATTGTTTTCAGTTTCAGGTTGCAAAAGTAGAAAAATCGCCAGGAAAAGAAGTGCTTGCTAAAAACCGTCTTGTTTGCCTGCTTAAAAAAAATCGCCTCTAAATTTTTTTTTGCTGCTTTTAAAATAAATTGCTAATAAATTCTACACGCTCTGGTGTCATGCCTCTATCTCTAGTTTTTATTGCCTTGCATTACTGTTTTCTTGCGTATAAAAAAATTTAAAAAAAAAAACAAAAACAAATTTCATCCGTAGTTGCATTGTTAATACACGTTCAATTTCTGCTTAGCATTTCATCCTAGAATTTTGATTAATAATAACGGTTAGACATCGATAACGTTTAATTGTATATTGACAAGTTGTCCTCTTTCGACAATTTAATTTCTTGGTGTCTAGGCTACGGTAGAGCAATAACCATTTATAAATATTATGGTGATTCTTAAATATTATAGTGGTTGTTTCTCTGAAGGTACTTTAACCTTAGGCTACATTGTTACGGTGATTCATGGTGCACCAATAAATCATGTCCGTTACCTGGCTGAGAACTATCTTATTAATTTAAGACAAAGTGTGATTATACAATTTTGGGTTAGAAGCTACTTAGGATAGATAATTTGTAATTAAACCCTTTTCATTCATTAGTTGCATTAGTTCATGCATATTTATAAAAAAGGATTTCAACATCCAAAACTGAAAAAATTGTAAATATTTCTTAACATAGTTTTTAAATCCTTTTCATTTGAAAATTTTCAATTAAAAATTTAAAAATCGAAAAACAAATTTAAGTTAGTTTTTTTTTAAAAGCAAAAATCCAAAAAAATATAAAACCTTTTCAAAAACAAAAAAAGATTGAAAAACCGAAAAACAAAACCAAAAACCAAATTTCCCTTTTGAAAAAAAAATAAATTCTTTTTGATAAATGGTTTTCCTTTAACAAAACAAAAAACAAAAATTTTTTTTGAAAATGTCCGAGTTTCCCTATTTACATGAATTTTACAATAGTTTTGAAAATCAATATAATCCATATACTTACACATCAAACTCGTATGGATATTTTAAAGACAACTTTTGTACAAACAATTCGAATTTTGCGCAAAATTTTTAAAATGATAACCAACTCTAAAATCTTGAAAATAGCATTGAAATGATTTCGTCTTTACTTGAACTCTCTACAAAACAAAATCAAAAGATAAATGATTTGTGTAATTCATATTTGTGTAATGATTCAAGTCAAAGTTTTCAAAATAATCAAAATTTGAATTCTCTTCAAAATTCAAATGATTTCGATTATAACCCATGCTAATTCATTTTCGAACTCCAAAATGAATTTCAAAATCAAAAAGAAAATGGAAACAACTATTTAAATGATTTTGGCAATGGGAATAATTTCGACTACGATGCGAGTGAAATTTTTTGTTCTCAACAAGTTCAAATCGAAAATTCTCAAGTTAATAATTATAAATTTGATTTTGTTGAGAAAATGGACGAAATTCACAAAGAACACACAGATTTGTTATTCGAAACATACATGAAAAAATGTGAGAAACAAAACCAAATTCCAACGTATGACGAGTCAAATAATAATCCATCTTTTACCAAAATTGACGATTTTCAAATAACAACTTTTGAAATTGAAAATGATGATCTTAATGAAGTTATTGAGAATATGGTAATTGAGTTGGATTTCAATTCTTTTAAAGGTGAGAAACTCGATTTAAAATTCGATCTTCCTTTTTTGAATTTTGAAAACTTGAATACAACAACTTTGGATTTTGAAACTGATACATGCAATGAAGTTGTTGATAATCCAACAAAGGAAGACAAATTTAAAGAACACAAATTCTTTGCACTTTTTGAAGATGAGTTGTTGAATTCCAAAAGGGAAGTTTTAAATCACCATTTTAATTTTGAATTCAATAATTCTGAAGAAGTTTTCAATGATAAGTTTGAATTTCAGTTTGGTAAAAATAAACTTGAACTTCAAACAATTGTTTTGATCAACCCCAAAAATCATCAAAAATAAAACAACTCATACGATTTTTATTAAAATGACATTCGTTTTTCCAAATAAACATTTAACTCTGAAATCTTTTATGATTTGGTTTTCTGCGCTTAAGCTATGTCTCTCATAATTGACTAGACAAATGAATTGGTCTTTGGAAGACCGTTTCATTTTCTCTTTGACGGTATATTTTCCGATGTCTTGTAAATAATAATCTTTTCATTTTCATGTAAATATAGGTCGTATTTTTAGTTTTATTTTTATTTTCTCCTTTCACTTGGGTTGACTGTGTGGACACAGACAAAATCAAGTGTGGAGGAGAGTCTCATCTTCATTTTTTTATTTTTCATGGCTTATTTTTGCATTTTCTTTTCAAAATTTTATAAAAAAATGATAAAAATTTCAAAAAACAAACAAACAAACAAAAAAAATCTCAAATTTTTTTTCTTTTAATTACTTTTGATGAAATGCTATAGGATAAATATATGGTATTGATTATTAAATTAAAATTTTTGAAAATTTATTTGCCTCAACAAAAATAAAAATGAAGTTTGATTATAAGTAACTATGGTTTAACTAGTATATAGGAGGGTTCATGGTGATAATTATGAAGCATATCTTAATTGAAAATCTTTGTTTAAAAAAGTGGTGGATTTAAAGGAAAAGGATATAACATTATTTATCTTCTAAATTAAATGGTGTTAAGATGATTTTGCAAAACTCTATCCTCAAAAAAAAAACAAAAAAAAACATATAAAAAAACAAACAAAAAGGATTATTTTTTTATATATGTATATTTTTTTTTATTAACACCTAGAGTCATGTGTTCACACGCAAGTGTGTGCACTCGCCATGCTCTGTACCCTTCTCACATAAGCCCGAAAGGCAGTGCACGATCGATATATCCGAGTTAGGTTTATGTATATATAAAAAATTCATTAATAATGCCTACAGTCGAGAGGTGAACACACTTGTGTGTTCACTCGCCATGCTCTGTATTCCCTCACGTAAGCCCGCAAGGCAGTGCATGGGTAATATATCTGGTCTCAGTTTTCTGAGTTAGGCATATGTAAATATTGTTAATATCAATAAAATTTTCAGATAAGAGAGAGTAAGCAATTGAAATCCAAGCACTATTTTAAATTATGTGATCTCACCTGTTATTCAAAAGAAATGAAAATACTACTTTGATAAACTTTGACAATCAACCAAGGATCCATTTCATAGTTGCACTGTTTTATCAATCGAAACAACTAGTAAAACTAGAGTCTATTAGTTATGATAACTTAATTTTATTGGAAATTTTGACAAGTAAAATGACTAAAATTTCATGATGATGACCAAAATTTATATTTAACTTATTCGTGCCAATTCAAAAGTAAATTATTCATTTGTAAATATTTTCAAAAACTTGTATCCATATCTTTATATATAAATCTTGCATTTAGGAATTTTTCATTTTGCATTTGGATTTTGTAGGTTGTATCCGCTGAAAACCCTCACGAGACAACACTAGTCCTACTAGGGACAACTAGAGGTTTAATGGCTTGTTGCATACGCTCAATGCAATCGTGCTCCCTACGAAAACGGATTTATGTTAGTTTTAGTTTATTCGAGGACGAATAAAAAGATAAGTGTGGGGGTATTTGATGTGCACGTAAATGTGCATATTTTTACTTCCATATTTAATCTATTTTAATTAAATAAATGAGCATATAGGGTGTTTTAACATGTTTAAACAAAAAATCATATTATTTTCAAATCATCATTTATTCATCTTCATATAGGAGCAAAATGGTCATTTTTGTGCATATATTAATTTGAGAAAATTTACTTGGAAATTTTATATTATTTTTTAGGAATGTGAATTCAAATTACAAGTGGCTTCATGGAAATTATGCATGCACAAGAAAATACAAGCAAATTATGATGGAAATAATTTATTTCATGAATCATGGAGAACCCCACCTACCCCCTTACCATGATGTACAATTAGAGCTAATGCACATGCTAATGGAGCTTAAAGTTTCATGCACATAAATGGTGGATTATCTCATGCTAATGATAACTTGGTGACCTCACTTCCTCAAGGGTAGTTTGGGCACTTCCCAAAAATAGGATTACGGTTTCCAAACATGTATAAATGTTCTTATAATTACTCTCTTACTCTCTTAGCCTCCTTTGAGCCTCCATTTTAGTTAGTTTAGTTTTAGGCTCATAGATAAATCAAAACTCGCTTTTCTTTTCATGGCCACTTAACCATTTTTTCATGTAATTCTCTTTTTTATGCAATGTTAATTCATGCTCTTTCTTACTTACATGCTCTCTTTCTCTTATGTTAGTAGCTTAGTTTCATTTCTTATGAAAGTAGATTGTTTTTATTTCATTTTAATTAGCTCACTTTTTCATTAGCTTGCATTTTCCTATTGTTTTTGTTTCATGTGGCAATCTACATTTGTTGTAGTGATAACAAATATGAGAGGCTAAACGCCTTCAATTTAGGGTTAATGATGCTCTCTTATCATGTAGATTCAACATTTCGATAACTTGTGATCTCTTTTTGTGCTTAACGGCAATGTTTGAATGAGTTAAATTTTGTTATTTTAGCTTTGAATTTGATAGCCTATATTGTTGACACCAAATAGGATATGCTTAAACAAACAAAACACAAATTATCTCTTCATCTACATATGATGTTGGTAATGAAGTAATTTTAAAATCAAAATTTGAAGATCTATATTTCTAATCAATAGTAATAGATCATGCTTAGAATATATTTTATTTTAAAATTCATTATCAATTTTCCTGAGAGTTAGCAAGTGGTTTAGTGGGTATGTTAAAGTTTGATGGTTTATATTGGGCTAATTAATAGCACAAATATTCCATACTTATTGATAAACATATCAACTAAATTCACTAATGACCAAAAAAGAGATCAAAATTTCATGTTGTTGATTTATGTGATCATAAGAAGGGATTTGCCTCTAAATTGCCTTTAAACTCTGATATTTTTATCCATTTTCTTTTTCTAGTTATTTACATTTTTAACTTCACACATCTAAAAATTTTTAGTTTAATTTGATTGAATAGAATTTTAAAATCTAAACGATTCCCTGTGGATCGACCCGTACTCGTCACGTACTAACATTGTACGCTGTGCACTTGCGGTTAATTTTTATTTAAAATTTGGTCGGCAATTTTCTAAACCGATAGAGATTTGACCATCAAACAAGTAGACGAAAGTATTATTAATGAACACAAGCACACTCACTTCAGTGACCTCGACAAACATCCATGAGATCAACAAAGCATATTGACACATTATTTAGCCTGAATGGCATAACCAACCAAAAACCAAGATAGCATACGAAACACTATAATCGGCACACTCCGTACTCTCAATTGGTCAAACCACACTGCAAGGTCCAACTACGAAAACATCCTCTTGCTCTAGAGCTGATCGAACAAGCCATCAACAAATGGGAGTAGAAATCCATTCATCGTCTCATCTAGCTCATGACAATCAACAAGTAACTCCAAAGAGCCATCCGCCCTATTGACGAACACTATGCATCCCACCTAAATATACTCCCATAAATGAACCATAACCTAAACAGGTCATCTGCTCACACCTTTAGTTCCCTAAGCTCTTTGGGCATCATATGCTTTAAAGGCATAACTACTGGTTTAACTCCTCTGACCAGATTGATATGAAACTCTATCCCCATATGGTGGTAATCGGTCACCTTATAAAACATGTTCGGACACTCTCCAGGTATAGGCACATATAACAACTCATCATGTGGATTATTGAGCGAATGTAGAAAGCTAACCATCCCTATCCTCTATAGGTAGCCAATCACTGTTGTTCGCTCCTCCACAACCCCAATCGTCATCAACGAGCTCTCATAATCCACCACTATTTTGTATCCCCTTCAGCTAGTCCATTCATAAACATAAATCAACCCAGCTAAACCCCAAGCAAACCAATAGCAAACAAACAAACAACCAAGACTTAATAATACAAGGTCTCGATAAACCATGTATAAGTTGGTTGACCATCTAACTAGGTCTATCACAATCAAAGGTTGATAATTATCTCAAGTCTCATTCCCAATATCTCCATCAAATCTGGATATAAGGAATAAGAAACCTCGACGTCAAATAAAACACGTATGGTCATGCCATAAGTGAAAAGAAAATTTCAAATGGTGATGCCATTTCCCTTCTCTTACGTCAATGGAGCACTCGATTATCTTCTCAGCTAATTCAGGATAACCCTACTGCACTAGGTATAGGCTCTTCCACTATAAAACCTTCTCGATTATCTTCTCGAAGCCCTCGTCAATATGACCAATCAATCGTCGCCCAAGATGATCTCTCGACCCAATGATAAACTTTCCATCCCTTCTGTATGGAGTATCAATGGGAATAGACCGTACTTCGATAGAATCTCAAATTCGGCCACATACTCTAACACAAACATATTACCGTACATCAAATCGGTGAACTCTATAACCATCACTGACTTCAAAAAGTCAAGATAAATCTTCTTCGAAGCGAACTATGAACTAATCCCAAGCAAATCGATCCTTGGGAATTGAAGCTACAGAGACACTGCACTAATTCATTGTTTTGTCCTTTGAGTTATCTAGAGGCTAACTTCTACCTCATGACATCATCTAACTCCAAGTCATCGAAGATCCTCTTGCAAGTAATCATTCAATCTTGCCTTCAATAGCCGACTCTGTTCCAAGGAACGGTCTGCCTCCTAGACTCTCATAGCTATACACAGCTCGGCAAAGTTGACTGTAACCATTTGCACTTGAGCACCATAACCATCCAAAACAACTTGGACATTCAAGGAAATGATTCGCACCATCTTTGCGAACATATCCTATCAATCAATGATAGTGACCTCAATCCCTCCCAATCCTCAACTTTGAAAATAAAGTCAGTAGCAGTTTTCCTCACATGCCATATCATTCCTATTCTATAATAAGGATAATCAGTCTCTCATAAAGAAAACTACATCAATAGTGCTCATGTATACAACCCAACTCATATATTATATATACTACTATATAGTTTTGAAAACTAAAATATATAACGAAATACGAACTCTCTTGTATACACACACTCTAGATCCAGTCTAAGGCGATAAGTCCTACCTTATCTCACATCACATTAGAGCAAGTATAATAATCAACACAGGTAAAAAGAGTAGAGATAGTAATAACAATATGAACTAATCATTAGAGTATAAGATCCATAAAGTTATACAACACAATACTAGAGTTTATACAACTGGAAAATAAACTCAACCAATACATTGTCCCATATAATAATGAGTCAATACTGTCAAGGCTCCATAGTGTCACACCGCGAAATGCATAACAACAACCTCACATATAAGTATGAGTAAACGTCACCTCCTGCAAATCCATCTATAGAACTCTATATATCATCCACACCTGCTCTCAAATCTACAAATTTAAGACTACCCAAGATAATAAGAAACAAAGCACAAACACTTGAGTCAGACAATAGTCTGGTGTCAGCATTATCAAATTCAAAATAGTATAAAAGTCGATATAGTATATGGAACAGAGGGTACACATATCATACCTGACCTGTCCCTATAACCAAAGAGTCAGCACATAACATAGATAATATGCTACTCTAAAACATCATAAAAAGGGTACACCATACTCAGTTTCAATCGAGGTGCCATGGTATCTCTGTTTACAGTACCTACTCCATACTAATTAAACTCGAGATGTCTAGGTATCTGTGGTGACCGCCCTATACCACCCGCACATCAATGACATAAAAGAGCACTGTAACCATGCCAGGCTGAATGGGACGATCATCAAGGTTGAAATTTAAAGTAGAAAAATTGTTGTGTATCTCACGACACATGGATAAAATATAATATAGAAAATATACAACATAATATAGTGAGGCATAACAAATGAAAATAACATCTCCACTAAATCATGAGTTATGGTACAAATGTCATAATATCTCAATAAAACATTTCCTTACAACATTCCTCATAGTACATAAAAACAGACGGCGGAAACTACAAATATAGTAATATTCCATAACTTCTCTAAGCTCGTCTTCATACAGCAGCTGCAACTCCAAACCTGTCATCTACTCTACTCATTTAAGAGTACCTAAGATGATAAAAGGAAACATAAAACCTTGGGTCAAACAACAGTCTGGTGTGAGCGGTAAATGACTATCAAAAGCTATATTGGAAAATATAGTACAAGACAAGTACAAAAACCCATACCCGACTTATCCCTGCAACCAAAGAGTTAGCACATAATAATAAGATATAATATGCTACTCAAATAAACAACAATAGGATAATGTAACAGAATAGGATAGAAGAATCTAAGCAGCCTCCTCCATTGACCCTATGCCCAATCCCTTCTCCAGCATTCCTATAAATGATAGCCTACCCAAGAGAAATAGCAAAAATAGAAACCATAGCATCCATCAACCAAAACCCAGCTATCATCTTTTAAAGCCTTAAATATATGATAACTTATATGGCCCCATCCTCGCTTGCCAGAGACTAATGAAAATCTCTATTCTCGATTGTGTTCTCCCGTACTTTTAGGTCCGAAACCTTGCACAATTGTCTCCTACATCACCACTATACCGTCTAACACTAGACCCACTTAGAGCAGTCCAGGATACACGTTGGCGCTACCAGCCCTCGGGTGCCTCCCCATATATTACACCTGCTTGAACACAACCAAAACACTCAGAGTTATCGACGATTCCTTGGCACTCCAAAATCTTCAGAGCTTTCACAACTCTAATCCATTTTCGGGTACAAGTTTTGCCACTAAATCTAGTCTATTATACCAAAATCTTGTTCCATCCTGAGCTGTCTATCAACTCCTTCGATCCTACTCCTTATCCAAGCCCCTAATCGAAGAGCCGAAACTTCATTACGTTATAGCTTCCAAACCATAGAAGCAATCAGCGAGCCACAACTTCCAGCATGATCAACTACAACCCTAGAGTCTCCACCCCGGATCTCACATCCAATAGAGCAACAGTACCGATCCGATCCAATTGGATCGGTGCCGATCCAAATACTTAACCATTTTGGACTCCATTTCTCTTCTAGCTTCTAGTGCACTCCCTATAGATGCCATAGACCCTTAGCCATCTCCATTAACCTACAGGTCTTCTCTTCTATGCACCGTAGCTGATCTAAAGAAGATGATCCATCCAATCTTCAACACTTGCCATATCCTTCGATCTAACTTCATAGAGCATCTGTAGAAACCATACTCCAGCTCCCACTTGGATCTCACTTCAGTTGGAGTGAGCATTTTGGATCGGTGCCGATCCAACTCATTCGTATCGATGCTGATCCAAATACATAGCCCTAATTGTCGTGAAATCTTCAGGGCTCCATCCTGCCATGCTTCAGAACCTATCCTCTAAGTTTCATGTGATTCCAACGAACTTTGCTCCCGATATGCTCCAATCACTAATCTATTCTTAAAACATGCTCAACACTAGCAAACGAATCAAGCATACCAAGCATTTCAAACATAAAATTGAATCAAACATAGAAATCATATAATTACATCCAATATGAACATAAAAATCATCCAATTCAATCTACCATCACAATTCTAGCATAGATCTAATCTAACACATAGAATTTCATAGCCAAATATACACAAATGACAATAGCCAATGATGTATACATTTTTAATTAGTTAATCTAGAGTTTCTAAATCTAGAATTAATTAATTCTAATCAATATATAATTTAATTTGAAAATTCTAACCTATAATCTCCTAATTACAACATATAATCCATCATGTACTAGTGAGAGATCATAACCACTCACCAAATCTACTAAACCTGTGAAATATGATGAAGATTCGATTTGGACAGCGAGAAATCGGATGAAGATGCAACCAAAGTGATGAGATCAAGCTCCTAGTTGAAGATCTAGCCTCTAATTTGCAATTAGAGATGATTTGAGATGAAATCCATTGAGATGAATGAGCTATTAAAGAGGAGTTAGGGTTTGGGGTTGATTTGAAATGAGAGATAAACTTTCAAATGGTCTCTCTCACCTTATATTTATAGCCAAACATGATTAGACTAATGGGCTTGCTAATTTGGCACATTCTAATTCTGGCCAACAAATCTCAAACTGCTATCACTTCCTAACCACTTATCCAATTTTCCTATATGATCACTCTATGGAATGGGAAACCACCACCCCGAAGCAATGAAATAGGTTAGAGCATCTAATTTGGTTTCTATCAAAAGTTATAGCCAAAATAAGACCTCCAGGGACAAAATGGTCACATAGAAATTCAGGAAAAATCATAGATGTGTAAAACATCCCTAAAAACATATCCCAAAATATTAGAATCATACGACCAAAAATGAACTAAATAAAATTATTTTATGATCTTTCGATACGTAAAATATGGGTCGTTACAGTATCTCCATCCACAATACCAACTCCACACTAAATCAAGTCAGGGTGTTTATATATCCCTACCACAATACCTACCTCATGTGACATCCCTAGGGTGACATGTAGCTAGTGAAGAAACCATAACAATATAGCATCCATTAAACAATACTAACTGTCACCCAATGTGCTCTAGATATACGATAACTCGCATGACGACCAAGCCAAGGACAAGTGGAAAGTCCTCATTCTCCATTGTACTCTCTCTCTTATACCAATACCCATGGGGAAACTAGACCAAACGCCCATGGGTCCAGGGTATACGGATCCCAACATGATCCTTGGGCGTCCCTACTATACAATACCCCTGCTTCGAGTATGACAAAAAACTCTCCGAGTCATCAACGATTCCTTAGCACATGCATCTCCCCCTGAGCTCTACTTTCTCAATCCAATTTCCACTATCTACGAGGAAAAAACCCCAGGTTCCTCCACTCCGCGACTCTTACCACGAGCCGCTTTAGTATCTGCTACCACCATGAGACACAAACTGAAGATATGGAGTGCCTAATCCTTGGTACCTGCTATGTCAATGAGCCCCAAACCAAAGATACTAAGTCAATCATGCTATGCATTGCCATCCTCCATGATGTGAGCCAACACCTCCAGCATGATCTACAGAGTCCTGAACAATCTACCTCGGAACCTACTCCCAACATGAGCCAATATCCGAAGTATCAACTCTCATGTCGAAGCGTCACACCATTGCCTCACCATCTAAATCTCTCGCCCATAGAGTAACAACATAAAGACTCTAAGTCGGCTGCACGAATAAACCACCAAATCAAGCACCATGAAATCTCATCAACGACTATGCCAAACATCATCCAAATCACCAATCAACGATATTGATGGACACTGACCACTCTACAATGCTCAAAACCAACCACCTTGGTCTTTTACTTAACCCAATGGATAAGTACAAACCAAACGGAAATGTCAAACATCCACATTGAAATCCGAAGCTTTATCCTTTACCTCAGATCCATCAGCACATATCCAAACTCTCCTTTAAAGATTATCTCATTCATTAGCGTGTATGAAACCCTAACGTTCAAGATACTACTTAAAACGTGATCACTACTAATTAACATTTTCAACCAAAATAGCCAAACAACCAAACATACGTCCAACAACCGTACATCCATCCAAAACAGCATACATACAACATGTATAATCCATCCATATCAACCAGTGTGGGAAATCATATCAGTAATAGTTCAAATCCAATAATTCCCTAACCATGGCACGTCGATGGAAAATATGTGATATGCTTTATAAATGATTTTAAAATAATTTTATTTTCTTTTATAAAAATCTAGCGGATATATAAGTATAGGAAAATCACATTTAAAAACCAAAAAATCATTTCTGAACTTCAGTCTAATATTATACAACCAATCATAGTATGGTGAGAGGCAATATTACTCATCTCCATAAAATCCATCTAAACTAGTTCCAAAGTGTAGATCTCTCTATTACAAGCATAAGAAAACACATCCAACATGGACCTCGTATGCAAAAGATATGGTCGATATAAGATTTTAGATTAAATAAGATAATTCACTAATTCAAAATACTAATCAACTAATTACCTCTTTAATCCTTCTTCCTCCCCCAAAATCAATGCCTATACATGTGCACACCTTCAACCTATGCATGCACACTACCTCTCTCCTCTTTTCTCCATCAATACTCAATGAAATCAAGATCCGTCTTTGCCAATAAATCACACTACGCAAGAGCTCCACAACGCACATGATAAGATCTCTATCGCACACATGTGATGAAATATGACCTACCCAAGTTGTGCATTCCGATCTTTGGACATCAAACCAATGCATTTTGACTCCCTTGACCGGATCTGAAGAGTTTTGGAGAAGAGGTGCTATTCACGAAGGGAAATCCAATGGCGATCTCAGTTTCGCCTATCATCGACCGTAGCTCCAGCGATCTCAAAACCTAGATCGGCCATGGATAAGGTCATCGTCGTCAATCACAATTGATCACAATTCCACCACGGACATCGTGAAGCTCTCATACATACGAGCTTAAGGGATCTAGTTTCGCAATTTATCGTTGATCATACCGATTAATTTTATTTTTTGAATGGAATTTGAGAAAGAGGCCATGAATATTTTGTTCCAGGAATGAACGGTAAATGGAAATTGAGAATTAGAGGGAGATATTTGATTTGGGGATATTTATATTATTATTTTATTCCATTTATTTATTCTCTTAAATAAGTGGTCGAGTTCGTACGATCACACTACGCATCCAATCATCACGAAAGTTGTCTAAATACATCACCTCATTTTTCCAGGTACAATGGTACAAATCTCATCGCTATTTGGGACTACATCCCAGGTTGCTATTTCGCGTATTTCGAGATTGTTTCGACCATCGGATCGTCCATTATCCAAATATAGTAATCCTTATACTTATTTTAATTTGCAACGTCAATCCGAACTCAATAGAAGTGGTCTTACTTCCTGATTTGGCTGTATGCGAAAAATCACATTTTTGGGTCTTCATTTAATTAACAATTAAATATTTCAATATCTGATCGTTAAATATGGAGGTCGTTACACCGGGCAAGTGTAGTGTGTTATATATGCAAATGAGTCTAGAGTCCTAAACACCACGAACTGACCATCCTGTGTAGATAGCTTGCTTGTTTGGGAAAACAAGTCGCATCATACTGTATGACTATCTTTGTTGGGACTTATCCAATTATCCATGAGAAATCGATAATAGATCCGCTATTCAGAGAGATGTGAGAAGCTTTTCTTTTTACGATCATTGGAAGTGCGGAAATAGAAAGGTAATGTGATTGAACCATCCATTAGGTCCGATTTCGAAGAAAATAGCCGTATTAGAATCTATTCGATGATCGGGACTTAGCCAAATTCTCGAAGAAAGACATTTGAAGTTGGAGAACAGGACTTGTCTTCGGAGTAACTTGCATTCGATTAGGGCAAGATCTAGCTTCACCACCGACCAAAACCAATCCATAGATCAACTATCTCTCTTTGGATTATCATCAACCAAGTCTAAATCCCCATCTCCATCATCACTTATGCAAGATCGAACCTCCCCAACCTAAAGAAATTCAAGTCAAAATTGGATCGGCCTTAGGGTTACGAATTGGTCAGAATAAAATTTTCAACCACTAAATCAGGCAGCAACGATTTTGCTAGGTGGTGGTGATAGGTCGACGACAACGGTGGCAAGTCAAAAGTGGGGGCAACGGTGGTGGGGTTGAAGATCGGTTGATGGTACTAGTTGATGATAAGTCGGGAGTAAGTTGACTTGACTGGATGAACCAAATAACTCAGCAACAATGAGAAATAAAACTTAAAAAATTTCTAAGCATGGAACTTATAAGGGTAAAATGCAAATAACTTGGCACCGAGTTAAAACAACTAGGTCCCGACATATTTTCCTTCCCCGATATCATCCCAAAATCATCACAAAGGATTTCTATCTCAACCTAAAGCGAACGTAGTCTCCGAAGTGCATATTATAGTGCCAATGTAGAGAAATGGAATTTCAACTATAGTTGAAGCGAATAGTTAACGGAAAATCAACTAAGTGAAAGCAGCGTCTTGAGACAGCAATCGTATGATCAACTGGAATTTACCGGGTATTCGTCCATGATTTTTTGATCCATACCGCGCTTTGTTTTCAAAGAAAGCATACTGTATGAGGCAAGTGTTAACCCGATTTTTCAACCAAGCATAATTCAACAAAAGTTAGAATGACAAGACGAAACAACTTGAAATCTTGGAGCCACACTTAGATGAAGCAGAGAAATAGCTCGGAGAAGTTTCACCCAAAAATAACCTAAGAAAATAGGTCGTTACCGAGTAATATAGGTCAGCGTCGAGTTATTTTCACCCCCCAAAACTCATCTCCAACTTTATATGAGTTATTATCTATCTCTTTCATATGTGACCAAGTGATTTTCAAGATTTTTGACGACCAATTTCAAGAGTTGAAGAGATGATAGCCAAAACGACATAATAAACTAAGTAATAGCAGAATGATCACCAAAATCAACCAACAATCGATATAAACAACATGGCGCACATCAAGATGAAGTAAGAAGAGTGATGCAAGAGATCACAACTCATTTCCAATTAAGGGAATAATTCGGTACTGAGTTAATTAACACGTACTAACTTTTTTTGATAACTCGATGGACCTACCAACTTTTTGTTTGTTTGGGCCGCTGTCTGGACTCTTCTACAAGTGGACTTCTGACCCAACACGATTGTTTTCTTATAAATACAAATCATAGAGCAACCTAAAGAGGACCTTCTCCCTGCTCATTCTTCTTCACTCTAGATCTTGGACTTTATTGCTTTTCACCTTCTTCTTCCCACACAATAGTCATCCAGGCAGTTACTCTTGCTATTTTTAGGACTTGGAACTTGTCAAACTACTATACTACTAACTTATTCTCTCTTTAATTTTCTGTAAGCGCATACAAACTATCTTTTATCCACAATAAATAAAACTATAAAGTGAACGTAGGCCAGAATTGTCAAAACACTACAATAATCTTGTGTCTCTCTACTTTTTTCTATTATTTTCCGTACTATCCGCTAGATCTAAGTAATACATGATCCCTACAACTCGTTCTTAGGCGTTAATCCATTTTTAGCTTCAGTAATATCATTTAGTTAAAATTTGAGGTTAAGATGTCGTTAAGCAGTTGATACGTAAGTAATTATCAAATTAGCATCTTTGAAAAGAAATTCGGTGGATTTACTGTGGAGATCTGGATTTGATCAATTCTGGCTCAATATCATTGATTTTACATCGATTGGTGCGTGATTTATGAATTTATGCTTAATATATATGTTTAAACATGCCTTAGATCTACCTTTCAAATAAAAAATATAATTTTTAGATCTTATTTGGTTTTAAAATGAGATAAAAATGAATTTTGGTGAGTATAAATGGTTTCAAATATGAATTGGGATGATATGGGCATGGAAATGCATATGATTATTACGACTTGTTAGTAAAGTTTAATACTTGAATTGCTACGATTTAATGTTTCGTTTTGTTATATGTTATGTTGCATATTATTGGATGTATGGTTGCATTACAATTGAGGGGAATTGGGATAGGGAAGAGTTTATTATATGAACATAAAGCTCCTGAGAAATCATATGGTAGAATATGGAGGAAAGTCCTATGCACAAGAAAATGTAGCTTGGATCATGGAACGACCCGATGGATTGACAAAGAGATGGAGTTAATCAACATTGTTTGGAGCCTACATGACGATCAGATGGAAATCAAAGATGGGTCTATGGCCAAAAGTCCGAAGCTGAAAATCTTAGCTAAAATTGGCTAAGTAATGGATCGACATCAAAACATCCCGTGGGTAAACTTGAGCATTGCCAGAGATTGGGACTTAGAAGCATTGAAGACAAGTCAATTTTAAAGATTTTTGACTAAGGCAATGGGTCAGCACCGATCCAAAATAAAATTGGATTTTGGCACTTAGAAGCTTGGGGAACATAAAGGAGTAAAATTTGCTAAACATGGACCGCGTCGATCTATGATGGATCAATACTAATTCATGCTATAGTGGAATTTAGGATGAACTTTTTCAAAGCAGCAGGCTAAAGCATTTGGGGTTGTTTTGGTAGGAAAGTTCTGCCTTGGTGTGACCTATAAGGGGAGCAATAAGTGCATACTACTATCATTATCCAGGTGAGGAGAGGGATTGATGTGCAAGTCTTGGAGTTGGATTACTTTACGGAAGACCATTC
This sequence comes from Allium fistulosum, assembly GCA_030737815.1. Classification (NCBI taxonomy): domain Eukaryota; kingdom Viridiplantae; phylum Streptophyta; class Magnoliopsida; order Asparagales; family Amaryllidaceae; genus Allium; species Allium fistulosum. The sequence goes on from CM060901.1 coordinate 158,164,630, forward strand.
ATCAAGTAAGGATGCTTACTAACGAGCAGATGCTAGTGACACGACTTAGTATGCTATTAGTAGGGTTAACCTGACCTTTACCAAGTAGTGATGTCTACAGATGAGTGGTTGTTACTAACACGGCTAAATGTGTCAACCAAAAGGGTCCTTTGAGTAGTATTCCATTAGACCAACGAGATCCGTCGCATCCTTAAGTCATCTGAGATACTATAGGAGTTTTGGTTAATGATTGCTATGCTAGTCTTCGACAGATGGTATTATCGAGTCTAATACCATGACACCTTAATGTTGAGATAGATTAGCATACCCATTATTTATCGTTGACCAGCATATATTTTGTTTATATGCTAACTTGTTGGATGGACGAGAAGGTAGGGTGTGATTTTTCATACCATATTTCTCTATTATAATGTCTAGTTTATATTCAATTTTGAGATTATATCACTTATGCCAAATTATTGTCTGACCTAGGTTATTTTCTATGCTTTTTATATTCTAAGGTACTCTTAAATGAGTAGATTGAGAGATAGGTATGAGACATCACATGAAGCTATGCGGAGGACAAGTAGTAGGATGAAGCTTTCTTATATATATGCTTTATTATTAAAGTCGTAACCTCTTATATCCATTATGCAATGCTATGGAGATATTAGCATTTATCTTATGTATATAGAACCAGTTTCTTTATGGTGTTTGTAATGTATGGAGATGTTTAAACTCTTATTGTATGCTTTGTATAATCTGGTGAATCTATGGTAACACCCCTAATTTTAAATAACATTATTCAGGATATTTAATTAGATAAATTAAATAGAATAATGTAAATGTTAAATGATAAGAGGAGTGAGATTTGAAGAAATATAAGTGGCCATGCTTTTTAATTTAATTGGGCTAAAGAATGGTTTGCAAACAAATTAAATTATGAAACGGTATAATATGATTTAGCTACATCTAACCTTACCTTTATATATATATATATATATATATATATATGTTTACCCTTAAAACCATTCACGCTCATATTCATTTTCTCACAAAATTAAAAACGTAAGTAGAGAAGATAAGGCCAGCCATTAAAAAGAAAAGAAGAAGGGGAAATTCACAGGAAAAGAAGAGAAAGTAAAATGGGGAATCAAACTCATCTCAGTCCATTTTCCTTATCAAAGATTAAGGTGAATAATAATTGCTATCTCTATTTGTTGAATATATGTTTCGGATTTAAGTTTGAATCCATATATATAATGTTTGATGATGATATGCTTGAATTATGGTTTGTTTAAATTTAAACAAGATTGTTTAAATTATGGTTCATACGGTTTTAGACCAAAACCATGTGATATTGATGTTTAAATGCCATGGAAAAATTTTATGTATGAAAAACATGTTTATAGAGTTGGGTTTTAAGTTTGATAATTTTCCAAGCTATGGAAATATTATTATGAATTTTTGAATGAAGATATAACATGTTGGGTTGATAATTTATTTTAGAGAAATATATTGAGAATTTGGATCTGAAATTTTGATATGTTAGAAAACATTATCAAAGTAAATTTCTATGATTTTTGAGGATTTTTCTTAAGTGACTTGATATACAAAATAAATTATTTTGAGAAGAGGATAAAAATGTTTTACGTATAAATTAAAAGGAACGTTTTATCTGCAAAAGTTTAAGTTTGATACTTATCAAAAATAAAAAAGGCAGTTAGTTTTGAAAAGCATGGAAAAAGTTAAGGCAACCAATAAGAATTTTGCACGTATGGAGGTTAGTTTATATAAGTTGCTTAATTTAGTATTAACCTAGAAAAACATGTTTTGCCTTTATTTAGAGTACCTTTCACCCCTTACCTTTCACCTTCGACTATGCCGAAATCCCACTAAGCTAAATTCAATACATAGGTTATCATCTAGGTGATACATAGTGGATTGGAGGAAGGTGAAAGATAAGGTGTCGAAAGCATAACTTCCGATGGGGTCGTTACCTCGGTTTGTTTTAAAAAGATAAGCGCCTGCCTTTATTTTACTAAGCTTTCGACTTAGTCGATACATATGATTTCGGAAGTAGTTTTATAATGGCTTTCGAAGGAGTTGCCATGTTTATTTTAAAAGAAAATGGGGTTTCAAAATATTTCGTTTAATTATAAATCAATGCTTTCGAAAGAAGGGGTTCCGACCTAGTCGAAGCCCTGTCACTGATTCTTTTGCTTTTCGAGTGTATTGAAGTCATCAATGCTGTCAAAAGGTATAGTTTGTTTTAAAGCTATATTAAACCGCTTTCTAAATGCTTTTTAAAGGGTTATGGGTTTCGAAGGCAATGGTTTCTAAAGGGGTTTCAAAGCTGTCCTTTAATATTTTAAAATGTATGCTTTCGACTCCATCAAAAGGGATGGTTTCGACACCATCATAAATTCCCCAATATTTTTATATGATAAAGAATGATTTTGAAAGAGATACTTTCGTTTATATATGTACTTGGACCCAATTGATATTTTTAAAAGTAAACCCAATGACGGCGAAAGGGGGACTTTCAATGCTTTAGGAAGAGATACTTCCAATGGTTTCGAAGCTATGCTTCTAATAATTAATAAGTAACACTATATGATATTCGAAAGGTTTCAAAAGAAGGATTTCAAAGTGTTTTTAATGGCAGAAGCCTAATGTTTTTAAAAATGATATATGATTTCGAAGGAAGCTATCCAGCGAGGTCGAAAGCAAGGTTTCGAAGGTTTCGAAAGTATAGTTTTCAAAATAAATAACCCAATCTCATTTAAAAGCAAAACTATGGCATATTAATAAACATAGTATTTTGAAATGGAATTTATGAAGAAGTCTTAATGTGTTAAAGGAGTTAATCAAGTTATATTGTTTGCTTCTTCATATATGTATATATTCACATTGTAATAAACCCATAATAGTACCTTGGGGGAGGGCAGAATAACCAGCTAGGGTGACCCAATAGTGGATATAAATTAAGGATATTGGTAGGGGAAAATAGGTGCATAGTTTGCCTATGAAAACTATGTCCGGATAAGAAAATGCAATATTGATAGATAGTTAATAGGTTCCTAGTTAGCCCATGAAAACTAGGGAAATAAGATAGATATTTTACAGTTAGTCAATAGGCTTCTAGTAAGCCCATGAAAACTAGGATAAAAGAAATGATATTAACAGTTAGTCAATAGGTTCCTAGTCAGCCCATGAAAACTAGGATAAAATAAATGGTATTGGAGTTACCAATAGGTTTATAGTGATCCCATGAAAACGATATAAGTGGACAGGGAGTCCATAAATGTTTAACCGGTCATTAGTCGGCCTATGAAAACTATTAGGTTAATATTAATCCTAAAAGCTATAACTATGACAGATAGTCAATATGAATGAGGATGGGTAATCCAGAACTGATTCAATTATTTTGCAAATCATCACATAATAATGTTTTGAATTGATTTAACCATTGTGGATGCAGGAGCACAGAAAATGGTTCATAAAAGTTTTTAAGATACTAGTGAGGGAAACCCGTTCCGGTAAGCGGCATGGTCTCACTAGATATCTAAATGATTTGAGATGGTAGATTATTATTCATACCAAGCTTTATGTCCGACTCGAAGTTTATATTTTCCCCTTAAACTCTCGGGTACTAAATTAATTTTGAGTAACTTGAGATTTGAGGTTTTCGGGTATCTCTTAATACACATAAGCTTCCGAAGTCGTGCTGGAGGCATGTAGTTATTTGGGTTCTCTCTCATATGGTTCCGCTGTATTGTTTCGTTAATGCACAGTTGGTTATTGCTTATTAAATACCCTGATCACCAAGGGGGCATCTTCATATGTCGCTCTTGAAGTATATTGTAATAATTAAATTTCTTTGAACGTGGTTAACGTTATGGGATTATGTAAAGAATGCTGAAATGGGTTTTGAAATAGAATGTGAATGTTGTTTTGAAATTTTTAATACTTTTTCCATATCCATGTATTTCTGGTATATCAATTTATCTAACATTACCGTATTTGGTCACCGGGGATTAATAAATATGGATGACTGTAGCATCCATAGTTGTTAGTTTTAGGCCTCCATGTGGGGGATGTTACAAGTTGGTATCAGAGCATAGGTTTATGAAAATTTAAGCAATTTAAACCTAAAAAGATTTCCAAAACATAATCTAATGAATCAGAAATATAATCGGGGTTTGGGTTAACATGATGATAATGTACTTGTATTTGATATATATAGGTATATATATAAGTATGTAATTCCCCTTTCTCTTAGAGCATTCTTCTGTATCTTACTAAGGCTCGTATACAGATTTACGAGAAAAAAGATAAGGAAGCAGGAAACGGAAGAGGAAATCTTGGTGGAGGAAGCACCACAACTGATGAAATGCTCGACCTAATACCCGAAGGAATCAAGGTCGACAGGCTAACGCTAATCAAAATGCAGAAGCCAATGTGGGTGCTGGGAATCCGCCAGTAGATGCAGGGATGATGTATCAGCTCCTTGCTAATTTGATGCAAGTAGGAGCTGCTAGAGTGGCTAGAAATATTGGAGGAGCAAATCCCGGGGTTCCCGTTGGGAATAATTATGCCAAGCTAAACCAAGACTATACCAATTTGGATGGAAACTCGTTTATGGGAACAGAAGATGCTATAGAAGTAGAGAATTGGTTGTTACACTGTGAAAGGATTTTCTCCAATTTGGGTTTATAAGATGAGCAGAAAAGAAGGTTGGCCTCTAGGCAGTCGCATGGGTCAGCACTTCATTGGTGGAATGGTGTGACTGCTGGAGTTCCAAAGGAAGAGTTGACATGGGCTGATTTCCGAAGGAGATTCGAACAAAGGTTTATTTCTGAAGTTGCCAAGTCAGCATTGATGAGAAGATTTATAGATTTAGTTTAGGGAGACATCTCAGTTATTAAGTATGCAAATAGATTTGATGGGCCATCTCGATATGGATACGCTATTATAGACACTGACATCAGAAGGAATGAAAGGTTCATTCGGGGACTGAGGCCTGAGCTTGCTAGGTCGACCCTGACTCATATCCGTGATCCCTGTAATATGGTGGTGGAGATGGCCATTCACCATGAAGAGATGCTTGCTATTTGTGCTAGAGAGAAGCCTGCTGAATCCCAGGGTCCATAGGGTAAGAAATGGAAGTTCTTCAAAAAGAAAAGACCCCAGAAGGGAGATTTAGCCAAGAAGTCAAAAACTGATTTAGTCTGCTACAAATGTGACAAGAAGGGTCATACCGCGAACAAGTGCCGGTTAGGCAAGGGGCAAAAGAAGGCTGCGGATAAGAAGCATATCAAGTGCTACAACTGTGATCAAGTTGGGCATTACAAGAACGGGTGTCCAAAGCCACTTAGGGCAGAAAAAGGAAAGATTTTTGCTATTGAACCACTGTCTTCTTCTAGACCAACACAGCAGATAAGGGAAAGACTAAGATGGAAGGTACATTTTTGATTCAAAGTATTCCAGGTAGGACACTATTTGATACCGGTGCATCACATTCATTAATATCCCAGAATTTGGTTAATAGGTTATGCTTAGAACCCACTTACCCTATTTCTTCCTTAAGGGTTACGAATCCAATAGGAGGGTATGCAACTCTAGGGATGAGATATGACCAGTTAGAACTTGATTTCTTAGGTTATATGTTTGCATGCAGTTTGTATGTTTATGATTTCGTAGATTTCGAGATCATTTTGGGTATGGATTGGTTGGGTAGATATGAGGCTGGGATATTTTGCCAGGATGGGGAAATATCATTAAGACATCCAAACAGTCATAACCGGATCATTTGTTCAGTAGAGAATTCTGACCAAATTGTTTGTGCTGTGTTAAGTGCCTTGGAAGTAGTGGAGGAGTTAAGTCAGGTTCGAGTTGCAAGTGAGTTTGCGGATGTATTTGAGCCGATCATAGGACTACCACCGAAACGAGCTATTGAGTTTCAGATAGATCTTTTGCCAGAAGTTGAACCTATCAGTAGACCACCTAGTAGGATGACACCGACTGAGATGAAAGAATTTAAGGTGCAACTAGTGGATCTAGAAGGAAGGAATTTTATTAGACCAAGTAGTTCGCCTTGGGGGGTGGCCACGGTTTTCGTGAAGAAGCCAGATGGGTCGTTGAGGATGTGCATCGACCCTCGCAAGCTGAATGAAAGGACGATCAATAATAGGTATCCTTTGCCGCAGATTGATGATCTGTTTGATCAGTTGAGTGGAGCTAAAGTGTTTTCCTAATTGGATTTGGCGATGGGGTTCCATCAGTTGAGAGTGGCAGAGGACATTCCTTTGACAGCATTTCAGACTAGGTATGGTTCGTATGAGTGGTTAGTGATGCCATTCGGATTGACAAATGCACCTGCTTTCTTCGTGGACTTGATGAACCGGGTTTTTCGAGAACACTTAGATTGGTTCGTGTTTGTATTCATAGATGACATTTTGGTGTACTCGAAAGGTGAGAGAGAGCATGAGGATCATCTGAGAGTAGTGCCTGAGAAGCTAAGGCAGCATCAGTTAAAGGCGAAGTTTTCTAAATGTAATTTTTAGAAGAAAGAGGTCAAATTTCTTGGTCATGTAGTTTCGAAAGAAGGTTTGGCAGTAGATCTAGTTAGGATCAAAGCTGTCAATAATTGGAAGAGACCAGAGACGGTAACCGAGATCAGAAGTTTTCTCGGACTTGCTAGCTATTACCGAAGATTTATCAAATATTTTCACGGATAGTAGCACTTTTGACTAAGTTAACCAGGAAGGATGTGAAGTTCATTTGGTCCGACAAATGTGAGGAAGGGTTCCTTAAGTTAAAACATTTGCTGACCAACGCACCAGTGTTAGTTGTTCCATATGGAAACTAAGGGTTGGTGGTGTACACTGATGCATGTGGAATGGGATTGGGAGCTGTGTTGATGCAGAATGATATAGTTATTGCCTACGCTTCTCGATAGCTTAGACCGCACAAGGTAAGATATCCTACTCATGATTTGAAGTTGGCTGCGGTGATCTTTGCATTGAAGATTTGGAGACATTATCTCTTATGGGAGAGATTTGAGCTATACATTGATCATAAGTCTTTAAGATATTTATTCTCTCGGAAGGAGTTGAATATGCGACAGCAGAGGTGGCTGGAGTTTTTGGAAGCTTATGATTTTGGTATAGAATATACTTTTGGGAAAGGAAATAAGGTAGCAGATGCTTTTAGCAGGAAACATCAAAATGGTGTTAGTTATGTTGGCAGAATGGAAGGATTTAGAAACTTTGGCTACGTGTAGTATAAAGTCGAGATCAACTGCTAATTCTAGTCGGAGTACTGCTATGTTGTCCTGTTTAGAGGTTCGACTAGTGCTAATCGAAAGGATTGCTTCTAAAAAGAAAGAAGATCCAGACTTAGACAAAAAAATTAAAAGACTCAAGGTGGGATCTGAGATCAATGATCTAAAAGATTTTGGCATCGACCAGAGAGGATGGTTGAGGAAGAAAGAACGCTTATGTGTTCCGAATGTAGAGAACTTGTGAAGAGAAGTTCTAGATGAGTGTCATCGATTCAAGTTTACGATTCATCCTGGGGGAACCAAGATGTATCAAGATATGAAGAGAAGCTTCTATTGGGAAGGCATGAAGAGGGATGTTGGCTTGTGGGTTAGGCGGTGTGCCAACTATCAACAAGTGAAAGCCAAACACCAGAAGCCGAGCAGGTTGCTTCAGCCTTTAGAGAGTCCAGTTTAGAAGTGGGATTCTATATCCACGGATTTCATAGACGGGTTACCAAGGTCGAACAGGGGAAATGAAAGCATATGGGTCATAGTGGACAGATCAACCAAGAGCGCCCATTTCATTCCAGTTAAGTCAACCAACATGACACCTATTTTGGCGAAGTTATTTGTGAAGAACATAATTAGATTTCATGGATCTCCTAGTGGCATAGTCAGCGACAAGATGTATTATTCACTAGCGAGTTTTAGAGAAGTCTACTGCAACGACCCAGAATTTTAGTGATTTGAAATTGGAATGTTTAATTAATTTTAAATATTGAAAAGTTAATTTTATAGATTTAATAACTTGAATTTCAAATATATCGATTTATTGGATAATTTAAATTGTTGAATTTAATAATTGAAAATCGTTTAATAATTTAAATCTTGGATTTTATTTGGATAAAAATTATTTAAAGGCTTATTAAATTTCTATTAACAAGAATGAGGGTAATAAATTTTTTTAATGGTTTTAAAGGCGATTTACTTGATTTTAAAAATAACTCGTTTTAATTAACATATAAAAATAGCCTTCCGGGGCACAGTCTCGGAATTCGATAAAACCAATGTCATTGGGTCCGTAATGAATTATATTATGTCGTCTAATTTCATAGCGAACATACGCACCGTTTGGTTGAACGGGGTAGAAATGCATTGAATTTAATATCGTAAATTTAACATTATAATTAGGTTCAAAAAGCTATCTTCTCCACACGATCGAATTAGGTCTCGAAACTTGTTCCACTATGTTCGGAATAGGGGTACAACATTTGGATTGTCAGGCGGCACGCTTCGATTGGGATCCAAAATTTATAGCTAGATATTTTGGATATTTAAATAATTTAATTCCATTGATTTGACCACAGCCTCCATTCTTTTGTTTCAGCCCACTCTATTCAAATTCCTGCCCATACTACAAGCTACTCTATGGCTGATATTCGTTTATCCCTCTCCTATTTAAACACAGCAATAAGAAAGGAGAAAGAAAAAACAAAATTTGGTGAGATATTTATCTAAAATTCTTGAATAAAATATATTTGTACTCGTATAATCATAAGCTTCGATCCCATACAACTTTTGACTCATGCATCACTACTTTTGGAATGGTCGATGTTTAGGTAGAAAACTAGGGTTGGGAAAATCAGAGATTTGAGTGTTCAATTCGAGTTTTAGGTATCAGATTTGGATTCGGGGATGAAAATGGTAGCTAGTCTCCAAGTTTGAGAGGTCGAAAAGTTGTGGGCTGATTCATATCATTCCAAGTCAAGGAGGACGAGGGCATAGGTCGTGTTTTGGCTAGGGAGTCGTGGCGCAACGAAGTGGTGATGGTCGAGTGTGGTTCGTTGAGAGGGAGCCAACGGCGAAGACGGAATTCAATTTCATCAAGGATTGAGTTATGTCACTTTATTTCCATGCACACCTTGTTTGGGTTCGTTTGTCTCCTGTGCAAGTTCTGATTTGGGAAGAGAAGGAAATGGAGAAGAGGGTATAATGGTAAATTATATTAAGTTGTTATTTTTAATTAAAAATAAATCGATAACTTCTAAAATTCATAACACCTACGTACGAGGTCCGATTGAAACGAAACCTTTTGCGTTGCACTCGTGACGATGAAAGCTTTGCAATGATACTTGTTTGGACAGATTTGGAGACTGTAGAAAATTGGGCTAAAATCGGAGGTCGTGTGGTGTTAGTTCCAAACCGGAACGTTTCGGCGACAACAAATGATAAAGGTGAGTAAACCTCACTCATTTTTGATTACTGGATTTACTATATAATAATTAAAATTAATTATTGGATGATTTTTTGAATTGATATATTATTATCATTGGATATTATATTACAGGAAAATCGGCTGAAGGAAAAACTTATCAATCTTTTTAAAACGAAGGACAGGGCAATTATTTTCATGTTTTAAGGACGCAAGTTTTTTTCTTTCGCCTGAAGGAAATTCTTCACAAAAAAATTACACTGTTCTCAAATCACTAGTACAGGCAGCGGCATTAAAAGGAAAGACGGCGCTGCATCACAAGAACATGCGACGGCGGTGCAATTGCAGGCGAAGGCGGCGCAATCGCAGGCGAAGGCGGAGCTCGTTCAGGCGAAGGCGGAGCTCGTTTGTCAGGCGAAGGCAATGAACTATAGGTGGTGGCGACTACTTTGAAGGTCTGCAGTGACTTGAGCCATGACTTTTATTGCCGATTTCAGATGAGCGGCGGTGGAGTGGAGGTTAAGGTTGCTGGTGGTACCAAAGGTAACGATGACGATTAAATGTGTTGAAATGAACTAAGAGAAAAAAATGATATATGAACTTATTATTCTAATTCTATATGTATAATGCATAAATTCAGCTCATTCCATTTAATCTGATGCACTTTAAAAATACAAATGCTATTTTTAATTGTCATTCAACATATTTGATTTAATCTAATGCACTTTAAAAAGACAAATGCTATTTTCAACTATCATTCAACACATTTGATTCATTCTAATGCATAATAAATTACAAATGTTATTTTCAACAATCATTCAGCATATTCGATTTATTGTAGTGCACTTTGAAATTACAAATATTGTTTTAACTATCATTCACCACATTCGATACATTCTAAAGTAATTTAACAATACAATTTATATTTTAAAAATAAAAATGCTATTTTTAACTATCATTTGACATTTTTGTTTCATTCTATTGTATTCTAAAAATAAAAATGCTATTTTTAACTATCATTCAGTTATTTGGCACATTCCATTCATTTTAATGCATTTTAAAAATACAAATGATATTTTTAACTATCATTCAGAACATTCCATTCATTTTAATGCATTTTAAAAATACAAATGATATTTTTAACTATCATTCAGCACATTCCATTCATTTTAATGCATTTTAAAAATACAAATGATATTTTTAACTATCGTTCGACACATTCCATTCATTCCGATGCTTTTTATAAATGCAAATTCTATTTTTAACTATTTTTAACTATCATTCAGCACATTCCATTCAATCCGGTACACTTTAAAAATACAAATTCTATTTTTAACTATCATTCTGCACATTTCATTCATTCTAATGGACTTTAAAAATACAAATGTTATTTTTTACTATCATTTTGGTGAGATTTAGGATGCTATATTCAAATATCATTTTGCATAGTCAGATAATGGTACTATATTTTAAAAATATAAATGCTATATTAGTCTATCATTTAGCATATTATACACCGTCTATTGTGTTTCAAATGTAGAAATGCTATATCTAAATATCATTCAACTTGTGATTAAAACTTTTTGACTTTCTTCTTCTTCTGTGTTCTGCTTCTCCATTTGTTTCTTACCTCTAGATTAATGTCACTAGACTTCAATTTTCATGAAATTTCTAATTTACGTTTGGATTGGAGTGTTGAATTAGGGTTTTTTCAATTTTGGAATGGACGGCAGGAGCTTTGACGATGGTGGCGGCTTGAACGATGGCGGCTTGGGTGGCGGCGACTATGGCAAGTTAGGGCTAGGGCGGTGGCGGCTACGGCAGGTTAGGGATAGGGCAGTGGCGGCTATGGCAGGCTTCAAACGATGGCTTTAGAGATGGAGGAAACGGTTGAAGTTGGTTGAATAGAACGCGCTACTGTCCTTGAGCCTAAATTTTAAAAGTTCCGTCTTAGATTTAAAAATTAGCATAAAGTTTTTCCTTTAAACTAATTTCCTCATTATATTATATATAGTAGTATATATATTAGTATTTGGATTGAATATTCCCACCGATTGGAGCGGATGAGACACTATGTGCCCTACGTAATAACGGATGACCCTATATTATAGTGATATCCCACCTCGAAGCGGGATTGGTATTTTATGTTATATAACATCGGTGGATGCAGGGAAACAGGTTGGAGGGATCCAACTGGATTTCTCAAAATATATTGATTTTTTTATATATAGTGATATATGATGTGATTGAATAATCTGTTATGGATTGTTGTGGGATTTGACTTATTTTATGCTATAGTAGCACTGGCCCAAATTTTGGTATATTTAAATACCATAAATAATATTTTTGAATTTTAAAAGGAAATTCAAAGGTGATTTTGGAAATAAAAATATTTATATGGAAATTGGAATATTGAATAAGAAATGGGTTTGGATTAAATAAAAGATTTGATTTGGAATTCACTTAACTATTTTGTAAAGTGGTTCAGATAAATATTTTTGAAATTAATTTATACAAGGAATTTGTAACAACAGATTTTAATGATATGTCATAAAATATAAATGGAAGTTGAAACCGAATTTTGAATAGATTTGGAATTATAATTTGATTTATTGAGAAATGGATTTCCAAATGGAATTTTAAATAGAAATCGATTTATAAATGGATTTTAGTAATATAAATTGGTTATAAACTAGAAATGAGTTTATAAGGTTATAAACAATGTTTATAAATAAAGTGGAATGATTATCAATTGATAAATTGGGAATATAAATTCATAGTGTGAATTTAAAATGAAATATGGAAATCGGGTTAGAAAGAAATAGTGAATTCTATTTTGCAATTGGAAATAGTTGTGAAATTGGAAATGTAAATTGATTTGTGATAAATCGAGAGAGTGTTTCTAGAAAAGGATTTTTATTTATTAAACTATGTAGTTTAAAAACTATTATTTTGATTAAAATATTTCGGAAAGTTAGTTATTCAGATATTTAAATATGTTGAAATGAATTCTACGTTTTATAAACAAGCTTTGTAAATTGATTAGTATTATTTATAAATGAATTGGAAATTAGTTATTGTTGTTTATTTAAAAGGGGTTTTGATATTTTAAATGATTACTTAAATGTGTTTGAAAATTTATTATTATTCTTTAAAATACTTATTTATAAATATAGAGTTTTGGAAATCGGTTGAAGTTATTTATAAATACTCTCGAGATTTGTAAATCGGGTTTTATTTAATGAATGAGATTTTATAAGAGAAATCTTATAATGGAATTCTGGAGACTTAAGAAAAGTTCCAAAATGTTAGATAGGGGAACTTCAAAAATGAATCTGAATTCATAAAAGAATTTATAAGCTGATAGTTGAGATTATAAATAAGTATAATCGATTTTTGGAAATTGTAAATGGAATTAATAAAATTCCAAAAATTTATGAGGTAAGTGATGAAAATGTTTCAAATATGGATATTATAAATTTTTTGGAAAAAATAGACTTATAATATTTTCTAAGCATGGGAATAAATGTTTTGGAAATGTTTTAACGACGAAATGATTTATATGAAAATATTTTTCTCAGTACTGAATTATGATATGAAATTGGAAATATCTCTAAGTATTGAAATATATGTGACGCCAAACCTCTATACCCACGCTAGCCAAGAACACTACAGAGTAATGCTGTAGACTAACACGGAGAATAAGGCTGTTGAGGAGCGACCATCCATGTAACTTCTTTGTGCGAGCAACGATATGTGAGATAGTATAGCATGCATTTCATTCAAGGAGGAAATCCGACATACCGATACAAACTCAAAGCTATCACACAGTGGCTATCTATAATCTTCGGAAACAAATATAGAAATAAACATAACACAAACCAGTCACAAACATCCATATCACAAAGGCAGAAAAAGATATGAATATATAACACATGAAAGTGTACATCAGAGTAGTGGTCAGAAAGATCCACGATAATACAAAAGAATAGCAACATGTGCTACACAAAAGAATACATCTATGAGTCGATATCTCAAATGTATACAACAAAAACTACTAATCTAAGTAGTTTGCCAAAAGTCAGAGTAATAGATCCCTGGAGAGAAGTCAAGCAGAAGCACTTGTAACCTCTCGGTCTGACCCGAGTATTATTTCATAAGAAAATAATAAACGGATCAGTCTAGCTATAAATATCAGATGACATGATATAGAATAAGAGATATGGCATAAACATATAATAACCATAATGGCATACTACTATAAGTATGTAAATGAAAATCAACAAGAGATTAATCAATATCACAAGAATCTTCTCAAAGATCCAAATCCACAAAAAGGTAATGACACACGAATTCACCAATGCACAAAAATTGATAAAACATATCAATGAAAATCATGAAAATTGGTGAAGCACAAATTCCAAAAATCAACACACGAAATCCAGAAATCACAAAAAGGGGGAGGCCTATCACACGAACGGGAGCATGAAAGCTCACCAACATATGTATCACACGAACGAGAAGCTATCTCATGGAAGCTAACCATTTAATATTTGAACACACGAATGGCCCAAAGACCTTTGAACACACGAACGGCCCGAAGACCATGGGGCGCTACCCCACATATGTGAGTAGAAACATCACACAAACAGGGTCTAGTCTCCCTTGCAGACAAAGAGACATCGCTCAATCGCTAGTCTAAATCACAAAAATGATCATCATGATCATCAAGAAGTGTCAATTACACTAAGCTAGTAAATATATGAGTTTAGCTTCATGTCCCATAACCACTAGCTTAACTTAAATTTTTACGAACAAACTGTAGATCTTCACTAGGAAATTGTCACAAAAGGTTCAGTCGAATAAGTCCAAGAATTAACCGATGAAGTAAACGCAAGCGTTTCATACCACCTGTTTTGCTAAGCCGTTTAATTAGATTTCTCATCCGAGTGAAGTAAAGGCTTGTACATACTAATAGATTGGAAAACGGTTTAGGAAAAAGAGCTTTGTAATAAAATAGAGTTGAAATCGTTTTGATGAAAGAGTTTTGATATTTACTACTAGTATTGAAACCTTTATATTTTTGAAGTGACAAGTCATAAAACGATTGTTGAAACAATTCAATTCACTAAAATTCACATTCGAAGACGTGAATAAAATCCAAGGAAATCAGTTCCAAAACCATCAAAGTAGAAGTTCCAATGCGACCAAATGTGGCCGAGTTAAAGTGCAACGAGTTAAAGTAAAATAGGTCGAATGACCTATGGGTAGCATGCCGAGCGACCTAGTGGTTAACGAGCTAACGTCTTAAACAAGGCCGAGCGACCTAGTGAGTTACGACCTACTGGAACGAGCTTGCAAAGCTGAGCGACCCAAGGTGGAGCGACCTAGAGGCCAGCGACCTAAAGCATAACAGGCCGAGCGACTTAAGGACGAACGACCTATCATAATAAAGTGGTGTGCGACCTAACTTGGTCGAGCTAAAGTGATGCGCGACCAAACATAGCCGAGCTACTGAGCGACCTAAATGATTGCGACCTAATATGGCAACAGGGTCGAGCGACTTAAAGGTGTAAGGCCGAGCGAACTAACGTCCCAAGCAAAGTCAAGCGACCTAAAGGAGTGGGCATAAGGCCAAAGTGGTACGACCCAAGGGCTTGCGACCTAACAAGGTAATGGCCGCGCGATCTACGACTTAAGGTACGAACGACCTAGGAATCGACCTAGCGAAGAAAGACAGAGCGACCTAATCGATCGCGACCTAGTGTGTTAACGAACTAGGCAAGCGACCTAAATCCACACGACCTAAAGAGGTACGAGATAGAGAATATTGCAAACGACCTAAAGCCGAGCGACCTAACTCGTGGCGAGCGACCTAAGGTGTTACGACCTACCTCCGAACGACCTAAGTGCCGATGCGACCTACATTGGCCGAGAGCTATTCAGAGCAAGAAAGGGCATAAGCAGAACGACCTAAGCCCAGGTTTTTGCCAAAATCACTAAAAATTGGAGTTTTTCGCCAATCCAATCCAAACCAAATGCAAATATACATGCTAAAGTGATAGGGATTCATTCCCAATAATCCAAGATAGTAATAGACAATAATGTGAGATAAAAATCTCACCTTTTCACGAAAATTGATGGAGATGAAGCTTGAAAGCAAAGCAAGAACAGTCCCAAGCTTGAATCAATGTCTTCTCTTTGAATTTGGAGTTGAATGATGGATTTGCAAGAGAACTTGAGCTTGGAGTTTTAATTTCCCATTCCCTCCTCCATTTTTGATGAAGCTTGAATGTTTAAGCAAAATAGAATGAAGTTATGAAGAGAAGGGGTTGGACTGAGCTAGTAAGTGGTTCAGCCCAAACCAAAGCCATAAGCGAAAAAGTGGCGAAAATTCCACTATCTCCAAACATGTCAAAGTTTATACTTAAAAAGATCGCAAACGTCATTTTGAACTCAATGGGGGTGGTCTCGAGTCCTAATTAGACCGTATGCAAAAAGTAGCTTTTCGGACTAAGATCCGATTAACGATTAAATATTTAAATAAGATATTCAAATACATAATCGTTATATATGCGGGTTGTTACAGACTCCCCTCCTTAAAGAAATTGCATCCTCGCAATATATATATGAGATGGAAATAAAAAGTAACAACCATAAAAGAATATTAACACAAAAGAAATTTGAAATAAGAAGTTCACCTCAAAGAGCATGAGAAAGTAAGTCCGGATGTGTACGCTCGATGAATTCTCTAGATTCCCAAGAGCAATCCGTAGAATTTGAGGACCATTGAACTTTAACAAGTGGAACTTCTTTATTTCGAAGTCGTTTGACCTCCGAAGCAATAATTCGAATAGGATGCTGCTCATAAGTTAAATTAGGCGAAACTTCAATCTCTTCCACAACACTAGGCTCAAGAATAGATTCGGAATCCCGAAGACATTTCCGTAATTGAGAAACGTGAAACACGTCATGCATGGCAGAAAACTGAGCCGGTAATGAGAGGCGATAAGCCATGGAACCAATACGTTCGGTGATAGGAAATGGCCCAATATATCGAGGCGCTAACTTTCCCGATCAACTGAAACGTACAACACCCTTCATAGGGGAAACACGAATAAATACAAGATCTCCAACAGAAAATTCTAATTTCCTTCTTCGGTTATCGGCATAGGATATGTCTACTCTGGGCTTCTTTCGTCCTATGACGAATAAGATCAATCTTTTCTGTGGAATCTCGAATAAAATATGGACCTAAGACCATCTTCTCACCGGCCTCAAGCCAACAAGAAGGAGATCGTCATTGCCTTCCATAGAGTGCCTCGAAAGGTGCCATACCAATACTAGCTTGGAAGCTGTTATTATAGGAAAATTCAACAAGTGAAATATGATCTTCCCAACTTCCACCGAAATCAAGCACACAAGAACGAAGAAGATCTTCAAGAGTTTGATTCACACGCTCAGTTTGTCCATCGGACTGGGGGTGATAAGCGGTGCTAAAATTAAGCTTCGTTCCCAAAGCTTTTTGAAGACTCTTCCAGAATCCACTAGTAAACAATGGATCACGATCACTAACAATAGAAGTATAAACTCCATGTAATTTAACAATTTCTTTGATAAAGAGTTTGGCCAGAAGAGGAATGGTTCGGTTCGACCGAACGGGAATAAATTGGGCGGATTTAGTAAGTCTATCAACGATCACCCATAAGCTATCATGACCCGAACGAGAACGGGGAAGGCCATCAATAAAATCCATGGAAATTTGATCCCACTTCCAAATTGGAATTTCCAATGGTTGCAATAACCCACCGGGCCTTTGATGTTCGGCCTTGGCAAGTTGGCAAGTCATGCAACACTTAACAAAGTTAGCAATATCAAATTTCATTCCCTCCCAATAATAAAGTCGCTTCATATCCGCGTATATTTTACTACTACCGGGATGAATGGAATATTTGGAACGATGAGAATCTTCAAGAATATCTTTACGAAGATCACTAATATTTGGTACGATAAGTCTACCAAATTTTCGAATGCCGCCACGAGAATCAATATCAAAGTCTTTCAAACCTTCAATATCAACTTTATCCTCAATATTTTGGCCAAGAAGAGCCAATTCGGGATCTAGCCTTTGAGCTTCAAGAATGCGGTCTAAAAGAGAAGGATGAGCCTCAAGGCTACATAAAACAAGAGATGAACATAAATCGGAAACACGATCTCGAATTTCACAAGTGGATAAAACCTCGAGATCATTCCATTCGGATATCATCATGAAAACAACCGCTTGTTGCTTGCGACTAAGTGCATCGGCAACTCGATTTCCCTTTCCGGGAGTATAAAGAATATCAAGATCATAAGAGGCAAGGAATTCGAGCCAACACTGTTGACGCAAATTAAGTTCCTTTTGAGAAAATAAATAGTTCAAAGACTTATGATCAGTATAAAGTATAAATTTCTCTCCCAAAAGATAACGTCGCCAAATTCGAAGGGCGAAAACGATAGCCGCGAGTTCTAAATCATGTGTGGCATACCTAGTCTCAGCCGGCTTCAATTGCCTAGAAGCATAAGCAATAACACGTTCTTTTTGCATAAGAACGGCACCCAAACCAACGCGACTAGCATCGGTATAAACAACAAAATCTTGATTCCCTTCGGGAATAACAAGAATAGGAGCATCAGAAAGGAGTTCTTTTAATTTCTAAAAAGAAGCTTCACATTTGTCCGACCAAATGTATTTAACACCTTTCTTTGTTAAGCCAGTAAGAGGCACAATAATTTTAGAAAAGTCTTTTATGAAACGGCGGTAATAACCTGCCAATCCGAGAAAGCTACGGATTTCAGTCACCCTCTCCGGTCTCTTCCAATTTTGAATCGCTTCAATCTTTGAAGGATCCACTGATATTCCGAATTCGAAAATAATATGACCAAGAAACTTTACACTAGATTGCCAAAAGTGGCATTTAGAAAATTTTGCTTTTAACTGATTACTCCTAAGAGTTTCCAATACAATCCGAAGATGCTTTTCATGTTCCTCCTCGGTTTTAGAATACACAAGAATATACTCAATAAAGATGAGAACAAACCGATCGACGAAATCTTTGAAAACTCGATTCATAAGGTCAACGAAATAAGCCAGAGCATTCGTTAAACCAAATGGCATAACTAGCCATTCATAAGATCCATAACAAGTACAGAACGAAGTCAAAGGAATACTATCCTCTGCAATATGAAGCTGATGAAAACCGGTAGCCAAGTCCAATTGTGAAAAGAGTCTAGCACCACTAAGTTGATCAAACAGATCACCAATCCGAGGTAAAGGATATTTATTTTTAATAGTAAGATCATTAAGCATGCGGTAGTCAACGCAAAGCCTAAGTGTACCATCAGATTTCTTCACGAAAATTGCCGAAGCTTCCCAAGGCGAGGAACTAGAGCGAATAAATTGCTTCGTCTCCAATTCGGATAATTGTTTGCGCATCTCCTCATTCTCCTTATTGGACATGCGATAAGGAGGACGAGTAATAGGTTGAGTTTCAGGTGTAAGATTAATTCTGAACTCAATTGCTCGCTTAGGTGGTAATCCTAAAACGGGCTCAAATATGTCGGAAAATTCACGAACGACGTGAATACGAGAAATGACATCTTCCTCATCATCATCATCATCATCATGAGGATTTAAAGAATATAAAGATGTAGCCAAAGTGGTATCCGAATCTTTAAGAATAATAGAAATCTGCTTTACAGATTGCGGATGTCGGAGATAAATAGTCCGCTCAGGACATAGGATATGAGCTTCATAACGGTTAAGTCAATCCATACCTAAAATCATTCCAAAGCCTAAATAACGCATGACATGCAAATCGACTAGGAAAGGAAAATCACACAAAATAATCTCGACATCTTTACAAAGCAAACTGAGTGTTGCGGATCCACCAACGGGATTCGCGATTCTCAGAGAAGTCATTAAAGCAACAACACTTAAGGAAAAAGTATCGACAAGTGCCTTTGATATAAAAGAATGGGATGCACCCGTATCAAAGAGAACTCTAATAGGTTGATCACGAAATATAATAATGCCATCAAGGACAGAATGAGACATACCTTGACCGCGAGATGTGTTGCCAGGGGCTTAAGCAACGTTTAACTTTCCCTCCTTCTTGCCTGGAAGCTTAGGGCATAGATGCATATAATGATCCAGACTTTTACAATAGCTACAAGAACGGAGCTTTGAACACTTGTTCGCAAAATGGTCCCTAGAACCACAGTTGTAGCATTTCCCATCACTAGAGGAAAAAGTCTTTGCAGTAGGAGTTGCTTGTTTCCCCTTCTTATTGGGATAAGGGCCTTTGTATTTGTTTGGCCTTTTTCTGTTGTTGAAGTTTGGTTTGGAACCCACCACTTCAACATCACTTTCCCTATCCGCCTCTTCAAGACGAAGAGCGATATCAATGAGTTGATCGAAAGAAACTTCTAATTTTAGAAGTAATGGCTTCTTGAGATTCTTGTTTAAGCCATAGACGAATCTTTGGTTCTTATTCAATGGGGTGTTGATGTATTCAACCCCATATTTAGACAGTGACTCGAAGGATGTGACATAATCTGTCACAGAGGATTCACCTTGAACAGGTCTATGAAACGTCGAGCCAATGTCACTTTCTCTGCTTCTGGTACGAATTTTAATTCGAAGCGTTCCCGGAATTGCTCCCAGGTGAGATCTGGTTCATTAATTTCAGAAATAAGAAGTTCGTACCAGTCTAATGCTCTTTCTTGGAGGATACTGGAGGCCACCTGAATGCGGTGAAGATCGATAAGATTCATACGAGAAAAGATTCGATCGCATGTTCTTAACCAAGCCTGGACCTCAATAATAGTTTCGGAACCCTTGAATAGTTTCCCACCAAAGTTGGTATAATCGTTGCACAGGCGTGCAAATCCAGACTTAGGATGAGTAGGTTCCTGATTAGGACCAGCTGCTTGAGCATTCTTTACTAAATCAAGAAGCTGTTGAGCGGTCATAAAAACTCCATCCTGGGGAGTAACAGTAGATGGTCCGGCTCTGGGACGGCCTAGTCTAGACATTCTCTTCTTTAAGAAAGAGAAAAGAAGAAAAGTTATTCTCCCAATAAATATCAAGCAAATCTTGATAGATAAAACAAGGATACATAAAAGGAAATAGGATGAATCGGTACGAAGACTCGAATTAAATCCTAAGGCACGACTCCAAAGTTGGACTTAGGACGATGATCCTTGTTAAGTTATTCTACATTATTCTGAAGTTTGGCTGTGATACCAAGCTGTGACGCCCCACCTCTATACCCACGCTAGCCAAGAACACTACGGAGTAAAGTTGTCGACTAACACGGAGAATAAGGCTAATGAGGAGCGACCATCCATGTAACTTCTTTGTGCGAGCACTGATATGTCAGATAGTATAGCATGCATTTCATTTAAGGAGGAAATCCGACATACCGATACAAACTCAAAGCTATCACACAGTGGCTATATATAATCTTCGGAAACAAATATAGAAATAAACATAACACAAACCAGTCACAGACATCCATATCACAAAGGCGGAAAAAGATATGAATATATAAAACATGAAAGTGTACATCAGAGTAGTGGTCAGAAAGATCCACGATAATACAAAAGAATAGCAACATGTGCTACACAAAAGAATACATCTATGAGTCGATATCTCAAATGTATACAACAAAAACTACTAATCTAAGTAGTTTGCCAAAAGTCAGAGTAATAGATCCCTGGAGAGAAGTCAAGCAGAAGCACCTGTAACATCTCGGTCTGATCCGAGTATTATTTCATAAGAAAATAATAAATGGATCAGTCTAGCTATAAATATCAGATGACATGATATAGAATAAGAGATATGGCATAAACATATAATAACCATAATGGCATACTACTATAAGTATGTAAATGAAAATCAACAAGAGATTAATCAATATCACAAGAATCTTCTCAAAGATCCAAATCCACAAAAGGGTATTGACACACGAATTCACCAATGCACAAAAATTGATAAAACATATCAATGAAAATCACGAAAATTGGTGAAGCACAAATTCCAGAAATCAACACACGAAATCCAGAAATCACAAAAAGGGGGAGGCCTATCACACGAACGGGACCATGAGAGCTCACCAACATATGTATCACACGAACGAGAAGCTATCTCATGGAAGCTAACCATTTAATTTTTGAACACACGAATGGCCCGAAGACCTTTGAACACACGAACGGCCCGAAGACCATGGGGCGCTACCCCACATATGTGAGTAGAAACATCACACAAACGGGGTCTAGTCTCCCTCGCAGACAAAGAGACATCGCTCAATCGCTAGTCTAAATCACAAAAATGATCGTCATGATCATCAAGAAGTGTCAATTACACTAAGCTGGTAAATATATGAGTTTAGCTTCATGTCCCATAACCACTAGCTTAACTTAAATATTTACGAACAAACTGTAGATCTTCACTAGGAAATTGTCACAAAAGGTTAAGTCGAACAAGTCCAAGAATTAAC
Source organism: Allium fistulosum (assembly GCA_030737815.1). Taxonomy (NCBI): domain Eukaryota; kingdom Viridiplantae; phylum Streptophyta; class Magnoliopsida; order Asparagales; family Amaryllidaceae; genus Allium; species Allium fistulosum. The sequence goes on from CM060901.1 coordinate 158,186,630, forward strand.
CGACGAAGTAAACGCAAGCGTTTCATACCACCTGTTTTGCTAAGCCGTTTAATTAGATTTCTCATCCGAGTGAAGTAAAGGCTTGTATATACTAATAGATTGGAAAACGGTTTAGGAAAAAGAGCTTTGTAATAAAATAGAGTTGAAATAGTTTTGATGAAAGAGTTTTGATATTTACTATTAGTATTGAAACCTTTATATTTTTAAAGTGACAAGTCACAAAACGATTGTTGAAACAATTCAATTCACTAAAATTCACATTCGAAGACGTGAATAAAATCCAAGGAAATTAGTTTCAAAACCATCAAAGTAGAAGTTCCCATGCGACCAAATGTGGCCGAGTTAAAGTGCAACGACTTAAAGTAAAATAGGTCGAATGACCTATGGGTGGCATGCCGAGCGACCTAGTGGTTAACGAGCTAACGTCTTAAACAAGGCCGAGCGACCTAGTGAGTCACGACCTACTGGAATGAGCTTGCAAAGCTGAGCAACCCAAGGTGGAGCGACCTAGAGGCCAGCGACCTAAAGCATAACAGGCCGAGCGACTTAAGGGCGAACGACCTATCATAATAAAGTGGTGCGCGACCTAACTTGGTTGAGCTAAAGTGATGCGCGACCAAACATAGCCGAGCTACTGAGCGACCTAAATGGTTGCGACTTAATATGGCAACAGGGTCGAGCGACTTAAAGGTGTAAGGCCGAGCGACCTAACGTCCCAAGCAAAGTCAAGCGACCTAAAGGAGTGGGCATAAGGCCAAAGTGGTACGACCTAAGGGCTTGCGACCTAACAAGGTAATGGCCGCGCGACCTACGACTTAAGGTACGAACGACCTAAGGAGACCGCGAGCTAGGAATCGACCTAGCGAAGGAAGAGAGAGCGACCTAATCGATCGCGACCTAGTGTGTTAACAAACTAGGCAAGCAACCTAAATCCACACAACCTAAAGAGGTACGAGATAGAGTATAGTGCAAACGACCTAAAGCCGAGCGACCTAACTCGTGGTGAGCGACCTAAGGTGTTACGACCTACCTCCGAACGACCTAAGTGCCGATGCGACCTAAGTTGGCAGAGAGCTATTCAGAGCAAGTGAGGGCATAGGCAGAACGACCTAAGCCCAGGTTTTTGCCAAAATCACTAAAAATTGGAGTTTTTCGCCAATCCAATCCAAACCAAATGCAAATATACATGCTAAAGTGATAGGGATTCATTCTCAATAATCCAAGATAGTTATAGACAAGAATGTGAGATAAAAATCTCACCTTTTCACGAAAATTGATGGAGATGAAGCTTGAAAGCAAAGCAAGAATAGTCCCAAGCTTGAATCAATGTCTTCTCTTTGAATTTGGAGTTGAATGATGGATTTGCAAGAGAACTTGAGCTTGGAGTTTTAATTTCCCATTCCCTCCTCCATTTTTGATGAAGCTTGAATGTTTAAGCAAAATAGAATGAAGTTATGAAGAGAAGGGGTTGGACTGAGCTAGTAAGTGGTTGTAACGCCCCATCCCAAGACCCATTATAACAAAGAGTATTACGGAGTAATACCGTCTGCTGGAACGGAGAATAGAGTATAATGGAAGCGACCATATGTAATCAAGCAATAACTATCTACTGAATACGTCAAAATGTGGTATCGCTTTTTTTTCAAGTGGTTCGACATATCCAATAGATATTTAACGTAATTACAATGGCTAAGGAAAATAGGTTCAGAACAAACATAATACTAAATGATAACATCATCATCACAGAACAGTCACATAACAGTCACAGAACATAGGTACAATATATCGTCAATACAGATCCAAATATTAAAAAGGTGGGTACAAAGCCACCGCTCACACATGTGAGTCAAAGATATGTACATAAGTGACTGAATAATCAGAGTATCAAAATAGTGGACAAATATAAAGAGCTATCTATCAGCATAGTAGATAATGGCCAAGCGGAAGCACAGAAAGCTAAGTCCAGAGACCTAACCTGAAACAACTCGGTCTGACCCGAGCGAAAAACACTCGGGTCAGGCTAGCCAAACAATCAGTTAATAAACTGAGATAAACATGATAGATAATGAGGCGATATATACCATAGTACTATAGACCACAAACTCTCACATAGAGAAGAAATAAACATCTAAGTAGAGATGTGTAACAAGCCTTGTATCATTGGCATAACATAGTCACAAATGTCAAAACAAAACATCTAAGTAGAGATGTATAACAAGCCTTGTATCATTGGCATAACATAGTCACAAATGTCAAAACAAAACATCTAAGTAGAGATGTATAATAAGCCTCATATCATCGACATAACGTAAGCACAAATGCCAAAACATAAACATCTAAGTAGAGATGTCAAAAACGATACATCTAAGTAGAGATGTATAACAGGCCATCTAAGTAGAGATGCCAAACACGATACATCTAGTAACGGCCATCTATGTAGAGATGCCAGAAATGATACATCTAAGTAGAGATGTATAACTGCCATCTAAGTAGAGATGGCAAAATGATACCTCTAAGGGAGACAGTCCGAAGACACTATCCCAAATGTAATAAAAGGAACGTGTCACGAACTTTTAGCAAGGAACCCGTAAAGTGTTAACGTGAGTCCCATACCCCACTTTCGCACTAAACGGTTTACTAACCAATAGTAAGCTTCCACACTCAATGCAGTAAAAAGTTCACCTCATGTCATTGGTAAACTAGGCCGAAAGGCCAAAACGATCAATCGAATAGGTCTGGGATTAACTGGAAAGGAAATACACACGGTTTCATAGGCCGGAGTTTTTCCTAACCGTTTAAGCACCTTTCCACTTCGCTCGAAGTGATAAAGTGTGAGTGTGGGATTTTATTATAGAAAATAATTACGGAAAACGAATTTATAATTGGTTTGAAATCACTTTAAAATGGCCTTTGAAAACTCCCCTATTATGGAGTAATTAATTTATTAATTAAAAATAATATTATATAATAATTTCGAAAGCCATTTCGGAGTGAAAAATCCTTTTAAACCCTTTTTATAAGGCCCGTGTACGAAATCCAGTAACCAATCTCAAAGAAATCGATAAAACCAGAAAATCACTGAAAATATTCTAAGTGTTGGAAAATAGTCCAAAACTGACGCGAACCCAAGTTCGGAAAATTATTCGGACCAGCATGCTGAATCCAAATGGCATGAAAATTGGTAGGAACGTAGTCCGACATTCCTAATTCAGAACGCAAAAGGAATTACTCGATTCCGACTTGAAACAAAGTCGCAGCGACGCTCCAAATCGGACCCAGAAACAGGGAATACACTGTTTCAGGCTGAGATCCGGGTCAATCTTCGACAGCAATTTCGACGAGTCAAATGAACTCGGATACTAATCAAACTTCCTAGAGATGGAGTTCGGAACTCCAGCTTTTCAACGAGTCCGAAAACGTTGGATTCCTACCACAGATGTGACCGTGGCAGTGTCACAAAGTTTCGGTTTCAAAACTGGAAATAGGGAGTAAGAAATCGATAAAACCAGAAAATCACTAAAAATATCAAGTGTTGGAAAATAGTCCAAAACTGACGCGAATCCAAGTTCGGAAAATTATTCGGACCAGCAGGCTGAATCCGAATGGCATGAAAATTGGTAGGAACGTAGTCCGACATTCCTACTTCAGAACGCAAAAGGAATTACTCGATTCCGACTTGAAATGAAGTCGCAGCGACGCTCCAAAGTCGGACCCGGAAACAGTGAATACATTGTTTCAGGCTGAGATCCGGGTCCCTCTTCGACAGCAATTTCGAAGAGTCAAATGAACTCGGATACTAATCAAAGTTTCTAGAGATGGAGTTCGGAACTCCAGTTTTCCAACGAGTCTAAAAACGTTAAAATCCGACAAAGGACGAGCCCGGGATGGCGTCGCAAAGTCGGGGTTCTGTACTGAAAACAACGGGAGAAAAGAGACTAAGGCCTATAGTTATGCACTAACAGACCAGAGATGAAAAACCACAATTTTGGCATAGTAAACTTCCAATTCTGACAAAATGAATAAAATTAAAGTTGTAGCTAAGTTTCTACGCTTTCCCGAATGACCAAGATCGTCAAATTCCGATCTGGGATGAAAATTTTATGACTAAAACAATTCTCAGATCTAAATTCTATATCACTGTCAATGTGCTCTCGGGACAGTAGTAAGAATGCACAGTTTTGACCAAATTATCTTCGAAATTTCATGAAACTCAAAACATGAAAGTTTTAGCCCTAAATCTAAGCATTCTAGAACATCCAAAATTATTATATTTGGATAAGAAACGAGTAACTTATAGCCAAATCAATTTCAGGTTTTTATTTTATCAACCCTGTAGTTTGTTGTCAGGTCAGCGACAAACAAACGTGATTTCGACCATTCAAACTAAAAAATTAGGCAAAGCTCAAAACATAAAAGTTATAGGCTACATAATAAGCTTTCCAGAACATCAAGAAATCTTAATTCCTATTTAAGACGAATGAGATATGCCTAATTTACTAACAGCAATAAACTAATTATAATTTCAGCTAGCATATATTACCTCTTTCCCAAGCAATGAAAAGAAGATCAAAGAGTTTACAATCTAAATGCACAAAAAAAGAGGATTACAAAATAATTTCAGAAATTAAACAATGGATTAGAGGTGGGTTTTGTGATTGCTATTACCTTCAAATGATTAGATTAAAACCCCTTTGACTTTGATGAAGATTAATGAAGCTTTGCTCTAGGTTTGGAGGCCATTATTTAGTGTTTTGCTCTAGGGTTTAAGGGGTTATGGAATGAGATGTTGGCTGAAACAAATGGGTAAAAGATGGTTTATAGGCTAATGGAAGTGGGTTAGTGGGCCTAATACCCATTAGGACTTGGAATATGTTCCATATCTCAAGTTAGCTAATTTCTCTAAGTACAAACTACACATTATTTACCCATAAAATTTTAAAATATGTTACCAAAATAATTTAGCTATAGTTATAAAATTTTACATCACAATATTTACCAACTTACAATTTAACCCCTATTTATTCCAAAACACATTTTAGTCAAAATTGCCCAAAATCACCGTTTTGCAATTTAATTGTAAATTAAATTCCCAATTCAAATATTGCACTATTTTACACATATAAAATTTTGCAATATTATAAATTTCCATTTACCCTAATTAATTTCCATTAAATTCTCCATTTTACACTTAGGCCCAAAATATTAATTTATTCAAAATAACTAACTTTTGAACAAATTAGTCACATAAAAAAAATCATTAATAGCTCCAATTAAATTAAAATCCCAATTTTAATTTATTATTTGGTAACCGTAATCACGGGTTGTTACAGACTCCCCCCTTAAGAAAATTGCGTCCCCGCAATTCCCTATCATGAAAGTTATCTATAACATCTAATCCTCAAAATAAATCAAACGAAGGTGAAGTAAAAATACTCACCAACAACAGATGAAGATAGAAAACTGGGATAAGTACGCTCGATAAACTCTCTGGTCTCCCAAGTGCAGTCCTTAGGATTAGACGACCATTGAATCTTCACGACCGGGACCTCTTTGTTTCGAAGGCGTCTAACCTCCGAATCAAGCACACGAAGAGGTTGCTGCTCAATAGATAAATCAGGAGAAATCTCTAAATCCGGTATAATAAGTGGATCAATAATAGAATCAGGATCGCGAACACACTTGCGAAGCTGAGAAACATGGAACACGTCATGCATTCCGGAAAAATGAGCAGGTAGAGCCACACGATAAGCAACGGGGCCGATGCGTTCCGTGATAGGAATGGTCCAACATAGAGAGGAGCCAATTTCCCTGTAGAGCTGAAACGCACAACCCCCTTCATGGGAGAAATCCGACTGAAGACAAAATCACCAATGGAGAACTCAAGAGGCTTCCTACGGTTGTCCGCGTAGGATTTCTGGCGGTCCTGTGCCTCTCTAATTCTATGACGGATAAGAACAATCTTTTAAGAAGATTCCCGAACTGAATATGGACCAAGAATGAGCTTCTCGCCAGATTCTAACCAATAAGCAGGAGAGCGACATGGCCTTCCGTATAGAGCCTCGAAAGGTACCATGCCAATACTAGACTGATAGCTGTTGTTGTAGGAGAACTCTATGAGAGGTAAATGATCCTCCCAACTACCCCCAAAATCCAGAATACAACAGCGCAAAAGATCCTCCAAAACACGATTCACCCTCTCAGTCTGACCGTCAGTCTGAGGGTGATAAGTAGTAGAGAGATTCAGCTTTGTGCCCAAAGCTGACTGTAGGCACTTCCAGAAGTGACTAGTGAAAATGGTGTCTCGATCACACACGATAGAGCTAGGAATGCCATGAAGTCGTACGACTTCCTTCACATAGAGCTTGGCCAACTGAGGTGCAGTCCGAGTGGACTTAATCGGAATGAAATGAGCCGATTTGGTCAAGCGATCAACAATAACCCAGATAGAAGTATGGCCTGACCTCGATCGAGGCAGACCGTCAATGAAATCCATGGATATATGATCCCATTTCCATAATGGAATCTCTAGAGGCTGAAGAAGACCCGATGGACGCTGATGCTTGGCCTTGATCTGTTGCCAAGTCATGCAACCGCTCACATAACTTGCAACATCTCTCTTCCAACCCTCCCAATAATATAGCCGGCACATATCGGCATACATCTTACTCGAACCGGGATGTATAGTGTACTTAGAGCGATGGCACTCGTCCAGAATGTGACGCCTAAGTGATAAATCAGATGGTACAACAATACGGTTCCTCCTACGAAGACACCGATGAAAATCAATAGAAAAATCCAGCAATGTCTCATTACTGGATCCCGACTCGAGAAGATGAATAAGATGCAATAAGTCTGGATCCTGCCGCTGAGCATGGGCAATGCGATCCAATAAGATAGGACTAGCTTCCAAGCTGAATAATAAGACCGGAGAATCAGAAGATGGAGCTCGATCTCTAATATCACACAAAGATAGGGTCTCAAGAATATCACACTCGGCAATCATCATAGAAACTACCGCCGAGTGCTTGCGACTGAGCGCATCTGCAACACGATTACCCTTGCCAGTGGTATACTGAATATCTAAATCATATGAGGTGAGAAACTCAAGCCATTGCTGCTACCTCATATTGAGATCCCTCTGACTGAATAGATACTTCAGCGACTTGTGATCGGTGTAAAGAATGAAGCGTTCGCCTAATAGAAAGTGATGCCACGTCTTCATGGCAAAGACGATAGCTGCTAACTCAAGATCATGAGTAAGATAGCGAACCTCATTCGGACGCAGTTGCCTGGAAGCATAAGCAACTACCCGATCCTTCTGCATAAGCACAACACCGAGCCCGCTACCACAAGCATCGGTGTAAACAACAAGATCATGGTTACTCTCTGGAACCACTAGAATAGGAGCATGAGTGAGAAGTTCCTTCAGTCGCTGAAAGGAAGCTTCACACTTATCAGACCAAATAAAGCGAACATCCTTACGAGTCAGCGTCGTAAGGGGAAGTGCAACTCGAGAGAAATCCTTGATAAACCGACGGTAATAACCCGCCAGACCAAGGAAGCTGCGAATATCATGAACGTTCTCGGGCTGCTTCCAATTTTGAATAGCTTCGATCTTGGAAGGATCGACAGAAATACCCTCAGATGATACAATATGGCCTAAGAACTTGACCTTGCTCATCCAAAAATGGAACTTGGAGAGCTTGGCCTTAAGCTGATGCTGACGAAGAGTATCCAAGATGATTCGCAATTGATGAGCATGCTCTGCCTCGGATCTAGAATAAATGAGAATATCGTCGATGAAAACCAAAACGAGTCTATCGATGTATTCCCGGAATACTCGATTCATAAGATCGACGAAGAAAGCCAGTGCGTTCGTCAAGCCGAATGGCATGACCAACCACTGAAAAGAACCATAACGAGTGCGGAAAGCGGTAAGAGGAATGCTATCTTCCGCAACTCGGAGCTGGTGAAATCCGGTGGCAAGGTCGAGCTGGGAAAAGACCTTCGCACCGCTCAACTGATCAAACATATCGTCTATCCGTGGCAATGGATAACGATTTCTAATGGTCAACTCATTAAGCTTGTGATAGTCAATGCAAAGCCTAAGAGAGCCATCGGGCTTCTTAACGAAGACCACAGCAGCACCCCATGGCGAAGAACTGGACCGAATGAACTACTTCGCCTCAAGCTCTACTAACTGCTTCCTGAAATCCTCATTCTCTTTAGTAGACATCCTCGTGGGAGGACGCCCAACTGGGTGGGAGCCTGGAATGAGATCGATGCGGAACTCAATGGCCCGCTTTGGCGGCAGGCCTGATACTGGCTTGAATATATCGGGGAAATCCCAAACAACAGGAATACGAGATATGTACACATCCTCATCTCGTGAATCAAGAGCAAATAAAGTAATATCAGAAATCCCAACATCCTGAAGAGCAATAGCTAATGGAGCGGACGAGTCAGAATGACGAAGAAATAATATCCGCTCCGAACAAGTGATTTTGGCGTCGTACTGAGCGAGCCAATCCATGCCAAGAATCATGTCAAAGCCCAAATACTCCATAACGTGCAGATTCGCACGGAAAGAAAATCCACAAAGATCAATATATATATCCTCACAAAGCAAGCTAAGGGTCGTGGATCCGCCGATGGGATTCACAATCCTTAGTGAAGAAACCAAACAAGTAACATCCAAAGATAAAGTATCAACTAGTTCCTTTGATACGAATGAGTGAGAGGCACCTGTATCAAAGAGAACTCTACAAGATCTACCATGAAATAAAATAGAACCTTCGAGAACGGAAGGATGCGTACCTCGAGGCTGAGCTGAAGATTTAGGAACCTTGGCAGCATTAAGCTTGCCAGATCTAGGAGGTGCAGTAGGACAAGTGGAATAATGATGACCCACCTTCTTACAATAGCGGCAGAAAAGAGGCTTGGGACACTCTTTAAACATATGATCGGTAGATTTAGTTAAGCACGATTCAAAGATAGATAATTCATTAAGGAATATTACGGAATATAATAAATTCCTACACATATTCCTAACTTATTTATCTAAAGGCGGATATGTTCAATTTGGATCGTATTATAACGTATTGTACTACGTGTTTGTTCTGTGTTTGTTATGCTTAATTCTGAACCTTGGCTCTGATACCAAGATGTAATGCCCCATCCCGAGACCCATTCTAACAAAGAGTATTACGGAGTAATACCGTTTGCTGGAACGGAGAATAGAGTATAATGGAAGCGACCATATGTAATTAAGCTATAACTATCTACTGAATACGTCAAAATGTGGTATCGCTTTTTTTTTCAAGTGGTTCGACATATCCAATAGATATTTATAACAAAATTACAATGGCTAAGGAAAATAGGTTCAGAACAAACATAATACTAAATGATAACATCATCATCACAGAACAGTCACATAACAGTCACAGAACATAGGTACAATATATCGTCAATACAGATCCAAATATCAAAAAGGTGGGTACAAAGCCACCACTCACACATGTGAGTCAAAGATATGTACATAAGAGACTGAATAATCAGAGTATCAAAATAGTGGACAAATATAAAGAGCTATCTATCAGCATAGCAGATAATGTCCAAGCGGAAGCACAGAAAGCTAAGTCCAGAGACCTAACCTTAAACAACTCGGTCTGACCCGAGCGAAAAACACTCGGGTCAGGCTAGCCAAACAATCAGTTAATAAACTGAGATAAACATGATAGATAATGAGGTGATATATAACATAGTACTATAGACCACAAACTCTCACATAGAGAAGAAATAAACATCTAAGTAGAGATGTATAGCAAGCCTTGTATCATTGGCATAACATAGTCACAAATGTCAAAACAAAACATCTAAATAGAGATGTATAATAAGCCTCATATCATCGGCATAACATAGTCACAAATGTCAAAACAAAACATCTAAGTAGAGATGTATAATAAGCCTCATATCATCGGCATAACGTAAGCACAAATGCCAAAACATAAACATCTAAGTGGAGATGTCAAAAACGATACATCTAAGTAGAGATGTATAACAGGCCATCTAAGTAGAGATGCCAAACACGATACATCTAGTAACGGCCATCTATGTACAGATGCCAAAAACGATACATCTAAGTAGAGATGTATAACGGCCATCTAAGTAGAGATGCCAAAACGATACCTCTAAGGGAGACAGTCCGAAGACACTATCCCAAAGGTAATAAAAGGAATGTGTCACGAACTTTTAGCAAGGAACCCGTAAAGTGTTAACGTGAGTCCCATACCCCACGTTCGCACTAAACGGTTTACTAACCAATAGTAAGCTTCCACACTCAAAGCAGTAAAAAGTTCACCTCATGTCATCGGTAAATTAGGCCGAAAGGCCAAAATGATCAATCGAATAGGTCTGGGATTAACCCGAAAGGAAATACACACGGTTTCATAGGCCGGAGTTTTTCCCAACTGTTTAAGCACCTTTCCACTTCGCTCGAAGTGCTAAAGTGTGAGTGTGGGATTTTATTATAGAAAATAATTACGAAAAATGGATTTATAATTGGTTTGAAATCACTTTAAAACGGCCTTTGAAAACTCCCATATTATGAAGTAATTAATTTATTAATTAAAAATAATATTTTATAATAATTTCGAAAGCCATTTCGAAGTGAAAAATCCTTTTAAAACCTTTTTATAAGGCCCGTGTACGAAATCCAGCGACCAATCTCAAAGAAATCGATAAAACCAGAAAATCACTGAAAATATTCTAAGTGTTGGAAAGTAGTCCAAAACTGACACGAACCCAAGTTCGGAAAATTATTCGGACCAGCAAGCTGAATCCGAATGGCATGAAAATTAATAGGACCGTAGTACGACATTCCTACTTCTGAACGCAAAAGGAATTACTCAATTCCGACTTGAAACGAAGTCGCAGCGATGCTCCAAAGTCGGACCCGGAAACAGTGAATACACGGTTTCAGGCTGAGATCTGGGTCCCTCTTCGACAGCAATTTCAAAGAGTCAAATGAACTCGGATACTAATCAAACTTCCTAGAGATGGAGTTCGGAACTCCAGCTTCCCCAACGAGTCCGAAAACGTTGGATTCCTACCACGGATGTGACCGTGGCAGTGTCACAAAGTTTCAGTTTCAAAACTGGATACAGGGAGTAAGAAATCGATAAAACCAGAAAATCACTGAAAATATTAAGTGTTGGAAAATAGTCCAAAACTGACGCGAACTCAAGTTCGGAAAATTATTCGGACCCGTAGGTCGAATCCGAATGGCATGAAAATTGGTAGGAACGTAGTCCGACATTCCTACTTCAGAACGCAAAAGGAATTACTCGATTCCGACTTGAAACGAAGTCGCAGCGACGCTCCAAATTCTGACCTGGAAATAGTGAATACACTGTTTCAGGCTGAGATCCGGGTCCCTCTTCAACAGCAATTTCAAAGAGTCAAATGAACTCGGATACTAATCAAACTTCCTAGAGATGGAGTTCGGAACTCCAGCTTTCCAACGAGTCCAAAAACGTTGGATTCCTACCACGGATGTGACCGTGGCAGTGTCACAAATTTTCAGTTTCAAAACTGGAAACAGGGAGTAAGAAATCGATAAACCAAAAAATCACTGAAAATATTAATTGTTGGAAAATAGTCCAAAACTGACGCGAACCCAACTTCGGAAAATTATTCGGACAAGTAGGCTGAATCCGAATGGCATGAAAATTGGTAGGAACGTAGTCCGACATTCCTACTTCAGAACGCAAAAGGAATTACTCGATTCCGACTTGAAACGAAGTCGCAGCCACGCTCCAAAGTCGGACACGGAAACATTGAATACACTGTTTCAGGCTGAGATCCGGGTCCCTCTTCGACAGCAATTTCGAAGAGTCAAATGAACTCGGATACTGATCAAACTTTCTAGAGATGGAGTTCGGAACTCCAGCTTTTTAATGAGTCTGAAAACATTGAAATCCGACAAAGGACGAGCCCGGCAAGGCGTCGCAAAGTCGGGGTTCTGTACTGAAAACAACGGGAGAAAAGAGACTAAGGCCTATAGTGATGCACTAACAGACCATAGACGAAAAACCACAATTTTGGCATAGTAAACTTCCAATTCTAACAAAATGAATAAAATAAAAGTTTTAGCTTAGTTTCTAAGCTTTCCCGAATGACCAAGATCGTCAAATTCCGATCGGGGATGAAAATTTTATGACTAAAACAATTCTCAGATCTAAATTCTATATCACTGTCAATGTGCTCTCGGGACAGTAGTAAGAATGCACAGTTTTGACCAAATTAACTTCAAACTTTTATGAAACTCAAAACATGAAAGTTTTAGCCCTATATCTATGCTTTCCAGAACATCCAAAATTATTAGATTTGGATAAGAAACGAGTAACTTATGGCCAAATCAATTTCAAGTTTTTATTTTATCAACCCTGTAGTTTGTTGTCAGGTCAGCGACAAACAAACGTGATTTCGACCATTCAAACTACAAAATTAGGCAAATCTCAAAACATAAAAGTTATAGGCTACAGAATAAGCTTTCCAGAACAACAAGAAAATCTTAATTCCGATTTAAGATGAATGAGATATGCCTAATTTACTAACAGCAATAAACTAATTATAATTTCAGCTAGCATATATTACCTCTTTACAAGCAATGAAAAGAAGATCAAAGAGTTTTACAATCTAAATGCACAAAAAAAGAGGATTACAAAATAATTTCAGAAATTAAACAATGGATTAGAGGTGGGTTTTGTGATTGCTATTACCTTCAAATGAGTAGATTAAAACCCCTTTGACTTTGATGAAGATTAATGAAGTTTTGCTCTAGGTTTGGAGGCCATTATTTAGTGTTTTGCTCTAGGGTTTAAGGGGTTATGGAATGAGATGTTGGCTGAAACAAATGGGTAAAAGATGGTTTATAGGCTAATGGATGTGGGTTAGTGGGCCTAATACCCATTAGGACTTGAAATATGTTCCATATCTCAAGTTAGCTAATTTCTCTAAGTACAAACTACACATTATTTACCCATAAAATTTTAAAATATGTTACCAAAATAATTTAGCTATAGTTATAAAATTTTACATCACAATATTTTCCAACTTACAATTTAACCCCTATTTATTCCAAAACACATTTTAGTCAAAATTGCCCAAAATCACCGCTTTGCAATTAAATTGTAAATTAAATTCCCAATTCAAATATTGCACTATTTTACACATATAAAATTTTGCAATATTATAAATTTCCATTTACCCTAATTAATTTCCATTAAATTCTCCATTTTACACTTAGGCCCAAAATATTAATTTATTCAAAATAACTAACTTTTGAACAAATTAGTCACATAAAAAAAATCATTAATAGCTCCAATTAAATTAAAATCCTAATTTTAATTTATTATTTGGTAACCGCAATCACGGGTTGTTACAGTGGTTCAGCCCAAACCAAAGCCATAAGCGAAAAAGTGGCGAAAATTCCACTATCTCCAAACATGTCAAAGTTTATACTTAAAAAGATCGCAAACGTCATTTTGAACTCAATGGGTGTGGTCTCGAGTCCTAATTTGACCGTATGCAAAAAGTAGCTTTTCGGACTAAGGTCCGATTAACGATTAAATATTTAAATAAGATATTCAAATACATAATCGTCAAATATGCGGGTTGTTACATATGATATGGTTGGAAATAATCTATTATGGATTTAAGTATTTGAATTTTTTTTCAAATATTGAAATATTGAAAGAGATTTGAATATATATCTATGTAAAGTTATTTGAAATGAATGTTTTGAAATGATTTAGTAAAATATCGGCCAAATGACTGTTTATGTGTGTAATTTGATAGTTAAATAACCAATTATCAAATCTAGCCAAATTTGTTAATCGTTTCGAAGAGACCGTGATTAGATTTAATTATCTGAAAAACACTTCGATCCAATTTGTAAGTTACAAATTGTGATACCGTAAACATAACGAAGACAGTGATTTTGAAGAGATTGGTTTGTTCAGACCAAGAACAACTTGTATGGATGAATGTTATCATTGCATTGTAGCTTGGAAGGCAGTGTTAGAATTCAAAGTGTGAATGCTATTCTTAAGGTAATACGTAGCCTCAAGTCTCATCGACCGGGAATGACTAAAAAAGGGGAGATGCAGTAGGGCTAAGTGGGTCGCACACAAGTAGGGTATGTTATCACTTTTCTAGATACCCTCGGATATATTATAATTATGGATATGGTTGTGCATGGAAAAGAGAGCGCTTGGCAGGGTGGGAACACCTGGAGTAATAACATATTCGGTACTATCCGGTAAGGGGTAGGCCGGTCCTGTGTTGGCAGGGATAGTTAGGTTCTATCTCAGTACATTTTTCTAGAGATGTACTGTGATGGGCGATACCCCAATAGCCAAGTCACTGTATGGAATCCAATATTCACTACGAGCATGTACAGTTTTAGTTGTATAACAATTATGCTGAAACCTAAGATGCAAGCATTTCAGCTATTTTATAGTTTAGTTTTCTATAGACACTATTATAATATCAGATGATTTTGATATAAAATGTTTTGGTTATCGTAAGGTAAAAACCCGTCGTATTTATGTGTAGCGTGGTCTTACGAAATACCTTTCTTTTCAAAGGATTTTGATAAAAGTAATAATTCAAATAAAGTGTGTTTTCTCACGCTGGTTTTCCCAAACTGACTCGGGTGTTATTTTATTATAATGCTCAGGTCAGACCGAGTATATTATAGATTAGTTTGGATGCCTGGAGCTTCAAGAGACGAGCTGGAGGCCAGATACGTATTCACGTAGTTGGTAATATTTTTTGATATATGCATGGTTGTGTTATCAGTAATTGTGAGGACAGATTGTTATAACTGTCCATGCTGAGATAGGTTAGTATACTCTGATTGATGTTTGTATAGACATATATTATAGTTTTTTTGTGTAAAGATTTATGGCATATTATAGATTATTCGTTCCGCTGTGAGACTTTGTGTTGTTTAGTTTTCTTCTTATCTTCTTTCTTCTTCTTTTCCCCTGACAATCTGGTTTCCCGACATTCGTTTTTTCTCGGCATGTGATATAGTGAATGTATTGGTGTCGGATTTTCGAGGGTCGAAAATCCAGGTCGTTACATTTGGTATCAGAGCTGAAGTTTAAGCGAGAACCTTGACTTTGATGGGGTAACTCATTAGAGATAGGGTCAGTAGCACCCTAAAATGAGTTTGAGTGTGTGCGCATATATATATATATATAAGCGCGTATTTTTTAGTGATATAAACATTATTTTCTATTGTGTTGGTTGGTCTATTGAGTGGCTTATGGATTCTGGTCAATACGAGTAACTAACGTTATTGATAAAGATCTCTAAACACATGAACAGAGCAACTCGACATGGTATTTTTTGAAATTGGGTAAATGAAATAATTGATTATTTTTATATGGAAAGGAATAATTTTTCAGAAATTATTATGGTTGTATATGGTGTGCTTGGTTGTTAGGAAATGATAATGTTAAACTATTATCATTTTTTGTTTGTTGTTATAATCGAATAAAAGTTGATATTATAATGAAAATAAGATTAAAAGTTAAAGAAATAATTTCATATAACAAAATGGAATTTTTTAAATATGATTTGTAAATGTGATTTATAAATTGAAATGAAATTCCTAAAGTATATTGTATAAATATAGTTTATAAAAACGATTTATAAAGGATTTAAAAGTTGGAAATTTGGGAATTTAATCCCGTTGGTTTTGGAAATGATTTTTTTAAAGTTTGGAAAAATAATATTATTTTTATTTGGAAGATACTTTTGGATAAAAAGATTTAAAAGGATTTTGAAGGGAATAAAAGCACTAAACTCACTTTGGTCGTTGGAAAATAATTTCGGTGATGACTGCAGCATCATCGACGTTCATTTTCGAGTTTCCAAGAGAGGAATTGCTACCATTGGAGTTTTGTTTTGGAAAAACTAGTTTTGATTTTTAAAATCCAAAGGAATGATTTGATATACCAAGGGATTGTGAGTGTGTGTGTGTCTATATATATATATATATATATATATATATATATGATTTCAAAAATGGTTTGAAATACTTTAGAACAAGGTGTTTAAACTCTAGGATTTTCATTTAGAATGTTTTATTGAAAATATGAGAAAATAAGTTTGATAACTTATAAAATTTGAAAATTTGCAAGTTAAAACAATATTTTAAATTGTTGAATGTGAATGTAAGAAAAGTAAAAAAAATTGGAATTGAACTAAGGAATGAAATTTTAACTTAAATTAAGTTAAATAAGGTGAATTTTGAAAATTTAGCCTAAGTTAGGCCGGATGAAGTATTTGTTGGAAATGGAATTTATTGAGAATTGAAATAAAATTAATGAAATGAACTAATTAAATTAATTAGTTAATTGAATATGGTTTGGAATGTGGATGGATAAAATTGAATGTTGAAATTGGAAAATGAAATTGAATTTGATTAAAATGGGTATAGACTTAAGTTGTATGGAATGTTTTAAAATGAACTTAAGTAAATAAATTCTATGGAATGATGTTTAAGTGATAATAGTATTAAGGAATATGCTATGTAAAGAAGTGAATGTGAGTAAATATAGGAATTTGAATAAGAGAATTTGGGATAGCTAAGGAATCAATTGGAAATAAATATGTAAGTTATACGTATATTACTCTATTCGCATGACGGTTTGATCCAGATTCGAGTACATGATTTTGAAATGATTTGCATCGATCCGAGTTAGGATTTTTCACTCGATTCTCAACGGCGAACACTGGATATGGATTTTTGGTTGATTCTGGGATTCTCTATCATAGTATATGGCTATGCAATGAGAATGACGGTTTCTAATCAAGAAACCAGATCCGATTCCGCACTAGAATGGTCATATGAACGATACTAGTTCGGAAGTGAAATTTTGTGATCGAGCGAGCGATCAGATTGGATATTGCGTACGGATGATATATGTACATCGTACTGTTTTACTAAAGAAAATGTTGGAAATTGAAAATGCAAAATAACATGATTTGGAATATATGTTTGGATATCACTAGTGTATAAGATGCAGGTATTTAAAAGCAAGTGTAAATTTGATGCCTCTGGTTTCATAAGTAAAACTGGGTTGCCCAACAAAAGGTACATGTTTAAATTGTTGTTTGATTTGATGGTTTGATGATTGAGCCACTTGGCTTTTGTTTTCTTTTGCTGATTTGGGCCCATAGTGGCGATTCATAGTTGTTCTGATCTAGTCGGGCAAAGGAAACGCTAGCGAAATTTTCCGAAAGTTTAATAAGTTAGAAAATTTTTAATAACTAAAATTTGATTTTGAATTATAACGTGAAATGGTTAATATTAGTTGTAACCCATGGATGAAATTTAAGACTTAAGAAAAGGGTGATAATGAGGTTTCAACAAATTTTTTTTGGGAAGTTATTTCAACTAATTTGTTTTAGATAAGCAATTGGTTTGGGCATTTTTCCTATCTTGGCAATTTCGGGGACGAAATTATTTTAAGAGGGAAGGAATGTAACAACCTAGAATTTTAGTGATTTGAAATTGGAATGTTGAATTAATTATAAATATTGAAAATTTAATTTTATAGATTTAATAACTTGAATTTCAAATATAACAATTTATTATGTAATTTAAATTTAATAATTGAAAATCATTTAAATAATTTAAATCTTGGATTTTATTTGGATAAAAATGATTTAAAGGCTTATTAAATTTCTATTAACAAGAATGAGGCTAATAAAACTTTTAAATTGGATTTAAAACTGATTTACTTGATTTTAAAAATAACTCATTTTAATTAACATAAAAAATAGCCTTCCGGGGCATAGTCTTGGAATTTGACGAAATCAGTGTCATGGGATCCGTAATAATGAATTATATTGCATCGTCTAATTTCGTAGCGATCAGATGCACTGTTTGGTCGAACGGGGTAGAAACGCGTTGAATTTAATAGCGAAAATTTAATATTATAATTGAGTTCAAAAATCTACCTTCTTCATACGATCTAATTAGGTTTCGAAACTTGTTCTACTACATTCAGAATAGGGGTATAACATTAGGAATGCCAGGCGGCACACCTCGATTGGGATCCGAAATTTATAGCTAGATATTTTGGATATTTAAATAATTTATTTCCAATGATTTGACCACAGCCTCCATCCTTTCGTTTCAGCCCACTCTATTCAAATTCCAGACCACCCTACAAGCCACCCTATGGCTGATATACGTTTATCCCTCTCCTATTTAAACATAGGAACATGAAAGGAGAAAGAAAAATCAAAATTTGGTGAGATACTTATCTAAAATTCTTGAAAAAAAATATTTTCACTCGTATCATCATAAACTTCGATCCCATACTATTTTTGTCCCCTGCGCCATTGCTTTTAGAGTGGTCGAAGTTTAGGCTGAAAACTTGGGTTGGGAAAATCGGAGATTTGAGTGTTCGATTTGTTCGTTACGAGTTTTAAGCATCGGATTTGGATTCGGGGATGAAAATGGCAGCTAGTCGCCGAGTTTGAGAGGTCACGACATTGTAGGGTAATTCACATTATTCTAGGTCAAGGAGGAGGAGGGTGTAGGTCCTGTTTTGGCTGGGGAGTCGTGGCGCAACGAAGTGGTGATGGTCGAGTGCGGTTCGTCGAGAGGTAGTCGATGGCGAAGACGGAATTCAATTTCATCAAGGATTTAGCCGTGTCACTTCATTGCCATGCACGCCTTTTTTGGGTTCATTTGTCTCCTGTGCATGTTCTGATTCAAGAAGAGAAGGAATTGGAGAAGAGGGTATAATGGTAAATTATATAAAGTTGTTATTTTTAATTAAAAATAAATCGATAACTTCTAAAATTTATAACTCCTGCGTACGAGGTCCGACTGGAACGAAACTTTTTGCATTATGCTCGAGATGACGAAAGCTTCGCAATGAAACTTGTTTGGATGGATGTGGAGAATGTAGAAAATTGGGCTAAATCATCTTGTTTTAATTCCAAACCGAAACGTTTCAGGGACAACAAATGATAAAGGTGAGTAAATCTCATTCATTTTGGATTACTGGATTTAATTTATAATAACTAAAATTAATTATTGGATGATTGGTTGAATTGATATATTATTGTCGGTGAATATTATATTATATATAGTAGTATATATATTAGTAGTTGGATTGAATATTTTCGCCGATTGGAGCGGATGACCCTATATTACCGCGATATCCCGCCTCAAAGCGGGATTGGTATTTTATGTTATATAACATCTATGGATGCAGGGAAATAGGTTGGAGGAATCCAACTGGATTCCTCAAAAATATATTGATTTGTTTCATATATAGTGATATATGATGTGATTAAATAATCTATTATGGATTGTTGTGTAATTTGACTTATTGGATGCTATAGTAGCACTGGCCCAAATTTTGGTTTATTTAAATACCATAAATAATATTTTTTAATTTTAAAAAAAATTCAAAGGTGATTTTTGGAAATAAAAATATTTATATGGAAATTAGAATATTGAATAAGAAATGGGTTTGGATTAAATAAAAGATTTGATTTGGAATTCACTTCAACATTTTATAAAGTGGTTCAGAAAAATAGTTTTGAAATTAATTTATACAAGGAATTTGGAACAACATATTTTAATGATATGTCGTAAAATATAAATGGAAGTTGAAAATGAGTTTTGAATAGATTTGGAATTATAATTTGATTTATTGAGAAATGGATTTTCAAATGGAATTTTAAATAGAAATCGATTTATAAATGGATTTTAGTAATATAAATTGGTTATAAACTATAAATGAGTTTATAAGGTTATAAACAATGTTTATAAATAAAGTGGAATGATTATCATTTGATAAATTGAGAATATAAATTCACAGTGTGAATTTAAAATGAAATATGGAATTCGAGTTAGAAAGAAATAGTGAATTCTACTTTGGAATTGGAAATAGTTGTGAAATTGGAAATGTAAATTGATTTGTGATAAACCAAGAGAGATTTATAAGTATAAAATCGGCAATGTTGAATTTTAAATATAGTTTTGTTTCCAGGAAAGGATTTTTATTTATTAAACTATGTAGTTTAAAAACTACTATTTAGATTAAAATATTTTGGAAAGTTAGTTATACAAATATTTAAATTTTTTGAAATGAATTCTATGTTTTATAAACAAGCTTTGTAAATCGATTAGTATTATTTATAAATGAATTGGAAATTAGCTATCGTTGTTTATTTAAAAGGGGTTTTGATATTTTAAATAATTACTTAAATGTGTTTGAAAATTTATTATTATTCTTTAAAATACTTATTTTATAAATATAAAGTTTTGGAAAACGGTTGAAGTTAGTTATAAATACTCTCGAGATTTGTAAATCAGGTTTTATTTAATGAATGAGATTTTATAAGAGAAATCTTTAAATGGAATTCTAGAGACTTAAGAAAATTTCCAAAATGTTAGATACGGGAACTTCAAAAATGAATCTGAATTCATAAAAGAAGTTAAAAACTGATAGTTGAGATTATAAATAAGTATAATCGATTTTTGGAAATTGTAAATGGAATTAATTATATTACGAAGATTTATGGGGTAAGTGATGAAAATGTTTCGAAGTATGGATATTAGAAATGATTTGGGAAAAAAAAGACTTATAATATTTTCTAAGTATGGGAATAAAGGTTTTGGAAATGTAGTAAGGACGAAATGATTTATATGGAAATATTTTTCTAAGTAATGAATTATGAATTGAATTTGGAAATATCTCTAAGTGTTGAAATAAGATATGGTTGGAAATATCCTGTTATGGATTTAAGTATTTGTAGTTGTTTTCAAAAATTGAAATATTGAAAGAGATTTGAATATATATCTGTGTAAAGATATTAGAAATGAATGTTTTGAAAAGATTTAATAAAATATGGGCCTAGTGACTATTTATGTGTGTAATTTGATAGTTAAATAACCGACTATCAAAACTGGCCAAATTCATTAATCGTTTCAAAGAGACCGGGATCAGATTTAATTATCCAAAAACCACTTCGATCTGATTTGCGCGTTACGAATTGTGATATTGTAAATATAACGAAGACGGTGATTTTGAAGAGATTGCTTTGTGCAGACCCAGAACAACTTGTATGGATGAATGCTATCAAGTCATTGTTTTCTAGAAGGCAGTGTTAGCGTTCCAAGTGTGAATGCTATTCTTAAGGTAATACGTAGCCTCAAGCCTCATCAACCGGGAATGACTAAAACAGGGGAGATGCAACAAGGCTAAATGGGTCGCACCCAAGTAGGGTATATTATTACTTTTCTAAATATCGTCGGGTATATTATAATTATGGATATGGTTGTGCATGGAAAAGAGAGCGCTCGATAGGTAGGAACACCCGAGGTGATAACATATTTGGTATTATCCAGTAAGGGGTAGGCCGGTAATGTGTTGGTAGGGATCGTTCGGTACAATCTCGGTACATTTTTCTAGAGATGTACTGTGATGGGCGGTACCCCATTAGCCAAGTCATTGTATGGAATCCAATATCCACTACGAGCATGTACGGTTTTAATTGTATACCAATTATGCTGAAACGTGAGTTGCAAGCATTTTAGCTATTTTATAGTTTACTTTTCTATAGACACTATTATAATATCAGATGATTTTAATTTAAAATGTTTTGGTTAACGTAAGGTAAAAACCCGTTATATTTATGTGTGGCGTGGTCTTATGAGATAATTTTGTTTTCAAAGGATTTTGATAACAGTAATAATTCAAATAGAGTTTGTTTTCTCATGCTGGGTTTCCTAGACTGACTCGGGTGATATTTTATTATAATGCTCGGGTCAAACCAAGTATATTACAAATTAGTTTGGATTCCTGGAGCTTCAAGAGACGAGGCCAGAGACTTATTCACGTAGATGGTTATATTTTCCACTGTATGCATGGTTGTGTTATCAGCAATTGCGAGGACAGATTGTTATAATTGTCCATGCTGAGATAGGTTAGTATACTCTGATTGATGTTTGTATATACATACAGTTTTGTTTTTGTGTCAAGATTTATGCTATATTATAGATTATTCGTTCCGTTGTAAGACTCAATGTTGTTTAGTTTTCTTCTTATCTTCATTCTTCTTCTTTTCCCCTAACAATCGGGTTTCCCGACATTCGATTTCTCGGCATGTGATATAGTGAACGTGTTAGTGTCAATTTTTGAGGGTCGAAAATCCCAGTTGTTACATCTACAGAAAGTATTAGGTACCAAGCTCAAGATGAGTACAACATATCACCCACAAATGGATGGGTAGAGAGAGTCAATAAGGTATTTGAAGATTTGTTAAGAGCTTGTGTACTAAACTTTGCTGGATCTTGGGAAGATCACTTGTATTAGATTGAGTTTTCCTACAATAATAGTTTTCATACTAGTATAGAAATGGCGCCTTTTGAAGCTTTATATGGAAGGCCAGGCAAATCGTTAGCATGTTAGTTAGAGACCGGAGACATATTAGTCTTAGGTCATGATATGGTTAGAGAGGCGTCAAAGAAGACTGAGTTGATCTGAGATCGGATGAAGAAAGCTCAGTCTAGACAGAAGAGTTACGCAGATAAAAGGCTTAAAGACCTAGAGTTCTCAGTTGGAGACAGGGTTTTTAATAAGGTATCACCGATGAAAGGAGTGACACGATTTGAAAAGTCAGGGAAGCTGGCACCAAAATATGTTGGTCCATTCCAGATTATAGAAAGGATTGGAAAGCTCGCAGACAGAGTGGAGTTGCCGAGCAATATGGCAGGTTTCCATAATGTATTCCATGTGTCTCATCTTCGCAAGTACGTGCATGATCCAGAGACTACCATTGCTGTAACAGAATTTGCAGACTTGGAAGTAGAGCCTAATTTGACAGTTGTTAGACAATCAGTTCAAATTGTGGCGAGAGATGAGAAAAGATTGATGTCCAAGACAGTTAAGTTGGTAAATGTGCATTGGAGTGACAATGAGAAGGACTGTACTTGGGAGAATGAAGACATGATTCGAGATGCTTATCCTGATCTGTTTTAAGAGCATGTCCATATTAGATTTATATATGGATGATGTAACAACCCGCATATTTTACGATTATATATTTAAATGTTGAATTTAAATATAGCATCGTTAATTGAATTTGAAGTCCGAAATGTGACATTTTGTAAACAGTCGAATCTGGACTTGAGACCATTTCCATTGAGTCCAAAATGGCATTTGCGACCTTTTTGAGTATAAACATCGATATGTTTGGAGTTGATTAGAATTTTGATATTTTAATTTGGGGCTTTGGATTTGGGTTTCAGCCCACTAACCTAACAAGGTAACCCCAACTCCTCTACCTATTAACTCCACTCCACTCCTCTTTATTCATTCATAACATTTCCTAACACTCAAGCTAAAGGAAAGAATGGGGGAAAATGGGAAATTAAAATTCCTAAGCCCTAGTTTTCTTAGGAAATTCAACTTCTTGCTCTAAAATCAAAGAGAAGCTTAGGTAAGCATCCTCTTCATCTTCTCCATCTCAATCTCTCTTCAATTTTCAAAAATTCCTATAACCTTACTTAGGAAAAACTTCACCTTTGATAATAGATTGAAGATTCTAGAGGTGTATTGAAGAGGAATTGATCTTGCCTTGTTTTAGAGCTTCTCATTCGTTGTTTTTGAGTTTTAAAGGTGAGTTCTTGAACTCACATCTATGTCTATAGCTTTCATTGTTGTTAGGTATGAATTCCTAATATCTATTTCATGTTCAATTGCTTTTGATTTGAAATATTTGGTGAATTTTCCAAATTTTGGTGTTTTGAAATAACAATCTTTAAAAATCCTATCTTGGATGTTTTGACATGTTTTTGGTGGTGTATCGACGAGCCTATAGGGTTGGGTTGTCGATTAGCATAAATCCCTAGCATCCATCGCTCGTTCGATCGCTTCCAGTTTGGATTTTTAGCCTTTTTGGGCTAGGCTGATTTTTGCCTAGCAGGGAAATCCAAACGTCTGGAAGAAAATCTAAACATTTGTAAGGAAATCCATACATCTAATTGAAAAATCCAGACGTTTGGTTGAAAAATCCAGACGTTTGGAAGGGGTCCCTGGAAGAAGAAAAATGGCAGAAACAAAATCCAGACGTTTGGAAGAAAATCCAGACTTCTGGAAGGAAATCCAAACGTCTGGTTGAAAAATCCAGACGTCTGGAATGGGTCGCTTGAAAAAGAAAAAATGGGCAGAGACAAAATCCAGGCGTCTGGTTCCCCAACCAGACGTTTGGTTATATGCAGTTTTGCCTATTTTGGCTGTTTTTGAGTGGATTTCCAATTTTAATCGATTTTTGTTGATTAGGTTAGTTGTTGTCATTTATTATCGACTTTGATGACTTCATTTCTGGATTTTTGGGAATATCCATTTGATGGATTTGATATCGATTTTTGTGGTTTGAATTCACGTCGTCGAATGTGGATTTTGGTGATAGATTGTTTTTACAATCATTTCTGTGTTTTGTCACTTTAAAATACAAAGGTTTCTATACTAGTAGTAAATTATCAAACTCTTTCACAAAAAAATGATTTCAACATTACTTTTAATACAAAGCTTGTTTTGAAAACCGTTTTCCAATCTATTAGTATATGCAAACCTTTACCTCATTCGTATGAGAAATCTAATTAAACGGCTTAGCAAAATAAGCGGTATGAAACGCTTGCGTTTACTTCGTCGGTTAATTCTTGGACTTGTTCGATTGAAATCTTGTGACAATCTTCGAGTGGAAATCTACAATTTGTTCATAAATATTTAAGTTAAACCAGTGGTTATGGGACATGAAGCTAAACTCATTTATTTACTAGCTTGGTGTAATTTACACTTCTTTTTTATCAATGATGATCATTTTGTATTTTCGAGTGGAAATCTACAATTTGTCCGTAAATATTTAAGTTAAGCCAGTGGTTATGGGACATGAAGCTAAACTCATTTATTTACTAGCTTGGTGTAATTTACACTTATTCTACGGAGCATCGGCTCAATTTGGTGGGGTAGCGACCCATGGTCTTTTGACCGTTCGAGGATAATTTGGCTCATTCGTCCGTGTGGGGGACTGTACCACGACAGAGTCTGTGCATGAGGCGTATCTTTTAGGGTGCGTAGATGTTCGGCTCATTCGTCCGCGTGAGGGACTGTACCAAGACAGAGTCTGTGCATGAGGCGTATCTTTTAGGGTGCGTCGATGTTCGGCTCATTCGTCCGCGTGGGGGACTGTACCACGACAGAGTCGGTGAATGAGGCGTATCTTTTAGGGTGCGTCGATGTTCGGCTCATTTGTCCGTGTGGGGGACTCTACCCCGTATTTTTATGGGATAGCGTCTCATTTGTGATACACGTGTTGGTGAGTTTTCATGCTCCCATTTGTGATAGGCCTCCCGCTTTTTTGTTTTCTGGATTTCTAATTGATGATTTATGGAATTTGTGTTTCACTAATTTTTGCGATTGGCATTGATATGTTTTGTCAATATTTGAGGTTTGGTGAATAAGCTAAATAATGTGATATTCTTTTTGGATATTTGAGATGATTTGAGATATTGTATGATTTTTGTTGTTATCAAATGTATGCTTGTCAAAGTATGGCATTATTGTTATCATATATTTTTGTTGTATCTCTTATCATATCTCATCTTACATGATATTTATAGCTAGACTGATCCGTTTATTATTTTTCTTCTTAAATAATACTCGGGTCAGACCGAGGTGTTTCAGGTGCTTCCACTTGACTTATTATCTGGGACTACCTTCTGACTTTTGGCTAACTACTTTAGCTCGGTAGTTTTTGTTTTTATACATTCGAGATAGAGACTCCTTGATGTATACATATTCTTTTGTCTTGCACTTGTACCTATTCTTTCGTGATGTAGTGGATCTTATATGACCACTACTTTGATGTACACTTCTATGTGTTATATTCATATCTGTTTCCTCCTTAGTAATATGAATATCTATGACTGATTTGTGTTATACTTATTTCTATATTTGTTTCCGAAGGCCACATAGCCACTGTGTGGTAGCTTTGAGTTTGTATTTGATATGTCGGATTTCCTCTTGAAATGAAATGCATGTCATACTATCTGACATATCAGTACTCGCACAAACCAATTACACAGATGGTAGCTTCTCAACAGTCTTATTCTTCGCGCTAGTCGATGACTTTACCTCGTACTGTCCTTGGCTAGTGTGAGTATAGAGGTGGGGCGTCACAGCTTGGTATCAAAGCCAAACTTCGGAACAATGTAGAATAATCTAGCAAGGATCATTGTCCTAAATCTCTCTTAGGAATCGTGCCTTAGGATTTAATCCGAGTCTTTGGACCCATTCTATCCTATTTTCATTTATGATGCCTTGTTTATCAATCTAGTTTATTTGAATTCATTATGAGAATAACCCTTTTCCTCTTCTTTCTTTCTTTCTTAAAGAAGATAAATGGTTAGATCTGGCAGTCCTAGCATTGGTCAATCCAGTAGCCCTCTTCCGGATGGCGTATTCATGTCCGCCCAACAACTTTTGGATCTTGTAAAGAATCAAAGGTTTATCTGTGCTTTGAATACGAACCCTAAAAAGGTTTTACCTCTAAAATTAGAAGTGCCTTTCGACCTGTTTGTAGATATCACTCTTCGATTTGAAGAGGCCGATAAAGGAAGTGATGGTGATATTGAGGTTTCCAAGAAGAGGCATATTAAATTCAAAAGCCCTAATCCCAACAAGAAAGTGAAGCAAGCAACTTCGGTAGCAAAGACTCCAATCCCTAGTCGTGGAGTATGCTACAATTGTAGTTCTAAGAATCACTATGCAAATAAGTGTACAAGGTCCCTTACTTGTCGCTATTGCAAAGGTTTGGGTCATCTTTAATCTTCACGTCCCAAACGTCCAAACAAGAAAGAGGGAAAGCTAAATGTTGTGCAAGCTTCTAGTGACACTTCTCTTGGTCAAGGTATTTCTCATTCAGTCCTTGATGGCATTAATTTGTTTCATGATTATCCTATTCGAATTCTTTTGATACGGGTGCATCTCCTTCTTTTATATCAAAAGAACTTATTGATACTTTTTTTAATATTATGGGCTTGATGACGTCACTAAGAATTGCGAATCCGGTTGGTGGATCTGCAACACTCAGTTTACTTTGTGAAAATGTCGGGATTATTTTATGTGATTATGCTTTCCGATCCAATTTGCATGTTATGCGCTACTTAGGCTTCGGAATTGATTTTTGGGAAAGGCTTGGCTTAATCATTATGAAGCCCATATCCTATGTCCCGAGAGGACTATCCATCTTCGACATTCTCAATCTATTAAACAGGTTTTTAATTTTTCTTAATGATTTTGATTTCAATTCGGTGGCATCATTTTATTCCTTAAACCTACATGATGAGGAAGATGTTATTTGCCTCATTCAAGTAGTTCGTGAATTTCCCGGTATCTTTGAGCTTGTCTTAGGATTACCACCTAAGCGATCTATTGAGTGCTGCTAAGGTCTTTTCAGCTCGACCTTACCATCGGTTTTCATCAGCTTCGTATTGCAAAGGATAGCATTCCTTTGACATCGTTCTGTACTCATTATAGATCTAATGATTGGCTCGTTATGTCATTCGGTTTGACGAAACCTCCAGCTTATTTCATCCATATTATGAATCGAATTATCTACGAATATCTCGATGAGTCCATCCTTGTATTTATTGATTATGGGTGAAAACGTCAATTTAGAATTGCAAATCTTTTTAATAAGATATATTTATAAGTATAATTGGATTTTGTTCTTAAAACGAGCAAAGAATATTCGTAAAATTTTAAGAGACATGTTTATCATATAGAAGATGATTTTGTGTTGTATTGCCCATTGAGTGCTATAAGAATTCTGGTCGATGCGCCTGATCAACGTTATCGATAGGAATCTCCTAAACGCTATGATGAGACAGTCAGACACAGTAAATTGACTTCTAATAATTAATTTTTTCTAAAAAGATGATTACATAAAGTTAATTATAATTTTGAATGTCTTAGATTTTTGGGAAAGAGGATCATGAAATAAATAATTTAGCATAGAAGCTGCTTTTCAAAAATTAAAAGAACTCTTTTCCGATGCTCCTATTCTTGAGATTCCCAAAGGGAACCAAGACTTGAATTGTTTATACCGATGCTAGTCGTATTGGTTTGGGTGCCGTTCTCATGCAAGAGGGAACGTGTTATTGCTTAAGCTTCTAAACAATTAAGGCTTACCGAGACTAGATATGCCACTCATGATCTGGTGCTCGTGGCCATTGTTTTCGCCCTTAGAATTTTGCATCATTATCTTTTGGGAGAGAATTTTGTTCTCTACACCGATCATAAATCTTTAAAGTATTTGTTCTCTCAAAAGAAACTCAATTTACGTCAACAACGTTGGCTCGAATTCCTTGCATCTTATGATCTTGATATTCTCTATATTTCCGAAAAGGGAAATCGTGTTGCCGATGCCCTTAGTCATAAGCAACAAGCGGTTGTTTCCATGATGATATACAAATGGAATGATCTTGAGACTTTGTCCACTTATGAGATTCGAGATTGTAAATCTGATTCATGTTCATCTCTTGTTTTATGTAGCCTTGAGGTTCATCCTTCTCTTTTAGACCGCATCTTTGAAGCTCAAAAGCATGATCCCGAATTGGCTCTTCTTAGCCAAAGTTGTAGGGATAGAAAAATTGATGGTTTGAAAGACTTTGCTATTGATGCTAGTGGAGGTATTCGGAAGTTTGGTAGACTTATTGTGCCAAACATTTGTGATCTTCGTAAAGACATTTTAGAAGATTCTCATCGTTCTAAATTTACCATTCATCCCGGTAGTAGTAAATTGTACGCGGACATGAAGCGACTTTATTATTGGGATGGAATGTAATCTGATATTGCTAACTTTATTAAACGTTGCATGACTTTCCAATTCATAATGGCCGAGCGTCAAAGGTCCGGTGGGTTATTGTAACCATTGGATATTCCAGTTTGGAAGTGGGATCAAGTCTCCATGGACTTTATTGACGGTCTTCCCCATTCTCGTTTGGGTTATGACAGTTTGTGGGTGATTGTAGATAGACTTACAAAATCCGCCCATTTTATTCTCGTTCGGTCCAATCGGACCGTACCTCTTTTGGCCAAACTCTATGTTAAAGAAATTGTTAAATTGCATGGAGTTCCTACTTCTATTGTTAGCGATCGTGATCCATTATTTACTAGTGGATTTTGGAAAGGTCTTCAAAAAGCTTTGGGAACATAGCTTAATTTTAGCACCGCTTATCATCCTCAGTCCGATGGACAAACCGAGCGTGTGAATCAAACTCTTGAAGATCTTCTTCGTGCATGTGTTCTTGATTTTGGTGGAAGTTGGGAAGATCATATTTCTCTTGTTGAGTTTTCTTACAGTAATAGCTTCCAATCTAGTATTGGTATGGCTCCTTTCGAGGCACTCTACGGATGGCCATGCCGATCTCCTTCGTGTTGGCTTGAAGCCGGTGAGAAGCTGGTTTTAGGTCCAGATTTTATTCGTGATGTCACTGAAAAGATTGACCTTATTCGTCATAGAATGAAAGAAGCTCAAAGTAGACAAAAATCCTATGCCAATAACCGAAGAAGGAAATTAGAATTTTCTGTAGGAGATTTGGTATTTATTCGTGTTTCACCTATGAAGGGTGTTGTGCGTTTCAGTCGATCGGGAAAGTTAGCACCTCGATATATTGGCCCATTTCCCATCACCGAATGCATTGGTTCCGTGGCTTATCACCTTTTATTACCGGCTCAATTTTCTACTATTCATGACGTATTCCACGTCTCTCAACTATGGAAATGCCTTAGAGATTCTGATTCTATTCTTGAGCCCGGTATTATTGAAGAAATTGAAGTTTCACCTAATTTGACTTATGAGCAACATCCTATTCGTATCATTGCTATGGAGGTTAAACGCCTTCGTTATAAAGATGTTCCGCTTGTGAAAGTTCAATGGTCTGCAAATCCTAAGGATTGTTCTTGGGAATCTAGAGAATTCATCGAGCGAACACCTCCGGACTTACTCTCTCGTGCTCCTTAAGGTGAACTTCTCATTTCAAAATTTCTTCTTTTGTGTTGTTATGCCTTAGAGTGGTTGTTACTCTTTATTTTCTTTTAAGTATTGTGAGGATGCAATTTATTTAAGGAGGGGAGTCTGTAACAACCCGCATATTTTACGATTATATATTTACATGTTGAATTTAAATATAGCATCGTTAGTTGAATTTGAAGTTCGAAATGTGACTTTTTGTAAACGGTCGAATCTGTATTTGAGACCATTTCCATAGAGTCCAAAATGGCGTTTGCGAACTTTTTGAGTATAAACATCGATATGTTTGGAGTTGATTAGAATTTTGATATTTTCATTTGGGGCTTTGGATTTGGGTTTCAGCCCACTAACCTAACATGGTAACCCCAACTCCTCTACTTAATAACTCCCAATCCACTCCTCTTCATTCATTCATAACATTTCCTAACACTCAAATAAAGGAAAGAATGGGGGAAAAGATGGGAAATTAAAATTCCTAAGCCCTAGTTTTCTTAGGAAATTCAACTTCTTGCTCTAATATCAAAGAGAAGCTTAGGTAAGCATCCTCTTTATCTTCTCCATCTCAATCTCTCTTCAATTTTCAGAAATTCCTGTAACCTTACTTAGGAAAAACTTCACCTTTGATAATAGATTGAAGATTCTAGAGGTGTATTGAAGTGGAATTGATCTTGCCTTGTTTTAGAGCTTCTCATTCGTTGTGTTTGAGTTTTAAAGGTGAGTTCTTGAACTCACATCTATGTTTATAGCTTTTATTGTTGTTAGGTATGAATTCCTAACATCTATTTCATGTTCAATTGCTTTTGATTTGAATTATTTGGTGAATTTTCGAAATTTTGGTGTTTTGAAGTCAAAATCTTTAAAAATCCTATCTTGGATGTTTTGTCATGTTTTTGGTGGTGTATCGAAGAGCTTATAGGGCTGGGTTGTCGATTGGCATAAATCCCTAGCATCCATCGCTCGTTTATCTTCTGGTTTGGATTTTTGCCCTTTTTGGGCTAGGCTGATTTTTGCCTTGTAGGGAAATCCAGACGTTTGGAAGAAAATCCAGATTTTTGGAAGGAAATCCAGATGTCTGGTTGAAAAATATAGACGTTTGGAAGGGTTTCCTGGAAAAAGAAAAAAGGCAGAGACAAAATCTGGACGTTTGGAAGAAAATCCAAACGCCTGGAAGAAAATCCAGACATCTGGTTAAAAAATCCAGACGACTGGAATGGGTCCCTGGAAAAAGGAAAAAAGGGCAGAGACAAAATCCAGGCGTCTGGTTCCCTAACCAGACGTCTGGTTCTGTGCAGTTTTGCCTATTTTGGCTGTTTTTGAGTGGATTTCCAATTTTAATCGATTTTTATTGATTCGGTTAGTTGTTGTCATTTATTATCGACTTTGATGACTTCTTTTCTAGATTTTTGGAATATCCATTTAATGGATTTGATATCGATTTTTATGGTTTGAATTCACGTCGTCGAACGTGGATTTTGGTGATAGATTGTTTTTACAATCATTTCTGTGTTTTGTCACTTTAAAATACAAATGTTTCTATACTAGTAGTAAATACTCAAACTCTTTCACAAAAAAATGATTTCAACATTACTTTTAATACAAAGCTTGTTTTTAAAATCGTTTTCCAATCTATTAGTATATACAAACCTTTACCTCATTCGTATGAGAAATGTAATTAAACGGCTTAGCAAAACAAGCGGTATGAAACGCTTGCATTTACTTCGTCGGTTAATTCTTGGACTTGTTCGATTGAAATCTCGTGACAATCTTCGAGTGGAAATCTACAATTTGTTCATAAATATTTAAGTTAAGCCAGTGGTTATGGGACATGAAGCTAAACTCATTTATTTACTAGCTTGGTGTAATTTACACTTATTCTATGGAACTTCGGCTCAATTTGGTGGGGTAGCGACCCATGGTCTTTTGACCGTTTGAGGAGCTTTCGGCTCATTCGTCCGCGTGGGGGATTGTACCACGACAGAGTCTGTGCATGAGGCTTATCTTTTAGGGTGCGTCGATGTTCGGCTTATTCGTCCGCATGGGGTACTGTACCATGATAGAGTCTGTGCATGAGGCGTATCTTTTAGGGTGCGTCGATGTTCGGCTCATTCGTCCATGTGTGAGACTGTACCACGATAGAGTCTGTGCATGAGGTGTATCTTTTAGGGTGCGTCGATGTTCGGCTCATTTGTCTGCATGGGGGACTGTACCCCGTATTTTTATGGGATAGCGTCTCATTTGTGATACACGTGTTGGTGAGTTTTCATGCTCCCGTTTGTGATAGGCCTCCCCCGTTTTTGTTTTATGGATTTCTAATTGATGATTTATGGAATTTTTGTTTCACCAATTTTTGCGATTGGCATTGATATGTTTTGTCAATATTTGAGCTTTGGTGAATAAGCTAAAGAATGTGATATTCTTTTTGGATATTTGAGATGATTTGAGATATTGTATGATTTTTGTTGTTATCAAATGTATGCTTGTCAAAGTATGGCATTACTGTTATCATATATTTATGTTGTATCTCTTATCCTATCAAATCTTACATGATATTCATAGCTAGACTTATCCGTTTATTATTTTTCTTCTTAAATAATACTCGGGTCAGACCGAGGTGTTTCAGGTGCTTCCACTTGACTTATTATCTTGGACTACCTTCTAACTTTTAGCTAACTACTTTAGCTCAGTAGTTTTTGTTTTTATACATTTGAGATAGAGACTCCTTGATGTATACATATTCTTTTTTCTTGCACTTGTACCTATTCTTTTGTGATGTAGTGGATCTTATATGACCATTACTTTGATGTACACTTCTATGTGTTATATTCATATCTGTTTCCGCCTTAGTGATATGAATATCTATGACTAATTTGTGTTATGATTATTTCTATATTTGTTTCCAAAGGCCACATAGCCACTGTATGGTAGCTTTGAGTTTGTGTTTGATATGTTGGATTTCCTCTTGAAATGAAATGCATGTCATACTATCTGACATATCGGTACTCGCACAAACCAATTACATAGATGGTCACTCCTCAACAGCCTTATTCTTCGCGCTAGTCGACAACATTACCTCGTAGTGTCCTTGGCTAGTGTGAGTATAGAGGTGGGGCGTCATAGATTATCACTAGTCAAATAGACTAGTGTGGTTGTTAGGAGTTGTTACAGATATTTGGTATGATTTTTAGTTAGTCTTTACTTAATTTCGAAGATGAAATTCTTTAAGGAGAGGAGTCCGTAGCATCCCTAACCTTAAATATCATTATTCAGGATATTTAATTAGATAAATTAAATAGAATAATGTAAATGTTAAGTGATAAGGGGATTGAGATTTGAATAAATATAAGTGTCCGTGCTTATTAATTTAATTGGACTAAAGTATGGTGTATAGACAAATTAAATTACGAAAGGGTATAATGGGATTTAGCTACATCTAACCTTATGTTTATATATACATCTTTACCCTTAAAACCATTCACGCTTATATTAATTTTCTCATAAAAATAAAAACGTATGTAGAGAGGATAAGGCCAGCCAATAAAAAGAAAAGATGAAGAGGAAATTCAAAGGAAAAGAAGATGAAGTAAAAAGGGGATCAAATGCATCTTAATCCATTTTCCCTATCAAAGATTAAGGTGAATAATAATTGTTATCTCTATTTGTTGAATATATGTTTCGGATTTAAGTTTGAATTCATATATATAATGTTTGATGATGATACACATGAATTATGGTTTGTTTAAATTTAAACAAGATTGTCTAAATTATGGTTCATATGGTTTTTGACCAAAACTGTGTGATATTGATGTTTAAATGCTATGGAAAAATTTTATGTTATGAAAAACATGATTTTAGAGTTGGTTTTTAAGTTTGATAATTTTCCAAGCTATGGAAATATTATTTTGAATTTTTGAATGAAGATATAACACGTTGGGTTGATAGTTTATTTTAGAAAAATATATTTTAGGATTTGGGTCTAA
This sequence comes from Allium fistulosum, assembly GCA_030737815.1. Lineage (NCBI taxonomy): Eukaryota > Viridiplantae > Streptophyta > Magnoliopsida > Asparagales > Amaryllidaceae > Allium > Allium fistulosum. Next base: position 158,220,754 of record CM060901.1, read on the forward strand.
AATTTTGATATGTTAGAAAACACGATCAAAGTAAATTTCTATGATTTTAGGGATTTTTCTTAAGTGGTTTGATATACAAAATAAATTATTTTGAGAAGAGGATCAAAATGATTTACCTATAAATTAAAAGGAAAGTTTTATCTACAAAAATTTAAGTTTGATACTTATCCAAAATAAAAAGGCGGTTAGTTTTGAAAAGCATGGGAAAAGTTAAGGCAACCAATAAGAAATTTGCATGTAGGCAGGTTAGTTTATAAAAGTTGCTTAATTTAGTATTTAACCTAGAAAAACAGTTTTCGCCTCTATTCGAAGTACCTATCGCCTCTTACCTTTTGCCTCCAACTATGTCGAAACCCCATTAAGCTAAATTCAATATACAGTGTATCATCTAGGTGGTATATAGTGGATTGGAGAAAGATGAAAGGTATGATGTCGAAAGCATAGCTTCTGATGGAGCCGTTACCTCGGTTTGTTTTACAAAGTTAAGCGCCTGCCTTTATTTTACTAAGCTTTCGACTTAGTCGATACGTATGATTTCGGAAGGAGTTTTATAATGGCTATCTAAGGAGTTTCTATGTTTGTTTTAAAAGAAAAAGGGGTTTCGAAAGAGTTCCTTTAATTATAAATCAATGCTTTCGAAAGAAGGGGTTCCGACCTAGTCGAAGCCCTACCGCCGATACTTTTTCCTTTCGAGTGTATTGAAGTCATCAATGCTGTGGAAAGGTATTGTTTGTTTTAAAGCCATATTAAGCCGCTTTGTAAATGCTTTCGAAAGGGTTATGGGTTTTGAAGGCAATGGTTTCGAAAGTGATTTCGAAGCTATCCTTTAATATTTTAAAATGTATGCTTTCGACTCTGTCGAAAGGGACAGTTTCGACGCCGTCATAAATTCTCCAATATTTTTATATGATAAAGAATGGTTTCGAAAGAGATACTTTCGTTTATATATGTACTTGGACCCAATTGATATTTTTAAAACTAAACCCAATGATGTCGAAAGGAGGACTTTCAATGCTTTAGGAAGAGATACTTCCAATGATTTCGAAGCTATGCTTCTAATAATTAATAAGTAATACTTTTTTATATTCGAAAGGTTTCGAAAGAAGGATTTTAAAGTGTTTTTAAAGGCAGAAGCCTAATGTTTTGAAAAGAGATATATGCTTTCGAAGGAGGCTATCCAGTGAGGTCGAAAGCAAGGTTTTGAAGGCTTCAAAAGTATAGTTTCAAAATAAATAGCCCAATCTCATTTAAAAGCAAAACTATGGTATATTAATAAACCAATTAGTTTGAAATGGAATTTATGAAGAAGGCTTAATGTGTTAAAGGAGTTAAACAAGTTATAATGTTTTCTTATTCATATATGTATATATTCACATTGTAATAAACCCATAACAGTACATTGAGGGAGGGAAGAATAACCAGCTAGGTTGACCTAGTAGTGAATATAAACTAAGGATACTGGTAGGGGCCAATAAGTTCATAGTTAGCCCATGAAAACTATGTTCGGATAAGAAAATGCAATACTTGCAGATAGTCAATAGCTTCCTTGTTAGCCCTTGAAAACAAGGGAAAAAAGAAAGATATTGATAGTTACTCAATAGGTTCCTAGTAGGCCCATGAAAACTAGGATAAAAGAAAAATTATTGATATTGACAGTTAGCCAATAGGTTCCTAGTCAGCCCATGAAAACTAGGATAAAATAAATGATATTGGAGTTACCAATAGGTTCATAGTGATCCAATGAAAACTATATAAGTGGACAGGGAGTCCATAAATGTTTAACCGGTTACTAATCAGCATATGAAAGCTATTAGGTTAATAGTAATTCTAAAAACTATAACCATGACAGATAGTCAAAATGAATGGAGATGGGTAATCCAGAATTAATTCAATTATTTTGCATATCATCACCTAATAAAGTTTTGAATTAATTTAACCATTGTGGATGAAGGAGCACTGAAAATGGTTCATAAAAGTTTTTAAGATACTAGTGAGGGAAAACCCATTCTGCTAAGCGGCGTGGTCTCACTAGATATCTAAATGATTTGAGATGGTAGATTATTATTCATACCAGGCTTTATGTCTAACTCGAAGCTTATGTGTTCCAATTAAACTCTCGGGTACTCAATTGATTTTGAGTAGCTTGAGATTTGAGGTTTTCCGGTACCTCTTAAGACGAATAAGCTTCCGAAGTCGTGTAGGAGGCATGTAGTTATTTGGGTTCTCTCTCATGTGATTCCGATGTATTGTTTTGTTAAGGCGAAGTTTTTTATTGGTTATTATATACTCTGATCACCAAGGGGGCATGTTCATATGTCGATCTTGAAGTATATTGTAATAATTATATTTTTCAGAACATGGTTAATGTTATGGGATTATGTAAAGAATGTTGAAATGAGTTTTGGCATGGAATGTGAATGTTGTTTTGAAAATTTTAAAACTTTTACCATATCCATGTGTTTCTGGTATATCAGTTTATCTAACATTACCGTATTTGGTCGTCGGGGATTAATAACTACGGATGAATGCAGCCTCCGTAGCCATTAGTTTTGGGCCTCCAAGTGGGTGATGTTGCACCTATGCTCTTCTCCAATACGACGTTTTTGGTTCATTTTGATTATGCTATTGTCTCACATGTTTCATATCTATGTTGTTATTATATTTTGTCTATGAATTTTAGATATATTATAGGTTATAGATTGATCGATTTTTTTACTCTTGGATGTTTCCCTTCATCGACTGGGTACCATTGCAATGCACCATTACAGGTTGATTATATTGGTTTTTGGGTATCGAAGGTAGAGTGAGATCATCACATTTGGTATCAAAGCCTAGGTTTAGCCAACACTAACACTCTATAGTAGATCCATTAGTATGGGGTAAGAGATACGCCTCAGAATGGAACGAAGTGATGTATGAGAGAGCGTACTTGTTATATTTTGGTTTTCAAAACTATATATTATATATATAGTAAGAAACATTGCATACACTGGTAATACTTATGTTGATGTCCTTTCTGATAGATTGATTATTTTTATTATAGGTTATAAGAAATTGCCAGTTAACAAGGAACATGGAAAGAAACTTAATGTCAGAAGTTGAAGCTATTGCGGGCAACGTGTTAGCTGTTAACCTTGACATGTAGACGATGTTCGCTTAGATGATGATGAACATGATGTCGAATGCCCATGGAGAAAGCTACTGGTGTAGTAGGTCATTGTGCTCGGTTGCAAGAACAGCAAACAGACTTTGCTAATCTCAACAAGGACTATGTTAGTATTGGAAGAAAGTCGTTCATGGGCATAGAGTCTGTAATGGAGATGTAAGACGATCTTAAAATTTATGAGTTAATTTTAATGACCTTGAGTTGGATGACACTTAGAAGAGTAAGTTATCCTTGCGGCAATGTTAGGGAAAAGTGATGGGAAGGTGGAATGTTTTCAAAGCAGTTACTTCTGAGGAATAGTTTAAATGGGATCTGTTCAAGACTCGCTTTGAGGAAAAGTTTATCAAGGCTTCTCATAAGTCGATTTTGTTTAAGAAGTTTATGGATATGAAGTAGGGGGATATGTTGGTATCTGAATATGTTTACGAGTTTGAATCATTGTCGCGATAAGGGATGTTATTCATTAACAGTCTTTCGAAGAAAAATAAGAAGTTTATTATTGGCTTGAATAATTATCTGGGAGAGAGGCTAGGGAGCCACCTTAATAAAAGCTTTGAAAAATTATGGAGAAGGCTTTTGGGGCATGAGAGCTTGTACCCAAAGCCAAAGGCGGCCATTGTTCCTAAGGAGGAAGCTAAACCACAAGTAGGTGAAGGAAGAAAAAGGAAGCAACCTAGGAACAACAAGGGGGAGAAGAAACTACAAAGCATGGAATGACAGGAAAAAGAAAGTTTGATCCAACCTACTACGACTATAAAGATAAGGTACATGTCTCTATGGACTATCCAATCGTGAAGAAGTGCTTTAACTGCGATAAGCCAAGGCATTCGGGAAGGACTGTCTAGAGCCACCAAAAGACAAGCAAGTAGTGAAGGCTTATACACTAACCGTTCCTACTTCGTTGCATGCTCCATCAACGAAGCAGAAAGGGTAGGTAATCACGATCCAAGGTATTCTTTATATTTACGGTATACTTGTTTGGATTTTGATATTAGGGCATTACATTAGTTTATGTCTAGTAACCTGGTAGATAGGCTAGAATTAAGACCTAACCTAGTCGACAGACCTATGGTAGTGTCAAATCCTGTGGGTGGTTTAGCTCATTTGAATATTATTTGTCATGATTCTTTTTTATTGAGTCATGATTATACGTTTACTTTTGATATGTCTGTGCTTGTTTTGTAAGGGTTTGGGATTATTTTAAGGATGGACTGGCATCAAGGATAAAGAGTTGTATTCGACATTGAGAGGTTATTAGTGATAATAGGGAGTGACGATTGGTGTAAGCTAGAGTTAAGCTGCATTCACGATGATACGGTGATGGCTAGGTTTTTGTATTCACTCGAGATCCCACATGACAAGTTGTAATTTGTACCTATAGCGAATGACTATCCCGGTATATTTGGGGAGGTTACAAGATTACCATCACATAGAGAAATTGAGTTCGGTATCGATTTAAAGAAAGATGTTAGGCCAATTGTTACGCCATTATGATAGATGACATCTAAAGAGCTGAACGTTAAGGGAGCATGCCCAATGGTAGTTTTGTAATTTGTTATATATCTTAACTTTGAAACTAAGGTTTTTAAAAAAAGTATGTTTTGGTTTTTATTTTCTACTGTATATATAATATTATATTCTAATATAAAAAAAATGATTAAATAATCATCTAATATATATGGATAGAAAATCTATAAATAAAGCATTATACAATTGTAGTCATAAATGTTGTAACCACAAATATTGAATCGTAAGTCAAAAATACTTTGTTTTAAATATCCTTAGTCAGGATGTTTCGAAAATAATATCAATACATTTGTTAAGACCAAAGTGCGTAACACTCTCCTAATGTTGGGTAGAGTATTACTCATGGCTGTTGGAGGCACCAACAGTTTACGTATTCGAAGTAATTGGATAACTACAGAATGAATCGAATAAGAGTTCCATGTTAGTTGATAATAACTAAGGTCAAATAGGAGATCTCAACTTGAGGATGTTACATAGTTCTTTCGATTTGAAAATACCGTGGAACTTCAACGTGAACACTCCACTTTGATTATAGTTGACATAGAGACTATCGAACGACTATAGTTACTTCTGAGTTGAAGTGTAGGAAGTGAAACAATATTCAATAGTGCATTCGTCTACTCTATTATGATAGGTTAATATCAAGGTCAATTGTGGTCAACTCAAAGTCAAAATCATTGGCCATAGTAAATTAGTCAATAATAAAAGTTATTATTTAACCAAGGACTTTTAATTTGGATTATATAGTCATATTCAGATATTCTTGCAGTTTCGATCAAGGCAAAACTCCAAACATCCAAAGTGATGCAATGTTGATGAATGGAACGTGCATATAATATATGATTGCTTAAGGGTGCTTCTTAAATTGATCTAAATTATGATTTTACCAAAAATATCTGTATGCAACGAATTCAGCCAAACTACCATACCATCGAATAACGTGCTATGTGAACATTAGTATTTGATTTGTTCAATATTAATAGCTAACTAAATTCAAGCCTTTGAGTCACACAACTGTTTTTGTGAAATCTCACCCAATTTAATTAGTTTATAATGTGTTATAAACTAATTAAATTAATTAATATTTAAGAATCATTAATCATAAATGTATTTGATGATTGGGGTGTATTTAGCAATTCGGGTAGCTCTTAGAAATTTTGACGATGCCACTAATAATTATTTGGGCGTATATAGAAATGTTATATATGCATATATTCTATACAGTATTGATATAGATTTAACACGTTTTAAATATGTATATAAATAGTTAAATGGGATTGAAAATATTGACATAGGATATGTCCATATGAGGTTGGCCATACATGGTAGAGAAGGATTTGGAATCAACTTGAATTGATATGAGGAGTTGAGTAAAAAAGGGCAAGAGATTCTCTTTCCTCCTTAGCTCTCTTTATAAAATACAACCATATTCTTCTCTATATGGTTTTGGAAAACTTGAGCCTCATACACCATAACCACCCTTTTTTACTTCATCCGCTTTAGACTCAACACTCCACTAGTGGTACATCTTGATCCTATGCGAGCTCAATTGGTGGATTCAGAATCTTAGAATTAAAAGCATATAAACATGTTATAAGTGGCTTGATCTTCAAAGGTCACATATATTCTATAGATATAAAAGTATGTCTACTCCCATGATAATGCCATAACCTTAATATATAATGTTGTTGCTTTGCATATTCATTCGTAATTAATAATTTAAGATAAATAAATAATTGATATGAATTTTACACCAAATTAGTATGTATTGTCTTAGAAAACAATGATAATATTAAATATTTAATTTTACCCACATGATATAACTCTATTTTATGTAAACCTTTTATGAAATGTTATTTTATTTTATTATAAACATATTTATTATTTAAAGCATAAAAAATTATATTTGGCTTCCAAAATTATATATAAACTTAAATAATTAATTCAAATGTGTATAAGATTATAAAAACTCTCGGCCTTGCCTATGTAAAAGCAAAAAAAATTCCTTCGATCGAGAATAATTGTAAACATACATAGAAATACATGTATATATGTATATGTATATGTATATGTATAATGTGCGTGTGTATAAATATATTTATAAAATATTTTCTATTCTAGAAAATACATACATACATATATAGTAAAATTAAAATGTTTGAATTGGTCAAAATGTTAGATCTCTATATTTAAGTTACTAAATTTTAAATCGATACGAATTGAAATTGTCAAATTGATTTTAGAAACCTAGTATAAAATTCTTTCTCCTAATCGATTAATTTTGATTTAAGATATCCTAGTTGAAATTTTGAATTTTAAGTTGACATTTTGCCTGATAAAAAAATTGGATTTTGTTTAAAGTTTGAATTTTAAATATATTTAAATAATATATTTTGAAAATTATATATATATTTTACAAATTATTTAAATATGGAAACATTATATATATATATATATATATATAAACACACACACACACACACACATAATTATGGAAACATAATATATTTTGATTGGATATTTGTTTGCATAGGATTCCTAGTTATAATTCTAATCCAATTAGGAAATATTCCTTAATAATTAGAATCCTATTTTATGATTTATAATCAATTCTTGTGGTATCTTCGTATTGGAAATCACCGCAAGATGTATTGAATTTCTTAGATTTAGAATAATCAAAGATCAAATCTTGTAATTATAAAAGAAAATTCTTAACCAATTGGAAATGGAGATAAGTTTTGCTATTTGATTACCAATTAACCAAAAATGAATGATTTATTATTTACTCTGAACAATGAGTTTTATTAAGAATTGTTTTAACGAAATCATTGCCTAATTAGGAAATACCATCCTATGAAGTTCTCTATAAGATGTTTAATGGTGATAGCTATAAACTTGTTATTATATGTATATACTAGGGTACATAAAGATATAAGAATTCTTCATTTTAAAACAGGATTTTTAAAGTTTATATATATTTATGGGTGTTAAATTGCCCAAGTATGCTTAAAGGATTTTGGTCAGGATGTCTAACTAACATACTCGATAGGGATCCCTAAACATTTAAATGAGACAATGGGACATGCACTTTTAATAAAATAGGTACTTCGGAAAAATCATATTTTTGAAAATATGTTAATTCAAGAAGGAATAAAAACATTTTGGAACTAAAGTGGTTTAAAATAAAATGATGTTTGGATATGCATACAAATGTATATAATTATAATTATATATTATGTTTTTTCAAATAAAGGGTATTTCTATAATATAGAAAGAATAGAAATATCAATAATGATAAATAATATTTAGAAATCATTTTCTATAGGAAAAAGTATATTATTGGATTTCTAAATTACAATCTTATAAGGAAAATGTATTGAGAGTATTAGTTCTATAATATGGGGAAGTGCTAATAATCGACTTAGTGTTACCAACTAGTTTAAATGCTCTGGACTAACATTTCATCGAATATAGCATAACTCATTGAATAGAATATTTGAGTGGAACTTACTTACTCATTAGTGAATACTCAAACTTTGCCGGTTAGTATGCGATGTCTTGGTCAAATTTTTGTAATTGCTATTAGGAAGTATTTAACACTTTAGGATTTTATTCTCTTTTGGTGTTCGGTTAGACCAATTGATCTTTAAGGGAATATAGTTCAGGTTTTCTAGTGGTATCCGTAACAAGTGAGATTTACTAACTTTTAATAAACACTTGAATTTCCCCAAGCGGTATGGGACATTTTTGTTTAGTTCTAATGATTACTAAAAGTAATAGTATTTAGCACTTTCGAGTATATTTCCTTTTGGTGTTCGGCTAGGGGCCGGTAGATCCTTAAGAGGTATGCTTTGGATAGGCTTTGAAAGACCATTATAATCTAAGTATAAACACATAAGTGTAAATCCTTAAATAGCTAGATCAGTGAAATCTAAAAGAAGCATGATTCTTTTATTTAAAATCAGTTGGAAACAAATTCGGAATGAATAAGCTTAGGTTAAATAATATGTGAGTTTAAGATGCCATCTCTAATTGTATTTGAAATAACAATTTGTGGAAATGACTTATGGATCTATTTATCTCTTGGATATTAATTAAAATATTAAGAGGAAATTGAATACACTTTTAAGAAGAGGTTAGTGAATTGAATAAGGATATATGTATTTTGTGTGTGTGTCTATATATAGTTTGATTCAATATTAAATTAGGTAGTGCCTAAAGTTTCAAACTTGCCTTAGAAAAGGTTTAGTTTCAAATTAGAAATAATCAAGGATTGGAAAATATTTTTTCAAGTTGTAAATAGTGAAAAGCCAAGGATAAGAAACAAGACTAGATCAATATTTTGGGTTATTACCCCATATAAGCTTTATTGAAATAATATAAAACCCATCTAAATTCTGGGAAAAGATAAAAACAAGTGTATCTAAAAGATAATTATACCAGTGAATCCTTTTGGTTCACATATTGTATAATAAAGAGGTAGTGGTTGAACTACAAAGAATTTAATTACGAAGACCAAATAAATAACATGAACTCTTTTGAAAGAGTTATATAAGTTGAATCTTTCAAATTAATGCAAAGTAAGAATTCTACTCAAAATTTTTAATAAGAAAACTTGTCAACACCGCAAAGCAAAGTTCTAAGTGTAAATGTTCCTTCCGAAACCACCTTTCGAACAGATTAAGATAGTTTGAACCTTTCGAATCTCTTTTTCCAAACAATTTAAGTGATTTAGATCTCCTTTAAGTCCACCTTCCAAAAAGGTTGAGGCAATTGAAACTCTTTCTACATAACCTTACAAAATGGTCAAGAAACTTGGATCTCCTTTGAAACTACTTTTCGAACTAGTTAAATTGGCTTAGGATCCTTTCATATCAGTTCTTTCGACTTGGTCGAAAGGGTGCCTTGAAGACCTTTCATTGCCGCTAAATTATGGGCGCCCTTCCTATTTCGCTTCTGAATGGAATTTGAGTGCATTGGACTTCATCGAAAGGTATAGATGCACCCTCCACTTTGTTGTTCATGTGCTGTTGCAAGTAGGAAAAGAAGCTGGATTTTGACATTGTCGAAAGGTGTAATATTTCGGGCTTCGAATGAGTTGGAGTGTAGTAGTAGGCTTTAATGTAGAAAGTGGCTTTCGAATGCATCCTTGTTGATTAATGCGGAACCCCCATCCTTGTTATTGAACTCATGTAAGCTTTCCTTTATAATTGTGTATGGTTTCAATCGATTCAAAAGTCTAATCTATGCTTTCGAAGGGGTAGCTCTATTCAAATGTTCTTCTAAATGATAGCGAAACCAACTATTCAAAAGGTCTGGCGCTCAAGCGGAAGCTTATAATTTATTTCCTTCGAAAGGTACTGTTAAATCGACAGAATTTCTATCGGATTAGAAAATCGTCGATAAATTTCAAATTAAAATTTACCGCAAGCGCACGGCGTACACTTTGTAGTACGTAGCGAATACAGGTCGATCCGCAGGGAATTGTTAGAGTTTAAAAAAATCTATTCAATCAAATTAGACCAAATGTAGGAGAAATTGTTAACTAGAAATAAAATGAAGCTAAACTAGAATAAAAATTTGATTGAAAAACTTTTGAACTAGTGAACAATTTAGAGGATCAACAAACAAACAATGTGTGATCTCTAGTTTTGATATTAAGTGAAATATTGTTGTATTTATCATAAGTATGGTTTGTTTATGTTATTAATTAACATAACTCAAACCATCAAACTATAATACAACAAATTAACCACTTATAATTCTCATGAAAATGAAGCTAAAGCAAAAGCTATTTTAAGTATGATCTATTTACTATTGTAACTAGTAATATAGATCATCAACTTTCATTTTTACATTAATTTCACAATCAAAAATGTATTAGCAAATGATGATGCAAATTGTGTTTATGTTGAATAAGAATAGCTCATTTGCATAATCAATATGAGCTATCAAACTCACTTGTATAAACATGCATCAATTTTGACTTTCATGAAGCACAAACAAAGAGATCATAAATCATAAAAAATGTTGAAATTATATAATATTTGAGAGCTTCATTACCCCTAAATTGAAGGGGTTTAGCTACTCATTTGTGTTATCAAATCAACACATGTAAGTTTCAACATTGAAAATGAAGCAAAGTAGAGAATAAACAAAAAAAAGATTAACTACTAGAAGAAAATTGATTAGACTAGTGTATAAATGTAAATCTAAGCTATGAACATTAAGAGAAATAGAGCATAGAAATAAGCATTAACATAAAAACAAAGAAAAGCATGTATACAAGAGAGGAAAAAGAGGCTTGGAAGCCATTTTTATTTCATATAACATTGAGCTTACAATTTGATCTCTTAATTTCCTAAGTAAAATGAAAGAGTAGATGATAGTTTCATGTACATAAGAGGGTTATTTATACATGCATAAAAACCTAATTCTATTTTTAGGGGGCTTCCCAAAATACCCCTTAGGAAGTGTGGAGGCCAAGTAATCATTAGCTTCTACTAATCATCATTTAAGTGTACATGAAGCCATTAATTCCATAAGCATGTTCGTTAGACTTTAATTTGTACATTAATGTAGGTGGGTAGGTGGGGTCCTCCATGATCTTCACTTTGAATTATTTCCCTCTTCTTTCCTTTGTATTCATTTGTGCATGCATGTATCTTCATATAAGCCTCTTCCATATGCATCCAAATTGCTATAAAAATCATCAAAAATGTCCAAGTAAAAATTCTCAAATTTACACATGCTTAAAAATGACCATTTTGCCCCTGAATGAAGTTGAAAATATGATGGTTTGAAAATAATTGAATTTTGGTTTTAACATGTACAAATACCCAAATATGATGTTTATTTAAATAAAAAGAGATAAAATATGGATGTAAATATATGCACATTTACGTGCACATCAAATACCCCCACACTTATCTTTTTATTCGTCCTCGAATAAAGGAAAACTAAGATAAATCTGTTTTCGTAGGGAGCATGATTGCATTGAGCGTATGCAACAAGCCGTTAAACCTCTGGGTGTCACCAGTAGGATGAGTGTTGTCTCGTGAGGGTTTTCAGCGGATACTACCCACAAAATCCAGATGCAAAGTGAAAATATTTACAAAATGCAAGATTTATTTACAATGGGATGAATGCAAGTTTTTGAAAATATTTACAAATGATGGATTTACTCTTAAATCGACACAAAGAAGTTAAATATTAGTCTTGGTCATTATCTTAAAAATTTAAGTCATTTACTCATCAACATTTCCGACAAAAATCAAGTCATCATAACAAATAGACAATAGTTTAACTCGTTGTTTCGGTTGATAAAAAAGTGTAACTATGAAATAAATCCTTAGTTGATTATCAAAGTTTTTCAAAGTGGTACTCTCGTTTCTTTTCAATAACAAGTTAAATCAAACAAGTTAAAATGGTGCTTGGATTTCAATTGCTTACTCTCTCTTACTTGAAAATTTCATTGATATTGGCAATATATACATACGCCTAACTCAGGTAAACTGAGGCCGGATATATTACCCGTGCACAGCCTTACAGACTGATGTGAGGGGAATACAGAGCGTGGCGAGTGAACACACAAGTGTGAACACTTATCGACTGTTGGCGTTATTAAAAAGAATTTTTATATACATACACCTAACTCAGATAAACCGAGGCCAGATATACCGATCATGCACTACCTTTCAGGCTTACGTGAGAAGGGTACAGAGCATGGAGAGTGAGCACACGAGTGTGAACACATGACTCTAGGTGTAATATATATATATATATATATACATATATACAAATGTTTTTTTAAGAAAGAGATAGTTTTGCAAAATCATCTTAGCACCATTTAAATTAGAAGATAAAAATTTTATATCCTTTACTTTAAATTTACCATTTTTTTAAACAAAGATTTTCAATTAGAACGTACTTCATAATTAACACATATGAACCTTCCTATATACTAGTTAAACCATTGTTATTTGTAATCAAACTTCATTTTTATTTTTGTTAAGACAAATAAATTTTCAAAAATTTCAATTTATTAACCAAAACTTATACTTATCCCATAGTGTTTCCTCAAAAATATATCAAAATGCTAAAAAGAAAATGTTTTTGAAATTTTGAGATTTTTTTTTAAAGTTCAAAAATGCCATGAAACTAAAAAAAATGAAAATGAGACTCCCCCCACACTTAATTTGGACTGTGTCCCCACAGTCAATGCATGGTATAATGAGTGTAACGGGGAAAACTATGTACATATTTACAAAAGAGGGTTAACATTCTTACTAGACATAGCTTGGCTCATGAAGGATCATGAGCTCCTTCTCATGGTTATTTAGCAATTCCAAGAAAGGTTTTAGACGACAACCGTTGATTTTGAAAACCGATCCATTCCTGGGGTTTTCTATTTCTACGGCACCATGTGGAAAAATAGTTCGTACCACACATGGTCCGGTCCATCTCAATTTAAGTTTCCTAGGGATTAAATGAAGTCTTAAGTCATATAAAAGAACTTTTTGGTTAAGCGAAAACGTTTTCCTTAGGATTGACTTGTCATGAAAAAAATTTGGTTTTTTCTTTGTAAATTTTATCGTTTTCATACGCGTCGTTCCTAAGTACTTCTAGTTCGTTGAGTTGTAGTTTTCGGTTTTCGCCAGCTTTCTCAAGATCAAAGTTTAAGTTCTTAATTGTCCACAGTGCTTTTTGTTCGATTTCAACGGTTAAATGGCAAGCTTTACCGTAAACTAAACGAAATGGGGACAACCCAAGGTTAGTTTTAAAAGCAGTACGGTAAGCCCAAAGCGCGTCGGTCAATTTCCAAGACCAATCTTTTCGATTTTTATTGACAGTTTTCTCCAAGATTTGTTTTATTTGTCGATTTGAAACTTCAACTTGGCCACAAGTTTGAGGATGATACGGAGTGGATAACTTGTGGGTTATCGAGTATTTTTTCATTAAAGTTTCAAAAGAACGGTTGCAAAAATGGGTCCCGTTATCACTGATTATTGTGCGAGGTGTGCCGAACCTCGAAAAGATGTTTTCTTTGAAAAATTTCACAACAATTTTATGGTCGTTGGTTTTGCAAGGAACGGCTTTGACCCATTTTGAAACGTAATCGACAGCGAGAAGGATATACAAGTTTCCAAAAGAATTGGGAAAAGGTCGCATAAAGTCTATACCCCATACATCAAAGATTTCAATCGTAAAAATGGTGTTTAGAGGCATCATATCTCGTCGAGAAATTCGTCCAAGAATTTGACATCAATCGCAAGTTTTACAAAATTCAAATGAGTCTTTGAAAAGAGAAGGCCAATAGAAACCACACTGAAGCACTTTTTCCACAGTTTTTCGAGGACCGAAATGTCCACCACATGCCTGATCGTGGCAAAATGAAAGAACACTCCTAATCTCATTATTCGGAATGCAACGTCGGATGATTTGGTCGGGAAAATATTTGAACAAGTATGGTTCGTCCCAATAGAAATATTTCACTTGGGACCTGAATTTGTATTTATCCTGTTTGGACCAAGATGAGGGAGTTTCTTTAGTGACTAAGTAGTTCACTATATCAGCGTACCATGGGTCGATAGAAATTGAAAGGAGTTGTTCATCGGGGAAATTTTCTTTGATTGGCAAAGAAGATGGTGCGTTCGAAAGATGAGACAAGTGATCGGCTATGACGTTATCGGATCCTTTTTTGTCTTTACTTGTAAGGTCAAATTATTGAAGTAAAAGGATCCAACGAATGAAGCGGGATTTGGCATCCTTTTTAGCGAAGAGATATCGAAGCGCAGAGTGGTCCATGTACACAGTAATGTGTGGCCTTATCAAGTATTGTCGGAATTTTTCGAGAGCAAAAATGACAGCTAGAAGCTCTTTTTCGGTTGTTGTGTAGTTAAGTTGAGTGTCGTTCAAAGTCATACTCGCGTAGTAAATGACATGAAGGATCATGTTGATGCGTTGTCCTAAGACAGCACCAACGGTAAAGTTTGAAGCATCACACATTATTTCGAAAGGAAGATCCCAATTGGGCGCACAAATGATTGGAGCAGAAATGAGTTCGTTCTTAAGACGTTCAAAAGAAGAGATACAATCAGAGTTAAAATCGAAAGGAACGTCTTTTCCAAGAAGAGTCATCAAAGGACGAGCAATTTTACTAAAGTCTTTCACAAAGCGTCGGTAAAAGTCAGCATGTCCAAGAAATAATCGAATGTCCTTAACAGTTTTGGGAATGGGTAGATTTGAAATGACATCAATTTTCGCTTTATCTACCTCAATGCCTTTATTTGAGATGATATGTCCAAGGACTATGCCTTGTTTGACCATAAAGTGGCATTTTTCCCAATACAAAGTCAAATGTTTTTCTTTACATCGATTTAGAACCAATTCGAGATGATGTAAACATTGGGAAAAAGAATCGCCAAAGATCGAGAAATCGTCCATCAAAAATTATAGAAAGCGTTCAATCATGTCGGAAAATATTCCAACCATGCATCGTTGGAAAGTCGCAGGAGCGTTACAAAGTCCGAATGGCATACGTCGATAAGCAAAGGTACCAAATGGACACGTGAAATTCATTTTCTCTTGATCTTCGGGAGCGATGGGAATTTGGTTATAGCCAGAATAACCATCAAGGAAGCAGTAAAATTCATGGCCGGCTAAACGTTCGAGCATTTGGTCGATAAAAGGAAGGGGGAAGTGATCTTTCCGTGTTACGGCATTTAGTTTTCAGTGGTCAATGAAAACACGCCAACCTATTTGAGTACAAGCTGGAATAAGTTCGTTTGATCATTCTTGACAATGGTTAGCCCAGACTTTTTCGGTACAACATGAATTGGGCTAACCCATGAACTATCAGAGATTGGGTAAATGATTCTGTTGTCAAGAAGTTTAAGAATTTCATCACGCACCGCATCTTTTATTTTTGGTTTAAGCCTTCGTTGCGCGTCATGAATAGGCTTGGAATCGCCGATTAAATGAATGCGATGTTGGACAAGAGCGGGACTAATTCCCTTTATATCGGAGATCGACCATCCAATCGCTTCCTTGTTTTTCGAAAGAATAGAGAGAAGAGAAGCTTCTTGATTAAGAGAGAGAGTTGTGGAAATTATGACGGGAAATGTTCCGTTATCACCTAAGTATGCGTACTTAACGTGATCGGGAAGTGGTTTGAGGTCCAACTTCGGGAGTTTTTCGATCAAAGAGTTTGATTGAGATTCAGACTCAACTTGAAGCGATTCAAAGGGTAGAGTGTATTGAATCTCGTTGGGAATTTCGTGAAACAATTTTTCCTACTCGGCCTCGCGTTCATCATTAAAATCAAGTGTTTCGTTTCCAAAGTTTCCGTGAATGGCACTAACTTCCAACGTTTGGTCACGAGGTTCGTTCGAATGGCTTTCAAGATTGAAAATGTTGAGATCCAAAGTCATGTTCCAAAAGAGATTTTCATCGATCCATTACGACAATTGATTAAGGCATTTGAGGTGGCTAAAAATGGTCGGCCTAGAATCAATGGAATTTGACTTGCGGGATTTGTCACGGGTTGTGTTTTGAGAACAATAAAATCAACGGGGAATATGAATTGCCCTACTTGAATGAGCACGTCTTCGATTTCTGCCACGGGCTTCTTAATGGAACGTTCGGCAAATTGAAGCGTGACTTTTGTGGGTTCGAGCTCACCTAAGCCTATTTGTTCGTACACAGAATATGGAATCAAGTTGACACTCGCGCCTAAGTCTATCAAACATTTGTTAATCGTCTTGTCACCAATTGTACACGAAATCGTAGGGCAGCCAGGATCATTGTATTTTACGGGCATGGATTGGGACAAGACTTCACTCAGACTGGCGGCTAAGAAGACTTTTTTGGGCACTTGAGTGTGTCGCTTTTGGGTACACAAGTCCTTAAGGAATTTTGCGTAAGTTGGGACTTGCTGAACGATGTAAAGAAGCGGAATGTTAACTTTGACTTGTTTAAAAATTTCCAACATCTTTTCCATTTGGTCCAAGTGTTTCTTTGGTCGAAGACGATGTGGAAATGGGACACGATACTTGGAGGGCGGGTCTACTTGGATTGGCATTCGATTCAACGTTTGGCTCCACGTTCTGTTCAAATTCATTCGTTGTTTTAGAAGTATAGAGAGAGGTTTCCAGTAAATCATTTGGATTAACGACTTGGTTATTGATTTGTTTACCGGAACGAAGAGTTGTGATAGCGTTCAATTGGGTGATATTGCTATCTTGAACAACATGGGCTTGATTTGAATTTGTGTTTTGATTTCTGGGATTTGGAAGGGGCTGGCTTGGGAATGTTCCTCGTTCATGTTTTCTCACAGATGTGGCTAATTGACTCATTTTCATTTCAAGTTTTGCAATCGATTGGTCTGTGTTTTGCATATATGAAGTCAATAAATTTTGCAAATTACTGTTTGATTGAAGGCTTTGAGTAGTTTCTTTAGCCAATGTTTCAAGAGTTTTCTCAAGCGAAGTTAAAGGTTTATCGTCTTGGGGAGGATGAGCAGAATTTGGTTGAAAATTTGATTATTGCAGTTGATTATGGGACGGGCCCGCAAAGTTTGGTAGAAATTTGTTGGGTTGAAAGGAAGGATTCGAAGCATTATTCGGAAATGCTTGAAAATTAGGACGAATCGTATTCGTGTTGGGATTGTTTTGGTTCCACGCAAAATTTGGATGGTTTCTCCAACCAGGGTTGTACGTTGGAGAAAACGGGTCAGTTTTGGCTTTGTTGAAAGCATTGATTTGTTCAACAGAATTGGGACACTGATCGGCTATATGTTAGGATTGTTGCATTTATAACACATCGGTTGGGAAGCTTGGTTCATTTGATTGGATGAGAAAACATTATCGAATTTTTTAATCATTGCGTCGATCTTAGCTTCCAACGCAAAAGAAGATCCTATCGAGTTTGCACTCGATCGTGAGTAAATTGATTTTTCGTTCGAACGTTCCCATTGGGATGATTTTTCAGTGAGGTTTTCAAGAAATTGCCAAGCATCGTCGTGATGTTGGGCAAGAAAATTGCCTTGGCACATTGATTCGAGCATGGTTCGTGAGCTATTTTCGAGTCCATCATATAAAATTAGGCAAATCGTCCATTTTTCGAAGTTATGGTGTGGACATTTTATCAAAAGCTCTTTGAATCTTTCAAAATATTTTCCGAATGGTTCTCCCTTAAATTGATGAAAATTTACAATTTCGTTTCGAATTCTACTCGTTTTTTCCAAAGGGTAGAACTTTTTCAAGAAAGCTTTTACGAATTCTTCCAACGTTTTAATCGAGTTCGATTGTGATATCCCGGGATTTTTGGGCAATATCAATTTAATAATCAGTATTAATAATTTAATTGGATTGACAATTTTCCCTTATAATTTTAATTTAAATTGGTAATTTAATCCTTTATAGGCTAATAAATATTTAATTTGGTAATATTAGATCTTTTCTAATAATTTAAAATGGATAAAATTTATCTTTCAAAGCTAATAAAAATAGATTCTATTTATAATGTATATATTGATATATATATTGTGAATAGAGAATCTTTTGTTTAAATAAAAGATGAATTTTCAAATTGTAATATATATGTATGTATATGTTATAATTTGGATTGTTTTGAATTTAATTTAATCTATTGATAATTTATATATGTATGAATTGTGATTTAAAGCTTTGTTTTAAAATTAATATTTTTCAAAGGTTAGTTTAGATTAATTCAATTGTTTTCACAATATAAGATAATTGTTTATTTTAAAAATGAAGTAATTAATTTTAAATTTGTATATAAATGTTAAGTATAATTTCTCCACAGATGGGTCTGGTGAACGTGGAATTCCGAGATGTAATTACTTTATATATATTCGGTCAAAATCTGGATAAAAATAAATAGATTTTCAAAATACTTTTTGTATTAAAATTAATTTAATATCTTTGGAAGTTTTAAAGATTTTGAAACTCGAGTAAATTCTATCCAGATTTTGACTGGATAGTTAAATTTGTTTGATTAAATTGTTTGCTATGGTTGTTAGAATATGATTGATATGTATGATTGCTGTTTGTTAGCACCAAAATTGGTCACTAACCTCGTTCAGAAAGATTGTGTAGAGATATAAGTGATGAAAGCAAATTAAACAGAGAAGACAATCCTAATTCAAGTGCAGAAAGTAAGAACACCAAATTTATAGTGGTTCGGCGTAATTGCCTACGTCCACTTTGCTCAACTTTATTGATTTCCTTTATGATTGATTACAAATACAATTCGTGAATCAAATGCTTGAATGAAGGTGTTTAAGTAGAGAAGATGAGTCTTGAAAATGGCAGAGTCTCCCCGTATTTTCTCTCCTAAAAAGGATCCCTTTCACTGTGACCCTGCCCCTCTATTTATAGGCAAAGATGGGCTGGACTTCCCAAGTGGGCTGATTGCCGAACGTTCCAGCCCGAGTACAGTGGTCGCCGTATGCCGAGCAAGGTTCGCCGAACGATCTCCGCCGAACCATTCCTTCTATGCCGAACGGTGTGCTGGTTAGTTGTGTTGAATGTCTCCTGGATGACGAGTGTTACGCCGAACACCATGGGATGCCGAGTACTCTTGTATGCCGAGTACTCTGGTATGCCGAGCGACCTTGTATGCCGAGCATTCTGGATGCCGAACAGTCTTGATGCCGAGTACACTGGTATGCCGAGCGACCTTGTATGCCGAGCAGTCTTGATGCCGAGCACTTATGGGATGCCGAACACTAGTTGATGCTGAGCATAGGTTGTCGCCGAGTGCCAGTTGATGCCGAACACTACTTGGCGCCGAGTACCCTTGTTGCCGAACACTACTGAGTATTATGCCGAACACTCCGGAACACCGGACACTAAGGACGCCGAGTACTACGCCGAGTACTCATGGATGATGGTTGCTTCGCCGAACATTCCTGGATGCCGGACACTCTCTGATATGCCGAGTCCCACTGGATGCCGTGCACTTCGCCGAGTCCTCCTGGATGCCGAACAGTCCTTCATGCCGAGTAGTGGCCAATGCCGAGCACTCAGTTGCCTGGTCAAATCTCCAGGAAACACTTGCCCCCCAAAGTGTATCGCGTGGCCGAACGTGGTACGCTTTGAACCGTGCAACCTCTTCGTCACGTCTTAGACTCTTGGCTAACCTCGAATGGGGACGCCACTTTTGTGGGATCGATGTGTGCCGGATGTGTTCCAAATGCCGAACGAGACATGCGCGTTCGAACGGTGCTTCCTTGCCGAGCTATGCTTCAATGCCGAACCGTTATGCGCCGAACGCTATGACCTTGACCGGTTCTACCGGTCATGGCCTTTTCGACTTCTACCTCCCTCTATATAACCAGGCGCCCTTCCATCATTCTCTCTTTACGCTTTCTCTTCTATTATTCCCAGAGATTTACAACTCTTGCCACTCTATCAGACATAAAGTCTAGTTGATCCTTCCTCAACCTCGATCGTCGAACTAGGTATCATTCCCTCCACGATTACATTACTTCAACTTTAGGTTCATCACATGGGTATGTGGTTATTTGAAGTGGTTCGCACGTTCGGGGTCGCCGAACAGTGCATGGTAGTTAGGCCTAGCTTCCTTGTGCTGAACAAGATTGGAAGATAAAGGAAGATGGGGTGTCGAACGGCGCAACCTTCGCCGGGCGATCTTGTCTCTGTCGTTCGTCGTAAATGGAGAAAGAGCAGGGCGGAGTTATGATCGAGGGCGGAGCGCTGCCTTAGCCGAATGGTCTAAGGCCGAACGCTACCCTTGTGCCGAACAGACATATACGCCGAGTAGCATTTAGACCGAACGACATAATTACCGAACAACTGTCATGCCGAACAACTACATACCCGCCGAACAATATAACTGCCGAACATTATATTCGCCGAACATCAAAAATGCCGAACAGTATAACTGCCGAACATTATATTCGCCGAACATCAAAAATGCCGAACAATATAACTGCCGAACATTATATTCGCCGAACATCAAAAATGCCGATCAGTATAACTGCCGAACATTATATTCGCCGAACATCAAAAATGCCGAACAATATAAATACCTAGGCCGAACAATACTTAGGACGAACAATACAATTGTCGCGCTATAATTCAAGCCGAACAACATTCAAATGCCGAACAAACATATATATGCCGAACAATTTCAATGCCGAACACTTGACAATGACTTAACCGAACCAAGATACATGCCGAACACTTCTTAGGACGAACAATGTAACTGCCGAGCGACCCCAAGGCAAGCTTTTTGAGACGGTCAGCGATGACGGTCTTCGAAGGCGATGATTCGAGGCTAATTATTATATCTTTAAAACCTTTAGATTCTTATTGTCTGTACACAATTGCTTGCACTAGTTCACACACCACGTGGGGGGAAAACTCGTGTTGCTAATTCTAACGCTCAACGTTTTTCAAGTATAGCTTTCTCAAGCATTTAGCCAGGTTCATTATTTATTCGGGATGTCAGGAAAATCTAGTTCTGCCACCATATCTGACAGGCCTGGGCCGTCAGCGAAGCAAGGAGCCGCAGATGCTTCCAACCCGTCAATCTCTCCCGCTCATAATCTGGCGCCCGATGCTCTTGAGTCAACCATCTTACTGGACAATCCGGTCGATTCTCAAGCCTCGAGGATCAATGAGGCCGCTCTGCGACGGATTTGTTCCATTCACGGAATTCCCTTTACGGACGTGTTAGTTCCTTCGAGACACGACCGTCCTCATTTGCCCCCAGTCGGGTACACGGCCTGCAACAAGTTCATGTGCTGGATGGGCAGCGTGCCTCCGTTTAACCTATTTCTCCGGGATGTGCTGCAGTATATAGACATCGCTCCGTCGCAGCTGCACCCGAATGGTCATGCGTTCCTATATGGGACTTACTTACTCTTCATGGTTGTCTTCTCCAGACCTCCAACCCCCGGTGATATTCGATACATTTACATGTTCAAGAGACGGAAAGATAGCCCTTCCTTCATCTTCCTCGAGCCGTATCACAAGTGCCAGATCTTGACAGGGGCCTGCAGCAAGTTCGCCCTGTACAAACAGGAATGGTTCTATGTGCGATGCCCGTCTGGTTTCGCTAGGAGATGGGTTGAAGGCAGTAAGTCTCTCTGCTAAACCGTTACTCGTGCTTAATGGGAGTCATGTTTCTTAACTCTTCATCTCATCTTTTCAGGTATTAACCCGCGTCCGGAAGGCCGAGGATATTCTGATGCTGTCGACGCGATTAGAGCTCTCCCGGCCGAGGACCGAGATATTCGAGCTATCATTTCAAATGAATCGCTGTCGGGGTTCGGCTTGCTAGCTCCTGATCGTCGGGTCAGCCTTCCAGAAGGCGTTACAATTCCCAAACCTCCATCCGGTAAAGGGAAAAAACTTGCCGGCCCGTCGTCGCGTCGCGCTCCCGTCGCGCACGAAGAAGGCGAGCGTAGAGAGGGTGATGCACCCGACACTCAGGGCGAGAACGTGGGTCCTGCTTGGAATCCGGCAATCGAAGTTCAGGATATTGAGACGTCATCATCCCCTTCGAAGGGAAAGAAAAAGCTGAAATATACGGTTCAGAAAGAGAAAGTCGGCGACACCTCAAAACCTACGCCTATCCCTCCTGAAAAAGAGGCTTCTTCACAGCGTCTGGAGAGTTCTCTGAGGGGTCTCTCGAACCTCTCTATCCCCGAAGACATACTTAATTATGGGTTCGATGATCCTGAAGCTCTCAAATTTTCCTCGCCCGCTAGAGGCGATGTAGGAGTTCAACTCCCGGCTCACAGAGATAATACCCCGATTAGCAAAGACAAACGAACGGGTCCGTCGGGGGGAACACTTAGGACACACACGCACACGCGCATTCCATAGCATACTTCAAGTCTTTTTAATTCGTGAATTCTCCTTAATTCGTTGTTATCTTCCTTCTTTGCAGGTGATATGGGCCGTTCTCACGGACTTGATCGCCTTCAGGGGTCTTCAATATTTCATCACTCCGGACGGGATTCCGGTTCAGGCAGACGCCGGGACCGAGGTGATTACGAAGATAGGGACAATCGCCCTCGCGAGTCGTCTCACCGCAAGAAAGCGCACTATCAATCTTCTCAGTCCCGTGATCTCCCTCCTACTGCTGAACCGGATAAAGAGAAGTCTTTGCAGAAGGGTTATCAGTCGGATGCTGCTCGAGAGCAACATTCCAGTTCATCGAGTACGAGGCAAGTCCGAGAGCCGCGTAAAAGAACGGAATTCTCTAAGCCTCCTCCTCCTGCTCCTGCCGTGGACCCAACCGTTGCGGAAAAGATGGTCGATCTTAAGGCCAAGTTTCCGAAGATTTGTTTTGACGGTTTAAAATTCCTCCCGGCCATCCATCACATTCCTGGGCACGTGAAGCAAAGTGCGATTGCCTGCAACAATGACGTCTATGTTCAACATGACGCATTCGTGCACCTGGTGGAAAAGATCTCAGAAGTATCTGTTGAGCGTCAACACGAGATTGACCGTCTGAATCTGGAGGCTGACAGCGATAAGAAAATCATCAAACTCCAAGACGAAGAACTCGCCTCTTATAAGTTAAAGCTAGAAGTCGCTGAACAAGGCGCAAAAGATACTGCCGAGGCAGTTACTCGTTTAGAGGTGGCTCACAAAAAGGAGCTTGATGAAGCAGTTCAGCGCAGCGGCGCCCTTGCCCTAGAAAAAGACTCTGTTCAAAAAGAAAGGGACGTGCTCGCTATTCAAGTCAAAGAGCTGAAAGAACAACTCTCCAAGGAGAAAGAAGACAAAATAGCCGCTCAGGAAGAATCACAATGGTATTGCGATGAGATTGTTGCTACCCGGCTCCTAAAGGCAAAGCTCGACGGTGAACTTGCCGGGGTCGAGAGAATGAAGGATGAAGCCCGTGAGGAGGGTAAAAGAATGGCTGAGGAGGAGCTCGATTCTCGCCTTGAGGCGGCCGCAGAGACTGGCAGGGAAGAGGTCAAAAGTATGTTTGACCCGTTGATCGCCGAGTACGGAGCCCGCGTCCTTATGCACCGCGATCTAACATTCTTGGGCGACGGCTACCATGAATCCCTGGCTGAGGCATGGGAGACTCTGATAAAGATCAAGAAAGTCGAATCAGGCTCCGAAGAAATCGACGAGGATGCACTGGTGAAGGAGTTCCTGAGGGGGAATGAGCCATCGGATTTATCCGTGGCATTGGCTCTCTATGGCAAAGGCTCTTCCCCTTCGAAAGAGAAGAACAACGAGGCTGGCCCATCAGAGGCCGACACTACTACTCCTCACATTGCCGCTCCTTACGCTGCTCAATCGGCTGGTCGGT
The DNA here is from genome assembly GCA_030737815.1 of Allium fistulosum. Lineage (NCBI taxonomy): Eukaryota > Viridiplantae > Streptophyta > Magnoliopsida > Asparagales > Amaryllidaceae > Allium > Allium fistulosum. The sequence continues at coordinate 158,244,776 of CM060901.1, forward strand.
CGACGCTTGATCCATTCGAGCAACACGCCAGTTATGATCCCGAAGATCCCGGGCTCGGCGTTCATGTGCTGTCACCTATCCTGGAGGGTGAAACCCCGCGCGCCACCGACAGTCAACCCGATCCTGGTAGGAGATTCTTCTTTCTCTAGAAATCGAAGTGATCCCGTCATTTTTCAGCAATGGTTATTCGTTCTAATGCCCACTTCTTATATTTCTCACAGGTTGTTCTGACACTGAGCTAACTCCAAGGAGCGATGACGCCAAGGAGGAAGCGGGGAAAACAAGCGAAGCTGCTCACGCAGAGGTAACTCCCGGCCCAGACGCTCAAGTGATCGGGGCGCTCGACGATGACAAACTTGACACCTCGTCTCCGGCCGAAGGAAGCGACGAAGTTAAAATTACTGGCGCCTCTGAGCATACTTCAGAGATGAGCATGAAGGATCGTCTCGCCGACGAGGAGAAGAGAAAGGTCAAAGTCAAGGTTGAATCTGAAGTCCTGGAACTTAATGACCCGCGGAATAGACCTTTGAAAATCATTCTCCCGGGCAGGTCCAAACCATTAGATGTTCCGTCTCCTACTCCTGACTCCGTCTCTCTAGCAAGCAAAAAATCCAAGAAGAAACGTGAGGGAGAGGAGTCGTCGGAAACACCGAAGGCGGACAAGAAGAAGAAGTCGAAGAAATGATCGATGCACTTGTTCAACAAGTTTTTTGCTTAAGTTTGTTTTGTATAGGCCCGAATTTTGTAGGAGTGATCTTGTATCCCCATTTTGGACTTATCGAATAAAATTTCAGTTTCTTCTTGTTTGAATGATTCTCTTGTCTTTATTTGGTTTGCTGACACTGTGCTCCGGGGACTTGGAGACTTGAGACTGTTCATACTCTAGTCCGCGCTCTGGAGACTTAGAGTCCTCCGCTCCGCACTCTGGGGACTCGGAGATTGGAAATCGTTTATACTCTAGTCCGCGCTCTGGGGACTTAGAGTACTCCGCTCCGCACTCTGGGGACTCGGAGATTGAGAATCGTTTATACTCTAGTCCGCGCTCTGGGGACTTAGAGTACTCCGCTCCACACTCTGGGGACTCGGAGATTGGAAATCGTTCATACTCTAGTCCGCGCTCTGGGGACTTAGAGTACTCCGCTCCGCACTCTGGGGACTCGGAGATTGGAAATCGTTTATACTCTAGTCCGCGCTCTGGGGACTTAGAGTACTCCGCTCCGCACTCTGGGGACTCGGAGATTGAGAATCGTTTATACTCTAGTCCGCGCTCTGGGGACTTAGAGTACTCCGCTCTGCACTCTGGGGACTCGGAGATTGAGAATCGTTTATACTCTAGTCCGCGCTCTGGGGACTTAGAGTACTCCGCTCCGCACTCTGGGGACTCGGAGATTGAGAATCGTTTATACTCTAGTCCGCGCTCTGGGGACTTAGAGTACTCCGCTCCACACTCTGGGGACTCGGAGATTGGAAATCGTTCATACTCTAGTCCGCGCTCTGGGGACTTAGAGTACTCCGCTCCGCACTCTGGGGACTCGAAGATTGAGAATCGTTTATACTCTAGTCCGCGCTCTGGGGACTTAGAGTACTCCGCTCCGCACTCTGGGGACTCGGAGATTGGAAATCGTTTATACTCTAGTCCGCGCTCCGGGGACTTAGAGTACTCCGCTCCGCACTCTGGGGACTCGGAGATTGAGAATCGTTTATACTCTAGTCCGCGCTCTGGGGACTTAGAGTACTCCGCTCCGCACTCTGGGGACTCGGAGATTGGAAATCGTTTATACTCTAGTCCGCGCTCTGGGGACTTAGAGTACTCCGCTCCGCACTCTGGGGACTCGGAGATTGGAAATCGTTTATACTCTAGTCCGCGCTCTGGGGACTTAGAGTACTCCGCTCCGCACTCTGGGGACTCGGAGGTTGGAATCGTTCGTATGAGTCTGTTCGCCGCACAGAATAATGTAATTTATCATTCAATTAAGAGATACAGAAACTTCATAGAAAATGTGGCTTCAAGCCTTTATTAATGAAAATTAACTAAATTGCTCGATTACAACTTCAAAAGGAAACTAAGTCATTATTGAATGGAAACATGCACAAAACAATAGTGCTTATAACAATAAAGGGAAACATGCTAAACGTAATAGTGCCGCAAATGTTCACTGTTCCATGCTCGGGGGAGTGTCGCGCCATCAACGGTCGCCAGCTTGAAGGTTCCTTCTCCAAGCTTCCGTTCAATGGCGTATGGACCTTCCCAGCTGGGATTCATGCGTGATGGTACTGGGAAGACTCGTTTCAGAACGAGATCACCCACATCAAAGATTCTTGGGCGGACTCTGCCATCGTAGTAGCGCTTGACTCGATGTCTGTGCGCCGCCGCCCTTAACTCAGCTTCTTCACGCTTTTCGTCGATGCAGTCCAGTGATTCCAGCAAGAGGTTTTGGTTCGTCTTGGGGTCATAGTATGTCACTCAGTGCGATGGAACTTCAAGTTCCACGGGTATTACGGCTTCAGAGCCGTATGCCAAGGCGAACGGAGTGTGGCCGGTCGCGGACTTGTGGGTAGTCCTATATGCCCATAATGCTGTCGGGAGTTCATCTACCCACTTGCCTCCAACCTTCTCCAGACGCTTCTTGAGTATGGACTTGATTATTTTGTTAATGGCCTCGACTTGTCCGTTAGCTTTTGGGTGTGCAACGGCAGCGAACTTTTTCTCGATGCCGTACTTTAAACAGAACTCTTTGAATTCTCTACTTTCGAATTGCGTTCCGTTGTCTGTAATGATGGTGCGTGGAAGACCAAAGCGGCATATAATATTTCGTACAACGAAGTTAATGACTTTCTTAGAGGTGATAGTGGCCAAAGGTTCTGCCTCAGCCCATTTCGTGAAATAGTCGACTGCGACTATCGCGTATTTCGCACCACCTTTGGATAGAGGCAAAGAGCCGATTATGTCGATTCCCCAGATCGCGAATGGCCAAGGGCTGATCATTTGTGTGAGTTCCGTTGATGGAGCCCTCGGGATTTTTGCATATCTTTGACACTTGTCGCATTTTCTTGCGTAGTCCGCGGCATCCCGGTTTACGGTGGGCCAGTAATACCCATAGCGGAGGATCTTCTTTGCTAGCGTTTGCCCCCCAGCATGGTCGCCGCATTCCCCTTCGTGGACTTCCCTCAAGACTCGCTTCGTTTCATCATGAGCGATGCATCGTAACAATGGGACGGAGAATCCTTTCTGGTACATGGATCCATCCTGCATGACGTACCGCGCGGCCTTTCGAAGGACCTGCCGTCTTTCGCTTCTCCTTTCTGGTAAAGCCCCGGTTGTCAGGTACAGCTTGAATGGGGTTATCCACGAGTCCTCCTCGATCTCTGTTTCCAACACAAGATCGATTTTCATCTCGTCTGCACTCGGGGCATGCAAGACTTCCACGGGATACAATCCCATTTGTTGAACATCGTCGGTACTCGCGAACTTAGCCAACAAGTCGGCTTCTTTGTTTTGTTCTCGCGGGATATGTGAAATGTCATAACGCTCAAGATTTGATAGTAGTTCCTGGACTTGAATGAGGTACGGAGCAAGCTTTCGTCCTTTTGCTTGGTAGTCTCCTCGTACTTGGTATACCACTAACTGCGAGTCACAAAAGATTTCGATTGATTTGATTCCGAGTTCTTTGATAAGCTTTAAGCCAGCGATCAATGCTTCATATTCAGCTTCGTTGTTCGTAGCCGGAAAATCGAGCTTCAGGGCATAACAGATTGATCGGTTTTCCGGAGTTATAAGAACTACGCCCGCGCCGGAGCAACGGTCGTTTGATGCACCGTCAGTGTATAACTTCCATCGTATGGGGGGAATGATGTCGTGATCGTCCGGTTTGATGGGTATGGTAAATTCAGCGATGAAGTCTGCTAACGCTTGCCCTCGGATAGCTCTCCGTGGTAAGTACGCGATATCGAATTGGCTCAACTCGATGTTCCATTTTAGCAATCTTCCAGAAGTTTCTGGTCGCTGAAGTACCTGCCTCAGGGGTTGATCGGTATAAACGCCGATTGAATGCGCTTGAAAGTATGGGCGTAGCTTGCGTGATGCAATCACCAAGCAATAAGCCAATTTCTCAATTTTAGGGTAATTCTTCTCTGCCCCCGTTAAACGCTTGCTAACATAATATACCGGCTTCTGGACTCGATCCTCCTCACGGACCAAAGCTGCGCTTATCGCATGAGGGGATATAGCCAAGTAAACGTACAGCATCTCATGGTCAACTGGTTTAGATAGCATCGGTGGGCTCTCCAGATGCCTTACCAGGTTCTGGAAAGCTTCCTCGCAGCTAGACGTCCATTCAAAATTCCTCTTTCCTTTCTTTATTATGTCGAAGAATGGGATGCACTTGTCAGTTGCCTTGGATATAAATCGACTTAGCGCAGCCACTTTTCCGTTCAAGCTCTGTACCTGCTTTACAGTCCTGGGTGCTTGTACGTCTCGAATGGCTTGGATCTTTTCTGGGTTGGCTTCGATTCCCCTAGCGTTGACGATGAATCCTAAAAACTTCCCTGATGCAACGCCGAAAGAACACTTCAGCGGGTTGATCTTCATTCCATAGGACCTGAGTATGTTAAACATTTCAGCTAAGTCTCGAATGTGGTCGTTTGACTGCCGTGACTTCACGAGCATGTCATCCACATAGACTTCCATGGTTTTGCCCAGTTGGTCCTTGAACATTCGATTCACCAGACGTTGGTAAGTTGCTCCAGCATTCTTTAATCCAAAGGGCATCACTACATAGCAATACAGCCCGACATTTGTAACGAAGCTGGTGTGTTCTTGGTCCGGAATATGCATTGGGATTTGGTTGTATCCCGAGTACGCATCCATGAATGACAATAATTCGTGTCCAGCTGTGGAATCGACCAACTGATCGATCCTGGGCAACGGGAAACTGTCCTTAGGGCACGCTTTGTTCAAGTCGGAATAATCTACGCAAGTCCTCCATTTCCCATTTGCCTTTTTTACTAGCACGGGGTTGGAGATCCACTCTGGGTAGAGGGCGTCGCGGACGAACCCATTTGCTTTGAGTTTGTCCACCTCCTCTCCAAGAGCGGCGGATCTCTTTGGATCCATTCCTCTCCTCTTTTGCTTGACTGGGACGTATTTCGGGTCTATGTTCAACATATGACTTGTGATGGCGGGAGAAATCCCACACATATCAGAATGCGTCCAGGCAAAAACATCGAGGTTTGCTCGGAGGAAGTCGCTAAGGTCTTCTGTCATTGCGGGGCCTAACTGTGATCCGATTTTCAGTATTCGCGAAGGGTCGTCACGGCTAACTGAAATGTCGATTGTTAATTCAGCCGGTACCGCCTTCTCTTCCCTGGGTTTCTCATCGTCGTCTCTCGGATCTATATCTCCGTAGATCTGGGAACTATGCCCGAGCCAGGGCTCGGGCACTACTTGTCAATTATTCGCGTTGAGGATGCGGACAGGATTGTCCGTACCCTTTCCTTTTTCCCTCCGGTGGGCTTCTCGGAGCTCGGCCACATAACAAGAACGACCAGCTGCTTGGTCTCCGTGAACTATGCCTACTCCTTTATCAGTTGGGAACTTCAAAGTCAAGCACCACGGGGCTAGTGCCGCCCTAAATTCAGCCAGGGCCGGCCGACCCAAGAAAACATTATATGGAGAGTCCACATCCAAAACTACAAAGGGTAGGATTCGTACCCTCCGACGCTCGCCTTGTCCCAGTTCAACTGGTAACTCGACATATCCCACTGCATCAGTCGCAGCGCCGTTAAAACCGTGGATACGAGCTTTGGATGGTTTCAAGTCTTTTGTCTCTAGCTTCATCTGATCATATGCCTTCTTGAAGATGATGTTGACTGAACTTCCACAATCAATCAAGATTCTTTTTACATACGCTGGTCCGATTGTTGCAGATATGACCATGGGATTGATGGTCGGAGCCTCTATCTGATCAGCGTCTCTGTTTCTGAACACAATATCGTCTGTCATCACGCGCTGCTGCTTAGCAGGGGCCCCGTCCTCTACGTTTGAACAGCACTCGAAATCCGCATGCTTCAAGGAGCTCGCATATCGCTCCATCTCTTGCCAGTTCTTATCTGCGGGGTGAGGTCCGCCGATAATTGTATTTATAACCAATCTTCCAACAGTCCGGGCAGGTTCCTCTGGATGACGTGGAGCCGGTGCGCGACCTGGGTCGGATCTTCCCTGCCCTCCTTCCTGCGGATCCTTCACAAATTCTTGCAACTTCTTTTGTCTGATCAATTTCTCGATAGCGTCATGCAGGTGTCTGCATTCTTCCGTGTTGTGTCCATAGGTTTCATGGAAGCGGCAATATTTCCCGGTCCGTTTCTGTTCTTCAGTTGATTCTTTCGGACGTGGTTTTCTGTATTGAAAAGTATTGCATGTGGATAGGTAAATGTTCTCAAGTGGGGCGTTTAGCGGAGTGTACTCGCTGTAGCTTGGAATTCTCGACTTCCACTTTCCCGCTTCTTTCCTCTTTCCTTGACTCCTTCCTCCGGACTCTTTGGGCTGCACAGGCTTATTCTGGACGTTGACTTGGACTTTTCCTGAATTGTCTCCAGATTGCTTCACAGCAATGTTGCTCTTAATTGACTCTTGGGCAGGTCCCGGTGCCTTGTCTCGTCGTACCCACCTAGCTTCCTCTCTTCTTATGAACTGGTGCGCCTTGGAGTAAAAACGCTCTAGTGTAGTCGGAGGTTTTCCTGCCAGCCAATCTCCGAATTCAGAAACCGGATCTACACCTCTCATCACAGCCATTAGAATTGCATGGTCGTTGGGATTACTGACTTCAGTTGCCGCCACGTGGAATCTTTGTAAGTACTCCTTCAGCGACTCTCCGGGATTTTGGATTACACTTGACAGAGACATCACGTCCTTCGGGCGTGTAGTGTGTATCCTGAATTGCTCAATAAACTTCTTTGCTAACTCCTCAAAATTTGATACGGATCGCGGAGGAAGTCGGGTGAACCACATAGTAGCGATCCCAGATAGAGTAATCGGAAAGCACCTACACTTGGTGGCATCATTTGCTCTGGCTGAATCCATCATCCATTCATACCTCATTACATGTTGTCTGGGGTCAGTCTTTCCTTCGTATGCAGGAATGGTTGGCATGCTAAACTTTTTGGGGTAGGACGCTTGTAGCACAACATCCGTGAACGGAGTATGACTTCTTGACACTCCCCAATCGTCATTTGATAAGCCCTGATTTTCCTTCATCAGTTGCCTGATCATGGCTGTCAGATCGGGTGTCTGTATGGAAGCTGGGAGGTTGGAGTCAGTTCTACGTGCCTGTCCATGCTGATGCCTCCTTTCCTGGCGATCTGCCAATCGTGCGTCATGAGGTTCAACATTGTTAACATCTCGATGATTTGGAGCTCCCTCCTCCACCTGTCCTCCGGTTCGGAAGTTTCCAGTTCTAGCTTGGTCGTGGTCTCCTGCTGTTCGAACAGCAGCATCCGCCCTTGCAGTTTCAGTCTTACGGCGTCTGCGCCTGGGTGGCTCATCAGAAGAAGTTGAGCTATCAGAAGAGGAATAAGCAGCTGGATTGCCCCCAGCATTCTGTTGCTGCTGTTGAGTGAGTTGTGCCATCAGGTTGGCATTAGCTTGCATCTGTTCTCCCAGTTGTCTCCTGCTTTCCCTAAGTTCTCTCATCAAGTCGTTGAACTCCACTCTGGTGACAACTGGAGTCTGTTCTTGAGCGGCAATCCCTGCACTCGGGATTGCTGGTTGATTGCTAGGTCCTGCTTGTTGCATGCTAGCAGTCTCTCGGGCATCCGCATTAAGGGAAGCTGACCTGGTACGTGGTCTTGCCATTGTAGAGTTATCGGTATGAACTCTGAGTAGAATCAACGGATGTCCTATCAGTGAGTCGGATCTTCTTTGGGGGATTTATTCAATCCAGTAGCTTCAAAGCAGATCCTTGAGGTCTGAGAATTCAATTCTCAGTGAAAGCACCAAAGTGTTAGCACCAAAATTGGTCACTAACCTCGTTCAGAAAGATTGTGTAGAGATATAAGTGATGAAAGCAAATTAAACAGAGAAGACAATCCTAATTCAAGTGCAGAAAGTAAGAACACCAAATTTATAGTGGTTCGGCGTAATTGCCTACGTCCACTTTGCTCAACTTTATTGATTTCCTTTATGATTGATTACAAATACAATTCGTGAATCAAATGCTTGAATGAAGGTGTTTAAGTAGAGAAGATGAGTCTTGAAAATGGCAGAGTCTCCCCGTATTTTCTCTCCTAAAAAGGATCCCTTTCACTGTGACCCTGCCCCTCTATTTATAGGCAAAGATGGGCTGGACTTCCCAAGTGGGCTGATTGCCGAACGTTCCAGCCCGAGAACAGTGGTCGCCGTATGCCGAGCAAGGTTCGCCGAACGATCTCCGCCGAACCATTCCTTCTATGCCGAACGGTGTGCTGGTTAGTTGTGTTGAATGTCTCCTGGATGACGAGTGTTACGCCGAACACCATGGGATGCCGAGTACTCTTGTATGCCGAGTACTCTGGTATGCCGAGCGACCTTGTATGCCGAGCATTCTGGATGCCGAACAGTCTTGATGCCGAGTACACTGGTATGCCGAGCGACCTTGTATGCCGAGCAGTCTTGATGCCGAGCACTTATGGGATGCCGAACACTAGTTGATGCTGAGCATAGGTTGTCGCCGAGTGCCAGTTGATGCCGAACACTACTTGGCGCCGAGTACCCTTGTTGCCGAACACTGCTGAGTATTATGCCGAACACTCCGGAACACCAGACACTAAGGACGCCGAGTACTACGCCGAGTACTCATGGATGATGGTTGCTTCGCCGAACATTCCTGGATGCCGGACACTCTCTGATATGCCGAGTCCCACTGGATGCCGTGCACTTCGCCGAGTCCTCCTGGATGCCGAACAGTCCTTCATGCCGAGTAGTGGCCAATGCCGAGCACTCAGTTGCCTGGTCAAATCTCCAGGAAACACTGTTTAAAATTAAAATTTTGCTGGGTTATTAAATTATCTTTGCTTTTAAATTTCGGGGACGAAATTATTTTAAGGGGGAAGGAATGTAATATCCCAGAAATTTGAGCAAGGCTTCGTGGGTAGCACCCACTGAGAGCAAGATAGATCCCTGTCTAGAGGTCCCTTTTCTTTTTATTCGGCTTAGTGTGTGGTTGGTCGCGCCAACTACGGGGTTATCTTGTTCGGGATTATCCAGTAAGGGATGGTTCCGGCTTTGTGTTGCAGGGGAGCGGGCGTACTCCTCGGTACGGTGATCTAGGCCACGTACTGTGACGGGCGGTACCCCAGTAGCCCTGCCATTGTATGGAATCCAAACTCCAATAAGTGCCGTACGTATTAGTTGTGCCCAACTATGTTGGAATGTGAGATGTAAGCATTTTAGCTATTTCTGTATTTTACTTGAAAACCCTAGACCCTATTATAATACAATCAGATTTCCTATCAAATGTTTTAGTTAGCGTAAGGTAAAAACTTACCCATGTTTATTTGTGGGAAGTCTTACGTGATACTTTTGTTTTCAAAGGTTTTTCAAAGTTAAACAATCTTAACCGTTTACTCACACCAGACCCATGTCTGACCCAAGTGTTTATTTCTGTTTTATAAACTCTTGGGTACTCAAATTTTTACGAGTAGCCAAGGGATTCAGGTTTAGCTTTGACGAATATTCTGGAGGAGCAATGGAGCAGGAGGCTTCAGCGAATAGATATATAGAGTTTCCGCTGTGTATGATAGATGTACTTGTGTTGTATAATAGACAGAAGTTTATAACTGTCTATTTTGTGATGTATAAATTGTGTACTCTGATGTATATGATACTATGTAATATCTTATGTGATATAATATATTTCTCGTTCCGCTGTGAGATTTCTGATGTGTTGTTGTTCTTTCTTCTTTTCTTTTCTTCTTCTATCCCTTTCTTTCTTAATTCATGATACGTCTTTCTGGTGGTAGGAAGCCGGGTCGTGACAGTGGGTATCTTTTAAGGGCCAAGTTGTTTTAAGGTTAAAACAATTCAATTCTTATCTATATACACAAAGATAGATAATTCAATAGATAATCTACATTATCATCCAAACAGATAATTCACATTATCATTATAATTCAACCAAACATCCATATCATATTTATAAAAATAATACATTATACTTATTATTTGGAAATAACATATTTGATACTTATTTAATTAGATTATTAAATTAAATTCAAATTTTATTATCAAAGATCATCAATATCAATTTAATTATTTAACAGATTATCAAAATTCATGATTTTCAACTACGAATTCAATCATGCAATCAAAACTTAAAATTGAATTAATAAAATTTAGACCCAATTTGCATTTTCACTGTTCTTTATAAAATCTCGAGGCCAATATTCCCTTTAAATTCCTGTAATTATTTTTAGGAGTTATGTTACATGATTTCAAAGATTTTCCATTTACAAATCATAAGCTAATTATGATTCAAATATGAGATATTGGATTTTAACAGAAAATCAAACTCTAATAAACAACAGAACTTATATTTGTGCGCTTACAGGCATTTATACAGGCATTCATCACTAATGCACATACATGCATACATTTAATTTCAAGCATTTCAGATAACAGTTTAATTATGGATTTCATTTAGATGTTGTGAATGACAATTACATGTAACGACCCGCCCTTCTCTGCCCAGAAAGACGCATCATTATGAAGAAAGAAAGGGATAGAAGAAGAAAAGAAAAGAAGAAAGAACAACAACACATCAGAGATCTCACCGCGGAACGAGAAATATATTATATCACATAAGATATTACATAGTATCATATACATCAGAGTATACAATTTATACAACACAGAATAGACAGTTATAAACTTCTGTCTATTATACATCACAAGTACATCAGTACAATACAACATACACAGCGGAAACTCTATATATCTACACGCTGAAGCCTCCTGCTCCTCAGCTCCTCCAATATTCGTCAAGACTAACCTGAATCCCTCGACTACTCAATATAATATTGAGTACCCAAGAGTTTAATAAAACAGAAAATAAACACTTGGGTCAGACATGGGTCTGGTGTGAGTAAACGGTTTAAATTGCTTAACTTTGAAAACCTTTGAAAACAAAAGTATCACGTAAGACTCCCCACAAATAAACATGGGTAAGTTTTTACCTTACGCTAACTAAAACATTTGATAGGAAATCCAGTTATATTATAATAGGGTCTAGGGTTTCCAAGTAAAATACAAAAATAGCTGAAATGCTTACATCTCACATTCCAACATAGTTGGGCACAACTAATACGTACGGCACTTATTGGAGTTTGGATTCCATACAATGGCAGGGCTACTGGGGTACCGCCCGTCACAGTACGTGGCCTAGATCACCGTACCGAGGAGTACGCCCGCTCCCCTGCAACACAAAGCCGGAACCATCCCTTACTGGATAATTCCGAACAAGACAATCCCGTAGTTGGCGCGACCAACCACACACTAAGCCGAATAAAAGAAAAGGGACCTCTAGACAGGGATCTATCTTGCTCTCAGTGGGTGCTACCCACGAAACCTTGCTGCACCTCCCCTATTTTAGCCATTCCCGGTTGATGAGGCTTGAGGTTACGATTACCTTTAATCAGAACATATCACTTAGAATGCTCATCGTCCGCCTGACGATGTGCTGAAAGCATTCAATCCATACAAGTTCGTTCCAGGTTCGAACGAAACCGAAGGCATTATCTCGTTACACTCGTTTTGGAATCACCCTCAGAGTTAACGACAATAACCCTTGCACTCTGAATCTTTATCTTCACTTGAGATTCACGACCTATCATAAATTTGGATCGATGTGGTATTCGGGTCTCCAGACCTGGAATTCCGGTATACGGAAACCCGATCCCGGTCTCATCGAAATCCAAAACGTATCTTTTAAGGCCAAGTTGTTTAAAGGTTTAAACAATTTAACTTATCTATATTCATAGAGATAGAAAAATTCACAAATCACAATTGATAATCACATTATCAATTAAACAGATGATTTATAACCAAAATAAGTAATCCATATCAACATCACAATAGTTAATCTATATTACCATCATAATGCAACCAAGCATTCATATCACACCACATTACTTATCTCATTTCTGAGATTACATCCATTCAAGACAAATAAATGTCATCCATTCTTATATAAGCAATGATTTACTTAATCACAATATAATTAATTTAAAATGAATTAAATTAACTATCTTTATCTTTAATTAATTTAAAGTGAATTAAATTAATTACTTCATTTCTTAATTAATTTAAAGTAAATTAAATTAATTACTTCATTATAAGTCTTACTTATATAATTATTAATTAATTACAAATAAATTAATTAATCTTCCTCTAATTATCCACTTAATTAATCACCTTGATTAATTATACATTAATTACATTTAAGTAATTTCCTTAATTAATTTCACAAATTAATTATTCTTAACCTATACAGTAATTAACCTTAATTACTTCATTAATTAATTAATTAAAACCAATTACTTCAATCCTTAATTAATTACAATTAATCACTTATCATTTGATTAATTAATCTTAATTGATTAACTCTTAATCATATCATTAATTAATTATAAACTAATGATCTCTAATTACTTCATTAATTATTTATTCTATTTAAATTAATTACATCAAGTAATTAATCTTAATTAATATACAATTATTAATCTGGATTAGATTAATCAAAGCTGATTAATAATTGTGTATTAATTAAGATTAATTACTTGATGTAATTAATTTAAATAGAATAAATAATTAATGAAGTAATTAGAGATCATTAGTTTATAATTAATTAATGATATGATTAAGAGTTAATCAATTAAGATTAATTAATCAAATGATAAGTGATTAATTGTAATTAATTAAGGATTGAAGTAATTGGTTTTAATTAATTAATTAATGAAGTAATTAAGGTTAATTACTGTATAGGTTAAGAATAATTAATTTGTGAAATTAATTAAGGAAATTACTTAAATGTAATTAATGTATAATTAATCAAGGTGATTAATTAAGTGGATAATTAGAGGAAGATTAATTAATTTATTTGTAATTAATTAATAATTATATAAGTAAGACTTATAATGAAGTAATTAATTTAATTTACTTTAAATTAATTAAGAAATGAAGTAATTAATTTAATTCACTTTAAATTAATTAAAGATAAAGATAGTTAATTTAATTCATTTTAAATTAATTATATTGTGATTAAGTAAATCATTGCTTATATAAGAATGGATGACATTTATTTGTCTTGAATGGATGTAATCTCAGAAATGAGATAAGTAATGTGGTGTGATATGAATGCTTGGTTGCATTATGATGGTAATATAGATTAACTATTGTGATGTTGATATGGATTACTTATTTTGGTTATAAATCATCTGTTTAATTGATAATGTGATTATCAATTGTGATTTCTGAATTTTTCTATCTCTATGAATATAGATAAGTTAAATTGTTTAAACCTTTAAACAACTTGGCCTTAAAAGATACGTTTTGGATTTCGATGAGACCGGGATCGGGTTTCCGTATACCGGAATTCCAGGTCTGGAGACTCGAATACCACATCGATCCAAATTTACGATAGGTCGTGAATCTCAAGTGAAGATAAAGATTCAGAGTGCAAGGGTTATTGTCGTTAACTCTGAGGGTGATTCCAAAACGAGTGTAACGAGATAATGCCTTCGGTTTCGTTCGAACCTGGGACGAACTTGTATGGATTGAATGCTTTCAGCACATCGTCAGGCGGACGATGAGCATTCTAAGTGATATGTTCTGATTAAAGGTAATCGTAACCTCAAGCCTCATCAACCGGGAATGGCTAAAATAGGGGAGGTGCAGCAAGGTTTCGTGGGTAGCACCCACTGAGAGCAAGATAGATCCCTGTCTAGAGGTCCCTTTTCTTTTATTCAGCTTAGTGTGTGGTTGGTCGCACCAACTACGGGATTGTCTTGTTCGGAATTATCCAGTAAGGGATGGTTCCGGCTTTGTGTTGCAGGGGAGCGGGCGTACTCCTCGGTACGGTGATCTAGGCCACGTACTGTGACGGGCGGTACCCCAGTAGCCCTGCCATTGTATGGAATCCAAACTCCAATAAGTGCCGTACGTATTAGTTGTGCCCAACTATGTTGGAATGTGAGATGTAAGCATTTCAGCTATTTTTGTATTTTACTTGGAAACCCTAGACCCTATTATAATATAACTGGATTTCCTATCAAATGTTTTAGTTAGCGTAAGGTAAAAACTTACCCATGTTTATTTGTGGGGAGTCTTACGTGATACTTTTGTTTTCAAAGGTTTTCAAAGTTAAGCAATTTAAACCGTTTACTCACACCAGACCCATGTCTGACCCAAGTGTTTATTTTCTGTTTTATTAAACTCTTGGGTACTCAATATTGTATTGAGTAGTCGAGGGATTCAGGTTAGTCTTGACGAATACTGGAGGAGCTGAGGAGCAGGAGGCTTCAGCGTGTAGATATATAGAGTTTCCGCTGTGTATGTTGTATTGTACTGATGTACTTGTGATGTATAATAGACAGAAGTTTATAACTGTCTATTCTGTGTTGTATAAATTGTATACTCTGATGTATATGATACTATGTAATATCTTATGTGATATAATATATTTCTCGTTCCGTGGTGAGATCTCTGATGTGTTGTTGTTCTTTCTTCTTTTCTTTTCTTCTTCTATCCCTTTCTTTCTTCATAATGATGCGTCTTTCTGGGCAGAGAAGGGCGGGTCGTTACATGAATTAATTACTATCCTTTAATTACTTGGATTATCTTAATCCTGCTTATTATCATTAATTACAATAATTAATGAACCTTCATTAATCAATTAACTAGAATTAATTTTATTAATCCTCAATTCATAGCTTTCAAAAAAGTTTCCATTTCAAATGTGATTTAAATCATAACTTGGAAATCCTTTCAATAAAACTGGGAAACTCTTCTTTTATAAATGAAAGCCGTTATCATTTAAAAACAAATGTTTTGATTTTGGAACAATCCAATTCAATTTGCTTCAGTTCTTAGCCCTTTAAAATTCAATTTGGAAAATCAGCGAATCTGTCATATTTAGACAGATTCTATTTAAATTAGAATTTGAATTCTCAAAACAACTCCTTTAAAATATTTTGAAAATGGTTTAAAACCCATATATACATTTTATAACTCAAATACTTCTTTTCAAACCATAATTTCCAAATTTTAAATCAATTATTTGAAAACAATACCTTAAATAATTACATCTCAAAATTTCACTTTAAAGTTCCAAAGCTTTTTAGAAATCAATTCACTATATTGGAAAGAATTTTCCAATTAAAACTTACATAGATTTTTAACTTAATACATTATACTGTCACGACCCGACTTTCTATGCCCAGAAAGACGTATCGTGAATTAAGAAAGAAAGGGATAGAAGAAGAAAAGAAAGAAAAGAAGAAAGAACAACAACATCAGAAACTCACAGCGGAACGAATGAAATATAATATATCATATAAAATATTACATAGTATCATATACATCAGAGTTACACAACTTATACAACACATATTAGACAGTTATAAACATCTGTCTAATTCATACAACTCAAGTATCACAGATACAGACACAACATATACACAGCGGAATCATCATATATCTACACGGTGAAGCCTCCTGCTCCAAATCTCCTCCAGGATTCGTCAAAGCTAACCTGAATCCCTCGACTACTCAATACAATATTGAGTACCCAAGAGTTTAATAAAACAGAAAATAAACACTTGGGTCAGACATGGGTCTGGTGTGAGTAAACGGTTAGATTGCTTAACTTTGAAAACTTTTGAAAACAAAAGTATCACGTAAGACTCCCCACAAATAAACATGGGTAAGTTTTTACCTTACGCTAACTAAAACGTTTGATAGGAAATCTGATTGTATTATAATAGGGTCTAGGGTTTTCAAGTAAAATACAGAAATAGCTGAAATGCTTACATCTCACATTCCAACATAGTTGGGCACAACTAATTCGTACGGCACTTATTGGAGTTTGGATTCCATACAATGGCAGGGCTACTGGGGTACCGCCCGTCACAGTACGTGGCCTAGATCACCGTACCGAGGAGTACGCCCGCTCCCCTGCAACACAAAGCCGGAACCATCCCTTACTGGATAATTCCGAACAAGATAACCCCGTAGTTGGCGCGACCAACCACACACTAAGCCGAATAAAAAGAAAGGGACCTCTAGACAGGGATCTATCTTGCTCTCAGTGGGTGCTACCCACGAAGCCTTGCTGCACCTCCCCTGTTTTAGCCATTCCCGGTTGATGAGGCTTGAGGTTACGATTACCTTTAACCAGAACATATCACTTAGAATGCTCATCGTCGGCCTGACGATGTGCTGAAAGCATTCAATCCATACAAGTTCGTTCCGGGTTCGAACGAAACCGAAGGCATTATCTCGTTACACTCATTTTGGAATCACCCTCAGAGTTAACGACAATAACCCTTGCACTCTGAATCTTCATCTTCACTTGAGATTCACGACCTATCGTAAATTTGGATCGATGTGGTATTCGGGTCTCCAGACCTGGAATTCCGGTATACGGAAACCCGATCCCGGTCTCATCGAAATCCAAAACGTATCTTTTAAGGCCAAGTTGTTTAAAGGTTTAAACATTTAAACATATTCAGGATGATATAAACAGATAGATAAATCATATTATCACAATTGATAATTCATATCAACATTCATCTCACAAAGCAGCATATATCATATATATATCAGAGATATTCAAATCATCCAATATCAACCAATCACCCAATATCAAACATCCAGTATTAATATTTTATCTAAACAGAATTGATTAACTCTAATCAATTTAATTAACCTTTAATTAAATTAATTACTATCCTTTAATTACTTGGATTATCTTAATCCTGCTTATTATCATTAATTAATTACAAATTAATTAATTAATCATCTAAATGATCTTCCTTAATTAATCTCCTTTGATTAATTATACTTTAATTACATTCAAGTAATTATCCTTAACCATATACAGTAATTAACCTTTAATTACTATCATTTAATTACAATAATTAATGATCCTTTATTAATTAATTAACTATAATTAATTATATTAATCTTCAATTAATTACAATTAATTAATCATACTTAAATTAATTACTTTTATTAATCAAACTTGATTAATTCATTAATTAAATAATCCTTATTAATTTATTAACCTTTTAATTAGATTACATAATTAACTTGTAATTAGTTATCTCATTAATCATAAATAGTAATTAACAATTTGTAATTACTTATCTAAATTAATTAACTTCTTAATTAATTATTCTTTAATCACTTATTATTGATTAATTAATCTTAATTAATCAACCCTTAATTACATCATTTATTTAATTAATGATCCTTAATTAATTACTCTCTTTTAATTAATTACCTTAACTAGTAATTAATCACATTATTAATTAACCTTAATCCTTTAATTAATTAATTACTCTTTAATTAATTAACTTCAAATCAATTATATTAATTAATCTTTTAATTAATAACATCAAGTGATTTACCTTAATCAATTACATTTAATTACTTCCATAAGTAATTCTTCTTAATTTAATTACATTCAGTAACTACCCATTTATTACTTCACTAAGTAATTATACTAAATTAATCACAAGTGATTATCTTTAATTAATTAGACTAATTAATTAACCTAAAATTAATTACATTAATTAATTACTTAATTAATCATCACTTAATCTTAAATTAATTTATTTCTTAATTACATTCATTTTCACTAATTACTTCATTAAGTAATTATTCTTAATTACAAATAGTAATTAAGCTTTAATTCAATTTATTTATTAATTATCCTTAATAAAATTCACTCTTTAAAGATAAACTTTTCATTTAAATTACATATTAATTTCTATCATTAAACTCCATTTAAACATTTAGAAATAATTTTATATTTGAATAAAATTTTACCTTTAAACAAAACAATTTAAACCCATAATTTTATATACATTTAAACAAACATGTTTAATTAAATTAACCAAATATTCATCTTTGAAACTTGATTATCATATTCTTTAAAACTTATTTACTTAATTATATTTTAAAACTTGTTAAACATTTATCTTTGAAAACAAGATTATTTTCATAACTTAAACTTGTTTACTTTGCTTTGAACTCGAAAACAATTAAAATCAAGCTTCCAGTTTTAAAACCCAGAACAACCCGAGTAAACCCCACCAAAAACACGAGTCTTCCCCGAGTCGATCCCCACGCTCGTCTACTTCGAGTCGTAACTCCAATTTGCACGAAACTGCACCGAGTCGCACTCTTCTTTTAAACTTATTTATTTAAATTATTTTAAACTTGTTAAAACAATTATTCTAGAAAACAATTTTGTTTAGTAGTTAAAATCTTGGTTTAACTTTATTTTAAAACTCAGAAAACACTACAATATAAATTTCTTTTGTTTTAAAAACTTTAAAACACTTCCTGGAAAATTCTAAAAACTAGCTAATCCCAAACCCAACTGCTTGAAAACCCATCACCAGAAAAATCAACGTCCACGGCAACCCAAAGCTTCGAGGAGACCCACGACTTCCACCGTAGCTACGCCACAACCTCCAGAACTTACGACAATGATCGCGATCGCCTCCGGTGGCGTTATGATGCCGCGAAACTCAATTAAACATCAACGAGTATACCAGGGTATTAAACCCTATCTCTTCGAACCCAAGACTATTTGATCATCTAGAAAATTTCGCACAATTTTACCATCGACCAGCATCACATTATCTATCTTCAGACTCAAATTCGAAGCTTACCTCCATGTTGATTGTCGGGAATTGACGATTTTATATTTTCCGTTCATCTCGGAATTTCTCATTATTGTGAAAATTATTAGATTAATTAATTTAAAGATAATCAATTATAGAATTTGTTTTAAATGTAATTACTTAATGGAAGTAATTAAGAATTAATTACTTATTGTAATTAATTGAAGTTAATTTGATTTAGTTAAATTAATTAATTAAGTTTAATTAATTTAGGATAATCAAGAGATGATTTGATAATAATTACTTAATGTAATTATTAAAATAAGATTATTTAGGGAAGTAAATAATATGATAATTACTGGAAGTAATTAGTTGAATAATGATTTTATTAATAGGAGTAATTTGAGTTAATTACTTTGAATAATTAATCAAAGGATTAATTAAGAAATTAATTAAGGAAGTAATTAATTTAGTTAGTGAAAGTAATTAAGGGGAGTTAATTACTAGATGAGATAAATCAAGGTGATTAATAAATGTTGTTTAATTAAAGATTAATTACTTAATGTAATTAATTTAATTAAGTAATTAATAATTAAGTTGTAATTAAGGATCATTAATTAATATAATTAATGATGTAATTAAAGGTTAATTACTATAAGTGGTTAAGAATAATTAATTTAAGTAATTAATTAAAGATAAATTACTTGGATGTAATTAAAAGATAATTAATCAAGATGATTAATTGAAATGAA
Source organism: Allium fistulosum (assembly GCA_030737815.1). Taxonomy (NCBI): domain Eukaryota; kingdom Viridiplantae; phylum Streptophyta; class Magnoliopsida; order Asparagales; family Amaryllidaceae; genus Allium; species Allium fistulosum. The sequence goes on from CM060901.1 coordinate 158,264,410, forward strand.
TTATTAGAGGATAATTAATTAATTGATTGTAATTAATTAATGGTTAAGTAAGAAGGATTTATAAAATGAAGTAATTAATTTAATTCAATTTAAATTAAGATGATATAAATCATTACTTATGGATGGATGATAATACTGAATGCTTTGCATTGATTGATATCTCTGATGAGATATATGCTGTATGATATGGATGTTAGTTGAATTGTGATGATAATATGGATTATCTGATAATGTTGATTATCTGTTGTGAATTATCTTTCTTTGTGTATAAAGATAATGAATTAAATTGTTTTAACCTTTAAACAACTTGGCCTTAAAAGATACGCTTTGGATTTCGATGAGACCGGGATCGGGTTTCCGTATACCGGATTTCCAGGTCTGGAGACCCGAATACCACATCGATCCAAATTAACGATAGGTCGTGAATCAAGTGAAGATGAAGATTCAGAGTGCAAGGGTTATTGTCGTTAACTCTGAGGGTGATTCCAAAACGAGTGTAACGAGATAATGCCTTCGGTTTCGTTCGAACCCGGAACGAACTTGTATGGATTGAATGCTTTCAGAACATCGTCAGGTGGACGATGAGCATTCTAAGTGATGTGTTATTTTCTAAGGTAATCGTGACCTCAAGCCTCACAAACCGGGAATCGCTAAAACAGGGGAGGTGCAGCAAGGTTAGTGGGTAGCACCCAAGTAGGACAAGGTTACCTCTGTCTAGATGTCCCTTTCTATTTTCGACTTAGTGGTGCGGTTGCTGATCCCAACCGTGAGGTATCTTGTGCGGGAATTATCCAGTAAGGGATGTTCCGACCTTGTATTGCAGGGGATTGGGAGTGATCCTCGGTACGGTGATCTAGGCCACGTACTGTGACGGGCGGTACCCCAGTAGCCCTGCCATTGTATGGAATCCAAACTCCAATAAGTGCCGTACGTATTAGTTGTGCCCAACTATGTTGGAATGTGAGATGTAAGCATTTCAGCTATTTCTATATTTTACTTGAAAACCCTAGACCATATTATAATAAAATCAGATTTCCTATCAAATGTTTTGGTTAGCGTAAGGTAAAAACTTACCCATGTTTATTTGTGGGGAGTCTTACGTGATACCTTTTCTTTCTAAAGGTTTTGAAGTTAAGCAATTTTAACCTGTTACTCACACCAGACCCATGTCTGACCCAAGTGTTTATCTCTGTTTTATAAACTCTTGGGTACTCAAATTTTTACAAGTAGCCAAGGGATTCAGGTTTAGCTTTGACGAATATTCTGGAGGAGCAATGGAGCAGGAGGCTTCGACGTTCGTAGATATAGTATTCCGCTGTGTTGATATCTGTGATAGTGTCTTGTCTTGTATTTGAGTTGTAATGTCTAGACAGATGTTTATAACGGTCTAAGTGATGTATATGCTGTGTAACTCTGTAAATTGTTGTATACTATGTAATAGTTTATGTTATTAATATAATTTATTCGTTCCGCTGTGAGAACGTTGTTGTTGTTTCTTTCTTTCTTCTCTTCTTTTCTCTTTTCTCACCCCTTTCTTTCTTATTGACGATGCGACTTTCTGTGGAGAGAAAGTCGTGGTCGTTACAGCTGTAACGACCACGATTACCTTAGAAAAGAAAACATCACTTAGAATGCTCATCGTCCACCTGACGATGTTCTGAAAGCATTCAATCCATACAAGTTCGTTCCGGGTTCGAACGAAACCGAAGGCATTATCTCGTTACACTCGTTTTGGAATCACCCTCAGAGTTAACGACAATAACCCTTGCACTCTGAATCTTCATCTTCACTTGATTCACGACCTATCGTTAATTTGGATCGATGTGGTATTCGGGTCTCCAGACCTGGAAATCCGGTATACGGAAACCCGATCCCAGTCTCATCGAAATCCAAAGCGTATCTTTTAAGGCCAAGTTGTTTAAAGGTTAAAACAAATTCAATTCATTATCTTTATACACAAAGAAAGATAATTCACAACAGATAATCAACATTATCAGATAATCCATACAATTCAACTAACATCCATATCATACAGCATATATCTCATCAGAGATATCAATCAATGCCAAGTATTCAATACTATCACTCATTCATAAGTAATGATTTATATCATCTCTAATTAATTTAAAGTGAATTAAATTAATTACTTTATTTTATAAATCCTTCTTACTTAACCATTTATTAATTAATAAATTATCCTTAACCACTTATAGTAATTAGCCTTTAATTACTTCATTAATTAATTAACTAAAATTTATTAAGTTAATCAACTATATTTAATTATATTAATCCTTAATTAATTACATTAATTAATTACTTCATTTATTAATTATTACTTAATTAGTCAATTCTTAATTACATCATTAAATAAGTTGTAATTAAGGATCATTAATTAATATAATTAATGATGTAATTAAGAATTGACTAATTAAGTAATAATTAATAAATGAAGTAATTAATTAATGTAATTAATTAAGGATTAATATAATTAAATATAGTTGATTAACTTAATAAATTTTAGTTAATTAATTAATGAAGTAATTAAAGGCTAATTACTATAAGTGGTTAAGGATAATTTATTAATTAATAAATGGTTAAGTAAGAAGGATTTATAAAATAAAGTAATTAATTTAATTCACTTTAAATTAATTAGAGATGATATAAATCATTACTTATGAATGAGTGATAGTATTGAATACTTGGCATTGATTGATATCTCTGATGAGATATATGCTGTATGATATGGATGTTAGTTGAATTGTATGGATTATCTGATAATGTTGATTATCTGTTGTGAATTATCTTTCTTTGTGTATAAAGATAATGAATTGAATTTGTTTTAACCTTTAAACAACTTGGCCTTAAAAGATACGCTTTGGATTTCGATGAGACCGGGATCGGGTTTCCGTATACCGGATTTCCAGGTCTGGAGACCCGAATACCACATCGATCCAAATTAACGATAGGTCGTGAATCAAGTGAAGATGAAGATTCAGAGTGCAAGGGTTATTGTCGTTAACTCTGAGGGTGATTCCAAAACGAGTGTAACGAGATAATGCCTTCGGTTTCGTTCGAACCCGGAACGAACTTGTATGGATTGAATGCTTTCAGAACATCGTCAGGTGGACGATGAGCATTCTAAGTGATGTGTTCTTTTCTAAGGTAATCGTGGTCGTTACAGTGGTAATAAATGATTATTCTTAAATTAATTAAACTAATTAATTAACTTAACTAAATCAAATTAACAAGAATTAATTACTTATTGTAATTAATTGAAGTTAATTTGATTTAGTTAAGTTAATTAATTAGTTTAATTAATTTAAGAATAATCATTTATTACCACTGTAACGACCACGATTACCTTAGAAAAGAACACATCACTTAGAATGCTCATCGTCCACCTGACGATGTTCTGAAAGCATTCAATCCATACAAGTTCGTTCCGGGTTCGAACGAAACCGAAGGCATTATCTCGTTACACTCGTTTTGGAATCACCCTCAGAGTTAACGACAATAACCCTTGCACTCTGAATCTTCATCTTCACTTGATTCACGACCTATCGTTAATTTGGATCGATGTGGTATTCGGGTCTCCAGACCTGGAAATCCGGTATACGAAAACCCGATCCCGGTCTCATCGAAATCCAAAGCGTATCTTTTAAGGCCAAGTTGTTTAAAGGTTAAAACAAATTCAATTCATTATCTTTATACACAAAGAAAGATAATTCACAACAGATAATCAACATTATCAGATAATCCATACAATTCAACTAACATCCATATCATACAGCATATATCTCATCAGAGATATCAATCAATGCCAAGTATTCAATACTATCACTCATTCATAAGTAATGATTTATATCATCTCTAATTAATTTAAAGTGAATTAAATTAATTACTTTATTTTATAAATCCTTCTTACTTAACCATTTATTAATTAATAAATTATCCTTAACCACTTATAGTAATTAGCCTTTAATTACTTCATTAATTAATTAACTAAAATTTATTAAGTTAATCAACTATATTTAATTATATTAATCCTTAATTAATTACATTAATTAATTACTTCATTTATTAATTATTACTTAATTAGTCAATTCTTAATTACATCATTAAATAAGTTGTAATTAAGGATCATTAATTAATATAATTAATGATGTAATTAAGAATTGATTAATTAAGTAATAATTAATAAATGAAGTAATTAATTAATGTAATTAATTAAGGATTAATATAATTAAATATAGTTGATTAACTTAATAAATTTTAGTTAATTAATTAATGAAGTAATTAAAGGCTAATTACTATAAGTGGTTAAGGATAATTTATTAATTAATAAATGGTTAAGTAAGAAGGATTTATAAAATAGTAATTAATTTAATTCACTTTAAATTAATTAGAGATGATATAAATCATTACTTATGAATGAGTGATAGTATTGAATACTTGGCATTGATTGATATCTCTGATGAGATATATGCTGTATGATATGGATGTTAGTTGAATTGTATGGATTATCTGATAATGTTGATTATCTGTTGTGAATTATCTTTCTTTGTGTATAAAGATAATGAATTGAATTTGTTTTAACCTTTAAACAACTTGGCCTTAAAAGATACGCTTTGGATTTCGATGAGACCAGGATCGGGTTTCCGTATACCGGATTTCCAGGTCTGGAGACCCGAATACCACATCGATCCAAATTAACGATAGGTCGTGAATCAAGTGAAGATGAAGATTCAGAGTGCAAGGGTTATTGTCGTTAACTCTGAGGGTGATTCCAAAACGAGTGTAACGAGATAATGCCTTCGGTTTCGTTCGAACCCGGAACGAACTTGTATGGATTGAATGCTTTCAGAACATCGTCAGGTGGACGATGAGCATTCTAAGTGATGTGTTCTTTTCTAAGGTAATCGTGGTCGTTACAGTGATATAAATAAAAGTTTATACAAATATTATAAAATCCAAAACAATTTAAATATATATTCTTTTGAATTTCAAAACTTTAAATTCAAATTTAAATAAAATTAAATCCTAAGATTCAATTTAAAAGTCAAGTTATATATATTTACATACACTTTTATTTATATCACGTGATCTCTGGTGAACGTGGGTGGAGGTGCGAGCTGTTTGATTGATCAACAGTTGGGTTCCAGTTCATGGCGAATTGCTCGAATTTGATTTCTTGGCAATTTCTTCGATCTGAGTTTTAGGGATCATCGGTGAGGTCGAGGACGATGTGTCGAAGTTAGCGTCGATGGTCGGAATCGCTTCGTTTAGATGTACACGTGCACGTGTGCACGTTGTATCTGGAAGACGTAGTGGAGTTTGGGAAAGGATGCTTTGCTCGGGTTCAGCTCGAAGATTTCTCGTGTTCGACTCGAAGGGAGAGAAGGAGCGTGAGTGCTCGAGAGGTCACTCGGGGAAGAAGCGAAGTTGGCTTGGGTTGTTTGTGAGTGAATCTGTTTCCAGTTTTAACTTTAAAACTTAAACAAATTTTTTTAAAAAAAATAGGAAGGAGAAGGGAACTCGGGGTAGCTCTCGGGTAGGGTTCGGGTTCGACCCGAAGTAGAGTTTAAACAGTTTTAAAAGAAGTTTTAAAACAAGATTTTGAAAATATAAATAATTTAGTTTAAAACTTTTCTTATATAAATTTCTTTTATATAATAAATGTTTTCTTAACATTTGATTTGGAAGTTATAAAATTTGTTAACTTTAATTTGGTAGGTTAAAGGATTATTTTAATTTAAAACTTAATTAAATGATTTAATTAAGACTACTAATTATAAAGATAAAATGTTTTGAATCTGAGTCATCTTCAACAAATTTCAATAGCAAGTTAATCAAGTTTCAGTAGCATGCATGCAAGATTCAGTAACAATCATTCAAGTTTTAAATCAAAAGCTGTTTCAAATATAAAGCTCTGATACCACTGTAACGACCCACCATTTATTCCACAGAATGACGCATCATTAATAAGAAAGAAAGGGATAGAAAAGAGAAAAGAAGAGAAGAAAGAACTAAACAATATCAGAATCTCACAGCGGAAACGGAACAAAATATAATATATCACATAACTATTACATAGTCTTTACATAATCAGAGTTACATAGCTTATACAACACAATACATTAGACAGTTATAAAACCTGTCTATCATACAACTCAAGATACAACAAAAGACTCAGAGAAACCAACACAGCGGAACATTATATATCTACGAATGCTGAAGCCTCCTGCTCCATATCTCCTCCATAAATTCGTCAAAGCTAACCTGAATCCCTTGGCTACTCGTAAAAATTTGAGTACCCAAGAGTTTATAAAACAGAAATAAACACTTGGGTCAGACATGGGTCTGGTGTGAGTAAACGGGTTAAAATTGTTTAACTTCAAAACCTTTTGAAAACAAAGGTATCACGTAAGACTTCCCACACATAAACATGGAAAAGTTTTTACCTTACGCTAACCAAAACATTTGATAGGAAATCCAGTTATATTAAAATAGGGTCTAGGGTTTTCAAGTAAAATACAGAAATAGCTGAAATGCTTACATCTCACATTCCAACATAGTTGGGCACAACTAATACGTACGGCACTTATTGGAGTTTGGATTCCATACAATGGCAGGGCTACTGGGGTACCGCCCGTCACAGTACGTGGCCTAGATCACCGTACCGAGGAGTACGCCCGCTCCCCTGCAACACAAAGCCGGAACCATCCCTTACTGGATAATTCCGAACAAGACAATCCCGTAGTTGGCGCGACCAACCACACACTAAGCCGAATAAAAGAAAAGGGACCTCTAGACAGGGATCTATCTTGCTCTCAGTGGGTGCTACCCACGAAACCTTGCTGCACCTCCCCTGTTTTAGCCATTCCCGGTTGATGAGGCTTGAGGTTTACGATTACCTTTAATCAGAACATATCACTTAGAATGCTCATCGTCCGCCTGACGATGTGCTGAAAGCATTCAATCCATACAAGTTCGTTCCGGGTTCGAACGAAACCGAAGGCATTATCTCGTTACACTCGTTTTGGAATCACCCTCAGAGTTAACGACAATAACCCTTGCACTCTGAATCTTCATCTTCACTTGAGATTCACGACCTATCGTAAATTTGGATCGATGTGGTATTCGGGTCTCCAGACCTGGAATTCCGGTATACGGAAACCCGATCCCGGTCTCATCGAAATCCAAAACGTATCTTTTAAGGGCCAAGTTGTTTTAAGGTTAAAACAATTCAATTCTTATCTATATACACACAGATAGATAATTTACAATAGATAATCCATATTATCATCCAAACAGATAATTCATATTATCATTTCAATCCAACCAAACATCTATATCAAAGATCACACATCTCTTATCAGAGATATCAACAATGCAAAGCGTTCAATATCATTCATCCATTCTTAAGTAATGATTTATCATCTCTAATTAATTTAAAGTGAATTAAATTAATTACTTCATCCTATAAATCCTGCTTACTTAATTATTAATTAAACCAATTAATTAATCATTACTTTAAGTATCCATCTAAATTAATCATTCCTGATTAATTACCCTTTAATTACTTTAAGTAATTAATACTTAATTAATTTCACAAATTAATTATCTTAAACCATTCAGTAATTAATCTTTAATTACTTCATTAATTAATTAATTATACTTAATTATCTTAATCCTTAATTAATTACAATTAATTAATTACTTTAATCACTTATTATTAGTTAATTAATCTTAATTAATCAACTCTTAATTACATCATTAATTATTAATTAATGATTCCTAATTTCTCTTAATTAATTATCCTATTTAAATTTATTACATTAAGTAATTAATCTTTAATTAGTCACATTTATTAATCACCTTTGATTAATCTCATTCTGATACCACTGTAACAACCAGAGTTTTTCTAACACGAGAAACCGGACCATTTGTGTTAAAGAAGAAGAGGTAGAAGAAGAAGAAACAGAAAATCAACAACAGAATCTCACATCGCAGCGGAATAAAATATAATATATACAAAACAGATCTTTACTCAAACAGAAAAATATATCTGTTTATACAATATATCATCAGAATACATCATCAGAGTACATCAACATCCATAACATACAACTGAATACACAGCGGAAAAATAATAGCAAGTACGAGAGTACGTATTGTCATCCAGCTCGTCTCCTGAGCTCCACAGCATCATATCCTGAACCTGTTTATCTCGGTCTGACCCGAGCATCATATAAAACAATACCCGAGTCAGTCTGGAATACCAGCGTGAGAAAATCACACTCAATTGATTATTAAAGTTTCAAAAATCCTTTTGAAAATAAAAGCATCTCGTAAGACCACGCCACAAATAAACATGTCGGGTTTTTACCTTACGATAGCTAAAACACTTTATATCAAAATCCTCTGATATTATAATAGTGTCTACAGAAAGTAAAATAGAATCTAGCTGAAATGCTTGCATCTCACATTTCAACAATAGTTGGGCACAATCAAAACCGTACAGGCACGTAGGGAGAATGGATTTCCAACGAATGACTAGGCACTGGGGTACCACCTGTCACAGTACGTGGCCTAGATCACAGTACCGAGGAGTACGCCCGCTCCCCTGCAACACAAGGCTGGAACCATCCCTTACTGGATGATCCCGAATAAAATCACCCCACGGTTGGGATCAGCAACCGCACCACTAAGCCGAAATAAAAAGGGACATCTAGACAGGGATGACCTTACCCTCCAGTGGGAGCTACCCACGAAGCCTTGCTGCATAACCCCTGATTTTCAGTCATTCCCGGTTGATGAGGTTCGAGGCTAAACGATACATTTTAGAGAACATATCCCTTAGAATGCCCATCGTCCGCTGACGATGTTTCGCAAGCATTCGTCCATACAAGTCCATCCTGGGTTTGAACGGAACCGAAGGCACTACTCCTACTACATCCATTTTGGAAATATCCTCAGGATTAGTAGCGACTAGCCCTTGCACTTCACTGCTCCATCTTCTACTCCGAACACGTTACATGAAACGTACAAACCGGATCGAAGTGGTATTCGGGTCTCCAGACCTAGAATCCCGGTATACGGAAACCCGATCCCGGTCTCTTCGAAACGATCAGCGCATTGGCCAATATTGATAGTCGGTTATTTAACTATCAATTCACATCCATAGCAACCATCACACAATAAATAATTTCCCACATTATTTATTTGCCCAAATATCTTTCCAAGATATATTTCTATTTTCAAACTCCTTTTGAAAACAATTTCAAACAGTTTCCGCTTACGGAATACATTTCCCAAATAATTATTTCTCTGAAACACCAAGTACAAAACACTTAGATTTTAAAATAATCTTAAAACACTTTACTATAAATATACTTAATAATATTGAAATTAAAAAAAAAACTACTTTAATACCTTAACAAAATATATACTTAAGAAATATTTAAAATGAAACCACTTTACAAATATAAACTAAATTTCTCTTTTTAAAATATAATACCAAATCACTTTTATATAATTACTACAATAATAGAGGATATTTGAAAATATAATTTCAAAGTGGGAATTTATAAAAGGATATGGTTTGGTTTAAAAATATCTGTTTTCATTTTTCAGTTTAAGATTGTGTTCCTTTCTTTCTCCACTAAAATACAATTCGAATCTAAAGATAAGTAAAATCTGAAATCAAATTGCAAAGAAGAAATGTAAAAACTGGAAATTCTAATGCAAACTTAAAGGAGATCAAAGGCAATTCAGTAGCAGTTCCAAATCAATCAACAAGCAACTAAATGCAAGAAATCAAACAGCAAGTACAAATTCAACAAGCAAAAACAAAAGAAATTCAAAACTGGAAAGCCTGGAAACAGAATCCGTTTTCTGTTTTAAATTACTGGTGAGTAAATATCATTTTAAAAACAGAGTGAATCCATTTCTTCGATGAATTGGATGGTTAAGTGTAAGCTGTTCTGATTAGTGAAGAGAGAACAGTTATCTTTGGAAATTAGGCCGAGCTGATCGCAAAAGTGACTTGCGATTGTTTAAGTATTCTCTTGGGATTATTGGAGATTGAGATTCCGTATCGACTTGATTCGTGGAGTTACCAGAAGTTCAGCTTAGTAGAAGGATGTCTCCTAGAGAATAATTTGGTGAAGCAGCTCAGGATTCTTTGGAAAGGGATTGACCACACCTAATTTTCTGGTGAGGAGTCTGTTAAGGTGTTTTGACCAAGTAGAATGGTTCACTAAGATTTTATAGATATGGTGAACTGTGGATGATCAAGTTTGTGCTCGAGTTTCTCCGATGGCATTCTCCTCTGTTCAAGATCAGAATTATGCAGCGAAAGCAAGATAGCAGCTATTCTAGAGTGGAAGCAACCGAGAGTTGTAATTTTCTTCGAGTAGAGGATTTCTATAGGAAATTCAAGTGTATCTCTAAGTGTGAAGAAATTTTCGGGATTATCCAGTAAGGGATGGTTCCGGCTTTGTGTTGCAGGGGAGCGGGCGTACTCCTCGGTACGGTGATCTAGGCCACGTACTGTGACGGGCGGTACCCCAGTAGCCCTGCCATTGTATGGAAACTCATTCTTCCTACGTGCCCTTACGGTTTTGATTGTATAACCCACTTTGTGGCTAGTATGCTGGAATTTAATAATGTAACAATTTCAGCTATTTCATATTTATTTGAAAACCCTAGACCCTATTATAATATAACTAGATTTCCTATCAAATGTTTTGGTTAGCGTAAGGTAAAAACTTACCCATGTTTATTTGTGGGGAGTCTTATGTGATACCTTTTCTTTCTAAAGGTTTTGAAGTTAAGCAAGTTTAACCTGTTACTCACACCAGACCCATGTCTGACCCAAGTGTTTATTTCTGTTTTATAAACTCTTGGGTACTCAAATTTTTACGAGTAGCCAAGGGATTCAGGTTTAGCTTTGACGAATTGTGGAGGAGCAATGGAGCAGGAGGCTTCGGCGTTCGTAGATATAGTATTCCGCTGTGTTGATATCTGTGTTAGAGTCTTGTATTGTATTTGAGTTGTAATATCTAGACAGATGTTTATAACTGTCTAGCATGTGTTGTATAGTTGTGTAAACTCTGATAAGTGTTGTATACTATGTAATAGTTTCTTTATGTTATTAATATAATTTTTTCGTTCCGCTGTGAGATCGTTGTTGTTGTTTCTTCTTTCTTCTCTTCTTTTCTATTTTCTACCCCTTTCTTTCTTATTGATGATACGACTTTCTATGGAGAAAAAGTCGGGTCGTTACAGTACTCCAGAACCACTCGCGGTCGCGTCCGGTTCCATCACGTCGCCGCGAAGTCGAGACCAACATCGACAACGATTAACATCCACAAGTGTTTCTAAAAACATTTGTGCATGCTGTTTAAGTGCTCTGTTCAACCTTTGTTTTTAGATGAGTAGCATTTTGTTAAAAATTTCTTAAGTCTAAATTGGTTGTATGTCATTGCTATGTTCAATATTGTATTGTGTGATATATTTATGAGTTTATATTAGTGAATTGCTGAAGTATGATGTATGCATGTATTTGAATAAATGTAACTTCTCTGTTTTCCAGTTTTTGTTCTTGTTTTGATTTAAATTCAAAACCCATTGATTTTGGTCTCTGTAAACTTCAGTTTCAAATCGAACTTGTTTGATTTATTCAAATTTTAGTTTAAAAGGTATACTTAAGTTAATAGAAAACATTTAAATGACTCTGGAAAACAAATAACTGATAAAATCTAAAATAAGTAAAAATTTAAACTTCATAAATTATCGTTTCAGGGTTTGGATCTGAAACATCATGTAAAAATATGAATTTTTAAAACTAAAATCATAGTTTTTAGTATTGAATCAGAGGAGCAGTCCTAGTTGATCAGTGATGGGAGACTTGGGTTGCCTCTGGCGATCTAGTTGATCGGGGTGGTGGAGATTCTCACTGGAGATGCAGGAATGGTCGGAGGGTCTAGGAAAATTATCTAAGTGATGATCAAAACACTATGGAGATGATAGGGAATCGTTTTTGTTTTTAAACCTAGTTTGAATAGGTTAGACTGAGATGATCGGGGTTACGTCTCTGGTGAACCGAGTGCTCCTATACTTTGGGAAGTGCAAGATTGGAGATGAGAGAAGGCATGGCCAGAAAATTAGCTTCTCTGATGGTCGGAGTCTCGATTTCGTGATGATGCCAGGTTTCGAAGTGGTTCCAGTTTTGGTCTTTATGCTCGATTTTGATTTTGCGAATGGATCAAAGATAGGATGGTCGTTTTCTGGTAGATGGATGAACGTCGACTTGTGGGGATACTCGGCGATGGTCGGAGTTGACGCATGTGGATGTGCATGTGCACGCGATTGAAATAGCTGGGTGAAGTCTGGTTTGAACAGGAGAAGGCAACTCGAGTTTCTCGAGTTTTGTTCGTGTGAGACTCGAAGTATTTAGGATTCGACTCGGAGTGTTTTTGAGTGGTCTCGGGTAATTGTGTTGCCAGGTTTTTTTAAAAGCCTGTCAGTTTAGATTTAAACTGAATTTAAATTATGAAGAAATATTAAGACAGGATTTGAAATCAAAGTTTTTAATATATGAATTCAAGTTTGGTTTTGAATTTTAGATTGGAAATAAATAAGTTTTATAAATTTAAATATGAATTTGTTTAGAACCCTTTAAATTTCTTTATCGAATGAGTATTTCTTTAACTTGTAAAATAAAAGAGTTTTAGAAATGTTGTTTAAAACGTTGTTAAAGATAATTTGTTTTCATTTTAAATCTTTAAATTTAAAATGAAATTTTGAAGGTAAAATTAAAGTAAATTGATTTAAAATACTTTGTAAATGATAACTTGATTATTAATAAGAACAAAGTTTTATCTTAAAGTAAATTAGAATTTAAAGATTTGTGTTCATTAAATTTATAAGGAAATTTAATAGATAATTAATTTAATTTGATTAATTAATCATTTGGATTAATTAAATAAATAATTAAAGGTTTAAACTAATTTAGTTAGGATTAAGATAAATAAATTAGGAATGATTAATTTATAATTGAGGATTATAAATTAGAGTATTAATTAATGGTTAAGAATTAATTAATAGAGTAATTAAATATTAATTTAGTTATGGTTAACACTTAATTAATTTAGTAATTAGAGATTAATAAATTGGTTATTAAGATTTATTAATTTAGAATTAATGATATTAATATAAGTTAATTACTTAAGGAAAGTAATTAAATAATAGTTAATGAGGTCATTAACTATGGGTTATTAAATAATGAATTAATAGAATTAATTTTGATAATTAATTAGTTTAATTAATTTAAGAATAATCATTTATGAATTTGTTTAAATGTAATTACTTATTGGAAGTAATTAAGAATTAATTACTTATTGTAATTAATTGAAGTTAATTTGATTTAGTTAAATTAATTAATTAAGTTTAATTAATTTAGAATAATCAAGAGATGATTTGATAATAATTACTTAATGTAATTATTAAGGTAAGTTTATTTAGAGAAGTAAATAATAAGATAATTACTGGAAGTAATTAGTTGAATAATGATTTTATTAATAGAAGTAATTTGAGTTAATTATTTTGAATAATTAATCAAGGGATTAATTAAGAAATTAATTAAGGAATAATTAATTTAGTTAATGAAAGTAATTAAGGGTAGTTAATTACTGATTGAATATTAATCAAGGTGATTAATAAATGTGTTTTAATTAAAGGTTAATTACTTAATGTAATTAATTTAATTTTAGTAATTAATAATCAATGTGTAATTAAGGATCATTAATTAATATAATTAATGATGTAATTAAGATTGATTAATTAAGTAATAATTAATAAATGAAGTGATTAATTAATGTAATTAATTAAGGATTAATGTAATTATTATAGTTGATTAATTTAATTAATTATAGTTAATTAATTAATGAAGTAATTAAAGGTTAATTATTATAAGTGGTTAAGGTTAATTAATTTAAGTAATTAATTAAAGGATAAATTACTTGGATATAATTAAAAGGTAATTAATCAAAGATGATTAATTGAAATGAATTATTAGAGGATAATTAATTAATTGATTGTAATTAATTAATGGTTAAGTAAGCAGGATTTATAGAATGAAGTAATTAATTTAAACTACTTTAAATTAATTAGAGACGTTATAAATCATTACTTATGAATGGGTGATAGTATTGAATACTTTGCATTGATTGATATCTCTGATGAGATATATGCTGTGTGATATGGATGTTAGTTGAATTGTGATGATAATATGGATTATCTGTTATATTGATAATGTTGATTATCTATTGTAATGTTGTGAATTATCTTTCTATGTGTATAAAGATAAGAATCGAATTGTTTTAACCTTAAAACAACTTGACCCTTAAAAGATACGTTTTGGATTTCGATGAGACCGGGATCGGGTTTCCGTATACCGGAATTCCAGGTCTGGAGACCCGAATACCACATCGATCCAAATTTACGATAGGTCGTGAATCTCAAGTGAAGATGAAGATTCAGAGTGCAAGGGTTATTGTCGTTAACTCTGAGGGTGATTCCAAAATGAGTGTAACGAGATAATGCCTTCGGTTTCGTTCGAACCCGGAACGAACTTGTATGGATTGAATGCTTTCAGCACATCGTTAGGCGGACGATGGGCATTCTAAGTGATATGTTCTGATTAAAGGTAATCGTAACCTCAAGCCTCATCAACCGGGAATGGCTAAAACAGGGGAGGTGCAGCAAGGCTTCGTGGGTAGCACCCACTGAGAGCAAGATAGATCCCTGTCTAGAGGTCCCTTTTCTTTTATTCAGCTTAGTGTGTGTTTTGTCGCGCCAACTACGGGAGTGTCTTGTTCGGGATTATCCAGTAAGGGATGGTTCCGGCTTTGTGTTGCAGGGGAGCGGGCGTACTCCTCGGTACGGTGATCTAGGCCACGTACTGTGACGGGCGGTACCCCAGTAGCCCTGCCATTGTATGGAATCCAAACTCCAATAAGTGCCGTACGTATTAGTTGTGCCCAAATATGTTGGAATGTGAGATGTAAGCATTTCAGCTATTTCTATATTTTACTTGAAAACCCTAGACCCTATTATAATAAAATCAGATTTCCTATCAAATGTTTTGGTTAGCGTAAGGTAAAAACTTACCCATGTTTATTTGTGGGAAGTCTTACGTGATACCTTTTGTTTCTAAAGGTTTTGAAGTTAAGCAAGTTTAACCTGTTACTCACACCAGACCCATGTCTGACCCAAGTGTTTATTTCTGTTTTATAAACTCTTGGGTACTCAAATTTTTACGAGTAGCCAAGGGATTCAGGTTTAGCTTTGACGAATATTCTGGAGGAGCAATGGAGCAGGAGGCTTCGGCGTTCATAGATATAGTATTCCGCTGTGTTGATATCTGTGATAGTGACTTCTCTTGTATTTGAGTTGTAATGTCTAGACAGATGTTTATAACTGTCTAGTAAGTGATGTATATGCTGTGTAACTCTGATAATTTGTTGTATACTATGTAATAGTTTATGTTATTAATATAATTTATTCGTTCCGCTGTGAGATCGTTGTTGTTGTTTCTTTCTTTCTTCTCTTCTTTTCTATTTTCTACCCCTTTCTTTCTTCATAATGATGCGACTTTCTGTGGAGAAAAAGTCGGGTCGTTACACGTGGTATCAGATTTAAATTAAGAAGTTTATTTGTTTTAATAATCCTTTCTCTTTAAAAATTCTAAAATAAGTCAAAATTGTTTTGTGAAATATATATATAAAGTTAAACTCCATTTCTCAAGCATATAAAAATATGTTATATTAATTTGATCAAAGTGTAAGTTTTTATAAATAATTGTTTACATGAATTCATATTTGTATATTTATATAGAATCTTAAAGCTTATTTATAAAAGGATAAATACATTTTTATATATATAGATATTTTTAAATACACATGTAGGATTTAAATAAATCAAAAAAAAAAGGAATTAACACTTGTAAATCAATAAGAAAGCATTTAAAACACTTGTAAACATATGGAAGCTTGGAGTGTTTAGGTGTAAGTTAATTAACTCTTAAGAGGACAAATGTCAACATTCTTCTTAATAATTAAAAATAAATAAATCAAAATTTAAAAGAAGAAATATTTTTACTATCTGCTGAAACTATTCTTTTCTCAACTAAAAACTAAGTTCGAATCTAAAAATCAAATAAAAGTCTGGAAATCAAAATGCTAAGAGAAAAAGAAAACTTGGAAATCAAAATTCAAAGAAGCAAAATGAAATCTGGCATTCAAATGCAAATCAAAGGAAAGAAGATGGAGGCAAATTCAATAAGCAGTTTCAAAATCTTCAATTGCAATCAGATAAGGAAATCAAACTGCAAGTTTAAAATTCAACAAAGCAAAAGAAATGCAAGTTTAAAACCAAACATCAACCTGGAAAACAAATTGGTCCTCTGTCTCTGTTCAAAGTGCTGGTGAGTAAACTTAAGTTTTAAAAACAGTTTTAAAATCTTATTTCCACTTTGTTATGTGAATAAAATCATGTGTTAGCCTTCATGTTTGAATTGAAATGGATGTATGCATGTATACCATTGTTTATCTCCTGTGAATAGCTAGTTTATATGTATATTAGGCTCTGTGTATTTACAGAGTTTGAATCTTTCTTTTTAAAATCTATATCTCATCATATAATCACAGTTAGCTTTTGTTTTGTAAATGAAAAATGATGAAAATTATGTAACATCACTAATAAAAATGAGTTCTGGAATTTATATAAAGCATTTGTCTCGAAATCTTATAAACAGCAGTAAATTATAAATTTGGTTAAAATTTGATTGATTAAATTTTAAGTTTTGATTGCATGATTGGATTCAATATAGAAAATCATGAATTTTAATAGGTATAACTCGATTTTTAGTTTGAAATTTATGGAGCTTTCTCGAGTTGTTCAATTTGGGCAAGTTGATCGATTTTCGTCGATCGGAGGCGAGTGAAGACTTGATTTTTGGGATGGAGGTAGTGGAGATGTCGAGGCACTTGGGAAAAATAGTATGGTAATTTATCATTTATCGTGGTTGTTGGAATTTGAGGAGATAGGGTTTATTGTCTGGGTTTGTCGTGAATACTTCAAATGGGTCTCGTGACTTCGAGAGATGATCGGAGACGACCGCGTTTTGTTTTGGAGATGTGGGTAGGCGAGGCGAAGCTATGGGGAAGATGGCGAGGTTCCTCGAGACTGGGATGATCGGAGACGAACGATTTCTGGTGATGCTTCGTTCCAGGTGATGGGTTCGAAATAGTCGAATTCGAATCTCGTTCGAATCGCGAAGTTTGGAATGGTTGTACGTGATAGCGTGATGGAGTCTGACTTGCCGGAGGTCGAAATAGTGATCGCCGTTGATCATCGTGGGTGTGCACGTGCACGGCTACGATAGCGTGCATCTGAGAATTTGGTTTGGGAAAGAAGTGGATACCAGGTTTTCTTCGGGAATTTTAGTGTTTTACTCGAAGGAGGGGAAGTGAGTTTTAGACGCGAGTGTTTCTTCGAGTCTCCAGGGGTGTTTGCTCGAGTGTTAGGTGAGGCAGATTTAAGTTTTCAGGTTTTAAAATAGAACAGGAAATGTTTTAAGTTTTAAAGCAAAAGAAAATTGTTTTGTAATGTTTCTGAGTTGTAAAACAAAAGATAAAAACAAGATTTTACCCAATTAAACTAATTTGTTTACTAGAAATTTGTTTTAACAAGTTTTAAATATTTAAATATATAAGTTTTTAAAAGGGTAAATAAATAGATTTTCAAAATGTTTAATTGTATTAAAGTTAATTTAATAACTATGGAAGTTTAAAGATTTTGAAAGTCGAGAAGGAGTTTAAAATGTTTTAATTATAATTGATTTCTAAAATGTTTTATTTTAAATAAAGTTTAAATGATAAGGATTTAAATAAATCAATTATAATAAAGAATTTATCTTAAGTAATTAAGAGATTAATTAATTAAAAGATAATTAATATGGGAAGATAATTAAATTGTTGGTCAAATTAATTTATTTAATTAAGATAAATGATTTTCTTAATTAAGATCTTTAGGTATAAAAAGTTAAGAAATTATTTAATTAAATAATTAGTTAAATAATTAACTAAGTAATTAATTAGTGATTAATTAAGATAATCACTTATAAATTAATTAAGTATAATTACTTGATGGAGTAATTAAGGAATAATTACTGAATGTAATTAAGTAAGGAAAATTATTTAATAAAGAAATTAGAAGATAATTATTTTATGAAAGTAATTTAATGAAAGTAATTAAGAGTTAATTACCTAGTGTTATTAATTTAATAATTTATTTAATAAAATTAATTAAAGGAGTAAGAATAATTAATAAGGTAATTAATTATTTGTTAAGGTAATTAATTAAAAAGTAATTACTTAATGGAAGTAATTAAGAGAAGTTAATTACTGGTTAAGGTTAATCAAAGTTGATTAATAATTGTGGTTTAGTTAAGATTAATTACTTAATGTAATTAATTTAAATAGAATAAATAATTAAAGATGTAATTAGGGATCATTAGTTTATAATTAATTAATGATGTAATTAAGAATTGATTAATTAAGATTAATAAATCAAATGATAAGTGATTAATTGTAATTAATTAAGAATTAAAGTAATTGATTATAATTAATTAATTAATTAATGAAGTAATTAAAGGTTAATTACTGTATTTAATTAAGGATAATTAATTTGTGAAATTAATTAAAGATAATTACTTAAATGTAATTAAAATATAATTAATCAAGGTGATTAATTAAAGTGGATAATTAGAGAATGATTAATTAATTTATTTGTAATTAATTAATGATTATATAAGTAAGATTTATAATGAAGTAATTAATTTAATTTATTTTAAATTAATTAAGAGATGAAGTAATTAATTTAATTCACTTTAAATTAATTAAAGATAGAGATAGTTAATTTAATTCATTTTAAATTAATTATGTTGTGATTAAGTAAATCATTGCTTATATAAGAATGGATGACATTTATTTGTCTTGAATGGATGTAATCTCAGAAATGAGATAAGTAATGTGGTGTGATATGAATGCTTGGTTGCATTATGATGGTAATATAGATTAACTATTGTGATGTTGATATGGATTACCTATTTTGTTATGAATCATTTGTTTATTTGATAATGTGATTATCAATTGTGATTTTTGAATTATCTATCTGTATGAATATAGATAAGTTAAATTGTTTAAACCTTTAAACAACTTGGCCCTAAAAGATACGTTTTGGATTTCGATGAGACCGGGATCGGGTTTCCGTATACCGGAATTCCAGGTCTGGAGACCCGAATACCACATCGATCCAAATTAACGATAGGTCGTGAATCTCAAGTGAAGATGAAGATTCAGAGTGCAAGGGTTATTGTCGTTAACTCGCTCAATAAACTCGAGAAATACCCGAGTACTTCCTCTGTTAAAACCCAAACGAAAACACTGATACACGTTATACTCGTTTACGTGCACAATCGAGATGATCGCCTCCGACCATCGATTCCATCGCCGGCATCTCGTCCACGACCATCTCTTACGATCTCGATCACCAGAAACTCGAACAAACGCCTAAATCGAAATCGAGAAATCTCGATCACAAAACTGGAAACATACCCAAACCTGGAAATCATTCGTGCTCACTTCTCCGATCACCGTGTCGACTGAAACTCCGGCAAATGCTTCGATATTTCACTAACTTCCATCACCTAAAATCCTACTACACTCGATCAACCCGAGCTATTTCTATGAATCAAAATGCTTAACCTGTTCAAACTAGGTTTAGAAATTTAATCGGCCAACCACCATCGCCACGGTCATCAATACGGCCATCCAACATTTTTGCCACAGTCCCTGATCATTCCACTTCCTCCCCTAGTGACCACGACCTTCCCGAACTCTTAGATCATCAGGAACTACCCAAAACGGGAAAACTGTTCAACCCCAAACTGCTCCTTCGTTTGAATGTTAAAAATTTTGATTTCATTTTTAAAAATCAAGATTTTAGTTAAGTTTTCAGTTTACAAACCTGTCTTGACAAATTAAGATACTTAAATTTCACCTATTTTAAACACGCACTGTAGTTTCTAGTTTCTAGAGGCATTCCTTTTTATTTTAACCTAATTAAAATTTTAAAACTCTAATCTATGATAAACAAACAATTATTGTTTTTAACTTAAACCATAACAGTAACTAAGTCAAAAGATACGGGATTTAAATCAAACTTTGAACTTGAAACTGAGAACAGGGAAAACAGAAGCATCAGACATGCACACCAATACACATCCATATATACAAAAATATACATACATACCAAACATATTAAACAACATGCAGGCATATTATATCATAGATTCAAGAATTTATAGCATGCAAACAGATATTATATACTTAAATTTTTAAAATAAATGTTACTCACCTTTTTAAAAGTAACAGAGCTTCCAGCTTTAATTTGAAAAGCTTTTGAATCTTTAAAACTTTAATTATAAACTTGAATGCTAGCTACTGAATCTTGCATGCATGCTCTAAATCTTGTTTGTTGAGATGTTGCTTAGATCAGTTGTACTGAAATGATCTTGCTTCCAAATTTGAAAGATATTGCAGGTTTGTTGTTCTTAGATTTACAAATGCAGGCTAAAAGCTTTGATTCCAGGTTTTGAAGAAAATGAACAGGCTTTTGATTGATTTATTTTGGTTTGAGGAAAGTTTAGTTACAGATTATTTTGGAGATTGAGGAACTTGATTACTAAATTGTTTTGAGAGGAGAGTTTGATTACAGATTATTTAAGAGGATTTTGTTTTGAGGATTTTTGTTACAGGCTAAATCTTCTTAAGTTTGAAAAAGAATTAGAAAAGAAAATGGGATGAAAGCATGTGTTTATATAAGTAGAAATGATTTATTTAATTAAAAGAAAAACAAAAATACAAAACTTTGACATTTGTCACATTGAGTAGTTAATAAATTAACACTTGTTATAATATAGTCTTTAGAGAATTACACATGTCCTTTTTATTGATTTATGTTTATTTTAAATGTAAATAAAAAGCCTTTCTTATTTATTAAATACTCATGTATATATATATATAAAAGCTTGTCCATATATTTAAAATCTAAAACTATTTAAAATCTTACCTCTTTTGAATTTCAAATTTAATTTAAATTCAAATGCAAATTATATTTAAAAATCCAATTTAAAGTTAATCTTAAACAACACATTCAATTTGAAATAACAAATCCTATTTTACATTAAAATCTATTTATTTAAAAACAATACACTATTAATATTGTTTGAAAATAACATACTTATCAATTTTAAAATAATTTATAAAAGAGATTATAAATTATCATTATTATTAATTGAATTAACATATCACATGCAAATTGTATTTTAAACATATATATATTCTTATACTTCTTAAATCATATTTATTAAGCAATATTCAAAAAGAAAATAAAATAAACTTTATTATTAATTTTATTTAAGACCATATAGTTATTTTGTTTTAAATAGCTTTGAAAAGCTAATATTAAATAAATCCAAATCTCCAAACTATCAATATATATATATTAGAAATTTTAAACAAGATTTCATTTATTATTTAAATTTCAAACACAAGCTTATTTATTTACAATATATACAATTATATATATACATTATAAATAGAAATCATCTTATTAATTTTTTAAAGGATAAATTCACTAATTAAATATCCATTTAATTAGATTATTAAACCAAATCAAATTTTATTATCAAAAATTATCAATCAATTTAATTATTTAAACAGATTATTAAATTGATATTGCCCATAAATTCCGGGATATTACATTCCTCCCCCCTTAAAATAATTTCGTCCCCGAAATTTAAAACAAAGGTAATTTAATAATCTATTTAAATCACAAACAAATATTATCATCCATATGCTAACAACCATAGCAACCAATTTACCCAATCAAACAATTCTAATTATCCAAACAAAATTCTGAATACAATCTCCTCGAGTTTTCCCAAGTATAAATATACCGGGATACTCGCTCTACAAAATCCAAAAAATCAACAATACTAAGCTATAGAGTTCTTACTCATATAGATCTATAGAACTAAACAAGATATCAGACTACAGACGAGTCTGACTCAACAACCAAATCTTCCAGAACTGCTGGTTCCAAAACCAGAGATAGATCCAATACGTACTCCCTCAGAGATACGTGAAACAAAATGAATTCCAGTTATCCAAACTGACAATTCAATCCAGTAGATCAAAGCACTTATCCAAATCAGAACACAGAAAAGATCCAAAATAACTCGGAGCTGACTTCCCAGACTTACCCAATCTTATAGCTCCCTTTTACCAGAGAAAACTTCAACAACAACGAAGTCTCCAACTTCGAATTCCAAATTCCTCCGCCTCTTATCCTCAAAATCCTTCAGACGATCCTGAGCTGACTACATCCTTCCTGATCAGTTCAACCTTCGCTGATGCTTCTAGAAATAAACCGGGTTAAAAATAACTCAACCAAATGATCCTCCAAGATCTACCCAAATCCAAATCACAAACTCTACTACCATTAGTAGACTGAACTAACTTCTCTTATCTGGAAAAGACAAACAGGAGCACTTGTCAAACTGCTTCCGCTACACCACTCTGATCTGGAATAGATAAGAATGCTGATGAAGAACACAAGCACAAACTGGACAACACATCCCAGAAAATCTCAGATAACTCAAGAGAACACTCAGCAATCGCAAGTCACTTTTGCGATCAACCCAGCCTAACTGCAAAGAAAACTGTTCTCTCTTTACCAATCAGAACAGCTTACACTTATCTATCCTATCTATCGAAGAAATGGATCCACTCTGCTGCTTCTGAACTTCACCTTCAGAAAACTGAATACTCCGAGCTGCACTACTGCCACAAGTGCCAAAGACTTCTCAATCCAAAGCTTCTCGAGAAACTCGAACCTTAAACCAACAGAATCACCATGCTGAACTCAGCCACAACACCGAAGCAGACATACTTCATTAACTTGTTCCAAAGAAAACATCTTTGGGAACATCCATAGTCACTGCATCTCATCACACAGTTACTTCTTCCTGAAGTTACCAACATTAACTTCTGCCTATCCGACAGATCCAACTCTACTCATCCAACTTCAAAGATAAACTCCGAACCTTAACAGGTTTTCTTCAGAGATTGTGAAATCCTTATAATTGCAAAGTTCACTCGAGACGGTATTAGGTTTACAGTCTCGACAAATACACTTCCAACCTCAACACTCAGACTCCTAATCTTAGATGATAAATTATTATCATCTCAACCAATCATTACAAATACCATATACATTTAAAATGATACTTTTTTATATAGAAATTATATCTGGGTAAAATTATTTCATCTACCTTTTTAAAACAATATTGTGTCTGTTGGCCTGGTCCAAGTGTTTAGAGATCCCTATCAATAACGTTAGCTACTCGTATTGACCAAAATCCATATACCACCCAACCGATCAATTAACACAATATAAAACCATTTTATATAACTAACAAATACGCGCTCTCGTATATATATATACTCAGACTCAAACAGGTTGCTACAGATCCTATCTCTAATGAACAATCCTTTCGAACCTAGGTATTCACTCAACCTAGTGTTCTGATATTCACTTAACCAAAAGCTTAGGCATTCGCTCAATCTATGCTTTGATAAATTTACGACCCGGAATTTTTGTATATTTGGAATGGGAATATTTAATTTATTTTAAATATTCGGAGGTTAAATTTTAACTTTAATTTTAAATATAAAGTATTTATTGGATAATTTAATTTTTAATTAGACAATTGAATATAGGGTAAAATAGAGAATCCGGAGTTTTGAGCTTGTTAAAAATAATTTGAAAGCTTGTAAAATTTATATTGATAATATGAAAGATAATAAAAGTGATAGAATCTAATTTAAAGATGTTTTGTTAAGTTTTAAAAATTTTTGGCTACGATTTCGAGTCGATTTAAAATTTGGAATTTTAAAATAAGCTATGGTGTTTGACTAGTCAATATTTCTTTCCATATCTAGACTATGAGCCTTCTGGATCACGCTGTCTGTCCACACGTTGAAACATCTGTACACGCGTCTCCTTCTCCTTGACAACTTTTCAGCCGAGCATTCCCCTTAGTTTCTAAAAAAAATGAAAATCGATCTTCTCTTAAGAAATCAATTCAAAGATAGAGCTCCGTTTCCCTTTCAAGTTAGGTCGGAGCTATTCATTCAAATCTATCGAACACGAGGTGTCCTAAGCGAGGAGTCGCACGTACGCGATTGAGGAAGAAGACGTGAGCAGTCGATCTCGTTCGATGGGCTGGGTTGTTTCGATGTGGTCTTCGGCAAAGCTGGGTAGCGATGTCGCGATTTAGGGTTTGGGTGTTGCGCGGGTGGTAGCGGAGGTTGCGATAGAGAACTAGGGCACGGCCAGCTGTGGGTGTTCGTCGACGTGAAGCTAGGGTTTTAGTGAGCCGTGTGGTGGTTGCTGCAAGCACTCGCGATTTCTGGAGATCGGCGGTTGTTCGTTGGCGAGTTCGTTCTGAGGGTGGTGATTCGCGAGGCTACTGTTCAAGTCAAGCAAGGGGGTCGATCGCGTTGGGGTTTGCGAGGCCGCTGGCACTTTTCATTCGTGATTTTGGGGTTGACTGGAGTAGTGGCCGCAGTTCAGTTTGGGATCGGGTTTGCTACATTACAGCGTGATAGGGGGTTCTCGCTTTGCGTTAGGTGGCGAACGGGAGACTCTTACCCCTACATGTCCCCGGGGGTAGTATAAGGCCTTTTGGGGTTGGTTGCGACTCGAGAGGGTGGCCGTAAAAGCAAACCCGAGGTATCACTGTGAGCCACAGCGGGGCAGGGATGGTTGAAAAGCCTACCGGTCGTGTACCGTTGCTGAAGGTTGAAAAGCCTAGGTTGTTACAGTGGTATTAGAGCTTAGGCTAGCGATAACCTTGGCTCTGGTGGGAATTTTGAGAGTATTAATAGATATGAGCGCGTATTTGTAAGTGAATATAAAATGGTTTTATATTGTGTTGGTTGATTTATTGAGTGGCATATGAACCTTCGTCGGCACAGTCTGTACAACTGTATCGAAGGGGTTTCTAAACACTTGAATATAACAGTTCGACACAATATTGTTTTAAATAGGGTGAATGAAATAATTTTGCCCAAATTATTTTTATATATAAAAGGATGACTTTTGTAAATTATATATTTGGTTGCTTGGTTGTTAGAAAGTGATGATATTAAATTATTATCATCATTGTGTAAAAATTGAATCAGAAATTGGAAAAAGTATAACCAAAGATGAAAGAATAAATTTATATAACAAAATGGAATTTGAAATATAGACTATAAATGAAATTTATAAATTGAGATAAACTTTATATACAAATGTGAATTACAAATGTGATTTATAATCAAATGAGATTAATTCATAAACAAATGAAATTTGTAAATGTAAATGGTAAAAGTGACTTATAACTTGAAATAAAATGTGATAGAATTCCAGAGTAATGTTTGGATATAAAAATTGGATGGATTTTGAATTTGAAGTTTTGGGAAAGATTTAAATTCCTGTGGATTTAAAAATAGTTTTTAAAGGTTTGGGAAAAATGATGGTGATATTATTTCATGAATATTTTTGAAATTGAATTGAAATCGGGTGGGATTTGGGATTTAAAAATGTTTGAAATGTTTTAGAGTGATAAAAGCATTAAATTCTCTTTTGGTCGCTGGAAAATAATTTCGGTGATGACTGCAGCATCATCGATGTCTATTTTCGAGTTTCCAAAGAGAAATTGCTACCAAACTGTTTTAAATTGGAAATGATTGTGAATTGGGTTGGTTTTGAAATTCAAAGGGAAAATTGTTTGGTAAAAGCAGATTATTTTGGAAATTGGGGTTTGATGTGATATACCAGATGTGTATGAGTTATTTATGGATTCAAAATGGTTTTGGAATAAAATCGGGCAATTGGATTCTGGAAATTATATTTAAAATTTAAATGTGGAAATTTAAATGAATCAACAATATAAAGTATAGAATGAAGTTGATTGAAATAAGAAAGGAATGAAAGTTAAATTCTGGGATTATAATTATGAGATGAAATTAACTCAATGAGTAATATAAGTTGATAGATAAAAGAATTAGAGAACTTGAAGGTGAATGAATTGTAAAACTTGTATAAAATTTGTATCCTAGAATTAAAATTTAATTCGAGTATATGAAGGTGAATAAAATATATTTGAATTTAACTTAAGATAAGTTAAATAAAAATTGAGAATTGGAATTGAATTAAATATAAGTAAGTTGAAGTCGAATTGAATTGGATATAAAGGTAATGTAAAATGCTTAAAATTGTGTAAAGAAATTCATATTCTTAGGTTTTTAAGTGTAATAATTTGAAATTTGATTATAAAGATTGAAATGGACTTAAATGAATAGTCCTAGATCTTAAGTAAGTAAGTTAAAACTTATGAATAGAAATGAAATTGTAAGTCATAAATGGGAATCCATTACTTTGAACCATTAAGAGTTATAATTTGAAATTGTAATTATCAAATGGAAACGACTAAGATGAGCAATCTTAATTTTTAAATAAATCCAAACTTGAATTATAAGATAAATTGAACTTAAGATAATTAAGTGAAGTGATATTTGGAATTAAAAAGCAAGTATTTAATTTTAACCAGCGGAGGAACTAATTTGATAATAAATTAGTTAATGAAATTGAATTGTGAGTTAATGAAATTGGATTAAAATAGTGATGGTTTGAATTTCGAATGAAATCAAAATAAGTGAAAATAAATTGGAAATGACCTGGTTATTAATAAAATAATTCCAGATGAATTGAGTATGGAAATTAAAATTCATAATGATTGAGTGAATGAACCAATTATATTAAATAAATAATTGGATGGAATTTGATTAAATAAAAATCAAATGAAAGATGGAAATAAAACTTTAAGGGGTTGGTTAAATGGAAAATAAACTTAAGTTATTGACTTAAGTGAATGTTGAATGGAAACTGAACTCAAACAGAGGAGTGGTTTAAATAAGTTGGGAAATAGTTATTGAATGAATTAACTTGGATTGTTTTCGAGCTAAATAAAATTCAATATTCAGAAGTTGGAGATGAATTGAATATAAGAAAAATTTATATTGAACTTAAGAATTGAAGAATGAAATTCTTAAGAAAATTGGTATTGGAAATATACTTAGTAATTTTGGAATGAAAATATATATACTAAGTGAATAGTTGAATGAAGACTAAAACTGAAGTTGAGAAATGGGATAGTTGTGAATAAGGGGATAACAAATAAAAAGGAATGTAAATAAAGGAGAATTGATATAATTGGTAATCAATTGGAATTTATACGTAAGATGTACGTATATTATTTTATTCGCATAGCTATTTGGTCCAGATGTCGAACACAGAATTTCGAGATAGTTTTATCGATCCGAATCAGGATTTTTCACTCGATTTTCAACGGCGAACCTGGATATGGATTGTTGATTGATTCTGGATATTCTCTATCATAGTTTGTGGCTATGCAAGGAGAATGACGGTTTCTAATCAAGAAACCAGATCTGAGTCCGCACTAGGAAGTCGGGTGGACGATACTAGTTCGGAAGTGAGATTGTGTGATCGATTGAGCGATCGAATGTGATATTGCGTACGGATGATATATGTGCATCGTACGGGCTTAAGTAAAACAAATATTGGAAATTTGTAAAGAAGTTGATAAAATGACTTTGGAATTGTGATTGAATATTATTGCTTAATAGGATATACAGGTGTATAAAAGCAATGGATAAATTGGGATTTTGATTTTAGAAGATAAAATTTAATGGCCCGACAAAAGGTATGTATTTGAATTTCTATATGAAATTTGATTGGGTTTTGGATCCAGCCACTTGGCTTTTTGTTTTCTTTTGAGATTGGGAGGCCGTAGAGCCATTTTGTAGTAGTACCGAGCTAGCCGCGCAAAGGAGACGCTGGCGAAATTTTTCGGAAATTTAGGGAGTTAGAAAAATTTTGGAAAATTTTGATAATTCAAAATTGAATTCAAATTTAAATTTGAATGGATAAGTAGGTGGTATGGGTTGAATTTATGAATAAGTTTGAGGAGTTAAAAGATGATTAGTGTATCCTTAATAAAAGATTGTTTGGGTATTGTTAAAACTGTTTGAATTTGGGAAATAGTTAACGGGGATTGAATCATTCCTCTTAACTGGTAATTTCGGGGACGAAATTCTTTTAAGGGGGGAGGAATGTGACGACCCGGAATTTTTGTATATTTGAAATTGAGATATTTAATTAATTTTAAATATTCAGAGGTTAATTATAAACTTAAATTTCAAATATAGCTGTTTATTGAGTAATTTAATAATTAAATTAAATTTATTTGAAGTTGGATAAAATAGTAAATCTGGCATTCTAAGCTAATTAAAAATATTTTGAAAGCTCGTAAAATTCGTAATGATAATACTGAAGATAATAGAAGTTTCAGAATGTAATTTCAAACTGTTTTGTTCAGTTTTGAAATTATATCGTTTGAATCGATATTTAAAAAAATAGCCTTCCGAGGCACAGTCTCGGAATTCGACGAAACCAGTTCCATTGAATCCGTAATATTGTATTATTACCGGATTCCAAATTTCGTAGTGATCGGAGTTAGTGTGTGAGCATACGGTATATAAACGTCTTGAAATAATTATTCGAGACAATTTGAATTTAAAACTTATATATCATTTGGCTGATCAAATTCTTTACGTCACCGTTTCTTTCACATCAGAACTTTCTCGAGAGCACTATAGCAAAACATATCCGTTCACGCAAAGCTTTTCAAGCACGCTTCCCTTCAGTTTCACTTTCTTCTTTCCTTTTTAAAAACAGTCGAACCCTTCTTCAATTTCAATCAGAGAAGAAAAAAAAAAGAAATAACCAACGAATTCGTTCGACATTAATAAATCACCAAACCCACCGCAATACCTACTTTCCCTCATCACAGTTCGAAATCGATCTACATAAATAGATGGCGACACTTAGGTTTCGATTAATCAGTATCGAGCATCTGGAGCTATTTCGTTCCTCCTCCGATTCGAATCGAGTTGCTTTCCTCATGTTGATTCGCGTAATCAAGTAAGTTGATGGGGTTGCGAGCGAGGTGAGTTGAGGTCGACGATCTGGAGCGTGGTCGGGCTCGCGATTTATGGTCGCCTCGATGTCATCATGTTCTCGTAGGGTTCCGGTGTTGGCCGAGCTTGCGTGAGTAGGAGCAGTCGATGGTGGAGTCGTGCGCGTCGAGATATGGGTTGCGATCGATGGTAGGGCGGCTGCTAAATCGATTTGTTGGATCCTGTTCTTGGTCAGCAGCAGGTATAAATTTCGATTTATATTTCCAATTTAATATTAACAGTGAAGTAGATAGTAATTTTGGTTATTTACTGAAAAAAAATATACATACTGTTTAATTTTTAAAAAGTATGAACGATGGTAATTAGGATAGGTATATATACACTGTTAACAAATTTATAATTGGGTAAGAGAGGAGGAAATATATGTTTGTAATGGGATACATGTAAATGCAGGTTTCAATTTATATATCTACATTAAGAAAGCAGAAAATAAATAATTACATTTTTAAATCGTTATAAATTAAGTTTTCAAAAATATATATATATATTTTAAATTTGCATAAATTATTTTGTCACTAAAAGATATTTTAAAAAGGGAAAATTGGTTTAAACAGAATTTGTTGATTAATTAAAGTTATTAAATGGCAATTGATTGTTCGGTAATTTTGAATATTAATAAATCATATAAATTGTTTATTCAAGGTCGAAAATTGGAAAACCAAGGCAATATTGGCATGGATTGCAAATAGAAGCAAAGGTGAGTTAATCTCACTCAGTTAGATTTAAATTTAAATGGTTAAATTTAAATATTTGATTGAATGGTTGATTTGGTTGATATGATATATATATATATAGTAGTATATACCAATATATATATATTGGCATATGTATATATTGGAATTGATATTCCCGCATTATATAGCGGATGAGACCCTATGCGCCGCATAATAGCGGATGATATTTTATAAACCCATATACCGCGATATTCCACCTCGAAGTGGAATTGGTATTGTGCTAACGTCTGTGGATGCAGGGAAACAGGTTGGAGGGATCCAACTGGATTCCTCAAAATATTTAATTTTTGTTTAAATATTCTGTGATATGATTGTTGATATCCTGTGATGATTTATATTGGATAATCTGGTTGGATTGAATTTCCCAGTATAATGAGTTATCAAAAGCAATTGAATTGGATTTTTGGAAAAATATAAAAGAGTAAAATTAAGTTAAGTAATTCTAGTGAATTCGAATAAATTAAATAGGGAAAAGAGGAATTTTGAATAAATAGAGAAATGTTGAATTTAAAGAAGACTTATGTGATGTTATTTAAAGGGATAAAAATTTATTTTAATTCAATGTTTAAATGTAATTAAAAAGAGAAGGAATTTGGGAAATCTGAAACTTGTGTTTCGGTTTAAAGATTTTAAATCATAATGAGAAATAAAATCTGGAAGTTAATGAATTTGGAAATAAATGGATTAAGTAAGAAAATTTATTTCAAAGTAAAATAAATTGGGAAATCAATTATAAATTGATTTAAATACTTTGGAATTTGAATTTTTAAGAGAAATGAGATTTGGGAGAGATAAATTGGGTTTGTAAAGTAAATTAAAATATCAGAGGATATTTGAAAATATAATTTCAAAGTGGGAATTTATAAAAGGATATGGTTTGGTTTAAAAATAAATGTTATTTTATTTTTAAAAGATGGGAGTGAGAAGGATATTTCTCTGTATAGCCAAGTACGTTTTCAAAGCAATTTTAATATAAGTTAAAAGTTCTAATTGTATTTTTAAAAGCATATTTTAGAAAATTTATTATTTCTAAATGTTAATTTCCTAAGTAAGTATGTTTTAGGAAACCTATTCTTTTTAAATATTTAAACTTTAAAGTAAGTATTTTTCAAAGGTCTATTATTGTAGTAATTATATAAAAGTGATTTGGTATTATATTTTAAAAAGGAGAAATTTAGTTTATATTTATAAAGTGGTTTATTTTAAAGTATATATTTTTAATAAAGTATTAAAGTAGTTTGATTTCAATGTTGTAAGGTATATTTAAAATAAAGTGTTTTTAAATTATTTCGAAATTTAAAAGTATTTTGTACTTGGTGATTCAGTGGAAATAATTATTTGGGAAATGTATTCCGTAAGCGGAAACTGTTTGAAATTGTTTTCAAAAGGAGTTTGAAAATAGAAATATATCTTGGAAAGATATTTGGGCAAATAAATAATGTGGGAAATTATTTATTGTGTGATGGTTGCTATGGATGTGAATTGATAGTTAAATAACCGACTATCAATATTGGCCAATGCGCTGATCGTTTCGAAGAGACCGGGATCGGGTTTCCGTATACCGGGATTCTAGGTCTGGAGACCCGAATACCACTTCGATCCGGTTTGTACGTTTCGTGTAACGTGTTCGGAGTAGAAGATGGAGCAGTGAAGTGCAAGGGCTAGTCGCTACTAATCCTGGGGATATTTCCAAAATGGATGTAGTAGGAGTAGTGCCTTCGGTTCCGTTCAAACCCAGGACGGACTTGTATGGACGAATGCTTGCGAAACATCGTCAGCGGACGATGGGCATTCTAAGGGATATGTTCTCTAAAAGGTATCGTTTAGCCTCGAACCTCATCAACCGGGAATGACTGAAAATCAGGGGTTATGCAGCAAGGCTTCGTGGGTAGCTCCCACTGGAGGGTAAGGTCATCCCTGTCTAGATGTCCCTTTTTATTTCGGCTTAGTGGTGCGGTTGCTGATCCCAACCGTGGGGTGATTTTATTCGGGATCATCCAGTAAGGGATGGTTCCGGCCTTGTGTTGCAGGGGAGCGGGCGTACTCCTCGGTACGGTGATCTAGGCCACGTACTATGACAGGTGGTACCCCAGTGCTGGAATAAATTATTTAAGTAATTAAGGATTAATTAAGTTATTGTTAGGTACTTAATTAATTAAGAAATGAAAGATTAATTTATTGGTAATTGGAATTAATTAAATTGTAATCAATAATGGTTAATTAAAGTTTAATTATTTAAGAAAAATAATTAAAGAATAGTTAATATATATCATTAACTAAGGTTTATTAAATAATTAATTAATGTGATTAATTTTATTAATTAAATAGATTAATTAAGGTTAATCATTTGTGAATTGTTTTACTTAATGGAAGTAATTAATAAATTAATTACTCATTGTAATTAATTGAGTTTAAATTGATTAGTTAAGTTAATTAATTCGGTTTAATTAATTTAAGATAATCATTTAATGATTTGTATAATTACTTAATGTAATTTAATGAGGTATAATTACTTAGGGAAGTAATTAATGGATAATTACTGATGTAATAAATAGAGTAATTAAGGGTAGTTAATTACTTAATGGAATTAATCAAGAGATTAATTAAGAAATTAATTAAGGAATAATTAATTTATTTTAAGAAGTAATTAAGGATAGTTAATTACTGAATGTGATTAATCAATAGTGATTAATAATTATGGTTTAATTAATTTAAATAAAGTAATTAATTAAAATGTAATTAAGGATCATTAGTTAATAATTGATGATATAATTAAGAATTGATTAATTTAGGGATATTTAATAAAGGAAGTGATTAATTAATGTAATTAATTAAGGAGTAAGATAATTAATTATAGTTAATTAATAAATGTAGTAATTAAAGGTTAATTACTATAAGTGGTTAAGGATAATTAATTTAAGTAATTAATCGAGAATAAATTACTTGAATGTAATCAAAAGATAATTAATCAAGATGATTAATTGAAATGAATTATTAGAGGATAATTAATTAATTGATTGTAATTAATTAATGGTTAAGTAAGAAGGATTTATAAAATTTGAATTAATTTAATAATCTAATTAAATAAAATATTTAATTAGTGATTTATCTTTTAAAAGTTTAATAAAATATTTTCTATTTATAATATATATGTATAATTGTATATATTGTAAATAGATGAGTTGGTTTGAATTTAACAAATGAAATTATGTTTTCAAATTTCTAATATATATATTTGGTAATTTGGAAATTATGATTTAAATTAATATTAAGCTTTCCAAAGATATTTAATAAATAACTATATAGTTTTAAAATACATAATATAAATGTTTAATTGTTTAAAAATAGAATTTAGCTTAAGTTCAAATTTAAATAAAAGGTTTGTTTATTTCTTTTTAAATATTACTAGATTTGTATGTATTAAAAATAGAAGTTTAAATACAATTTACATATGGTATTAATTCATTGAATAATAGAAGTAATTTATAATCTCTTTTATAAATTATTTAAAATTGTCAAATTTGATATTTTCAAATAATAATTATAATACTTTGTTTTTATAAATATAAATAGACTTTAATAAAATAGAATTGTTATTTTAAATGGTAGTTATATATGCATATATATAACTTGATTTTAAAATTGGATTTTTAAATTTAATTTGAATTTGAATTAAATGTTGAAATTCAAAAGAATAAACAATTTTAAAATATTTGGATAAGTTTTCATTTATATATATTTTGTTATAACATTTTCTTTAAAAGAAATTCAAATATATACATTTAAATAAAGTATAAAAACTATTATTTACATTTAAAAATAAATAAAAATATGTATTAAATACTTAAAAGACAAATGTCACCATATTAAGGCTTGTTAAAACATGTGTAAATTAAATAGCTAATGTATATGACAAGTGTCACCTTTAATTTAATTTTTCTTTTATTTTTATTTAAATTATTTCAGCATTTATACATATGTTACTTCATCTTCATTCTTTTCCCATTTTCTCTTTTCAAATCTTGAGAAAATGGTGTTCAGCCTGTACAAATCAAACTTCCTCAAACAAACTTCTCAAAAACAATTTATAATCAAAACACTCCTCAAAACCAGAAAACAAAGCCTGTAATACATTCTTCGATCTGTAAATCAAAACCTGTAATCCATTTTCCAAATCAAAAGCCTGCAAATTCTTTTCAAACCTGGAATCAAAGCAGAGATCAATCTTCTCTGTTTTGAAAGCAAATCTGTAACCAAGTTGCAAAGCTCAAAAACTAAAACTAAAGCAAGTAATCAAAGCCTGTGTTTCTTCAAGCCTAGAAACGAGTACTCTCTGTTTCAAGCATATCTGTAGCTTGCATCTTCAAATCAAGTATAAAATTTAAACTAGAGCAAAAGCATTTCTGGTTGATAAGGCATTTCAGCATTAAAGTTTTAAAGAAAAAGAGTTTCGGTTTTAAAAGAGTTCAAAGTGTTCAAAAGGGTTTTCAAATTGAATCTGGAGGCTCTGTTCTTCAAAAATATGTGAGTAACATTATTTTTAAAATGCATAAGTTTTGATGATCTATCTGCATGTTGATTTCTGGAATGAATATGCTCTGCATGTATATGTATGGGTGAATCTTTTGTGTGTATATGTATGCATATATCTGTGTTAGATGTATATCTGTTTCTTGTCTGTTCTTGTTCTTATAATTAAGAATATAGTAAATAATACATCATCACTTGATTCGATCTTTATTAAGATTTAAGATTTAAAACAAAGGTGGTTTGTTTCATTTCAACTTTAGTTTAGAGTTTTAAATCAAGTCAAAATAATATTCATTTGCTCTGGAAACCATAAGTACTGGAATATTTATGCTAAGTAAAAATTTAAACTTAGTAAATTCATGTATTTAGAGTTATGAATCTAATCACTAAACAAAATCACGATTTTTAAAAATAAAATCACAAATTCTAGTATTAAAATTTGAGAGCAGTTCAGAGTTGTCTGGAATGTGCATTTTGGTTTGTTTCTGTTGATCTAAATGATCGGAGGGATCGAATTTTCTTCTGGAGTTAGAGGAATGGTCAGTGATGACTAGAAAATTATCTGATGATGGTGTAGTTCACTGTGGAGATGGTGATGGGGAAATTTGGTCTGTAGCCCTAGTTTGTCTGGGATAAAGGCTTTGGATTGGTTCGACTTCCACAATTGATCGAGTGCAGAGATATTTTGGGAGATGGAAGGTTGGTCGTAGGCGAGGTCGTGGCCGGAGTAGCAACTTTTCTGGTGATCGGCGTTTGGAGATCTAGGCGTTGCCAGGTTTTGATCGAGAGCAGTGGGTTCTGTTTCCAGGTATGAAGAAGGCATCTCGAATTCGATTTCGAGTTGGAGTTGATGTTCTGATGGTCGAAATCATATGTGAGGTTGATCGCCGATGTGGAGAGATCAACGTTGATGGTCGGAGCGTCGTTATTTGACTGTGCACGTGCATGTATATGTCTGGGTATCTGTATGTTTTGGGGAAGAAGGGCAACTCGAAGGAAGACTCGTGAATTTTGGGTGGAGACTCGAAGTAGCTCTCGTGGTTTTGAGGGAGTGTCTCGAGTTAATTAAGTATAACAGGTTTTAACAGAGACCTGTTTCCAGTTTTTAAAATTTTAAATTAAATTTAAAGGTAAATTGGTTTAAATACTTTATTAATGATATTTTAAATCATTAATAGGAATAAAGTGTTATCTTAAAGATAATTGAGATTTAATAAATTAGGATAAAATAAATTATTAAAGAAATTAAAAGTTAATTAATCAATTTAATTAAATTATGATTTGGATTAATAAATTTAATAATTAAGGGTTTAAATTGAATAATTAGGACTTAATTAAATTAATTAAAGGGTAATTAATTTGAAATTAAGAATCATAAATTGATAAGTTAAGATTGTTAATTAATAGTTAGGAATAAATTATTTAAGTAATTAAGGATTAATTAAGTTATTGTTAGGTACTTAATTAATTAAGAAATGAAAGATTAATTTATTGGTAATTGGAATTAATTAAATTGTAATCAATAATGGTTAATTAAAATTTAATTATTTAAGAAAAATAATTAAAGAATAGTTAATATATATCATTAACTAAGGTTTATTAAATAATTAATTAATGTGATTAATTTTATTAATTAAATAGATTAATTAAGGTTAATCATTTGTGAATTGTTTTACTTAATGGAAGTAATTAATAAATTAATTACTCATTGTAATTAATTGAGTTTAAATTGATTAGTTAAGTTAATTAATTCGGTTTAATTAATTTAAGATAATCATTTAATGATTTGTATAATTACTTAATGTAATTTAATGAGGTATAATTACTTAGGAAAGTAATTAATGGATAATTACTGATGTAATAAATAGAGTAATTAAGGGTAGTTAATTACTTAATGGAATTAATCAAGAGATTAATTAAGAAATTAATTAAGGAATAATTAATTTATTTTAAGAAGTAATTAAGGATAGTTAATTACTGAATGTGATTAATCAATAGTGATTAATAATTATGGTTTAATTAATTTAAATAAAGTAATTAATTAAAATGTAATTAAGGATCATTAGTTAATAATTGATGATATAATTAAGAATTGATTAACTTAGGGATAATTAATAAAGGAAGTGATTAATTAATGTAATTAATTAAGGAGTAAGATAATTAATTATAGTTAATTAATAAATGTAGTAATTAAAGGTTAATTACTATAAGTGGTTAAGGATAATTAATTTAAGTAATTAATTGAGAATAAATTACTTGAATGTAATCAAAAGATAATTAATCAAGATGATTAATTGAAATGAATTATTAGAGGATAATTAATTAATTGATTGTAATTAATTAATGGTTAAGTAAGAAGGATTTATAAAATGAAGTAATTAATTTAATTCAATTTAAATTAAGATGATATAAATCATTACTTATGAATGGGTGTTAGTATTGGATACTTTGCATTGATTGATATCTCTGATGAGATATATGCTGTGTGATATGGATGTTAGTTGAATTGTGATGATAATATGGATTATCTGTTATATTGATAATGTTGATTATCTATTGTAATGTTGAGAATTATCTTTCTATGTGTATAAAGATAATTGAATTGAATTGTTTTAACCTTTAAAACAACTTGGCTTAAAATATACGTTTTGGATTTCGATGAGACCGGGATCGGGTTTCCGTATACCGGATTTCCAGGTCTGGAGACCCGAATACCACATCGATCCAAATTTACGATAGGTCGTGAATCTCAAGTGAAGATGAAGATTCAGAGTGCAAGGGTTATTGTCGTTAACTCTGAGGGTGATTCCAAAACGAGTGTAACGAGATAATGCCTTCGGTTTCGTTCGAACCCGGAACGAACTTGTATGGATTGAATGCTTTCAGCACATCGTCAGGCGGACGATGAGCATTCTAAGTGATATGTTCTGATTAAAGGTAATCGTAACCTCAAGCCTCATCAACCGGGAATGGCTAAAACAGGGGAGGTGCAGCAAGGCTTCGTGGGTAGCACCCACTGAGAGCAAGATAGATCCCTGTCTGGAGGTCCCTTTTCTTTTTATTCGGCTTAGTGTGTGGTTGGTCGCGCCAACTACGGGGTTATCTTGTTCGGAATTATCCAGTAAGGGATGGTCCCGGCTTTGTGTTGCAGGCGAGCGGGCGTACTCCTCGGTACGGTGATCTAGGCCACGTACTGTGACGGGCGGTACCCCAGTAGCCCTGCCATTGTATGGAATCCAAACTCCAATAAGTGCCGTACGTATTAGATGTGCCCAACTATGTTGGAATGTGAGATGTAAGCATTTCAGCTATTTCTATATTTTACTTGAAAACCCTAGACCCTATTATAATAAAATCAGATTTCCTATCAAATGTTTTGGTTAGCGTAAGGTAAAAACCTACCCATGTTTATTTGTGGGGAGTCTTACGTGATACCTTTTCTTTCTAAAGGTTTTGAAGTTAAGCAAGTTTAACCTGTTACTCACACCAGACCCATGTCTGACCCAAGTGTTTATTTCTGTTTTATATAAACTCTTGGGTACTCAAATTTTTACGAGTAGCCAAGGGATTCAGGTTTAGCTTTGACGAATATTCTGGAGGAGCAATGGAGCAGGAGGCTTCGGCGTTCGTAGATATAGTATTCCGCTGTGTTGATATCTGTGATAGTGTTTGTATTGTATTTGAGTTGTAATGTCTAGACAGATGTTTATAACTGACTAGTATGTGATGTATATGTTGTGTAACTCTGATAAGTGTTGTATACTATGTAATAGTTTATGTTATTAATATAATTTATTCGTTCCGCTGTGAGATCGTTGTTGTTGTTTCTTTCTTCTCTTCTTTTCTTTTTTCTCACCCCTTTCTTTCCTATTAACGATGCGACTTTCTGTGGAGAGAAAGTCGTGGTCGTTACAGATTCAAATTTTATTAACAAATTATCAAATCAATTTAATTTCCAATGCAGATTATTAAATTGATACTGTCCAAATTCCCGGGATATCACATTCCTCCCCCCTTAAAATAATTTCGTCCCCGAAATTTAAACAAAGGTAATTTAATAATCTATTCAATATTTATCAAGCATATATTATCAACCATATGCTAACAACCATAGCAAACAATCATCCAATCAAACAATTCTAATTATCCAGACAAAATTCTGGATAAAATTTCCTCGAGTTTCCCCAAGTATATATATATATACCGGGACACTCGTTCTACAAACAATCTAAATTACGAAGCTACAGAGCTTCTACTCATCTAGATCTACAGAACTAAACAAGATATCAGACTACAGACGAGTCTGACTCAACTACCAAATCCTCCAGAACTGCTGGTTTCAAAACCAAGAACACCAACTCTAAGTCGGGTCGTTACAGTTATTAAATTAATAACAAGTGATTAACTCTTAATCATTTTCATTTAATAAAATAATTATCCTCTAATTACTTTATTAAATAATTTCCCTTTTACTTAATTACATCTAGTAATTATTCCTTAATTACTCCATCAAGTAATTATGCTTAATTAATTTATAAATGATTATCTCTAATTAATCATTAATTAATTACATGGTTAATTATTTAACTAATTATTTAACTAATTAAATAATTTCTTAACTATTAATACTTAAAGATCTTAATTAAGAAAAACATTATCTTAATTAAATTATTATCTATTCTTAAATCATTTTCAATAAATAAATTATCCTTATTAATTTCACATATTAATTTCCTTTAATAAATCAAATCTTAATTACTTAAGATAAAATCTTTATTTTAATTAAACAATTACGACATTAATTTTAACCTTTAAAATCTTTGAAACCTTTCAAAGTTATTTAAATAAACTTTAATACAAAGATCATTTTGAAAATCCATTTATTTATCTTTTTAAAAACTTATCTATTTAAATATTAAAACTTGTTATAACATTTAATTTTTGAAACAATTTATTTTACAATTAAAAACTTGTTTAACCTTTTGTTTTTAAAACTCAGAAAACATTAACAAAACAAATTTTCTTTTGTTTAAACTTTAAAAGGAAACCAAGTTTTTTTTTTTTACAAAAGAAAAAGAAAAGAAGAATCTCGGGTCTGGACTCGAGTATATGCCGGGTTGGACTCGGGTATGTTTATATCAGTTTAAAGTTTTAAAATAAAAGTAAGTTTTTAAAGCTTTAAATAATCAAGTTAAATTCTTAAGTTATTTTAAAATTTAAATTTGAAATATAAAGGTTAATTAATAAGGAAATGTTTTATCTTAAAAACTTAATTAAAGTTTGATGATTAATGAGATAATTTAAGAGTGATTAATTGAATTAGTTATTGATTAAGGATTTATTAATTAACAATTAAATTTTCAAGTGATTTATTAATTTGTAATTAAGGATTGTTAATTAATAATTAAAGATAAGTAATAAATGATTATTTATTATAAAACTTAATTAATGATTTAATTAAGTAAGTTAATTATTATCTCAAGGTTAATTAAGATTTTTAATGAGTTGAAATTAATTAAGTTAATTAAGAAATTTAAGTTTAATTAATTAATTTAATTAACAAGGATTAATTATATAATTAAGGGTTAATTAAACTAGTAATTAAGAAGTACTTAATAAAGTTTTATTAAGTAATAATTAGATTTTCTTAATTAATAATTAAGAAATTATTAATCTATAATTAAAGTTAATTAAGGATTTATTTAACTATTATTAAGGGTTAATTAATTATCATTAAGTATTGATTAATAGGATTAATTAAATTGGTAATTAAGGTTGCTAATTAATAATTAAGTTTTATTAATTAATAATTAAGAGGTAATTAATTAGTTAATTAAGTTTAATTAATTAATTATAAAAGTAATTAAGGATTGATTACTTTGTATTAAAAGATATTGATTAATAATTAAGGTTTATTAATTAATAGTTAATGAATAATTAATCTGTAATTAGGGATTAATTAATTTGTTTAAAAGGGTAATTAAGAAATGAATTACTCAGTTATGATTTATGAAATGAATGTGATTAATTTAATTTAATTAATTTGTTAATTAATTAAGGGTAGTCACATGGTAATTAATTAAGTATAATTACTTAATAAGATTTGTTAAGTGTAATTACTTAGTGTAAGTAATTGATAAATGAATTACTGGATGTAATTGGTGTAATTAATCAAAAAGATTTATAAAAGAAATTAAAGTAATTAAGAAGTAATTCAGAATAGTTAATTACTGTTAATGATTATTTAAGGTTGATTTATGAAAGCAATTAATTAATGCATGATTAATTAATGTAATTAATTAAGGAATAAAGTAATTAATTATAATTAATTAATTAAAGTAATTAATTAAGGATCATTAATTATTATAATTAATGAGAGTAATTAAAGGTTAATTACTATAAATGTTTTAGAAAATTACTTTTTGTAATTGATAGATAATTAATCAAGAGTGATTAATATTTAATGATTAATTAATTAAAAGGTTGTAATTAATTAATGATTGATTAAGCAAGGATAGGAATTAATTCTTAAGTAATTAATTTAATTTAAGTTGATTAAATTAATTATAGTATGGATTAATAATGGTTGCTTATGGATGATTATTTGAGTAGAATGTCTGATTTGGTTGATATCTATTGGATGATATGCTATGATATTCTGTTATGTGATATTGGATATATCTGTGATAAATGTGTGATATTTATCTATGTTAATGCTCTGTGAATTCAAGTATTAAATTGAATTGAATTGTTTAAATCTTAAACAACTTGGACTTTTAAGATACGTTTGGATTTCGATGAGACCGGGATCGGGTTTCCGTATACCGAGATTCCAGGTTTGGAGACCCGAATACCACATCGATCCAAATTAACGATAAGTCGGGAATCTCAAGTGAAGATGAAGTTTCAGAGTGCAAGGGTTATTGTCGTTAACTCTGAGGGTGATTCCAAAACGAGTGTAACGAGATAATGCCTTCGGTTTCGTTCGAACCCGGAACGAACTTTTATGGATTGAATGCTTTCAGCACATCGTCAGGCGGACGATGAGCATTCTAAGTGATATGTTCTGATTAAAGGTAATCGTAACCTCAAGCCTCATCAACCGGGAATGGCTAAAACAGGGGAGGTGCAGCAAGGCTTCGTGGGTAGCACCCACTGAGAGCAAGATAGATCCCTGTCTAGAGGTCCCTTTTCTTTTATTCGGTTTAGTGTGTGGTTGGTCGCGCCAACTACGGGATTGTCTTGTTCGGGATTATCCAGTAAGGGATGGTTCCGGCTTTGTGTTGCAGGGGAGCGGGCGTACTCCTCGGTACGGTGATCTAGGCCACGTACTGTGACGGGCGGTACCCTAGTAGCCCTGCCATTGATGGAAACCCATTCTTCCTACGTGCCCTTACGGTTTTGATTGTATAACCCACTTTGTGGCTAGTATGCTGGAATTTAATAATGTAACAATTTCAGCTATATGAGTATTTACTTGAAAACCCTAGACCCTATTATAATACAATCAGATTTCCTATCAAACGTTTTAGTTAGCGTAAGGTAAAAACTTACCCATGTTTATTTGTGGGGAATCTTACGTGATACTTTTGTTTTCAAAAGTTTTCAAAGTTAAGCAATCTAACCGTTTACTCACACCAGACCCATTTTAACTTAAACAGTAGCCCTGCCATTGTATGGAAACCCATTCTTCCTACGTGCCCTTACGGTTTTGATTGTATAACCCACTTTGTGGCTAGTATGCTGGAATTTAATAATGTAACAATTTCAGCTATTTCATATTTATTTGAAAACCCTAGACCCTATTATAATATAACTGGATTTCCTATCAAATGTTTTGGTTAGCGTAAGGTAAAAACTTACCCATGTTTATTTGTGGGGAGTCTTACGTGATACCTTTTCTTTCTAAAGGTTTTTGAAGTTAAACAAGTTTAACCTGTTACTCACACCAGACCCATGTCTGACCCAAGTTGTTTATTTCTGTTTTATAAACTCTTGGGTACTCAAATTTTTACGAGTAGCCAAGGGATTCAGGTTAGCCTTGACGAATTGTGGAGGAGCAATGGAGCAGGAGGCTTCGGCGTTGTAGATAGATAGTAGTTTCCGCTGTGTTGATTTTGTATTGATCTCTGTATTGGATTGAGATGTAATAACTAGACAGATGATTATAACTGTCTAGTATATGTAACTCTGATAAGTGTTGTATATGATACTATGTAATATTTATGTGATATAATATATTTTATTCCGTTTCCGCTGTGAGATCGTTGTTGTTGTTTCTTTCTTTCTTCTCTTCTTTTCTATTTTCTACCCCTTTCTTTCTTATTAGCGATACGACTTTTTCTGATAAGAGATGTGCTGATCTATGATATAGATGTTTGGTTGGATTGAAATGATAATATGAATTATCTGTTTGGATGATAATATGGATTATCTATTGTAAATTATCTATCTGTATGTAGTATAGATAAGAATTGAATTGCTTTAACCTTAAAACAACTTGGCCCTTAAAAGATACGTTTTGGATTTCGATGAGAGCGGGATCGGGTTTGCTACATTACAGCGTGATAGGGGGTTCTCGCTTTGCGTTAGGTGGCGAACGGGAGACTCTTACCCCTACATGTCCCCGGGGGTAGTATAAGGCCTTTTGGGGTTGGTTGCGACTCGAGAGGGTGGCCGTAAAAGCAAACCCGAGGTATCACTGTGAGCCACAGCGGGGCTGGGATGGTTGAAAAGCCTACCGGTCGTGAACCGTTGCTGAAGGTTGAAAAGCCTAGGTTGTTACAGACTGTAACAACCCGAGTTTTTCTAACACGAAAAACCGGACCATTTGGTTAAGAAGAAGAGGTAGAAGAAGAAGAAAAATAGAAAACAACAACAGAATCTCACATACGCAGCGGAATAAACTATAATAGGTAATAACAGATCTTTACACAAAAAGAAATCTATATCTGTTTATATATACATTATCCAAATACATCATCAGAGTACATCACATCAATATCATACAACTGGACAGTAATCATAAACTTGTCCTCACAATCTGAATACACAGCGGAATATATAACTCAAATACGGAAGTACGTATCGTCATCCAGCTCGTCTCCTAAGCTCCACAGCATCATATCCTAAACCTGTTTATCTCGGTCTGACCCGAGCATCAT
This sequence comes from Allium fistulosum, assembly GCA_030737815.1. NCBI lineage: Eukaryota > Viridiplantae > Streptophyta > Magnoliopsida > Asparagales > Amaryllidaceae > Allium > Allium fistulosum. The sequence continues at coordinate 158,308,141 of CM060901.1, forward strand.
ATAAAACAATACCCGAGTCAGTCTGGAATACCAGCGTGAGAAAATCACACTCAATTGATTATTAAAGTTTCAAAAATCCTTTTGAAAATAAAAGCATCTCGTAAGACCACGCCACAAATAAACATGTCGGGTTTTTACCTTACGATAGCTAAAACACTTTATATCAAAATCCTCTGATATTATAATAGTGTCTACAGAAAGTAAAATAGAATCTAGCTGAAATGCTTGCATCTCACATTTCAACAATAGTTGGGCATAATCAAAACCGTACAGGCACGTAGGGAGAATGGATTTCCAACGAATGACTAGGCACTGGGGTACCACCTGTCATAGTACGTGGCCTAGATCACAGTACCGAGGAGTACGCCCGCTCCCCTGCAACACAAGGCCGGAACCATCCCTTACTGGATGATCCCGAATAAAATCACCCCACGGTTGGGATCAGCAACCGCACCACTAAGCCGAAATAAAAAGGGACATCTAGACAGGGATGACCTTACCCTCCAGTGGGAGCTACCCACGAAGCCTTGCTGCATAACCCCTGATTTTCAGTCATTCCCGGTTGATGAGGTTCGAGGCTAAACGATACCTTTTAGAGAACATATCCCTTAGAATGCCCATCGTCCGCTGACGATGTTTCGCAAGCATTCGTCCATACAAGTCCGTCCTGGGTTTGAACGGAACCAAAGGCACTATTCCTACTACATCCATTTTGGAAATATCCTCAGGATTAGTAGCGACTAGCCCTTGCACTTCACTGCTCCATCTTCGACTCTGAACACGTTACACGAAACGTACAAACCGGATCGAAGTGGTATTCGAGTCTCCAGACCTAGAATCCCGGTATACGGAAACTCGATCCCGGTCTCTTCGAAACGATCAGCGCATTTGGCCAATATTGATAGTCGGTTATTTAACTATCAATTAACATCCACAAGCAACCATCACAAAATAAATAATTTCCCACATTATTTATTTGCCCAAATATCTTTCCAAGATATATTTCCAAAATTTCAAACTCCTTTTGAAAACAATTTCAAACAGTTTCCGCTTACGGAATACATTTCAACTTCGAATCGATTATTATCAATTAGATTTTTAGCGCGTTTGAGTTTGAGAAACGAATTTCAGGTTTAAATGACAGAGTTGCTCCGAACCTAGGTATTCACTCAACCTAGTGCTCTGATACCAAATGAAACAACCCGACTTCCTATGCCCAGAAAGACGCATCGTTATGAAGAAAGAAAGGGATAGAAGAAGAAAAGAAAAGAAGAGAGAACAACAACACATCAGAAATCTCACAGCGGAACGAGAAATATATTATCACATAAGATATTACATAGTCTTTACATAATCAGAGTTACACAACTTATACAACAAAATAGACAGTTATAATTTCTGTCTATTATACAACTCAAGATACAATTCAAACAAAAGACTCAGATCAACCAACACAGCGGAATACTATCTATCTACGAATGCTGAAGCCTCCTGCTCCATATCTCCTCCATAGATTCGTCAAAGCTAACCTGAATCCCTTGGCTACTCGTAAAAATTTGAGTACCCAAGAGTTTAATAAAACAGAAAATAAACACTTGGGTCAGACATGGGTCTGGTGTGAGTAAACGGGTTAAAATTGTTTAACTTTGAAAACCTTTGAAAACAAAAGTATCACGTAAGACTCCCCACAAATAAACATGGGTAAGTTTTTACCTTACGCTAACTAAAACATTTGATAGGAAATCCGATTGTATTATAATAGTGTCTAGGGTTTTCAAGTAAAATACAGAAATAGCTGAAATGCTTACATCTCACATTCCAACATAGTTGGGCACAACTAATACGTACGACACTTATTGGAGTTTGGATTCCATACAATGGCCGGGCTACTGGGGTACCGCCCATCACAGTACGTGGCCTAGATCACCGTACCGAGGAGTACGCCCGCTCCCCTGCAACACAAAGCCGGAACCATCCCTTACTGGATAATCCCGAACAAGATAACCCCGTAGTTGGCGCGACCAACCACACACTAAGCCGAATGAAAAGAAAAGGGACCTCTAGACAGGGATCTATCTTGCTCTCAGTGGGTGCTACCCACGAAGCCTTGCTGCACCTCCCCTGTTTTAGCCATTCCCGGTTGATGAGGCTTGAGGTTACGATTACCTTTAATCAGAACATATCACTTAGAATGCTCATCGTCCGCCTGACGATGTGCTGAAAGCATTCAATCCATACAAGTTCGTTCCGGGTTCGAACGAAACCGAAGGCATTATCTCTTTACACTCGTTTTGGAATCACCCTCAGAGTTAACGACAATAACCCTTGCACTCTGAATCTTCATTTTCACTTGAGATTCACGACCTATCGTTAATTTGGATCGATGTGGTATTCGGGTCTCCAGACCTGGAATCCCGGTATACGGAAACCCGATCCCGGTCTCATCGAAATCCAAAACGTATCTTTTAAGGCCAAGTTGTTTAAAGGTTTAAACAATTTAACTTATCTATATTCATACAGATAGATAATTCATAATTCACAATTGATAATCACATTACCAAATATACAGATGATTCATAACTAATATGTAATCCATATCAACATCACAATAGTTAATCTATAATACCATCATAATACAACCAAGCATTCATACCATACAACATTACTTATCTCATTTCTGAGATTACATCCATTCAGATAATCAATGTCATCCATTCTTATATAAGCAATGATTTACTTAATCACAACATAATTAATTTAAAATGAATTAAATTAACTATCTCTATCTTTAATTAATTTAAAGTGAATTAAACTAATTACCTCATCTCTTAATTAATTTAAAATAAAATAAATTAATTAATTCATTATCAATCTTACTTATATAATCATTAATTAATTACAAATAAATTAATTAATCTTTCTCTAATTATCCACTTAATTAATCACCTTGATTAATTATATTTTAATTACATTTAAGTAATTATCCTTAATTAATTTCTCAAATTAATTATCCTTAACCAAATATAGTAATTAACCTTTAATTACTTCATTTATTAATTAATTATAATCAATTACTTTAATCCTAAATTAATTACAATTAATCACTTATCATTTGATTAATTAATCTTAATTAATCAACTCTTAATCATATCATTAATTAATTATAAACTAATGATCCCTAATTACATCTTTAATTATTTATTATATTTAAATTAATTAAATAATTAATCTTAATTAAACCACAATTATTAATCATCTTTGATTAATCTAATCCAGTAATTAACTTCCCTTAATTACTTCCATTAATTAATTACTTTTTAATTAATTACCTTAACCAATAATTAATTATCTTATTAATTATTCTAAATCCTTTAATTAAATAAATTATTTAATTAATAACACTAGGTAATTAACCTTAATCACTTCTTATTTAATTACTTTCATAAAATAATTATCCTCTAATTATTTTATTAAATAATTTCCCTTTTACTTAATTACATTCATTAATTATTCCTTAATTACTTCATCAAGTAATTATACTTAACTTAATTTATAAGTGATTATCCTAAGTAATCACAAATTAATTAATTTAACTTAATCATTTAAATTTAATTAAATGATTCTTAACTTATTATATTAAGGGTTCTTAATTAAGAAACTACAATCTTAATTAAATCAATTATTTACCAATAACACTTGATAATTAAAATAATTTAATTATCTAAATTTCCTTTTCAAATTTAATTATCTTTAATTAAATCAACATTCTAAATACTTAAGAAAATCCTTATTTTAATTGATTACTAAATCTTAACCATTAAACCTTAATTAAATTAAAAAAAATAAGATTTAGAAATCAATAAATCATTAAACACATTTTAAATTAAACCCTTAAATCTTTAAAACTTTTCCCAAGTTATTAAATATAATTAAATACAAATTTATTTCAAAATATACTTATTTTATTTTGAAACTTAATATTATAAAATATATATACTTGTTTAAAACTTAAAAAAAAAAACATTTCCTGTTCAATTCTTTTTACCAGCTAAACCCCAAACCCGAGTAAAACCCTAATAAACTCGAAGCAACTCTCGAGACAACAACACACCTCACCCTACTTCGAGTCGCTTGGCAAAATCACGAGATCTCCCCGAGTAGTTCCTTTCTTCCCCGAAACTAAATGTCGCCTGCTTCCAAACATGCACACGAACGAGCTCGTGCACGTGTACGACTATTCTGGTCGTCGATGAACTACGATCTGTTCTCCGACAAGTCGCCTTTTACCTCGTCACCCCATTCGACCACCCCCTTCTCCTCGATTCGAACGAGATTCAAAAACGAGCTTAAACCCATCGCCTGGAAAACGAACGTCACCGGAAAACTCTACCATCACTGATGATCCCCTAGTCGAAACACCACGCCAACTTCACCGTAGCGCCGCCTAGTCTTCCAGCACCCACCAAACACCTCGCGGTCGATTCCGACTTCATCACGAAATCGTGAATCCCATATGAACGTTACGAAAAAAACAGGGTGTTAAACCCTATCTCCTCGAATCCCAGCCAACACCCATATCAATAAATTCCAATATGATTTTTCTGATGATCTCCATTACCCCTTCCACCTTCGAGCTCAGCCACGACCACCAGTTCGCCGCCGATTGCCGTGAATCGACCAGAAAGTCCCAAACCATTAAACCCAAATTCTCCTCAAATTCTAATCTAAAAATCTTGATATACATACTAAAATTCAGGATTTCTTCATAATGATGCGACTTTCTGGGCATAGAAAGTCGGGTCGTTACATTTGGTATCAGAGCACTAGGTTGAGTGAATACCTAGGTTCGGAAGGATTGTTCATTAGAGACAGGATCTGTAGCAACCTGTTTGAGTCCGAGTGTATATATATATATATATATATATATATACGAGAGCGCGTATTTGTTAGTTATATAAAATGATTTTATATTGTGTTAATTGATCGGTTGAGTGGTATATGGATTCTGGTCAATACGAGTAGCTAACGTTATTGATAGGGATCTCTAAACACTTGGACCAGGCCAACGGACACAATATTGTATTAAAAAGGAAAGGTGAAATAATTTTACCCAGATATATTTTCTATATATAAAAAAAGTATCATTTTAAATGTATATGGTATTTGTAATGATTGGTTGAGATGATAATAATATATCATCTAGGATTAGGAGTCTGAGTGTTGAGGTTGGAAGTGTATTTGTCGAGACTGTAAACCTAATACCGTCTCGAGTGAACTTTACAGTTGTGTAAGGATTTCACCAATCTCTGAAGTAAATCTGTTAAGGTTCGGAGTCTATTTTTGAAGTATGGGACTAAGGTCAATTAGTTGTTCTTCGGACATGGTCTCATTGTTCCCTTAAGAAGAGTAAGTTATTGGCGATTGATTTGGAGCCCGAGTTTCTTTTGGATGTCTGCCATCTCGGAGATTCTGATATTGTTTAGTTCTTTCTTTCTCTTCTTTTCTCTTTTCTATCCCTTTCTTTCTTATTAGCGACATGACTTTCTGTGGAGAGAAAGTCGTGGTCGTTACATCGATGGTAAGCTGTACAACCATTTTTCAGCGTAATCCGTAAAAGCGAATGAGATTAATCGAAGTTTGATTCCATCGTCGGAAAGTTGTTGGAGTTTAATGGTTGCGCAAACTTGTTCGAATTTAGTCAAGAAAATGTATGAGTCATCATGCTTGAAATTGCCAAATTTCAAAAGCGTGGCAATATGGTTTGAGTGGATTTCGAAATGGTTACCCGTAGAGGCGGGTAACTTGATGCAAGATGGAATAGAAACTCTATCGGGAAAGATTCTATCCATAAGAGTTCGAAGGGCGTTCTCGTTCGCCATTTCAGGAGGATCCTCTATTCGAGTTAAACGATTAGTTATCGAGTCACGAGTCCAACGGTTTGATGTTGTGTCACGAGTCCAATTACTCATGCACAAGTGAAAGTCGAGAAGAGAAAGAAGTTAGAATTGAGTTTAGAGAATGAAAGAGATTTAAAAAATGGGGTGAAAAATTGTTTTTGTTTTTTTTAAGGAAGAAAAATATTTACCAAATGAAATTTATTTTCAAAAATGAATTTGGATTTTTGTTTTGTTTTTGGTTTTTCAAATTTTTTATATGTTTTTTTTTTGTTTTTGTTTTTGAATTCAAATATTTACCAGAATTTTTTTTTGTTTTTGAATTTTTAAAGTTTTTTTCTTTTTGAAAAGAATTTTTTTTTTTGGATTTTTGTTTTTGATTGAAAGGATTTGAAAGGATTTTTTTTGTATTAAAAACTAAGTTAAAATTCACAATTTTTTTGGATTTTGGATTTTTTATTTTTAAATATATGCATGAACTAATGCAACTAATTGAATGCTAATGTTTGTACCAAAATTGGGCACAACACTCTTCGGAAGTTTTTGAAGAGATAAAGTGAAGAAATTAAATGGAAAAAGAGGATTATCTAACAAAAACTCCAAATTTCAGATATGAAAATAATTAAAATGCAAGGAGACACAAGAATTTAGAGTGGTTCGGCGTATCGCCTACGTCCACTATGAAGTTGTTTGCTTTATTGAACTTCCTTTGAATATTACAAGTGAATTCAGTAAGTTACAGCAAATGATTATGATTTGCAGCAGTTAATTTCGTTATTGGCAGCATCAAGGGAGTTTAGATCTGGATCTTGCAGAGTCCGGCCATTGGAGAGCTCAAAGAAGCAGAAGAACCCCTTTTCTATTGGCTTTGGGGGTCTATTTATAGGTGTAGGAGGCTGATATTTCACTCATATCTCGGGAGGCTCCTTTTGGCACGTGACCAGGCCCGCGTGCCCAAGCCCACGAAGTTTCGGTCCGTTCCGTGATCGATACGAACGGATTTCGTATTGATCAAGATTGCGTCCGATAGAGTCGAAATTTGGCATGGACGTTCCTTAGCATGCACGTAGGCTTCTGTGAAAATTTCATTGCATTTGGACTTGTAGATTAGGAGATATGATCGATGAGAAATGGGATTCTCGGTTGGCTGTTTCGTTCGACTTCCTTATTTCAACTCACTCTCGTTTGAATCGCTGTTCGACTCGGTCTTCTTCGAATCGCTGTTCGATTCGATGACATGGCGTTTGAATCTCTGGATTACTCCGCCTTTGATGCCATTTTGATCGAGTCATTCTTGGACCTTGCCTTGTTCGTATCGATGGAAACGCCTTCTTTTCGTATCGATAGAAAGTGAGTTGCACGCATTGTCAGCAGGGTTCTGTTCGTATCGAGGGAACTCAACTTCGGTCGATTGATTCGAATATGGCAACATGATGGATTCGATTAGTGGATCCACGCTGGATACGAAGTACCGGAGTTGATGGATTCAAACAGGGCTTTCCCAGTATGGATACGAACTGGACAAATGAGGGACACGAACCATTGTTGCTCGATGGATTCGAAGTAGGCATTAGACGATCGAGTCGAACTGTCATTTTCTGAAGGATGCGGAGCGAGTCGAACAGAGGCTTTGAGATGGAGTCGAAGTGGAGCGAGTCGAACAGTGGTTCTGATATGGATGCGAAGCGGAGCGAGCCAAAGTAGGCAGTCCTGATGGATTCGAACTGAGCGAGTCGAACGCGAGGCTATTTTTATTCAATTTTTCATCGGTCGTAACTTGAGCATACGAACTCGGATCGACTTGAGATTTGGAACGTTGGCTCTCATAGCTTCGCTTGTCATGCAAACCAGTTTTAGCTCGATCCGGACTCGAACAAAATTCGTCGATTTCCATAGTGAGCCTGTGTATAACCGATCTCTAGGACGGACCGTCATTGGTTACTAGTCAGTTCCTTGGTGTTACGGCCTTGCCAAAAGGCGGGATAACATTTGCCCCCCAAAGGACGTCTTGTGAAAACATGATGTGCTTTGAAGTGCTGCAGCCTTCATTCTGAATAGTTATCGTCTTTTCGATGAAAGCTGTAACCTTCGACTGTTTTTCTTGATAATGTAAACTGTCGACTGTCAACTGCTGTGCCCTGCATTGTTGCAACCGATTGTTGTATGCTAGTGATTAGCTGTTTGTTGTTGTAATCGTTATCAGATGGGTTCCCCACTCCTGTAAATCTGGAATATTGAATATTAGTCCGACGTACATGCATATATGTTAATCTGACTCTCGTTGACGTTTGTACGCTCACGAGTCGTTGTCAGTTTATTTTATATTGAATTCCGTATCGATCCTCTCCTGAACCGACGTGAAATTCGTTGTAACAACGCTCGATGATTGTTTTTGAATGTTTCTTCGTAACGATCCTTTCTTGAATCGATGTGAAGGGTTGAAACATTAAAGATGATTTTCATTGAATTTATGGATGCAAAATGAGCATTTCTAATCGATGGATGTGGGGCTCGATGGATACGAACTGCATAGGAGACGGAGTCGAAGGTGATCGATACGAACTGTGGTCTCGTATCGATGGAGTCGAACTGATTGCTCGTATTGCTGCACTGGAGATGGAGTCGAAAGCGAGCGATACGAAGAAGGGTTTTGTATCGATGGATTTGGTGAAGACTGAAGAGCCCTCATTGGAAACTTCGTACCAATAACAGATCGTGTTGGTGGATTCGAATAGCTTATTCGACTCGATCCGTGGTGATGTCTTGTAACCGGTCGAATCCACCGGGATGTGAATCATTTATTCCCTTTGCTTTCGTGTCCATATAAACACTGTGGACTTAGCCACTTTTCTCCTTTTACCTTTTCTTTTCTTGCCTTGCTTTCGTATCGCTCCAGAGTCTCTCAAGAGAAAGAAAAATTTGTGCCTTCGAATCGGTTTAGAAACCTTTAATTCCTTCAACAATCTATTGAAATCAGGTAATCAATTGAACAAATCCAATCGTAGCACGAAGAGGTCCAAATTCTCATGCCATTCCATTTGAATTTGTGTCGAACATTGCTCGAGGAAGGAGATAACGTGCAAGGTCGAGGAAGGAAAGAATGGAGTTCGAATCGATCTGAGGAAGAAGGAGTGTTGAGGAAGATAACTTGGTCCTCGCTTTTGTGTCGATCTGGAGGGTTTCGAGATGATGAGATGGAGGCCTTCGTATCGATCGATGGCGATGCTGTTGCATCGAGTCGTGATGATCGACGCGATTGTCTTGAGCATGTTGACCGATACGAAGGGGTTGCGTCTGATGGATTCGAAATCCAGGGCATCTTTGATCGAGTCGAATTATGCGCTAGGGGACCGATACGAAAGCGGTCCAGTAGATCGATACGAAAGTGTAGTGCTCCGATCGATTCGAAATCCCCAGCCTTTTGGCCGAGTCGAACTTGCATGCCAGCCTTTTGACCGAGTCAAACTCATACGCAGATGACGGTGATCTATCGATGTGAAAAAGGCTTTTGTGAGCGATACGAATTGAACATTAAAAAATTTGTAATTCCTTGCACATTTGAACAACTGACTCCGACGAGCTTCAAACTTTCATAACTGGACTTAATCATTTCACCGCATATCTGATTGCCTATCGAAGCTCGTCGATGAAACTGGAACTTATCAAAATAATAACAAACTTTAACTTGGATTGATAGCTAATAACTGGATGGCACGGTTGTGACGGTCAGCGATGACGGTCCTTCCGACTGAATTCTGCAGTCTTATCGTTTTTATGTTTTCTTCAATCCTGTAGATCTTCTCAAGTGATTTACAGTACTGCACTGCACAACACACTCACACACTTTACACTGGGGGATGCACGAGCGTTATTGTCTGTTTAACAATGATTTTTCATAAGCTAGTTAGTCATGGAACCCTCAAGTTCACAGCAGCATGAACTCTCAAGTTCAATTCCTCCAACCATCGATATACCGGTTATTGAAGCCGAAGTTATAGACCCAGCTCCGGACGTTCATTTGTCATCTGCAAGATTCTGTGCCGTCTGGTATCTCCGAAGATATGTTGGGATAGATTTGTTTAAGGCACGGCTTGTCACTTGACGACGTGTTACTGCCTGGGCCGAATGATAGGCCACATGATCCCCCGGAAGGGTTTACTGCTTTCAACCGTCATGCTTGTACAGCGGGGACACTCCCTCCGTTCAATCAATATATAAGGGAGATGTTATCATTTCTTGGAATAGCTCCATCCTAGCTACACCGCAACGGGTATGCTTTGCTGAATAGCACCTTCATTCTGTTTATGGAGATTCTCTTTCGACCGCCAAAGCTGATCGAGATCAAATATCTATTTAACGTTAAGAGTCGTGGGGACAGCCCTTCTTTCACCTTCTTGGAAGCGGTCAGGAACTGGCACATTGTAATGGGCTCCTGGGGAAGGCTAAGTTACTTCAAGACTAAATGGTTCTACGTTCGGTGCCCCCTGGATTCGCTAGGCGGTGGTTGGATAGACGTAAGCGTTGCAATCTCCCCCTTGAATTATCGAGATAATTATGACCGACCTCAAAACTGACATATTTCTCTTCTTTCATAGCTGCAATCTCTCGACCTGACGGTGCATACTTTAGAGAGCTAGTCTGGATCCTCCAAGCGGCTCCGGGCGAAGAGAGGCATATCGACTTGGTTATGACTGACCGAAACTTGAGGACTGTCGGGCTAATTGAACGGAGGCAAAGTATACGGCTGGAAGGGACACTTAGAGTGGTCTCGAAGAAACGGGTGAAGCGCAAAGCGACCGGAGTTGTAATAGCCGAAGAAGTTGATCCAAAGAGGACGCCTACAGATACCGAGCTCCATGCTGGGCCTTCTTCCGATGTCCTGGATTCAGGAGGAAGGAGAAAAGGCAAGGCTGTTGCTCACAAACGTTCTAAATCCGAGAGATTAAAATCCGTAGTTGTGTCCTTGCCCGTCCCGGGGATTAGGATTTCGGAGGCTCCTCCCCCGCAAGTAGAGAATCCTTTTGAAGGGCTTGCTGATATTCCAATTCCGGATTATGTGTCGTCTCAACATGACGCCGGGATGGAGGAGCTTGATAATGCTCTTGAATTGAGCGGGTCGCTTGCTACGAGTGTGGCCGAATGTTGGGCAAATTCTCACCACCGATTCAAGCCCGCACCGAGCCCACTCATCACCGGACCGAGACCACCGAACCAATCCACACCCCTCTCATCACCGAACCAGAAGAATGCAACCACTACCGGACCAACCACTACCGAACCAATTCGCACTCACCACTCTCCACCGGACCAACCACTGCCGAACCAACAATGCCAGGCCAGATCACATCAGCCCAGGCCCACCAACAGCTATATACATCCAAGGCCCCTACCCCTACCCTCACTCTATAAATAGAGGGGTAGGGTACAACAATGGCGGACAAGTTAGAGAGCTCAAGCACGGATAGATCTTTCAAACAATTTTCATACACTTGTAACCAAAGCCTTGTACTAGTAATCTGAACAGTAAAGGAGAATAACATATAAAGTGGACGTAGGCACATTCTAGCCGAACCACTATAAACATGTGTGTCTTTTACAGTTTAGTCCTTGCTTTTTACATATTTGCATAAAGTATCCAAATCACTAAGAACAACATAAAATCGACTAAATCATACGACTTGCCGGACTTCAGCTTCTCCCACTTAACTTTCTTCCCAACAGCATCGCTCATTGCTTGGAAGACATGCCTCCCAAGCAGAAGAAAGATGTTAACAAAGGAAAAAACATTGCAACCAGTAGTATTCCAGATCCAGTGGTCACAGATCAAGTAAATCGTCCCATTCCAACAGCAGTACCAAATGAAGGTCAGGCAAATCCGACAACCCCTGCCACGGAACAACCGACATCAATTACTAGGGCAGATCTAGACAGGGTTGTGGCTGAAGTAACTAACCGCTTCACATCCCAGCAGGAAGCCTTGGTGGACCAACTCATGTCACGCTTAAGGGATGCTGAAGTGTCCAACCGCAACACTGAATCATGGGGTGAGTCCAAGTCTAGAGGATCTCAGAGGCAACAAAGATCTTCCTTCTTCGAAGAAGCTAACGACAGAAGTGGCCGTGGTAGGAGCCGAGACCGAACTCAGTCCGAACGCCGACCCGAGGAAACACTTGGAACCAAACCCAACGGGAGAGGTACCAGGCGGAGGTCAACTATAGCCGAGCCTGTCATGCTGCCTAACCACGGAAACGCCAATGAACGGGGCCGAGCTAGAGTCCAGCCCGAAGTTGGACCTGAGGAAGTGCTTAGATCAGAACCCAGCAGGGGAAGATCAACGCAAGGGCCAACTATAGCTGACCCTAGCATGCTCCCAAAAGACCAAAGACAGCCACTGGAAAATATTAGGAATAATAGACGATACTATCCCTACAGGTCATCTAGACGGAATCAATCCCACAGAGAAGAACCAAACTCATTTTTATCTGCTCCAAATTCTGATGAAAGGATGGCACGCATGTTCATAGAGTGCGTCCAACGGGATCAAAGAGACCGAGGGATATGCGCTAGGGTAACCAGCCCTTTCGCCCGCAATATCGAAATTGCCATCACCCCCCGAGAATGGAAAATGCCAACAATGGAACCTTACAAGGGAACCTCTGACCCAGTTGTACACTTACAGAGATACACACAGCATATGCTCATGAGCGGGGCAACAGAAGGAGTACTGTGCAAATGGTTTCCACTATTCTTAGCAGATCTAGCTACCTCCTGGTTCTGCCATCTACCCCAAGGATCCATCAGATCATGGGAGATGTTGAAAGAAAAGTTTATCAGCCAGTTCCGCATTCATGTGGAATAACCCAAGGACGCTTATTCCTTATCCAGTATCAAACAGAAACCTGGAGAGAAAGTGCAGCAATATCTAACCCGATTCAATGCCGACCGCAGTCCAAGATGTCGATGAGAAGCTTATCTTAATGGCCCTCTGTAGTGGGGTGCATCCGGATACTAAATTTGCTAGAAGATTGACAAAAGAAAAACCACCTACTTTACCCGATTTCTTCCATGAAGCTGGGAAATATATGAGACTTGAAGACGCTGCCACTGAGTGGCAGTCAGGTCAACAAAATAAGGCAGCTCACGGCAACACGCCCGCTATAGCAAAGGACGTTCGAAGAAATGAATCTAGAGACAATGCTAGGGGAAAGTAGGGAGAAAAGCGTCTATATCGGCCAGGACCGAGATTTGACACTTACACCCCTTTGAATCAAACGATCGAAAACATCTTCCTGGCCACTCAAGACGAAGTTAAATACAAACGCCCCCCGCACAAGAAGGAATCAGATAACGCAATTAAGTCTGGAAAATTCTACCGCTTCCACGAATCCTATGGGCATGATACCAATGAATGCCATCATCTCCGGGACTTGATTGAAGAACACATCAGAAGAAGGAGACTAGAACGCTATGTAAAAGATCAGAACATGACTCCAGTTCCTGCCAATGAGAACCCAAGGCTACCCTCCCCAGAAATAGGCAGAGGAAATCACAACACCAGCGGCTCCAGTCAAGAGAAGATAGTGGTCCATACCATCTCGGGAGGACCACACATCGCCGACGGAAGCTGGGCAGAGATGGAAAGGTACGGGAAGTCACTTAGAAACGATGAAGAATGCGTTAATTCTATTATAGAAGAACGCCACCCGAAGCGGATAGAGAATGATGACATCACATTCAGTAAGCGTGACCTGGAGGGAAGGCAGTACCCTCACACGGATCCCATGGTTATCTCTGCTCGGCTCGGTCCAGCCGAATTTTTCCGAATTCTAGTAGACATTGGAAGCTCAGTGAATATCCTATTCAAGCATTCCTTCGACAAAATGAAGCTGTCAATAAAATATGTTTCTCCCTGCAATAAACCACTACACGGTTTCACTGGAAATGCGAAGATGCCCCTCGGGCGACTGGACCTCTTTGTTGAAATTGGAAGTCATCCCTGCTCCTTTGTACGGAAACAAACATTTGTGTTGATAGAAAACCACTCGGCCTACAATGCCTTCTTAGGAAGACCAGCCTTGCCTGACTTCCAAATTGTCCTGGCCCTATTGCGCCTGAAGATGAAATTTCCAACGGACAATGGAACAGGGGAAGTAGAGGGAGACCAGGACATCGCTCGAGATTGCTATGTAACTGAACTTCGCAATAACCGCAGGAATGATATAGGGAAAAGTGCAGAGACTGCCCTCTGCACGAAAAGTTTGGAAGCATAGCAGCTAAAGAAACCCCCTCCCCTTCGATATACCAGTGACCCTTTCAATGAATTAGACCCCAGGGACAAAGAGGAGGAGGCCACCGCCGAGCCTGCAGAGGCTATGGAATTTGTATTTATGGACAAACATGACTCAAGTAGACTATTGAAAGTCGGGTCCCAACTAAAAGCAGAATTGAAGGAACAACTCATTGATTTTCTCCGCCACAACTTGGATGTATTTTCATGGTCACACACTGACATGACTGGAATCTCCCCTGACATAGCATGCCACGTACTAAACATCGATCCTACCAAGGCGCCAGTAAAACAGAAAAAGAGAAGTATGGGGGCAGAACGATCAGCAGCCCTCGATGAAGAAGTAAAAAACCTACTTGCCAATGACTTCATACGAGAAGCCATCTACCCGGTGTGGATTACCAATCCGGTACTAGTAAAGAAGGCTAATGGGAAGTGGCGAACGTGCATTGACTTCTCCAACTTAAATGACACCTGCCCGAAGGATTGCTTCCCACTTCCCCGAATCGACCAGCTCGTGGACAGCACGGTCGGGCACGAACTCTTATCTTTTATGGATGCATACTCAGGATATAACCAAATTCCTATGCATGCTCCCGATCAAGACCACACTAGTTTCATCACTGACCGGGGATTGTACTGCTACAAAGTAATGCCTTTTGGACTTAAAAACGCGGGAGCCACCAATCAGCGCCTCGTCAACAAGATGTTTGCGGGGCTAATAGGACAAACTATGGAAGTTTATGTGGATAACATGCTGGTAAAGTCAAGGAAAGCCGACGATCACGTAAGCCACCTGGGCGAGATGTTTCAAGTACTTCGCCAATATGGAATGAAGCTAAATCCTCTAAAGTGCTCCTTCGTAGTATCATCAGGAAAGTTCATGGGATTCATCGTCCATGCCAGAGGAATTGAAGCAAACCCTGAACAAGTCCGAGCTCTGAAAGATATCAGGATACCTTCTACCCGAAAAGAAATGCAAAGCCTAAATGGGAAGGTGGCCGCCCTGAGCAGATTCATCTCTAAAGCAACTGACAAATGCATCCCCTTCTTCGAAGCTCTAAAGAAAGACAAAGAAAAGTTCGAATGGACTGACGAATGCTTAACAGCTTTCCTTAACTTAATCGAACACCTTCAGAAACCACCAGTACTCTCAACTCCGAACAAAGGCAAAGAGCTATACATATACCTTACTGTGTCATCTCTTGCTCTAAGCGCCGCCTTGGTGAGAGAAGACAAAAGCACGCAGCGGCCAGTATACTTTGTGAGCAAGAGGTTTACAGGGGCGGAAGCCAGATATCCTAAACTTGAGAAACTAGCGTACTGTTTACTAATCACGTCACGGAAACTGCGTCACTATTTCCAATCTCATTCCATCAGAGTTATGACCGATCAACCACTAAGGCAGGTACTCCATCGTCCCGACACTTCTGGGCGACTACTTAAATGGTGCATTGAACTAAGTCAATATGATATCACCTACCATCCTCGCGCCGCCATCAAGGGACAAGCCATGGCCGATTTCGTTGCCGAATTCACTACCAACGAAGGTAAGGAGCAATCAGAAATAGCAGAAGACATCAAGCGGAATCTCTTTGTGGATGGTGTGTCAAACGAACAAGGCTCGGGGGCAGGTGTGGTAATAATCACTCCCAGGGGAAATAAGCTACACTATGCTCTAAGGTTGGAATTCGCTGCCACCAACAACGATGTAGAGTATGAAGCAGTGATAGCTGGATTAGAACTTGCCTTAGAAATCAGAGCCAATTCTTTTTGTCTTCATAGTGATTCTCAACTTATTGTAAATCAAATACTAGGAGAATTCCAGGCTCGAGAAGAACGACTCATAGCATATCTAAAGAAGACAAAGTTGCTTCTCGATCAATTGGATCGCTATTTAATCAAACACATCCCTCGGGAAGAGAACCAAGAGGCCGACAAATTGGCGAAGCAAGCTAGCATGAGAGACGGCACTATCTCCGGAGCAGTGGCCATCTCAAAGCAACTGATCCCAAGTTTCGAGCAGGTGAATCTGATAGCTACAATCAGAGAGGAAACTTGGATGACTCCCATCCAAAAATACTTACAAGACGGCACACTGCCCGACAAGCATAACGAAGTCAAGAAAATCTTGAGGAGAGCTTCCCGCTACACAATACAAGAAGGCACCCTTTATCGGTGCAGCTTCTCTAACCCCTTATTAAGGTGTGTCGCTGAAAGGGAAGAAAAGGAAATCTTATCCAGCATCCATCAAGGAAGCTGCGGAGATCACACTGGAGGGCAGGCTCTGGTAAAGAAAATACTCCGATATGGATACTTCTGGCCCACCTTAAACAAAGACGCCTCAGATTTCGTCAAAAAATGTGACAGATGTCAGAAATTTGCGAAGATTCCGCGGCTACCCACAACTGAGATTACCCAAATGACCAGCCCTTTGCAGTATGGGGAATTGACATGATTGGCGAACTGCCAATGGGCCGAGGCGGAGCCAAATATGCTATAGTGGCAGTCGACTATTTCACCAAATGGGTGGGAGTAGAACCCCTAAATAAAGTATCTTCAGCAAAAGTTATTAACTTCTTGATCAAAAATGTTCTATGCGGGTACGGGGTCCCACTTAAAATCATATCGGACAACGGACTTCAGTTTGACAGCGAGGAGTTCGCCAATTGGTGCCAAGAGCACGGAATTCACAAAAGCTTCTCATCTGTAGCTTATCCCCAGGCAAACGGACAAGTCGAAGCTGTCAAAAAAAATTCTCAAAACTCTAATAAAAAAGAAACTTGAAAAGTCAAAAGGCGCTTGGGTGGATGAACTTCCGACGGCACTTTGGGCCTATCGCACATCTTTCAGAACATCAACGGGGCATACTCCTTTCTCTTTGGCATACGGATCGAAGGCTATGCTCCCAGTTGAAACTATAGTGCCTTCCCACCGTTGGATCCACTATAACCCAGAAGAGAACGAGGAACTCCTTCACATGTCTTTGGATCTAATTGAGGAAAGAAGAAATGATGCAGCCCTCAAAGCAGCAACTCACAAGCAAAAAGTGGCAGCGCAATACAACTCTAAAGTCAAGCATCGTAGCTTACAAGAAGGAGATCTTGTCATCAAGCGAATCTTCCCGCGCCCCGGAGCGCTAGATCCAATCTGGGAAGGGCCGTATGTAATCCATAAAGATCTCCACAACGGGGCTTATATTTTGTCAACAGTGGACGGAGAGGTGTTCCAGAGGGCATGGAACATCCAACACCTTCGTCGATACTTTTCTTAACTTGTACTGCCCATATGAAGTGAATTAACAAAGAGAATCAGTGGACGTAGGCATTTTCGTGCCGAACCACTTTAAAAACTTGTCTCTTTTTTAACTTGTTCCTTTGTATCTTGGCTACTTGTTAACTTTATCCTTTTCTGTTGAACAAAATCCTGTGCATATAGCATTTCCATTCAAGGCACTCCACAGCGTGACTTCACCTGGACAAGACCTAACAGGTACTATGCGAATCTATGCCCTCGCCAATGAGACACTTTTGCTCCGGCATCCCTCTGCTGCGGGTTAACTCATTGCTCGCGATGGCCCTTAAAGCCAACTGTAATGAGCCGATTATAAGCCACCGAGAAGGCTGACTATAGCCGAGGGAGCTCATTACGGCGTTCGGCTCGCCGGCAGCCGTGAACCTACTTTAAGCCCCAACATAAGGTGTGGCCAGCCAGGGGTAGTTCACGGTTCACGATCGGCACCCACGCTAGCCGGCCACGGTAAATCGAATAATACCCACGATTATGGGCCATAATGGCCCGGGTAGTTACTGTGCGCGATCTCGGCTCCGATGTGTCTTAAGTACGACTGTGGTAAAAAAAAGATAAACTCCCCGCGGAGGCGTAAGGTGGGTGACAAATGTCTCCAAGACCCATAGCTAGGGAAAGTGACTGCAAAACCCGTTTGCCATGAACTTAAGCACATCGAAGGCCTTCCGTGATTGGAAGTTTTACTGTTTCTCATATTTCAATTTTATTTAAAGAACTTTCCTCCTATCCTCTATAATGATCCTTAAAGTACAGGACACAGAATAGGAAGCGCTCGCTAATGGGAATTGGAACTCGCAACTGAATGACAGGCCACTCGGCCACATACCATACTCAGTCATATAAGACATTCAAAGCAACCGTCTACAACTAAAACATGAAGGGCGGTACTTTCTTCTTTGGTGTACAAATACGTAGCTATAATTCATTCGCACATCACATTAACATTGCAAGTAAACAAAAAATATCCAGGTCATGTCATGGAGTCGGCTGCATCGGAGCTGTACCCTTGTCCTGCTGGCCCTCCGGGATCTCTTTAACTGTAGAGTGGGAACTCTCAGCATGTTGACCAGAGGAAGTTGGTGCTCCGGAGGTCCCGCCTGTCCAATCAAGGAAAGAATTCATTAATAATAAGCAACCAAGTTACGGAAAGCTAAAAGGGAAGACTTACCAGCATCTGCTCCTTGATCATCATCCTCTAACTGCACACCTACCTCCTCAGCAGTAAGCAGCCGCATACCCTCCTTCACCACCGCTTTCTCCTCCTTAGAGAATTGAGCCGTAACCACGTCCATTCTAAAGGCCATGCCACCCTCCTCCAAGGCCCTGAGATAAATCCTGGCCATGACTCGGGGGTAATCATCCATCCAAGATAAGTTGCCCTGTTTCCAAGTGCGAAAGTATATATCCTGAAGCATCTCATCCATTATCCCCTCATTCTCCTCGAACTCCCTTATTCGGTCCTCAAAAGCCAACAGCTTTGCAATGGCAGCATCCCTCTCCGATTGGTATCGCGAGTAGTCGGTCTGAAAGGATTTCCTCATCGCCTCCATCTCCTCCTTCAGCTTGGTTTGAGCAAGCTCCGCGGCCTCAAGTTTCTCGGATAACTCATGTACCCGCTCGAGATCCGCTTGCCGAACCTCATCCACCATTGCAATAGCCATATCAATCCGTTCCTTACAGACGGCCTCCATTTTCCGTAACTCTGCCCTGGTGGCCTCTTCCATGGTCTTCTTTAATTGCCTAGAGGCGGCCTCATGTTGAGAGATCTGGATGGCCTGATCAGCAAGTTGTTTGGCCTGGTCGGAAACAATTAACCGTAGTTGAATGTTAGCACTGCCGATTTCTTCTCCGGCCTTGACCAGTCGAGCATGATGCCCCATCAGCTTCCTGGTTTCCTCAGCAACCCGATCAATGTTTGCCTTAGCTTCATCCCCCAAAGTTACAACCCGAGTGCTAAGAAAATCAAGGTCTACGGACTTAGCTTCATCTAGTACTCTTACCATAGGATTGCAAGGGAGAAGTTGCTCACCGGTAGCCTCATCAAAGTTAATATCATGAGAACCAGGATCTAGATCCGGATGACCCGAAAACGGGTTACGAGCCAAGCCGGGATGATCTATCGGGGTAACGGTAGGATTTTCAGATGGGTGCGGAGAAGGTATAAACTCAGTATTCTCCTCCGTGATATCCTGAAGAGGCTGAGTTGGGGGCTGAGGACCAGGTGAAGATTCAAACAAGGAGCGACTCTTCTTCTTCTTTAGGATATCCTCTTCGATGACTCCAAGAAGAGGAAGGTAGCCGACTATGTTTCCACGGCGGTTAGTCGGAGGCTTTGGTTTAGTAGAAGCCTTGAGGAGTTTGTATTGTTCAAGACGGTGCCGAACATCCGACGTCTTGGCCACCTTACCCGCTTTTGTGATAAAAACCCAGTGTTACAAGCATACATTGAGCTATAATTCAAGAAATACATCAAGTTAAGAAGAGTAAAAAGACGCTTTTGTTATACAAACCCTGGGGAGGAGTAGGATACTCCAATAAGTCCTGAATCTCATTCCAGGACGGGAGCATGCCATAAAATATTCCTAAATCCTTATCATAAATGGAGTCGGCAGGAGTCAAAAATTCACCTTGAATCGCAGGAATTGCCTTAGCTGATGCGCTCTTAGAAGAATCAGCACCGATCTCGGCCTTGTCAGCCTTCTTAGGCTTCTCCACTAAAGCCGATCCTTCCCCCGACCCTTCAAAAGCTAGGCGGAAAGCATCATCTGTCCACTCCTGAATCACACCTGCTTGCTTAGAAGACAAAGCCCCAGTACCACCACCGCTCTGTCCGTCGCCACCATCATCGCTATGACCGTCACCATCACCTTCTCCACCACTTCCACTCTCCGCCTCACCTCCTTCATCCTCGCCTCTTTCCTCCTCCACATCTTCCTCCTTCGGGACATCTGGACATGTGCTGGGGGAGGGTCCATCGGACTTCTTTAGTTTCTTCCCCCCGGCAATTGGATGCTTCGAGAAGGGTTTCCTTTTACTGCTCTTCGCCGTAGCCCCTCCTTTAGCTTTGGCGGCCCTCTCCTCAGCTGTGTCTCTTTGCTTGACCACAAACTGGCATGGCAGGATTAAGTTGAGCCCCAAAAGAGTAGCATTCCTGATCAAATAAGAAGCCGCCCTTTCGCCTTTCGGAATGGCTTCTATTTCCGCAGCCATCTGAACCAGACGATCATTCTCTACAACCGCAAAGCCACCTGTCGCTAGCAAGAAATAAAGCACATAAGGAAGAACATTGCAGTCAGAACAGAAATTATAAATAAGATTCAACTTACAGCCAGAGGTGAAGCGGTGGAAAGAAACAGAGTCGTCCTTGACAAAGAACCATTCCTTCTTGAACATGCTAAATTTTGAATATAATCCAGGACTGGCTTGAAAGACATGGCCGATTCTAAGCTAATATATGGAGACCCGTTCTTGTAGCCTCTTAAGTTGTACAGGTATCGGATCTCCCGGTTGGAAGGAGGACGCCCGTATCTCCTCTGGAAGATGACGAACAAACTCACTAAGATGGCATAGGAGTTGGGCTGAAGCTGGAAAGGAGCCACCTTCAAGTACGTAATGAAGCTGACTATCCAAGCGTTGATCGGAGGGATAGCACCGCACATGCAATGATACCTGCTGTAAGCAAAATATCCTTCTGGGGGGTTATACGGCATCACTCCGTTCCCCGGCAACCTCATATGCGCTCTGTCAATCCCAAAGGATCTAGATATAGCGTCAAGCTGCTCATCTTTGAGGGAGCTGGGAAAGCAGTCAGGCGGTGAGTTCAAGAGCTCTTGAGGACCGTACCCTCTACTAACAATCTCGGGGTTGGTACATGTCGTCCTGCATCTGCCTGAACTGGAAGCACTATGGAGGACTCTCCTTTGTCCTTGGATTTCTTCTTGTCAAAACGAGTTTCTACTTTATGAGACATTATCTACAACACGAGAAAACACATTGTCAGAACGAGGGATGAAGATAGACAAATTCAACACATAAAAAACATCATTCGGTATCCCGGGTCTTAGAGTTCATCCGGCATCCATATTCCCCAAGTACCATTCGGTAGTCCCGGTCTTGGAGTTTATTCGGCACTCATGTTCCCTAAGAGACATTTGGTAGTTCGAGGCTAGGGGCCATTCGACACTCGTACTTCCCAAGGTGCATTCGGTGGTTCGGGGCGGAAAGCCCATTCGGCACTCGTACTCCCCAAAGTGTCATTCGGAAGTACGAGGCAAAAGTTCATTCGGCGCTTATACTCCCCGGACTCATTCGGTAGCTCTAGCATAAGGTTCGTTCGGTAGAGGGGAACCTCACCTGATTCGGCAGTTAAGAATCTGGATCGGCTCTTTCAAACAGTAAGAAATGACGAAGACGTGGAGCCCATACTTATAGACAAGAGTAGGGTAGCCGGACCAACTGGTTCGGCACTCAGGCCGAATGGGGGTGTCCAAATAAACAAAGCGCGACATATGCAGGCATATGCCCCACTTTGGGGGGCAAATGTTGGGCGAATTCTCACCACCGATCCAAGCCCGCACCGAGCCCACTCATCACCGGACCAAGACCACCAAACCAATCCACACCCCTCTCATCACCGAACTAGAAGAATGCAACCACTACAGGACCAACCACTACCGAACCAATTCGCACTCACCACTCTCCACCGGACCAACCACTGCCGAACAAACAATGCCAGGCCAGATCACATCAGCCCAGGCCCACCAACAGCTATATACATCCAAGGCCCGTACCCCCAGCCTCACTCTATAAATAGAGGGGTAGGGGTACAACAATGGCGGACAAGTTAGAGAGCTCAAGCACGGATAGATCTTTCAAACAACTTTCATACACTTGTAACCAAAGCCTTGTACTTATAACCTGAACAGTAAAGGAGAATAACATATAAAGTGGACGTAGGCACATTCTGGCCGAACCACTATAAACCTATGTGTATTTTACAGTTTAGTCCTTGCATTTTACATATTTGCATAAAGTATCCAAATCACTAAGAACAACATAAAATCGACTAAATCATACGACTTGGAGGTGTTTGCCCAATTTTTGTGCAAACACCGAAATTTCCGGTTGGTCGGGGTGTTGCACATGCATACACTTCGCTGCACTACATGATTCGCAACTGTAAATCGTCCAACTTAAGAAGTCACTAACTCTTCCTTCGTTTCTCAATTTCAGGTACGATGTCCGGAAGAGGGTCAATGCTTGGGAATCTTCGCTCGGCCCGAAAGGCTTCTTCTTATTTTGATTCTCGCAGGAGGGACTCGGATAGAGACTACGATCGCGAGTACTCTAATCAAGATAGATATGGGCATGCAAGGGACAGAGAGTACAGACATCAGTTTAGATCACGCTCTCCTCCTCTTAGACTCCCATCTCTACCTCCCGTTATTGTTCCACATCCACCAGAGCCTCCTCGACATAGGCCATCTTCTCATACTTCTAGATCTGAGACTCATCTTCAAAGAGTTGATACCACAACCTCCATAATTGCAGAGCAGGTCCCCACTTAGCCCACAGGAGAAGGGGCCATTAAATTGGCTCAGATGAGGAAGGATTTTCTGAACATTTGCTTCGATGGCTATGTCTTCCCACCACACTTAAAAAGAATTCCATCTGGAGTAGAAGGTACGATGCATGATTATGTACATGACATCTACACCTAGTACAGAGAGTGGGTAAAGGCTACAGAGAAAGCTTTTAAGGTGGCCTTTGAGCGAGCCAAAGCACTTGAGAAAATGGAGACCGATCTTGCTCAAAGGGACCGGATCATTCAGGTGCTCACTGCTGAGGCCGAGTCTTCTCGGAGATTTGAAATTGCGGCCACCAAAAAAGCCGACGAAGCGAATGTGTCCATGGAGAGGTTGAGGCAGACGCATGTTGCCTTGGTGGAGGAGATGGGCCATCGAAATACTACAGTTACCGCCGAGTGGGATGTGGCGGTCAAGGAACTTAATGAGCTCAAGGCTAAATTTTCCAATATGGCCAAGGAAAGGGATGACGCAAACAACGCAGCCCAGGAGGCGTGCGAACAAACTGTTCTGCTTAGGGGTGAGCGGGATGCAGCTGTGGCTAAAGTCCACAAGATGGAGACTGAGGTCGAGGAGAAAGTGAAGTCGGCCGAGTCCAGGCTAGAGGCTGACATCGAAGACCTTCTCGTTGTTTACAATGCTAATGTGCTGAGGCACAGGGGTCTAGCCTGGCTTGATGATTATCTGGCGCATCTGTACAACGCCTGAGGCCGACTGGTTGAAGAAGAGAGGGAGGCGCATCTGGGCAAGTCTTTAGATGAATTTGAACTCGAGAATCGCATTCTGACTGAAGATGAAAGGAAGATTCTTCACGAGTCAATGATTCTACATGAAAAGGAAAAACACGGCGGCGCCCAGTACTTTGAGATAGGAGAGGGTTCAGGGATTGAACATCATGAGGCGAGTCTTGAAGTTCCAGCGTCAACCAAGCCCGAATCCTCGTCTGCGGTCGATCCCCAAGTTGTTCCTGCTTATAATCTGGATCAGCCGCAGATGTCTCCGGCTACAGCGCAAGTGACTGAAGCCGTTCTGCCGTCGGCGAGTCAAACTGAGGAAGGTATTCTGAACATTCCACATATCTGCCTTAGGTCGGAATCTTTGTCTGAATAAAATTCTGATAGTTCTCTTATTTTTTGTCCAGTGATCGATGCTGCACATGTCGGGCCTCCTGTTATTCAAGAACCACATCAGGCACATGAGGCTATCGTTACCGAAGCGATCACCACAGCCACAACTGCCCCACTTGACGATATGCACGGAAGCATGATTGTGTTTGATGAGTAGTTGATGGAGGAACTCTTTCACCGCCATGGCGATCCTTTAGCTGACTTGCCATTTGTCACGGGTGGAGGCGCTCCTGCTACAGATTCTTCAATGCCGACTACTGATGCCCCCAGTAGGGCTCGAGCAGTTACTGAAGAGGAAATGTTCGCCCAAATCGACGCTGAAATGGCAGCAGCGGCTCATTGTGGCAGTTCTGGAGGTGGGATGGCAGCACCGGAACCAGCTCCGCTTAGAATGATATCTCCCGGTGGCACCGTTTTCATCACTAGCATGCCCATTCCACCTTCTGTACTTGATCCCGTTCCTCTGACTTCGTCCGCATGAAGCATCCCTATTCACTCGAGCTCGGAGGAGGATGTCGATATTATGCCATCGCCTAGAGACCGACCACCAAAAGGAAAAGGCTCGAAGAGGAAGGATAGTGGCGGTTCTAGTGGGCCTGCACCGAAAAGGAAGCCACGGAAGAAGAAAGATTAGACATACTTCCTTGGTGTAATTCTGACTTTCATTTTGTTGGTCGTGTATAGATGCGGGCTCGGCCCCTACTAGTAGGAATTTTTGGGACAAACTTGTATACGAACTCCTTTTATAAACAATAGAAATGAAACTTCTCTTTTTTGGCTTCTTTTCTGTCATTGTGTATTCGCCTAAGTGTTTCAATGTCTGAAGTGTACCTGTGAAGTTTCAGCTTTTGAATCAAGTTTGTTTTTGTTCACCAAGTTCGAAAACCGTGGACATGGCTTACGACCGGGAAGCGAGTTGAATTTTGACATCGCATCGCTTCAGTCAATGGTTGATGCTTAAGTCCTGTCCCCCAATCTCGGGGATGAGTTGTGGAACGTTAGTCAGCGATTGATTCTCGCTTATAACATGTTGAGTCTAGTGCCACTGAATGAATGTTTGAGACAAGCGGAGATTGAGCGGTTCATTCAAGCGTGTCCGACTGTCGATGGTCATCTCCGCACTCCGAGGATCCTAATTTGTTTTCTGTTGGTTGGTCACACCGGCTTGAGTTTAAATCATACGTCCGCGCTATGGGGACATGGAATTGACCTTTGTACTCCGACTCGCACTCTGGGAATCCGGGGTTGACGTTTATGCTCCGACTCGCACTCTGGGAGTCCGGAGTTGCTGTTTATACTCCGTTTCGCACTCTGGGAATTCGGAGCTGATGTTTATACTCCATTTCATGCTCTGGGAATCCGGAGTTGTTTTTTATACTCCAATTCGCGCTTTGGGAATTTGGAGTTGATGTTTATACTCCGACTCGCACTCTGGGAGTTCGGAGTTGGTGTTTATACTCCAATTCGCGCTCTGGGAGTTCGGAGTTGGTGTTTATACTCTGTTTCGCGCTCTGGGAATCGGGAGTTGATGTTTATACTCCGACTCGCACTCTGGGAGTTCGAAGTTGGTGTTTATACTCCAATTCGCGCTTTGGGAATTTGGAGTTGATGTTTATACTCCGACTCGCACTCTGGGAGTTCGGAGTTGATGTTTATACTCCAATTCGCGCTCTGGGAATTTGGAGTTAATGTTTATACTCCGACTCGAACTTTGGGAGTTCGGAGTTGTTGAGCAGACGGTCAGTCACATCTACTGTATATTTTGGATTTCGCTCACACTCTGGGAACAAAAGGTGTATCAAGATCATGGATGTTTGGATCACATCCACCCTGAGTTAACAAGTGAGGTCGTTGGATGGACGGGTCCATCCTCCTAAAACCTGGTGCGGATACGGACGAAGTCGTTAGGCGAACAGATCCACCCTCTTTGTAGACGTATTTTAGTACTCCAGTTTGCACTCTGGGAACCGGGAGTTAAGTGAGGGATTGTCGTGTATCAATCCGTCTTTGACTTTGATGTGATGGCTTGTCCCCGAGCTCAGGTTTCACTTAGTGAGTGACCGGTTGCATCGCAGTCACTCCCTATTTGAATAAATTCCACCGTATGGTGAAACTTAGCTCTCCGTGCATTATGATGATCATATGAAGCATTTCAAGTAAATCA
Organism: Allium fistulosum; assembly: GCA_030737815.1. Taxonomy (NCBI): domain Eukaryota; kingdom Viridiplantae; phylum Streptophyta; class Magnoliopsida; order Asparagales; family Amaryllidaceae; genus Allium; species Allium fistulosum. The sequence goes on from CM060901.1 coordinate 158,334,507, forward strand.
CAGCTCTGGCTCAAAGAGATTGCATTTTATTGCTGAAATAAGAAAATATGGCAAAGTCAGTTGCCTTATTACAAATTCTAATTTCGAAATGTAGAAACAAATTGCGAAATGGAAAATAAACTAAATGGATAAACATATCATGTTATGTGTAGCAGCGGCGAAGACTCTCGCTATTCCAGGCTCTTGGCAAAGTAAGACCGTCAACTGTCGATAATTTGAATGTGCCATCTCCGAGCCTTCATTCAATAACATACGGTCCTTCCCATGTCGGCTTCATATGCGAAGGAACCGGATAGATTCTTTTTAGGACGAGATCGCCTAGCTCAAAGGTTCGCGGACGGACCTTGGCGTTGTATAATCGGGCGACTCGACTTCGATGCGCGGCTGCCCTCAAGTCAGCCTCTTCATGCTTCTCATCTAGTAGATCGAGAGATTCAGCAAGTAATATAACATTTGTCTTTGGATCATAGTATGTCACACGATGAGAAGATACTTCTAGTTCAACTGGAATAACGGCTTCCGAACCATAAGAGAGAGAGAACGGAGTGTGGCCGGTCGCGGTTTTGTGGGTTGTTTGGTAAGCCCATAAAGCCATAGGAAGTTCATCGACCCACTTTCCCCCGACCTTTTCCAGTCGTTTTTTCAGAATGGATTTTATAACTTTATTAACTGCTTCGACCTGTCCGTTCGCCTGAGGGTGTGCAACTGCAGAGAATTTCTTTTGGATGTGAAATCGTTTGCAGAAATCTTTAAATTCAGCACTGTCGAATTGGGTTCCATTATCCGTAATAATGGTGTGTGGGAGACCGAATCGACAGATGATGTTGCGAACTACAAAGTTGATTACTTTCTTCGTTGTTATGGTAGCAAGAGCTTCGGCTTCAGCCCACTTTGTAAAGTAGTCAACTGCGACGATGGTGTATTTCGCATCACCTTTTGCCAGAGTTAGAGCACCAATGATGTCGATGCCCCACATTGCAAACGGCCATGGGCTGACCATTTGCATTTTCTCAGTAGGAGGAGCTCTAGGAATCCTGGCATATTTTTGGCACTTATCACATTTCTTTGCATAATCCGACGCATCACGATTCATAGTCGGCCAGTAATATCCGTACCGAAGTATTTTCTTGGCAAGTGCTTGCCCCCCAGTTTGATCGCCATATTCTCCCTCATGCACATCGTGCAATACTCGTTTAATTTCATTGTGAGCGATACACCGGAGTAGAGGGATTGAGTACCCTCTTTTGTACATGATTCCATTCTAGATGGTAAATCGTGAGGCCTTTCGAAGAACTTGTCTCTTTTCACTCCTACGTTCCGGCAGGGTTCCATGCTCAATGTAATTTCTTAGTGGAGTCATCCATGAATCTTTTTCGGGGACGGTTTTGCATACCTAGTCTATATCTGCCCGGTCAATGCTTGGAGAAGATAACGCCTCTACGGGAATGAGTCCCATTTGCTGAGCTTCACCTGTGCTGGCTAGATTTGCCAATGAATCGGCCTTTTGGTTGCGTTCCCGAGGTATACAATAGATGGCGTAATAATCAAAATGATTCAGTACTTCCTGAAATTGAGCTAAGTAAGCAGCTAGCCTTCGATCTCTCGCTTGATACTCTCCCCGCACTTGACACACAACTAATTGCGAATCACAATAAATTTCCACTGCGATAATTCTCAAATCTCTAGCAAGTTTCAAGCCAGCTAAGAGGGCTTCATATTCAGCTTCATTATTAGTCGCATGAAAATCGAACTTCACAGCATAACATATGGATCGGCCTTCGGGAGTTTCAAGTACAACACCAGCGCCCGAACACCGGTCGTTTGATGCACCGTTGGTATAAAGCTTCCAAATGTATTCGAGGGATTCACTGGTTTCGGGCAAGTCCTCTGGAATGGCAAATTCAGCTATGAAATCGGCCAGGACTTGCCCCTGAATGGCTCGCCTTGGAGTGTAAGTAATATCGAACTGGCTTAGTTCAACGTTCCACTTGAGTAACCTACCAGACGTCTCAGGCCGCGAAAGGACCTGTCGTAACGGCTGGTCGGTGTAAACAATAATCAGATGTGCCTGGAAATATGGTCGGAGTTTTCTTGACGCAATAAAGAGGCAATAAGCCAACTTCTCTAATTTCGGATAATTACTTTCAGCCCCGGTCAATCGCTTGCTGACGTAGTATACCGACTTCTGTATCCTGTCTTCTTCTCGAATTAAGGCAGCGCTGATAGCATTTTCTGATATCGCCAAATATACGTACAACTTCTCTTGATCAATGGGCTTTGACAGAATAAGTGGTGTCGATAGATGCTGAACTAGTGCTTGGAAAGCGCCCTCACACTCCGTGGTCCATTCAAAGTTTCGTTTCCCTTTTCGGATCAGATCGAAGAAGGAATGCATTTGTCTGTGGACTTCGAAATGAACCTGCTCAGTGCCGCTACCTTTTCATTGAGACTCTGGACTTGCTTTATAGTCTTCGGGGTTTCAAGGTTTCTGATTGCCCAAATCTTTTCAGGATTATCTTCGATTCCCCGAGCGTTAACGATAAACCCAAGGAATTTTCCGGATGCAACTCCAAAATGACATTTCAATGGATTGAGCTTCATTCTGTATTCCCGAAGTATGTTGAACATAGTTTCCAGGTCTTTAACATGATCGGTGGAGAGTCGTGACTTCACAAGCATGTCGTCTACATATACTTTCATTGTTTTCCCGATTTGATTGGCAAACATCCGATTGACCAATCATTGATAAGTAGCCCTGGCATTCTTGAGTCCGAATGGCATAACTTTGTAACAGTAAAGTACCAGATTGGTTAAGTAGCCCTGGCATTCTTGATCGGGTAAATGCATCTGTATCTGATTGTAGCCGGAATACGCGTCCATGAAGGATAAGAGTTCATGCCCAGCTGTCGAATCTACTAGCTGATCAATTCTGGGAAGCGGGAAACTGTTTTTGGGACAAGATTTATTCAGATCGGAATAGTCGACACATGTTCTCCACTTTCCGTTCGGCTTTCGGACGAGCACGGGATTCGACACCCATTCAGGATATAGTGCATCTCGAATGAACCCGTCGCTTTAAGCTTTTCTACTTCTTCTTTAAGGGCGGTAGATCTCTCTGGATCTATACCACACCTTTTCTGTTTGACCGGGACATGCCGTGGGTCAATATTCAAAGTGTGGATCGTGATGTCCGACGAGATCCCACACATGTCGGAATGCGTCCAGGCAAATACATCAATATTCGTCCGTAGAAATTCAACCAATTCCTCTTGAGTTTGTTGGCTTAGCTGAGACCCAATTTTTATCATCTTTGAATCATCATCATTGTCAATTGGGACGTCAATTTTCAGTTCAGCCGGGGATGCTTGACTTTCTTTAGATTCTCCTTCGTCTTCAGTTTCTCTTGGGTCAAGATCCTTGAGGAATTGGCTGGGGTGCCCGGGCCTAGGCCTGGGCGTTAATTGTCAATTATCAGCAAAACGGACGCAGAGAGATTCCTCCACGCCCTTTCCTTTCTCCTTTCGCTTCACCTCCCACAGCTCAGCAACATTACAGGCTCTGGAAGCAGCCTGATCTCCCTGAACGATTCCCACTCCATGATCAGTGGGAAACTTTAAAGTCAAACACCACGGGGCGATGGCTGCCCTGAATTTGGCGAGGGTCGGTCGGCCCAAGAAAGCATTGTAAGAGGAGTCTATATCCAAAACAATGAACTGTAACATCCGTACTCTTCGACGTTCTCCAACTCCCAACTCTACCGCCAGTTCCACCATTCCAGTGGGTATAGTAGCACTTCCATTGAAACCATGGATTCGGGATTGACAAGGTTTCAAGTCCGTGGCTTCCATTCTCATTTGATCATAGGCTCGTTTAAACAAAATATTCACAGAGCTTCCACTGTCAATTAGGATCCTCTTCATCTAAGCAGGACTTACTTGAGCTGAGATGACCAGTGGATCGATAGTGGGGGCTTCGACTTTATCAGCGTCTCTATTTCTGAGCACGATGTCATCTGTCATCGTCTTCTGTTGCTTGGCCGGAGCCCCTTCATCAAGACTACTATAGCACTCGAAGTCCGCATGCCTGATAGAGCTGGCATACGACTCCATTTCCTTCTAGCTTCGGTCTGCTGGGTGAGGACCACCACTTATTGTATTAATAACCAACCTCCCGCCAGTACGAGCGGGTACCTCTTGCCTTTCCTGATTTGGCGCACGATTCTGATTTGATGGGCCTGCACCACCAGATTGCGGCGTCCGCACATACTGATCTAACTTCCGTTCACGTATCAGTTTTTCAATGAGGTCATGTAAGTGACGACACTCATTGGTGTTGTGGCCATAACTCTCATGGAATCTACAAAATTTCCCTGCTTGGATCTGTCTTTCAGTTGGTGGTTTAGGGGTAGGTTTCTTGTATTGCATGATATTACAGGTGTGCAAATACACATTTTCCAACGACGTGTTCAATGGAGTGTAATTATCGTACATGGAAGCTCTACGTCGTGGACCACGATTCTGATCTCGATTCTTACCCTGATATCCATTGTCCCTCTGCTGATTCTGTTTATTTTGGGTGTTCAACTTCACTTTTCCAGAATTCTCTCCGAATTGTTTAACGGCGATGTTACTCTGAATTCCTTCGATGTTGCGTCCTGCGTCATCCTACTTCCTAGACTGTTTCGCATCCTCCCTTCTCAGGAATTGGGCTGCCTTGGAATAAAAATGGTCCAATGACGCAGGTGGCTTCCCAGCTAACCAATTTCCGAACTCGAAATCAGCATCAATCCCCTTAGTCAATGCCATCAGGATAGAGTTATCGTTGGGATTGCTTATCTCTGCACATGCAGTGTGGAATCGCTCCAAGTAACGTCTAAGTGTTTCTTCGGGAGCTTGTGTAACACTAGACAGAGTGTTAACATCTTTAGGCCTCGCTACGTGCATACGGAATTGTTCAACAAACTTGGTGGCCATCTGATCAAAACTAGAAATGGATCGTGGTGGCAAACGAGTAAACCACATGGTTGCAATGCCCCCTAGGGAAATAGGGAAATAAGGAAACTACGGGATTTTACTGTATCATCAGCTCTCGCAGCATTCATCAGCCATTCGTACTTCAGGATGTGTTAATTAGGATCAGAACTTCCTTCATAAACTGGCAAAGTTGGCATCCTTAAGCGCCGAGGTGGTTCAGCATATAATATGTCATCGGTGAAAGGGGTATAACTCCGGGAGATTCATCGGTCGTCATTAGAGAGACCCTGACTTTCACGGATCATTTGGCGGATCATCATTGGTATATCCGGCATTCGGATATTAGGAGAATGTTGTGCCAAGGTGTGGTCGGGTTCCACAGCGCGAGTCTGGACCGGACGCGGTCGACGGTCCATGCCTCGCCTCCTTGGTTCAACATTCTCAGGGACATAAGGCTTTGGAGTATGCTCCTACTGGCTTCGATGAGAATTAGTTCGGTTTCCAGCATCAACCCCTTGTTCAGTAGTGGTGGTGGTAGCAATGTTGCCTGTGACATGATAAGGGGCAGCACCTCCTCGAGATGAAGGTCCTGTATGATGACTAGTGGATGGTCCAGGTCTGGGTTGCCCAGGATTCGAAGCATGTTGGTGTCCTGTAGCCTGGGTGTAGCTCACACCCAACCGTGGGCGTGTGGATCGGTGATGACCATAAGATGAGGCTGAACTCGATGTTGAAGAATAAGAACCTTGGTCTCTTCTGGATCTTCTTCGCCTTTGGTGATTTAGCTAGTTGGACAACTCTGTGTTGGCGCGCAGTTGCTTAGTAAGTTTTTGTCGACTCTGGGTCAATTACTGAAGCAACATCTGGAATTCTTGTCTAGTGACCAGGCCTGATGGATCTGAAGGTCCGGCAGCATCTTGGTTGGATGGAGGAAATTGCATGGGATTCTGCCTGACCCGTCCTCCCTGCTCAGTAGCTGTAGAGGTAGTCCGTGTACTTACCATGGTGAATTAATGAAAGTCCTTTCCTAGATCTGATGCAGATCTGAATAGAATGGAAGGGCTTCAAAGTTCTAGATCTGGATCTTCTTTTTGGATTTATGCAATCCGATATAGATAGGAGATCCAAAGAGCAGGAGAAAAATTGGGTTTTCTCAGTGAAAGCACCAAAGTGTTTGTACCAAAATTGGGCACAACACTCTTCGGAAGTTTTTGAAGAGACATAGTGAAGAAATTAAATGGAAAATGAGGATTATCTAACAAAAACTCCAAATTTCAAATATGAAAATAATTAAAATGCAAGGAGACACAAGAATTTAGAGTGGTTCGGCGTATCGCCTACGTCCACTATGAAGTTGTTTGCTTTATTGAACTTCCTTTGAAGATTACAAGTGAATTCAGTAAGTTACAGCAAATGATTATGATTTGCAGTAGTTAATTTCGTTATTGGAAGCAGCAAGGGAGTTTAGATCTGGATCTTGAAGAGTCTGGGCGTTGGAGAGCTCAAAGAAGCAGAAGAACCCCTTTTCTGTTGGCTTTGGGGGTCTATTTATAGGTGTAGGAGGCTGATATTTCTCTCAGATCTCGGGAGGCTCCTTCTGGCACGTGACCAGGCCTGCGCGCCCAAGCCCGCGAAGTTTCGGTCCGTTCCATGATCGATACGAACGGATTTCGTATCGATCAAGATTGCGTCTGGTGGAGTTGAAATTTGGCGTGGACGTTCCTTAGCATGCACATAGGCTTCTGTGAAAATTTCATTGCATTTGGACTTGTAGATTAGGAGATATGATCGATGCGAAATGGGATTCTCGGTTGGCTGTTTCGTTCAACTCACTTATTTCGACTCGCTCTCGTTCGAATCGTTGTTCGACTCGGTCCTGTTCGAATCGCTGTTCGACTCTATCTTCTTCGAATCACTGTTCGACTCGATGATGTGGCGTTTGAATCTCTGGATCACTCCGCCTTTGATGTCATTTTGATCAAGTCGTTCTTGGACCTTGCCTTGTTCGTAGCGATGGAAACGCCTTCTTTTCGTATCGATTGAAAGTGAGTTGCACGCATTGTCAGCAGGGTTCTGTTCTTGTCGAGGGAACTCAACTTCGGTCGATTGATTCGAATACGGCAACATGATGGATTCGATCAGTGGATCCACGATGGATACGAAGTACCGAAGTTGATGGATTCGAACAGGGCTTTCCCAGTATGGATACGAACTGGACAAATAAGGGACACGAACCACTGTTGCTCGATGGATTCGAAGTAGGCATTAGACGATCGAGTCGAACTGTTGTTTTCTGAAAGATGCGGAGCGAGTCGAACAAAGGCTTTGAGATGGAGTCGAAGTGGAGCGAGTCGAACAGTGGTTCTGAGATGGATGCGAAGCGGAGCGAGCCAAAGTAGGCACTCCTGATGGATTCGAACTGAGCGAGTCGAACGCGAGGCTGTTTTTATTCAATTTTGCATCGGTCGTAACTTGAGCATACGAACTCGGATTGACTTGAGATTTGGAACGTTGGCTCTCATAGCTTCGCTTGTCATGTCAAACCAGGTTTAGCTCGATCCGGACTTGGACAAAATTCGTCGATTTCCATAGTGAGCCTGTGTATAACTGATCTCTAGGACGGACCGTCATTGGTTACTAGTCAGTTCCTTGGTGCTACGGCCTTGCCAAAAGGCAGGATAACAGCAAAGGACTTAATTACAATTTTCTATCCTTAGTAGCTCCTAACCCAAAATTGTATAATCAACAAAAATATTTCTCAACCAGGTAACGGGCAGGAGTTATCGGTGCACCACGAATCACTGTAGCAATGCAAGCGAAGGTTTAAGTACCTTCAGAGAAACAACTAGTATAATATTTACGTATCACCGTAATTTTTATAACTGGTTATTACTCTGCCATAGCCTAGACACCAAGAAATAAAATTGTTCAAAGAAAACAATTGTGAAGATACAATTAAGCCCTAGATGAGCTCGTGACACCCTTAAGTCGAATGTCTAACCTTTATTATTAGTCAAATTCTACGATGAAATGCGTTTGTGGGCTAAGGAAAGGGTGATGAAATCTCTCACCTTATGTGAATTGGGGTATTGCCCTTAGAAATTAAAACAAGATGAGATGAATGCAAAACAAAAAATAATGTGAATTTACAATGCAACTAAAATGAAGTTTGTTTTTGTTTTTGGATTTTGAAATTATATATATATATATATATATATATATATATATATATATATAAATGCAAATGCAAGCAACCAACAATGCAATAAAAACAAGGGAAAAGTGCACGATACCAAAGCGTGCAGATTATTTAGCAATTTTTTTTAGCGGCAATTTTTTAGAAATGCAAAGCAGTTTATTTGGGCAAGCACTTCTTCCTTTTGAATTTCTGCTTTGGCAACCTGAAATGAAAAACAAGATATATTCAACAATTTTTATTATTATTATTTTTAGTATGTTTATCAAAGATGAAAAACAAAATAAATGAAAAACAAAACAATTCAAAATAAAATAAATGAAATCTAAAACAAGTGAAATCAAATGAAAAATGAAAATTAAACAAAGTCAAACTTGTTTTTTTAAGACTAAAACAAATAGGAATCGAAACAAAATAAACAACAATTTGAAAACAAGTGAAAATAGGTATGTTCAATGGTTTTTTTTTTTTGAAAAAGAAACAAAATTTAAAAGTGAAGTTTTACTTAAAAAAAATTTTTTTTTACACAAACTAAAACTATCAAACCCACAAAACCCGGCCCATTCTAAAAATTAGCACAATCAAACTCACACTTCAGAAACAAACTTACACCCCTAAATAAAACTCGAGTCAAAATAAAAGGGAATTCGCGATTGCCAAATAAACAAAAAAAAATATCGAATCAAATAAAAAATTGTATACAGCCAAACGAAAAAAAAGTCAAAGCAAATTGCGAGATGCGATGATCGATTGCTAGGGGGAGGTCGCGATTGAAGACGGATGCGAGGCGAGTGTCGTGATTTTGGGTTGTGGTTTTGATGTTCCAAGTGACGTGATGCGGCGAGCTCGAAGGTGTAACGACCCACTATTTTGAACCATTCAAATCGACAATAAATCCACACATGTCGGACTTGAATAATACAAAACAATAGATTGTAGATAAATTTAGAGCAAATAAAACCAATCACAGAATCACAGATACAGAATATCAGAATAACTCGCAGCGGAAAAATAAAATAAATAGTGGTTCATGAAGCCACTACAATACATAGTCTCAAAATAGTTATAAATTACATAGTCTGAAAAAAGATACAATAGAAGTCTGGATACATAAGTTCACAATTACATAAGCAAAGCTGAATGAAATAACTGAAATGAAAAGACAGCTAGATAGACAGATAAACTCCAGCAATCTCTAGCTCCAGAAGGTGAATCCAAAGCAGTAATACTCAGGTTGACCCGAGCGTAATGCAAAAACCCAAACACCCGAGTTACCTCATTGGCCCGTCAATCGCTCATGTTTTAGCCACCTTATGCCAACTCACGGGAGTCGGGTCCACGTATATACCTCAATAGGATCGTCGCAACCATCCTACTTCATTTTGGAATCTCTACCGCATACACAGTTGTTAAAGTGGTTTTCTGTATCGACAGAGAGTATGTCCATATCTGATCCCGGTCTCTTTAACAACCAATTGTTATTATAACCCGTGGTTATAAATTTCAAAAAGGTTTATACTTAAAAACCAAAATATCACTTATATTTCAAAAACCACCTTTTCAAAACCAAATCAAACAATATCATTTTTACTTCAAAAACCAAATACAATATCATCTCTATTTCCAAATAAATATAAAGTCGTTATACTTTCAAATCAAATATCCAATTTTCATAATTATAGCATTTTCTGAGTTCATTCATTTAATTACAAATTTTCAAAACATTGTAATTTCGGAAACAACATCACTTATAAAGTGTTACGGTAGATATAGTATTATTTCAAAAACGTTGTTAAATTCAGAAACAGCAGCACTTACAAAGTGCTACAATAGGTATATTAGTTTCAAAACAGTTCAGTTCAGCAGCAATAACACTTACTAAGTGCTACTGTAGCCCTTTAGTTATTTCAGAATATAGTTTACTTTCAGCAACCACGACACTTACCAAGTGCTGCAGTAGCTTTATTACTTCAGATTTTAGTTAGGTTCAGCAACAACAACAGCACTTACAAAGTGCAGTAGTAGCTCTTTAGTTATTTCAGAACTTAGCTATATTTCAGAAACTATAGCACTTAGCAAATCCTGTCTTAATACTACAGCATTTCTGAAGTGCTACCAATACTAATTTCTATATTTTTTATAAAATATCAAAATCAATAAAACTTTAAATTTTTAGCCATTTTAACTTATAAAATCATATTTTCGTTTCAAAAATGTTCATTTGGATATCATTTAACTTATGATTTTATAAAATAAAATTTCATTTATAATTATCAAATTTTTAAACAATAATTCACTTATTAAGCCAAAGTGCACAATTTTCTTAACTTTTGTATTTTAACAATTTACTTAATACTGTACTTTAAAATACCATTTCATATAATAAAACTAAGTTTCCATTTTATTTACTTAACTTAAAAAATTTCCTTTTAAAAGCCAAATTTCCCAAATTATCAAGTTAAGTCATATTTTCAAAATACATTTTCCCATTTATTTACTTATACATTATAACTTTCCTCAGTTACTCTGAGTTGGTGAAAACCTATGGCAAGATCAAGCTGAGAGAAAACAGTAGCACCATAAAGCTGATCAAACATATCGTTGATGCGAGGCATTGGATATCTGTTTTTTATAGTGAGCTTGTTCAGCTCCCTATAATCAACACACATCCTCAAAGATCCATCTGACTTGGTGATGAAAACCACCGCTGCTCCCCATTCGGAGTGGTTAGGTCTGATCAGACCCTTGGAGAACAAGTCCTCAATTTGATTCCTCAACTCAACCTTCTCACGGGGTGCCATTCTTCTGGGAGGAAGAACTATGGATCGAGCTCCAGGAATAAGATCAATACGGAAATCAATTTCCCGCTTAGGAGGTAAACCAGTGACTTCACCAAATACATCGAGATAGAGTTTGACCACATGAGTCGACTGAAGATCAATAGGAGAAGAATCTAGAGAATAAATAAAGCTGCCATCATAATCATGAGTCATACGACACTGAATAACCAAACGATTACCCAGATCATAAACAAGAGAAATAGTTCGGGATTTACAAGAGCTAAAAGCGTCATGCCTCTTAAGCCAATCACCTCCAAGCAACAAAACAAAAGCATCGAAACCAAGAACATAGAAATCACCAGAAAATTTATGGCCAGAATAGAAGAGTCTCACTCGCTTACAAATCCTATTAAGGTTCGCGGAACCACCAATAGGATTTTTAACATACAAAGATTCAACAGCATACATAGGAGAAAGGAGATGCTCAAGCTTATCACAAAGATCCACAGAAATAAAACTATGCGAAGCATCAGTATCAAATAAAACATGAACAAGATGATTAAATAAAGAAAAGGTGCCCTGGAGAGTACCTTGATTATCACTAGGAGCAAGAGTAGGTGCAGGTGGAGCAGGAGTAGAAGTAGAGGTAACAGCAAAAATACCAGACGGCTTGCCCTTCTGATACAAAGGACAATCTTTCTTGAAATGACCAGGCTGCAGACAGACATGACATAGGTTGTTCCTGGTATCCTGAGGTGGAGGAACAACAGCACCAATGGAAGTAGGGCAACTATTTGCATAGTGTCCCTTCTGATCACACTTGAAACGGGTAATAGAAGATAGGTCGATAGGCTGCCTCTGAGAAGGAGAAGATGAAGATCCCAATGCTGGATGCTTGGGCCAATTCTTCTTCTACTGATGGAAATTTGGCTTTCTCTTCTTAGAGTTAGCAGAGGAAGACTGAGATGAAGGAGCACTAGCAATAGCAGGACCCTTAGAAGTAGGGTTCTCATAACGGATAGCCATATCCATAAGCTCGGTGAAAGTGCCATGAACATGAGAAATGAGACGATCATAAAACTCTAGGCGAGCACCAGCTATGAACTTATCATTCTTCTTAAGTTGGGTGTCAATAAGGCTAGGACCAAACTTGGAAAGTTCGTTGAATTTCCGCTCATACTCAGAAAAGGACATGGTACCCTGCTTGAGATCCATAAATTCATGATAAAGCTGAGATTTCCCGGCTTCGGGCATCCATTTTGCCACAAAAGCCTCCCTGGAAAAGAGATAGATAAGCTTAAGATTGATTTCAAGAGAAAAACTGAACAGAATACAAGACAACACAAGAAGATACCTAAACTGATCCCAAGAAATATCTGCCTCCACAGTCTGAGCTGTGATAGACTCCCACCAATCCAAGGCTGCTTCCTTCAACTGCCAAGCTGCCAACTGATGCTTCTGAGCCTCAGTAATCTCCAAACCAGTAAAAATCCTCTCAAGACTCCTCAACCAATGCTGAGCCTCTATGACGCTCTCAGATCCAGTAAACTTGGTACCACCAAGTTGAGTGAATTCCTTGCAAAGAGTAGTGAACCTGATGGGTGCAACAGGCTCGGGAACTGGGGTAATACCATGACCCCTACCTTTGGCATTCCTACGATTCATCATGAAAGATCAAGAATGAATTTTTAGGACAAAGGTAAAATAGAAAGACAAATATAAGATTCATCTAGAAATGGAAATCCTAATCAACGAATTTAAATAACAAGGTGGATTCGAAAGGAATGAAGTTAAGAAAATGAGGTTTTTTTAAAACAAGAGAATTTTATGTCCAAAATAATCTTTAAAATCCTTTAAAATCATTTGAAAAACATTTTATACTTAAAAATATGTTCTCTCACAAAGAAATGATCCTAAGATTGGTTTCACTCATTCTAGGGTAATTCTACCCTATCTCTAATGAGTTTTTGCTCCATAAGCTAAGGTTTGCCTAAAACCTGGCTCTGATACCAAATGTAACGACCCACTATTTTGGACCATTCAAATCGACAATAAATACACACATGTCGGACTTGAATAATACAAAACAATAGATTGTAGATAAATTTGGAGCAAATAAAACCAATCACAGAATCACAGATACAGAATATCTGAATAACTCGCAACGGAAAAATAAAATAAATTGTGGTTCATGAAGCCACTACAATACATAGTCTCAAAACAGTTACAAATTACATAGTCTAAAAACAGATACAACAGAAGTTTGGATACATAAGTTCACAATTACATAAGCAAAGCGGAATGAAATAACTGAAATGAAAAGACAACTAGATAGATAGATAAACTCTAGCAATCTCTTGCTCCAGAAGGTGAATCCAAAGCTGTAATACTCAGGCTGACCCGAGCATAATGCAAAATCCCAAACACTCGAGTCAGGACATACATACTTATACAATGTAAACCAACTCAAGTGAACTGTAATAGAAATGGACAAGTAACTTAAAGAATGCTTGGGATCGCCCATTCTTTAAGGATCCATTAAACTATCTACTATGTAGTAGTATACGCTATTATAATAATGTCTAATAGTAAAATAAACTTACTTTTAAATAGCGTTAAGGCTTTACGTTTTCCACCTTAACACATAATAGTCCCAGTAGTCTATCCAGTATCAGCGTACCCCCCAGATCGGGAGCTACTCTCAATATTCCACGGGCTACGGCACAAAACCGTACTCGTAGTAAAGCTCGCTAGGGTAGGTGACACGGCACAACGAAGCAATGCCAGGGTAGGTATACCAATTACGCATCCGGACTGGTGGTAACGCATAGCAGCCACTACCGCCCACCTCGAGCCACACTCCCAAAATCGAAGGGGTGCACCCAATCAATAACAAAAGTAATAGAATGGTATCGAAGAAGTGTGTCCGATCAGAGGAGCTACCTCATTGGCCCGTCAATCGCTCTTGTTTTAGCCACCTTATGCCAACTCACGGGAGTCGGTTCCACGTATATACCTCAATAGGATCGTCGCCACCATCCTACTTCATTCTGGAATCTCCACCGCGTACACAGATGTTAAAGTGGTTTTCGGTATCGACAGAGAGTATGTCCATATCTGATCCCGGTCTCTTTAACAACCAATTATTATTATAACCCGTGGTTTTAAATTTCAAAAAGGTTTATACTTAAAAACCAAAATATCACTTCTATTTCAAAAACCACCTTTTCAAAACCAAATCAAACAATATCATTTTTACTTCAAAAACCAAATACAATATCATCTCTATTTCCAAATAAATATAAAGTCGTTATACTTTCAAATCAAATATCCAATTTTCAGAATTATAGCATTTTCTAAGTTCATTCATTTAATTACAAAATTTCAAAATATTGCATTTTCGGAAACAACAGCACTTATAAAGTGTTACGGTAGATATAGTAGTAGTTCAAAAACAATGTTAAATTCAGAAACAGCAACACTTACAAAGTGCTACAATAGGTATATGTTAGTTTCAAAACGGTTCAGTTCTGCAACAACAGCACTTACCAAGTGCTACTGTAGCCCTTTAGTTATTTCAGAATATAGTTTACTTTCAACAACCACAACACTTACCAAGTCCTGCAGTAGCTTTATTACTTCAGATTTTAGTTAGCTTCAGCAACAACAACAGCACTTACAAAGTGCTGTAGTAGCCCTTTAGTCATTTCAGAACTTAGTTATATTTCAGAAACTATATCACTTAGCAAATCCTGTCTTAATACTACTACAGCATTTCTAAAGTGCTACCAATACAAATTTCCAGATTTATTATAAAATTTCAGAAACAATAAAACTTCAAATTTTAGCCATTTTAACTTTTAAAATCATATTTTCGCTTCAAAAATGTTCATTTGGATATCATTTAACTTATGATTTTATAAAATAAAATTTCATTAATAATTATCAAATTTTTAAATAATAATTCACTTATTAAGCCAAAGTGCACTATTTTCTTAACTTTTGTATTTTAACAATTTACTTAATACTTTACTTTAAAATACCATTTCATATAATAAAACTAAGTTCCATTTTATTTACTTAACTTAAAAATTTTCCTTTTAAAAGCCAAATTTCCCAAATTATCAAGTTAAGTCATATTTTCAAAACACATTTTCCCATTTATTTACTTATACATTATAACTCATAGAAAATCACTAAAACTTTATTTAAATCATTTAAATCCAAATTTAAGTTAAAATATCATATTTTTACATTTGAAAATACTTAATAATTTTCAGAAAATATATAAAATAACCACGGGTCTGTATAATATTTTCTAGCCTAGGTCAAGTGATACGGATAATATATCATTTCAATCCGAAATTTAAAAAGAAAAATCCAAGTTCTATCATTTCAAACCCGCAATCCCAAGTCAAATACAGTTTGAAAATCGCTCGAGCCTATCATTTCAGCTCATAACGATTTTCACTTATTCTAAAGTGCGTTCGAGTTTGTATCATTTCAACCCATAGTGATTCTATACTAACAGGGAACTTGCAGTGTGAGAAACAGAAATAAATAAACAGTATAGCATATAATATCAGATCAGGTGATGTGACAGGTATATAAATCAGGTTATACATCATATAATCATATCACAGGCATATATGAACATAGTATATCAATTATTACACATTCACTTGTCATCGTTTCACAATTTCATAAGTACAAATGTCGAGAGTGATAACTCACCTTTAAAACTAGAGATCCAAATCAAAACACAACCAAACTTCGCAAAGCACGACAAAGCACGAATCAATTACGAGTGGATGGAGAGCCAAGCTCCAGATCTTGTAACAACTAAATATAGAACAAATATAAGTTTATGACTCAACACAAACAAAAATAGGAATTAAACAATGAAAACAATGAATCAAAATGAGATAACTTTTGCTTTAACCATCAAGTGGGCTCTGCCACATCACCTATAGGCTTGGCCATGGTCTAGTAGTGCTCGGCCTGGTTCAGATCTGAGGTAATGGTTTGGCTTAGGTCACAAAATTCATGGCTATGGCAAGGGTAGTTGAAGAGATAAGCAAGTTACAAATTGGAGAAGGCAAATGGTCAAGGGTTGCAACTACTTTTGTGTTTGGCCAATGTAATCTTGGCTCGGACAGGTGGCAACTACAGGGTCAGGTCTGGTCAGTGGTAGGCCAGAGGTCATGGTGAGGTCAGTCACATGATGGAGGAGGTGGTGGCAAGGTGGAGGCTGAGGCTACAAAGAAGGAAGTGGTGATGGAATAAAGGAGTTCGGCTATGTGTTACAACATGTTTTGGTGATGGCTTTTGGCATTTTTGGTCACGACAAGGGTTTGTGATGGTGGTGTAGAGGTGATGGCCGATCTTGGTGGTGGTGGAGAGGAGATGTGGTCGGCAATAGCATGGTGTGGCCGAGCATAGGAGGAAGAAAACAAAAGAAAAACAATGGAAAGGAGTAAGAGAAAAGAAGAGGAAGCCATAGAACTTACTTTAAACTTTTTGTTAAAATGAATAATGAAAAGGAGATGTTAACAATTGTTTTGTCCGGCTATTGGGAAGGACAATGCATGGCTAAGAAGTAAAATGAAGAGGCTAAAGAAATTAAGAGGCTAGAAAATAAAAAGGCATATGTTAAAGACAAAGAAACCAAAGTCTTTTGAATTTCCAAGCAAAAATCAAATAAAATAAATAAATAAATAAATAGAAAGTAGAGAAATGAAAATAAGAAAATGAAAAATATAGGAAATAGAAATGAAATAGAAAATATGAAATAGAGAATAAACCAAAATATAAAATTTCCATAAAATCAATATTTAATTATATTTGGAAAACAAAATATAAATAAAATCCAAAATACATTGGAAAATTCCAATATTTCAATTTTTAATGATTTCAAATCAAAGTTTTCAAATAAATAAATTTTAAAATATTTACAAAAATTTTGGGTTGTTACACTCTCCCCCACTCAAAACTTTTCGTCCTTGAAAAAGAACGAAACAAGGAAAACAAAGAAAAGATAAGGTAGAATAGCAAAAGTTCCTGAAACAAACAATTCAGGATTCGAAGAACGCATGCTCTCCTCCGTCTCCCAGGTACAATCCCGATCATCAGTACTCCACTGTACTTTGACCAGACTAACAGATTTCCTTCTCAGCTGCTTCGTACCTCTATCGACAATACGAAGTGGCTTCCTCTCGACAGTCAGATTAGGCTTAGTATCCAAACTATCAAGAGAAGAAGGCTGAACAATAAGAGATGGATCATGAAGATACCGACGAAGATGCGAAACATGGAATACATTATGCACTCCAGAAAACTTCTTAGGCAAATCCAGACGATAAGCTAAAGAACCAATCCTCTCCAAGATGCGGAAAGGACCAATGAACCTAGGAGCAAGCTTCCCTCTACGACCAAACCGAATCACATTCCTTAAAGGAGAGACCTTAAGGAAAACCAAATCACTAACAGAAAACTCCAAACTCCTCCTATGCCTATCAGCGTACTTCTTCTGCCTATCCTGAGCACTTCTCATCTTCTTCTTAATCTCCTCAACTCTCTCAAAAGCCTCTAAAATCACATCAGGACCAAGAACCAAACGATTACCGAATTCAATCCAGCAAGATGGAGATCTTCAAGGTTGTCCGTAAAGAGTAGCAAACGGAGACATCTTAATACTAGCCTGAATTCAAAGATAGAAATGAGATAGATAAAAGATTAAGACAAGATTCAAAATAAAAGATTGAGATTATACCTAATAACTATTGTTATAGGTGAATTCGACAAGATGGAGATGATCTTCCCAAGATCCTCCATAATCAAGAACACAAGCACGAAGAAGATCCTCTAGAATCTGATTCACTCTTTCCGTTTGACCATCGGTCTGTGGATGGTAAGCAGTGCTCAGATTCAGATGAGTACCCAAAGATTCCTGAAAAGCTTTCCAAAAATGACTAGTAAAGATGGGATCACGATCACAAACAATACTGATAGGAACACCATGGAGACGAACAATCTCTCTCATATAGATCTCAGCCAAACTAGAAGCAGAACGGGTAGACTTGACCGGAATGAAATGAGCGGACTTGGTCAATCTATCCACAATAACCCAGATACTCTCATTACCCCTCCTAGACCTCGGTAATCCATCAATGAAATCCATAGAAACATGTTCCCATTTCCAATTGGGAACCTCAAGGGGCTGCAACAATCCATGGGTCTTCTGATGATTGGCCTTGACTTGCTGACAAGTCGCACGCCTACTAACAAAAATGGAGATATCACGCTTCATACCTCTCCACCAATACAACTTCTTCATATCCTGATACATCTTCGTCACACCCGGATGAATAGAAAGTCTAGACCGATGATTTTCCCAAAATAACTCCTGTCTCAATCCATTAACATTCGGGACACAAATCCAATTATTAATCCTCAAAATACCTCTATCATCGATCTGAGCTCCACTACCATCAAGACTACTTCCTCCAACCCTACTACGAACATTCTCCTTAATAAGACTAAGCATCCGATCCTCATCTTGCTTAGCCATGATACGATCCAAAAGAGGAAAAGAAACAACAAGCTGACACAACATCGCCTTCTTCCGACTCAAAGCATCTGC
This sequence comes from Allium fistulosum, assembly GCA_030737815.1. Lineage (NCBI taxonomy): Eukaryota > Viridiplantae > Streptophyta > Magnoliopsida > Asparagales > Amaryllidaceae > Allium > Allium fistulosum. Next base: position 158,353,098 of record CM060901.1, read on the forward strand.
CACAACATTAGCTCTCCCAGGGGTATAGTTGATGTCGAGGTCATAAGAAGCAAGGAACTATAACCACCTAACTTGTCTCTGATTCAAATCCTTCTGGGTGAAAATATATCTCAAAGACTGATAATCTGTAAAGAGCTCAAACTTAGTTCCCAAAAGATGATGCCTCCAAAGCTTCAAAGAAAAAACCACAGCAAGCAATTCCAAATCATAAGCAGCATAATTGGCCTCATGAGTCTTCAACTGGCGACTGGCATAAGCAATGACCTTCCCATTCTGCATCAGAACAGCTCCTAAACCTTCACGACAAGCATAAGTGTATACCGTTAATCCCTTATTTCCATTTGGAACGGTAAGAACTGGTGCGGAAGTAAGCTTGCTCTTTAACTCATTGAATGCAGCTTTACACTCATCACTCCAAATAAACTTAGCATTCTTACGAGTCAAAGCGGTGAGAGGTGCAGCAATCCGAGCAAAATTCTCAATGAATCTCCGATAATAACCGGCAAGGCCCAGAAAACTACGAATATCAGATGAAGTCCTAGGAGTTTCCCAATCCTGCACAGAATAGGGATAAATAAGGACAACAGAAAAGATAGAATAATTGAATGATAAAGAGGAAAAAAATAAAGAAAGACTTACATTGATCGCAATGATCTTGATTGGATCAACAGAAACTCCATTACCAGAAACAATATGTCCGAGAAATCGAACTTCATCCTTCCAGAAATGGCATTTAGAAAATTTAGCCTTCAACTGATGATTTCTAAGAGTCTCCAGAACAGATTTCAAATGCGACTCATGCTCTTCCTTGGTCTTAGAGAAGACAAGGATAACATCAACAAAGACTAGAACAAATTTATTAAGCACATCACGAAAAACACGATTCATCAAATCAACAAAGAAAGCAGGAGCATTAGTCAAACCGAAAGGCATGACTAACCAATCATAAAACCCATTCTCAGTACGGAAAGTAGTCTTGGGAATACTTTCCTCAGCAATTCTGAGCTGGTGAAAACCTGTGGCAAGATCAAGCTGAGAGAAAACAGTAACACCATAAAGCTGATCAAACATATCGTTGATGCGAGGCATTGGATATCGGTTTTTCATAGTGAGCTTGTTCAGCTCCCTATAATCAACACACATCCTCAAATATCCATCGGACTTGGTGAAGAAAACCACCACTGCTCCTCATTCGGAGTGGCTAGGTCTGATTAGACCCTTGGAGAACAAGTCCTCAATTTGATTCCTCAACTCAACCTTCTCACGGGGTGCCATTCTTTTGGGAGGAAGAACTACAGGTCGAGCTCCAGGAATAAGATCAATACGGAAATCAATTTCCCGCTTAGGAGGTAAAGCATTGACTTCACCAAATACATCGAGATAGAGTTTGACCACATGAGTCGACTGAAGATCAACAGGAGAAGAATCCAGAGAATAAATAAAGCTACCAGCATAATCATGAGTCATACGAAACTGAATAACCAAAGGATTACCCAGATCATCAACAAGAGAAATAGTTCGGGATTTACAAGAGATAAAAGCATCATGCCTCTTAAGCCAATCACCTCCAAGCAACAAATCAAAAACATCGAAACCAATAACATAGAAATCAGTAGAAAATTTATGGCCAAAATAGAAGAGTCTCACTCGCTTACAAATCCTATTAAGGTTCACGGGACCACCAATAGGATTTTTAACACACAATGATTCAACAGCATACATAGGAGAAAGGAGATGCTTAAGCTTATCACAAAGATCCACAAAAATAAAACTATGCGAAGCTCCAGTATCAAATAAAACACGAACAGGATGATTAAATAAAGAAAAGGTGTCCTGGAGAGTACCTTGATTATCACTAGGAGCAGGAGCAGGTGCAGGTGGAACAGGAGAAGAAGCAGAGGTAACAGCAAAAATACCAGATGGCTTGCCCTTCTGATACAAAGGACAATCTTTCTTGAAATGACCAGGCTGCAGACAGACATGACATAGGTTATTCCTGGTATCCTGAGGTGGAGGAACAGCAGCACCAACGGAAGTAGGGCAACTATTTGCATAGTATCCCTTCTGATCACACTTGAAACGGGTAATAGAAGATAGGTCGATAGGCTGCCTCTGAGAAGAAGAAAATGAAGATCCCAATCCTGGTTGCTTGAGCCAATTCTTCTTCTACTGATGGAAATTTGGCTTTCTCTTCTTAGAGTTAGCAGAGGAAGACTGAGATGAAGGAGCACTAGCAACACCAGGACCCGTAGAAGTAGGGTTCTCATAATGGATAGCCATATCCATAAGCTCGGTGAAAGTGCCATGAACATGAGAAATGAGACAATCATAAAACTTTGGGCGAGCACCAGCTATGAACTTCTCATTCTTCTTAAGTTGGGTGTCAATAAGGCCAGGACCAAACTTGGAAAGTTCGTTGAACTTTCGCTCATACTCAGAATAGGACATGGTACCCTGCTTGAGATCCATAAATTCACGATAAAGCTGAGATCTCCCGGCTTCGGGCATCCATTTTTCCACAAAAGCCTCCCTGGAAAAGAGATAGATAAGCTTAAGATAGATTTCAAGAGAAAAACTGAACAGAACACAAGACAACACAAGAAGATACCTAAACTGATCCTAAGAAATATCTTCCTCCACAGTCTGAGCTGTGACAGACTCCCACCAATCCAAGGCTGCTGCCTTCAACTTCCAAGCTGCCAACTGACGCTTCTGAGCCTCAGTAATCTCCACACCAGTAAAAATCCTCTCAAGACTCCTTAACCACTGCTGAGCCTCTATGATGCTCTCAGATCCAGTAAACTTGGTACCACCAAGTTGAGTGAATTCCTTGGAAAGAGTAGTGAACCTTATGGGTGCAATAGGCTCGGGAACTAGGCCAATACCACGACCCCTACCTCGGGCATTCCTACGATTCATCCTGAAAGATCAAGAATGAATTTTTAGGACAAAGGTAAAATAGAAAGACAAAGATAAGATTAAACTAGAAATGGAAATCCTAATCAACGAATTTAAATAACAAGGTGGATTCGAAAGGAATGAAGTTAAGAAAATTAGGTTTTTTTAAAAGAAGAGAATTTTATATCCAAAATAATCTTTAAAATCTTTTAAAATCATTTGAAAAACATTTTATACTTAAAAATACGTTCTCTCACAAAGAAATGATTCTAAGATTGATTTCACTCATTCTAGGGTAATTCTGCCCTATCTCTAGTGAGTTTTTGCTCCAAAGGCTAAGGTTTGCCTAAAACCTGGCTCTGATACCAAATGCAACGACCCACTATTTTGTACCATTCAAATCGACAATAAATCCACACATGTCGGACTTGAATAATACCAAAAAATAGATTGTAGATAAATTTGGAGCAAATAAAACCAATCGCAGAATCACAGATACAGAATATCAGAATAACTCGCAGTGGAAAAATAAAGTAAATAGTGGTTCATGAAGCCACTACAATACATAGTCTCAAAACAGTTACAAATTACATAGTCTGAAAACAGATACAACAGAAGTCTGGATACATAAGTTCACAATTACATAAGCAAAGCTGAATGAAATAACTGAAATGAAAAGACAACTAGATAGACAGATAAACTCCAGCAATCTCTAGCTCCAGAAGGTAAATCCCAAGCTGTAATACTCAGGCTGACCCGAGCGTAATGCAAAAACCGAAACACTCAAGTCAGGACATACATACTTATACAATGTAAACCAACTCAAGTGAACTACGATAGAAATGCACAAGTAACTTAAAGAATGCTTGGGATCGCCCATTCTTTAAGGATCCGTTAAACTATCTACTACGTAATAATATACCATATTATAATAATGTCTAATAGTAAAATAAACTTACTTTTAAATAGCGTTAAGGCTTTACATTTTCTACCTTAACACATAATAGTCCCAGTAGTCTGTCCAGTATCAGCGTACCCCAAATCGGGAGCTACCCTCAATACTCCACAGGCTACGGCACAAAACCAAACTCATAGTAAAGCTCGCTAGGGTAGGTGACACGGCACAACGAGGCAATGACAGGGTAGATATACCAATTATGAATCCGGACTGGTGGTAATGCATAACAGCCACTACCGCCCACCATGAGCCACACTCCCAAAATCGAAGGGGCGCACCCAATCAATCAAAAAAGTAATTGAATGGTATCGAAGAAGTGTGTCCGATCAGAGGAGCTACCTCATTGGCCCTTCAATCGCTCCTGTTTTAGCCATCTTATGCCAACTCACGGTAGTCGGGTCCACGTATATACCTCAATAGGATCGTCGCCATCATCCTACTTCATTCTGGAATCTCCACCGCATACACAGTTGTTAAAGTGGTTTTCGGTATTGACAAAGAGTATGTCCATATCCGATCCCGGTCTCTTTAACAACCAATCGTTATTATAACCCGTGGTTATAAATTTCAAAAAGGTTTATACTTAAAAACCAAAATATCACTTCTATTTCAAAAACCACCTTTTCAAAACCAAATCAAACAATATCATTTTTACTTCAAAAACCAAATACAATATAATCTCTATTTCCAAATAAATATAAAGTCGTTATACTTTCAAATCAAATATCCAATTTTCAGAATTATAGCATTTTCTGAGTTCATTCATTTAATTGCAAAATTTCAAAACATTGTATTTTTGGAAACAATAGCACTTATAAAGTGTTACGGTAGATATAGTAGTATTTCAAAAACAATGTTAAATTCAGAAACAGCAGCACTTACAAAGTGCTACAGTAGGTATATTAGTTTCAAAACAGTTCATTTCAGCAACAACAGCACTTACCAAGTGCTACTATAGCCCTTTAGTTATTTCAAAATATAGTTTACTTTCAGCAACCACAGCACTTACCAAGTGCTGTAGTAGCTTTATTACTTCATATTTTAGTTAGCTTCTGCAACAACAACAGCACTTACAAAGTGCTATAGTAGCCCTTTAGTCATTTCAGAACTTAGCTATATTTCAGAAACTATAGCACTTAGCAAATCCTGTCTTAATACTACAGCATTTCTGAAGTGCTACCAATACTAATTTCCAGATTTATTATAAAATTTCAGAAATAATAAAACTTCAAATTTTTAGCCAATTTAACTTATAAAATCATATTTTCGCTTCAAAAATGTTCATTTGGATATCATTTAACTTATGATTTTATAAAATAAAATTTCATTAATAATTATCAAATTTTTAAACAATAATTCACTTATTAAGCCAAAGTGCACTATTTTCTTAACTTTTGTATTTTAACAACTTACTTAATACTTTACTTTAAAATACCATTTCATATAATAAAACTAAGTTTCTATTTTATTTACTTAACTTAAAAATTTTCCTTTTAAAAGCCAAATTTCCTAAATTATCAAGTTAAGTCATATTTTCAAAACACATTTTCCCATTTATTTACTTATACATTATAACTCATAGAAAACCACTAAAACTTTATTTAAATCATTTAAATCCAAATTTAAGTTAAAATATCATATTTTTACATTTGAAAATACATAATAATTTTCAGAAAATATATAAAATAACCACGGGTCTGTATAATATTTTCTAGCTTAGGTCAAGTGATACGGGTAATATATCATTTCAATCCGAAATTTAAAAAGAAAAATCCAGGTTCTATCATTTCAAACCTGCAATCCCAAGTCAAATACAGTTTGAAAATCGCTCGCGCATATCATTTCAGCTCATAACAATTTTCACTTATTCTAAAGTCCGTTCGGGTTTGTATCATTTCAACCCATAGTGATTCTATACTAACAGGGAACTTGAAGTGTGAGAAACAGAAATAAATAAACAGTATAGCATATAATATCAGATCAGGTGATGTGACAGGTATATAAATCAGGTTATACATCATATAATCAGATCACAGGCATATATGAACATAGTATATCAATTATTACACATTCACTTGTCATCGTTTCACAATTTTATAAGTACGAATGTCGAGAGTGATAACTCACCTTTAAAACTAGAGATCCAAATCAAAACACAACCAAACTTCGCAAAGCACAACAAAGCACGAATCAAAGCACGAATCAATTACGAGTGGATGGAGAGCCAAGATCCAGATCTTGCAACAACCAAATATAGAACAAATATAAGTATATGATTCAACACAAACAAAAATAGGAATTAAACATTGAATCAAAATGAGATAACTTTTGCTTTAACCATCAAGTGGGCTCGGCCACATCACTTATAGGCTTGGCCATGGTCTAGTAGTGCTCGGCCTGGTTCAGATCTGAGGTAAAAGGTTTGGCCTAGGTCATAAAATTCACGGCTATGGCAAGGGTAGTTGAAGAGATAGGCAAGTTACAAATTGGAGAAGGCAAATGGTCAAGGGTTGCAACTACTTTTGGGTTCGGCCAATGCAATCTTGGCTCGGTCAGGTGGAAACTATAGGGTCAGGTCTGGTCAGTGGTAGGACAGAGGTCATGGTGAGGTCAGTCACGTGATGGAGGAGGTGGTGGCAAGGTGGAGGCCGAGGCTATAAAGAAGGAAGTGGTGATGGAAAAAAGGAGTTCGGCTATGTGTTACAACATGTTTTGGTGAAGGCTTTTGCCATTTTTGGTCACGGCAAGGGTTTGTGATGGTGGTGTAGAGGTGATGGCCGATCTTGGTGGTGGTGGAGAGGAGATGTGGTCGGCAATAGCATGGTGTGGTCGAGCATAGGAGGAAGAAAACAAAAGAAAAACAATGGAAAGGAGTAAGAGAAAAGAAGAGGAAGCCATAGAACTTACTTTAAACTTTTTGTCAAAATGAATAATGAAAATGAGATGGGACAATTGTTTTGTATGACTATTGGGAAGGACAATCCACGGCTAAGAAGGAAAATGAAGAGGCTAAAGAAATAAAGAGGCTAGAAAATAAAAGGGCATATGTTAAAGACAAAGAAACCAAAGTCTTTTGAATTTCCAAGCAAAAATCAAATAAAATAAATAAATAAATAAATAGAAAGTAGAGAAATGAAAATAAGAAAATGAAAAATATAGGAAATAGAAATGAAATAGAGAATAAACCAAAATATAAAATTTCCAGAAAATCAATATTTAAATATATTTGGAAAACAAAATATAAACAAAATCCAAAATACATTGGAAAATTCCAATATTTCTATTTTTAATGATTTAAAATCAAAGTTTTCAAATAAATAAAATTTAAAATATTTACAAAATTTTTGGGTTGTTACAGAAGGGTTTCGAGGTGGTTTGAGGAGTGGCTCGTGGTGTTGACCGTGATTATATATTGCAGTTTAGCTTGCGAAATGTTGATGTAATAGTGGTCGAGTGGGGTTGGATTTGGTAGAAGGTGAGTTTGATGGCAGGTTTGTAGAATTGCAACTTTGGGGATGGTCGAGGATGGTTGTCGATGTTGGGTTGCAATTGCAAGTGGCAAGGGGTGAAGATTGTATTTGCAGATGGTGATAACGGACTGTGTGGTTGGTGGAAGAAAAGGGACAGTTATGATGGATGGGGTGGTTGGTGGCTGTATGTTATTGTGAAGGAAGATGGTTAAATGGTGGTGGTAGTTGAATTTGATGAAGTGATTCGATGATGGTGGTGGGTGGTCTGTTGAGCAGAGAGAAGTTTGGAGTTTGTTTTGGTGAGGAGCAGAGGTGGATGAAGGCAGATGTAAGATGAATGGCAGGAATTTGTGGCAGCAGTTTTGTAAGGCTAGAGAGAGTGAAATGATTATGTAAAATGGTCAGTAGCCCTTTTCTCTCTTCTCTTTTTTTTATGTGCAAACGGGGGTTTGAGTGGTACAGCGTCGTGGTGAATGTATGGTCTGGTCGGGGTGAATGTAAGGCTGTTTGTGGAAGATTGATAGTGTTATGGAAGTGGTGTAGTGCACTGGTATGATCGTGGTAGAGTATGTGAAGGAGGTCACTACAGTGGAGTAGTCTTGGGATGGATGTAATGTTGAATGTGCACAGTTTGAATATGCGCTGGCAGTTTGAAGATGGGAGGGTTGGGTGACAATGTGCAGTGCATAGTAAACAGGGAAGTGAATGTTGGAAGTGGCAGGAAGGTGATGTATTGCAAGGCAAGGGTGTAAGGCAGTTTTGAGGATGGAAGAAGTGAACAGAAGTAGTGATGGTTATGTATGAAGAGGATTGTGTTGGTTGTATAGGCAGACTGTGAATGGTTGGGTTACCTGTGTATTGATGGTTGATGGTGGAGGTAAGAAGCAAGTGGTTGTGTCAGGCTTGAGGACTTGATGAAGTATGGAAGATGATGGATGTTGCAATTTGTTGAGGGTGGCAGTGGATGTTTCTGTAATATGGAGGAAGAAGGCAGTGCACAATTATGTACACACAGCAGTGATATGGATGACAGTGAGATGTATGCGAGTAGTTGTAGGAGATGAATGGGCAGAAACTTGATGTTTACTGGGTAGCACTGTTGAAATGAACAGTGTGGTGGTTTGGACTGTGAGTTAAAAGGAGTTATTGTATGGAGAAGCTATGGATGGTATTAAGAACCAGTCGGGAAGTAAGGCAGTTGGTGGTTTGGACTGTGGTATGTATGAGAATGTTGCAGGGTAGTGGTGTTTGTGAAGTTGAATGGTAGGTGTATGTTGTTTGTTATGCTGTGATGTTTGACGAAGTGAAACAGAAGTTGCTCCTATGAAGTGAATGAATTGTAGCAGTATTTGGCACAGTTTTGTAGAAGAAGTGTATGTCTGTGAATGTGTAGGAGTTGCAGTCATTACAGTGTAATATTTTGTTTGAGAAGGTTGATGGATAGAGGAAGATCTGGTGATCGTTCAGGCAGAAATGAGGGTAGCAAATGATGGTATGGTGGAGATGTTTTTGTTGTGCAGTTCGATGACAGTGGGTATGTGAATTGTGTAGTTTGAAGCGGGGGAGTGTTGCAGCAAGGTAGATGTTTCTGTAGTGGAGATGTTGTAGTCAATCTGCGGCCAATGGAAAAAGAAGTGTGGCAGGGTTGTGTTGCTCTGTTGGTTTAGTTCAGGTATTGATGTGTGCACAGAAGCACAAAGGCACGGAGAGAATGTTGTAATTGCAATGTGCAAATAGAAATGTGCACAGAATTGTAATATAAACTTTGTAAATTGAAAATAAAAACTATAGCGAAAATGGAATGCAATTGTAAATGGAAATGTAAAAATATGAAATGTAAACGAAATTAATTTTTTTTTCTTTTTCACATGAAATCGTGAAGTGTTTTTTTAATATGCAAATGCAAATGCCAATAGAAAACTAGAACATGCACACAAACAAAAATCACACAAACACACTATTTTTTTTTAAATGCAACACATACAAAAAAAAACACACAATAAAAATCAAACGAAAATAATTCGAAGAATAGAAAATTGAAATCAAAACAATTCCCCGGCAACGGCGCCAAAAACTTGTTAAATCGACGGAATTTTTATCGGATTAGAAAACCATCGATAAATTTCAAATTAAAATTTACCGCAAGCGTACGGCGTACACTTCGTAGTACGTGGCGAATACGGGTCAATCCGCAGGAAATTGTTAGAGTTTTAAAAAAATTTATTCAATCAAATTAGACCAAATGTAGGAGAAATTGTTAACTAGAAATAAAATGAAGCTAAACTAGAATAAAAATTTGATTGAAAAACTATTGAACTTGAGAACAATTTAGAGGCAAATCCACTCTCATATTTTTGTAAATCAACAAACAAACAATTTGTGATCTCTAGTTTTGATATTAAGTGAAATATTGTTGTATTTATCATAAGTATGGTTTGTTTATGTTATTAATTAACATAACTCAAACCATCAAACTATAATACTACAAATTAACCACTTATAATTCTCATGAAAATGAAGCCAAAGCAAAAGCTATTTTAAGTATGATCTATTTACTATTGTAACTAGTAATATAGATCATCAAATTTAATTTTTACTTTAATTTCACGATCAAAAATGGATTAGCAAATGATGATGCAAATTGTGTTTATGTTGAATAAGAATAGCTCATTTCCATAAGCAATATAGGCTATCAAACTCACTTGTATAAACTTGCATCAAAATTGACTTTCACGAAGCACAAACAAAGAGATCATAAATCATAATAAATGTTGAAATTACATAATACTTGATAGCTTCATTACCCCTAAATTGAAGGGGTTTAGCTACTCATTTGTGTTATCAAATCAACACATGTAAGTAGCAACATTGAAAATGAAGCAAAGTAGAGAATAAACAAAAAAAAGATTAACTACTAGAAGAAAATTGATTAGACTAGTGCATAAATGTAAATCTAAGCTATGAACATTAAGAGAAAGAGAGCATAGAAATAAGCATTAACATAAAAACAAATAAAAGCATGTAGACAAGAGAGGAAAAAGAGGCTTGGAAGCCATTTTTATTTCATATAACATTGAGCTTACAATTTGATCTCTTAATTTCCTAAGTAAAATGAAAGAGTAGATGATAGTTTCATGTACATAAGAGGGTTATTTATACATGCATAAAACCCAAATTCTATTTTTTGGGGGCTTCCCAAAATACCCCTTAGGAAGTGTGGAGACCAAGTAATCATTAGCTTTTACTAATCATCATTTAAGTGTACATGAAGCCATTAATTCGATAAGCATGTTCATTAGCCTCTAATTTGTACATTAAGGTAGGTGGGTAGGTGGGGTTCTCCATGATCTTCACTTTGAATTATTTCCCTCTTCTTTCCTTTGTATTCATTTGTGCATGCATGTATCTTCATATAAGCCTCTTCCATATGCATCCAAATTCCTATAAAAATCATCAAAAATGTCCAAGTAAAAATTCCTAAATTTACACATGCAAAAAATTGACCATTTTGCCCCTAAATGAAGATTAAAATATGGTGGTTTGAAAATAATTGAATTTTGGTTTTAACATGTACAAATTCCCAAATATGATGTTTATTTAAATAAAAAGAGATAAAATATGGATGTAAATATATGCACATTTACATGCACATCGGGTGCCTTTAATACATTCGAACACCTCTATGCATGCAAATGCAACCGTCTTGAAAGGTAATTAATTGAAGCGAAAGGGTGTCCTCGACCTCTTTGAAAGTGCATTGCTCATCCAATATTTTGCAAAAGCATCCCTTCGACTCTTTCGAAAGGTCTTGCTATTACTATCATTCTTTATGGATCCTCCTTTTGTAATCTTTAAGGCTTCAATCAAGTTGGAGTGGTTTTTGATGGTAGCACTTGCCTCTCCTAGCGAAGGGGTGCTCTTGAGTTTTCAAGACAACTGTTTCGACACCTTTTTTATTTTAGCATAAAATTTCCCGCCTTTTCATATACTCACATAGATCTTGGCCATTCATTTGAATTTGATTGAACATCTTTCTTCGTATTCATTTCTCTTATAAATCATGCTTCCTTCTCTCCCCTTTTTCATTTACCTACAATTAAGAAACTCAAAGGCAAAATCAAATATCCCTATTTCTTATCAAATTCCAAATTTCAGTAGACACGAGTTCAAATTTGAGATATGCATCTATTGGTCATATTAAATTTAAATTTTAAATTTTTATGGTTTGAATTCGCATTTCTGTTTCAAATTTTTGAAATTGAATTGAGTTCATCGTTTATATAAATGACCTTTAGATTCATTTTTATGCTGCTTTCGATTATTCTATGATATCAATTTTGGGTTTGAACTTGAATTCATTATTTTGGGATTATTTGCCATTGTTGTACACAAATTCAGACTTGAATTTTATTACGTTCAATTTTAATTAGTTTGAGAGAACTTATTATTATTATTTTTTTCCAATTTTGATTAATCTATGGAACCAATCATGGTCCAAGCTTGAATTTGCTGTGAATTCAAGCTTGAATCAATCTTGTTATCAACATTTAAGAAGCGTTGGGTTGACAATGAATTAGGAAGGCGTTCCTTTCTGGTAAGTTCAAAGAGAAGGCTGAGTTATGTATATCAATAAACTAATATCACGACTTAATTTTCCAACCCTTTTGAAGGGGTTAATGCGACTAACTCCACTTCATTTTCTAATCCCTTTCGAATGGGTCAAAAGGAAGTCAAGTATCAACTTTAAATAGACCCTTACGAAGGGGTTGATGTTGTTGTTATGAGATGGACTTCTTTAAAAGCTAATGTATGTTCTGATGTATTATGACACCTTTCAAAGAAGTCATCTCGAAGGGTTCAATTTAATGACTACATAGTGTATCTCTTCGAGGGCCCAATTCTCTTCAAAAGGATTCAAAACTTAGTGTATATAAAATGTGAATTTGATTTGCTATTGAACTTTATTTTGGGCAGACAATGACCAATTTTAGTTTACTCTGGAAGATGTTAAAAGCTAGAAATTCATATCTCCTACGATCATTTGGATTGAGAATAATACATTTTTGTTACAGTCAAAAACCTTATCTAGACTTTCGACTTGATTGAAACCCCCAAAATTAAGACAAGCCTAGTCATTTGCATGTTTTCGAAACTCCAGCTTGCCCTTTCGACTTACTCAAGACCCTTCATTGTTAACAAAAATATAACTATCATTTTCTCAACATAAACATTGTCGAAACGTTATAAGGCCCTTTCGTTTGTATTAGAATCACTTTGCTTCAAGTCTTTCGACTTAGTGAGAATATAGCGTTTTGGCAATATTCATATTTTTTAAGTAAAATACAATATGTGGGTTTCAACATTGTCGAAAGGTTCATTTGACTTAATTGGGGGATGTTGTTAATAGTTTCAACAATGTATATATTCAAATTAGTATTGTGGGGATAGTTGCACCTATTAATAGTAAGATTTTCCGGGTATTCGACATTGTCGAAGGATATGTTTAGTTGTATGTATTCAGTTTTCCTTTTTTTCATTATCGAAAGCTCAATGAATCTCATGATTCTCATTAACTTTAACACCCTTTTGAAGGTATTGAACTATATGCCTTAGTGGATACTTGAATCATTGCAATGGGCTTTCGACAACTTCGAAAGGTGTTAGTAATGAAATAAATTATAACTTTAATAAAACATTTTCACCTGGCAGGATTATGGTTTCGAAAAGGAATTCTAAGAAACCTGAAAATGATGCAGCTTCAGAATTAGAGTCTTCTCCAAAGAAGGCCGAAGCAGTCTTGAGGCATTCTCTTATATCCACTCAAAACAAAGTTGACGCGATCCTTAATGACTTTGGAATCATTGGAATGGAAGCCATTCCTCCTGTGATAATGACATTATCCAAAGTCCTCCTGAAGGATATTTTTCTGACAATGCCATCCATATCTGGCATGCCATTCCCCAGTTTCTTGAGTCACCTTGGCATAGCTCCAATTCAATTGTCTCTAAATGTATATACATATCTTGTCTCCTTAGAGCTCAAGGCTTTAGAGTCGAGCCATCTTTCGCTAAGTGCTGAAGTTCTAAATTATTTGGTGTGTCATGTTAAACTCAGCAATTTAAATAGTTAGATTTTCGGAGCCAACCCACACAAGAGGTTAATTTCTGAGGGAGAAAATTAGTTTAGAGATTGGGAGATACAATTCTTCTATGTCAAATGTTTTCCAAATATTAATGGAGCTTTCTCTTCTCCACGTAAGTTGATCATTATTTTCATTTTTCATTAAATTACTCTCTTTTGCTGAATTACATTTTCTTATTAGGCCCTTCTCCTAAAGATCTTGATGATGAGGGAAAGGTAATCATGAAGTCGCTAATTGTTGCTTCTGGTAGCATTGGGAATAGACTTACACTATTGATCCAAAGCAATTTTCAAAAACATTCTCTCCTCCCAGTAGGCCAAAGGATTCTCGGGCAACCTTCCCTTGTCCAACACACTTCCAAGGGCAAGCGTTTCCTATCTTTTGGCGACCCGATAAAATTTTCACTGTTGTCTTCGATTTGTCCTGATCGGCCTGGTAAACTTATATGTATGGTTTATAACTTGCCGTTGTGTTATTACTTAGACTGCTTTGCTAACCTATGCTTTTTGGATTCTAGCGGCTGCTTCCCCTGCTAAACTAACCATAAAAGATCCAGTCCTTCCAACTTCGAAATCTAGCACCTCAGCTCTGACCCAAGCCATCGCCAGGTCAAGGATGATTCCAAAAGAAAATTAAGCGAAATGACTGCATCAGGTCCTTCTCTCAAGAAAACTAAATTTGCCGATGTCCAGTCTTCTCTTCCTCCAAAAGAGAGTGAATCTATTGATGTAGGCAAGACTCTGGATGGTTCCACTCTTGATGCTGCTATTGGCCCACCTAGAATGATTCCTTCAAAGGGTGATTTCATGGCTCACATAGTTGTGTATGATTCTCCTAGCGTCATTAAGCAAATGCAAAGGGATTTAGGCACTTCAACTCCTCACTAGGAGTTGAATCCTTCTAGGTCTACATCATCGGTGCCTCCTAATGATATTGAGGAAATTGTACAGTCAATCATGGATTCTTCGTTATTCACTTCCATTCATCTGCTTCTTCTGTTCCTAACTCGATAAAACATTATCGATCTGTAATTGAGCAACAACTTTTAATACGTTTCATACTACTTGACCTTCTTATTACTATTTCTTACTGAATTTTGACTCATGTCATACTTTTCATTTCAAATTTCTATAAGCTGGTACTTCCTCTAGGAAAGCGCTTCAAAATCTTCCGCTGAGACATCTAAACTTCAAGAAGAAGTCTCCACTCTGAATAACCAGATTACTTCTCTCTCTACTGTTAAAGATAAAGCAGTGAGGGAGTAATAAAAGTTTGGCGCTTCTCCTACTCAAGAGGAATCCACCATTTCAGAGGAGAGGAAGGAAACATAAGTCTTAGATGATGAGAATTGGCTCTAAAAATGGCTTTAAAAGAGTTGGAGGAAGAGAAGGTTCAAAGGATTGCTAAACAATCTTCTCTCAAAGAGAAATGCACTCTGTTCAAGAAGAAGTTGGGAAGAAGAAAAATTCTTTAACTATGTCCATCAAAACTATTTCTGAGGCCAAACAAATGGTGTTGCAATTTTTGAGCACTTCTCTTAATGGCATCATCGTGAATTCTTACGAGGATGCTCTCATGCTGGCTTATTCCGACAATTTCAAAAATTGTCCGGACTTAAGCTTCCCTTCACCCGATCCTGTGCTGGTCAAAAGATTAATGGATAAAACCAAAAAAATGAAGCAAGGGATCGAAGCTCCTAAGATAGAAGAATTTGACGCCGCAAAATTCTTATCTTTCAAAGTTTCTTCCACAGAAGGAGATTCTGACTCTGATGAGGAAGAAGATGATGAGGATGATGAAATTGTCGTTGAGGAAGGCATCGACGATGATGATAATGATGATGATAACCCTGACAATGAGAATAGAGGTCAGGGTTATGGCTATAGCCACTACAACAAAAAGGACTTTTTATAGCGTGTAAAAACCGCTATAAAAACTTTCTATAGCGATTCTATAATCGCCATTGATCAACATGTTGTAAAAACTCTGGTAGATACTATAGCGTGTCATACTTGCAATGGAAAACGTATTTTTCTTGCCATCTAAAATAGGCCATATTGGTGCAACTGCTTTTCTATAGCATTATGAAACGTGCTATAGAACTTTTTATGACGCATTTTAGTTGCTATAAATATATCGACATGCTATATTATTATAGCATTTGAACGCGCTATGGAATCATCGTGTCAATCTTTTATGACACATTGAAATGCTATAGAAAATTCATTACTACCTATTATAGCACCGTCTTATTGTATGAAAACTATTTACTCTTTGCAAACTATTTTGTATAGCACTAACATGATGCTATAGTATAACAAAGCTGAACAATTTTTCTTTTTATTGCATAGTTAGAACGCTATAAAAAAATTCTATTGCACATTTTTTGCTGCCATAACATTCAAAGCTTACAATTTTCAATTCTACTTATATATTATAACTCAAAAAACCACATTCATCACATTAACATAAGTACACAAATTGAGTCATAAGCCAAATCACAAAATATATATATATATATATATATATATATATATATATATATCCATAATATTTCATACATGAAGAATTAATCATAAATATTTGTGATAAAAATTAAACATAAGTACACAAATTGAGTGTAGCATACCAAAACGATACATACTAAAAATATTTTAATGACCGTCGATAAGCATGACCGATTTATAGGAGAAAGAGTGTGACATCATGTATCAACCTCAAAAGCATCATACAACACCTGTGAAGAAGAAACACAAACATACATATGTTAGTCAACTTAACACTGAAGCTAATTCACATATAACAAACAGCTCTTTCAAACTCATTCAGAAAAAAAAATTGAGCAAAACCAAAGTACATATTAGAACACCCGGCCATAATGTGCAGAAGAAGTGAAATACAAAGTCAATAATGACCGAGTTTTAATGTTTTCATCAATATCCCGGATGGATGACCTACCCACTTCCACAAAGTTGGATAATCACATTTAATTTTTTTAGAAGAAATGCTAAATATCTATATACCCTAGATGCAATAGTTTTTTAGAGGAAGTTTTGAATCTAGTACATAGATTTAGTTCTGGATCAGATAAGCTTCTGAAAAGGAAAAGTAGCTACAAACTAATAGAAAAAGTGACGACGAATATTAACACACCTTGTAGAGTTGAAAAAATAGCATGATCTTACATGAATAAGAGTTATACGACACTGAGATTCTGAACCGGTTATAAGATATCCAAAAAAACATAAACTTGGATACTTGGTAACTGATAACTATAAGTGCTTCCATTTTCAAAAGCATCATCATCTACTATATATCAATTCAAAAATCTATCTACAAAGGATAAATAATACAAAACCAAAATATGCATTCATCCATTAAAAACAGTAAGAAAATATACAATTACGTCCGGATACTTTATTGGTGTAGGAATTTTTTACTGCTACTCTCGCTGCAGAACAAGCAAGA
This sequence comes from Allium fistulosum, assembly GCA_030737815.1. Classification (NCBI taxonomy): domain Eukaryota; kingdom Viridiplantae; phylum Streptophyta; class Magnoliopsida; order Asparagales; family Amaryllidaceae; genus Allium; species Allium fistulosum. The sequence continues at coordinate 158,370,034 of CM060901.1, forward strand.
ATTATTTTTGACATAATCTATGTCACATATGCAAAAACGGAATACATACACAAGGAACAATGACATGTGTATGTTAATCATAATTACCCGACCAGGCATAACCTCACCAATTGTGCCACTAACGTTGATTCCAACATATAAATACGCTTTGTAATGAGCATCTGATATGTCGAATGATTTATCTGCACCACCTTCACAGTAGTATGGCCCATGTACATTAGTTAGACATGATGCAATACGGTCAACAACTAGGTCTTCAATTTACTTGACAACTTTATAATTTACTTGATAATTGATTAAAGTAAGTAAAAATTCAAAGTGTTTTCTATCTAAATGGAAAGACTAAATGTATTGCCAAGTGCAATGTAAAAGTATAATGTGATTATTGTATATCAAAGTATACGTAACTTTATGTTGAAAACAGTTCACACTTTGGTTTGAACTACTGGATTTATATTATGATTCTTTTTTCTGTTTACCCGAATTTAAGTGTTTTAAAAGGATAAAACTCATATGCAAGAAATTGATTCAACCAAATCAAAAAAGTTTCATATCTAAACAAAGCTTGAATTATACTTACTAGAAATCGATTCCATTATAACGTTCACAGCAGGCCAAGCTATCGTAGTACCAAGTGCATCTTCAACGAATTCTAAATCAGACATTATTCTCCATAGATGTGCTTTTGGAATTATTACAAGATCTACCCATTAAGTGTAAATAAAAATTTATGTTAAAAATCCACACATTAAGTGTTGTAGATGTTTAATATTACTCTTACCATTAATACTGCTAGCTAATAAACTGCTACACATACCTTGTACCAGTCAAACTCGGGACACTTGGTTTGCTTCTTAATTAATTCAACTTAACACTGAAGCTAATTCACATATAACAAACAGCTCTTTCAAACTCATATAGAAAAAAAACTAAAATGAGCAAAACCAAGATTATATTTCAAACTCGTTTAGATCTACAATTATTTTTTGCAGTTTTAATAATTTGCAGAATAAGAAAAATCACTAAACCAAGATTATATTTAGTTCCATCAATAAATAAAATGAAAGAAAACCAACAAAATCATCGTTCAAAAGAAAACGATCGAATCATGCATTAAAGTGATATATTTCTTACTAGTAGTCTGATATCTCATTAGATTTAAAATATTGGAATATTGTGGTATAATTAGTTATGCAATAAGAGCCTTAATTGTTCCCATCGCTTTGTATATTCTCATTGAATTGATTCTTGAGATAAGACAAAATAAGCTTGATTTAAATTGTAGTATTGATCACAATATTTGAACAGGAGCTCAAAATCTCATGTTCCCAATTCATTTTGTTTCAATTCTCCGATTCATTTTGTTCATATGTCCATCAGCCGTAGAAATCAAAATGCAAAATATGGAACATTGTAGCTTCTTAAGATTTTTCTATGAACCAATTATTCTCAACTTCATAGTTGAAGTGTTTCTACTGGACGTGTTTTGTGTTCGAATCCATGATCTTTGACAACACCGTCAAAGATCATACCATTTTTACCACATATAAAATTTTCTTTGCGTAATTTAAAACGATAACAATTAAACAACCATCAAATAATCAATCAAACAAAAATGAAGAACAATAAAATAAAATTCCTACGATTTTAATAAGGTTCAATCAATCTACTTACGCATAGGGGTGAAGCCAGTGTATGGCCAGCTAAAAACGAAAATTGAAAAATATACCTAAAGTCAAGTTCTCGAAGTTGAAATCACGCTTCAGCTTCATTGAGGAATCGAGCTTGGTTGAGGAAACGAACTTCGTTGCGGAATCGTGCTTAAGCTACCTTGAAGAATCGCACTTCAACTTCGTTGAGGAATCACGCAAAATCGAGCTTTGAGGAATCGAGCGGGTTGTAGAATCGAGTTTTCAAAGTGAGAAGGGGTTCATGATTGAGGAGGAGATTATTGAGTGAAGAGGTCTTGTAATTTTGGATTTGGCAGTGAAGGCGAAAAGAGGGAAAGTTTTGGGACACAGAAATAAAGAGGAGGGAAATGTAATATTGGACCGCTAAATTTTCTTTTATTGCGTGAGCACGGGCTATCTTTGTAAGCTAAATCATCACCGACTACCTAACCATAGCAAGTCAAGTTTCCTTGCAAACGCCGCTTGCTATTAATAGGACATTTTCTTGTAGTGAGCGGAGGTGATCATGATGGTTCTCATGGAGGGGATGGCGATGATATTCTCGAGCCTTCAAAGAATGACATCCCTGATCCCAATGCCCATGAAAAAAGTCAAACTGAACTTCCTGAGCCTTCTGATCTTCATGAAAAAGACTCCAATAGTGATGTTGGAGAACAGGACGGAAAAAAGCAGGCCCTACAAATTTCAATTTCTGTTTCTTAGGTATGGAATTCTTTGTCTAATTGTCTTTCACTTCCAAGATAATAGTAGCTGATATCTTTCTATTTTAGATAAAGAAGAAATCCATCCAACTTTATAAAACAAAGCTTGAAAGAAAACAAGCGGAAATAAATAGCTTGTATAGGGAGTTAGATAAACAATTAAAAGAACATAATGAACTCTCTCACAAGTATTATAAGCTTAATAAGAGCGCCGCAATGTTAGCGTCCTTTATAGGTCAAGAAGCTGCCCCCGACTGAAAAGGGCACGCCTTCGATATGACAAGCTCTTGGAAGAGAACAGGGAATTAATAGCACTCATATGGATATTAATTGAAGATGGGGATATCCTAGTAGACTTCCTATACAAAGCTTATTGTAGACACCCAACGGTAGATTTTTCATACTTGGTTGATTTTAGCGGGGTCTACTTAGACGTATACATAGGAGATATTTAGATGAATTTGGATCTGATCCACACCGGGGGCTTGCTAGAATTTATCGCAAGTCAAATCAATCCCTCGTACATTGCCTCCGAAAAAATTCAAATATTATAAGGATAAATTCATTTTCGAGTTATTCAACAAATCAGTTTTGTACAAACCAGATGAACATTTGTAAATATGGAATACTATTAATTTATGAATTTCATATATTTGTTTCATTTTATACGCAGTCGTATGTTATTATGTTATTATAGAATAAATGTCTCTCAAGCAGCCCTGTTTTTAGAGATTATTTAGGCAAATATGTCAAATTAAGAAGAGATTATTTAGAAAAGGCCTCACTCTTGAAATCCTCAAAATTGGCTAGATATTACTTTCTTAGAGATCAACAGAGGATTTATGTGCAACATCCTCGCCTTCGTTTTGATTTTCTTGGTGATGAAAAGGAAAGGCTTCTTAAGGAAATTCGAACATATCATACCAAATTAATATGCGATTGTGATAGTCCTCCTGCCGAAAAATGGGATTATAGCAAATATCCTCCAGTTATAACCCTAGAAGGATTTAATCCCCTTTTGATTCAACAATTACTCTTTCAGCTAATTCTTTGAAAAAGGTTAAAAATGTTGTTTCCCGACTTTAAGTGTAATAAAACAAGTATTTGACTATAACAATGAGATTTTACCTTATGTTTTATTCTTTCCTTGAGTTTAACCTCTTTTATTGTAAATAAAGGAATTTGTAATTTGAGTATTAACTTTTTTTGTTCATTTAAATAGGAGTTACAATTATGTACTACGCCGCTATCATTAGATTCATTATCTCGTTTCACCGGCATCAGAGATAGGTTGGTAGCAGATGTTGAAAAGAGGTGCCTCCTTAAAAATCCTCTGTCTACTCGTCTTCAAGGCAACACTGAAGCAATAGAATGGCAAAGGAAATTTTTGCTTCAAAAGACTTGCTTTAGAGGTTGATCAGTAAGAACCTTGATAGGATGAGCTTGGAAGTATGGTCTCAATTTCCTGGAAGCAATTAGTAAACAATAGGCGAGCTTTTCTATCTTCGAATAATTCATCTCTGCCCTAGTGAATCGTTTGCTGATGTAATAGACTGGACGTTGTATTTTCATATCTTCACGTACAAGTGCTGCGCTAAGAGCATGAGATGAAATTGCTAAATAGATGAAAAGATCTTCACCATCATTAGGCTTGGAAAGAACCGGAGGTGTTTCCATATGATGAATTAGTTCATCGAAAGCGTTCTGGCATTCGGGAGTGCATTCAAAAATTTTCTTTCCTTTCTTTAGAGCATCAAAGAAAGGGATGCATTTGTCTGTGGCCTTGGAAATGAAACGACTCAGAGCAACGACTTTTCCATTGAGGCTTTGCATTTCTTTCTTTGTTTTAGGGGCTTTGACTTCCCTTAGAGCTATGATTTGAGTAGGATTGGCTTCGATGCCCCTAGCGCTCACAATGAAACCCAAGAATTTCCCAGACTCTACTCCGAATGAACATTTCAATGGATTGAGTTTCATTCCGTACTTTCGAAGAATTGCAAACATTTCCTCCAAGTGACCCATGTGGTCTACAGCTTTCTTTGACTTTACCAACATATCGTCAACATAAACTTCCATGGTTCTACCAATCTGAGGTTTGAACATCGCTTTGACGAGCCTTTGGTAGGTTGCCCCAGCATTCTTCAATCCGAAAGGCATAACTTTGTAGCAGTAGAGACCCACATCTGTGATAAAGCTTGTGTCTTCCTGATTCGGCTCATGCATCATTATCTTATTGTACCCGGAGTAAGCGTCCATAAATGGTAACAACTCATGCCCAGCTGTTCCATCTACCAACTGATCGATTCTGGGCAGCGGGAAGCAATCTTTTGGGCAAGCTTTGTTTAGGTCCGAAAAATCGATGCAGACTCTCCACTTCCCATTTGCCTTTTTAACCAGTACTGGATTTGAAACCCAATTTGGATAAGTGGAGTTTCTGATGAAGCCGTTTTCCATGAGCCGGTCGACTTCTTCCTTTAGTGCTGTCGACCTTTCTGGACCTTGAGTTCTTCTTTTCTGTTTCACTGGCGTGAATTTTGGATCAATGTTCAGGGTATGTACAGCAATTTCCGGGGAGATCCCACACATATCAGCATGACACCAGGCGAACACATCCAGATTGGCTTTTAAGAATGATATCAGCGTGTTTTGAACTGCTATGCTTAGCTGTGAACCCACATTGAGTACTTTGTTTGGGTCTTTTGAGTCAACAGATATTGGTACCGTTACCTCCACGGGTACCACTCTATTCTCCCCTGTACTGGCTTTCCTGGGATCCAATTCTTTCCTTGCATTGCTGTGTTCGCCAGTACAGTGGCCACTCCGTAGTTGCTATAGGGTTGGTTCCTTGATGCGGAGCGGAGCTGCCGCATCTTTCCCCATTTCTCTTTTCCTGGCCTCTCGGAGCTCTACAAGATAACATTCTCGCCCCGTGTTCTGATCTCCCTTAATGACAGCAACCCCATTGTCAGTGGGAAATTTCATTGTTAAACACCACGGAGCGAGGACGGCCCTGAAAGCAGCAAGAGTAGGCCGACCCAAGAAAGCGTTATAGGCGGAGAATCCATCAACAATTACAAAAGTTTGCTTCCGAACCAACTTCTTATGTCCTTCGCCCATTTCAACAAACAAGTCCATCGTTCCAATTGGCTATTTCAGCTCTCCTGTAAATCCGGCAATCTTGTGCGAAGAAGCTTGTACGTCTGTCATTGGAATTTTCATTTGGTCAAATGTCTTTTTAAAGAGTATGTTGCACGAGGCACCACTATCAACCAGTACTCTTCTGACAATAGCCGGCCCAATACCGACAGAAACAACTAAAGGGTCCTCGGTAGGAGCTTCCACATCAATAGAATCCCTGGTTCTGAACATAATATCATCATGAAAAGTCTTCTGCTGCTTTAGAGGTGCAGCATCTTCCAAGATTAAGACACTTTCTTCAGCTGGGGCATACTTCAAAGCTCTAGCATACCTTTCCATTTCACCCCAACTCCTGCCAGCCGGATGGGGTCCTCCTGTGATCACATTGATAACAAGTCTTTCCTTTTCAGCAGGCCTCTCTCCTGAACCAGATGGATGAGTTGGGGGTTGCTGCCCCTAGTTAGATGAAGACGGGTCTTTTCTATTCCTTTTAACGTACTGCTGCAACTTATTCTCTCTTAACAATTCTTCAATCAGGCTTTTCAAGTGGCCGCACTCGTTGGTATCATGGCCTGGTTGGTTATGGAATTTGCAAAATCTTCCGCTTTGAGCAGCATATTTCCCAACTTTAACTGCCGGTGGTTTTGGAAATTCAACAGCATCCTTAGTGGCGATGAAAATATTCTCCGGTGTATCAGTCAAAGGGGTAAAATTCGAAGGTTTGAGGAAGCGAGGCTTTTTAAGATCTTTCTGCTTCTTTCCACCATTACTCTCCCTTTTCTGATTTGCAGATTCTTTCTTGTTCTGACCTGTAGCATTATTTTCCACCACTGTTGTCACAACTTTAGCTGACGCGGAAAGATTCTCTAGGCGCATGAACTCATCAGCCTTTTTGTAGAACTTTTCGAGCGAATTTGGTTCCTTCATTTTTAACCATTTTCCAAACTTGCTTGACTTGTCAATAGCCCGCATTAAGTAGGTCAAGATCATTCGCGGTTCCGCGTTATCAACTTCTGCTAGGGCTAAATTAAATCGATTCAGGAAGGATTTGATGGGCTCTCCAGGATTCTGTTCATGACTTGAGAGAGAGACATTATATCTTTAGCTCTTGAAATATACAATCTGAATTGTTCCTTGAATTTTCGGGTCAGATCAGAAAATTGGTCAACAGGTCGCACAGGAAGCTTAGTAAACCAAAGTAACGCCACTCCTTCCAAGTATACCGGGAAATATCGGCATTTGATCTCATCAGTTGCTCTAGCGCTAGTCATGTGCCAATCATATTTATACAGGAATTGATTTGGATCACTCGTTCCTCGATAAGGAGGAATGGTAGGAGGAACGAATTTTCTAGGAAACTCAGCCTTTAGGATCCTTTCAGTAAATGGAGTTTTACTCGGAGCGAATCCCCAATCATTCTCATCTTCGTTTCTCTGCATGCTTTCTTTAATTATCTATCGAATCATACCGGAGAGATACTCCTCATTGTTTAGCGACTTTGCAGAATAGGCTTCGGCCATTTTCTCAGAAGTTTGTCCGGGCAAACGTTCAGGGAGAGCAGACGATGGCCTGGATCCTTCAGCTTGGGGAGGTGCCCCTTCAGTGGCACCAGATCTATTCTGAGGAATATTTCTCCCTTCGGAGTTTGGAGCAGCATCGGCAAAGTTTTCTTCATTATTTGGTGGTCTTTGATTAGCTCCGAGCAGAGCATTCAATTTTTCCATCATCAGATTATTCTGAGTTTCAATCTGCTGGTACAGTCCGGACACAACAACATCTAACTCTTCTCGCGTCACCCCGACGCTTGGAGCTGCCTGACTTGGAGAAAGAGAAGTGGCAGTATTGTCGTGGTCATCATCAGATCTGACAGACTTACGTTTTAATCCAGGAGCCATTATGTCTGATAGACTTCTGGTCTTGTAGGAAATTCTTTCAACAAACTTCCACGAAGCTATGGTGAATGATCGCCTGAGTTGGGTTCTCAGTGAAAGCACCAAAATGTTAACGCTAAAAAGTGAACGCTAACACCCGGTGTGTGTAGTAGAATTGTGAAAGCACCACCCGTGTGACGGGAATAAGAAGTAAGCAGTAAAAATAGCGAAAATGCGGTAAAAGACAGCAGTTTATAGTGGTTCGGCTTGAGATCGAGCCTACGTCCACTTTGAATCTCTTTATTATTGAATCTGGTTACAAGACGATACAATACACTTATGAAAACAACACAATTTGATCACAAAGACAATCTCGACTACTAGCTCAAACTTCGATGATGAAACTCGATGAATCCATGTTGGATGTATGGAATTCCTCTTGTAGCTTGTTGTAGTGTCTCGAATGTTTGAAGATCTTCAATTGTTGAATGAGTGGAGAGTTCGGCAGAGTAACGTTGCTTCAAGAAATGATCGGCCAAAAGTCCTCTTCATGTTGAAAGTAGTGGTCTATTTATAGGAGTCGAATTCTAAACAGAAGTTTCATCACCAAGTGATAGGTCGGCTACGACCCAAGGTAGGTCGTAGAACGTAAGTCGGCGACGACATAAGGAGTCTGGCTTACTTTGGTTGCAGCTGATTCTTCTGAACGAGTTAGTAAGTCGTGCGCGACTTAGTATAAGTTGTAAGTCGGCAAGGACCTAAAAGATGCAGCACTGCCTTCATTTCCTTAAGTCGGTGAGCTTTTAGGTCGGTACAAAGTTAACCCGTTACTCCTTAGGTCGTTGAACCGTTATCTTCTTAAGTCGGTAGCCTCTTAGGTCGTCCAGACCTTTAAGTCAGTATGCTCCCTTCAGCAGTTAGGTCGGTTAATATTGGGTCGGTATACCTTTTAGGTCGGCAACTCTTAAGTCGTTAGGTCGTCCAGAAGTCTTTAGGTCGCTAACCTTTATAAGCTGTTAGGTCATGCTACTTCATAGGTCGTAGATTGCTAAGCTCTTAGGTCGGAACTTCCTTAACTCGGTAGGTCGTAAGTTCCCATAGGTCGTTAGGATCTTAAGTCGGCAGCTCTTTTAGGTCGGCAACTCTTATGTCGTAACCCATTAAGTCGGTCCTGTAGCTTAAGTTACATACCGCCTTAGGCCGGAACCTTTCCTTAACTCGCAAACCATTGAGTCGGACCATTCCTTAGGTCGAAGCCTATTGAGTCGGACCATTCCTTAGGTCGGAGCCTGTTGAGTCGTAGGCCTCTTTAAATCGGTCCTTGTCTTAAGTCATTTATTTTCCAACTCGTTAGGTCGCGAATCGAAAGAGGGTTAACATTTGCCCCTCGAAGTATGCGCCTAAGTCGTAGGTTGTATGCTTCGGTCTCCTTAACTTACTCTCTGATGAGCTTCTTAGGTCGCGGACGACTTAAGATAAGTCGTTGGCTGTTTGTGGTGATTCACATTTCACTGCCTCAGTATATAAATAGCTTAAGTCGTCCCTTCTTTTCCTTCACCTGCTCTTATCATTTCATTCCGCCATTAACAAGCATTCAAAATCTTCGAAGACGAAATCAATTACTCGATCACCAGTTATCCTTATCGTTATATCGCGTAAGTGAATTCGTTTTTCTCATCAATCCTCGACTGTCATTGAATTATGAATCCCACTTTTCTTATGCCATGCTCCACTGCAACTCTCGTTTCGATCGACTGCTGATGGATTCGAGATGATTTGTCCTGACTTTGGATAACAAAACGATGGACTACGACACTCCAGTTTGACTGATTCGTGGTTTGCGATGGAAAGGCATTGCATCAGATTGGTGGTGATTCAATGGCATGGGAAGATGAAGATTTCGTTGATGGAGAGGCTAACGGGTTAATGGGTTAACGGGTTAGGAGTTGGGCAATTCTGATGTATTGAAAAAGACGGTCGACTTAACGCCTTAGAAATCACGACTTAACTTTCGACGACCTAAGTGTTGAACTGTGTACGACCTAAAGTAGATCGTAAGTCGGCAACGACCTAGGACTTTGCGGCTTTTCTTCATTCTGACTTGAGACCTTTCTTTGCAGTGCGACTTAAGGAACAGATGACTTAATTTAAATCGTAGCCTGGCCCCTTTAAGTCGTGGAACACTTAACTTGCACATTGCGTCCTGAGGAATTTCCGACCTAGGACTTTGAATAATTTAACCGACCTAATCTCAGTAGCAGGTTCCAGGTCACGGCCGAGTTATAACTTGACATATTTTTCACTGTCCTGAACTTTAAGACTTGAAATGCCTGAACTTCTTTGCAGATTATTCCTAATGCTATCAACCTGTTAAACACAATATTCGCAGAAAACTGGGACGAATATACTGTCATTGACTGCCCACATCGAACGACATATTAGTTGATAAAGAAAAAATCAAATTAAATGGACTGTATGAATGAAATGCTATACAATAACAAATTCAAGTGAAGTATTAAAGCAAAATCGTAATAGTCAACTGAAACTAATTTGTTTGCATTAACACTGCACTTGAGCATTAACAAGTTCTGAAATCTTGTAATTGACTAATTGTCAGCTAGTTTAATTCCAGTTATGTTTGCTTTTTTTATTTTCATTAGTTTTGCACAACACTTCACACTTTTTAGGAAACGTGCACCTTCACATTTGAACATCTAGTTGATTGTGTAGAATGTCTTCTCAACAAGAAGAAATAGAGCAGGTTGAAGAGACTTTTCCAGTTGATGTTCCGTTGAATGATCTCCAGAAAGGGTCTCGACCACTTTGAACTACAGAACCTTTAACCAGTTGTGTACTCAATTCGGAATTGCTGAAGCAGACGCACAACTACCCGGGAAGCCTGATAATGCTGATAGACCTCCTCGTGGTTTTGTTGCGGTAAATCGACAAATGTGCCAGAATGGAGCTATCCCTCCTTTTAATGACTTCTTGCGAACACTTCTTCTACGATTAACCATCTCCCCTTTCCAGCTGCATCCCAATGGATATGCTATCTTAACGGGGTTATGCGTGCTCTTTAGGAGGACACTCGATCGTCTTCCAAGCTTCGACGAAATTTGTTATTTGTGCACTTTCGCTAAAAACAAAGACCATCCTTCCATCATAGTTGTGAGAAGTGCTAGAAACCGTAAGTTGATCATCGGTCTCCTTGACAGTGTTCACAGTTTTCTAAGCCAGTTTTTCTACGTTCGCTGTCCTCCGGGATTTTACACTATCTGGAGAGTAGGAAGTAAGATCGCTTGTCTCTGTTTCTTATGTTTTTTCGAACTTGCCGAAGTCCGAGTTGTCAAGTGTTAACTTTGCCCTTTTCTTTTCAGCACTTCCTCCTCCTTCTAGAGATCCCGGTCACAAAGCGACTTTTGAGAGGCTTATGGCGGTGCCAGTTGAAGAGAGGAGTATCCAATTCCTGTTGACAGACGAATTTTTCCATCAATTCGGGCTTTTACACTCTTACCGCTTTACTCAGCCTCGTGAAGTTTCAAATTTTCCAGCACAGACATCGGATGCCCCAGCTTCAACGGAAGAGATGGTTCCAAAGGAGCCAACTGTAGACACTGCATTAGTAAAGTGTTCTACTTCTATCGATGTTGCGGGATCGTCCAGCAAGCCGGCACTTGCTCCAATTATTGAAGAGGAAGAGAATCCTCGAATTTTTGAAAAGTCAGTCGATGTGGAAGTTGAAAAGGAGAATTCTGCTGGGCACCATGGTGATGACACCTTTGATGACTTGAGTGATATAATGATAACCTCTCGAGAGCTCTTTAAAGACGACTTTCAAAAAGCGACTTCTCCTGTTGTTGAAGCGACTTCCTCTTTGAAACAAGCTTTGACACCTTCTACACCACCAGTCGTTTCTGTTTCCACATTAAAGCGTGGTTTGTAGTTTGACGCACGTAGTTTGCACGCCGCACACACTTAGGATTTTCTCAGCAATTATACGCACTTATCTTTTTTTCCTGGAAATTTCTAAACTTCATTTCTTTACCATTTTCAGATTCTCCGATGGGTCGCACCGGCTCATATTACGACAAGTTTCAGCGCTATGGAGGTCGCGGAGCTTATGACTTTAGGCAATACCTCGATAACCCAAGGGAAACGGACGAAGAAAGAGCTATTAGGAAAGCTCGAGAAAGGCGGGACTATGATCGTCAGCATGGGAGGAGGGATGAATGGTACGACTCTTCTTATAGAGGCGACGACTCTCACAAGCGAAAGTCTTATGACGATAAGGGGAAGACTCGTATCGTTGACGAATCAAGCAAGCGGTCCAAGCCTAGTGACGCATCTGCAATATCTGAGAAGACCGATGCTCCCATCTCTCCTAATGTTCCATCCGGCTCTCCTCCTTTAAAGAAGTCTGATATCCAAGCAATCATCAACAGACCCCAGTATCAGGTTAAAGATGGCCCTCCAACGCTTCAAAGCCGATTTCCAAATTGGTGCTTAAAAGGAGTGCGCTTTGACCTCGATTTGGTCCCGATCGATAAGCAAGACATGCTTAAAAGTCTTGATACTGTTAGGCTTAACATTGAGAGGATGTCGCAATGGCAGAAACTCGTTGATGAACTCCAAAGAGTCAACCATATGAATCTTGAAAACATGCTGACCATGGAGAATGATAAGACTGAATGGGCTAAAATTTGCAAGCAGCATGACGCGGAAATGACGAGTATTGCTGATGATAATGCGAGACTTGAGTCCAAGGTCAAAAAACTCAAGGAAGATCTCGCCGCTTCTTCCGCTTCACAATCTCAAAAGGAAGAAGTGTTTAAAAAACAAGTGCGGGATGCGCACGCTGCTCAGAGGGATGCTGAGATGAAATTTGCGGCTGAGCAATTCGTCGTTGAAGAATACCGCAAAAATAACGCTCAGTTGCGGGAAACAGTTAACTCTCAGAACGTGGAGATCGAATTGCTAAAGTCTCGACTTGCTAAAGCTGAGAAAGAGCGTGATGAGGCTGTTGTTGGTCGAGTTGCAGCCGTTGCCGAAAAAGAAGCTGCTGAGCAATCTCATGAGGCAACGAAAGCAAACGTCAGCTCTACCTTATTCGACTTTTATTTACACAGCGTTCTGGGCCATGGGAGCCTATCCTTTCTGGGTCTTGAATACGAGATCACTCTGGCTGAGGTGTGGGAAGCCGCAGTTGATATGTTAGGTGGTGCCAGCTACGATGAGGCAGAGCTTGAGGCACGCTATCCTGACGACGAAACTCGTGCTGCTCTTGCTAAAGGGAAGGAACAACTTGCTAAAGCACGGGCTGAACCGGCGGGAGAAGAATATCCAAAGGAGGAAGCTCCTCTAACTGCCCCCGTTCATGCTTCGACTTCGGCCGATGTTAACATTATGGACTCTAGTTCCCATTCTTCGCCTCCAGCTAAAGTTGCCAAAGAAACTGCGACCACTCCCACTGAGGATGAAGCTCCGGATGATACTGAGGCCGAGAAATTCGAGATCAATCTCGCCAAACCGACTCCTCCAGGTAACTTCAAATCAGATCTGGCTCAAGTGGATTATTCATTTGATACAATTGACCTGGATGAATTTCTCTCTTATTACTTAAGTCCTGGTGATCCGATATCTTCTCTTTTCTCGGAGAATATTAATTTTGACTTCTTTTCTTCTGTAGCGAAAGCACCGAGCACTGTGCACTCATCCCCTCTTCCAGCTATTCCCCCTCCATCTCTTCAAGTCACTCCTGCTTCTCAACCAGGGTCGTAGGAAGAACAGATAGAAGCTCTCCGAGGCTTGGAGGATCCACTTGCTTCTCAAGAACAAAAAGCGGAAGGGACGGAGGACAGCGAAAAGACTCCGGAGCAGTCATTTGATGACAATACAAAACTATCCAAGCTGCTTTCTCCGGGAAGTGAATCTTCTTCAAAGAGGAAGGGAAAACGTGTCCTAATAAAGAAGAAGAGAAGTGCTTCAACTGGGGAAGACAAAATAGAAGAAGACCCAACCACTCCTCCTTCTCCATCCCGCCCACATCGGATTCCGAAATTAACTATTAGGCCAAGCAAAGGCTCCAAGGGTGGCAGGAAGAAGGAATGACAAGCTCTATTTTCTACTTCTTATTTTGCTTTTTACATGTATCGACCGGAGATTTTGCGGGTAACGGTCCCCGCTTCTTTTTGTAATCTGCACAATGTAAAAGTTTTCATAGTATTGAATGAAATAGCTATTTTACTTGTACAAATTCTTGTGTATGTGAGAACGCATCCATTTCTCATTTTTAGTGTAGAATAAACGATTCTTTTTACTTGTACATACTTTTTTGTCTGTGTTTGTTGGGAGTGTTTTCGCCTACTACCAAACCCCTTCCTAAGAATAACCGAACCAACCCAGTCACCTACCACCGAATCAAAGCCCTTCCGGTCCAAGCAATGCCGAACCAATCCGCTGCCGAACCAATCTCACTGCCGAACCAACCTACCCCATCTCACTGCCGGACCAACCTTCTCCCTACCACTGCCGGACCAACCTTCTCCCTACCACTGCCGGACCAACCTTCTCCAAGCTGCCACCGGACCACCTACCACTGCCGGACCAACCTTCTCCCTACCACTGCCGGACCAACCTTCTCCAAGCTGCCACCGAACCAAGCTCCTACCGGACCACCTACCACCGGACCAAGGCATTCCGAACGAACACTACCAGGCCAGATCGCTTCAGCCCAGGCCCATCAGCAGCTGTATACATCCAAGACCCCTACCCCCAGCCTCACTCTATAAATAGAGGGGCAGGGGTACAACAATGGGGACAAGTTAGAGAGCTCAAGCACGGAGAGAACTTTCAAACAACTTTCTTTTACTTGTATCAAAGCTTTGTACTTGTAATCAAAACAAGAAAAGAGAAATAACATATGAAGTGGACGTAGGCACATTCTGGCTGAACCACTATAAATCTGCGTGTCTTTTTATAGTTTAGCCCCTGCTTTTCATATATTTGAATAAATCACTCAAATCACTAAGAACAACATAAGATCTACTAAATCATACAACTTTGAGGTGTTTGTCCATTTTTTGTGCAAACATTTTTGGTGCTTTCACTGAGAACTAGAAGCTCGAAGCTTCAGCTTCATCCACTTAACAAGTTTTCCTAACAGCATCGTCCGCCACTTGGAAAACATGGATCCCAAACAGAGAAAAGATGTTAACAAAGGAAAAAACATCGCATCCAGCAGTCTTCCAGATCCAACTGTCACGAATCAAGTAAATCGTCCTCCTCCAGCAGCAGTAACAAATGAAGGACAGTCTAACCCAACCACTCCTGCCACAGAACAGCCTGCGACAATTACTAGGGCAGATTTGGACAGAGTTGTGGTTGAAGTAACTAACCGCTTCACGTCCCAGCAGGAAGCCTTGGTGGACCATCTTATGTCACGCTTAAGGGATGCTGAAGAATCCAACCGCAACACTGAATCATGGGGCGAGTCCCAGTCTGGAGGATCTCAGAGACAACAAAGATCTTCGTTCTTCGAAGGAGCTAACGGCAGAAGTAGCCATGGTAGGAGCCGAGACCGAGCACAGCCCGAAGTTAGGCCTGAGGAAACGTTTGGTACCGAACCCAATGGGGGAGGTACCGGACGGAGGTCAACTGTAGCTGAGCCTGTCATACTGCCTAACCACGGAAACGCCGGTGAACGGGGCCGAGCTAGAGTCCAGCCCGAAGTTGGACCCGAGGAAGTGCTTAGATCAGAACCCAGCAGGGGAAGATCAAGGCAAGGGCCAACTGTAGTTGACCCTAGCATGCCCCCAGAAGATCAAAGGCAGCCGCTGGAAAATATGAGGAACGATAGACGATACCATCCCTACAGGTCATCTGGACGGAATCAATCCCACAGAACAGAACCAAACTCATTTCTATCTGCTCCAAATTCTGATGAAAGGATGGCACGCTTATTCAGAGAGTGTGTCCAACGGGAGCAAAGGGATCGAGGGATAGGCGCTAGGGTAACCAGCCCTTTCGCTCGCAATATCGAAATTGCTATCACTCCCCGAGAATGGAAGATGCCGACAATGGAACCTTACAAAGGAACCTCCGACCCCGTTGTACACTTACAGAGGTACACGCAACATATGCTCATGAGTGGAGCAACAGAGGGAGTACTATGCAAATGCTTTCCGCTCTTCGTAGCAGCTCTCGCTACCTCCTGGTTCTGTCATCTACCCTAGGGATCCATCAACTCGTGGGAAATGTTGAAAGAAAAGTTTATCAGTCAATTCCGCATCCATGTGGAACAACCTAAGGACGCTTATTCCTTATCCAGCGTCAAACAGAAACCTGGAGAAAAACTGCAGCAATACCTAACCCGATTCAACGCCGTAGCAGCCGCAGTCCAAGATGCCGATGAGAAGCTTATCCTAATGGCCCTCTGTAGTGGTGTGCATCCGGACACTAAATTTTCTAGAAGATTGACGAAAGAAAAACCAGCTACTTTACCCGATTTCTTCCATGAAGCCGGGAAATACATGAGGCTTGAGGATGCTGCCGTTGAGGGGCAGTCAGGACAGCAAAATAAGGCAACTCACAGCAACGCCCCCGTTGTGGCAAGGGACGTTCGAAGAAATGATTCCAGAGACAATGCTGGGGGCAAGAAGGGAGAAAAGCGTCTATATCGGCCTGGGCCGAGATTCGACACTTACACTCCTTTGAACGAGACCGTCGAAAATATCTTCCTTGCCACCCAAGGCGAAGTTAGATAAAAACGCCCACCATACAAAAAGGAATCAGATAACGTGCAGAAATCTGGAAAGTTCTGCCGCTTCCACGAATCTCACGGGCATGATACCAATGAATGCCATCATCTCCGGGATCTGATTGAGGAACACATCAGAAGGAAGAAACTGGAACGTTATGTAAAAAGTCAGGACAGGACTCCAGCTCCTGCCAATGAAAACCCAAGGCTACCCCCACCGGACACCGGCAGAGGAAACCGCAACACTAGCAGCTCTAGTCAAGAGAAAATAGTGGTCCATACCATCTCAGGAGGACCGCACATCGCGGACAGAAGCTGGAAAGAGATGGAAAGGTATGGAAAGTCGCTTAGAGACAATAAAGACTGTGTCAATTCGGTTATAGAAGAGCGCCACCCGAAGCGGAAAGAAAGTAATGACATCACATTCGGTAAGCGTGACCTAGAAGGAAGGCAGTACCCTCACATGGATCCCATGGTCATCTCTGCCCGACTCGGTCCCGCCGAAGTTTACCGAATCCTGGTAGACACTGGAAGCTCAGTAAACATCCTGTTCAAACACGCATTCGACAAAATGAAGCTATCAATGAAGGATGTATCGCCCTGCGATAAACCACTACACGGTTTCACTGGGGATGCTAAGATGCCCCTCGGGCAACTGGACCTCTTTGTTGAGATTGGAAGCCATCCCCGCTCCATTGTACGGAAGTAGACGTTCGTGCTAATAGAAAACCATTCGGCCTACAACGCCTTCTTAGGAAGACCAGCCTTGTCTGACTTCCAAATTGTCCTAGCCCCATGGTGCCTAAAGATGAAATTTCCAACAGACAATGGAGTAGGGGAAGTGGAAGGAGACCAGGACGTTGCTCGAGACTGCTATGTGACTGAACTTCGCAACAACCACAGGAAGGATAAAGGGAAGGGTGTAGAGATTGCCCTCTGCACAAAAAGTCTAGAAGCATAGCAACTAAAGAAAGCCCCTCCTCTTCGATATACCAGCGACCCTTTCAATGAATTAGACCCTAGGGACAAAGAGGAGGAGGCCACCGCCGAGCCTGCAGAGGCTATGGAGTTTATATCTGTAGACAAGCACGACTCAAGTAGACTATTGAAAATTGGATCCCAACTAAAAGCCGAATTGAAGGAACAACTCATCGATTTTCTCCGCCACAACTTGGATGTATTCGCATGGTCACACGCTGACATGACCGGAATCTCCCCCGACATAGCCTGCCACGTATTAAATATTGATCCTACCAAGGCGCCTGTAAAACAAAGAAAGAGAAGTATGGGGGCAGAGCGATCAGCAGCCCTCGATGAAGAAGTAAAGAATCTACTCGCCAATGACTTCATACGAGAAGCTATCTACCCGGAATGGATCGCCAACCCGGTGCTGGTAAAGAAGGCTAATGGAAAGTGGCGAACCTGCATTGACTTTTCCAACCTAAACGACGCCTGCCCAAAGGATTGCTTCCCACTTCCAAGAATCGACCAACTTGTAGACAGCACAGCCGGGCACGAGCTCCTATCTTTTATGGATGCATACTCAGGATATAACGAAATTCCTATGCATGCTCCCGACCAAGACCACACTAGTTTCATCACTGACCGGGGTTTATACTGCTATAAGGTAATGCCTTTCGGACTTAAAAATGCAGGAGCCACCTACCAGCGCCTCATCAACAAGATGTTTACAAGGCTAATAGGACAGACTATGGAAGTATATGTAGATGACATGCTGGTGAAGTCAAGGAAATCCAAAGATCACGTAAACCACCTAGGCAAAATGTTTCAAGTACTCCGCCAGTATGGAATGAAGTTGAATCCTCTAAAATGCTCCTTCGGAGTGTCATCAAGAAGTTCTTAGGATTCATCGTTCATGCCAGGGGGATTGAAGCGAACCCTGAACAAGTCCGAGCGCTAAGGAAGATCAAGATACCTTCCACCCGAAAGGAAATGCAAAGCCTAAATGGAAAAGTGGCAGCCCTAAGCCGATTCATCTCCAAGGCAACGGACAAGTGCGTCCCCTTTTTCGAAGCCCTAAAGAAAGACAAGGGAAAGTTCGAATGGACCGACGAATGCTTAACCGCTTTCCTTAACCTAATCGAACACCTCCAGAAACCACCGGTACTCTCGACTCCAAGCGAAGGCGAAGAATTATACCTATACCTTGCTGTGTCATCTCACGCCCTAAGCGCAGCCTTGGTAAGGGAAGACAACCGCACGCAACGGCCAGTTTACTTCGTCAGCAAAAGGTTTATTGGGGCAGAAGTCAGATATCCTAAACTTGAGAAGCTAGCATATTGTTTACCAATCACATCACGGAAACTGCGTCACTACTTCCAGTCTCATTCCATCAAAGTTCTGACCGATCAACCACTGAGGCAGGTACTCCATCGTCCCGACACTTCTGGGCGACTACTTAAATGGTGCATTGAACTAAGTCAGTATGATATCACCTATCACCCTCGCACCGCCATCAAGGGACAAGCCATGGCTGATTTCATTGCAGAATTCACTACCAACAAAGATAAGGAGCAATTAGAAATAGCAGAAGATATCAAGTGGAATCTCTTTGTGGATGGTGCATCGAACGAACAAGGCTCGGGGGCAGGTGTGGTAATAATCACTCCCAGGGGAAACAAACTGCACTATGCTATAAGGTTGGAGTTCGCTGCCACCAACAACGATGCAGAGTATGAAGCAGTGATAGCCGGACTAGAAATTGCCATAGAAATCCGAGCCAATTCTTTGTGTCTTCACAGCGATTCTCATTTTATTGTTAATCAAATACTAGGAGAATTCCAAGCTCGAGAAGAACGACTCATAGCATATTTAAAGAAGACCAAGTTACTTCTCAGCCGATTGGTCCACTACTTAGTCAAACACATCCCTCGGGAAGAGAACCAAGAGGCCGATGAATTGGCGAAGCAAGCAAGTGTGAGAGACATCACCATCTTCGGGGCAGTAACCATCTCAAAGCAACTGGCCCCAAGTTTTGAGCAAGTGAATCTGATAGCTGCAACCGATGAAGCAACTTGGATGACTCCCATCCGAGACTACCTACAAAGTGGCACACTACCCAACGGGCGTAACGAAGTCAAGAAAATCTTGAGGAAAGCATCCCGCTACACAATACAAGAAGACATCCTCTATCGGTGCGGATTCTCTAACCCGTTATTAAGGTGTGTCGTTGGGAGGGAAGCCAAGGAAATCTTATCCAACATCCATCAGGGAAGCTACGGAGATCACACCGGAGAGCAAACATTAGCAAAAAAGATACTCCGATATGGATATTTCTGGCCCACCTTAAGCAAGGACGCCTTAGATTTCGTCAAAAAGTGTGACAGATGCCAGAAGTTTGCTAAGATTCCGCGGCTACCAACAACTGAGATTACTCAAATGACCAGCCCTTGGCCCTTCGCAATATGGGGAATTGACTTAATCGGCGAGCTACCGATGGGCCGAGGCGGGGCCAAATATGCTATAGTGGCAGTTGATTATTTCACCAAATGGGTGGAAGCGGAACCTCTGAATAAAGTATCTTCAGCAAAGGTTATTAACTTCTTGATCAAAAATGTCCTGTGCAGGTACGGAGTCCCACTCAAAATCATATCAGACAATGGGCTTCAGTTTGACAGCGAGGAATTCGCCAACTAGTGCCAAGAGCACGGAATTCACAAAAGCTTCTCATCCGTAGCGTATCCCCAGGCAAACGGACAAGTCGAAGACGTCAACAAAATTCTGAAAACTCTAATAAAAAAGAAGCTCGAAAAGTCAAAGGGCGCTTGGGTGGATGAACTTCCTACGGCACTATGGGCCTATCGCACATCTTTCAGAACATCGACGGGGCACACTCCTTTCTCTTTGGCATACGGATCGGAGGCTATGCTCCCAGTTGAAACCATTGTGCCTTCCCACCATAGGATCCACTATAACCCAGAAGAGAACGAAGAACTCCTTCACATGTCTTTGGATCTAGTTGAGGAGAGAAGAAATGATGCAGTCCTTAAAGCAGCAGCCCACAAACAAAAAGTGGCGGCACAATACAACTCCAAAGTCAAGCATCGTACCTTACAAGAAGGGGATCTTGTCCTCAAGCGAATCTTCCCTCGCCCTGGAGCGCTAGACCCAATCTGGGATGGACCATATGTAATTCATAAAGATCTCCACAACGGAGCCCATATTTTGTCAACAGTGGACGGAGAGGTGTTCCAGAGGGCATGGAACATCCAACACCTCCGTCGATACTTTTCTTAACTTGTATTGCCCATATGAAGTGAATTAACAAAGAGAATCAGTGGACGTAGGCATTTTCGTGCCGAACCACTTTAAAAAAACTTGTCTCTTTTTAACTTGTTCCTTCATATCTTGGCTGCTTGTTAACTTTATCCTTTTCTGTTGAACAAAATCCTGTGCACATAGCATTTTCATTCAAGGCGCTCCACAGCGCGACTTCTCCTGGACAAGACCTAACAGGTACTATACGAATCTATGCCCTCGCCAATGAGACACTTTTGCTCCGGCATCCCTCTGCTGCGGGTTAACTCATTGCTCGCGACGGCCCTCAAAGCCAACTGTAATGAGCCGATTATAAGCCACCGAGAAGGCCGACTATAGCCGAGGTAGCTCATTACGGCGTTCGGCTCGCCGGCAACTGTGAACCGATTATAAACCCCAACATAAGGTGTGGCCAGCCTGGGGTAGTTCACGGTTGACGATCGGCACCCACGCTAGCCGGCCACAGTAAATCGAATAATACCCACGATTACGGGCCATAATAGCCCGGGTAGTTACTGTGCGCGATCTCGGCTCCGATGTGTCTTAAGTGCGGCTGTGGTAAAAAAGAATTAACTCCCTGCGGAGGCGTAAGATGGGTGACAAATGTCTCCAAGACCCACAGCTAGGGAAAGTGACTACAAAGCCCGTTTGCCATGAACTTAAGCACATCGAAGGCCTTCCGTGATTGGAAGTTTTACTATTTCACATATTTCAATTCTATTTAAAGAACTTTTCTCCTATCCTCTATAAGAATCCCTGAAGTACAGGACACAGAGTAGAAGATACTCACCAGCGGGAATGGGAATTCACGGTTGGATAGCAGGACATTCAACTAAGCTCCATCCTCAATCTTACAAAAATATTCAAAACTGCCATCTATAATTAGAACATGAAAGGCGGTATTTTCTTCTTTTATACAAATTCCTGACTATAATTTATTCATACATCACACTAGCTATATAAGGCATGAAATTATGCTTTAAGCAAGAACTTGGCATTAAACACAACTGAATTACAAGCATATGCATAGCTATATTTCTCATACAACATGTGAAAATAACAAAAGCATTCAAAAAACGACGGAATCAGCTTAAGTTAAAAAATTACACGTCAAGAATAGTGTTGTTTATTACAAGTAGCATAATTACAACCTAAGAGTTACGTTACTGTTTTGAGACTAACGTATACAACAATGTCAAGCCCACCAAAAGATATCCAGGTCCAATCAAGGAGCCGGCCGCGTCGGAGTTTTATCCTTGCCCTGTTGCCCACCTGTCCGGTCAAAGAAAGAATTCATTAGTAATAAGCAACCAAGTTAACGGAAAGATCAGAAAGGAAGACTTACTAGCACCTGCTTCTTGACCATCCTGGTCATCATCCTCTACTTGTACACCTGCCTCCCCCGGCAACAGCATGCGCGCTCTATCAATCCCAAAGGAGCGGGAGATAACATCAAGCTGCTCGCCTTTGAGAAAGCTTGGGAAACAGTCGGGAGCTGAGTTCAGAAGCTCCTGAGGGCCGTACCCATCCACTAGTGACCTCGGGGTAGGCCCATGACGTCCCGGTTCTGACTGAGCTGGGGGCATTGTGGAAGGATCGTCTCTATCCTGGGATTTTCTCTTTTCTGATCGGGTTTCAACTTTACAAGACATTTATCTGCAAACACAAAGAAGTGCATCGTTAGAATAAAGGAAGTAAACAAGCGAGTGTGTGCAGTCTGGAATTTCACTCATAATTCAAGTCATAAAAGTGCATTCCGTAGTTCAAGGCCGAAAGGTCATTCGGTATTCGAAATCCCCTATCTCGTTTGGCATATCCAACAAGGGACCCATTCGGCACTCGAATTCATTCGGTAGTCCAAGACCGAAAGGTCATTCGGTATTCAAACCATCAATCTCATTCGGCAATCATGCTCCTCATGGTCATTCGGCATTTCAAGCACGAAGTTCATTCGGCAAAGAATGTCTCACCAGATAATTCGGCATTCAAAACCGGATGGGGGCGTCCAGATAAACAAAGCGCGCCATACGCAAGCATATGCCCCACTTTGGGGGGCAAATGTTGGGAGTGTTTTCGCCTACTACCAAACCCCTTCCTAAGAATAACCGAACCAACCCAGTCACCTACCACCGAATCAAAGCCCTTCCGGTCCAAGCAATGCGGAACCAATCCACTGCCGAACCAATCTCACTGCCGAACCAACCTACCCCATCTCACTGCCGGACCAACCTTCTCCCTACCACTGCCGGACCAACCTTCTCCAAGCTGCCACCGGACCACCTACCACTGCCGGACCAACCTTCTCCCTACCACTGCCGGACCAACCTTCTCCAAGCTGCCACCGAACCAAGCTCCTACCGGACCACCTACCACCGGACCAAGGCATTCCGAACCATCACTACCAGGCCAGATCGCGTCAGCCCAGGCCCATCAGCAGCTGTATACATCCAAGACTCCTACCCCCAGCCTCACTCTATAAATAGAGGTGCAGGGGTCACTACGCCATAAATGACCTTCTGCAACATTTTTGCAAGGTGTTGCCAGCTAAAATGTTGCGATAGCTATAAAATTTTGGTCCTACTGCAACGTTGTATTTTTAGTGTTACCTTAGCCATAAAAATGTGTTGCTCTAGCTAAACAAGTGTAACACGATGCAACATTTTTATATAGTGTTGCCATAGATGTTTTCAGATTAAAAAATTAATAAAATTAGCAATCCGCGTGAATACGATCCAACGGTCTACATTTAATCTGATTGTTAACATGGATCACCGCTACATTTTGCCCTAAATTTTCGTTTTCCCGCTTTACTGTTCATACCATTTCGTTCTCACCCCCAATTTCCAAATCCAAATCCCCAATTTCCAAATCCCTAATTTCTAAATCATATTTTCGTTCCCATTTCGTTCTCACCCTCAATTTCGCTGCTGTTGCCTACATGTCGATACGCAACCTCTCCCAAATCCTACCAACCGCAGCCCCCAACAAAACTCCACTACCCCACCGCCGTTTCTACAGCCTGATTCCGATGGTCATCGAGCACACATCCCATGGCCAGCGTGCCTGCGATATCTTTTCCTGGCTTCTCAAAGAGCGCGTCATCTACCTTAACGGACCCATCGAGGAGGATACGTCGGCGATAGTTGTGGCTCAGCCGCTGTTCCTCGAATCTGGTGGTTTCGTGACAGCAGGGTTGGCAATTTATGATACTTCGACCAGATCTGATGCTTGAATCTTTCTCGCCAATGTTCAGAAGAAGTTCGATTCTGATGAAGCTTTGCTCGATTGCTTCAAAAAGTACCATTTTCGGATTCAAGGAAGATGTCAAACGCAGATTTCTTGTTTGAGAGAATGCCGCTTAAATTTTCAAATTGGCCAGCAATCATAAAACCAGTTTCAATTCCTTGATTGATTGCTCGAATTGCTTTGACTTCGTCGTCGGGTGCGATGTGATATTATTTGGTATGTTTTATGCCTTCTGGTTTACTTGATTGTTCTCGATTTTGGTTACACTCGCATGCTTTTGCCGATGATGAATTGGGATTTATTTATAGGCTTTATTTCCTATAATCTCGGGTTTAATCTTTCTGTTGGACTTTGATAAATCTGGTATGTTGGATTGCGATGATGTATTGGTATGTTGGATTGCGATGATGTATTGGTATGTTGGATTGCGATGATGTATGGTCTGAGCTTGTTAGCTCCTTTCTGCTGCATTTGTTAAACCAGAACATGAACTGGTGCTCCAAGTCCTTTGTATATCATATTACTGCCTATGTTTCCCTTGTACATGCCTGATGCATTCACTGTTTTTGCTTGATGGGCTGCCTATGTGTACTGCTGTGTTCTTGCACTGGCTTGTCTATATTTTGCTGAACCTGGTTCTTGTTTGTTTTGTTGGTTGCTTGGCCCTGAGTTGAATCCAGTCGATGACTCGGGTTTGACCTTGTGCCGTGTCCTTGTATCCATGTGTTGCATTCATGTTTGGCTTATGCACTTATGAAAAGAAACAACCCAAATACCTGAGGCAAATATTATAACAAAAATATTTTCATTTTCTGTTTGAGTTAAATATTATTTTCCAGATTACTGCTTTTGAATTATATGTGACAGGTATTGAAGACTGGACAGCTGGATACAAGCTTGAAGACAGAGTCAAATCAAATGTGCATGAGTGTATGAATGCATGAGCTGAAGACAGGTTTCAAAGAAGGCTCGATCTTTCAAAATCGGATGAATCGGGCGATATTTCAAAGGTCGATCCCCGCCGGGACTGCGGTGCCCCGGACCCCCGCCGGCGCTGCGCCCGGACCCGCTTCTCGGCTCGCCTTCGGCTCGGCACTCGGCTCGCCTTCGGCTCGGCATATATTTGTCAGTGTCGATGTATGTATAAATTGAAACTGTATATGTAATGAGTGAACTGAGTGATGTAGTGAGGAATATCTGTATATGTGAATATCGGTGTTATATATCATTGAATTGTAAAATAGTGGAGTCAGGAATTTGTACTATTTCAAATGTTGAAATAAAATATTTATTTAAATAAATTACTGTTTAAATATCAAATTCTGTGTAATAGCATTTTATTAAATAAATATTTATTTTTATTAAAAAATCAAATATGCTCTACATTGTGGGCCCCACAAATTCAAAAAGTTCATATCTATAGCAACATTTTGGAATGTTGCTACAGATACCTATGGGTGTTGCCATAGACCCAAATAGGGTTCTATTGCAACAATATTACTTATGTTGCCTTAGATAGTCAAAATGTTGCCTTTGAGGTCTAAGGCAACGGCAAAAATTGCATCACCCTAAAAGTGTTGCCATAGACCTATGGCAACATTTTTCGGGCCTGAGCCAACATTTTTTTTGTGTTGCAGTAGGCCATTTATGGCGTAGTGGGTCAGGCTTTTAAATCTCCCCGAGATGGCCGAGATGAAAAATCCGAGATATCAGCCAAAATCCGAGATTTGGCAGCCTATTTAGTTATAAGTGTTTTAAATATCGCCCGAGATAGCCGAGATATTTTCCCGAGATATTGGCCAAAATCCGAGATTTAAAACACTGGCAGGGGTACAACAATGGGGACAAGTTGGAGAGCTCAAGCACGGAGAGAACTTTCAAACAACTTTCTTTTACTTGTATCAAAGCTTTGTACTTATAATCAAAACAAGAGAAGAGAAATAACATATGAAGTGGACGTAGGCACATTCTGGCTGAACCACTATAAATCTGCATGTCTTTTTATAGTTTAGCCCCTGCTTTTCATATATTTGCATAAATCACTCAAATCACTAAGAACAACATAAGATCTACTAAATCATACAACTTTGAGGTGTTTGTCCATTTTTTGTGCAAACAGTGTTTGAGAATACATTTATTCCACATCTACTTTTCGTGATATTGCAATAAACTTGCGGTACGTTGCTTGCATATTACTTTTATTAATGTAACTGAATTGTATAATGTTGCCCCCATACCACAAGTGCATTGTAACATTTCTTGTTTTTACAAGACTGATACTCATATTTCAAAGAATAACTATTCCACTTTTAAAGGAAGAATCATTCTGCTTTTAATAGAGTATATCTCGTTTTTAGAGAAGTTTTTACTTTCTCTTTCTTTCTTGAAGGACACTTCAACTTTCAGAGATGATCACTTTTATTTGTTAAAAAGTGGATTTTCCTACACAGTGAAATGAGCTTCTGAAGAAGGTTTTGATTTTGTGCCCCAGTAAAGGGCTTATTTTTGGTACTTCGAACACGGTGAAGTGTGCCTCCGAAGAGGCCGTTTTGTAGCATTTCAACTTTTTTAAGGAAGAACTTTTTTTTTTGAGATGAATAAGTTAACCTTCCTTTGAGAGTTGAAATGTGCTTCCGAAGAAGGCTTTTTTGTTTGAGTATTCTATTTTGGGACATGCCTCCGAAGAGGGCTCCTCCGAA
The DNA here is from genome assembly GCA_030737815.1 of Allium fistulosum. Classification (NCBI taxonomy): domain Eukaryota; kingdom Viridiplantae; phylum Streptophyta; class Magnoliopsida; order Asparagales; family Amaryllidaceae; genus Allium; species Allium fistulosum. The sequence continues at coordinate 158,396,413 of CM060901.1, forward strand.
GAGTTGTGCCTCCGAAGAGGGCTTGCGGTGCCTCGGGAGAGGGCTTTTGCCTCCGAAGAGGGCATGTGCCTCCGAAGAGGGCTTGTGGTGCCTCGGGAGAGGGCTTTTGCCTCCGAAGAGGGCATGTGCCTCCGAAGAGGGCATGTGCCTCCGAAGAGGGCTTGTGCCTCCGAAGAGGGCTTGTGCCTCCGAAGAGGGCTTGTCGATTGCCTGGAAGTTACTTTCTCATGGTTGGATGGATCCACGGGGTGGACGCAAGTTGTTTGATTGGATGTTCGTTTGCACAAACGATTGAAATCAATTAACAAGGGCCCTGTTCCTTCAGCTTGGGAAGGTGCCCCTCCGGTGGTTCCACCAATCTTTTTTGATTGAGAGAAGCACTTTCATTTTTTGGCGTGCCTCGTTAGAGGGCTTTGTTGACCTTTGGGAAGGAGCATTGGTTGGTTGGTGTGCCAGGAAGGTTGCATCTCAGGGGCGAGTAGATCCACGGGACGGACGCAAGTTGCCTGATCGGATGCATCACGATCAGTTAGCAAGGGCCCTGTTCCTTCTGCTTGGGAAGGTGTCCCTTCGGTGGTTCTACCGGCCCTTTCATTGAGAGGCATACTCCCTTTTGGCTGCTTCTGTGTTTGCTTGGCCATGTTCTCTCATCATCTGCTCATTAGCGATCTTTTATTATCATTTTCAAGCGCATCTTCTTTCCTTTTGCAAGTAAATTGCCTTATCCGAAGAAGTGGACTTCACTGTTGAATAACTTCACGGGACAAACGCGAGTTACCTAGTTGGAGGTCTTCTTCATATCGACAATCACAACCAGTTAACGAAGGCTTGCCACAGTGGAGTCGCCAACTTTCTATGTGAAGTTATTCTTGCATAGGATTTGAATTTGGAATTTTTGTCGCTTGGTATTTGCTTAGTAGGTGATTTATAGAAGTCGCTTGGCTTTGTGACGAGCAAGCCTTGTTTTAATGTCCTGCAATTTTGAATCGACATTTTAGCAATACATTTAAAGTATTTACATATCGAAATGAAACAAGCATTATGAAATAGTAAAGAACACAAGATTTATAGTGGTTCGGCCGAGAATCGGGCCTACATCCACTTTATAGCTTTTATTCACTTGCACCGATTTACAATGTCTTTCAATACAACTAATACATTCGTCACTATTTTACAATTTTGAGCAAAGCTTTTTCAAGTAAAATAAGGGCGTAAGTGGTTGCTGTTCCAGGCTCTTGGAATTGGATCTCCTTCGACAGTGACGAGTTTAAAAGTGCCATCAAGAAGTTTATTGCCTATGACATATGGCCCTTCCCAGTTTGGCCCAAACACCCCAGTTGTTGTCATGATCCTTTTCAAGACTAAATCTCCGATCTCAAAGCTGCGTTGGCGAACTTTAGAGTTGAAGTGCCTGGCTATCCTTTGCTGATAAGCTGAAACTCTGAGCCTAGCTTCTTCTCTTTTTTCATCAAGAAAATCAAGTGCTTCAAGTTGCAGCTTTTCGTTTTCAGTTTCGTTGAAATGAATTCTCCTTTGTGAAGGAACTTCTACTTCTACTGGAATCATTGCTTCTGATCCATATGCCAGTGAAAATGGAGTGTGCCCAGTCGCAGTTTTGTGAGTAGTTCTGTATGCCCATAGTGCTAATGGAAGCTTATCAACCCAACTGCCTTTTGCTTTTTCGAGTTGCTTTTTGATGGTTGACTTGATGATTTTGTTTACTGCTTCCACTTGCCTGTTTGCCTGCGGATGAGCCACTGCTGAGAAGCTTTTTCGAATTCTGAACCGTTTGCAAAAGTCTTGGAATTCTTCACTTTCAAACTGAGTGCCGTTGTCTGTGATTATTTTCTGCGGCACACCATATCTGCAAATGATATTTTTAGTTACGAAATTTATCATCTTTTTAGAGGTAATAGTGGCTAAGGGTTCAGCTTCAGCCCATTTCGTGAAATAATCAACAGCAACAATAGCATATTTGATTCCAGATTTAGCGATCGGTAAAAGTCCAATCAAGTCTATTCCCCAAATGGCGAACGGCCATGGGCTGACCATTTGCGTCAGTTCGGTGGAAGGCGCTTTTGGGATTTTTGCAAATCTCTGGCATTTGTCGCACTTTCTGGAGTAAATAGCAGCATCTCGATTAATATCCGGCCAGAAATACCCATATCGGAGAACTTTCTTGGCTAGAGTTTGACCGGCTGAATGATCTCCACATTCTCCTCCGTGTATCTCAGCTAGAATTGTCTTGGCTTCTTCCTTAGTTACACATCGGAGCAGTGGCATTGAAAATCCCCGTCTGTATAATCGGCCATCTTGAATTATATATCTTGACGCTTTCCTTAACAGCTTTCGACGTTCCTTAGAACTTTCCGGTAGTGAATTATTGAGTAGGTATTCTTTGATTGGAGTCATCCATGATTCATGCTCTTGAGACGCAGCCATAATCCAATCAACATCCATTTCATCAATGCTTGGAGCTGACAGAACTTCTACAGGAACTAATCCCAGTAATTGAGCTTCTCCAGAACTTGAGTACTTTGCTAGAGAATCCGTTTTCATGTTTTCTACCCGAGGAATATGACTTATCGTACAATGATCGAAGTCTTCGAGAAGTTCACATTCCTTCGACAAGTATGCGGGTAGATTTCCACCTTTAGCCTGAAACTCTTTCTTTACCTGGCAAACAATAAGTTGAGAATCGCTGAAGATCTGTAACACTTTGATGTTTAGTTCCTTGGCAATTTTCAAGCCAGCAATAAGAGCCTCATACTCCGCTTCATTGTTCGTTGAAGGAAATTCCAGTCTCAATGCATAACACAACGATCGTCCTTCGGGGGTTTCGAGCACAACCCCTGCCCAGAACAGTAATCATTTCTCGATCCATCAACATACAACTTCCACTGGATTAGAATGCCATCAGTTGTTTCATTCTCACTATCACCTTTGTCAGTAGATTCTGCGATGAAATCTGCTAAAGCTTGTCCGTTGATTGCTCTCCGGGGATGGTAAGTGATATCATATTGGCTGAGTTCAATGTTCCATTTCAAAAGACGGCCCGAAGTTTCAAGACGAAACAGGACTTGCTTTAGAGGTTGATCAGTAAGAACCTTGATAGGATGAGCTTGGAAGTATGGTCTCAATTTCCTGGAAGCAATTAGTAAACAATAGGCGAGCTTTTCTATCTTCGAAGAATTCATCTCTGCCCCAGTGAATCGTTTGCTGATGTAATAGACTGGACGTTGTATTTTCATATCTTCACGTACAAGTGCTGCGCTAAGAGCATGAGATGAAATTGCTAAATAGATGAAAAGATCTTCACCATCATTAGGCTTGGAAAGAACCGAAGGCGTTTCCATATGATGAATTAGTTCATCGAAAGCGTTCTGGCATTCGGGAGTCCATTCAAAATTTTTCTTTCCTTTCTTTAGAGCATCAAAGAAAGGGATGCATTTGTTTGTGGCCTTGGAAATGAAACGACTCAGAGCAGCGACTTTTCCATTGAGGCTTTGCATTTCTTTCTTTGTTTTAGGGGCTTTGACTTCCCTTAGAGCTGTGATTTGAGTAGGATTGGCTTCGATGCCCCTAGCGCTCACAATGAAACCCAAGAATTTCCCGGACTCTACTCCGAATGAACATTTCAATGGATTGAGTTTCATTCCGTACTTTCGAAGAATTGGAAACATTTCCTCCAAGTGACCCATGTGGTCTACAGCTTTCTTTGACTTTACCAACATATCGTCAACATAAACTTCCATGGTTCTACCAATCTGAGGTTTGAACATCGCATTGACGAGCCTTTGGTAGGTTGCCCCAGCATTCTTCAATCCGAAAGGCATAACTTTGTAGCAGTAGAGACCCACATCTATGATAAAGCTTGTGTCTTCCTGATCCGGATCATGCATCATTATCTGATTGTACCCGGAGTAAGCGTCCATAAATGATAACAACTCATGCCCAACTGTTCCATCTACCAACTGATCGATTCTGGGCAGCGGGAAGCAATCTTTGGGGCAAGCTTTGTTTAGGTTCGAAAAATCAATGCAGACTCTCCACTTCCCATTTGCCTTTGTAACCAGTACTGGATTTGAAACCCAATTTGGATTAGTGGAGTTTCTGATGAAGCCGTTTTCCATGAGCCGGTCGACTTCTTCCTTTAGTGTTGTCGACCTTTCTGGACCTTGAGTTCTTCTTTTCTGTTTCACTGGCGTGAATTTTGGATCAATGTTCAGGGTATGTACAGCAATTTTCGGGGAGATCCCACACATATCAGCATGACACCAGGCAAACACATCCAGATTGGCTTTTAAGAATGATATCAGCGTGTTTTGAACTGCTATGCTTAGCTGTGAACCCACATTGAGTACTTTGTTTGGGTCTTTTGAGTCAACAGATATTGGTACCGTTACCTCCACGGGTACCACTCTATTCTCCCCTGTACTGGCTTTCCTGGGATCCAATTCTTTCCTTGCATTGCTGTGTTCGCCGGTACAGGGGCCACTCCGTAGTTGCTACAGGGTTGGTTCCTTGATGCGGAGCGGAGCTGCCGCATCTTTCCCCATTTCTCTTTTCCTGGCCTCTCGGAGCTCTACAAGATAACATTCTCGCCCCGCATTCTGATCTCCCTTAATGACAGCAACCCCATTGTCAGTGGGAAATTTCATTGTTAAACACAACGGAGCGAGGACGGCCCTGAAAGCAGCAAGAGTAGGCCGACCCAAGAAAGCTTTATAGGCGGAGAATCCATTAACAATTACAAAAGTTTGCTTCCGAACCAACTTCTTATGTCCTTCGCCCATATCAACAAACAAGTCCACCGTTCCAATTGGCTGTTTCAGCTCTCCTGTAAATCCGGCAATCTTGTGCGAAGAAGCTTGTACGTCTGTCATTGGAATTTTCATTTGGTCAAATGTCTTTTTAAAGAGTATGTTGCATGAGACACCACTATCAACCAGTACTCTTCTGATAATAGCCGGCCCAATACTGACAGAAACAACTAAAGGGTCCTCAGTAGGAGCTTCCACATCAATAGAATCCCTGGTTCTGAACATAACATCATCATGAAAAGTCTTCTGCTGCTTTAGAGGTGCAGCATCTTCCAAGATTAAGACACTTTCTTCAGCTGAGGCATACTTCAAAGCTCTAGCATACCTTTCCATTTCACCCCAACTCCTGCCAGCCGAATGGGGTCCTCCTGTGATCACATTGATAACAGGTCTTTCCTTTTCAGCGGGCCTCTCTCCTGAACCAGATGGATGAGTTGGGGGTTGCTGCCCCTGGTTAGATGAAGACGGGTCTTTTCTATTCCTTTTAACGTACTACTGCAACTTATTCTCTCTTAACAATTCTTCAATCAGGCTTTTCCAGTGGCGGCACTCGTTGGTATCATGGCCTGGTTGGTTATGGAATTTGCAAAATCTTCCGTTTTGAGCAGCATTTTTCCCAACTTTAACTGCCGGTGGTTTTGGAAATTCAACAACATCCTTAGTGGCGATGAAAATATTCTCCGGTGTATCATTCAAAGGGGTAAAATCCGAAGGTTTGAGGAAGCGAGGATTTTTAAGATCTTTCTGCTTCTTCCCACCATTACTCTCCCTTTTCTGATTTGCAGATTCTTTCTTGTTCTGACCTGTAGCATTATTTTCCACCACTGTTGTCACAACTTTAGCTGACGCGGAAAGATTCTCTAGGCGCATGAACTCATCAGCCTTTTTGTAGAACTTTTCGAGCGAATTTGGTTCCTTCATTTTTAACCATTTTCCAAACTCGCTTTACTTGTCAATAGCCCTCATTAAGTAGGTCAAGATCATTCGCGATTCCGCGTTATTAACTTCTACTAGGGCTAAATTAAATCGATCCAGGAAGGATTTGATGGGCTCTCCAGGATTCTGTTCAAGACTTGAGAGAGACATTATATCCTTTGCTCTTGAAATATAAAATCTGAATTGTTCCTTGAATTTTCGGGTCAGATCAGAAAATTGGTCAACAGATCGCACAGGAAGCTTAGTAAACCAAAGTAACGCCACTCCTTCCAAGTATACCGGGAAATATCGGCATTTGATCTCATCAGTTGCTCTGTCGCCAGTCATGTGCCAATCATATTTGTACAGGAATTGATTTGGATCACTCGTTCCTCGATAAGGAGGAATGGTAGGAGGAACAAATTTTCTGGGAAACTCAGCCTTTAGGATCCTTTCAGTAAATGGAGTTTTACTCGGAGCGAATCCCCAATCATTCTCATCTTCGTTTCTCTGCATGCTTTCTTTCATTATCTGTCGAATCATACCGGAGAGATACTCCTCATTGTTTAGCGACTTTGCAGAATAGGCTTCGGCCATTTTCTCAGAAGTTTGTCCGAGCAAACGTTCAGGGAGAGCTGGCGATGGCCTGGATCCTTCAGCTTGGGGAGGTGTCCCTTCAGTGGCACCAGATCTATTCTGAGGAATATTTCTCCCTTCGGAGTTTGGAGCAGCATCGGCAAAGTTTTCTTCATTATTTACTGGTCTTTGATTAGTTCCGAGCAGAGCATTCAATTTTTCCATCATCAGATTATTCTGAGTTTCAATCTGCTGGTACAGTCCGGACACAGCAGCATCTAACTCTTCTCGCGTCACCCCGACGCTTTGAGCTGCCTGACTTGGAGAAAGAGAAGTGGCAGTATTGTCGTGGTCATCATCAGATCTGACAGACTTACGTTTTCTTCCAAGAGCCATTATGTCTGATAGACTTCTGGTCTTGTAGGAAATTCTTTCAATAAACTTCCGTGAAGCTATGGTGAATGATCGCCTGAGTTGGGTTCTCAGTGAAAGCACCAAAATGTTAACGCTAAAAAGTGAACGCTAACACCCGGTGTGTGTAGTAGAATTGTGAAAGCACCACCCGTGTGACGGGAATAAGAAGTAAGCAGTAAAAATAGCGAAAATGCGGTAAAAGACAGCAGTTTATAGTGGTTCGGCTTGAGATCGAGCCTACGTCCACTTTGAATCTCTTTATTATTGAATCTGGTTACAAGACGATACAATACACTTATGAAAACAACACAATTTGATCACAAAGACAATCTCGACTACTAGCTCAAACTTCGATGATGAAACTCGATGAATCCGTGTTGGATGTATGGAATTCCTCTCGTAGCTTGTTGTAGTGTCTCGAATGTTTGAAGATCTTCAATTGTTGAATGAGTGGAGAGTTCGGCAGAGTAACGTTGCTTCAAGAAATGATCGGCCAAAAGTCCTCTTCATGTTGAAAGTTGTGGTCTATTTATAGGAGTCGAATTCTGAACAGAAGTTTCATCACCAAGTGATAGGTCGGCTAAGACCCAAGGTAGGTCGTAGAACGTAAGTCGGCGACGACATAAGGAGTCTGGCTTACTTTGGTTGCAGCTGATTCTTCTGAACGAGTTAGTAAGTCGTGCGCGACTTAGTATAAGTTGTAAGTCGGCAACGACCTAAAAGATGCAGCACTGCCTTCGTTTCCTTAAGTCGGTGAGCTTTTAGGTCGGTACAAAGTTAACCCGTTACTCCTTAGGTCGTTGAACCGTTATCTTCTTAAGTCGGTAGCCTCTTAGGTCGTCCAGACCATTAAGTCAGTATGCTCCCTTCAGCAGTTAGGTCGGTTAATATTGGGTCAGTATACCTTTTAGGTCGGCAACTCTTAAGTCGTTAGGTCGTCCAGAAGTCTTTAGGTCGCCAACCTTTATAAGCTGTTAGGTCGTGCTACTTCATAGGTCGTAGATTGCTAAGCTCTTAGGTCGGAACTTCCTTAACTTGGTAGGTCGTAAGTTCCCATAGGTCGTTAGGCTCTTAAGTCGGCAGCTCTTTTAGGTCGGCAACTCTTAAGTCATAACCCATTAAGTCGGTCCTGCAGCTTAAGTTACATACCGCCTTAGGCCGGAACCTTTCCTTAACTCGCAGACCATTGAGTCGGACCATTCCTTAGGTCGGAGCCTGTTGAGTCGGACCATTCCTTAGGTCGGAGCCTGTTGAGTCGTAGGCCTCTTTAAGTCGGTCCTTGTCTTAAGTCGTTTATTTTCCAACTCGTTAGGTCGCGAATCGAAAGAGGGTTAACACAACACCTGTGAAGAAGAAACACAAACATACATATGTTAGTCAACTTAACACTGAAGCTAATTCACATATAACAAACAGCTCTTTCAAACTCATTCAGAAAAAAAAACTAAAATGAGCAAAACCAAAGTATATAGTAGAACACACGCCCATAATGTGCAGAAGAAGTGAAATACAAAGTCAATAATGACCGAGTTTTAATGTTTTCATCAATATCCCGGATGGATGACTTACCCACTTCCACAAAGTTGGATAATCACATTTAATTTTTTTAGAAGAAATGCTAAATATCTATATACCCTAGATGCATTAGTTTTTTAGAAGAAGTTTTGAATCCAGTACATAGATTTAGTTCTGGATCAGATAAGCTTCTGAAAAGGAAAAGTAGCTACAAACTAATAGAAAAAGTCCATTAATGATGTCGATGAAATTAAGAAAAAGGAAAAGAAGCTTAAAGAAATTCTTTGTATAGCGATTCACCATATTATCGATCCTTTAATTGCTGAGAGTCTAAATAAGGTTGTTCAAGATCTATTATATATACACTTGGACTATATACTTGTAAATAATCTTGTAAATTATGTAAATATCCCCTAGTTTGTAGCCTTTGCTTGTTTTTACAATGATGTTTCTGAATTTGCTTCCTGATAACTTTGACTATGGTTTTTGTATTTGTCGATCCATTCAGTCTTCCTTATTGATCTTGTTTTCCTGAAAAGTACGAAATAAAACATTCCTTATTAATTTGAACTCTATGTAAGAATACATTTGGCGATTTGTTATATTATTGGCAATAGTATGAGAAATCATGCTAATTCCAAAAATTTAAGTAATGGAAGTTAACAGTTCACCATGTGAAAATAATAAGTGGAGAGAAATTCCATAGTTAGAAACAAATAGAAGTCTTAAGATCCAACTTTGGTAATGATAAGAGAAGACCAGAAATCTGACTATGAAATTAATAATGGAAGGCCAGAAATCCAAATCTAGCATTGATAATGGAAGTTTAGAATTCCTCTTCTAAAAGTAACTGATAGAAGACCAAGAATAATCGTTTAATAAAAAAAGTCCGGAGATCATTACTTGGAAATAAGTCATAGTAGACTAGGAATTTTCTTTTGGGGAATAAATAATTTGAGTCCATAAATCCTTATGTGGAAATAGATTCGAAACCCAGATTCAGGTATTAGTAAGATAGATCCTGGAATTAATAGAAGACGAAAATTCCATAGTAGAGGTCTTTAAGCCTGGATTCAGGCATTAATGAGTGAAGTCCGGAAAATAATGGTAAAGTCCTGAAACCCAGATTCTGTTATTAGTGAAGTCTAGAAATCCACTTTTGGAAATCAGTCGAAGGTTGTAGATTCTTATTTGAGCTTTTTGTTTTGCACCATTCTTCAGGTTTTGATTCCTTTGATATGCGCCATCTTTTAGACTCTGTATGTTGTCATTGTTTTGTGTATCGCTTCTCGGGCTTGGACGTCTTAGTCCATTGTTGTTTGGTGCACTTGGTTAGCTTATCCACAAGCAGGACCTAAGGATTTACCCAATCTCCCTCCAGGAGGTACTCCAGCCAAACCTTATAGGTGGGATTGAAGGCTTGTTCGGTGCCTTGGCCAGGCCATAGCATGGAGGGACCAAGGGCTTACTCCATCCTTCCTCGAGGAGGTGCTTCAGCCAGGCCATAGCATGGCGGGACTGAAGGCCTGTTCGATGCCTTGGCCAGGCCATAGCGTGATAGGACCAAGGGCTTACTCCATCCCCCTCTAGGGTGCGCCTTGATTTGGCCATACCGTGGCACGATCAAGGGCTTGTTGATGTTTTAACCTGGTCAGAGTGTGGTGCGGATAAAGGCTTACTCTAACCTCCCTACGGGAGGCGCTTTGACCTGGCCAACTCGGTGCAGACAAAGGCTTGTAACCAATTAAGGTAATTTCCAAGATTAAGGAGAAGTCTACTCTCGACCATGTGGACCGTTCTTAGAAAAAGTGGTGCTTTATTAGATTCGATTAGGATTGCTTTACAAATCTATTGATTTTGCCTTATCTGAAAAAGTTAATCACCATTCCTACAAGTGCTCTACATTGATTTGTTTCGTTTCCATTCATCATGTGATAGTGGCAATAGAATCCTTCTCGATTCCTTTTGTACTTGGGTTTTTTGTTCTAGGATGGCCAACAGTTGAGTTCCTTCCTGGTTAGTAAATACACGTTCTCAAACGATGTAGTTAGATTGCATTCCTTAGGGAGTCTCGATTTGAAGCTTGACTTTTGAGGATGATTTTTAGATTTTTATTTCTTGGTTCAAAAGCTTCATTCTCAATAACCAATTTCCTTATTAAAACCTTTTGAAGCTCATATATAGGTAATGTTCCGCTTGTTGCTTAATGTTATTTTTGTGCAAAGGTGTCGTAATCATCCATTATCCCCTCTTCAAAGATAGTGCCATTGGTATAGAATAGAATTATTTTCCTCATTTGGTCAAACCAGTTATCACTCTTATCTTTTGTCCCCCCTAAGGCAAAGATGGGTGTAGAGTCAATGTGAAAGGGGTTTAAGCTCCACTTGTCTGCGTCATAAGATTCAGCTATCTTTTTCTTTATGATCATTAAAGCTTCCAATCTTAATATTTGCTCTTTATATAGTTTAGAATCTTCAATAGTTCCATGGGAGAATCCAATTGAGTGTGGCTTCGAGGATCCTTGCTCGGACTTTCTAATTTTACTAAACATGGTGGTGAAAAGTCTAAGGTAGGTAAGCTTGGAATAGAATACGGTTAGAGGAAAATAAGTTGGGAATTCAACAACGTCAGAGGTTCAAGCCCTCCTTCTAGCGCCAAAAATTTTAACAAGAAAATTATCAATACCCCAAAGCAAAGTTCTAAGTGTAAATGTTCCTTTCGAAACCACCTTTCGAACAGATTAAGATAGTTCGAACCTTTCGAATCTGATTTAGATCTCATTTAAGTCCACCTTTCAAAAAGGTTGAGGCAATTGAAACTCTTTCTAAATAACCTTTCAAAAAGGTCGAGATATTTGGATCTCCTTTGAAACTATCTTTCGAACTAGTTGAATTGGTTTAGGAACCTTCTGAATAAGTCCTTTTGACTTGGTCAGAAGGGTGCCTTGAAGACCTTTTATTGCTGCTAAATTCTTGGCGCCCTTTCTATTTCGCTTTTGAATGAAATTTGAGTGCTTTCGACTTCATCAAAGTTGTAGATGCACCATCCACTTTGTTGTTGATATGCTATTGCAAGTAGGAAAAGATGCAAGCTTTCGACACTGTCGAAAGGTGTAATCTTTCGGGCTTCGAATGAGTTGGAGTATAGGAGAAGGCTTTAATGCAGAAGGTGGATTTAGATAGCATCCTTATTGATTGATGCGGAACCCCCATCCTTGTTATTGAACTCATGTAAGCTTTCCTTTATAATTGTGAATGGTTTCAACCGATTCGAAGGGGTAATCTGTGCTTTCGAAGGGGTAGCTCTATCCAAATGTTCTTCTGCGAAAGGTAAATTATAGTGAACCCACTGTTTCAAAAGGTATGTCGCTCAAGTGGAAGCTTATAATTTATTGCCTTCGAAAGGTGCCTTTATTACATTCGAAACACCTCTATGAATGCGGAAGCAACCATTTTGAAAGGTAATTAATTGAAGTGAAAGGGAGTCCTCATCCCTTTTCGACCTCTTCCGAAAGTGCATTACTCATCCAATATTTTGCAGAATCATCCCATTGACTCTTTTGAAAGGTCTTGCTATTACTATCATTCTTTATGGATCCTCCTTTTGTATTCTTCAAGGCTTCGATCAATTTTGAGTGGTTTTTGATGGCAACAAAAATTGAAATAACAAAATTGCATTATTGAAATAATATAATTTGTGATTGTGGTTTTTGTGAATTTTAAAATTTAAACCCATGGGAAAAGATTTTGTGGTAAGATAAATTTATATCATGCATCTAAAAGTCACATTAAGGAGAAATCGTAGAATTAATCCTTTGAATGTGATTAATTAAGCAAGTATCTTTGAATATTAAGAGTGATAAGTATTTTGAATAGAGAAAATACTTTTAATAAATTGAGATGTGGAAATTTGGATTAAAACTTGTTTGGAAATGTACAGCTAAGAACCTCTTTTGGGTATAACCTTTATTTGATTTGCTAAGGTTGGAATTTGTAAATTTTAAATACTTTCAAACAAGTTATAAAAGTAATCCATAGTGCAAACTAGGAATGAGGGAACAAAAAAAAAATGGAAGTAAAATATTAAATAAATTTTGAGAATTCATACCAATCATTTGAGTTTATCTCAAATAAATAATGAACAAAACTGTATCTTATGGAAATTAAATAGAGAACTTCTAGTGATTTGAATGTAGAAAAATATCTTAAAAATCTACCTTGTGATTATATTCTTGACTTTGGTAGTGCTAGGAGGATCGTGTCTGCCTTAATAAAATTTTCCTATTACTGATAGTTTCTAATCCGTCACCGGCATGGCTCCTTTCAAGACTTTATTTGAGAGGCCATATCGATCACTCTCTTGTTAGTTTGAGTTTAGGAAAGAAACCAATCTTATGTCTCGACTCTATTCGTGAATCTTTTGGAAAGATCTTGAAATTTTCTGTGAGAGATCAAATCTCTTTTCGTATTTCTTCCTTATTAGATGACTAATATTTCAATCAATTCGGGATAATGGCTCTTTGATATATAGGACCCTACCTAACCGTTGAGCATAGTAGCCCCATTGCTTACTGAGTTTCTTTACCAATCCAGTTCTTTAGCATTCATGGTGCCCTTCATGTGTTTCAGCCTTGGAAACACTTTAGAAATTCTAATTCTATTCTTAGGCATAGAATCCTTGTTGCATCTGAAATCTCATGAAATCTAACTTATGAACTAAGCTCTATTCATTTTTGTTGGCTCGGAGGAGGAATGCCTTCGAGATATAGTCGTTTCGCTTATCTAAGTCCCATGGCCCGATGATCTAAGGACTATTCTTATGAAACTAAAGAGTTCGTCAAGCGAACGCATCCTTTATATTTTCCCGAGTTCATTTGTAACGAGTCTCTTGCTTTGAGTTATCCTTCATTCATAGTACAACTTCCTTTGAGAAGGTACGTCCTTTGTAAATTATTATAGACTTTTCCATTAAGGAAATTACGGGGACACAATTTTTGTAAGGGGGAGTCTGTAACAACCTTGGTCGATATTACCTGGAATTAAAACTAAAATATGATTTAAAACTTTCTTAATCAATTTAAGATGAATTTGGGAAATTTATTAATTGTAATTACAAAATTAAAATGGCTTTCCAGACGAAAATAAATAAATTTGGAAAAATTTATTAAATATCAGAATTGTATAATTTTACTTCTTATATTTGGTAATATAAGAATAAGCTTGGAAAAGATAAGTGTTTAATAAAATATATGGAAATAATTTTGTAAATTAAAATGTGAATTTTTTTTCGAGGTTTATTCACTCATTTATTTTAAACGGGGATTTATGATAAATATTGTCCATTTAGGGTTATTATAACAAATTTTGTAAACTTAATTAAATGTAAAAGTTCAGATTCGTTCTCTAAAAGTAGATTTCATAATTAATTATTTATTAAAATAATGAGAATAACTATTAATTTCAAAAGTTATATTTAATTTTACAAAATATCTCAATATTAATAGAAATGGGAATTTTTGACATATTGGTGCTTTGTAAAATTGGAGAAATCAATCTATACTTTTGTAAAAAAAAATTGTATTATAAATTAGTGTTTTAAAAAGAGAAAATGAAGGAAATTAATCACATTTTCTCTTATTGGATCCTTACATATCCACTTAGCCCATGTAGTAAGATTAGGAGAAGAAATATGATAACCAACACGTTGTTTTTCTCCCATTCCTTTCTTATTTTAGCAAACACTAGAAACCTGAAACAAAAATCCTCTTATTTTCATAACCCTAGAAACAAACTTAATCCCTAAATTATGTGTAAATCAAAGGGTTTTGATCAATAATAAAAGAAATCAAGTTCAGGTAATCTTCTCCACAACTTTGTGCATCAATTCAAGTCATTAGTTTCAGTTTTTGCCTTTGATTGTAATTCCTTCTTTTGAAATTGTTCAAATCAAACCAGTTTGTGGCTAAAAACTATTAGCCTAGAAGAATCCGAGATTGTAGCACTAATTCAAGTTCAATTCGGTGAGTTAATATCACACTTCTAACCTATAGATGAATGTTTGCAGCTGCTTCTTGTTATGGATGAATTTGATGTGAAATTGATCTTAATCTCTTATGTTATTCACAGCTTATGCTACTCAACTCTATGTTGCTGAAACCCACTATATATGATCTTGATTAACATCTAATTGTCATTGTTTTTCTGCTTGCATGAGTGTTAACTCTGTGCCCCAAAAGTTAAGAGAAGCAATGGCGGAGAAACCAGCAGCAACGACGGACCACCGGAGCGCCGCCGGAGCCACCTGGAGCTTGCTTCAGGCGTGCCCACCAGTGGATTGGTCCTACTAAACCATTGCAGCAGTGGTGACCTGGACTGAGCCTAAGGTCACTCCGTTTGGCCTTCCGGCTCGCATCCTTAGCCCATTTGTTCATCCGTTTGGTTCCTTTTCACTATTTGCTTGATTTTGATGCTATTTTCTATGCCAATTTCAATGCTATTTCTGAATTTTATATTCTAAATTTGTGAATTCATCTTGGAGTTTATTATACCATAGAATTGCTATACATGTCCAGGACACAACACACAATTTTCACCGTACGTTTTCAACTAGAGTTATCAAAAGGTTGATTTCCAAATTGAATCGTTTTATCAAAATATTTTCAATAATAAATATCTTTTCTATAAAGGATATTTAGAAATGTAATATGTATATATGTACTAATAAAGTTTTTAATTGATTTAGAATTATGGTTTTCAATTGCCTCTAGTTATGTATGTACATAAAGAGGTTTCATAAAGGCTTTCCATAAACATTAAATCTACCTTATAAAACAATGTTTCAACTATAATCTCAGAGGTAAAGTATTTTATAAATTGCACATTATCGATCGAATGAGGAATGATTTAAACGGTTGAAGAAAATGAGTGGTATAGAACTCTCGCGCTTGTTTTACAAGTCAATTCATGGACTTGTTCAATTGTGCCATTTATAAACACGAGTGTAGTTTACTGTCAAATAATAAACGTTTGAGTAAACCCATATGCTATGGGACCTATGGTCGTTACCTATTCAGTTACTATATGAAAGGACATAATACTAATATCGATGAGTTTCTGACTCGCCCTTGGAGTTTATATGTAACGACCCGATATTTTGGACCATTCAAATCGACAATAATCCACACATGTCAGACTTGAATAATGCAAAATAACAGATTGTAATAAAATTTGGAGCAAATAAAATCATTCACAGAATCACAGACACAGAAATATCAGAATAACTCGCAGCGGAATTTAAAAATAACCATAGTGGTTCATGAAGCCACTAAAATACATAATCTCAAAACAAATACAAAATACATAGTCTGAAACCCAATACAGTTCTGAAACAAGTACAATAGAAATCCCAAATACACAAGTCTCTAAAACAAAAGCTGAAATAAGACAACTGGAACTGAAATAGGAAGATAACTAGATAGGCAGAATCTCCAGTGATTCCGAGCTCCAGAAAGGTGAATCCAAAGCTGTGAATACTCAGGCTGACCCGAGCGTAAAATAAAACATAACACTCGAGTCAGGATATACATACTTATACAATGTAAACCAACTCAAATGAACTGTAGTAAAGGTACAAGTAACTTAGAAGATGCTTGGGACCGCTCATCCTCTAAGGATCCGTTAAAATATCTACTATGTAGTAATATTCGCTATTATAATAGTGCCTAAATAAGTAAAGTATAATCATATCGGAAAATAGCGTTAAGGGGATGGAGAACCTTAACGCGGTCGGATCTTAAAATCATAATCGTAGTAAAGCTCGATATGGTAGG
This sequence comes from Allium fistulosum, assembly GCA_030737815.1. Lineage (NCBI taxonomy): Eukaryota > Viridiplantae > Streptophyta > Magnoliopsida > Asparagales > Amaryllidaceae > Allium > Allium fistulosum. Next base: position 158,412,484 of record CM060901.1, read on the forward strand.
TGACACGACACAACTAGGCAATGCCAGGGTAGATATACCAATTACGCACACGGACTGATGGATACGCATAGCAGCCACTACCGTTCCACCTCGAACAACATTCCCAAATCGGAGGATGGCCATCTATTCAAATCACAAGTAAGAGTATAAAGATCGAAGAAATGCGTCCGAGAAGAGGTGCTACCTCACTGGTCCGAGATCGCTCCTGTTTTAGCCACCTTATGCCAACTCACGGGAGTTGGGTCCACGTAATATACCTTAAGGACGTCGCTACCATCCTACTTCATTCTGGAATCTCCACCGCGTACTCGGTTGTCAAAGTGGTTTTCGGTATCGACAGAGAGTATGTCCATATCTGATCCCGGTCTCTTTGCTAACCAATCGTTATTATAACCCGTGGTTATAAATTTAAAACAATTTATCAAAGACACTATTCTTTAAAAAAATCAAATATTAAATTTCTAAAATCTAACCTTTTCGGAGTTCACTTATTCACTTAAAAACAATAACGTTAAAATTTTCAGCTTTCACGGCATTTAAAAAATGCGACGGTAAGTTATATTTGAAAACAATTTTATTCAACAAAACAACATTTATAAACTGCTATAACAATTCAGTTTTAAACAAAAATCATATTTCAGCCTACTGCAGTCCTTAACAAGTGCTGCAGTAACCCTTTATTAGTTCAGGTTCAATTTTAGTTTCTGCTACAACAGTACTTACCAAGTACTATCATAGCCTTAGTTCATTTTAGTCTTTTGGTTCACTTATACAATCCACAACACTTAACAAGTGCTACGGATTCTACCTAGTTAAAACTTATAAAATCATACATTAAAAATGTTCATTTTCAATCCTTTAACTAATTTATTTAAAGAGAAATTTTACAAGTAAAACCAAAACTTACAAATTTGCTTATTACGTTCATTTCAACATTTAAACTTAAACTCCATTTTTTCCACCAATTTAAAAGCTAAATTTCATTTCAATTAAATTAACTTAAGTTCCCATCTTTCTTTTAATCAAAATTTCAAATTTAAGTTTCGTTTCAAAAATCAATATTCCTCCATTTATTTATATTTATCACATAGAAAAATCATTTCTATTTTTAAATAAATCACTTAAAAATTCGATTTAAATCAATTTAATATTATTACAATATTTAAATTATTTAAAAGTATCCAGAAAATACATAAAAATAACCACGGGTCTGTATAATATTTTCTAGCCTAAGTCAAGTGATACGGATACTATATCATTTCAATCCGTAATTTACAAAGAAAAATCCGGGTTTTATCATTTCAAACCCGCAATCCCAAGTAAATAAAATTTAATTGAAAATCGCTCAGGCCTATCATTTCAGCACATAACGACCTTCCCTTATTCTAAAGTCTGTTCGGGTATGTATCATTTCAACCCATAGTGATTCTATTCTACAGGGAACTTGCAGTGTGATTTAATAGAATAGAATAACAGTAAAATAAGAACAGAACATAACAGATGATACGATATGCAGTTTTAACAATTAACATCAACTATAAATAAATCACAGGTAGTTATAACATCATTTATTTGTTTATTTATTTCTACACATTCAGTTGCGGTCGTTTCACAATCATATAAGTATGGATATTCGTGTGAGATTTTACTCACCTCTATGGAGCTGGAGATCCGAAGAAAAGAGAAATACGATGTAAATCGAAAGCACGCGGATAGCACGATCAGTCGTTAGCGGATGCGCCAACTAGATTCAAACCAAAAGCACAATAAATAATCGAATCTAAGATTGCACGAATAACGAATTTTCAATGAAGCAAACAACGAAAAAAAAGTAACAGGTTAAAAATCGAAAGCAATAGCACGACCACTTTGAAATACCGATTATAACTTTTAAATTTGCAAAGTGACAAAACAAATTTTTTTTTCTTTACAAAGGTCAAAGGCAAGGTATAACCAAGATTCAAAACAAACAAAAACAAACAGAGGTGACAACATAAACTTTCATTTAATTTTTTTTACAAAAGCTAGTAGAAAATAGGCTCGGCTACCAAAACAAAGGGGGGACCAAACAAATTCCTTTTTCACTTCTCTGGTTCTCATACAAGGTCAGAGGCAACAAAAATTAAAAATTAAAACAAAGTTTGGCCTGGCAATCCACAAAATGAAATGCAAAGGTGACCAACAAAACTTGGTCTCGGCATGGATCAGGTCTCGGCTTAGAGTAGGGTTGGTTCTCAGTCTGCCGTGGGTTCCTGGCCGTGGTGGTGGCTGCAGTGGGTTCGTGGAGGAGGGCAGGTCACGGTCTGGGGTTTCGCGTGGGGTGGTGAAATGGTGGCGACTGGCTTAGGCGTGGTCTCGGTTAGGTCAGGTGACTGGGTCAGTGACGTGGCGTTCGTGGCTGGGGTACGTAGTTGTCTGGTCACGGTTCGGGTGGTTCGCATGGCGGAGCACGGGAGGTGGTGGTCTCGACCTGGAGCTGGTCTCGTGGTTGCCTGGGACGTGATGGTGGAGACGTGGGGTTCGGTGGTGGTGTCATGGCGTTGGGGTGGAGGTGGTGACGAGGCTGGGTGCTGGCCTGGCGTGTGTCAGTGGGTCCGGTATTTGACGTGGTGGAGGACAGGAAAGTTCTCACGGTGGAGGAACTGACGCGGAGAGAAACATGGGTTTGCCTTGGTGGATTAGCGAACAGCAAACAGGGAAACACAATTTGAAAAATACAGTATACAAAATGTAAAAGGAGAAGACATGCGTTTTACCCTTTTCGAGTTGCTCACGAGATTTCCCAAGCGATTTGCAGAATAGAATATGATTTGTGGTAAAAAAAAAATTTTTTTTTGTTTGTTTGTGAACGAGGACTGAAAAGAAAAGCTGCTCACAAGTACAGAGAGAAGGCAAAAGCAAGGTTTTGATCAGTTAGAGGAATTTAAGGCAAAAATAAATGTTGAACGAAACGTAAGGGAGATAAAGGGGTAAGTGGACTATTTCTCACGTGAAAGTAAGGCAAGATTTGAAATTTTCAACCTGAAATAAATGGACAATGGAACAATGCACGTACAGTGTAACGCCCGAAGTAACGTAAAATTTGTTACCTGTTTGTTTTATTTAATAAATTTAAAAATGTTAACGGTTTCTTAAAAATATAACGTACCTTTTTAAACCAAATTAAAATAGCTATTATCATCATTAATAAAATTTGATTCTAATATAAAGTTAAGAACGGACATAAATATACGTAACGAAGTGTAACGCCTTAAATTTCCATTTCACACAAATTACTACACTTTATATTTAAATCAATATTTCGAAAGGTTTTACTTTTAATGAAAATTTCGTTTAAAATATCGGGCCGTTACATTATTGGTCTCGTGCCTATCTTGGAGTATTTATAGGTCTTGTACCTGTCTTATAGTTTATAGGTCTCGTACCTAAATTGGAGTTTATAGATCTCGTACCTATCTTGGAGTTTTATAGGCTCTTGCCTATTTTGGAGTTATTATGGGAATTATAACTATCTTGGAGTTTACAGGTATATACGTTTATCTTGGAGTTACATGCATGTAGGTGAAGTTATTCACCAATCTTGGAGTTTGGCACATTTTTCCCCTTTTATGAGATTTTTGGATTTCTATTTGTGGTTTCTAGATTCAATGTTATTTGTGTTATCACCAATTAGTTTCAAGAATTTTTCTTATAGTAGCTATCTTGAGTTTTGATATTTGGTGATTTCATTCTTGAAGTTATTGAGGTATGTTTGATAATTGTTGATACTTGAATTGATGATTGTATTTGAGTTCTAGTTCATTTTATGTTGCTAACTCTTCATTGCATTCTAGGCTGACCCATTTATTATTTTATAATATTTGAGTTAGACCAAGATATTTCAAGTACTCCAGTATGATAGTCCTAGAGAGGATTTACTTTAGTTTTCTAGTTATCTGTAACGACCCGTATTTTTTTGACAATTAAAATATTAAATTTAATAAGAAATTTAGAAATAAAAATGGTTAGAAATGAAAGTTTATGAAATATTAATGTGGATTTTATTAGAATGCAAATTATGACCTTAAATAATTTATTACAATAAGAAAATGATGACAACATATGTTAGTGTGTATTTTAATGACATTGGTTTGAATGAAATAAATGACTGTGTGAATGTAAATTTCCAATTGATTGGAATAATAAATGTTAATAAAGAATAATAAATGTTTCTTTATTAAAGAAGAAATCATGTGTTTATTTATTTGAAATGCTTGGTAGCTGAAAGATTGATTGTAGGAATAAGAAATCAATTATTTAACAAGAAATTAATAACTTTTGGTTTGTATACAATAATTCCATAAATACGTTAAATGACTATAAATAAGGATTATAATTGTTTATGTATTTATATATTTGTTTCCAATAATTAGGGTCAGTTTGGAAGTGTAAGATTTAAATTAATTGGAAATTTATTTATTGAAATCTTTCAATTGAAGAAGGAAAGAGAAATGAATTGCAATTAATAAATTTATAATAAGAATGTTGTCATTTGAACTGTACATTATTTTGGGAAATATAAGAATGAATTAAATATTGTATAAGTAGATTATTTTGAACTATAATAATGTTTCCATTTACGAATTGTAATTAATAAATAAGCATTAATGAAAATAAAATAACGTTTCGAGAATACTAAAAGAAAGAAACATATGTTTTAATTGAAAAGGAAATTTGATTTAATTAAAAGAATATATTTAATCAAATTAAAAGAATGTTTTGGAAACTAAAATAAAATGAATTTTCATTTTGTAATTAAGTATAACGGTATAAAAAGAGAAAAATGCAATTTTGAAACAATCTTGTTCATCCTTCTTACAGTAGCTAGTGTAATAAACCGAAATGGTGTCACATTAATTTTAAAATTTAAATAGTTAATTTGATGGCAAAAAGGAAAATATGAGCATAATTGTGTTTTAGGATTTTTGAAAGTTCCATTGGATTTAGAAATATCGAAAACGTATATTTTGATATATAGGATGATATAATTTCGTTCGGGGATGAAAACGAGTTTTCGAGTCTTGTAATCGTTTTGGCCCAAATCAACCTTTCTCTTGTCTGTTAATAAATTGTTACTGAAACCCTAGCAGCATCAATATCTTTATGTTCTGTTCTTCTGTAGTATCTTCCTAATCTAACTGTTCGCTTTTTATGGTGAATATCCTAAAACCCTAATATTTAATTTCAAATCAAATTCAAACTGCTCAAACCCTATAATATAATATATCATTGCAAACCTCTTGACGAATGGAGTCAGCGTTTGAAATTATTTTTTGCAATCAAGGCTCGTTTGACCAGAATTTGGCAAAACATTCTCGTCCATTCGTTCTAAACGTCTACCATATGATGATCAGCGGCCACTAGTTGATAGAGGGGAGTGAGGCAGGTGCATCAATATGTTTGGATCAAGTCAAAAAAATTAAGAATCGCCGGATTTTGGTCGTAAAGAGGTGGCGGTCATGACTCGTCTCAGGCCGAGGGGGAGGGTCACAGTTGCCAAGGATCACGGCGTGGGTGCGGCTAGGCCTAGGGAAGTTGATGTCGTGGTCTGATCTGGATGATGGCGATTGACGTGGCGGCGGTGTGGACTTGGACACAGCGGTTATTGGATATAGTTGAATGTTAGGGTTTGGGGAAGGTAAAGTGAATTTACAATTTTGCCATTCATTTTACTTTAATTAAATTTTAAATTTTAAATCTTCTAACTTGAATAGCTTTTGCACACGAATGTTAGGGTTTAGTTGAAGTTAGGGTTTGGACTCGTAATGAAATTCCAGACAATATGAAACTGGTTAGGTTGAGTTTGGAGACTGTTGGATTTTCGGCTTCTATTTTGATTTTAATGGTCTAAATCAAAGGTGAGTTATTAAACCCACTCACGCAATACTAAAATTTTCTAGTGTTAGCTGAATCGAATCATGAAGTGATTAATTATAGGGTACTTTTGGCACAGGTCCTTATTAAGTTTCAAAATTCACGAAAAGTCCTACACTAAATTTCAGTGTAAATTAGGTCCCTGTTTTTTATTCACGATTATTGCAGAGCATGATGCAACATTTCATAAAAGTTGCTGACATTTCCGCAACATTTCTGTACACTGTGAACATAGTGTATGAAAGTTGCTGAAATATCAACACTTATTTATAAAAGTTGCTGATATTTCAGCAACATTTCTATACACTATGAACACAGTTTATTAAAGTTGCTGAAATATCAGCACTTATTTATAAAAGTTGCTGACATTTCAGCAATAATTTTTCTTTTTTTTTACAATAAAACTTTGACACAGATAGTTGCTGAAATATCAGCACTTATTTATAAAAGTTGCTGACATTTCAGCAATAATTTTTCTTTGTTTGTACAATAAAACTTTGACACAGATAGTTGCTGAAATATCAGCACTTATTTATAAAAGTTGCTGACATTTCAGCAATAATTTTTCTTCGTTTCCAGAAAACAGGGACCCGGTTTACAATGAAACTTTGACAGGGACCTGCTTTACAATATAAAGGTATGATAGGGATGTCTCCCTAATTTCCACTTAATTATATTGATTGTTGTTTGGAAATTTAATTTGACATTTGAATTGATATTGAATTTAAATTGGCACAAAAAAATTGAATTGATTTTTAATATGAAATTGACAACAAATTGAATTGACTTTTAAATTGATATTGAAATTGAATTGCTAGTTAAACACCTGACATTTGATCACTGGTAACTATTTTGATATATTGGTTGATTTGGATGTTGATTGCAATTGGATGCTTATTGATTGATATGTTGGATGTATGGTTGTTTATTATTTTGACATATACCTGGTTATCACCCTGTATATTATTGACATCATATAAATTGTCATTTGGATTATTTAAAATGAACAAAGAAATATGTTGAAATGATATATACCTAGGTTATTTAAATATGGGTTGAAATGATATATGTCCATCCATGTAATTAAAATTGAAATAATTGATCACTTAGCCATATGGTAGAAAATTATATATAGACATCGGATTTGGTCAAATTAAATAGTTTCTAAATCTTGAATTTGAATTGGTTTAAACGATATTGTTTTATAAAAAATAAAATTGGATTTATATGAATTGAATTATTTTTAAATTTGAACTTTGAAATTTTGGAACGGAAACTGTTTAAATGGAATTGTGTTAAAGAATTAAATGTGAAGTTATTAACTTTAAATTTTAAAGTTGAATTTGAAACATAATGTAAATTTATTTGAAATGAATCGTTTTAAGGGTTTAAAAATTAAAATTGTAACTTTGGATTTAATTTTAATTAAAGTGGTTAAATTGGTATTTCGAATGTTGGGATTTGATGTCGATTGAATTGAAAGGTGAAAATTGAAATTGCTTTGATTTGAAATTTGGACCTGAGTTCAAAATGTTGGGAAAAGAAAGAAACAATTTTAATTCAAAACCCTTTTTAAATACAAACTATATTAATATATAAACTATTTTAATATTCAAACTATTTCAATATGTAAATTATTGTAATATTCAAACTATTTCAATATATAAACTATTTTGATATTCAAACTATTTCAATATATAAACTATTTCAATATTCAAACTATTTTAATATATAAACTATTTTCAATATTCAAACTATTTTCAATCTTCAAAACTATTCTAATTATCCAAACTATTTTCAACATTCAAACTATTTTAATTATTTAAAACTATTTTCAATATTCAAACTGTGTTTAAATTAGGAACTACTTAGATTTAAATCATTGACTTAAATTCGAATGTTTTGATATGAAAGTATAACCTATTTTTGAGTTCGAAATAATTTTGAAATGAATCTGATATTTTGATATAATGTTTGATTCATTCTTGAATATAAAGAACCAACCGGTGCGTAAAATGATGTTTCCTTATTAAAGAGACCGATGCGAATATTGGCATATTCTCTGCCAGTACCGAAACCACTTTAATAACCATGTACACAGTGGATGTTGTCTAGAATGTAGATGTTGAATTGGCAGCGTTTACTGGAATGAAGAAAGAGAACGATGATGGATGACCCCGACATTTGTGTCAATTTGAAATAACTAAAACAAGAGCTATGTCTGGCCAATGGGTTAGCTGCCTTTAGGGTCCATCACCCCTTCGTATTACTATATTGATTTTGACTTGATCCTTGCACCTTGATTGGATTTTTGGGTGATGGACTCGGTCGGCAGTCATTGCAGCGATGTGTTACGACCAGCCAGAAAGGGTAAACTAGTAGAATCCTACCTTGGGCATTGCCTTACGTACCTTGTCATACGATTATTTTTATACACGACCACTACGATTTTGTTTCAGTGTTGTCCTATCACGACGCCTCCCTAGCTACCAACGTTACTGGTTGTGCTACTAAGGCAAACTGTAGGACAATGCTTAAAAATGTGTTAAGCGGGATTAATGTAAAGCCTTAACGTTATTTTAATATTTACTTTACTGATAGACACTACATATATAGCGTATCTTACTACATATATATAGTTTAACAGATCCTTATGAGATGGAAAATCTAGTAACATCTCTTAAGTTATTTGCATTTATATTTCGCATGATATTGATTTAACTTCATAAGAACTTTTAGTTTTGACTCGAGTGTATTGTTTTTCATTATTCTCAGGTCAGCTTGAGTATTTCAGTATTTGAAGACGTTATTCGTTGAAGATGAAGATTGAGATTGGTTATCGTATTTATTAGTATTATTCTGCTACATTATTTGGTATGTTTGTTTATTGTACTCTGATTATGATGTAAAATGAAAGTTAAATTTATATTGTAAAACAGCTTCATGAACTATTTATGTTATTATTATATTTTACCATTTCGCTGTGAGATTCTGATTACTACTTTATTCTCTTCCTATGTTCTTATTAAACAACATTGATAATCTGCCCTTTTGGATGGTTTGAGTTAGACATGTGTGTTTTATTGTCGACTTAAATTGTCCAAAATGGTAAGTCCTCACGTTAATATCAGAGCTTTGGCTTAGAGATACCATAGCCTATTTGGGGTAAACTTATTAGAGATAGGGTTAGTAATACCCTAGAATGAGTTTAAGTGTGTGTGTGTATGTAGGAGAGTGCATACTTGTTAGTGTTATAAAAACGTTTTATATTGTGTTAATTTGTCTATTGAGAAATTTATAAATTCTGGTCGGAACATGGGATGCCATCGTATCGATAGGAATTTCTAAATACTTAAATTAGACAAATAGACAGAATAATTTTTTTAAAGTAGGTAAATGAAATAATTTACCTAGAATTATATTTTTTATATAAAAGAATAATTTTTTAAATTGATATACTATTTTTTGGTGTGTTTGTTTGCTAGAAAATGATTTATATATAATTTCTTAAGATAAACATTAATGTAATGATTGTATATAAGAAAGTGACTTATATAAATATAGTTTATAAGTATGATCTTTAATTGAATTCTTAAATGATGGATAAAGGATGATAACACTTTTTCTTAGTTACTATAAAATGTTATTTTAAAACCTCTTGAAAGAAATTTTCCGTAAAGATATTTGAACCAATATTAGTTTATTTTGCAAATTTGAATATAAAATGTTATAAATTATAAGTTCACATGCAAAGAGTTATTCTTAGTAAATGCCTTTAATAGTATTTATTTTAAAACCCTCCCTATTTCAAATTTCAAATTTGTGAAACTTGTTATAATAATAAAAAGTATGGAAATAATTAGGTTTGATTTGGAATATTTTCTAATTCAGATTTGAAACATAAAATATAAATTAAATAAAATAAAAGAAGAAGGGTTTTATTGTAACATATGTTTTATATACAATTGTTTTACTCCCTTTTAAATATATCTTTAAGTAAATAATCTTTTCTTAAAATTTATGAATATACTTATGTCTTTAATAAAAAGTATTTGGAATTTAAAATAAGTATAAACATAATTGAGAATAAATGGAGTATAATTTTAGAAATAAGAATGTTTTACTAATGATTTTTAATATCACTTGTCTTTTATTAACTACTGATTCTAAATGAAATATTTTGGATATGTACTTATGGAATAGTTTTCATAAAGGATTTGTAGGGTATTTATTTATGAAATTAATTATATTATATAAACAAAATTTATATAAATATGATTATAAAATGAAATTTATAAATAAAGGAACATAATACAAAGGAAAAATATATTATGAACAAAGGTGTAAAGATTTTGTTGTATGATTTATGTATCGAAGATTTTAATAAATTAAAATTTTAGGAAAAGATAGATGAAATTAAGAAATATATCTAGAGATCCATTTGTGAAAGCTAAATAAATTTTATAAATATAATCTATATTGGTATAGTTTATGAAGCATGGTTTGTAAATACAAATGAAAATAAAATGTTAAGTTATTATTTACCTGAACTTAAGTACTGGTAATTTTAAATAGCTTTGAATGATTTTAAATAAATGGTAATAAATAATAATTAATGATAACAATTTTAACATTGTTAATATTAATGATAATTAAGGATGATATCGATTAAATACTAATTTATGATGTTTAATTGAATATAAATTAATAAAGGATGTTGATTTGAACGATTATTTATAATGACAACTTAAATAATATATTTCACAATGGATGTTAAGATTAAAAGGGTAAACTTAAAAAGAAAATTTAAAGTGTAAATTTTAAAATAAAATTAAAGATGTAAATTTAAAGGATGAAATTAAAATGTAATCTAAGTAAAGTTCAAATATATGTTAAGAAAACCTTATGGAACCTATTTTTTTTGTCATTACTTTGTATGTATCCATATGATATTGTAAGTTGATTCTATTGAATAAATAGTAGGAAATTGAAATAAAATAAATTGGTATTGTTAATAGGAAATGTTTTATATATAAAAAAAAGGGTGACTATATAAGTAGCATTTATAAAAAAATGGTAAGTTTGGTTTGTTGTTTGTGATAAATTTTGAGTCGCTATTGTCCCTCCACTCTCTTAAAATATTTTTGTCCAAATTTTCAAGTGATGGATTTTATAACTTAAATACTCATCTTTCTATATATAAGTAATGATGTAAATAATTATTTTCAAATATTTACATATATTTATATGGATGACTATGGTGCATATTTAAATGGTATTTATAAACGGAATCTATCTTACATAAAGTAAGGGAATTTTACAAATGAATTTGGTAAAGTATTCAAATTTGGAAGATTATTGATTTTAACATAAATGAGATTTATATTAGTTTTCTTCAGGTATAAAATTTGGAGATATTATATAAAAGGAATGCATATAAATTTTTCCAATCAAATTTATGGTATGGAAGAAATGTTTGAAAATTTTGTATATCTATTTTGAAACCAAGTACTTAGGAATTTTTGACATACTTCTGGCCAACGCATGAACTAAATTCTACAAGAATAAAGATAGATGGAACCTCCCTTAAGGGATTGTTAATATTATTGGATCTCACTCTAGTCGCTTAAAAATAATTCCGGTGATGACTATAGCATCATCGACGTTCATTTTTAGGTTTCAAAAGTGAGAAACATATAATAACCCATTAAAGATATCAAGTAAATATTAAATTATTTTAAGAAGGAAAAGAGTTTTGATGACTCCCAAATTTATTGTAAAACTAAGTATGAGAGTTTAACTGTTTATTAGTTGATTATTTTGGTGTGTGTGTGTGTGTATTAAATGTAAGATTCTTTGTTTCGTTCCTTTAAGGGGATGAAAAGTTTTGAGTGGGGGAGATCGTAACGATCTGCATTTTTTAGACAATTAAAAATATTAAATCGAATAAGAAATTTTGAAATAAAAATGGTTAGAAATGAAAATTTATGAACTATTAATGTGAAATTTATTAGAATGCAAATGATGATCTTAAATAACTTATTACAATAAGAAAATGATGATAACATATGTTATGTGTAAGTTAATGACATTGGTTTGAATGAAATAAATGACTGTTTGAATGTAAATTTCCAATTGATTGGAATAATAAATGTTAATAAAGAATAATATATGTTTCTTTATTAAAGAGGAAATCATATATTTATTTATTTGAAATGTTTGGTAGGTGAAAGATTGATTGCATGAATAAGAAATCAATTATATAATAAGAAATTAATAGTTTTTGGTTTGTAACGATCGAGATTTTCGACCCTCAAAAATCGACACTGATACGTCCACTGTATCACATGCCGAGCAATCGAATGCCGAAAACCCGGTTGTTAGGGAAAAAGAAAGAAGGAAGAAGATAGAAGAAAACTAAACAACATAGAATCTCACAACGGAATGAATAATCTATAATAACCATAAATCTTTACACAAAAACCAAACTGTAATATATATATACAGACATCAATCGGAGTATACTAACCTATTTCAGCCTGGACGGTTATAACAACTTGTCCTCACAATTGCTGATAACACACCAATGAATACAAAGGAAAATATAACCAACTACGTGAGTATGTCTCTGGTCCTCCGTCTCGTCTCTTGAAGCTCCAAGCATCCAAACTAATCTGTAATATACTCGGTCTGACCCGAGTATTATAATAAAGTAACACCCGAGTCAGTCTGGAAAACCAGCGTGAGAAAAAACACTCAATTTGGATTATTACGGTTATCAAAATCCTTGAAAACAAAGGTATCTCGTAAGACCGTGCCACACATAAATACGACACGATTTTACCTTATGATAACGAAAACATTTTATATCAAAATCATCTGATATTATTATAGTGTTTATAGAAAATAAACTATAAAATAGCTAAAATGCTTGCATCTCACGTTTCAGCATGGTTGGGCACATCTAAAACCGTACAGGTTCATAGTGGATATTGAATTTCCATACAATGACATGGCTTCTAGGGTACCGCCTGCCATAGTACATCACTAGAAAAATGTACCGAGATCCTACCTAACGATCACTGCCAACATAGGACCGGTCTACCCCTTGCTGGATAGTACCGAATATGTTATCACCGTGGGTATTCCTACCCAATCGAGCACCCACTTTTCCATGCACAACCATATCCATAATTAAAATATATCCGGGGGTATCTAGAAAAGTGATAACATACCCTACTTGGGTGGACCCACTTAGCCCAGCTGCATCTCCCCTGTTTTAGTCATTCCCGGTTGATGAGGCTTGAGGCTACGTTTTACGTTAAGAATAGCATTCATACTTGGAATGCTAACACTGCCTTCCAGGCAATAATGCAATGATAGCATTCATCTATACAAGTTGTTCTGTTTCGGAACAAACCGAATCTCCAAAATCCCCATTTTCATTATCTTCACGATATCATAATTCGTAACGCACAAATCGGATCGAAGTGGTTTTCGGATAATTAAATCTGATCCCGGTCTCTTCGAAACGCTAAACGAATTTGGCCATATTTGATAGTCGGTTATTTAACTATTAAATTACACACAAGTAGTCACCAGGCCCATATTCAAATCTTTCAAAAACATTTACTTCAAAATATCTTTACAAAGATATCTATTCAAATCTCTTCCTGTAATTCAATACTTGAAAACAATTCCAAATACTTATATCCATAACATGATATTTTTAAATCATATCTTACTTCACACTTAGTGAAATATTTCCAAATTCGATTTATAATCCATTACTTAGAAAAATATCTCTATATAAATCCTTCGTCGCTAAAATATTTCCAAAACCTTCCATTTCAACACTTAGGACAATATTTTAAGTCTATTTTCCGAAATCATTTCTAATATGAATACTTAGGAAATATTTCATAACTAAACTCCTAAACTTCTGGAATTATTAATAAATTCCTTTTACAATTTCCAAAACCGGTTATACTTATTTAAAATCCCGACTAACAATTTATAATGTAATGACCCGGTATTTCGAACCATTCGCATCCGCACATGTTAGACTTGAATTGCTCAAAACAACATACTGTTAATTTATATTTGGCAAACTTAGCACATATAGTAAATAAATCAATCATAGAATCACAGACACGGAGTATTACAACAATAAGCAACCGAATAGATAAATAGTAGTTCATGAAGCTACTATATAAAACAACAGAGTTTGAAACAAAATACAACGGAGATATCAAATACATATGTGTGTCAATACAAAAGTCAATGATAAGTCTGAATAAAACAACTAGAACAAACTGAGAATCTGAATAGATAGATTTATATCTTCAAGCAAAATTCCAAGCTCCAAAGGTGAGCCTCAAATGCTGAGACACTCAGTTTGACCCGAACATAAAGCAAAACACAAAACACTCTAGTCGGGATTAACATTCTTATATCAGTAAATTTAGCTCAAGTGAAATGTCAACTGAAATACAAGTAACTTAAAGGATAGTTGGGATTTCCATCCTCTAAGGATCCGTAGAACTATCTACTATGTAGTAATATACGCTATTATAATATGTCTATCAGTAAAGTAAAGTATTAAAATAGCGTAAAGGCGTTACCCATATCCTCCTTAACACATTTTATGTTCCCGTAGTCTATACAATGCCGTACGCTCCACCAAACCGGTGGTTTACCCAAAGGACACCCTATAGGTACAGTACAAAACAAACTCGTAAAAGGCACGATAGGGCATGTGACAAGGCATGCGAGGGAATGCTAGGGTAGAAATACCGTTTTGACGCAGCGGATTAAACAAAACAATCTTCAATCGGTGAAAGTAGTAATCGGTGGATTGGAAGATACTGAAATGCCCAAATTCGTTGATCCAAAGATACCGAATTCTAGTTATCCCGAACTCGTTGATCGCGCACGATACCGTGTTCAAAGAACTTCAATTCTTCAAACATTGATCAAGCGCACTTGATTCCGCGAATCGGCTTCTACAATCGTTGAATCGAGCGCACTCGATTAACCGAAAGAGGAGATAGGAGACTACACTCAACTACCAATTTAGATGAAAGCACACATCAATCAAAAGAGAATTTTATTCAAAAATCAACAACCTTACAAATGAAACAACTTGCCTATTTATAGGCTACAACACGCAACAGAAAAGAAAATACAACTCCTAAGTCGGAACCAACTTACGACCTACGACTTAGCCTATCTCGGCGACGACCTAAGACAACAGTTACAACACACTGACATAACAACATATTACAACACATAGTTCGGCCGCATCATACGACCTAAAATACAACTCATTACGACATACAACTTAACAGTAACGGATTAACAACGTACATTGAAAACAATACAACATATTGGTTGTCTACGACTCATCATACCATCCTTGCGACCTAACTTCCATGCTCCAGCTTCCATCATCGACTTAAGGATTCAACGGTAGAGATTAACTCGGCAGAGAATCAACGGCATCAGCTTCAGCGACTTAAAAACATGCGGCGACCTAAAGAAATCAAGGGTATTGATTAACTCGGCAGAAGAATCAACGGTTTCCATCTTTATGCGACTTATGACTTAAGGATTTCACGAGTTAAACTTCAGCGACTTATGGTAGGTCTTCTTTAGGTCGTAACTCGTCTCCGACTTATCACTTCACCAACTTGTTCTGCCTTTTCACTGCGTAACCCAGTAGGTCGTTCAGGCGACTTAAGAGACTCGTTAACTCGCCAGTCTTCGCTAAGTCGTTGCCGAGTTATACTAAGTCGGTCACGACTTATCATTTCATTAGGTCGGTTACGAGTTAGGGCTTCTTCCCAATTGAGTCGTAGCTCCTTTTCATCTGCACTGTTAGATCGAAGACGACTCAATGCCGCTACATTAACTCGCGCATTGCCTTTGTTATCTCGTGGCGCTCCTTTGAGTCGTGGACGAAGTAAGTCTACCTCCTTATCTTGTGGACGACTTATGATATCCCATATACGACCTATGCCTTTAATTTTATTAAGTCGGTCACGACTTTTACCTTGAACTTTATTAAGTCGGTCACGACTTAAGCCTTGGAAAATTATAGCATGGCCTGCATCATCCTTCCCAGGTTGAGAAAAATTCGACCTCGAATTTGTGCTCTCTTCATCCCCAACAAACTCATCCCCATGATACGGTACGAGATGCTTAACATTGAATACGTCAGACGTATACACATCATCTGGCAGCTTCAATTTATAAGCATTTTCATTAATTCGTTTCACAACTTCCACCGGACCAATTTTTCTGGCTTTCAACTTGTTATAAGCGCCTACTGGAAAAAGATCCTTTGTTAACACTGCATAAACCAAATCACCTTCTTGAAATTCAACACTCCTTCGCTTCAGATCTGCAGAATGTTTATACTTCTCATTCGCTTTCTCCAATCGTTCCTGAATGATTTTATGACATTCCATTAACCCCTCAACAAAATCAGCAGCTTTCTTAATTGTTCCCTTCGAGTGTGGTATTACCGTTAAATCCAACGGTCCTTTTGGCACACTAGAATATACAATCTGGAATGGACTGAACCCAGTACTTCGATTTACAGCATGATTATGGGCAAATTCTGCTTGGCATAACTTTACATCCCAACTCTTCAGATTGTCCTGTACAAGACATCGTAACAAATTCCCCAATGATCTATTTACCACCTCAGTCTGTCCATCTGTCTGCGGATGATAAGCGCTGCTAAAGTTCAACTTCGTTCCCACCATTTTCCACAAACTCAACCAAAAGTGACTCAGAAATCGAGTATCTCTATCCGACACAATAGATTCTGGCAATCCATGAAGTCGATAGATCTCCTTGAAAATCAATTGAGCAACATGAACAGCATCCGCCGTCTTCTTACACGTAATAAAATGTGCCATCTTCGAAAATCTGTCCACCACAACGAATATAGAATCATTTCCCCTCTGAGTTCTAGGCAATCCCAAAACAAAATCCATACTGATATCCACCCATGGTTTTACAGGCACGGGTAATGGCATATATAAACCAGCATTAGTCGCAGTTCCTTTCGAAACCTGACAAATATGACAACGCTCCACAAACCTCTCCACCTCTTTCCTCATCGATGGCCAAAAATAAGATTGTGAAATCAACTGTAATGTACGGTCTCTCCCAACATGTCCTTCTTCATGTAGCTCCTTCACAATTTTCATTCTCAAACTGCAATCAGGTATGAACAATCGATTTCCTTTGAACAGAAAACCATCTACCATCACGAATTCATTCGTCTCCCCATTCTTGACTTTATCAACAAACTTCATAAAGTAAGGATCTTCCACAAATAATTCCGGTAACATGTCAAAGCCCGTCACTTCAACCTTCATTGTTGTCAAGAAATGATTTCTTCTACTCAAAGCATCAGCCACACGATTCGTCACCCCTGACTTGTGTTTAACAACAAAAGTAAACTGTTGCAGATATGCGATCCACGATGCATGTCTTGCTGAAATCTTGTCTTGCCCTTGTAAATGCTTCAACGCCTCATGATCAGTATACAGAACAAACTCTTTCTGAAATAGATAATGTCTCCAGTGTTTGATAGCTTGCACAACAGCATAGAACTCCACATCATATGTACTGTATCGCATCTTTGCTCCTGACAACTTCTCACTGAAATAGGCAATAGGACGACCCCTTTGACTCAACACTCCTCCAATCCCAACCTTTGATGCATCAGTATGTAATTCAAACAACAACTAAAAATCAGGTAATGCTAGGATTGGTGCTGTCGTCAACGACTCCTTGATTCGTTCAAAAGCAACTCCTGCTTCCTCCGTCCATGTAAACTGTTTACCCTTCATACAATTAGTCACAGGCGCCATCACACTACTAAAGTGTGGAATAAACCTTCGATAAAATGAAGCCAACCCGTGAAAACTACGAACTTCCGTTATCGTCTTGGGCTGTGGCCAATCTCTAATCGCTTCAACTTTACTTTGGTCAACCTGTATTCCTTCTTCCGACACAACATACCCCAGAAATAGAACACTCCTCGCCATAAAAACACACTTCTTTGTAGCAGCATAGAATTGTTCTTCACGTAGAATAATTAACACTTTCTTCAAATGCTGAACATGCTCTTCTTTACTAGCACTGTAGATTAGAATATCATCAAAGTAAACCACAACGAATTTCCCAATGTACGGTCGGAAAATTTGATTCATCATCCTCATAAATGTACTTGGTGCATTCGATAGACCAAATGGCATTACCAACCATTCATACAAGCCTTCCCTCGTCTTGAATGCTGTCTTCCATTCATCCCCTGGTCTAATGCGAATCTGGTGATAACCGCTCTTCAAGTCAATCTTAGAAAAGATTATGGACCCACTGATCTGATCCAATAAATCATCAAGCCTCGGCATCGGAAATCTATATCTGACTGTGATCTTATTCAATGCTCTACTGTCTGTGCACATCCTCCACGTCCCATCCTTCTTGTATACCAATAAAGCTGGTACAGCACAAGGACTTAAACTCTCATGCACACGCCCCTGTTCAAGCAATTCCTCTACCTGCCTCCGTAACTCTTCATGTTCCTTTGGACTCATTCGATAATGTGGTCTGTGTGGAAACACAGCACCTGGAACAAGATCTATCTGATGTTGTATATCCCTCAATGGTGGTAATTCCGTTGGTAACTCCTTTGGAAATACATCGTCAAATTTATTCAGTACTGGTTTTACTTCTTCTGGTATTTCCACCACTTCCTGACTCTCTCGTCCGATCAACAAAAACACTTCAGGCTCCTCCTCTACTTCCTTCACAAACTCCTTCAAAGATAACAAAGTTTTGAGCTCTTCAATCTCCTCCAACTTGTTTTCCTCCTGTTGTCGCTTCTTTGGAACTAGAGTAATCTTTGTGCCTTCAAACATGAAACTGTAACTGTTGGTACGCCCATCATGTTGTACTGCTCTATCATACTGCCACGGTCTTCCCAACAACAAATGACAAACGTCCATATCTACCACATCGCACCAGATTTCATCTTTGTATTTCTTTCCAATTGAAAAATTCACACGAGCCCTGCGTCCAACCTTCACCTCCCCGCCTTTCCTCAACCAAGCTAGCTTGTACGGTTTCAGATGTTTCTCAGTCTTCAATGCCAACTTCCTCACAGCTTCTGAAGAAATTATATTATCACAGCTTCTAGCATCAATAACGAATTTGCAAACCTTCCCCAGAATGGTACATGTTGACTGAAAAATATTGCTCCTTAACCAACTACAATCCTCCTCTTGCTTTAGTGTTAAACAGGATCTCTTCATCATGAGGTTATAACCTTCATCTCCCGACACTTCTTCTTCCTCCTCATCAGGTGGTGAATTGGAACATTCAGCTTCTTCATGCTCATCCTCAACCTCTGCTATCATAGCTCTCTTCTTCGGTTTTGGACATTCGCTACTTTTGTGACCAAATTCCTGACAATTGTAACATTTGAACCCGTTGTTAACCTTTTTCTTCTCAACCTCCTTCACTACTGGTCTACTGATAGGTTTAGAAACATTAGAACTTCCACCAACACCCTTCACTTGATTGTTAGAATTAGTAAACACACCACTTCCTCGTCGTCCCTGTTTCTCCTAAGCCAACGCTTTCTGATGTGCTTCCGCTACAGATCTGGGATCAAACATATTAACCATATCCTGAATCTGCATTCGCAACCCTCCAAAAAAACTAGCTATTAATTGTTCTTCTGTCTCCATAATATCATTCCTTGCAATTAGTTGATAAAATTCGTCAGCATAGTCATTCACAGATTTCGTTCCTTGTCTCAAGTTTTGCAACCTCTGATACATAAGCGATTGATAATTATAAGGTAAGAATGTCGCTTTCATCAATTTCTTCATCTTCTCCCAAGATTCAACTTTTGACTTTCCCATTCGTTCACGTGTAAGTTTGGTTTGCTGCCACTATGCCAAAGCTCTACCCCTCAGCCTCGTAGCAACCAACTTCACTCTACGATGTTCTGGAACTTCTTTGAAGTCAAAAATTTCCTCAACATTAGCCACCCAATCTAGAAATTCCTCCACTTGCATACCACCTTTGAATTCAGGAATTTCAGTCTTCATCCCCGTCTCCCATTTGTGATCATACTCAGAGTAATTTCTTCCTCGTCCTCGTCCTTGTCCTCGAACACTACCACCATCATACTCCTCTTCAAAATCAGATGTATATCGTTGTCTATCTCGTCCACCCACATCTCTACTATCATTACGCCTACCACCATCATCCCTTCTATCTACATTCCTTCGTTCACGATCATTCACGTTCCTTCCACGCCTTTGATCATCATCAACACTTCTGTCTCGATTGGATTGTGGCGAGACTCTACTACCCCCATGACTAGATTCAGGTGAAACCCATCTCCGATTTTGATTCATCTCCGTCATAAGCTTCTCTAACCGGCCAATTCCTTCGTTAAGCTTTTCACTAAAGTTTTCATTGATTCTTTGCTCCATCTCATCAGCCTATTCTCTTCGATACAAAGCTTCAACGTTTTGATGTCGATTAGCTCTCCTTGGCGGCATACTTGAAACTTTACAAACTCTTCAAATTCAAACACAATTCGAACTTTGATCCAAAATGAAATGGATCGTAAACTTCCACTTTGTTGCAACTTCGCGATGAACACGATGAACAACAATTCTCGGCTAGACAATGAAATGATGCTCGATCTACACTCTTCTTAGCTCGGCTTCTCTTTAAACTTCAAATTCTTCAAAATGATTAGGCTCCAAGTCCCGATCTAGCTATGATTGGCTAGAGCAGGCTCCGATACCAAACTAACGCAGCGGATTAAACAAAACAATCTTCAATCGGTGAAAGTAGTAATCGGTGGATTGGAAGATACTGAAATGCCCAAATTCGTTGATCCGAAGATACCGAATTCTAGCTATCCCGAACTCGTTGATTGCGCACGATACCGGGTTCAAAGTTCTTCAATTCTTCAAGCGTTGATCAAGCGCACTTGATTCCGCGAATCAGCTTCTACAATCATTGAATTGAGCGCACTCGATTAACCGAAAGAGGAGAAAGGAGATTACACTCAACTACCAATTTAGATGAAAGCACACAACAATCAAAAGAGAATTTTATTCAAAAATCAACAACCTTACAAATGAAACAACTTGCCTATTTATAGGCTACAACACGCAACAGAAAAGAAAATACAACTCCTAAGTCGGAACCGACTTACGACCTACGACTTAGCCTATCTCGGTGACGACCTAAGACAACAGTTACAACATAGCGACATAACAACATATTACAACACATAGTTCGGCCGCGTCATACGACCTAAAATACAACTCATTACGACATACAACTTAACAGTAACGGATTAACAACGTACATTGAAAACAATACAACATATTGGTCGTCTACGACTCATCATACCATCCTTGCGACCTAACTTCCATGCTCCAGCTTCCATCATCGACTTAAGGATTCAACGGTAGAGATTAACTCGGCAGAGAATCAACGACATCGGCTTCAGCGACTTAAAAACATGCGGCGACCTAAAGAAATCAAGGGCATAGATTAACTCGGCAGAAGAATCAACGGTTTCCATCTTTACGCGACTTACGACTTAAGGATTTCACGAGTTAAACTTCAGCGACTTATGGTAGGTCTTCTTTAGGTCGTAACTCGTCTCCGACTTATCACTTCACCAACTTGTTCTGCCTTTACACTGCGTAACCCAGTAGGTTGTTCAGGCGACTTAAGAGACTCGTTAACTCGCCAGTCTTCGCTAAGTCGTTGCCGAGTTATACTAAGTCGGTCACGACTTATCATTTCATTAGGTCGGTTACGAGTTAGGGCTTCTTCCCAATTGAGTCGTAGCTCCTTTTCATCTGCACTGTTAGATCGAAGACGACTCAATGCCGCTACATTAACTTGCGCATTGCCTTTGTTATCTCGTGGCACTCCTTTGAGTCGTGGACGAAGTAATTCTACCTCCTTATCTTGTGGACGACTTATGATATCCCGTATACGACCTATGCCTTTAATTTTATTAAGTCGGTCACGACTTTTACCTTGAACTTTGTTAAGTCGGTCACGACTTAAGCTGTCACATACCGAATTTTTCGACTTTCGAAAATTCGACATCGATACTCACTTTATCGACCGCCGAGCAATCGTGTAACGACCCGACTTCCTATGCCCAGAAAGTCGCATCATTATGAAGAAAGAAAGGGGTAGAAAATAGAAAAGAAGAGAAGAAAGAAAGAAACAACAACAACGATCTCACAGCGGAACGAATAAATTATATTAATAACATAAACTATTACATAGTTTACAACAATTTACAGAGTTACACAGCATATACATCACTTACTAGACATTTATAAACATCTGTCTAGACATTACAACTCAAATAAAAGACAAGACACTATCACAGATATCAACACAGCGGAATACTATATCTACGAACGCCGAAGCCTCCTGCTCCATTGCTCCTCCAGAATATTCGTCAAAGCTAAACCTGAATCCCTTGGCTACTCGTAAAAATTTGAGTATCCAAGAGTTTATAAAACAGAAATAAACACTTGGGTCAGACATGGGTCTGGTGTGAGTAACAGGTTAAACTTGCTTAACTTCAAAACCTTTAGAAAGAAAAGGTATCACGTAAGACTCCCCACAAATAAACATGGGTAAGTTTTTACCTTACGCTAACCAAAACATTTGATAGGAAATTTGATTTTATTATAATAGGGT
Source organism: Allium fistulosum (assembly GCA_030737815.1). NCBI lineage: Eukaryota > Viridiplantae > Streptophyta > Magnoliopsida > Asparagales > Amaryllidaceae > Allium > Allium fistulosum. The sequence goes on from CM060901.1 coordinate 158,435,188, forward strand.
CTAGGGTTTTCAAGTAAAATATAGAAATAGCTGAAATGCTTACATCTCACATTCCAACATAGTTGGGCACAATTAATACGTACGGCACTTATTGGAGTTTGGATTCCATACAATGGCAGGGCTACTGGGGTACCGCCCGTCACAGTACGTGGCCTAGATCACCGTAACGAGGAGTACGCCCGCTCCCCTACAACACAAAGCCGGAACCATCCCTTACTAGATAATTCCGAACAAGATAACCCCGTAGTTGGCGCGACCAACCACACACTAAGCCGAATAAAAAAAAAGGGACCTCTAGACAGGGATCTATCTTGCTCTCAGTGGGTGCTACCCACGAAGCCTTGCTGCACCTCCCCTGTTTTAGCCATTCCCGGTTGATGAGGCTTGAGGTTACGATTACCTTTAATCAGAACATATCACTTAGAATGCTCATCGTCCGCCTAACGATGTGCTGAAAGCATTCAATCCATACAAGTTCGTTCCGGGTTCGAACGAAACCGAAGGCATTATCTCGTTACACTCGTTTTGGAATCACCCTCAGAGTTAACGACAATAACCCTTGCACTCTGAATCTTCATCTTCACTTGAGATTCACGACCTATCGTTAATTTGGATCGATGTGGTATTCGGGTCTCCAGACCTGGAATCCCGGTATACGGAAACCCGATCCCGGTCTCATCGAAATCCAAAACGTATCTTTTAAGGGCCAAGTTGTTTTAAGGTTAAAACAATTCAATTCTTATCTATATACACAAAGATAGATAATTCAATAGATAATCTACATTATCATCCCAAACAGATAATTCACATTATCATTATAATTCAACCAAACATCCATATCATATATCAATCATATCTCATCAGAGATATCAAACAATGAAATACATTCAATCTCATTCATCCATCCTTAAGCAATGATTTATATCATCTAATTAATTTAAAGTGAATTAAACTAATTACTTCATTCTATAAATCCTGCTTACTTAATTATTAATTAAACCAATTAATTAATCATTACTCTAAATATCCATCTTAATTAATCATTCCTGATTAATTATACTTTAATTACTTTAAGTAATTAATCCCTAATTAATTTCACAAATTAATTATCTTAAACCATTTCAGTAATTAATCTTAAATTACTTCATTAATTAATTAACCATACTTAATTACATTAATCCTTAATTAATTACAATTAATTAATTACTTTAATCACTTATTATTTATTAATTAATCTTAATTAATCAATTCTTAATTACATCATTAATTATATTAATTAATGATCCTTAATTACTTCTTTATTAATTATCTTATTTAAATTAATAATTAATTAGTCACATTTATTAATCACCTTTGATTAATCTCATTTAGTAATTAACTACCCTTAATTACTCTTTCATAAATTAATTACTCAATAATTAATTAGCTTTTAATTAATCCCTTGATTAATTATTCAAAGTAATTAAACTCAAATTACTTTTATTATAAAAATCTTCTTTAGTTAATTACATCCTCTAATTAACTTTAATTACTTTCCTAAGTAATTACTCTTCACTAATTACATTTAAGTACTTATCAAATCACCGAATCATTATCTTAAATTAATTTAACTAATTAATTTAACTTAATCAAATAAATTTAATTAATTATCTTAAGTAATTAATTTCTTTAATTACTTCCATTAAATAAATTATACTTAACCGATTTATAAATGATTATCATTAATTAATTAATTTAATTGATTATCAAAATTAATCATATTAATTAATTATCCTTAATTAATGATTCCTCATTAATTATTAACAATTATTTTAATTACTTTCTTTAAATAATTAATCTTTAATAAACTATTTATTAATTTCAACTTAATAAATTCTTAATCACCGATTAATTAATTAATAATTACTAAATTAATTTCCTAATTAACCTTTAATCACTTGATTAATAAATTTCCAATCATTTATTAAAATCTATACTTATCTAAATAAATGATTTTTAATCCCAAATTAATTAACCTTAATTAATTAACTTATAATCCTATTTATTTAATTAATTAACATTAACTCATTAATTAATTATTAAATTATTCTTTAATTACCTTATTAATTTAATGAACCAAAATCATTAAACCTTAATTACTTTCTAAATTAAAGTATTAACCTTTATAATTACTTTAATTATTAACAAAGGCTTTGAAATATTTTACTTTAAAATCTTCTCTTTAATTCATTTCAAAATAAAGTTTTAAAATAAATTATAAATTTAACTTTAACCAAATTTAAATCAAATTTACAAAATCTTCTTAAATTCAATGTTAAGAAACACTTAACCTTATAAAAGAATTTTATAAGATTTTTAAACCAATTTATTTATTCAAACCTTTTAAATTATACTTTTAAACATTTAAAGATGTTTAAACATTTTAATAAAAATTTATTTATTCTGGAATACAATTTAAACTTGAATCCATACCTTCAAATTTGATTTAAAACTGGATTTAAATCTTGCTTTCAAATTTTAAAATAAGTTTAAAGTTTTAAAAACAAACAGATTAAAAAGAAAACTGCAACAGGTAATTGACCCGATCCAAAACATCAATTACCCGAGAAAAATAACAGAAAACCCGAGACTAACTTCGAGTTTCTTTCCTTTCCTTTTTAAACTTGTTATATTTTTTTTTTTTTAAAAACTGTTAAACCCACGCAAGTTTCCCCGAGAACGAACTCGAACCAGAACCCTATCTCCTCGAGCCTTACTTCGAGTTAACTCATCATCTACCTCGAGAACATCTTCCTCAAACTCTAAAAACTACTGATGCACGCAAATGTCACCGTGCACGTGCACGTTGCTCTGGACGTTGCTGCCACCTCGACGACGACGCTCTCAAGTCGACGATCGACCACCAACCCGAATACGACCATCAGAAATTCAACATCAACTCGATTTCGAAATCGAGTAACCCATCACCATTTCGTACCAGGAACCCAAAGCCTGGAAAACGCTCGAAAACAATTCTCTGACCATCATCGTCGTTGAAACTTTGGTGAAGACCTTGTCAACCCACCATCTTCCAGTGCCCAAAACCCTAGCCAACTCGATCACTAGAGGAAGTCGAACTCACGCAAAAATGGTAACCCAGTAAAACTAGGTTTAGAAATTAAATCGAACAACCACCATCGCCATGGTGAATTATACGGCCATCCACTATTTTTCTCAAACTTCCCGATCATCCCTCTATCTTCAGTGACAACCATAACCTCGTCAGACAACTAGATCACCAGAGGCGACTTAAAACTCCAATTTCGATCAACCTTGAACTGCTCTCTTAATTCAATATTAAAAATTGTAATTTCTTCTTTAAAATTCATGATTTTAATAGATGATTCAGTTTACATGCCTGAATCAGTGAATTTAGAAGTTTGAATTTTTAACAAACTTAAGCTTTCCTGTTCCACTCTAAATTCCAGAGCAAATTCCAATTTTGATTCATTTAAATAAAGTTTTACCCTTAAGTTATGATTAAACAATTAATTGTAATTTGAATTATAAGTCCTAACAAACAGTAGATCAAGAGATATTAATTTTTGAATTAAAATTTTGAGCCTGGAAAGTAAAACAGCTAAACATCCAAATACATAGCAGATGTACACATCCAAATATTCATATCCATACATGCATACAAAATATCACCATATACACACAATTCATACTTAAACAACATGCAGGCATATTACATCATAGATTCCAGAATTTATAGCATGCAAACAGATATACTTAAGTTTTTAAAAATGTAAGTTACTCACCATTTGATAACAGAGAAACTTTCCAGGTTTTAATTTGAAAAGCTTTTGAATTTTTAAGATCTGAATGTCTTTGCTTATTAAAACTTGAATGCTTGCTTGAAAACTTGCATGCATGCTTTGATTATTGAGATGTGTTGCTAGATCCAAATTAACTTGCTTCCAGACTTTGAAAAGATGCAGGCTACAGACTTGATTCCAGATTAAAGATATTGCAGTCTTTTGATTTTTGATAGTGGATTACAGAATTTGAAGAAATGTTGCAGGCTTTAGTTTGATTTGAAAAATGCATTGCAGATCTTTGTTTGAGGAATTTGGTTTTGAGGAATGTTGATTTCAGATTTTCTTTTGAGAGGAGGATTTAGTTTGAGGAATTTGTTACAGATTGTTTTTGGGGAATATTCAGGCTGAGAGTTTTTTTCTTCTTTGAATTCAAGAAGAAAGAAAAATAAATATAGATGAGAACATATGTTTATATAGATTAAAATGATTTATCAAATAAAAGAAAAACAAAAATGCAAGACTTTGACATTTGTCATTCTCATTGCTTTATTAGTGTACACATGTTATTACATGGCCTTAAAGATTTACACTTGTCTTTTTAAGTAATTCATATTTATTTAAATGTAAATAAAAAGCCTTTCTTATTTATTAAATACTTATGTATATATATATAAAGTATTTTAAAGAAAATAAAACCAATTATATATATATAAAAGCTTATCCATATATTTTAAAATCCAAAACTATTTAAAATCTTACCTCTTTTGAATTTCAAATTTAATTTAAATTCAAATGCAAATTATATTTAAAAATCCAATTTAAAGTTAATTTTAAACAATACATTCAATTTGAAATAACAAATCCTATTTTACATTAAAATCTATTTATTTAAAAACAATACCCTATTAATATTGTTTGAAAATAACTCATTTATCAATTTTAAAATAATTTATAAAAGAGATTATAAATTATCACTATTACTAATTGAATTAACATATCATATGCAAATTATATTTTAAACATATATACATTCTTAAATCATATTTATTAAGCAATATTTAAAAAGAAATAAAATAAATCTTATTATAATTCTTATTTTAAACCATATAGTTATTTTGTTTAAATAGCTTTGAAAAGCTAATATTAAATAAATCATAATTTGCAAACTATAAGAATATACATTAGAAATTTAAAACAAGATTTCATTTATTAACTTTCAAATCAAAGGCAATCTATTTACAATATATACTTATCTATAATAATCATTTTATTAACTTATAAAAGATAAAATTCACCAATTAAATATTTATTTAATTAGATTATTAAATCAATTCAAATATTTATTATCAAAAATTATCAATCAATTTAATTATTTAAACAGATTATTAAATTGATATTGCCCCAAATTTCCGGGATATTACATTCTTCCCCCCTTAAAATAATTTCGTCCCCGAAATTTTAAAACAAAGGTAATTTAATAATCTTTTTAAATCACAAGGATGTATTATCATCCATATGCTAACAATCATAGCAACCAATCATCCAAACAAACAATTCTAACTATCCAGCGAAAATTTTTGAATAGAATTTCCTTGAGTTTCCCCAAGTATATATATACCGGGATACTCGCTCTACAAACAATCCAAACAACCAATACTACTAAGCTATAGAGCTCCTACTCATCTAGATCTACAAAACTAAACAGAATATCAGACTACAGACGAGTCTGACTCAACAACCAATTCCTCCAGAACTGCTGGTTCCAAAACCAGAGATAGATCAAACACGTACTCCCTCAGAGATACGTAAAATACATTGAATTCTAGTTATCCAAACTGACAATTCAATCCAGTAGATCAAAGCACTTATCCAAATCAAAACACAGAAAATATCCAAAACAACTCGGAGCTGACTTCCCAGACTTACCAAATCTTATAGCTCCCTTTTACCAGAGAAAAACTTCACAACAACGGAGTCTCCAACTTCGAATTCCAAATTCCTCCGTCTCTTATCTACAAAATCCTTCAGACGATCCTGTACTGACTACAAATCCTTCCTGATCAACTCAACCTTCGCTGATGCTTCTTGAAACAAACAGGACCAAAGATAACTCAATAGAATGATCTCTCCAAGTGTTAACTCCCATTAAGAAGCGACCTAAAATATTGAGCGAGTCAATGAAGCTTGCGACCTAACTTCTAAAGAGATTCTGCGACCTAACTGGAGTTTGCGACCTAAGATCCAGGAGGACCTCGCGACCTAACAGCTTAAGAGGCTCGCGACCTAGCAACAGAAAGGATTGCGACCTATGGAACTCAACAACCTAAGGTAGCTAGCGACCTAAGGACTTGGAAAGGTTTGCGACCTAGCTACAGGAAAGGTTCGCGACCTAAGGACTTGGGAGAAGTTTGCGACCTAAAGACTTAAGGAAGGTTTGCGACCTAGCCACAGGAAAGGTTCGCGACCTAAGGACTTTAGAAGTTTGCGACCTAAGAGGCTAACGAGTTAGGGCTTCAGCGACCTAGAGCTCCCACAGCTATCCCTTAACTCGCCTGCGACCTGCCACTTAATCAAATAAAGCTAAGAACTGCTTCACCAGCTAATCTCTTAAGCCGCAAGGAGACTGCGACCTAGCTTAGGTCGCTCGCGACCTACGACTTAACTAAGGTCGTACGCGACCTAAGACTTAGGCGAATTTTCTGAATTCAAATCAGCTCCTATAAATACCCCACCACTCCCAACATCAGGGGGACTTTTGGGCCATTCATTTCTCCAAGCGTCGTTACGCTGTCGAAGCCTCCTCTCATTCAGCAATCGAAGATCTTCAAGCATTCGAGACACTACAATGATCTTCGAGAAGAGCTCCTAACATCCAACGCGGATTCATCGAGTTTCATCATTAAAGATCGAGCTAGTAGCCAAGAATGATTTCGTGATCAAATTGTATTGTACTTAGAGGGATATTGTATCGAATTGTAATCAAATCAGCAATAAAAGACTATAAAGTGGACGTAGGCTCAGTTACGGGCCGAACCACTATAAATCTGTTGTTCATTTACTACCTTTTTGCTATTCTCAGCTCATATTCTGTTCCCGTACCAACGGGTGGTGCTTTCACAATTCTATTACACACACAGGGTGTTAGCGTTCACTTTTTACCGTTAACATTTTGGTGCTTTCACTGAGAAACCAACTCAGGCGATCATCCACCGTTGCTTCGCAAAGATTCATAAAAAGAACCCCTCTTTAAAAACTAGATCTGAAATAATGGCTCCTGGAAGAAGAGGTAGACCTATCAGATCCGGAAACGCTCACGAAGGAACTTCCGCTTCCCCAATAACAGACCAAGCAACTCCAACCGTTGGGGTCACCAGGGCTGAATTGGATGACGCAGTTTCTGGATTATACCAACAAATTGAAACTCAAAACGCTTTGATGATGGATAGAATAACTGCCCTGCTTGGGGCAAATCGTCAGCCAGAAAACCATCAAACCACCCTTCCTGAAACGCCACCTTTCCAAGCTGATGGTTCTAGGCCGCAACCAACTTGTCATGAACATATGCCCGGGCAAACTTCCGAGGGAAGAACTAATGCTTGCCCGGAGGTGTCTTTGAACAATAAAGAGTATCTGTCTGAAATGGTTGGCCGCATCATGAAAGAGAGCATGCAAAGGGAAGAGGATTAGTCTGACTGGGGATTTGCGCCAAGCAGAACTCCGTTTACTGAAAGGATCCTGAGAGCAGAATTCCCAAGGAAATTTGCACCTCCTACTATCCAAGCCTATAGGGGGACCACTGACCCTAATCATTTCCTATACAAATACGATTGGCATATGACCGGTGCAAGAGCATCAGACGAGATCAAGTGTCGGTACTTTCCTGTATACCTGGAAGGTGTGGCTTTACTTTGGTTCACAAAGCTTCCAGTTCGGTCTGTAGATAAGTTCTCCGACTTAACGCAAAAGTTTAAAGAACAGTTCAGATTGTATGCTTCAAAAGCTAAGGATATAATGTCACTGTCTAACCTTGAACAAGCGCCCGGAGAATCAATCAAATCTTTCTTGAGCCGTTTCAATATAGCTTTAGCCGAGGTAGAAAATGCGGAACCACGCATGATCCTGACTTATTTGATGCGAGCCATTGATAAATCGAGTAAATTTGGGATATGGCTAAAGATGAAGGAACCGAACTCACTTGATAAATTTTATAAAAAGGCCGATGAGTTCATTCGCCTAGAAAGCCTTTCTGCAACATCAAAAGTGGTTATTGCCCAGACTGATAATGACAATGTCCCACCTAAGAAAAGAGAATCTGAAAGTCAGAAAAGGGAGAATGAAGGAGGAAAAAGCCAGAGAAATGAAAAGAAACCTCGCCGCTTTAATCCTTCGGACTTTACTCCTTTAACCGATACACCAAGAAATATCTTTTTTGCAACAAAAGACGTTGTCCGGTATCCTAAGCCACCTGAGATGACGAAAGGTGCAAAGAGTAATGGAAAATTCTGCCAATTTCACAATCAACCTGGCCATGACACTGACCAATGTCGCCAATTAAAGAAGGTGATTGAAGAATTGCTAGAGCAGGGTAAACTCCAACAATACGTTAAGAGAAGCGGAGCCGATCCAACCTCATCCACTCGGGATCAACAACACCCTACCCATCAATCCGATTCTCACAACAACACTGCAGTGCAAGATTCAGAAAAGCTTGTCATTAATGCTATCACGGGGGGACCATACCCAGCAAGCAGAAGTTGGGATGACTACTAATCACTCACAAAACTGCGACTGGGGCATCTCTCGCTTTCTCTGACATGAAAATCCCAAAAGCTATGAATCAAGCACAAATGGAAATCCAGCTTGGAGATTCTGAAACAACAATAACTAGCATTCATTTTTACTTAACAGCATTGTTTAAATTTGTAAAGATAATGATGGATGTGTAACTTCTGCATTGCAAACCGCTGAGAAATCAGCGTGACTCAATAATGAAAAACTATGCATTGTGTTTTCTGTTATAAAATGCCTGTTATATTTCGATGTGTAAATACTCTAAATGTATTGCTAAAATATCGATCTAATACTGCAGGTTATTAAAGCAAAGCTCACCCGTCGCAAAGCTAAGCGAGCCTTACAAATCATTTAGCAAATTTCAAGCAACAAAAATTTCAAACTCGAATCCCATACAAGAGGAACTTCACATAAAAAGTTGATGGCTCCACTAGGTCAAGCCCTCGTTAACTGGTTGCGATCGTTGATGTAGAAAAGGCATCCAACCAAATAACTTGCGTTTACTCTGTGGAGTCATTCAACAGTGAAGTCTACTTCTTCGGATAAAGCAATTTACTTGCAAAAGAAAGGAACACGCGCTTGGTAATGATGGTAAAGCATCGCAGATTGGCGGATGATGATACAACATGAGCGGGCAAACATGGAAGCAGCCAAAGGAAGGTATGCCTCTCAACAGGAAAGCAGGTAGATCCACTAAAGGGATACCTTCCCAAGCAGAAGGAATAAGACCCTCGCTGGCTGATTGTGATGCATCCGATCAGGCAGCTTGTGTCCATCCCATGGATCTACTTGCCCCTAAGACGCAACCTTCCTGGCACACCAACCAACTGATGCTCCTTCCCAAGGGTCAACAAAGCCCTCTAACGAGGCACGCCAATAAATGGAGAGCTTTCCTCAATCAAAAAGATCGGTGGGACTACCAAAAAGGGGCACCTTGTTAATCGACTGCGATCGTTTGTACAAACAAACATCCAATCGAACGACTTACGCTTGTCCCGTGGACCCCTCCGACCATGAGAAAGTAACTTCCAGGCAATCACAAGCCCTCTTCGGAGGCACAAGCCCTCTTCGGAGGCACAAGCCCTCTTCGGAGGCACAAGCCCTCTTCGGAGGAACAAGCCCTCTTCGGAGGCACAAGCCCTCTTCGGAGGCACAAGCCCTCTTCGGAGGCACAAGCCATCTTCGGAGGCAAAAGCACTTTTCGGAGGCACATTTCACCCGTGTAGAAGTGCAAAATGCTTCTCTTCGGAGACCCACTTCACTAGAGATGAAATTCCAAAACTGCTTCTCTTCGGAGACCAAAACTGCTTCTCTTCGGAGACCAAAACTTCTTCTCTTCGGAGACCAAAAGACCTCTTCAGAGGCGTACTTCACCTTGCTTGAAGTACCAAAAATAAACCCTTTACTGGGGCACGAAAATCAAAACCTTCTTCAGAAGCTCATTTCACTGTACAGGAAAATTCACTTTCAAACAAATAAAAGTGATCATTCCCAGAAGTCGAAGTGTTCTTCAGGAGGAAAAGGAAAATAAAGATTTCTCCAAAGACAAGATATACTCTATTAAAAGCAGAATAATTCTTCCCTGAAAAAGTGAAAAGTTATTCTCTAAAATAAGAGTATCGGTCTTGTGAAATCAAGAAATATTACAATATACTTGTGATATGGGGGCAACATTATACAATTCAGTTACATTAATAAAAGTAATATACAAGCAACATACCACAAGTTCATTGCAATATCACGTAATAAAGATGTGGAGTAAGTGCGTTCTTGAAACACAGACAAAAAATTTGTACAAGCGAAAAGAATCGTTTACTCTACACTTCAAATGAAAAACAGATGTATTCCTACATACACAAGGATTTGTACAAGAAAAATATCTATTTATTTCAACACTATGAGAAATTTTTACATTGTATAGGTTACAAAAAGAAGCGGAGACCGGTATCCGCACAGTCCCCGGTCACTACAAAAAGCAGAAAATGCAAAGATCGAACTCATTTCCCCTTCTCCCCACCCTTGGAGTTTTTACCCGGCCTGGTAATTAGCTTCGTAGGCCGTGTCGGAGAAGAAGGAGAAAGAGACTCAGCCGGTTCAATCTCTGCCTCATCCCCAGCAGCAGAAGAACTCTTCTTTCCTTTCTTTGAAACCACACGCTTCCCCTTCTTCTTGGAAGAAGACTCACTCCCCGGAGAAAGAAATGTAGAAAGCTTTGTGTCATAATCGAAAGACTGCTCCGGGGTCTTCTCGCTATCTTCCAGACCTTCTGCCTTCTGTTCTTCGGAAGCAGATGGTTCATCTAAACCTTGAAGGGCCGCTATTGGTTCTTCCTGGGAACCAGGTTGGGAAGCTGGAAGAGGTATAACTTGAGGAGGAGGAGGAACGACAGCTGAAGAAGGAAGAAGTGGTGCAGTTTCCGGCACGACTGCTGCATAATAAAAGAAATTAAAATCAGTATTCTCCGAGAAAAAAGAAGACCGTGAATCGTCAAAGTTACCTGGAGAAGCCGGTTTAGCGAGATCAATCTCAAATTCCCGAGCTTGGAAGTCTTTCATTGCCTCTTCCTCTGTAGGGGTGGTTACAGTTTCTGTGTCAACCTTAGCGGGAGGCGTGGAATGAGAACTAGAGCCAGCAATATCCGCATGAGCTAAAGCCGAAGTATAAGCAGGAGCAATAGGGGGTGTTTCTTTCTCAGGAAGCTTCTCTCCCGTCGCTTCGGCCCACACTCGGACGAGCTGCTTTTTTCCTTTGGCAAGGGCATCGCGATCGCTCTCACTTAAGTAGGTAGCTTGAAGATCTGTTTTGGAGTATCCGGCACCACCAAATAAGTCAATGATTGCCTCCCACACCTCCGCTAAGGTGACTTCATACTCTGGTCCCAAAAATGAAAGGCTCCCACGCCCCAGGACACAATGCATATAGAAGTCGAACAGAGTCGCGTCAATGGTGGCTATGGTCGCCTTATGGGATTCTTCGGCTGCGGCTTTACCGGAGAGAACTTCATCACGTTCTCTTTCAGCCTTCAGTAACTGGGACTGTAGCCTAGCAATTTCTAAGTCTCGAGAGCTGAGTTTCTCCTGAAGTTGAGCAGCGTCATCACGATATTTTCTAGTAACATGCTGTTCTGCTTCAAGCTTGACTTCAGTATTCCGCTGAGCAGCATGGGCGTCTCGAACTTGTTTTTGAAGCATTTCTTCTTTCTGAGAATAAGAAGTGGTAGAAGTAGCAAGCTCTTTTTTAAGTCTCTCAACTTCAGCTTCGAGCTTCACATAACCATCGCTAATGCTTTTCATCTCCGAGTCATGCTGCTTACGCCATTTATCCCACTCAGACTTATCATTTTCCATGGTCATCATCGCTTCAAGATTCAGATGGTTGACCCTTTGAAGTTCATCAACCAGCTTCTGCCACCCAGACATTCTTTCGATGTCAAGCTTTACAGCATCGACATTTTTCAGCATCGCTTGCTTATCAATGGGGACCAAGTCCAAGTCAAAACGCACTCCTTTCAGACACCAGTTTGGAAATCGGCTCTGGAGTGTGGGAGGACCATCTCCAGCTTGGTACTGTGGCCTATTAATGATGGTCTGGATGTCAGATTCCTTAAGGGCAGGAGAACCGGAAGATGTATTAGGAGGAACAGAAGCGGTTGTCTTTTCCGAGATGTTAGATGTGTCTTTCTCACCAAGTCTGGCACGTTTACTGGAATCATCAGAAGTGTGACTCTTCCCCTTATCGTCGTAAGATTTCCTTTTATAAGGATCGTCGCTTCTGCGAGAAGAGTCATGTTGCTCGTCCCTTCTCCCGTAGTATTCCTCATCTTCTCTCCGGCGACGCTCTTCATGAGCTCGCCTCTCATGAGCCTTTCGAGCAGCTCTCTCCTCATCAGTTTCTTTCACGGCACTGATATAACTCCTAAAGTCGTAAGCTTCACGGCTTCCGTAGCGCTGAAATTTGTTGAAGTAAGAGCCGCTTCGCCCCATCAGAGAACCTGAAATTGAAGAAAAAGACCAGTTTTAGAAATCCTCAAGTTGAAGAAGCTAAGTGCATATAAGTACCAAAATTCTAAGTGTGTGTGATGTGTAAACTACGCGCGTCAGACTACAAACCACTTTTGGGTGTAGAAATGGCAATAAGTTGTGTGGAAGGTGTTGTGGATTGTTGCAAAAAAGAAGTTGCTTCGATAACAGGAGGAACCACTTTAGAAACATCATCTTTAAAGAGCTCCTGAGAGGTTATCATGATGTCGCTCAGACTATCGAAAGTATCATCGCCATGGTGCATGGGAGAATTATCTTTCTCAATTTCCATCTCAGCCGTCTTTTCAACAGTGTGAAGATTTTCCTCCTCTTCAACAACCGGGGCAAGTGCTAACTTACTGGACGTCCCAGCAATGCCGGGATGAGTAGAACACTTTACCAATGAAGTCTCAGCGGTAAGTTCTTGCAGTAAAGGTTCTTCAGCAGGAACAGGGGCATCCGACTCCTCAGCAGGAGAATCAGGGACTTCATGTGGCTGAGCGGAACGGGAAGGATGTAAGAGTCCAAATTCGTGGAGGAACTCATCTCTCAATAAAAATTGAACACTTCTCTCCTCGACTGGCACGGCCATAAGCCTCTCAAAAGTCACCTTGTGACTGGCATCTCGAAGTGGGGGAGGAAGTGCTGCAAAAAAGAAAGAATGGAGTTAAGCATTTGACAGTTCGAATTCTGAAATGTTTTGAGAACAAATCGGAAAGATAGATAATCGTACTTCCCACTCTCCAAATGGCGTAGAATCCCGGAGGGCAGCGAACATAAAAGAATTGAGTCAAAAATCCGTGGGCACTTTCAGACAAGTCCAGAATTAGTTTGCGGTTCCTGGCACTTCTCACAAGTGTAATAGATGGATGATCTTTGTTCTTTACAAATGTGCACAAGAAGCGAATTTCGGCAAAACTGGGAAAACGGCCCAACGTTCTCCTGAAAAGCACACACAGTCCCAGCAGGATGGAGTATCCATTAGGGTGCAGTTGAAAAGGGGAGATAGATAGCCGAAGGAGAAGTTCTCGAAGACAATCATTAAAGGGCGGAATAGCTCCACTCAAGCACATCTGACGATTCACGGCCACAAAGCCAAGAGGCGGCCTGTCAGCAGTGTCGCTTGACCCAGGAAGTAAAGCATCTGCTTCGGCAATGCCGAACTGGATGCACAATTGTCTGAAGATCTTGTGGCTTAGAGTAGTAGAAGTCCGTTCCGGAGGGTCGTTCAGTGGAGTAGCAATTGGAAAAGCCTCTCCAGCTATTTCCAAGTCTTCCTGTTGGGATGCCATTCTACACAAGGAACTGGACGATCAAATATTAAGGTGCACGTTTCCTAAAAAAGAGTGAAGTGTTGTGCAAAACTAACGCAATAACAAGCAAATATAAATGAAACTAAATTAATTGATACTTGTCGATTATAAAGTTTCGGGGCTTGATATCTTAAGTCCAAGAACAGTGTTGTGTTGATGCAAATAAATCAGCTTTAGTTGATCGTTTCAATTTTGCTTTAATACTTCACTTAGATTTGTTAGTTCACAACATTTCATTCGCGAAGTTCATTTAAGTTTGATATTCTTTGTCAACTAATCTGTCATTTGGTGTGGGCAATCAATGGCAGTATATTCGTCCCATTTTTTCTGTGAATATTGCTTCTAAACAGGTTATCAGCATTAAAGTTAAGGCAATCTGAAAAGAAGTACAACAAAGTCTAAAACAATTCAAAAAATCAGCCAAATTCTGCCTAAATTTCTAAGTCCCAGGTCGTTCACGACCTAACATAAGTTGGAGTGATTTTAAGTCGTGCAGTGCAAATAAAAGCATTCAGGGCTATGCAGAATTGTTTAAGTTCTAAGTCATTCGGCGACCTATTCTTGGTCGAAGCACCTTTAGGTCGCACAGTGCAACTGAAGGGTTAAAAGCAATGCAGATTTGATCAAGTCCTAACTCAGCTGCGATTTAAAGCTTATGTCACGGAAAAGTTAGGTCGTTCAGCGACCTAACACAGGTTCCAGTCTTCCTTAGGCCGAACTATTCCTTAGGTCGCGAATGGTCTTAAGTCGCCTGAAACCCTTATGCTGCTAACTTCCTCTCCACGCCACAAACCACCAAACCCTATAACCCGTTATCAATTACACCTATAAACCCATCGCCTTCCTCACCCCTTCAATTCATCGAAAGATACCAAGAGCGATTCAACACATCCCTAATCCATCGCAGATCCAACACATTACTATGCCCTTATGAATCAGCTAAAGCAACTATCGAGAGTCAACCACGACAGCCACTTGAAACGGTGCACAACTCATAGAATGGGGCTAAGGTCGAAAAAGCAGGGATTCAAGATTAAACGATGATTATGATAGGATGGATGTCAAACTCACTTACGGGATGTAATGGTAAGGAAGAATCGATGACTGGAATAGGTTGAATTCGCCTTTGAAAACTCGAAAAATTCGTCAATGGCAACAAGGGATCGAAGTAGTAGAGTAGGGAGGAAGAAGCGACCTAACCGATTTATATGGAACCAAGAAAGGAAGATGAATAGACAAGCAAGTTAGTGTTTTAGGTCGCTCGCGACCTAGCGAAGTTAAGTCGAAGCACACGACCTATGACTTCGGCCCGTACTTCGAGGGGCAAATGTTAACTCCCATTAAGAAGCGACCTAAAATATTGAGCGAGTCAATGAAGCTTGCGACCTAACTGCTAAAGAGATTCTGCGACCTAACTGGAGTTTGCGACCTAAGATCCAGGAGGACCTCGCGACCTAACAGCTTAAGAGGCTCGCGACCTAGCAACAGAAAGGATTGCGACCTATGGAACTCAACAACCTAAGGTAGCTAGCGACCTAAGGACTTGGAAAGGTTTGCGACCTAGCTACAGGAAAGGTTTGCGACCTAAGGACTTGGGAGAAGTTTGCGACCTAAAGACTTAAGGAAGGTTTGCGACCTAGCCACAGGAAAGGTTCGCGACCTAAGGACTTTAGAAGTTTGCGACCTAAGAGGCTAACGAGTTAGGGCTTCAGCGACCTAGATCTCCCACAGCTATCCCTTAACTCGCCTGCGACCTGCCACTTAATCAAATAAAGCTAAGAACTGCTTCACCAGCTAATCTCTTAAGCCGCAAGGAGACTGCGACCTAGCTTAGGTCGCTCGCGACCTACGACTTAACTAAGGTCGTACGCGACCTAAGACTTAGGCGAATTTTCTGAATTCAAATCAGCTCCTATAAATACCCCACCACTCCCAACATCAGGGGGACTTTTGGGCCATTCATTTCTCCAAGCGTCGTTACGCTGTCGAAGCCTCCTCTCATTCAGCAATCGAAGATCTTCAAGCATTCGAGACACTACAACGATCTTCGAGAAGAGCTCCTAACATCCAACGCGGATTCATCGAGTTTCATCATTAAAGATCGAGCTAGTAGCCAAGAATGATTTCGTGATCAAATTGTATTGTACTTAGAGGGATATTGTATCAAATTGTAATCAAATCAGCAATAAAAGACTATAAAGTGGACGTAGGCTCAGTTACGGGCCGAACCACTATAAATTTGTTGTTCATTTACTACCTTTTTGCTATTCTCAGCTCATATTCTGTTCCCGTACCAACGGGTGGTGCTTTCACAATTCTATTACACACACAGGGTGTTAGCGTTCACTTTTTACCGTTAACACCAAGATCTACCCATAATCCAAAACACAACTCTACTCCATCAGTAGATTCCAAACTTACTTCTTCTATCCAGAAATGCACTCCCAAACTGCTTCTGCTGCACCACTCTGATCTGGAGTAGAATGCTGATGAAGAACACAAGCACAAACTGGACAACACATCCCAGAAAATCTCAGATAACTCAAGAGAACACTCAGCAATCGCAAGTCACTTTTGCGATCAACCCAGCCTAACTGCAAAGAAAACTGTTCTCTCTTTACCAATCAGAACAGCTTATACTTAACTATCCAATCTATCGAAGAAATGGATCCACTCTACTGCTTCTGAACTCCTTCTTCAGAAAACTGCTCATCCAGGAAAACTTACTGCCAACACACAGAATACTCCGAGCTGCACCGCTGCCACAGATGCCAAAGACTTCCTTACCAAAGCTTTTCGAGAAACTCGAACCCAAACAAAGCAGAAACACCATGCTGAACTCAGCCACAACACCGAAGCAGACACACTTCCTTATACTCATTCCAAAGAAAACATCTTCGGGAACATCCATAGTCTCTGCATCTCCTCACGCAGCTACTACCCCTTGAGGTTGCCAAGCTACCATCACTTGCTTCAGCACATCTGACAGATCCAAATTCAACTCATCCAAACTTCAAAAATAAACTCCGAATCATAACAGGTTTCCTTCAGAGATTGTGAAATCCTTAAACAACTGCAAAGTTCACTCGAGACGGTATTAGGTTTACAGTCTCGACAAATACACTTCCAACCTCAACACTCAGACTCCTAATCCTAGATGATAAATTATTATCATCTTAACCAATCATTACAAATACCATATACATTTAAAATGATACTTTTTTTTATATAGAAATTATATCTGGGTAAAATTATTTCATCTACCTTTTTAAAACAATATTGTGTCCGTTGGCCTGGTCCAAGTGTTTAGAGATCCCTATCAATAACGTTAGCTACTCGTATTGACCAGAATCCATATACCACTCAACCGATCAATTAACACAATATAAAATCATTTTATATAACTAACAAATACGCGCTCTCGTATATATATATATATACACACTCGGACTCAAACAGGTTGCTACAGATCCTGTCCCTAATGAACAATCCTTCCGAACCTAGGTATTCACTCAACCTAGTGCTCTGATACCAAATGTAACGACCCGACTTCCTATGCCCAGAAAGTCGCATCATTATGAAGAAAGAAAGGGGTAGAAAATAGAAAAGAAGAGAAGAAAGAAAGAAACAACAACAACGATCTCACAGCGGAACGAATAAATTATATTAATAACATAAACTATTACATAGTTTACAACAATTTACAGAGTTACACAGCATATACATCACTTACTAGACAGTTATAAACATCTGTCTAGACATTACAACTCAAATACAAGACAAGACACTATCACAGATATCAACACAGCGGAATACTATATCTACGAACGCCGAAGCCTCCTGCTCCATTGCTCCTCCAGAATATTCGTCAAAGCTAAACCTGAATCCCTTGGCTACTCGTAAAAATTTGAGTACCCAAGAGTTTATAAAACAGAAATAAACACTTGGGTCAGACATGGGTCTGGTGTGAGTAACAGGTTAAACTTGCTTAACTTCAAAACCTTTAGAAAGAAAAGGTATCACGTAAGACTCCCCACAAATAAACATGGGTAAGTTTTTACCTTACGCTAACCAAAACATTTGATAGGAAGTTTGATTTTATTATAATAGGGTCTAGGGTTTTCAAGTAAAATATAGAAATAGCTGAAATGCTTACATCTCACATTCCAACATAGTTGGGCACAATTAATACGTACGGCACTTATTGGAGTTTGGATTCCATACAATGGCAGGGCTACTGGGGTACCGCCCGTCACAGTACGTGGCCTAGATCACCGTACCGAGGAGTACGCCCGCTCCCCTGCAACACAAAGCCGGAACCATCCCTTACTGGATAATTCCGAACAAGATAACCCCGTATTTGGCGCGACCAACCACACACTAAGCCGAATAAAAAGAAAAGGGACCTCTAGACAGGGATCTATCTTGCTCTCAGTGGGTGCTACCCACGAAGCCTTGCTGCACCTCCCCTGTTTTAGCCATTCCCGGTTGATGAGGCTTGAGGTTACGATTACCTTTAATCAGAACATATCACTTAGAATGCTCATCGTCCGCCTGACGATGTGCTGAAAGCATTCAATCCATACAAGTTCGTTCCGGGTTCGAACGAAACCAAAGGCATTATCTCGTTACACTCGTTTTGGAATCACCCTCAGAGTTAACGACAATAACCCTTGCACTCTGAATCTTCATCTTCACTTGAGATTCACGACCTATCGTTAATTTGGATCGATGTGGTATTCGGGTCTCCAGACCTGGAATCCCGGTATACGGAAACCCGATCCCGGTCTCATCGAAATCCAAAACGTATCTTTTAAGGGCCAAGTTGTTTTAAGGTTAAAACAATTCAATTATTATCTATATACACAAAGATAGATAATTCAATAGATAATCTACATTATCATCCCAAACAGATAATTCACATTATCATTATAATTCAACCAAACATCCATATCATATATCAATCATATCTCATCAGAGATATCAAACAATGAAATACATTCAATCTCATTCATCCATCCTTAAGCAATGATTTATATCATCTAATTAATTTAAAGTGAATTAAACTAATTACTTCATTCTATAAATCCTGCTTACTTAATTATTAATTAAACCAATTAATTAATCATTACTCTAAATATCCATCTTAATTAATCATTCCTGATTAATTATACTTTAATTACTTTAAGTAATTAATCCCTAATTAATTTCACAAATTAATTATCTTAAACCATTTCAGTAATTAATCTTAAATTACTTCATTAATTAATTAACCATACTTAATTACATTAATCCTTAATTAATTACAATTAATTAATTACTTTAATCACTTATTATTTATTAATTAATCTTAATTAATCAATTCTTAATTACATCATTAATTATATTAATTAATGATCCTTAATTACTTCTTTATTAATTATCTTATTTAAATTAATAATTAATTAGTCACATTTATTAATCACCTTTGATTAATCTCATTTAGTAATTAACTACCCTTAATTACTCTTCCATAAATTAATTACTCATTAATTAATTAGCTTTTAATTAATCCCTTGATTAATTATTCAAAGTAATTAAACTCAAATTACTTTTATTATAAAAATCTTCTTTATTTAATTACATCCTCTAATTAACTTTAATTACTTTCCTAAGTAATTACTCTTCACTAATTACATTTAAGTAATTATCAAATCACCGAATCATTATCTTAAATTAATTTAACTAATTAATTTAACTTAATCAAATAAATTTAATTAATTATCTTAAGTAATTAATTTCTTTAATTACTTCCATTAAATAAATTATACTTAACCGATTTATAAATGATTATCATTAATTAATTAATTTAATTGATTATCAAAATTAATCATATTAATTAATTATCCTTAATTAATGATTCCTCATTAATTATTAACAATTATTTTAATTACTTTCTTTAAATAATTAATCTTTAATAAACTATTTATTAATTTCAACTTAATAAATTCTTAATCACCGATTAATTAATTAATAATTACTAAATTAATTTCCTAATTAACCTTTAATCACTTGATTAATAAATTTCCAATCATTTATTAAAATCTATACTTATCTAAATAAATGATTTTTAATCCCAAATTAATTAACCTTAATTAATTAACTTATAATCCTATTTATTTAATTAATTAACATTAACTCATTAATTAATTATTAAATTATTCTTTAATTACCTTATTAATTTAATGAATCAAAATCATTAAACCTTAATTACTTTCTAAATTAAAGTATTAACCTTTATAATTACTTTAATTATTAACAAAGGCTTTGAAATATTTTACTTTAAAATCTTCCCTTTAATTCATTTCAAAATAAAGTTTTAAAATAAATTATAAATTTAACTTTAACCAAATTTAAATCAAATTTACAAAATCTTCTTAAATTCAATGTTAAGAAACACTTAACCTTATAAAAGAATTTTATAAGATTTTTAAACCAATTTATTTATTCAAACCTTTTAAATTATACTTTTAAACATTTAAAGATGTTTAAACATTTTAATAAAAATTTATTTATTCTGGAATACAATTTAAACTTGAATCCATACCTTCAAATTTGATTTAAAACTAGATTTAAATCTTGCTTTCAAATTTTAAAATAAGTTTAAAGTTTTAAAAACAAACAGATTAAAAAGAAAACTGCAACAGGTAATTGACCCGAGCCAAAACATCAATTACCCGAGAAAAATAACAGAAAACTAGAGACTAACTTCGAGTTTCTTTCCTTTCCTTTTTAAACTTGTTATATTTAAATTTTTTTAAAAACTGTTAAACCCACGCAAGTTTCCCCGAGAACGAACTCGAACCAGAACCCTATCTCCTCGAGCCTTACTTCGAGTTAACTCATCATCTACCTCGAGAACATCTTCCTCAAACTCTAAAAACTACTGATGCACGCAAATGTCACCGTGCACGTGCACGTTGCTTTGGACGTTGCTGCCACCTCGACGACGACGCTCTCAAGTCGACGATCGACCACCAACCCGAATACGACCATCAGAAATTCAACATCAACTCGATTTCGAAATCGAGTAACCCATCACCATTTCGAACCAGGAACCCAAAGCCTGGAAAACGCTCGAACACAATTCTCCGACCATCATCGTCGTTGAAACTTCGGTGAAGACCTTGTCAACCCACCATCTTCCAGTGCCCAAAACCCTAGCCAACTCGATCACTAGAGGAAGTCGAACTCACGCAAAAATGGTAACCCAGTAAAACTAGGTTTAGAAATTAAATCGAACAACCACCATCGCCATGGTGAATTATACGGCCATCCACTATTTTTCTCAAACTTCCCGATCATCCCTCTGTCTTCAGTGACAACCACAACCTCGTCAGACAACTAGATCACCAGAGGCGACTTAAAACTCCAATTTCGATCAACCTTGAACTGCTCTCTTAATTCAATATTAAAAATTGTAATTTCTTCTTTAAAATTCATGATTTTAATAGATGATTCAGTTTACATGCCTGAATCAGTGAATTTAGAAGTTTGAATTTTTAACAAACTTAAGCTTTCCTATTCCACTCTAAATTCCAGAGCAAATTCCAATTTTGATTCATTTAAATAAAGTTTAACCCTTAAGTTATGATTAAACAATTAATTGTAATTTGAATTATAAGTCCTAACAAACAGTAGATCAAGAGATATTAATTTTTGAATTAAAATTTTGAGCCTGGAAAGTAAAACAGCTAAACATCCAAATACATAGCAGATGTACACATCCAAATATTCATATCCATACATGCATACAAAATATCACCATATACACACAATTCATACTTAAACAACATGCAGGCATATTACATCATAGATTCCAGAATTTATAGCATGCAAACAGATATACTTAAGTTTTTAAAAATGTAAGTTACTCACCATTTGAGAATAGAGAAACTTTCCAGGTTTTAATTTGAAAAGCTTTTGAATTTTTAAGATCTGAATGTCTTTGCTTATTAAAACTTGAATGCTTGCTGGAAAACTTGAATGCTTGCTGGAAAACTTGCATGCATGCTTTGATTATTGAGATGTGTTGCTAGATCCAAATTAACTTGCTTCCAGACTTTGAAAAGATGCAGGCTACAGACTTGATTCCAGATTAAAGAAATTGCAGTCTTTTGATTTTTGATAGTGGATTACAGAATTTGAAGAAATGTTGCAGGCTTTAGTTTGATTTGAAAAATGCATTGCAGATCTTTGTTTGAGGAATTTGGTTTTGAGGAATGTTGATTTCAGATTTTCTTTTGAGAGGAGGATTTAGTTTGAGGAATTTGTTACAGATTGTTTTTGGGGAATATTCAGGCTGAGAGTTTTTTTTTCTTTGAATTCAAGAAGATAGAAAAATAAATATAGATGAGAACATATGTTTATATAGATTAAAATGATTTATCAAATAAAAGAAAAACAAAAATGCAAGACTTTGACATTTGTCATTCTCATTGCTTTATTAGTGTACACATGTTATTACATGGCCTTAAAGATTTACACTTGTCTTTTTAAGTAATTCATATTTATTTAAATGTAAATAAAAAGCCTTTCTTATTTATTAAATACTTATGTATATATATATAAAGTATTTTAAAGAAAATAAAACCAATTATATATATATATATAAAAGCTTGTCCATATATTTTAAAATCCAAAACTATTTAAAATCTTACCTCTTTTGAATTTCAAATTTAATTTAAATTCAAATGCAAATTATATTTAAAAATCCAATTTAAAGTTAATTTTAAACAATACATTCAATTTGAAATAACAAATCCTATTTTACATTAAAATCTATTTATTTAAAAACAATACACTATTAATATTGTTTGAAAATAACTCATTTATCAATTTTAAAATAATTTATAAAAGAGATTATAAATTATCACTATTACTAATTGAATTAACATATCATATGCAAATTATATTTTAAACATATATACATTCTTAAATCATATTTATTAAGCAATATTTAAAAAGAAATAAAATAAATCTTATTATAATTCTTATTTTAAACCATATAGTTATTTTGTTTAAATAGCTTTGAAAAGCTAATATTAAATAAATCATAATTTGCAAACTATAAGAATATACATTAGAAATTTAAAACAAGATTTCATTTATTAACTTTCAAATCAAAGGCAATCTATTTACAATATATACTTATCTATAATAATCATTTTATTAACTTATAAAAGATAAAATTCACCAATTAAATATTTATTTAATTAGATTATTAAATCAATTCAAATATTTATTATCAAAAATTATCAATCAATTTAATTATTTAAATAGATTATTAAATTGATATTGCCCCAAATTTCCGGGATATTACAAATCGAGTGCCGGAAACTCGAATAGTGATGGTTTTAAATAGAAGAAAAAGGTAGAAGAAGAAGAAAGCAGAAGAAGAAAGAAGAAGAACGACAGAACAACATCAGAACAGAAAACAATATCAGAATCTTACACATCGCAGCGGAACAATATATAATAGATAAACACTAGTCTTTTAAAACAAAGAACTATATCAGTTTATACATACATCAATCAGAGTCGATATACAACTCAATACAACAATGGACAATTATATAACTTGTCCTTATACAGAATACACAGCGGAATAAATAAATAATCAGATACAAATACTACGTCTCGCCATCCAGCTTGCTTCCAAAGCTCCAGAATATCCAGAATATCCTGATAACATAACTCTAGGCTGCCCGTGTGGAAATTGGTGGGCACCCAGAGTTTAGAAGGGAAACAATAAACTCCGAGTCAGTCATGGTGATTGGTGTGAGATCGTAAAACAGTTATTCTTTAAAATAAACAACAGAAAAAAAAAATTTAAAGTCAATTCGCAATCCTTTTTGGAAAATGAGACTACCATAAGGCCTCCCGCACACACACACACTGCAAACGCAGAATCGGAGGAGATTTCTCCTTATGATAGTCAAAGATGCTTGATACGCAAAATCAAATCATTTTTGATATTATTATTAGTGCATAGTGTAGAAAACATTTCGAAAGTATAATATTAATCTTAGCCAGCATAGGCATTCCGCACTTATGCCTACTATAGCTATTATGTTCAATAGCAGGTTACCGCCACATTCCATAGCAGGTAATACAACTAAAACCGTACACGTCACGTATTGTTTCTTTGGATTTCCAACAAATGGTCAGGCTAAGGAACTTCCTATTCCACGAATAGAACGCCTCTGGAATGACGTTCCGAGAAATAACCTAACATTACGGTTAGATCTCTGCCAACACAAGGCCGGGTTACCTCTGCAAAAATAGGTAACTACTAACACGCGTATGTCATCCCCCGATCGTAACCGATCTTCCCGAGGATCCCCGATTCACAACAAACCACATAATATAAATGCAGCAACCACCTAGGTTAAGTATCTGGGCTCCATACCATGATACCACCTCTATCCAGAAGGAATGACATACACTAAGGGGCGCTACTCCCTAGAACCTTGCCGCATCCTTCCTGTTTTGACCATTTCCGGGGTGTGAGGCTCGACGAAGTCTCGTCCACAAAGCTACGCTTTCTACAAAGCCATGCTTTGGGTCAAACAAATGATCAACCTATGATCACAAAGATATAAGATCAAACAAATGATCATATCACAAATGATCAAACACTGATCATTTCACAGCAACACTCAGTATGCCACGTTACCAAATTGGGAATATATCGCTGATAAATTTCAACTACATAACCTCTGAGCTCGTATGTCTCAGAGAAGGGTGTTAAGCTAAGAGAATAAATTCTCTGCCACCAACAGAAATGTATTTGAAAGAAATCAGCTTTATATCTCAAATTGTAACGTCGGACATACAATCCATACAAGTCTGTTCCGGGATCGAACAGAACCGAAGGCACTTCTCACGAAGCCCTTGCAATTCCGGATAATTTTCAATCACGTCAGGACTTCCCGTTACTAAGGGTGATAAAACCTCTAAATCGGAGATCAGCCGATGTAGAGTAACTCGACGGTAATCCTTCCGTTTTCAAAAATATCCGGTCTTCAACACCTGTCTTCGAATGCAATTCATAACGACGTATCACATATTCGGAATGGGTTATACGACCCCATGGTCCTTTCCCGGCTAACCCGAATAGTGAGCGTTTATTTAAAAATAAGTGTGGCATTCAAATTCATCCAATTCACAACAAATACCATTCAAGGTAATTATTGATAGTCGGTTATTTAACTATCAATAAAGATGCACAACATCATCAGATTCCAAATAATTTTCCAAATTATTTATTTTCCAAAATATCTTTACTAGATATAAAATTTCCACTTCAAAAATAAATCAACGTTTATTTTTAAACAACTTCCCTTTCTTTTATAGATTCCATAGTGAATTTATATTTCTAAAATATCTACTGATATACGATTTTCAATCATTTTCAAATATTCAATTTCAATTTATCTTTAAGAAGATAAAATCTCAAAACGTTTCATTTCATTTTGGAAATGCATTTCCCTACTTATTTAATAATAAGTATTTCACAAATCATTTATTTTCAACACTTGGAAAATATTCTATATACTTAAATCAAAATTAAGTATATATTTCATTCTTTAAGGAAATCATTTACTTTGACAACATTTATTTGAGTCAAAACGAATGTTATGTAAAACATCGTTACGACGACTCAAAATCACTAGTATAGGGATTCGAAATTTAGATAGATATATAAATCCCAATACTACATAAAAACATTTCCTTTTGGAAACCATTTACTATAACAACAGTGTTATAGTCCACCATTTCCTTCTTCCCTCGAAAACGTCTATTTCAACAATGAATGTTGAAATCTATGATTTCGATATTCAATACATTTTAAAACATCGTTAAAACAATTAACTTCATTTTTAATGTCACTTTCCCAAAACATATCCATTTTACTTAATAATATATTCACTGTCCAAAATCGTGAATATATTTCACTAACCAAATTTCAATCTTTTCTACACATTTTATTTCAATAATAATTCGCTATCCAAAATCGCGAATATATCTCCTTTAACAACCTTCTATATTTAATTTATCAAATCCAATTGATTTCGAATTTATAAAACAACGTTTATAAATTCTATTTCTATTGTCTAACAACTTCAATTTAATAAATCTCCTTTATTAACAATTCGATTCATAACTCAAATCTTATACCAACAATCCATATTATAAGTTAAATACTTATAATTCCTTTATCTTACAAAATCATTTCCATTTATAAGTTCACGATTTATAAATTTCATTTATTTATAAATTCTTAAAAATTCATTTTTTACGCTTATAAAAACTCGTTTTATAATACCAACATTTTAAAGTTATAAATATCAATCTTGTACATCTTTTACATATATCGTTTTTAATAATTTAGAAATCTCAATTTAAACCGTTTTATAAATTTCTTAACTATTATTTCAAGAGAAATTACCTTTCGGTTACATTTCACAAAAATCTAAATTTATATAACTTTAAAATTTGAACGTTTATTTATTTTAAGATGAATCACTTCAAAAATTAAATAAATGTATATTTTCAAAATTACTTTAAAAATCCTTTTAAAGTAAAGTCGTTATTTTTAAATTTCAAAACTGAATCCGATGATGCAACAACACCAACTAGTCAATCACAACAACAAACATCATATATCAATATGATAACAGAATATACATCACAATATCTGTAAATAAATAATTACTGGTGAGGAATCCAGTTGGATCCCTCCAACCTGTTTCCCTCCATCCAAAGATGTTAGCACAATACCAATTCCACTTCGAGGTGGAATATCGCGGTAAATGGGTTTTATAAAATCATCCGCTTACTAACGACGCAACAGGGTCTCATCCGCTATACGAGGCGGGAAATCAATCAATCCAATATATACATATGCCAATATGTATATATTGCTATATATATAGATATATCCTACTATATCTAATATCACATCCAAATAGCAATCATAGCAATCAATAAATAACTGCAATATCAACTTTATTTTGAGTGAGAAAAATCTCACCTTAGCTTTTAATTTGCCATCCATTTTCATTTCCAGCTTGATTCTTGATTTTAAACCTTGTATAAATATTTATACAATTCTATTAATATTCGAACAGATCGAATAATAAATTTTCATTTGACAATCTTGATTCATCGGTGATTTCATTTCAATAGTTAAATCAATTGATAGTTTTATTTAAACCAATATTGTCTTTAATAATTGATTCAATTAAAAATTAAATTTAAACTAAATTTCCTTTAAAACCACTAAAAATTTAAATAAGTTAATTTAAACCTAGCTAATAAATTAAAAGTGTATACTTGCATAATAATAAATTTCCATTTAATGGATTTATTTAATCTTAAACTGAAAATCAAATTCCTTAAACCCATTTCCCATAAATAAACTTAATTAACTAACAATTTTCACTTTAACCCAATACTTTTTATATTAAATTCAAAAATAAAGCAGTTTGGGATTTTACTGTAAATTCACTCATACATTTATAAGAACAAACACACATATATGTCTTACATTTTTAAAAATTAAAATGCGTATTCATCATTTTTTGTTTTACTGTTTTATTTTCTTCCTGTATTTTTTTTCCTATATGTATATATATATAATTTACTAAAATAAATTGTAATATACCTTACTGACTTGAATTCGAGCCTTCACTGCAAAAATGCAGAACTACCCCGACAGTTGCTCCCAAAATCGAGTACGACTCCTGCTCGAAATTGTCATCTCGAACCCAGAAGAACGACGATCACTACCGATACCCTATTCGCGACCCAGCCTTGCTAAGCACGAACGACAACATCGCGACATCGCCTCCCTCTTGACTTCGCCTATTGCTCAAACAACTCGCGACCACGTCGCCTTCCAGTGAAAATCATAGCGAAACCCTACCTCCACCCTGCTTCACGCGGCTACCCTCCAGGCGAACGCGACATCACCCAACAATGCTCAGATCGAGATCGCGATCCCCATCCTTCGCGTGAGCGCCTCCTGCCTTGCTCGACTTCGAGCTATATGCTGCTGCGTTCCCCCAACCTTAACTCGAAGCTCGATTTCGATTCGATTCCCCCCCTTTTATTTCTTTTCGAACTCGGCACCATTTTGAACGAGAGGAAAGGGGATTTCGTTTTCAAAATGAAGAAATGAGGGGACTCACGATTTTACTTTAAAACACTCGGCCATTATTGAATTTCGAACGAAAAGGTTTCGTTTTTCTTTGATTTTGAAAAACTGGAGAGGGAGATTGTTATTTAAAATTTAGAAGAGGCATGGTTTGCACGATCTATTACGTGATTCCAGGCATGAGATAAGGGGAAGGTATCGTGCTGAGTTTGACCAAGTTTATAAAATTAAATTTAAATTCGAATTCAATTTAAATTTCAATGCGTTTAACCGCCGTATGGTCACATAACAACTCCGAAAAATACGAAATTTGAAATCCGACAATAAAACAATATTACGGATCCAATGGAACTAGTTTCGTCGAATTCCGAGACTGTGCCTCGGACGGCTATTTTTAAATATCGATTCGAACAATAAAATTTCAAAACTGAACAAATCAATTTAAAATTCGATTCTGAAGCTTCTATTATCTTCAGTAATATCAATACGAATATTAAAAGCTTTCGAAATATTTTTCTTCAGCTTAAAATTGAAGATTCAAATTTTTATTCGACTATCAACAGATTAAATTTTATAATTTAATCGCCAAATTCAAAGTTATATCGGGGATTCAAATTAAATCATCGTTCCAATATTTAAAATTAATTAAATATTTTCAATTTAATTCGTTCAAAATTCTGGGTCGTTACAAACTTCCCTCCTTAAAAGAATTTCGTCCTCGAAATTACAAGTTAGGAAAAATGGTCCTTAACACGTCTACTATCTTTCAACATCCAATTAGTTTTATCGAATTTTCAAAACAAATCTTTCTACTAAAGATTCGTTATTATTTCAACTAACTTTTTCCAACTTCAATTATAAGTTTTAAACAATATTGTTTTACTTAACAATTCTAATATTAAATTCAAATTTCAAACTTTCAAAATTTTCTCAAAAATTTTCTAACACTCTAAATTTTCGAAAAATTTCACCAGCGTCTCCTTTGCGCGGCTAATACGGTACTACTACAAAACGTCCCTACGGACTCTCAGATTTCAAAAAGAAAAAGAAAAAGCCAAGCGGCTAGAGAAGAAATCAACAAATCTCATATTGAAATTCAAATACTTACCTTTTGTTGAGCAAATTCAAATTTATCTTTGCAATTCAATTCCAATTTCCTTTATAATACCTGTATATCTACTAGCCATTATATCTAGTTACAGCATTCAAACCATTTTGCAATTCTATTACAAAATTTTCAATATAAACTGCTTATACATTTTTAGCTTACTATTGAAGTTACATATTCATTATCATTCAATTTTACATTTCAAATTCATTTGAATTTAATTTCAATTCTATTTGAATTCAGTTTAACTTCTATTCTGAATATTTAATTTATCAATTATCTTTAGTTCACTTCATTTGAATTGATTCCATTCAATTTAATTTGCATTTCATATTTTCATTCGGTTTATTTTATTAACCGAACAACTTTCATTCAAACCATTTCAAATCTATTCCATTCACTAATTCATTTACATTAGACTGATTCAACATTCAATTAGTTCAATAGCTTAATTCATTTATCAATCCAATTCAGATTCTCAATTTTATTTAACTTTACCAAGGTCAAATTTCATCACTTAATCAAAATCACATTTTATTTTGCTTAATAAAATTGTTTAACCACTTTTAACAATTCGTTTCACTTCTATTTTCTCATTTTACAAGTTATATAACTTATATTCAAAAATTACCACTTGGATTTTTTATTGATTCACTTATACTTACTTTAATTCAACTTAAAATTCCTTAAGTTAAATTTATTCAATCTAAATTCAATTTGTATAGGTTATCAACTTACAATATTTCATAAATATTTTTATATAGTATTCCAGAGTCTTGTCAACATTTCAAAATCATTTTGAAAACAATTCAAATCGTCCTTTGAATTTCAAAAACAAAACCCAAATTTTTCAAACAACTTCCATTTAAAACAATTTGGCAGCAATTCCTCTTTTGGAAACCCGAAAATGAACACCAACGATGCCGCGGTCATCATCGAAGTTATTTTCCAGCGACCGAAAAGAGTTTAGAGCTTTCTACTCTCCAAAATACTTTTCAAAACCTTCGAAATTCATTTTCAAATCAAAAAGGAATTAAACTTTCCAAATCTCCAAAATTTTCAAATTCTTTTCAAAACCTTTCCAAAAACTTCTCTGGAATTCCGTTTTAAATTACAAATCACATTTATAATTTACATTCTTTAATTTCATTTGTATGTGAATTTATTTCTTCACTTTGGAGTTACGATTTCAATTTCTCATTTAATTTCAATGATAATAGTTTAATATTATCACTTCTAACAACCATGCAACCATATACTGTAATAATTTACAGAAAAATCATTTTTTTTTCTATCCAAAAATAGTTTTGGGTAAAATTATTTCATTTACCCTATTTAAAACAATATTGTGCCGAATTGTTCTATATAAGTGTTTAGAGATCCCTATCGATAGAGTTGTACGGACAATACCGACCAGAATCCATATACCACTCAACAAACCAATCATCACAATATAAAACAACTTTATATTAACTAACAAATACGCACTCGTGTCTATTATTACACTCAACTCATTCTAGAGTACTACTGACTCTATCTCTAATGAGTAACACCCAACAGAACAGGGTTGTCGCTTAACCATATGCTCTGATACCACGTTGTCACATACCGAATTTTTCGACTTTCGAAAATTCGACAGCGATACTCACTTTATCGACCGCCGAGCAATCGAGTGCCGGAAACTCGAATAGTGATGGTTTTAAATAGAAGAAAAAGGTAGAAGAAGAAGAAAGTAGAAGAAGAAAGAAGAAGAACGACAGAACAACATCAGAACAGAAAACAATATCAGAATCTTACACATCGCAGCGGAACAATATATAATAGATATACACTAGTCTTTTAAAACAAAGAATTATATCAGTTTATACATACATCAATCAGAGTCGATATACAACTCAATACAACAATGGACAATTATATAACTTGTCCTTATACAGAATACACAGCGGAATAAATAAATAATCAGATACAAATACTACGTCTCGCCATCCAGCTTGCTTCCAAAGCTCCAGAATATCCAGAATATCCTGATAACATAACTCTAGACTGCCCGTGTGGAAATTGGTGGGCACCCGGAGTTTAGAAGGGAAACAATAAACTCCGAGTCAGTCATGGTGACTAGTGTGAGATCGTAAAACAATTATTCTTTAAAATAAACAACAGAAAAAAAAATTTAAAGTCAATTCGCAATGCTTTTTGGAAAATGAGACTACCATAAGGCCTCCCGCACACACACACAATGCAAACGCAGAATCGGAGGAGATTTCTCCTTATGATAGTAAAAGATGCTTGATACGCAAAATCAAATCATTTTTGATATTATTATTAGTGCATAGTGTAGAAAACATTTCGAAAGTATAATATTAATCTTAGCCAGCATAGGCATTCCGCACTTATGCCTACTATAGCTACTATGTTCAATAGCAGGTTACCGCCACATTCCATAGCAGGTAATACAACTAAAACCGTACACGTCACGTATTGTTTCTTTGGATTTCCAACAAATGGTCAGGCTAAGGAACTTCCTATTCCACGAATAGAACGCCTCTGGAATGACGTTCCGAGAAATAACCTAACATTATGGTTAGATCTCTGGCAACACAAGGCCGGGTTACCTCTGCAAAAATAGGTAACTACTGACACGCGTATGTCATCCCCCGATCGTAACTGATCATCCCGAGGATCCCCGATTCGCAACAAACCACATAATATAAATGCAGCAACCACCTAGGTTAAGTATCTGGGCTCCATACCATGATACCACCTCTATCCAGAAGGAATGACATACACTAAGGGGCGCTACTCCCTAGAACCTTGCCGCATCCTTCCTGTTTTGACCATTTCCGGGGTGTGAGGCTCGACGAAGTCTCGTCCACAAAGCTACGCTTTCTACAAAGCCATGCTTTGGGTCAAACAAATGATCAACCTATGATCACAAAGATATAAGATCAAACAAATGATCATATCACAAATGATCAAACACTGATCATTTCACAGCAACACTCAGTATGCCACGTTACCAAATTGGGGATATATCGCTGATAAATTTCAACTACATAACCTCTGAGCACGTACGTCTCAGAGAAGGGTGTTAAGCTAAGAGAATAAATTCTCCGCCACCAACAGAAATGTATTTGAAAGAAATCAGCTTTATATCTCAAATTGTAACGTCAGACATACAATCCATAACAGTCTGTTCCGAGATCGAACAGAACCGAAGGCACTTCTCACGAAGCCCTTGCAATTCCGGATAATTTTCAATCACGTCAGGACTTCCCGTCACTAAGGGTGATAAAACCTCTAAATCGGAGATCAGCCGATGTAGAGTTACTCGACGGTAATCCTTCCGTTTTCAAAAATATCCGGTCTTCGAATGCAATTCATAACGACGTATCACATATTCAGAATGGGTTATACGACCCCATGGTCCTTTCCCGGCTAACCCGAATAGTGAGCGTTTATTTAAAAATAAGTGTGACATTCAAATTCATCCAATTCACAACAAATACCATTCAAGGTAATTATTGATAGTCGGTTATTTAACTATCAATAAAGATGCGCAACATCATCAGATTCCAAATAATTTTCCAAATAATTTATTTTCCAAAATATCTTTACTAGATATAAAATTTCCACTTCAAAAATAAATCAACGTTTATTTTTAAACAACTTCCCTTTCTTTTATAGATTCCATAGTGAATTTATATTTCAAAAA
The DNA here is from genome assembly GCA_030737815.1 of Allium fistulosum. Classification (NCBI taxonomy): domain Eukaryota; kingdom Viridiplantae; phylum Streptophyta; class Magnoliopsida; order Asparagales; family Amaryllidaceae; genus Allium; species Allium fistulosum. Next base: position 158,468,140 of record CM060901.1, read on the forward strand.
TATCTACTGATATACGATTTTCAATCGTTTTCAAATATTCAATTTCAATTTATCTTTAAGAAGATAAAATCTCAAAACGTTTCATTTCAAATATTCATTTCATTTCACAAATCATTTATTTTCAACACTTGGAAAATATTCTATATACTTAAATCAAAATTAAGTATATATTTCATTCTTTAAGGAAATCATTTACTTTGATAACATTTATTTGAGTCAAAACGAATGTTACGTAAAACATCGTTACGACGACTCAAAATCACTAGTATAGTGATTCGAAATTTAGATAGATATATAAATCCCAATACTACATAAAAACATTTCCTTTTGGAAACCATTTACTATAACAACAGTGTTATAGTCCACCATTTCCTTCTTCCCTCGAAAACGTCTATTTCAACAATGAATGTTGAAATCTATGATTTCGATATTCAATACATTTTAAAACATCGTTAAAACAATTAACTTCATTTTTAATGTCACTTTCCCAAAACATATCCATTTTACTTAATAATATATTCACTGTCCAAAATCGTGAATATATTTCCCTAACCAAATTTCAATCTTTTCTACACATTTTATTTCAATAATAATTCGCTATCCAAAATCGCGAATATATCTCCTTTAACAACCTTCTATATTTAATTTATCAAATCCAATTGATTTCGAATTTATAAAACAACGTTTATAAATTCTATTTCTATTGTCTAACAACTTCAATTTAATAAATCTCCTTTATTAACAATTCGATTCATAACTCAAATCTTATACCAACAATCCATATTATAAGTTAAATACTTATAATTCCTTTATCTTACAAAATCATTTCCATTTATAAGTTCACGATTTATAAATTTCATTTATTTATAAATTCTTAAAAATTCATTTTTTACGCTTATAAAAACTCGTTTTATAATACCAACATTTTAAAGTTATAAATATCAATCTTGTATATCTTTTACATATATCGTTTTTAATAATTTAGAAATCTCAATTTAAATCGTTTTATAAATTTCTTAACTATTATTTCAAGAGAAATTACCTTTCGGTTACATTTCACAAAAATCTAAATTTATATAACTTTAAAATTTGAACGTTTATTTATTTTAAGATGAATCACTTCAAAAATTAAATAAACGTATATTTTCAAAATTACTTTAAAAATCCTTTTCAAGTAAAGTCGTTATTTTTAAATTTCAAAACTGAATCCGATGATGCAACAGCACCAACTAGTCAATCACAACAACAAACATCATATATCAATATGATAACAGAATATACATCACAATATCTGTAAATAAATAATTACTGGTGAGGAATCCAGTTGTATCCCTCCAACCTGTTTCCCTACATCCAAAGATGTTAGCACAATACCAATTCCACTTCGAGGTGGAATATCGCGGTATATGGGTTTTATAAAATCATCCGCTTACTAACGACGCAATAGGGTCTCATCCGCTATACGAGGCGGGAAATCAATCAATCCAATATATACATATGCCAATATGTATATATTGCTATATATATAGATATATCCTACTATATCTAATATCACATCCAAATAGCAATCATAGCAATCAATAAATAACTGCAATATCAACTTTATTTTGAGTGAGAAAAATCTCACCTTAGCTTTTAATTTGCCATCCATTTTCATTTCCAGCTTGATTCTTGATTTTAAACCTTGTATAAATATTTATACAATTCTATTAATATTCGAACAGATCGAATAATAAATTTTCATTTGACAATCTTGATTCATCGGTGATTTCATTTCAATAGTTAAATCAATTGATAGTTTTATTTAAACCAATATTGTCTTTAATAATTGATTCAATTAAAAATTAAATTTAAACTAAATTTCCTTTAAAACCACTAAAAATTTAAATAAGTTAATTTAAACCTAGCTAATAAATTAAAAGTGTATACTTGCATAATAATAAATTTCCATTTAATGGATTTATTTAATCTTAAACTGAAAATCAAATTCCTTAAACCCATTTCCCATAAATAAACTTAATTAACTAACAATTTTCACTTTAACCCAATACTTTTTATATTAAATTCAAAAATAAAGCAGTTTGGGATTTTACTGTAAATTCACTCATACATTTATAAGAACAAATACACATATATGTCTTACATTTTTAAAAATTAAAATGCGTATTCATCATTTTTTGTTTTACTGTTTTATTTTCTTCCTGTATATATATATATATTTTTTTCCTATATGTATATATATATAATTTACTAAAATAAATTGTAATATACCTTACTGACTTGAATTCGAGCCTTCACCGCAAAAATGCAGAACTACCCCGACAGTTGCCCCCAAAATCGAGTACGACTCCTGCTCGAAATTGTCATCTCGAACCCAGAAGAACGACGATCACTACCGATACCCTATTCGCGACCCAGCCTTGCTAAGCACGAACGACAACATCGCGACATCGCCTCCCTCTTGACTTCGCCTATTGCTCAAACAACTCGCGACCACGTCGCCTTCCAGTGAAAATCATAGCGAAATCCTACCTCCACCCTACTTCACGCGGCTACCCTCCAGGCGAACGCGACATCACCCAACAATGCTCAGATCGAGATCGCGATCCCCATCCTTCGCGTGAGCGCCTCCTGCCTTGCTCGACTTCGAGCTATATGTTGCCGCGTTCCCCCAACCTTAACTCGAAGCTCGATTTCGATTCGATTCCCCCCCTTTTTTTTCTTTTCGAACTCGGCACCATTTTGAACGAGAGGAAAGGGGATTTCGTTTTCAAACTGAAGAAATGAGGGGACTCGCGATTTTACTTTAAAACACTCGGCCATTATTGAATTTCGAACGAAAAGGTTTCGTTTTTCTTTGATTTTGAAAAACTGGAGAGGGAGATTGTTATTTAAAATTTAGAAGAGGCATGGTTTGCACGATCTATTACGTGATTCCAGGCGTGAGATAAGGGGAAGGTATCGTGCTGAGTTTAACCAAGTTTATAAAATTAAATTTAAATTCGAATTCAATTTAAATTTCAATGCGTTTAACCGCCGTATGGTCACATAACAACTCCGAAAAATACGAAATTTGAAATCCGACAATAAAACAATATTATGGATCCAATGGAACTAGTTTCGTCGAATTCCGAGACTGTGCCTCGGATGGCTATTTTTAAATATCGATTCGAATAATAAAATTTCAAAACTGAACAAATCAATTTAAAATTCGATTCTGAAGCTTCTATTATCTTCAGTAATATCAATACGAATATTAAAAGCTTTCGAAATATTTTTCTTCAGTTTAAAATTGAAGATTCAAATTTTTATTCGACTATCAACAGATTAAATTTTATAATTTAATCGCCAAATTCAAAGTTATATCGGGGATTCAAATTAAATCATCGTTCCAATATTTAAAATTAATTAAATATTTTCAATTTAATTCGTTCAAAATTCTGGGTCGTTACAGACTTAAGCCTTGGAAAATTATAGCTTGGCCTGCATCACGTTTGCACTCCCGGACTGGTGGTAACGCATAGCAGCTACTACCGCCCACCTCGAGACACACTCCTAAATCAAAGGTGCACCCAAATCAAATCACAAAGTAATAGAATGGTATCGAAGAAATGTGTCCGATAGGAGGAATGACCTCACTAGGCCCGGTATAGCTCCTGTTATAGCCACATCAAGCTGACTCACGGGGGTCAGGGCTGCGCTAATACCTCATATAGAATCGTCGCCAATTAATCCTACTTCGTTCTAGATTCTCCAACACGTACACAGTTGTTAAAGTGGTTTTCAGTATTGGCATATAGTATGACAATATCCGATCCCGGTCTCTTTAACAACCCAACGCTTATTTAACACCGTGGTCATTTCATTTCAAATAGTTGATACTTCATATCAAAATATCATATTCATTTCAAAACCATATCAATTCGATATCATTATTCACTTTAAATAATATTCACTTCCAGAATTATAACACTTTCAAAATTATAACAATTTCGAAATCATAGCACTTTCGAGATCATAACACCTTTGAAATCATAACACTTTTGAAATCATAACACTTTTGAATCATAACACCTTTGAAATCATAACACTTTTGAACTTAAACAGTTTAGATATTGAAAATAATATATATATTAAAATAGTTATAAATCAAAATAGTTTATATATTAAAATAATTTATATATTAAAATAGTGGTAAATTAAAAATAGTTTATATTTATTTAAAGAGATTATACTGAAATAGTTTCCAAATTAGAATTGTTTCATCCAATTCCACAAATCGATTCAAATCAACATAAATTCCCAAAATTCAATTTAAATCAATCCCAGTTCAACATTTTCAATTTGAAAGGTTAAAGATTCAATCCAAATTCTTAATAAACGATTTCAATTTTTATCGATTTCAAATTCGGGTTTGAATTATCTCTTCAATTCCAATAAGATTCAAAGTTTAAATATTCAAACATTTTCAATATAAATTTCATTTAGATTTCAACATTTAACTCTAATTTTATTCAAATTGGAAATTATTCACTTAATCATTTTAATAACAATAAAATCTCAATTTATAATTTAAACCAATATTAAATATTCAGTCTTAATTTTATTTAAAATTGAGAATATTCATTTAATCACTTTTTACTAAATCACGTTATAAATCGTATCTTTCAAAATCTCAAAATCAATAAGTTCGAATCAATCCTTATTTAAATTCAATTATTAACCAATTTAAATTCCAAGTCAAACATTGATTTATCTTCCCAACCTCTATTATTAAAGTTATATAAAATCCATTTTTAAAATATTAATATAAATTTAAATAAATACTTAAACATGTTATAAACCAATTAAATTAAATTTTACTAAATTAAATCTTTTTATCAAATGTATTTTGTATTAAATCTTATTTTATATATTTTTTAAATAATAAAATTATAAGAAAAATCTTAAAAATTATATTTTCAAAGCCAACCTACAAATTTAAAATTTCCAAAACATATAATTTTAAAATCTAAATTTTACACATATATTAACATAAATTCTTTATATTAAAATTTAAAAATCAATATTTAATAAAATCCATATATTTCCCTTCAAACTTTGGCAATCATTTTTCAAAATAGACCAACGGTGTCCGTATATAATTTTCTATCCTATGGTCAAGTGATACGGATATTTATCATTTCAATCCGAAATAATTTAATATTTACGGGTGTATATCATTTCAACCCGCAATTCAAAAATTCAAAATCAATGAAAATCGCTTGGGTTTATCATTTCAACCCGTAACGATTTTCCCTTAATCTATAATATCGTTCGAGTATGTATCATTTCAACCCATAGGGATTTCTAAACTAACAGGGAACTTGCAGAGTGAGAACAAATACGATAATAATATAATATATCAACAACGGGCATATATAATCAATAACAAATTTAATCATAATATAAATAACAGGTTATGGTGTCATATGTCACAAGTGAACAGTTTTAAATAGTGGCATATCATATATATAGCAATTATATAATTAACAGTTCAAATTTAACAGCATATTTTAATTGTTATTTCAAGGTGAATTAAATTTATTGAATATATGAATGTTAATCGTGAGTGATTGCTCACCTTTCGAGGCTAGAGATATTAGGCAACAACAAGCTACGGTTTTGAATCACGAACTCGATAACCAACCAATCCAAATGAAAACTCTCCAGGCAAAGCAAGGTGAGCACGGATTCGACGAACAAGGCTGATAATAAGGAATTGATGAACAAATCATAATCGGCTTGATATAACTAAAACGAAATGTATATTATATTATACACTTTTCTCTTAAACCAATAGTCAATTTAAAATACATATTTAAAATAACATATCTATATTTTATATTTTAAATTAAAAATCAAAACATATATTTTCCTCAAAATTCCTCTTTAAAATTTATAAACCCATATATTTTTTCAAAGATTTCCAAATGGATATTTAAACAAAAATATTTTAAAGCTATCACAGAACTATTTCCAAATATTAACAATAAATTTAAATATATATTTTAACACATTATATACATATATACCCTTCAAACAAATACCCAATGTCAACTATATAATATATATGGGTAATATGTATGTAGTCAATCATATTTAAAGATATCTACATTATAATACATATATATGTAACATATATGTAATACATATAAAACAATATTTTAAAACAAACAAAACAGAAGGTTGCAAGGTTGAAGGTAAGGACCAGGAAGAACAAGGTGCGGCTTCAGGCAAAAGCAGGATCTTCGATACAGAATGCAAACTCTATATCTCTTCTCTCTTTTTTCTTTTTTTTATATATGTAGCGACAGAACTAAGAACGAAGAGAAGGGTTGAGATTGTTCGACGTTGTCAAGCAGCAAGTGGTGGAAGGTTTTGGGCGAGGATGTTGTCTCAATTGAAGATGAAGGGATCTTGGCATGGTCTCTAGTGGTCAATAGGTGAGGTTGCAGTGGCGGCCTAGCTGTGGAAGGGAGGAGGGGGACGCGGCATGTGGAAGGTCTGGGTTTTGGTGAGGCTGGAAGTTGATGATCGGTGCAGGCGGGGTTGACGGGCGTTTGATGGATTCGTTCTCAAGTTGGAGGCGTTCGGGTGGAGATGGCCACATGTGGAGAGGTTGGACACTGAAGGAGAAGAAAGGTCGCAGAGGTGCAGGATTTCAGATCTATAGTGGTCTCTGGTTGTTAAAGGGAGAGGGGAGCTGGTGACAGGAAGACATGCCATGACTAGATGGGGTGGCAACATGCTGACGTGACAGTGGGTTATTAGATTCTCGGAGGGTCGGGGAAGGTGAGTGGCGGTTGCAGTTTTGTGGTGATGCCGATGGATTAAGGCGGAAGGTGAATGACATGGCGAAGGAAATGAGCAGTCTTTCATTGTAAACAATATGTTGCACAACTGATATATTATATCTATATTTAATTATATATTCTTTTCAAATAAGAACAGAAATGAAAGAGGCAGGTAGAAGAGAAAATAGGAGTGGAGTGAACGAACAGAAATAAAATGAAGCAATATGAATAGAAAATGCCAACTGTTAGAATTCAGAGAATGTAAAAAGCCAGCTGGCTATTGCTTGTCTTCGAAAATAAACGAAAGGACATAGGAATATAAAATGACTCAAAAACAGGTACTGATACGGCTGATCATTTTCATGGATTTCTTCGCGTACCGAATTCTGAAATATACAAATGAATATACTGCAGAGATCAGCACGATGAGATGAACAGAATGGTACACAGATATCAGCGATACGACCATCCTATCAAAAGTCGATATTTCGATGCTAAACTACTGCAAATTCATCGAAAATAAGATAAACGGGGCTATAGAAGTGCAAATTTGACGAAACGGGGTAAGACATCTCACTTAGAAAATAATTTACATTTTTACTATATAAACATATTTAGATTTCAAAAATATTTTATTTCCAATTAATTAACCGATTTAAATTGAAATTGAAAATTACACAATAGAACTAACTTCCATATTCTTTGATGAAAATCTGACATTTACTACGTTTAAATAGACGTGTTTGTACCAAAATTGGGCACAACACTCTTCGGAAGTCTTTGAAGAGATAAAGTGAAGAAATTAAATGTAAAAAGAGGAATTATCTAACAAAAACTCCAAATTTGAGGAATGAGAATAATTAAAGTGCAAGGAGACATAAGAATTTAGAGTGGTTCGGTGTATAGCCTACTTCCACTATGAAGTAGTTTGCTTTATTAATCTTTCTTTTGCGTTTACAAGTGAATTCAATGATTTACAGCAGTCAATTGTTATTTGCAGTAGTGAATTTTGTTTGTGGCAGCAGCAATTGAGTTCAGATCTGGATCTGGCGGAGTCCAGGTGCTGGAGAGCTCAAAGTGGAAGAAGAACCCCTTTTCTGTTGGCTTTGGGGGTCTATTTATAGGTGTAGGAGGCTGATATTTCACTCAGATCTCGGGAGACCCTCTCTGGCACATGACCAGGCCCGCATGCCCAAGCCCGTGAAGTTTCGGTCCGATCCGTGATCGATACGGACAGATTTCGACTCGATCAAGATTTCATTTAATGGAGTCGAAATTTGGCGTGGACATTCTTTAGCATGCACGTGGTCTTCTGTGAAAATTTCATAGCATTTGGACTTGTAGATTGGGAGATATGATCGATACGAAATGAAGTTTTCGGTAGGCTGTTTCCTTCGACTCGCTTCCGTTTCGACTCGCTGACGTGGCGCTTTCTGGATCGCTATGCCTTTGACGTTGTTTTGAGCGAGTCGAAGCGCGCACTTTGGATGGTTCCAAACTGGAGCGAGTCGAAGGGAGCAGTTCTGGGAGGTTTGAGTAGTGGAGTCGAAGTTGATGGAGTCGCTCAGTGGTACGAGAGGAGCGAGTCGAAGAAGGCCTCTGAGAGAAGCGAGTCGAAGCAGGTACCTCAGATGGCTATGAAGCGAGTCGAACAGGAACGAGTCGAAGTTGGCATCTGAGGGATACAGAGCGAGTCGAAGGGAGCGAGTCGAAGAGAGAAGCTCTGAGGGACGTGGAGCGAGTCTAAGAGAGCAGCTCCGAGGGACGTGGAGCGAGTCGAAGTTGGCTTCTCCTGAGTGTTGCGAAGCGAGTCGAAGGAGTGAGTCGATCGGCAATTGATTTTCATCCAATCTTGTATCGCTCATAACTCGAGCATACGAACTCGGATTGACTTGAGATTTGAAACGTTGGCTCTCATGGCTTAGCTCGTATTGTCCTACCAATTTTGGCTCGATCCGGACTCGAACAAAATTCATCGATATCCGTAGTGAGCCCGTATATAACTGATCTCTGAGACGGGCCGTCACTGGTTACTAGTCAATTCCTTGGTGTTACAGCCTTGCCAAAAGGCGGGATAATATTTGCCCCCCAAAGTACGTCTTGTGAAAACATGATGTGCTTTGAAGTGCTGCAGTCTTTACTCTGAATAGTTATCGTCTTTTCGATGAAAGTTGTAACCTTTGATCGTTCTTCTTGATAATGTAAATTGTTGACTATCGACTGCTGTACCATGTATTGTTGCAACTGATTGCTGTATGCTAGTGGTTAACCGTTTGCTGCTGTAATCGTCATTAGATGAATTTCCAATTCCTGAAAATCTGGAATATTGAATATTAGTCCGACATTCATGCATATATGTTAATCTGACTCCCGTTGACGTTTGTACGTTCTCGAGTCGTTGTCAGTTTATTGTTTTTTAATTACGTATTGATCCTCTCCTGAACCGATGTGAAATTCGCTGCAACAATGCCCGATGGTTGCTTTTGGATGTTCCCTCGTAACGATCCTCTCCTGAATCGTTGTGAAAGGTTGAAACATCAAAAGGTGATATTTATTGGTTTTATGGATGTGAAGTAAGTACGTCGAGTTGATGGAGTCGGCCTCTGGAAGTCATGGTTCTATGGATTCGAAACGGTCATTTGACTTGGTTTTGGTTCGAACTCCTTCATTCGACTTGGTCTTGGATTCGAACTGCATAGGAGCCAGAGTCGGAATGCACAGGAGACGGAGTCGAAGGGGATCGAGTCGAAGGGAGTGAGTCGAAGGAGCGAGTCAAAGTGATGGCTTGTAATGCTGCATTAGAGATGGAGTCAAAGGGAAGCGATTCGAAGGGGAGCTCTGTATCCACGGACTGAAGAGGGGGTCAAAGCACGGGTTCGACTCCACTGGGATTCGAATCGTTTATTCCTCTCGCTTTCGTATCCATATAAATACTTCGCACTTAGCCATTTTTTCACTTTTTACCTTTCATCTTTTTCTACCTTGCCTTCTTATCGCTCTGGGACTTGGAGAAAACAAAGAAGAAAAAACCTTCTTGCCTTAGAACTAATTTTCATCCTCAATTACTCGAACCAATTAACAAATTTAGGTAATCCAATGGGCGAATCTATACGTAAACGAGGAGAATCGATTCTTAACACCAAATCAAATTGAGTCGTGGTCGATCGAAAATCCCTTGGTCTTAGCTTCATGTCGATCTGGAGTAGGGGTTTCGAGATGATGAGTTGGAGGCCTTTGTATTGATCGATGGTGGAGCTTCGTATCGAGTCGAACGCTTTGATTATGTTGATCGATACGAAGGGGCTGTGTCTGATCGATTCGAAATGGTGGCTTTCGATCGAGTTGAAGTAGAGGGCCTTGAGTTGAGTCGAAGAAGCTGTCTTGGATCGAGTCGAAGCACGTGGCTCTGGATCGAGTCGAAGTGGCTGCTTTGGATCGAGTCGAAACGCGTGACTTCAGATCGAGTCGAAGTGGTTTCTTCGGATCGATTCAAAATGCGTGACTTCGGGGCGAGTTGAAGTGGTTGCTTCGGACCGAGTCGAAATGCGTGACTTCGGGGCGAGTCGAAGTGGTTGCTTCGGACCGAGTCGAAATGCGTGACTTTGGGGCGAGTCAAAATGGTTGCTTCGGACCGAGTCGAAAGGCGTAGCTTTTGGATTGAGTCGAAGTAGATGGCTCTGGAACGAGTCGAATTTGCACTCCATCCTTCTGACCGAGTCTAACTCAAACGCACATGACTATAATTCAGCGATGCGAACACGGCTCTCATGAGCAATACAAATTTGATCATCAAAAAATTTGAAACTTCTCACACACTCGAATAACTGCCTCCGACGAGCTTCAAATTGGCATACCTGGACTTAACCGTTTCACTGCATATCTGACTTCCTATCGAAGCTCGTCGATGAAACTGCAACTTATAAAAATGACACCAAACTTCGATTTGGAGTCATAGTTAATAACTGGATGGCATGGTTGTGACGGTCAGCGATGACGGTCCATCTGACTGAATACCGAAGTCTCGTCATTTACATGTTTTCCTTAATCCGGTTGATCTTCTCAAATAACATACAGTACTGCACTGCACAACATGCTCACACACTTTACACTGGGGGATGCACGAGCGTTATTTGTCAGTTTAACAATGATTTTTATAAGCTAGCTAATCATGGACCCTTCAAGTTCTCAGCAGCCGGAAATCCCAAGTTCTATTCCTCCAACCATAGAGATAACGGTTATTGAAGCCAAAGTTATAGAGCCAACTCCGGATGAGCGTCCGGGTGCTCGGTTTATTCTCAATCCAACAGATTCTGTGCCATCGGTATCTCCGAAGACATGCTAGGATGGATTTTCTTAAGGCACGGTTTGTCGCTTGACGACGTGCTACTTCCTGGGCCAGCTGATAGGCCACACGATCCCCCGGAGGGGTACACTGCTTTCAGCCGTCACGCTTGCACAGCGGGGACACTTCCTCCCTTAAATGAATATATAAGGGAGGTGTTATCATTTCTTGGCATAGCTCCATCTCAGCTACACCCCAACGGGTATGCCTTATTGAACAACATCTTTGTTCTTTTTATGGAGATCCTCTTTCGACCGTCGAAGCCGATCGAGATCCGATATCTATTCAATGTCAAGAGCCATGGAGACAGCCCCTCTTTCACCTTCCTCGAAGCGGTCAGGAGCTGCCACATTGTACATGGCTCCTGGGGAAGGTTAAGTTATTATAAAACCGTATGGTTCTACGTTCGGTGCCCCCCTGGGTTTGCTGGTCGGTGGTTGGATAGACGTAAGTGCTGTCATTTCTCTCTTGAATCTGGGAGACACTAGTAACTGACTTCAAAACTAACACACTTTTCCTTTCTTACAGCTGCAATCTCTCGCACCGATGGTGCATACTTCAGAGAGCTTGTTCGGATTCTTCAAGCGTTTCCGGGTGAAGAGAGGTATATAGACTTAGTCCTGACCGACAGGAATTTAAGGGCTGTCGAGCTAATATAACAGAGGCAGAGCATACATCTGGAAGTGATACATAGAGTGGCCCCGATGGAGCGCGTGAAGCGCAAAGCGCCCGTAGTCGTGATCACCGAAGAAGTTGATCCAGAAAGAACGCCCACCGATACCGAGCTCCCAACTGGGCCTTCTGTCGATGTCCTGGACTCGGGTGGAAGAAGAAAAGGCAAGGCCGCTGCTCACAAACGCCCTAAATCTAAGAGATTTAAATCCGTGGTCGTGTCTTTACATTTCCAGGGGATTAGAATTTCGGAGGCTCCTCCTCCGCAAGTGGAGAGTCCTTTTGCAGGGCTTACTGATATCCTGATCCCGGATTTTGTGTCATCTCCACACGACGCCGGGACGGAGGGGCTTGATAGCGCTTTTGAACCGAGCGGGTCGCTTGCTACGAGTGCGGCCGACATTTCCGGTTGGTCGGGGGATTGCACATGTATACACTCCACTACACTACATGATTCACAACTGTACTTCGTCCAACTTAGGAAGTTACTAATTCTTTCTTCATTTATCATTTTCAGGTGCAATGTCTGGAAGAGGATCGATGCTCGGCAGTCTTCGTTCGGCCCGAAAATCTTCTTCTTATTATGACTCCCGCAGGAGGAACTCGGATAGAGATCACGACCGCGAGTACTCCCAACAGGATAGGTACGGGCATGATAGGGATAGGGAGTATAGACATCGGTCTAGGTCACGCTCTCCTCCTCCTAGACTTCCATATCCTCCTCCTGTTCAAACTTCAAATCCACCAGACCCTCCTCGCCACAGGCCGTCTTCTCACACTTCCAGATCTAAGACTCATCTTCAGAGAGTCAAGACTACATCTTCCATGGTTACAGAGTAGGTCCCCGCTGATCCCACTGGAGAAGGGGACCTTAAGTTGGCTCAAATGAAGAAGGATTTTCCAAATATCTGCTTCGATGGTTATGTCTTCCCTCCCCACTTGAAGAGGATTCCATCAGGGGTAGAAGGCATGATGCATGATTACGTCCACGACATCTACACCCAATACCGAGAGTGGGAAAAAGCTGCTGAAAAATCTTCCAAAGTGGCCTTCGAGCGGGCCATAGAGATCGAGAAGATTGAGACCGAGCTCGCAAAAAGGGATCGGATCATTCAGGTACTCTCTGCTGAGTCTGAGTCTTCTCGGAAATCTGAGATCGAGGCCATTAAGAAGGCTGATGAAGCAAATGTGGCCATGGAGAGGTTGAGGCAGACGCATGTCGCCTTGGTAGAGGAGATGGGCCACCGGAATACTACGGTTACCGCCGAGCGGGATGCGGCAGTCAAGGAACTGAACGGACTTAAGGCCAAATTCGCCGATATGGCCAAGGAAAAAGACGATGCGAACAACGCAGCCCAGGAGGCGTGCGAACAGGCTGTTCTACTTAGGGGTCAACGGGATGCGGCGGTGGCTAAAGTCCAAAAGGTGGAGACTGAGGTCGAGGAGAGTGTGAAGTTGGCCGAGTCCAGGCTAGAGGCCGACATTGAAGACCTCCTTGTTGTCTATAATGCTAACGTGCTGAGGCACAGGGGTCTGGCCTAGCTCGATGATTATTCGACGCATCTCCACAGTGCTTGGGGCCGACTGGTTGAGGAAGAGAAAGAGGCGCCCCAGGGTGAGTCTGTGGATGAATTCGAGCTTGAGAATCGTCTGTTAAGTGATGACGAAAAAAAGATTCTCCATGATTCAATGATCTCTTATGAGAAGGAGAGGCTTGGCACCCATCACCTGGAGGTAGGAGAAGGCTCCGGGGTTGGACATTATGATGCAAGTCTTGATCTTCCGATGTCAACTCAGCCTGAATCTTTGCTTACGGTTGATCCTCAAGTCATTCCTGCCTATAACCCGGATCAGCCGCAGATGTCTCCGACTACAGCGCAAGCGACTGAAGCCACCCCGTCGCTTACAAGCCAAACTGAGGAAGGTACTCCGAACATTCCACATGTCTTTCATGAGTCGAAGTCTTCGATCGAGTTTAAGTTCTAACAATTCTTTTATTCTTTGTCCAGTGATCGACGTTGCACATGTCGGGCCTCCTACTACCCAAGTATTAAATCAGACACAGGAGGCTATCGTTACTGAAGCAATCACCACGACTACAACCGCCCAACTTGACGACATGCAGGGGAGTGCGATTGTGTTTGATGAGCAGTTAATGGAGGAACTCTTTCGTCATCATGGCGATCCTTTAGCTGACTTATCATTCATCATGGGCGGAGGAGTTTCTGCCACAAGCTCTTCGTTGCCGACCACTGACGCTCCCAGCGAGGCTCGTTCGGGTACTAAAGAGGAAATCTTTGCACAAATTGCCGCTAAAATGGACGCTGCAGCGCTTGGTGGCAGTGTTGGAGGTGGGACAGCGGCACTTGGTTCAGCTCCGCTTAGAATGATATCGCCTGGCGGTACATTTTCAGACACTAGCATGGCCATGACATCTTCCACATTTGAACCTATTCCTCCGACTCCGCCCGCAGGGAGCATTCTTATTCACACGAGTTCAGAGGAGGAAGTCGACATAATGCCTTCGCCTGAAGACCAACCGCCGAAGAGCAAAGGCTCGAAGAGGAAGATTGGCGAGGGCTCCAGCAGGTCCACACTGAGGAGGAAGCCAAGGAAGAAGAAAGATTAGGACTGCTCTTCCGGTGTATTTTGATTTGCATTTTGTTAGCCGTGTATAGATGCGGGTTCGGCCCCTGCTAGTAGGAATTTTTTGGAAACTTGTACACGAACTTCTTCTATAATCAACAGAAATGAAACTTTTCTTCTTTGACTTCTTTTTTGTCATTGTGTGTTTGTCTAAGTGTTTCAGTGTCCGGACTGCACTTGTGAAGTTTCAGTTTCCGAATGAAGTTTGTTTCTGTTCGCCAAGTTCAGGTATTGTGCACATGGTTTGCGACCGGGAAACGAGTCGAATTTCGACGTCGCATTGCTTCAGTCGATGGTTGATGCTTAAGTCGATGGTTGATGCTTAAGTCTTGCCCCCCAGTCTTGGTGGCATGTTGTTAAACATCAGCCAGCGATTGTCCTTTTCTCCTGGCATGCCGAGTCTAGTGACTTTGGATGGGCGTTTAAGGTAGACGGGGATCGAGCGGTTTATTCGCGCTTGTCCAATCGCTGACGATCATATCCGCACTTCGAGGATCCTCATTTGTTTACTGGCGGTTGGTCAAGCCGGCTTGAGTTTTAATCATATGTCCGCTATCTGGAGACTTGGAATTGGCATTTGTACTCCGACTCGCGTTCCGGGAGTTTGGAGTTGATAATCATACTTCGATTCATGCCTCGAGAACTTGAAGTTGGTGTTTACGCTCCGCTTCGCACTCTGGGAATCCGGAGTCGATGTTTATACTCCGACTCGCGCTTCGGGAGTTCGGAGTTGATGTTTATACTCCGGCTCGCGCTCCGGGAGTTCGGAGTCGATGTTTATACTCCGCTTCGCACTCTGGGTATACGGAGTTGGATGTTTATACTCCGACTCTCACTCTGGGTATACAGAGTTGAATGTTTATACTCCGCTTCGCACTCTGGGAATACGGAGTTGAATGTTTATACTCCGACTCGCGCTCTGGAAGTTCGGAGTTGAATGTTTATACTCCGCTTCGCACTCTGGGAATACGAAGTTGAATGTTTATACTCCGACTCGCGCTCTGGGAGTTCGGAGTTGAATGTTTATACTCCGCTTCACACTTTGGGAATACGGAGTTGAATGTTTATACTCCGCTTCGCACTCTGGGAATACGGAGTTGAATGTTTATACTCCGACTCGCGCTCTGGGAGTTCGGAGTTGAATGTTTATTCTCCGCTTCGCACTCTGGGTATACGGAGTTGAATGTTTATACTCCGCTTTACACGTTGGGAATACGGAGTTGAATGTTTATACTCCGACTCGCGCTCTGGGAGTTCGGAGTTGAATGTTTATACTCCGCTTCGCACTCTGGGAATACGGAGTTGAATGTTTATACTCCGACTCGCGCTCTGGGAGTTCGGAGTTGAATGTTTATACTCCGACTCACGCTCTGGGAGTTCGGAGTTGAATGTTTATACTCCGCTTCGCACGCTGGGAATACGGAGCTGAATGTTTATACTCCGACTCGCGCTCTGGTAGTTCGGAGTTGAATGTTTATACTCCGCTTCACACTCTGGGAATAAGGAGTTGATGAAGGATTGTCGTGTATCAATCCCTTTTTTGACTTTGATGTGATGGCTTGCCCCCGAGCTCGGGTTTCACTTAGGGAGTCCTTGGTTGCATCGTAGCCACTCTCTATTTGAATAAATCCCACCGTATGATGAGACGTAGCTCTCCATGCATAGTGATGGTCATATGAAGTATTTCAAGTAAATCACAGCTCTGGCTCGAAGAGGTTGCATTTTATTGCTGAAATAAGAAAGTATGGCAAAGTCAGTTGCCTTATTACAAGTTCTAATTCCGAAATGCATAAACAAATTGCAGAAAAGGAAAGTAAACTAAATGGATAAAGATAGCCTATCAGGTGTAATAGCGGCGAAGGCTCTCGCTATTCCAAGCTCTTGGCAGGGTAAGACCATCGACGGTTGATAACTTGAACGTGCCATCTCCGAGCCTTCGTTCAATAACGTACGGTCCTTCCCATGTCGGCTTCATATGTGAAGGAACCGGATAGATTCTTTTTTAAGACGAGATCGCCTAGTTCGAAGGTTCGCGGACGGACCTTGGCATTGTATAATCGGGTGACTCGACTTCGATGCCCTCAAATCAGCCTCTTCACGCTTCTCATCAGGAAGATCGAGAGATTCAGCAAGTAATATAACATTTGTCTTTGGATCATAGTATGTCACATGATGAGTAGGTACTTCTAGCTCAACTGGAATAACGGCCTCTGAACCATACGAAAGGGAGAACGGAGTGTGGCCGGTCGTGGTCTTGTGGGTTGTTCGGTAAGCCCATAGAGCCATAGGAAGTTCATCGACCCACTTGCCCCCGACATTTTCCAGTCGTTTGTTCAGGATGGACTTTATAACTTTATTAACTACTTCGACCTGTCTGTTTGCCTGAGGGTGTGCAACTGCGGAGAATTTCTTTTGGATGTGAAATCGTTTGCAGAAATCTTTGAATTCAGCACTGTCGAATTGGGTTCCATTGTCCATGATAATGGTGTGAGGGAGACTGAATCGACAGATGATGTTACGAACCACAAAGTTGATTACTTTCTTCGTTGTAATGGTGGCGAGAGCTTCGGCTTCAGCCCACTTTGTAAAGTAATCAACTGCGACGATGGCGTACTTCGCACCACCTTTTGCCAAAGGTAGAGCACCGATGATGTCGATGCCCCACATTGCAAACGGCCATGGGCTGACCATTTGCGTTATCTCAGTAGGAGGAGCTCTAGGTATTCGAGCATATTTCTGGCACCTATCACATTTCTTTGCATAGTCCAACGCATCGCGATTCGCGGTAGGCCAGTAATATCCATAGCGAAGTATTTTCTTGGCAAGTGCTTGCCCCCCGGTGTGATCGCCACATTCTCCCTCATGCACATCGCGCAACACTTGTTTAATTTCATCGTGAGCGATACATCGGAGTAGGGGAACTGAGTACCCCCTTCTGTACATGAGCCTATCCTGGATGGTAAATCTTGAGGCCTTTCGAAGGACCTGTCTCTTCTCACTCCTGCGTTCCGGCAGGGTCCCGTGCTCAATGTAATTTCTGAGTGGTGTCATCCATGAATCTTTTTCAGGAACGATTCCGCATACTCGGTTTATTTATGTCCGGTCGATACTTGGGGAAGATAGCGCTTCTACGGGAACGAGTCCAATTTGTTGAGCTTCACCTGTGCTGGCTAGCTTTGCCAATGAATCGGCCTTTTGGTTGCGTTCCCAAGGTATACAATAGATGGCGTAGTAATCGAACTGATTTAGTGTTTCCTGGACTCGGGCTAAGTAGGCAGCCAACCTTCGATCTCTTGCCTGATATTCCCCCCGTACTTGACACACAACCAATTGTGAATCACAATAAACTTCCACAGCGATGATTTTCAGGTCTCTGGCGAGTTTCAAGCCGGCTAAGAGGGCTTCATATTCAGCTTCATTATTGGTTGCATGAAAGTCAAACTTCAAAGCGTAGCATATAGATAAACCTTCGGGGGTTTAGAGCACAACCCCAGCGCCCGAACACCGGTCGTTCGATGCCCCATCGGTATACAGCTTCCAGACATATTCAGGGGATTTACTAGTTTCGGGCAAGTCCTCTGGAATGGTGAATTCAGCTATGAAATCAGCGAGGACTTGTCCTTGTATTGCTCGTCTTGGAGTGTAAGTAATATCAAACTGACTCAGTTCGATGTTCCACATAAGTAGCCTACCAGACGTCTCAGGCCGCGAAAGGACCTATCGTAACGGCTGGTCGGTGTAGACGACGATGAGATGTGCTTGAAAATACGGTCGTAGTTTTCTTGATGCGATTACAAGGCAGTGAGCCAACTTCTCCAACTTTGGGTAGTTCCTTTCGGCCCCAGTTAATCGTTTGCTGACGTAGTACACTGGCTTCTGTACCCCGTCTTCTTCTCGAACCAAGGCAGTGCTGATAGTGTTTTCTGATATCGCCAAGTACGCATACACATTCTCATGATCAATAGGCTTTGACAGTATCGGCGGTGTGGACAGGTGTTGGACTAGTGCTTGTAAAGCACCCTCACACTCTGTGGACCATTCAAAGTTTCGTTTCCCTTTTCGCATCAGATCGAAGAAGGGAACGCATTTGTCAATGGACTTTGAAATGAACCTGCTCAATGCTGCTACCTTTCCATTGAGACTCTGGACTTGCTTTATAGTCTTGGGAGTTTCAAAATTTCTGATTGCCCAAATCTTTTCAGGATTAGCTTCGATTCCCCGGGCGTTAACGATGAACCCAAGGAACTTTCCGAATGCCACTCCGTAGTGACATTTCAGGGGATTTAGCTTCATTTTGTATTCTCAAAGTATGTTGAACATAGTTCCCAGGTCTTTAACATGGTCGGTGGAGAGTCGTGACTTCACTAGCATGTCATCGACATATACTTCCATTGTTTTCCCGATTTGATCGGCAAACATCCGATTGACCAATCGTTGATAAGTAGCTCCGGCGTTCTTGAGTCTGAACGACATAACCCTGTAACAGTAAAGTCCCAGATTGGTTACGAAGCTGGTATGTTCTTGATCGGGTAAATGCATCGGTATCTGATTGTAACCAGAGTACGCGTCCATGAAGGATAAGAGTTCATGCCCAGCTGTCGAATCTACTAGCTGATCAATTCTGGGGAGTGGGAAACTGTCCTTGGGACATGCTTTATTCAGATCGGAATAATCGACACATGTTCTCCACTTTCCATTCGGTTTTCGGACGAGCACGGGATTCAACACCCATTCAGGATATAGTGCATCTCGAATGAATCCGTTCACTTCAAGCTTTTCTACTTCCTCTTTAAGAGCGGCAGATCTCTCTGGATCCATACCGCACCTTTTTTGTTTGACCAGGACATGCCGCGGGTCAATGTTCAGAGTGTGGCTCGCGATGTCCGGCGAGATCCCACACATATCAGAATGTGTCCAGGCAAATATGTCAAGATTTGCCCGCAGAAATTCAACCAATTCCTCCTGAGCTTGCTGGCTTAGCTGAGATCCAATCTTTATCATTTTCGAGTCGTCTTTACTGTCAATCGGGACATCAATCGTCAGTTCGTCCGGTGATGCTTAATTTTCTTTAGATTCTCCTTCATCCTCAGTCTCTCTTGGATCAAGGTCTTTGAGGAATTGGCTGGGGTGCCTGGACCTGGGCCCGGGCGTTAATTGTCAATTATCGGCGAAACGGACGTAGGGAGATTCCTCTACGCCCTTTCCCTTCTCCTTTTGATGCGCCTCCCGCAGCTCAGCAACATAACAGGCTCTGGCAGTGGCTTGATCTCCATAAATGATTCCTATTCCATGATCAGTGGGGAACTTTAAAGTCAAACACCATGGGGCGATGGCTGTCCTGAATTCAACGAGGGCCGGTCGGCCCAAGAAAGCGTTATAAAGGGAGTCTATGTCCAAAACAATGAACTGAAGCATCCGTACTCTCCGTCGTTCTCCAACTCCCAACTCTACTGGCAGTTCCACCATTCCAGTGGGTATAATTGCACTTCCGTTGAAGCCATGAACTCGGGATTGACAAAGCTTCAAGTCTGTGGCTTCCATTTTCATTTGATCATAAGCTCGTTTGAACAAAATATTCATGGAGCTTCCACTGTCAACTAAGATCCTTTTTATCCAAGCGGGACCTACTTGTGCTGAGATGACCAGTGGATCGATATTGGGAGCTTCGATTTTATCTACGTCTCTGCTCCTGAACACGATGTCATCCGTCATCGTTTTCTGTTGCTTGGCCGGAGCCCCCTCATCAAAACTACTACAACACTCGAAGTCCGCATGCCGGATAGAACTGGCATACGACTCCATTTCCTTCCAGCTTCGATCTGCTGGGTGAGGACCACCACTTATTATATTGATGATTAACCTCCCGTCCGCACGAGCGGGTTCTTCCTGTCTTTCCTGGTTCGGTGCACGATTCTGATTTGATGGGCATGCACCACCGAATTGCGACGCCCGTACATACTGATCCAGCTTTCGCTCACGTATCAGTTTTTCAATGAGGTCTTGTAGGTGACGACACTCATTGGTGTTGTGGCCATAACTCTCATGGAATCTACAGAATTTTCCTGTTTGGATTTGTCTTTCAGTTAGTGGTTTCGGGGCAGGTGTTTCCTGGGGATTTGACCAGGCAACTAGTACTCGGCAATAAGTGCTCGGTATCAGAGAGCGACTGGCATCAAGGAGTGTTCGGCGAAGCACTGGCCATCCAGGAGTGTTCGGCGAAGCAACTGACATCCATGAGTGCTCGGCGACAAGTGTGCTCGGCATAGTACTCGGCATCCATTAGTGTCCGGCATCGAGACTGTTCGGCGTACCAGAGTACTCGGCGTCAAGGCTGCTCGGCATACAGGAGTACTCGGCATCCCATGGTGTTCGGCGAGGCACTTGACAGCCAGGAGTGTTCGGCGAGGCACCCAACATCCAACGAGTGCTCGGCGACAAGTGTGCTCGGCGTCAAGAATGCTCGGCATACGAGACTGTTCGGCGTACAGGAGCACTCGGCGTAAGGGCACTCAGCGTCAAGAAGAGCGTTCGGCTTCAACTGACTAACATCCTACACTTCCCAAGCATCAACCACCTCGTTCGGCATAGAAGGGATGGTTCGGCGCAGAGCGTTCGGCCTCAACAGACAACCATCCTACACTTCCCACGACACCAACATACCGTTCGGCATAGAAGGGATGGTTCGGCGCAGAGCGTTCGGCGAACCTTGCTCGGCATACGACGACCACTGTACTCGGGCTGGAGCGTTCGGCAATCAGCCCACTTGGGAAGTCCAGCCCATCTTTGCCTATAAATAGAGGGACAGGGTCACAGTGAAATGGATCCTTTTTTAGAGAACACGGGGGAGACTCTGCTATTTTTGAGACTCATCTTCTCTACTTAACAACTTCATTCAAGCATTTGATTCACGAATTGTATTTGTAATCAACAATAAGGAAGATCAATAAAGTTTAATCTCAAAGTGGACGTAGGCATTTACGCTGAACCACTATAAATCTGGTGTTCTTACTTTCTGCATTTAAATTAACATTGTCTTCTCTGTTTAATTTAACTTCATCACTTATATCTCTACACAATCTTTCTCAACGAGGTTAGTGACCAATTTTGGTGCTAACACTTTGGTGCTTTCATTGAGAATCGAATTCTCAGACCTCAAGGATCTGCTTTGAAGCTACTGGATTGAACAAATCCCCCAAAGAAGATCCGACTTACTGATAGGACATCCGTTGATTCTACTCAGAGTTCATACCAATAACTCTACAATGGCGAGACCACGTACCAGGTCAGCTTCTCTTAATGCGGATGCCTGAGAGACTGCTAGCGTGCAACAAGCAGGACCTAGCAATCAACCTGCGATCCCGAGTGCAGGGATTGCCGCTCAAGAACAGACTCCAGTTGTCACCAGAGTAGAGTTCAATGACTTGATGAGAGAACTTAGGGAAAGCAGGCAACTGGGAGAACAGATGCAAGCTAATGCCAACCTGATGGCACAACTCACTCAACAGCAGCAACAGAATGTTGGGGGCAATCCAGCTGCTTATTCCTCATCTGACAGCTCTACTTCTTCTGATGAACCACCCAGGCGTAGACGCCGTAAGACTGAAGCTGCAAGGGCGGATGCTGTTGTTCGAACAGCTGGAGACCGCGACCAAGCCAGAACTGGAAGCTTCCAAACCGGAATACAGATGGAGGATGGAGCTCCAGATCATCAAAATGCTAACAATGTTGAACCTCACGACGCACGATTGGCAGATCGCCAGGAAAGGAGGCATCAGCATGGACAGGCGCGTAGAACTGACTCCAACCTCCCAGCTTCCATACAGACACCCGATCTGACAGCCATGATCAGGCAACTGATGAAAGAAAATCAAGGCTTATCAAATGACGACTGGGGAGTGTCAAGAAGTCATTCTCCGTTCACGGATGTTGTGCTGCAAGCGGCGTGCCCCAAGAAGTTTAGCATGCCAACCATTCCTGCATACGAAGGAAAGACTGACCCCAGACAACATGTAATGAGGTATGAATGGATGATGGATTCAGCCAGAGCAAATGATCCCACCAAGTGTAGGTGCTTTCCGATTACTCTATCTGGGATCGCTACTATGTGGTTCACCCGACTTCCTCCGCGATCCGTATCAAATTTCGAGGAGTTGGCAAAGAAGTTTATTGAGCAATTCAGGATACACACTACACGCCCGAAGGACGTGATGTCTTTGTCGAGTGTAATCCAGAATCCCGGAGAGTCGCTGAAGGAGTACTTACAAAGATTCCACGTTGCGGCAACTGAAGTCAGTAATCCCAACGACCATGCAATCCTAATGGCTGTAATGAGAGGTGTAGATCCGGATTCTGAATTTGGAGACTGGCTGGCAGGAAAACCTCCGGCTACGCTAGAGTGTTTCTACTCCAAGGCACACCAGTTCATAAGAAGAGAGGAAGCTAGGTGGGTACGACGAGATAATGCACCGGGACCTGCCCAAGAGTCAATCAAGAGCAACATTGCTGTGAAGCAATCTGGAGACAATTCGGGAAAGGTCCAAGTCAATGTCCAGAATAAGCCTGTGCAGCCCAAAGAGTCCGGAGGAAGAAGTCAAGGAAAGAGGAAAGAAGCGGGAAAGTGGAAGTCGAGAATTCCAAGCTACAGCGAGTACACTCCGCTAAACGCCCCACTTGAGAACATTTACCTATCCACCTGCAATACTTTTCAGTACAGAAAACCACGTCCAAAAGAATCAACTGAAGAACAGAAGCGGACTGGGAAATATTGCCGCTTCCATGAAATTTATGGACACAACACGGAAGAATGCAGACACCTGCATGATGCTATCGAGAAATTGATCAGACAAAAGAAGTTGCAAGAATTCGAAAAGGATCCACAGGAAGGAGGACAGGCAACGTCCAACCCAGGTCGTGCACCAGCTCCACGTCATCCTGAGGAGCCTGCTCGGACTGTTGGAAGACTGGTCATAAATACAATTATCGGCGGACCTCATCCCGTAGATAAGAACTGGCAAGAGATGGAACGATATGCAAGCTCCTTGAAGCATGCAGATTTTGAGTGCTGTTCGAACGTAGAGGACGGGGCCCCTGCTAAGCAGCAGCGCATGATGACAGACGATATTGTGTTCAGGAACAGAGACGCTGATCAGGTAGAGGCTCCGATCGTCGATCCCATGGTCATATCTGCAACGATCGGACCAGCATATGTAAAAAGAATTTTGATTGATTGTGGAAGTTCAGTCAACATCATCTTCAAGAAGGCCTATGATCAGATGAAGCTAGAGACAAAAGACTTGAAACCATCCAAAGCTCGTATCCACGGCTTTAACGGTGCTGCGACTGATGCGGTAGGATATGTCGAGTTACCAGTTGAACTGGGACAAGGCGAGCCTCGGAGGGTACGAATTATACCCTTTGTAGTTTTGGATGTGGACTCTCCGTATAATGTTTTCTTGGGTCGGCCGGCCCTGGCTGAATTTAGGGCGGCACTAGCCCCGTGGTGTTTGACTTTGAAGTTTCCGACTGACAAAGGAGTAGGCATTGTTCACGGTGACCAAGAAGCTGGTCGTTCTTGTTATGTGGCCGAGCTCTGGGAGGCCCACCGAAGGGAGAAAGGAAAGGTTGCGGACAATCCCGTCCGCATCCTCAATACGAATAATTGACAAGTAGTGCCTGAGCCTTGGCTCGGGCATAGTTCTCGGATCTACGGAGATATAGATCCGAGAGACGACGATGAGAAACCCAGGGAAGAGAAGGCGGCACCGGCTGAATTAACAATTGACATCTCAGTTAGCCGTGATGACCCTTCGCGAATACTGAAGATCGGATCACAGTTAGGCCCCGCAATGACTGAATACCTTAGCGACTTCCTCCGGGCAAACCTTGATGTTTTTGCTTGGACGCATTCTGATATGTGTGGGATTTCTCCCGCCATCACGAGTCATATGTTGAACATAGACCCGAAATACGTCCCAGTCAAGCAAAAAAGGAGAGGAATGGATCCGGAGAGATCCGCCGCTCTTGGAGAGGAGGTGGACAAACTCAAAGCAAATGGGTTCGTCCGCGACGCCCTCTACCCGGAGTGGGTCTCCAACCCCGTGCTAGTAAAGAAGGCGAATGGGAAATGGAGGACTTGCATAGATTATTCCAACTTGAACAAAGCATGCCCTAAGGACAGTTTCCCGTTGCCTAGGATCGATCAGTTGGTCGATTCCACAGCAGGACACGAATTATTGTCATTCATGGATGCGTACTCAGGATACAACCAAATCCCAATGCATATTCCGGACCAAGAACACACCAGCTTCGTTACAAATGTCGGGCTGTATTGCTATGTAGTGATGCCCTTTGGATTAAAGAATGCTGGAGCAACTTACCAACGTCTGGTGAATCGAATGTTCAAGGACCAGCTGGGAAAAACCATGGAAGTCTATGTGGATGACATGCTCGTGAAGTCACGATGGTCAAACGACCACATTCAAGACTTAGCTGAAATGTTTAACATACTCAGGTTCTATGGAATGAAGATCAACCCGCTGAAGTGTTCTTTCGGCGTTGCATCAGGGAAGTTTTTAGGATTCATCGTCAACGCTAGGGGAATCGAAGCCAACCCAGAAAAGATCCAAGCCATTCGAGATGTACAAGCGCCCAGGACTATAAAGGAGGTACAGAGCTTGAACGGAAAAGTAGCTGCGCTGAGTCGATTTATATCCAAGGCAACTGACAAGTGCATCCCGTTCTTTGACATAATAAAGAAAGGAAAGAGGAATTTTGAATTGACGTCTAGCTGCGAGGAAGCATTCCAGAACCTGGTAAGGCATCTGGAGAGCCCACCAATGCTATCTAAACCAGTTTACCATGAGATGCTGTACGTTTACTTGGCTATATCCCCTCATGCGATAAGCGCAGCTTTGGTTCGTGAGGAGGATCGAGTCCAGAAGCCGGTATATTATGTTAGCAAGCGTTTAACGGGGGCAGAGAAGAATTACCCTAAAATCGAGAAATTGGCTTATTGCTTGGTGATTGCATCACGCAAGCTGCGCCCATACTTTCAAGCGCATTCAATCGGCGTTTATACCGATCAACCCCTGAGGCAGGTACTTCAACGACCGGAAACTTCTGGAAGATTGCTAAAATGGAACATCGAGTTCAGCCAATTCGATATCGCATACTTACCACGGAGAGCCATCCGAGGGCAAGCGTTAGCAGACTTCATCGCTGAATTTACCATACCCATCAAACCGGACGATCACGACATCATTCCCCCCATTCGATGGAAATTATACACTAACGGTGCATCAAACGACCGTTGCTCCGGCACGGGCGTAGTTCTTATAACTCCAGAAAACCGATCAATCTGTTATGCCCTGAAGCTCGATTTCCCGGCTACGAACAACGAAGCTGTATATGAAGCACTAATCGCTGGCTTGAAGCTCATCAAAGAACTCGGGATCGAATCAGTCGAAATCTTTTGTGACTCGCAGTTAGTGGTTTACCAAGTATGAGGAGACTACCAAGCAAAAGGACGAAAGCTTGCTCCGTACCTCGTTCAGGTCCAAGAACTACTATCAAATCTTGAGCGTTATGACATTTCACATATCCCACGAGAACAGAACAAAGAAGCCGACTTGTTGGCTAAGTTCGCAAGTACCGACGATGCTCAACAAATGGGATTGTATCCCGTTGAAGTCTTGCATGCCCCGAGCGTAGACGAGATGAAAATCGATCGCGTGTTGGAAACAGAGATCGAGAAGGACTCGTGGATAACCCCATTCAAACTGTACCTGACAACCGGGGCTTTACCAGAAAAAAGAAGCGAAAGACAACAGGTCCTTCGAAAGGCTGCGCGGTACATAATGCAGGGTGGATCCATGTACCGGAAAGGATTCTCAGTCCCATTGTTACGGTGCATCGCTCATGATGAAACAAAGCGAGTCTTGAGGGAAGTTCACGAAGGGGAATGTGGCGACCATACTGGGGGGCAAACGCTAGCAAAGAAGATCCTCCGCTATGGATATTACTGGCCCACCGTAAACCGGGATGCCACGGACTACGCAAGAAAATGCGACAAGTGTCAAAGATATGCAAAAATCCCGAGGGCTCCGTCAACGGAACTCACACAAATGATCAGTCCTTGGCCATTTGCGATCTGGGGAATCGACATAATCGGCTCTTTGCCTCTATCCAAAGGTGGTGCGAAATACGCAATAGTTGTAGTTGACTATTTCACGAAATGGGCTGAGGCAGAACCTTTGGCCACTATCACCTCTAAGAAGGTCATTAACTTCGTTGTACGAAACATTATATGCCGCTTTGGCCTTCCACGCACCATCATTACAGACAACGGAACGCAATTCGAAAGTAGAGAGTTCAAAGAGTTCTGTTTAAAGTACGGCATCGAGAAAAAGTTCGCCGCCGTTGCACACCCAAAAGCTAACGGACAAGTCGAGGCCGTTAACAAAATAATCAAGTCCATACTAAAGAAGCGTCTGGAGAAGGTTGGAGGCAAATGGGTAGATGAACTCCCGACAGCATTATGGGCGTATAGAACTACCCACAAGTCCGCGACTGGCCACACTCCATTCGCCTTGGCATACGGCTCTGAAGCCGTTATACCCGTGGAACTTGAAGTTCCATCGCACCGAGTGACATACTACGATCCCAAGACGAACCAAAACCTCTTGCTGGAATCACTGGACTGCATCGATGAAAAACGGGAAGAAGCTGAATTAAGGGCGGCGGCGCACAGACATCGAGTCAAGCGTTACTATGACGGCAGAGTCCGCCCAAGAATCTTTGATGTGGGAGATCTCGTTCTGAAACGAGTCTTCCCGGTACCATCACGCATGAATCCCAGCTGGGAAGGTCCATACGCCATTGAACGGAAGCTTGGAGAAGGAACATTCAAGCTAGCGACCGTTGATGGCGCGACACTCCCCCGAGCATGGAACAGTGAACATTTGCGGCACTATTACATTTAGCATGTTTCCCTTTCTTGTTATAGGCACTATTGTTTCCTGCATGTTTCCATTCAATAATGACTTAGTTTCCTTTTAAAGTTGTAATCGAGCAATTTAGTTGATTTTCATTAATAAAGGCTTGAAGCCACATTTTATATGAAGTTTCTATATCTCTTAATTGGATGATAAATTACATTATTCTGCGCGACATACAGGCTCGTACGAACGATTCCAAATCTCCGAATCCCCAGAGCGCGGATCGGAGTACTCTAAGTCCCCGGAGCGCGGACTAGAGTATAAACGATTCCAAATCTCCGAATCCCCAGAGCGCGGATCGGAGTACTCTAAGTCCCCGGAGCGCGGACTAGAGTATAAACGATTCCAATCTCCGAATCCCCAGAGCGCGGATCGGAGTACTCTAAGTCCCCAGAGCGTGGACTAGAGTATAAACGATTTCCAATCTCCGAATCCCCAGAGTGCGGAGCGGAGTACTCTAAGTCCCCAGAGCGCGGGCTAGAGTATAAACGATTCCAATCTCCGAATCCCCAGAGCGCGGATCGGAGTACTCTAAGTCCCCGGAGCGCGGACTAGAGTATAAACGATTCCAATCTCCGAATCCCCAGAGCGCGGATCGGAGTACTCTAAATCCCCAGAGCACGGACTAGAGTATAAACGATTTCCAATCTCCGAATCCCCAGAGTGCGGAGCGGAGTACTCTAAGTCCCCAGAGCGCGGACTAGAGTATAAACGATTCCAAATCTCCGAATCCCCGGAGCGCGGATCGGAGTACTCTAAGTCCCCCGAGCGCGGACTAGAGTATAAACGATCCCAAATCTCCGAATCCCCAGAGCGCGGACTAGAGCATAAACTATTTCAAGCCTCCAAGTCCCCGGGACACAGAGTCTGCAAGAAGTCCAAGTACTCGAAAGATGTGGGACGAGAGGTACGCCACGTCCAAAAAATGTTTGAACAGCGCAAGAATGGACTGGGAGATAATGCAACTCATAAGAACTTGAGTTATGGCTACAATTAGTCAGCAAACCAAATAAAGACAAGAGAAGCATTCAAACACAAAAGAAACTAAAACTTTATTCAATAAGTCCAAAATGGGGATACATGACCACTCCTACAAAATTCAGACCTCTCTATACAAACTACAAATCATGGGAGATAAAAACAATTACAAAGCTTAGTCAGGAAACTTGTTGAACAAGTGCATCGATTATTTCTTCGACTTCTTCTTCTTGTCTGCCTTTGGTGTTTCCGACGACTCCTCTCCCTCACGTTTTTTCTTGGACTTTTTGCTTGCTAGAGAGACGGAGTCAGGAGTAGGAGACGGAACATCTAGTGGTTTGGACCTGCCCGGGAGAATGATTTTCAGAGGTCTGTTCCGCGGGTCAGTGAGTTCCAGGACTTCAGATTCAACTTTGACTTTGACCTTTCTCTTCTCCTCGTCGGCGAGACGGTCCTTCATGCTCATCTCTGAAGTATGTTCAGAGGCACCAGTGATTTTAACTTCGTCGCTTCCTTCGGCACGAGACGAAGTATCAAGTTTGTCATCATCAAGCGCCCCGATCACTTGAGCGTCTGGGCCGGGAGTCACCCCTGCGTGAGCAACGTCGCTTGTTTTCCCCGCTTCCTCCTTGGTGTCATCGCTCCTCGGAGTTAGCTCGGCGTCAGAACGACCTGCACGAAAATATAAGAAGTGGGCATTAGAACGAATAACCACTGCTGAAAAATGACGGGATCTCTTCGACTTCTAGAGAAAGAAGAATTTCCTACCAGGATCCGGTTGGCTATCGGTGGCGCGCGGGGTTTCACCCTCCAGGATAGGTGACAGCACATGAACGCCGAGCCCGGGATCTTCGGGATCATAACTGGCATGCTGCTCGAATGGATCAAGCGTCGACCGACCGGCCGATTGAGCAGCATAAGGAGCGGCGATGTGAGGAGTAGTAGCGTCGGCCTCTGACGGGCCAGCCTCGTCATTCTTCTCTTTCGAAGGGGAAGAGCCTTTGCCATAAAGAGCCAATGCTGCGAATAAATCCGATGGCTCATTCCCCCTCAGGAACTCCTTCACCAATGCATCCTCGTCGATTTCTTCGGAGCCTGACTCGACTTTCTTGATCTTTATCAGAGTTTCCCATGCCTCAGCCAGGGATTCGTGGTAGCCGTCGCCCAAGAATGTTAGGTCGCGGTGCATAAGGATGCGGGCTCCGTACTCGATGATCAACGGGTCAAACATACTTTTGACCTCTTCCCTTCCGGCCTCTGCGGCCGCCTCAAGGCGAGAATCAAGCTCCTCCACAGCCATTCTTTTGCCCTCCTCACGGGCCTCATCCTTCATTTTCTCGACCCCGGCAAGTTCACCGTCGAGCTTTGCCTTCAGGAGTCGGGTAGCAACAATCTCATCACAATACCGCTATGATTCTTCCTGAGCGGCTATTTTGTCTTCTTTCTCCTTGGAGAGTTGTTCTTTCAGCTCTTTGACTTGAGTAGCGAGCGCGTCCCTTTCTTTTTGGACAGAGTCTTTTTCTAGGGCAAGGGCGCCGCTGCGCTGAACTGCTTCGTCAAGCTCCTTTTTGTGAGCCACCTCTAAGCGAGTAACTGCCTCAGCAGTATCTTTTGCACCTTGTTCAGCGGCTTCTAGCTTTGACTTATAAGAGGCGAGTTCTTCGTCTTGGAGTTTGATGATTTTCTTATCGCTGTCAGCCTCCAGATTCAGACGGTCAATCTCGTGTTGACGCTCGACAGATACTTCTGAGATCTTCTCCACCAAGTGCACGAATGCGTCATGTTGAACATAGACGTCATTGTTGCAGGCAATGGCACTTTGCTTCACGTGCCCAGGAATGTGATGGATGCCCGGGAGGAATTTCAAACCGTCAAAACAGATTTTCGGAAACTTGGCCTTAAGGTCGACCATCTTTTCTGCAACAGTTGGGTCCACGGCAGGAGTAGGAGGAGGAGGCTTAGAGAATTCCGTTCTTTTACGCGGCTCTCGAACTTGCCTCGTACTCGATGAACTGGAATGTTGTTCTCGAGCAGCATCAGACTGATAACCCTTCTGCAAAGACTTCTCTTTATCCGGCTCAGTTGTAGGAGGAAGATCGCGGGACTGGGAAGATTGATAGTGTGCTTTCTTGCGGTGAGACGACTCGCGCGGACGATTGTCCCTATCTTCATAATCACCTCGGTCCCGGCGTCTGCCTGAACCGGAATCCCGTCCGGAGTGATGGAATATAGAAGACCCCTGAAGGCGATCAAGTTCGTGTGAGCGGCCCATATCACATGCAAAGAAGGGAGATAACAACGAGTTAAGGAGAATTCATGAATTAAAAAGACTTGAAGTATATTATGGAATGCGCATGTGCGTGTGTGTCCTAAGTGTTCCCCCCGACGGACCCGTTCGTTTATCTTTGCTAATCGGAGTATTGTCTCTTTGAGCCGGGAGTTCAACTCCTACATTGCCTCTAGCGGGCGAAGAGAATTTGAGAGCTTCAGGATCATCGAACCCGTAATTAAGTATGTCTTCGGGAATAGAAAGGTTCGATAGACCTCTCAAGGAACTTTCCAGATGCTGCGAAGAAGCCTCTTTCTCAGGAGGGGTAGGCGTAACTTTTGAGGTGCCACCAACTTTCTCCTTTTGAACCGTGTATTTCAACTTCTTCTTTCCCTTCGAAGGGGAGGATGATGTCTCAATATCCTGAACTTCGATTGCCGGATTCCAAGCGGGACCCACGTTCTCGCCCTGAGTTTTGGGGGCATCATCCTCTTTGCGCTCGCCTTCTTCATGCGCGTCGGGAGCGCGACGCGGCGACGGTCCGGCAAGTTTTTTCCCTTTACCAGATGAAGGTTTGGGAATTGTAACACCTTCTGGAAGGCTGATCCGACGACCAGGAGCTAGCAAGCCGAACCCCGACAGTGATTCATTTGAAATGATAGCTCGGATGTCTCGATCCTCGGCCGGAAGAGCTCTAATCGCATCGACAGCATCAGAATATCCTCGGCCTTCCGGGCGTGGGCTGATACCTGAAAAGATGAAACGGAAAGTTAGGAAAGACATGCTCGGGTTAAATACGAATAGTAACTCGGCAGAGAGACTTACTGCCTTCAACCCATCTCCTAGCGATACCGGAAGGGCAGCGCACATAGAACCATTCCTGTTTGTACAGGGCGAATTTGCTACAGGCCCCTGTCAAGATCTGGCACTTGTGGTATGGCTCGAGGAACATGAAGGAAGGGCTATCTTTCCATCTCTTGAACATATAAATGTATCGGATATCGCCGGGGGTTGGAGGTATGGAGAAGACGACCATGAAAAGTAAATAAGTCCCATATAGAAACGCATGGCCGTTCGGGTGCAGCTGCGACGGAGCTATGTCTATATACTGCAGCACATCCCGGAGAAATAAATTGAACGGAGGCACGCTGCCCATCCAACACATGAACTTGTTGCAGGCTGTGTACCCGACCGGGGGCAGATGAGGGCGGTCGTGTCTCGAAGGAACTAACACGTCAGCAAAGGGAATCCCGTGAATGGAATATATCCGTCGCAGAGCGGCCTCGTTGATCTTCGAGGCTTGAGAATCGATCGGATTGTCCAGTAAGATGGTTGACTCCAGAGCATCGGGCGCCAAGTTATGAGCGGGAGAGATTGACGGGTTGGAAGCATCTGCGGCTCCTTGCCTTGCTGACGGCCCAGGCCTGTCAGGTATGGTGGCAGAACTAGATTTTCTCGACATCCTGAATAAATAATGAACCTGGCTAAATGCTTGAGAGAGCTATACTTAAAAAACGTTGAACATTAGAATTAGCAACACGATTTTTCCCCCCATGTGGTGTGTGAACTAGTGCAAGCAATTGTGTGCAGGCAATAAGAATCTAAAGGTTCTAAAGATGTAATATTTAGCTTCGAATCATCGCCTTCGAAGACCGTCATCGCTGACCGTCTCAGAAAGCTCGCCTTGAGGAGATTACAGTCCCAGATTCAGAAGACATATGATTTCTAAAGTGACCGGCTTAAAGTGTAGTTAGACGCCTATCCTGTTCGGCATTTTTAATGTTGTTCGGCATTTGTATTGACCGGCTAAAGACATTATCCGGTCCAAGAATTGTCCGGAAATTGCTTTGTTTGACTAAGGTAATGGTTCGACCTAAGGGTTGTTCGGCTGAAGTCAGTGTTCGGCATGTCAGTTATACTGTTCGGCTAAAGTCATCGTTCGGCATGTCAGTTATACTGTTCGGCTAAAGTCATCGTTCGGCATGTCAGTTATACTGTTCGGCTAAAGTCATCGTTCGGCATGTCATTTATGTTGTTCGGCTAAAGTCATTGTTCGGCATGTCAATTATATTGTTCGGCTAAAGTCAGTGTTCGGCGTATCAATCGTATTGGTCGGCTAATGTCATCGTTCGGCTAAAAGTGGTGCTCCGCCACGATTTCAACTCTACCCTACACCTTCTCCATCCACGCCGAACGACAGAGACGGATCCCCCGGCAAAGACTACGCCGTTCAACACCCCATCTACCCTTCTATCGTTCGGCACGGAGGAGCTATCCCCAATTAGACAACTCAAAACGACGATGAACCTAAAATGGAAGTAGTGCAATTGTTAGAGGAAGGATACCTAATTCGACGATCGAAGTTGAGAATGGATTATAAAGGCTTTATATCTGGTAGGATGGGAAGGTTTGAAAGTCTCTAAGGAATGGCTGAAGAGAAGGCGTAAAGGGAAGAGAGACGGTGAGGACCTGGTTATATAGAGGGAGGTAGAAGTTGAAGAGGCTATACCCGGTAGAACCGGTCAACACCGAAGGGTTCGGCATCGTAGCAGTGTGACGTTCGGCACACGAGGTACGTTCGGCTTCGAGCGTATCGTTCGGCATCTAAATCTCGTTCGTCTTGCACCTCCTTCGCTATCATTCTCGAGAAGGTACCTCCGAGGTAGATTATATCAGATTCAAAGCGCATCACGTTCGGCCACGCAATACACTTTGGGGGGCAAGTGTTTCTTGGGGATTTGACCAGGCAACTAGTACTCGGCAATAAGTGCTCGGCATCAGAGAGCGACTGGCATCAAGGAGTGTTCGGCGAAGCACTGGCCATCCAGGAGTGTTCGGCGAAGCAACTGACATCCATGAGTGCTCGGCGACAAGTGTGCTCGGCATAGTACTCGACATCCATTAGTGTCCGGCATCGAGACTGTTCGGCGTACCAGAGTACTCGGCGTCAAGGCTGCTCGGCATACAGGAGTACTCGGCATCCCATGGTGTTCGGCGAGGCACTTGACAGCCAGGAGTGTTCGGCGAGGCACCCAACATCCAACGAGTGCTCGGCGACAAGTGTGCTCGGCGTTAAGAATGCTCGGCATACGAGACTGTTCGGCGTACAGGAGTACTCGGCGTAAGGGCACTCGGCGTCAAGAAGAGCGTTCGGCTTCAACTGACTAACATCCTACACTTCCCAAGCATC
Source organism: Allium fistulosum (assembly GCA_030737815.1). NCBI lineage: Eukaryota > Viridiplantae > Streptophyta > Magnoliopsida > Asparagales > Amaryllidaceae > Allium > Allium fistulosum. Next base: position 158,502,068 of record CM060901.1, read on the forward strand.
AACCACCTCGTTCGGCATAGAAGGGATGGTTCGGCGCAGAGCGTTCGGCCTCAACAGACAACCATCCTACACTTCCCACGACACCAACATACCGTTCGGCATAGAAGGGATGGTTCGGCGCAGAGCGTTCGGCGAACCTTGCTCGGCATACGACGACCACTGTACTCGGGCTGGAGCGTTCGGCAATCAGCCCACTTGGGAAGTCCAGCCCATCTTTGCCTATAAATAGAGGGACAGGGTCACAGTGAAATGGATCCTTTTTTGGAGAACACGGGGGAGACTCTGCCATTTTTGAGACTCATCTTCTCTACTTAACAACTTCATTCAAGCATTTGATTCACGAATTGTATTTGTAATCAACAATAAGGAAGATCAATAAAGTTTAATCTCAAAGTGGACGTAGGCATTTACGCTGAACCACTATAAATCTGGTGTTCTTACTTTCTGCATTTAAATTAGCATTGTCTTCTCTGTTTAATTTAACTTCATCACTTATATCTCTACACAATCTTTCTCAACGAGGTTAGTGACCAATTTTGGTGCTGTGGCCATAACTTATATCAGTTTTTCAATGAGGTCTTGTAGGTGACGACACTCATTGGTGTTGTGGCCATAACTCTCATGGAATCTACAGAATTTTCCTGTTTGGATTTGTCTTTCAGTTAGTGGTTTCGGGGCAGGTTTCTTATACTGCATGGTATTCCAGGTCTGCAAATACACATTTTCCAACGACGTGTTCAATGGAGTGTAATTTTCGTACATGGAAGCTCTACGCCGTGGTCCACGATCCTAATCTTGTTTTTTGTTCTGATTTCTATTGTCCCTCTGCTGATTTTGTTTATTTTGGACGTTTAACTGAATTTTTCCAGAGCTATCCCCGGACTGTTTAACAGCGACGTTACTCTGGATACCTTCGATGTTGGACCCTGCATCATCCTGCTTCCTAGACTGTTTCGCATCCTCCCTTCTCAGGAATTGGGCTGCCTTGGAATAGAAACGGTCCAATGACGCAGGTGGTTTACCAGCTAACCAACTTCCGAACTCGGAATCATCATCAATCCCCTTAGTCAGAGCCATCGGGATAGAGTTATCGTTGGGATTGCTTATTTCTGCACACGCAGCATGGAATTGCTCCAAGTAACGTCTAAGCGTTTCTCTGGGAGCTTGCGTAACACTAGACAGAGTGTTAACGTCCTTTGGCCTCGCCACATGCATACGGAATTGTTCGACAAACTTGGTGGCCATCTAGTCAAAGTTAGAGATGGATCGCGGTGGCAAACGAGTGAACCACATGGTAGCGATGCCCCCTAGGGAAATGGGGAAACTACGGCACTTTACTGCATCATCAGCTTTAGCAGCATTCATCAGCCACTCGTATTTCAGGACGTGTTGATTGGGATCAGAACTCCCTTCATAAACAGGCAAAGCTGGCATCCTGAAGTGCCGAGGTGGCTCAGCATATAAAACATCATCGGTGAAAGGGGTATGACTTCGAGAGATTCCCCAGTCGTCATTAGAGAGACCCTGACTTTCACGGATCATTTGGCGGATCATTGCTGGTATATCCGGCGTTCGGACACTCGGAGCATGTTGTGCCAAGGTGTGGTCGGGTTCCAGAGCGCGAGTCTGGACCGGACGCGGTTGACGGTCCGTGCTTCGCCTCCTTGGTTCAACATCCTCAGGGACATAAGGCTCAAGAGTCTGCTCTTGTTGGCTACGTTGAGGATCAGCTTGGTTTCTAGCATCACCTCCCCATCCGGCAGTGGTGGTAGTAGCAATGTTGCTGGTAACATGATAAGGAGCAGCTCCTCCTCGAGTTGAAGGTTCTGTGCGGAGACTAGCGGAGGGTCCAGCTCTAGGTTGCCCAAGGTTCGAAGCAGGTTGGATTCCCGTGGCTTGGGTGTAGCTTACACCTAGCCGTGGACATGTGGATCTAGTTTGGCCATCGGAGGAGGCTGAACTTTCTGTGGAAGAGTGAGAACCTTGGTCCCACCTGGATCTTCTTTGCCTTTGGCGATTTAGCTGGTTAGTCAACTCCATGTTGGCGCGTAGTTGTTCCGCTAGCTGCTGTCGACTTTGGGTCAACTCTTGAAGCAATGTCTGGAATTCTTGTCTAGTGATTGGACCTGATGGATCTGAAGGTCCTGCAGCATTTTGGTTGGATGGAGGTGATTGCATGGGATTTTGTCGGTCCCGTGCTCCTTGATCAGCAGTTGTAGAGGTGGTACGTGTGCTCACCATATTGAATTGATGAAGTCCTTTCCTAGACCCGATTGCAAATCTGAGTAGAATGGAAGGGCTTCAAAGTTCTAGATCTGGATCTTCTTCTTAGATTTGTGCAATCCAATATAGATAGAAGATCCAAAGAGCAGGAGAAAAATTGGTTTTTCTCAATGAAAGCACCAAAGTGTTTCTACCAAAATTGGGCACAACACTCTTCGGAAATCTTTGAAGAGATAAAGTGAAGAAATTAAATGTAAAAAGTGGAATTATCTAACAAAAACTCCAAATTTCAGGAATGAGAATAATTAAAGTGCAAGGAGACACAAGAATTTAGAGTGGTTCGGCGTATAGCCTACGTCAACTATGAAGTAGTTTGCTTTATTAATCTTTCTTTTGCGTTTACAAGTGAATTCAATGATTTACAACAGTCAATTATGATTTGCAGCAGTGAATTTTGTTTGTGGCAGCAGCAATTGAGTTCAGATCTTGATCTGGCGGAGTCCAGGCGTTGGAGGGCTCAAAGAGGAAGAAGAACCCCTTTTCTGTTGGCTTTGGGGGTCTATTTATAGGTGTAGGAGGCTGATATTTCACTCAGATCTCGGGAGACCCTCTCTGGCACGTGACCAGGCCCGCATGCCCAAGCCCGTGAAGTTTCGGTCCGATCCGTGATCGATACAGATAGATTTCGACTCGATCAAGATTTCATCCAATGGAGTCGAAATTTGGCGTGCACATTCTTTATCATGCACGTGGTCTTCTGTGAAAATTTCATAGCATTTGGACTTGTAGATTGGGAGATATGATCGATACGAAATGGAGTTTTCGGTAGGCTGTTTCCTTTGACTCGCCTCTGTTTCGACTCGCTTCTGCTTCGACTCGGTGACGTGGTGCTTTCTGGATCGCTATGCCTTTGACGCTGTTTTGAGCGAGTCGAAGCGCGCACTTTGGATGGTTCAAAACTAGAGCGAGTCAAAGGGAGCAATTCTGGGAGGTTTGAGCAGTGGAGTCGAAGTTGATGGAGTAGCTCAGTGGTTCGAGGGGAGCGAGTCGAAGAAGGCCTCTGAGAGAAGCGAGTCGAAGTAGGTACCTCAGATGGCTGTGAAGCGAGTCGAACATGAACGAGTCGAAGTTGGAATCTGAGGGATACAGAGCGAGTCGAAGGGAGCGAGTCGAAGGGAGCGAGTCGAAGAGAGCAGCTCTGAGGGACGTGGAGCGAGTTGAAGAGAGCAGCTCTGAGGGATGTGGAGCGAGTCGAAGTTGGCTTCTCCTGAGTGTTGCGAAGCGAGTCGAAGGAGAGAGTCGACCGGCAATTGATTTTCATCCAATCTTGTATCGCTCATAACTCGAGCATACGAACTCAGATTGACTTAAGATTTGAAACGTTGGCTCTCATGGCTTAGCTCGTCATGTCCTACCAAATTTGGCTCAATCCGGACTCGGACAAAATTCATCGATATCCATAGTGAGCCCGTATATAACTGATCTCTAGGACGGGCCGTCACTGGTTACTAGTCAATTCCTTGGTGTTACGGCCTTGCCAAAAGGAGGGATAACAAGATGCATTCCAAATATCAAGTTTTCATTGCTAAATCTTATTTTCAAGAAAAAATCATTTAAATACGTTATTAAAACCGTTAAAATTACGAATCGTTACATATAACTTCTTTTATGAATTCGGATTCATTTTCGAAGTTCTCGTATCTAAACATTTTCGAAATTTTCTCATGTTTTCAAATTCTATTTTAAGATTTTCTCTTACAAAATCACATCCATTAAATAAAACCCGATTTACAAATCTCGAGAATATTACAAAAAACTTCAATCAATTTCCAAAACTCTATATTATAAAATAAATATTTTAAAAGAATAGTAATAAATTTCAAACCATTAAAGTATTTTTTTAAATATTAAACCCCTTTTTAAATAACAATAATAAGTAATTTCCAATTCAGTTGTAAATAATACTAATCGATTTATAAGGCTTATTATAAAAATTAAAATTCACTTCAACTAATATTAAATACTTGAATAATCACTTTTCGAAAATATTTTAATATTAATAATAGTTTTTAAACTCCATTTCTTAATAAATAAAATATCTTTTTAAGACAAACCTTAAACTCTCGATAAAAATTTATTTTATTTTATATATATTTTTTAAACTCAACAAAACCATTTTTATATCTATAAATCTCTCTCGAGTATCACAAATCGATTTTCATTTCCAATTTCATAACCATTTCCAAATTCCAAAATAGAATCCACTATTTCTTTCTAATCCGATTTCCGTATCTCATTATAAATCCTCATTGTGAAATTATATTTCCAATTTATCAAATGATAATCATTTCACTTTATTCATAAACATCGTTTATAAATTTATAAACTCATTTGCAGTTTTTTCTCTGTTAACAACAGATTTATATTAAACAAACTTCATTTATAAATCGATTTCTATTTAAAATTCCCTTTGGAAATCTACTTCTTAACAAGTTCCTATTATAATTCAAATTCATTCAAAATCTCAATTTCGACTTCCTTTTCCCATTATAAGAAATCTCATTTAAAATCCAATGTTTAAAAATTTTCAATTTAAAATTCTCTATTTGAAACAATTTTACGAAATGGCTAAATAAATATCCAAAATCAAATTATTTATGTTATCCAACCCAATCCCTTTATAAATAATCCCAACATTCAATATAAATATTTTCATTTCCCAAATCGCTTTTGAATTCCTTTTTTAAAATCAAAAATATTATTTCTGGTATTTATAATACTAAAATTAGGGATAGTGCTACTATAGCATTCAATAAATATAATCACACAACAATCCATAAAAGATGAGTCAATCACATTTTGTATCGCTATATATGAAAAACAATCAATATATTTGAGGAATCCAGTTGGATCCCTCCAACCTGTTTCCCTGCATCCACAGATGTTATATAACATAAAATACCAATCCCACTTCGAGGCGGGATATCGCGGTAATGTAGAGTCATCCGCTATTATGCGGGGTGCATAGTGTCTCATCCGCTCAATAGGCGCGAAATATATCCAATTACTAATATATATAGTAATATATATAATGACATCCAACTGATAATAATTATTATCAATTTATCCAATCAACCAATAAATAATTTAACTATTTAAAATAAAACCAATTATCCAAGATGAGTGAGATGTACTCACATTATCCTTCACTGTCGTCGAAGTGTTCCGGTTTGGAACTAAAACTAGATGACGTCCAATTTTAGCCCAATTTTCTATGGTCTCCAAATCCATCCAAATAAGTTTCATTGCGAAGCTATCATCATCATGAGCGCAATGCAAAAAGTTTCGTTCCAATCGGACCTTGTATGCAGGAGTTATAATTTTTATAAATTATTGTTATTTTTAAATTAAATAATATAAACAAATCACCATTTACCAAAAATTACAGAAATGCCATTACACTATCTTCTTCCCCAAAATTGAATTATTGCTCCTTCCTGTATGAGTCCTCCACCATGACCGAACTTCCTCTTCTCCTCTCTTGCTCTTTTCACCACCGAATCGCCTGAAACCGACGCCATTCTTCCCCTCTATGCGAGCTCCACCTTTTCGGTACCACTACATTTCACCCCGCCTCCCTATTAAATCACAACTTCCATCTCCTGGATGCAACTTCCAAATGTCGCATCCCATCCCTTCCATCGATATCTCCCATACTTCGGCCTCCCCTGAACACCGACATCAAGAACACCATGGCATCGACCCCTTAGCCCCTCGTCGCCTAAAACGACCGATAATCAAAACCCTAGGCTATCCAAGAACTGTTGGATCTCGCAAATTGATGTTGTGACCTCCAAAAGACACGCTAACATAAAGATTCAAGCTTCTCGAATTCAAAGGCGCCGGCTTTTGATTTTCTTTATTTTAATTTGAGTTCTTTTTTTCTTCTTCTTTCTGTTGTAAAATGAGAGGGATAAGGAAACGCGATTTAAAGAGAAAGATGGTACGGTTTAGAATGGTAGGGGTGTGGCTCTTGTAAGTAGGGTGGCTGATAGAGATAAAAAACGGCTATGAGGTCTAATCGGAATAGAAATATATTAGTTAAAATTTCAAAATATCTAGTTATAATTGCAGACTCCAATCGAGGCGTGCCGCTTGACGTTCCTAATATTATACTCCTATTTCGAACGTAATGGAATAAGTTTTGGGACCTAATTCGATCGTATGGAGAAGATAGCTTTTTGAAGCCAATTATAAATATTAAATTTTTGATATACATTTCAACGCGTTTCTATCCCGTACGACCAAACGATACGTCTGATCGCTACGAAATTAGACGGTGTAATATAATTTATTATTACAGACCCAATGATACTAGTTTCGTTGAAATCTTCCCTAGAAGGCTATTTTTATATGTTAATTAAAATGATTTATTTTTAAAATCGAGTAATCACTTATAAATCCAATTTAAATTTTTTATTATTTTCCTTCTTATTAGTAGAAATTTAAATAAGCCTTTAAATAATTTGTATCCAAATAAAATCCAAGATTTAAATTATTTAAACAATTTTCAATTTTCAAATTCAACAATTAAACTATACAATAAATCGTTATATTTGAAATTCAAGTTATTAAATCTATAAAATTAACTTTCAAATATTTAAAATTAATTAAATATTCTAATTTCAAACCACTAAAATTTTGGGTCGTTACATTCTTCCCCCCTTAAATGAATTTCGTCCCCGAAATTGCCAAGGTTGGTAAAATGCCCAAATCCCTTACTTTTTATTCATAACCAATTAGTTGAAATAACTTCCCAAATCCATTTAAGCCTTTAACTTCCCAAAATCAATTTGTTGAAACCTTATTATCACTTTTACCCCGTTTCCAAATTCATTCATAGGTTCTAACTAATATTATCCATTCGATCATTATAATCCAAAATCAATTTCTAGTTATTAAAAATTTTCTTTAAAATTTCTGAACCCCTTAAATTTTAAATTTTTTTTACCAGCATCCCATTTGCGCGGCTCAATCAGAACAACTACAAATCGCCACTACGGGCCCAAATCAGCAAAAGAAAACAAAAGCCAAGTGGCTCAATCATAAAACCATCAAATTCAAACAATAATATAAACATGTAACTTTTTGTTGGGTGACCAAATTTTACTTATGAAATCAAAGGCATTAAACTAGCTCTTGCTTTTATATACCTGCATCTTATTTACAAATGATATCCAATCATAAAATTCAAAATCATATTGTTTTCATTTTCAATTTCCAACATCTACTTTACTAAATCTGTACGATATACATATATCATCCGTACGCGATATCAAATCAGATCGCTCGCTCGACCACACAATTTCACTTCCGAACTAGTATCGTTCACATGACCACTCTAGTGCGGAATCAGACCCGGTTTCTTGATCAGAAACCGTTATTCTCCTTGCATGGCCATATACTATAATAGAGAATCCCAAAATCAATCAAAAACCCATATCCAGTGTTCGCCGTCAAGAATAGAGTGAAAAATTCCAACTCGGATCGATATAAATTATCTCGAAATTGTGTGCTCGACTCTGGATCAAATCGTAATGCGAGTAAATAATATAAGTACAACTTACGTATTTATTTCAATTGATTCTTAGCTATCCCAATTTCTCTTATTCACATTTATTTAATTTACAGTCAATTATTCTTAATCCATTATTCATGTCCCTTATTTACTTAGAATATTCACTCCTTTACATAGTATATTTCATAATAGTATTATCATTTAAACATAATTCCATAGAATTTGATTACTTAAGTTCATTTTAAAACATTCTATACAACTTAAGTCTATATCCATTTTAATCAAATTAAGTTTCATTTTCCAATTTCAACATCCAATTTTATACATCCACATTCCAAACCATAATCAATTAACTAATTAATTTAATTAGTTCATCTCATTAATTTATTTCAAATCTCAATAAATTACATTTCCAACAATTACTTCATCCAGCCTAACCTAGGCTAAATTTTCAGAATTCGCTTTATTAAATTTCGTTCCATTGTTAAATTTTAATATTTCAACCATATTCCAAAATCATATTCACTCAATAATTTATTCAACTAGTTCATTCCTTAATTCATTTCCAATAAATATTTTATTTAACCTAGCTTAGGCTAAATTCCTTTCCATAATTCATTTTATACTTAACTTAACTTAAGTTTAATTCCATAGTTAAATTTCAAAATTTCTTTCTTTAACATTCCTATTCCACAATTTTTAAGGAATTGCCATAACTTGCTAATCTCCAAATCTTATAAGTTATCAAACTTATTTTCTCATACTCTCAATAAAACATTTAAATGAAAATCCCAGAGCTTAAACACCTTGTTCTAAAGTATTTCAAATCATTTTTGAAATCATATACCCATATATACACAAAATTCTACTAGTAAATCAAATCATTCTTTTGAATTTAAAAATCAAAATTAGGTTTTCCAAAACAAACTCCAATGTTAGCAATTCCTCTCTTGGAAACTCGAAAATGAACATTGATGATGCTGCAGTCATCAACGAAATTATTTTCCAGCGACTGAAGTGAGTTCAGTGCTTCCTATTCCTTTAAAATCCTTTTAGAAATATTTCCATTGTTTCCATTTATTTTTTTTCCAAATAATGCTATTATTATTTTCCAAAGCTTTGAAAAACATTGTCAAAACCAACGAAATTTAAATTTCTAAATTTCCAGCTTTTAAATCCTTTATAAATCGTTTTTATACACCATATTTATATAATATGCTTCAAGAATTTCATTTCATTTCAATTTACAAATCACATTTGTAAATCATATCTATATAATTCCATTTGATTATATAAAAACACTTCTTAACTGTTAATCTTGTTTCCATTATAATATCAACTTTTATTCGATCACAGCAACAAATGATAACAGTTTAACATTATCATTTCCTAAGAACCAAGCACACCATATACACCATAATACTTTTCTGAAAAAATATTTCTTTATATATAAAATATAATCCAGGTAAAATTATTTCATACCGACCTTATTTTCGATGAAATAGCAGCATTTTCGTACAGATATCGACTTTTGATCGGATGATTCTATCACTGATATCTGTATACCGTTTTGATCGTCTCATCGTGCTGATTTCTGCGGTATATTTATTTCTGTATTTTGAGGCCCGGTACGCGACAGAAGCAATAAAGTGTTCGTTGTAATGGCACCTTTAATTAAGAAATTTAACTTTCCAATCCTTTTCAAATCTTTACCGTGCAGCTCAAGCAAATAATCAATTGCATTAAATAGCTTTTCAGCTGAAATCGAGGGAATTGGACCTTTACCATTTATTTGGGTTATATTGGTTGCCCATTTATTTACGTACGTTTCCATCTTTGCTTAAACTTCTCTGTCCATTTTTTCATTATAATATTCTTTCACATTTTTTCATTTGCTTACGTTACTTTGAAAATTTATGGATATATAATATATTCTCACCTGTCCTTTTCTTTTGCCTGAGACTTCTCTCCTTCCCCTTCTAATTTTTGGGCTTTCCTTTTCTTTCCACTCCTGCCACCATTCTCAACCCATCTCCAGACAATGGCCGCCACCTAGCCTCGCCAAGGCATCAACGCACCTATGGCCTCGTCTCCCCTTCCTTTCCATCTGCTCCTTCATTTCTCTGCCCCATGCCAACACCTTTGTTCTCCTCTCTCTCACTTCACGCTGACCAAGCCCCATCACCACCCAACGTCATTTCCTTGCTTTGGCCATTGCAGCCTCTTCTTTTTTTAGGTGTAAGTCATTTTTATGTAAGTCCACACATATATATATATATATATATATTTCTATATAGTTTATATTATGGCTGCAAATATTTTCATGATTTAAAGGCTGTCGTTTGCTCTTGTTCTTTTTTATTTTGAGTTGCATAACTTATAGTAATATTTTTCTAGTTTATATTATATTGTATCAAATTTCATTATATTGTATCATATATTTCAAATACTTATTTACCTGTTTCGTATGTGTAGAGTGTATGTTTATATATATACATATATATATATATATATATATATATATCGGTTTGCAAGTTTGTTAAGTTGAATATATCATATACTTATGGTTACAAAGTTTGTGTAAAGCTATCGTGTCTTATATATTTTTATGCAGCCTATATTTATATATGAGGTTGGTGAGTCGGTATAGGTATTATTTATTTATTGTTATATATGTTATAAGACGTTGAGTATATATTTTTAATAAAACCTGTATACAAATTTAAGTATATATATTATTTTGAAAAATGCATTTTCTATGTTGTCGCACATATTTATAAGTTTTGTTTTTCTATTAGCTGTGATATGTCAATCTGCATATGAGGGCGTATGTTTACAATATGATGTTTTGAAGTTTATACCCTATATTAACTAAATATATTTGTTGTTATATATATGATCTGCACATATAAGATGTTGTATTGGTTACCAGTTGTTTTATGTAATGAAGTAAGTTATTATATGCAAAGGCTAAATGAGTTTTACCAGGGGCGTACATATATGTTTACAGTTTTGTCTATAGTATATGGGATTTTAAATGTATATATATTTGATGTGCCGAACGTAATATATATATTTGTTATTAAAATACTGTTTTAGTGAGTTTGGTTCTATATATACTAGTTTACGTTGTTTTCTTTACATTATGTATATATATTGTTGTTTACAGTAATATGATGAGTTGGTATACATTTTTATCTAAGAATTTGCATATGTTTTATTTTATTCTTTGTAAGTCTATCATGTATAGTTAGTGGTCTGCATTTCTATTTTACTTTTGATTTTATAGATATTTTGATTTCGAATATTTGAGGCTCTAAATATATATATATATATATATATATATATATATATATATATATTGTGCTTTAAATGGAAATTGATTTTAACAAATAATGTGTATATTTTTGTTCTATTAAGATGATTCTGATTATCTTCATCGACCCCGTTCTGATTTGCTCCATCTATTCTTATTATCAGCTTTGATAATTGAATCCGTGCCAATTTTTGCTTTGCTTCGATTCGTCATTCAAATTTCAGTGTCTGTATCAGTGTGCGTATCTGTGTCATCTTCTATACTCTCTAGCCTCGGAAGGTAAGCAATCACTCACGATTAATGTTCTTATATTTATTAAATTTGATTTCAATTGAAATGACAATTGAAATATGCTGCTGTAGTTATTTAAAATTTTTATATATGCTATTATCTGTAATTGTTCACCTGTGACATCTGACACCATTATCTGTTCTTTATATTGATTGATATATGCCTGTTATGTTATTATCATATCTGTTATCACTCTGCAAGTTCCCTGTTAGTATAGAATTCACTATGGGTTGAAATGATACACACTCGAACTGTAACGACCCGGAATTTTCGAACTCAAAAATTCTGGATAGTTAGGAGAAAAAGAAAAGAGATAGAAGAAAGAAACAGAACAAGACACATATTCTCACATTCGCAGCGGATCAAAATACAATATCAAATAATAATATCAGTTATACAAAGAAACTGTATCTGTTAATTTATATTCGATACATCAGAGTTAAAACCATTTACAGTTAGACTAGACAGTTATATTAACCTGCCCATACTACTATCAATATAACTCTCAAATACACAACGGAATACACTCCATACGTTCCTGCCATCCAGCTCGCCTCCTGAGCTCCAGAATGTCCTTACCTGGAAATCTGTAATACTCGGTCTGACCCGAGCATTACATCAAAGTAACACCCGGGTCAGGCTGGAAACCAGCGTGAGTAAACTCATCTAACAAGAAATTCCAATCCATAGAACTTATTTAAACCCGGGTAACTCTTACTTTACCACAAGTAAACAACTTATATAATCAACACTTATAAAAACAATATCGAGGTATCCAACTTAGTTTAAATGGTCCATATTATTCCAAACCGGCCTATTTGATTTCACATATCAATCTACAAAGAATTTTAGAAGATTTCAAATCGAAGTGGTTTCGGATATTAACTAATACCCGACTCCGGTCTCTTCGAATCCAATGTCACCTTAACCCAAGTTATTTAAGTGAATACAATTAAATTTTAAATACAGGGTGTCGCTTTTACAAAGTAATTCATCATCGATAGATACCCATATTATCACAGTTTAAACCAAACATATCATCTCACATAACACTACATATTAGAGATATCTAATAACCCAAAGCATTCAATATAATTAATCATCCATAAGTAAGACTTATGAATCCATATTATAATTAATTTAATTAACTCAAGTTAAAATCATCACTTAAGAATTAATCACCTAACCCTGCTTAAGATATCATTAATTAACTACAACCATTTGAATTAATTAATCATTCTTAATTATCCTTAATTACTTAATTATTTCTTAATTAATCACATTAATTAAACTTTGATTTTATTAATTAATTAACTTTAATTATCTAATTAATAATTCTTAATTACAAATTAATTAATTCTTAATTAATTATAATCTTTAACTATTGATTTATTATTATTTAATTAATAATTAAAATTAATTAATTACACTTTATTAAATTATCAAAATCTTAATTATCTTAAATAAATCATTTTATTTTGTTAATTACTTAATCACATTATTAAGTTTAACCTTTAATTAACATTTAATTATAACTATAAAATGATTTAGTTTTAAAACATTTTATTTAAATTTTAACAACTTAAATTTTATTCAAACATGCCATTAAAATAAAGTTAAGATTTTTTTTAAAAAGAGGTTTATAAAAGTTTAAACATAGAATCATTCTTAAAATTTTAAACTTTTATTTTTATAAAACTTATAAAACGCTTAACACTATTCTTCTCCGATCCCTGCTTCGTGTCAACCACGCTTTTACTCGAGATCGTCTCGAGATTTTCCCGCGTCTACTTCTTCTCCCCTCAGTTCTTAAAACTTAAAAACTACTGATTTTACCATTCTCGTATACGAACGAACTCGAGTGAACTTCGAGCCTAACACCTAAAATCACAATAACGCTTCGAGTCGCCTGAAGCTCATTTCCTCTAACACATCCATCAACGTTGTGCACGTGCACGGCGATCCCAGCCATCTCTGATGAACTCGCCCATATCCGGCAAGTCATAAATCATCACGACATTCGATTTCGAACTTCAGATCGAAATCATTAGGCCTAAAACGAAATCGAGACATTCACTTCGAACAGCAGTTCGACATCGCCTGGGACAAACGTCTCGCCACCACGCCTCTGACCACCATTCCACCTGAAACTCTGGTCACGTCATCGCAAAGCCTCCACGCATCCATCCCCAATACTCCGAAGACACTCGATCCACCATGGATGTTCCAGTCGTCACATTTCCACCACGACCAAAACAAACGCTTAAACCCTAGATCGACTGATTTCCAACGCCACGATGTATGATAAAATCATCTGACATTTTTCTCGACATTCCTGGCCATCATTCCAGCTCCGCTCAAAACCTCGAACATCAATTTCCATTCGATCGCCAGAAAATGGTAAAAACACATTCCACGTTCAACACCAAACTGCTCTCAATCCACTAAATTAAAAATTACCAGATTCATTTTAAAAATCCTATTTTCTTGAGTGGATTCTCATTATATAATTTAATCAACAAATAACAACACTTGGTTTCAACAATTTTCCAAGATTCATACTGTATTTTCTTAACTCCAGGCAGATCTCAAACCTGAATACTTAACTATGGTTTTAAAAGTTAAATTATGTTTAAACGATCCTATCTTATTTGAAAACAAAAGATTAACAAAGAATAGATAAGGAGAAATTTGATTCCTTGATTTATTTTTAACTCTGTAACTTAAAAACAGACATGTATATTTCAAACAAACAATAAACAGATCTTACACTAATAAATATATACATGCAGGCCTATTTACATTCATACAACAACACTTAAATATAGTCTCAAGATAATATGGTAGATCTAAGGTTTGTTTTGTTTACTGGAACATTTGAACAGAGGCAGTTTTTATATATATACAGGTATATTCACATAAGATCATAGTAATTCATATATAACTAGATAAGATCAATCATTCAAACAACTTTTCCATATAGGATTATCACATGCAAATAAAACTAGCAACTATATTACTGTTTTTAAAACATTTTGTTTACTCACAGTTTTTAGTTTGAACAGAGACTTACTTTTCATGTTCCAGTCAGGTATAATTGTTAACACACACTCATATATATACTTAAAATCATTTTTAAACAACATGCATAGCATAATTCAGATCATACTTATAAGGTCATTGCATACTAGCTCAAGATTTATCAAATTTTCCAAGTTTACTCACCTTATATCCTGGAATAGCTTTTTTTCTGACGATGATCTGAAACCTGATATGTTAGATGTTGAAGATGATGTTTTATCTAGACTTGATTGTATTGATTTGCAACTTTGTTGTTTGAAGTTGAAAACTGCACTTGATTTACTGAGTTGAATATATACTTGTGTGATAATTTGAGAAAGTTTGATTTGTTGCTTTGATATTGAGATGGTCTATAGCTTTCAGGTTTTAAATGAATCCAAGTTTGTTTTCTGGTTTTTAACTTAACTTGCTGTTCAAAGAAAAATGAGAAAGGTAGGAGATGTGGTATTTATGTAGTCTTGAATTTATTTTTATTAATTATCTCAAAAGTAAAAATAAAAGTGACACTTGTTAAATTTCATACTAGAATTATTACACTTGTTACTTTCCATGTTTAAAACACTTACATTTGTAATTTTTATGATAAAAATGTCTTTTATATAATTTATATGTCACATTATATTTAGCTTATATTTATGTATATGTTTTATTAATTTATCCTTATTAAATATATTTCCTTATATTAATATTTAGCTTTGATACCAACTGTCACGACCCGACTTTCTTTGCCCAGAAAGACGCATCGTTATGAAGAAAGAAAGGGATAGAAGAAGAAAAGAAAAGAAGAGAGAACAACAACACATCAGAAATCTCACAGCGGAACGAGAAATATATTATCACATAAGATATTACATAGTATCATATACATCAGAGTACACAATTTATACATCACAGAATAGACAGTTATAAACTTCTGTCTATTATACAACACAAGTACATCAGTACAATACAGACTAATACAAACACAGCGGAAACTCTATATATCTACTCGCTGAAGCCTCCTGCTTCACAGCTCCTCCAGAATTCGTCAAGACTATCCTGAATCCCTTGACTACTCAATACATTATTGAGTACCCAAGAGTTTAATAAAACAGAAAATAAACACTTGGGTCAGACATGGGTCTGGTGTGAGTAAACGGTTAGATTGCTTAACTTTGAAAACTTTTGAAAACAAAAGTATCACGTAAGACTCCCCACAAATAAACATGGGTAAGTTTTTACCTTACGCTAACTAAAACGTTTGATAGAAAATCTGATTGTATTATAATAGGGTCTAGGGTTTTCAAGTAAAATACAGAAATAGCTGAAATGCTTACATCTCACATTCCAACATAGTTGGGCACAACTAATACGTACGGCACTTATTGGAGTTTGGATTCCATACAATGGCAGGGCTACTGGGGTACCGCCCGTCACAGTACGTGGCCTAGATCACCGTACCGAGGAGTACGCCCGCTCCCCTGCAACACAAAGCCGGAACCATCCCTTACTGGATAATTCCGAACAAGATAACCCCGTAGTTGGCGCGACCAACCACACACTAAGCCGAATAAAAAGAAAAGGGACCTCTAGACAGGGATCTATCTTGCTCTCAGTGGGTGCTACCCACGAAGCCTTGCTGCACCTCCCCTGTTTTAGCCATTCCCGGTTGATGAGGCTTGAGGTTACGATTACCTTTAATCAGAACATATCACTTAGAATGCTCATCGTCCGCCTGACGATGTGCTGAAAGCATTCAATCCATACAAGTTCGTTCCGGGTTCGAACGAAACCGAAGGCATTATCTCGTTACACTCGTTTTGGAATCACCCTCAGAGTTAACGACAATAACCCTTGCACTCTGAATCTTCATCTTCACTTGAGATTCACGACCTATCGTAAATTTGGATCGATGTGGTATTCGGGTCTCCAGACCTGGAATTCCAGTATACGGAAACCCGATCCCGGTCTCATCGAAATCCAAAACGTATCTTTTAAAGCCAAGTTGTTTAAAGGTTTAAACATTTAAACTTATTCAGGATGATATAAACAGATAGATAAATCATATTATCACAATTGATAATTCATATCAACATTCATCTCACAAAGCAGCATATATCATATATATATATATCAGAGATATTCAAATCATCCAATATCAATCAATCACCCAATATCAAACATCCAGTATTAATCAATTATCTAAACAGAATTGATTAACTCTAATCAATTTAATTAACCTTTAATTAAATTAATTACTATCCTTTAATTACTTGGATTATCTTAATCCTGCTTATTATCATTAATTAATTACAATTTAATTAATTAAACATCTTAATGATCTTCCTTATTTAATCTTCCTTGATTAATTTTACTTTAATTACATTCAAGTAATTATCCTTAACCATATTCAGTAATTAACATTTAATTACTATCATTAATTACAATAATTAATGAACCTTCATTAATCAATTAACTAGAATTAATTTTATTAATCCTCAATTAATTACAATTAATTAATCATACTTAATTTAATTACTTTCATTAATCAACCTTGATTAATTCATTAAATAATTCTTATTAATTAATTAACCTTTTAATTAATTAAATAATTAATTTTAATCAACCACTTCATTCATTAATCAGTCTTAATTAATCATAATCAGTAATTAACAATTAATTACTTATCTTAATTAATTACTTCTTAATTATTTATATTAACCTTGATTAATTAATCTAATTAATTATTCTTTAATTACTTCATTAAGTAATTATTAATCAATTTTAATTTAACAAATAATCCTTAATTAATTACTTTTAATTAATTACACTTAGTAATTAATCTTAAATTAAAAACAATTAATTAATCACATTAATTAATTAACTAAAATAATTAAGTAATTAACTCTTAATTACTTACATAAGTAATTATCTTCTAATTACTTCATTTAAATGATCTCGATTTCTTTCTTAATTAATTACTTAACAAATAATTAATTCCATCATTTAATAATTCTTAATTAATTACTACATAATTAATTAACTCAAAAACAATTTATATTAATTAATTCCTTAATTAATAACATCATGTGATTATTCATTTATCACTTTAACTAATTACCCCATAAGTAATTTTCCTATTAATTACTTCCATAAGTAATTTCATTCAATAATTAACCAATAATTACTTTATTAAGTAATTACTCTTAATTAATCCATAATTAAGTGATTATTTAAAAATTAAATAAACAATTAACTAATTATTTAAAATTAATTAAACAATTAATTAATTAACATTCTATATTTAAAAATCCTTAATTAATTATGAAACCATTATTCTTAATTAAACTTTACTTAAATCGTATTTAAATTAAGTATTCTTAAATTCATATCAATACTAATTTAACCTTATTATTCTTATAAATAAATTATTTTAATTATTTTAAATCTCATTATTCAAAACAAATTATTAACTTGATTTACCAAAATCATAATAATAACCTTATTTGGAGATAAAGTATTTATAAATCATTTCCAAATTTATCAAATACTTAAAAACTTGTTTATGCTTTAAATTTTTAAAACTCAGATATAATTTTCTTTTAAAATTTCAAAACCAAGTTACTGGGATAAAAACGACCCGAGTCATACCCCTAATAAACCCGAGCTAGCTTCGAGTCTCTCCCCCACGTATCTACTTCGAGTCGCACGCGATGAAAACACGAACCCAAACCCGAGACATCTCCTTCTTCTCCAACGCAAACAATCCAGATACCCAAACGTGCATACGTGCACGTGCACGTCCACCCAACGCCACTCCGATCATCGCCGAAGCCTTCAGCAAGTCATCGATCACCTCTCCGACCAACACGATTGCCCAGATCGCCTGAAACGACCTCAATTCAAAATCGACCCAATCGATCAAAAACTGGAACTCACATCGATCAGAAAATCACCCATCGCCGACGTCTCCAACCTCGATGAACCACGCCGGCCTGATCCAAGCTTCACCTCGTCCTCCTACAACGATCCCCCCCCATCGCGAACGATTCCGGTTCCCTATCCATGTCGAAATCGCCTCGACAGTCAAGCCAAACAAAATACTAGTTAAACCCTAATTCGCCCTTCCCCGACCACCACAGTTATCTAAAAATTTTCTCACCATTTTTCCTGTGATCCATACTCCACTAACCACCTCCAGACCAAACCCCATCACACTCGATCAAGCCGATCACCAGAAAAAGCATGAAACCCATTTTCTGGTCATCAATGAACTGCACTCTCAATACTATATTAAAAATTCTGATTTTCTGCTTAAAAATCATATTTTCCAATATTGATTCAAATTTAATACTTGAATCATCAATTTAAGAAGTTTGGTTTTCAACATGTTTTTTTTTTAAATCTACTGTATTTTCTTGAGTCCAGAGTCTTTTCAAACTTATTATACTTGAACTTGTTTTTAAAATTTAGATGATGTTTAAACTAAACTATCTTGTTTGTAATCCAAAGTTTAATAGTAAGCAGATAAAAAGATTTGGAATTTTTATCAAAATTCAAATCTGTAACATGAACAGAGGTACACTCTGATATCAGACATGCAAGCTTAAATACATTCATATAAACATGTTTCAGGACTCAAACATATACACAATTTCAAACATACATGCAAAGCAACCATCAACGCAATAATTCATATGCAACAGATATTTGTTACTTAAGTTCTTAATTCAAATGTTTACTCACAAGAAAATAACAGAGAATAATGAACATTCATGTGCATAATCAAACTCTTATGTAAACATTCATTTATATTCAATCATTCAAGTAAACATTGCATATCATGTTAGCAGATTTTAAAACTGTTTTTAAAATTAGATTTACTCACCTTTTTTTTTAAAGAAGCAGAGCAGTTTTATTTCCAGGTTTTTATATTTTGAATTCTGGAAACTTGCATTTGATTTTCTTTGCTGTTGACATTTGAAATCCCTTGCATGCCTTCAATTTGATGTTGAAACTGAAGCCTTTGCATTTGAATTTAGTTTCCAGGTTGAAGATTGAAAAAAACTGATGTTGAAATGAATTTGAACTGAACTTGCATTTTGGTTTCTGCTTTGATTTATTTATTTCTTTGTTTCAGTTTTTGGAAAGATGAGGAGAGAAAAAGAAGATGGAGGAAGAAAAAGATTCGAACTGAAGAAAATGAAACCAGGTTTCTTCTACAACTACATTATTTATAAAATAAAATTTTTAAATAAAGAAAATGTTGCCACTTGTTTTATTACTAATTAGACAAATGTCCAACTTGTTTTTATATGTTTACAAGTGTTAAAACAATGCATAATTATGTCTAAACCCTTATTAATAAAAGTAATTATGTTTTTTTCTATTTATGTAAATGTGAATTATTATTTATTTTTACAAACCTTCTAAATTTAAGAGATATTTAAAAAGAAAGTTTATTTAATATCATATATACACACTTATAACCATTTTAGTTTAGTATTTTTTAAAAGAAAACAAGATAAAATAATTCTTTTATTAAATCTTATTTAAACTATCATACTTTAGAAATAATAATTATCTTATATTTTGAAAATATAAAATTATCCTTAAATTAGCATTTGAAAAATATTAAATTTAAATCAAAGACTTCCTATTTACAATATGTATACTAATATATACATTATAAATAGAATATATTTTTATTAGCTTTGAAAGATAAATTTTATCCATTTTAAATTGTTAGAAATGATATAAATAAATATTACTAAATTAAATATTGCCAGATTAAATATTTATTATCTTTTAAAAGATTAAATTATCAATTTAAATTATAATTATAAAGAAAATTATCAATTCAATTAAATTATCAATACAGATTATTAAATTTATATTACCCAAAAACCCGGGATATCACATTCTTACCCCCTTAAAATAATTTCGTCCCCGAAATTAAAACAAAGTTAATTTATTAATCCATCAAATATTTTAAAACAGCAAAGCATACCTATCATCCAGTAACTAACAACCATAGCAACCAATCAAACAAACAAACCTAACTAACTATTTTGATACAAATCAGGATAGATCTTCACTAACACTATCTAGAGTTTCCCAGATATAACACCGGAATACTCGCTTTACAGAATCTAACAATACCACTATAATCCAGAGCTCCTTTCTTCTCTAGATCCACTAATCTGAACAAAAATATCAGACCACACTCAAGTCCAGTTCAACTTCCAAATCCATCTGAACTGCATAACCTACAATCAACAATGAATCATACACGTACTCCCTCAGAGATACGTGAAATACAATGAATTCCAGATATCCAAACTGGCTATTCAATCCTGTAGATCAAAGAACTACTTTTCTCGAGAACACAGGAAAATCCAAAATAATTCAGTGCTAGCTTTCCAGACTTGCCAAATCTGATAGCTTTATAATCGGAGAAAACTTAAAACAAAATTCCAATCTCCAACTCCGAATTCCAAACTCTGTCTCATATCTGCATAACTCATTAGACGATCCTGGGCTACCTCATCTCTTCCTGGTCAGCTTAACCCTTACTGATGCTTCCAGAAACAATCAAGACCAAAATAATAAGTTCCTGGGTCTACTCATTCAAGGTGGTTTCCCAAAACCCGTCAAAATCCAGAACACAAACTCTACTTCACAAGCAATAGAAGACTGAACTTCCTTCTTTCAAATTCCAGAAACTTCTATACACACTCAGAATGTTCACATAAACTTCCTGTAGAAATCTGAGGTTATTTCCTTTCTCGCACAGCTAGTACTTTTTGCTTCCGCTGCACAACTCTGATTTTGAAATAGATGAGAATGTCGATGAACTCGAGCACAAACTAGATCCACAAACAAGCGGGAACATTGGTTATCTTAAAGACATAGCCAACAACTCAAAGAATGGACGAGTCCTCGGTCAAGGGTACTATCTTCAGCTATCCTTGGCTAGAGGAAACTCGAAACTAGAAGCAGAAGAGAAAACACAGATACTCCATAAAATTCTAAGATACTTCACCAAATCCTTCTCTAGGAACCAAATCGATATAAACTAAATCTTTGACCTCTTCGATAACTTTTACTTCCTCTTGAGATGTCTCAATTTCATACAAAAGATTACTCAAGATGAACTCTCAAAATAATCGCAATTCACTTTTGCGATCCTACCTAGTTCGGATTCCAAAGAAACTGTTCTCTCTTTACTAATTAAAACAGCCTTAAACTTTTCCAAACAAGGTTAACCCTTCAAGAAAACATTCACCATCTTCCCGGACTGCTGATAGAAGAACCACAACGATTCCGGAACCATCGAAGAAACGAACCACACTGCTGCTTCCAAACTCTATCTCGACAGCAAACCGAACACTCCGAGCTGCACTGCTATCACAGCTAACCAAGAACTTCTAATCCAAAGGCTTCTCAAAACTAAAACCATCAACAAACCTCACAACGAACCTCCGAGATGGCCGACATTCGGGCTCCAAACCAATCGCCAATAACTTACTCTTCTTAAGGGAACAATGAGACCATGTCCGAAGAACAACTAATTGACCTTAGTCCCATACTTCAAAATAGACAAAACTCTCTTACTTGATATCAGAGAATTCCTATACAGTCGAGTCTTTCCTGCGGTAGACATCAACTGTTCCTCCAATACCTTCTTAATCTTGCTCCAAAAAGAAAATCTCCTTCGGGAACATCCATAGGTACTGCGTCTTATCACACAACTGCTCCTTCCTGAAGTCGCCAAGCTACCATCACTTACTTCTGCACAACTGATAGATTCAACTCTAGAAAATTTGCTCACCCGAGCTCAACCAATCTTACACTCCAAAGATGGACTCCGAATCTTGAAAAAGATTTCCTTCAGAGAACTTACTCGAGACGGTATTAGGTCTACAGTCTCGATAGATACACTTCCAACCTCAACATTCAGACTCCTAATCCTAGATGATAAATTATTATCATCTCAACCAATCATTACAAATACCATATACATTTAAAATGATACTTTTTTATATAGAAATTATATTTGGGTAAAATTATTTCATCTACCTTTTTAAAACAATATTGTGTCTGTTGGCCTGGTCCAAGTGTTTAGAGATCCCTATCAATAACGTTAGCTACTCGTATTGACCAGAATCCATATACCACCCAACCGATCAATTAACACAATATAAAATCATTTTATATAACTAACAAATACGCGCTCTCGTATATATATATACACACTCAAACAGGTTGCTACAGATCCTATCTCTAATGAACAACCCTTCCGAACCTAGGTATTCACTCAACCTAGTGTTCTGATATTCACTTAACAAAAAGCTTAGGCATTCGCTCAACCTATGCTCTGATACCAACTGTAACGTCCTAGGCTTTTCAACCTTCAGCAACGGTTCACGACCGGTAGGCTTTTCAACCATCCCAGCCCCGCTGTGGCTCACAGTGATACCTCGGGTTTGCTTTTACGGCCACCCTCTCGAGTCGCAACCAACCCCAAAAGGCCTTATACTACCCCCGGGGACATGTAGGGGTAAGAGTCTCCCGTTCGCCACCTAACGCAAAGCGAGAACCCCCTATCACGCTGTAATGTAGCAAACCCGATCCTATCTTCATTATCAAAACAAAAAGGAACGTATGGAGTGTGATATATTGTTAATTATTGGGACGAGTTATTTTAACTGTATAGTGATTGTGAAATGTTGTAACTCTGATGTATCGAATATAAATTAACAGATACAGTTTCTTTGTATAACTGATATTATTATTTGATATTGTATTTTGATCCGCTGCGAATGTGAGAATATGTGTCTTGTTCTGTTTCTTTCTTCTATCTCTTTTCTTTTTCTCCTAACTATCCAGAATTTTCGAGTTCGAAAATTCCGGGTCGTTACACGAACGGACTTTAGAATAGGAGAAAATCGTTATGGGTTAAAATGATAGACCCAAGCGATTTTCAATTGAATTGAATTTGGGATTGCGGGTCGAAATGATATCTACCCATATATATTTAAATTACGGATTGAAATGATAAATATCCGTATCACTTAACCATAGGATAGAAAATTATATACAGACACTGTTGCTCCATATATAAACATTTTGAAAATTAAATTCTATGGTTTCGGAAAGAAATATATGGTTTTAATAAATGTTGATTCTTAAATTTTTATATATAAATGGTAATGATATATACAGATTTAATAATAATATTTTATTTAATTAAGATTTATTTAATACATATAATATGGTTAAGTATTTAAAATTATATTTCAAAATAGATTTTGGTAATAATTTGAATAAGTTAAGGTTGGGAAGATAATTTGAATTTAGTTGAAATTGTATTCAATAAAGAATTTTATCTAATTAAACCGATTTGAAACTTATTGAAATTGAGATTTAAGATATGATTTATAACTTGGGTTTGATTTAAGTAATTTAATGAATATTTCTTGTTTAAATAAATTTAAGGAAATATTTAGAAAAATGTAATTTAAGGCTAGTTAAATGATATTGAATTTATTAAGTGAATATTCCCTGATTAAATAATAATGAAGTTAAATCAAGAGCTATATGAAACTGTTAAATTTAACTTTGAAATATATTGAGAATTTAAATGGTCTATTGAGAACTAAATTAAATTGATGAATTGAGCCTTGAATAAATTTGAATTTGGAATTTGAGTTGATTTGAATCGATCAGTGAGACTTGAGGAAATTTTAAATACTTTACTTTATATTTATTTAATATATATATACTATTTTGGAAAATAGATATATTTGAAATGAAAATGATACCTTGGTTTTGAAGTATAAATTAATTTGAAATGGCCACGGTGTTGTAGTGTATATTTTCACATTGTAGACAGTTCCACGGATCCTTAGAGGATGGTTATCCCAAACATCCTTTGAGTTACTTGTATTTCAGTTGATATTTTACTTGAGTTGGATTTATTGGTATAAGAATGTTAATCCTGACTCGAGTGTTTTGTGTTTTGCTTTACGCTCGGGTCAGACTGAGTGATACACCAATTTGAGACTCTCTTTTGGAGTTTGGAGCTTCGTTTGGGGATCCAACTATCGATTCAGCTTTCACCCTTTCCAGTTGATTCGTTCAAAGAGGTCATCTATTTGTACTAGAGACTTCACTGTATTTGAGATATTCTGTTGTATTTTATTTTTAACTCTGATGTTTATATAGTAGCTTCATGAACTACTATTTTATCTATTCCGCTGCGTATTATTGTATTACTCTGTGTCTGTGATTCTATGATTGTTTTATTTACTGTATATGATGAGTTTTGCCAAATTTTAAATTAACAATCTGATATTTTGAGCAATTCAAGTCCGACATGTGCGGATGAGAATGGGACAAAATAAAAGGTTGTTACAGTTGGTATCAGAGCTTTGGCTCTAGGCAAACCTTAGCATATATGGTAAATTTAATTACGGAATCACTTTGTTCGAGCTTGAATTCCTTTTCCTGATTGGAAGTTCCTTTGAATTTTGGAACGTCCCTTGGTTCCGAAATCTATTCTTGTCTCCCCTATTGTATTCTTTGATCCTGGAGTATCCCATAACTCCACTGAATGACTTATAAAGGGGTGAAACTCCTTTACAATTGACATTGATTCACCGGAGATTTATATATCCCTCGGTTTAGATGCTGCTATCTCTTGCTAGGCTGAATTCCATTTCTGGCGATCGAATGTCGATTTGCCTTAGAATTCCGCATCGATCTTATTTTGAATCAGGGTTGACCAGTTAAGGCCGCCCGCGATTTATATAAGTATATCCATCTTCTATTTTGTAATTTAATTATCTCATCTTCGTTCGAGCCTGTCTTCAAATCATAATTCTATTTGATTAGAGTCCCTCTAATTTGAATCTCTATCTTTGTTTTGGAATCCATTCTTGAATCATCCTTTGGAAAATCGGGTTTGTTTGTATTTTAGAAATTTTTTTATATATCGAAAGTATTAATTTGATAAGTATGATTTTATTCTATATATATAAGTGATTTCAATAAGGATTATATACCTTTTAAAAACTGGAATTTGAAATTTTGAAAATTTTATATATAAGAAATTTGATTCATCTAAAAATGATTTATAACTGAAGGATTTTAAATTGGAAATCTGAGGAGTTGAATTCTGGTGTTTTGAAATTGGTTTTAAGATTTTGAAAATATATAATAATACGATTTAAAAGTATTTTCCGAATAAGAAATGTTGTAAATGATTTCGAATGAGTTCCAATGATTTCGAAAAAAAGAAAAAAAAAGAAATTTCAATGAAGTTTTCAAGAAAATAGAAGTCCAGAACTCACTTATGTCGCTGGAAAATAATTTCGATGATGAGTGCACGCATCATCGACATTGATTTTCGAGTTTCAGAGTGGGGGAGAGGCCACTTTAGTAGCATTGCCACGCGAGTGCTTATGCGAAACCAATTTTGATTTCAAATTTTTAAGTATGATTTGATATTCAAAAGATATATGTATATGTATTTGAAACAATTTGAATTGAGCCGGCATTCTGTCCTTGAGTTTCGGATTTGACTTGGTATAACCCTACCTTTTTAAATTGATTTACTGATTTATTGTTGATTTCCAACTCTTGGATTGGAAATTTGATTTCTCTAATTATTTTAAATGTTCGAACACTTCCAAATCGAGGTTTAATTTTCAAGGCTAAGTAATGTTGAAAAGTATAAAGTATATAAGTTTGGTATGTATGTTTAAAGTATGTAGTAATATGATTTAAATAAGTTGAAACTGTTTTGTTAAGTAAATGAATAAGGCTATTTTTATTTTTTCTAATATGAAATTTAGATTTGGAATGTTTTGAAAAGAATTTGGTCTTCAAAATATTTTGAATAAAATTTAGTTTAAATGTTTAACTTAGTAACATCTTTATGAAACTATATATTTAACAAGTTGGAATAGATACATAAGTTGTACGTATGCTGTTTTATTCGCATAATTGAATTGATCCAAGTTTGAGTATATAAGTTCGAGGTGAATTACACCAATTCGTGTTAGGATTTTTCACTTGATTCTTGATGGCGAATATTTGATATGGTTTTGTGCTTGATTCTAGAATTCTCTATCATAGTATATGGCTATGCAAGGAGACTGATGGGTTCTAGGCGAGAAACCATATCGAAGTCCGCATTAGAGAAGTCGAATGGGCAATACTAGTTCGAAAGCGAACTTGTGTGATCGAGCGAGTGATCGAATGTGATTTTGCGAAATGATGACATATGTACATCTTATATTCTAATATCATTGATATACTTGGCGCTGAAATTGGAAGTTGTTGGGTTGGATATCTTTGTAATTTAATTGGAATTTTCCTTTTATAAAAAACTACTATCAATTTAAAACCATTTTCCAAAACTATTTTTCTTTTATTCCTCTTAAACAACTATTTTATTCTATTTTACATACAAACTATTTTATATACAAAACTATTCTAAAAACAAAATCTTTTAGTAAGCAAAGATGTTCAATCCCATATGGCTCTTCATGCAGCGAAATTTATTTTTAAAAATTTTGATTTCTGATATAAGATGGACCTTATGTAAATATAAGATGATTTTGAAAACCATTGATGTTGGAAATGAATTGGTTGACTTAAATTTTATTGATTTAGAAATTTGGATTATTTTATAAACTTATGATTTTGGAAACTGTATTGATATTGAAACAAATTGAAATTGAGAACCTTGTGTTAC
Source organism: Allium fistulosum (assembly GCA_030737815.1). NCBI lineage: Eukaryota > Viridiplantae > Streptophyta > Magnoliopsida > Asparagales > Amaryllidaceae > Allium > Allium fistulosum. The sequence continues at coordinate 158,529,302 of CM060901.1, forward strand.
TAAATACTTGATTTGGAAGTTACCGAACTTATATAAAAAATTTGGTTTGTATAAGTATGATGTTGATTCGAAAACTATGGATTTGAAAAGGTACTCAATTTGAAAAGTGAAATCTTATATAATTGACGTCTATATAACTGTGATTTGATATACTATTGATTTTGGAAAGTATTTGATTTGAAAATGAAATCTTATATATAATGGACTTTATATAAGTATGATATTTGAAAGTGATTTGAAAGGGTACTATATGATACATATTTTCGAAGTAAAGATATGGAAAGTGCCTTCTGCTTGATATCCGCTTTGTGGCCACATTGTGGATTCATTCTATCGATATTTCTCTGATTTTTGATTTTCCGGATATGATACTCGAGTTTCCACCGAATTCCATGGCAATCTCCATGGTCTTACGAGCGCGACTCCATGGCGTAATCGCAGGGTTGGGTGGCGGCCTACGGATATGGATGTTTCCTGGGAGATCCAGGCGTAACCATTGTGTATCTGCGATCTATTGGGTTGCTTGGTAGCGTAATCAGCAGAGGCTGCGAGAGCCTAGGGTACGGATGTTTCCTGGGAGATCCAGGCGTAACCATTGTGTATCTGCAGTACTACCAGTCTTCATTCGCAAGGTTGGGGGGCGGCCTACGGGTACAGATGTTTCCTGGGGGATCCAGGCGTAACCATTGTGTATCCACGATCCATGATCGACATGTTTTGTTTTTGTTTTTTTGGATTGTACTTTCCATATTTGTTTTTAAAAGTTTTCCAGTATTTTCACTAGGTGTTGAAACAAGTCTACTAAGTACCTGGAGAATTCTATCTTTGCGCCTGATCAACGCACTGCCAGAGTCTGCAGGAACGAGGTTAAACTTGTTGAGACATCGAGTTATAAAAGTATTTTCGAAAGAAAATTTGCTTCGATATAAAGGTATTATATTACAATAGTATTTTTCAACAAAGAAATTTTGTATTAATATTTGAAATTGAAATTCTTATGGTTTGAATTAATTATTCATGCCCGATACTATTCTTTTGAATCTACCCTATCTGCTCAGCTTTATTTATTCACCTATATTCTGCTTTTCCAAATCCTCCTTCTTTTCCTTGTTGACTATATCCTTTTTAAATATTGTTTATTTATTTACTACATGGTTTAATAGAAAATTTTAGTGTTATAAATATTTTAGAAGTTATTAATTAAATAAAACATATTTAAAGTAAATGATTATTGATTTATTAATAATATTTGAAAAGTATCTTGAGATAAAAATTAATAAATTTATGAATTATGGATTTAATGTTTTCAAATAGCTTCTTTGTAAATATAAGTAATGATATAAATAATTGTTTTCAAATAGTTTACATATATTTATAAAGGTGTTATTTAAACATATAGATGGTATTTATAAAGGAAGCAAGAAAATTATACAAATGGGTTTGAAAAAAATATATTAAAGTATTAAAGAAAATTGAAGATCAAATGGAGTTTTCAAATGAATATTTCAAGTAAGATTTTATATAGTCTCAAATTAATTGTTTATCCTGGTCTTCAATCTATTTTTTCTTTCTAGTTGTTTCTATTCTCCTACCTTCTTTCTTTTCGGGGACGAAAAGTTTTGAGTGGGGGAGATTGTAACGACCCATAATTTTTAATTTGTTTTAATAACGTATTTAATTGAATTTTTGTGAAATTTTAAATAATTGAATTTTGAAATAAAAATTTGATATTTGGAATATGTCTACTTTAATATAGCAAATGGTAAATTTTCATCAGAAAATATGTAAGTAAATTTTATTGTGTAATTCTATTTCAATTTCAATCAGCTAAAATTTGATGGTAACAAAATATTTTCAAAACCTGAATATTTTTCTATAGAAAATTTGTAAATCATCTTCTAAGCAAGACGCCATATTTCGTTTCTCAAAATTTGGCCTGTTATTGCTCCGTCGACCTTATTTTCGACAAAATAGCAGCATTTTCGTACCGATATCTACTTTTGATCGGATGATTCTATCACTGATATCTGTATACCGTTTTGATCGTCTTATCGTGCTGATTTCTGCGGTATATTTATTTCTGTATTTTGAGGTCCGGTACGCGACATAAGCAATAAAGTGTTCGTTGTAACGACACTTTAATTATGACATTTAACTTTCCAATCCTTTTCAAATCTTTACCGTGCAGCTCAAGCAAATAATCAATTGCATTAAATAGCTTTTCAGCTGAAATCGAGGGAATCAGACCTTTACCATTTATTTGGGTTATATTGGTTGCCCATTTATTTATGTACGTTTCCATCTTTGCTTAAACTTCTCCGTCCATTTTTCTATTATAATATTCTTTCACATTTTTTCATTTGCTTACGTTACTTGGAAAATTTATGGATACATAATATATTCTCACCTGTCCTTTTCTTTTGCCTGAGACTTCTCTCCTTCCTCGAAATTTCTCCTTCCCCTTCTAATTTTCGGCCTTTCCTTTTCTTTCCACTCCTTCCACCATTCTCAACCCATCTCCAGACAATGGCCGCCACCTAGCCTCGATAAGGCATCAACGCACCTATGGCCTCGTCTCCCCTTCCCTTCCATCTCCTCCTTCATTTCTCTGCCCCATGCCAACACCTTTGTTCTCCTCTCTCTCACTGCACGCTGACCAATCCCCATCACCACCCAACGTCATTTCCTTGCTTTGGCCATTGCAGCCTCTTCTTTTTTTAGGTGTAAGTCATTTGTATGTAAGTCCATATATATATATATACATAGTTTATATTATGGCTGCACATATTTTCATGATTTAAAGGCTGTTGTTTGCTCTTGTTCTATTTTATTTTGATTTTCATAACTTATAGTAATATTTTTCTAGTTTATATTATATTGTATCAAATTTCATTATATTGTATCATATATTTCAAATACTTATTTACCTGTTTCGTATGTATAGAGTGTATGTTTATATATATATATATATATATATATATATATATATATATATATCGGTTTGCAAGTTTGTTAAGTTGAATATATCATATACTTATGGTTACAAAGTTTGTGTAAAGCTATCATGTCTTATATATTTTTATGCAGCCTATATTTATATATGAGGTTGGTGAGTCGGTATAGGTATTATATATTTATTATTATATATTTTATAAGACGTTGAGTATATATTTTTAATAAAACCTGTATACAAATTTAAGTATATATATTATTTTGAAAAATGCATTTTCTATGTTGCCGCACATATTTATAATTTTGTTTTTCTGTAGCTGTGATATGTCAGTCTGCATATGAGGGCGTATGTTTACAATATGATGTTGAGAAGTTTATACCCTATATTAACTAAATATATTTGTTGTTATATATATGATCTGCACATATAAGATGTTGTATTGGTTACAAGTTGTTTTATGTAATGAAGTAAGTTATTATATGCAAAGGCTAAATGAGTTTTACCAGGGCCGTACATATATGTTTATAGTTTTGTCTATAGTATATGGGATTTTAAATGTATATATATTTGATGTGCCGAACGTAATATATATATTTGTTATTAAAATACTGTTTTAGTGAGTTTGGTTCTATATATACTAGTTTACGTTGTTTTCTTTACATTATGTATTTCAATTGTTGTTTACAGTAATATGATGAGTTGGTATACATTTTTATCTAAGAATTTGCATATGTTTTATTTTATTCTTTGTAAGTCTATCATGTATAGTTAGTGGTCTGCATTTCTATTTTACTTTTGATTTTATAGATATTTTGATTTCGAATATTTGAGACTTTAAATATATATATATATATATATATATATATTGTGCTTTAAATGGAAATTGATTTTAACAAATAATGTATATATTTGTGTTCTATTAAGATGATTCTGATTATCTTCATCGACCTCGTTATGATTTGCTCCATCTATTCTTATTATCAGCTTTGATCATTGAATCCGTGCCAATTTTTGCTTTGCTTCGATTCGTCATTCACATTTCAGTGTCAGTATCAGTGTGTGTATCCGTGTCATCTTCTATACTCTCTAGCCTCGGAAGGTGAGCAATCACTCACGATTAACGTTCTTATATTTATTAAATTTTATTTCAATTGAAATGACAATTGAAATATGTTGCTGTAGTTAGTTAAAATTTTTATATATGCTATTATCTGTAATTGTTCACCTGTGACATCTGACACCATTATCTGTTCTTTATATTGATTGATATATGCCTGTTATGTTATTATCATATCTGTTATCACTCTGCAAGTTCCCTGTTAGTATAGAATTCACTATGGGTTGAAATGATACATACCCGAACGGACTTTAGAATAGGAGAAAATCATTATGGGTTGAAATGATAGACCCAAGAGATTTTCAATTGAATTGAATTTGGGATTGCGGGTCGAAATGATATCTACCCGTATGTATTTAAATTACTGATTGAAATCATAAATATCCGTATCACTTGACCATAGGATAGAAAATTATATACAGACACCGTTGGTCCATATATAAACATTTTGAAAATTAAATTCTATGGTTTCGGAAAGAAATTTATGGTTTTCATAAATGTCGATTCTTAAATTTTTATATATAAATGGTAATTATATAGACAGATTTAATAATAATATTTTATTTAATTAAGATTTATTTAATACATATAATATGGTTAAGTATTTAAAATTATATTTCAAAATATATTTTGGTAATAATTTGAATAAGTTAAGGTTGGGAAGATAATTTGAATTTAGTTGAAATTGTATTCAATAAAGAATTTTATTTAATTAAACCGATTTGAAACTTATTGAAATTGAGATTTAAGATATGATTTATAACTTGGGTTTGATTTAAGTAACTTAATGAATATTTCTTGTTTAAATAAATTTAAGGAAATATCTAGAAAAATGTAATTTAAGGCTAGTTAAATGATATTGAATTTATTAAGTGAATATTCCCTGATTAAATAATAATGAAGTTAAATCAAGAGCTATATGAAACTGTTAAATTTAACTTTGAAATGGTGAATATTAAAGCTTTGAAATATATTGAGAATTTAAATGGTCTATTGAGAACTAAATTGAATTGATGAATTGAGCCTTGAATAAAATTGAATTTGGAATTTGAGTTGATTTGAATCAATTAGTGAGACTTGAGGAAATTTTAAATACTTTACTTTATAAGTTATTTAATATATATATACTTTTTTGGAAAATATATATATTTGAAATGAAAATGATACCTTGGTTTTGAAGTATAAATTAATTTGAAATGGCCACGGTGTTGTAGTGTATATTTTCACATTGTAGACAGTTCCACGGATCCTTAGAGGATGGTTATCCCAAACATCCTTTGAGTTACTTGTATTTCAGTTGATATTTCACTTGAGTTGGATTTATTGGTATAAGATTGTTAATCCTGACTCGAGTGTTTTGTGTTTTGCTTTACGCTCGGGTCAGACTGAGTGATACAGCATTTGAGACTCGCTTTTGGAGTTTGGAGCTTCGTTTGGGGATCCAACTATCGATTCAGCTTTCACCCTTTCCAGTTGATTCGTTCAGAGAGGTCATCTATTTGTACTGGAGACTTCACTGTATTTGAGATATTCTGTTGTATTTTATTTTTAACTCTAACATTTATATAGTAGCTTCATGAACTACTATTTTATCTATTTCGCTGCGTATTATTGTATTACTCTGTGTCTGTGATTCTGTGATTGATTTATTTAATGTATATGTTGAGTTTTGCCAAATTTTAAATTAACAATCTGATATTTTGAGCAATTCAAGTCCGACATGTGCGGATGCGAATGGTCCAAAATAACAGTTTGTTATAAGCTCCCTACAGAGAAGGCAATGGTGTCTATGAAAGACACCAATACTATGCGCTTGGAACTCATAGCGATTACTGAGCACCAGAATGGAAGTCGCACATGTAACTGTCACCATGCCCATGCTACCTTTGGCTCCACCTATTGGGTCTTCTTATTACCTCAAACTACAGCATAAGCGTGCCCCTCATCCCACTTCAGGCTAATGTGAGATCACCGTGTGTCCATAGAATCTATTGGGGAAATGCTGTTGGTACTGGCCCATCACCCAAACAATATCTAGTTGCGCCCCTTATCCAAATCCCCTATGATTTGGACTTTTATTCTACCAATTACTACCATTCTTAGCATAAGCGTGCCCTCATCTCATTTCAGGCTAATGTGAGACACTGTTTTGTCTAATAGGGAATGCTATACGGTACAGGTTCTACTTTCATCTTTGCTTATTAACTTAGATAAATTATTTTAAATAAGCCTTTACAATTTATCCCTACTATCTTTTCTTATTAATTTATCCTAAGTCTTAAAATAAGCCTCATTCTATTCTATTTCTTATTATAACCTACGTTATAATCATGCTTATTACTTAACCTGAGGTCTAAGTGTGAAAATAAACTTCTTTCCTCTTATATTCTTTTTAGTTATAATTCTAAGTTATAACTAAGCCAAATAATTAGTCCAATTCTAATCAAAATTAGGCATAATTTCAGTCCAATTCCATTTATATTACAGTCCAATTCCATTCTTTATTACTGTCTTTATAATTTACATCTTATTTTCTTCATTCAATATTCTTACTTATCTAATCCATATTCACGTTTAATTTATTCTAATCCATACGTGAATAAAAGGAGGAAGAAGAGAATAGATGCTTGCATAAAATCCAAAACGTCGAAAAAGATGTAAATAAGAAATAAATTACAATAAATAAACTTAAATACTGTAAATAAATAAAAAGTTATGCTTAACAGTTATAAATTATAATTAACTGAAAAATAATAACTAAAAGGGAATAAACTAAAAACGGAACTAAAACTGATAAAAAGGTTATTCCAAAATTGTAGTAAAACTACAACTATTGGAAACCCTATTATTTTAAATTACTTTAAGGAATCATAAAATAATTACAGTCAACCACCTCCGGTCCTAAGCTCTTCCTTTGGTCTTCTAGGATCCACTTGGAGTTGTAAAATAATTTAATTTATAATGATTTTCTCCTAGGAAAAATTATTTCGTTTAGGGTCCTTCCTAGAAAGGTGAACCCAATTGGAGAAAACCTAGAATGAGAAAAAGTGTTAGGACTAGGGGTCTATTTATAGAGGTAGAAGTGGATCTCGGACCATTGGATTTGGGTACTGAATAAGATGCAACCATGTCATAGGCTGAATAGGAGCTATCAGATGCAAAAATAAATGGACCGGATTGGTCAGAAGAATGCAAAACATGTCAGTTTAAGGCTCTGGAACGTTCTAACGAATGAACGTTTGTTCGTTCGTAAATAGCAGTGGCGGGTCGACCACGGCCGACCTGCCTATATATTTTTTTTCTTGATTTTTGTTTAATTCATTTCTCGTTCATATTAGCTCTGTTTCTAACGTTCTATATATGGAAATTGACTAGAAAATTACCACGGACACAATGGTGCAACTCCCGAGGCTCAATCCGGATAATTTCGCAAAGTTATTTTATTATTTAATTACCTAATGAATTAGTTATTATGGGTTAAATTGCGGGTTGTTACAATCCTGGTCGTTTCTCCTTGCCATGAAAGCCCTTCCACCTCCACACCACTCCACCTACCTACGCCGAACTCCACCCAGCCCGTGCCTCACTTCCACCGAACCTCGATCCTCCCTCTGCGTTTCCCTAGCCGAGCACAAACGATCGCAGCACAGTCCCACCTCCCTCCACATCACCGGCACGCAACCGAACTTTCACCTCGCCGCTTCGCCCCCAGACCGTTGCCAGTCTCCCCAGCCTTCCTTCGCTTCGCTTACTGCCAACATCATCTGCCCTCTTTTCTTTCACCATCAACCCACACTAGCCGATCCAAACTCCATCCGCCACCCTCCAAAACAACAGCCACCATTCCCATCACCTTCCACCCACTGAGCAAGCACCCAAACCCACTGCCTCTACCCCCTTTTCCGCAGCAACGACCCAACCCACTTCCCTCTTGCAACCGGCAGCCGAGCCCTACAGCCGATCCACTTCCCTGAACCCGATCCACTTCACTGAACCCGAACTTCCCCTGACAGCCATCCCCTCACCAAACCAGACACCGAGCACACCACTCACCCTCCCATTGTGCTCTGCCGAACTGCCACGCCGAACACCACTCCTTCTTCCGCCCAATGCTCCACCTAACACGAGCCATCACAGTCATCCCTCTCCATCCTTATACCTGAGCATGGCGGCCTCCACCTGGCATCAGCCGGCTTCCCTTGCTCCACTCCATTCCCCACTACTGTCGAGTAGCAGCATGGTACAGCTATGTGAGTTTCATCCCCTATCGTGCTCATCCAGTCATAGGGTTCATCTCAGGTCTAGTGTGCCGCATCTATTCATTGTGTTTTTTAGCTAGTGTGCCTAAGCTATTCACCCCGTGTTTATATAATATTATGTAATATATTCGATTTTCTAGTTAAGCTAGTTTTTCTTTGTTTCTCGGCTGTCCTGGCCAGTGTCGCAGCAGTTTTCTAGCTTGACATTGATCAGATCCGTATTACAGCAGTTTTCTAGCTTCGACGCTATCCCGCTTGTTCGATCCGTGCTTATCCGTGTCTATTTGCTTCTTATTCTCGTTTTTCCATAGCATCCAAAGGTGAGTGATCACTCATGATTAACATTTGTAACAACCCTGTATTTTCAAATATTTTTTTTAATTGATTTTTCCAGATTCAAAAGCTTTATTTATGAAAAGAATAAATTTTGTTATTTTAAATATAAACTTTGACTTTGATGTGGATTAGAATTCCAAATATGACTAAATTTAATATTTCCTGAAAATGTGAATTTTGGTCAATAGTCAAACTTTGACTTTTAAGTTTAAATTTTTTATAGTTTGAAATTATAAATTTTATCTTTTATTATGAAAATAGATTTAATAACTTGAACACTACTTTTCGTTTCGTTGAAAAACGGAGTTAAAATGTAAAAGTTATGTACATTTCAATTTTTAGTATAATTTGTTTATTTGTGCAATTTTGCCTATTTAAAATTTTTTTAAATCATATTTTCTTTCTTATATTTTGTTTTAATATGTGTTAATATGTTTTTTATGTATATTTTGTCTTTTTATGTTTTTAAATTGATAATAGTATTTTTCCAAAATTTACTGTATTTATTTTTCATTTTTAAAGGCTGTTTTCCTATTTTCTGCTATTTTCTTCATTAAAAATTATATGTAAATTAAATTTTAAATATTTATTTTGTGAATATATTTTTATTTTATATATTATTTATGTTTTAAAAATATATTGCAAGCTCATATGAATTTTCTAAAAAATTTTCTATTCAATTTCAAAATTTTCTAGTCTAGTTCACTGTTTTAACTATTTTCCTTAATTCTACTTTATATAATCAATAAATATTATATATATTTTTATATTTTATCAAATTTTCGAATTTTTAACTGGAATTTCTGTTATTATCAGAAATATAAACTTATTAAAATGAATTAAAGAAATTTGAAAGGCCTTAAACTTTCTATCTTCCTAAGGCCCTTTTATTTTCTAACCCTTCTACTTTTTAACCTAACTTTTCATTCAATTGGCAACATCTCCTCATTTCTTCAGCCGCCACTTTTTTTTTTCTCTCATTCACGAAATTCCAAAGCTCCTAAACCCTAAAAAAAATATGGCTTCCATTCTCCTCTTATCTTCTTCCTTTATCTCTTCTATACTTCACAATTTCCATTGATTTTGCCTTCCTCCTCTTCTAGATTTGCTTGGCCTCTACCACCTTCATCTCCACCATCCTCTCTACCTTCAGCCCCACCACCATCTACAGCAGCACATCCTCCTCCTCCACTGACCATGACAAGCCATGCCCATCCATTTAAGTTAGCACCACAAAATTGCACAAAAACCCTTCCAAACAATGCCTAAACCACATATGCTTCACCACCACCTTCATCTATCGCCTTGGCCACCCCTAGAACCACCACCACCAGCAACTACATGACCTTTGGCTGCTGCTGCACCATCACCCTCCACTGTCCAGACCTGTACCATGCATGGCTGAGCCAAGCAATGACCAAGTCGAGCCTTGTTGTGACCAAAACTTCACCTATTTGCCTTGTCCATTGATATTCTTCATGTTGCATCTCCTACCCTTCACATCACTTCATGTTGCCATGCTTAGGTGTGCTAAACCTGACCTATATGATGCTAACCTGAGCCCAAACACATCATGGCTGAGCACTTGATCCCCTATGGTCAAGCATTTGAATGGTAAAGGCAAAGTCTTGTCTTTATTGCTTTGTATTTCAATTTGTTCAACATTGTTTTATGTTAAGTATATTCATGTGCTATATTGTTTTGTCTTGTTTGGGTATTGTTTACAAGATGATATCTTGGCTATTTTCTCCACTCAAATCAAAGGTCGTGCCTTCTGGATCCGTTGTGTCATTCTAATTGATATCTCTAGCATAAAAAGGTGAGTTATTCTCACCAGACAATATGTACCTATATAACTGATAAACCGACACCATTTGAATCTGTAATGTATATCATCATGTTATATATGTTTATATTATTATCATATGATGTTCACACCTGTTATTACACTTATTATATCATATGTTACTATTATTTAATGTTATTCTGTTATTTATATCTGTTATCACCATTGCAAGTTCCCTGTAGATTAGAATCACTATGGGTTGAAATGATACATACCCGAACGGACTTTAGAATAGGGAAAAATCGTTATGGGCTGAAATGATAGGCCTGAATGATTTTTATTTAAATTATTTTAACTTGGGATTGCGGGTTTGAAATGATAGAACCCGGATTTTTCTTTTTTTAACTACGGATTGAAATGATACATATCCGTATCACTTGACCTAGGTTAGAAAATTATATACAGGCCCGTGGTTATTTTATAAAGTGTTTTGAATATTTTTAAGTATTTTAAAAATATAAATTTATGAAATTTGATTTAAACAGATTTTGAAATATTTTGAATTAAAGAAATTATGATTTTTCTATGTGTTAAAAATGTAATTAATGAATGGTTTAACTGGATTTTTGAAATATAACTTAAGTTGGAAATTTGGAATTTTGGTTAAAAATGATATTTAAGTTATATAAATAAAATGGATATTAAATTTTATTTGGAAATGGTAAATATGATAATTTGATTAAATTTGAATTTAAGTGATTATTAAGTATTATTGATTTTTCTATGAATTTAAGTGGTTAAATAAATGAATGTTTAAAAGTGATCTTTTAAAATATAACTTGACTAGGAAATGTGAAATTTGGTTTTAATTAAAGGTTTAAGTTAATTAAATAAAATTGGAAATTTTGTTAAATTGTGAAATGGTAATTTAAATTTGAAGTGTTACGTCTATTTGTTGAAATGTGAAGAATTGGAACTTTTACACTTAAACTTATTAAGTAAATTGTTGAAAATTGGATTTAATTATAAGAAATTTATTGTGAAAGAAACGTGTAAAGTTCTAATTAATGAAAGAAATATGTAAAGTTTAATTTATGAAAGATACGTGTAAAGTTCTAAATAATGAAAGAAATATGTAAAGTTTTACCTAATGAAAAAACATGTAAAGTCTTAATTAATGAAAGAAACATGTAAGTCTTAATTTGTGTAATATTGATTTAAAATAATAAATGCCCCTTTTGTAATAAAACGTAAATTAAAACGTACATTCGATAATGTAAGTTTAATTAGTGTAATATTGATTAAATGATAAATGCTCTTTACTGTAATAGGAATGTAAGTTAAAAAGTACATTTAATATGTAAGTTTTAATTAATGTAAATGACATATTTTAATGACTAAAATAATAAAGTTTCTTTATTGTAATGATAATGTAAGTTAATAAGGTACTCTTAACTTAACATAAGAATTTTAGCATTAAATTGGATATTACAGTAACAAAGTTTATTTAACTATAAGGCTATGATAAAATGACCATGTTAAAAAATTTGTAAGTATATAAATACTTTGATTATATAAAATGTTAAATTGGGAAGTATTACATTCCAAAAATGCTATGATTCCTTAAGGTTACATTACCAAAATGCTATGATAATTTAAAGGAAGATTTCAAGTTTAATAAATTAAAGGAAATATTCAGTGATTTTGAAATTTGGGTTTTATTGAAATGATATATTATTGAATTTGTTTTTGAAATGGAAATGATATATTTTTGAATTGGTTTTGAATAGATATGTTTTGGGTTTGAAAGTATGTATTAGTTTGAAATAAATGATATGATTTTGAAATGGTTTAAAGGATGTATTTTGATTTGAAACATAAACTATTTTTAAAAGTTATAACCACGGGTTATAATAACGATTGGTTGGCAAAGAGACCGGGATCAGATATGGACATACTCTCTGTCGATACCGAAAACCACTTTGACAACCGTGTACGCGATGGAGATTCCAGAATGAAGTAGGATGGTGGCGACGTTCTTAAGGTATGTTACGTGGACCCAACTCCCGTGAGTTGGCATAAGGTGGCTAAAACAGGAGCGATCTCGGACCAGTGAGGTAGCACCTCTTCTCGGACACATTTCTTTGATATTATACTCTTACTTGTGATTGATTAGATGGCCATCCTCCGATTTGGGAGTGTTGTTCGAGGTGGAACGGTAGTGGCTGCTATGCGTATCCATCAGTCCGTGTGCGTAATTGGTATATCTACCCTGGCATTGCCTAGTTGTGCCGTGTCACCTACCATATCGAGCTTTACTACGATTATGATTTTAAGATCCGACCGCGTTAAGGTTCTCCATCCCCTTAACGCTATTTTCTATATGATTATACTTTACCTATTAGTCATTATTATAATAGCGAATATTACTACATAGTAGATATTTTAACGGATCCTTAGAGGATGGGCGGTCCCAAGCATCTTCTAAGTTACTTGTACCTTTATTACAGTTCACTTGAGTTGGTTTACATTATATAAGTATATATTGTCCTGACTCGAGTGTTTTGTGTTTTGCTTTACGCTCGGGTCAGCCTGAGTATTCACAGATTTGGATTTCCACCTTCTGGAGATTTGAATCCCTGGAGATTATTTGCTAGTCTTGTTCTATCAACTTCGGTTCCATTGTTCTATTCAGCCTGTACTTGGTTATTGTATTGAGACTTCTACTGTACTTTATTTCTTATGTTGTATCTTATGTAACTCTGATATATTTTCATAGTAGCTTCATGAACTACTATTTCTTTTACTTCCGCTGCATTATTTTACTCTGTGTCTGTGATCTGTGATTATATTTATTTACTGTATATTCTGAGATTTGCCAAATTTTAATTACAACGCGGTATTTTGAGCAATTCAACTCCGGCATGAGTGTCTACCTATACACTTATAATGGATGCGAATGGTTGAAAATATCGGGTCGTTACAGTTGGTATCAGAGCTTTAGCTTTGAGGCAAAACTTAGAATGTATGGTAAATTTATTTACAGAATCACTTTCGTTCGAGTTTGAATCTCTTCCTTTTGATTCGATTTCCTTTGAATTTTGGAACGTTTCCTGCGGTTCCAAAATTCATTCTTGTCCCTCACTATTCATCTTCTTTTGATTTTGGAGTATCACATAACTCCACTTCGAATGATCTTTATAGTGAATTGGCGATCTCGCCAATATTCTAATTTTCTTGTAAAGGGGTGAAAATCCTTTACAGTCAGCATCGATTCACCAGAGATTTTATCTATCCTTGGTTTAGATGCTAATATCTTTTATTATTCCAAACTCTATCTCTTGAGATCGAACGTAGATTTATCCCAGAAAATTCCACATCGATCTTATTCTTTAAGTCACGGCTGACCCGGTTAAGGTTGTCCGCGATTTACCTAAGCTTACCCATCTCTCTACTCTGTTTAACCATCTTGTCTTTTGTTTCTAAACTATCTCCAAACATTTTGAATTGTACTTGTAAATCTATGTTTTGTTTTATATATGGTGTTGTTTGAGTTGTTGATGTTGATTTGGATTTCCGATCGATTCGTCTTATCAACGCTATCGATAGGATTTCTAAAACACTTTAACAGAACAAACTGACACGATATTATTTTAAATTTGGTTAATGAAATAAAATTTTGATATATAAGTAAATTTATGGAACTTAATAAATTGATTTAAATTGATAATTTGAAATGATAATACTTGATTTATCATTTATTGTTCTACAAATGAATTTATAAATAGTTGTTTATAAATTGATTTGGGAACTGAAATGAATTTGAATCAAGAATTTGAGAATTCAAGTTTCCGATGGATTTCAAACCTTGTGTTTAAAATTTTTAAAAGGATATAATTTAAAGTATTTTTGAATAAAAAATTTGTCTCTAAAGTATTTTAAAGTTTAAAAATTAAGTGCTCTTCTCTTTGTCGCTGGAAAATAATTTCGGTGATGACTGCAGCATCATCGACGTTCATTTTCGAGTTTTGAACTGAAGAGACCATTCTGTAGTCTTACTACAGCTTTGTTTTGAAAGATTTAATTTATTTGAATTTCTAAATATGATTTGATTTATAATATATATAGATATATGATTTAAATTGATTTGACATATTATGTACATATATTTATTTATCTCTAACTGGTTTGAAGGAAACCGGAAAATTAATTCTTAAATTTCATCTTAAAGAATAATTTCAGTTATAAAAAGAAAAATTAAAATTTTTGAATAAATGATTCAAACTTGAGATAATTGAATTGGAAAGTTTTATTTGTATAATACAATTGCATTCAAATATAACTTACCTTAAAAAAATTTTAGAAGTTAACAATGTAATTGGATAATATACAATATAAAAAGGATTTTTTAAATAAAATTTGAGTGGTTATAATAAATGTTATACACTTAAATTTTAGTTATAAAAGATTAACAGAGGTAAATAGTGAAAAAGGAATTTAAAGAGATTTTATTTAAATAACTTAATAATCAAATTTGATTTAATATGGAACCTTAAGTCTAACCTAGGAATTTTAATAATGGTTATTTCCTGAAACGAATATGTTGTATAATAAATAATGTATCTTTGAATAGATAAAATAAAATACATTGGAATTGGACATTTTGTAATAAAGTTTATTTAACTTGAATTCATAGTTTAATTGATGTCTAAATGAATAAATGTGTAAAGGAATTTGATTGTTATATTTGCTATGATAAATATTTTATTTATGAAATAGATATGTCTTGAAAAATGAATAATTATGATTTAAATAGTTAAAATGTATTTTAACATCACTAAAATTTGATAATTGAGAATTTGGTTTTCAAATGAAATTTTAAGTGTAACTTATTAAAGGAATATCTATTTATGAAATGGGTATTTTAAATAAAGTGTTAGGTTATGTGTTAAATTAAGAGCTAACTAAAATAGTGAACTTTTAACTTATTAAATGAAGTATAGTTTGATTTGAATATTCCATTCATAAAGTTTGTTTAATAAGTCATAAGTTAAATGATATCCAAATAAATATTTCTAGAATTAAACTGATTTGAAATATTAATATATCTACTGTAGCATTTTATAAGTACTACTATTTTGAAAATACAATGTTTTGGAAATTTTTATAATTAAATGAACTTAGAAATGTTACAACTTTAAAATGAATATTATTTGACCCTGAATTAAAATGGTTTAAATGAAGATTACTTTTTTTAGGGTGTTATGATTTTCTAAGTATTATGTTTTTTAAAAAAAAAAAGAATAACTTGTCCAAAGTGTTATGATTTTAGCAGTGTGATTTCCAAATGATAAACATCCCTAAATTGTTATGATTTCAAAGCATTATGGTTTTAAATTTATTATCTGGTTTTGTTTTTTCCAAACTATCTTTTGGTTGTCCTTATTTCCCTTATCTTGTTACAGAATGGGAAGGCTATTGCTTATACCAGTCTATTTAGAAATCTTTCTGTAATCTATGATAATCTTTGTTACTCATCTGGATCTGAACACTGTTTTTCCATTCATAGACTGTCGGTCAAGTGAAAGGGAGATTTAGACTCTAGAGGATCTTTTTCGTGCTTATATTATTGATTTGATCACCTCCATCTTGTTAAACTTACCTATAACAATAATTATCAGGTGTAATTCCAATCGTCTTATCATCTTGTCTTAATTCTATTTCATTCTATCTTTTTCTGTGCTTTCCCGTACCTCGTTCCTTTTCGGGGACAAAAAGTTTTGAGTGGGGGAGAGTGTAACAACCCTGTATTTTCAAATATTTTTTTAATTGATTTTTCCAGATTCAAAAGCTTTATTTATGAAAAGAATAAATTTTGTTATTTTAAATATAAACTTTGACTTTGATGTGGATTAGAATTCCAAATATGACTAAATTTAATATTTCCTGAAAATGTGAATTTTGGTCAATAGTCAAACTTTGACTTTTAAGTTTAAATTTTTAATAGTTTGAAATTATAAATTTTATCTTTTATTATGAAAATAGATTTAATAACTTGAACACTACTTTTCGTTTCGTTGAAAAACAGAGTTAAAATGTAAAAGTTATGTACATTTCAATTTTTAGTATAATTTGTTTATTTGTGCAATTTTGCCTATTTTAAATTTTTTTAAATCATATTTTCTTTCTTATATTTTGTTTTAATATGTGTTAATATGTTTTTTATGTATATTTTGTCTTTTTATGTTTTTAAATTGATAATAGTATTTTTCCAAAATTTACTGTATTTATTTTTCATTTTTAAAGGCTGTTTTCCTATTTTCTGCTATTTTCTTCATTAAAAATTATATGTAAATTAAATTTTAAATATTTATTTTGTGAATATATTTTTATTTTATATATTATTTATGTTTAAAAATATATTGCAAGCTCATATGAATTTTCTAAAAAATTTTCTATTCAATTTCAAAATTTTCTAGTCTAGTTCACTGTTTTAACTATTTTCCTTAATTCTACTTTATATAATCAATAAATATTATATATATTTTTATATTTTATCAAATTTTCGAATTTTTAACTGGAATTTCTGTTATTATCAGAAATATAAACTTATAAAAATGAATTAAAGAAATTTGAAAGGCCTTAAACTTTCTATCTTCCTAAGGCCCTTTTATTTTCTAACCCTTCTACTTTTTAACCTAACTTTTCATTCAATTGGCAACATCTCCTCATTTCTTCAGCCGCCACTTTTTTTTTTCTCTCATTCACGAAATTCGAAAGCTCCTAAACCCTAAAAAAATATGGCTTCCATTCTCCTCTTATCTTCTTCCTTTATCTCTTCTTTACTTCACAATTTCCATTGATTTTGCCTTCCTCCTCTTCTAGATTTGCTTGGCCTCTACCACCTTCATCTCCACCATCCTCTCTACCTTCAGCCCCACCACCATCTACAGCAGCACCTCCTCCTCCTCCACTGACCATGACAAGCCATGCCCATCCATTTAAGTTAGCACCACAAAATTGCACAAAAACCCTTCCAAACAATGCCTAAACCACATATGCTTCACCACCACCTTCATCTATCGCCTTGGCCACCCCTAGAACCACCACCACCAGCAACTACATGACCTTTGGCTGCTGCTGCACCATCACCGTCCACTGTCCAGACCTGTACCATGCATGGCTGAGCCAAGCAATGACCAAGTCGAGCCTTGTTGTGACCTAAACTTCACCTATTTGCCTTGTCCATTGATATTCTTCATGTTGCATCTCCTACCCTTCACATCACTTCATGTTACCATGCTTAGGTGTGCTAAACCTGACCTATATGATGCTAACCTGAGCCCAAACACATCATGGCTGAGCACTGGATCCCCTATGGTCAAGCATTTGAATGGTAAAGGCAAAGTCTTGTCTTTATTGCTTTGTATTTCAATTTGTTCAACATTGTTTTATGTTAAGTATATTCATGTGCTATATTGTTTTGTCTTGTTTGGGTATTGTTTACAAGATGATATCTTGGCTATTTTCTCCACTCAAATCAAAGGTCGTGCCTTCTGGATCCGTTGTGTCATTCTAATTGATATCTCCAGCATAAAAAGGTGAGTTATTCTCACCAGACAATATGTACCTATATAACTGATAAACCGACACCATTTGAATCTGTAATGTATATCATCATGTTATATATGTTTATATTATTATCATATGATGTTCACACCTGTTATTACACTTATTATATCATATGTTACTATTATTTAATGTTATTCTGTTATTTATATCTGTTATCACCATTGCAAGTTCCCTGTAGATTAGAATCACTATGGGTTGAAATGATACATACCCGAACGGACTTTAGAATAGGGAAAAATCGTTATGGGCTGAAATGATAGGCCTGAATGATTTTTATTTAAATTATTTTAACTTGGGATTGCGGGTTTGAAATGATAGAACCCGGATTTTTCTTTTTTTAACTACGGATTGAAATGATACATATCCGTATCACTTGACCTAGGTTAGAAAATTATATACAGGCCCGTGGTTATTTTATAAAGTGTTTTGAATATTTTTAAGTATTTTAAAAATATAAATTTATGAAATTTGATTTATACAGATTTTGAAATATTTTGAATTAAAGAAATTATGATTTTTCTATGTGTTAAAAATGTAATTAATGAATGGTTTAACTGGATTTTTGAAATATAACTTAAGTTGGAAATTTGGAATTTTGGTTAAAAATGATATTTAAGTTATATAAATAAAATGGATATTAAATTTTATTTGGAAATGGTAAATATGATAATTTGATTAAATTTGAATTTAAGTGATTATTAAGTATTATTGATTTTTCTATGAATTTAAGTGGTTAAATAAATGAATGTTTAAAAGTGATCTTTTAAAATATAACTTGACTAGGAAATGTGAAATTTGGTTTTAATTAAAGGTTTAAGTTAATTAAATAAAATTGGAAATTTTGTTAAATTGTGAAATGGTAATTTAAATTTGAAGTGTTACGTCTATTTGTTGAAATGTGAAGAATTGGAACTTTTACACTTAAACTTATTAAGTAAATTGTTGAAAATTGGATTTAATTATAAGAAATTTATTGTGAAAGAAACGTGTAAAGTTCTAATTAATGAAAGAAATATGTAAAGTTTAATTTATGAAAGAAACGTGTAAAGTTCTAATTAATGAAAGAAATATGTAAAGTTTTACCTACTGAAAGAAACATGTAAAGTCTTAATTAATGAAAGAAACATGTAAGTCTTAATTTGTGTAATATTGATTTAAAATAATAAATGCCCCTTTTGTAATAAAACGTAAATTAAAACGTACATTCGATAATGTAAGTTTAATTAGTGTAATATTGATTAAATGATAAATGCTCTTTACTGTAATAGGAATGTAAGTTAAAAAGTACATTTAATATGTAAGTTTTAATTAATGTAAATGACATATTTTAATGACTAAAATAATAAAGTTTCTTTATTGTAATGATAATGTAAGTTAATAAGGTACTCTTAACTTAACATAAGAATTTTAGCATTAAATTGGATATTACAGTAACAAAGTTTATTTAACTATAAGGCTATGATAAAATGACCATGTTAAAAAATATGTAAGTATATAAATACTTTGATTATATAAAATGTTAAATTGGGAAGTATTACATTCCAAAAATGCTATGATTCCTTAAGGTTACATTACCAAAATGCTATGATAATTTAAAGGAAGATTTCAAGTTTAATAAATTAAAGGAAATATTCAGTGATTTTGAAATTTGGGTTTTATTGAAATGATATATTATTGAATTTGTTTTTGAAATGGAAATGATATATTTTTGAATTGGTTTTGAATAGATATGTTTTGGGTTTGAATGTATGTATTAGTTTGAAATAAATGATATGATTTTGAAATGGTTTAAAGGATGTATTTTGATTTGAAACATAAACTATTTTTAAAAGTTATAACCACGGGTAATAATAACGATTGGTTGGCAAAGAGACCGGGATCGGATATGGACATACTCTCTGTCGATACCGAAAACCACTTTGACAACCGTGTACGCGGTGGAGATTCCAGAATGAAGTAGGATGGTGGCGACGTTCTTAAGGTATGTTACGTGGACCCAACTCCCGTGAGTTGGCATAAGGTGGCTAAAACAGGAGCGATCTCGGACCAGTGAGGTAGCACCTCTTCTCGGACACATTTCTTCGATATTATACTCTTACTTGTGATTGATTAGATGACCATCCTCCGATTTGGGAGTGTTGTTCGAGGTGGAACGGTAGTGGCTGCTATGCGTATCTATCAGTCCGTGTGCGTAATTGGTATATCTACCCTGGCATTGCCTAGTTGTGCCGTGTCACCTACCATATCGAGCTTTACTACGATTATGATTTTAAGATCCGACCGCGTTAAGGTTCTCCATCCCCTTAACGCTATTTTCTATATGATTATACTTTACCTATCAGACATTATTATAATAGCGAATATTACTACATAGTAGATATTTTAACGGATCCTTAGAGGATGGGCGGTCCCAAGCATCTTCTAAGTTACTTGTACCTTTATTACAGTTCACTTGAGTTGGTTTACATTATATAAGTATATATTGTCCTGACTCGAGTGTTTTGTGTTTTGCTTTACGCTCGGGTCAGCCTGAGTATTCACAGATTTGGATTTCCACCTTCTGGAGATTTGAATCGCTGGAGATTATTTGCTAGTCTTGTTCTATCAACTTCGGTTCCGTTGTTCTATCCAGCCTGTACTTGGTTATTGTATTGAGACTTCTGCTGTACTTTATTTCTTATGTTGTATCTTATGTAACTCTGATATATTTTCATAGTAGCTTCATGAACTACTATTTCTTTTACTTCCGCTGCATTATTTTACTCTGTGTTTGTGATCTGTGATTATATTTATTTACTGTATATTCTGAGATTTGCCAAATTTTAATTACAATGCGGTATTTTGAGCAATTCAACTCCGGCATGAGTGTCTAACTATACACTTATAATGGATGCGAATGGTTGAAAATATCGGGTCGTTACAACATTCTTATATTTAGAAAATTTAATTCACATGAATTGATGATTGAAATATGTTATTAAATTTAATTGGTTAGAAATTTAATTGTTGAATATGATATATTATTATTATTAAGTTGTTAACCTATGATAATTGACATACGACACCATAACATGTTGTATATATATTTAATTTTAAATTGTTAATTATGATCCATGCTTGAAATTGATATGGTATGCTATTTTATATTATTATTTTATTGTTCTCACTCTGTAAGTTCCCTATTAGTTTAGGAAATCCCTATTGGTTGAAATGATACATACCCGAACGATCTTATAGATTAGGGAAAATCATTATGGGTTGAAATGTTAAACCCAAGCGATTTTATTTGATTTCAATTTTGGGATTGTGGGTTGAAATGATATACCCGTAAATATTAAATTATTGTGGATTGAAATAATAAATATCCATATCACTTGACCATAAGATAGAAAATTATATAAGGACACCATTGGTCTACTTTTAAATGATTTCCAAATTTTTGAAAAGGAGAAATATATATGCATTGATTTTTAGAATATAAAATAAATATATTTAATTTTAATATATGTGTAAAATTTAGATATTTAAAAATTATATATTTTGGAAATTTTAAAATTAGAAGTTAAGTTTTAAAATGTAAATTATAAAATTTTACTTATAACTTATTATTTTTAAATTATATAAAATATTATTTAAATAGATTTAATAATAATAAGATTTAATAATAATTAATATAATAAAATTTAATAAGAATTTAATTTAACCAATATATATGTAATATGTTTTTAATATTTATTTACAATTGTCCGCAAGTGGTGGCGCAGTGGTATGATACTCGCTTCCTAGTAAGCAGGTCGCAGGTTCGATTCCCGTTTGCCCTACTCCCATTTCAAAGCGCGGAGGTGGGTCCCCATAAAACTGTATAACATGGTTGGGGGCATCAAATCTCTTTTCTAGGCTGGCTAAAAACCTTCATGTTTGTGGTTGAATCAGGCTAGGCGGAGCTCGTCTCATCCCTTCGATTCTATCAGGGCTCTGGGTTGAGTTTTTAAATATATATATATATATATATATATATATATATATATATCTACAATTTATATTAATATTTTAAAATAGATTTTTGTAATAACTTATATATACATAATATGTTTAAAAATTTATTTAAATTTATATTAATATTTTGAAATAAATTTTGTAAGAAATTTAATAAATTAAGGTTAGAAAGATAAATTGAAATTGATTTGGAATTTTATTTGTTTAAGAATTGTATTTAAATAAAAATTAATTTGAAACTTATTAATTTTGAGATTTTAAAGATATGATTTTTATAACTTGATAACTGGATTTTGATTAAAGGTGATTAAATGAATATTTTCAAATTAAAATAAAATTGAAACTGAATATTTAATATTGATTTAAATTTGTAATTTGAGATTTTATTTAAATGTTATTAAAAATGATTAAGTGAATATTTTCAAATTTAAAGAAAATTAAAATTGAATTTTGAAATATAAATGAAATTTATCAAATTGAGTTATTGTAAATTGTTTGAATATTTAAACTTTGAAACCTATTGAATTTGAAGTGGTTTAAATTTGTAATTCAAACTTGGATTTGAAATCAATACAAATTAAAATGGTTTTAATGAGAATTTGAATTGAACCTTTAACCTTTTAATTGAAATCGTTGAACTGAGATTGTTTTAAATTGAATTTTGGAACTAAAGTTGATTTGAATTGGTTTGTGAAATTGGAAGAAACAATTTTAATTTGAAACTATTTTCGATATAAACTCTTTTAGCATACAAACTATTTTAATATATATTGTTTTAAATCTATAAACAATTTTTAATATATATACTATTTCTAATATATAAACTATTTTAACCTATAACCTATTTTTCAATATAAACTATTTTTAATGTATAACTATTCAAATATATAAACTACTTTCAATATTCCAACTGTTTAAGTTGGAACTGCTATGATCGAAAGTGATATGATTTTGAATATAATATTTTGATATGCAGTATGAACTGTTTGAAATGAAAATGGCCATGGTGTGAAATAAGCATTTGGTTGTCAAAGAGGTCGGGATCGGATGTTGTCACACTCTCTACCAATACCGAAAAGCACTTTAACAACTGTGCACGTAGTGTAGAATCCAGAACGAAGTTGGATGGTTTGGCGAACGATTATGTATGAGGTATGAACCCAGCCCTGACCCCCTCGGGTCAGCTTGATGTGACTAAAACATGAGCTATACCTGGGTCAAGTGAGGTCGCACCTCCGATCAATCATGCTTCTTCTATACCATATCTATTACTTTGTGATTTGGTTGGGTGCACCTTTGATTATGGGAGTGTGTCTCGAGGTGGGAGGTAGTAGCTGTTATGCGTTACCACCATCCCGGTTCTACAAAACGGTATTATCCTACCCAGTGCATTCCCTCGCGTGCCTTGTCACCTGCCTTATCGCGCCCAATACGAGTTTTGTTCATGTCGTACCTATGGAGTGCTCCCTGATAGCCCACCAGTTTGGTGGAGTTTATAGTACTGTATAGACTACGAAATTTATATTAAAATGTGTTAAGAGGGATATGGGTAACGCCTTAACGCTATATTAATATTTTACTTTACTGTAGACATTATATATGTAGCGTATTATATTATGTATGTAGATAGTTCCACAGATCCTTAAAGGATGGGAATCCCAACATTCTTTAAGTTATATTGCATTTCACTTGACATTTCACTTGAGTGGATTTACCTGCATAAGAATGTTAATCCTGACTCGAGTGTTTTGTGTTTTGCTTTATGCTCGGGTCAGATTGAGTGTCACAACATTTGAGACTCACCTTTGGAGTTTGGAGATTTGCTTGGAGATCTATCTTCTACCTATTCATCTTTTCAGTTATTTCCAGTTGTTGATGTTCAGAATTGTCAGTTGCTTTTGTATTAGTGACTTCTATGTACTTGGATTTTCTGTTGTATTTTTTTTCAGACTCTAATGTTCTGTAGTAGCTTCATGAACTCTAATGCACCACTAACTTCCGCCCTCATCTCCCCATTAAAACACGACTTCCATCTCCTGGACACGACTTCCAAATGTCGCGATCCGCTCCATTTCACTGAAAGATCCAATACTTTAGCATCCCTTGATCTCCAACATCACGAACACCATGGCTGTAACAACCCTGAGGTTGCATTACCGAATAATAAATTAAAATTATGATTTTAAGTTGAAAAGGGAGCTAAACAAAATTATGGGAATTTAAATTTTGCAATTGGTTTGTAAATTAAAGTATTTTGGGTTGAAATGGGGAATTTTTAAATAAAAAGTGATTATGGGTTAATGGGCCAAATGAGACAATTACATGGGTTTAATTAAAAACTAGGATGCTTATTGGGATTTTTGTTTACATGATAACATTGGAAAATAAACAAAGTCCTAATGGGTTTTAAAACCCCTTATCATGACCCATTAGCCTAACCCACTCCTTTATAATATCTCAAACCCATTTCATAACCCTAACCCTCATCCTCTTCATAAATTCCTAAACCTAAATCTAAGCAAAACTAATGGCCTCCCTTTAGAAGACCCATCTCCATCTCTTCATAATTAGACTTGTTTAATCCTAGCAAGGTAATGCAATCCTAGGCCTAATCACCTTCTAATCTTTATTTTAATCTTTGAAATCTCTTTGTAATCCTTGGTTTTGTTCTCTTTTTAATTTTGAAGCTCTCTAATCCACATCCTCTTTACTTTGGAAAGTTGCACTTGAAGTGTTTGCTTATTTGCTTGATTGGTAGAGGTAATTACTATTGATTAGTAATATATGCTAGCTGAAATTATAATTAGTTTATTGCTGTTAGTAAATTAGGCATATCTCATTCATCTTAAATCGGAATTAAGATTTTCTTGAAGTTCTGGAAAGCTTATCCTGTAGCCTATAACTTTCATGTTTTGAGCTTTGCCTAATTTTGTGGTTTCAATGGTCGAAATCACGTTTGTTTGTCGCTGACCTGACAACAAACTACAAGGTTGATAAAATAAAACCCTGAAATTGATTTGGCCATAAGTTACTCGTTTTTTATCCGAATTAGATAATTTTGGATGTTCCGGAAAGCTTAAAACATATGCTACAATTTTTGTTCAGTGAGATTTCTGTAATATTGCCATTTAGATGACCTTAAATGCGTTCAAAGACAGAAGACCAATTCTGTCTTTAACAAGTTATCTTGAGTTTCAATCTGATATTGTTTTGCATGTATCTCTCTCGTTTCTTATCCAAATCTAATAATTTTGGATGTTCTGGAAAGCTTAGATTTAGAGCTAAAACTTTCATGTTTTGAGTTTCATGAAATTTCGAAGTTATTTTGGCCAAAATTGTACATTCTTACCACTGTCCCGAGAAAAAAAAGAAAAAAAAAAATAAATATGTTTTTTTAAACCCTGTTCCAGATTTTTTTTCTCCACTTCGCGATGCCGCCACGATCGCATCCAAAGTCGGAATTCGACGTTTTTGGTCTCGTTGGAAAGGTGGAGTTTAGAACTCCATCTCTGTAAAATTTAGGCATCATCGGCATTCTTTTGGTACTTCGAATTTCGTGTCGAAGTTGAACTCTTGTCGCTGTTTGTAAACAGTGTGAATCTTGTTCTGGGTCCAACTTTGAGACGTCGCTGCTACTTCGTCTCAACTCGGATTCCAGAAATTCTTTTTGCATCTTATAGTAGGGATGTTGGACTATATTCCTACCAGTTTTCATGTCATTTGGATTCAGTTTGCTGTTCCAAATAAATTGCCGAACTTGGGTTCGCAGCAGTTTTTGAATGGTCAAACACTTAGAATGAAAATCAAATATCCCTTCTGTTTCCAGCTTTTGAGCGCCACTCCGCGATGCCTCCACGTTCGCATCTTAAGTCGGAATTCAACGTTTTTGGTCTCGTTAGAAAGGTGGAGTTCTAACCTCCATCTCAGAAAAATTTGGACAACATTGGAGTTCGTTTGGTACTTCGAATTTCGTGTCGAAGTTGAACTCTAGTCGCTGTTTGTAAACAGTGTAAATCTTGTTCTGGGTCCAACTTTGAGACGTCGCTGCCACTTCGTCTCAACTCGGAATCCAGAAATTCTTTTTGCATATTAAAGTAGGGATGTTGGACTACATGCCTGCAAATTTTCATGACATTTGGACACAGTTTGCTGGTCCAAATAAATTATCGAACTTGAGTTCACAGCTGTTTTTGAATGTTTACAAACACTTAGAATATTTTTGATGATTTTCTGGTTTTCATTGATTTCTTTGAGATTTGTCTCTAGATTTCGTACACGGGTTTTATGAATCATTTTCAAAAGATTTTTCACTCCTAAATGGCTTTTGAAAATTATTATATAATATTATTTTAATTATTAAATTAATTACTCCATAATAGGAGACCTTTCAAAAGACCGTTTTAAAAGTGATTCCGAAAATCAATTATAAATCCGTTTTACACCATTATTTTCTATAATAAAAATCTCACACTCACTTTTAGCACGTCAAGCGAAGTGGAAAGGTGCTTAAACGGTTAGGAAATCTCCGGCCTATGGAAACCGTGTGTATTTTCTTTCCGGTTAATCCCCGACCTATTCGATTGATCGTTTTGACCTTTGGGTCTAGTTTACCGATGATATGAGGTAGACTTTTTATTGTTTGGAGTGTGAGCTTGCTATTAGTTAGGAAACCGTTTAGTGCGAACGTGGGGTATGGGACTCATTGTTAACACTTTGCGGGTTCCTCTCCAAGAAGTTAGTGGCACATTAGCCTCTGGGCGGCCAGTACTGGACCTCTGGGTCACCACGCCTCTGGGCAACCGTCTCTGGACACCTGCTCTATGGAGCAGTTTATTTTTCGGCGTGTGCCTGTGGGCCTTTATTCTTCTGGGAAGGATCTCGCCGTCTCGCGCGTTTCGCATCGGTGCGAGTGATCGATCACAACTCTACAGTACTTGGCAACAACGACTCTGGTCGGTGCACGTGCAAAACTTGTATTATCTGATGATTTTTATATCCATTCGAGTACCGCCATTCGGCGTTGGTTCTATGGAACCATACGATGTAAGTGCGATTGCCTTGTGGATTCACGGTGTCTCTGGACACTGCTTTTCATTGTTGCATTTCATTGACTTTTCAGTATATCCCCATTGCTCTTTGGAGCATCGATCTTTGCTTGGGCATTAATTACAGACTCTGGTCACTCTTGGGGTTATTGCCTATGGGCATCTTTTTATAGCTTTGGCTACGCCGATGATATGAGGCGATTTTATTTATTCTACACTTTGGTGTTGATTTCTCTTT
This sequence comes from Allium fistulosum, assembly GCA_030737815.1. NCBI lineage: Eukaryota > Viridiplantae > Streptophyta > Magnoliopsida > Asparagales > Amaryllidaceae > Allium > Allium fistulosum. The sequence goes on from CM060901.1 coordinate 158,556,664, forward strand.
GGAGATTTTCATTGTTTATTTATGATTAGGGATCGTCATTATATTCATGTGGTTCATAATATACTTCTCTATGGATAAGTACTGTTTTATTTATGTACCGCATTATTATATATCTCAGTTATTACTGATTGTTTAGCTAGCCTGACCCGAGTGTTTTCGCTCGGGTCAGACCGAGTTGTTTCAGGTTAGGTCTCTGGACTTAGCTTCTCTGTGCTTCCGCTTTGGACTTATCTGCTATGCTTTTGAGATAGCTTATCTAAGTGTCCGCTTATGATATTATTCAGACTCTGATATGTACATATTTTTTTGACTCACATGTGTGAGCAGTGGCTTTGTACCCACTTATGATATTTGGATCTGTATTGATGATGTATTGTTCTGGGATTTTATATCTGTTATGTGATTCTGTTCTGTGATGTTTTTATCATTTATTATTATGCTTTGTCCTGATAGATCTTTAGCCATTTGTAATTTCGTTATAAGTATTTACCGAATATGTCGAACCACCTGATTGAGAAAAAATTTAATAGATTCCACCTTTCGACGTATTCGGTAGATAGTTATAGCTTGATTATAGATGGTCGCTTCCACTATACTCTATTCTCCGCTTTAACAGACAGTATTACTCCCGTAATACTCTTTGTTACAGTGGGTCTCAGAGTGGGGCGTTACAGCTTGGTATCAGAGCCTGGTTTCAGGAATAAGCATAATAAACACAGAACAGTAACACTTAGTACAATACATCCTAGTATGATTCGAATATTACAAAGCCCTTTCCTCATGACATTGGATAGATAAGTTAGGAATATGTTTAGGAATACATTTATATTCCGTAGTATTCCATTTGGATTATCTATCTTTGAATCGTGCTTAACTCGCATCTTCATCTCAGCCTCGAGGTACGCATCCTTCCGTTCTCGAAGGTTCTATTTTATTTCATGGTAGATCTTTTAGAGTTCTTTTGATACGGTTGTCTCTCACTCATTCGTATCAAAGGAACTAGTTGATACTTTATCTTTGGATGTTACTTGTATGGTTTCTTCACTAAGGATTGTGAATCCCATTGGTGGATCCACGACCCTTAGCTTGCTCTGTGAGAATACAAATATTGATCTTTGTGGATTTTCTTTCCGTGCGAATCTGCACGTTGTGGATTAGATGTTATAGACGATTTCTATATTTAAGTAATTGCGGGGACGCAATTTTCTTAAGGGGGGGAGTCTGTAACAACCCTGAGGTTGCATTACCGAATAATAAATTAAAATTATGATTTTAAGTTGAAAAGGGAGCTAAACAAAATTATGGGAATTTAAATTTTGCAATTGGTTTGTAAATTAAAGTATTTTGGGTTGAAATGGGGAATTTTTAAATAAAAAGTGATTATGGGTTAATGGGCCAAATGAGACAATTACATGGGTTTAATTAAAAACTAGGATGCTTATTAGGATTTTTGTTTACATGATAACATTGGAAAATAAACAAAGTCCTAATGGGTTTTAAAACCCCTTATCATGACCCATTAGCCTAACCCACTCCTTTATAATATCTCAAACCCATTTCATAACCCTAACCCTCATCCTCTTCATAAATTCCTAAACCTAAATCTAAGCAAAACTAATGGCCTCCCTTTAGAAGACCCATCTCCATCTCTTCATAATTAGACTTGTTTAATCCTAGCAAGGTAATGCAATCCTAGGCCTAATCACCTTCTAATCTTTATTTTAATCTTTGAAATCTCTTTGTAATCCTTGGTTTTGTTCTCTTTTTAATTTTGAAGCTCTCTAATCCACATCCTCTTTACTTTGGAAAGTTGCACTTGAAGTGTTTGCTTATTTGCTTGATTGGTAGAGGTAATTACTATTGATTAGTAATATATGCTAGCTGAAATTATAATTAGTTTATTGCTGTTAGTAAATTAGGCATATCTCATTCATCTTAAATCGGAATTAAGATTTTCTTGAAGTTCTGGAAAGCTTATTCTGTAGCCTATAACTTTCATGTTTTGATCTTTGCCTAATTTTGTGGTTTCAATGGTCGAAATCACGTTTGTTTGTCGCTGACCTGACAACAAACTACAAGGTTGATAAAATAAAACCCTGAAATTGATTTGGCCATAAGTTACTCGTTTTTGATCCGAATTAGATAATTTTGGATGTTCCGGAAAGCTTAAAACATATGCTACAATTTTTGTTCAGTGAGTTTTCTGTAATATTGCCATTTAGATGACCTGAAATGCGTTCAAAGACAGAAGACCAATTCTGTCTTTAACAAGTTATCTTGAGTTTCAATCTGATATTGTTTTGCATGTATCTCTCTCGTTTCTTATCCAAATCTAATAATTTTGGATGTTCTGGAAAGCTTAGATTTAGAGCTAAAACTTTCATGTTTTGAGTTTCATGAAATTTCGAAGTTATTTTGGCCAAAATTGTACATTCTTACCACTGTCCCGAGAAAAAAAAGAAAAAAAAATTAATAAATAATTTTTTTTTAAACCCTGTTCCAGATTTTTTTTCTCCACTTCGCGATGCCGCCACGATCGCATCCGAAGTAGGAATTCGATGTTTTTGGTCTCGTTGGAAAGGTGGAGTTTCGAACTCCATCTCTGTAAAATTTAGGCATCATCGGCATTCTTTTGGTACTTCGAATTTCGTGTCGAAGTTGAACTCTTGTCGCTGTTTGTAAACAGTGTGAATCTTGTTCTGGGTCCAACTTTGAGACGTCGCTGCTACTTCGTCTCAACTCGGATTCCAGAAACTCTTTTTGCATCTTATAGTAGGGATGTTGGACTATATTCCTACCAGTTTTCATTTCATTTGGATTCAGTTTGCTGGTCCAAATAAATTGCCGAACTTGGGTTCGCAGCAGTTTTTGAATGGTCAAACACTTAGAATGAAAATCAAATATCCCTTCTGTTTCCAGCTTTTGAGCGCCACTCCGCGATGCCTCCACGTTCGCATCGGAAGTCGGAATTCAACGTTTTTGGTCTCGTTAGAAAGGTGGAGTTCCAAACTCCATCTCAGGAAAATTTGGACAACATTGGAGTTCGTTTGGTACTTCGAATTTCGTGTCGAAGTTGAACTCTAGTCGCTGTTTGTAAACAGTGTAAATCTTGTTCTGGGTCCAACTTTGAGACGTCGCTGCCACTTCGTCTCAACTCGGAATCCAGAAATTCTTTTTGCATATTAAAGTAGGGATGTTGGACTACATGCCTGCAAATTTTCATGACATTTGGACACAGTTTGCTGGTCCAAATAAATTATCGAACTTGAGTTCACAGCTGTTTTTGAATGTTTACAAACACTTAGAATATTTTTGATGATTTTCTGGTTTTCATTGATTTCTTTGAGATTTGTCTCCAGATTTCGTACACGGGTTTTATGAATCATTTTCAAAAGATTTTTCACTCCTAAATGGCTTTTGAAAATTATTATATAATATTATTTTAATTATTAAATTAATTACTCCATAATAGGAGACCTTTCAAAAGACCGTTTTAAAAGTGATTCCGAAAATCAATTATAAATCCGTTTTACACCATTATTTTCTATAATAAAAATCTCACACTCACTTTTAGCACGTCGAGCGAAGTGGAAAGGTGCTTAAACGGTTAGGAAATCTCCGGCCTATGGAAACCGTGTGTATTTTCTTTCCGGTTAATCCCCGACCTATTCGATTGATCGTTTTGACCTTTGGGTCTAGTTTACCGATGATATGAGGTAGACTTTTTATTGTTTGGAGTGTGAGCTTGCTATTAGTTAGGAAACCGTTTAGTGCGAACGTGGGGTATGGGACTCATTGTTAACACTTTGCGGGTTCCTCTCCAAGAAGTTAGTGGCACATTAGCCTCTGGGCGGCCAGTACTGGACCTCTGGGTCACCACGCCTCTGGGCAACCGTCTCCGGACACCTGCTCTATGGAGCAGTTTATTTTTCGGCGTGTGCCTGTGGGCCTTTATCCTTCTGGGAAGGATCTCGCCGTCTCGCGCGTTTCGCATCGGTGCGAGTGATCGATCACAACTCTACAGTACTTGGCAACAACGACTCTGGTCGGTGCACGTGCAAAACTTGTATTATCTGATGATTTTTATATCCATTCGAGTACCGCCATTCGGCGTTGGTTCTATGGAACCATACGATGTAAGTGCGATTGCCTTGTGGATTCACGGTGTCTCTGGACACTGCTTTTCATTGTTGGATTTCATTGACTTTTCAGTATATCCCCATTGCTCTTTGGAGCATCGATCTTTGCTTAGGCATTGATTACAGACTCTGGTCACTCTTGGGGTTATTGCCTATGGGCATCTTTTTATAGCTTTGGCTACGCCGATGATATGAGGCGATTTTATTTATTCTACACTTTGGTGTTGATTTCTCTTTGGAGATTTTCATTGTTTATTTATGATTAGGGATCGTCATTATATTCATGTGGTTCATAATATACTTCTCTATGGATAAGTACTGTTTTATTTATGTACCGCATTATTATATATCTCAGTTATTACTGATTGTTTAGCTAGCCTGACCCGAGTGTTTTCGCTCGGGTCAGACCGAGTTGTTTCAGGTTAGGTCTCTGGACTTAGCTTCTCTGTGCTTCCGCTTTGGACTTATCTGCTATGCTTTTGAGATAGCTTATCTAAGTGTCCGCTTATGATATTATTCAGACTCTGATATGTACATATTTTTTTGACTCACATGTGTGAGCAGTGGCTTTGTACCCACTTATGATATTTGGATCTGTATTGATGATGTATTGTTCTGGGATTTTATATCTGTTATGTGATTCTGTTCTGTGATGTTTTTATCATTTATTATTATGCTTTGTCCTGATAGATCTTTAGCCATTTGTAATTTCATTATAAGTATTTACCGAATATGTCAAACCACCTAATTGAGAAAAATTTAAATAGATTCCACCTTTCGACGTATTCGGTAGATAGTTATAGCTTGATTATAGATGGTCGCTTCCACTATACTCTATTCTCCGCTTTAACAGACAGTATTACTCCCGTAATACTCTTTGTTACAGTGGGTCTCAGAGTGGGGCGTTACAATGGCATCGACCCCACAGCCCCTCGTCGCCTAAAACGGTCGATAATCGAAATCCTAGGCAAACTAAGAACTGTTGGATCTCATGAATTGATGATACAACCTCCAAAAGACAAGCTAACATAAAGATTCAAGCTTATTGAATTCAAAGGCACCGGCTTTTGATTTTCTTTATTTTAACTTGAATTCTTTTTTTTCTTATATTTGCTATAAACTAAGAGGGAGAGGGAAATGCAATTTAAAGAGGAAGATGGTATGGTTAAGAATGGTAGAGGTGTGGCCCATGTAAGTAGGGTGGCAGATAGAGATAAAAAAACGGCTATGAGATCTAATTGGAATAGAAATATATTAGTTAAAATTTCAAAATATCTAGTTATAATTACGGACTCCAATCGAAACAAGCCACCTGGCGTTCCCAATGTTATACCCCTATTTCGAACGCAATGGAACAAGGTTCGGGACCTAATTCGATCATATGGAGAAGATAGCTTTTTGAACCCAATAATAAATATTAAATTTCCAATATATATTTCAAAGCGTTTCTATTCCGTACGATCAAACGATATGTCTGAACGCTACAAAATTTGATGGTGTAATATAATTCATCATTACGGACCCAATGACACTGGTTTCATCTAAATCCAAGACTGTGCCCCAAAAGGCTATTTTTATATGTTAATTAAAACAAGTTATTTTTAAAATCGAGTAAATCACTTATAAATCCAATCAATTTTTTTATTATCTTCCTTCTTATTAGTAGAAATTTAAATAAGCCTTTAAATCATTTGTATCCAAATAAAATCTAAGATTTAAATTATTTAAACGATTTTCAATTTCTAAATTCAACAATTAAACTATCCAATAAATCATTATATTTGAAATTCAAGTTATTAAATCTATAAAATTAACTTTCAAATATTTAAAATTAATTAAATATTCTAATTTCAAACCAATAAAATTCTGGATCGTTACATTCTTTGTGTACAATAATTCCATAAATACGTTAAATGACTATAAATAACGATTACAATTGTTTAAGTATTTATTTATTTGTTCCATCAATTAGGGTATGTTTGGAAGTGTAAAATTTAAATTAATTGGAAATTTATTTATTGAAATCTTTCAATTGATGAAGTAAAGAGAAATGAATTGCAATTAATAAATTTAAGGTAAGAATGTTTTCATTTAAAATGTACATTATTTTGGGAAATATAAGAATGAATTTAATATTGTATAAGTTGATTATTTTGAACTATAAGAATGTATCCATTTACGAATTGAAATTAATAAATAAACATTTAATGAAAATAGAAGAATGTTTCGAGAATATAAAACAGAAACATATGTTTTAATTGAAAAGGAAACGTGATTTAATTAAGATAATATTTTTAACCAAATTAAAAGAATGTTTTTGAAATTAAAATAAAATGAATGTTTTCATTTTGTAATTAAGTATAATTGTATAAAAAGAGAAAAATGTAATTTTGTAACAATCTTGTTCATCCGTCTTATAATAGCTAATGTAATAACCCCAAAATGGTGTCACATTAATTAAAAATTTTAAGTAGTTAATTAAAATAATTAATTTGATGGCAAAATGGAAAATATGAGTATAGTTATGTTTTGGGATTTTTGATAGTCCCATTGGATTTAGAAATGTCGAAAACGTATATTTTGATATATAGGATGATATAATTTCTTTTGGGAATGAAAACGGGTTATTGGGTCTTGTAAACGCTTTCGCCCAAATTACCCTTTTTCTTGTCTATTAATATATTATTATTAAAACCCTAGCAGCCTTCATATCTTTCTGTTCTATTCTTCTATAGTTTCTTCCTAATTTAACCTTCCTTTTTTATGGTGAATATCCTAAAACCCTAATTTTTAATTTCAAACCAAATTAAAAATTCAAACTGCTCAAACCCTATTATATAATATATCATCATAAAGCTCTCGACATATGTAGTTAGCGTCTGGAATTCATTTTTGCAATCAAGGCTCTGTTTGACCAAAATTGGGCGAAACATTCTCGACCATTTGTTCTAGGGTTTTCAAATCAACGGTTGAACATCGACTATATGAAGATCAGAGGCCACTAGTTGATAGAAGGGAGCAAGGCAGGTGCATCGGTATGGTTGGATCGAGTCTAGAACATTGAGAATTGCCGAATTTTGGTTGTGAAAGGGTGGCGGTCATGGCTCGTCTCAGGTCGAGGGGAAGGGTCGTGGTTGCTGAGGATCCCAGCGTGAGTGCGCCAGGGCATGGGGAAGTCGACGACGTGGTTTTATCTGGATGATGACAATTGATGTGGAGGTAGTGTGGACTTGGACGCGGCGGCTGTTGGTTTAGTTGAACGTTAGGGTTTGGGTAAGGTAAAGTAAATTTACGATTTTGCCATTCATTTTACTTTAATTAAAATTTAAATCTTATAACTTGAATAACTTTTGTATACAAACTCAAATTCACGTCCAGTTTCATCCTTTGCACTCGTAATAAAATTCCGGACAATATAAAACTGGTTTGATTGAGTTTGGAAACTTTTGAATTTTTGGCTTATATTTTGATTTTAATGGTCTAAATCAAATGTGAGTTATTAAACCAACTCATGCAATACTAAAATTTTCTGATGTTAGTTGAAGCGTAATCATGAAGTGATTAATTATATTGATTGTTGTTTGGAAATTAAATTTGACATTTGAATTGATATTGAATTTGAATTGACATAAAAAAATTGAATTGATTTTTAATATGCAATTGACAAAAAATTAAATTGACCTTTAAATTGATATTGAAATTGATTTGCTAGTTAGACACTCGACATTTGATAACTAGTAACTGTGGTGATATATTGGTTGATTTTGATGTTGATTACAATTGGATGCTTATTGATAGATATGTTAGATGTATGGTTGTTTATTTATTTTGGCATATCCCTGGTTATCACCCTGTATATTATTGACATCATATAAATTGTCATTTTAATTATTTAAAATAAACTAAGAAATATGTTGAAATGATATATACCAAGGTCATTTAAATATGGGTTGAAATGATATATATCCTTCCATGTAATTAAAATTGAAATAATTGATCACTTGGCCATACGATAGAAAATTATATACGGATATCGGAATTAGTTAAATTAAATGGGTTTTAAATCTTGAATTTGAATTAGTTTAAACAATATTGTTTTATAGAAAATAAAATTGGATTTATATGAATTGAATTATTTTCAAATTTGAACTTTGAAATTTTGGAATGGAAATTGTTTAAATGGAATCGTGTTAAAGAATTAAATGTGATGTAGATTTAAAGTTGAATTTGAAACATAATGTAAATTTATCTGAAATGAATTTTTTAACGGTTTAAAAATTATAATTTTAACTCTAAATTTATTTTAAATTAAAGTGGTTAAATTGGTATTTCGAATTTTGGGATTTGAAGTCGATTGAATTGAAAGGTGAAAATTGAAATTGCTTTGATTTGAAATTTGGACCTGAGATCAAAATGTTGAGAAAAGAAAGAAACAATTTTAACTCAAAACCTTTTTTAAATACAAACTATTTTAGTATATAAACTATTTTAATATTCAAACTATTTTAATATATAAATTATTTTAATATTCGAATTATTACAATACATAAACTATTTTGATATTCAAACTATTTCAACATATAAATTATGTATTATTCAAACTATTTCAATATACAAACTATTTTAATATTCAAACTATTTTAATATATAAACTGTTTTCAAACTATTTTCAATCTTCAAAACTATTCTAATTATCCAAACTATTTTCAATATTCAATCTATTTTAATTATTCAAAACTTTTTCAATATTCAAACTATGTTAAAATTGGGAACTATTTAGATTTAAATCATTGATTTAATTCGAATGTTTTGATATGAAAGTATAACCTATTTTTGAGTTCGAAATGATTTTGAAATGAATCTGATATTTTGATATGAAGTTTGATTCGTTCTTGAAATATAAAAGTACCAACCTGTAACAACCTTGTATTTTGTGATTATTTTAATTGTATATTTTAATTATTTTAAATTGAATTTCCTGATTTGAAAACTTTATTTTATTTATTAAAATGGATAAATTTTGTTATTGTAAATATAAATTTTGATGTGAACTAGAATTCCAAACATGACTAAATAGAATATTTTCCAAAAAGTGAATTTTGGTCAATATGGTCAAACTTTGACTTTTACTTTAAAATTTTGAAAGTTTGAAAATTTGAATTTTATCTTTTATTATGAAAGTAAATAAAATTATAAGAATACTGCTTTTCGATTCGTTGAAATCCGATTTATATTGTGAATGTTATGCCTTTTTAACTATTGAGTGTAATTTGCTGTATTTAACAAAATTGTTTATTTTAAATTATATAAATAATATTTATTTGGTCATGTAATGTTCGAATTTATATTTATATGGGTAAAATAACATGTTATGTATATATTTTGGTTTTAAAACATTTTTAAAAGTGTAATTGACATTTTCCGGTGTCAGTTGTATTTTGTTTACAATTTCCAGTTTCATTTAATTAAAGAAATTCTTTATTTATTCCTCTATTTCCTTAAGACCTTATTTTATTTAATCTCCATTTTATTTTATTCATCATTCATTTTACTTATTTGACTTTTTATTTGTTTTAAAGTGAAATAGAAATTTTTTAAAGCAAGTAATGTTTTATTTATAATTTTAAGCCTTGTTTTAAATTAAATAAACTATTTCTTTATTCTTTTTCTATTTTCTCTAAATTTAATTATTTATTTCACTTTATAAATGATAAATAAATTATTTATTTCAAATTTTTGCTTTAGAATATTTTTAAAATGAAGTAGATATTTTTCCAAAGTCAACGGTGGTTTATTTGTAATTTCTTGACACTGTTTTCAATTTTTAAGTAATTTCTTATATTCTTTTTTCCATTTTCTTTAAAATTAATTAATTATTTTTATTTCATATTATTTTGTTTCGGTTTTAATAGTTAATTTCTGATTTTATATTAGTTTTATTTGATTTATTAAAAAGGGGAAATATGAAAGGTTTTAAAAGCTTAGAAACTTAAGTCTTTTCATCTCCTATGTCCTTTCAATTGCCACAACTCCTCATTTACTTCTTTTGGCTGTGTATTTCAGTGCTCATTCCTGAAAAAAAACATTTATTCCTCATTCTATTCATGGCTTGCAAAAAAATTTGGTAATGACTACTTTTTCCTTCTTCTTCTTCTCATTTTTCATGGTTTTTGCCTTGTTTCTTGGATTCTTTTGCACTTCCTCCTCATATCCACGGCCACCACCTCCTACACCTCTTCCCTGCCATCATCACCAACTATACTCTATGTCATGACCATGGCTGAACCCACCATGGTGACCAAACACTTCAAAAATGAAAAATAGGCCTTAAAAACAATGTTGTGACCACTATTTGCATCACCACTTCATTTTCCACCACCACCACCACCTTTGGCCGCCACCACCACCTCTGACCAGACCACCACACACCCCTCTAGCCTCTGACCTGACCCACACTCCACTGGTAGACCCCAAACACCCCATGTCGGAGCCTCTTTGTTGAACCAAAACTCCTCTTTGTTGCCTAAAACCTCTTCACCTTCCTATGTTGTAACTTCCTCCACTTGTTCTAGCCTTTATGCCAAACCTGAGCCAAATTCATGCCAAACATGAGCCAAAACATCCCCTAGGCTGTACAAGCAAATGTAGAAAGCAAGGCAAAAGTCGTTGCATTCATATTTGTTTTTATTCCAAAGTTATATCATTCCAAGGTTGCATTGAAATTTATAATTTGTTTGGTTTTGTTTTGGGTTGTAACACTAGATCTATAGCTTGGATCTCGCTCACCACTCAAATTCTAGTCTTTTCATCATGCTTTTGATTCCGTTGTGTCATTTGTATTGCAATCTCCAGCCATAGAGGTGTGTAAATCTCACCTGACATTTTATACTTATGCAAATGTGAATTGACAACAATTGAATGTGTAGTACTATTATGTTATGCTATAACTGCCTGTGATTATTTATGTATGATGTTAAACCTGTAAATTACATGTCATATCATCTGTTACTGTTATATAACGCTATTCTGTTTATTTATATCAGTTTATCACACTGCAAGTTCACTGTAGAATAGAATCACTATGGGTTGAAATGATACATACCTGAACGGACTTTAGAATAGGGAAAAATCGTTATGGGCTGAAATGATAGGCCTGAACGATTTTTTTTAATTTCATTTAGCTTGGGATTGCGGGTTTGAAATGATAAAAGCCAGATTTTTCCTTTGTAAATTACAGATTGAAATGATATATTATCCGTATCATTTGACTTAGGTTAGAAAAATTTATATACAGACCCGTGGTTAATATATATATTTTCTTGAAATTATAAAATATGTTTAAAATGTAAATATTATGATAATTTGATTTTTATTTTAATTTAAAATGATTTTATAAAGTGTTATTGATTTTTCTATATATTAAAAATAGTTTAATAAATAAATGTTTAAAAGTTGAAATTTGAAGTATAACTTAACTTGGAAAATGTGAATGTGTTTTAAAATAAAAGTTAAGTTAAGAAAATAAAATGGAATTTAAATAAAATTATGAAATGGTAAACTTAATTAAAATGTTAAGTAAATGAAATATTATAAATTTTACATTTATTTTATAAGTGAATTATTAAAGATTTGATAATTGTTTGTGAAACTTTCACTTTGTAAAATCATAAATTAAGGGTTATTTAAATGATTATTTTTAAAGTAAGAAAATATGATTTTTATAAGTTAAAATGGATTTAAATAAATTTTAATTGTTTATGAAATTGTAGTGAAAGTTTGGAATTTAAATTGATAGCATTCCTGAAATGCTATCATTTCTAAAGTTAAAGATATTTCAGCATTTTGTAAATGTTGTAATTGATATATATGAACTAAATGGCTAAAATGAACTAAGTGATGTAGTTGCTGAATTTAACTAAAGTTTTTTTTGAAATCTAAACTATTACAGCATCTAAATGTTGTCTTTTGCTAATTGAATTGTTTTTAAACATAACTTTCCGTAGCATTTTCTAAATGCTGCAAAAGTTGAAATTTCACTGTTTTAATAAATTTAAGTGAATAAATGAATTCTGAAATGGTAAAATTTTGAGAATTGAATATTGACTATTAAATATAATAACTTCGTTTTTAAATGATTTAAATGGAATAATTTGATTTGAAATATTTTGATATTTTGAAATGGATTTGAAATGATATTTGATTTCGAAGTATAAATTACCATTTTGGAATTTTAACCACGGGATGTAATTAAATTTATGGTTTAACTGATCCTTAGAGGATGGGCGATCCCAAGCATCCTTTAAGTTATTGTGCGTTACTACTAAAGTTCAATTGAGTTGGTTTACATTATATAAGTATGTATGTCCTGACTCGAGTGTTTTGTGTTTTACTTTACGCTCGGGTCAGCCTGAGAATCACAGCTTTGGATTCACCTTCTGGAGCTAGAGATCTGTTGGAGCTTATTTATCTATCGGTTGATCGACTTCTATTCCAGGTATTTCTTATTCAGTATTATCTCGGTATTATTGATTTATGTATCCTGACTTCTATCATATTTATTTTGACTATGAGATTTTGTATATGTTTGGAGAGTTTGTATATAGTAGCTTCATGAACTACTATGGTATTTTATTTCCGCTGCGAGTTATTCTGATATTCCGTGTCTGTGATTATGTATTTGATTTTATTTTCTCCAAAATTTATTACAATCTGTTATTTTGAATTATTCAAGTCAGACATGTGTGGATTATTGTCGATTTAAATGGTCCAAAATAGTAGGTCGTCACATTTGGTATCAGAGCTTTGGTTTTAGGCAAAACTTAGCATGCGGAGAAAAAACTCATTAGAGATAGGGTAGAAATACCCTAGAATGAGTGAAATCACTCTCAGAATCATTCCCTTGTGAGAGAACGTATTTTCGAAGTATAAAATGATTTTGAAATGATTTTAAAAGAATTTTTCAAAGATTATTTTGATATAAATTTCCTTGCTTTCAAAGTAAAATATTTCTTAAACTTCATTCCTTTCGTATCCACCTTGTTAGTAATTTCTTTGATTAAGATCCTCTAAAATTTTGAATTTCTCTCTTGATTGATCTAGATCCATTGTTGATAGGAATCTATTTTGGGTATGGCAAAATCAGTAGTTTGTTAGGTTTCTTTGAGTAAACTCTGTTGTATCTTTTTCTTAGCTAAAGTTGTCCAACTAAAGATATTTATGCTTCTGTTTTCGTATGTTATGAATTTAAGTCTTTCAAAATTTTGAATGGGAATTCTTTTGTATCGTTATAGGTTATATATCTCTAATCTTGGTTTGGATTCTTATCGTTTAAGATTCCTTTGAACTTTGGAATGCTCCCACTTGTTCTGAAATCCATTCCTGTCTCCCCTATTTATATTCCTTTGATTTTGGAGCATTTCGTAACTCCACTTTGAATGACCTTTATAGGGTGGCGATTCCGCCAATCTTTGAATGAATTGTAAAAGGGTAAAACTCCCTTATAATTGGCATTGATTCACTGAAGATTTTTGTATCCTCGGTTTACGATGTTTTCTATCTTCTGCTATACCTGGATCCTATCTCTGGTGATCGAAGGTCGATTTGCCTTAGATTTTCGCATCGATTATTCCTGAAGTCACGGTTGACCGGTTAAGATCGCCCACGATTTATATGAGCTTATCCATCTTCTATTTGATAATTTAATTATCTTATCTTCATTTGAGCTTATCTTTGAATCAGAATTCTATTTGATTAGAGTTCCTCTAAATTTGAATCTCTGTTTTGTTTTGAAATCCATCCTTGAATCATCCATTGGAAAATTTGTGGTTGATTGTCTTTTGAAATTTTTGTATTCATCGTAGTTGTTATTTTGATAAGGATGACCATATTTTATATATTAAGTGAAATGTTTTCGATAAGGATTATATACCATTTTAAAATTGAGAATTTAAAGTTTTGAATGGATTTGAAAGTTTGAAATTTATATAAGTAATGGTTTCATATAGAATGATTTATAACTGAAGGTTTTGAATCTGAATTTGAGTGATTGAACTCCGGCATTTTCGAACTGGTTTTAAGATTTTGAAATAATTAATAATATGATTTGAAAGTATTTTCCGAGTATGAAATGTTTCAAATGATTTTAATGAGCTTCAAATGATTTCGAAGAAATTTCAAAAGAAGTTGAGAAAATAGAAGTCCAGAACCCACTTATGTCGTTGGAAAATAATTTCGATGATGAATGCATGCATCATCGACATTGACTTTTGAGTTTCAGAGTGGGGGAGAGGCCACTTCGGTAGCTTTGTTATGTGGGTGACTTGTGAAACTAATTTTGATTTCAAATTCCGAAGTGTGATGTGATATTCGAAAGATATATGTATATATATTTGAACAATTTGAAATGAATCGATGTTTAGTCCTTGAGTTTTGGATTTGATTTGATATAACCCTATCTTTTGGAATTGATTTACTGATTTGTTGGTGATTTCCAACTCTTGGATTGAAATATGATTTCTTCGACTATTTTGAAGGTTCGAGCACTTCCAAATCAAGGTTAACTTTTCAAAGCTAAGAAATTTTGAAAAGTATAAAGTATATAAGTTTGGTATGTATGTTAAAGTATGTAGTAATATGATTTAAATAAGTTGAAACTGTTTTGTTAAGTAAACGAATAAGGCTATTTTGAATTTTCTAATATGAAATTTAGATTTGAAATTTTTTGAAAAGAATTTGGTCTTCAAAATATTTTGAATAAAATTTAGTTTAAATGTTTTAACTGGGTAACATCTTTGTAAAACTATATATTGAACAAGTTGGAATAGATACATAAGTTGTACGTATGCTGTTTTATTCACATAATTAAATTGATCCAAGTTTGAGTACACAAGTTCGAGGTGAATTACACCATTTCGTCTTAGGATTTTTCATTTGATTCTTGATGGCGAATATTTGATGTGGATTTTGGGCTTGATTCTAGAATTCTCTATCGTAGTACATGGCTATGCAAGGAGACTGATGGTTTCTAGTCGAGAAACCATATCGAAATCCGCATTAGGGAAGTCCAATGGGCCATACTAGTTCGAAAGCGAACTAGTGTGATCGAGCGAGCGATTGAATGTGACTTTGCGAAATGATGACATATGTACATCTTATATTCTAATATCATTGATATACTTGCCGCTGAAATTGGAAGTTGTTGGGTTGGATATCTTTGTAATTTAATTGGAATTCTTTCTTTTATGAAAAACTACTATCAATTTAAAACCATTTTTCAAAACTATTTTTCTTTTATTCTTCTCAAACAAACTGTTTTATTCTATTTTACATACAAACTATTTTATATACAAAACTATTCTAAATAATAAAAAAATATTTTAGTAAGCAAAGATGTTCAATCCCATATGGCTCTTTATGCAGCGAAATTTATTTTTAAAATTTTGATTTTGATATAAGATGGACCTTATGTAAATATAAGATGATTTTGAAAACCATTGATTTTGGAAATGAATTAGTTGACTTAAATTATATTAATTTAGAAACATGGATTTTTCTCCAAACCTATTATTTTAGAAACTTTGAAACTGAAGATATTTGATTTGGAAGAATAATTTGGTGAAGCGTATATGATTTTGAAAATTGTATTGATATTTAAATAAATTGAAATTTTAGAACCTTGTGTTACTAAATACGTGATTTGGGAGTTATCGAACTTATATAAAAATTGGTTTGTATAAGTATGATGTTGATTCGAAAACTATTGATTTGAAAAGGTACTCAATTTGAAAAGTGAAATCTTATATAATTGAAGTCTATATAAGTGTGATTTGATATACTATTGATTTTGGAAAGGTATTTGATTTGAAAATAAAATCTTATATATAATGGACTTTATATAAGTATGAAATTTGAAAGTGATTTTGAAAAGGTACTATATGATACATATTTTCGAAGTAAAGATATGGAAAGTTCCTTCTGCTTGATATCCGCTTTGTGGCCACATTGTGGATTCATTCTATCGATATTTCTCTGATTTTTGGTTTTACGGATATGATACTCGAGTTTCCATCGAATTCCATGGCGTTACCCATGGTCTTACGAGCACGACTACATAGCGCAACTGCCTGGCTGAGATGGCCTAAGGGTACGGATTGTTTCCTGGGGGATCCAGGCGTAACCATTGTGTATCCTGCATCTATGTAGGTCGCATTAGTAGCGAAACCACCTGGTTGAGATGGCCTAGGGGTATGGATTGTAACCTGAGGGATCCAGGCGTAACCATTGTGTATCCTACATTCTACTAGTCATCATGGTGTAACTCGCAGGGCTGAGAAAGCTTACGGATATGGATTGTTTCCTGGGGGATCCAGGCGTAACCATTGTGCATCTGCGAACCATGGTTAGACAAAGGTTTTGGTTGTTTTGTTTGGATTGTACTTTCCATATCTGTTTTTAAAAGTTTTTCCAGTATTTTCACTGGGTGTTGAAACAAGTCTACTAAGTACCTGGAGAATTCTAGCTTTGCGCCTGATCAACGCACTACCAGAGTCTGCAGGAACGAGGATAAACTTGTTAAGACATCGAGTTATAAAAGTATTTTGATAAAATATTATATAAAGGATACTTTGATCAGTTATTTCCTTTCTAAAGGATTTTAAAGTGTTTTAAATATTTTACCTCTTTAACCAACAATTTTAATTAATGGCTCATCCTTGTCTTTCGACCTATTTTCCCTTCTAGCTATTCCTATCCTCCTATTTTCCCTTCTAGCTATTCCTATTCTCCTGTCTTCTTCCTTTTCGGGGACGAAAAGTTTTGAGTGGGGAAGAGTGTAACAACCCTGTATTTTGTGATTATTTTAATTGTATATTTTAATTATTTTAAATTGAATTTCCTGATTTGAAAACTTTATTTTATTTATTAAAATGGATAAATTTTGTTATTGTATATATAAATTTTGATTTTTATGTGAATTAGAATTCCAAACATGACTAAATAGAATATTTTCCAGAAAAGTGAATTTTATTTAATATGGTCAAACTTTGACTTTTAATTTAAAATTTTGAAAGTTTGAAAATTTGAATTTTATCTTTTATTATGAAAGTAAATAAAATTTTAAGAATACTACTTTTTGTTTCGTTGAAATCCGATTTATATTGTGAATGTTATGCCTTTTTAACTATTGAGTGTAATTTGCTGTATTTAACAAAATAGTTTATTTTAAATTATATAAATAATATTTTATTTGGTCATGTAATGTTCTAATTTATATTTATATGGGTAAAATAACATGTTATGTATATATTTTGGTTTTAAAACATTTTTAAAAGTGTAATTGACATTTTCCAGTGTCAGTTGTATTTTGTTTACAATTTCTAATTTCCAGTTTCATTTAATTAAAGAAATTCTATATTTATTCCTCTATTCCTTAAGACCTTATTTTATTTAATCTCCACTTTATTTTGTTCATCATTTATTTTACTTATTTGACTTTTTATTTTTTTTAAAGTTAAATAGAAATTTTATAAAGCAAGTAATGTTTTATTTGTAATTTTAAGTCTTGTTTTAAATTAAATAAACTATTTCTTTATTCTTTTTCTATTTTCTCTAAATTTAATTATTTATTTCACTTTAGAAATGATAAATGAATTATTTATTTCAATGTTTTGCTTTAGAATATTTTTAAAATGAAGTAGATATTTTTCCAAAGTCAACAGGGGTTTATTTGTAAATTTTTGGACAATGTTTTCAATTTTTAAGTAATTTCTTATATTCTTTTTTCCATTGTCTTTAAAATTAATTATTTATTTTTATTTCATATTATTTTGTTTTGGTTTTAATAGTTAATTTCTGATTTTATATTAGTTTTATTTGATTTATTAAAAAGGGGAAATATGAAAGGTTTTAAAAGCATGGAAACTTAAGTCTTTTCATCTCCTATGTCCTTTCAATTGTCACAACTCCTCATTTACTTCTTTTGGCTGTTTATTACTTTGTTTGGCTATGTATTCTAGTGCTCCTTCCTACAAAAAAAATTTGTTCCTCATTCTATTCATGGCTTGCAAAAATTTTTGGTAATGGCTACTTTTTCCTTCTTTTTCTTCTCATTTTTCATGGTTTTTGCCTTGTTTCTTGGATTCTTTTGCTCTTCCTCCTCATATCCACAGCCACCACCTCCTACACCTCTTCCCTGCCATCATCACCAACTATACTCCAGGTCATGACCATGGCCGAACCCACCATGGTGACCAAACCCTTCAAAAATGCAACCTAGGCCTTAAAAACAATGTTGTGACCACTATTTGCATCACCACTTCATTTTCAACCACCACCACCACCTTTGGCCGCCACCACCACCTCTGAACAGACCACCACACACCCCTCTAGCCTCTAACCTAACACACACTCTACTGGCCGACCCCAAACACCCCATGGCGGAGCCTCTTTGTTGAACCAAAACTCCTCTTTGTTGCCTAAAACCTCTTCACCTTCCTATGTTGTAACTTCCTCCACTTGTTCTAGCCTTTATGCCAAACCTGAGCCAAAGTCATGCCAAACCTAAGCTAAAACATCCCCTAGGTTGTACAAGCAAATATAGAAAGCAAGGAAAAAGTCGCTGCATTCATATTTGTTTTTATTCCAAAGTTATATCATTTCAAGGTTGCATTGAAATTTATAATTTGTTTGGTTTTGTTTTGGGTTGTAACACAAGATCTATAGCTTGGATCTCGCTCTCTACTCAAATTCTAGTCTTGTCATCGTGCTTTTGATTTTGTTGTGTCATTTGTATTGCAATCTCCAGCCATAGAGGTGAGTAAATCTCACCTGACATTTTATACTTATGCAAATGTGAATTGACAACAATTGAATGTGTAGTACTATTATGTTATGCTATAATTGCCTGTGATTATTTATGTATGATGTTAAACCTGTAAATTACATGTCATGTCATCCGTTACTATTATATAACGCTATTCCGTTTATTTATATCAGTTTATCACACTACAAGTTCCCTGTAGAATAGAATCACTATGGGTTGAAATGATACATAGCCGAATGGACTTTAGAATAGGGAAAAATCGTTATGGGCTGAAATGATAGGCCTGAATGATTTTTATTTATTTCATTTAACTTGGGATTGTGGGTTTGAAATGATAAAACCCGGATTTTTCCTTTGTAAATTATGGATTGAAATGATATATTATCCGTATCATTTGACTTAGGTTAGAAAATTTTATATACAGACCTGTGGTTAATATATATATTTTCTTGAAATTATAAAATATGTTAAAAATGTAAATATTATGATAATTTGATTTTTATTTTTATTTAAAATGATTTTATAAAGTGTTATTGATTGTTCTATAAATTAAAAATAGTTAAATAAATAAATGTTTAAAAGTTGAAATTTGAAGTATAACTTAACTTGGAAAATGTGAATGTGTTTTAAAATAAAAGTTAAGTTAAGAAAATAAAATGGAATTTAAATAAAATTATGAAATGGTAAACTTAATTAAAAAATGTTAAGTAAATGAAATATTATAAATTTTACCTTTATTTTATAAGTGAATTATTAAAGATTTGATAATTGTTTGTGAAACTTTCACTTTGTAAAATCATAAATTAAGGGTTATTTAAATGATTGTTTTTAAAGTAAGAAAATATGATTTTTATAAGTTAAAATGGATTTAAATAAATTTTAATTGTTTATGCAATTGTAGTGAAACTTTGGAATTTAAATTGACAACATTCCTGAAATGCTATCATTTCTAAAGTTAAAGATATTACAACATTTTGTAAATGCTGTAATTGATATAAATGAACTAAATGGCTAAAATGAACTAAGTGCTGTAGTTGCTGAATTTAACTAAAGTTTTATTTGAAATCTAAACTATTACAGCATCTAAATGCTGTCTTTTGCTAATTGAATTGTTTTTAAACATAACTTTCTGTAGCATTTTCTAAATGCTGCAAAAGTTGAAATTTCACTGTTTTAATAAATTTAAGTGAATAAATGAATTCTGAAATGGTAAAATTTTGAGAATTGAATATTGACTATTAAATATAATAACTTCAGTTTTAAATGATTTAAATGGAATAATTTGATTTGAAATATTTTGATATTTTGAAATGGATTTGAAATGATATTTGATTTCGAAGTATTAATTAGAGATTAGAAATTAGAATTACTTACCAGAAAGTTTACTGTTTCTGAAACCTTAAGGGAAAAGATTTTGACAGAGCTTTGCTAGCGTTTTAAAAATTTTATGAAGTAATTATGGGGGTCTAGGTGTCTATTCATAGTGGTAAGAAGGAACCAGAACCTTTGGATCGAAATCAAACAAATCTGGACCGTTTAAAATAACCAAAAACCTAGCCGCCACCTTCCACGGTGAATTGTTTTCACTCCCACTGGCCGATCGCTGCCCATGAGCGATCGGGTGGTCCCCTCTTCTGACCGTTGATTTTCTATTTTAGTCAACTTTCAATTAATATATTAAGTACTCAATTAATTTATACTTTAACTCATGTTAACTCAAATGTTAATCTCAGCTAATATTTTGAAATTCAATATTTCAACTTTTAATTTCAAATTCAAATATTTAAATTTAAACTCGTTTGAATTAATTTAATTTGAAAACTTCAAACGTCCATAACTTTTTCATTTTAATTCCGATCTCAACATATTATATATGGAAATTGATCGGAAAATCGCCACGAATGCACTAGTGCAACTTCTACGATAAAATTCCAAAATTTACAAAATTTTCATTTTTAACCTTATTTTAGTTACTTTATTTCTTATTAAATTTTACAGAGTGTTACAACTACCCTGTCTTGCGCACGAGCATCACAACCTTATGTTCTCCTTTATGAGCTATCATGCATAACTCGTCCTTTCGTTCCATCTCAAGAAGCTATAGTCACTTGCCACATCGAGTCACTGAAGTCGTCGTACTTCCTTGACTGTTATCCCAAAGTCTTCTAGAGCCATCGTAGGGTCCTCCATCCTTATCCCAAGCTAACTTCAAAGACCACCAAGCAACCCCAAGTCTTGCCTCAAAGCCAATGCCCTAAAAGCCTTACTCCATGTTCAGTTCGGCATCCTCTGTTCGGCCTCAAACCATGCTCCCAACGAGCAAAAGCAACACCGAACATCAGTTCCTATTCGGCTCTCCCTAACTGTAACAGCCCGAGTTTTTCATACCCGAAAAATCGAACCATTTTAGTTAAGAAAAAGAGGTAGAAGAAGAAAAATAGAAAACAACATCAGAATCTAACCATCGCAGCGGAATAAAATATAATATATATCAACAGATCTTTACACAAATTAAAACTATATCTGTTTATACAATACATCATCAGAGTACACCAACATCCATAACATACAACTGAAAACACAGCGGAAAAATAATAGCAAGTACGAGAGTACGTATCGTCATCCAGCTCGTCTCCTGAGCTCCACAGCATCATATCCTGAACCTGTTTATCTCGGTCTGACCCGAGCATCATATAAAACAATACCCGAGTCAGTCTGGAATACCAGCGTGAGAAAATCACACTCAAATTGATTATTTAAGTTTCAAAAATCCTTTTGAAATAAAAGCATCTCGTAAGACCACGCCACAAATAAACATGCCGGGTTTTTACCTTACGATAGCTAAAACACTTTTTATAAAAATCCTCTGATATTATAATAGTGTCTATTTACAAATACTTATTAAAATAGCCGAAATTGTTACATCTATTAAATTCCGGCATACTAGCCACAAAGTGGGTAATACAAACAAAACTCGTACAAGGCACGTAGGGAGAATGGATTTCCAACGAATGACTAGGCACTGGGGTACCACCTGTCACAGTATGTGGCCTAGATCACAGTACCGAGGAGTACGCCCGCTCCCCTGCAACACAAGGCCGGAATCATCCCTTACTGGATAATTCCAAATAAAATCACCCCACGGTTGGGATCAGCAACCGCAACACTAAGCCGAAATAAAAAGGACATCTAGACAGGGATGACCTTACTCTCAAGTGGGGGCTACCCACGAAGCCTTGCTGCATAACCCCTGATTTTCAGTCATTCCCGGTTGATGAGGTTCGAGGCTAAACGATACCTTTTCAGAACATATCCCTTAGAATGCCCATCGTCCACCTGACGATGTTACGAAAGCATTCGTCCATACAAGTCCGTCCCGGGTTCGAACGGAACCGAAGGCACTACTCCTACTACATCCATTTTGGAAATATCCTCAGAATTAGTAGCGACTAGCCCTTGCACTTCACTGCTCCATCTTCGACTCCGAACACGTTACACGAAACGTACAAACCGGATCGAAGTGGTATTCGAGTCTCCAGACCTAGAATCCCGGTATACGGAAACTCGATCCCGGTCTCTTCGAAACGATCAGCGCATTTGGCCAATATTGATAGTCGGTTATTTAACTATCAATTAACATCCACAAGCAACCATCACACAATAAATAATTTCCCACATTATTTATTTGCCCAAATATCTTTCCAAGATATATTTCCAAATTTTCAAAGCTCATTTGAAAACAATTTCAAACAGTTTCCGCTTACGGAATACATTTCCCAAATAATTATTTCCACTGAATCACCAAGTACAAAATACTTTTAATTTTAAAATAATTTAAAAACACTTTATTTTAAATATATTTTATAACATTGAAATCAAACTACTTTAATACTTTATTAAAAATATATACTTTAAAATAACCCACTTTATAATATAAACTAGATTTCTCCTTCTAAAACATAATAGCAAATCACTTTTATATAATTACTACAAATAAAGATTTTTGAAAATACTTACTTTGGAAATTAACCTTTAGAAATAATCAGTTTCCTAAAACATGCCTTTTTAAACAAATTAGAACTTTTAACTTATATTTAAAATTGCTTTGAAAAACGTACTTGGAAATCCAAGGAAATACACTTCTCTTCACATCCTTTAAAAATAAATCAACATTTGTTTTTAAACCAATTCATATTCTTTTATAAATTCCCACCTTGAATTTATATTTTCTAATATCCACTGATATTTTATTTTACTTTATAAACCCAGTTTATAAACTCCAAAATCTCACTTCTCTTATAAAATTCCAATTTTAACAACTAAATCAATTTTCCAGTTGATTTTCCAATTTACTTTACTTTACTTTGAAATAAATTTCCTTTGCTACTTCATTTATTCCAAAATACATTAACTTTTAGATTTTTATTCCTTATTACGAGTTAAACCCCTTTTTACCAATATCAATTACAGATTTCCAAAACTCCTTATTTATTCTTTAATTAATTTTAATCCTAAATTTCAAAAATAACTTCTTTATTCTTCAAATAATATCACTTAAGTATAAAATTTATTATCCCTTGTAAATTCAAAATCCCCTTATTTCATATTTGTTAAAATTCCAAATCACTTTATTTTTATTTCAATTCGTTATAAATTTTATCCCAATTCCTCGAATTATTTTACTTAAACCTTTATTCTTTAATTTTTTTCAAAAATTCAATTCCATAGATTTTATAATTTAATATACTGGACAATCCAAATCAACCACATCATCCAATATAAAATCATCACATGGTATCAAATATTCAGAACCCAGAATATTAAATAATCTAATAATTTTGAGGAATCCAGTTGGATCCCTCCAACCTGTTTCCCTGCATCCACAGACGTTAGCACAATATAAAATACCAATTCCACTTCAAGGTGGAATATCGCGGTATATGGGATTTATATAAAATCATCCGCTATTATGCGGCGCATAGGGTCTCATCCGCTATAAAATGCGGGAATATCAAATCCAATATATACACATGCCAATATATATATATATATATATATATATATATATATATTGGTATATACTACTATATACCATATCAATTAAATCAATCAATTCAATTATTCATCCATATTTAAATTTAACCAATTAAATTTCAATAAAATTAAACTCAGTGAGATTAACTCACCTTTGCTTTTAAATTTTAAATTTGCAATCTGATCCATCTTGACTTGATTCCACACTGACTTCAGACCTTGTATAGACATTTATAGTTTATTAATATTTGAACTAATTGAATAAATAAATTTCCATTTAATAGATTGAATTAACTAATCATTTAAATTTTAAAACTAAATTTTCTTTAATATCTTCTAGAAATTAAATAAATTAGTAAACAAAATAATCTCTTAATCCATTATTTAAAAATAATTAATAACATTTAAAATGTAGCTATTTATTATTGTTATTATTTTCTTCTTAAAAACTATCTATATATATACACTTTTATATAACTTCCAAATAGTTTAAGATTACCATTTTTCTAAGTACATCATTTCAGAACAGAGTGGCTTTTATAAATATTAGAAATAACAGGTTAAGGGTATTAGCATTATATATGCATATATGTTTATTGTAAATTATCCCTTCTACTTTCTGTAATAAAATAATAACTTCCTTTTCAATTCCAGTTTAAACTTGATTGCAGTAAACAATATGTGGCTCATTTACAATTCTTTCCAACTAGGCAAATTTCTGTTTAAATTTTATATCTTTCTCTCATCGTTTTTTTCCTATATTAAATTAGATTAAAGATAAAACAGTTTACCTTTATTATTTCGTTCAAGGAAAAATCAACTGCAACCCCTATCGCCCGCATTCCAGTCCGCGTGCCACCTTCCAGTTGAGCAAATCGAGCTTCCCATCTGCCAATATTGTACGCGAACCCGAGTCTCCCTCCCCTCGACCTCGACATCGTGCTTTCCAGTTGCCACGACCTCGAGTCGCCGTGTGAAACTCCTTGTCGCAAGTATCGCGGCATCACGCGTGTTCACCTTTGGCCCCGACTTGATTTCGATTCCCCCCCCCTCTTTATTTTGTTTTCGTTCGTCTGATTTTTTTTAGATATACGAATCGAATCGTAAGAAGGGAGAGAGGTGGAAACTCGGCCCATCTTCTTCTTTGCCGATGTTATTTGTTCCCTTTCAGTGATTGAATTGAAGTGGAGAGGGACGCCCTTTATTGGGTTTTTTTTTTCTTTTGAGAGCTGGAAATCGCGATGATAGGGCTAGGGAATGGAAACGTGAATTATAAAAGAGGAAGGGGAGATTGTGAACCCAGTTGTTTGAAAGAAAAGAGGACGGCCATTGATTTATTCTAAATTTTGAACGGAGAGGATAATAGTATCGTGTTCGAAAAGAAATAGGATAAGGGATGGTGTGTTCGAGAAGACAAATGAAGCGTGTTGAAGACGCCTTGCTACAGTGTTCACTTATTTTTAAAATTCAACTTCGAATCAATTATTATCAATTAAATTTTTAGCGCGTTTATATCTCGTACACTCACACACTAACTCCGATCAATACGAAATTTGAAATCTGATAATAATTCAATATTACGGATCCAATGGAACTAGTTTCGTCGAATTCCGAGACTGTGCCCCGGACGACTATTTTTAAATATCGATTAAACGATACAAATTTTAAAACTGAATAAAACGCTTTGAAATTAAATTTTAAAGGTTTCATCACCTTCAATATTATCAATATAAATTTTACAAATCATCAAATTATTTTTAACGAGCTTACAACTGAAGATTTGATATTTTACCCAAATTTAAATTGTTTAACTCCATAATTAAATTATCAAACAAATGTTGATATTTAAAATTCTAGTTAATAATTTACTTTTGAATATTTAAAATAATTCAAATATCAAATTTTAAAATGTTCAAAAATTCCGGGTCGTCACACTCCTCCCCCCTTAAAAGAATTTCGTCCCCGAAATTATCAGTTAAGAAGAATGTTCCAACTCCCGTTTATCATTTCCCTTAAACAAACAGTTTTATCAATTTATCATTCCAAATCTTTAATTAAAGATTATCACTTCAACTAACTGTCCACATTTTTAACCGTAGTTTCTAAACAGTTCAATTTTACTTCACAATTCAAATTCAAATTTGAATTCAAATTTAAATTATTCAAAATTTCTAACTCTTTAAATTCCCGAAAAATTTCGCCAGCATCTCCTTTGCGCGGCTAGCTCGGTACTACTACAAAATGGCTCTACGGCCTCCCAATCTCAAAAAGAAAACAAAAATCCAAGTGGCTGGATCAAAAACCCAATCAAATTTCATATAGAAATTCAAATACATACCTTTTTGGTCGGGCCATTAAATTTTATCTTCGAAAATCAAAATCCCAATTTATCCATTGCTTTTATACACCTGTATATCCTACTAAGCAATAATATTCAATCACAATTCCAAAGTCATTTTATACTTTCCTTTACAAATTTTCAATATTTGTTTTACTTAGCCCGTACGATGCACATATATCATCTGTACGCAATATCACATTCGATCGCTCAATCGATCACACAATTTCACTTCCGAACTAGTATCGCCCACCCGACTTCCTAGTGCAGACTCAGATCTGGTTTCTTGATCAGAAACCGTCATTCTCCTTGCATAGCCACAAACTATGATAGAGAATATCCAGAATCAATCAACAATCCATATCCAGGTTCACCGTCGGAAATCGAGTGAAAAATCCCAACTCGGATCGGTATAATTACCTCGAAATTCTGTGCTCGAATCCGGATCAAATCATTATGCGAATAAAATAATATACGTACATCCTACGTATAAATTCCAATTGATTATCAATTATATCAATTTCCTTTTTATTCACATTCATTTGATTGTTATTCACTTATTCACAACTATCCCATTTCACAACTTCCAATTTAACCCTTCATGCAATTATCCACTTAGAATAATTTCCTCGATACCCACTTCACTTAAAGAATTTCATTTTTCCAATCCTTAAGTTTAATATACATATTTATACACTTCTTACATTAATTTTCACTTTACTATCAAAGTTTATTTTCATTACTATTCATTCTGCCCATGCAACTTCATTTGAATTCAAATTGGCTTCCATTTGACTATTGAATTAGTTCCACTTACTAAAAAATTTAAATCTCGATTAAAAGTTTATTTGCAAGCTTACTTTCCTTAGTTCTTTCGATTTCACTTACTTTACATTCATATTTAAACTAGATTCACTTATTCGGTTCCAATTCCATTTGCTTAGCAAATTTAGATTATTTATCGTTAATGAAAATTTTCAAAATTTTCAAAAATTTTCTAACTCCCAAAATTTACGGAAAATTTTGACAGAATCTCCCTTGTACGGAGGGACTTCTGCGATATCGCAGGATGCACAAATATATATATACATCGGCCTCAGGCCGGAAATCACAATATATATCAATATATATCAATATATGCAGTTCGTATCTCCTATTTTGAATTTTTTGCGTAAGCGTACCTTATTTTAGCATTTTTAAAGCAAAGCGGTTATTTATTTTAGCATGTTGTGCCATCAGATTCAGCCAACCGACTTCCCTGAACCTGTACTAACTCAATTACAACATGTAAGTGCCAAATATACAAAGTTTATTTACATTTCACTAAAATTTAAATTGCTAAAACATGGATTCTACAAATAGTGCATGTTATATACTTCCATAAGCACATATGAAATGTTTCGACCCTTATTCCCATTTTATTTCCCAACAATACTCAACCCATTCCATTTAATTTATTCACATCCATTTATTTAGCTCGAAAACAATCCAGGCTATTTCATTCAATAATTAATTCTCAATTGATTTCAACAACCTCGATTTGAGTACAGTCTTCATCCAACATTTACTTAAGTTAACAACTTAAGTTCATTTTCATTGCAGTTTGCACCAATTCATTCAATTTGTCCCTTTTTAATTCTAAATTCAATATTCCGTTCATTGAATAATATCCAAGGCCATTTTCATTCATACCCACTTGAATTTTCGTTTGCAATATAAGCCATCACTATTTTAATTCAAATTTTCATTTTTGTTTAACACATTTCCACTTATATTTAATGTGTTGATACTCCAAGTCGAATTTTAATTAATAACTCAAATTCTGATTCTACTATTCATTTTTAATTCACTACCCGATTTTATTAATTCACAATTCAATTTCTATTTAACCAATTTAAATTCCATAACCCAAACTCATTTGGATAATATTTCAAGGTCATATTCCATTTATTTATACTTGAGTTCATTCACACTTAAGTTAATTTTGTTCCAATTTATTTCACTTAACAGCATCCAAAATATATGTGTCGAGCTTTATTTATATCATCCACATTCGATTTGTTAGTATTTTATCTCGGATTGCAATTAATAATTTCTACTTAATCTAAGTTCATTTCCCATTTCATATCCAAATTACAAAATCAACTTTCTTTCAGCCAATTAAGGTTCTATTTCCATAATCCATTACTTCATTAAGTAATTTATTCCAATTTATACCTAATATTTGGTTTATTTCATCACTTCCATCCATTAAAAGAAATCCCATTCACATTTTACTCTTTATTCCGGATTATACATTAAATTTAGTCAAGTATATATTTTTATTATACTATAAACATTCCAAAATAGGATTCCAGAGCTTAAATAATTTTTCAACCATTTCAAAATCATCTTTGAAATCAACTATATCCCAAAATTCTTTGGCAATTCAACTATTCCTTTGAAGTTTCAAAACCAAATCCAGTTCGCAAACAAATCCCATTTCAAACAACTCGGTAGCAATTTCTCTCCTAGAAACTCGAAAATGAACATCGATGATGCTGCAGTCATCACCGAAGTTATTTTCCAGCGACCGAAAGAGAGTTAAATGCTTTTATCTCTTCAAAATCCCTCCAAAACCGTTTTGAAACCATTTCCAACTCAAAGGAATTTTAAACTTCACAAAATTCCAAATTTAAAACCCATCCAGTTTTATATCCATCGTTTCTCTGGAATTCTATTTCAAATTACTATCTCATTTGGATATGGAGTTTATTTCAATTTTATAAATTACATTTGTAATCTATATCTCAAATTTTATTTTATTATAAAATTTTATTCTTTGCTTTGGTTATAAATTTCAATTCCTAGTTAAGTTTCCATATATTAATGATAATAATTCCATATTATCACTTCTAGCATCCAAACAACCATATATATTAACTAGAATAGTTTACAAAACGTTTCTTTTTATACAAAAATAATTTGGGTAAAATTATTTCATTTACCCTACTTTAAAACAATATTGTGTCGAAATGTTCTATACAAGTGTTTAGAGATCCCTATCAATGTTGTGGCGTCCCACACATCGACCAGAATCCATAAACTACTCAACAAACCAATCAACACAATATAAAACAATTTTATATTCACTAACAAATACGCGCTCATATCTATTAATACTCTCAAAATTCCCACCAGAGCCAAGGTTGTCGCCAGCCTAAGCTCTGATACCACTGTAACAGCCCGAGTTTTTCATACCCGAAAAATCGAACCATTTTAGTTAAGAAAAAGAGGTAGAAGAAGAAAAATAGAAAACAACATCAGAATCTAACCATCGCAGCGGAATAAAATATAATATATATCAACAGATCTTTACACAAATTAAAACTATATCTGTTTATACAATACATCATCAGAGTACACCAACATCCATAACATACAACTGAAAACACAGCGGAAAAATAATAGCAAGTACGAGAGTACGTATCGTCATCCAGCTCGTCTCCTGAGCTCCACAGCATCATATCCTGAACCTGTTTATCTCGGTCTGACCCGAGCATCATATAAAACAATACCCGAGTCAGTCTGGAATACCAGCGTGAGAAAATCACACTCAAATTGATTATTTAAGTTTCAAAAATCCTTTTGAAATAAAAGCATCTCGTAAGACCACGCCACAAATAAACATGCCGGGTTTTTACCTTACGATAGCTAAAACACTTTTTATAAAAATCCTCTGATATTATAATAGTGTCTATTTACAAATACTTATTAAAATAGCCGAAATTGTTACATCTATTAAATTCCGGCATACTAGCCACAAAGTGGGTAATACAAACAAAACTCGTACAAGGCACGTAGGGAGAATGGATTTCCAACGAATGACTAGGCACTGGGGTACCACCTGTCACAGTATGTGGCCTAGATCACAGTACCGAGGAGTACGCCCGCTCCCCTGCAACACAAGGCCGGAATCATCCCTTACTGGATAATTCCAAATAAAATCACCCCACGGTTGGGATCAGCAACCGCAACACTAAGCCGAAATAAAAAGGACATCTAGACAGGGATGACCTTACTCTCAAGTGGGGGCTACCCACGAAGCCTTGCTGCATAACCCCTGATTTTCAGTCATTCCCGGTTGATGAGGTTCGAGGCTAAACGATACCTTTTCAGAACATATCCCTTAGAATGCCCATCGTCCACCTGACGATGTTACGAAAGCATTCGTCCATACAAGTCCGTCCCGGGTTCGAACGGAACCGAAGGCACTACTCCTACTACATCCATTTTGGAAATATCCTCAGAATTAGTAGCGACTAGCCCTTGCACTTCACTGCTCCATCTTCGACTCCGAACACGTTACACGAAACGTACAAACCGGATCAAAGTGGTATTCGAGTCTCCAGACCTAGAATCCCGGTATACGGAAACTCGATCCCGGTCTCTTCGAAACGATCAGCGCATTTGGCCAATATTGATAGTCGGTTATTTAACTATCAATTAACATCCACAAGCAACCATCACACAATAAATAATTTCCCACATTATTTATTTGCCCAAATATCTTTCCAAGATATATTTCCAAATTTTCAAAGCTCATTTGAAAACAATTTCAAACAGTTTCCGCTTACGGAATACATTTCCCAAATAATTATTTCCACTGAATCACCAAGTACAAAATACTTTTAATTTTAAAATAATTTAAAAACACTTTATTTTAAATATATTTTATAACATTGAAATCAAACTACTTTAATACTTTATTAAAAATATATACTTTAAAATAACCCACTTTATAATATAAACTAGATTTCTCCTTCTAAAACATAATAGCAAATCACTTTTATATAATTACTACAAATAAAGATTTTTGAAAATACTTACTTTGGAAATTAACCTTTAGAAATAATCAGTTTCCTAAAACATGCCTTTTTAAACAAATTAGAACTTTTAACTTATATTTAAAATTGCTTTGAAAAACGTACTTGGCAATCCAAGGAAATACACTTCTCTTCACATCCTTTAAAAATAAATCAACATTTATTTTTAAACCAATTCATATTCTTTTATAAATTCCCACCTTGAATTTATATTTTCTAATATCCACTGATATTTTATTTTACTTTATAAACCCAGTTTATAAACTCCAAAATCTCACTTCTCTTATAAAATTCCAATTTTAACAACTAAATCAATTTTCCAGTTGATTTTACAATTTACTTTACTTTACTTTGAAATAAATTTCCTTTGCTACTTCATTTATTCCAAAATACATTAACTTTTAGATTTTTATTCCTTATTACGAGTTAAACCCCTTTTTACCAATATCAATTACAGGTTTCCAAAACTCCTTATTTATTCTTTAATTAATTTTAATCCTAAATTTCAAAAATAACTTCTTTATTCTTCAAATAATATCACTTAAGTATAAAATTTATTATCCCTTGTAAATTCAAAATCCCCTTATTTCATATTTGTTAAAATTCCAAATCACTTTATTTTTATTTCAATTCGTTATAAATTTTATCCCAATTCCTCGAATTATTTTACTTAAACCTTTATTCTTTTATTTCTTTTCAAAAATTCAATTCCATAGATTTTATAATTTAATATACTGGACAATCCAAATCAACCACATCATCCAATATAAAATCATCACATGGTATCAAATATTCAGAACCCAGAATATTAAATAATCTAATAATTTTGAGGAATCCAGTTGGATCCCTCCAACCTGTTTCCCTGCATCCACAGACGTTAGCACAATATAAAATACCAATTCCACTTCAAGGTGGAATATCGCGGTATATGGGATTTATATAAAATCATCCGCTATTATGCGGCGCATAGGGTCTCATCCGCTATAAAATGCGGGAATATCAAATCCAATATATACACATGCCAATATATATATATATATATATATATATATATTGGTATATACTACTATATACCATATCAATTAAATCAATCAATTCAATTATTCATCCATATTTAAATTTAACCAATTAAATTTCAATAAAATTAAACTCAGTGAGATTAACTCACCTTTGCTTTTAAATTTTAAATTTGCAATCTGATCCATCCTGACTTGATTCCACACTGACTTCAGACCTTGTATAGACATTTATAGTTTATTAATATTTGAACTAATTGAATAAATAAATTTCCATTTAATAGATTGAATTAACTAATCATTTAAATTTTAAAACTAAATTTTCTTTAATATCTTCTAGAAATTAAATAAATTAGTAAACAAAATAATCTCTTAATCCATTATTTAAAAATAATTAATAACATTTAAAATGTAGCTATTTATTATTGTTATTATTTTCTTCTTAAAAACTATCTATATATATACACTTTTATATAACTTCCAAATAGTTTAAGATTACCATTTTTCTAAGTACATCATTTCAGAACAGAGTGGCTTTTATAAATATTAGAAATAACAGGTTAAGGGTATTAGCATTATATATGCATATATGTTTATTGTAAATTATCCCTTCTACTTTCTGTAATAAAATAATAACTTCCTTTTCAATTCCAGTTTAAACTTGAATGCAGTAAACAATATGTGGCTCATTTACAATTCTTTCCAACTAGGCAAATTTCTGTTTAAATTTTATATCTTTCTCTCATCGTTTTTTTTCCTATATTAAATTAGATTAAAGATAAAACAGTTTACCTTTATTATTTCGTTCAAGGAAAAATCAACTGCAACCCCTATCGCCTGCATTCCAGTCCGCGTGCCACCTTCCAGTTGAGCAAATCGAGCTTCCCATCTGCCAATATTGTACGCGAACCCGAGTCTCCCTCCCCTCGACCTCGACATCGTGCTTTCCAGTTGCCACGACCTCGAGTCGCCGTGTGAAACTCCTTGTCGCGAGTATCGCGGCATCACGCGTGTTCACCTTTGGCCCTGACTTGATTTCGATTCCCCCCCCTCTTTATTTTGTTTTCGTTCGTCTGATTTTTTTTTTTTTAGATATACGAATCGAATCGTAAGAAGGGAGAGAGGTGGAAACTCGGCCCATCTTCTTCTTTGCCGATGTTATTTGTTCCCTTTCAGTGATTGAATTGAAGTGGAGAGGGACGCCCTTTATTGGGTTTTTTTTCTTTTGAGAGCTGGAAATCGCGATGATAGGGCTAGGGAATGGAAACGTGAATTATAAAAGAGGAAGGGGAGATTGTGAACCTAGTTGTTTGAAAGAAAAGAGGACGGCCATTGATTTATTCTAAATTTTGAACGGAGAGGATAATAGTATCGTGTTCGAAAAGAAATAGGATAAGGGATGGTGTGTTCGAGAAGACAAATGAAGCGTGTTGAAGACGCCTTGCTACAGTGTTCACTTATTTTTAAAATTCAACTTCGAATCAATTATTATCAATTAAATTTTTAGCGCGTTTATATCTCGTACACTCACACACTAACTCCGATCAATACGAAATTTGAAATCTGATAATAATTCAATATTACGGATCCTATGGAACTGGTTTCGTTGAATTCCGAGACTGTGCCCCGGATGACTATTTTTAAATATCGATTAAAAGATACAAATTTTAAAACTGAATAAAACGCTTTGAAATTAAATTTTAAAGGTTTCATCACCTTCAATATTATCAATATAAATTTTACAAATCATCAAATTATTTTTAACGAGCTTACAACTGAAGATTTGATATTTTACCCAAATTTAAATTGTTTAACTCCATAATTAAATTATCAAACAAATGTTGATATTTAAAATTCTAGTTAATAATTTACTTTTGAATATTTAAAATAATTCAAATATCAAATTTTAAAATGTTCAAAAATTCCGGGTCGTCACACTAACACTGTACCAACAACCACCACACATGATTTCCTTTCTGGTCCTTCACTAACCAAACCAAGTTCTTACTATAAAGGATTTTCTATTCGGTCCTTCACTAGTCGAACCAAGTTCCTACTTAGCCAAGCCACCAACGGACATGATTTCTTATCTAGTCCTTCACTAATTGAGCCAACCAATGCCAGACCAAGCACGTCCAAACCAAATGCTTCTCCTTTTTGAAGCCAACCACCGGACACTGCTTCCACCGGACCAACCACGTTAAACCAAAACCTGCAGCTCCTTTAGCACATGAACATCGTGTCGATTCCATCACCACACTCAATAGCTCGACCCTCATGCATCACATATGCAACGATATGACTTCAAAATCAATGGAGCATATCCATCGAAATCCGACTCCACGGTTCCTACCTCTAATTCGCTTCGATTGGCATCTCAACCATACAAGCATACAAACAAACTTCATACATGCACCAAACAACATTAAAACATGTAAATCACACAATAAATCATAATAATCATCATATAAGGTGTAACAACATAGCCTAACATATATAAAGGCAATTGCACATCCAAATAACATGTCTAGAACATCAGTTATCCATTTATTCATGTCTTTACTAAAGGTTGAGTCTTAAAACAACATTGAAACTTAATTTTGACTATAAAAATGATTCCAAATCATGTTAAAACAAATATATGCATATAATATCCCAAATTCTGGGTATATATATATAATAAGTTGAGAAATGATAAATTACTTACCAAAACCTTCAAAATCCAAGTTTTGCACGTAAATTGAGGTAAATTCAAAAATCAATAGCCAAGCCCTAAGTTTTCTTCCCTAAAATATAGAATTGAAGATCTCTAGTGAATCCCCTTGCTAATCTACCCTTAATATATGATTTAGATTTGATTTGGATGTGGAAAAAACGAAGGTTTTGGGTGGAGAATTGGTTAATGGAAGATCTATTTGGGAGATGGTAAAAATCATTCAGAGATGTTTTGTTCAATAAATATTTCCTCCAAACCTGAAATCAGTTGTTGAACCTCTCCCCAAATTCACTAATTACTCGCTAATCTGCTCCAAAAACTTTCAAACTTTAAACAGTCATATCTCCTTGGCAGAAAGTCCAAATCGCTATTATGACAACTCTACGAAAAGGGAAACCATTATATCTTTCCAACGAAAGTGGTCTTGGATGCTTTTTCGGCTTCTGTCAAAAGTTATAGCCATTACAAATTTTCAAAGGTAAAATTGTCTAAGAAAATTCTAAATATATGGAATGTCACTAGTAGGAATTTCCCAAAGTTATAGAGTCATACGACCTTATAAGAAATTAAAAGTGATATGTTACGATCCTCTGATACATAAAATATGGGTCGTTATAGGTTGAAAATGCTTATCGATAGTGAATTTGGGATAGGATTGTTCTATTAGCAAGGACCTTATGTAGATGGAGTGACAAGACAAAGTGCCATCCGAATTTGGTTATACAAATGATGGCAGATTTGGAACAATGTAACAAAATTTCATGGATTGATTCTAGAGCATTTGGATTCATAATGATGCAAAGTAGATTGTAGATGGATCGGAGCAACAAATTTGATGGAGGTCGACACATCAAAGTTGGGAAATGAAGTAGCCAAAAATTAGCAGACGACCCAATATTTTAACATCTAAAATGAGCAATAAACGACATCAAATTACGCTTGCGCACTAATCTTAGACATAAAAAACAGTGGAAAATTGGTTTTATAATTTAAAATCCAAAATCAATATGGTAAAAAAGGTTAAACCTCACAAAATAATTTATATAAAGGTGTACATGTATGTCAACAATGAATACATATATCTCAATAAACAATGGAAGGCCCAATACAATAAATAAAACATCTTTATCTTTCTACACTTCAATCATTATCCAACTTATAAATAATACAACAATAATATAGTGGGAAAAAAGTTAAGTAAACAATATGTAGATGTTTTCTGAATTCATACCTCGTTTTCTCTCCTTTGCTGCATCCTACAAACTTCACAAATGCACCCCAACTGCAACGATACCGAAGGCTATATCATGGAAAAAGACTACCTACATACCCTTTCGGGATCAAGCTCGTGTAGTTCTATTTCATGCTCTTCTCCTGCATACAAATATTTGTTCGCACATAACAACCATAACATTCATGCACCCAATGTAAGGAGAAAACAGTACTATTAAGCCATCAAAACTGGTCATCATAAAATATGAGATAATAACAATAATAACAACATAGCCATAAACATCAGCAATATGCAACGTCAATCCCAAATATCAAATAAACTAATCACAACAAATGTATGCACATATACACTAATAAACAACTATTAGTAATACGTCATTAATGCCAGTATAAATCAAACAAATGTGTACTAACTAGTTCATATTAGTCACACAATATCAACATCATCCCATGTGTACTAACAATCAACATTAGTAACAGAAGCTCCATATAATCAAATGCGCACTAACTAATTAGCATTACAAATACAAACATCAATCATCAAATGTGTACTAACCAATCAACATTAGTAACACAAATCATCCAAACTACTAAAACCACAATTAACTACCCATCGTATAACAATAATAATGGTAAAACATACATACACGCCTAATGTGAATCCATCATCATAAGCAAACACGTCTAATAATTCAAATCAACAATTGATTAATTATATTGCAACCATTCAAAACAATATATTTACGACCATTATGTTCATCTAGGTATAAAAATTATTTTCTTATTGTTTATTATAAAAGCACCTTTATTTATTCCATCCTAAAACAGTATAATTCTTAAAAAAGATAATATACTTCAAATATCCTTTATTATTCTTCTATTTCTTTAAATACTTTAAAACATCATATTTTTAATCAAAAATTGGTAATTTACATCAAATTACATTTCAAAACAGTATTGTTATAATTTTACGTTAAAATAATAAAATATACTCAAACTACTTTAATATTCTCCAAAATAATTTATTACTATTTGTCACAAAAATAACAATGTTCTATTCCAAAACTCAAGACTCTTGTTTTATTGCTATTTGTCTCAAATTCATAAAAACTCAACAAAGAATACTTTTGGAAACATATTTTCACAATTATTATTATCAATCTAAAATATTTGTTTTTTTATTACTCGGACAATAATAATAATAATATTTTCTTTTGTAAACTCCATAAAATTAATTATATTATCATTTACACAAAACAATACAATTTTTCAAAATAAATTATATTGTTGTTTGTGAAATCTCACTTTAGTTTATAAATAACAATAAACTCCCCGTTTCAATTTAAAATAGATTTTCCATTATTATTTGTGAATCTACCCAGAAATTCATAAATAATAACATTATTAAATATTTCACATTAATTTTAGTAAAATTTGTCAAGTCACCGTTGTTCATATATATCACTCAAAATCTATAAATAATCTTATTTTCATTTATTTATCAATTTTTCCCAAAATTTTACATTTTCTCTTATTTTATATTAACTAATTATGTACCATTTTAAGTCTGCAATTAATTATAGTTAAACATCCATCATCTAATAACGCATCAATTAATAATAATAAAATCTAATTGAGGCACACATATAAAGAATATCATAACAACCAAATGATTATCAAAAGAACATAACACATATTGACAGATACAAATTTCATCTATTTTAGGTTTTAAAACATGATTCATTTTAAAAAAAATCTTCATTTAAAATAATAAATCTCATTTATAAAAATATAAACTAATATATATAATAAATGGTACATAAGCACTCGCATCGAATGAAGACAACACGGATTGGCTTCTACCCAATGTGGAAAGGCATTTTCCCTTCCATGTCCACCCAAATCGCTTTAGAAAATCCAACTGTATATGTTATAGAATAAATCACTAGCCGCTTTTCTTTTTAATTAATAATCCATTTCATTTTATAATCTAATATTTTAGTTTTTCAAGAGTAAGACAAGATGTATGGCAAGAATACATTAGGATTTCGACGAAGCTGTGTTGTTAAAGCACTTAGCGTTTCTATAACAATGGTGGTGTAAAATGTTATAACAGGGATAACGCGGGGATATAGCGAAAAATAACGAAGGTGCAAAAGGCTTCATTAGATATAAACTAAATGTTTAAAATTGATTTTATTATCATTCTCACATCATTAGTGTAGTCAAAAGAAATATTGTTTAATCTTATATAGCAAAATTGAAGTAATTTTCGATAATTAAAAATATTTAATTTAATAAGATGTTATTGTTAATATTGGAAGAAATTAAAATTTGTGATTTATTAATGAGAAAATAACTGTAATGAAATGTAATGATGTTAATTTAAGGTAATTGATAACTACATTAATGTAATTTCAATTGATTGAAATGATTGCAAAGTAAATTTGGTTATAAATTGTAAATAAGTAAATAAACCAAATGTTGTATTAAACAGTGAAATTGTATGTATTTTATTAAAATTGGTTAACATAGAACAATTAATTAGCATGTGAATTTATTATTATTGTTCACTAAGAAAAAACGTAGAAATGTGTTTGAAATCATAAGTCGTAACAATAGTTTAATTACCATTTCATTTATTTATCCATTAAAATTGATTTGGAAATCAACTGAAATTAATGTAGTTAATTATTGTAGTTAATATAAAATAAAAGATGGTAACTGTAGAATATTTATGCAATAAGATGTAAACCTATGTTAACTAGGTCCATTAAGTAAATGATTAATTGAATAATAAGATTGAAATCAAAATAAATAAATTTATTGGATTTTTAAATCATAATTAATGAATTTATTGCAATTGAAATTTGAACGCTGTAATTAGCGCAATATTAATACTTGAATTTTGACATGGGAATTTGTTTTAGAAGGTTATTAATTTCTGTGTAATTAGAAACGATAAAAATTGTCAGTTATGAAATTTGAAATTAAAAGTGGATTAAATTAGTTTAATAATAATTTATTTAATTAACGTGAAAATAGCCATTTTGGCCACTATCTCGGATTTCGGCGAAACCAATTTCATAGGATCTGTAATGGTGAATTATTGTTGGATTTCAAGTTTCGTATCGATCAGACTTGTCATTTGATCGTACGGACTCAAAATGCGTAGAAATCAATTTAATGAAATTAATTTAATGAAATCAATTTAAAATAAGCTGATTTGAAAAGCTAACTTCTGTATAAATAGAATTTGGGTTTGAAATTGTTCCATTGAGTTTAAAAATATCGAAAACACCTATTTCGATATATTGAATGACCCACTTTCGTTTCGAAAACGAAACGGGCCTTTTCGTGTCATCGTTGTCATTTCGAACCAATTCGAATTGTCCATTCACTCTTATATGTTTGTATCCGTATAAATAGCTTTCTTTCCTAAACCCTAGCAGCCTTTTATTTTTGCCAGTACGTACATCTTTCTGCTTCTTCTCCCTTCCAATAGCTGCAGATCCAAAACCCTAATTCAGTTTCAAATTCAAATCAAAAATCAAACTCCTCAAAACTATGTCATATTATATATGGTTGGAAAGCTCTCGACGAATGGAGTAAGCATCTATTATTCATTTGTCATAACAGTGATTCAGTCATCGTCAAATCGCGGTCAAAATTGAAAACGCGAAATTAGGGTTGCCGATTTGGGAATTTCTGATTTCGTCGTTGATTGGTGAAATCAAGATGTGGGTTTCGTTGTGCTTTGCCTCAGGAGTTCGGCGATGGTGGTCGTGTGGTGTAACAACCCTGGTTTTTCATACACGAAAAACCGGACCATTTGTGCTAAAAGAAGAAGAGGTAGAAGAAGAAAATAAAAGAAAAACAACATCAGAATCTAACCATCGCAGCGGAATAAAATATAATATATCAACAGATCTTTACACAAATCAAAACTATATCTATTTATACAATACATCAGAATACATCATCAGAGTACATCAACATCCATAACATACAACTGAATACACAGCGGAAAAATAATAGCAAGTACGGGAGTACGTATCGTCATCCAGCTCGTCTCCTGAGCTCCACAGCATCATATCCTAAACCTGTTTATCTCGGTCTGACCCGAGCATCATATAAAACAATACCCGAGTCAGTCTGGAAAACCAGCGTGAGAAAATCACACTCAAATTGATTATTAAAGTTTCAAAATCTTTTGAAAACAAAAGCATCTCGTAAGACCACGCCACAAATAAACATGTCGGGTTTTTACCTTACGATAGCTAAAACACTTTATATCAAAATCCTCTGATATTATAATAGTGTCTACAGAAAGTAAAATAGAATCTAGCTGAAATGCTTGCATCTCACATTTCAACAATAGTTGGGCACAATCAAAACCGTACAAGCACGTAGGGAGAATGGATTTCCAACAAATGACTAGGCACTGGGGTACGACCTGTCACAGTACGTGGCCTAGATCACAGTACCGAGGAGTACGCCCGCTCCCCTACAACACAAGGCCGGAACCATCCCTTACTGGATAATTCCGAATAAAATCACCCCACGGTTGGGATCAGCAACCGCACCACTAAGCCGAAATAAAAAGGGACATCTAGACAGGGATGACCTTACCCTCCAGTGGGAGCTACCCACGAAGCCTTGCTGCATAACCCCTGATTTTCAGTCATTCCCGGTTGATGAGGTTCGAGGCTAAACGATACCTTTTAGAGAACATATCCCTTAGAATGCCCATCGTCCGCTGACGATGTTTCGCAAGCATTCGTCCATACAAGTCCGTCCTGGGTTTGAACGGAACCGAAGGCACTACTCCTACTACATCCATTTTGGAAATATCCTCAGGATTAGTAGCGACTAGCCCTTACACTTCACAGCTCCAATCTTCGACTCCGAACACGTTACACGAAACGTACAAACCGGATCGAAGTGGTATTCGATTCTCCAGACCTAGAATCCCGGTATACGGAAACCCGATCCCGGTCTCTTCGAAACGATCAGCGCATTGGCCAATATTGATAGTCGGTTCTTTAACTATCAATTAACATTCACAATCATCCATCAAACAATAAAAAATTTCCCAATTATTTATTAATCTCAAATATCTTCGCAAGATATATTTCCAAATTTTCAAACTCATTTGAAATAATTTCAAAAAGTTTTCGCTTACGGAATACATTTCCCAAATGTTTATTTCCTCTGAAACACTTTTCTTTCACATTCTTCAAAATAAATCACTATTTATTTTTAAACCAATTCATATCCCTTTATAAATTCCCACCTTGAATTTATCTTTTCAAATATCCACTGATATTTTATTTTACTTTATAAACCCAGTTTATAAATTCCAAAATCCTACTTCTCTTTTAAAGATCCCGTTTTAACGCTTAAATCAAATCCCAAATTGATTTCCGATTTACTTTACTTTGAAATAAATTCCTTGCTCATTTCATTTATTTCAAAATACTTTTAACTTAAGATTTATTTCTTTCCAAAAATCCAATTCAATACATTTTGATAATTTCTTTTTCTGAAATATTCAATCCAACCATATTATTCAATATTTCAATTACCAATAAAATCATCACAGGATATCAATATTCATAACACAGAATATAAAACAGTCTAGAAAATTTTGAGGAATCCAGTTGGATCCCTCCAACCTGTTTTCCTGCATCCACAAACGTTAGCACAATACCAATTCCACTTCGAGGTGGAATATCGCGGTATATGGGTTTTATATAAAATCATCCGCTATTATGCGGCGCATAGGGTCTCATCCGCTATATAATGCGGGAATATCAACTCCAATATATACATATGCCAATATATATATATTGGTATATACTACTATATACCATATCAATCAATTCAATCATCCATCAATATTTAAATTTAAACAATTAAATTTAAATTATAATTTAACTGAGTGAGATTGACTCACCTTTTCCCCTTTTTTGCAATTCAACCCAAACCAGTAGTTTTCTCCACGATGTCCGACCTTGAATACATATTATATGATTTCATTAATATTCGATCAATTTGGACAAATCAATTTCTATCTAAAAATTTCATTTTACTTAATAAAGTAATTTTCAAACTAATTTTCTTTACAAATACAATTTAAGTTTTCAAAATAATTAAATAGATTAACTTACAAATAAATCACCTTCATAATTTATTTTACAATAACTTGTGGATTAAAATATCTATGTATATATTTATCTATTTCATTTAACACTACCTTCTAAATCATATCCATATATAAACTATTTTCTGTTTTACAATTTATATATATATATATTCATATAAATCTTTAATAAAGATAAATAAATTGTTTTCTATCCTACTGCAGCATATTTATCTGTTGATCTGGATGTATACACTTTTTTTTTTTAAGTAAAACAGTTTAACATATTCAAATAGAACAGAAATTACCTGCTACTCAAACTAAGGTCTAGATCGAGCATAGCTACTGTTTGCCCAAAACTCAACTCCAAAGACTTCACAACGATCGACATCCAGCTTCACGAATCCCAGGCAATCGCCTACTGCCCTAGTCCACGCGTTCGCGAGCCTCCATCGACCTGAGAACGAACCCACTCGCCTCGCACATCGCCATCACGCAAAGGCCCAAAGCAGTTTCAAGCTTCGCTTCCCCTCCACGGCTTCGTGCCATCACTTCGTCATCCCAGTCAAGCCGAGAAGCCAGATCGAGCTACAACCCTAATCAAGAATCCCTCGACCAGATTCACTGGCTCAAATTCGAACTTCGAACTCCCTCCCTGAATCGCGACCTGCCATCGTCGCAGCTCCAAGTCGTACAACCCTAGACCTCGCGAACCCTAGCTCCGCCTGCTCCACTCGCGAGCGACCTCGTCTTTGCCGCGAGGTCGATGATTCTCGCAACCCTCAGATCGAACGCGAGTTCGATATGGCGTTGATGTCGCGCCTTCCCAGATTCAAAAGCTGATCGCCCAAAATTTCGAGTGTCAAAAGAAGGTGAGGAGATGGACGCGATTTTGAACTGAAGGCGGCCATTAGAGATTTTCTTTTATTCGATTTGTAAACAATTTTGAATTAAAGGGGATAAGGGAAAGGATATGCGGTTATAAACTGGGATGGAATGGCGTGTTTAAAACGTTACACGTGTTGAGTTGTTTACTTTTAAGGGGGACGCGTGTTCTACCAGTTGAACACGTATTTAAATTAATATACGTATCTACATCTAATTACTTAGGCAAGAAGAGAACGTTGCCAGGAAGGACACATGCTCTGAATTTCTATACGTTTATATACCGTATGCTTACACAACAACTCCAAACGCTCCGAAATTTAAAACCCGATAATAATACAATATTACGGATCCAATGGAACTGGTTTCGTCGCATTCCGAGACTGTGCCTCGGACGGCTATTTTTAAATTCAATTTCAACGATATATTTTTAAAACTGAACAAAACTCTTTAAAATTCCATTTTAAAAGTTCTATCATCTTCAGTATTAACAATATAAATTTTCTGAACCTTTGAACTATTTTTTTTACAGACTTAAAATCAAGATTCAATATTTTACCCAATCCCGATAATTAAATTCAATAATTAATTATCCAAATAAATATTGTATAATTGAAATTAAAGTTAAAATTTAACCTTCGAATATTTAAAATAAATTAAATATTCACATTTCAAATATACAAAAATTCCGGGTCGTCACATTCCTGCCCCCTTAAAAGAATTTCGTCCCCGAAATTACCGGTTAGGAAGAATGATTCAAATTCCCGTTAACTATTTTCCAAATTCAAAC
The DNA here is from genome assembly GCA_030737815.1 of Allium fistulosum. Taxonomy (NCBI): domain Eukaryota; kingdom Viridiplantae; phylum Streptophyta; class Magnoliopsida; order Asparagales; family Amaryllidaceae; genus Allium; species Allium fistulosum. The sequence goes on from CM060901.1 coordinate 158,600,643, forward strand.
AGTTTTAACAATACCCAAACAATCTTTTATTAATGATACACTGATCATCTTTTAACTTCCCAAACTTATTCATAAGTTCAACCCATATCACCTACTTATCAATTCAAATTTAAATTTGAATTCAAATTTTAAACCTTCAAAATTTTCTCAAAAATTTTCTAACTCTCTAAATTTCCGAAAAATTTCGCCAGCGTCTCCTTTGCGCGGCTAGCTCGGTACTACTACAAAATGGCTCTACGGCCTCCCAATCTCAAAAAGAAAACAAAAAGCCAAGTGGCTGGATCCAAAAACCCAATCAAATTTCATACAGAAATTTAAATACATACCTTTGCCGAGCCAATTCAAATTTATATTCTGAAATCAAAAATCCCAAATTCCCAATTTGCTTTTAAAACACCTGTATATCCTGCTTAGCAATAATATCCCATTACAGAATCCAAATCATTTTATTCATTTCTATTCACTTTGCCTTCACAATTCCATTTGAATTAAATTTCTTCAATTTACAAATTATTTCAAATCTAAATGCTTTTTCCCAATTTTCCAGTCAGATTTTCTTTTTCAATTTTACTTGAATTCAATTTGTTTGCAAGTTCTGAATATTGAATTTTATTCACCTTACTTTACATACAAATTTTAAATCAGATTTCAACATTCAGTTTCAATTCTATTTGCTTACCAATTTTAAATCATTTGTCGTTAGTGAAAATTTTCAAAATTTCAAAAAATTTCTAACTCCCAAAATTTCCAGAAAATTTTGGCAGAGTCTCCTTTGTACGGAGGGACTTCTGCGATATCGCAGGATGCACAAATATATATATACATCGGCCTCAAGCCGGAAATCACAATATATATCAATATATGCAGTTCATATCTCCTATTTTGAATTTTTGCGTAAGCGTACCTTCTTTTAGTATTTTTAAGCAAGCAGCTATTTATTTTAGAAATTTGCGCGATCAAAACCAGCCAAACGGCTTCCCTGAACCTGTACTAACTCAATTTAAACGGGTAAGTGACAAATATACAAAGTTTGTTATCATTTCAATTAATTTCAATAGCTAAATATATGTATTTCACTTATATTTTACTATTCACTTAAAACTACTTAAAGGTTACTATTTAAAACTGCTTTTAAATATTTATACAATAAGTTGTTCTCAGACAGATCTTATGCTGCTATTTAGTTAAAGCTGATATTTCAAAAACATCATAGCTTACCAAAATCTTTGTACCAAATCTCAAAATTCATTTTAGATTCACAGCTATTTTGATAGATGTTCCTATATAACACATAATCAAGTTGGCTTGAACAAATCATTGTCATATTTTTCATATTAACCACCATATAAGATTAGATACATGCAATAATGAGGACAAGACTGTTCAATAAATTTCAAAGACATTCCAAAGTTCACCTCAACTTCTTATGTTCATGCTATTTGGTTTTATTTATTAATCAGAAGTATGGACATGATAAAGTAAATAGTTGAACTTAAGGTGAAAAGGAAATTCAAAGAGAAACAGATGTGGATATGATACTCTGATGTAACCTAATTTTGACATGAGGCTACTTTTCCAGGCAGGCAAGATGGATATTTATGAATAAGAAGTTGCATCACTTTCTTCATTGTTGTGAAAAGAAGGGAAAGGACTACAGGGTCCATGGATTGTGATAATTCAAAGACTAGTTAGTAGTTACTATAGCCTTGAAGTAAAAAAAAATATGCAGTACCCAGATGCACTATTTCCATTAGTCATCATATATTAAAAGCTTTGAAGTATATGATTGTTAAAACCCAATGTATACGGGTCACTGAATCATATGGTACTGACAGTTTTAAAGGTTATAAGTTAAGAGGTTTTACACTATAAAATTACTACTATACAACCTTTTTTTCTTCTTCTTATTCCTATAGTTTGATTTAGCAGTGGAAATAGGATTAAGGAAAATACTTCACATACTAACCACATATAACAACACCTTATGTTTTTACAGTCAAGCTAAATTTCTTTTGGCTAATATTCTAATCAACTTTCATAATGGTAACGACTACAACCCAAATCAATATTTGATTTCTATCTTCCAAAATCACTTCATTATTTTACTCGAGTTAAATCTAATTTATAATCCAAGTTATGATTTTATAACTTATCTCATTAGAATTTCCAATTCCATTCTGAATTTAATTTTCTTTAAATTTTTTTTTTTTTTCTATTTATTTCCAAATCAATTTAAATATTGAATTCCATTTAACTTCAATTCATATTTAATTCACTTAAAATTTCAAGTTGAATTTCTATTAATAACTCAAGCTTCACTTTCCAATTTATCATTTATTCACAATCCAAATTTTAATTAACCAATTCGAGTTTCATTTCCATATTCCATTAATTTATCAAGAAGTTTATTTTAGTTTTACTAAATCTTTGATTTTATTTCAACACCCACTTTAATTATCTTACAGAAGTTCAATCTACTTAATAAATCAAATTTTGGACTTTTATCCATTTCTCAAAATACAAAACAATTTCATCTGGCTTATTTATCCCACTTCTAAATGTTATAAGTCACATTCTAGTTATATTCATACTTCCATCTATTTAAAATCAATTTTATTCACATTTTATTTTACCAATATATTTTTATTATCTCAAAAACCCTTTTCAATAAGAATCCAGAGTCCTAAACAATTTCCAAAATTTCAAAATCACTTTTGAAATCAACTACATCCAAACTCCTTTGGTAAATTCAATTATCCCTTTTGAATTTCAAAACCAATTTCAGTTCACAATCATTTCCAATTTAAAACAATTTAGTAGCAATTTCTATTCGAAACTCGAAAATGAACACCGATGATGTCGCGATCATCATCGGAATTATTTTCCAGCGTCCAAAAGAGAATTAAATGCTTTTATCTTTTTAAAACATTTCAAATATTTTTAATCCCAAATCCCACCTGATTTCAATCCAATTTCAAAAATATTTCCGAAATAATATCACTATTATTTCTCCCAAAACCCTTGAAAACCATTTTCAAATCTCAAGGAATTTCAAACCTTTCTCAAAATTCCAAATTCAATACCCATACAATTTTATATTCAAACATTACTTTGGAATTTCAGTTCAAAATTACAATCTCATTTGTATATATAAAGTTTATTTGAATTTATAAATTACATTTATAATCTACATTCTCAAATTCCATTTGTTATATAAATTTATTCTTCCAACTTTGGTTATAAGTTTCCAATTTCTGATTAAATTTTTACACAACGATGATAATAATTTAATATCATCGCTTTCTAACAACCAAGCAACCAAATATATAATTTTCTAAAAATTATTTCTTTCATATACAAAAGTAAGTTGGGTAAAATTATTTCATTTACCCTATTTAAAACAATACTGTGTCGAATTGTTCTATTTAAGTGTTTAGAGATCCCTATCAATAACGTTAATTACTCGTATTGACCAGAATCCATAAACTACTCAATAAACCAACCAACACAATATAAAACCATTTTATATTCACTAACAAATACGCGCTCATATCTATTAATACACTCAAATTCCCACCAGAGCCAAGGTTATCGCTAGCCTAAGCTCTGATACCACTGTAACGTCCTAGGCTTTTCAACCTTCAGCAACGGTTCACGACCGGTAGGCTTTTCAACCATCCCAGCCCCGCTGTGGCTCACAGTGATACCTCGGGTTTGCTTTTACGGCCACCCTCTCGAGTTGCAACCAACCCCAAAAGGCCTTATACTACCCCCGGGGACATGTAGGGGTAAGAGTCTCCCGTTCGCCACCTAACGCAAAGCGAGAACCCCCTATCACGCTGTAATGTAGCAAACCCGATCCCGGTCTCTTCGAAACGATCAGCGCATTGGCCAATATTGATAGTCGGTTCTTTAACTATCAATTAACATTCACAATCATCCATCAAACAATAAAAAATTTCCCAATTATTTATTAATCTCAAATATCTTCGCAAGATATATTTCCAAATTTTCAAACTCATTTGAAATAATTTCAAAAAGTTTTCGCTTACGGAATACATTTCCCAAATGTTTATTTCCTCTGAAACACTTTTCTTTCACATTCTTCAAAATAAATAACTATTTATTTTTAAACCAATTCATATCCCTTTATAAATTCCCACCTTGAATTTATCTTTTCAAATATCCACTGATATTTTATTTTACTTTATAAACCCAGTTTATAAATTCCAAAATCCTACTTCTCTTTTAAAAATCCCGTTTTAACGCTTAAATCAAATCCCAAATTGATTTCCGATTTACTTTACTTTGAAATAAATTCCTTGCTCATTTCATTTATTTCAAAATACTTTTAACTTAAGATTTATTTCTTTCCAAAAATCCAATTCAATACATTTTGATAATTTCTTTTTCTGAAATATTCAATCCAACCATATTATTCAATATTTCAATTACCAATAAAATCATCACAGGATATCAATATTCATAACACAGAATATAAAACAGTCTAGAAAATTTTGAGGAATCCAGTTGGATCCCTCCAACCTGTTTTCCTACATCCACAAACGTTAGCACAATACCAATTCCACTTCGAGGTGGAATATCGCGGTATATGGGTTTTATATAAAATCATCCGCTATTATGCGGCGCATAGGGTCTCATCCGCTATATAATGCGGGAATATCAACTCCAATATATACATATGCCAATATATATATATTGGTATATACTACTATATACCATATCAATCAATTCAATCATCCATCAATATTTAAATTTAAACAATTAAATTTAAAATATAATTTAACTGAGTGAGATTAACTCACCTTTTCCCCTTTTTTGCAATTCAACCCAAACCAGTAGTTTTCTCCACGATGTCCGACCTTGAATACATATTATATGATTTCATTAATATTCGATCAATTTGGACAAATCAATTTCTATCTAAAAATTTCATTTTACTTAATAAAGTAATTTTCAAACTAATTTTCTTTACAAATACAATTTAAGTTTTCAAAATAATTAAATAGATTAACTTACAAATAAATCACCTTCATAATTTATTTTACAATAACTTGTGGATTAAAATATCTATGTATATATTTATCTATTTCATTTAACACTACCTTCTAAATCATATCCATATATAAACTATTTTCTGTTTTACAATTTATATATATATATATATATATATTCATATAAATCTTTAATAAAGATAAATAAATTGTTTTCTATCCTACTGCAGCATATTTATCTGTTGATCTGGATGTATACACTTTTTTTTTATAAGTAAAACAGTTTAACATATTCAAATAGAACAGAAATTACCTGCTACTCAAACTAAGGTCTAGATCGAGCATAGCTACTGTTTGCCCAAAACTCAACTCCAAAGACCTCACAACGATCGACATCCAGCTTCACGAATCCCAGGCAATCGCCTACTGCCCTAGTCCACGCGTTCGCGAGCCTCCATCGACCTGAGAACGAACCCACTCGCCTCGCACATCGCCATCACGCAAAGGCCCAAAGCAGTTTCAAGCTTCGCTTCCCCTCCACGGCTTCGTGCCATCACTTCGTCATCCCAGTCAAGCCGAGAAGCCAGATCGAGCTACAACCCTAATCAAGAATCCCTCGACCAGATTCACTAGCTCAAATTCGAACTTCGAACTCCCTCCCTGAATCGCGACCTGCCATCGTCGTAGCTCCAAGTCGTACAACCCTAGACCTCGCGAACCCTAGCTCTGCCTGCTCCACTCGCGAGCGACCTCGTCTTTGCCGCGAGGTCGATGATTCTCGCAACCCTCAGATCGAACGCGAGTTCGATATGGCGTTGATGTCGCGCCTTCCCAGATTCAAAAGCTGATCGCCCAAAATTTCGAGCGTCAAAAGAAGGTGAGGAGATGGACGCGATTTTGAACTGAAGGCGGCCATTAGAGATTTTCTTTTATTCGATTTGTAAACAATTTTGAATTAAAGGGGATAAGGGAAAGGATATGCGGTTATAAACTGGGATGGAATGGCGTGTTTAAAACGTTACACGTGTTGAGTTGTTTACTTTTAAGGGGGACGCGTGTTCTACCAGTTGAACACGTATTTAAATTAATATACGTATCTACATCTAATTACTTAGGCAAGAAGAGAACGTTGCCAGGAAGGACACATGCTCTGAATTTCTATACGTTTATATACCGTATGCTTACACAACAACTCCAAACGCTCCGAAATTTAAAACCCGATAATAATACAATATTACGGATCCAATGGAACTGGTTTCGTCGCATTCCGAGACTGTGCCTCGGACGGCTATTTTTAAATTCAATTTCAACGATATATTTTTAAAACTGAACAAAACTCTTTAAAATTCCATTTTAAAAGTTCTATCATCTTCAGTATTAACAATATAAATTTTCTGAACCTTTGAACTATTTTTTTTTACAGACTTAAAATCAAGATTTAATATTTTACCCAATCCCGATAATTAAATTCAATAATTAATTATCCAAATAAATATTGTATAATTGAAATTAAAGTTAAAATTTAACCTTCGAATATTTAAAATAAATTAAATATTCACATTTCAAATATACAAAAATTCCGGGTCGTCACATGTGGTCTAGCTTGGCCTGAGGCGACCGGAATTTGGAGATTAGGGTTTCGAAACCCTAAAGCCTAGGTGGCAGCGACGGTGCTTTGGGGGGGGGGGGGTGCGACTATGTCGGTCGAAGGAGGCGAAGAAGACGAACTCGTTGATGGCGGTAGCTTGGTCAATGGAGGTGTCAGGCGAGGCGTGCATGCGGTCAAAGTTCATCTATTTGTGCGCATTGGGTTCAGCTGGTCACGACATTGATCAGAGGGGGAGGTTACCTGTCTTTGCTTGATTGATTAATTTATTTTATAATATATTAAAAATTTAAATATTCTAACATTGGTAACTTCTTCGTACGAGGTCGGATTTACGTGCGGTTTCTTCTGTTGCGATCATATCAAAATTTCAGACATTATGGAACAGGGTTGGACAAATTCTGAGACTGTTGAAATTTGGGCCTCCATTTGGATTTTAAATTGATTTGAAATCAAAAGAGAGTATTTTACCCACTCACATCTACTAAATTATCTTATGTCAGTTAAATTAAATTGATGATGTGATTAGAATTTGATTGGTTGATGTTTGGTATATTTAAAGGGTCATTCTAGTTAAATCGAACTATTACTGAATTTAATCGCTATTTAATTTAATATTGAATTTTAAATTGTCAGTTAAATACCTATTAATGATAAACAATTAAATATTGTTGTTTATTGGCTGATTTGAATGATGATTTTGATGGATGTTTAATTTTTGATATTGGATGACTGAATGTTATGTTTATTTTATATATTATTATCACACCACAAGTTACCTTAGCTATTGTTAGGAAAATCACTATGTGTTGAAATGATACATACCTGAATGATCTTATAGATTAGGGAAAATCGTTATGGGTTGAAATGATAAACCCAAGCGATTTTATCAATTTTTCATTTTATTCGGGATTGCGGGTTGAAATGATATACACCCGTAAATTTTGAAATTTATTGCGGGTTGAAATTATATATATCTGTATCACTTGACCGTAGGGTAGAAAATTATATACGGATACCGGATTGGTTAAATTAAAATGATTTCTGTAACAACCCTAGATTTTGGCCTATATTTTAAATTTTGACTTTATTTTATTTTAAATTATTTTAAACTTGTTCTATTTCAAACATTTCATTTTAAATATAAATGTTGACTATTAAGTGATTTATAGTTCAAACTAGTATAAATTGGATATTTCACTGAAAAGTGAATTTCTATTGAAACTGGTCAAACTTTGACTTTTGAACTTTAAATTTAAATATTTCAAATTCTTAAATTTTATCTTTTATTATGAAAATAGATTTAATTCCATGGATACAGCTTTTCGTTTCGTTGGAAACGGAGTTAAATTGTGAAAGTTATGTATATTTCAATATTGTGTGTAAACTGATGTATTTAGCAATATTGTCTATTTTAAATTTTATTTTTCTTGGTCATATTTTATTTTTATATGTGTTAATATGTTATTTTATGTATATTTTTATCTTTTAATAATTTTAAAGTGATAGTATAATTTTTATAAAGTTTATTGAATTTATTTTCTAATTTTAAAACCTAGTTTCCATTTCTTTGCTATTTTCTTAATTTAGTTATATAATTAAAATTTAATTATTTATTCACTTTGAAAATGTTTTAAAAAAAATCATCTTATTTCAAATTTTTGTCTTATAATATTTTTAAAATGAAGTACATAATTTTCCAAAGCCATTGGTTATTTTTCTGTAATTTCTGGACACTGTTTCTAATTTCTGAGTAAAATTTTTGTAATTCTTTTTCTATTTTCTCTAATTTAATTATCTATTTTATGTTGAAAATGATAAATAAATTATTTTAATTCAAATTTCCACTTCATAATATTTTTATAATGAAATGTATAGTTTTCCAAGACTAACAGAGATTTATTTATAATTTTTGAACACTGTTTGATATTTTTAAGGCATTTTCTTCATTCTTTTTATATTTTTCTTTAAAATTAATTATTTGTTTTCTTATATCTTTACTTAGTTTCGGTTGTAAAGTAGATTTCTGAGTTAAATTATGTTATATAAAATTTAAAAAGAAATGGAAATGCCAAAGGGTTAAAAAGTTACAAAACTTAAGGCCTTTCACCTTCAAAACTTTCCAAATGCCATAACCTTCACTTTAATTCATTTGGCTGTCCACTTTTTCAGTTTTAGCCGTGTATTATTATTACTTTTCACATGAAAAAGCTTCAGCACTTCTCATTTCTCAAGGCTCCTTCAAACTCCCTTGGTAATGGCCTCCTCTTTTACACTTTTCTTCCATTTTTTCATACTTTTTGTGCCTTGTTTTCTCTTCTATTTGCATGGCCTCCTCACCATAGCCATGGCCACCATTCCCTACCACTCCTCCTTGGCATCATCACCAACCACCACTTCAGGTTAGACCATGGCCGAACCCTCCTTGAAGCCAAACTTCACCAAAAATTCAAACAATGTCCAAAACAATGCATAACCAAGCACCTAGTTGACCACCACCCCATTTCCCTTCACCTCCACCATCTTTGGCCGCCACCAACCCCTTGTCCAGACCCTACCTCATCACTCCAGCCCCTGATCTACCACCTGGACCCTTTGGTCGAGCCTAACCATCCGTGGTTGAGCCTTAGTTTGACCACTTTTCCACTTATTTGCTTACAAAACCCCTTCACCTTCACTTATTCATAACTCCACCATTGTGCACCACTTTGGCCGAGCCATGCTAGCCCAAACCCAAGCCTAAACCTGACCAAAACCTGACCCTATGCAACCCCTAGGCCGTACATAGTATATGAGAAGCAAGGCAAAAAGTTTGGTATTCGTATTCGCTTTTATTCCAAAGTTATTTCATTTTTAAAGTTGTATTGAAATTTGTTTTGTTTGATTTTTGTTTTGGGTTGTATACAAGAGTTGTAGCTTGGATTCGCTCTCTACTCCAATCATTGTAGTGTCATCGTTCTTGGTTTTCTTTTGTGCTTTTGGTCTTGAAATCTTCAGCAATAAGAGGTGAGTAAAAACTCACACGACGTTCGTACTTATGTAGTTGTGAAACAACAACAATTGAATATGTAGAAAAATCTATATTATGTTGTACACTGCTTGTGATAATTATGTATGATATTAAACTGTTAAAAATTCATGTCATATCATTCTGTTAATTATTTATGTTATTCTGTTCATTTTTTTATCAGTTTATCACACTGCAAGTTCCCTGTAGATTAGGTTCACTATGGGTTGAAATGATACATACCCGAACGGACTTTAGAATAGGGAAAGATCGTTATGGGCTGAAATGATAAGCCTGAGCGACCTTTTTATTTATTTTATATTTTACTTGGGATTGCTGGTTTGAAATGATAAAACCCGGTTTTTCTTTGTAAACTGCGGATTGAAATGATACATATCCGTATCACTTGACCTAGGCTAGAAAATTATATACAGACCCGTGGTTTATATATTTTTCTGAAATTTTTAAAATATTTTTTTTAATGTAAATATTATGGTATTTTGATTTAATTTCATTAAAATGATTTCTATAAAGTATTTGTGATTTTCTACAAATTAAATAAGTGAATTAAGTAAATGGTGAAGTAGAATTTGAAATATAAGTTAATTTTGGAATTTATGATTTTGTTTATAAATGGAATTTTTGTAAAGTAAGAAAATATGACAAATTTGATTTAAAGATGAATTTAATGATTTTTATTAAGTAATAATAATGTTTTAAAGGTGTTAATGATTTTGTATAAATTAAAATATGGAATAAATGAACATTTAAGCTTAATTTGGAAATATAACTTAAATTGAATTTTGTGAAATTTGTTTAAAAGTGAAATTTTAATTAAGTAAAATAAATGGAAATAAGCTATATTTTTGGAAATTTAAACTTAGTTGTTAAGTTAATAATTTAATTAAAGAAATGAAAATTTAATTGTTATTAAATTTGATTTTTGTATGGAAATTTGACTTTATAAAATCATAGAAATAAAAGTATTTAAATGATTGTGTTGAATGTGAAATATATGATTTTATAAGTTAAAATAATTTATATTAAAAGTTAATTATTTGTGGAATTGTACATAAAACTTTGAATATGATTTAACAGCATTTTGAAATGTAATGTAAAGGATATTACAGCATTTTGTAACTGTTGTAGTGTTTTAAATGAACTAAAAGGTTAATTTGAAATAAAGGCTATTATAGCACTTTGTAAGTGCTATAGTGGTTAAACCTAACATGTAAGTTAATTGAAACTTAAAAGAAATCTATTACAGCATTTAACGCTGTCTTTTGTTAATTAACTGTTTTAAACTATAACTTTACGTAGCATTTTATAAGTGCTACGGAAACTATATTTTGTTGTTTTAAATTAATTTTAATGAAAAATAATCTCTGGAAAATGATATAATTTTGGGAAATTAAATGTTAAATTTCTAAAGATAATGAAGAGATATTTAAGTGGAAGAATTTGATTTCTAATGTGAGTTTGAAATGGTATTTAAATTTAATAAAATGAATGTATTTAAATGGTATTTAAATGAATAAAAATGAATGGTGTTTTGAATAATATTTTGATATTGTGAAATGAGTTTGAAATGATACTTGATTTCTGACTTATTTAACTTATTTGATAAATGAATATTTGAAGTATATATTAATTGAGTTTATTTAAATGATATTGGATTTATGAAATGTGGGAGATTTAAAGTTTTGAAATATACTAAAGATTGAATATTGTATTTTGTGGATTAAATCTATATTGGAAATTGATAAGATTTGAAACGGTTTGTTGGTAAACTGTAATTGAATTGAAATTTGATGGTTTGAATTTAATAAGTTTGTAAATGTATAGAATTAAAAGATGATTTTAAATATATGATTTCGAAATGTTGTGATTTTCAAAGTATAATGATTTCAAATGTTTTGTTTCAAAAGAGTTATAACTTTGAAAGTATAAACTATTTTGAAAGGTGAATATATGTTTGAAATGGAAATGATATTGTTTTGAATGAATATAGTTTTGAAATAAAAATGATTTTTGTTTCGAAGTATAACTATCAAAGGTATGATATTTTGATATATAAAAATGATTTGAAATAAAGTTTGAAAAGATATGATATTTTGATGTATTAAAATGATTTGAAAAGAAGTTTGAAAGGATACGATATTTTGGAATATTGAAATGATTTGGAAATGATAAATCTTTATTTTGATAAAGACATGATTTTGAAATGATATCTTATTTTGAAGTAAAGTACTGTTTTTAAAAGTTATAACAACGGGTTATAATAACGATTGGTTGGCAAAGAGACCGGGATCGGATATGGACATACTCTCTGTCAATACCGAAAACCACTTTGACAACCGTGTACGCGGTGGAGATTCCAGAATGAAGTAGGATGGTGGCGACGATCCTAAGGTATATACGTGGACCCAACTCCCGTGAGTTGGCATAAGGTGGCTAAAACAGGAGCGATTGACGGACCAAGGAGGTAGCACCTCTTATCGGACACACTTCTTCGATACCATTCTATTACTTGTGATTGATTTGGTGGCCACCCTTGATTGGGAGTGTTGTTCGAGGTGGGCGGTAGTGGCTGCTATGCGTCACCACTAGTCCGGATGCGTAATTGGTATATCTACCCTGGCATTGCCTAGTTGTGCCGTGTCACCTACCATATCGAGCTTTACTACGATTATGATTTTAAGATCCGACCGCGTTAAGGTTCTCCATCCCCTTAACGCTATTTTCTATAAGATTATACTTTACTAATTAGACACTACTGTATATAGCGTATATTACTACATAGTAAATAGTTTAACGGATCCTTAAAGAATGGGCGATCCCAAGCATTCTTTGAGTTACTTGTACCTTTATTACAGTTCACTTGAGTTGGTTTACATTATATAAGTATATATTGTCCTGACTCGAGTGTTTTGTGTTGTTTTACGCTCGGGTCAGCCTGAGTTATTCACAGATTTGGATTTCCATACTCTTGGAGATTTGAATCGCTGGAGATTATCTGCTTGTCTTGTCCTATCTACTTCAGTTCCGTTGTCCTACTCAGCTTGTACTTGGTTATCATATGGAAACTTCTGTTGTTCTTTATTTCTTCTGTTGTATCTTATGTAACTCTGACATATTTATATAGTAGCTTCATGAACTACTATTTCTTTTACTTCCGCTGCATTATATTACTCTGTGTCTGTGATCTGTGAATATATTTATTTACTGCATATTCTGAGATTTGCCAAATTTTTATTTACAACGCGGTATTTTGAGCAATTCAATTCCGGCATGATTGTCTACCTATACACTTATAATGGATGCGAATGGTTGAAAATACCGGGTCGTTACAGTTGGTATCAGAGCTTTGTCTTTGAGGCAAAACTCAGCATATGGAGTAGATTTATTTATAGAATCACTTTCGTTCGAGTTTGAATCTTTTCCTCTTGATTCAGATTTCCTTTGAATTTTTGGAACGTTCCCTACAGTTCCAAAATTCATTCTTGTCCCTCACTATTCATCTTCTTTTGATTCTGGAGTATCCCATAACTCCGCTCCGAATGAGCTTTCTAATGACTTGTAAAAGGGGGAAAACTCCTTTACAAATTTGCATCGATTCACCAGAGATTTATATTTATCCTTGGTTTAGATGCTAATATATTTTGTTATTTCAAACTCTATCTCTTGAGATCGGATGTAGATTTACCCCAGGAAAATCCATATTTGTTCTTATTCATTAAGTCACGGTTGACCCGGTTAAGGTTGCCCGCGATTTATCTAAGCTTATCCATCTTCATATTTTGTTAATTAATCATCTTGTCTTTGTTTCTAAACTATCTCCAACATTTTGAATTGTACTTTTAAATCTATATTTTATTATATATTGTGTTGTTTGAGTTGTTGATGTCGATTTGGGTTTCTGATCGATTCGTCTGATCAACGCTATTGATAGGATTTCTAAAACACTTTGACAGAACAAACCGATACAATATTATTTTAAAATTTGGTTAATTAAATAAATTTTAATATATAAGTAAATTTATGGAACTTATTAAATTGGTTTAAATTGATTATTTAAAATGATAATACTTGATTTATCATTTATTGTTCTACAAAGGAATTTATAAATAGTTATTTATAAATTTATTTGGGAACTGAAATGAATTTAAAACAAGAAATTTAAAGAGTTTAATTTCCGATGGATTTCAAACCTTGTGTTTAAATTTTTTAAAAGGATATTATTTAAAGTATTTTTGAATAATTTTTTTTGTCTCTAAAGGATTTTAAAGTTTAAAAATTAAGTGCTCGTCTCTTTGTCGCTGGAAAATAATTTCGGTGATGACTGTAGCATCATCGACGTTCATTTTCGAGTTTTGAAGTGAAGAAACCATTCTGTAGTCTTGCTAGAGCTTTGTTTTGGGAAACTTGATTGATATAAATTTCTAAAATATGATTGATTTATAAAATATATAGATATATGATTTAAATTTGATTTGACAAATTATGTACATACATTTATCTATCTCTAAATGGTTTGAAAGGAATCAGAGATTTTATTCTTAAATTCTATCTTAAATAATAACTTCAAGTATAAAAAGAAAATCAAAATTTTTGAATAGATGATTCAAGCTTGAAATGATTGAATTAGGATGTTTATAGTGTATATTAATTTTATAAAGTTTTATTTGTATAATTCTCAATTGCATTCCAATATAACTTACCTTAATTTTTAGAAGTTAACAATGTAATTGGATAATATACAATATAAAAAGATTTTTATAAATAAAATTTGAGTGGTTATAATAAATATTATACACTTAAATTTTAGTTATAAAAAGATTACCACAGGTAAATAGACTAAAAGGTTAATTGAATAATTTACAATACAAATGATGTTAAGGGAATTAGGAATAAATTAAAACAGTTATAATAAGTGTAAGCATATTTAACATAGGTGATAAAATATTTGAGAGGGATAAATTTAATTATAATTAGGAATAAAGAAGAATTAAATTTATTGAATGTTATACACTTAATTTTAATCAAATCATGATTTTAGAGATTGTTTGTTTAAGAAAATTTGATGATAAGATAATGAAATTAGTGATAGTTAAGATTTATTTAACTTGTGTAAAATTAATTATCAGTTAAGCTGAAACCATGGAAATTTCAAACCTATTATCTTATTTTGTTTTTCAAACTTATTACCTAATTTTGTTTTTCAAACTGTCTGTTAGTTGTCCTTATTTTTCCTTATCTTGCTACAGACTAGTATAGGCATCTATCTATAATCTTTTTGCTTAGAAATCTTTCTATAATCTTTATAATCTTTGGTACTCATTTTAAATCTGAGCACTACTTTCCACCCATAGACTGTCGGTCAAGCGGAAAGAGTGAATCAGATTCTAGAGGATCTTTTCGTACTTGTGTTCCTGATTCTGGAGAATCTTGGGAAGACCATCTCCACCTTGTTAAACTTACCTATAACCACAGTTATCAGGTATAATTTCAATCTTTTGTCATCTTGTCTTAATCTCATTTCAATTTTATCTTTCCTGTGTTTTCCCGTACTTCATTCCTTTTCGGGGACGAAAAGTTTTGAGTGGGGGAGAGTGTAACAACCCTAGATTTTGGCCTATATTTTAAATTTTGACTTTATTTTATTTTAAATTATTTTAAACTTGTTCTATTTCAAACATTTAATTTTAAATATAAATGTTGACTATTAAGTGATTTATAGTTCAAACTAGTATAAATTGGATATTTCATTGAAAAGTGAATTTCTATTGAAACTGGTCAAACTTTGACTTTTGAACTTTAAATTTAAATATTTCAAATTCTTAAATTTTATCTTTTATTATGAAAATAGATTTAATTCCATGGATACAGCTTTTCGTTTCGTTGGAAACGGAGTTAAATTGTGAAAGTTATGTATATTTCAATATTGTGTGTAAACTGATGTATTTAGCAATATTGTCTATTTTAAATTTTATTTTTCTTGGTCATATTTTATTTTTATATGTGTTAATATGTTATTTTATGTATATTTTTATCTTTTAATAATTTTAAAGTGATAGTATAATTTTTATAAAGTTTATTGAATTTATTTTCCAATTTTAAAACCTAGTTTCCATTTCTTTGCTATTTTCTTAATTTAGTTATATAATTAAAATTTAATTATTTATTCACTTTGAAAATGTTTTAAAAAAATCATTTTATTTCAAATTTTTGTCTTATAATATTTTTAAAATGAAGTACATAATTTTCCAAAGCCATTGGTTATTTTTCTGTAATTTCTGGACACTGTTTCTAATTTCTGAGTAAAATTTTTGTAATTCTTTTTCTATTTTCTCTAATTTAATTATCTATTTTATGTTGAAAATGATAAATAAATTATTTTAATTCAAATTTCCACTTCATAATATTTTTATAATGAAATGTATAGTTTTCCAAGACTAACAGAGATTTATTTATAATTTTTGAACACTGTTTGGTATTTTTAAGGCATTTTCTTCATTCTTTTCATATTTTTTTTTAAAATTAATTATTTGTTTTCTTATATCTTTACTTAGTTTCGGTTGTAAAGTAGATTTCTGAGTTAAATTATGTTATATAAAATTTAAAAAGAAATGGAAATGCCAAAGGGTTAAAAAGTTACAAAACTTAAGGCCTTTCACCTTCAAAACTTTCCAAATGCCATAACCTTCACTTTAATTCATTTGGCTGTCCACTTTTTCAGTTTTAGCCGTGTATTATTATTACTTTTCACATGAAAAAGCTTCAGCACTTCTCATTTCTCAAGGCTCCTTCAAACTCCCTTGGTAATGGCCTCCTCTTTTACACTTTTCTTCCATTTTTTCATACTTTTTGTGCCTTGTTTTCTCTTCTATTTGCATGGCCTCCTCACCATAGCCATGGCCACCATTCCCTACCACTCCTCCTTGGCATCATCACCAACCACCACTTCAGGTTAGACCATGGCCGAACCCTCCTTGAAGCCAAACTTCACCAAAAATGCAAACAATGTCCAAAACAATGCATAACCAAGCACCTAGTTGACCACCACCCCATTTCCCTTCACCTCCACCATCTTTGGCCGCCACCAACCCCTTGTCCAGACCCTACCTCATCACTCCAGCCCCTGATCTACCACCTGGACCCTTTGGTCGAGCCTAACCATCCGTGGTTGAGCCTTAGTTTGACCACTTTTCCACTTATTTGCTTACAAAACCCCTTCACCTTCACTTATTCATAACTCCACCATTGTGCACCACTTTGGCCGAGCCATGCTAGCCCAAACCCAAGCCTAAACCTGACCAAAACCTGACCCTATGCAACCCCTAGGCCGTACATAGTATATGAGAAGCAAGGCAAAAAGTTTGGTATTCGTATTCGCTTTTATTCCAAAGTTATTTCATTTTTAAAGTTGTATTGAAATTTGTTTTGTTTGATTTTTGTTTTGGGTTGTATACAAGAGTTGTAGCTTGGATTCGCTCTCTACTCCAATCATTGTAGTGTCATCGTTCTTGGTTTTCTTTTGTGCTTTTGGTCTTGAAATCTTCAGCAATAAGAGGTGAGTAAAAACTCACACGACGTTCGTACTTATGTAGTTGTGAAACAACAACAATTGAATATGTAGAAAAATCTATATTATGTTGTACACTGCTTGTGATAATTATGTATGATATTAAACTGTTAAAAATTCATGTCATATCATTCTGTTAATTATTTATGTTATTCTGTTCATTTTTTTATCAGTTTATCACACTGCAAGTTCCCTGTAGATTAGGTTCACTATGGGTTGAAATGATACATACCCGAACGGACTTTAGAATAGGGAAAGATCGTTATGGGCTGAAATGATAAGCCTGAGCGACCTTTTTATTTATTTTATATTTTACTTGGGATTGCTGGTTTGAAATGATAAAACCCGGTTTTTCTTTGTAAACTGCGGATTGAAATGATACATATCCGTATCACTTGACCTAGGCTAGAAAATTATATACAGACCCGTGGTTTATATATTTTTCTGTAATTTTTAAAATATTTTTTTAATGTAAATATTATGGTATTTTGATTTAATTTCATTAAAATGATTTCTATAAAGTATTTGTGATTTTCTACAAATTAAATAAGTGAATTAAGTAAATGGTGAAGTAGAATTTGAAATATAAGTTAATTTTGGAATTTATGATTTTGTTTATAAATGGAATTTTTGTAAAGTAAGAAAATATGACAAATTTGATTTAAAGATGAATTTAATGATTTTTATTAAGTAATAATAATGTTTTAAAGGTGTTAATGATTTTGTATAAATTAAAATATGGAATAAATGAACATTTAAGCTGAATTTGGAAATATAACTTAAATTGAATTTTGTGAAATTTGTTTAAAAGTGAAATTTTAATTAAGTAAAATAAATGGAAATAAGCTATATTTTTGGAAATTTAAACTTAGTTGTTAAGTTAATAATTTAATTAAAGAAATGAAAATTTAATTGTTATTAAATTTGATTTTTGTATGGAAATTTGACTTTATAAAATCATAGAAATAAAAGTATTTAAATGATTGTGTTGAATGTGAAATATATGATTTTATAAGTTAAAATGATTTATATTAAAAGTTAATTATTTGTGGAATTGTACATAAAACTTTGAATATGATTTAACAGCATTTTGAAATGTAATGTAAAGGATATTACAGCATTTTGTAAATGTTGTAGTGTTTTAAATGAACTAAAAGGTTAATTTGAAATAAAGGTTATTATAGCACTTTGTAAGTGCTATAGTGGTTAAACTTAACATGTAAGTTAATTGAAACTTAAAAGAAATCTATTACAGCATTTAACGCTGTCTTTTGTTAATTAACTGTTTTAAACTATAACTTTACGTAGCATTTTATAAGTGCTACGGAAACTATATTTTGTTGTTTTAAATTAATTTTAATGAAAAATAATCTCTGGAAAATGATATAATTTTGGGAAATTAAATGTTAAATTTCTAAAGATAATGAAGAGATATTTAAGTGGAAGAATTTGATTTCTAATGTGAGTTTGAAATGGTATTTAAATTTAATAAAATGAATGTATTTAAATGGTATTTAAATGAATAAAAATGAATGGTGTTTTGAATAATATTTTGATATTGTGAAATGAGTTTGAAATGATACTTGATTTCTGACTTATTTAACTTATTTGATAAATGAATATTTGAAGTATATATTAATTGAGTTTATTTAAATGATATTGGATTTATGAAATGTGGGAGATTTAAAGTTTTGAAATATACTAAAGATTGAATATTGTATTTTGTGGATTAAATCTATATTGGAAATTGATAAGATTTGAAACGGTTTGTTGGTAAACTGTAATTGAATTGAAATTTGATGGTTTGAATTTAATAAGTTTGTAAATGTATAGAATTAAAAGATGATTTTAAATATATGATTTCGAAATGCTGTGATTTTCAAAGTATAATGATTTCAAATGTTTTGTTTCAAAAGAGTTATAACTTTGAAAGTATAAACTATTTTGAAAGGTGAATATATGTTTGAAATGGAAATGATATTGTTTTGAATGAATATAGTTTTGAAATAAAAATGATTTTTGTTTCGAAGTATAACTATCAAAGGTATGATATTTTGATATATAAAAATGATTTGAAATAAAGTTTGAAAAGATATGATATTTTGATGTATTAAAATGATTTGAAAAGAAGTTTGAAAGGATACGATATTTTGGAATATTGAAATGATTTGGAAATGATAAATCTTTATTTTGATAAAGACATGATTTTGAAATGATATCTTATTTTGAAGTAAAGTATTGTTTTTAAAAGTTATAACCACGGGTTATAATAACGATTGGTTGGCAAAGAGACCGGGATCGGATATGGACATACTCTCTGTCGATACCGAAAACCACTTTGACAACCGTGTATGCGGTGGAGATTCCAGAATGAAGTAGGATGGTGGCGACGATCCTAAGGTATATACGTGGACCCAACTCCCGTGAGTTGGCATAAGGTGGCTAAAACAGGAGCGATTGACGGACCAAGGAGGTAGCACCTCTTATCGAACACACTTCTTCGATACCATTCTATTACTTGTGATTGATTTGGTGGCCACCCTTGATTGGGAGTGTTGTTCGAGGTGGGCGGTAGTGGCTGCTATGCGTCACCACTAGTCCGGATGCATAATTGGTATATCTACCCTGGCATTGCCTAGTTGTGCCGTGTCACCTACCATATCGAGCTTTACTACGATTATGATTTTAAGATCCGACCGCGTTAAGGTTCTCCATCCCCTTAACGCTATTTTCTATATGATTATACTTTACTAATTAGACACTACTGTATATAGCGTATATTACTACATAGTAAATAGTTTAACGGATCCTTAAAGAATGGGCGATCCCAAGCATTCTTTGAGTTACTTGTACCTTTATTACAGTTCACTTGAGTTGGTTTACATTATATAAGTATATATTGTCCTGACTCGAGTGTTTTGTGTTGTTTTAAGCTCGGGTCAGCCTGAGTTATTCACAGATTTGGATTTCCATACTCTTGGAGATTTGAATCGCTGGAGATTATCTGCTTGTCTTGTCCTATCTACTTCAGTTCCGTTGTCCTACTCAGCTTGTACTTGGTTATCATATGGAAACTTCTGTTGTTCTTTATTTCTTCTGTTGTATCTTATGTAACTCTGACATATTTATATAGTAGCTTCATGAACTACTATTTCTTTTACTTCCGCTTCATTATATTACTCTGTGTCTGTGATCTGTGAATATATTTATTTACTGCATATTCTGAGATTTGCCAAATTTTTATTTACAACGCGGTATTTTGAGCAATTCAATTCCGGCATGAGTGTCTACCTATACACTTATAATGGATGCGAATGGTTGAAAATACCGGGTCGTTACAATTTCAAATCCTTAAAATTTGAATTCAATTAAATGATAATTTGAAGTAAAATTTGATTTATATAAACTGAATTATTTTCGAAAATTCAAGGTTTAAATGTTGAAATTGGAGTTGGTTTAATGAATTGTTTAAAGAATAAAAAAAATGAAAATTTCAAAGTTGAAATCTGAATTATAAATGAAATTTATCGAAATTGAATTATTGAAATTGTTTGAATAATTAAAATTTAAATTCTATGAAATTTAAGTGCTTTAAAATTGTAGTTCAAACATGTGTCTGAAATCGATATATATTGAAATGATTTTTATGGGAATTTGAATTGAAAGGAAAATTTAGTTTGTTGAAATCTGGATATGGTCCAGATTTGTTGAAACAAAAGAAATAGCTTAATTTTTGATATCGATTTCAAATTAATTATTTTAATATAATTTGTTTAAAGATTTATTATTTTAAAAAGTCCCGATTTCTAAGATTTTCAAATTATTAAACAATTTTACACTATTTTAGCCTATTTTAAAACTATTAAACTATTTTAATCTATTTTAAACTATGTTAATCTATATTCAAACCATTTAAACCATTTTCAAGTATTTAAACTAATTTAAAGTATTTAAACTATTTTCAAGTATTTAAACTATTTTAAAATATTTTAAACTATTTTAATCTATTTTAAACTATAAAAAAACCATTTAAAACTATATTTAAATTATTTTAACCATTTAAAAACTATTTTAAACTATTTAAACTATTTTAAACTCTCTAAACTATTTCTAAATTTCAGACTGTGTAAATTTTTAGTGTTTATATTTAAATCCTTGATTTAAAAGCGGATATGGAAAAATGATGTTATAACTTAAGTTGGAATTTGAAATGATATTTTCCAATGAAATAGCATATTTGAGTAAATATGATGATTTGAAATGAGAGTTTAACCTATTTGAAAATATGATATCAAAGGTGATATGGTTTCGAAATTGAATATGATTTCGAAAGTAAATATGATTCCGAAAGTGATATGGTTTTGAGAATATGATATTTTGATATCAATTATGAATTGATTTTGGAAATGTAAAAGAACCATCCATTGTGAAATAAGCGTTTGTTTGTTAAAGAGACTAGGATCAAATATTGTCATACTCTCTGCCAATACCGAAAACCACTTTAACAACTTTGTACGTGGTGGAGATTCCAGAATGAATTAGGATGGTTTGGCGAATGATTCTGTATAAGGTATTAACTTAGCCTTAACTCCCTCGGGTCAGCTTGATGTGGCTAAAACATGAGCCACGCCAGAACAAGTGAGGTCTCACCTCCGATCAGACATGCTTCTTCAATACCAAATTATGACTTTGTGATTGATTTGGTGGCCACCCCTTGATTTTGATTATGGGAGAGTGTTCCGAGGTGGGCGGTAGGAGCCGCTATGCGTTACCACCAGTCTGGATCCACAAAACGGTATTTTCCTACCCTAGGCATTGCCTCGCGTGCCTTGTCACATGCCTTATCGCACCTTCTACGAGTTTGGTTTGTACCATACCTATGGAGTGCCCTCTAATTGCCCTTCTGTTTATGGAGGAATTATGGTACTGTATAGACTACGGGAATATATAAAAATGTGTTAAGGGGGACATGGGTAACGCCTTAACGCTATTTTAATACTTTACTTTACTGTAGACGCTATTATAATAGCGTATTGTACTATGTATGTAGATAGTTTAACGGATCCTTAGGAGATGGAAATCTGAAACATCTCTTAAGTTATTGCACGCATGTTAAACACTGGATAGGAGAAGTCAAACCCCGTAAACATCTCTGATACCTTGACACTCATATTTATTTACTGTTGATTTAACTTACATAAGATCTTTTACTTCTGACTCTAGTGTTTTGTCTTTTCATTACGCTCGGCTCAGTCTGAGCTTTTCAGTATATCGAAGACTGCTTTTCTGGACGACGAAGACAGAGATTTGTATACTATTATTATTTATTATATTTATTCATTGCATCATGTTGTTCCGCTGTATTTATTTATTTATTCCTATTGTATGTAACGCTGATCTGCATTGTAAAAGTGTAATCGAATGTTATTTGTAAAACAGCTTCATGAACTGTTTATTTGATTACTAAATTTTGTCATTCCTCTGTGAGATTTTGTACTTCTTTTCTTTCTTTCTTTGCTTTTTCTTATTTACCCCATAACAATCCTCCATTTTGAATGGTTTGAGTCTGACGTCTGTGGTTTATCGTTGATTTAAACCGTCCAAAAAGGGGGGTAGTTACAAATATCATGATTTATGTAGTCCAAATTTAGTGACTATGATATATTCAAACTTATACTAAGCACTTATGCCTTAAATTTAGGTCTTTATCCTAACTTTTTTGATTTGGTTTAAAGGAGACTAGTCAGAACAACCTTTCTTATTAATATTGCAAAAATGAGTGCCAAAAAGTCCTTGATTTTGGAGCAGAATATAGCGGAGCTTAAAGCGGGTCTACTATTTAATTGTGCTATACTGAAAAAGCGTAGTGGTCGAAGAGTGTTATGCGCTCTAGCGGGGTGGAGCTTTTACTGCATAGCCATGAAGGTATAAAGAGATATGAAGTAATGGTAAGTATATAGAGATAAAAAGGTAGAGAAAGATGTGAAGATAGTTTGAGGCCCCAAAAGTTTATTTTCATCCAACCCTCCGGTAAGAGGAAATTTAAACGTACCAATTAAAGAGTAATACATAAATATGTTTTTAAATCCATTAGAAAGTGATATTTTAAATGAGGAAGGCTGATTTTCAATATCTATAGGGTTATTCTCTCAAAATAAATGGGTTAATTTACCTCTATGTCAATCAATGCCCCATTAATTTCAAATTTTAAAAATTAGTTTCCCATAGTACATTATATTAATACATAAACCATTTATATATATAAATTCAATGATCAAGGTACTCCGAATACATTCACCAAATTATATATAGATACATACATAATTCATATATCTATAATTTATGTATATCAACTTTTTTCACAGTTACCAAATTTATATTTTCTTACACCAAACTAACTACATATACATATACATATATATCCTTATATAAATATATGTACATGTATATATTTTCAATATACTTTTTCTTCATATCTCTCTTATATATACATACACTTCTCTTCGTAGATATGTTTCTTTCTATTAGTTTTCTAAATAATTCAAAAAACATGTGACTCGTGACATCTACAAATGAAATCTATTATCTTAACAAACTATAGTAAACACGTTTTTGTTTTAAAATTTAGAATACTAAAAATCAATCGTTGGAGGTGCAAATCATTTAGACTTATGAAGACAATATCTTCTAAACCGTAACTCTAATAGAGCAAATTTAAAGGTGAAACTGATTATCTTAGAATGACCTGCACAACGATTATAAATACAACACTTGAACTACCTTTTAATTTAAAATCCATTTTAATTAATTTAATACTAAGAGTTTCAAATTTGTGGATCATTGCATTCTCCCTCCCTTCAAAGAATTATGCCCACGTAATTCCCTAAATATGAACCTCGGCCAAATCAAAAGGCACCATCATGGATTTAATCACAAAATATAATGAATTATACTAATCAAAAACTAATTACATCTAGAGTAGTACTCGGCAACTACACAACACAAACAATCAAGACATAGTAAAATTTGGTAACAACCATGAATGAAATTTTCTACACACACATGTTATAGTAACACATACATTTCCATAATCATGCAATCAAAACTATAACATGTATAAATGACACTCCATCAACATAAGGTGAAACAATTTCAATTATGGGTCAACTTCATCCACAAATCATATCATGCATCTCAATAATCCAACCATAATAACCCATAACAAAAGTTCACAACAAAACTCGAGTTAGTCCAAACATGCATAAAGAAATAAAAATACATCACTCAATAACCAACATAGCTCTTCAAAATAAAGCACGCACACCCATAAATGACATAATCACATTATTGCACCAACAAATAACTCATTTGTTCTAACCCCTACATTGACTGCACATCCACCATAATATGTGTATCCTCCAAAACCATTGGTGATCTCCGAATAGGATCATCATTAAATAAATAGTGTACCATCGTATACTTACACCTTCGATAGTAAAACATGTTATGCCTCATGGCTACATCCTCAAAACAATACGTGCTAGGTTATGGTTACATCCTAAAAATAATATGTTCTTAGTCATGGTAACATCCTCAAAATAATATGACCATCTAATCATGTTGTAGGTGCATCAGTCCTCAATTCTCATACCCACATCATAATGCCTCTTACAAATGACCAATATCATAAGAGCAATGAATGCTCAACATCATAAGAGCATTATACTCTGGGATATATGATAATACAAATGATCACCATCATAAGGTCAATGAATACTCAATGTCAAAAGCCTCCTGGCTAGCCCAAATCCACACTACTTATAAGGCTAGAAAACAAGGCTCAACATCAAAAAGTCTTGGGTACATATATCACATCAACGATCTGAGATCAATATCAAAAATCCAGGTGAGTGTCCACACATGCCCCTTTTTCTGGGCGCTGATCAAATCCTTTGGTCATCAACAACCCCTTAGCATATTTCCCAATAGTAGAACACATCAAATGTTCACTTCACAAGTTCACATCATCGAACTTGCCTCCTCAAACCCTCCAAATAACTCACTTCATCGAGTTGTTAAAGTTATGAACATTTCTAGTCACTTTATAAACATCTGTTGTATTCACCCACATCAGACTTAAGCAACCTTTAGATCACGTCGAAAAATCTAATTTCAAAATCCTCTTATATTGATTTCTTCACTTGATGACAAGGATAACTCACTCTAAATACCAAAATGGGATATGCCAGCCATCGCTAATGATGAGGGTTCTAATACATGTTCAAGTCAAAACATTTGTATTTTCACTTTCAAATCAAAGCTTCCACCTCCTTTTTAAATCAAAACTTTCTTTCTCAAAATATAACCATCATTTTATAAAGTATTCATTTATTTACTTATTTATTACTATTATATATTTCGAAATGCTACCACCATTAATTTTCTTTTACAAAAATCAACTTAAAATGATTTTGAGAAAACACTACTTTAGAGAAGTTTCAAATAATAAAATCTTTTCCAGATGTCAAAATAGAAGTTTTAGTTGAAATTAAAATTATGAAGCTAGTAATTTTTAATATAAAAATATATTTTGACGTGTGTATTTGTTAAAACTCCAAATTTTAGTAAAGATGTAATGAACCCCGCACCCATTATTTTGACTCCTTAGTGGCACCCCTTAAGTCTTTAGTCACCAAAATTTTCCACTCATTATCACTCATCTTTAAGGAACATCATCAAATCTCTTAGTCAATCTGAATATTTAGTATACCTTGGTTTAGGAAATTATGTTATCCTAATATTACTAAACAAAATATGTCCCTTAAAAACCCACGAGTTTCTCTAATGCACATCCCACTAAAAGTCAATATTAGATAACTACCTCATCATATAATTATCATACATAGCTAGAAATATAACCTAATATAAAGTATGAACAATCACAACAATGGTAGATAATCAAGTAACCAAACAAACAAGAAACCAAACAAAGAAACAATCAAAACTAATTATAGCAAAACAAGCAATCAAAAATAAAATATAAGCAAAAGAAAATAACTCAAACAAATACAACATGAATCAATAAGAAAACAGTTAAGTAAATGCTATGGTTTCTCCTAATTATTACTAATAACTTAACAAAGAATAAATTAGTACAAACAACTCAACCAAACTAAGTAAATCGTAATAGAGGTCATTATCCCATACAATAATAATGGGTAGCTTTAAACCATATCCCAACTCTCTTCATGAGAGGTATTAACTATAAATCCCTATAACTCATTAGGGAAGGTCACACATACCACATATTAGATAACATCACCTTAATGGATGTTAGGTAAACTCAAAATTCATCTCGCCCAATCATCTCACATCTTATGTTACATGGTCTAGTCTCGTGATACTTAAATAAAGGTTTCTAAATAAATAACTTTTTAATAAAAATACATTTTAACAAACACCTCCAAATTTTTTATTCAAATCTAATATTTTACTTTTTATACTATTTACTTCCAAACCAAATCATCCTCATCTCTATAAAATATTCTCTTAAAGTATTTTAAAACTAGATATTTTATAATACATCCTTTATCAATAATATATTTTCAAATATATTCTCAACAAAATACATTTTTGGGAAAAGTATATATATTTATTTCACCCAAAATCATTTTCCCAAAAAATGTTTTTCTTTTCAAAACATTGTTTAGCAAAAGTAACCCTTAAATAAATGTTTTTGCAACCAAAATAAATTTTCAATTAAAAAGTCTTAGAAAATCAAGGGTGTACTTTGCATAAAACTCTTTTCTTAAATAAAGATCTTCTCACAAACTTTACTAAAAAAAGAAATTTCTTAAATATAAATATTTCCAACAAAATATTAAAAAATATTTCTATCAATAAAATAATTCCTTAAAATATCCTTTTGGAATCGAATATCTTTTTTAAAAATAGCTTTCCTGTAAACGATCATAAAACTAAATCCTTTTCAAATCATTTAATTATTATTATGAGGAAGGCTTCAATAAAGCATTTCTCTTTTTAAAATTAGGTTTCTAACTAAGTATTTCCAACAAGATACGCTTAACAAACATCTTTGAACCATGATATTTTTACAAAAATAGTCTTTCCATAAAACATCCTTTAAATAAATATTTCACAAATATTATAGTATTTATTTCAAAATATTCTTCAACAAAACATTTGTTTCTAAAAGTTCCATCAACAAAGTACTTTTGACAAAGCATTGTAAATTATAATAAGGTTATAATAATACCTTACATGATGTCTCCAAATCAAAACCAATTTAACCAAAATATTTAATGTCTAAACAAATATTTTACACTAGACATCCTTTTCCCAAAATACTTCTAAATAAAATATCTTTAAGGTAGTTATTTTTCCTCACTAAAATACCTTCATAAAAATATTTTATTTTTCTAGATTAAATGATCTATTTTTATCCATGTAAATATTTTCAAAAAATCACTTTATTCCTAAAAATATACATTTCATCTTTATAATAATATATCATTTACAACAAAATTGTATATTTTAAGAGAGTTAGGCTTACGTCCTAGAGGCAATTATATAATTTGTTACATATATCTAACCCTATTACCAATCTTGTTCATAAATTATATACTTTGGTATATTGTGATATAATTAATTAGGTAATTAATTTAAAGTATATTAAATAGAAAATCCTTAAATGATATGTTTGTGATAATAATTGCAAAGAATTATAAACGTGAGGAAATTATGACAATATAAAATAACATGTTATTTAAATATTCTTGGTCAAGATATTTCGAGAAAGGATATTGATACATCCATTGAGACCAGAGTGTGTAAAGCTGTAACACCCCTGATTTTGAGTAACATTATTCAGGAGATTTAATTAAATATATTAAATAGAATAATGTAGTGTGTAGTGTGATAAGGGAATTGAGATTGGCAAATATTAAGGTCGGCCTTAACTAAATAAATTGAAAAGATTGTTTTGATAACTTAAAACATAAGAGAATATATGGGAGGGGTAGAATAGGAATAAATAAACCTTTTGTCCCTTAAAGCCTTACCTCTCATATCATTTACGTTTCCACAACACAATAATAATCAAAGAAAGAACTTAAGGGGCCGACCATTAAACAAGAGAAGGAGAGGAGAAATCTTAGGAATTCAAGAGAGAAGCTTTAGGGACCTAATCAATCATCAAATCTTAAGTTCATTATCGAATCAAGATGAATAATGGTAGATCATCTCATTTTTATACCATTTTGATTTCAAATCTTGTTTGGGTTGATTCATTTAAGATGGTTTACTATACCATGTTGACTATATCATTGTTTGGGTGAAATAATGATTTAACGAAATTGTAGGAAATTATTTATATGGGTTTTAAGGGTAAAACTTAAGATTTTTATCTCCAAACAATTTGAATTCTATATATGTTAAGAAAAACATTATTTTGGAGATGGGTTTTAATTTCATAATTTACCAAATCTAAGAGAATGTCTTATGAATTTCCTAAGAAGGAAATAGCTAATTTTCGGTTTATTCCCTGAGATTTTTATATGATTAGGAATATCATATTTTTGAATTTCAGTGTATTTTTAAGATTTTTCACAAGCGATTTCGAATTTTTATGAATTTAAAATGCCAGTCAAGCATATAAATTATAAATTAATTAAGGTTATTAATTAATTCTTTTGAAATATGTTTTGGAAATGAAAACTAATGTGTAGCTGATTTTTGAAAAAGATTTGTAAAAGATAGTTTTATCCAATAAAAATTGGATAAGAATTATGGTTGGTGGAAAGATTTTTACTTTAAGAAGTAATAAAACAGTTTTTATAAGTTTTACGACAATGCCATGCTACCCGATTGTCTTCGAGCCTAAGACAAGGCTGCATTCATGGGCATCGACGTCGTAGTGGAACGAAACATAGGACAATTACATCGATAACTATGCAATGGTTCCAAATAGGCCAAAGTCAACGTCATCGATAACATATTATATGTGGTAAAGGCACTTCGTGATTCCTTATATGTTTTGAAAACTTTAGCATCGACGTTGATGACGTTGCCTGTCTTGAACGCTAATTTAAAATGATGCCGTAGCTAATCAGTTCATTGTTTTCTAAACTAAGGCAGTAATACCATCTTGATTGACTTCGACTTCGATTTTATACAAGAAGCAGCATAGTAGTCGATGTTTCATAGTTAAGTAAAACTATTTTACAATGCACCTTATCTTTTTAATGCCGAAGAGGATGTTTTCATAGTTAAGTAAAACTATTTTTATGAAGGATGAAGAAGCCTATGTTTATGAGGGTCGATGACCTTATATCTTTGGCAATGAGCCATATAACTTATAAACGATTTTATGTTCTTGTCTTTGACCCAAATGAAGGTTGATATAGGTTAATGCCGTGTGAGTTAAACTCTATTTTATTAATGGCGGAGAGCCTTAAGCTTTTATGTCGACATCATCAATGCCGTCGATGTTAATCTATTTTAAACTATATAAAGGGCTAAGTGTTTGCATGTTTTGAATATGATTTAAAGGGGATAAATCTTATATGAAAATGTTTTTAAGGATTTTAACTATGAAATAGCCCAAGCTTTGAGTTGAAATTTCCAAAGAAGATATTACTTAAGATTAAGTGATTATGCGATATAAGAGATTATTAATCGAACATATTGAATGATGGATGTTATATGTTCTTATGTTAATTTCATTAGTTATTATACATGCTGGTATTACTATACTCATATCATTTATAACCCATAACTACATTTTGGGGTGTTAGGGGGCAGAATAATCAGCTAGGTTGACTGAGTAGGTAGTATAAATAGAATTAACTCCTGAGTGAGTAGTATTGCATCCATGAGCTCAGGTAAATTGGAAGTATGGATGCCCTGGACTGATCAAAAGATTATTAGTTCAGACAGGTTATTAGAAGGGTCCAATAGGTTCATAGTCATCCCATAAAAACTATGGCATAAGAGATGTCATTGGAAGGGTCCAATAGGTTTCTAGTGATCCCATGAAAACTATGCCCGGATAATGTTATTAATAGAAATCAATAGGTCCATAGTGATCTCATGAAAACTATGTCTGAATGATGTAATTGATAGAAATCAGTAGGTTCCTAGTGATCCCATGAAAACTTTGTTCGGATGATGTTGTTGATAGAAATCAATAGGTTCATAGTGATCCTACGAAAACTATGATTTCAGAAATGTTATTGATTGAAATCAATAGGTTCATAGTGATCCCATAAAAACTACGGTTTAAGTAATGTTACTGGAGAATCCAATAAGTTCATAGCAAGCCTATGAAGGCTATGATTGGAAAGTTATTAGTCAACCCATGAAAACTAAAAGATTCTTAGTGATCCCAGAAAAAATTTATGTAGTTGGATAGGTTGTCCCTAAGAATTGAGACAGGTTATTAGTCAACCCAAATAGGTTCATAGTGACTTAGAAAAACTATAAATTCGGATAGATAGTGCAACAACCCTGATTTTTTGGTGTTGTTTAGATAGAATAAATGAAGATTTAAATTGGAGAAATTAGAATTTAAGTGTTTTTATTGAATAATAATAAAATAAGAATTTGAAATAAGAATTTTAAAATGTGTATATTATCGGAAAAAGTAATATATATAATTATATGATGTAAAATTCTTGGTTTAAAACTTGTTAAACAATGTGATAGTGTTTTGTAAATATTGTGTAATTTTATTTAAAAGGGAAAATGGGAATTTTTAGAGTTAAATTGATTTATGTGTTATGTTATCTTATTTTAAAAAATGAAAAATACCTTGTTTTCAATAATAAAAATATGAGTCTAAAAAATTATTGAAAATTTTATTTCATTAATTAATCATGAAGATTAGGCGATGAACTTAATT
This sequence comes from Allium fistulosum, assembly GCA_030737815.1. NCBI lineage: Eukaryota > Viridiplantae > Streptophyta > Magnoliopsida > Asparagales > Amaryllidaceae > Allium > Allium fistulosum. The sequence goes on from CM060901.1 coordinate 158,631,777, forward strand.
TTAGCATATTAACATTAATTTTTCTATGTTAAAATCAATGAGATATTAGTGTTTTAAAATGGTGGAAAGTGAGAAAAAGAATGAAATTCTTTTATTTAATTAGTATGTATGGGCTAGAATTATATTTCTGCCCATTAGTGCATAAGAGAAAGAAGTTTCTCACTTTTGAAATTGATAGAATGAACAAATACGTTCATTCTCATTTTACAGTAAAATGAAGTTCTTCCTCTCAACCATAGAAGAAAAAAATCAAGTTTTAAAATAGAAAGGAATTCTGAAAATTAAGATAAATCCAAGGTGATTTTCTCAAACCATATTATAACTTTAAGACCTATTAATTTCAGTTTTTACACTGAATTGATTTTGGTATTCTTTTCATTTGTCTAGGTAAATTCTATGGTTTGCTAAAATGGTTTAATCTTATGTTATGGCAAGCTATTACAAAGGGTTAAGGTGAATTAACCCCTAACAACTATCTCTACTTTGATTTCAAGTTACTGAATTTGTTATTATGTTAAGTTGTTGTTGAATTGATCTTAAATTTGTATTCTATCTATTATCATATGAAATCCTATTTTCTATTTGTTAAACCATTATCATATTATCATTAAATCATCAAATATTAGTTGGAGTCATGTTTGCATGCTGCTAAAAATAATGCCTTAGAGGTTAGAAGCATATACCTTTAGAAAACCCCTGCCGACGAACCACTGGAAGGCATGAAAATCGCTTGAGACTTTACCTAGGCAATGCCACCGATGGACTGGTCCTCATGGATCGGTGCACCGGTCATATACCTAGATAGAGCCTCAGGTGATATTTTTGTGCCTCCCGATTACCCATTCGACCATTTTTTTACCCGGTTGTTTCTTTGATTGCTATGTTGTGTTTCCTTGATGCTTTGTTGATGTATTTGCATGGTTTAAGGTTTGTTTGGTGATAGTTTGCTTAACCATTGTGGATGTTTAAATCCTCGTTTGAATAATCTCGTCTTCATAGAGAGAAGGCTTTATGTTGCTTTGTCTAATACACTATTTCATTGCATAGGTTTTCAAATTTTCTTACAAGGGGAATTCTTATCAGAAAATAAATTGATTTCTATTATACATACGAGTATGGTGGCACGTCCGTTGGGCGTGTGCATAAAAGGAAGTAAGCAAATTTTCTCTTTGGTACAATTATAGTATTGTGAGATATTACAATAAGTTTTCGGTAGTTGCGGTATATTTTTATTTAAAATGCTAAATGCTAATGGAATAACACCAACTTCCATCACACTGTAAACTTCTAGTAAAAGACTTCCTATTTGTAAGTGAAGCAAGCTTGAAAACCGCTGAAAAACTTCCTATATTTAAGTGAAGCAAGCTTGAAAACTGCTGTAAAGGTACAACAATCATATGTAACAAAGAAGCAGTATATGGTTATTAATGTATTATATACCACAACTTATCAGTTGCTAGTAAATATACGGAAATCTTAAAACATGTGTCATCTTAACAAATTCTATGAATTGGTCACACATATATTTAAATACTAAACGACTGGATATATTCATTGGCTCCAACTATTCCTTTTTCTTCTTATATGCTCAAATGGAACTACAAACTATTGGTTTTCCAATAAAAAAAGTAAATGAAGTAAAATTTGTGACAAATTGTATTTGTTCATCACAGGTATGGAGTAAGAAAGCAGTACTTACTCTCTGCTTTTGTAACGACCCACAAAATTTAATGGTTTTAAAGGTATATTTAACTGGAAATTTGTGAAATTTTAAACAATAAAATTTGAAAATAAAAATTTATTATTTGGAATACGTCTATTTTAATATATAAACTGGTAAATTTTCATCTGATAATATTGAAGTTTATTTTCCTGTGAAATTTTATTCAAATCAAACCGGTTAATAACAGTGAATTTAAAAGTTTTCCGAAACCAAATTGTGTCAACAGGAGAAAATTTACTAAGAACACTCGGAATCTGACTGCGAAATTCGTTTCGCGAAATTCGGACGTTTCTAGCTCCGTTTGGATTTTTCTTTACGAAATAGCAACGTATACCAGGGTCCGTATCGACTTTTTGATCGGATGATCCTGCCACTGATACTTGTGTACCATTCTATTCGTCTCGTCGTGCTGATCACCATGGTATATTCATTTTGTATTTTGAGATCCGTTACGCAGTGAAAACCGTGAAAATGGTAACCGTATCGGTACCACTTTAACACTATGATAGTTGGGTCCATTCAAATTTCAAACTGTAGTAAAACAGTCACTAGCTTTCATTTATTTTATTAATTTATTTCAGCCGTTGACATCCCATACTATTGAAAAGTTTAAACGTATAAAATTGTATACGTTTTATAAAATTGAAAGGCTCACTTTAATTTTTCAAAGCTTTATATCTTGGCCTGTAACCGGTCACTTATTCCCTTCTTCTTTTTCTGTTTCCCTTCCTTTATTCTTCCTAATTCCTCCATGTTTCCCAAGGTAAAGCCCAGGCATACCAATTATTCACAGAGAAAATTTTTACCCAAACAAAACAATACATCAGCATGATAGAACCGGAGCCACCAAACTTCTTTCCACCTCACTGCGTCGCCATCATACGCGTTTCAACCGAGCTCCTCCCTACCAGATCGAAGCTGCCTCCTCCATCAACCCCGACCTACCCGAGCATCCACTACCGAAATTCTCGCCACGTCAGCCCTGCGGCCCACACCCTCCACCCTCAAACCATGAAACCCGAACCCCAGCCAACCACCACCCCATGGCCGAGCTGCCTTCATCTTCCCTCCTCTCTTCCCCTTCACTCCAGCAATCCCCCAAGCCAACCGACCGTGTTTCACCGCCTCCAACATGCCGACAACAGCCACCGCCTGCCCCTCCACGTCCCCTCGCCCTGACCTTGTTTCCACCACCTCTGGCCACCATCTCATCTTCCTCATGTTAGGTAATACATATTTTGTTTCGTACAACATGAAGGTCGGTTTATATTAGGTTTATGTTTATATAGTTGCGTGTGTTTATATATATTTGGATATGTGTTTGGTGTTCGGTTATGTTATAGTTTTTTTTCGTGTATATAATTACTTATATAAAAGTCTATTCTTATTTACAGTAGAGTACGTAAGGGATTTTGGAACAACTTATATATATTTGTTTGTTGTATATAATTTGTCTACATATGTCTCGCTTATAATCTGAGTTATATATTATGTTATGTTGGTTTTTAAAGTGTATGCAGTATCAAACCTGCTGTTTATACAGGTTGTTTTAAAATAAATACATATATTTAGAGTATTTTATGATGATATATTGTACTTTGTGGAAAAGTTATATCAGTCTATACCTGAAATTTTTATAAAATTTTGATGATATATATATACAGGAATTTATATAAGTCATACATATATTATTATTTATCTTAAATCACATATGGTTTTGTGTGTAGTTTGCATATATATAGGTATATTGTTTGCATATTTGTTGATTTATGGTCTGCATATATATATCATATATTGCGTCTGCATACATTTTGGATATCATGCACAAGTGGTTGTTTGCATAGATAAACAGCTCGCATATGTTTAGATATATAAGATTTTGTTTATAAAGTTGATAAATTATAAAAATTTATACAGTATATGTATTTTATATTTATACGGTTGTTACATTACTTATTATATATAGTGTTGATTTATATATATATATGCATATGATAAGATATTCGACTTTACTAAATATGTTCTAAGACGAATCAAAGTGATATATATATATATATATGTATATATGTATATATTGTTAAAGGTTATTTATTGGGTTCAAATATATATACAGATTTATATGAGATATGTGTTTCAAACTTTATATTGATTTTGAGTAATATGTAATGTGTATAATTCGGTCAGTTTATACCAAGCTAACTCAACTTATCCCCATCGATTCTATTTATCAGCTTTGTCGTCAATTCATGCCAATCTTGTTCATTTGGAAATTCGCTCTTGGATTCGTAACCCATTTCAAATCTCTCTAAGCCTCGAAAAGTGAGCAATCACTCACGATTAACGTTCTTTTATTTATTAAATCTGATTTCAATTGAAACGACAATTGAAGTATGCTGCTGTAGTTATTTACATTGTTATATATGCTATTATCTATAACTGTTCACCTGTGACATCTGACACCAGTATCTAGTATTATATGCCTGTTATTACTATTATTTATATCTGTTCACCTGTGACATCTGACACCCGTATCTGTTATTTATACTGATGATATATGCCTGCTGTTATATTTTTTTTTAGTATCTGTTATCACTCTGCAAGTTCCCTGTTAGTATAGAATTCACTATGGGTTGAAATGATACATACCCGAACGAACTTTAGAATAGGAGAATTTCGTTATGGGTTGAAATGATAAACCCAAGCGATTTTCATTTGAATTGAAATTGGGATTACGGGTCGAAATGATATCTACCCGTATATATTTAAATTTCGGATTGAAATGATAAATATCCGTATCACTTAACCATATGATAAATATATATACAAACACCGTTGGTCCATATATATAAATATTTTAAAAATGAATTCTATGGTTTTGGAAAGAAATATATGGTTTTAATAAATGTTGAGCCTTAAATTATTATATATAAATGGGAATGATTGATTTAAATACATATAATATGTTGAATATTTAAAATATATTTCAAAATAGAATTTTGGTAATAATTTGAATAAGTTAAGGTTAGAAAGATAATTTGAATTTAGTCTAAATTGTATTCAATAAAGAATTTTATTTAATTAAACCGATATAACGCTTATTGAAATTGGAATTTAAGATATGATTTATAACTTGAGTTTGGTTTAAATAATTTAATGAATATTTCTTGTTTAATAAATTTAAGGAAATATTTAGTAAAATGTGATTTAAGGCTAGTAAATGATATTGAATCTATTAAGTGGATATTCCCTGATTAAATAATAATGAAGTTAAATCAAGTGCTATATGAAACTGTTAAATTTAACTTTGAAACTTTGAATATTAAAGCTTTGAAATATATTGAAAAATAAACGGTATATTTAGAACTGAATTAAATTGATGAATTAAGCCTTGGATAAATTTAAATTTGGAATTTGAAGTTGATTTGAATCGATTTGCAAGACTTGAGAAAATTAAATGCTTTACTTTATGAATTAATTAAAATATGTATACTATTTTGGAAAATAGGTATATTTGAAATGATATGATATTTGGGTTTGAAGTATAAATTTAATTGAAATGACCACGGTGTTATAATGTATATTTCCACCTTGTAGATATTTCTGAAGATCCTTAGAGGATGGTTATCCCAAACATCCTTTAAGTTACTTGTATTTCAGTTGATATTTCACTTGAGTTGGATTTATTAGTATAAGAATGTTAATCCTGACTCGAGTGTTTTGTATTTTGCTTTACGCTCGGGTCAGACCGAGTGATACAGCATTTGAGACTCACCCTTGGAGTTTGGAGCTTCCTTTGGAGATCCAACTATCGCCTCAGCTTTCAGCTCTTCTAGTTGATTTGTTCAGAGAAGTCATCTGTTGTACTGGAGACTTCACTGCATTTGAGATATTCTGTTGTATTTTATTTCTAACTCTGATGTTTTTATAGTAGCTTCATGAACTACTATTTTATCTATTCCGCTGCGTATTATTGTATTACTCTGTGTTTGTGATTCTGTGATTGATTTATTTACTGTATATGCTGAGTTTTGCCAAATTTAAATTAACAATCTGATATTTTGAATTATTCAAGTCAGACATGTGTGGATTTATTGTCGATTTGAATGGTCCAAAATAGCGGGTCGTTACAGTTGGTATCAGAGCTTTGGCTCTAGGCGAAACTTAGCATATATTGTAAATTTATTTACAGAATCACTTTCGTTCGAGTTTAATCTCTTCCTTTAGACTCGATTTCCTTTGAACTTTGGAACGTTCCCTACGGTTCTAAAATTCATTCTTGTCTTTCTCTATTGGTATTCTTTTGATTCTGGAGTATCCATAACTCCACTTCGAATGATCTCTATAAGAATAGGCGATCCCGCCAATCTTTGGATTATTTGTAAAGGGGTGGAACTCCTTTACAATTGGCATTGATTCACCGGAGATTTATATATCTTTGGTTTAGATACCGCTATCTCTTGCGATCGAATGTTGGTTTTTCTTGGAATTCTGCATCGATCTTGTTCCTGAAGTCACGGTTGACCCGGTTAAGGTCGCCCGCGACTTGTATAAGTATATCCATCTCCTATTTTGTAAGTTAATTGTCTCATCTTCGTTCAAGCCTATCTTCGAATCAGAAATTTTATTTGATTAGAGTTCCTCTAATTTGAATCTCTATCTTTGTTGAAATCCATTCTCAAATCATCCTTTGAAAATCGGGTTTTGTATTCTATAAATTGTTTTCTAAACCGAAATTATTATTTTGATAAGTATGATTATATTCTATATATAAAGTGAAATGTTTTTGATAAAGATTATAAACCCTTTTAAAATAATAATTTGAGGTTTCGAAAGGATTTGTAATTTTGAAAAACTATATAAGAAATTTGATTTATAACTTGAAAGATTTTAAGTTTGAAATTCGAGAATTGAACTCCGGTATTTTGAAATTGGTTTTAAGATTTCGAAATATATAATAATAATATGATTTAAAAATATTTTCCGAATAAGAAATGTTTCAAATGATTTTAATGAGTTTCGAAGAAATTTCAAAAGAAGTTTGAGAAAATAGAAGTCCAGAACTCACTTATGTCGCTGGAAAATAATTTCGGTGATGAGTGCACGCATCATCGACATTGATTTTCGAGTTTCAGAGTGGGGGAGAGGCCACTTCAATAGCTTCGCTATGCGAGTGATTTTGTGAAACCAGTTTTGATTTTTCAAATTCCGAAGTAATATTTGATATTCGAAAGATATATGTATATATATTTGAAATGATTTGAAATGAACCGGTGTTCAGTCCTCGAGTTTTGGATTTGATATAACCCTATCTATTAAAATTGATTTACTGATTTGCTGCTGATTTCCAACTCTTGAATTTGAAAAGGATTTCTTCAACTATTTTTAAGGTTCGAGCACTTCCAAATCAAGGTTAACTTTTCAAAGCTAAGAAATTTTGAAAAGTATGAATTATTTGATAAAGTATATAAATTTGTTTCGAATGTTTAAGTATGAAGTAATATGATTTAAATAAGTTGAAACTGTTTTGTTAAGTAAATGAATAAGGCTATTTTGAATTTTTCTAAATATGGAATTTAGATTTGAAATGTTTTGAAGAATTTGGGCTTAAATATATTTTGAATAAAATTTAGTTATATGTTTTAATTTAGTAACATCTTTATGAAACTATATATTTAACAAGTTGGAATAAATATATAATTTGTACGTATGTTGTTTTATTCGCAAAAAAATTAATTTGATCCAGGTTTGAGTACACAAGTTCGAGGTGGATTACACCATTTCGTGTTAGGATTTTTCATTCGATTCTTGATGGCAAATATTTGATATGGATTTTGGGCTCGATTCTAGAATTCTCTATCATAGTATATGGCTATGCAAGGAGACTGATGGCTTCTAGTCGAGAAACCATATCGAAATCCACATTAGGGAAGTCGAATGGACAATACTAGTTCGAAAGCGAACTTGTGTGATCGAGCGAGCGATCAAATGTGATTCTGCGAAATGATGACGTATGTACATCTTATATTCTAATATCATTGATATATTTTGACGCTGAAATTGAAAGCTGTCATGTTAGAATATCTTTGCTTACTAAAAGAAAATTTCCAATTTAAATTACAAAGATATACAACCCATAAAAGCAAAGATATTCAATCCCATATGGCTCTTCATACAGCGAAATTTATTTTGAAAATTTTGATCCTTATATAAGATAGACCTTACGTAAGTATAAGTTGATTTTGAAAACATTTGATTTTGGTAATGAATTGGTTGACTTAAATTATATTGATTTGGAAATTGGATTTATTTTCTAAATCTATTATTTTGGAAACTTTGAAACTAAAGATATTTAATTTGAGAAGAAATAATTTGGTGAAATTGTATATGATTTTGAAATTGAACTGATATTGAAACAAATTGAAATTTGAGAACCTTATGTTATTAAACACTTGATTTGGGAGTGTCGAACTTATATAAATTTGATTTGTATGAGTATGAAATTGATTCGAAAACTATAGATTTGAAAAGGTACTCAATTTGAAAGTGAAATCTTATATAATTGAAGTCTATATAAGTATGATTTGATATACTATTGATTTTGGAAAGTATTTGATTTGAAAATTAAATCTTATATATAATGGATTTTATATAAGTACGATATTTGAAAGTGATTTGAAAAGGTACTATATGATACATATTTTCGAAGTAAAGATATGGAAAGTGCCTTCTGCTTGATATCCGATTTGTGGCCACATCTTGGATTCATTCTATCGATATTATTCTCTTTGATTGTTGGTTTTCCGGATATGATACTCGAGTGTCCTTCGAATTCCATGGCGTTACCCATGGTCTTATGTTTCTCTCGTGACTGCATAGCGCAACTGCCTGGCTGAGTCTTGCCTAGGGGTACGGATTGTTTCCTAGGGGATCCAGGCGTAACCATTGTGTATCCTGCAATCTGTGTAGGTCGTGAATAGTAGCGCAAATGCTTGGCTGAGTCTTGCCTGGGGGTACGGATTGTTTCCTGGGGGATCTAGGCGTAACCATTGTGTATCCTGCATTCTACTAGTCATCATGGCGTAACTCGCAGGGCTGAGAAAGCCTACGGATATGGATTGTTTCCTGGGGGAACCAGGCGTAACCATTGTGTATCTGCGAACCATGGTTAGACAAAGGTTTTGTTTGTGTTTTTGATTGGATTGTACTTTCCATATCTGTTTTTAAAAGTTTTTCCCAGTATTTTCACTGGGTGTTGAAACAGGTCTACTAAGTACCTGGAGAATTCTAGTTTTGCGCCTGATCAACGCACTACCAGAGTCTACAGGAACAAGGATAAACTTGTTGAAACATCGAGTTATAAAAGTATTTTCGAAATAAAATTTGTTTCATTATAAAAAATATTTTATTATAAAAGTATTTCCAACAACGAAATTTTGTATTAATAATTCGAAATTGAAATTCTAATGGTTTGAATTTATTATTCATGCCCGATACTATTCTTTTGAATCTACCTTATCCGCTCAGCTTTATTTATTCACCTATATTCTGTTTCCAAATCCTCCTTCTTTTCCTTGTTGACTATATTCTTTAAAACATTGTTTAATTATAGACTACATGGTTTAATAGAAATTTTAGTGTTATAAATATTTTTGAGGTTAATAATTAAATAAAAAGATTTAAAGTAAATGATTATTGATTTTTAATAATATTTGAAAGGTATCTTGAAAGAAATTTATAAACTTATGAATTATGGATTTAATGTTTTCAAATAGCTTCTTTGAAAAAAATAAGTAATAATGTAAATAATTGTTTTCAAATAGTTTTCATACCTTTATAAAGGTGTTATTTAAACATAAATGGTATTTATAAAGGAAGCAAGAAAATTTTACAAATGGGTTTTTGAAAAGTATTAAATTAAAAAAAAAAAAAATTGATTTGCAAATGAAGTTTTCAAATGAATATCTCAAGTAAAATTTATATAGTTCAAATTAATTGTTTAATCTTGACTTTCAATCTATCTTTTCTGACTGGTTGTTTCTATTCTTCTACCTCCTTCCTTTTCGGGGACGAAAAGTTTTGAGTGGGGGAGAGTGTAACGACCCACAAAATTTAATGGTTTTAAAGGTATATTTAACTGGAAATTTGTGAAATTTTAAACAATAAAATTTGAAAATAAAAATTTATTATTTGGAATACGTCTATTTTAATATATAAACTGGTAAATTTTCATCTGATAATATTGAAGTTTATTTTCCTGTGAAATTTTATTCAAATCAAACCGGTTAATAACAGTGAATTTAAAAGTTTTCCGAAACCAAATTGTGTCAACAGGAGAAAATTTACTAAGAACACTCGGAATCTGACTGCGAAATTCGTTTCGCGAAATTCGGACGTTTCTAGCTCCGTTTGGATTTTTCTGTACGAAATAGCAACGTATACCAGGGTCCGTATCGACTTTTTGATCGGATGATCCTGCCACTGATACTTGTGTACCATTCTATTCGTCTCGTCGTGCTGATCACCATGGTATATTCATTTTGTATTTTGAGATCCGTTACGCAGTGAAAACCGTGAAAATGGTAACCGTATCGGTACCACTTTAACACTATGATAGTTGGGTCCATTCAAATTTCAAACTGTAGTAAAACAGTCACTAGCTTTCATTTATTTTATTAATTTATTTCAGCCGTTGACATCCTATACTATTGAAAAGTTTAAACGTATAAAATTGTATACGTTTTATAAAATTGAAAGGCTCACTTTAATTTTTCAAAGCTTTATATCTTGGCCTGTAACCGGTCACTTATTCCCTTCTTCTTTTTCTGTTTCCCTTCCTTTATTCTTCCTAATTCCTCCATGTTTCCCAAGGTAAAGCCCAGGCATACCAATTATTCACAGAGAAAATTTTTACCCAAACAAAACAATACATCAGCATGATAGAACCGGAGCCACCAAACTTCTTTCCACCTCACTGCGTCGCCATCATACGCGTTTCAACCGAGCTCCTCCCTACCAGATCGAAGCTGCCTCCTCCATCAACCCCGACCTACCCGAGCATCCACTACCGAAATTCTCGCCACGTCAGCCCTGCGGCCCACACCCTCCGCCCTCAAACCATGAAACCCGAACCCCAGCCAACCACCACCCCATGGCCGAGCTGCCTTCATCTTCCCTCCTCTCTTCCCCTTCACTCCAGCAATCCCCCAAGCCAACCGACCGTGTTTCACCGCCTCCAACATGCCGACAACAACCACCGCCTGCCCCTCCACGTCCCCTCGCCCTGACCTTGTTTCCACCACCTCTGGCCACCATCTCATCTTCCTCATGTTAGGTAATACATATTTTGTTTCGTACAACATGAAGGTCGGTTTATATTAGGTTTATGTTTATATAGTTGCGTGTGTTTATATATATTTGGATATGTGTTTGGTGTTCGGTTATGTTATAGTTTTTTTTCGTGTATATAATTACTTATATAAAAGTCTATTCTTATTTACAGTAGAGTACGTAAGGGATTTTGGAACAACTTATATATATTTGTTTGTTGTATATAATTTGTCTACATATGTCTCGCTTATAATCTGAGTTATATATTATGTTATGTTGGTTTTTAAAGTGTATGCAGTATCAAACCTGTTGTTTATACAGGTTGTTTTAAAATAAATACATATATTTAGAGTATTTTATGATGATATATTGTACTTTGTGGAAAAGTTATATCAGTCTATACCTGAAATTTTTATAAAATTTTGATGATATATATATACAGGAATTTATATAAGTCATACATATATTATTATTTATCTTAAATCACATATGGTTTTGTGTGTAGTTTGCATATATATAGGTATATTGTTTGCATATTTGTTGATTTATGGTCTGCATATATATATCATATATTGCGTCTGCATACATTTTGGATATCATGCACAAGTGGTTGTTTGCATAGATAAACAGCTCGCATATGTTTAGATATATAAGATTTTGTTTATAAAGTTGATAAATTATAAAAATTTATACAGTATATGTATTTTATATTTATACGGTTGTTACAGTACTTATTTATATATAGTGTAGATTTATATATATATGCATATGATAAGATATTCGATTTTACTAAATATGTTCTAAGACGAATCAAAGTGATATATATATATATATGTATATATGTATATATTGTTAAAGGTTATTTATTGGGTTCAAATATATATACAGATTTATATGAGATATGTGTTTCAAACTTTATATTGATTTTGAGTAATATGTAATGTGTATAGTTCGGTCAGTTTATACCAAGCTAACTCAACTTATCCCCATCTATTCTATTTATCAGCTTTGTCGTCAATTCGTGCCAATCTTGTTCATTTGGAAATTCGCTCTTGGATTCGTAACCCATTTCAAATCTCTCTAAGCCTCGAAAGGTGAGCAATCACTCACGATTAACGTTCTTTTATTTATTAAATCTGATTTCAATTGAAACGACAATTGAAGTATGCTGCTGTAGTTATTTACATTGTTATATATGCTATTATCTATAACTGTTCACCTGTGACATCTGACACCAGTATCTAGTATTATATGCCTGTTATTACTATTATTTATATCTGTTCACCTATGACATCTGACACCCGTATCTGTTATTTATATTGATGATATATGCCTGCTGTTATATATTTTTTTAGTATCTGTTATCACTCTGCAAGTTCCCTGTTAGTATAGAATTCACTATGGGTTGAAATGATACATACCCGAACGAACTTTAGAATAGGAGAATTTCGTTATGGGTTGAAATGATAAACCCAAGCGATTTTCATTTGAATTGAAATTGGGATTACGGGTCGAAATGATATCTACCCGTATATATTTAAATTTCGGATTGAAATGATAAATATCTGTATCACTTAACCATATGATAAATATATATACAGACACCGTTGGTCCATATATATAAATATTTTAAAAATGAATTCTATGGTTTTGGAAAGAAATATATGGTTTTAATAAATGTTGAGCCTTAAATTATTATATATAAATGGGAATGATTGATTTAAATACATATAATATGTTGAATATTTAAAATATATTTCAAAATAGAATTTTGGTAATAATTTGAATAAGTTAAGGTTAGAAAGATAATTTGAATTTAGTCGAAATTGTATTCAATAAAGAATTTTATTTAATTAAACCGATATAACGCTTATTGAAATTGGAATTTAAGATATGATTTATAACTTGAGTTTGGTTTAAATAATTTAATGAATATTTCTTGTTTAATAAATTTAAGGAAATATTTAGTAAAATGTGATTTAAGGCTAGTAAATGATATTGAATCTATTAAGTGGATATTCCCTGATTAAATAATAATGAAGTTAAATCAAGTGCTATATGAAACTGTTAAATTTAACTTTGAAACTTTGAATATTAAAGCTTTGAAATATATTGAAAAATAAACGGTATATTTAGAACTGAATTAAATTGATGAATTAAGCCTTGGATAAATTTTAATTTGGGATTTGAAGTTGATTTGAATTGATTTGCAAGACTTGAGAAAATTTAATGCTTTACTTTATGAATTAATTAAAATATGTATACTATTTTGGAAAATAGGTATATTTGAAATGATATGATATTTGGGTTTGAAGTATAAATTTAATTGAAATGACCACGGTGTTATAATGTATATTTCCACCTTGTAGATATTTCTGAAGATCCTTAGAGGATGGTTATCCCAAACATCCTTTAAGTTACTTGTATTTCAGTTGATATTTCACTTGAGTTGGATTTATTAGTATAAGAATGTTAATCCTGACTCGATTGTTTTGTATTTTGCTTTACGCTCGGGTCAGACCGAGTGATACAGCATTTGAGACTCACCCTTGGATTTTGGAGCTTCCTTTGGAGATCCAACTATCGCCTCAGCTTTCAGCTCTTCTAGTTGATTTGTTCAGAGAAGTCATTTGTTGTACTGGAGACTTCACTGCATTTGAGATATTCTGTTGTATTTTATTTCTAACTCTGATGTTTTTATAGTAGCTTCATGAACTACTATTTTATCTATTCCGCTGCGTATTATTGTATTACTCTGTGTCTGTGATTCTATGATTGATTTATTTACTGTATATGCTGAGTTTTGCCAAATTTAAATTAACAATCTGATATTTTGAATTATTCAAGTCAGACATGTGTGGATTTATTGTCGATTTGAATGGTCCAAAATAGCGGGTCGTTACAGCTTTTATTTTTCTCAAACCATAATAGATCATAACAAACTGAATTAAAAATGTTACAGAGAGAACAAAACATTAAAAAAATCCTCAATTGCCTTGTTAGATGATATACTGTGCGACTTGCAGTAGGACATTCTCTCTTCTACACACTTCATCCCTAACCATGCTCAGCCTCTGTATAATGTTTCTGATGGATTGCTTCAAGGATGAAGTAAACCTGGCATGCTTCTCACTCTCGCTAATACAACTGAACACTCATTAACAGCAGCACCTTGTCATGTTGCATCAACACCCATTCTCAGTTCTGGTCACTTACGCATCAGCTGCCCACATTCGCATGCTATTCTATCGGTACTTGTCATGCATGTTGACATAAAAAATAACCACTTGCTTCACCTGATGCTTAACATCACATGATGAACTTACTTGGAGCTTCATTTGCTGATCCATCTGTGCACTGAGATGCAAGGATTTTGGATTACCTACGTTTCATGTTGAACCAAAGACAACTGATGGCAACAAACAAAGCTTGTACATTCCTACAAATCAGGACAACGAGCAGATTCAACACCTGAAATGGCACATCTCAACTCATTTCTTACTGCATCAGTTCAACCATGACTACACTCTCGGTGTTGAATGAAAGCAACTCACTGACTCATCACTGATTGCTTTGTTTGTAGCGCCCCTTCACAAACATGTATGGATGATCAAATTAGGCGTGTTTGGTCTTAGTGGTCCTGTTATGATAAAAGATATCCATGGTTATGGAAGTGGGATTATAAGATGTAAATACAATTCTTGTATTTATATTTTCCTGGAAAAAATTGAAATTCATATTAATACATTACGTTATGAGTCAAAATACAAAAATTGTATTTACAACTTATTAAATATATAAGTTATAAACCAAAATAACAGGATTTGGATCAACACCTTATTTTGAGACTTGTACTGCAAGGGCTGAAGTATAATTTGTTAGCCATGACAAAGAAGATAGAAATAAATAGTTCGCTTATATTATTAAAGATGAAACAACTTATTTTTAATCAAATATGTACGATGTAGGTTGTAGGCATAATATGTAAAAGGACTTAAGTTGTGTTTTTTTGGATAATCGTACAAATATAGTTTGATTTTAAGTTTGATAACAATAGTATTTTTTGTGTGTATTAAACTGTACATAAATTCTTTATTTCATGAAGGTTAGAAGTGGATTTGGCTTGCTTACCGCATGCATTCAGTGATATAAATTTATGCAAACAGTGATTTCAAGCTTACATTGGTAACCATAAAGGATTTAACAATTAGTAACCAATAAAAATCAAATAATTTTAGTTCAGTAAAGGTTGATTATACCTCGGGTGATTGATCTTTATACTGCTGTTGTGATGTGAAACATTCAGTGGCTTATGACCTACAATCTGATACATCTATATTGGCCTTTTCATCAACAACCTTAGCCACTGCTAACAAACTTCATTTAAGATTCTCAATCCAACTCTTTAAATTCTGATATTTAATACTGTACTCGTTATTCATGTAAGAATCATCAACTTTAAATTGCTTGCATTTCATCAGGTTAACACTTCCTACAAAATAGACTATGCTCATTCAGCAATGAAACACCTTGGTTTTGCAAGCATTCCACTCAGTCTCGAAGCTCTTGCTCAGCTTTATTGAAGAAAAGTAAAATCCTTTTTCATTTATATTACATTGCAGTCTATTCAAGAGATGCATTTGCTGTCTATCACACCGCCCCATTTGCAAACTACTTATAAAACTACCATTACTTTTCTTGCCAAGCTCGCCAAAAAATGCCTGCCTTAAATCATAGAGCTCTGTCTAGAATAGAAATAAACAATTGATGAGAAAAAAATGATATGTAGCAAGCTTGGTTTGAAAATCCATATTTTGTTCTTTGCTACTAACATGGTTGAGGCATTCAATTTAGCATAATAAAACTCAATTTTTTCTTAACCCATTAACACCTTCAAATTATATAGTACATGTGCTCAGTTTATAAAACAAAACAGTCAAGCAGTTTGTCAAGAAAACTATTAAAAATTTGACAAAAATAATCCAACTAAATTGAATGAAATTAGGTTCAATTAGGCAATCACGTAACTAAATCAGGCAATCCATAAAACTAAGAGTAATCAAGCATAAAAGCCAAGACAATAATATAACGCACATATAAATACAGTAAACAAAATTTTCATGAATTTTGTACAAATGCGTCAAAATTCGATTGCTTAATGATGATAAAATTAGGGTTTTAGATTGTACCTAGTATAAAAGCCGAGTAAAACCCTGGGAAAGCCGTTTGCTGCCATGGTTCAACTCGATTAGGTTGAGCTATCGATTGCGAATACTTCGATTGTCATGTCGATCCAAAATTACCGGCTGCTTTAGTATTTTCATTTTTTGACCAAAATTTCTTTCCTTCTTCTGAGGTTCGTGATGATGAAGGGAAGGTGATGAGAACGTGGGTCTATGAACCGATTTAGAAGATAATGGAAGTGAAGGAAGGACAGGATAGGGGTGGCGGTTAGAAAATTGAATGCGCGGAGTTGCCATTAATTTTGAAAGTTGAAAATAAAGACGAAAAGGAAGGGGGAAACGGAAGATGGTGGAAAAAAGACGTGTTTAGAAGGATGTCGGCAACGTGTGAGGACTTGGGAAATGACAAATCTGCCATGTTGGAATGTTTTCCTATTATTTTGAAGTGGGGGCAAAATGGGGACTGCCAAAAAGGCTTCACTTTGACTGGTTTGACCAGGTATTTGCATTATAGTATAGATACATATATATATATGGAAAATATATGTAACACCCACTTTTTCGTACACTTATATATATATATAGGGAAAAGAAAGAAGAAAGAAGACAAGAAGAAACTAAACAACACAGAATCTTACGGTGGAATGAATAATCTATAATATATAACAACTGTTCACACAAAAACAAAACTGTAATATATGTATATACAGACATTAATTAGAGTACAATAACCTATTTCAAACTGGACAGATATAACAACATGTCCTCAAAATTGCTGATAAATACAACAATGAATGCAATGGAAAAATAACCATGTACGTGAATACGTCTCTGGGCCCCCAGCTCATCTCTTGAAGCTCCAAAACTTCAAACTAAACCTGTAATATGCTAGGTCTGAACTGAGCATTATAGGAAAAAAATGCCCGGGTCAATCTGGTAAAACTAGCGTGAGAAGTCAAATCATAAGGAATTTTATTTATTTTAACTTGTAAAATCCTTTAAAATCAAAGGCATCTCGGAAGACCACGTCGCACATAAACAAGGACGGGTTTTTACCTTACGATAAACAAAACCTTTATATCAAAAACCTAGTGATATTATAATAATGTCTAAGGGCGAAAATAATGATAATCAAGTATCTATGATGCTCATGAGTGTACATCACAACAATACTAGGTATATAATCAAAAATCGATAAGGCACGTTCGCTAATTGTGTAGGATTTCCATGGAGGCGCCTTCAGTACTTCGAGGAATGGTCGTCCTGCACAAGGATCAAATATATTCTTCCGAAGTAGCATACATCCCTAGTGATGTACCATAGGAAAAACATAACTAGTCTCGCTAAGACCAAGTGCATCGCCCCATGCATGCATAACAACTGTAGGTAACATCTAGGTGGAGCCGACTACACCCTATGGGTTTGCCAACCCTACTGTCCATGCCTCCTATCTCTAGTTTTAGTCATTCCTGCCGGTGAGGCTACATCTGGCATTCCAGCTTACGCACCGCCACCAAATAGATCACGGAATCCCATACAGATCCCAATACCACAAAAGGTGTCGAAATCACACAACGATTCCCACATTTCAACTAGATCTTGAAATCACACCCGGATTCCTATAGCCCAACGGGTCTCGTAATCACGCATGGATCCCAACATCTCAATATATCACGAAACTCCTCCATAGAACCATATATGATTTTCGAAGTGGCCACGGGTTCGGGTCATCTCTTACAAGTACACTCTTCTGCTTACCTGGTGCTCCACAAAACCAACGACTATTTTCGGAATGCTCAAAACGTTAAGCTCGTCAACACGAGCCAAATGCAAAAATCCATGAGTTAAATGGATATAATATGGGTGAGATATCATCATTTCAATTTCAACACTTTCACTTATAAAATATTATATATTTTGAAACAAGGATTCTCACCAAAGCACGTGGGCCAAAGCCTATTTCGAAATCAACATTGCAGCCGCACGCAAACCCAACCTACAACAAAAACTAACCTTTCCTCCACTCATATGCAAATGGACACATTTCTTGGGGCTAAGTGCAAATTCCTTCTATAAGAACAATACCTCCACTTATATAATTTCGCATGCTCCAAGTCCGCATACATGTAGATTGCTTTTCTCTGTTATGCCCGCACTATGCTACCCCTCTCAATAATTTTAACTTTAATATTGTAAACTATCCTAATTTTTTTAAGTAAACAAAATTATAAATCTTCTCACCACAACATTTCCAAGCCCAACCTCAAATAGCAATAGTACATACATTCCTGAGTTGCTCCATGCTTTCAATGCACGCCAAAGCCCAAACACCATTCTACCCACATTTGGCCAGCATGCACGCAACTATATACATTCTTTCCCACTTCAATCGAATATGACCAGAGACTCAAATTATCTCGAGACTGCCCTAACTACACGAAGCTACCTCATTTACGCAAGCCTTGCACACACGCAATCCATGAATGTAGAGTTGTCTTCTCCTCCGATAACACATGCCAGCATCCATCCAAAGGCCAAATTTCCTTTAGCTCATCACTACTCAAGCTTCCATGCATGCAAACCTCTCCCCTTCATGTGTGCTTCTAAGTATAGCAGGAACTTTAAAGATAGAAATGAGAGCAAATAAAGTGATTGAAGAGCAAATAGCCATGCAACAGCTAAGCATGGGAAGAAAGCATGGAAATATTTGCTATGTTCATTCTTTTATACCAAGTGTAAAAATAAAATGGAGAAGGAGAAAGATGTGTTTTCTTTTTGTGCATGTTGAATATATATAAAGTAAGATTTCCTTAAGAGATTAGGAATGCAAGTACCAACAATTAATGCTAAGTCGTGAGGAACATTAAATGATGCGCAGAGATATTTTATGTTGATTTTTGATATTTAAAAATTTAGAGCTTTAGGACGACGCTACACAATGTCAGGTTCACGTATGGACTGTGTACGACCGAAATAAAAGTATGATCGCGCACAACAACGTTACGCGATCACAAAATAGTAATAAAATAGCAAAACAAACTTATTCTATAAAATTTCATAAGTACCGACGTTTACAGCAAAAAGTGTCAAACGCAAATATTTTTAATTTTCAAATTAAAAATTATGGAAAAATTCTGTAAATTAAGTTAAAATGACTTCATCAAAAATCAGGTCTAAATTTGAAATGTATATTTTATTATAATTTAAATTCAAATCTGAATAATTAAATAAATTAAATATTCAAATTTGAAGACCCAAAAATACGGGTTGTTACACTCTTCCTCCCTTAAAAGAATTTCGTCCCTGAAATTCTAGCACAAGAAGACTCATTATCATTCATAAGCCTGCATGATGCTCATAGATTATCTATATACAAGATTTGGTTTGATCACTACTCGAATACATTACTCCACTTCCAACCAGTATCGCTCACCTAATTTGCTAGTACGGACCCTGATCAGGCTCCTTGATTAGGAATCTCTGCTTCCTTACATAGTTGTAGCTATGACAGAAAACTTTGCTCCTATACCAAAAACCCTCATCAAGTGTTTGCCGTCAAAAATCGAGTAATAAATCCTTATTTGGAAAGGTGTGAAACACTTCAAAGCCTTGTACTCGAATATTAGATCAAATTATATGGAGAGGGAAATGATCAACATTGTAATGACCCTAATTCTTAACCAAAAATTAGTTTAGTTTTTTTTTCTACTTAGCTAAGACTACCTAGGGTCGTCCTTCCCTATTCTCATATTATCCAGGATCTTTCACAATATAAAAATATTGTTTTAAATCTAAATCATTCCTAACATACATATATGAAGATATCTATGTTATATTCTACTAGAATCAGAGCATGATAATATATAAGTAGAAATCCTTTTAAATCTATTAAAATGTGATAATTCCCTGATAAAAGATTAATTATTGTATCCTGATTTTTGACCATAGGATCCACTGGAAACATGTACTTTAGTCTGTTATTCTAATTAAGAAAAGATCAAGTAATAATCAGTGGAAAGCAAGCTTTTAATATGGATGATTGTGTTAAAGTCTGTATAGTATCAAACTCAGGCTAAAAGAAAGTGGATCATAAGTGAACACAAGCAACATCTAGGCGTAATGGAAACGCGCCTAACTTATACATGAGAGGTCACGAGTTCGAGTGCTATGCTGGTCGGTTCAAACCCAATTTTTGTTTTTCTTTTTATTTTTCTCCTGTATGGTTTAAAATCTGATATCTACCTATATCTACACATATATACTTAATTTTTGCCTATAATCTAACATACAAAACAATATTTCTTGCTTTATTATTTTTGCAACCCATTCCTACAACTGTTCTAGAAATTTATGTTTATATTTTTGCCCAAATATCAACATGTACACAGATATACATGTACATGTCAATGTCTTTGCTCATTTTCCAGAAAACTGGGTTCAAATGGTTCCTTGCTTCATTGATTTGAAGTGAACATTTGGCCTGACCTATGGTCTAACCATGTGGTTAATCTGACCATTCTTTTATTTGCATTTTACAAACCAGAATATACACAAAACATTGATACTTCTTCTCTTCAAAAGCATGTTTATATATGTATGAATCAGGCACCTTGTGATCAGATTTATATCATCATTCCTAACCATAATTCTCTTTTAAAAATGCATATTCAGGGTTTATACACTTTTACTTGCATTTGGACATATATCAATATCATGACTTGAAAATATAACAGTTATAATTCTTTCTGGATTTTCCCCATATAATTTCCTATATATCTATCTTTTGAAAGGACTTAGGATGAACTAAAATCATCATAAAATGATTATGCTTATAAAATCCAGGTTTTTCCTCTAAATCAAAAACAACTTTAGCAAATAGATTTTCAAATCAGTTTAACATTAATATCCTTAATACATACCAAACCAGAAATAACCAGAAACAACATAACACATATTTCTTACAAGTTCTTCCTACTTAATACATTTAGGTAGCCATATCAATCAGGAAATACATGCATGAATTAACACATTCTAGCTCTTATTTCTAATTATCTTAGCATCCTCTATTCCATATCTTTTTAATCTTGCTTACTTAGCTCCATCACAACCTGTAAAAGCATTAGTGGCTGCCCCATTATGAATGAGACACCCCCATGTGCCATGAGCAATAAGGGTCAGATCTATGATCTGGTGTGAGCATTTCTAACATATCCATGATATTAAGCTAAGGATACAGCATAAATATACCTTGCATAACTTGACAGGTATTATCATGAATGATTAATGTATAAATTAATCAGGTATTCCCATATACATACACAAGAGCAAACATATGCATTAAGATAATTTTTATCTGGAACTACTAAGGTTCCTCATACCAACCCTAATCCCGGAAAGACCCAAGTTTCCTGTATCATCATTTAAGGTTGCCTTTTCTTCTTATAAATTCCTGACCTCATCTGCTATAAGGAATCAAAGGGACACATTGCCATGAACTAATTAACATCATGGCACAAAGATCTCAGGACTTAAACAAGCCATGTGTCAACTTGTCTACTTCAAATAGGGCAAGCATTCCAGCAGCCTTCTTGGCACAAAATCCTTAGTTATATTACTAAGTGTATTCATGTTCGTTTTATCAATGATAGCTAGGTGTACAGACCACTTATATACATGAAACATACTAGTTACCTTGCAGCCATAATATTGCAAGCAAGTTAAAGGTTACTTTCTAGAGGTATAACACCCAGTCATTCCATCTCACATTATTTAGCATATAAACACCCTATTCAAACATATACCAGAATGTTTGCAACTGAGAATAAATGCATGGCTCTATTGGGTTTATTTTGATTTTGCAAGCAACTATGTTTAGCCAGATTTTTAATCTTGTTTAAACATAATTTTTAGGCTTGTAAATTTTCTGTTTGGTTTTGGGCTCAGCACTTATAGAGAAAGACTCCATTGCACCCTCAACCAATTATTTCAAGCCTCAGCACTATACCATTGTATATGCAGCTCATAGTTTTTTTTTCTTCATTCTTTGTCTTAAGCCATGATTCAGACTAGTTACAAATACTCTCTTACATGTTCTTTAAGGTTTTGGTATAACATACAGGGATGAAAATAGAACAACAAAGTTATACATCCATCATAGCAGATCATATCTCATCAAGCATTCATGAAACCATCAGTAGTCAACATAGTTTGTAAATCAAAACATGCAAAATATAGCATATAAAAGCTTGGCTGCCTAATCCCAGGTCTTAATGCCATGTATATGAGTGAGGATACTCACCTAAATGCTTACACAAGCTTAAACCAGAAAACCCCTCAAATCTTTAGCCTTTTCTTCCTCTTCTTCCTTAGGTTAATTAATTCAGTGAGAGAGCAGTTTTCTGGTTAGGCTCTTGATTTATATAAGGGTTCTACCTAGGGTTTTGGGTGATGCAAAATCCCTATTTTAGCCCAAACCAGAATCATGCATTTGGCATTGCATATTCTCTCCCTCCTAACCCTTAATGTCCCGGCCAATATTTTAAAACAAGGCTAAGTTGTGCCCATTTTCTTTTCTTTTCAGAAAGTGGTTACTTTAAGTATTTTTATTATACTTAACTCAAACATGATAATGGTGTGACTTTCTATTTTCTGCCTTTGTACATTTGCTTTCTTGCACTTTGGTTCTTACCATTTTAGTGCTTCTTTTACTTATTTTTCCTTTATTAATTTTCTGCTCAAATAATATCTGTATATATACATTTATACAACTATGGGTGTTAGTTTAACTTTAACCTTCTTTTATTTGCAGAAAACATGTGCATTCTTATATGCATTTCTACACTCCTATTATTCAAATAAAATTTCACTTACTCATTATAAATCAATGTTCTCTTCTGTCTTAATTTCCAAACAAGTCATACATATGCATATATATATAGATATATATATATATATATAGACATATCCTCAGGAATTTTAATATTCATGTCTAGGCCTATATTTCCTTTATTTAAAACATTTTATCTAAATGTTTTCCTTCTTTGTTTTATTATTCAGGAATTCTGGATTTTCTCTTAGTGCCATAACTAGTGTGCACGTGCACACATGCACACAACCTTGCACCACTGAAAATCCCCCCTATATAATAATTCTGATTTTTCCCCCAGAATTTTAATCATTTATTTAAAAGAATTTTCCTCAAAATCTTGGGGTATTACAATCACCCCTTCTTTTAGGAATTGAGTCCTCACAATTTGCAATATGATCTTTGAGTACTTCTAATTTCTTAGGGAAAAATTATTCAGCATATGCATGAGCAAATCAATTAGTCACTGTCTATCATACATATTAAACTTTCTTAGTAATCTAAGAATTTACCTTTTAAATTTGCAAAGAGCCTAGGGTAATCCATCCTGATTTTATCCTCTAGCTCCCAAGTACAATCACTAGGATATATACTCCATTGAATCTTTACAAGCTTCAATGTCTTGTTTCTTAATTTCTTTTCTTCCCTTGCCACAATTCCCACTGGCTCTTTCTCATAGATTAGATCTGGATTAATCTGAACTTCAGTAGGCTTTTCTAAGATTTCCTCCTTGTCATGTACCCATCTCCTTAGTTGTGACACATGAAACACATTGTGTATTGCACTCATCCCCTCTGGAAGCTCCAGCTTATAGGCTAGTGAGCCTATCCTCTCCAAAATCCTGTATGGTCCAACATATCTGGGTCTGAGTTTCCCTTGCTTGCCAAATCTCAAGACTTTCTTCATTGGTGAAACCTTAATGAAGACATAATCACCTACTTTGAATTCCACTGACTTCCTCTTTGCATCAACATATTTCTTTTGCCTATCTTGAGCTGCTGCCATCCTCTTTCTCACCAGTCCTATTTTCTCTGTGATGTCCTTGACATATTCTGGCCCTAAGATAGCTTTCTCTCCTACCTCAGACCAACACATAGGTGATAGACATGGCTTTCCATATAGGGCTTCAAAGGGTGCCATTCCAATTGTGCTTTGGTGGCTATTATTGTATGTGAACTCAGCCAAATGGAGGTGGTCCTCCCAATTTCCTCCAAAGTCTAACACACATACTCTAAGCAAATCCTCTAAAATCTTATTTACCACTTCTGTTTGCCCATCTGATTGGGGGTGATAAGCAGTGCTTAGGCACAATTCACTCCCCATAGCTTCTTGGAAGCTCTTCCAGAATCTTGAAGTGAAGATTGTATCCCTATCACTCACTATAGTTTTAGGAACACCATGCAACTTTACCACTTCTCTCATAAAAGTTTGGGCTAGCCTAGGTGCATTTCTGTCTGCTTTTACTGGTATGAAGTGGGCTACTTTAGTCAGCCTATCTACAATTACCCAAATACTTGTATTTCCCCTCTTGGATCTAGGAAGACCATCTATAAAATCCATAGATATGTCTTCCCACTTCCACTGTGGTATGCTAAGTGGCTGCAACAACCCTGAAGGTCTTTGGGTCTCAGCTTTTATTTGTTGACAAACCATGCACTTAGCAACATGTCTAGCTACATTAGACTTCATTCCCTTCCACCAATAGTCCCTTTTTAAGTTTTGGTACATCTTGGTGCTGCCTGGATGTATGGAATATTTGCTCCTATGGTACTCATTAAGGATTTCTTCTTTCAATTCTATGATGTTTGGGACACATATCCTACCCTTGTACCTTAGGTATCCTTTTTCATCAATGTGATAATCCTTCACTTCCTCCTTCTTTAATAGGAGAGACCTCTTTTCTGCTAAGTCTTGATCTTCTTCTTGCATCTTTGCCACCTTCAAGACCAAATTTGATTGTAGAGTAATTAAACTTAACCTTCCTTTACTCCTTTCTTCCTCAACTATCTCCATACTTATCCCACTGCTCTCATCTATTTCCAAATCAGTGAGCATGGTCAAGTCTCTAAACTCCTCCATCATCAACATGGCCACTTTTGCATGCTGCCTACTCAATGCATCTGCCACTTTATTAGCCTTGCCTGGTGTATAAAGTATATCTAAGTCATAAGCAGCAAGAAATTCAACCCATCTGTGTTGTCTCATATTCAAATCTTTCTGTGAAAAGAGATACTTTAAGGCCTTGTGATCAGTGTATAAAATGAACTTTGCACCTAATAAGTAATGCCTCCAGAGCTTCAAGGCATATACTACTGCTGCCAACTCAAGATCATGAGTTGCATATCTAGTTTCATGGGGTTTTAGTTGTCTAGATGCATAGGCTATGACCTGATCTTGCTGCATCAACACAGCCCCTAGCCCTGACCCACATGCATCTGTATATACAACTAATCCCTCATTGCCTTCTGGTACTCTCAACACTGGTGATTTTACCAAAGCCTCCTTGATCTGGGTGAAAGATTGTTCACACTTATCAGTCCATATAAACTTTTGGTTCTTCCTAGTCAGGTTAGTGAGTGGCATTGCTATTTTAGAAAATCCTTGTATAAACCTCCTATAGTATCCTGCCATCCCCATGAATGACCTAACTTCACTAACATTGTTAGGCTTCTTCCATGCTTGGATTGCTACTATCTTATTGGGGTTTACAGAAATCCCTCTAGCAGAGACAACGTGTCCAAGAAAATGTACTTCCTCTTGCCAGAACACACACTTAGAGAACTTTGCTTTCAAATCTTTTTCTCTTAATATAGATAAGACCAAATGTAAGTGGTTCTCATGTTCCTCTATTGTTTTAGAATAGATTAGAATGTCATCTATAAAAATCAGAACAAACTTGTCTAAGTAATCTCTGAATATCCTATTCATTAGGTCTACAAAGTAAGAAGGGGCATTTGTTAGCCCAAATGGCATAACCAGAAACTCATACAAACCATATCTTGTGTTAAATGCTGTATATTTAACACTTGAATCCTCAACCTTCATCTGATGAAACCCAGATGCCAAGTCTAGCCTAGAAAACACTTTAGCTCCACTGAGTTGATCAAAGAGATCATCTATCCTGGGTAATGGGTATTTGTTTTTGATGGTTACTTTGTTTAATTCTCTATAATCTATACACATTCTTAAGGTACCATCATGCTTTTTAACAAATACTACAGGAGCACCCCAGCATGAATTACTTGGCCTTATAAACCCCTTGGCTTCTAATTCTTCCAGCTGGTTCTTTAGCTCCTTTAATTCACTTGGCCCCATCCTTGTAGGCTTTTTGATAATTGGGCTAGCCCCAGGCATAAGGTTAATCTGGAATTCAACAGGTCTATGGTGTGAGACACCTTTTACTTCCCCAAATACATCCAAGTATTCTTTAACTATGGGGATTTCATTAATAGCTATTTCCTTGGGATTATTTTCTAATTCAATTAAATGATTTAGACTGTTTTCTTTGATAGGTTCACACAGAATTGTAACCCTTTGGCCTTTAGAATTTTGTAGTGAAATGGTGGATGCATCTAGGTCAATTATGGCTTTGAAGTGTCTTAGCCAATCTGCCCCTAATATAACTCCTATATTTGGGAAATTTAGAACATATAAATTGGAAACAAATGTGTTTCCCCCTATGCTCAAATTCACATCCACACAAATCATATCTAATACACTAGAACTTCCTAAAGGGCTTTGTATTAACAGAGGTATTTCAGCCAAATTGCAGTTCATTTTCAACCTTTTAACTATTTCATGGGAAATGAGTGAGTGGGTTGCCCCGGTATCATATATTACAGCTAAAGGTATGGTACAAATAAATAGTGTACCTTCCACTTGACCATGGTTTTCAGCATTAGCCTCAATTATGGCCTTGCCCCTACCTTCCAGGTTTGCCACTTTCCCTTGTTGCTTGTATTCTGGGCAATTTCTTTTCATATGCCCTTCCTTCCCACATAGAAAGCATTTGAAAGCTCCCCCTTTAAGCTCTGGGCATCTTGGCTTAATATGGCCTTCTTTCCCACAATGGTTGCAAACTATTTTTCTTTTGGCTTCATTGGGTTTTGCATCTACTGCCTTCTTACCATCTGCCTCTCCTTTCTTCTTATCATAAGGATGGTACTTCCCTTTGTTCTTCTTGTTGCTATTGTTTTTGAAGCTCCTAAACTTATCTCTTTCCTTGTCATGCTGCTCAATCTTCAGAGCCAAATCTATCACTTGATCAAAAGTTCTGTCAGCATAAGGTAATATAGCCCTGCTAAGCCCTGGGTTTAATCCCTTGATGTATCTATCATTTTTGGATGCTTCATCAGCCACTAACATTGCCCCATAAGTTGACAATCCCTCAAACTTCTGGGTGTACTCTGTGACATTCATATTCCCCTGTCTAAGTTTGATGAACTCCTCAAGTAAAGTGGTTTTTGCTGAGGCTGGAACAAACCTTGCCTCTAACATCTCCTTAAATTGATTCCAATTAATATCATTTTCATTCCAGCCAGCTATGATCACCTCCCACCAACTCAAAGCTGCACCTTTTAATTGCCTTGAGGCCACTTGCCTCTTTCTTTGGTCATCTAGTTGCATATCAGTGAAGATCCTCTCTAATGTCCTCAGCCATGCTTGAATCTCCATTACACTTTCAGTTCCTTCAAAGCTCTTGCCTCCCAAATTGGTATAAGTCTTCACTAACTTGGAGAGCTCCTCATATGGGTTCTCAGGTCTGTGCCCAATTCCATCTCTCAAAACTCTCACAAATTCCTGCATGTCAAGCATTTGTGGTGTGCTAGATCCTCCTTGATGATGAGACCCTCTTCCTACCATATTTCTAAAAGTATATGTATTTCATTATATGAGTTTATAATACTTCGCTTTAATTTTAAATTGGTCGTATCTTTCCTATTTAATCACTGTGTATGTCACATGCACACAAATACATTCAGGGAATACTTATAAACAGTCAAATATATCACAAACAAACCTAGTATAAACATAAGCATACAAATATTTTGCTATGTTAATTAAAACATAGCTCCGATACCAAATGTAATGACCCTAATTCTTAACCAAAAATTAGTTTAGTTTTTTTTTCTACTTAGCTAAGACTACCTAGGGTCATCCTTCCCTATTCTCATATTATCCAGGATCTTTCACAATATAAAAATATTGTTTTAAATCTAAATCATTCCTAACATACATATATAAAGATATCTATGTTATATTCTACTAGAATCAGAGCATGATAATATATAAGTAGAAATCCTTTTAAATCTATTAAAATGTGATAATTCCCTGATAAAAGATTAATTATTGTATCCTGATTTTTGACCATAGGATCCACTGGAAACATGTACTTTAGTCTGTTATTCTAATTAAGAAAAGATCAAGTAATAATCAGTGGAAAGCAAGCTTTTAATATGGATGATTGTGTTAAAGTCTGTATAGTATCAAACTCAGGCTAAAAGAAAGTGGATCATAAGTGAACACAAGCAACATCTAGGCGTAACGGAAACGCGCCTAACTTATACATGAGAGGTCACGAGTTCGAGTGCTATGCTGGTCGGTTCAAACCCAATTTTTGTTTTTCTTTTTATTTTTCTCCTGTATGGTTTAAAATCTGATATCTACCTATATCTACACATATATACTTAATTTTTGCCTATAATCTAACATACAAAACAATATTTCTTGCTTTATTATTTTTGCAACCCATTCCTACAACTGTTCTAGGAATTTATGTTTATATTTTTGCCCAAATATCAACATGTACATAGATATACATGTACATGTCAATGTCTTTGCTCATTTTCCAGAAAACTGGGTTCAAATGGTTCCTTGCTTCATTGATTTGAAGTGAACATTTGGCCTGACCTATGGTCTAACCATGTGGTTAATCTGACCATTCTTTTATTTGCATTTTACAAACCAGAATATACACAAAACATTGATACTTCTTCTCTTCAAAAGCATGTTTATATATGTATGAATCAGGCACCTTGTGATCAGATTTATATCATCCTTCCTAACCATAATTCTCTTTTAAAAATGCATATTCAGGGTTTATACACTTTTACTTGCATTTGGACATATATCAATATCATGACTTGAAAATATAACAGTTATAATGCTTTCTGGATTTTCCCCATATAATTTCCTATATATCTATCTTTTGAAAGGACTTAGGATGAACTAAAATCATCATAAAATGATTATGCTTATAAAATCCAGGTTTTTCCTCTAAATCAAAAACAACTTTAGCAAATAGATTTTCAAATCAGTTTAACATTAATATCCTTAATACATACCAAACCAGAAATAACCAGAAACAACATAACACATATTTCTTACAAGTTCTTCCTACTTAATACATTTAGGTAGCCATATCAATCAGGAATACATGCATGAATTAACACATTCTAGCTCTTATTTCTAATTATCTTAGCATCCTCTATTCCATATCTTTTTAATCTTGCTTACTTAGCTCCATCACAACCTGCAAAAGCATTAGTGGCTGCCCCATTATGAATGAGACACCCCCATGTGCCATGAGCAATAAGGGTCAGATCTATGATCTGGTGTGAGCATTTCTAACATATCCATGATATTAAGCTAAGGATACAGCATAAATATACCTTGCATAACTTGACAGGTATTATCATGAATGATTAATGTATAAATTAATTAGGTATTCCCATATACATACACAAGAGCAAACATATGCATTAAGATAATTTTTATCTAGAACTACTAAGGTTCCTCATACCAACCCTAATCCCGGAAAGACCCAAGTTTCATGTATCATCATTTAAGGTTGCCTTTTCTTCTTATAAATTCCTGACCTCATCTGCTATAAGGAATCAAAGGGACACATTGCCATGAACTAATTAACATCATGGCACAAAGATCTCAAGACTTAAACAAGCCATGTGTCAACTTGTCTACTTCAAATAGGACAAGCATTCCAGCAGCCTTCTTGGCACAAAATCCTTAGTTATATTACTAAGTGTATTCATGTTCGTTTTATCAATGATAGCTAGGTGTACAGACCACTTATATACATGAAACATACTAGTTACCTTGCAGACATAATATTGCAAGCAAGTTAAAGGTTACTTTCTAGAGGTATAACACCCAGTCATTCCATCTCACATTATTTAGCATATAAACACCCTATTCAAACATATACCAGAATGTTTGCAACTGAGAATAAATGCATGGCTCTATTGGGTTTATTTTGATTTTGCAAGCAACTATGTTTAGCCAGATTTTTAATCTTGTTTAAACATAATTTTTAGGCTTGTAAATTTTCTGTTTGGTTTTGGGCTCAGCACTTATAGAGAAAGACTCCATTGCACCCTCAACCAATTATTTCAAGCCTCAGCACTATACCATTGTATATGCAGCTCATAGTTTTTTTCTTCTTCATTCTTTGTCTTAAGCCATGATTCAGACTAGTTACAAATACTCTCTTACATGTTCTTTAAGGTTTTGGTATAACATACAGGGATGAAAATAGAACAACAAAGTTATACATCCATCATAGCAGATCATATCTCATCAAGCATTCATGAAACCATCAGTAGTCAACATAGTTTGTAAATCAAAACATGCAAAATATAGCATATAAAAGCTTGGCTGCCTAATCCCAGGTCTTAATGCCATGTATATGAGTGAGGATACTCACCTAAATGCTTACACAAGCTTAAACCAGAAAACCCCTCAAATCTTTAGCCTTTTCTTCCTCTTCTTCCTTAGGTTAATTAATTCAGTGAGAGAGCTGTTTTCTGGTTAGGCTCTTGATTTATATAAGGGTTCTACCTAGGGTTTTGGGTGATGCAAAATCCCTATTTTAGCCCAAACCAGAATCATGCAATTGGCATTGCATATTCTCTCCCTCCTAACCCTTAATGTCCCGGCCAATATTTTAAAACAAGGCTAAGTTGTGCCCATTTTCTTTTCTTTTCAGAAAGTGGTTACTTTAAGTATTTTTATTATACTTAACTCAAACATGATAATGGTGTGACTTTCTATTTTATGCCTTTGTACATTTGCTTTCTTGCACTTTGGTTCTTACCATTTTAGTGCTTCTTTTACTTATTTTTCCTTTATTAATTTTCTGCTCAAATAATATCTGTATATATACATTTATACAACTATGGGTGTTAGTTTAACTTTAACCTTCTTTTATTTGCAGAAAACATGTGCATTCTTATATGCATTTCTACACTCCTATTATTCAAATAAAATTTCACTTACTCATTATAAATCAATGTTCTCTTCTGTCTTAATTTCCAGACAAGTCATACATATGCATATATATATAGATATATATATATATACACATATCCTCAGGAATTTTAATATTCATGTCTAGGCCTATATTTCCTTTATTTAAAACATTTTATCTAAATGTTTTCCTTCTTTGTTTTATTATTCAGGAATTCTGGATTTTCTCTTAGTGCCATAACTAGTGTGCACGTGCACACATGCACACAACCTTGCACCACTGAAAATCCCCCCTATATAATAATTCTGATTTTTCCCCCAGAATTTTAATAATTTATTTAAAAGAATTTTCCACAAAATCTTGGGGTATTACAAACATCCATTCTACGTACTAATTTAACTAGTTATTCCAATAACAACTCCATTCCCATTAAAATATTTATGAATAACATTTCATATAACTCCATTGGATTTGTAAAACTTATAAAACTCTACCACATTATAAGGGTATACACAACTAATAAATTCAAAACACCTGGATTTTCATTCAAAACACGTTTTGAAACGATACCATATATTCTGGAAACTTAAGGGTCAAAAACTTAGATATTTATTTGAAAAACTTTTGAAATGATATTATATATATTTAATCCATAATAAATATATATATTTACATATATATAGATATAACCCGAGTAACCCCAAAATTAAACTAAGGAACTAGGTACTACCAAATAGTATATATTTCCTTACTTAGAAGGATAATACTCAAGAGAAACATTTACCATCCGAACATATCTCTTACCCATTTTTAGTTATTTTTGATCCACTCGAACTAGTTAACTTTAAAATACAACCCATTTTGAAACAAAATCATAAATATATTTCCAATTAAATAGTTTTCATCAAACAACCAGTTTCCAACCTACTTCAGATTCGTCTGGATTCGAACTCATCCCAACCGTATAATGATAAAGAGAATAATTTACTAAGTGCACAATACCGTTAACCTAAGCAAACATCTGATCGTCACTTAGAAGATTATTAAGATCATCATAAAACAAATCGGGATTTATTTCCCAAACCAAATCCAAAGGAATACCCATTTTTTCTATAAAGTTCCTTTTCAAATTTTCTTTATCTATAAATATCTCCAATAAAGTATTATTTCTTTTCCACGAATCATTTAAAATAATAATACACACGTTTATTTAATAGTAAATCAAACCACACTTTTGAAATCGTATCAAAATTTATTTTATCAAAACAATTATAAAGCGAGATCCTAATGGTAGCAATTCCCTACTTAGAAATGTTTTTATCCCAAGAACATTATTAATTACTATTATTAACATGTAAACCATGATAACCATTTTGCCAAAGTCACCAAGATTTAATCTCTTGATTTTCCTTTAATTATAAGGCACATTTTAATAAATCAAATTTATACAATATTCCCTTTTAAAGGAAATCATTTCTCAAATATTTATTTCATAAATATTCTAGCTTTCTTATATAAATCATTTTTCAAGTATTTACTTCAGTAATATTTAAGTTTTCTTTTAAATAAACTTCTTTTACAAAATACAAATTTAATTACAACCAATTTTTTTTCCAATCATTTCCAAAATATTATTTCAAAAATATTCCAATTTCCTTTTAATAAAACAACATTTATTAGAACTTAATTTTACCAAATAAAACTTTATGAAATCGTTTCTAAAATATTCATTCCAAAATATTTTCAAATTTTCTTTTAAATAAACAACCTTTAGAAATCAAATTTCAACCCAACATTATCAAAGAACGCCTTATATTCAAATTGTGAAACTTAATTCATAAGGTATTCGTTTCATTGTTACCAAAATTCCTATCTACCCAATCCAGATATTAAAATGGAAGATTCAAGGTAGATTAATTGATAATAGTCAATGCTCAGAAATGGGCGAGCATGACCGATCAAATCCTAGATGATAATGATAGAATATTATCCTTCCTAATAACCAAGCACTACCAAGAATAACTATATCGAAATTTCTTTGAAAAATTTATTCTTTTTTTTATATATATAAAATATATTTTCGGGTAAAATTATTTCATTTACCCATTTTAAAACGATACCATGCCAATTGGTCTTGTTCGAGTGTTTAAGAAATCCCTATCGATAACGTTGGCCAAACGCATCGACCAGAATTCTTAAGCCGCTCAACAGATCAAACAACACAATATAAAACGTTTTTATATCACTAACAAATACGCGCTCTTATGTATGCTCTCAAACTCATCCTAGGGTCACACTTAGCCTATCTCAAATGAGTCAATCTCACCAAGCCTAGATATTCGCTCAACCTAAGCTCTGATACCAACTTTAATGACCAACGTTTTCGTAATCTTTAAGCTAACAATAAACCACACATGTCCAACTCAAATTGAATGAAAAGGCGGATAGTTAGGGAAAAAAGAAGAAAGAAGACAAGAAGAAACTAAAAAACACAAAATCTCACAACGGAATGAATAATGTATAATATATAACAAATCTTTACACCAAAACGAAACTGTAATATATGTATATACAAACATCAATCAGAGTACACTAACTTATTTCAGCTTGGACAGATATAACAACCGGTCCTCACAATTGCTAATAATGTAACATCCCGTATTTTTAAGCCATTGAATTTGAACATTTAATTCATTTTAAATGTTTAATATGGGTTTAAGATTTATCTTGAACTAAAAATAATTGGTTTAAACTAAAATAACAAGTGATAATTTCTAATGTGGAGATTTAATCTGAGATTGGATAATAAATAATTTAATATTCGGGATTGGGATAAAAAGGTGGATTTGGGTGTAAATAGTAATAAAATGCTATTTAAATGTATTTTTAGGTTTGAATGGTTATAAATAATATTATGGGATTTTTAGATGAATTTAAAAGTCGATAAATTATTATTTGGGATTTTATATTAATTTAAAAATGAATTTAATATTATTAAAATGCAATACAATCAGATTTTGATCTGGATTGAACCAGAATGATTTTAAATGTGGTTATACATTTTATATGATTTATTATTAAGTTAACAAAATTTTAAAAGTGAAATTTGAAGCGTTTTCGACGATTTTCAGAAATCGCCTGATTTAATAGACGAGTGAAAATAGCCTTCCGGGGCACAGTCTTGGAATTCGACGAAACCAGTTCCATTGGATCCGTAATAGTTAGTTATTATCGGATTTCAATTTTCGTGGCAATCGGAGTTGTCGTTTGACTGTGGCAGCTCGAAACGCATCGAAATCGATTTAACCGATTTAATTTTAAATTGATCGTTTAATTCCGTATCTCGCGCATATGATCAAATTAGCTTACGAAACCTGTTCCATTGTGTCCGGAACGCGGAAAAACCCTAGGATAGCCTGTCGGAACGTGAGAATTGGTGGTCGTTTGCTTAAACTGTTAAATCGAGAAATTTTATAAATAAAATAATATTAAACAATATAATATATATTCACATTATCAAAACCCTAGATCAAATAGACAGGCCGCCGTTTCCTTTCATTTCAATGGCCGGGAGTAAACGATCTTCTCCTCCAATTTCCATTCAATCTAATTGCTTTCGCTCAAAACTTTCTACATGAGAATCGAAGTACTCGGCGATAGCTTCAGATCCGTACGGTGGAGATGGGTTGTAGTCAACCAGAGGGGGTGCTAGGTGGTGCCGTTCATCACCGAGTTGATCTTGTTTTTCGAGATCTACAGAGAGCCGAGCTCTCGCGCGCGCCTGGTGGAGGTGGAGGTGGCGGTGAGCTTCGAGGCGCCGGGTTCTGATCGTCGTCTTGGGGTTTGTGGTGGGAGCGGCCTTAAACCCTAGGCCGATGGAGTGGGTTTCCTTGTTTCGTTCGTAGCCTGTAGAGCGTGAGGGAGAAAGTAGGTAGAACGGCCTTAATTTTGGTTTACAGGATCTAACGCTTGTGAATGTTTGGGTAAAATAATTTTTTTTAAAAAAAGTTTGTTTTAAAATATTATTCAAAACTTTATAAAATCATAACGAGCTCATACGATCTCAGATTCGGATGATTTTGGATGCATTGGAATCGCAGGAAAGAACACTACGCGATGGTGCAGTTCTGGAATCATTCCGGGCAAGTAGAAATTTGGGTTAAATCGGGCACCGTCCGATTTAATTTAAATTTCGAACGCTCGCCGAACCCAAAGTGAGTTATTCTCACTCACATCTGGATGCTAGACATTATAAATAATTGATATTTAAATATCTGTGTGGTTGATTGTCTATATTTGTGTTTATCTGTCTGGATTGATATTTATATTGTGATGTGCTAATATCTGTGATGCAGGGAGAAACAGGTTGGAGAGATCCAACTGGATTCCTCACAATTGTAGCAAGTATTTTATAATTGTTAGTGAATACCTGTTTATATGTTGTGATTGATAAATCTGGAAGTTTAATTGTACTGTGAAATTGTTGTATAAAGTATAATCACAGAATTTAATTATAAATAGATAAATTGTGTTTTTACGAAATAAAATGAATTGTTAAATTTAGAATTTCAAAGAATAAAATTTGAAATTGGATTTGGAAAGAAAAAATGTAAATTGGGTCAAATTGGGATTTTGAATATAATGGGAAGTTTATGAAATGGGTAAATGGAAAGTATAGTTTTCTGGAAATTAAGTTTATGAAATTATAAATTGTTTAAAATAACGATGTTTATTTTAATAATGGCTAATGTTATCCGAAAATTAAAAATATGTTAAAATGGAGTTTCCGACTATAAATTAACAAGTTCAAATGAAAAATAGAATGTTTTGAAATGCCGTATTTCATTGGAATTTAATTAAGTGAATTGGAAATTTATGTTGTAAAACATAATTGACTTGAAATAAATTAGTGGATTTATATGAAAGAGTACTTTGGAATGTTTAGAAACGGGAAAGTGTTTCCCTGGGAAAACCAAGTAAATGTTTATAAAAAGATTTTATTTAACTAAGGTTAAGTTTTAAATCGTTTTAAAAGTATTTTTTAGAAATCGTTATTTTTAAAGAAATAAATTAATAATTTTTAATACCGTAATAATTTGGGAGTATATTAGCAATTATTTTTACAAATGGATTTATTTAAAAGTTGGTTTTAGCTTAAGTTGTTAAAATTAGCATTTTTCTTCTTATAACGCTATTTTGAATTTAGTTAAACTAAAACCCTTATTTTTAAAATCAAAGTTTATGTGTTAATAACTAGTTTTCTTCACATATTTTAAATTTATATTTTGAGTAAATAAATAGAAGTAATTTTCATATTTTAAAGTATATTTCAGTATAAAGTATTTTTAACTGTTTTAAATGCAAATTGTTTTATACTTGGTTATTCCCGATGGGAATAAAGGGTAAAAGATTTATCTTGTAAAGGAAGAGTGGAAAATTGGTTTCAAATGAGTTTTGAAAATGTGAAAATATATCTTTGAAAGATATTAGAAGAAAATAAATAATATGGAGATTATTTATTGTGTGATGGATGTGTATGGATGTTTGTGAACATTAATTGATAGTTAAATCACCGACTATCAATATTGGCCAAATGCGCTGATCGTTTCGAAGAGACCGGGATCGAGTTTCCGTATACCGGGATTCTAGGTCTGGAGACTCGAAAACCACTTCGATCCGGTTTGTACGTTTCGCGAAAACGATTTCGGAGTCGAAGATGGAGCAGTGAAGAGCAAGGGCTAGTCGCTACTAATCCTGAGGATATTTCCAAAATGGATGTAGTAGGAATAGTGCCTTCGGTTCCGTTCGGACCCGGGACGGACTTGTATGGACGAATGCTTTCGTGACATCGTCAGGTGGACGATGGGCATTCAAAGTGAAATGTTCTGTAAAGGTAACGCTAAGCCTCAAGCCTCATCAACCGGGAATGACTGAAAATCAGGGGATATGCAGCAAGGCTTCGTGGGTAGCCCCCACTTGAGAGTAAGGTCATCCCTGTCTAGATGTCCCTTTTATTTCGGCTTAGTGGTGCGGTTGCTGATCACAACCGTGGGGTGATTTTACTTGGAATTATCTAGTAAGGGATGATTCCGGTCTTGTGTTGTAGGGGAGCGGGCGTACTCCTCGGTACTGTGATCTAGGCCACGTACTGTGACAGGTGGTACCCCAGTGCCTAGTCATTCGTTGGAAATCCATTTTCCCTACGTGCCTTGTACGGTATTTGTTTGTATACCTAGTATGCTGGAATTTAATCATGTAACAATTTCAGCTATTTTAATAAGTATTTGTAAATAGACACTATTATAATATCAGAGGATTTTTATAAAAGTGTTTTAGCTATCGTAAGGTAAAAACCCGACATGTTTATTTGTGGCGTGGTCTTACGAGATGCTTTTGTTTCAAAGGATTTTTGAAACTTTAATAATCAGTTTGGATGTATTTATGAT
This sequence comes from Allium fistulosum, assembly GCA_030737815.1. NCBI lineage: Eukaryota > Viridiplantae > Streptophyta > Magnoliopsida > Asparagales > Amaryllidaceae > Allium > Allium fistulosum. Next base: position 158,669,587 of record CM060901.1, read on the forward strand.
GCGCTGGTATTCCAGACTGACTCGGGTGTTATTTTATTATAATGCTCGGGTCAGACCGAGTATATTACAGGATAGGTTGCTATGGAGTAGAAGAGGAGCTGGAGTCGAGGCGTATTATTCGTACTTGTTTATATTCCGCTGCTATGATTGTTGTTAGTCATGTATCTGATTACTATTGATTGTATTGTGATGGACTCTGATGATGTATTGTATATAAAAAGATATAGTTTTCATTTGTGTAAAGATCTGTTCTATATATTATATTTTATCCGCTGCGATTGTGAGATTCTGATTTGGTTGGTTCTTTCTTCTTCTATCTACTTTCTTATTCTTTTACAATCTGTCTTTTCCGGCATTCGATCGTCGGCATATTATACTGTTGAGTATTTTGTGTCGATTTTCGAGGGTCGAGAAGGGCGGGTCGTGACACTTGGTATCAGAGCTTAGGTTGGCGACAACCTAGGCTTTGGTGGGAAATTACTCGTTTTAAATGGAGTCAGAAGTACTCTATTATGAGTTGAGTGTAATAATAGCTATGAGGGCATAGTTGTTAGTGGATATAAAATTGTTTTTGTACTGTGTTGACTTATCGGTTGAGTGTTTATGAATTCTGGTCGGTACGGGAAGTACAACCGTATCGATAGGGGTTTCTAAACTCTTAAACAAGATAAACCGACATAGTATTGTTTTAAAGTGGGTAAATGAAATAATTTTACCCAAAATTATATTTTGATATAAAGAAATAAGTTTTCTAAATAATTATATATATTGGATGTTTGTTTGGTTGATTCTTCTATAATCAAATAAGAAATTAAAATATGATTTAAAATTCGAAATGATTTCTAAGCAAATAGGAATTTAAAATTTTAAAATGGTTTATAACTAAACAGAAATAACTAAATATGGTTGAAGTAAGAAGAAGTATAATTAAAATTTGATTTAAACCAGAATTTGATTCCGGAAGTTTTGGGAAGGGTTTTAAATTGAATTTGATTGAAATCTTGGAAATGTTTGAAATGTTTTCCAAAACTTTTGAAGTCAATGATGGAGAATATTTTGGAAAATATTTTTGAATGGAAATTGATTTGAAGTGAATTTTGGAAGTGGAAAGCATTGAACTCACTTCAGTCGTTGGAAAATAATCCTGATGATGCTGGCCACATCATTAGAATTCATTTTCGAGTTTCTAAAGTGATGGATTGCTACCAAAATAGTTGGTTATGACATTGTTTGGACTTGTTTGGGAAACAAGTGATTTTGGAATTTTCAAAGGAAAATTGTTTGGTAAAAGCAGTTTGTTTTGGAATTTGGTATTTGATTTGAATATCAAAAGAGAAATGTGTTGATTTTTATTTCGAATTGGTTTTGAAATAAATCAGGGTAAATTGAATTCTGGAAATTCTATTTTAAAATAAAAATGTGAAAGTTGAAATGATTCAACTATATAACTTATAAAGGAAAGTTGATTTAAAGAAGAATTGAGTATATATGGAATGTAAATTTACTTTGAATAAATGAAGGTGAATGGAATATATCTGGATTTAATTTATGATAAGTTAAATAAAATTAAGAATTTGAAATTGAATTAAATCTAAATGAATTGGAATTAAATGGAAGTTGAGATAACAGTGAAATGTAAATGCTTATGATTGTGCAAATGAATTCATATTCTTAAGTTATTAAGTGTTAAAATTTGACATTGTGATTATAAAAAATGTGGATTGGTTTGAAATGAGCAATATAAACTTACAAGTAAATAAGTTGGAGAACTTGAGAATGGAAGATTTGATTTTAACTCAAGTAAAATGGAATTATAATCACAAATAAAAATGGTTAAGTGGAATGGTGAATTCGAACTTAATTTTAAATGGAATGCAAAGTAAGGTGAAACAATTATAAAATATAAAAGAGGTAAGTGAACTGAAGTTAGTAAATAAGTTGAACTTGGATATGGAGAATTAAGATTAAATTGAATTTGGTTTAACTTCGACTAAGATGGAATTAAGCTGAATATTAAAATTTCTGTTGTGTTATGAATAAGAATGAATGTAATTAAATTCTTATTTAAAGTAGTAAAGGAAATGGTTTAAATTCAGGTGGGCTAAATAAAATTTAGATGAACTTGAATTAATTCTGGAAAGGAATTAAATTGAAAATGCATATATAATCTAGTTAACCTTGAATTAAATTTGGATAAGAATTTAATTAAATGGAAATTTAATTTAGTTGAAGTGATGTTGAATGAAGTAAATGCTCACTCAATTAAATCCAAAATGATTGTTTGGAAATAAATCTTGTGTAAGCTAAATTAAATGGAATTTGTATTGCAATAAATAGAATTTTGATAGTTTGTTCAAAATTTAGAAAGTAAGGGAAAAATCGAGTTGTTGAATGAAATTTAAGTTTGGTAATAAATGTTGGAAGTGAGAATGTATAATGGGATTAGATTATAATAGTGATGGTTTGAATTGTAAGTAAATTCAAATGAGAGAAATAATTTAAATGGTTTCTTTGTTGATAAAATAAATCTAAAATGGATTGGATAAATAAACGAAGAGCATTAAACTTTGTAAATGAATTGAAATTGGTTGAATGAGAATCAGATGGAAATAAAATTAAATAGATAATGGTAATATTGTGAAACTACTTAAGCAAATTGAAAGAAACAAATGATTGTGGATGAGCTTTATTAAGAAATCTGAATGGAATTTGTTGGATAATAAAATTGAATTGAAAGTGAAATGATATTCATTAATTATTGTGGTAAATTAAGAATGAATGAGTTGAATATAACCCAGGATCGAATGATATTAATATAAACTTGAATTTGGTTAATGGAAATAAAGATGTAAGGAAAATGTAATTTAACAATTACATTGGAAAGAGAAAATATTTGGTTTGTGAACCTTGTAATGGAATAAAATTTATATGAATCTAAGTTGGAATTAATTTTAAATGGTTATAAGCCTAAGTGGCAATTATTTTTGTTGAAGGACATGAAATTAGCATGTATTCGAAATTAAATTGTTTAACAAGCAATGGAATGAGTTTTGCATAAGTTAAACTGGATTGGAATCTAATTTAAAGAATTAGTATATGAATGCAAGTGAATTGGTTAAGAATAGCAAATGAAATTGATTTTGAATCAATAGGAATGAATTGACCTCTTAATGAGTAATGTTTGCATATGAATGGAAATGGATCATAACTGAAATGCAAATGTTTCAAGTTTAAAATGAAATTTGATTGTAAATCAAATTTGGAATGTAAGTAAAATTAAAAGGTAAGAAAGGCATATGTAATCATATTGAAGTGGAAATGAATTGGTTGAGATAAATATGAATTGTATGTAGTGAACTTGAATTTAAAGCATTCAAATGAAATAAAATGAAGTAGACTTGAATAAGTGATTCGAAAGTGATTGAAATCTTTGGATTGTTGAAAATATGGTTGACATTGTTAATGATAAAGTTTGCTTGGTTTGGTTATGAAATGGATATGTTTGGCTTGCATTTATATTGGAAATATTATGAAAATGCTCATATCTTTGAAAACTGATGAGTTGTTGAGTAAGTACAGGTACGGAAGGTGTTCGAGAGAGTTGGAGCGCGTATATGCGTTAGATTAGCTGCTCGCTATTAAAATTTGCTAAAAAGGTATGCCTACGCAAATATAATTGGGAAAATGATATATATATTGTGATATATTTTGGTTTCCGGCCATGTGAGCCGATGTATATATATTTGTGTATCCTGCGGTATCGCAGAAGCTCCTCCGTGCAAAGGAGACTCTACCAAAATTTTTCGAAAATTTTGGGAGTTAGAAAATTTTTGGGGTTTTTGGGAAAATTTATTAATAAGTAAAGTTATTTTTGAAAGCAAATGTTAAAATACAGGCTTTAGAGTAGATAAAGCAAATGGTTTTGAAATGGAGTTGAAACCTTTTGGGAAAGTGAATATAAGTTTTTAACTAAGAAAATTGGGTAAGTAAATGGGTTGGGAAGTATGTTCCTACCTTAGCAAATTTCGGGGACGAAATTTTTATAAGGGGGGAGGAATGTAACATCCCGTATTTTTAAGCCATTGAATTTGAACATTTAATTCATTTTAAATGTTTAATATGGGTTTAAGATTTATCTTGAACTAAAAATAATTGGTTTAAACTAAAATAACAAGTGATAATTTCTAATGTGGAGATTTAATCTGAGATTGGATAATAAATAATTTAATATTCGGGATTGGGATAAAAAGGTGGATTTGGTGTAAATAGTAATAAAATGATATTTAAATGTATTTTTAGGTTCGAATGGTTATAAATAATATTATGGGATTTTTAGATGAATTTAAAAGTCGATAAATTATTATTTGGGATTTTATATTAATTTAAAAATGAATTTAATATTATTAAAATGCAATACAATCAGATTTTGATCTGGATTGAACAAGAATGATTTTAAATGTGGTTATACATTTTATATGATTTATTATTAAGTTAACAAAATTTTAAAAGTGAAATTTGAAGCGTTTTCGACGATTTTCAGAAATCGCCTGATTTAATAGACGAGTGAAAATAGCCTTCCGGGGCACAGTCTCGGAATTTGACGAAACCAGTTCCATTGGATCCGTAATAGTTAGTTATTATCGAATTTCAATTTTCGTGGCAATCGGAGTTGTCGTTTGACCGTGGCAGCTCGAAACGCATCGAAATCGATTTAACCGATTTAATTTTAAATTGATCGTTTAATTCCGTATCTCGCGTATACGATCAAATTAGCTTACGAAACCTGTTCCATTGTGTCCGGAACGCGGAAAAACCCTAGGATAGCCTGTCGGAACGTGAGAATTGGTGGTCGTTTGCTTAAACTGTTAAATCGAGAAATTTTATAAATAAAATAATATTAAACAATATAATATATATTCACATTATCAAAACCCTAGATCAAATAGACAGGCCGCCGTTTCCTTTCATATCAATGGCCGGGAGTAAATGATCTTCTCCTCCAATTTCCATTCAATCTAATTGCTTTCGCTCAAAACTTTCTACATGAGAATCGAAGTACTCGGCGATAGCTTCAGATCCGTACGGTGGAGATGGGTTGTAGTCAACCAGAGGGGGTGCTAGGTGGTGCCGTTCATCACCGAGTTGATCTCGTTTTTCGAGATCTACAGAGATCCGAGCTCTCGCACGCGCCTGGTGGAGGTGGAGGTGGCGGTGAGCTTCGAGGCGCCGGGTTCTGATCGTCGTCTCGGGGTTTGTGGTGGGAGCGGCCTTAAACCCTAGGCCGATGGAGTGGGTTTCCTTGTTTCGTTCGTAGCCTGTAGAGCGTGAGGGAGAAAGCAGGTAGAACGGCCTTAATTTTGGTTTACAGGATCTAACGCTTGTGAATGTTTGGGTAAAATAAATTTTAAAAAAAAAGTTTGTTTTAAAATATTATTCAAAACTTTATAAAATCATAACGAGCTCATACGATCTCAGATTCGGACGATTTTGGATGCATTGAATCGCAGGAAAGAACACTACGCCATGGTTCAGTTCCGGAATCATTCCGGGCAAGTAGAAATTTGGGTTAAATCAGGCACCGTCCGATTTAATTTAAATTTCGAATGCTCGCCGAACTCAAAGTGAGTTATTCTCACTCACATCTGGATGCTAGACATTATAAATAATTGATATTTAAATATCTGTGTGGTTGATTGTCTATATTTATGTTTATCTGTCTGGATTGATATTTATATTGTGATGTGCTAATATCTGTGATGCAGGGAGAAACGGGTTGGAGGGATCCAACTGGATTCCTCACAATTGTAGCAATTATTTTATAATTGTTAGTGAATACCTGTTTATATGTTGTGATTGATAAATCTGGAAGTTTAATTGTACTGTGAAATTGTTGTATAAAGTATAATCACAGAATTTAATTATAAATGGATAAATTGTGTTTTTACGAAATAAAATGAATTGTTAAATTTAGAATTTCAAAGAATAAAATTTGAAATCGGATTTGGAAAGAAAAAATGTAAATTGGGTCAAATTGGGATTTTGAATATAATGGGAAGTTTATGAAATGGGTAAATGGAAAGTATAGTTTTCTGGAAATTAAATTTATGAAATTATAAATTGTTTAAAATAACGATGTTTATTTTAATAATGGCTAATGTTATCCGAAAATTAAAAATATGTTAAAATGGAGTTTCCGACTATAAATTAACAAGTTCAAATGAAAAATAGAATGTTTTGAAATGCCGTATTTCATTGGAATTTAATTAAGTGAATTGGAAATTTATGTTGTAAAACATAATTGACTTGAAATAAATCAGTGGATTTATATGAAAGAGTACTTTGGAATGTTTAGAAACGGGAAAATGTTTCCCTGGGAAAACCAAGTAAATGTTTATAAAAAGATTTTATTTAACTAAGGTTAAGTTTTAAATCGTTTTAAAAGTATTTTTAAGAAATCGTTATTTTTAAAGAAATAAATTAATAATTTTTAAAAGTTGGTTTTAGCTTAAGTTGTTAAAATTAGCATTTTTCTTCTTGTAACGCTATTTTGAATTTAGTTAAACTAAAACCCTTATTTTTAAAATCAAAGTTTATGTGTTAATAACTAGTTTTCTTCACATATTTTAAATTTATATTTTGAGTAAATAAATAGAAGTAATTTTCATATTTTAAAGTATATTTCAGTATAAAGTATTTTTAACTGTTTTAAATGCAAATTGTTTTATACTTGGTTATTCCCGATGGGAATAAAGGGTAAAAGATTTATCTTGTAAAGGAAGAGTGGAAAATTGGTTTCAAATGAGTTTTGAAAATGTGAAAATATATCTTTGAAAGATATTAGAAGAAAATAAATAATATGGAGATTATTTATTGTGTGATGGATGTGTATGGATGTTTGTGAACATTAATTGATAGTTAAATCACCGACTATCAATATTGGCCAAATGCGCTGATCGTTTCGAAGAGACCGGGATCGAGTTTCCGTATACCGGGATTCTAGGTCTGGAGACTCGAAAACCACTTCGATCTGGTTTGTACGTTTCGCGAAAACGATTTCGGAGTCGAAGATGGAGCAGTGAAGAGCAAGGGCTAGTCGCTACTAATCCTGAGGATATTTCCAAAATGGATGTAGTAGGAATAGTGCCTTCGGTTCCGTTCGGACCCGGGACGGACTTGTATGGACGAATGCTTTCGTGACATCGTCAGGTGGACGATGGGCATTAAAAGTGAAATGTTCTGTAAAGGTAACGCTAAGCCTCAAGCCTCATCAACCGGGAATGACTGAAAATCAGGGGATATGCAGCAAGGCTTCGTGGGTAGCCCCCACTTGAGAGTAAGGTCATCCCTGTCTAGATGTCCCTTTTATTTCGGCTTAGTGGTGCGGTTGCTGATCACAACCGTGGGATGATTTTACTTGGAATTATCCAGTAAGGGATGATTCCGGTCTTGTGTTGCAGGGGAGCGGGCGTACTCCTCGGTACTGTGATCTAGGCCACGTACTGTGACAGGTGGTACCCCAGTGCCTAGTCATTCGTTGGAAATCCATTTTCCCTACGTGCCTTGTACGGTATTTGTTTGTATACCTAGTATGCTGGAATTTAATCATGTAACAATTTCAGCTATTTTAATAAGTATTTGTAAATAGACACTATTATAATATCAGAGGATTTTTATAAAAATTGTTTTAGCTATCGTAAGGTAAAAACCCGACATGTTTATTTGTGGCGTGGTCTTACGAGATGCTTTTGTTTCAAAGGATTTTTGAAACTTTAATAATCAGTTTGGATGTATTTATGATGCGCTGGTATTCCAGACTGACTCGGGTGTTATTTTATTATAATGCTCGGGTCAGACCGAGTATATTACAGGATAGGTTGCTATGGAGCAGAAGAGGAGCTGGAGTCGAGGCGTATTATTCATACTTGTTTATATTTCGCTGCTATGATTGTTGTTAGTCATGTATCTGATTACTATTGATTGTGTTGTGATGGACTCTGATGATGTATTGTATATAAAAAGATATAGTTTTCATTTGTGTAAAGATCTGTTCTATATATTATATTTTATCCGCTGCGATTGTGAGATTCTGATTTGGTTGGTTCTTTCTTCTTCTATCTACTTTCTTATTCTTTTACAATCTGTCTTTTCCAGCATTCGATCGTCGGTATATTATACTGTTGAGTATTTTGTGTCGATTTTCGAGGGTCGAGAAGGGCGGGTCGTCACAAATAAATACAACAATGAATACAACGAAAAATAACCATGTACGTGAATACGTCTCTGGGCCTCCAGCTCATCTCCTGAAGCTCCAAAACTTCCAAATAAACTTTGAACATGCTTGGTCTGGCCTGAGCATTATAGGAAAACAATACCCAGGTCAGTCTGGTAAACCAGCTTGAGAACTCAAATGACAAGGAATTTTATTTATTTTAACTTTTAAATCCTTTAGAATCAAAGGCATCTCGTAAGACAACGCCACACATAAACACGGATGGGTTTTACCTTACGATAACCAAAACCTTTATATCAGAAATCCAATGATATTATAATAATGTCTAAGGGCAAAAATAATGGTAATCAAGTAGTTGTGATGCTCGTGAGTGTACATCACAACAATACTAGGTATATAATCGAAAATCGATAAGGCACGTTCGTTAATTGTATAGGATTTCCATGGAGTGCCCTCGGTACTTCGAGGAACGGTCCTCCTGCATAAGAATCAGACATATCCTTCCGTAGTAGCATACATCCCTAGTGATGTACCATAGGAAAAACATAGCTGGTCTCGCTAACACTGAGTTCATTTCCCTATGCATGCATAACAAATGTAGGTAAAATCTACGTGGATCCGATTACACCATATGGGTTTGCAAACCCTACTGGCCATGCCTCCTATCCCTGGCTTTAGTCATTCCCGCTGGTGAGGCTACGTTCGGCATTCCAGCTTATGCACCGCTACCAAATAGATTATGGAATCCCACATGGATCCCAATACCCCAATAGGTCTCGGAATCACACACGGATTCCCACATACCCGGATTCTCATACCCCAACGGGTCTCGGAATCACACATGGACCCAACATCTCAATATATCACGAAACTCCTCCAAAGAATAGTATATGGTTTTCGGAGTGGTCACGGGTTCGAGTCATGTCTTATGAGTACACTCTTCTGCTTCCCTGCTGCATTAAAAAACCAATGCCGATTTCCAGAATGCTCAAAACGTTATTCTCATCAACACGAACCTAATGCAAAAATCCACGTGTTAAATGGATTTAATATGGGTGAGATCATCATTTCAATTTCAACATATTCACTTATAAAATATTTTTAATTTTGAAACAAGGATTCTCAATAAAGCACTTGGGCCAAAGCCCATTTCGATATCAACATTGCAGCCGCACGCAAATCCAACTCGCAACAAAAACTAACCTTTCATCCACTCATATGCAAAAAGAAAATTTTCCGGGGGCCTAAGTGCACCATTTAAATAATTTCGCATGCTCCAGGTCTATTGCTTTTCTCTGTTATGCCCGTGCTATGCTACCCCTCTCAATAATTTTAACTTTAATGTTGTAAACTATCATAATTTTCTTTTAAGTAAACAAAATTATAAATCTTTTGACCACAACATTTCCAAGCCCAACCTCAAATAGCAACATTACATACATTCCCGAGCTGCTCCATTATAACGACCCGATATTTTCAACCATTCGCATCCATTATAAGTGTATAGGTAGACACTCATGCCGGAGTTGAATTGCTTAAAATACCGCGTTGTAATAAAAATTTGGCAAATCTCAGAATATACAGTAAATAAATATAATCACAGATCACAGACACAGAGTAAAATAATGCAGCGGAAGTAAAAGAAATAGTAGTTCATGAAGCTACTATGTAAATATATCAGAGTTACATAAGGTACAACATAAGAAATAAAGTACAGCAGAAGTCTCAATACAATAACCCAGTACAGGCTGAATAGAACAACGGAACCGAAGTTGATAGAACAAGACTAGCAGAAAATCTCCAGCGATTTAAATCTCCAGAAGGTGGAAATCCAAATCTGTGAATACTCAGGCTGACCCGAGCGTAAAGCAAAACACAAAACACTCGAGTCAGGACAATATATACTTATATAATGTAAACCAACTCAAGTGAACTGTAATAAAGGTACAAGTAACTTAAAGAATGCTTGGGATCGCCCATTCTTTAAGGATCCGTTAAACTATCTACTATGTAGTAATATACGCTATTATAATAATGTCTAATAAGTAAAGTATAATCATATATAGAAAATAGCGTTAAGGGGATGGAGAACCTTAACACGGTCGGATCTTAAAATCATAATCGTAGTGGGTTCGATATGGTAGGTGACACGGCACACAAGGCAATGCCAGGGTAGATATACCAATTACGCACACGGGCCGATGGATACGCGTAGCAGCCACTACCGTTCCACCTCGAACAATACTCCAAAATCAAGGGTGGCCACCAAAATCACAAAGTAATATAATGGTATCGAAGAAGTGTGTCCGATACGAGGTGCTACCTCACTGGCCCGAGATCACTCCTGTTTTAGTCACCTTATGCCAACTCACGGGAGTTGGGTCCACGTATATACCTTAGGATCGTCGCCACCATCCTTCTTCATTCTGGAAACTCCACCACGTACACAGTTGTCAAAGTTGTTTTCGGTATCGACAGAGAGTATGTCCATATCTGATCCCGGTCTCTTTAACAACCAAACGTTATTATAACCCGTGGTTATAATTTTAAAATAATATTTCATACTTCAAAATAGAATATCATTTCAAATCCAAATCTTTATCAAAATAAAGATTAAATCAATTCCAAACCATTTCAATATATTAACATATCATATCTTTCCAAACTTCATTTCGAATCATTTTAATATATCAAAATATCATATCTTTCCAAACTTCATTTCAAATCATTTTAATATATCAAAATATCATATCCTTACAAAACTTCATTTCAAATCATTTTAATATAATAAAATATCTTATCAGTTCAAATCCAAATATTCAACTTTAGATACCTTTGAAATTCAAAGATATCGTTCATTTACTATCATTTCAAATCACCTTTAAATAGTTTATATTCCAATCAAAATAATCCATTTAAACCTTTTAAAAGTGTAATTATTAAATTTTCAAATCAAGTATTCAATTTTCAAAGTTTCAAACCATTCTGAGTTCGTTTACTCAGTCAAAAACCATAATTATTAAAATTTCAGCCTTTCGCAGCATTTAGAAAAAGCTGTTATAAGTTATACTTGAAAACATTTTTATTTAGCAAAGACAGCATTTAAAACCGATGTTAAAACTCAGTTTTTAGTTAAATTATAGTTCAAAACAGAAAAGACAGCATTTCAAAAGTGCTACGGTAACTCAGATTTCAAAACAAAGGTTTTATTTGATTTCAGCAAAGACTGCAGACCACTATAGCATTTCCAGATAATGCTATAATAGACCTGAGTTCAATATTAGCCTACAAGTTCAATTACAGCAACTGCAGCATTTCAGAAATGCTGTAATAGCTCTTTTTACACAATTTTTGTTCAATTCAGAAACTATAGCATTTCCGAATGCTATTAAAAGTTTATTCCAGATTTTAGTGTATTTCCAGCAACTAAATAAATTCAATTTAAAACACATAAACATTTTTAAAATCATAATTTAACATTTAAAAATGTTCATTTACATATCATTTAACATATATCTTTTTCACAATAAATTTCTTATAATTAAATCCAATTTTCAACAATTTACTTAATAAATTTAAGTGTAAAAGTTTCCAATTCTTCACATTTCAACAAATAACTTAACACTTCAAATTTAAATTACCATTTCACAAATTTAAGTAAATTTCCAATTTTATTTAATTAACTTAAACCTTTAATTAAAACCAAATTTCACATTTCCAAATCAAGCTATATTTTAAAAGATCACTTTTAAACATTCATTTATTTAACCACTTAAACTCATAGAAAAATCAATAATACTTTAATAAATCGCTTAAATTCAAATTTAATCAAATTATCATATTTACCATTTTCCAAATATAATTAAATTTTCATTTTTATTCATATAACTTAAATATCATTTTTAACCAAAATTCCAAATTCCAAATTCCAAACTTAAGTTATATTTTAATAATCCAATTTAACCATTCATTAATTACATTTTTAACTCATAGAAAAATCATAATTTCTTTATTTTAAAACATTTCAAAATCTATTTAAATCAAATTTCATAAATTTATATTTTTAAAAATACTTAAAAATATCCAAAACACTTTATAAAATAACCACGGGCCTGTATATAATTTTCTAACATGGGTCAAGTGATACAGATATGTATCATTTCAATCCGCAGTAAAAAAAAAATCTGGGTTCTATCATTTCAAACCCGCAATCCCAAGTTAAAATAAATTAAATAAAAATCGTTCAGGCCTATCATTTCAGCCCATAACAATTTTTTCCTATTCTAAAGTCCGTTCGGGTATGTATCATTTCAACCCATAGTGATTCTAGTCTACAGGGAACTTGCAATGGTGATAACTGATATAAATAACAGAATAACATTAAATAACAGTAACATATGATATAACAGGTGTATAAACATCATATGATCATAATATAGTCAAGTATAACATGATAATATATTTCTACAGATTCACATGGTGTCTATTTACTAGTTATATAGGTACATATTGTCTGGTGAGAATAACTCACCTGTTTGTGCTGGAGATATCAAAACCAATGACACAATGGAAACACAAGCACGATGACAAGACTACGGACTTGAGTGGACAGCGAATCCAAGCTAGAACTCTTGTGCACAACCCAAAACAAACAATCAAAACAACAGAATTCAATACGACTTTAAAAATGAAATAACTTTGAAATGAAAAGAGATTTGAATGTCAAATCTTTTGCCTTGTTTTCTACAATGCTTTGCATGGCCTAGGGGTTTATTTAGGTCAGGTTTGACATGACTTTGGCTCAGTTTTGATCATAGGAATGCATGGCATAAAGGCTAGAACATGTGGAGGAAGTTACAACACAAGAATATCAAGAGACTAGGCAACATAGTGGAGTTTGGTTCAACTTTTGGCTCGGTCTATGGGTCAAATGGCTCGGCCATCATCTGGTACAGGTCTGGACTGAGGTTTGGGTGATGAGTAGCAGCAGCCAAAGGTCATGTAGCAAGTGGTGGTGGTGGCTAAAAGGGTGGCCAAAGCAAGATATGGAGGGTAGGTGATGATGTGTGTTGTCTAGGCAATGTTTTGTGGAGTTTTGTGGTGATGGCTTCAAGTGGAAGGTCATGGCCTGTCTTGGTCAGAGGGAAGGGAGTGTTTGCTTAAGTAGATGAAGGAGGTGATGATGGGGATGAAGGTGGTAGAGGCTAGGCCAAGCAAACATGTGAAGAGATCAAGGAAAAATTGCATAGAAAAGTAAGAAAAAAAGTAGAAAGAAAAGAGGGAGATTACCAATTTTTTTTGCAAGATGGAGGCCATGATTTTTTTTAGGGTTTTGGAGCTTTGAAAATTCATGAATAAGATGAGGGAGTCGGATGAAAATGAATGAGTAAAAGAACGGCAAAAATAAAATAAAAGATGTATTGATTGAAAAGAAACGGTAGAATTCAAAAGGGCTAAGCACACAAAAGGTATCAAACTCTTCATATATCTTTAATTCCTTTTTATAACTTTATATTTCTGGAAAAAAAAAATCCCAGATAAAATTTCGAAATTTTATCAAAACATAATAATTTATATAAATATTTATCAATTATATAAAGTTAAATTAAGAAAATAGCTAAAATAGTAAACTAGTCTAGAAAATTTGGAATTGAATAGAATAAATTTTTAGAAAATTCATATGAGCTTGTAATATATTTTTAAACATAAATAATAACATGAAATAAAAATATATTCACAAAATAAACATTTAAAATTTAATTTACATATAATTTCTAATGAAGAAAATAGCAGAAAATAGGAAAACAGCCTTTAAAAAATATGAAATCATCATAGTAAATTTTGGAAAAATTCTATTATCATTTTAAAAATATTTAGAGATGGAAATATACATAAATAAACACATTGACACATATTAAAATAAAATATAAGAAAGAAAATATGATTTATAAAATTTAAAATAGGCAAAATTGCACAATAAAACAAATTATACTAAAAATTGAAATGTACATAACTTTTACATTTTAACTCCGTTTTCAACGAAACGAAAAGTAGTGTTCAAGTTATTACATCTATTTCTATAATAAAAGATAAAATTTATAATTTCAAAGTTTTAAATTTTTAAGTTTAAAAGTCAAAGTTTGACTATTTTAACCAAAATTCACATTTTCTGGAAATATTAAATTTAGTCATATTTGGAATTCTAATCCACATACAAAATCAAAGTTTTTATATTTACAATAACAAAATTTATCTTTTCATAAATAAAGCTTTTAAATCTGGAAATCAATTTAAAAATAATTGTAAAATATAGGGTTGTTACACTCTCCCCCACTCAAAACTTTTCGTCCCCGAAAAGGAACGAGGTACGGGAAAGCACCTAAAAAGATATAATGAATAGAATTAAGACAAGATGATAAGAATATTGGAATTACACCTGATAACTATTGTTATAGGCAAGTTTAACAAGAGGGAGGTGATCAAATCAAGAACACAAACACGAAAAGATCCTCTAGATTCTGAATCACCCTTTTCACTTGACCGACGGTCTATGAATGGAAAACAGTGTTCAGATTCCAAAATGAGTAACAAAGATTTCAAAGATTATAAAAAGATTTCTAAACAGACTAGTATAAGCAATAGCCTTCCCATTCTGTAACAAGATAAGAGAAATAAGGACAACCAAAAGATAGTTTGAAAAAAACAAAATAAGATAATAAATTTGAAACAATAACGCTTTGAAATCATAACAATTTAGGGCTGTTTATCATTTGGAAATCAGACTACTAAAATCATAACACTTTGGAAATGTTATTCTTTAAAAAAAAGCATAATACTTAGAAAATCATAACACCTTTTAAAAATAATCATTATTTAAACCATTTTAATTCAAGGTCAAATAATATTCATTTTAAAGTTGTAACATTTCTAAATTCATTCAATTTTAAAAATTTCCAAAACACTGTATTTTCAAAACAGCATCACTTATAAAATGCTACAGTAGGTATATTAGTATTTCAAATCAGTTTAATTCCAGAAATATTCATTTGGATATTATTTAACTTATGACTTATTAAAACAAACTTTTATGAATGGAATATCCAAATAAACTATACTACATTTATTAAGTCAAAAGTTCATTATTTTACTTAGCTCTTCATTTAACAAATAACCTAACACTTTATTTAAAATACCCATTTCACAAATAGATATTCCTTTAATAAGTTACACTTAAAATTCCATTTGAAAATCAAATTCTCAATTATCAAATTTAGTGATGTTAAAATACATTTTAACTATTTAAATCATAATCATTCATTTTTCAAGACATATCTATTTCATAAATAAAATATTTATATAGCAAATATAACAATCAAATTTCTTTACACATTTATTCATTTAGACATCAATTAAACTATGAATTCAAGTTAAATAAACTTTATTACAAAATGTCCAATTCAAATGTATTTTACTTTATCTATTCAAAGATTTATTATACAACATATTCATTTCAGGAAATAACCTCTATTAAAATTCCTAGGTTAGACTTAAGGTTCCATAGTAAATCAAATTTGATTATTAAGTTATTTAAATAAAATCTCTTTAAATTCCTTTTTCACTATTTGCCTCTGTTAATCTTTTATAACTAAAATTTAAGTGTATAACATGTATTATAACCATTAAATTTTATTTATAAAAATCCTTTTTATATTGTATATTATCCAATTCCATATTCAACTTCTGTGTAATTTAGGTAAGTTATATTGGAATGAAATTGTGTGTTATACAAGTAAAACTTTCCAATTCAATTATCTCAAGTTTGAATCATTTATTCAAATTTTTGATTTTCTTCTTATAGCTCAAATTATTATTTAAAATAAAATTTAAGAATTAAACTTCCGATTCCTTTCAAACTATTTAGAGATAAGTAATTATATATACATAATATGTCAAATAAAATTTAAATCATATATCTATATATATATTATAATCCAGTCATATTTTAGAAATTCAAATCAATTAGATTTTCCAAAACAAAGCTGTAGCAAGACTACAGAACGGTCTCTTCACTTCGAAACTCGAAAATGAACGTCGATGATGCTGCAGTCATCACCGAAATTATTTTCCAGCGACAAAGAGAAGAGCACTTAATTTTTAAACTTTAAAATCCTTTAGAAACATATTTCTACTTAGAAATACTTTAAATAATATATCCTTTTAAAACTTGAAAACACAAGGTTTGAAACCATCGGAAACTTGAATTCTCAAATTCTTGATTCAAATTCATTTCAGTTCCCAAATCAATTTATAAACAACTATTTATAAATTCATTTGTAGAACAATAAATGATAAATCAAGTATTATCATTTCAAATTATCAATTTAAATCAATTTATTAAGTTCCATAAATTTACTTATGTATCAAAATTTTATTTCATTAACCAAATTTAAAATAATATTGTGTCAGTTTGTTCTGTCAAAGTGTTTTAGAAATCCTATCGATAGCGTTGATCAGACGAATCGATCGGAAATCCAAATCAACATCAACAACTCAAACAGCACAATCTATAAAACAAAACATAGATTTACAAGTACAATTTAAAATGTTTGGGGATATTTTGGAAACAAAACAAGATGATTAAATAACAAAATAGGGAGATGGGTAAGCTTAAATAAATCGCGGGCAACCTTAACCGGGTCAACCGTGACTTAATGAATAAGATCAAATGTGTATTTTTCTGGAATAAATCTACGTTCGATCTCAAGAGATAGAGTTTGGAATAATAAAAGATATTAGCATCTAAACCATATTAGCATCTAAACCAAGGATATAAAATCTTTGGTGAATTGATGTTATTGTAAATGAGTTTCACCCCTTTATAAGAAAATTAGAATATTGGCGAGACCGCCAATTCACTATAAAGATCATTCGAAGTGGTGTTATGGGATACTCCAGAATCAAAAGAAGATGGATAGTGAGGGACAAGAATGGATTTTGGAACCGTATGGAACGTTCCAAAATTCAAAGGAAATCGAATCGAAGAAGAAGGAATTCAAGTTCGAACGAAAGTGATTCTGTAATTAAATTTACTCTATATGCAGAGTTTGCCTAGAAGCAGAGCTCTGATACCAACTGTAATGACCCGATATTTTCAACCATTCGCATCCATTATAAGTGTATAGGTAGACACTCATGCCGGAGTTGAATTGCTCAAAATACCGCATTGTAATTAAAATTTGGCAAATCTCAGAATATACAGTAAATAAATACAATCACAGATCACAGACACAGAGTAAAATAATGCAGCTGAAGTAAAAGAAATAGTAGTTCATGAAGCTACTATGTAAATATATCAGAGTTACATAAGATACAACATAAGAAATAAAGTACAGCAGAAGTCTCAATACAATAACCCAGTACAGGCTGAATAGAACAACGGAACCGAAGTTGATAGAACAAGACTAGCAGAAAATCTCCAGCGATTCAAATCTCCAGAAGGTGGAAATCCAAATCTGTGAATACTCAGGCTGACCCGAGCATAAAGCAAAACACAAAACACTCGAGTCAGGACAATATATACTTATATAATGTAAACCAACTCAAGTGAACTGTAATAAAGGTACAAATAACTTAAAGAATGCTTGGGATCGCCCATTCTTTAAGGATCCGTTAAACTATCTACTATGTAGTAATATACGCTATTATAATAATGTCTAATAAGTAAAGTATAATCATATATAGAAAATAGCGTTAAGGGGATGGAGAACCTTAACACGGTCGGATCTTAAAATCATAATCGTAGTGGGTTCGATATGGTAGGTGACACGGCACACAAGGCAATGCCAGGGTAGATATACCAATTACGCACACAGACTGATGGATACGCGTAGCAGCCACTACCGTTCCACCTCGAACAACACTCCCAAATCAAGGGTGGCCACCAAAATCACAAAGTAATAGAATGGTATCGAAGAAGTGTGTCCGATATGAGGTGCTACCTCACTGGCCCGAGATCACTCTTGTTTTAGTCACCTTATGCCAACTCACAGGAGTTGGGTCCACGTATATACCTTAGGATTGTCGCCACCATCCTTCTTCATTCTGGAAACTCCACCGCGTACACAGTTGTCAAAGTTGTTTTCGGTATCGACAGAGAGTATGTCCATATCTGATCCCGGTCTCTTTAACAACCAAACGTTATTATAACCCGTGGTTATAATTTTAAAATAATATTTTATACTTCAAAATAGAATATCATTTCAAATCCAAATCTTTATCAAAATAAAGATTAAATCAATTCCAAACCATTTCAATATATTAACATATAATATCTTTCCAAACTTCATTTCGAATCATTTTAATATATCAAAATATCATATCTTTCCAAACTTCATTTCAAATCATTTTAATATATCAAAATATCATATCCTTACAAAACTTCATTTCAAATCATTTTAATATAATAAAATATCCTATCAGTTCAAATCCAAATATTCAACTTTAAATACCTTTGAAATTCAAAGATATCATTCATTTACTATCATTTCAAATCACCTTTAAATAGTTTATATTCCAATCAAAATAATTCATTTAAACCTTTTAAAAGTGTAATTATTAAATTTTCAAATCAAGTATTCAATTTTCAAAGTTTCAAACCATTCTGAGTTCGTTTACTCAGTCAAAAACCATAATTATTAAAATTTCAGCCTTTCGCAGCATTTAGAAAAAGCCGTTATAAGTTATACTTGAAAACATTTTTATTCAGCAAAGACAGCATTTAAAACTGATGTTAAAACTCAGTTTTTAGTTAAATTATAGTTCAAAACAGAAAAGACAGCATTTCAGAAGTGCTGCGGTAACTCAGATTTCAAAACAAAGGTTTTATTTGATTTCAGCAAAGACTGCAGACCACTATAGCATTTCCAGATAATACTATAATAGACCTGAGTTCAATATTAGCCTATAAGTTCAATTACAGCAACTACAGCATTTCAGAAATGCTGTAATAGCTCTTTTTACACAATTTTTGTTCAATTCAGAAACTATAGCATTTCTGAATGCTATTAAAAGTTTATTCCAGATTTCAGTGTATTTCAAGCAACTAAATAAATTCAATTTAAAACACATAAACATTTTTAAAATCATAATTTAACATTTAAAAATGTTCATTTACATATCATTTAACATATATCTTTTTCGCAATAAATTTCTTATAATTAAATCCAATTTTCAACAATTTACTTAATAAATTTAAGTGTAAAAGTTTCCAATTCTTCACATTTCAACAAATAACTTAACACTTCAAATTTAAATTACCATTTCACAAATTTAAGTAAATTTCCAATTTTATTTAATTAACTTAAACCTTTAATTAAAACCAAATTTCACATTTCCAAGTCAAGTTATATTTTAAAAGATCACTTTTAAACATTCATTTATTTAACCACTTAAACTCATAGAAAAATCCATAATACTTTAATAAATCGCTTAAATTCAAATTTAATCAAATTATCATATTTACCATTTTCCAAATATAATTAAATTTTCATTTTTATTCATATAACTTAAATATCATTTTTAACCAAAATTCCAAATTCCAAACTTAAGTTATATTTTAATAATCCAATTTAACCATTCATTAATTACATTTTTAACTCATAGAAAAATCATAATTTCTTTATTTTAAAACATTTCAAAATCTATTTAAATCAAATTTCATAAATTTATATTTTTAAAAATACTTAAAAATATCCAAAACACTTTATAAAATAACCACGGGCCTGTATATAATTTTCTAACCTAGGTCAAGTGATATAGATATGTATCATTTCAATCCGCAGTAAAAAAAAAGAAAAATCCGGGTTCTATCATTTCAAACCCGCAATCCCAAGTTAAAATAAATTAATAAAAATCATTCAGGCCTATCATTTCAGCCCATAACAATTTTTCCCTATTCTAAAGTCCGTTCGGGTATGTATCATTTCAACCCATAGTGATTCTAGTCTACAGGGAACTTGCAATGGTGATAACTGATATAAATAACAGAATAACATTAAATAACAGTAACATATGATATAATAGGTGTATAAACATCATATGATCATAATATAGTCAAGTATAACATGATAATATATTTCTACATATTCACAGGGTGTCAATTTACTAGTTATATAGGTACATATTGTCTGGTGAGAATAACTCACCTGTTTGTGCTGGAGATATCAAAACCAATGACACAATGGAAACAAAAGCACGATGACAAGACTACGGAATTGAGTGGAGAGAGAATCCAAGCTACAACTCTTGTGCACAACCCAAAACAAACAATCAAAACAACAAAATTCAATACGACTTTAAAAATGAAATAACTTTGAAATGAAAAGAGATTTGAATGTCAAATCTTTTGCCTTCTTTTCTACAATGCTTTGCATGGCCTAGGGGTTTATTTAGGTCAGGTTTGACATGACTTTGGCTCAGGTTTGATCATAGGAATGCATGGCATAAAGGCTAGAACATGTGGAGGAAGTTACAACACAAGAATATCAAGAGACTAGGCAACATAGTGGAGTTTGGTTCAACTTTTGGCTCGGTCTATGGGTCAAATGGCTCGGCCATCATCTGGTACAGGTCTGGACAGAGGTTTGGGTGATGAGTAGCAGCAGCCAAAGGTCATGTAGCAAGTGGTGGTGGTGGCTAAGGGGGTGGCCAAAGCAAGATATGGAGGGTAGGTGATGATGTGTATGGTCTAGGCAATGTTTTGTGGTGTTTTATGGTGATGGCTTCAAGTGGAAGGTCATGGCCTGTCTTGGTCAGAGGGAAGGGAGTGTTTGCTGTAGTAGATGGAGGAGGTGATGATGGGGATGAAGGTGGTAGATGCTAGGCCAAGCAAACATGTGAAGAGATCAAGGCAAAATTGCATAGAAAAGTAAGAAAAAAAGTAGAAAGAAAAGAGGGAGATTACCAAATTTTTTTGCAAGATGGAGGCCATGATTTTTTTTTAGGGTTTTGGAGCTTCGAAAATTCGTCAATAAGATGAGGGAGTCGGCTGAAAATGAATGAGGAAAAGAACGGCAAAAATAAAATAAAAGATGTATTGATTGAAAAGAAACGGTAGAATTCAAAAGGGCTAAGTACATAAATGGTATCAAACTCTTCATATATCTTTAATTCCTTTTTATAACTTTATATTTATGGAAAAAAAAAATCCCAGATAAAATTTCGAAATTTTATCAAAATATAATAATTTATATAAATATTTATCAATTATATAAAGTTAAATTAAGAAAATAGCTAAAATAGTAAACTAGTCTAGAAAATTTGGAATTGAATAGAATAAATTTTTAGAAAATTCATATGAGCTTGTAATATATTTTAAAACATAAATAATAACATGAAATAAACATATATTCACAAAATAAACATTTAAAATTTAATTTACATATAATTTCTAATGAAGAAAATAGCAGAAAATAGGAAAATAGCCTTTAAAAAATAGGAAATCATCATAGTAAATTTTGGAAAAATTCTATTATCATTTTTAAAATATTTATAGATGGAAACATACATAAATAAACATATTGACACATATTAAAATAAAATATAAGAAAGAAAATATGTTTTATAAAATTTAAAATAGGCAAAATTGCACAATAAAACAAATTATACTAAAAATTGAAATGTACATAACTTTTACATTTTAACTCCGTTTTCAACGAAACGAAAAGTAGTGTTCAAGTTATTACATCTATTTCTATAATAAAAGATAAAATTTATAATTTCAAACTTTTAAATTTTTAAGTTTAAAAGTCAAAGTTTGACTATTTTAACCAAAATTCACATTTTCTGGAAATATTAAATTTAGTCATATTTGGAATTCTAATCCACACACAAAATCAAAGTTTTTATATTTACAATAACAAAATTTATTCTTTTCATAAATAAAGCTTTTAAATCTGGAAATCAATTTAAAAATAATTGTAAAATACAGGGTTGTTACATCCATGCTTCCAATGCACGCCAAAGCCCAAACACCATTCTACCCGCATTCGGCCAGCATGCACGCAACTATATAAATTCTTTCCCACTTCAATCGAATATGACCAGAGACTCAAATTATCTCAAGACTGCCCTGACTAAACGAAGCTACCTCATTTACACAAGCCTTTCCCACACGCAATCCATGAATGTACAGTTGTCTTCTCCTCCGATAACACATGCCAGCGTCCATCCAAAGGCCAAAATTCCTTTAGCTCATCCCTACTCAAGCTTCCATGCATGCAAACCTCTCCCCTTCATATGTGCTTCTAAGTATAGCAGGAACTTTAAAGATAGAAATGAGAGAAAATAAAGTGATCGAAGAGCAAATAGCCATGCTACAGCTAAGCATGGGAAGAAAGCATGGAAATATTTGTTATGTTCATTATTTTATACCCAGTGTAAAATAAAATGGAGAAGGAGAAAGATGTGTTTTCTTTTTGTGCGTGTTGAATATATATAAAATAAGATTTCCTTAAGAGCTAAGGAATGCAAGCACCAACAATTAATGTTAAGCCGTGAGGAACATTAAATGATGCGCAGAGATATTTTGTGTTGATTTATGATATTTAAAAACTTAGAGTTTTGGGGTACGAAGCTACACAATTTCAGGTTCAAGTATGGACCGTGAACGAACGAAATAAAATTATGATCGTGCACAACAATGTTACGCGATCAAAAAATAGTAATAAAATAGCCAAGCAAACTTATTCTGCAAAATTTCATAAGTACCGACATTTACCGCAAAAAGTGTCAAACGAAAATATTTTTATTTTCAAATTAAAAATTATGAAAAAATTATATAAATTAAATTAAAACGATGTCAACAAAAAACTGGTCTAAATTTGAAACGTATATTTTATTATAATTTAAATTCAGATCTGAATATTTAAATAAATTTAATATTCAAATTTGTAGACCCAAAAATACGGGTTGTTACACTCTTCCCCTCTTAAAAGAATTTCATCCCCGAAATTCCAGCACAAGAACACTTAATATCATTCATAAGCCTACATGATGTTCATAGATCATCTATATACATGATCTGATTTGATCACTACTAAAATACATAACTCCACTTCCAACTAGTATCGCTCACAGTGCGGACCCTGATCAGGCTCCATGATTAGGAATCTCTGCTTTCCTTACATAGTTGTAGCTATGATAAAATAAATTGCTCCCATACAAAAAACCAACATCAAGTGTCCGCCGTAAAAAATCGAGTAATAAATCCTTATTTGGAAAGTTGTGAAATACCTCAAAGCCTTTTACTTGAATATTAGATCAAACTATATGGAGAGAGAAATCATCTACATCCATTCTACGTACTTATTTAATTGGTTATTCCAATACTAACTCTATTCCCATTAAAATATTAATGAAAAACATTTCATATAACTCCATTGGATTTGCAAAACTTATAAAAACTCTACCACATTACAATGGTATACGCAACTATTAAATTTAAACTTTTATTTTTAATTCACTTAACAATTTTTAAACACCCGGGTTTTCATTTAAGACACTTTTTGAAACGATACCATGTACTTTGGAAACTTAAGGGTCAAATACTTAGATAGTTATTTTATAAACTTTTGAAATGATATTATATATTTAATCCATAATAAATAAATATATATATATATACATTTATATATATAGATATAGCCCGAGTATCCCCAAATTATACTAAGGAACTGGGTACTACCAAATAGTATTATATATTTCCTTACTTAGAAGGATAATACTCAAGAGAAACGTTTACTATCCGAACGTACCTCTTACCCATTTTTACTTATTTTCGAGCAACTCGAACTAAATAAATTTAAAATACTTCTTTCTTTCAAAACCATTTTGAAACAATATCATAAATATATTTCCAATTAAATAGTTTTCATCAAACAACCGGTTTCCAACCTACTTCAGATTCATCTTGATTTGAACTCGTCCCAATTGTACAATGACAAAGAGAATAATTTACTAAGTGCACAATACCATTAGCCTAAGCAAACATCCGATCATCACTTAGAAGATTATTCTGGTTATCACAAAACAAATCGGGATTTATTTCCTAAGCCAAATCCAAAGGAATACCCATTTTTTCTATTAAGTTCCTTTTCAAATTTTCTTTATCTATAAATATCACCAATAAAATTATTATTTCTTTTCCACAGATCCTTTAAAATAATAATATACACATTTATTTAATATTAAATCAAACCACACTTTTGAAATCGTATCAAAATTTATTTTATCAAAACAATTATATAGTGAGATCCTTATGGTAGCAATTCCCTACTTACAAAAGTTTTATCCCAAGACCATTTTTAATTACTATTATTAACCTGTAAACCATGATAACCATTTTGCCAAAATCACCGGGAATTAATCTTTCGAATTCCTTTTATTTATAAGGCACATTTTAATAAATCAAATTTATACAATATTCCCTTTTAAAGGAAATCATTTCTCAAATATTTATTTCAGAAATATTCTAGCTTTCTTATATAAATCATTTTTCAAGTATTTACTTCAGCAATATTTAAGTTTTCTTTTTAATAAACTTCTTTTACAAAATCACAATTTAATTACAACCAGTTTTTTTTCAATCATTTCCAAAATATTATTTCAAAAACATTCCAATTTCCTTTTAATAAAACAACATCTATTAAAACTTAATTTTACCAAATAAACCTTTATAGAATCATTTCTAAAATATTCATTCCAAAATATTCAAATTTTCTTTTAAATAAACAACCTTTAGAAATGAGAGCAAATATAGTGATTGAAGAGAAATAGCCATGCAGCAGCTAAGCATAGGAAGAAAGCATAGAAATATTCGCTATGTTCATTCTTTTATACCCGGTGTAAAAATAAAATGGAGAAGGAGAAAGATGTGTTTTCTTTTTGTGCGTGTGAATATATATAAAGTTAGATTTCCTTAAGAGCTAAGGAATGCAAGTGTAACGACCCAGAATTTTGAACAAATTAAATTGAGAATATTTAATTAATTTTAAATATTTGAACGATGATTTAATTTGAATCCCCGATATAACTTTGAAATTTGCGATTAAACTTTAAAATTTAATCGATTGAATGCTGAATAAAAATTTGAATCTTCAATTTTAAGCTGAAGAAAAATATTTCAAAAGCTTTTAAAATTCGTATTGACAATACCGGGAATAAAAGAAGCTTCAGAATCGAAGTTGAAATTGATTTGATCAGTTTTGAAATTTTATCGTTCGAGTCGATATTTAAAAATAGCCGTCCGAGGCACAGTCTCGGAAATCGACGAAACCAGTTCCATTGGATCCGTAATATTGAATTATTATCGGATTTCAAATATCGTATTTTTCGGAGTTGATATGTGACCGTACGGTGAGAAAACGCATTGAAATTTAAACGGATTCAATTTAAATTTAAATTTAAATTTGTCACATCATATACTTTTCGTTCCTTAAAACATGCCCCGTTGTTTACGCCGAAGACCACGAACAAAAACGTGCAAACACGTTCCCCTCTCTTTTTAAATAATTCAAGTCTTCTCCCTCTCTCAGATTCAAAATTAAAACGAAAAAAATGGCCTCCTTCCTGTTCGAATCCAAAGAAAATTTATAAGTCGCAAGCCCTATTATCTCAATTCAAATTTCACCGATCCCCTTCCTCTCTCCATACTTCAGTTCAAAATGTAAAAGAATCAAAAGGAAATAAAAATATGGCCGTTCGAGAATCAATTTCATTCGAAGAAAAGAAAGAGGGGGATTCTCGAGTTCGAGCTCGAGAACTCGGCAAGGCGCGCGTGTCTGGGGCGGCCACGTACGCGAAGGGAAAGGCAGGGCGTCTGTAGAATTCAAGCACGACTGCGCGAAGATGGGGAAGGCCGAGATCACTGGGTTGCGTGATCGATGGGAGGCTGGCACTCGCGATGCGGCAGGCGATGTTGATTTAGGGGGCGGTCGCGATAGCAGTTTCAGGCGACGAAGCAGGGATAGCATGCTCGTGATGTCGAGTCGATGGCAAAGGAGGATCGAGGCAGTAAGGGGAATCAATCTCGGCGGCATTCAATTAGGCGAATGGCTCGCAATCGATTTTGGGACGAGGCGTCGACCACGTTACTGGCGGTTTGCTTGAGTAATTGAGCCGATGAGGTAACGTTTTGTTTTCACTCAAAAGAATTTTGATTATTTTAGTAAACCGTTAAAAATTCAAAAATAAAGTAAATTATTAAGGTAGTTTATTTGAATGCTGATCTGTTTAATTTATTTTTAAAAGTAATAAAATAAAATAGATTTTTAAACTGGCATAGATTATTAAATAAGTATGTATATATATGTGTGTACTGGGAATTGATGTAAGATTTTGGAGAAAAGAAAACAGAGATAAGGTTGAAATTTAATCCTTTGATTTAAATTTAATCACTAGTTAATTTAATTTAGCAAATGGAAATTTATTTATTCGATTTAATTTAATTGGTAAGAAAAATTGGTTCGACAAAATAATTTGGCTAATTTAATTTATCAAATAAGAAATTTAGTTTCAGATTTAATAATTGAAATTGGTTTAAAACCAAAACCGTTGAATAACTAAAATTACCAAATAAAAGTTGATTGTTCGATCATTTCGAATATTAATGAATTTTATAAAAATTGTTTATACTAGGTCTGAAATGGAGAAACTAGCTGAAATAATAAGTGGGATTGCAAAATAAAAGCTAAGGTGAGATTTTTCTCACTCAAAATATATTTGGTATTGCAGTTATTTATTGATTGATGATTGCTATTGGATGTGTTATTAGATATAGTAGGATATATATCTATATATATAGCAATATATACATATTGGCATATGTATATATTGGATTGATTGATTTCCCGCCTCGTATAGCGGATGAGACCCTATTGCGCCGTTAGTAAGCGGATATTTTATAAAACCCATATACCGCGATAATCCACCTCGAAGTGGAATTGGTATTGTGCTAACGTCTTTGGATGCAGGGAAACAGGTTGGAGGGATCCAACTGGATTCCTCAACAGTATTTATTTATTTACAGATATTGATGTATATTCTATTATCATATTGATATATGATGTTTGTTGTTGTGATTGACTAATTGGTGCTGTTGCATCATCGGATTCAGTTTTGAAGTTTAAAAATAACGACTTTTACTTTAAAAGGATTTTAAAGTGATTTTTGGAAGTAGACGTTTTATTTAATTTTTGAATTAATAAATAAACGTTCAAACTTTAAAGTTATAAAAGTTAAGATTTGTGAATTATAACCAAAAGGTAATTTCTTTTGAAATAAATAGTTAAGAAATTTATAAAAATGGTTTTAATTGGAATTTTTGAATTATTAAAACAATGGATGTAAAAGATGTACAAGATTGATATTTATAACTTTAAAATGTTGGTATTATAAAACGAGCTTTTATAAGCGTTAAAATGAATTTTTAAGAATTTATAAATAAATGAAATTTATAAATTGTGAACTTATAAATGGAAATGATTTTGTAAAATAAAGGAATTATAAGTATTTAACTTATAATTATGGATTGTTGGTATAAGATTTGAGTTATGAATTGAATTGTTAATAAAGGAGATTTATTAAATTGAAGTTGTTAGAAAATAGAAATAGAATTTATAAACGTTGTTTTATAAATTCGAGATCAATTGAATCTGATAAATTAAATATAGAAGGTTGTTAAAGGAGATATATTCGCGATTTTGGATAGCGAATTATTATTGAAATAAAACGTGTAGAAAATAGTGAAATGTAATTAGTGAAGTATATTCGCGATTTTGGACAGTGAATATATTGTTAAGTAAAATAGATATGGTTTTGGGAAAGTGATATTTGAAATGAAGTTAATTGTTTTTAACGATGTTTTTAAAAAATGTGTTAAATATCGAAAACATAGATTTCAACATAAATTGTTGAAATAGGCGTTTTCGAGAAATAAGGAAATGATAGACTATAACACTGTTGTTATAGTAAATGATTTCCGAAAGGAAATATTTTTATCTAGTATTGGGATTCATATATCTATCTTAATTCCGAATCCCTATACTAGTGATTTTGAGTCGTCGTAACGATGTTTTATGTAACATTCGTTTTGACTCAAATAAAGGTGTTAAAAGAATGTTTTCCTTAAAGAATGAATATATACTTAATTTGATTTAAGTATATCGAATATTTTCCAAGTGTTGGAAATAAATAGATTTGTGAAACACTTATTTTTAAATAAGTATGGAGTTGCTTTTCCAATATGAAATGAACGTTTTGAGAATTTATCCTTGTAAAGATAAATTGAAATTGAATATTGAAATCGATTTGAAAATCGTATATCAGTAGATATTTTGAAAATATAAATTCACTATGGAATTTATAAAGGAAAGGGAAACTGTTTAGAAAAATAAACATTGATTTATTTTTGAAGTGTGGTAATTACATATCTAGTAAAGATATTTTGGAAAATAAATAATTTGGAAAATTATTTGGAATCTGATGATGTTGCGCATCTTTATTGATAGTTAAATAACCGACTATCAATAATTACCTTGAATGGTATTTGTTGTGAATTGGATGAATTTGAATGCCACACTTATTTTTGAATAAACGCTCACTATTCGGGTTAGCCGGGAAAGGACCATGGGGTCGTATAACCCATTCCGAATATGTGATACGTCATTATGAATTGCATTCGAAGACCGGTGTTGAAGACCGGATATTTTTGAAAACGGAAGGATTACCGTCGAGTTACTCTACATCGGCTGATCTCCGATTTAGAGGTTTTATCACCCTTAGTGACGGGAAGTCCAGACGTGATTGAAAATTATCCGGAATTGCAAGGGCTTCGTGAGAAGTGCCTTCGGTTCTGTTCGATCTCGGAACAGACTTGTATGGATTGTGTGTCTGACGTTACAATTTGAGATATAAAGCTGATTTCTTTCAAATACATATCTGTTGGTGGCGGAGAATTTATTCTCTTAGCTTAACACCCTTCTCTGAGACGTACGAGCTCAGTGGTTATGTAGTTGAAATTTATCAGCGATATACTCCCAATTTGGTAACGTGGCATGCTGAGTGTTGCTGTGAAATGATCAGTGTTTGATCATTTGCGATATGATCATTTGTTTGATCTTATATCTTTGTGATCATAGGTTGATCATTTGTTGACCCGAAGCATGGCTTTGTAGAAAGCGTAGCTTTGTGGACGAGACTTCGTCGAGCCTCATACCCCGGAAATGGTCGAAACAGGAAGGATGCAGCAAGGTTCTAGGGAGTAGCGCCCCTTAGTGTATGTCATTCCTTCTGGATAGAGGTGGTATCATGGTATGGAGCCCAGATACTTAACCTATGTGGTTGCTGCATTATTATCTTGATGTGGTTTGTTGGAAATCGGGGATCCTCGGGAAGATCGGTTACGATCGGGGGATGACATACGCGTGTCAGTAGTTACCTATTTTTGCAGAGGTAACCCGGCCTTGTGTTGGCAGAGATCTAATCGTAATGTTAGGTTCTCGGGTCGTCTATTCCAGGGACGTACCCATCGTGGCATAGGAAGTTCCTTAGCCTGACCATTTGTTGGAAATCCAAACTCCAATACGAACTTTGTACGGTATTAGTTGTAGAACCTGCCATTTACGTACGGTGGTCACCACTGTTTAGATGGTAGCTATAGTAGGCATACGATACTGGTCGTATGTTGGCTAAGATTAATATTATACTTTCTAAATGTTTTCTACACTATGCACTAATAATAATATCAAAAATGATTTGATTTTGCGTAGTAAGCATCTTTGACTATCATAAGAAGAAATCTCCTCCAATTCTGCGTTTGCATTGTGTGTGTGGTGGGAGGTCTTATGGTAGTTTTATTTTCCAAAAGCATTGCGAATTTGTTTTATTTTCTTTGTGAAGAATAACTGTTTTACGATCTCACACCAGTCACCATGACTGACTCGGAGTTTATTGTTCCCTTCTAAACTCTAGGTGCCCACCAATTTCCACACGGGCAGCCTAGAGTTATGTTATCAGGATATTCTGGAGCTTTGGAAGCAAGCTGGATGGCGAAACGTATCACCTATATTTTTGTATTATTCCGCTGTGTATTCTGTATGAGGACACGTTATATAACTGTCCATTGTTGTATATTGACTCTGATGATTGATGTATGTATAAAATGATATAGTTCTTTGTTTAAAGATTATTCATTTATCTATTATATGTTGTTCCACTGCGATGTGTTAGATTCTGATATTGTTTCTGCTTTTGATGTTGTTCTGTTGTTGTTCTTCTTCTTCTTTTTCTTCTATCTTTTCTTCTTTCTAAAACCCTAAGAATTCGGTTTTCCGGCATTCGTTGCTCGGCAGTTGATACAGTGGACGTATCGATGTCGGTTTTCGGAAGTCGAAGAATTGGGTCCTTACAGTTGGTATCAGAGCATATGGTTAAGCGACAACCCTGCTCTGTTGGGTGTTACTCATTAGAGATAGAGTCAGTAGTACTCTAGAATGAGTTGAGTGTAATAATAGATACGAGCGCGTATTTGTTAGTGAATATAAAAATGTTTTATATTGTGTTTGCTTATCCGTTGAGATGTTTGTGAATTTTGGTCGGTATGTGGGACGCCATATTATCGATAGGGATTTCTAAACACTTAAACGAGGCAAGACGACATAGTATTGTTTTAAAATAGGGTGAATGAAATAATTTTGCCCAAAACTATTTTTGTATAGAAAAAAATCATTTTCTATGAATTATTATAGTATATGGATGTTTGGTTGTTAGAAAGTGATAATATTGAAATGTTATCATTATTATATGAAATTGAATAAGAAATTGAAATCGTAACTCCAAAGTTAAGAAATAAATTCACATATAAATGAAATGTGAGAATGTAAATTATAAAAGTGATTTGTAATTTAGAACGGAATTCCAGAGAAGTATTTGAAAATGTTTTGAAAAGAATTTGAAAATTTTGGAGATTTGGAAAGTTTAAATCTTTTTGGTTTGAAAATGATTTTTCAAAGGATTTGATATTGTGGAAAATTGTTTTAGAGAGTTGAAAGCTCTAAACTCTTTTTCGGTCGCTGGAAAATAACTTCGATAATGACTGCAGCATTATCGGTATTCATTTTCGGGTTTCCAAAAGAGGAATTGCTGCCAAATTGTTTTAAATGGAAAGTGTTCGGAAAATTTGGGTTTTTGTTTTGGAAATTCAAAGGATAATTTGAATTGTTTTCAAAATGGTTTTGAAAATGTTATTAAGACTCTGGAATGCTATATAAAAATATTTATGAGAATAATAAATGAGTTGATAACTTATACAATTTGTTGTGAATTTAGATTGAATAAATTTAACTTAAGGAATTTTAAGTTGAATTAAAGTAAGTATAAGTGAATCAATAAAATAAAAAAATCCAAGTGGTAATTTTGAATATAAGTTATATAACTTATAAAATGAGAAAATAGAAGTGAAACGAATTGTTAAAAAGTGGTTAAACAATTTTGTTAAGCAAAATAAAATGTGATTTTGATTAAGTGATGAAATTTGACCCTGGTAAAGTTAAATAAAATTGAGAATCTGAATCGGATTGATAAATGAATTAAGCTATTGAACTAATTGAATGTTGAATCAGTCTAATGTAAATGAATTAGTGAATGAATAAATTGAATGGAATCAATTGCAAATGAAGTGAACTAAAGATAATCGATAAAAAAAATCAATATTCAGAATAGAAGACAAAATTGAATTCAAATAGAATTGAAATTGTAAACTGAATCCAAATTAGATTGGAATTGTGAATTAAATTCAAATAAATTTGAAATGTAAAATTGAATCATAATGGATATATAACTTCAATAATGAACTTAAAGATGATATAAGCAGTTATATTGAAAATTGTATAATGGAATTTGCAAAATGATTTGAATATGTAACTAGATATTATGGCTAGTAGGATATACAGGTATAAAGGAATTGGAATTTTGATTTCAAAGATAAAGTGAATTGCTCGACAAAAAGGTAAGTATTTGAATTTCAATATGAGTTTTTGATGATTTCTTCTCTAGCCGCTTGGCTTTTTCTTTTTCTTTTTGAAATCCGAGAGTCCGTAGGGACGTTTTGTAGTCGTGCCGTATTAGCCGCGCAAAGGAGACGCTGGCGAAATTTTTTGAGAATTTTGAGTGTTAGAAAATTTTTGAGAAAATTTTGAAAGTTTGAAATTTGAATTTAAACTTAAATTTGAATTGTTAAGGTAAACAATATTGTTTGAAAACTATGAAAGGTTTGGAAAACTAGTTGAAATAATAACGAATCTTTAGTAGAAAGATTTGTTTTGAAAATTTGATAAAATTATTGGATATTAAAAATAGTAGACGAGTTAAGGACATTTTCTTCCTGACTTGTAATTTCGGGACGAAATTCTTTTAAGGAGGGAAGTTTGTAACGACCCAGAATTTTGAACAAATTAAATTGAGAATATTTAATTAATTTTAAATATTTGAACGATGATTTAATTTGAATCCCCGATATAACTTTGAAATTTGCGATTAAACTTTAAAATTTAATCGATTGAATGCTGAATAAAAATTTGAATCTTCAATTTTAAGCTGAAGAAAAATATTTCAAAAGCTTTTAAAATTCGTATTGACAATACCGGGAATAAAAGAAGCTTCAGAATCGAAGTTGAAATTGATTTGATCAGTTTTGAAATTTTATCGTTCGAGTCGATATTTAAAAATAGCCGTCCAAGGCACAGTCTCGGAATTTGACGAAACCAGTTCCATTGGATCCGTAATATTGAATTATTATCGGATTTCAAATATCGTATTTTTCGGAGTTGATATGAGACCGTACGGTGAGAAAACGCATTGAAATTTAAACGGATTCAATTTAAATTTAAATTTAAATTTGTCACATCATATACATTTCGTTCCTTAAAACATGCCCCGTTGTTTACGCCGAAGACCACGAACAAAAACGTGCAAACACGTTCCCCTCTCTTTTTAAATAATTCACGTCTTCTCCCTCTCTCAGATTCAAAATCAAAACGAAAAAAATGGCCTCCTTCCTGTTCGAATCCAAAGAAAATTTATAAGTCGCAAGCCCTATTATCTCAATTCAAATTTCACCGATCCCCTTCCTCTCTCCATACTTCAGTTCAAAATGTAAAAGAATCAAAAGGAAATAAAAATATGGCCGTTCGAGAATCAATTTCATTCGAAGAAAAGAAAGAGGGGTATTCTCGAGTTTGAGCTCGAGAACTCGGCAAGGCGCGCGTGTCTGGGGCGGCCACATACGCGAAGGGAAAGGCAGGGCGTCTGTAGAATTCAAGCACGACTGCGCGAAGATGGGGAAGGCCGAGATCACTGGGTTGCGTGATCGATGGGAGGCTGGCACTCGCGATGCGACAGGCGATGTTGATTTAGGGGGCGGTCGCGATAGCAGTTTCAGGCGACGAAGCAGGGATAGCATGCTCGTGATGTCGAGTCGATGGCAAAGGAGGATCGAGGCAGTAAGGGGAATCAATCTCGGCGGCATTCAATTAGGCAAATGGCTCGCAATCGATTTTGGGACGAGGCGTCGACCACGTTACTGGCGGTTTGCTTGAGTAATTGAGCCGATGAGGTAACGTTTTGTTTTCACTCAAAAGAATTTTGATTATTTTAGTAAACCGTTAAAAATTCAAAAATAAAGTAAATTATTAAGGTAGTTTATTTGAATGTTGATCTGTTTAATTTATTTTTAAAAGTAATAAAAGAAAATAGATTTTTAAACTGGCATAGATTATTAAATAAGTATGTATATATATGTGTGTACTGGGAATTGATGTAAGATTTTGGAGAAAAGAAAACAGAGATAAGGTTGAAATTTAATCCTTTGATTTAAATTTAATCACTAGTTAATTTAATTTAGCAAATGGAAATTTATTTATTCGATTTAATTTAATTGGTAAGAAAATTTGGTTCGACAAAATAATTTGGCTAATTTAATTTATCAAATAAGAAATTTAGTTTCAGATTTAATAATTGAAATTGGTTTAAAACCAAAACCATTGAATAACTAAAATTACCAAATAAAAGTTGATTGTTCGATCATTTCGAATATTAATGAATTTTATAAAAATTGTTTATACTAGGTCTGAAATGGAGAAACTAGCTGAAATAATAAGTGGGATTGCAAAATAAAAGCTAAGGTGAGATTTTTCTCACTCAAAATATATTTGGTATTGCAGTTATTTATTGATTGATGATTGCTATTGGATGTGTTATTAGATATAGTAGGATATATATCTATATATATAGCAATATATACATATTGGCATATGTATATATTGGATTGATTGATTTCCCACCTCGTATAGCGGATGAGACCCTATTGCGCCGTTAGTAAGAGGATATTTTATAAAACCCATATACCGTGATATTCCACCTCGAAGTGGAATTGGTATTGTGCTAACGTCTTTGGATGCAGGGAAACAGGTTGGAGGGATCCAACTGGATTCCTCAACAGTATTTATTTATTTACAGATATTGATGTATATTCTGTTATCATATTGATATATGATGTTTATTGTTGTGATTGACTAATTGGTGCTGTTGCATCATCGGATTCAGTTTTGAAGTTTAAAAATAACGACTTTTACTTTAAAAGGATTTTAAAGTGATTTTTGGAAGTAGACGTTTTATTTAGTTTTTGAATTAATAAATAAACGTTCAAACTTTAAAGTTATAAAAGTTAAGATTTGTGAATTATAACCAAAAGGTAATTTATTTTGAAATAAATAGTTAAGAAATTTATAAAAATGGTTTTAATTGGAATTTTTGAATTATTAAAACGATGGATGTAAAAGATGTACAAGATTGATATTTATAACTTTAAAATGTTGGTATTATAAAACGAGCTTTTATAAGCGTTAAAATGAATTTTTAAGAATTTATAAATAAATGAAATTTATAAATAAATGAAATTTATAAATTGTGAACTTATAAATGGAAATGATTTTGTAAAATAAAGGAATTATAAGTATTTAACATATAATTATGGATTGTTGGTATAAGATTTGAGTTATGAATTGAATTGTTAATAAAGGAGATTTATTAAATTGAAGTTGTTCGAAAATAGAAATAGAACTTATAAACGTTGTTTTATAAATTCGAGATCAATTGAATTTGATAAATTAAATATAGAAGGTTGTTAAAGGAGATATATTCGCGATTTTGGATAGCTAATTATTATTGAAATAAAACGTGTAGAAAATAGTGAAATGTAATTAGTGAAGTATATTCACGATTTTGGACAGTGAATATATTGTTAAGTAAAATAGATATGGTTTTGGGAAAGTGATATTTGAAATGAAGTTAATTGTTTTTAACGATGTTTTTAAAAAATGTGTTAAATATCGAAAACATAGATTTCAACATAAATTGTTGAAATAGGCGTTTTCGAGAAATAAGGAAATGATAGACTATAACACTGTTGTTATAGTAAATGATTTCCGAAAGGAAATATTTTTATCTAGTATTGGGATTCATATATCTATCTTAATTCCGAATCCCTATACTAGTGATTTTGAGTCGTCGTAACGATGTTTTACGTAACATTCGTTTTGACTCAAATAAAGGTGTTAAAAGAATGTTTTCCTTAAAGAATGAATATATACTTAATTTGATTTAAGTATATCGAATATTTTCCAAGTGTTGGAAATAAATAGATTTGTGAAACACTTATTTTTAAATAAGTATGGAGTTGCTTTTCCAATATGAAATGAACGTTTTGAGAATTTATCCTTGTAAAGATAAATTGAAATTGAATATTAAAATCGATTTGAAAATCGTATATCAGTAGATATTTTGAAAATATAAATTCACTATGGAATTTATAAAGGAAAGGGAAACTGTTTAGAAAAATAAACGTTGATTTATTTTTGAAGTGTGGTAATTACATATCTAGTAAAGATATTTTGGAAAATAAATAATTTGGAAAATTATTTGGAATCTGATGATGTTGCGCATCTTTATTGATAGTTACATAACCGACTATCAATAATTACCTTGAATGGTATTTGTTGTGAATTGGATGAATTTGAATGCCACACTTATTTTTGAATAAACGCTCACTATTCGGGTTAGCCGGGAAAGGACCATGGGGTCGTATAACCCATTCAAAATATGTGATACGTCGTTATGAATTGCATTCGAAGACCGGTGTTGAAGACCGGATATTTTTGAAAATGGAAGGATTACCGTCGAGTTACTCTACATCGGCTGATCTCCGATTTAGAAGTTTTATCACCCTTAGTGACGGGAAGTCCAGACGTGATTGAAAATTATCCGGAATTGCAAGGGCTTCGTGAGAAGTGCCTTCGGTTCTGTTCGATCCCGGAACAGACATGTATGGATTGTGTGTCTGACGTTACAATTTGAGATATAAAGCTGATTTCTTTCAAATACATATCTGTTGGTGGCGGAGAATTTATTCTCTTAGCTTAACACCCTTCTCTGAGACGTACGAGCTCAGAGGTTATGTAGTTGAAATTTATCAGCGATATACTCCCAATTTGGTAACGTGGCATGCTGAGTGTTGCTGTGAAATGATCAGTGTTTGATCATTTGCGATATGATCATTTGTTTGATCTTATATCTTTGTGATCATAGGTTGATCATTTGTTGACCCGAAGCATGGCTTTGTAGAAAGCGTAGCTTTGTGGACGAGACTTCGTCGAGCCTCACACCCCGGAAATGGTCGAAACAGGAAGGATGCAGCAAGGTTATAGGGAGTAGCGCCCCTTAGTGTATGTCATTCCTTCTGGATAGAGGTGGTATCATGGTATGGAGCCTAGATACTTAACCTATGTGGTTGCTGCATTATTATCTTGATGTGGTTTGTTTGAAATCGGGGATCCTCGGGAAGATCGGTTACGATCGGGGGATGACATACGCGTGTCAGTAGTTACCTATTTTTGCAGAGGTAACCCGGCCTTGTGTTGGCAGAGATCTAACCGTAACGTTAGGTTCTCGGGTCGTCTATTCCAGGGACGTACCCATCGTGGCATAGGAAGTTCCTTAGCCTGACCATTTGTTGGAAATCCAAACTCCAATACGAACTTTGTACGGTATTAGTTGTAGAACCTGCCGTTTACGTACGGTGGTCACCACTGTTTAGATGGTAGCTATAGTAGGCATACGATACTGGTCGTATGTTGGCTAAGATTAATATTATACTTTCGTAATGTTTTCTACACTATGCACTAATAATAATATCAAAAATGATTTGATTTTGCGTAGTAAGCATCTTTGACTATCATAAGAAGAAATCTCCTCCAATTCTGCGTTTGCATTGTGTGTGTGGTGGGAGGTCTTAAGGTAGTTTCATTTTCCAAAAGCATTGCGAATTTGTTTTATTTTCTTTGGGAAGAATAACTGTTTTACGATCTCACACCAGTCACCATGACTGACTCGGAGTTTATTGTTCCCTTCTAAACTCTGGGTGCCCACCAATTTCCACACGGGCAGCCTAGAGTTATGTTATCAGGATATTCTGGATATTCTGGAGCTTTGGAAGCAAGCTGGATGGCGAAACGTATCACCTATATTTTTGTATTATTCCGCTGTGTATTCTGTATGAGGACACGTTATATAACTGTCCATTGTTGTATATTGACTCTGATGATTGATGTATGTATAAAATGATATAGTTCTTTGTTTAAAGATTATTCATTTATCTATTATATGTTGTTCCACTGCGATGTGTAAGATTCTGATATTGTTTCTGCTTTTGATGTTGTTCTGTTGTTGTTCTTCTTCTTCTTTTTCTTCTATCTTTTCTTCTTTCTAAAACCCTAAGAATTCGGTTTTCCGGCATTCGTTGCTCGGCAGTTGATACAGTGGACGTATCGATGTCGGTTTTCGGAAGTCGAAGAATCGGGTCCTTACAGCAAGCACCAACAATTAATGCTAAGCTGTGCGGAAAATTAAATGATGCGTAGAGATATTTTGTGTTGATTTACGATATTTAAAAATTTAGAGTTTTAGGGTAAGACGCTACATAATGTTACGTTTAGGTATGGACCGCCAATGACCGAAAAAAAAACATGATCGCGCACAACAACGTTACGCGATCACAAAATAGTAATAAAATAGCCAAGTTAACTTATTCTTTAAAATTTCAAAAGTAGCGATGTTTGCCGCAAAAAGTGTCAAACGAAAATATTTTATTTTTCAAATTAAAAATTATGAAAAAATTCTATAAATTAAATTTAAATGGCGATATCAAAAATCAGGTCTAAATTTGAAACTTATATTTTATTATAATTGAAATTCAAATCTGAATATTTAAATAAATTAAATATTCAAATTTAAAGACCCAGAAATACGGGTTGTTACAATATATGTAGTTTGGATGACAAGGATTTTGGAGAATATATACTTATATTACCCTAAATTTCAAAAAATTCGAAGTAAGTTTCCTGTAATGTATAAATATGATATAATCATATTTCTATTGAACATACATTATAAATCTTTTAAAATTAATATTTTTAAATTAGCTTCCAAAGCAAAACCATTTTAATAAAAAAGTACACTATCTCACTTGGATGAGGAATTGAATTAAACTATCTAATAAAACAAGTGGTAATAAACACTTGCGTTTATTTCACCAGTTAATTCATGGAATTGTTCAAATGAATATTATTTGCACGAATGGAATTTACTAGCTTTTACTAAATATTCGAGCATCTTAAGTGGTTATGGGACATTATTTGACACTCTTATAATTACTAATCAAAAGTGGATTGAATTTAAATATCGAGTTTTTAGACTCATTCTTGGGCGATCCGTTTAGGCGGATTAATGGGTTTTAAGCCTATCTTCTGATACTCATTTTCAAGCGAGTTATAATTTGCAAAGTGCAACCTCTTGTATTGGTGCGCAAAGTGCGTGTTTCTTGCATTGGCTTGCGAAGTGCCTGTCAATTGCTTGCATAATTATATGTAATTATCTATACTCTTACTGTTGTGGTTACTTTGACTTTGATAAATGTTGTAAATGAGCATAAACTTAATTAAAATCCATGAATCATTAAATAAAGTATAATTGGGTTAGTGAAGTACAAATTATGGTTATAAATCCTTATCATTTATGCAAGTTTATTATTATCAGTATCTCACCTTTTGTGATAATTAAAGATAGTCTGACCTGGGTGTTATTTTAATGCTTGGGTCAGACCGAGACTTGATAGGTACTGGGACTTAGTGGTCTTGGATGTGAGCTAGCTTAAGAAGTCTTATTTGATGTTGTTTTATATTGTGATGTACCATTTGAGTCTTATATAGATGCTTGTATATGTTGTAGACCTTTGTGATTTTGTATATATTTGAGACCTGTTCATGATATATATGTATATGGATATATATGAGTATTTTCTTTTGTAGACTCATACTTTTGTGAAGATATCGATGTATATTATTTCCGTCGCGATATTTGGTTCTATGCTATATATCATGTTGCATATTATTTAGAATTATATTAAACCTCTCTATTATAGTTTTTTTCCTGGATCAAATATGTCGAATTACCACTTGTAGAAATGAAAGAAAAATATTGTCATATTATTCGATGTATTCGATACTCGCCTAAAGATATTTTACAGATGATCGCTCCTATCCAGCCTTATTCTCCATATTACTCGACAATGTTACTTATAATATTTTTGGGTAATATAGGTATAAATGTGGAGAGTTATAGTTGGTATCAGAGCAATGGTTCAGAATAATATAGAATATAAGAAACACGAATCGTGGCCTAGATTGACTTAGAATCGCGTCCCTTTTGTATGTCGAGTAGAGTTTAGGATTTATATTCTATTGAAAATAGAAATATAAATGGTTATTGGGAATAATAATTAGGTCCTATTTACGAAAATTTTAAATTACTTTTATAAAGTGAATTTAAAATTTAAATATTGTGCAGTGGAGTCCTGATCCATTAGTGATCAGAGTTGCACAACGGAAGCTAATATAATATTTCCACTGAGCACCATAATTAGTTATCTATAAATGTTTGTTGGATTATATGATGTATGCAAGGATGAATGGATGAATTTTTAAATTTCTATTAACTGTTTTTCAATTATACGAAGATATATATATATATTGATGAAGAAATATTTTGAAATTAGTTTTGTGTTAAATTGCATGTTGACCGCGTTATGAATTCTAATTGATGCGCGCAATCAATGTTATCGATAGGGATTCCTAAACATTTCGACGAGACAGTTAAACACGGTGTTTCGAGTTTTTATATTTTATGGATGTATTGTAAGAGTTATAAATAATATTTAAAAAAGAAGATAAAGTTTTAATTGAGTTAAATATTCTTTTGAAATGGGATAAATGTTTTAAAAAATATATTTGTATGCATATGTAATGAATTTTGGAAATAAAAATATATTTTAGGAAAAGTGTTTACTTTATAAGAAAGTATTTTGAAGATAAATAATATTTTCAAAAGAAATATTATGAGCTATATCATTTTATGATTTAGACAGATGTTAATTTTGAGTTTTAATTTAAAAGATGTTAAAACATAAGATGTAAGAAATTGTGTAAATTTATTTGGAATTTAAAAGTAATGATTAGAAAAGAAAGTTGAATTTTATAATTAATGATTTGGAATATAAAAGGATAAATCTTTTATTTGAATTCATATAAATAAGTACCATAGGAAGTTAGTATGTTGTTTTGAAGAATACAAAGTTAGAAAATTATTTTCGGAGAAAAGATTTATCCGAAATCAAATCCTTTAAATTTTAAAAGGAAGTTTGGAGTATCAAACTATTAACTTTTATAAGATAAATATTTTGAGTGCCTTAGTTCTATAATATGTGGAGTGCTAATAATCAACTTAGTGTTACCAATTGGTTTAAATGCTCTTGAGTAACGCTTCATCAAATATTGTACAACTCATTGAATAGAATGTTTGAGTGGTACTTACTAGCCCATTAGTGAATACTCGAATTCACTGGATAGTATAGGATGCCTTGGTTAAATTTTTGTGATTGCTATTAGGAAGTATTTAAGAAATTTGGGTTGTACTATCATTTGGTGTTCGGTGGGACCAATAGATCCTTATAGGAATATAGTTTAGGTTTTCTAATAAAAGGAAAATCCTTTTGGTTTTATTATTAGATGTAACTTCTTATTAGAAGTTAGTTTGCTATTTTATAAACTTCAAATGAACAAATTGAATTGAATGGAATTATGAATGAGTAATGGTTGAATATTTGTGATTTTCATGCTTTGAAAAATATAATTCCTTGAAATGATGTTTGGTTGCTAATTATTGCTTCTATGGAATAACAACTATGATTAAACCATTTGGTAATCTCAAGTGGTTATAGGACATTCGGGATCACCTTATCGATTAATTGTATGACATGTTATATAGAATATTTGAGTAAGTGTAGCTTACTGAAATATAGTAAATATTCAAGGAAACTTGAGTGGTTACGGAATGCACGGGCGTTACTCGAATGATTACTATTAAATGCTATTTGACACTTTTACGATGACATATGAAGTGCATATCTTAGACTTGCGAATAACATTTAATTGTGATAGGCCTTGGTTCTAGACTTGCGATGTGCAGTTATTTATGATAGACTTGCGATTTGCGGTCAGTTATGTTAGATTTACGATGTGTAGGTAGACTTGCGATGTGTAGTAATTTATGTTAGACTTGTGATGTGCAAGTAGACTTGCGATGTGTAGTCATTTATGATAGACTTACGATGTGCAGGTAGACTTGTGATATGCGTTAATTTATGTTGGATTTGAAATGTGTGGGTAGACTAGCAAAGTGCGGTCATTTGTGTTAAATTGTGAAAAATAATCATTAGTAGTAGACTTGGCCCTAGACTCGTGAAGTGCGGTCATTTATGTAGACAGGTGAAGTGCTTGCCTTTAGTATTCGACAAGTGAAGCACTGTCTTTTGAGTTGATTTGCAAAGTGCATACCGTTATTGGTCTGATGGATTTATAACTTGCTTTCACGCTTTTTATTTAGGATTATATGAGTTGATTATTAGCTTGACTGTGATGGGTGTTGATTGTGATCATGGTATGATTTTAAGTTCAGATAAATCCACAAGAATGCTTCAAAATTAAGTGTAAATTGTGAACTACAATATGTGAAGTGCAAATATTTAGAGAAATTAATTGTGATGCCCCACCTCTATACTCACGCTAGCCAAGGACACTACGGGGTAATGTCGTCGACTAGCATGAAGAATAAGGCTGTTGAGGAGCGACCATCTGTGTAATTGCTTTGTGCGAGTACCGATATGTCAGATAATATAACTTACATTTCATTTCAAGAGGAAATCCGACATATCAAATACAAACTCAAAGCTACCACACAGTGGCTATGTGGGCTTCGGAAACAAATATAGAAATAAACATAACACAAATCAGTCATAGATATTCATATCACAAAGGTGGAAACAGATATGAATATAACACATAGAAGTGTACATCAAAGTAGTGGTCAAACAAGATCCACTACATCAAAAAAGAATAGATACAAGTGCTAGACAAAAGAATAATTATACATCAAGGAGTCTCTATCTCAAATGTATA
The DNA here is from genome assembly GCA_030737815.1 of Allium fistulosum. Taxonomy (NCBI): domain Eukaryota; kingdom Viridiplantae; phylum Streptophyta; class Magnoliopsida; order Asparagales; family Amaryllidaceae; genus Allium; species Allium fistulosum. The sequence goes on from CM060901.1 coordinate 158,712,493, forward strand.
ATAACAAAAACTACCAATCTAAAGTAGTTAGCAAAAAAAAATCAGATGATAGACCCTGATAAGAAGTCAAGCAGAAGCACCTGAAATACCTCGGTCTGACCTGAGTATTATTTAAGAAGAAAAATAATAAACGGATCAGTCTAGCTATAATTATCAGATAAAATGAGATAGGATAAGAGATATCACAAAAACGTATGATAACAATAATGCCATACTGTGACAAGTATACATCAGACAACCACAAAAATCATACAATATCTCAAATATTCTCAAACACCAAAAAGAATGTCATACTCTTTAATTATTCACCAAAACACAAATATTAACAAAACATATCAATGCCAATCGCACAAATTGGTGAAACACAAATTCTAGAAATTAACAACTAGAAATCCAGAAATCACAAAGGGGGAAGGCCTATCACAAACGGGAGCATGAAAACTCACCAACACATGTGTCACAAACGGAACGCTATTCCATGGTCGCTAACCATCAATTTTGAGCCGAGGCTCCACAAATGGCCCAAAGACCATGGGTCGCTACCCCACCAAATTGAACTGAAGTTCCACAAACGGGGGTTTTAGTCCCCATACAAAAAAAGAGACATCGCACATCGCTAGTCTAAATCACAAAATGATCACCGTTAATCAATAAGAAGTGTGAATCACACTAAGCTAGTAAATATAAGAGTTTAGCTTCATGTCCCATAACCACTAGCTTAACTTAAATATTTACGAACAAATTGTAGATTTCCACTCGAAATTTGTCACAAGATTTCAATCGAACAAGTCTAAGAACTAACCGACGATGTAAACGCAAGCGTTTCATACCACTTTTTTTGCTAAGTCGTTTAATTGGATTTCTCGTACGAATGAGGTAAAGGTTTGTATATACCAATAGATTGGAAAAAAGATTTAAAAATGAGTTTTATATTGAAAGTAAATGTTGAAATCGTTTTGATGAAAGAGTTTGAGTATTTACTACTAGTATAGAAACCTTTGTATTTTAAAGTGACAAACCATAGAAATGATTGTAGAAATAATCAATCACCAAAAATTCATATACGAAAATGTGAATGAAATCCATAAAAATCGATATCAAATCCGTCAAACAGATATTCCCAAAAATCCAAAGAAATAAGTCATCAAAGTCGATAATAAGTGATAACAACTATCTGAATCAACAAAAACCAATTAAAATTGGAAATCCACACAAAATAGCCCAAATTAGGCAAAATGCATAGTTCCAAACGTCTGGGGGTTAATCTAGACGTTTGGATTTGAGTTCTGGAAATTTCCCAGAAATTACCAAACGTCTGAAACTTAAACCAGACATCTGAAAACTAACCAGACGTCTGGTAGGTTTGACCCAGATGTCTGGTCCAACTCTCTACCTTTTTGCGTTTTCCAGGGGCCAATTCTAGACGTCTGGGTTTCCATTTCAGACGTCTGAACTTGAATCCAGACGTCTAAATTGGACTTCAGACGTCTGAAATTCACCTGTAGGCAAATATCAGCCTAGCCCGTAAAGGGCGAAAATCCAAATGAAATGCTATCGATCGAGCGATGGATGCTAGGGTTTATGCCAATCGACAACCCAGCCCTATAGGCTCTTCGATACACCACCAAAACATGTCCAAACATCCAAAGTAGGATTTTCATAAAATTGGACCAAAACACCAAAATTTGGAAAATTCACCAAATCAATTCAAATCAAAAGCAAATGAATATGCACAAATGTTAGGAATTCATACCTAACAACAATGAAAATTATAGACGTAGATGTGAGTTAAAGAACTCACCTTTAAACCCAAAAACTCAAGTGAGAAGCTCTAAAATAAGCTAAGGTCAATTCCTCTTCAACAAGAACTCAAGAAGCTTCAATCTAAGCTCATAAGAAGAATATTTCCTAAGTTAGGGTTAGGAATTTCTGAGAATTGAAGAGAGATAGAGATGGAGAAGATGAAGAGGATGCTTACCTAAGCTTCTCCTTGATTTTGGACTTGAATTTGTATTTCCTAAACAAACGAGGGTTTTGGAATTCTAATTTCCAATCTCTTCCCCCATTTTTACTTTAGCTTGAATGTATTAGGAAATGAGAATGAACGAAGAGGAGAAGGGGTGGAGTTAGTGTATTATGATGGGTTAGTGGGTTGAAACCCAACCCAAAGCCCAAAATAGAAAAATAGTAAAATTCTACTCAACTCCAAACATATCGATGTTTATACTTAAAAAGGTCGCAAACGCCATTTTGGACTCAATGGAAGTGGTCTCGAATCCTAATTCGACTGTTTGCAAAAAGTGACATTTCGGACTTTAATCCGATTAACGATGCTATATTTAAATAAAACATTTAAATATACAATCGTAAAATATGTGGGTTGTTACAGACTCCCCTCCTTAAAGAAATTGCGTCCTCGCAATACTTAAGAGGAAAATGAAAAGTAACAACTATACTAAGGCATAACAACACAAATGAAGAAATTTTGAGATGAGAAGTTCACCTTAAGGAGCACGAGAGAGTAAGTCCGGATGTGTTCGCTCGATGAATTCTCTAGATTCTCAAGAGAAATCCTTAGGATTTGAGGACCATTGAACTTTCACAAGCTGAACAACTTTATTACGAAGGCGTTTAATCTCCGTAGGAATGACACGAATAGGATGTTGCTCATAGGTTAAATTTGGTGAAACTTCAATTTCTTCAATAATACCGGGCTCAAGAATAGAATCGGAATCTCTAATGCATTTCTGTAGTTGAGAGACGTGGAATACGTCATGAATAGAAGAAAATTGAGCCGGTAATAGAAGGCGATAAGCCATGGAACCAATACGTTCGGTGATGGGAAAAGGGCCAACATATCGAGGTGCCAATTTTCCCGATCGACTGGAACGCACAACACCTTTCATAGGTGAAACACGAATGAACACCAAATCTCCCACAAAAAACTCTAATTTCCTTCTTCGGTTATCGGCATAGGATTTTTGTCTACTTTGAGCTTCTTTCATCCTATGACGAATAAGGTCAACCTTTTCTATGGAATCACGAATAAAATATGGACCTAAAACCAGCTTCTCACCAGCTTCAAGCCAACATGAAGGAGATCGGCATGGCCTTCCGTAGAGCGCCTCTGAAGCTGCCATACCAATACTAGATTGGAAGCTATTATTATACGAAAACTCAACAAGAGAAATATGATTTTCCCAACTTCCATCAAAATCAAGAACACACGCATGAAGAAGATCTTCAAGAGTTTGATTCACACGCTCGGTTTGTCCATCGGACCGAGGATGATAAGCAGTGCTGAAATTAAGCTTTGTTCCCAAAGCTTTTAGAAGACCCTACCAAAATCCACTAGTAAACAATGGATCACGATCGCTAACAATAGAAGTAGGAACTCCATGCAATTTAACAATTTCCTTGACATAGAGTTTAGCCAAAATAGGTACGGTCTGATTGGACCGAACGGGAATAAAATGGGTGGATTTTGTAAGTCTATCTACTATCACCCATAGGCTATCATGACCCGAACGAGAACGGGGTAGACCGTCAATAAAGTCCATGGAAATTTGATCCCGCTTTCATATTGGAATGTCCAAAGGTTGCAATAACCCACTGGGCCTTTGATGTTCGGCCTTCAAGAGTTGGCAAGTCATGCAACGCTTAATAAAGTTAGCAATATCATATTTCATTCCATCCCAATAATAAAGTCGCTTCATGTCTGCATACATTTTACTACTACCGGGATGAATGGTAAATTTAGAACGATGAGAATCTTTTAAAATGTCTTTATGAAGATCAATAATATTTGGCACAATAATTCTACCAAATTTTCGAATACCACCACGAGCATCAATATCAAAGTCTTTCAAACCTTCAATATCAATTTTATCCCTACAACTTTGGCTAAGAAGAACCAATTCGGGATTATGCTTTTGAGCTTCAAGAATGCGGTCTAAGAGAGAAGGATGAGCCTCAAGGCTACACAAAATAAGAAATGAACATGAATTGGATTCATGATCTCGAATCTCAAAAGTAGACAAAGTCACGAGATCATTCCATTCGAATATCTTCATGGAAACAACCGCTTGTCGCTTTCGGCTAAGGGCATCGGCAACACGATTTCCCTTTCCAGGAGTATAGAGAATATCAAGATCATAAGATGCAAGGAACTCGAGCCAATGCTGGTGACGCAAATTTAGTTCCTTTTGAGAAAATAAATACTTCAAAGATTTATGATCGGTGTAGAGAACAAATTTCTCTCCCATAAGATAATAACGCCAAATTTTAAGAGCGAAAACAATGGCCGCGAGCACTAGATCATGAGTGGCATATCTAGTCTCGGCAGGCTTTAATTGCCACGAAGCATATGTGATAACACATTCCCATTTTGCATGAGAACGACATTCAAACCAATACAACTAGTATCGGTATAAACAATCAATTCTTGGTTCCCTTCGATAATCACAAGAATAAAAGCATCGGAAAAGAGTTCTTTTAATTGATCCTCTTTCCCGAAAAGCTAAGACATTCAAATTATAATGAACTTTATGTAATCATCTTTTTAGAAAATTTACTTTTTACAAGTCAATTTATTGTGTCTGACTGTCTCATCATAGCGTTTAAGAGACTCCTATTGATAACGTTGATCAAGCGCGTCGACCAGAATTCTTAAAGCACTCAATGGGCAAAACAACACAAAATCATCTTCTATATGATAAACATGTCTCTTAAAAATTTTACGAATATTCTTTGCTCGTTTTAAGAACAAAATTCAATCATACTTATAAATATCTTGTTAAAATGATTTGCAAATTTAAAAATTGTTGTTTTCATCCATAATCAATAAATACAAGGATAAACTCATTGAGATATTCATAGAATACTCGATTCATAAGATGGATGAAATAAGGTGGACAAACTGAATGACATCACGGGTCACTCATAAGAATTATAACGAGTGCGGAATGCGGTAGGTGGAATGCTACCCTCCGCAACTCGTAGCTGATGAAAACTGGTGGCAAGGTCGAGCTGAAAAGACCTTAGCACCACTCAATAGATTGCTTAGGTGGTAATCCTAAGACAATCTCAAATATACCGAAAAATTCACAAACTACTTGAATGAGAGAAATAACACTTTCTTCATCAAGTGGGTTTAAAGAATAAAATGATGCCACCGAATTTGGAAATCAAAAACAATAGAAACCTGCTTAACAGATTGAGAATGTCGAGGATGGATAGTCCTCTCAGGACACAGGATATGGGCTTCATAATGATCAAGCCAATCCTTTCCCAAAAATCAATTTCGAAGCCTAAGTAGCACATAACATGCAAATCGGCTTGGAAAGAATAATCACATAAAATAATCTCGACATTTTTCACCAAGTAAACTGAGTGTTGCGGATCCACCAACCGGATTCGCAATTCTCAATGAAGTCATCAAGCCCATAATATTTAAAGAAAAAGAATTAACAAGTTCTTTTGATATAAAAGAGTGGGATGCACCCATATAAAAAGGAACTCGAATAAGAAGATCACGAAATATAATAATGCCATCAAGGATAAAATGAGGAATACCTTGACCAAGAGAAGGGTTACTAGGGGCTTGCACAACCTTTAGCTTTCCCTCTTTCTTGTTTGGAAGTTTGGGGCATGAAGATAAAAGATGACCCAAACCTTTGCAGTAGCGACAAGTAAGGGGCATTGGACACTTATTTGCATAGTGGTCCGTAGAACCACAATTGTAGCATCGTCCACGACTAGAGGTAGGAGTCTTTGCTACCGAAATTGCCTGCTTCCCTTTCTTGTTGGGATTAGGGCTTTTGAACTTAATATGCCTCTTCTTGTTGATGTTGAAGTTTTGTTTGGCATCCACAACTTCAACATCACTTTCTTTATCACCCTCTTCTAATCGAAGAGTGATATCAACAAGTTGATCGAAAGGAACTTCTAGTTTCAGAGGTAAAACCTTTTTGTGGTTCTTACTCAAAGCACAGATAAACCTTTGATTCTTTACAAGATCCAAAAGTTGTTGGGCAGACATGAATACGCCATCCAGAGAAGGACTACTAGATTGACCAGCGCTAGGACTGCTAGATCTAACCATTTCTCTTCTTTAAGAAAGAAAGAAGAGAAAAAAGGTTATTCACACAATGAATATCAAACAAACTTGATTGATAAAACAAGGCATGATAAAAAGAAATAGAATAGGACGGTACGAAAACTCGAATTAAATCCTATGGCATGATTCCTAAGAAAGACTTAGGGCAATGATCCTTGCTAGATTATTCTACATTGTTCCGAAGTTTGGCTCTATTACCAAGCTGTGACGCCCCACCTCTATACTCACACTAGCCTAGGACACTACGGGGTAATGCCGTTGACTAGCACGAAGAATAAGGCTGTTGAGGAGCGACCATCTGTGTAATTGCTTTGTGCGAGTACCGATATGTCAGATAATATAACTTACATTTCATTTCAAGAGGAAATCCGTCATATCCAATACAAACTCAAAGCTACCACATAGTGGCTATATGGTCTTCGAAAAAAAAAATAGAAATAAACATAACAAAAATCAGTCACAGATATTCATGTCACAAAGGCGGAAACAGATATGAACATAACACATACAAGTGTACATCAAAGTAGTGGTCAAACAAGATCCACTACATCACAAAAGAATAGATACAAGTGCTAGACAAAAGAATAATTATACATCAAGGAGCCTCTATCTCAAATGTATAATAACAAAAACTACCAATCTAAAGTAGTTAGCTAAAAAAAATCAGATGATGGACCCTGATAAGAAGTCAAGCAGAAGCACCTGAAATACCTTGGTCTGACCCGAGTATTATTAAGAAGAAAAATAATAAACGGATCAGTCTAGCTATAATTATCACATAAAATGAGATGGGATAAGACATATCACAAAAACGTATGATAACAATAATGCCATACTGTGACAAGTATACATCAGACAACCACAAAAATCATACAATATCTCAAATACTCTCAAACACCAAAAAGAATGTCATACTCTTTAATTTATTAACCAAAACACAAATATTGACAAAACATATCAGTGCCAATCGCACAAATGGGTGAAACACAAATTCTAGAAATCAACAACCAGAAATCCAGAAATCACAAAGGGGGAAGGCATATCACAAACGGGAGCATGAAATCTCACCAACACGTGTGTCACAAATGGAACGCTATTCCATGGTCGCTAACCATCAATTTTGAGCCGAGGCTCCACAAACGGCCCGAAGACCATAGGTCGCTACCCCACCAAATTGAACCGAAGTTCCACAAACGGGGTTTTTAGTCCCCACACAAACAAAGAGACATCGCACATCACTAGTCTAAATCACAAAATGATCACCATTGATCAATAAGAAGTGTGAATTACACTAAGCTAGTAAATATAAGAGTTTAGCTTCATATCCCATAACCACTAGCTTAACTTAAATATTTACGAACAAATTGTAGATTTCCATTCGAAAATTGTCACAAGATTTCAATCGAACAAGTCTAAGAACTAACCGACGAAGTAAACGCAAGCGTTTCATACCACTTGTTTTGCTAAGTCGTTCAATTGGAATTCTCGTACGAATGAGGTAAAGGTTTGTATATACTAATAGATTGGAAAACGGATTTAAAAATGAGTTTTATATTGAAAGTAAATGTTGAAATCGTTTTGATGAAAGAGTTTGAGTATTTACTACTTGTATAGAAACCTTTGTATTTTAAAGTGACAAACCACAGAAATGATTGTAGAAACAATCAATCACCAAAAATTCACATACGAAAATGTGAATTAAATCCGTAAAATCGATATCAAATCCGTCAAACGGAAATTCCCAAAAATCCAAAGAAAGAAGCCATCAAAGTCGATAATAAGTGATAACAACTATCCGAATTAACAAAAACCAATTAAAATTGGAAATCCAAACAAAACAACCCAAATTAGGCAAAATGCACAGTTCCAGACGTCTAGGGGTTAATCAAGATGTCTAGATTTGAGTTTTGGAAATTTCCCAGAAATTACCAGACGTCTGAAAACTAACCAAACGTCTGGTAGGTTTGACCCAGACATCTGGACCAACTCTCTGCATTTTTGCATTTTCCAGGGGCAAATTCCAGACGTCTGGGTTTCCATTTCAGACATTTGAAGTTGAATCCAGACGTCTGAATTGGACTTCAGGCGTCTGAAATTCACCTATAGGCAAAAATCAGCCTAGCCCGTCAAGGGCGAAAATCCAAATAAAATGCGATCGATCGAGCGATGGATGCTAAGGGTTTATGCCAATCGACAACCCAGCCCTATAGGCTCTTCGATACACCACCAAAACATGTCCAAACATCCATAGTAGGATTTTCATAAAATTGGACCAAAACACCAAAATTTTGAAAATTCACTAAATCAATTCAAATCAAAAGCAAATGAATATTATGAATTCATACCTAACAACAATGAAAATTATAGACGTAGATGTGAGTTAAAGAACTCACCTTTAAACCCAAAAACTCAAGTGAGAAGCTCTAAAACAAGCTAAGATCAATTCCTCTTCAACAACAACTCAAGAAGCTTCAATCTAAGCTCATAAGAAGAATATTTCCTAAGTTAGGGTTAGGAATTTCTCAGAATTGAAGAGAGATAGAGATGGAGAAGATGAAGAGGATGCTTACCTAAGCTTGGACTTGAATTTGTATTTCCTAAACAAACTAGGGTTTTGGAATTCTAATTTCCAATCTCTTCCCCCATTTTTACTTTAGCTTGAATGTATTATGAAATGAGAATGAATGAAGAGGAGAGGGGGTGGAGTTAGTGTATTATGATGGGTTAGTGGGCTGAAACCCAACCCAAAGCCCAAAATAGAAAAATAGCAAAATTCTACTCAACTCCAAACATATCGATGTTTATACTCAAAAAGGTCGCAAACGCCATTTTCGACTCAATGGAAGTGGTCTCGAGTCCTAATTCGACTGTTTGCAAAAGGTGACATTTCGGACTTTAATCCGATTAACGATGCTATATTTAAATAAAACATTTAAATATACAATCGTAAAATATGTGGGTTGTTACATTAATCTTTACTTTTGAAATAGTACAATTTATGAAGCACAGACTTTTGGGAGATTATTTTTTTAAGAAATCAATTTTTGAAAACATTAAGCAAAGACTATTTGAAATATTGAAAAAAAGAAGGGAATTTTTATAAAAAGAAGTAGCTAAATTGGAAATTGATTGAAAAATAATATCTAACTCTTGGAAATAACTTGGATGAAAATATAATTGGATGTTTTAATCTTTTGAAAAATAAGTCTGTAACAACCCGAAGTTTAAGTTATAGTAATTAATTAACGAATTAATTAAATAATAAAATAGCTTTGTGAAATTATCAGAATTGAGCCACAGGAGTTTGACCATTGTGTCCGTGGTAATTTTCTGGTCAATTTCCATATATAGAGCATCAAAATCCGAGTTTGTATGTAGAAGATATGAATTAATGAAGAAACGAGAAAAAGAATATATATATATATATATATATATAAGGGGCTAGGTCGACCCTAGGGTCGACCCTCACATAGGCAAGGTCGACCTATAGGTTGACCCTTGCTTCTAAAGGTTGACTGGTAGGTCGACCCGCCTACCTAAGAATGCATTCTCGTACGTGGCTTCATCTAGATCGATTTTAACACATCATTTTGCAACTTTTCTTCGATCCTGTGCGTCCATGCTTCCATCCGACGGTGCTATCGAGCTTATGACGTGGTTGCACCGATTAAATCTCCAAATACAACGGTCTGAGATCCATAAGTGACACTATAAATAAGACCCTAAGCCTAGCTATTTTCAATACGCCATAGATGACATTCTGCAACATTTTTGCAAGGTGTTGCCAGCTAAAATGTTGCGATAGATATAAGCTTTTGGTCCTACTGCAACGTTGTATTTTTGGTGTTACCATAGACATAAAAATGTGTTGCTCTAGCTAAACAAGTGTAACACGATGCAACATTTTTATATAGTGTTGCTATAGATGTTTTCAAATCAAAAAATTAATAAAATTAGCAATCCGCGTGAATACGATCCAATGGTCTATATTTAATCTGATTGTAAAAATGGATCACCGCTACAATTTGCCCCTAAATTTTCATTTTCCCGCCTGAACTCCAGTAGATCTCTTTCGGTTTTCATTTCTCAAATCGCGATAGAACGTGTATTTCTCAAATCGAAATAAAAAACACTCAATCCAAACTTGTTCGCACCCAGAAAAAATTCTCAATCAGAATAAAATTGTTTGATTCAGGCGAATTAGGTGATTTAAGGTTTAGGGTTCGAAGAATTTGAGGTTGCGGTTTAAGAGTTTCTGGAATTAGAGGGGTCACGGAGGTGGTTTTCGATTTGGAGATCGTGAATTGGGTCTGGTCGCGAATGCAATCGGCGATTTGTGGATTGATGATTTATGGTTTGAATGAAGTCGCTAATGGAATCCGGTTCAGGTCGTTTGGATTTTTTGTGTTTTTTTTGTTTTTTTTGAATTGGTGGTCGGGATTGCTGAGAAGATGGTCGATGTAGACAAAGTGAAGGCTGTTGTTGTGGTAGACTATGAATGTAGGTGTCGTGAATGCTGTGAGGTGGTTTGAGGGTTTGGGTAGTTTCAGGTGGGATGAAGGAAGTGTTGAATGGTGATGTATGAAGGCAGTGCTGGTTTATTGTATGATATTCAACATGTTTGATCACACTGTCTTCTTATAGATTGTTGGTTTTGTCATTGGACTAATACCTCAAATCAGAAACACATTGATTGGTGAAGGTGCTCCTGTTCGTGTAATTCAAGACTTTGCTTCATTATTAAGGCATTTTCTACTTAGCTGGTGTTGATTATTTTCCAAATTATTCAATGCAGTGATGGAGCAATTCCTGCTACCACTCTGATAATGGGAGGAAACCCTATCAAAGGTGAAGTTTTTATTAGTCAAGCAATGTTTCTTTTTTATAGAAAATGATGTGATAAAAATTATGTTTTTAATAATATGATTTTCAGGTTTAAAGGGATCAAACCTTTGCTTATCGCTCATATTTGGAGTTCTAGATGTTCGTTATATTTTGCTGCCTTTATTCGGCATAGTTATAGTCAAGGGAGCAGTGCATATAGGACTTGTGCATGCTGATTCATTTGTGCATCATTTTACGTCGTTTCAAAGAAGGCTCGATCCCCGCCGGGACTGCGGTGCCCCGGACCCCCGCCGGCGTTGCGCCCGGACCAGCTTCTCGGCTCGCCTTCGGCTCGGCACTCGGCTCGTCATATATTTGTCAGTGTCGGTGTCTGTATAAATTGAAACTGCATATGTAATGAGTGAACTGAGTGATGTAGTGAGGAATATCTGTATATGTGAATATCAGTGTTATATATCATTGAATTGTAAAATAGTGGAGTCAGGAATTTGTACTATTTCAAATGTTGAAATAAAATATTTATTTAAATAAATTACTGTTTGAATATCAAATTCTGTGCAATAGCATTTTATTAAATAAATATTTATTTCTATTAAAAAATCAAATATGCTCTACATTGTGGGCCCCACAAATTCAGAAAGTTAATACCTATAGCAACATTTTGGAATGTTGGTACAGACACCTATGGATGTTGCTATAGACCCAAATATGGTTCTATTGCAACAATATTTCTTATGTTGCCTTAGATAGTCAAAATGTTGCCTTTGAGGTCTGCGGCAACGCGGCAAAATGCATCACCGAGAAAGTGTTGCCTTTGCCCTTTTTTAGCCTACAGCAACATTTTTTGGCACTTCCTGCATCACTTCTTTGGTGTTGCAGTATGCAATCTATGGCGTAGTGTTTTCTCATTCAAATTTTCTCCATTTGGGTTCATTGCTTGAGGCTTGACCCTAAAATGAATATTTTTCCAAGGAGAAAATCTTTTTAGTTAAAATATTTTATACCCTTCAAGTGGATTTGGGAAGGCCAAAGGAAATAGCTAAGGACCACAGGTGAGTGTTTAAGTAATTATTTTAGATTTTTAAGTAACTTAAAATAATAGGGTTTCCAATAGTTGTAGTTTTTCTACAATTTTGGGATAACCTTTATGCAAGTTTATTTAAATTTTAGACTTGTTTTCCAGTCTATTTTCTTTTAGCTATTCTATTTCAGTTATTTGCAATTATTTACTGTTAGCTTTTCCAATTATTTACGGTATTTACTGTAACAACCCGTAATTTCTGTAATATTTTAATTGGAATTTCAATTGAAAAACTTTGAATTTAATTATTTTAAAATAGATAAATTTGGAATTTTAATGCATAATTTTGAATTTTGATGTAAATTATTCTTCCAAATTTCATAAGATAAAGATTTTTCTGAAAATTGAAATTTTGGTAAACTTTGGTCAAAGTTTGACTTTCTGTTAAAAAATATAAATTTGAAATTTGAAATTTTATTCTTTTTGATAAAGCTGGATTTGATTCTAACCTTTTTCCTGCTTTTCATTTTGAAATATTCTGATTCCTACTTCTCAAAATTTGATGTTTTCAGCATATTACACACAGTTATTTTCAAATTTTATTTCTTCTATTTGTTGTTGGGCTTAGGCTAATGGGTTAGGAGGTAAATGGTCATCTGAATAGTCAATACAATTGAAAGGTCATCAGTTGAGAAACATTTACGTACAAAATTATTTCCTGCCTTCTCATTTCTCATTCACATCTCCTGCTCAGAAATTTACAGTAAGTTCTTCTTCCCCTTTCTCAAATTTTTATCTATATTTTCTCTAAATTTTTCCTCCTTCCTCCTCCTAAATTTCGGCCATGCTTGTCACCACCTCCACCTCCTCTTTTCTCCAACCAAAACCGACCTCCTCCTCTCCATAACCATCACTTTTCCACCATCCAAACCCTTATTTTGCCTAGACCATGACCACCACTTTCCAAACCCTAGACCGAACCACCTTTCCCCTTTTCTCCTTCAATTAATTCGGCCATCACCACCATCCACCTCTCCAATTGCCTAACCCTAGTCGTGACCTTCCCAAACCCTAACCCTAGCCTTACCATAACTTCATGTGGCTGAGCCTATTTGCCCCTTAGGCTAGCCCCTTTCATGTGTTTTACAAAATAAAATTTTCTACTTTTATTTTTCCTATGTGAATTTATTTGTTTACATATGTATTTTTTTCTAAGCTTTGGATTTGGATTATCCTCCCACTCAAGCTTGTTCGTGATTGTCGTGCTTATTAGTAGTTGTTGTGTTTGTTTGGAATCCTTTCTCTAGCTATAAAAGGTGAGTAATCACACTTGACTACATACTTATATTTTGGTGAATTGATGACAGTTGAATTGTATTGATATGTATGTGCAAGTTAGAAATTCCACTTATGTTTATATTATGTTATTTCATATGATATTATACCTGTTATGATCATATGCCATGGTATGCTATATATTGTTCTGTTTACTTCATATTCTGTTCTCACACTGCAAGTTCCTTCACTATGGGTTGACATGATACATACCCGAATGGTGTTTAGATTAAGGAAAAATTGTTATGGGCTGAAATGATAGGCCTGAGCAATTTTTATTTGACTTGGGATTGCGGGTTTGAAATGATATAAACCCAGAAATTTAATAAGTTTGGATTGAAATGATATAAATCCGTATTTACTTGACCCTAGGTTAGAAATTTGATACAAACTCCGTGGTTGGTTTAAAAATAGTATTCTAAAAATTATTAAGTATTTTGGATTTTCATATATGGATTTCAACTAAAATTTTAATGTAATGATTGCTATAAAAAATTTATACATTTATTTACATGTGTTGAATTTTTTTATAAGAAATAAATGGTTGTAAATGTAATTTTTGGAATCTAATTAATAATATGAAGGTTAACTGAAATTTAATAATCCAATTTGACTTAATAAGGGTAATAAATATAATGAATGCTCTTTATTGTAATAATAAATTGTAAGTTAATAATGTATTGTAACATGTAAGTGCTAATTAATGTAATGGTCTAATTTGGGTAATAAATATAATGAATGCTCTTTATTGTAATAATAAATTGTAAGTTAATAATGTATTGTAACACGTAAGTGCTAATTAATGTAATGGTATAATTTGAGTAATAAATATAATGAATGCTCTTTATTGAAATAATAAATTGTAAGTTAATAATGTATTGTAACATGTAAGTGCTAATTAATGTAATGGTATATTTTGGGTAATAAATATAATAAATGTTCTTCATTGTAATAAAAAAATGTAAGTTAAAACGTACATTTGACATGTAAGTTTTAATTAATGTAATATTGTTTAAAATGATAAATGCTCTTTGTTGTAATAAAAATGGAAGTTAAAACGTACATTTGACATGTAAGTTTTAATTTATGTAATATTGGTTAAAATGATAAATGCTCTTTACTAAAATAAAAATGTAAGTTTTAATTAATGTAATATTGATTAAAATGATAAATGCTCTTTATTGTAATCAAAATGTAAGTTAAAACGTACATTTGACATGTAAGTTTTAATTTATGTAATATTGATTAAAATGATAAATGTTCCTTTTTGTAATAAGAAAATGTAAGTTAATAGTGTATTGTTGACATGCAAGTGGTAATTAATGTAATGGTACCTTTTAAATGATTAAAACAATAAATGTTCTTTACTGTAATAATAAAATGTAATTTAATACTATACTTTTAACTTAACATAAGGAAATTCAGCTTTAAATTGGAAAGTTCGGTAATAAAGTCTTTTTAACTAAATGCACGGTTTAGTTAATGTCCAAATGAATTAATTAGTGTAATAAAATAGAAATGATAAAAAACTATGTTAAAAATTGTAAGTATATAAATATTTTGGTTTTATGAAATGTTAAAGTGGGAGGTATTACATTCTAAAAATGCTATGATTCCTTAAGGTTACATTTCCAAAATGCTATGATTTCTTAAGTATCACTTTTCCAAAAATGCTATGATGACTTAAGTTATGTTTTAGGAATGCTACTACTTCTAAAATGTAATGTTTTCAAATTGCTATGATTTTAGAGGTTGCATATTTAAAGTGCTATGGTTTCTAAATTATTATGATTTCGCAGTGTTATAATTAATGTATAAATTTTGAAATTGAAATAACCACGGGTTATAATAACGTTTGGTTGTTAAAGAGACCAGGATCGAAAGTTGTCATACTCTCTGCCAACTCCGAAAACCACTTTAACAACTGTGTACGCGGTGGAGATTCCAGAATGAAGTTAGCGACATTCCATTTGAGGTATATATGTGGACCTAACTCCCGTGAGTTAGC
Source organism: Allium fistulosum (assembly GCA_030737815.1). NCBI lineage: Eukaryota > Viridiplantae > Streptophyta > Magnoliopsida > Asparagales > Amaryllidaceae > Allium > Allium fistulosum. The sequence continues at coordinate 158,727,820 of CM060901.1, forward strand.
ATAAGGTGGCTAAAACAAGAGCAATTGATGGGCCAAGTGAGGTAGCTCCTCCGATCGGACACACTTCTTCGATTGTCATTCTATTACTTTGTGATTGATTTGGTGCACACCTTTGATTTGGGAGTGTGGCTCGAGGTGGGCGGTAGTGGCTGCTATGCGTTACCACCAGCCCGGATGTGTAATTGGTATATCTACCCTGGCATTGACTAGTTGTGCCGTGCCACCTACCTTATCGAGACCCCTACGAGTTTGTTTTGTACCATACCTATGGAGTGCCCTCTGATGACGCCCGGTACGGGAGAGATTACGGTACTGTATAGACTATGGGAATATATAAAATGTGTTAAGGGGGATATGGGTAACGCCTTAACGCTATTTTAATAGTTTACTTTACTTTAGACATTATTATAATAGCGTATTGTACTACATAGTAGATAGTTTAACGGACCCTTAAAGGATGGGCGATCCCAAGCATCCTTTAAGTTACTGATGCATTTCTATTACAGTTCACTTGAGTTGATTTTACACTTTGTAAGTATGTTAATCCTGACTCAAGTGTTTTGTGTTTTGCTTTACGCTCGGGTCAGCCTGAGTATCACATCTTTGGATTCATCTTTTGGAGCTAGAGATCTGCTGGAGACTTAGCTATTTATCTATCTGTCATTTCTATTTCAGTTATTTCCATTCAGCTTTGTTTATGTATTAGTGAACCTATGTATTTGGATTTTTTGTTGTATCAGTTATCAGACTCTGGTATTTTGTATTTGTTTTGAGACTTTGTATCTAGTAGCTTCATGAACTACTATGTTTATTTTATTGCACTGTGAGTTATTCTGATATTCTATGTCTGTGATTCTGTGATTGATTTTATTTGCCCCAAATTTTATTAACAATCTGTTGTTTTGAATTATTCAAGTCTGACATGTGTGGTTTTATTGTCAATTTGAATGGTCCAAAATAGCGGGATGTTACAGTTGGTATTAGAGCTTTGGTTTTTACGCAAACCTTAGCCTGCGGGGCAAAAACTCATTAGAGATAGGGTAGAAATACCCTAGAATGAGTAAAATCAGTCTGAGAATCATTCTTTGAGAGAGAACGTATTTTTAAGTATAAAATGATTTTAAAATGATTTTAAATGATTTTGAAAGATTATTTTGGATATAAAAAAATTTCTTGTTTTAAAATCAAATTCTTTCTTAGAATTTCCTTCTTTTCGAATCCACCTTGTTTATAGAATTCTTTTATTAGGATTTCCATTCTAGTTTGAATCTTTTCTTCTGTAGTTTTTGCTGCTCATGATTTGCAATTCCTTGCCGTAGTTTTTGCTTTGAAGCTTTGGAGACATCATCTTTTGGGAACTAAGTTTGAGCTCTTTACGGATCATTTGTCTTTGAAGTTATTTTCACCCAGAAGGATTTGAATCAGAGACAAGTTAGATGGCTTGAGTTTCTTGCTTCTTATGACCTCAACATCAACTATACCCCAGGGAAAGCTAATGTTGTAGCCGATGCTTTGAGTCGAAAGAAGGCGATGTTGTGTCAGCTTGTTGTTTCTTCTCCTTTTATGGATCGTATTGTTGCTAAGCAGGATGAGGATAAGATGCTTAGGCTTATCAAGGAGAATGTTCGTAGCAGGGTTGGTGGTAGTAGCCAAGATGGTAGCGGAGCTCAGATCGATGATAGAGGGATTTTGAGGATTAATAATCAGATTTGTGTCCCGAATGTCGATGGATTGAGGCAAGAGTTACTTCGGGAAATCATCAATCCAGACTTTCTATTCATCCAGGTGTGATGAAGATGTATTAGGATATAAAGAAGCTGTATAGGTGGAGTGGTATGAAGCGTGATATCTCCCTTTGAAATGACCCTATTTATTTTACCTAATTTTTACTAGGATTTTTTTTTACATTAATAAATTTCTTAGAGTCATTTAGCCTTTCTATTAAATTATCCAGGATCCTAATTTTTCTACTAATATATTTATATCAGTTCATTAATAAATATATTCACATACATGTGAAGATGTATGTGACCCTCTTGCTTGGATCAGAGTGTTGGTAAGCAAGAGTGCATCCTGATTGAATTTGAATTTCTAGTCAACCAGTACATAGCTCATTTTCCTTTGTTTTGATATTTGGGTCATGAGAGTGAATCTCATAATCATATATGATTTATGCCTAGTAATTTTGATCATTCTTTTGGTGATTGCCTGTTAGTTTAACTTAGCAAAGTGATCTTAGATTATATAGCAAGCCATCATAATTTTAGTTTAATTGTTTGATATTTGATCAAAGCTAGAAAGAAAATGATATACACATTTATCATTTTCAACATGAGTGATCTTTACCCCAACTTCTTTTATATTTAAGGCCCAAACAGTTAAGTGATTCTTTCACAATTATATTGTTGTGTTTCCCTGAATCAAATCCATTCCCTAATCCCTGAGTTACCTCAGTTTTGTACTAATTTAACGGTTGGTCTTTTGGGTTTAGGAAATCCAGAATTTATGGTCATAAAGAATGAGTGATGTCTATGTGGTATGTGTGCATATCAGATGTGTTGAGCTTTCTAAACTAAGAATGCTACTCAAAATACAAGTGAATTGCTTAAATATTTGATCTTGTCTTTATACATGTATTTGCAAAGAAAGCTTTTGTAACGACCCGTATTTTCACGGATCGAAAAGTTCGTCAAATCTGGAGTTTTAGCGTTTTGGGCCATTTCAGATTTTAGGCAAATTTTGCCTAAGTCCTAAGTCGTTCACGACTTAGCATGAGTCGTGAGTCGTATACGACTTAGGAGATAGGAGTTCTGGACGAGTTAGTGATGAGTCTGGGCGAGTTAAGGACTCAAGGGGTGAGTCGGCGACGACCTAAGGAGACAAGTCGTAGCTGGGCTAGGTTAGTAGGTTGAAGTTAACTCGGCAAGTATTAAGTCGTAGGTTGTAAGTCGTTGCCGAGTTAAGGGATAGACAACCTAAGGAAGTGACCGACTTATGTTATTGTAGACGACTTAAGGTTTTGAGTTAAGTGTTAAGTCGGCTGACGAGTTAAGGTAGTGGTCGACTTAAGACCTGGACGAATTAGGAGTTGAGTCGTGGCGGAGTTAAGGTGATGAGTCATATCCGAGTCATCTCATGAGTCGTACCCCAAGTCATCTGATGAGTCGTATCCGAGTCATCTCATGAGTCGTACCCCAAGTCATCTGATGAGTCGTATCCGAGTCATCTCATGAGTCGTACTCAAGTTATCTGATGAGTCGTACTCATGTTGTTTGATGAGTCGTAGGTTGAACTCTTTGTTAAGTCGTATCTTCTGATGAGTCGTAGCCTTTGTGTTGAGTCGGAAGATGCTATAAGTCGTATACGACTTAGGAGATGGCTGTTTTATCGTGAGTCGTAGACAGATGAGGATTAAGTCGTAGGGGGTTGTTGAGTCGTAGGGGCTTGAGTCGTGAGTCGGAAACGACTTAGGAGATAGACTAGTTACGACTTAAGGGCAGTTTTCAGCTATAAATAGGAGGGGTTGTTCTCACTTTTTGGAATCCGGATTTTGAAGCGACGAAGTGCTGCCATTTTGAGAGCTCGACTTCTACACTTCTTCACTTCTTTTCTCCACTCTAATCTAGTGCTTCCATCCATCCAAATCGAAGATCAAGATTGAAGATCCAAGAGCTAAAAGTTGAAGATCTTCATCTTTTCAAGAGAGATTTCTTCGTTTGAAGCGGATTCGTGATAGATCAAGCTTCATCCTTTGCTGTCCAGATCTGAAGCGTGTTGATTTGGGTTGGTTTAGGTGATTTGGTGAGTGGTGATTATCTCTCACACGGATCCAAAGGAGTGTATCGGATTATTAGCTCGATTTGGTGTTAAAATAGAGATTTCCATGCATTTTCTTCATCCTATGTGTAGATCCTTATAGATCCATTGTTCATGATGATGTTACATCCATTTTATCATATGTTAACCTATGCAAGTTCATTCATCAAGTTTGTAGAGATATAATCCATGTTTTCATGCTTATTGGACTTTCAACTCTTTAATTACGAAAATGCCATTATTGTTATAATTGTCTACTTAGATCATATTTGAATGCTTGATTGCTTGGATTGATGTTTGATTTGATTGCTTGTTGTGAACTAGATGATTGATGATTAGATTTAGATCGAAGATGATTCAAAAGCTAAGGGAAAGGCTCTTGAATTGGGAAAGCTGCTCGTGGCATATGTAGCGGGATGATGAAGCTCTTATGCATAGATTCGATGATGTGAAGTTGAGATGAGGCTTTGCAAGGATGTAATGAAGCGAGGCATCATATGATGAAGACTTGGCCTAATCCAGACGGGATCATTCCAAGCATGTTGATAACTCGGTGATATGATTCGAGTTGAGGATAATGAATGGATATGAGAATAGTCGTCGAGGAGGATGACTAGGAGGCTTGGATAGCATCGTTGTTGAAGGTTCTAGCATGCTCTAAGCAAGAGTACGTTTGGGCAGATTCGATAGTCCCAACGGCCAACTGTCGATGGTCGAGTACTCTGGGCAGATTCGATAGTCCTAGGCACGGGCTGCGACGACGTGCAGGAGTTATGTCTAAAACCGGGGTATCCATTAGCCCTTGACGGACGGCTGAAAGAATGTGCCGGTCATTCAATTAACGGTGATATCGAAGCAATGATAACAGTGATAGCCAGAGTCATGGATGTTTGGTTGTAACGTCATTTCGGACTCAAGAGCGGTATTTTCTGGGTGCTTATCTGATTTAGGCCTTGGTACTTGGAAAACATCGCCCTTGACTCGAGTGATAATAGCTTTACTTTAAATTGTATGCTCTGCTATGTTTGCTTCTGCTTAGTGTGTGTCTGGGGGCTATCACTGTAGAATGAGGTTGGAGTGGGAGGGTCGTATTCCTATTCCTTTTCCTTTATGCTCTTTTGGTATGTTGTTAGTTAATTTACTGCTCACTAAGACTGTTGTCTGACTCAAGGCTTTATGTTTTAATTCTTATTGCCTTGGGTTGTTCGTCCATTTTGGGACGGGCAGACTAGGTAGCAGGTGACAGGTGCTATTCTCTTCTCACGATGTTGATATCGAAGACGAGCGGGAGGGTTGCATATTATCTTCTTATTATATGTACTGGATATTCCGCTGTTTGTATTCTCTGAGAGATATGTAGTGAGGCTTGATGTAATGACTATGTGGATGCTTGTATTCAACTATTATGGAGTTTTATATGATGTCATTTTGTTCTGTAAAGCTTCACTATACATATGTTCTATTGTATTTTGTCCATGCGCTGTGAGAAATACGATAGATTCTGTTGTTTTATTTTACCCTGACAATCGTCCATGGTTGCCTGGCACACTTTACAGCGCGCTATCTCTAGATTCGGTGCAGGGGTCATGGGCGGTCGTCACATTTGGTATCAGAGCCTTGGTTAATCGATTTTACCCAACGCTCGCCGTCGTAACTACGTATGAGAGACGTAATTGTATTTTGATGGATGAATACTATAGATAATATAGTAGTTTAGTAGAGTCGAGTCCTTTATGCAGTTGTTTCTCTAGATGTTCTAATCATTCCTTTTTATAGATATTGAGAATGAGTCGAAGAGGGAGACCAGCTGCTAGGGAAGGCCGTGCTACTGAAGAGACTGCTGATTATGCAACCATGTTCGAAGCTATGATGACTTCGATCATGAGAAGGATACCAGTTCCGAGGGCGGCAGTTGATGTTGGAGTTCAAGTCCAAACTCTGAAACCAGTGGATTTTGCTAAGTTGTGCAAGGATTATACTGCTCTTGGAGGGAAGGTTTTCTTGGGAACAGAATCTACCATTGAGGTCCAGAGGTGGATAGATGCTTGTAGAAGGATCTTTGGTGATTTGGGAATTGAAGATTCAACTAAGAGGAAGTTGGCATCGAGACAGCTTCAAGGGAGAGCCTCTGATTGGTGGAACTCTATTACCATCACTACTCCGGAAGAAGAGATTACTTGGGAGCAATTCCAAGTCAGATTTGAAGCTAAGTTCATTTCTACAGCTCATAAGTCTGTTCTGTTCAAGAAATTTGTAGAGCTCAAGCAAGGTGGAAGATCAGTTCTTGAGTATGTTTCTGAGTTTGAAGCTTTGTCCAAGTATGCTCGGTCATATATTGAATCTGCTTACCAGAAGAATGAGAAGTTTGTGACCGGCTTGGATAGTTATCTTGGGAGACAGTTGGTGGATCATTTGGACGATTCATTTGAGAAGCTTGTGGAGAAAGCTCTTAGGCATGAGAGTCTGTTTCCTAAGGAAGGACCTGTTGTTGCTGTTACCAAGGGAGAGTCTAAACCACAGCAGGGTGGAAACCAGAAGAGGAAGCAGCAGCAGCAGAAGGGTAAGGATGGCCAGAAGAAGCCGAAAGGCGAGGTGACTTGCTACAATTGTCAGCAGAAGGGCCATTTCTCTAAGGATTGTAAGAATCCGAAGGCACCAATGAAGTGTCACAACTGTGACAAGCCGGGGCATTTCAGGAAGAATTGTCCAGAACCAAGGAAGGACAGGCAGATTGTGCAAGCTTATGCTTTGGGGGTTGTTCCGTCGTCTTCGAAAGCTCCTACTGCTGAAGAGAAGGGAAAGAGTGTGGTGGTTCAAGGTACTCTTTTCCTATGTGGTGTTCCAGTTAGAGTTCTGTTTGATACTGGAGCGTCGCATTCGTTTGTTTGTAATGAACTCGTAGGCCGGTTAGGTTTGGCACCGGATATTGTTGATAGGCCATTGGTTGTGACTAATCCGGTTGGGGGTTCGTCTTGTTTGTGTATGTTATGCCGTGGTCTAGTTGTGTCGAGTCATGGTTGCTCTTTTGTTTGTGATTGCTTTGTTCTGAACTTTGCGGGGTTCGGAATTATTTTGGGTATGGACTGGCTTAGGAAGTATGCGGCTAAGGTTGATTGTGAGAGGCTGGAGGTGACAGTCGAGAATGTGGAAGGGCGAAGGATTGTGATACGATGTAAGCATGAGGAAGGCGTCTTCATGAGCTTCATGTATTCGCTAGTTGTTCCACGGGATGGACTGTCTTTAGTGCCAATCGCAAATGGATTCGAGGATGTCTTTGACGAAGTCAAAGGGTTGCCCCGCATAGAGAGATCGAGTTTCGTATAGATCTAGTTGAAGGAGCCAGACCTGTTGTGATGCCTCTTAGGCGGATGGCGCCTAAGGAACAGCAGGAGTTGAGGGTGCAAGTTGATGACCTTTTACAGAAAGGATTCATTCGGCGTAGTGTGTTCGAGTGGGGTGCACCAGTTGTGTTTGCAACCAAGGCAGATGGGTCGTTGAGATTGTGCGTCGATTATCGTGAGCTGAATAAGGTGACTAAGAAGAACAAGTATCCATTGCCAAGGATAGATGACTTGTTTGATCAGCTTCACGAAGCTAAGGTGTTTTCTCAGATGGATTTGGCAACGAGATTTCACCAGTTGAGAGTAGCGAAGGATAGTGTGCCGAAGACTGCTTTTAGGACACCATCCGGTTTCTTTGAGTGGCTGGTAATGCCGTTTGGATTGACTAACGCGCCAGCATATTTTGTGGATCTTATGAATAGAGTGTTCAGAGATTAGTTGAACAAGTTCGTACTTGTGTTCGTGGATGATATTCTGATTTATTCCAGAACGGAAGAGGAGCACAAGACGCACTTGCGTATTGTTTTGGAAATTTTACGGAAACATCAGCTGAAGGCTAAGTTTTCGAAGTGTCACTTCTGGAAGAGTGAAGTGAGGTTCTTAGGCCATGTGATTTCTGGAAGTGGAATAGCGGTTGATCCCGCTAAAGTGGCAGCGATCCAGGATTGGGTTAGACCTAAGAATGCATCTGATGTGAGAAGTTTTCTTGGATTAGCAGGATATTATCGACGGTTTATCAAAGACTTCTCCAAGATAGCTGCACCATTAACAGGATTGACGAAGAAGAACCAAGTGTTCAGTTGGGATGCTAAGTGTGAGCAAGCTTTCGGAATCCTGAAAGAGAGATTGACGAGTGCTCCTGTTTTGACTATTCCTAGTGGGAATGATGAGATGGTGATTTACACCGACGCATGTGGTACTGGACTTGGAGCAGTGCTGATGCAGAAGGATAAAGTTGTTGCGTATGCCAGTCGACAACTGAAGCCGCATGAAAGGAATTACCCAACTCATGATTTGGAATTAGCGGCGATTGTATTTGCTCTGAAGATGTGGAGGCATTATCTGTTGGGAGTTCGATTCGAGTTGTTTACGGATCACAAGTCGTTGAAGTATCTTTTCTCCCAAAAGGATTTGAATCTTCGGCAGCAACGTTGGCTAGAGTTTTTGGCATCATACGATTTTGGTATAGCTTATACTCCGGGAAAAGGTAACGCAGTGGCAGATGCGTTAAGTCGAAGACATGCAGGATTGGGAGCCATGTTTTCTGAATGGAAGAATCTCGAGTATTTAGCTGGATTTGACTTCAAGCCTAGATGTGAATTGGAACCTGAGATGTTAGCAAACTTATCGATAAGACCCACTCTTGTGGAAAGGATTGGTGAGAGCCAAAAGCGAGACGATAAGCTTGTCAAGATTATCCATGAATTGGAATCTGGATTGGATCCAGAAAAGAATAAAGGATTCGAGGTCGATCGAGAGGGTTGGCTTCGAAAGCAAGGACGACTAGTTGTTCCCGATATAGATGAATTGAGGAGTGAAGTTTTGAAGGAAAGTCATCACTCGAAGTTGACAATACATCCAGGTGGAAATAAGATGTATCGGGATATGAAGAGAACCTACTACTGGGAAGGTATGAAGAAGGATGTTGGAAATTTTATTTCCAAGTGTATGAACTGCCAGTTGGTTAAAGCCGAACAGAAGAAGCCAAGTGGATTGCTTCAGCCATTAGAAGTTCCTACATGGAAGTGGGAACAAGTGTCGATGGATTTTATCGATGGATTGCCTAGAACCAGAACGGGAAATGAAGGAATTTGGGTCATTGTGGATCGTCTGACTAAGAGTGCACGATTCATTCCTGTTCGATCGACTAGGACTGCATCAAAGTTGGCTGAGTTGTATGTTAAGTGGATAGTTCGTTTCCATGGTATTCCGAAGAGTATAGTGAGCGATCGAGACCCATTGTTCACTAGTGGATTTTGGAAGAGCTTCCAGGAAGTCTTGGGAACCGAGTTGTGTTTGAGTACAGCTTATCATCCCCAAACAGACGGTCAGACCGAGAGAGTCAACCGAGTTTTGGAAGATCTTCTAAGAGCATGTGTTTTGGACTTCGGAGGATCATGGGAAGATCACCTTCATTTGGTGGAGTTTGCGTACAACAACAGTTACCAGTCAAGCATTGGTATGGCACCGTATGAGGCATTGTATGGAAGACCGTGTAACTCTCCAACATGTTGGTTGGAAACTGGAGAAAAGCTGATGCTTGGGCCAGAGATGATTCGACAGACTTCGGATTGCATAGAGATCATTCGGCAACGAATGAAGGCAGCCCAAGACCGTCAGAAGAGTTATGCCGATAAGCGTCGGAAGGATTTGGAATTCGACGTAGGAGATATGGTTTTTGTGAAGATTTCTCCACTGAAGAATGTTATTCGATTCGGGAAGAAAGGAAAATTGACTCCGAGATTTGTTGGACCATTCCCGATCATCGAGGGAATTGGAAAGCTCGCTTATAGGTTGGAGTTACCTGAGAAGATGTCGGGTGTGCACAATGTTTTTCATGTATCATATCTACGGAAGTATGTGCACGACTCGAATACAGTTGTTTCTGCTGATAGCTGTGAAGACTTCGAAGTTGATCCAGTCAATAGAAGACCTCGTAAGCCGCTTCGTGTTGTTGAAACCGACACGAAACAGCTTAGGAGGAAAGTAGTTAAGTTGCTCAAGATACAATGGAGTGACGATGATAACGACTGTACGTGGGAGGTGGAAGAGAGGATGAAGGCAGCTCATCCTGAACTCTTTAAGGTATGGCCCTAAGGTGTCGTATCATCTAACAACATTGTAACTTGTTCTAATTTTAGAATTCTGTACGCTAAGCTAGAATTGGATGCATGGTTTGCTGATTGTTATGGATGGTAGGCGTACAGAATAGTTTTGATTGCTATGATTGTTTGGGATTTCGGGGGCGAAATTCCTAAGGGGGAGAGAATGTAACGACCCGTATTTTCACGGATCGAAAAGTTCGTCAAATCTGGAGTTTTAGCGTTTTGGGCCATTTCAGATTTTAGGCAAATTTTGCCTAAGTCCTAAGTCGTTCACGACTTAGCATGAGTCGTGAGTCGTATACGACTTAGGAGATAGGAGTTCTAGACGAGTTAGTGATGAGTCTGGGCGAGTTAAGGACTCAAGGGGTGAGTCGGCGACGACCTAAGGAGACAAGTCGTAGCTGGGCTAGGTTAGTAGGTTGAAGTTAACTCGGCAAGTGTTAAGTCGTAGGTTGTAAGTCGTTGCCGAGTTAAGGGATAGACAACCTAAGGAAGTGACCGACTTATGTTATTGTAGACGACTTAAGGTTTTGAGTTAAGTGTTAAGTCGGCTGACGAGTTAAGGTAGTGGTCGACTTAAGACCTGGACGAATTAGGAGTTGAGTCGTGGCTGAGTTAAGGTGATGAGTCGTATCCGAGTCATCTCATGAGTCGTACCCCAAGTCATCTGATGAGTCGTATCCGAGTCATCTCATGAGTCGTACCCCAAGTCATCTGATGAGTCGTATCCGAGTCATCTCATGAGTCGTACTCAAGTTGTCTGATGAGTCGTACTCATGTTGTTTGATGAGTCGTAGGTTGAACTCTTTGTTAAGTCGTATCTTCTGATGAGTCGTAGCCTTTGTGTTGAGTCGGAAGATGCTATAAGTCGTATACGACTTAGGAGATGGCTGTTTTATCGTGAGTCGTAGACAGATGAGGATTAAGTCGTAGGGGGTTGTTGAGTCGTAGGGGCTTGAGTCGTGAGTCGGAAACGACTTAGGAGATAGACTAGTTACGACTTAAGGGCAGTTTTCAGCTATAAATAGGAGGGGTTGTTCTCACTTTTTGGAATCCGGATTTTGAAGCGACGAAGTGCTGCCATTTTGAGAGCTCGACTTCTACACTTCTTCACTTCTTTTCTCCACTCTAATCTAGTGCTTCCATCCATCCAAAACGAAGATCAAGATTGAAGATCCAAGAGCTAAAAGTTGAAGATCTTCATCTTTTCAAGAGAGATTTCTTCGTTTGAAGCGGATTCGTGATAGATCAAGCTTCATCCTTTGCTGTCCAGATCTGAAGCGTGTTGATTTGGGTTGGTTTAGGTGATTTGGTGAGTGGTGATTATCTCTCACACGGATCCAAAGGAGTATATCAGATTATTGGCTCGATTTGGTGTTAAAATAGAGATTTCCATGCATTTTCTTCATCCTATGTGTAGATCCTTATAGATCCATTGTTCATGATGATGTTACATCCATTTTATCATATGTTAACCTATGCAAGTTCATTCATCAATTTTGTAGAGATATAATCCATGTTTTCATGCTTATTGGACTTTCAACTCTTTAATTACGAAAATGCCATTATTGTTATAATTGTCTACTTAGATCATATTTGAATGCTTGATTGCTTGGATTGATGTTTGATTTGATTGCTTGTTGTGAACTAGATGATTGATGATTAGATTTAGATCGAAGATGATTCAAAAGCTAAGGGAAAGGCTCTTGAATTGGGAAAGCTGCTCGTGGCATATGTAGTGGGATGATGAAGCTCTTATGCATAGATTCGATGATGTGAAGTTGAGATGAGGCTTTGCAAGGATGTAATGAAGCGAGGAATCATATGATGAAGACTTGGCCTAATCCAGACGGGATCATTCCAAGCATGTTGATAACTCGGTGATATGATTCGAGTTGAGGATAATGAATGGATATGAGAATAGTCGTCGAGGAGGATGACTAGGAGGCTTGGATAGCATCGTTGTTGAAGGTTCTAGCATGCTCTAAGCAAGAGTACGTTTGGGCAGATTCGATAGTCCCAACGGCCAACTGTCGATGGTCGAGTACTCTGGGCAGATTCGATAGTCCTAGGCACGGGCTGCGACGACGTGCGGGAGTTATGTCTAGAACCGGGGTTTCCATTAGCCCTTGATGGACGGCTGAAAGAATGTGTCGGTCATTCAATTAACGGTGATATCGAAGCAATGATAACAGTGATAGCCAGAGTCATGGATGTTTGGTTGTAACGTCATTTCGGACTCAAGAGCGGTATTTTCTGGGTGCTTATCTGATTTAGGCCTTGGTACTTGGAAAACATCGCCCTTGACTCGAGTGATAATAGCTTTACTTTAAATTGTATGCTCTGCTATGTTTGCTTCTGCTTAGTGTGTGTCTGGGGGCTATCACTGTAGAATGAGGTTGGAGTGGGAGGGTCGTATTCCTATTCCTTTTCCTTTATGCTCTTTTGGTATGTTGTTAGTTAATTTACTGCTCACTAAGACTGTTGTCTGACTCAAGGCTTTATGTTTTAATTCTTATTGCCTTGGGCTGTTCGTCCATTTTGGGACGGGCAGACTAGGTAGCAGGTGACAGGTGCTGTTCTCTTCTCACGATGTTGATATCGAAGACGAGCTGGAGGGTTGCATATTATCTTCTTATTATATGTACTGGATATTCCGCTGTTTGTATTCTCTAAGAAATATGTAGTGAGGCTTGATGTAATGACTATGTGGATGCTTGTATTCAACTATTATGGAGTTTTATATGATGTCATTTTGTTCTGTAAAGCTTCACTATACATATGTTCTATTGTATTTTGTCCATGCGCTGTGAGAAATACGATAGATTCTGTTGTTTTATTTTACCCTGACAATCGTCCATGGTTGCCTGGCACACTTTACAGCGCGCTATCTCTAGATTCGGTGCAGGGGTCATGGGCGGTCGTCACAGCTTTAGATTTTACAAAGTGTATTTTCTTCCTTTAAACCAAAAACTCTGGTCATCTTGATCAAACCAGACCTCATTCCTTTTGAGGTAGGTTAAACTTATGGCTAGGTTGTCCCAAACCTTAATGCCTGAACATTACAATGTCAATCCAGATACAAGATACTTGAAAATCCCTTAAAACATATACACATCATAAACCAGTGTTCAAAAATACATAATTTCTTTTATCAAAATACTTCAGCATATAGACACAAAACTCTTTAAAGAATATTCTTAACCAAACTCGGATTTTAACCTCAAAACTTAAAGCTTTTAAGTGACTCAAGATTGACTAATACAAAAAATATATATGTATCCATTTCTCAAATATAAGAATATATCATTTACAGATTTCTACCATAATACTCAAATGTATTTTCTTGCATAAGATTCAACTAAGTCTTTGGTTTTTCCCAACCTTAATACATTACCAGAATTCAATTGAAACAACTAAATAAAATCCAAACATTCAAGATCATTACATAACAACAAAATCAGAATTATAAAACTTCCAAGATTACATGCAAATAGCTCATTCTAAGCTCTTATTTAATTCTAATTTAGCATGCTTATCCAAACATTCTCACTAGCCATAACAGCTTCCTATTTAGAACCAGCATTCCCTGAAAAAGCATTAGAGGCTGCCCCATTTTAATGAGACACCCCAGATGCCATAAGCAAACAAGGGTCAGATACAAGATCTGGTATGAGCAATATCAGAAATTCCATGATATTAAGTAGTTAAATGAGACATAAGCATTTTGTACAAGTTTGCATAACTTCTCTAATCAATTTGTCTGGCCTTTTTCTGATATATTGTGCATATATGATCAGTATTAAAACTAATTATGTACACACTTTCAATTATGCAAACATACATGTCAAACAGAGATACTCAGAAATTATCATTGCTCCAATTCAACCATCCTAGGAATAATTCAAGTTCCTACTTCATCATTCTATGGTTGTATTTTCCAATTAGTCTCTAGCCTCATCTTCCATAAAGGAATCACGGGGACACATTGCAATAAAATAATTCACAATATTGCACAAAGATCTCAGGGCTTAAACAAGCCATGTGCCAACTTGCATACTTTAAATATAACAAGCATTCCAGCAGTCTTCTTGGCTCACAATCCTTAGTTTATTTACTAAGTGTTCATGTTTGATCCTATCATGAGATAGCTAGGTGATTGAATCACAGTGTACATGAAACATTACATAAAACTTACAAGCATAATTCAAAAACAAGCTAACATTCGTATCCAGGGGAAATCATATTTTCAAATATTCTGGCTTAAAGAAAATACAAGAATATTTACAACTGTGAATAGAGACTAGGCATGTGGGTTATTATTGTTTCATAAGCAACCATGTTTGAACTAAATTCAAGATCTAGCTTAAACAAGATTTCTGGCTCATGGGTTTTCTGTTTGATCAAGGGTTCAGCACTTTTGGGTATTTCCATTGCACCCATGAATCTTTCATCTGAGCCTCAGCACTTACACAAGTGTAATGCAACTCATATATATATAATTTGATTTCTGTATTTTCCATGCCATGTCTAAACCAGTTACAAGTATTCTCTATTTACTTTCATGATTTCATACTTTAACATTTCTGGGTGTAACCAAACAGAGCAAAATACTCAACCATCAAAGCAATCAAAAACATTCATAAACACCCATTAAAGCATCCATTAAAACCATAGTAATAAAATCAGAAATATGTAGAAAAATAACATAAACTTGGTGTAACGACCCGAAATTTTCGAACCCGAAAATTCCAGATAGTTAGAAGAAAAAGAAAGAGATTAAAGAAAGAAACAGAAAGAAGAAAGAAGAACAGAGAACACAACATCTCACATTCGCAGCGGATTAAATATAATAACAAATAATAATATCAGTTATACAAAGAAAAACTGTATTTGTTAATTACATTTTAATACATCAGAGTTACAACATTCACAAATGTACTAGACAGTTAAAATTAACATGTCTCAGACAACTATAATATCACAGCGGAATATACTCCATACGTTCCTGCCATCCAGCTCGCCTTCTGAGCTCCAGAACGTCCT
Organism: Allium fistulosum; assembly: GCA_030737815.1. Classification (NCBI taxonomy): domain Eukaryota; kingdom Viridiplantae; phylum Streptophyta; class Magnoliopsida; order Asparagales; family Amaryllidaceae; genus Allium; species Allium fistulosum. Next base: position 158,742,848 of record CM060901.1, read on the forward strand.
TACCTGAAATCTGTAATACTCGGTCTGACCCGAGCATTACATCAAAGTAACACCCGGGTCAGGCTGGAAACCAGCGTGAGTAAACTCATCTAACATGAAATTCAATCCATAGAACTTATTTAAACCCGGGTAACTCGAACTTTTCTATAAGTAAACAACTTATATAGTCAACACTTATTTTCACAAAACAATATCTAAGTATCCAACTTAGTTCAAATGGTCCATATTATCCCAAACCGGCCTATTTGATTTCACATATCAATCTATAAAGATTTATAGAAGATTTCAAATCGAAGTGGTTTCGGGTATTAACTAATACCCGACTCCTGTCTCTTCGAATCCAATGTCATCTTAACCAAAGTTATTCAATGAAATACAATTCAAACTTTAAATACCGATGTCACCTTTATACAGTAATTCATCATCGATAGATAACCATATTATCACAGTTTAAACCAAACATATCATATCACATAGCATCACATATTAGAGATATTATCTATCTAAGGCATACAATATCATTCAATCATTCATAAGCAAGATTGATCACTTCCAAAATTAATTTAATTTATCTCTAATTAAATTAATTACTGATCTTTAATTACTTAGATTACCTTTACTTAACATTAATTACAAACTAATTAATTGCATTGATTCTTAATTAATTACTCATATTTATTATCTTATAATCACTTATATTGATTAATTTAACCCTTAATTAATCATACTCATTAATTGACTAACCCTTAATTAATTACTTTAATTAATCAATCCTTTAATTAATTACACTAAGTAATTAAGCCTTAATTACTTTCAACAAGTAATTATCCCTTTGGTTAATTAATTACATTGGTTAGTTACATTGATTAATTAACCCTAATTAATCACACCCATTAATTATTCTTTTGCTAACAATTAATTTTTCTTTAATTACTAATTTATTAATCAATAATTAATCTTTAATTTCCTATTAATTAATCTTTAATTATCAATCAATTAATAAATTTAGATGATAATCATTATCTTAATCAATCTTCTTAATCATCTCAATATCTTACCCTATAACCTTGGAATCAAAAGCTTTAAGTTAAATTAAAGTTTAAAACTCTTAATCTTTTAATTAAGCTATTTAATTATCTGATTAATTAGGCTTTTAAACAAATTAAGGATTTACTTAATTAATATCTTAAAATACTTTTCTCAACTTAAATTAACAAAACATAAAAATTCAATTTATTACTAAAAATAGTTTTAAGATAATTAATTTATCTTGGCTATGTTAAATTTTAAAACTTAACATCAAATTTATAACCTGAGAACAACCCGAGTATTTTCCATCAAAACCCGAGTTACTTCAACTTTCCCGAGCTTTCTTTTTTCTTCTTTCAAAACTTTGTTTTGTTTAAGTTTAAGTTAAAGCTGAAAACACATTTTGCACTCAGTTCTACTCGAGTCCACAACCCCAAATACCCAAGCAAAACCCTCAAACACCCCGTGTCTTCCCCGAGTTTCTCTCGAACACTCACCTGCTTCGAGTCGCCTACTCACTCACATGAGAACAACCCCGAGTCCACTCTCTCTTCTCCAAAACTCAAAACCACAGCCAAACCCAGACTATCCCAAACGTGCACGTGCACGTGCACGTCCACTCTGGCCACCGCCGATCACTGCCGCTAGCCTTCCCAAGTCGACGACCATCCTCTCCGATGACCGGACCACCCAGTTCGTCGATATATCCAACAGAACGAAATCGAGCCTTCTCATCCAAACTGGAACAAACACAGACGACCAAACTCCTTTGTCGTCGATGAACTCCTCCACCAGAACTCAAGCTCCTCTGACCAAAGCATCGTCACAGATCCACACGACAATCTCACCCCTCGCGAACCACTCCGACCTTCCCACGGTGATGGAACCACCTCGAACGTAATCTCGATCAAAACTGCCTCCAAAACCCTACTCCATCCAAATTCCAACGCCACGACGCTCGATCACCACCTGCGCCATTTTTCCTGACCTTCCCAGTCGACAACTAAGCTCCGACAAAAACCCCAACGTCTAAGTGTTCGTCGATCGCCAGAAATTGGTCAAAACCTATTCCCAGTTCAACTACGATCTGCTCCTAAAATACTAATCTAAAAATTACAATTTTTGTTTTAAAAATCCTAATTTGCTTAGAGGATTCAGAATAAATACCTGAATTTACAAATCGTTGAGTTTGATTTTTACCTGTTTTAGAATTTGCTACTCTATTTCTTGATTCTAGAAGAATTTCAAACTTAAAATTTATGAATAAAATTTTATACCTTAATTTATGTTTAAACAATCCTATTTTGTTTGAAAACTACAATACACCATAGAATGGTTTAAGAGATTTTGAATTTCTTATTTATTTCAACTCTGTAACTATGGAAACAGAGATGTATATATGTAACAGACTACAATACATCCATATATACAGGAATTTCACTTATATATATACACATGCAAAACAATCTTCATCACAGAAATACACATGCAACAATATTTATTTACTTGAACTTTTAAATAAATATTTACTCACTGTTGGAGGAAGCCTGAGATGATTAAAACTGGAAGCTGCTTAATCTTTTGAAACTTGAAACTGAAATTGATCTGAGTTGTTGAATCTTAGCTTGAATTTGCTTAGCTTGCTTTTTGACTCGAATTTGTTGAGCTTCTAGGATTACTTTTGTTCAGATTTTGGAATTATGGAGAGGTTACTTGAATTTTCTTGATTTCTATTTACTGGTTTGTTAAAGACTATAGTTTTCTTTGTTTTAGAAATTTTCTGATCAAAGAAAATGAAAGAGGAATATGGAGATGTTTATATAACTTAGTTTTCTCATTTATTAATTATTTTGAAAAATAAAAAGATTAAGGACACTTGTACAATTTTGATAACACTTGTCATTAAACACATTTCTTTTGCTTACATTTGTGATTATGTACACACATTATTTACATTTGTAATTTCCATGTTTTTAATATGTATTTATATTATATTTTTAAATTTAGTTATATATATATATATATCTTAAGTATTTAATATTTAAATTTCTCTTACACTTATCTATATAAAATTTTAAAGACAATGATATAAAATCAATGATATGCTAATAAAAATCATATACACTTATTATTTTAAACTCAATTTATTTTTAAGATTATTTACATTTGAATTTCAAATTCAAATTCTTTTTAAATTTTACTTATATATATTCAAATTAATATTTATTTTATTTGCTTAGGAAAAAGGATAAATTTTTAGATTATTAATTGATTTATAAAGAAGATTATTACATAATTATTTGCCTAAAATTCCAGGATATCACATTCCACCCCCTTTAGAATCTTTTCGTCCTCGAAAAGGAACGAAGCCAGAATTTATTAAAATGTTTTAAATCAGATTAATATTCTTTGATCATTTTAAAACACGTTTTAAAATCTATATAATATTACCAAAATAATTTTATAAAAATACTTTTATAATTCGATGTCTCAACAAATCCATCCTCGTTCTCACAGAAATTCGGTCATACGTTGATCAGGCGTAAGACTGAAAATCTATAAGTACTTGGTAAACCCGTTTTCAACACCCAGTGAAAATACTTGGAAAGTATTTTCGAAAACTTTGTGAAAATATAGAAAACATTTTTGAAAATAGAGGAAATATCTTTGGTGAGAATGCTCTGGAAATCATCACTCCCATCCATGGTCACAGTTACATCACGGGTTACGTTGCCATCGCAGCAAATGTCCATGTAACTGATAACAGCATGGAACCCACAACAGATCGCAGTTACATTCCAGGGTTACGTTGCCATCGTAGCAAAAGTCCATGTAACTGTTGGCTCTCAGCGGCACACACGATTTTGCTGTCAAAATGAAACTCCTCCACATAGGTCGCAGTCTACCGATATAAAATCAAACGCAGACTGTTGGCTCTCAGCGGCTCAAACGACTTTCGCTATGTTACCATAGTGTCACAGTCTACCGATATAAAATCAAACGTAGACAGTTGGCTCTCAGCGGCACACATGACTTCCGCTATGGTCTGCAGTAGATCGCAGTGACATTGAGTTAAATTGTTGTCACAGCATAACTCAAATGCCTCAGTGGGCACCAGCCCCTCGACTTTCGCTACACAAATAATCCTCAGGAACTAGTTTTTTCCGGACTCCTCACAGGATCAACTTTAGAAACCCCCCTTGGGGCTCAAGGCAGTACCACCCAGTGGCACTCCTGAGAAGTTCATTTCAAGGAAGCGCCTTTTTCCCCAGAGCTATTCATAAAACATTTTATACTATACTCTTATAGTATTTTCAAATCATACCCTTTATGATTTATCAAAATCTCCTTTACACAAAATCGATTACCAAAATCGATAATTCTCAAACTAGGCTTTTCAAAATCCAAAATTGATTTTCCAAAAATCAAAAGCCTTTTCCAAATTATATAGGTTCCCAAAACCTTTTCCAAAATCATTCTCATAAAATTCTTTATATATATATAGATATAGATATATATAACTTTGAAAATCTTTGGATCATTCCAAACTTGTATAAAACCTCTTTTATACTTCAATTATTTCAAAACCCTTTTTATTCTGGCTAGATTCAATAAGGGAAGTTTATCATATTACAAAATACAACTTTATTTATTGCCAAATCAAATATTCAAGTTTGATTTCTTTATAAAGTTATTTACCATTTACTTATCTCCATAAAGTAAATTTCAACCAAAGAAATATCCAATTCCATTATATTTCACAAATATACTTTTCATTTCAAAGATCATTTTACAATCCTTATCCACAACTTCAATATCAATTTCATTCAAACCCGTACGATGTACACATATCATCCGTACGCTATACCAATTTGATCGCTTACTTGATCACACAATTTCTCTTCCGAACTAGCATCGTCCACCCGACTTCCTAGTGCGGACTCAGATCTGGTTTCTTGACCAAAATCCATCATTCTCCTTGCATAGTCGTAGCTATGATAGAGAATATCCAGAACCAATCAAAAATCCATATCCAGGTTCGCCGTCGACAATCGAGCGAAAAATCCCAACTCGGATCGATAATACTATCTCGAAATTCTGTGTTCGAATCTGGATCAAATCACTATGCGAATAGAATAATATACGTACATCCTTCGTATTTATCTTTATTGATTATTAGCTAAATCAATTTCTCCTTTCTATCCACATTTCCTTTAATTCTATTCTCTTATTCTCAATTGCTTCCATTTACCATTGAGTTATTACTTCAATTACAAACAGTTTGAACTCTGACTTATTTAAATTTAAAAATAGCTTGAAAAAGTTTAAAATAGGCAAGTAGTTGAAAAATAGTTATTAGTTTGTAAAATAGTTGTAAAATAGTTAAGTAGGTATAAAATAGTTAGATAATTGCAAAATAGTAATTAAAATAGTGATTAGATATAAGTAACTGAAAAATAGTAATTAGTTTATAAGACAGTTTCAAAATAGTTAAATAGTTCCAAAATAATTGTAAAATAAGTATAAGAGAGTTTGGGGTTTAAGAAGAAAGATTTGTATAGTAAATAGTTTGGAAAAATATATTTGTATTAAAACAATTTATTTTGAAAACAATCCAGAGCCAAACTGTTTAATTTCCCAATCTCCATTTCCAATTAATTTCCCATCAATTCAATTTAAATTCCAATTTCATTTAAATTGACTCAATACTTCAATTTCCATTGAAATTGATTTAATCCCAATTCAAGTTGAATTAACCTTAATTCCTTTCCAAATTTAAATCAAATTCCATTTGATTTTTAAACTTATTCAACTTTAATCACAATTCCAAATTATTTCAAATCAATTTGGATTTATTTCAAATTGAACCAACTTCAATTTCCAAATTCAAATTAGTTCAAATCTAATTTACCATTTGAATTTTTTAAACTTATATATTTTCAATCACCATTCTAATTAATTCAAATCAATTTCAGTTTGAACTAATTCAATTTAAATCTCAATTTTAAACTATCTCGAATTATATAAATTCGAGTTAATTTTTTTTTTTAAATGTTGATTTAAGCTTTTTAAATCAAATCAACCTTTATTATTTTTATTTTATTTAACAACTTAAATCTTTAAACCATTTAATTTTTAAATCCAAATTCCAAAATTCCGTTTTAAAATTATCTTTACTTAACTTATTACAGAGTTCAAATAAGAATTCGAAAACAATTTAATCTTCAGATTCTAATTTATTATCCATTTTCAATTTCCAAATCTCAAACCCATTTTGAGATTACTCATAACTCCCATTTAAACTCAACCATTTAACTTTCCAAGTTAAATTCCAATTTTATCTTGAAATTTTCAAATCAGGTTGTTCATTCCAAACTTATTTAACTTCTTCTAAGTTAAATTCAATTTAATCCCATTAACCTTACTCAATTTGAATCCCTATTTCAAATTTTAAATTTCTATCAATATTCTTTCTTAAAAGTTCTAAACTTATTTCATTTTAAGTTTTTACATCACACTTAAGGGAAAATTAAAACTCATCACTCTAGAGTTTATTTCAAATTATCTTTGATACTATATATATATCCCTCATCTATACATATTTATTTCCTTTACACACCAAGTTATCCTTAAATTTTTAAACCACCCTTGGTTTTAATTCAAAACAAATTTCTTTAAAACAATTTCAAGTTTTCTGGATTTAGATTTAAAATTTTATAATTTTAAATTACCTTCAATTCCAATTAATAAGTCATACTCACCTAAAAGTTTACTTCCCTAAAACATTTCATTTTTGCTTAATCATTTACAAACATTTCATTATTAAACACAACAACCATCTATGATAATAACCAAGATTATCATATCTGGAAAACAATTCATTTTTTATCTTTATTCTGATAACACTTCTACAAATTCAGGATTTTAATTTCAGTTTGGATCCATTTCAAACTTATCTTTATTCAATTTTAATTTGGTTGTATTACTATTACCACTTAATTCTCATTATTTTATTTAATTCCACTGATTCAACAACCAATTTCTTTAATATATTTAATAATTAGAAAATTATTTCTATATTTATCAAAAGATAAACTTATATAAAAATCATTTATTTTCAAAACCATTTTAAAACCTTTATATAAGAAAATAACAAGTACGCTCTCATATATATATATACACTCAACTCATCTTAGGGTACCATTGACCCTATCTTTAATGAGTAATCCCACCAGAGTCAAGGTTCTCGCTTAACCTAGCTCTGATACCAACTGTAACGACCCGGAATTTTCGAACCCGAAAATTCCAGATAGTTAGAAGAAAAAGAAAGAGATAGAAGAAAGAAACAGAAAGAAGAAAGAAGAACAGAGAACACAACATCTCACATTCGCAGCGGATTAAATATAATAACAAATAATAATATCAGTTATACAAAGAAAAACTGTATTTGTTAATTACATTTTAATACATCAGAGTTACAACATTCACAAATGTACTAGACAGTTAAAATTAACATGTCTCAGACAACTATAATATCACAGCGGAATATACTCCATACGTTCCTGCCATCCAGCTCGCCTTCTGAGCTCTAGAACGTCCTTACCTGAAATCTGTAATACTCGGTCTGACCCGAGCATTACATCAAAGTAACACCCGGGTCAGGCTGGAAACCAGCGTGAGTAAACTCATCTAACATGAAATTCAATCCATAGAACTTATTTAAACCCGGGTAACTCGAACTTTTCTATAAGTAAACAACTTATATAGTCAACACTTATTTTCACAAAACAATATCTAAGTATCCAACTTAGTTCAAATGGTCCATATTATCCCAAACCGGCCTATTTGTTTTCACATATCAATCTATAAAGATTTATAGAAGATTTCAAATCGAAGTGGTTTCGGGTATTAACTAATACCCGACTCCTGTCTCTTCGAATCCAATGTCATCTTAACCAAAGTTATTCAATGAAATACAATTCAAACTTTAAATACCGATGTCACCTTTATACAGTAATTCATCATCGATAGATAACCATATTATCACAGTTTAAACCAAACATATCATATCACATAGCATCACATATTAGAGATATTATCTATCTAAGGCATACAATATCATTCAATCATTCATAAGCAAGATTGATCACTTCCAAAATTAATTTAATTTATCTCTAATTAAATTAATTACTGATCTTTAATTACTTAGATTACCTTTACTTAACGTTAATTACAAACTAATTAATTGCATTGATTCTTAATTAATTACTCATATTTATTATCTTATAATCACTTATATTGATTAATTTAACCCTTAATTAATCATACTCATTAATTGACTAACCCTTAATTAATTACTTTAATTAATCAATCCTTTAATTAATTACACTAAGTAATTAAGCCTTAATTACTTTCAACAAGTAATTATCCCTTTGGTTAATTAATTACATTGGTTAGTTACATTGATTAATTAACCCTAATTAATCACACCCATTAATTATTCTTTTGCTAACAATTAATTTTTCTTTAATTACTAATTTATTAATCAATAATTAATCTTTAATTTCCTATTAATTAATCTTTAATTATCAATCAATTAATAAATTTAGATGATAATCATTATCTTAATCAATCTTCTTAATCATCTCAATATCTTACCCTATAACCTTGGAATCAAAAGCTTTAAGTTAAATTAAAGTTTAAAACTCTTAATCTTTTAATTAAGCTATTTAATTATCTGATTAATTAGGCTTTTAAACAAATTAAGGATTTACTTAATTAATATCTTAAAATACTTTTCTCAACTTAAATTAACAAAACATAAAAATTCAATTTATTACTAAAAATAGTTTTAAGATAATTAATTTATCTTGGCTATGTTAAATTTTAAAACTTAACATCAAATTTATAACCTGAGAACAACCCGAGTATTTTCCATCAAAACCCGAGTTACTTCAACTTTCCCGAGCTTTCTTTTTTCTTCTTTCAAAACTTTGTTTTGTTTAAGTTTAAGTTAAAGCTGAAAACACATTTTGCACTCAGTTCTACTCGAGTCCACAACCCCAAATACCCAAGCAAAACCCTCAAACACCCCGTGTCTTCCCCGAGTTTCTCTCGAACACTCACCTGCTTCGAGTCGCCTACTCACTCACATGAGAACAACCCCGAGTCCACTCTCTCTTCTCCAAAACTCAAAACCACAGCCAAACCCAGACTATCCCAAACGTGCACGTGCACGTGCACGTCCACTCTGGCCACCGCCGATCACTGCCGCTAGCCTTCCCAAGTCGACGACCATCCTCTCCGATGACCGGACCACCCAGTTCGTCGATATATCCAACAGAACGAAATCGAGCCTTCTCATCCAAACTGGAACAAACACAGACGACCAAACTCCTTTGTCGTCGATGAACTCCTCCACCAGAACTCAAGCTCCTCTGACCAAAGCATCGTCACAGATCCACACGACAATCTCACCCCTCGCGAACCACTCCGACCTTCCCACGGTGATGGAACCACCTCGAACGTAATCTCGATCAAAACTGCCTCCAAAACCCTACTCCATCCAAATTCCAACGCCACGACGCTCGATCACCACCTGCGCCATTTTTCCTGACCTTCCCAGTCGACAACTAAGCTCCGACAAAAACCCCAACGTCTAAGTGTTCGTCGATCGCCAGAAATTGGTCAAAACCTATTCCCAGTTCAACTACGATCTGCTCCTAAAATACTAATCTAAAAATTACAATTTTTGTTTTAAAAATCCTAATTTGCTTAGAGGATTCAGAATAAACACCTGAATTTACAAATCGTTGAGTTTGATTTTTACCTGTTTTAGAATTTGCTACTCTATTTCTTGATTCTAGAAGAATTTCAAACTTAAAATTTATGAATAAAATTTTATACCTTAATTTATGTTTAAACAATCCTATTTTGTTTGAAAACTACAATACACCATAGAATGGTTTAAGAGATTTTGAATTTCTTATTTATTTCAACTCTGTAACTATGGAAACAGAGATGTATATATGTAACAGACTACAATACATCCATATATACAGGAATTTCACTTATATATATACACATGCAAAACAATCTTCATCACATAAATACACATGCAACAATATTTATTTACTTGAACTTTTAAATAAATATTTACTCACTGTTGGAGGAAGCCTGAGATGATTAAAACTGGAAGCTGCTTAATCTTTTGAAACTTGAAACTGAAATTGATCTGAGTTGTTGAATCTTAGCTTGAATTTGCTTAGCTTGCTTTTTGACTCGAATTTGTTGAGCTTCTAGGATTACTTTTGTTCAGATTTTGGAATTATGGAGAGGTTACTTGAATTTTCTTGATTTCTATTTACTGGTTTGTTAAAGACTATAGTTTTCTTTGTTTTAGAAATTTTCTGATCAAAGAAAATGAAAGAGGAATATGGAGATGTTTATATAACTTAGTTTTCTCATTTATTAATTATTTTGAAAAATAAAAAGATTAAGGACACTTGTACAATTTTGATAACACTTGTCATTAAACACATTTCTTTTGCTTACATTTGTGATTATGTACACACATTATTTACATTTGTAATTTCCATGTTTTTAATATGTATTTATATTATATTTTTAAATTTAGTTATATATATATATATCTTAAGTATTTAATATTTAAATTTCTCTTACACTTATCTATATAAAATTTTAAAGACAATGATATAAAATCAATGATATGCTAATAAAAATCATATACACTTATTATTTTAAACTCAATTTATTTTTAAGATTATTTACATTTGAATTTCAAATTCAAATTCTTTTTAAATTTTACTTATATATATTCAAATTAATATTTATTTTATTTGCTTAGGAAAAAGGATAAATTTTTAGATTATTAATTGATTTATAAAGAAGATTATTACATAATTATTTGCCTAAAATTCCAGGATATCACACTTGGCTGCCTCATTACAGGACTTAATGCCATGGGTTTAGTGAGATTACTCACAGAAAATGCTCCTTTTGCTTAATCCAGAAAAGAAACTCTTTGAAACTTTGCCTTTCTTCTTGCAATATTTTTCTTCTTTGTTTTCTTAAATGTCTCGGGTAGAAAATGGTTTTTCTGGTTTAAACTTGGATTTATAAGAGAGGTTTTTCTAGGGTTTCATCATTGTAAACTCCCATTCCTACCCTGGCCAATACTCATGCATTTTGCATTTCAGATTTGCTTATTTTCACCCTTAATACCCCGGCCATATGTGATACTTACCTCCCCTTTTACTTTTCTAGAATATATTATATTCTTCCTAAGTCATGATAATTGTGTGACATTGTCACCTGTATATTTTCTGAAAATCATCCTTTCTATTTTCTACCTAAAACAATGGTTTTGCTTGTAATATGTCTTTTACTATTTTAATGTTAAGCTTTTTCCTTGCTTATTTCTTTTTAATACTATCAGTACTTATAGAAATGTACATATGCATACATATCTTATATAAGTTCACTTAACTTCTCCTAAGTCATAGAAAGACATACACATATATGTGCATATGTGTAACGACCCGACTTTCCAGACCCGGAAAATCGAACCATTTTAGTTAAGAAGAAGAGGTAGAAGAAGAAAAATAAAAAAAACAACATCAGAATCTAACCATCGCAGCGGAATAAAATATAATATATACAAAACAGATCTTTACTCAAACAGAAAAATATATCTGTTTATACAATATATTTACAGAATACATCATCAGAGTTCATCACATCAATGACATACATCCAAATACACAGCGGAACAATAAACAAATACGGAAGTACGTATCGCCATCCAGCTCGTTTCCTGAGCTCCACAGCTACAATCTGAACCTGTTTATCTCGGTCTGACCCGAGCATCATATAAAACAATACCCGAGTCAGTCTGGAATACCAGCGTGAGAAAATCACACTCAAATTTATTATTAAAGTTTCAAAATCCTTTGAAAACAAAAGCATCTCGTAAGACCACGCCACAAATAAACATGTCGGGTTTTTACCTTACGATAGCTAAAACACTTTATATCAAAATTCTCTGATATTATAATAGTGTCTACAGAAAGTAAAATAGAATCTAGCTGAAATGCTTGCATCTCACATTTCAACAATAGTTGGGCACAATCAAAACCGTACAGGCACGTAGGGAGAATGGATTTCCAACGAATGACTAGGCACTGGGGTACCACCTGTCACAGTACGTGGCCTAGATCACAGTACCGAGGAGTACGCCCGCTCCCCTGCAACACAAGGCCGGAATCATCCCTTACTGGATAATTCCAAATAAAATCACCCCACGGTTGGGATCAGCAACCGCACCACTAAGCCGAAATAAAAGGGACATCTAGACAGGGATGACTTTACTCTCAAGTGGGGGCTACCCACGAAGCCTTGCTGCATAACCCCTGATTTTCAGTCATTCTCGGTTGATGAGGCTTGAGGCTAAACGATACCTTATAGAACATATCCCTTAGAATGCCCATCGCCCACCCGACGATGTCACGAAAGCATTCGTCCATACAAGTCCGTCCCGGGTTCGAACGGAACCGAAGGCACTATTCCTACCACATCCATTTTGGAAATATCCTCAGGATTAGTAGCGACTAGCCCTTGCACTTCACTGCTCCATCTTCGACTCTGAACACGTTACACGAAACGTACAAACCGGATCGAAGTGGTATTCGAGTCTCCAGACCTAGAATCCCGGTATACGGAAACTCGATCCCGGTCTCTTCGAAACGATCAGCGCATTTGGCCAATATTGATAGTCGGTTATTTAACTATCAATTAACATCCACAAGCAACCATCACACAATAAATAATTTCCCACATTACTTATTTGCCCAAATATCTTTCCAAGATATATTTCCAAATTTTCAAAACTCATTTGAAAACAAATTCAAAGCAGTTTCCGCTTACGGAATACATTTCCCAAATAATTATTTCCACTGAATCACCAAGTACAAAATACTTTTAAATTTTAAAATAATTTAAAAACACTTTATTTAAATATACTTTATAACATTGAAATTTTAAAACTACTTTATAAATATAAGCTAACTTCCTCTTTTAAACATAATACCAAATCACTTTTATATACTTACTACAATAATAGATTTTTTTTGAAAATACTTACTTAGGAAATTAACATTTAGAAATAATCAATTTTCTAAAATATGCCCTTTTTAAACAAATTAGAACTTTTAACTTATATTTAAAATTGCTTTGAAAAACGTACTTGGCAATCCAAAGAAATACACTTCTCATTCCCATCTTTTACAAATAAATCAACATTTATTTTCAAACCAATTCATATTCTTTTATAAATTCCCACATTGAATTTATATTTCCAAATATCCCCTGATATTTTATTTTACTTTATAAACCCAGTTTATAAATTCCAAAATCTTACTTCTCTTTGAATTTCAAATCCCAAAGTATTTTAAATCAATTTATGATTGATTTTCCAATTTATTTTACTTTGAAATAAATTTCCTTACTTAATCCATTTATTCCCAAATTCATTAACTTCCAGATTTTATTCTCATTATGATTTAAAATCTTTGAACTGAAACACAAGTTTCAGATTTTACCAAATTCCTTCTTTCTTTTTAATTACATTTAAACATTGAATTAAAATAAATTATTTATTCTTTTAAATAATATCACATAAGTTTTCTTTAAATTCAATATTTCTCTATTTATTCAAAATTCCTCTTTTCCATATTTATTAGAATTTTGAAAATCACTTTTATTCTTAATCAGATTTATTCTCACATTTATTCCAAACTCTTATAATTATTTACTCTTTTATTTCTTTTCAAAAATTCCATTCTAGAGATTTTGATAATTCAGCACATCCAAATCGGTCCAACCAAACCATAACATCCAATTATCCATATAATTCATCACAGGATATCAAAATCATATCACGGAATATTTAAACAAATTTAAATATTTTGAGGAATCCAGTTGGATCCCTCCAACCTGTTTCCCTGCATCCACAGACGTTAGCACAATACCAATTCCACTTCGAGGTGGAATATCGCAGTATATGGGTTTTATATAAATCATCCGCTATTATGCGGCGCATAGGGTCTCATCCGCTATACAATGCGGGAATATCAACAACTCCAATATATACATATGCCAATATATATATATTGGTATATACTACTATATATCACATCAATCAAATCAACCATTCAATAAATTATTTAAATTTAACCATTTAAAATTTAAATTTAACTGAGTGAGATTAACTCACCTTTGAATTTGCAATCCAACCAAACCAGCTTGTTTCCTTTCAGCTTTTAACCTTGAATAACCAATTTTTATGATTTTATTAATATTTGAATTAAGATAATTAATTACCCTTTTTAAATAAATTTAACTTAGCTACTAAATTTAATTTTAACTAATTGATTTAATATAACAAATCATTAAATTTGAAACAAATTTCCTTTAATAAATTTTCTGTTAATTTCTGTATATATATAAACTTAAAAATCTGCATAGATATACTCTACTATATATATTTAGTAATTAAATTAAATTAACAAAACTGCTAATACCTAGCTGCTAAGATCCTGTTAAGTGAGATAACAATTTACCATCACTGATAAGTTTTAAACCTAAATAACATTAAATTAAAATGCTTCGAATTAAACTACCTCAACTCGAACAAGAAACCACCATTACAGATCCTCTGCTCGATATCCCAATCGTGCCTTCGACGAACTCACACCACTGCGCCAGTCACCCACACCAATCCCTGATCTTCTCTTCGCTTGACCCCTTCATTCCTGTGCTGTCGCATCCCTTCCCACGTCGCCAGAGCCACCACGAAAATCATGAGTCCCACTAGCATGGCACGACGTGCCCCCCTCGCTCGAAACAGTTCGTCGACCCCTCAAAGCATCCCACGCGAGCCCATGCCCTCGCGAGATCGTCTCTTGCCGAATTGATCGACTCTATTTCGTACGCGAGTGCCGAGATCCTATCGCCTGCCTCCCCATCTTCGCAGCCCTAATGTCGAGCTCGAGATACCCAAATGTGAACCCATGTCGTGTCTCCAAGCCTTGACATCGACGAAGTCTTCAATTGATTCGAATGCGATTTCGAATCGCGAAATCCACTTTCCAGAAGAGATGGAACGGCTTGCTTAATTTAATTTTTTTAATCTTTTAATCTTTTTTTTTAAACTGTTGGTTGAGGCATTGAAGTGGAAGGAAAGGCACGGTCCAATTTAAAAGAAGAAGGGTATGCGACAATTGTTTCGGCCATTATTTTGATTTCGTTTATTCTTGTTTTCTTTCTGCGATTTGAAAATGAAGTGAAAAGGGAAAAGGAAGACAGGATATAAGGTTGAAGGGGCTTGTTGGAGAAGCTTGGCAACAGTGGAAGCAAAAAGTATTTGATGTAGAAAGGAAACGGACTGATGGGGAAGAATTACGGCTGAAGTTGATTAATATATATATATTATTTAAATCCAATTGTCTCAATATAAATTTCAAAGCGTTTATATATCCCATACTCACACGACAACTCCAATCACTAGGAAATATGAAATCCGATAATAATACACTATTACGGATCCAATGGAACTGGTTTCGTCGCATTCCGAGACTGTGCCTCGGAAGGCTATTTTTAAATTCAATTTAAACGATATATTTTTAAAACTGAACAAAACTCTTTGAAATTCCATTTTAAAAGTTCTATCATCTTCAGTATTATTAATATGAATTTTACGAGCTTTCAAAATATTTTTAATTAGCTTAGAATGCCATATTTACTATTTTATCCAACTTCAAATAAATTTAATTTAATTATTAAATTACTCAATAAACAGCGATATTTGAAATTTAAGTTTATAATTTACCTCTGAATATTTAAAATTAATTAAATATTCCAATTTCAAATATACAAAAATTTCGGGTCGTCACATTCCTTCCCCCTTAAAAGAATTTCGTCCCCGAAATTACTAGTTAGGAAGAATGCTTCAATCCCCGTTAACTATTTCCCAAATTCAAACAGTTTTAACAATACCCAACAATCTTTTATTAATGATACTCTAATCATCTTTTAACTTCCCAAACTTATTCATAAGTTCAACTCATACCACTTACTTATCCATTCAAATTTAAATTTGAATTCAATTTTGAATTATCAAAATTTTCTCAAAATTTTTCTAACTCCCTAAATTTCCGAAAATTTTTGCCAGCGTCTCCTTTGCGCGGCTAGCTCGGTACTACTACAAAATGGCTCTACGGCCTCCCAATCTCAAAAAGAAAACAAAAAGCCAAGTGGCTGGATCCAAAACCCAATCAAATTTCATATAGAAATTCAAATACATACCTTTTGTCGCGCCATTAAATTTATCTTCTAAAATCAAAATCCCAATTTATCCATTGCTTTTATACACCTGTATATCCTTCTAAGCAATAATATTCAATCACAATTCCAAAGTCATTTTATACTTTCCTTTACAAATTTCCAATATTTGTTTTATTTAAGCCCGTACGATGCACATATATCATCCGTACGCAATATCACATTCGATCGCTCAATCGATCACACAATTTCACTTCCGAACTAGTATTGCCCACCTGACTTCCTAGTGCGGACTCAGATCTGGTTTCTTGATCAGAAACCGTCATTCTCCTTGCATAGCCACCAACTATGATAGAGAATATCCAGAATCAATCAACAATCCATATCCAGGCTCGCCGTCGAAAATCGAGTGAAAAATCCTGATTCAGATCGATAAAACTATCTCGAAATTCTGTGTTCGAATCCGAATCAAATCATTATGCGAATAAAATAATATACGTACATTCTACGTATTAATTTCAATTGTTTATCAGCTATATCAATTCTCTTTTATTTCGCATTCCTTTTGATTGTTATCCACTTATTCACAACTTCCAGTTTAAGTCTTCATTCAATTATTCACTTAGTATATTTTCAGTACCACATTTTCTTAAGAATTCACTATTCATTTCTTAAGTTTAAGATAAACATTTTACATACTGCTTATACATATTTTCACTTCACTATTGAAGTTCCTATCCATTTCTATCCACTTTTGCGTTTACATTTCCACTTGAATTCAATTTATCTTCCACTTTGAATATTGAATTAGTTGCACTTACTAATTAATTTAAATCTCAATTAAAAGTTTGTTTGCAAGCTTTACTTTCGTTAGTTCCTTCGATTTCACTTACTTTACTTTCACATTTTAAATAGATTTCAATACTCAGTTTCAACCTTATTTGTTTAACAAATTTTAATTCATTTGTTGTTAGTGAAAATTTTCAAAAATTTTCTAACTCCCAAAATTTACGGAAAATTTTGGCAGAGTCTCCCTTGTACGGAGGGACTTCTGCGATATCGCAGGATGCACAAATATATATATACATCGGCCTCAGGCCGGAAATCACAATATATATCAATATATGCAGTTCATATCTCCTATTTTGAATTTTTTTTTTGCATAAGCGTACCTTATTTTTGCATTTTTAAGCAAGCAACGATTTATTTTAGCATTTAACGCAGTCAAAATCAGCCAAGCGGCTTCCCTGAACCTGTACTAACTCAACATAAATTTGTAAGTGACGAATATACAAAGTTTATAACATTTCACTTATATATAATTTTCCATATGTCACTTATATTTATATAGTTTAGAACATGAATTCTATAAACAATGCATACTAAATAATTGTCACAAACAATTTCAAGGCTTCGACATTTATTACACCCAATTCATATGCCACTTCATTCAATGTTAATGGCCCACAATTCAATTACTTAAATTCAATTCATTTTTAATCCAAACAAGCTTATATTCAATCCAATCGATTTCAAAATCAGTTTTACTTCTCTTCTATCCATTCATAGAATTTTATTTAATCTCGTTTACATCAAACGATCCATTTCTGTAACGACCACAACTTTCTCTCCACAGAAAGTCGTATCGCTAATAAGAAAGAAAGGGATAGAAAAGAGAAAAGAAGAGAAAGAAAGAACTAAACAATATCAGAATCTCACAGCGGAACGAAACAAAATATAATATATCACATAACTATTACATAGTCTTTACATAATCAGAGTTACACAACTTATACAACAAAATAGACAGTTATAATTTCTGTCTATTATACAACTCAAGATACAATTCAAACAAAAGACTCAGATCAACCAACACAGCGGAATACTATCTATCTACGAATGCTGAAGCCTCCTGCTCCATATCTCCTCCATAGATTCGTCAAAGCTAACCTGAATCCCTTGGCTACTCGTAAAAATTTGAGTACCCAAGAGTTTAATAAAACAGAAAATAAACACTTGGGTCAGACATGGGTCTTGTGTGAGTAAACGGGTTAAAATTGTTTAACTTCAAAACCTTTTGAAAACAAAGGTATCACGTAAGACTTCCCACACATAAACATGGAAAAGTTTTTACCTTACGCTAACCAAAACATTTGATAGGAAATCCAGTTATATTATAATAGGGTCTAGGGTTTTCAAGTAAAAATACAGAAATAGCTGAAATGCTTACATCTCACATTCGAACATAGTTGGGCACAACTAATACGTACGACACTTATTGGAGTTTGGATTCCATACAATGGCAGGGCTACTGGGTTACCGCCCGTCACAGTACGTGGCCTAGATCACCGTACCGAGGAGTACGCCCGCTCCCCTGCAACACAAAGCCGGAACCATCCCTTACTGGATAATCCCTAACAAGATAACCCCGTAGTTGGCACGACCAACCACACACTAAGCCGAATAAAAGAAAAGGGACCTCTAGACAGGGATCTATCTTGCTCTCAGTGGGTGCTACCCACGAAGCCTTGCTGCACCTCCCCTGTTTTAGCCATTCCCGGTTGATGAGGCTTGAGGTTACGATTACCTTTAATCAGAACATATCACTTAGAATGCTCATCGTCCGCCTGACGATGTGCTGAAAGCATTCAATCCATACAAGTTCGTTCCGGGTTCGAACGAAACCGAAGGCATTATCTCGTTACACTCGTTTTGGAATCACCCTCAGAGTTAACGACAATAACCCTTGCACTCTAAATCTTCATCTTCACTTGAGATTCACGACCTATCGTTAATTTGGATCGATGTGGTATTCGGGTCTCCAGACCTGGAATTCCGGTATACGGAAACCCGATCCCGGTCTCATCGAAATCCAAAACGTATCTTTTAAGGCCAAGTTGTTTAAAGGTTTAAACAATTTAACTTATCTATATTCATACAGATAGATAATTCACAAATCACAATTGATAATCACATTATCATTTAAACAGATGATTCATAATCAAATAGGTAATCCATATCAACATCACAATAGTTAATCTATATTACCATTATAATGCAACCAAGCATTCATACCACACAACATTACTTATCTCATTTCTGAGATAACATTCATTCTAGTCAATCAATGTCATTCATTCTTATATAAGCAATGATTTACTTAATCATAACATAATTAATTTAAAATGAATTAAATTAACTATCTCTATCTTTAATTAATTTAAAGTGAATTAAATTAATTACTTCATCTCTTAATTAATTTAAAATAAATTAAATTAATTACTTCAATATAAACCTTACTTATATAATTATTAATTAATTATAAATTAATTAATTAATCTTCCTCTAAATTTCCACTTTAATTAACCACCCTGATTAATTATACTTTAATTACATTTAAGTAATTATCCTTAATTAACTTTCCAAATTAATTATCCTTAATTCAATACAGTAATTAACTTTTAATTACTTCATAAATTAATTAATTAATTACTTCATCTCTTAATTAATTACAATTAATCACTTATCATTTGATTAATTAATCTTAATTAATCAACTCTTAATCACATCATTAATTATAAACTAATGATCCCTAATTACACCTTTAATTATTTTATTAATTACATTAAGTAATTATTCTTAATTAATCCATAATTATTAATCACCTTTGATTAATATAATCCAGTAATTAACTTCCCTTAATTACTTCCATTAACTAATTACTTTTTAATTAATTATCTTAACAATTAATTAATTACATTATTAATTAACCTTAATTAAACCACAATTATTAATCATCTTTGATTAATCTAATCCTTTAATTTATTTAATTTAATAAATTATTAAATTAATAACACTAAGTGATTAACTCTTAATCATTTCCATTTAATAAAATAATTATCCTCTAATTACTCTATTAAATATTTTATCTTTACTAAATTACATCTAGTAATTATTTCTTAATTACTTCATCAAGTAATTATACTTAATTAATTATAAGTAATTATCTTTATTAATCACTAATTTATTACTTTGTTAATTATTTAACTAATTATTTAAATTTAATTAAATAATTTCTTAACTACTTATTCTTAAAGATCTTAATTAAGAAAATCATTTTCTTAATTAAATTAGATTGACCAACAATTTAATTATCTTCACATATTAATTTTCTTTAATTAATCAAAACTCTTAATTACTTAAGATAACTCCTTATTTTAATTGATTACCAAATCTTAATCATCAAACTTTATTTAAATTAAACACTTTAGAAATCAATTAAAATTTAACAATTTAAACATTCAAATTTGACTTTTAAATTTTTGAAACTTTCTAAGTTATTAAATAAATTTTAAGACAAATAACATTTTGAAAATCCACTTTCCTATTCTTCTTTAAAACTTATTTATTTAAATTATTTTAAACTTGTTAAAACAATTTTTCTAGAAAACAATTTAGTTAAATAGTTAAAATCTTGTTTTAACTTTAATTTAAAACTCAGAAACACTAAAAACAAAGTTTCTTTTGTTTAAAACATTTCTTTAAAAATCCTAATGCCTGCTCCCACCAAACCCGAGTAAAAACGTTCAGAAACCCGAAGTAAAACACGAGACAACCCACCACGCTACCTGCTTCGAGTAAAACTCGAACTTCCCCGAAGTAAACCCGAGAATTTTGCTTTCTTCCCCAAAACAAAACCCAGATGCACGATAACGTGCTCGTGCACGTGCACGTCTCTTCTGATCGACGACGATCTACGACCTGGCCTCCGACAAGTCATCTTCAACCATGGCATCACGATCGACCATCCAAACTTCCACTATTTGAATGAAATTCGAATCGAGCTATCTAACCCATCACCTGGAAAACGTAACATCACCAGAAATCGACTCGCCTTCGATTATCCCTGATCGATGCACCACGCCACCTTCACCGCAGCTACGTCTCGTCTACCAGCATCTCCAGAACGTTATGCGATCACCTCCGATTGCCTCATGTTGTCACGAAACCCATTCGAACATCCACGATAAACACAGACCATTAAACCCTACTCCATCAAATTTCGATCCCCACGATCATCGATCGATCACTATACTATTTTTCCCAAGTGCGTCGATATGCCGACCCCCTCTAGACCAAATTTCATCAGATACTATCATGCCGATCACCAGAAATCGGCGATAAACCCAAATCCAAACATCCTCAAATTCCTTCCCAATTACTATATTAAAAATTTTGATTTCCACATTAAAATTCATAGTTTTCTATAACGAATTAAGTCATGTAATCAATACTTAAAATTTAATCAATAAATTTTTGACCAAAATTTGATTTTTTACTGTAATTTGAAAATACGAGCTAATCATTCAATTTAAAATCCTATAACTAATTTTAACTGATAGATTACTTGATTTCAAACAACTTTCATTTACAAATCAAAGTCCAATTCAAATCCAACACTGAGTTATTGATTTTATTATGAAAAATGGGTGACTGTTAATATACACAGAGAGCAGAAGAACAATACAGGCACTCACATATATTTAATTCAACATGCATCCAATTTAATTTAAGAATTCCAAAAATCATCATGATATTCAACATAAGAGCAAGATGAAATCTAGAATCAAAACTGTTTTTAAAAATTTCATTTACTCACCAGTACTTAGAACAGAGAACAGAAGGCAGATAACATTTTGTTTCCAGGCTTGTTTTCCAAACAGATATTTGATTTTGAACTTCATTTCTTTGTTGAATTCGAATCTTGCTGTTTGATTTATTTCTCTGATGTTCAGGTTGTTTTGAAGATTTTAAAACTGCTATTTGAATTTTCCTTGATCTTCTTTTGATTTGCAATTCCAGATTGAAGAGAATGGTTATAGGCTACAGACTTTGATTTGGGAAAATGAATTACAAGTTTTGGTTTTGATCTGAGGAGTTTGATTACTGATTTTGGTTTGAGAAACTGTTACAGGCTGATACTTCTTTGTATTAGAAAAGAGAAATAGGAAAAGAAATGAGGAGAAGAAGGCATATGTTTATAATGATGAAAATGATTTATTAAAAATAAAAATAAAACTAAATTTAAAAGAATGACATTTGTCACTATATTTGTTTAATTTCTTTACAAGTGTTGTTAAGAAGTTTAATATGGTGACACATATTTTCTTATGTATTATTAATAAATTGTAATTTAAATTTAAATGTAAATATAAACCTACTTATTTAAGTTACTTAATAAATATAATTTACATATGTATATAAATTTATCTTTTTTTTAAAATATTATAAAACTAATTATAATACAAATAAATCTCTTTACACATGTATTAAAAATCTAAAACATTCATATATACTTTTATAACCATTTTAAATTAAACACTTTAAAGAATTCAAAATAAAACATTGATTAAATCCTTTTTAAACTATCTCACTTAAAATAAATAATTATCTTATATTTTTAAAACAATTGAATTTATTTAAACTAAACTTTGAAAAACATTGATTTCAAAACAAAGTTTTAAATTACAATTCATATATATAAATTATTAATAGATTAATTTAAATTTCAAAACAATTTCCAATTATAACATATACATACATATATATTACAATTTGAAAATACACTCTTTAATTTAAAACAAAAGATATCCTATTCATAATATATATCAAATGTATATTATAAATAGAATAATATTTTATTAGCCTTAACAAACAAATCTTATCAATATTGTCAGATTAAGTATTTATTATCTTTTAAAGATTAAATTACCAATTTTAAATTAAAATTATATAGGATAATTATCAATCCAATTTAATTATTAATAAAGATTATTAAATTTATATTGCCCAAAAACCCGGGATATCACATTCCTCCCCCCTTAAAATAATTTCGTCCCCGAAATTAAAACAAAGTTAATTTATTAATCCATCAAATATTTTAAAACAGCAAAGCATACCTATCATCCAGTAACTAACAACCATAGCAACCAATCAAACAAACAAACCTAACTAACTATTCTGATACAAATCAGGATAGATCTTCACTAACACTATCTAGAGTTTCCCAGATATAACACCGGGATACTCGCTCTACAGAATCTAACAATACCACTATAATCCAAAGCTCCTTTCTTCTCTAGATCCACTAATCTGAACAAAAATATCAGACCATACTCAAGTCCAGTTCAACTTCCAAATCCATCTGAACTGCATAACCTACAATCAACAATGAATCATACACGTACTCCCTCAGAGATACGTGAAATACAATGAATTCTAGATATCCAAACTGGCTATTCAATCCTGTAGATCAAAGAACTACTTTTCTCGAGAACACAGGAAAATCCAAAATAATTCAGTGCTAGCTTTCCAGACTTACCAAATCTGATAGCTTTATAATCGGAGAAAACTTAAAACAAATTTCCAATCTCCAATTCCGAATTCCAAACTCTGTCTCATATCTGCATAACTCATTAGACGATCCTGGGCTACCTCATCTCTTCCTGGTCAGCTTAACCCTTACTGATGCTTCCAGAAACAATCAAGACCAAAATAATAAGTTCCTGGGTCTACTCATTCAAGGTGGTTTCCCAAAACCCGTCAAAATCCAGAACACAAACTCTACTTCACAAGCAATAGAAGACTGAACTTCCTTCTTTCAAATTCCAGAAACTTCTATACACACTCAGAATGTTCACATAAACTTCGTGTAGAAATCTGAGGTTATTTCCTTTCTCGCACAGCTACTACTTTTTGCTTCCGCTGCACAACTCCGATCTTGAAATAGATGAGAATGTTGATGAATTCGAGCACACTAGATCCACAAACAAGCGGGAACATTGGTTATCTTAAAGACATAACCAACTACTCAGACTGCTGATAGAAGAACCACAAAGATTCCGGGACCATCGAAGAAACGGACCACACTGCTGCTTCCAAACTCTATCTCGACAGCACACCGAACACTCCGAGCTGCACTGCTATCGCAGCTAACCAAGAACTTCTAATCCAAAGGCTTCTCAAAACTAAAACCATCAACAAACCTCTCAACGAATCTCCGAGATGGCAGACATCCAAAAGAAACTCGGGCTCTAAACCAATCGCCAATAACTTACTCTTCTTAAGGGAAGAATGAGACGATGTCCGAAGAACAACTAATCGACCTTAGTCCCCTACTTCAAAATAGACAAAACTCTCTTACTTGATCTTAGAGAATTCCTATACAGTCGAGTCTTTCCTGCGGTAGACATCAACTGTTCCTCCAATACCTTCTTAATCTTGTTCCAAAAGAAAATCTCCTTCGGGAACATCCATAGATACTGCGTCTTATCACACAACTGCTCCTTCCTGAAGTCGCCAAGATACCATCACTTGCTTCAGCTCATCCAATAGATCTAACTCTATTCATCCAACTTCAAAGACAAACTCCGAACCTTAACAGGTTTCCTTCAAAGATTATGAAATCCTTACACAACTGTAAAGTTCTCTCGAGACGGTATTAGGTTTACAGTCTCGATATATACTTCCAACCTCAAACATTCAAACTCCAATTATTGGTAATTGTGTTACACACACTAACTGAAATGACCCTCCTATTACTACTCTAATTCCATAAGGATTTTTTTTTTAAGGTAAAGAGGATATATATATAGATAGATATATCATCCATTGCAATCATAATTCTCAGGGTCAATATCTTTTCTCCAATAACCAAATATATCCAGGATCACAATAATCAACCAATATAAATATATCAGTACATTCACAAAGATAAGCACATACATGTGAGGATGTATATGCCTCTCTTGTTTGAATCAGAGTTCTGGAAAACAAGAGGATATTGGATTGCTAAATTTTTTTTTGACCAAACAATCCACTGGAAACATACACATTAGTCTGTTTATCCTAACTAAGAAGTGATCAAGTAGTAATCAGTAGTAAACAAGCTTTTAATATAGATGGTTGTGTTAAAGTCTGGATAGTATCAAATTCAGTATAAAAGAAAGTGGATCCTAAGGGAACACAAGCAACATCTAGGCGTAATGGAAACGCGCCTAACTTATACATGAAAGGTCACGAGTTCGAGTGCTATGCTGGTCGGTTCAAACACAATTTTTGGTTTTTCTTTTTATTTTTCTCCTGTATGGTTAGAAATCTGATGCCTACCTATAATTGTACGTATATATTTAATTTTTGCCTATAACCTAACATACAAAACAATTCTTCTTACATAACTATTTTTAAAACCCATTCCTACAACTTTTTTAAGAATTTATATTTATATTTTTGCCCAATTATCAACATGTACACAGGTATACATGTACATGTCAATATCTTTGCTCAATTTCCAGAAAACTGAGTGAAACAAATGCTAAATGTACTATGCTTTGAAATGCATCTGTATTTTCAAGATACAGTCTATCATGATCAACCAATACTTCATTTAGTTGAGGCTGGTTAACCCATGAGTCCTGTATATGCTACACACTAGTTCAAAACAATGGAGATACCTTTCATTTCATTCTGTCTGAAGCTTTTAGAAAAAAAAACATTTTACTTTTCTTAATTCAATTCAGAAATGAATTCAGATTTATTTACAAAGCATTTCAGTAAAAAGAAAATAAAATCCTTTTAAGTTTACTTCTTGCTAAATCCAGTTACAAGATTTCGATTAACTTTTTAAACATATCAGAAATTTAACTAGGTTCATAGATTCCAGGTACAAGTCAATTTCTTAACAAAATACTTAACAAAGTATCCCTCCAATATTCAACACTTAGTACAAGTAGCAATTTAAGTTATCAATACATGCAGATTTCAACATTTAGGCTCTTATCTAACTAAGTTTAGCATGCTATATCTTCTTCTCAAGGCCTTGCTCCTACTCCTACTTAGTTGCTGCAATCCCTGAAAAAGCATTGGAAACTGCCTCATTTTAAATGAGACACCCCAGATGCCATTAGCACACTAGGGTCAGACACATGTCTGGTATGAGAAAATTCACAAAAGCAATTTGTTAATTAGGTTAAAATCAAGTTAAGTATATATACATAAGGTTCTGTCCTTTGGAATCAGGTAAATACTTGTGTGCATGCTCTGTGTCATTGTGCATGTGCACACTTTAATTTTCTTTCCAGAGACTACACATATGAATATGGCACATACATTCAAGCATACAACTCAATCATAGACAAACAATCATTCATACCAAACAGGAAAATAACCAATATGAGTTAAATCATTTATTCAATTCTCATATTTCAAATCTGGGAAAAACTCTAGTTTTCTCATCTTCTCAAGTATTATTCCCTTGGTATATTTATCTATCCTTGGTCTCATCTGCAATACTTATGAATCAATGGACACACTGTAATGAACTAATTCACTCCATTACACAAAGATCTCAGGACTTAATCAAGCCATGTGTCAACCTGTGTTTCTCAAGCACACAAGTCATTCCTGCAGTGTTCTTGACCCCAATTTCCTAATCAGGTTTAAATTAATAATAACCCCTTTTGATTTTTCATGACAAAATTATTCAGTGATCCATTTCATTAACTGAAAACATCTATATCATGGCATCTCATATTATTCATGACCATACAGAGACAACAAGCAAACAACCATTGGTGACTACAAAATAAAGTTCTGTATATAAATATATTCATCCTGGTATTTTAAAAGGAGTTTAGGCAACTAACATTGGCTTATGGTTTCTGAGAGAGTTTTTTTCTTTTGCAAACATTTGTGCTTGAGTTAAACTCAGGATGACCTAGTTTCACTGAATCACAAAATTTTGTTTGCTATTCACTTTATTGAATCAGGAGCATCAGCACATAGGCAACCCTATTGCACCCCTAATTCCTTTCTATTTCAAGCCTCAGCACTTATACATGAGTATATTGCAGCTCAACATTATTTACATCTTTCTGGGTTGAGCCAAAACCAATACTACTTGCCTATTCTCAACATTTTATTTTCTGGGTATTTGTTTATATCCCTAAACATTAACATATCAGAGATCTGAGTGTATAAAACAGATATGTATACTAACAACACATAAAACTTTGTTATAATAAAACAAGTAATCAACCAAAGAAAATCAAAACATTTTCAGATTTAAATTCACAGATAAGCATTCATATATGAAAATACTCTTTTAAGAAAATACTTTTAACTGGCTGCCTACATTAGGACTTATTGCCTTAGATTTTTGAGTGAGTTTTCTCACCTAGCTCTCTTCTTTGTTTCCTTAATTAATTGATGAGCTTCTGCCCTTAGCCTCAAGCTCTCTCCCTCCCTTGTCTTATGATTTCTGTGGTGTTGTTTTTCTTTTCTTTTTTTTTTCAAAATTCTTTTCTGAGGAGGAGAGGAGGCTGCTGCATATACTTGTATATATACAGAGTCTTTCTTAGGGTTTTGGGTATTGGCTAAAGCCATTTTTGCCCACCAGAAAAATCATGTTATCTGCATTTTAAACCCAAAGTTTTACCCCTTCCCGGCTTAATTTGGGTGAAGAGAAAAGTGGTTACATTTTTCTTTCAGAAATTTTGCTTTTCAGAAAAATACTTTTTCCCTTGTCTACAATCATGCTAAAAATGTGACTGGGTTTTGTTATTTATCTAATACTCTTTTCTAATTCTGCCTATACCAAGCACTTCCCTGTTTTATCTTATTTTTTTTTTCTATTTTTAGCTTTCATGCAAATGGTATGTACTTCCTTCATTTATTTATAAGAGAATTATTCCTTTTTATATCTCCATTCTTTTCATTTCTGCTTATATTAAAATGTGTCTGTATATTTTATCTCACTAGTTTAAACTCTAGTATTTTATTAACACATATATATTTGTATATAAGTCTTTCTGAAATAATTAGTATTCCCACCTATATATATTCATACATCATTCTATACTGACACACACATGCACATGTACACTCAAAAATATCCAGTAGCATTCATATATACATTTTACTCATGCATACTACTTTTGAGGATATAATCTACATATACATATATATATATATGTATATATATATATATATATATATTTCCATACACATCAATATGTATGTATTCTTGGAGTTCAGGGTTTTAGCTTATTTTCATGTGCATTTCCTGTGCACACATGTACACACACTGATACACTATCAAGCTATATCAATTCCTCCTTCAAAATTTATTTAAAAATTATTTTAAATTCATTTATATTTTTCAGAATGAATTCCTAAAATCTTGGGTCATTACACTACCACCTTATCTACCTTTATAACTTATATTGGAAAACCCGAATAGGTAACCCAATAAATAGGTAGAAATACATAAATATATATATTTAAAATGATAATTTTTTTATATAGAAATTATTTCTGGGTAAAATTATTTCATCTACCTCTTTAAAACAATATTGTGTCCGTTGGCCTGGTCTAAGTGTTTAGAGATCCCTATCAATAACGTTAGCTACTCGTATTGACCAGAATCCATATACCACTCAACCGATCAATTAACACAATATAAAACCATTTTATATAACTAACAAATACGCGCTCTCGAATATATATATACACACTCAGACTCAAACAGGTTGCTACAGATCCTGTCTCTAATGAACAATCCTTCCGAACCTAGGTATTCACTCAACCTAGTGTTCTGATATTCACTTAACCAATAGCTTAGGTATTCGCTCAACCTATGCTCTGATACCACTGTAACGACCACGACTTTCTCTCCACAGAAAGTCGTATCGCTAATAAGAAAGAAAGGGATAGAAAAGAGAAAAGAAGAGAAAGAAAGAACTAAACAATATCAGAATCTCACAGCGGAACGAAACAAAATATAATATATCACATAACTATTACATAGTCTTTACATAATCAGAGTTACACAACTTATACAACAAAATAGACAGTTATAATTTCTGTCTATTATACAACTCAAGATACAATTCAAACAAAAGACTCAGATCAACCAACACAGCGGAATACTATCTATCTACGAATGCTGAAGCCTCCTGCTCCATATCTCCTCCATAGATTCGTCAAAGCTAACCTGAATCCCTTGGCTACTCGTAAAAATTTGAGTACCCAAGAGTTTAATAAAATAGAAAATAAACACTTGGGTCAGACATGGGTCTGGTGTGAGTAAACGGGTTAAAATTGTTTAACTTCAAAACCTTTTGAAAACAAAGGTATCACGTAAGACTTCCCACACATAAACATGGAAAAGTTTTTACCTTACGCTAACCAAAACATTTGATAGGAAATCCAGTTATATTATAATAGGGTCTAGGGTTTTCAAGTAAAAATACAGAAATAGCTGAAATGCTTACATCTCACATTCCAACATAGTTGGGCACAACTAATACGTACGGCACTTATTGGAGTTTGGATTCCATACAATGGCAGGGCTACTGGGTTACCGCCCATCACAGTACGTGGCCTAGATCACCGTACCGAGGAGTACGCCCGCTCCCCTGCAACACAAAGCCGGAACCATCCCTTACTGGATAATCCCGAACAAGATAACCCCGTAGTTGGCGCGACCAACCACACACTAAGCCGAATAAAAGAAAAGGGACCTCTAGACAGGGATCTATCTTGCTCTCAGTGGGTGCTACCCACGAAGCCTTGCTGCACCTCCCCTGTTTTAGCCATTCTCGGTTGATGAGGCTTGAGGTTACGATTACCTTTAATCAGAACATATCACTTAGAATGCTCATCGTCTGCCTGACGATGTGCTGAAAGCATTCAATCCATACAAGTTCGTTCCGGGTTCGAACGAAACCGAAGGCATTATCTCGTTACACTCGTTTTGGAATCACCCTCAGAGTTAACGACAATAACCCTTGCACTCTAAATCTTCATCTTCACTTGAGATTCACGACCTATCGTTAATTTGGATCGATGTGGTATTCGGGTCTCCAGACCTGGAATTCTGGTATACGGAAACCCGATCCCGGTCTCATCGAAATCCAAAACGTATCTTTTAAGGCCAAGTTGTTTAAAGGTTTAAACAATTTAACTTATCTATATTCATACAGATAGATAATTCACAAATCACAATTGATAATCACATTATCATTTAAACAGATGATTCATAATCAAATAGGTAATCCATATCAACATCACAATAGTTAATCTATATTACCATTATAATGCAACCAAGCATTCATACCACACAACATTACTTATCTCATTTCTGAGATAACATTCATTCTAGTCAATCAATGTCATTCATTCTTATATAAGCAATGATTTACTTAATCATAACATAATTAATTTAAAATGAATTAAATTAACTATCTCTATCTTTAATTAATTTAAAGTGAATTAAATTAATTACTTCATCTCTTAATTAATTTAAAATAAATTAAATTAATTACTTCAATATAAACCTTACTTATATAATTATTAATTAATTATAAATTAATTAATTAATCTTCCTCTAAATTTCCACTTTAATTAATCACCCTGATTAATTATACTTTAATTACATTTAAGTAATTATCCTTAATTAACTTTCCAAATTAATTATCCTTAATTCAATACAGTAATTAACTTTTAATTACTTCATAAATTAATTAATTAATTACTTCATCTCTTAATTAATTACAATTAATCACTTATCATTTGATTAATTAATCTTAATTAATCAACTCTTAATCACATCATTAATTATAAACTAATGATCCCTAATTACACCTTTAATTATTTTATTAATTACATTAAGTAATTATTCTTAATTAATCCATAATTATTAATCACCTTTGATTAATATAATCCAGTAATTAACTTCCCTTAATTACTTCCATTAACTAATTACTTTTTAATTAATTATCTTAACAATTAATTAATTACATTATTAATTAACCTTAATTAAACCACAATTATTAATCATCTTTGATTAATCTAATCCTTTAATTTATTTAATTTAATAAATTATTAAATTAATAACACTAAGTGATTAACTCTTAATCATTTCCATTTAATAAAATAATTATCCTCTAATTACTCTATTAAATATTTTATCTTTACTAAATTACATCTAGTAATTATTTCTTAATTACTTCATCAAGTAATTATACTTAATTAATTATAAGTAATTATCTTTAATAATCACTAATTTATTACTTAGTTAATTATTTAACTAATTATTTAAATTTAATTAAATAATTTCTTAACTACTTATTCTTAAAGATCTTAATTAAGAAAATCATTTTCTTAATTAAATTAGATTGACCAACAATTTAATTATCTTCACATATTAATTTTCTTTAATTAATCAAAACTCTTAATTACTTAAGATAACTCCTTATTTTAATTGATTACCAAATCTTAATCATCAAACTTTATTTAAATTAAACACTTTAGAAATCAATTAAAATTTAACAATTTAAACATTCAAATTTGACTTTTAAATTTTTGAAACTTTCTAAGTTATTAAATAAATTTTAAGACAAATAACATTTTGAAAATCCACTTTCCTATTCTTCTTTAAAACTTATTTATTTAAATTATTTTAAACTTGTTAAAACAATTTTTCTAGAAAACAATTTAGTTAAATAGTTAAAATCTTGTTTTAACTTTAATTTAAAACTCAGAAACACTAAA
Source organism: Allium fistulosum (assembly GCA_030737815.1). Classification (NCBI taxonomy): domain Eukaryota; kingdom Viridiplantae; phylum Streptophyta; class Magnoliopsida; order Asparagales; family Amaryllidaceae; genus Allium; species Allium fistulosum. Next base: position 158,774,849 of record CM060901.1, read on the forward strand.
AACAAAGTTTCTTTTGTTTAAAACATTTCTTTAAAAATCCTAATGCCTGCTCCCACCAAACCCGAGTAAAAACGTTCAGAAACCCGAAGTAAAACACGAGACAACCCACCACGCTACCTGCTTCGAGTAAAACTCGAACTTCCCCGAAGTAAACCCGAGAATTTTGCTTTCTTCCCCAAAACAAAACCCAGATGCACGATAACGTGCTCGTGCACGTGCACGTCTCTTCTGATCGACGACGATCTACGACCTGGCCTCCGACAAGTCATCTTCAACCATGGCATCACGATCGACCATCCAAACTTCCACTATTTGAATGAAATTCGAATCGAGCTATCTAACCCATCACCTGGAAAACGTAACATCACCAGAAATCGACTCGCCTCCGATTATCCCTGATCGATGCACCACGCCACCTTCACCGCAGCTACGTCTCGTCTACCAGCATCTCCAGAACGTTACGCGATCACCTCCGATTGCCTCATGTTGTCACGAAACCCATTCGAACATCCACGATAAACACAGACCATTAAACCCTACTCCATCAAATTTCGATCCCCACGATCATCGATCGATCACTATACTATTTTTCCTAAGTGCCTCGATATGCCGACCCCCTCTAGACCAAATTTCATGAGATACTATCATGCCGATCACCAGAAATCGGCGATAAACCCAAATCCAAACATCCTCAAATTCCTTCCCAATTACTATATTAAAAATTTTGATTTCCACATTAAAATTCATAGTTTTCTATAACGAATTAAGTCATGTAATCAATACTTAAAATTTAATCAATAAATTTTTGACCAAAATTTGATTTTTTACTGTAATTTGAAAATACGAGCTAATCATTCAATTTAAAATCCTATAACTAATTTTAACTGATAGATTACTTGATTTCAAACAACTTTCATTTACAAATCAAAGTCCAATTCAAATCCAACACTGAGTTATTGATTTTATTATGAAAAATGGGTGACTGTTAATATACACAGAGAGCAGAAGAACAATACAGGCACTCACATATATTTAATTCAACATGCATCCAATTTAATTTAAGAATTCCAAAAATCATCATGATATTCAACATAAGAGCAAGATGAAATCTAGAATCAAAACTGTTTTTAAAAATTTCATTTACTCACCAGTACTTAGAACAGAGAACAGAAGGCAGATAACATTTTGTTTCCAGGCTTGTTTTCCAGACAGATATTTGATTTTGAACTTCATTTCTTTGTTGAATTCGAATCTTGCTGTTTGATTTATTTCTCTGATGTTCAGGTTGTTTTGAAGATTTTAAAACTGCTATTTGAATTTGCCTTGATCTTCTTTTGATTTGCAATTCCAGATTGAAGAGAATGGTTATAGGCTACAGACTTTGATTTGGGAAAATGAATTACAAGTTTTGGTTTTGATCTGAGGAGTTTGATTACTGATTTTGGTTTGAGAAACTGTTACAGGCTGATACTTCTTTGTATTAGAAAAGAGAAATAGGAAAAGAAATGAGGAGAAGAAGGCATATGTTTATAATGATGAAAATGATTTATTAAAAATAAAAATAAAACTAAATTTAAAAGAATGACATTTGTCACTATATTTGTTTAATTGCTTTACAAGTGTTGTTAAGAAGTTTAATATGGTGACACATATTTTCTTATGTATTATTAATAAATTGTAATTTAAATTTAAATGTAAATATAAACCTACTTATTTAAGTTACTTAATAAATATAATTTACATATGTATATAAATTTATCTTTTTTTAAAAATATTATAAAACTAATTATAATACAAATAAATCTCTTTACACATGTATTAAAAATCTAAAACATTCATATATACTTTTATAACCATTTTAAATTAAACACTTTAAAGAAATCAAAATAAAACATTGATTAAATCCTTTTTAAACTATCTCACTTAAAATAAATAATTATCTTATATTTTTAAAACAATTGAATTTATTTAAACTAAACTTTGAAAAACATTGATTTCAAAACAAAGTTTTAAATTACAATTCATATATATAAATTATTAATAGATTAATTTAAATTTCAAAACAATTTCCAATTATAACATATACATACATATATATTACAATTTGAAAATACACTCTTTAATTTAAAACAAAAGATATCCTATTCATAATATATATCAAATGTATATTATAAATAGAATAATATTTTATTAGCCTTAACAAACAAATCTTATCAATATTGTCAGATTAAGTATTTATTATCTTTTAAAGATTAAATTACCAATTTTAAATTAAAATTATATAGGATAATTATCAATCCAATTTAATTATTAATAAAGATTATTAAATTTATATTGCCCAAAAACCCGGGATATCACAATTTCCTTATACAATTCGATTATATTAATGTGAATAAATAATTACATAAGCTTCATAACCATTCAAATTGATTGTACTCAATTTATATTTAATTCCTTCCTTTTTAATTTATTCACAACCATTTGTTTAGCTCGAAAACAATCCAGTCCATGTCATTCAATCATTATTTCTCAAATTATTTAAACCACTCCAATTTGAGTCCAGCTTTCATTCAACATTTATTTAAATTAACGACTTAAGTCCAATTCCATTTCGATTTACATCAATTCATCCAATTAGTCCCTTTTAATTCTTGCTTCAATATTTTGTTCATTGTATAATATCCAAGGCCATTATTTATCATACTTACATGGATTTCATTTGCAATACAAACCATATTTTAATCCAATCCTCAATTTTTGTTTAACACATTTCCACTTATTTTTAAAGGTTGATATTCCAAGTCGAATTTAAATAAATAACTCAAATTCTGATTCTACCATTCACTTTTAATTCACCATCCAATTTTATTAATTCACAATTTAATTTCTATCTAACCAATTTAAATTCCATAACCCAAACTCATTTGAAAAAAATTAGTTCGAGGTCATATTCCATTCATTTATACTTGAATTCAGTCACAACTTAAGTTACTCTGTTTCAGTTTGTCTTATTACACTTAACAACATCCCAAAATATATGTATCGAGCTTTATTTCTATTATCCACATTCAATTTGTTAGTATTTCATCTTGAATTGCATTTAATAATTTCTACCTAATCCAAGTCCATTTTCAATTTCATTATTAAATCACAAATTCAATTTCCATCTATTTAAAAGCAATTTCATTCACATTTTACCCTTTACTCCGGATTATACATTGGATTTAGTCAAGTATATTTTTATTGTTCTATAAATATTCCAAAATAAGATTCCAGAGTTTAAACAATTTCCCAAAATTTCAAAACCACCTTTGCAATTAACTATATCCAAATCCTATGGCAAATCCACTATTCCTTCGAATTTTAAACCAAATCCAGTTCGCAAACAATTTCAATTTGAAATATTCAGATAGTAATTCCTCTCTATAACTCGAAAATGAACACCGATGATGTCGCGATCATCATCGGAATTATTTTCCAGCGACCTAAGAGAGTTTAGTGCTTTTATCTCTTTAAAAACATTTCAAATATTTTCAATTCCCAAATCTCACCAGATTTCAAATCGACTTCTGAAATATTTCAAAATAATATCACTATTATTTCTTCAACACCTTGAAAACATTTCCAAACCCAAAATAATTCAAACTTCCCAAATTCCAAATTCGAAATCCATTTCGATTCATTTCCAAACATTTCTCTGGAATCCTATTTCCAATTATAAATCAAATTTGTATATGAAGTTTATTTCAATCTATAAATTACATTTATAATTTACATTCTCAAGTTCCACTTGTTATATTTTTTTTTCAACTTTGGTTATAATTCAATTTCTTATTCAGTTTTCACTTAAATGATAATAATCTAATACTATCATTTCTAACAACCAAGCAACCAAACATATAATTTACAAAAGTTATTCCTTTATATACAAAAATAATTTGGGTAAAATTATTTCATTCACCCTATTTAAAATAATACTGTGTTGAATTGTTCTATACAAGCGTTTAGAGATCCCTATCAATGTTGTGGCATCCCACACATCGACCAGAATCCATAAACTACTCAATAAACCAATCAACACAATATAAAACAATTTTATATTCACTAACAAATACGCGCTCATATCTATTAATACTCTCAAAATTCCCACCAGAGCCAAGGTTGTCGCCAGCCTAAGCTCTGATACCACTGTAACGGGACGAGCCAGTGGCGACTGGTAGGCTTTGCAACCATCCTAGACCCACCGTGGCATACAGTGATACCTCGAACTTGCTTTTACGGCCAGCCTCTCGACTCGCAACCAACCCTGACAAGGCCTTTACCTCTCAGGGACATGTAGGGGTAAGAGTCTCCCGTTCGCCACCAAACCGCGAAGCGAGAACCCCCTATCATGCTGTAATGTAGCAAACCCGATCCCGGTCTCTTCGAAACGATCAGCGCATTTGGCCAATATTGATAGTCGGTTATTTAACTATCAATTAACATCCACAAGCAACCATCACACAATAAATAATTTCCCATATTACTTATTTGCCCAAATATCTTTCCAAGATATATTTCCAAATTTTCAAAACTCATTTGAAAACAAATTCAAAGCAGTTTCCGTTTACGGAATTCATTTCCCAAATAATTATTTCCACTGAATCACCAAGTACAAAATACTTTTAAATTTTAAAATAATTTAAAAACACTTTATTTAAATATACTTTATAACATTGAAATTTTAAAACTACTTTATAAATATAAGCTAACTTCCTCTTTTAAACATAATACCAAATCACTTTTATATACTTACTACAATAATAGATTTTTTTTGAAAATACTTACTTAGGAAATTAACATTTAGAAATAATCAATTTTCTAAAATATGCCCTTTTTAAACAAATTAGAACTTTTAACTTATATTTAAAATTGCTTTGAAAAACGTACTTGGCAATGCAAAGAAATACACTTCTCATTCCCATCTTTTACAAATAAATCAACATTTATTTTCAAACCAATTCATATTCTTTTATAAATTCCCACATTGAATTTATATTTCCAAATATCCCCTGATATTTTATTTTACTGTATAAACCCAGTTTATAAATTCCAAAATCTTACTTCTCTTTGAATTTCAAATCCCAAAGTGTAACAAACCGACTTTTTCTCCACAGAAAGTCGCATCGTTAATTAAGAAAGAAAGGGATAGAAAAAGAAAAGAAAAGAAGAGAGAACAACAACACATCAGAAATCTCACAGCGGAACGAGAAATATATTATCACATAAGATATTACATAGTATCATATACATCAGAGTACAGAATTTATACATCACAGAATAGACAGTTATAAACTTCTGTCTATTATACAACACAAGTACATCAGTACAATACAGACTAATACAATCACAGCGGAAACTCTATATATCTACTCGCTGAAGCCTCCTGCTTCACAGCTCCTCCAGAATTCGTCAAGATTATCCTGAATCCCTTGACTACTCAATACAATATTGAGTACCCAAGAGTTTAATAAAACAGAAAATAAACACTTGGGTCAGACATGGGTCTGGTGTGAGTAAACGGTTAGATTGCTTAACTTTGAAAACCTTTGAAAACAAAAGTATCACGTAAGACTCCCCACAAATAAACATGGGTAAGTTTTTACCTTACGCTAACTAAAACATTTGATAGGAAATCTGATTGTATTATAGTAGGGTCTAGGGTTTTCAAATAAATACTCATATAGCTGAAATTGTTACATTATTAAATTCCAGCATACTAGCCACAAAGTGGGTTATACAATCAAAACCGTAAGGGCACGTAGGAAGAATGGGTTTCCATCAATGGCAGGGCTACTGGGGTACCGCCCGTCACAGTACGTGGCCTAGATCACCGTACCGAGGAGTACGCCCGCTCCCCTGCAACACAAAGCCATAACCATCCCTTACTGGATAATTCCGAACAAGATAATCCCGTAGTTGGCGCGACCAACCACACACTAAGCCGAATAAAAGAAAAGGGACCTCTAGACAGGGATCTATCTTGCTCTCAGTGGGTGCTACCCACGAAGCCTTGCTGCACCTCCCCTGTTTTAGCCATTCCCGGTTGATGAGGCTTGAGGTTACGATTACCTTTAATCAGAACATATCACTTAGAATGCTCATCGTCCGCCTGACGATGTGCTGAAAGCATTCAATCCATATAAGTTCGTTCCGGGTTCGAACGAAACCGAAGGCATTATCTCGTTACACTCGTTTTGGAATCACCCTCAGAGTTAACGACAATAACCCTTGCATTCTGAATCTTCATCTTCACTTGAGATTCACGACCTATCGTAAATTTGGATCGATGTAGTATTCGGGTCTCCAGACCTGGAATTCCGGTATACGGAAACCCGATCCCGGTCTCATCGAAATCCAAAACGTATCTTTTAAGGCCAAGTTGTTTAAAGGTTTAAACATTTAAACTTATTCAGGATGATATAAACAGATAGATAAATCATATTATCACAATTGATAATTCATATCAACATTCATCTCACAAAGCAACATATATCATATATATATCAGAGATATTCAAATCATCCAATATCAACCAATCACCCAATATCAAACATCCAGTATTAATCAATTATCTAAACAGAATTGATTAATTCTAATCAATTTAATTAACCTTTAATTAAATTAATTACTATCCTTTAATTACTTGGATTATCTTAATCCTGCTTATTATCATTAATTAATTACAAATTAATTAATTAAACATCTAAATGATCTTCCTTAATTAATCTCCTTTGATTAATTATACTTTAATTACATTCAAGTAATTATCCTTAACCATATACAGTAATTAACCTTTAATTACTATCATTTAATTATAATAATTAATGATACTTTATTAATTAATTAACTATAATTAATTATATTAATCTTCAATTAATTACAATTAATTAATCATACTTAAATTAATTACTTTTATTAATCAAACTTGATTAATTAATAATCCTCTAATTACTTCATTAATTAATTACCTTCTAGTTAATTAAATAATTAATCTTTAATTAACTACATTCCTTAATTAACCTTAATTAATTATAAACAGTAATTAACCATCTTTTAATTACTTACCTTAATTAATTAATTCCTTAATTAATTATATTAATTATTAATTAATTAATTACTCATTTAATTAATTACCTTAGCAAATAATTAATCACATTATTAATTAACCTTAATTCTCTAATTAATTAATTACTCTCTAATTAATTAACTTCAAATCAATTATATTAATTAATTCTTTAATTAATAACATCAAGTGATTAACCCTTAATTACTTCCATTTAATTACTTCCATTAGTTAACCTCAAATCACTTTCATTAAATAATTACCCTCAAATTACCTTCATTAATTACCCACTAATTAATCACATTCATTAATTGATTTATATCATTAATTGATCATATTTATTAATTAACCTTAAGTAATTACATTAATTAATTAACTCTAAATTAATCACATTCATTAATTAATTAATCTTTGATTAATTATCTAAGTAATTAATCCTTAATTACTTTACTTAAATATATTTTTAAAACTTGGTTAACATTTTACTTTTGAAACTAATTATTTTAATAACTTTAAAACTTTTTTAACACTTTGTTTTGGAACTTTATAAAATATCTTAACTTGGAAAACTTGTTTTTATTTTACTTTTAAACTTAAAAACTTTTGGAAAAAAAACTTGAGTTCTTCCTTTTTAAACCTGGAACATTTTTCCTTAATATTTTGAAATCAGATTACTTAACAAAAACAACCCGAGCAAGCCTATATTATTTTCCCGAGCAAACTTCGAGTCGACCCACATAAAAACTCGAGCCTGCCCCGCGTCTTCCCCTATACTCGTCTGCTTCGAGTCAACCATCAATTCGCACGAGCCCAACCCGAGACGTCTTCGTCTTCTCCAACGCTAAGTACACCAGAACGAAACCAACGTGCACGTGCACGTGCACAGGCAACTCCGTCCAACGTCGATCGTCGCGATGCTCCTCAACGACTCCACGAACCCACGCAATCAGGAATCCAAACCCAGATCGATGCAAACGACAGACAAATGAAAACGAGCTTCCTCGTTCAAAAATCTGGAACCAATCTAATCGGAAAATCACCAACCACTGATGGTCACGACCTCGAGAACCCTCGCCGACTTCGCCGAAGCTTCGCCACGACTCCAGCAACCTTTTCCCCCTATCGCGATCGTGTTCGGCATCTTCACGGCGGCGCAATTGCCTGGAGAAACTATCGACCAAAACTGGGAAGAAAACCCTACTTTTATCGAATTCGAACAATTCGGCCATAGGAAAAATTCAACTACATTTTTCCCTTCATCAACAATTCATTAGCTATCTTCAATCAAGATTTCAACCCAAATCATCGAGTTGAACATCGGCAATTCGTCAAATTGCCGAAAATGATCATCTCTAAATTCCCAGTTGAATAACAAATTAAAAATTCTGAAATGCATATCAAAATTCATGATTTTCTACATCGAATTTAATTATGTAATCAAAACACAAAATTGAATTAATAAATTTTTGACCCAATTTAATGTTTACTGTAAATTTTCAAAATCCCGAGCCAATTATTCATTTTAAAGACCTGTAATTATTTTTAGGTGAGATGTTACATGATTACAAACAATTTTCGTTTACAAATCACAGGCTAATTATGATGTACAGATGAGATATTGAATTTATTAAGTAATCAAAGCCTGTTATTATCACACAGAGGCTATATTTTACTTCATAGGCATTCAAACACTCATAATACAACATGCATTCAATTCAATTCAAGAATCCAGGAAAACATCTTGATTTTCATACATATATTAAAGAGAAGAACAAGATTTAAACTGTTTTTAAAATCTGTTTACTCACCAATTTCTTATGCTGAGCAGATTTCCATTTTTCATTTATTTCTTCCAGCTTTGAAAATTTTGATCTGTGACAAGCTTAAATGAAACTGATATTCTACTGCATGCTTGATTATCCTTGTTGATGAAATGGATGCATGCATGCTTCACAAATTTGATTAAAACTGCTGTATTGATGTTGAAATTGCTGAGTTGAACTTCAATTGAACTGCAGCTTTTAAATTTTTCAGATTTGTTTATTGAGAAGTACTTTGGCTTGTAATTTTACTTCAGATTTTGGAGAACGTTTATGGCAGCCATTAATTGAGTTAAGAAAGGAGGTTTCATTTTTTTTTCTCTTGTATATTTCAAATAAAAGAAAATAAAAATGAAGGCCACTTGTTAATTAACTTACACTTGTCATGTTAATTAGTTTAATAGGTTTACATGTGTTTTAAGATGTTTAATATAGTGACACATGTTACTTAAGTATTTTTACAAATTTTATTTAATTTAAATGTGAATATAAACTTACTTATTAAATTTACTTTATAGTTATGTATGAATATAATAGTTTAATCCTTAAAGGTAATATTATAAACTTGTTATAATATAAATAAATCTCTTTTCACATGTATTTAAAATCTAAAACATTCATATATACTTTTATAACCATTTTAAATTAAACACTTTAAAAGAAAACAAAAGTAAAACTTTTGATTAAACTTATTTTAAACTATCATATTTAAAACAAACAATTATCTTATATTTTGAAAACAATGAATTAATCCTTAACTTTTGAAAGATATTAAATTTAAAACAAAGCCTTTAAAATTACAATTCATACATATATTCCTACTATATATATTATCAATACATTAAATTAAATTTCAAAACAATTTCAAATTATAACATATACTTACATATAAATTACAATTTGAAAAATTCATCTTTTAGTTAAAACAAAAGATATCCTATATATCAAATATATATATATATTATATACAGAATAAAATTTTATTAGCTTTCAAAGATAAATTTTATCCATTTTTTTAAATTATTAAAAAGATATTGATCAATATTGCCAGATTAAATATTGATTATCCTTTAAAGATTAAATTACCAATTTAAATTAAAATTATAAAGGAAAATTATCAATTCAATTGAATTATTAATACAGATTATTAAATTTATATTGCTAAAAAAAAACCCGGGATATCACATTCCTCCCCCCTTAAAATAATTTCGTCCCCGAAATTTAAAAGCAAAGATAATTTAATAACTCATCAAAATTTTAATTTTAATTTCAAACAGCAACCCTACATTCAATCATATTCTAACAATCATAGCAAACAATTTAATCAAACAAATTTAACTATCTAGACAAATTCTGGATAGAATTTCCTCGAGTTTCCCCAAGTATATATATACCGGGATACTCGTTCTACAGGATCTTAACTAACTATCTACAATAGTCTAGAACTCCTTCCCATCTAGATTACAAATCTGAACAAAATATCAGACTAAACTCAAAACCATCTCAACTACCAAATCCTTCTGAACTGCTGATCCCACAACCAATGACAGATCAAACACGTATTCCCTCAGAGATACGTGAAATAAAATGAATTCCAGTTATCCGAACTGGCCATTTAATCCTATAGATCAAAGAACTAATCCTCTTGGGAACATAGGAAAAATCTCATAATACTTCTGCAGCTCACTCTCCAATTTTTCCAAATCTTATATCTCCTTTGATTGGAGAAAACTTAAACAATATCCAAATTTCAACTTCAAATTCCAAATTCCATCCATTATTAACTGTATAACTCTCCTGACGATCCTGAGTCACTTCATCCTTCCTGATCAGCTTAACTCTTGCTGATGCTTCTTGAAATAATCTAGACCAACATCAAACCAATTTTCGGATCCTACTCAACAAAATGGTTCTCCAAAAATTTACCGAAATCCAGAACACAACTCTACTCCACAACATTAGAGCACTTCGAACTACTTCTCCTTTCTGAAATAGCCAAACAGTTGCACTTGACAACCTTACCTCCAAATCCTGAAAAATCCTTCATACTTAGAGGTATACTTGAATTTCCTATAGAAATCCTCTATTCCAAGAAAATTTCACTTCCGGTTGCTCCACTCTAGAATAGTTACTATCTTGCTTTCGCTGCACAACTCTGATCTGGAATAGATGAGAATGCCATCGGAGAACTCGAGCACAAATTAGATCCATAAACAAGCGGAAACATTGGTTATCTTAAAGACATAACCAACTTCTCAAAGAATAGACGAGTCCTCGGTCAAGGGTACTGTCTTCAGCTATCCTTGGCTAGAGGAAACTCGAAACTAGAAGTAGAAGAGAAAACACAGATACTCCATAAAATTCTAAGATACTTCACCAAATCCTTCTCTAGGAACCAAATCGATATAAACTAAATCTTTGACCTCTTCGATAACTTTTACTTCCTCTTGAGATGTCTCAATTTCATACAAAAGATTACTCAAGATGAACTTTCAAAATAATCGCAATTCACTTTTGCTATCCTACCTAGTTCGGATTCCAAAGAAACTGTTCTCTCTTTACTAATTAAAACAGCCTTAAACTTTTCCAAACAAGGTTAACCCTTCAAGAAAACATTCACCATCTTCCCGGACTGCTGATAGAAGAACCACAAAGATTCCGGAACCATCGAAGAAATGAACCACACCGCTGCTTCCAAACTCTATCTCGACAGCACACCGAACACTCCGAGTTGCACTGCTATCACAGCTTAACCAAGAACTTCTAATCCAAAGGCTTCTCAACTAAAACCATCAACTAACTTCACAACGGACCTCCGAGATGGCAGACATTCGGCTCCAAACCAAACGCCAACAACTTACTCTTCTTAAGGGAAACAATGAGACCATGTCCGAAGAACAACTAATCGACCTTAGTCCCATACTTCAAAATAGATAAAACTCTCTTACTCGATATCAGAGAATTCCTATACAGCCGAGTCTTTCCTGCGGTAGACATCAACTGTTCCTCCAATACCTTCTTAATCTTGCTCCAAAAAGAACATCTCCTTCAGGAACATCCATAGATACTGCGTCTAATCACACAGCTACTCCTTCCTAAAGTCGCCAAGCTACCATCACTTACTTCTGCACAACTGATAGATTCAACTCTAGAAAATCTGCTCACCCGAGCTCAACCAATCTTACATTCCAATAATGGACTCCGAATCTTGAAAAGGATTTTCTTCAGAGATCCGAGACATCCTTACTCCATACTGCCAATTTACTCGAGACAATGTTGGGTTTACAGTCTCGATATATACTTCCAACCTCAAACATTCAAACTCCAACTATTGGTAATTGTGTTACACACACTACCACCTTATCTACCTTTATAACTTATATTGGAAAACCCGAACAGGTAACCCAATAAATAGGTAGAAATACATAAATATATATATTTAAAATGATATATATATATTTTATATAGAAATTATTTCTGGGTAAAATTATTTCATCTACCTCTTTAAAACAATATTGTGTCCGTTGGCCTAGTTCAAGTGTTTAGAGATCCCTATCAATAACGTTAGCTACTCGTATTGACCAGAATCCATATACCACTCAACCGATCAATTAACACAATATAAAACCATTTTTATATAACTAACAATTACGCGCTCTCAAGATAACCACCACTCCAGAGCTTAGGTATTCACTCAACCTACTGCTCTGATACCAACTGTAACAACCCGACTTTTTCTCCACAGAAAGTCGCATCGTTAATTAAGAAAGAAAGGGATAGAAAAAGAAAAGAAAAGAAGAGAGAACAACAACACATCAGAAATCTCATAGCGGAACGAGAAATATATTATCACATAAGATATTACATAGTATCATATACATCAGAGTACACAATTTATACATCACAGAATAGACAGTTATAAACTTCTGTCTATTATACAACACAAGTACATCAGTACAATACAGACTAATACAATCACAGCGGAAACTCTATATATCTACTCGCTGAAGCCTCCTGCTTCACAGCTCCTCCAGAATTCGTCAAGATTATCCTGAATCCCTTGACTACTCAATACAATATTGAGTACCCAAGAGTTTAATAAAACAGAAAATAAACACTTGGGTCAGACATGGGTCTGGTGTGAGTAAACGGTTAGATTGCTTAACTTTGAAAACCTTTGAAAACAAAAGTATCACGTAAGACTCCCCACAAATAAACATGGGTAAGTTTTTACCTTACGCTAACTAAAACATTTGATAGGAAATCCGATTGTATTATAATAGGGTCTAGGGTTTTCAAATAAATACTCATATAGCTGAAATTGTTACATTATTAAATTCCAGCATACTAGCCACAAAGTGGGTTATACAATCAAAACCGTAAGGGCACGTAGGAAGAATGGGTTTCCATCAATGGCAGGGCTACTGGGGTACCGCCCGTCACAGTACGTGGCCTAGATCACCGTACCGAGGAGTATGCCCGCTCCCCTGCAACACAAAGCCAGAACCATCCCTTACTGGATAATTCCGAACAAGATAATCCCGTAGTTGGCGCGACCAACCACACACTAAGCCGAATAAAAGAAAAGGGACCTCTAGACAGGGATCTATCTTGCTCTCAGTGTAATATCCCGGAAATTTTAACAATATCAATTTAATAATCTGTTAAATAATTAAATTGATATTGATGATCTTTGATAATAAGATTTGAATTTAATTTAATAATCTGATTAAATTAGTATTAATTGGTGATTTTATCTTTTAAAAGTTAATAAGATATTTTCTATTTGAATATATATATATTTATTTATATATATTGTAAATAGAAGCTTTGGGTAAATTGGGAATTTAGATTTAATTTAATTGAATTTGAATTTAAGCTTTGAAATTCAAGAGAATAAATATTTAAATTGTTTGGATATTATAATATTTGTATAAACTTTTAATTTTAAATATAATTGGTTTTGTTTCTTTAAAATGATTTATATATATAGATAAGTGTTTAATAAATAAGAAAAAGGCTTTTTATTTTACTTTTAAAATAAATAAAAATAAGTAAATTACTTAAGAGACATGTGTTATTTTCTAAAGTCATTGTTTTGACATGTGTAATTTAAGTAACCAATGTTTATGACAAGTGTCTTCATTTATTTTTATTTTCTTTTGTTTTTATTTATCATAAATTCACTTATATACACATATGCATTTCTTTACTTCATCCTTTCTATTTCCTTCTCAAAAACAAGATAAACTCAAATCTCTTTCTCTAATCTAAATCTGAAATAAATCAGTAACCTCTTCTCAAACTCTTCCTCTAATCTAAAATCAAAAATCTAAACTCCTCAACAAAAAAAACCAGATTCAACAACCTATCATTCATCTTCTAAATCAAATGCTTCAAACCAAATCAAAGAAACCAGTCTGTAATTCTATTCAAAATCTGGAAACAACTCAAAGATCAGCCTGCAAACATCATCCTCATATCTGAAAATCAAAGCCTACAGCATCTCATTCAACCTGAGTTTATCAATCAAGCAAACCTGTAGATTAAATCAACAGCAAAATAATAGCAACTCAGTTTCTAAAAGCAACTCAAGTTAAAAATTAAAAGAGGCATTCAAGTTAAAGTTCAAAACAGTTTCTCAGTTTCAAAGATAGGCTCTATTCATCTTTTTAAAGGTGAGTAACATTCTTACTTAAAATAACTTAAGTATAATTATGTTTGCATGCTTAGTTCTGTGATAATTGTGTTGTGGATGTGAATATTTATAGATGATTCTGCATATACATGAATGTATATAGGTGTGCATGTTGTTTTGAATCAGTGTGTCTCTGTTTTCTTGTAATTCCAGACTCCTGTTTTTGATATAAAATCATTATCCCATGATCTAGAGTGATTTGGATTTAATATTTAAACAAAATGTGTTTGATTTATCATATACTAATGCCTAAAAATTTTAATTATGTCAAACTTCAAGCAGATTGTCTCTGTAACCAAAATAACAGTGTATGTTATATAAAGGTGAAAATTCAAACTAGGTAATTCATAAATCCAGGATTATAAATGGAATACATAAACTATAACATGATTTTTAGCATTAAAATCATAATTTTTAGTTTGGTAATAAAAGTGCAGTTCTGTGATGAACTAAAAGGGGATTTTGGGTAATTCGGTTGATCTAGATGGATTGGTATGTTGAATTCTTCACTAGGGATAGTGGGATGATCATGGATGATAGGAAAATTGTCAGGAGGATTTTTAAAGTAGTGAGGCAGAAATGATTTAGGATCTAAGATTTTAACCCTAGTTTTTATCTGGTCGTGAAATTTGATCACCACGGCCTCTACGATGGATCGGGTGCTTCAGGCTTTTGGGGAATGGTAGATAGGGCATAGGCGAGGTCGTGACTGGAGTTTCAGCAACTCCGGTGGTCGGAATCTCGAGTTCGAGGGGTTGTTGCCAGGTTTGGGGGAATAGGTAGTTTCTGTTCCAGGTTTTGTTTAGGCTCGATTTTGTTTCGTTTTAGTTTTGATGATCGAGAGGGTGGATTCTGGTATAGGGATGAACGTCGATGGGTGGGGATACTCGGCGATGGTCGGAGACGCCGCTGGTGGATGTGCACGTGCACGCGGTCGAGAATATGTCTGGATGAAGTCTGTTTTTACAGAGGAAGGTCTCGCGTTTTGTTCGAGTTATTTCGAAGGAGACTCGGGTTTTTAGAGAGTGCGACTCGAAGTAATTAGAGAGGGCTCGAGTATTTTAGTTGTTGCCAGGTTTTTAAAACTGTCTGTTTAAGTTTTAAGCTAAATTTAAATTTGTAAAGAGATATTTAAATAGAATTTTTAAATCTAAAGTTAATATGGAATCTAGTTTAAATCTGTATTTCAGATTTAAAATAAAAGCAGTTTTTAAATTAAATTGATTTAAATAATTTTAGTGTTTAAATTATATATTAAATGGATGGAATTTAAAAGTAATTTGGAAGTTAATGTTTTCAAATATATTTTGGAATGATAATAATCATTAATAAGGAAATGTGTTACAAGGACTTAATGATTGGTAATAAATTTAAATTAATTTGTAATTAAGGATTTAAATTAATTTAAGTAAGGTTTAGGATTAATTAAATAGAGGTTTAAACTAATTAATTAATAATTAAGATTAATTAATTAGGAATATCTAATTTATAATTATGGATTATAAGTTGGAATATCAATTAATGATTAAGAATTAATTAAATAAGAAATTAAAGATTAATTAAGTTATGGGAAACACTTAATTAATTAAATAATTAATTGGTTATTAAGATTTATTAATTTGAAATTAATCTAAGTTAATTACTTAAGAAAAGTAATTAAATAATTGTTAATGAAGGTCATTAACTATGGATTATTAAATAATTAATTAATGTGATTAATTTTAATAATTAATTAGATTAATTAATTTAAAGATAATCAATTATAGAATTTGTTTAAATGAATTACTTAATGGAAGTAATTAAGAAATTAATTAATTATTGTAATTAATTAAGTTAATTTGGTTTAGTTTAAGTTAATTAATTTTGTTTAATTAATTTAGAATAATCAAGAGATGATTTGATAAATAATTACTTAATTGTAATTAATAAGTATGATTATTTAAGGAAGTAAATAATTGATAATTACTGGAAGTAATTAATTGAATGGTGATTGTATTAATGGAAGTAATTTGAGTTTAATTACTTGTGAATTAATCAAGGAATTAATTAAGAGATAAATTAAGAAGTAATTAATTTAGTTAATGGAAGTAATTAAGGGTAGTTAATTACTGATTGAAGATTAATCAGAGTGATTAATAAATGTTGTTTAATTAAATGTTAATTACTTAATGTAATTAAGTAATTAATAATTAAGTTGTAATTAAGGATCATTAATTAATATAATTAATGATGTAATTAAGATTGATTAATTAAGTATAATTAATAAATGAAGTGATTAATTAATGTAATTAATTAAGGTTTAATATAACTAATTATAGTGATTAATTTAATTAATTATAGTTAATTAATTAATGAAGTAATTAAAGGTTAATTACTATAAGTGGTTAAGGATAATTAATTTGAGTAATTAATTAAGGATAAATTACTTAAAGGTAATTAAGAGATAATTAATCAAAGATGATTAATTGAAAAAGGTAATTAGAGGATAATTAATTAATTTGTAATTAATTAATGTTTAAGTAAGAAGGATTTATAAAATAAAAGTAATTAATTTAATTAACTTTAAATTAATTAGAGATGATATAGATCATTACTTATGGATGGATGATAATACTGAATGCTTTGCATTTGATTGATATCTCTGATGAGATATATGCTATGTGATATGGATGTTTAGTTGAATTGTGATAATATGGATTATCTGATGATATTGATAATGTTGATTATCTATTGTGAATTATCTTTCTAAGTGTATAAAGATAATTGAATTAAATTGTTTTAACCTTTAAAACAACTTGGCCTTAAAAGATACGTTTTGGATTTCGATGAGACCGGGATCGGGTTTCCGTATACCGGATTTCCAGGTCTGGAGACCCGAATACCACATCGATTCAAATTAACGATAGGTCGTGAATCAAGTGAAGATGAAGATTCAGAGTGCAAGGGTTATTGTCGTTAACTCTGAGGGTGATTCCAAAACGAGTGTAACGAGATAATGCCTTCGGTTTCGTTCGAACCCGGAACGAACTTGTATGGATTGAATGCTTTCAGCACATCGTCAGGTGGACGATGAGCATTCTAAGATAGATGTGTTCTTTTCTAAGGTAATCGTGACCTCAAGCCTCACAAACCGGGAATGGCTAAAACAGGGGAGGTGCAGCAAGGTTAGTGGGTAGCACCCAAGTAGGACAAGATTACCTCTGTCTAGATGTCCCTTTCTATTTTCGACTTAGTGTGTGCGGTTGAATCATGACAACCGTGGGGTATCTTGTGCGGGAATTATCCAGTAAGGGATGTTCCGACCTTGTGTTGCAGGGGATTGGGAGTGATCCTCGGTACGGTGATCTAGGCCACGTACTGTGACGGGCGGTACCCCGGTAGCCCTGCCATTGATGGAATCCAAACTCCAATAAGTGCCGTACGTTTTAGTTGTGCCCAACTATGTTGGAACGTGAGATGTAAGCATTCCAGCTATTTCATATTTATTTGAAAACCCTAGACCTATTATAATACAATCGAATTTCCTATCAAATGTTTTGGTTAGCGTAAGGTAAAAACTTACCCATATTTATTGGTGGGGAGTCTTACGTGATACCTTTTCTTTCAAAAGGTTTTGAAGTTAAACAAGTTTAACCTGTTACTCACACCAGACCCATGTCTGACCCAAGTTGTTTATTTCTGTTTTATAAACTCTTGGGTACTCAAATTTTTACGAGTAGCCAAGGGATTCAGGTTTAGCTTTGACGAGTAATCTGGAGAAGCAATGGAGCAGGAGGCTTCGGCGTTGTAGATATAGATAGTAGTTTTCCGCTGTTTTGATCTTTGTATTGATCTGTATTGTGTTGAGATGTAATAACTAGACAGATGTTTATAACTGTCTAGTATGTGATGTGTAATCTGTGTAACTCTGATAGATGATGTATATGATACTATGTAATATTTATGTGATATATTATATTTCGTTTCGATTCCGCTGTGAGTATCTGTTGTTGTTTTCTTTTCTCTTCTTCTCTTTTCTATTTCTCACCCCTTTCTTTCTTTCTGTCGATGCGATTTTTCGGGAGTGGAAAGTCGGGTCGTCACACGTGGTATCAGAGCATTAGGTTGAGCGAATGCCTAAGCTTTTGGTTAAGTAAATATCAGAGCTATTGGTTGAGTGAATACCTAGCTCTGGAGTGGTATCTATCATGAGAGAGCGTATTTGTAATTTTTATATAACTATATATATATATATTCTACCTATATTGTTGGGTTACCCGTACAGGTTCTCCAATATAAGATATAAAGGTAGATAGGGTAGTAGTGTATGAAACACGACTACCAATGGTTGGAATTAAGGTTGGAAGTGTATTTATCGAGACTGTAGACCCAATACTGTCTCGAGTAAGTTTTGCTGTGATGAAGGATTTCATCGAATCTCTGAAGGAAACCTGTTAAGGTTCGGAGTTTATCTGTAAAGTTGGATGAGTAGAGTTTGGATCTATCGGTTGAACAGAAGCAAGTGATGGTATCTTGATACCTCAGGTAATAGTAGCTGTGTGATGAGATGCAGTGACGATGGATGTTCCCGAAGATGTTTTCTTTGGAACAAGTTAAGGAAGTGTGTCTGTTTCAGTGTTATGGCTGAGTTCAGCATGGTATTTCTGTTTGGTTTGGGGTTCGAGTTTCTCGAAGATCTTTGGATAGAAAGTCCTTGGCATCAGTATCAGCAGTGCAGCTCGGAGTATTCTGTGATGGCAGGAAGTTGTCAGGCTGAGTAGTTTTTCTGGAGGTGAAATTCAGAAGCAGCAGGGCGCATCCATTTCTTCGATGGATTGGATAGTTAAGTATGGGCTGTTCTGATTTGTTAAGAGGAACAGTTTTCTTTGGAAATAGGCTGGGTTGATCGCAAAAGTGACTTGCGATAGTTTGAGGGTTCTCTTGGGTTATCAGAGTTTTTCTGAGTGTCTTCAGAGAAGTCAGGAGTTGTCCGCATCTGAAGGTTGAGTTTTCTTATCGACTGGATTCCAGAAGTAGTACCGGTAGTTCAATCTAGTTGAAGGATGTTTCCTAGAGATGGAGTTGGTGCAGCAACTCAAGTTTTGATGGAGTATCTGAGTTTTATTTATGGATCAGTGAACCTTATTTCTGGAATGAGTTGTCCAGTCTGTGCTTGTGTTCTACCTCAGATCAGAATTGAGCAGCGAAAGCAGTTTGGAGTATATCTCTGGATAGGAGAAGTAAGTTTGGAATCTACTGATGTTGTAAAGTAGAGTTGTGTTTTGGATCTCTTCTGTGTTCTGATTTGGATAAGTATTTGGTCTTCAGAATTGAATGGTCAGTTTGGATGACTGAGATTCATTGTGTTTTACGTATCTCTGAGGGAGTACGTATTTGATCTATTTCTGGTTTTGGAATCAGCAGTTCAGGAAGTTTGATTGTTGAGTCAGACTCGTCTGTAGTCTGATATCTCATCTAGTTCTGTAGATCTAGATGAGTAGGAGATCTATAGCTTAGTAGTTTAGATTGTTGTAGAGCGAGTATCCCGGTATATATATACTTGGGGAAACTCGAGGAATTCTATCTAGAATTTTGTCTGGATAGTTAGATTTGATTGATTGGATGAATTGGTTGCTATGGTTGTTAGCATATGGATGATAGTATATGCTTGTGTTTTAAAATTTAAAATCTTTAATAAGATTATTAAATTACCTTTGTTTAAATTTCGGGGACGAAATTATTTTAAGGGGGAAGGAATGTAATATCCCGGAAATTTTAACAATATCAATTTAATAATCTGTTAAATAATTAAATTGATATTGATGATCTTTGATAATAAGATTTGAATTTAATTTAATAATCTGATTAAATTAGTATTAATTGGTGATTTTATCTTTTAAAAGTTAATAAGATATTTTCTATTTGAATATATATATATTTATTTATATATATTGTAAATAGAAGCTTTGGGTAAATTGGGAATTTAGATTTAATTTAATTGAATTTGAATTTAAGCTTTGAAATTCAAGAGAATAAATATTTAAATTGTTTGGATATTATAATATTTGTATAAACTTTTAATTTTAAATATAATTGGTTTTGTTTCTTTAAAATGATTTATATATATAGATAAGTGTTTAATAAATAAGAAAAAGGCTTTTTATTTTACTTTTAAAATAAATAAAAATAAGTAAATTACTTAAGAGACATGTGTTATTTTCTAAAGTCATTGTTTTGACATGTGTAATTTAAGTAACCAATGTTTATGACAAGTGTCTTCATTTATTTTTATTTTCTTTTATTTTTATTTATCATAAATTCACTTATATACACATATGCATTTCTTTACTTCATCCTTTCTATTTCCTTCTCAAAAACAAGATAAACTCAAATCTCTTTCTCTAATCTAAATCTGAAATAAATCAGTAACCTCTTCTCAAACTCTTCCTCTAATCTAAAATCAAAAATCTAAACTCCTCAACAAAAAAAACCAGATTCAACAACCTATCATTCATCTTCTAAATCAAATGCTTCAAACCAAATAAAAGAAACCAGTCTGTAATTCTATTCAAAATCTGGAAACAACTCAAAGATCAGCCTGCAAACATCATCCTCATATTTGAAAATCAAAGCCTACAGCATCTCATTCAACCTGAGTTTATCAATCAAGCAAACCTGTAGATTAAATCAATAGCAAAATCATAGCAACTCAGTTTCTAAAAGCAACTCAAGTTAAAAATTAAAAGAGGCATTCAAGTTAAAGTTCAAAACAGTTTCTCAGTTTCAAAGATAGGCTCTGTTCATCTTTTTAAAGGTGAGTAACATTCTTACTTAAAATAACTTAAGTATAATTATGTTTGCATGCTTAGTTCTGTGATAATTGTGTTGTGGATGTGAATATTTATAGATGATTCTGCATATACATGAATGTATATAGGTGTGCATGTTGTTTTGAATCAGTGTGTCTCTGTTTTCTTGTAATTCCAGACTCCTGTTTTTGATATAAAATCATTATCCCATGATCTAGAGTGATTTGGATTTAATATTTAAACAAAATGTGTTTGATTTATCATATACTAATGCCTAAAAATTTTAATTATGTCAAACTTCAAGCAGATTGTCTCTGTAACCAAAATAACAGTGTATGTTATATAAAGGTGAAAATTCAAACTAGGTAATTCATAAATCCAGGATTATAAATGGAATACATAAACTATAACATGATTTTTAGCATTAAAATCATAATTTTTAGTTTGGTAATAAAAGTGCAGTTCTGTGATGAACTAAAAGGGGATTTTGGGTAATTCGGTTGATCTAGATGGATTGGTATGTTGAATTCTTCACTAGGGATAGTGGGATGATCATGGATGATAGGAAAATTGTCAGGAGGATTTTTAAAGTAGTGAGGCAGAAATGATTTAGGATCTAAGATTTTAACCCTAGTTTTTATCTGGTCGTGAAATTTGATCACCACGGCCTCTACGATGGATCGGGTGCTTCAGGCTTTTGGGGAATGGTAGATAGGGCATAGGCGAGGTCGTGACTGGAGTTTCAGCAACTCCGGTGGTCGGAATCTCGAGTTCGAGGGGTTGTTGCCAGGTTTGGGGGAATAGGTAGTTTCTGTTCCAGGTTTTGTTTAGGCTCGATTTTGTTTCGTTTTAGTTTTGATGATCGAGAGGGTGGATTCTGGTATAGGGATGAACGTCGATGGGTGGGGATACTCGGCGATGGTCGGAGACGCCGCTGGTGGATGTGCACGTGCACGCGGTCGAGAATATGTCTGGATGAAGTCTGTTTTTACAAAGGAAGGTCTCGCGTTTTGTTCGAGTTATTTCGAAGGAGACTCGGGTTTTTAGAGAGTGCGACTCGAAGTAATTAGAGAGGGCTCGAGTATTTTAGTTGTTGCCAGGTTTTTAAAACTGTCTGTTTAAGTTTTAAGCTAAATTTAAATTTGTAAAGAGATATTTAAATAGAATTTTTAAATCTAAAGTTAATCTGGAATCTAGTTTAAATCTGTAATTCAGATTTAAAATAAAAGCAGTTTTTAAATTAAATTGATTTAAATAATTTTAGTGTTTAAATTATATATTAAATGGATGGAATTTAAAAGTAATTTGGAAGTTAATGTTTTCAAATATATTTTGGAATGATAATAATCATTAATAAGGAAATGTGTTACAAGGACTTAATGATTGGTAATAAATTTAAATTAATTTGTAATTAAGGATTTAAATTAATTTAAGTAAGGTTTAGGATTAATTAAATAGAGGTTTAAACTAATTAATTAATAATTAAGATTAATTAATTAGGAATATCTAATTTATAATTATGGATTATAAGTTGGAATATCAATTAATGATTAAGAATTAATTAAATAAGAAATTAAAGATTAATTAAGTTATGGGAAACACTTAATTAATTAAATAATTAATTGGTTATTAAGATTTATTAATTTGAAATTAATCTAAGTTAATTACTTAAGAAAAGTAATTAAATAATTGTTAATGAAGGTCATTAACTATGGATTATTAAATAATTAATTAATGTGATTAATTTTAATAATTAATTAGATTAATTAATTTAAAGATAATCAATTATAGAATTTGTTTAAATGAATTACTTAATGGAAGTAATTAAGAAATTAATTAATTATTGTAATTAATTAAGTTAATTTGGTTTAGTTTAAGTTAATTAATTTTGTTTAATTAATTTAGAATAATCAAGAGATGATTTGATAAATAATTACTTAATTGTAATTAATAAGTATGATTATTTAAGGAAGTAAATAATTGATAATTACTGGAAGTAATTAATTGAATGGTGATTGCATTAATGGAAGTAATTTGAGTTTAATTACTTGTGAATTAATCAAGGAATTAATTAAGAGATAAATTAAGAAGTAATTAATTTAGTTAATGGAAGTAATTAAGGGTAGTTAATTACTGATTGAAGATTAATCAGAGTGATTAATAAATGTTGTTTAATTAAAGGTTAATTACTTAATGTAATTAAGTAATTAATAATTAAGTTGTAATTAAGGATCATTAATTAATATAATTAATGATGTAATTAAGATTGATTAATTAAGTATAATTAATAAATGAAGTGATTAATTAATGTAATTAATTAAGGTTTAATATAACTAATTATAGTGATTAATTTAATTAATTATAGTTAATTAATTAATGAAGTAATTAAAGGTTAATTACTATAAGTGGTTAAGGATAATTAATTTGAGTAATTAATTAAGGATAAATTACTTAAAGGTAATTAAGAGATAATTAATCAAAGATGATTAATTGAAAAAGGTAATTAGAGGATAATTAATTAATTTGTAATTAATTAATGTTTAAGTAAGAAGGATTTATAAAATAAAAGTAATTAATTTAATTAACTTTAAATTAATTAGAGATGATATAGATCATTACTTATGGATGGATGATAATACTGAATGCTTTGCATTTGATTGATATCTCTGATGAGATATATGCTATGTGATATGGATGTTTAGTTGAATTGTGATAATATGGATTATCTGATGATATTGATAATGTTGATTATCTATTGTGAATTATCTTTCTAAGTGTATAAAGATAATTGAATTAAATTGTTTTAACCTTTAAAACAACTTGGCCTTAAAAGATACGTTTTGGATTTCGATGAGACCGGGATCGGGTTTCCGTATACCGGATTTCCAGGTCTGGAGACCCGAATACCACATCGATTCAAATTAACGATAGGTCGTGAATCAAGTGAAGATGAAGATTCAGAGTGCAAGGGTTATTGTCGTTAACTCTGAGGGTGATTCCAAAACGAGTGTAACGAGATAATGCCTTCGGTTTCGTTCGAACCCGGAACGAACTTGTATGGATTGAATGCTTTCAGCACATCGTCAGGTGGACGATGAGCATTCTAAGATAGATGTGTTCTTTTCTAAGGTAATCGTGACCTCAAGCCTCACAAACCGGGAATGGCTAAAACAGGGGAGGTGCAGCAAGGTTAGTGGGTAGCACCCAAGTAGGACAAGATTACCTCTGTCTAGATGTCCCTTTCTATTTTCGACTTAGTGTGTGCGGTTGAATCATGACAACCGTGGGGTATCTTGTGCGGGAATTATCCAGTAAGGGATGTTCCGACCTTGTGTTGCAGGGGATTGGGAGTGATCCTCGGTACGGTGATCTAGGCCACGTACTGTGACGGGCGGTACCCCGGTAGCCCTGCCATTGATGGAATCCAAACTCCAATAAGTGACGTACGTTTTAGTTGTGCCCAACTATGTTGGAACGTGAGATGTAAGCATTCCAGCTATTTCATATTTATTTGAAAACCCTAGACCTATTATAATACAATCGAATTTCCTATCAAATGTTTTGGTTAGCGTAAGGTAAAAACTTACCCATATTTATTGGTGGGGAGTCTTACGTGATACCTTTTCTTTCAAAAGGTTTTGAAGTTAAACAAGTTTAACCTGTTACTCACACCAGACCCATGTCTGACCCAAGTTGTTTATTTCTGTTTTATAAACTCTTGGGTACTCAAATTTTTACGAGTAGCCAAGGGATTCAGGTTTAGCTTTGACGAGTAATCTGGAGAAGCAATGGAGCAGGAGGCTTCGGCGTTGTAGATATAGATAGTAGTTTTCCGCTGTGTTGATCTTTGTATTGATCTGTATTGTGTTGAGATGTAATAACTAGACAGATGTTTATAACTGTCTAGTATGTGATGTGTAATCTGTGTAACTCTAATAGATGATGTATATGATACTATGTAATATTTATGTGATATATTATATTTCATTTCGATTCCGCTGTGAGTATCTGTTGTTGTTTTCTTTTCTCTTCTTCTCTTTTCTATTTCTCACCCCTTTCTTTCTTTCTGTCGATGCGATTTTCCGGGAGTGGAAAGTCGGGTCGTCACACTCAGTGGGTGCTACCCACGAAGCCTTGCTGCACCTCCCCTGTTTTAGCCATTCCCGGTTGATGAGGCTTGAGGTTACGATTACCTTTAATCAGAACATATCACTTAGAATGCTCATCGTCCGCCTGACGATGTGCTGAAAGCATTCAATCCATATAAGTTCGTTCCGGGTTCGAACGAAACCGAAGGCATTATCTCGTTACACTCGTTTTGGAATCACCCTCAGAGTTAACGACAATAACCCTTGCATTCTGAATCTTCATCTTCACTTGAGATTCACGACCTATCGTAAATTTGGATCGATGTGGTATTCGGGTCTCCAGACCTGGAATTCCGGTATACGGAAACCCGATCCCGGTCTCATCGAAATCCAAAACGTATCTTTTAAGGCCAAGTTGTTTAAAGGTTTAAACATTTAAACTTATTCAGGATGATATAAACAGATAGATAAATCATATTATCACAATTGATAATTCATATCAACATTCATCTCACAAAGCAACATATATCATATATATATCAGAGATATTCAAATCATCCAATATCAACCAATCACCCAATATCAAACATCCAGTATTAATCAATTATCTAAACAGAATTGATTAATTCTAATCAATTTAATTAACCTTTAATTAAATTAATTACTATCCTTTAATTACTTGGATTATCTTAATCCTGCTTATTATCATTAATTAATTACAAATTAATTAATTAAACATCTAAATGATCTTCCTTAATTAATCTCCTTTGATTAATTATACTTTAATTACATTCAAGTAATTATCCTTAACCATATACAGTAATTAACCTTTAATTACTATCATTTAATTATAATAATTAATGATCCTTTATTAATTAATTAACTATAATTAATTATATTAATCTTCAATTAATTACAATTAATTAATCATACTTAAATTAATTACTTTTATTAATCAAACTTGATTAATTAATAATCCTCTAATTACTTCATTAATTAATTACCTTCTAGTTAATTAAATAATTAATCTTTAATTAACTACATTCCTTAATTAACCTTAATTAATTATAAACAGTAATTAACCATCTTTTAATTACTTACCTTAATTAATTAATTCCTTAATTAATTATATTAATTATTAATTAATTAATTACTCATTTAATTAATTACCTTAGCAAATAATTAATCACATTATTAATTAACCTTAATTCTCTAATTAATTAATTACTCTCTAATTAATTAACTTCAAATCAATTATATTAATTAATTCTTTAATTAATAACATCAAGTGATTAACCCTTAATTACTTCCATTTAATTACTTCCATTAGTTAACCTCAAATCACTTTCATTAAATAATTACCCTCAAATTACCTTCATTAATTACCCACTAATTAATCACATTCATTAATTGATTTATATCATTAATTGATCATATTTATTAATTAACCTTAAGTAATTACATTAATTAATTAACTCTAAATTAATCACATTCATTAATTAATTAATCTTTGATTAATTATCTAAGTAATTAATCCTTAATTACTTTACTTAAATATATTTTTAAAACTTGGTTAACATTTTACTTTTGAAACTAATTATTTTAATAACTTTAAAACTTTTTTAACACTTTGTTTTGGAACTTTATAAAATATCTTAACTTGGAAAACTTGTTTTTATTTTACTTTTAAACTTAAAAACTTTTGGAAAAAAAACTTGAGTTCTTCCTTTTTAAACCTGGAACATTTTTCCTTAAAATTTTGAAATCAGATTACTTAACAAAAACAACCCGAGCAAGCCTATATTATTTTCCCGAGCAAACTTCGAGTCGACCCACATAAAAACTCGAGCCTGCCCCGCGTCTTCCCCTATACTCGTCTGCTTCGAGTCAACCATCAATTCGCACGAGCCCAACCCGAGACGTCTTCGTCTTCTCCAACGCTAAGTACACCAGAACGAAACCAACGTGCACGTGCACGTGCACAGGCAACTCCGTCCAACGTCGATCGTCGCGATGCTCCTCAACGACTCCACGAACCCACGCAATCAGGAATCCAAACCCAGATCGATGCAAACGACAGACAAACGAAAACGAGCTTCCTCGTTCAAAAATCTGGAACCAATCTAATCGGAAAATCACCAACCACTGATGGTCACGACCTCGAGAACCCTCGCCGACTTCGCCGAAGCTTCGCCACGACTCCAGCAACCTTTTCCCCCTATCGCGATCGTGTTCGGCATCTTCACGGCGGCGCAATTGCCTGGAGAAACTATCGACCAAAACTGGGAAGAAAACCCTACTTTTATCGAATTCGAACAATTCGGCCATAGTAAAAATTCAACTACATTTTTCCCTTCATCAACAATTCATTAGCTAGCTTCAATCAAGATTTCAACCCAAATCATCGAGTTGAACATCGGCAATTCGTCAAATTGCCGAAAATGATCATCTCTAAATTCCCAGTTGAATAACAAATTAAAAATTCTGAAATGCATATCAAAATTCATGATTTTCTACATCGAATTTAATTATGTAATCAAAACACAAAATTGAATTAATAAATTTTTGACCCAATTTAATGTTTACTGTAAATTTTCAAAATCCCGAGCCAATTATTCATTTTAAAGACCTGTAATTATTTTTAGGTGAGATGTTACATGATTACAAACAATTTTCGTTTACAAATCACAGGCTAATTATGATGTACAGATGAGATATTGAATTTATTAAGTAATCAAAGCCTGTTATTATCACACAGAGGCTATATTTTACTTCATAGGCATTCAAACACTCATAATACAACATGCATTCAATTCAATTCAAGAATCCAGGAAAACATCTTGATTTTCATACATATATTAAAGAGAAGAACAAGATTTAAACTGTTTTTAAAATCTGTTTACTCACCAATTTCTTATGCTGAGCAGATTTCCATTTTTCATTTATTTCTTCCAGCTTTGAAAATTTTGATCTGTGACAAGCTTAAATGAAACTGATATTCTACTGCATGCTTGATTATCCTTGTTGATGAAATGGATGCATGCATGCTTCACAAATTTGATTAAAACTGCTGTATTGATGTTGAAATTGCTGAGTTGAACTTCAATTGAACTGCAGCTTTTAAATTTTTCAGATTTGTTTATTGAGAAGTACTTTGGCTTGTAATTTTACTTCAGATTTTGGAGAACGTTTATGGCAGCCATTAATTGAGTTAAGAAAGGAGGTTTCATTTTTTTTTTCTCTTGTATATTTCAAATAAAAGAAAATAAAAATGAAGGCCACTTGTTAATTAACTTACACTTGTCATGTTAATTAGTTTAATAGGTTTACATGTGTTTTAAGATGTTTAATATAGTGACACATGTTACTTAAGTATTTTTACAAATTTTATTTAATTTAAATGTGAATATAAACTTACTTATTAAATTTACTTTATAGTTATGTATGAATATAATAGTTTAATCCTTAAAGGTAATATTATAAACTTGTTATAATATAAATAAATCTCTTTTCACATGTATTTAAAATCTAAAACATTCATATATACTTTTATAACCATTTTAAATTAAACACTTTAAAAGAAAACAAAAGTAAAACTTTTGATTAAACTTATTTTAAACTATCATATTTAAAACAAACAATTATCTTATATTTTGAAAACAATGAATTAATCCTTAACTTTTGAAAGATATTAAATTTAAAACAAAGCCTTTAAAATTACAATTCATACATATATTCCTACTATATATATTATCAATACATTAAATTAAATTTCAAAACAATTTCAAATTATAACATATACTTACATATAAATTACAATTTGAAAAATTCATCTTTTAGTTAAAACAAAAGATATCCTATATATCAAATATATATATATATATTATATACAGAATAAAATTTTATTAGCTTTCAAAGATAAATTTTATCCATTTTTTTAAATTATTAAAAAGATATTGATCAATATTGCCAGATTAAATATTGATTATCCTTTAAAGATTAAATTACCAATTTAAATTAAAATTATAAAGGAAAATTATCAATTCAATTGAATTATTAATACAGATTATTAAATTTATATTGCTAAAAAAAACCCGGGATATCACACAAAGTATTTTAAATCAATTTATGATTGATTTTTGTAACGACCCGGCTTTCTTTGCCCAGAAAGACGCATCGTTATGAAGAAAGAAAGGGATAGAAGAAGAAAAGAAAAGAAGAGAGAACAACAACACATCAGAAATCTCACAGCGGAACGAGAAATATATTATCACATAAGATATTACATATTATCATATACATCAGAGTACACGATTTATACATCACAATATAGACAGTTATAAACTTCTGTCTATTATACAACACAACTACATAAATACGATACATCATACACAGCGGAAACTCTATATATCTACACGCTGAAGCCTCCTGCTCCACAGCTCCTCCAGAATTCGTCAAGACTAACCTGAATCCCCTTGACAACTCATACAAATTTGAGTACCCAAGAGTTTAATAAAACAGAAAATAAACACTTGGGTCAGACATGGGTCTGGTGTGAGTAAACGGTTAGATTGCTTAACTTTGAAAACCTTTGAAAACAAAAGTATCACGTAAGACTCCCCACAAATAAACATGGGTAAGTTTTTACCTTACGCTAACTAAAACATTTGATAGGAAATCCGATTGTATTATAATAGGGTCTAGGGTTTTCAAGTAAAATACAGAAATAGCTGAAATGCTTACATCTCACATTCCAACATAGTTGGGCACAACTAATACGTACGGCACTTATTGGAGTTTGGATTCCATACAATGGCAGGGCTACTGGGGTACCGCCCGTCACAGTACGTGGCCTAGATCACCGTACCGAGGAGTACGCCCGCTCCCCTGCAACACAAAGCCGGAACCATCCCTTACTGGATAATTCCGAACAAGATAATCCCGTAGTTGGCGCGACCAACCACACACTAAGCCGAATAAAAGAAAAAGGACCTCTAGACAGGGATCTATCTTGCTCTCAGTGGGTGCTACCCACGATGCCTTGCTGCACCTCCCCTGTTTTAGCCATTCCCGGTTGATGAGGCTTGAGGTTACGATTACCTTTAATCAGAACATATCACTTAGAATGCTCATCGTCCGCCTGACGATGTGCTGAAAGCATTCAATCCATACAAGTTCGTTCCGGGTTCGAACGAAACCGAAGGCATTATCTCGTTACACTCGTTTTGGAATCACCCTCAGAGTTAACGACAATAACCCTTGCACTCTGAATCTTCATCTTCACTTGAGATTCACGACCTATCGTTAATTTGGATCGATGTGGTATTCGGGTCTCCAGACCTGGAATACCGGTATACGGAAACCCGATCCCGGTCTCATCGAAATCCATAACGTATCTTTTAAGGCCAAGTTGTTTAAAGGTTTAAACAATTTAACTTATCTATATTCATACAGATAGATAATTCACAAATCACAATTGATAATCACATTATCAAATAAACAAATGATTCATAACAAAATAGGTAATCCATATCAACATCACAATAGTTAATCTATATTACCATCATAATGCAACCAAGCATTCATATCACACCACATTACTTATCTCATTTCTGAGATTACATCCATTCAAGACAAATCGATGTCATCCATTCTTATATAAGAAATGATTTACTTAATCATAACATAAATAATTTAAAATTGATTTAAATTAACTATCTCTATCTTTAATTAATTTAAAGTGAATTAAATTAATTACTTCATCTCTTAATTAATTTAAAATAAATTAAATTAATTACTTCATTATAAACCTTACTTATATAATCATTAATCAATTATAAATTAATTAATTAATCTTCCTCTAAATTTCCACTTTAATTAATCACCCTGATTAATTATACTTTAATTACATTTAATTAATTATCTTTAATTAATTTCACAAATTAATTATTCTTAACCAATACAGTAATTAACCTTTAATTACTTCATTAATCAATTAATTATAATTAATTACTTTAATTCTTAATTAATTACAATTAATTAGTTATCATCTGATTAGTTAATCTTAATTAATCAATTCTTAATTACATCATTAATTATAAACTAATGATCCTTAATTATATCTTTAATTATTCTATTAATTACATTAAGTAATTAACCTTAATTAAACCATAATTTATTAATCATCTTTGATTAATATAATCCAGTAATTAACTTCCTTAATTACTTCCATTAATTAATTACTTTTTTTTAATTAATTACCTTAACCAATAATTAATTACCTTATTAATTATCCTTAATCCTTTAATTAATTAAATTATTTAATTAATAACACTAAGTAATTAACTCTTAATCACTTTCATTAAATTACTTTCATAAAATAATTATCTTCTAATTACTTATTAAATAACTTCCCTTTATTTAATTACATCCAGTAATTATTCCTTATTTACTTCATCAAGTAATTATACTAAATTAATTATTAAATGATTATCTCTAATTAATTATTAATTAATTAATTTAACCTAATCATTTAAATTTAATTAAATGATTCTTAACTTACTATATTAAAGGTTCTTAATTAAGAAACTATTATCTTAATTAAATCAATTATTTACCAATAACACTTGATAATTAAAATAATTTAATTATCTAAATTTCCTTTTCAAATTTAATTATCTTAAATTAAATCAACATTCTAAATACTTAAGAAAATTCTTATTTTAATTGATTACTAAATCTTAACCATTAAACCTTACTTAAATTAAAATATAAGATTTAGAAATCAATAAATCATTAAACACATTTTAAATTAAACCTTTAAATCTTTAAAACTTTTCCCAAGTTATTAAATATAATTAAATACAAATTTATTTCAAAATCTACTTATTTTATTTTGAAACTTAATATTATAAAATATATAATCTTGTTTAAATTTTTGATTTAACTCAGAAAATATTACAAAACAAAATTTCTTTTGATTTAAAAACAAAACGTTTCTTTTAAAAATCTTTAATGTTTGCTCTAAAAACCAAACCCGAGTAAAACGTTCAGAAACTCGAAGCACTCTCGAGACACTCCACGTTCTTTTCTGCTTCGAGTCAAACTCGAAAAATCCCCGAAGTAAACCCGAGACCTGCTTTCTTTCCCAATCCCATATCTCCAGATGCACGCCAACGTGCACGTTAACGTGCACACCCACGATGATCGGCGACGATCTCTACGATAGCCTCCGACACATCACCTATGACCACGGCAACCTCACGCGATCCCCAGCTGCCACGCTTCACGTAAGAAACAAAATTTAGACATCGAACCCATCAGTTCGAAACCCACATCGTCAGAAAGTTCGACCACCACGGCAAACCAAGCTTCGAGAAAATCTACCGTCTCCACCCTAGCTTCCTCACGTTCCTCTGAACCTATCCCAACCATCGCGATCGCCTCCGGTTGTCCTTCGTTGCCGCGAAACCAAGATGAACGTCATGAGAAAAACAGGGTCTTAAACCCTAACTTGATCAATTGCGATCAACACACCTAACTATAAATTCTCGAGTGATTTTTCCCGAGATCTCCACCTTCCTCTCCACCTTCGAGTTCACTCACGGCACCCAGATCGTCGCCGTTCACCATGGATCGACCAAAATGCCCAAAACAGAAAATTCCAAAATGCTCTCGAGATACTCATCTAAAAATCTTGATATAGCTATTAAAATTCATGGTTTTCATCCTCGAATTCATTTATGCAAACCAAATCTGTAATTTAATTAGTTGATTTCTGACATAAAAATGTATTCGCTGTTATTCATAAAATTTCCAGACAAATAATTTATAGAAAATTCCATAACTTATTTCCAGTAGCGTATTATATGATTTTAAACATCTTTCATTCACAACTAAATGGCTAACAGTGATTAGATGATGAGATGTAGATATTTAAAAAGAAAATCCAACCCTGTAAACATACAGAGCCTATATTCAAACATATACTAGCTATTCACAGGCAACAATACTTGTATACATACATGCATCCATTCAATTCAATATTAAGGTTAACATATGAATTTCATTCATATAGCAAAGTGAAAACAAGATTTAAAACTGTTTTTAAAACTTAAGTTTACTCACCTAAAATCAGAGAACAGAGAAAAGAAATTGTTTCCAGGCTCTGAATTCTTCTTGCATGTTGAAAATAAATCAAGCTTGCTATTGAAATCTGAATTGCATGTTGAAGTTTACATCTTGCATTTGAATTGATGAAGTTGCTTGCCTCTGATTCATTTCCAGATTATCTTTTGCCTTTGATTGAATTTCCAGTTTTATTTCCAGATTTACATCTTCTTTGAATTTGGTTTCCAGGTTTCTATTTTGATTTCAGGTTTTCATTCTTCTTTGAATTTTTAGATTCGAATTATTTTAGTGTAGAAAAGAATAGTTTCAGCTGAAAGTAAAAATATTTCTTCTTTTATATGTTTTAATTTATTTATTTTAATCCTTAAAAGGAAATGTGGACATTTGTCCTTCTTAGATGTTAATTAGCTTACACTTATGCCTATTTTCTTACAAATGTCACTAAACCACCTTAATAAGCTTACAAGTGTTAATCTTGTTTTAATAAATTTATTTAAGTCATTTATGTGTATTTAAGAAATATTTATCTTTTTATAATTAAGCTTTTACATTCCTATATAAATATACAAATGTGAAAAACTATTATTTAAATAACTTATGCTTATATCAAATAAATATAGCATATCTATATATGCTTGAGAAATTGAGTTTAACTATATATATATTTTTACAAACCCATTTTGACTTATACTTGAATTTTAAAAGAGAAAAGATTATTAAAACAAATAAACTTCTTAATTTAAACCTTAACCAAAATAAAACTTAAAATATATGTTTATAATAAATAAGAAATTATTCTTGTTATTTAAACCTCAAATATCATTTTCAAAAGTATTAAGTCAAATTACAAATTATATAAATATATTAAAGTTTGAAAATACTTTATTAAATTCAAATTCAATATTCTTTTCATTCCAATATATGCAAATATATATATATATTCTAAATGAAAAGTACTTTTAACATTAGCTTGATAATTATCCTATTGAATTTAATACATAACTTCAAATAACAATATATATATACATATATATTATAATTTGAAAACTTATCCTTTTATTAAATTAAAGACTCCCTATTTATAATATATATATACCTATATATATACATTATAAATATAAACACTTATATTAGTTTTAGAAAGATAAAACTTCCCAATTTAAAATTGTTAGAAAAGATATAAATAAATATTTCCAATATTTAAAATTTTATTAGCCTTTTTAAAATAAATAAATTTGTCAATCTATAAAATAAATCAACAAATCAATTTAATTATTAATAAAGATTATTAAATTGATATTGCCAAAATTCCGGGATATCACATTCCTTCCCCCTTAAAATAATTTCGTCCTCGAAATTTAAAAGCAAAGATAATTTAATAATCCAGTAAAATTTTAATTTTAAACAGCAACCATACATATCAATCATATTCTAACAACCATAGCAAACAATTTAATCAAACAAATTTAACTATCCAGTCAAAATCTGGATAGAATTTACTCGAGTTTCCCCAAGTATATATATATACCGGGAGACTCGTTCTACAGGATCTAAACTAACTATCTACAATAATCTAGAAGTCCTTCCTTTCTAGATCACAAATCTGAACAAGATATCAGACTAACTCAAAACCATCCCAACTATCCTTCTGAACTGCTGATTCCATTACTCGATGAATCATACACATATTCCTCAGAGATATGTGAAATAAAATGAATTCCAGTTATCCGAACCGGCAACTCAATCCTATAGATCAAAGAACTAATCCTTTTGAGAACACAGAAAAATCTCATAGTACTTCCGGAGCTAACTCTTCAGTCTTACTAAATCTTATATCTCCTTTGATCGGAGAAAACTTAAACAATATCCAAATTTCAACTTCAAAATCCAAATTCCATCAATTCTTAACTGCATAACTCTCCTGATAATCCTGAGTCACTTCATTCTTCTTGATCAGCTTAACTCTTGCTGATGCCTCTTGAAACAAACCAGACCAATATCAAACAAATTTCTGGATTCTATTCAACAAAATGGTTCTTCCAAAAATACACCGAAATACAGAACATAACTCTACTCCACACTCATTAGAGAACTTCGAACTACCTCTCCTATCTGAAATAGTCAAAACAGTTGCACTTGACAACTTTACCTCCAAATCCCGAAAATTTCTTCACACTTAGAGATACACTTGAATTTCCTATAGAAATCCTCTACTCGAAGAAAATTACAACTCTCGGTTGCTTCCACTCTAGAATAGCTGCTATCTTGCTTTCGCTGCACAATTCTGATCTTGAACAGATGAGAATGCCATCGGAGAAACTCGAGCACAAACTTGATCATCCAAAGTTCATCAAACCATAAAATCTTAGCGACTCCATTCCATTTGGTCAGAAACATCTCGCAGAAACTTCTCCAGAAAAACTCGGTGTGATCAATCCCTCTCCAAAGAATTCTGAGCTGCTTCCCAAATTCTTCTCTCGGAGACATCCTTCTACTAAGCTGAACTTCCGGTAACTTCATGAATCAAGTTGATACAGAATCTCAATCTCCAATAATCCCAAGAGAATACTTAAACAATCGCAAGTCACTTTTGCGATCAGCTTGGCCTAATTTCCAAAGATAACTGTTCTCTCTTTACTAATCAGAACAGCTTATATTTGACTAACCAATCCATCGAAGAAATGGATTCACTCTACTGCTTCTGAACTTCACCTTCAGAAAAACTGCTCAGCCAGAAACTTTCTGCCAACATAGAACACTCCGAGCCGCACTGCTGCCATAGACCAAAGACTTCTTACTCCAAAACTCCTCGAGAAACTCGGACTTCAAAGCAAAAAGAAACACCCTACTGGACTCAGCCACAACACCGAAGCAGACACTCTTCCTCAAACTTACTTCAGAAGAAACATCTTCAGAAATGTCCATAGTCACTGCGTCTCACTATACAGCTACTACTTCTTGAAGTTACCAAAATACCATCACTCGCTTCAGCTCATCCAATAGATCTACTCTATTCATCCAACTTCAAATATAAACTCCGAACTTAAACAGTTTCCTTCGGAGATCGATGAAATCCTTACACCACAACAAAGTTTACTCGAGACGGTATTTGGTCTACAGTCTCGTCAGATACACTTCCAACCTCAACATTCAAACTCTAACTATTGGTAATTGTGTTACACACACTACCATCCTATCTACCCTTATAACTTATATTGGAAAACCCGAATAGGTAACCCAACAAATAGGTAGAAATATATATATATTTAAAATAATACTTTTTATATAGAAATTATTTCTGGGTAAAATTATTTCATTTACCTCTTTAAAACAATATTGTGTCCGTTGGCCTGGTTCAAGTGTTTAGAGATCCCTATCAATAACGTTAGCTACTCGTATTGACCAGAATCCATATACCACTCAACCGATCAATTAACACAATATAAAATCATTTTTATATAACTAACAATTACGCGCTCTCAAGATAGACACCACTTCAGAGCCTAGGTATTCACTCAACCTAGTGTTCTGATATTCACTTAACCAAAAGCTTAGGCATTCGCTCAACCTATGCTCTGATACCATATGTAACGACCCGGCTTTCTTTGCCCAGAAAGACGCATCGTTATGAAGAAAGAAAGGGATAGAAGAAGAAAAGAAAAGAAGAGAGAACAACAACACATCAGAAATCTCACAGCGGAACGAGAAATATATTATCACATAAGATATTACATAGTATCATATACATCAGAGTACACGATTTATACATCACAATATAGACAGTTATAAACTTCTGTCTATTATACAACACAACTACATAAATACGATACATCATACACAGCGTAAACTCTATATATCTACACGCTGAAGCCTCCTGCTCCACAGCTCCTCCAGAATTCGTCAAGACTAACCTGAATCCCCTTGACTACTCATACAAATTTGAGTACCCAAGAGTTTAATAAAACAGAAAATAAACACTTGGGTCAGACATGGGTTTGGTGTGAGTAAACGGTTAGATTGCTTAACTTTGAAAACCTTTGAAAACAAAAGTATCACGTAAGACTCCCCACAAATAAACATGGGTAAGTTTTTACCTTACGCTAACTAAAACATTTGATAGGAAATCCGATTGTATTATAATAGGGTCTAGGGTTTTCAAGTAAAATACAGAAATAGCTGAAATGCTTACATCTCACATTCCAACATAGTTGGGCACAACTAATATGTACGGCACTTATTGGAGTTTGGATTCCATACAATGGCAGGGCTACTGGGGTACCGCCCGTCACAGTACGTGGCCTAGATCACCGTACCGAGGAGTACGCCCGCTCCCCTGCAACACAAAGCCGGAACCATCCCTTACTGGATAATTCCGAACAAGATAATCCCGTAGTTGGCGCGACCAACCACACACTAAGCCGAATAAAAGAAAAGGGACCTCTAGACAGGGATCTATCTTGCTCTCAGTGGGTGCTACCCACGAAGCCTTGCTGCACCTCCCCTGTTTTAGCCATTCCCGGTTGATGAGGCTTGAGGTTACGATTACCTTTAATCAGAACATATCACTTAGAATGCTCATCGTCCGCCTGACGATGTGTTGAAAGCATTCAATCAATACAAGTTCGTTCCGGGTTCGAACGAAACCGAAGGCATTATCTCGTTACACTCGTTTTGGAATCACCCTCAGAGTTAACGACAATAACCCTTGCACTCTGAATCTTCATCTTCACTTGAGATTCACGACCTATCGTTAATTTGGATCGATGTGGTATTCGGGTCTCCAGACCTGGAATACCGGTATACGGAAACCCGATCCCGGTCTCATCGAAATCCAAAACGTATCTTTTAAGGCCAAGTTGTTTAAAGGTTTAAACAATTTAACTTATCTATATTCATACAGATAGATAATTCACAAATCACAATTGATAATCACATTATCAAATAAACAAATGATTCATAACAAAATAGGTAATCCATATCAACATCACAATAGTTAATCTATATTACCATCATAATGCAACCAAGCATTCATATCACACCACATTACTTATCTCATTTCTGAGATTACATCCATTCAAGACAAATCAATGTCATCCATTCTTATATAAGAAATGATTTACTTAATCATAACATAATTAATTTAAAATTGATTTAAATTAACTATCTCTATCTTTAATTAATTTAAAGTGAATTAAATTAATTACTTCATCTCTTAATTAATTTAAAATAAATTAAATTAATTACTTCATTATAAACCTTACTTATATAATCATTAATCAATTATAAATTAATTAATTAATCTTCCTCTAAATTTCCACTTTAATTAATCACCCTGATTAATTATACTTTAATTACATTTAAGTAATTATCTTTAATTAATTTCACAAATTAATTATTCTTAACCAATACAGTAATTAACCTTTAATTACTTCATTAATCAATTAATTATAATTAATTACTTTAATTCTTAATTAATTACAATTAATTAGTTATCATCTGATTAGTTAATCTTAATTAATCAATTCTTAATTACATCATTAATTATAAACTAATGATCCTTAATTATATCTTTAATTATTCTATTAATTACATTAAGTAATTAACCTTAATTAAACCATAATTTATTAATCATCTTTGATTAATATAATCCAGTAATTAACTTCCTTAATTACTTCCATTAATTAATTACTTTTTTTAATTAATTACCTTAACCAATAATTAATTACCTTATTAATTATCCTTAATCCTTTAATTAATTAAATTATTTAATTAATAACACTAAGTAATTAACTCTTAATCACTTTCATTAAATTACTTTCATAAAATAATTATCTTCTAATTAC
The DNA here is from genome assembly GCA_030737815.1 of Allium fistulosum. Lineage (NCBI taxonomy): Eukaryota > Viridiplantae > Streptophyta > Magnoliopsida > Asparagales > Amaryllidaceae > Allium > Allium fistulosum. Next base: position 158,814,321 of record CM060901.1, read on the forward strand.
TTATTAAATAACTTCCCTTTATTTAATTACATCCAGTAATTATTCCTTATTTACTTCATCAAGTAATTATACTAAATTAATTATTAAATGATTATCTCTAATTAATTATTAATTAATTAATTTAACCTAATCATTTAAATTTAATTAAATGATTCTTAACTTACTATATTAAAGGTTCTTAATTAAGAAACTATTATCTTAATTAAATCAATTATTTACCAATAACACTTGATAATTAAAATAATTTAATTATCTAAATTTCCTTTTCAAATTTAATTATCTTAAATTAAATCAACATTCTAAATACTTAAGAAAATTCTTATTTTAATTGATTACTAAATCTTAACCATTAAACCTTACTTAAATTAAAATATAAGATTTAGAAATCAATAAATCATTAAACACATTTTAAATTAAACCTTTAAATCTTTAAAACTTTTCCCAAGTTATTAAATATAATTAAATACAAATTTATTTCAAAATCTACTTATTTTATTTTGAAACTTAATATTATAAAATATATAATCTTGTTTAAATTTTTGATTTAACTCAGAAAATATTACAAAACAAAATTTATTTTGATTTAAAAACAAAACGTTTCTTTTAAAAATCTTTAATGTTTGCTCTAAAAACCGAACCCGAGTAAAACGTTCAGAAACTCGAAGCACTCTCGAGACACTCCACGTTCTTTTCTGCTTCGAGTCAAACTCGAAAAATCCCCGAAGTAAACCCGAGACCTGCTTTCTTTCCCAATCCCATATCTCCAGATGCACGCCAACGTGCACGTTAACGTGCACACCCACGATGATCGGCGGCGATCTCTACGATAGCCTCCGACACATCACCTATGACCACGGCAACCTCACGCGATCCCCAGCTGCCACGCTTCACGCAAGAAACAAAATTTAGACATCGAACCCATCAGTTCGAAACCCACATCGTCAGAAAGTTCGACCACCAAGGCAAACCAAGCTTCGAGAAAATCTACCGTCTCCACCATAGCTTCCTCACGTTCCTCTGAACCTATCCTAACAATCGCGATCGCCTCCGGTTGTCCTTCGTTGCCGCGAAACCAAGATGAACGTCACGAGAAAAACAGGGTCTTAAACCCTAACTTTATCAATTGCGATCAACACACCTAACTATAAATTCTCGAGTGATTTTTCCCGAGATCTCCACCTTCCTCTCCACCTTCGAGTTCACTCACGGCACCCAGATCGTCGCCGTTCACCATGGATCGACCAAAATGCCCAAAACAGAAAATTCCAAAATGCTCTCGAGATACTCATCTAAAAATCTTGATATAGCTATTAAAATTCATGGTTTTCATCCTCGAATTCATTTATGCAAACCAAATCTGTAATTTAATTAGTTGATTTCTGACATAAAAATGTATTCGCTGTTATTCATAAAATTTCCAGACAAATAATTTATAGAAAATTCCATAACTTATTTCCAGTAGCGTATTATATGATTTTAAACATCTTTCATTCACAACTAAATGGCTAACAGTGATTAGATGATGAGATGTAGATATTTAAAAAGAAAATCCAACCCTGTAAACATACAGAGCCTATATTCAAACATATACTAGCTATTCACAGGCAACAATACTTGTATACATACATGCATCCATTCAATTCAATATTAAGGTTAACATATGAATTTCATTCATATAGCAAAGTGAAAACAAGATTTAAAACTGTTTTTAAAAATTAAGTTTACTCACCTAAAATCAGAGAACAGAGAAAAGAAATTGTTTCCAGGCTCTGAATTCTTCTTGCATGTTGAAAATAAATCAAGCTTGCTATTGAAATCTGAATTGCATGTTGAAGTTTACATCTTGCATTTGAATTGATGAAGTTGCTTGCCTCTGATTCATTTCCAGATTATCTTTTGCCTTTGATTGAATTTCCAGTTTTATTTCCAGATTTACATCTTCTTTGAATTTGGTTTCCAGGTTTCTATTTTGATTTCAGGTTTTCATTCTTCTTTGAATTTTTAGATTCGAATTATTTTAGTGTAGAAAAGAATAGTTTCAGCTGAAAGTAAAAATATTTCTTCTTTTATATGTTTTAATTTATTTATTTTAATCCTTAAAAGGAAATGTGGACATTTGTCCTTCTTAGATGTTAATTAGCTTACACTTATGCCTATTTTCTTACAAATGTCACTAAACCACCTTAATAAGCTTACAAGTGTTAATCTTGTTTTAATAAATTTATTTAAGTCATTTATGTGTATTTAAGAAATATTTATCTTTTTATAATTAAGCTTTTACATTCCTATATAAATATACAAATGTGAAAAACTATTATTTAAATAACTTATGCTTATATCAAATAAATATAACATATCTATATATGCTTGAGAAATTGAGTTTAACTATATATATATTTTTACAAACCCATTTTGACTTATACTTGAATTTTAAAAGAGAAAAGATTATTAAAACAAATAAACTTCTTAATTTAAACCTTAACCAAAATAAAACTTAAAATATATGTTTATAATAAATAAGAAATTATTCTTGTTATTTAAACCTCAAATATCATTTTCAAAAGTATTAAGTCAAATTACAAATTATATAAATATATTAAAGTTTGAAAATACTTTATTAAATTCAAATTCAATATTCTTTTCATTCCAATATATGCAAATATATATATATATTCTAAATGAAAAGTACTTTTAACATTAGCTTGATAATTATCCTATTGAATTTAATACATAACTTCAAATAACAATATATATATATACATATATATTATAATTTGAAAACTTATCCTTTTATTAAATTAAAGACTCCCTATTTATAATATATATATACCTATATATATACATTATAAATATAAACACTTATATTAGTTTTAGAAAGATAAAACTTCCCAATTTAAAATTGTTAGAAAAGATATAAATAAATATTTCCAATATTTAAAATTTTATTAGCCTTTTTAAAATAAATAAATTTGTCAATCTATAAAATAAATCAACAAATCAATTTAATTATTAATAAAGATTATTAAATTGATATTGCCAAAATTCTGGGATATCACAATTTTCCAATTTATTTTACTTTGAAATAAATTTCCTTACTTAATCCATTTATTCCCAAATTCATTAACTTCCAGATTTTATTCTCATTATGATTTAAAATCTTTGAACTGAAACACAAGTTTCAGATTTTACCAAATTCCTTCTTTCTTTTTAATTACATTTAAACATTGAATTAAAATAAATTATTTATTCTTTTAAATAATATCACATAAGTTTTCTTTAAATTCAATATTTCTCTATTTATTCAAAATTCCTCTTTTCCATATTTATTAGAATTTTGAAAATCACTTTTATTCTTAATCAGATTTATTCTCACATTTATTCCAAACTCTTATAATTATTTACTCTTTTATTTCTTTTCAAAAATTCCATTCTAGAGATTTTGATAATTCAGCACATCCAAATCGGTCCAACCAAACCATAACATCCAATTATCCATATAATTCATCACAGGATATCAAAATCATATCACGGAATATTTAAACAAATTTAAATATTTTGAGGAATCCAGTTGGATCCCTCCAACCTGTTTCCCTGCATCCACAGACGTTAGCACAATACCAATTCCACTTCGAGGTGGAATATCGCAGTATATGGGTTTTATATAAATCATCCGCTATTATGCTACGCATAGGGTCTCATCCGCTATACAATGCGGGAATATCAACAACTCCAATATATACATATGCCAATATATATATATTGGTATATACTACTATATATCACATCAATCAAATCAACCATTCAATAAATTATTTAAATTTAACCATTTAAAATTTAAATTTAACTGAGTGAGATTAACTCACCTTTGAATTTGCAATCCAACCAAACCAGCTTGTTTCCTTTCAGCTTTTAACCTTGAATAACCAATTTTTATGATTTTATTAATATTTGAATTAAGATAATTAATTACCCTTTTTAAATAAATTTAACTTAGCTACTAAATTTAATTTTAACTAATTGATTTAATATAACAAATCATTAAATTTGAAACAAATTTCCTTTAATAAATTTTCTGTTAATTTCTGTATATATATAAACTTAAAAATCTGCATAGATATACTCTACTATATATATTTACTAATTAAATTAAATTAACAAAACTGCTAATACCTAGCTGCTAAGATCCTGTTAAGTGAGATAACAATTTACCATCACTGATAAGTTTTAAACCTAAATAACATTAAATTAAAATGCTTCGAATTAAACTACCTCAACTCGAACAAGAAACCACCATTACAGATCCTCTGCTCGATATCCCAATCGTGCCTTCGACGAACTCACACCACTGCGCCAGTCACCCACACCAATCCCTGATCTTCTCTTCGTTTGACCCCTTCATTCCTGTGCTGTCGCATCCCTTCCCACGTCGCCAGAGCCACCACGAAAATCATGAGTCCCACTAGCATGGCACGACGTGCCCCCCTCGCTCGAAACAGTTCGCCGACCCCTCAAAGCATCCCACGCGAGCCCATGCCCTCGCGAGATCGTCTCCTGTCGAATTGATCGACTCTATTTCGTACGCGAGTGCCGAGATCCTATCGCCTGCCTCCCCATCTTCGCAGCCCTAATGTCGAGCTCGAGATACCCAAATGTGAACCCATGCCGTGTCTCCAAGCCTTGACATCGACGAAGTCTTCAATTGATTCGAATGCGATTTCGAATCGCGAAATCCACTTTCCAGAAGAGATGGAACGGCTTGCTTAATTTAATTTTTTTAATCTTTTAATCTCTTTTTTTTTTTAACTGTTGGTTGAGGCATTGAAGTGGAAGGAAAGGCACGGTCCAATTTAAAAGAAGAAGGGTATGCGACAATTGTTTCGGCCATTATTTTGATTTCGTTTATTCTTGTTTTCTTTCTGCGATTTGAAAATGAAGTGAAAAGGGAAAAGGAAGACAGAATATAAGGTTGAAGGGGCTTGTTGGAGAAGCTTGGCAACAGTGGAAGCAAAAAGTATTTGATGTAGAAAGGAAACGGACTGATGGGGAAGAATTACGGCTGAAGTTGATTAATATATATATATTATTTAAATCCAATTGTCTCAATATAAATTTCAAAGCGTTTATATATCCCATACTCACACGACAACTCCAATCACTAGGAAATTTGAAATCCGATAATAATACACTATTACGGATCCAATGGAACTGGTTTCGTCGCATTCCGAGACTGTGCCTCGGAAGGCTATTTTTAAATTCAATTTAAACGATATATTTTTAAAACTGAACAAAACTCTTTGAAATTCCATTTTAAAAGTTCTATCATCTTCAGTATTATTAATATGAATTTTACGAGCTTTCAAAATATTTTTAATTAGCTTAGAATGCCATATTTACTATTTTATCCAACTTCAAATAAATTTAATTTAATTATTAAATTACTCAATAAACAGCGATATTTGAAATTTAAGTTTATAATTAACCTATGAATATTTAAAATTAATTAAATATTCCAATTTCAAATATACAAAAATTTCGGGTCGTCACAATATGTGTTTCAAATTCTTATCCAATTTATCCTGGGTTTAAATTAAGTAAAATCTGTTAACTTGTTCAAACAAAACTTGCTTTTTCTTATCTTCTAAAATAATTCATATAATCCAGAAATAAAATATCCATATTTGGTTTAATAATTTTCATTACAAAATCATGTTTGTAATGCTTTTTAATTCTTGTTTTGGTTTCAGGAAATTTGGGGTTCTTCCTTGTGCCATATCTGTGTGCACGTGCACACATGCACACACCTTTGCACTTAGCTAATCCCATACATTCCTATGCAATAATTTCATATATTTTCAGAATTTAACCAAAATAAGATTTCCATGAAATTCTGGGGCATTACACCCTTTTTGTTAGTAGATGTGCGACTTGTCAGCATGTTAAGGATAATCATCAGAAGACCGCTGGATTATTGCAAACCCTTGAGATTCCCAATTGGAAATGGGAACATGTTTCTATGGATTTTATTGATGGATTACCGAGAACTAGGAGAGGTAATGAGAGTATTTGGGTAGTTGTGGATAGATTGACCAAGACAGCTCATTTCATTCTGGTAAGATCTACCCGTTCTGCTTCGAGTTTGGCTGAGATTTATATAAAAGAGAGATTGTTCGTCTTCATGGTGTTCCTGTTAGTATTGTTTGTGATAGAGATCGCATCTTTACCAGTCAGTTTTGGAGAGCTTTTCAGGAAGCTTTATGCACTCACCTGAATCTGAGCACTTCTTACCATCCGCAGACCGACGGTCAAACGGAAAGAGTGAATCAGATTATGGAAGATCTTCTTCATGCCTGTGTCCTTGATTATGGAGGATCTTGGGAAGATCATCTCCATCTCGTTGAATTCACCTATAACAACAGTTATCGGGTATAATCTCAAATTTTCTGTAAGGTTGTCTTAAATATTTATCTACCTTATTCCATCTTTTGAATCCAGGCTAGTATCGAAATGGCTCCATTTGCTACTCTTTATGGACGACCTTGCAAATCTCCATCTTGCTGGATTGAGTCCGGTAATCGTTTGGTTCTTGGTCCTGATATGATTCTAGAGGCATCTAAGAAGGTTGAGGAGATTAGGAGGAAGATGAAGATTGCTCAGGATAGGCAGAAGAAATATGTTGATAGGCATAGGAGAAGTTTGGAGTTTTCTATTGGTGATCAGGTTTTCGTTAAGGTCTCTCCGTTAAGGAATGTGATTCGGTTTGGTCGGAGAGGGAAACCTGCTCCTAGGTTCATTAGTCCTTTCCGTATTTTAGAGAGAGTTGGTTCTTTAGCCTACCTTTTTGATTTTCCCGAGAAGCTTTCTGGAGTGCATAATGTATTCCATGTTTCGCATCTTCATCGGTATCTTCATGATCCATCTTTGATTGTTCAGCCTTCTGCTTTCGGGAGTTTGGATGTTGAACCAAACCATACTGTCGAGAGGAAGCACTTAGTATTATCGATAGAGGTACGAAGTACCTAAGAAGGAAATCTGTCAACCTGGTCAAAGTGCAGTGGAGTACTGATGATCGGGATTGTACTTGGGAGACGGCGGAGAGCATACGTGCTTCGAATCCGGAATTGTTTGTTCCAGGTACTATTCGTTAATCTATCTCATTTTCTTTGGTTTGCCTGTGTCTCGTTCCTTTTCGAGGACGAAATGTTTTGAGTGGGGGAGAGTGTAACAACCCGTAATTTCTGTAATATTTTAATTGGAATTTCAATTGAAAAACTTTGAATTTAATTATTTTAAAATTGATAAATTTGGAATTTTAATGCATAATTTTGAATTTTGATGTAAATTATTCTTCCAAATTTCATAAAATAAAGATTTTTCTGAAAATTCAAATTTTGGTCAACTTTGGTCAAAGTTTGACTTCCTTTAAAAAATTTAAATTTGAAATTTGAAATTTTATTCTTGTTTTATGAAGCTGGATTTGATTCTAACCATTTTCTTGCTTTTCGTTACGAAATATTCTGATTCCTACTTCTCAAAATTTGTTGTTTTCAGCGTATTACACGTAGTTATTTTCACATTTTATTTCTTTTATTTATTGTTGGGCTTAGGCTAATGGGTTAGGAGGTAAATGGTCATCTGAATAGTCAGTACAATTGAAAGGTCATCAGTTGAGAAACTTTTATGTACAAAATTATTTCCTGCCTTCTCATTTCTCATTCACATCTCCTGCTCAGAAAATTTACAGTAAGTTCTTCTTCCCCTTTCTCAAATTTTTCTCAATATTTTCTCTAAAATTTTCCTCCTTCCCCCTCCTAAATTTTGGCCATGCTTCACCACCTCCACCTCCTCTTTTCTCCAACCAAAACCGACCTCCTCCTCTCCATAACCATCACTTTTCCACCATCTAAACCCTTGTTTTGCCTAGACCATGACCACCACTTCCCAAACCCTAGACCGAACCACCTTTCCCCCTTTCTCCTTCAATTAATTTGGCCATCACCACCATCCACCTCTCCAATTGCCTAACCCTAGCCATGACCTTCCCAAATCCTAACCCTAGCCTTACCATAGCTTCATGTGGCCGAGCCTATTTGCCCCTTAGACTAGCCCCTTTCATGTGTTTTACAAAATAAAATTTTCTACTTTTATTTTTCCTGTGTGAATTTATTTGTTTACATATGTATTTTTTTTATTTTTCTAAGCTTTGAATTTGGATTCTCCTCCCACTCAAGCTTGTTCGTGATTATCATGCTTATTTATGGTTGTTGTGTTTGTTTGGAATTCTTTCTCTAGCTATAAAAGGTGATTAATCAAGCTTTACTACATACTTATATTTTGGTGAATTGATGACAATTGAATTGTATTGATATGTATATGCAAGTTAGAAATTCCACTTATGTTTATCTTATGTTATTTCGTATGATATTATGCCTGTTATGATCATATGCCATGATATGTTGTATATTGTTCTGTTTACTTCATATTCTGTTCTCACACTGTAAGTTCCTTCACCATGGGTTGATATGATACATATCCGAACGGTCTTTAGATTAAGGAAAAGTTGTTATGGGCTGAAATGATAGGCCTGAGCAATTTTTATTTGACTAGGGATTGCGGATTTGAAATGATATAAACTCGAAAATTTAATAAGTTCAGATTGAAATGATATAAATCCGTATTTACTTGACCCTAGATAAGAAAATTTGATACAGACTTCGTGGCTGGTTTTAAAATAGTTTTCTAAAAATTATTAAGTATTTTGGATTTTAATATATGGATTTCAACTAAAATTTTAATGTAATGATTGCTATAAAATTTTATACATTTATTTACATGTGTTGAATTTTTTTATAAGAAATAAATGGTTGGAAATGTAATTTTTGAAACCAAATTTATAATATAAAGGTTAACTGAAATTTAATAATCCAATTTGACTTAATAAGGGTAATAAATATAATGAATGCTCTTTATTGTAATAATAAATTGTAAGTTAGTAATGTACTGTAGCATGTAAGTGCTAATTAATGTAATGATATTATTTGGGTAATAAATATAATGAATGCTCTTTATTGTAATAATAAATTGTAAGTTAATAATGTATTGTAACATGTAAGTGCTAATTAATGTAATGGTATAATTTGGGTAATAAATATAATGAATGCTCTTTATTGTAATAATAAATTTTAAGTTAATAATGTATTGTAACATGTAAGTGCTAATTAATGTAATGGTATAATTTGGGTAATAAATATAATGAATGCTCTTCATTGTAATAATAAATTGTATGTTAAAACGTACATTTGACATGTAAGTTTTAATTAATGTAATATTGATTAAAATGATAAATGCTCTTTATTGTAATAAAAATGTAAGTTAAAACGTACATTTGACTTGTAAGCTTTAATTTATGTAATATTGGTTAAAATGATAAATGCCCTTTACTGAAATAAAAATGTAAGTTTTAATTAATGTAATATTGGTTAAAATGATAAATGCACTTTACTGAAATTAAAATGTAAGTTTTAATTAATGTAATATTGATTAAAATGATAAATGCTCTTTGTTAACGCTAAAAAGTGAACGCTAACACCCGTTGTGTGTAATAGAATCGTGAAAGCACCATCCACGTGACGGGAACATAAATTAAGCAGTAAAAGACAGCAATTTATAGTGGTTCAGCTTGAGATTAAGCCTACGTACACTTAGAATCTCTTTATTACTGAATTCGGTTACAAATCGATACAAATCTCTTATCAAAACAGTACAATTTGATCACAAGAAACAATCTTGACTACTAGCTCAATCTTCGTTGATGAAACTCGATGAATCCATGTTGGATGTAAGGAATTTCTCTTGAAGCTTGTTGTAGCGTCTTGAATGTTTGAAGATCTTTGATTGCTGAATGAGTGGAGACTTCGACAGAGTAACGGCGCTTGAAGAAATAAATGGCCAAAAGTTCTCTCCATGTTGGAAGTGGTGGTCTATTTATAGGAGTCGAATTCTGAACTCTCGTTTTTTGCCAAGTCATGAGTCGTGACCGACTTAAGATAAGTCGTAACTTGTAGTTGACTTAAGATGAGTCGTAACTCGTGGCTGGCTTAAGATGAGTCGTAACTCGTGGCTGGCTTAAGATAACTCGTGGGCGCCTTACTAGGTTCATCTTGTGGCTCAGTCGAAGACAAGTGCTAAGTCGTGGCCGACTTACCAGATAAAGGTAGCATAGGCCTGGACTCTGGATTCTAATCCTGATAGCTTTTAGGTCGTAGATGACTTAAGCTAAGTCCTGAGTTTCTTAAGTCGTAAATCCTTTAAGTCGTAGCACCTTCTTGAGTCGTATAGACCCTAAATCGCTGAGTTGTTAAGTCGGAGACCTTTTAACTCTTTAAGTCGTAAATAGCTTAACTCGTTGAGTCGTCTGAGCCATGAGTCGTAGATAGCTTAACTCGTTGAGTCGTCTGAGCCATGATTCATAGATAGCTTAACTCGTTGAGTCGTGAAGCTCTTAAGTCATACACCTACTGAGTCGTAAACTGTTAAGTCGTGCAACTATCTTGAGTCGCGCAGCTCTTAAGTTGTAGCCTTCTTGAGTCGTCAAAAATTAAGGGTTAACATTTGCCCCTCGAAGTACACGCCTTAGTTGTAGGTCGTGTGCTTCGACTTATCTTAATTCGTATGTGCCTCTTCGTGTTCCACTGCCCCAAGGTATAAAAAGCTTGAGTCATTCCTTTCACTCATTACCTATATCCTGAGTCGTTTCTGCCATTAACATCTCTCAGAGCTTTCTCAAGGCGATTCCTTCCTCTCTTATCAATCAACCGATCACCGATACTTGATCCTCTACTGCGTAAGTGCTCCTGCCTCCTCCTTGATTCTCGATCATCATTAACTTGCGAATCCCCCTCTTTGCCCTTAACCCGCCCTCTTGTGTATTACTCTGCTGCGAATTCCGCTGCATTGGCAATTCGTGTGCTTGATGTTCGCTCGATTCCATCTTTAGGCGAATGAGGCGATGGAGATGAGGGATTTTCAGGTTTAATTGATTAGGTGGGCGAGGCTTTGGCGAATTGGCTCTTGGGTAATTCAATGGTGTGGTGGAACGAGGATAAGGATCATGGTTGATTGAGAGGCTATCGGGTTCGGAGGATATGGGTTAGGAGAAAAGTCAATAGGTCCAATGGAGTGGGATATTAGCATGGTCACGGTTTAGTAACGTCTTGCGATTTACGACATAAGTCTCATCTGATATAAAACTTTGTACGACTTAAGCCTGCCACGACATAAATCTTGTATGACTTAAGCCTGTCACGACATAAGCTTTAAGTCGTGGACGACTTAGGACTAGGGGAAATTGCTTCGCTTTAACCTGAAGCCTATTTCTTCCTTTGCACGACTTAATGACTTGTAGTATTGTCGATTGAAGGCAACAACGACCTAAAATCGAAATGACATGTCCTGCCTTGCCTTAAAGTCCTTAAGCCGTGGACGAGTTAACACATAAGTCGTTGGTGACTCATGACTTTGGTTTTGCATGAACTTTGAACTGCTGAACTTTGAACTGCTGCATTTTTCCTCATATCGTTCTAACTTGCGAATTAATCAACCTGTTTAATACCACATTTACAGAAAATTTGGACGAATATACTGTCACTGACCGCCCACATCAAATGAAAGATTAGCTAATAACAGATAATCAACATAAATAGATCGTGTGAATGAAGTGCTTTAAATCAACAGATTCAACCAAAGTATTAAAGCAGCATTAAAACAGCCAATTGAAAATGACCGGTTTACACTTAATACTGTACCTGAACTCTAAATTAACAAGTCCTGAAATTCGATAATCGATCAATTACCGACTATCTTAATTCCAATTGTATTTACTTGTTATCTTTACTAGTTTTGCACAACACTTCACACTATTTAGGAAACGTGCACCTTCACATTTGAATATCCAGTTGCTTGTGTAGAATGACTTCTCAAAAAGGAGATGTAACAGTTCAGACCGGAGAGTCCATTCTCATTCCAGCTCCTTTAGTCAATCCCCCGGAGAGAGCCTCTACCACTCTATTGTACAAAACTTTTCGGCAATTGTGCACTCAATTTGGCATTGCTGAAGCTGACGCTATCCTTCCTGAGAAGAATAACACTGCTGATGTAGCACCTCCTGGCTTTGTAGCGGTCAACCGACAAATGTGCTTGAGCGGGGCCATTCCTCCTTTCAACAACTTTCTTCAACATCTTCTTCGCCAACTGGCAATCGCTCCATTTCAATTACACCCCAACAGCTATGTTGTCCTAATGGGGCTGTGCGTATTATTCGGTAGAACACTTGACCGTCTCCCCAGTGTTGACGAAATCTATTATTTATGCTCTTTTATCAGAACCAAAGATCATCCTTCGATCGTCGTTGTAAGAAGTGCCAGGAATCGTAAATTGGTTGTCGGCCTTCCTGATACTGCTCATGGGTTTTTGACTCAGTATTTTTACGTTCGCTGTCACCCTGGGTTTTATGCTGTGTGGAGAGAAGGAAGTAAGAATGCCTATCTTTTCTTCTTCTTATTCTCTGAGTATTTTGCAGTCCAAATCATCAAGTGTTAACTTTGCTTTCTCATTTCAGCGCTCCCCTCTCCCTCCAGGGATCCTAGTCACAAGCAAACTCTGGAGAGGCTCATGGCTGTTCCAGTTGAAGAGCGGATGTGAAATTTTTGTTGAAAGATGAGTTTCTTCACCAATTTGGACTTCTCCATCCCTCTCGCTCTACTCAGCCTCGCGAAGTTCCAAATTCTCCTACGGAGGTACCGGATGTCTCACCTTCTGTTGAAGAACCCATGCTAAAGGTATCTGCTACTGAAAATCCACTAGTAAAATGTCCCACTCTTATTAATGCTGCGGGATCGTCCAGCAAACCGGCACTTGCTCCAATTGTTGAAGAGGAAGAAAATCCTCAAATTTATGAAAAATCCGCCGATGTGGACGTTGAAAAGGAGAAGTCTGCTGAGTACCATGGTGACGACACATTTGATGGCTTGAGTGACATAATGATAACTTCTCAAGAGCTTTTCAAGGATAACATTCCAATAGCGAAATCTCCTGTCGTTGAAGCGACTTCCTCTTTGAAACAAACTTCGACGCCTTCTACACCTGTCGTCTCCGTTCCCGCACTAAAGCGTGGTTTGTAGTTTGACGCACGTAGTTCGCACGCCGCACACACTTAGGATTTTTCTGCACTTATAAGCATTTACTCTTTCTTTTCTGGAAATTTCTAAATTTTACTTCTTTTCCGTTTTCAGATTCTTCGATGGGACGTACCGGCTCATACTATGACTCATTTCAGCGCCATGGAGGCCGTGGATCTTATAACTTTAGGAAATATCTCGATGCCCCGAGCGAGACAGATGAGGAAAGGGCTCGAAGGAAATCCCAAGAGAAGCGGGATTATGATCAGTGGCAGTGAAGAAAAGATGCTGAACGATATGATTCTTCTCATAGAAGTGACCATTCTTATAAGCGAAAGTCTTATGATGATAAAGGAAAAACTCAGATTACTGACGAATCGAGCAAATGGTCTAAGCCAAGTGACGCGTCTGTTTTATCTGAGAAGACTAACGCTCCCATTTCTTCTGATATTCCGGCCGGCTCTCCTCCTCTAAAGAAATCTGATATTCAAACATTCATTAACAGGCCACAATATCAAGTTAAAGACGGCCCTCCAACGCTTCAGAGCCGATTTCCGAATTGGTGCTTAAAAGGAGTGCGCTTTGACTTGGATTTGGTTCCTATTGATAAGCAAGACATGCTTAAAAGTCTTGACGCGGTCATGCTTAATATTGAGAGGATGTCGCAATGGCAGAAACTTGTCGACGAACTTCAAAGGGTCAACCACATGAATCTTGAGGCGATGATGACCATGGAGAATGGTAAATCAGAATGAGACAAATGGCGGAAGCAGCATGATGCGGAGATGACGAGCATTGCAGACGACAACGCAAAGCTTGGATCTGAAGTTAAGCATCTTAAGGAAAATCGTGCTTCTTCTTCTGCATCATATACTCAAAAAGAAGAAGTCTTTCAGAAGCAAGTGCGGGATGCACATGCTGCACAAAGAGATGTTGAAATGAAGCTTGCCGCTGAACAGCACATTACTGAGAAATATCGCACAGAAAACGCCGAACTGTGGGAAAAGGTCACCTCCCAGAACGTAGAGATTGAGTTACTAAAGTCTCGACTCGCTAAAGCTGAGACAGAGCGTGATGCGGCTATTGCTGGTCGGGTTACTGCCGTTGCCGAAAAGAAAGCGGCTGAGAAATCACATGAGGCGACGAAAGCAAACATCAGCTCTACCTTATTCGACTTTTATTTACACAGTGTTCTGGGTCGTGCGAGTCTCGCTTTTCTGGGTCCTGATTATGAAATTACATTAGCTGAAGTGTGGGAAGTCGCAATTGACATGCTTGGCGGGGCTGGCTATGATGAGTCGGAACTTGAGGAGCGCTATCTTGATGATGAGGCTCGTGCCGCTCTTGTTAAGGGGAAGGAGCAGCTTGCTAAACTACGAGCTGAATCAACGGGAGAAGAGCTTTCAAAAGAGGAAGCTCCTTTAACTGCCCTTGTTCATACTTCCACTTCGGCCGATGTAAACATTATGGATTCCGGCTCCCATTCTTCACTCCCAGCTAAAATTGCCCAAGAAACTACGACCACTCCCACTGAGGATGAGGCACTGGACGATACTGAAGCCGAGAAATTTGAGATTGACCTTGCGAAGCCAACTCCTCCAGGTAATTTTGGCGTCGTCCCGGGCCCAATGAACCAGTTATTTGATTTAACCGAGTTTGATGACCTTCTTACTTGTTACTTAAACTTTGGTGAACCGATACCTTCTCTATTTTCGGGAGATATTGATTTTAACTTCTTTTCTTCTACAGCGGAGGCACCAAACACTGCACAAGTTTCCACTCCTTCAGTTGTTGTCCTTCCATCTTTACAGATTACTCCTCCTTCTGCTTCCCAACCGGGATCGCAGGCAGAAAAAATCGAAGCTCTTCAAGGCCTGGACGATCCGGCTGTTTCGCAGGAGCAGAAGGCGGAGGATCTTCAAGATATCGAGAAGACCCCGGAGCGGTCTCTAGATGATGACCCGAAGCTTTCAACATTGCTTGCTACTCCGGGGAGTGAATCTTCTTCGAAGAGGAAAGGGAAGCGTGCCGTAAGGAAGAAGAAGAGAAGTGCTTCGACTGGGGAAGACAAAACAGAAGAAGACCCAACCACTCCTCCTTCTCCGTCCCGTCCACATCGGATTCCGAAATTAACTATTAGGCCAAGCAAAGGCTCCAAGGGTGGCGGAAAGAAAGAGTGACAAGCTGGACTTTCTACTTCTTATTTTGCTTTTTACATGTATAGACCGAAGATTGTGCGGGTACCGGTCCCTGCTTTTTTGAGATATCTGCACATGTAAAGAATTTTCATAATACTAAATAAAATAGTAATTTTACTTGTACAACTTCTTGTGTATGTGAAAACGCATCTGTTTCTCTTTTTTAGTGTAGAATAAACGATTCCTTTTACTTGTACAAACTTTTTGTCTGTGTTTGGGAATACATTTATTCCACATCTATTTTTTGTGATATTGCAATGAACTTGTGGCATGTTGCTTTTATTAATATAATTGAATTGTATAGTATTGCCCCCATACCGTAAGTGCATTGCAATATTCCTAGCTTTTTCAAGACTAATACTCTTATTTCAGAGAATAATTATTCCGCTTTTAAGGGAAGAATCATTCTGCTTTTAATAGAGTATATCTAGTCTTTAGAGGAATTTTTATTTTCTCTTTCTGAAGAACGCTTCAACTTTCGGGGATAATCACTTTTATTTATTAAAAAGTGAATTTTCCTATGAAGTGAAATGAACTTTTCTGAAAGAATTTTGTAGTATTTCAACTTTTTTAGGAGGAACTTTTTGAGATGAACAAGTTAATCCTTCCTTTGAGAGTTGAATTGTGCTTCCGGAGAATGCTTTTCGTTCGAGTATTCTATTTTGGGACATGCCTCCGGAGAGGGCTCCTCTTAAAGAGTTGTGCCTCCGAAGAGGTCTTGTGCCTCCGAAAAGGGCTTTTGCCTCCGAAGAGGGCTTGTGCCTCCGAAGAGGGCTTGCGGTGCCTTGGGAAAGGGCTTTTGCCTCCGAAGAGGTCATGTGCCTCCGAAGAGGGCTTGTGGTGCCTTAGGAAAGGGCTTTTGCCTCCGAAGAGGTCATGTGCCTCCGAAGAGGGCTTGTGCCTCCGAAAAGGGCTTTTTGATTGCCTGGAAGTTACTTTCTCATGGTTGAGTAGATCCACGGGGCGGACGCAAGTTGCTTGATTGGATGCTCGTTTGCACAAACGATCGCAATCAATTAACAAGGTCCCTGTTCCTTCAGTTTAAGAAGGTGCCCCTCCGGTGGTTCCATCAATCCTTTTTGATTGAGAGAAGTACTTTCATTTTTTGGCGTGCCTCGTCAGAGGGCTTTGTTGACCTTTGAGAAGGAGCGTTGGTTGGATGGGGTGCCAGGAAGATTGCGTCTCAAGGGCAAGTGGATCCACGGGACGGACGCAAGCTGCCTGATCGGATGCATCACGATCAGTTAGCAAGGGCCCTGTTCCTTCTGCTTGTGAATGTGTCCCTTCGGTGGTTCTTACTGGCCCTTTTATTGAGAAGCATACCTCCTTTTGGCTGCTCCTTTGTTTGCTTGGCAATGTTCTCTCATCATCTTCTCATCAGCGATCTTTTATTATCGTTTCCAAGCGCATCTTCTTTCCTTACATTGCTATGTTCGAAGAAGTGGACTTCACTGTTGAACGACTTCACGGGACAAACGCAAGTTATCTAGTTGGATGTTTGTTTATATCGACAATCTCAACCAATTAACAAAGGTTTGTCACAGTGGAGTCGCCAACTTTTTATGTGAAGTTCTCCTTGTATAGGATTTTTATTTGGAATTTCTTGTCGCTTGGTATTTGCATAACAGGTGATTTATAGAGGTCGCTTGGTTTTGTGACGAGCAAGCCTTGTTTTGATGTCCTGCAATTTTGAATCGACATTTTAGCAATACATTTAAAGTATTTACATATCGAAATAAAACAGGCATTATGAAATAGTAAAGAACACAAGATTTATAGTAGTTCGGCCAAGAATCGGACCTACATCCACTTTATAGCTTTCATTCATTCACACTGATTTACAATGTTTTACAATACAACTGATACATTCATCATTATTTTACAATTTTGAACAAAGCTTTTTCTTTCAAGTAAAATAAGAACGTAAGTGGTTGCTGTTCCAGGCTCTTGGAATTGGATCTCCTTCAACAGTTATGAGCTTGAAAGTGCCATCAAGAAGTTTACTGCCAATGGCATATGGTCCTTCCCAGTTTGGTCCAAACACACCAGTTGCCGTCATGATCCTTTTCAAAACTAAGTCCCTGACCTCAAAGCTGCGTTGGCGGACTTTAGAGTTGAAGTGCCTGGCTATCCTTTGTTGATAAGCTGAAACTCTGAGCCTAGCTTCTTCTCTTTTCTCATCAAGAAAATCAAGTGCTTCAAGTTGTAGCTTTTCATTTTCAGCTTCGTTGAAATGAACTCTTCTATGTGAAGGAACTTCTACTTCCACTGGAATCATTGCTTCTGATCCGTATGCCAGTGAAAATGGAGTGTGCCCAGTTGCAGTTTTGTGAGTAGTCCTGTATGCCCATAGTGCTAATGGAAGCTTATCAACCCAACCACCTTTTGCTCTTTTGAGTTGCTTTTTGATGGTTGACTTGATGATTTTATTTACTGCTTCCACTTGCCCGTTTGCCTGCGGATGAGCCACTACTGAGAAGCTTTTCCGAATTCTGAACCGTTTGCAAAAATCCTGGAACTCTTCACTTTCAAACCGAGTACCGTTGTCTGTGATTATTTTCTGTGGCACACCATATCTGCAAATGATATTTTTCCTTACAAAATTTATCATCTTTTTAGAAGTAATGATGGCCAAAGGTTCAGCTTCAGCCCATTTGGTGAAATAATCAACGGCTACAATAGCATATTTGATTCCTGATTTGGCAACTGGTAATGGTCCGATTAGATCTATCCCCCAAATGGCGAATGGCCATTGGCTGACCATCTGTGTGAGTTCGGTGGGAGGTGCTTTTGGGATTTTTGCAAATCTTTGACATTTGTCGCACTTTCTAGAGTAAATAGCAGCATCTCGGTTAATGTCAGGCCAGAAATACCCATATCGGAGAACTTTCTTGGCTAAAGTTTGACCAGCTGAATGATCTCCGCATTCTCCTCCGTGTATCTCGGCTAGAATTGTCTTGGCTTCTTCCTTAGTTACACATCGGAGCAGAGGCATTGAAAATCCTCGTTTGTATAATCGGCCATCTTGAATTATATACCTTGACGCTTTCCTTAATAGTTTTCGACGTTCCTTGGAACTTTCTGGCAGGGAACCACTGAGTAGGTATTCTTTGATTGGAGTCATCCATGATTCATGCTCTTGAGACGTAGCCATAATCCAATCAACATCCATTTCATCAATGCTTGGAGTTGACAAAACTTCTACAGGAACTAATCCCAGTAATTGAGCTTCTCCGGAACTTGAGTACTTTGCTAGAGAATCCACTTTCATGTTCTCTACCCGAGGAATATGACTTATCGTGTAATGATTGAAATCTTCGAGAAGTTCACATGCCTTTGACAGGTATGCGGGCAGATTTCCACCTTTAGCCTGAAACTCTTTCTTTATCTGGCAAACAATAAGTTGAGAATCGCTGAAGATTCGTAACACTTTGATGTTTAGTTCCTTGGCAATTTTCAAGCCAGGAATAAGAGCCTCATATTCCGCTTCATTGTTCGTTGAAGGAAATTCCAGACTCAATGCATAACACAATGATCGTCCTTCGGGGGTTTCAAGCACAACCCCTGCCCCAGAACAGTAATCATTTCTCGATCCATCGACATACAACTTCCACTGGATTGGAACATCATCAGTTATTTCACCCTTACTATCACCTCTGTCAGTAGATTCTGCGATGAAATCTGCTAAAGCTTGTCCATTGATTGCTTTCCGGGGATGGTATGTGATGTCATACTGGCTGAGTTCAATGTTCCATTTCAAAAGACGACCCGAAGTTTCAGGACGAAACAGGACTTGCTTTAGAGGTTGATCAGTAAGAACCTTGATGGGATGGGCTTGAAAGTATGGTCTCAATTTCCTGGAAGCAATGAGCAAACAATAGGCGAGCTTTTCTATCTTCGAATAATTCATCTCTGCCCCAGTGAACCGTTTACTGATGTAATAGACTGGACGCTGTACTTTCATATCCTCCCGTACGAGTGCTGCACTGAGGGCGTGAGATGAAATTGCTAAATAGATGAAAAGGTCTTCACCGTCAGTAGGCTTGGAGAGAACCGGAGGTGTTTCCATATGATGAATTAGTTCATCGAAAGCATTCTGGCATTCGGGAGTCCATTCAAAATTTTTCTTTCCTTTCTTTAGAGCGTCAAAGAAGGGAATGCATTTGTCTGTGGCTTTGGAAATGAAGCGACTCAGAGCAGCGAATTTTCCATTGAGACTTTGCATTTCTTTCTTTGTTTTAGGGGCTTTGACCTCCCTTAGAGCTGTGATTTGAGTAGGATTGGCTTCAATGCCCCTGGCGCTCACAATGAAACCCAAAAATTTCCCGGATTCTACTCTGAATGAACATTTCAATGGATTGAGCTTCATTCCGTACTTTCGAAGAATTACGAACATTTCCTCCAAGTGTCCCATGTGATCTACAGCTTTCTTTGATTTTACCAACATATCGTCGACATAAACTTCCATGGTTCTACCAATCTGAGACTTGAACATTGCATTGACGAGCCTTTGGTAGGTTGCCCCAGCATTTTTCAATCCGAAAGGCATAACTTTGTAGCAGTAGAGACCCACATCTGTAATAAAGCTTGTGTCTTCCTGATCCGGCTCATGCATCATAATCTGATTGTATCCGGAGTAAGCATCCATAAACGATAACAACTCATGCCCAGCTATTCCATCCACCAATTGATCAATTCTGGGCAGCGGGAAGCAATCTTTGGGGCATGCTTTGTTTAGATCTGAGAAATCTATGCATACTCTCCACTTTCCATTTGCCTTCTTGACCAATACTGGATTTGAAACCCAATTTGGATAAGTGGAGTTTCTGATAAAGCCGTTCTCCATGAGCCGATCGACTTCTTCCTTTAGTGCTGTCGATCTTTCTGGGCCTTGAGTTCTTCTTTTCTGTTTCACTGGCGTGAATTTTGGATATATGTTTAGAGTATGTACAGCAATTTCCGGGGAGATCCCACACATATCAGCGTGACACCAAGCGAACACATCTAGATTGGCTTTTAAGAATGATATAAGTGTGTTTCGAACTGTTATGCTTAGCTGTGAACCCACATTGAGTACTTTGTTCGAGTCTTTCGAGTCAACAGATATTGGTACCGTTACCTCCACGGGTACCACTCTATTCTCCCCTGTACTGGCTTTCCTGGGATCCATTTCTTTTCTCGCATTGCTGTGTTCACCAGTACAGGGGCCACTCCGTAGTTGCTACAGGGTTGGTTCCTTGATGCGGAGCGGAGCTACCGCATCTTTCCCCATTTCTCTTTTCCTAGCCTCTCGGAGTTCTACAAGATAACATTCTCGTCCTGCGTTCTGATCTCCTTTAATAACAGCAATCCCATTATCAGTAGGAAATTTCATTGTTAAGCACCATGGAGCGAGGACGGCCATGAAAGCAGCAAGAGTAGGCCGACCCAAGAAAGCGTTATAGGCGGAGAATCCATCAACAATTACAAAAGTTTGGTTCCGAACCAACTTCTTCTGCCCTTCACCCATTTCAACAAACAAGTCCACCGTTCCAATTGGCTGTTTCAGTTCTCCTGTAAATCCAGCAATTTTGTGTGAAGAGGCTTGTACATCTGTCATAGGAATTTTCATTTGGTCAAATGTCCTTTTAAAGAGTATGTTGCATGAAGCACCACTATCAACCAGAACTCTTCTGACAATAGCCGGCCCAATACCGACAGAAACAACTAAAGGGTCCTCAGTAGGAGCTTCCACATCAATAGAATCCCTGGTTCTGAACATAATATCATCGTGAAAAGTCTTCTGCTGCTTTAGAGGTGCAGCATCTTCCAAGATCAAGACACTTTCTTCAGTCGGAGCATACTTCAAAGCTCTAGCATACCTTTCCATTTCACCCCAACTCCTGCCAGCTGGATGAGGTCCTCCTGTGATCACATTGATAACAGGTCTTTCTTTTTCAGCAGGCCTTTCTCCTGAACCAGATGAATGAGCTGGGGGTAGTTGCCCCTGGTTAGATGAAGACGGGTCTTTTCTATTCCTCTTGACATACTGCTGCAACTTATTTTCTCTTAACAATTCTTCAATCAGGCTTTTCAAATGGCGGCACTCATTGGTATCATGCCCTGGTTGGTTGTGAAACTTGCAAAATCTTCCGCTTTGAACATCGTTCTTCCCAACTTTCACGGCCGGTGGTTTTGGAAATTCAACAGCATCCTTAGTGGCGATGAAAATATTCTCCGGGGTATCGGTCAGAGGAGTAAAGTCTGAAGGTTTAAGGAAGCGGGGCTTTTTGAGATCTTTTTGCCTCTTCCCACCATTACTTTCCCTTTTCTGATTTGCAGGTTCTTTCTTGCTTTGAACTGTAGCATTATTTTCCACCACTGTTGTCACAACTTTAGCTGATGCGGAAAGATTCTCTAGGCGTATAAATTTGTCAGCCTTTTTGTAGAATTTCTCAAGCGAATTTGGCTCCTTCATCTTCAGCCATTTTCCAAATTTGCTCGATTTGTCGATAGCACGCATCAAATAGGTCAAGGTCATTCGTGGCTCTGCGTTATCGACTTCTGCCAGAGCTAAATTGAAGCGGTTCAAGAATGACTTAATAGGCTCTCTCGGGTTCTGTTCAAGACTGGACAATGACATTATGTCTTTTGCCTTTGAAGCGTATAGCCTGAATTGCTCTTTGAATTTTCGGGTCAGATCTGAAAACTGATCTACAGATCGGACAGGAAGCTTGGTAAACCAGAGAAGTGCTACTCCTTCCAAATAAACTGGGAAATATCGGCACTTTATTTCGTCAGTTGCTCTTGCGCCGGTCATGTGCCAGTCGTATTTATACAAGAACTGATTTGGATCACTTGTTCCCCGATAAGCAGGAATGGTGGGGGGAACAAATTTTCTAGGAAATTCAGCCTTTAGAATCTTCTCGGTAAACGGAGTTCTACTCGGTGCGAATCCCCATTCGCTCTCATCTTCATCTCTTTGCATGCTCTCTTTCATTATTTGCTTGATCATACCAGAAAGATATTCCTCATTGTTTAGAGATTTCGCAGAATAGACCTCGGCCATCCTTTCGGGGGTTTGTCCAGGTAAATGCTCACGAAGAACTGGTGACGGCCTGGATCCTTCGGCCTGGAGGGGTGCCCCTTCGGCAGCACCTGATCCCCCGTGAGGAATATTTCTCCCCTCGGAATTGGGAGCAGCATTAGCAAAGTTTCCCTCATTACTTACTGGTCTTTGATTCGTACCAAATAGAACATTCAGCTTTTCCATCATCAGATTATTCTGAGTTTCAATCTGCTGGTACAGTCCGGATACAACAGCATCTAACTCTTGTCGCATCACACCGACGCTTGGAGCTGCCTGATTTGGAGAGAGAGAAGTGGCAGTATTGTCACGGTCATCGTTAGTTCTGACAGACTTTCGTTTCCTTCCAGGAGCCATTATGTCTGATAAACTTCTGGTTTTGTAGGAAATTCTTTCAGCAAACTTCTGTGAAGCAATGGTGAGTAGTAGCCTGAGTTGGGTTCTCAGTGAAAGCACCAAAATGTTAACGCTAAAAAGTGAACGCTAACACCCGTTGTGTGTAATAGAATCGTGAAAGCACCACCCGCGTGACGGGAACAGAATTTAAGCAGTAAAAGACAGCAATTTATAGTGGTTCAGCTTGAGATTAAGCCTACGTCCACTTTGAATTTCTTTATTACTGAATTCGGTTACAAATCGATACAAATCTCTTATCAAAACAGTACAATTTGATCACAAGAAACAATCTTGACTACTAGCTCAATCTTCGTCGATGAATCCATGTTGGATGTAAGGAATTTCTCTTGAAGCTTGTTGTAGCGTCTTGAATGTTTGAAGATCTTTGATTGCTGAATGAGTGGAGACTTCGACAGAGTAACGGCGCTTGAAGAAATGAATGGCCAAAAGTCCTCTCCATGTTGGAAGTGGTGGTCTATTTATAGGAGTCGAATTCTGAACTCTCGTTTTTTGCCAAGTCATGAGTCATGACCGACTTAAGATAAGTCGTAACTCGTAGTTGACTTAAGATGAGTCGTAACTCGTGGCTGGCTTAAGATGAGTCGTAACTCATGGCTGGCTTAAGATAACTCGTGGGCGCCTTACTAGGTTTATCTTGTGGCTCAGTCGAAGACAAGTGCTAAGTCGTGGCCGACTTACCAGATAAAGGTAGCATAGGCCTGGACTCTGGATTCTAATCCTGATAGCTTTTAGGTCGTAGACGACTTAAGCTAAGTCCTGAGTTTCTTAAGTCGTAAATCCTTTAAGTCGTAGCACCTTCTTGAGTCGTATAGACCCTAACTCGCTGAGTTGTTAAGTCAGAGACCTTTTAACTCTTTAAGTCGTAGATAGCTTAACTCGTTGAGTCGTCTGAGCCATGAGTCGTAGATAGCTTAACTCGTAGAGTCGTCTGAGCCATGAGTCGTAGATAGCTTAACTCGTTGAGTCGTGAAGCTCTTAAGTCGTACACCTACTGAGTCGTAAACTGTTAAGTCGTGCAACTATCTTGAGTCGCGCAGCTCTTAAGTCGTAGCCTTCTTGAGTCGTCAAAAATTAAGGGTTAACACTCTTTATTGTTATAAAAATGTAAGTTAAAGCATACATTTGACATGTAAGTTTTAATTTATGTAATATTGATTAAAATGATAAATGTTCCTTACTGTAATAAGAAAATGTAAGTTAATAGTGTACTGCTGACATGTAAGTGGTAATTAATGTAATGGTATCTTTTAAATGATTAAAACAATAAATGTTCTTTACTGTAATAATAAAATGTAAGTTAATAATATACTTTTAACTTAAGATAAGGAAATTCAGCTTTAAATTGGAAATTGCAGTAATAAAGTTTATTTAACTAAAAGCATGGTTTAGTTCATGTCGAAATGAATTAATTAGTGTAATAAAATAGAAATGATAAATAACTATGTTAAAAATTGTAAGTATATAAATATTTTGATTTTATGAAATGTTAAAGTGGGAGGTATTACATTCCAAAAATGCTATGATTCCTTAAGGTTACATTTCCAAAATGCTATGATTTCTTAAGTATTACTTTTCCAAAAATGCTATGATGACTTAAGGTTATGTTTTCGGAATGCTACTACTTCTAAAATGTAATGTTTTCGAATTGCTATGATTTTAAAGGTTGCATATTTAAAGTGCTATGGTTTCTAAATTATTATGATTTCGTAGTGTTATAATTAAATGTATAAATTTTGAAATTGAAATAACCCTGGGATATAATAATGTTTGGTTGTTAAAGAGACCGGGATCGGAAGTTCTCATACTCTCTATCAACTCCGAAAACCACTTTAACAACTGTGTACGCGGTGGAGATTCCAGAATGAAGTACGTGGTGGCGACGTTCCATTTGAGGTATATACGTGGACCTATCTCCCATGAGTTAGCATAAGGTGGCTAAAACAGGAGCAATTGACGGGCCATGTGAGGTAGCTCCTCTGATCGGACACACTTCTTCGATTGCCATTCTATTACTTTGTGATTGATTTGGTGCACACCTGTAATGACCCACTATTTTGGACCATTCAAATCGACAATAAATCCACACATGTCGGACTTGAATAATTCAAAACAATAGATTGTAAATAAATTTGGAGCAAATGAAACCGATCACAGATTCACAGACACAGAATATCAGAATTACTCGCAGTGGAAATAAAAATACATAGTGGTTCATGAAGCCACTACAATACAAAGTCTCAAGACAGATACAAAATACCATAGTCTGAAAAATAGATACAACAGAAGTTTGAGTACATAAGTTCACAAATACATAAGCAAAGTTGAATAGGAAATAACTGAAATGGAAAGACAACTAGATAGACAGATAAACTCCAGCAATCTCTAGCTCCAGAAGGTGAATCCAAAACTGTGATACTCAGGCTGAACCGAGCGTAAAGCAAAAACACAAACTCGAGTCAGGACATACATACTTATACAATGTAAATCAACTTAAGTGAACTGTAATAGAAATGAACAAGTAACTTAAAGGATTCTTGGGATCCCCCATCTTCTAAGGATCCGTTAAACTATCTACTATGTAGTAATAATAATGTCTAAAGTAAAGTAAACTATCAAAGTAGCGTTAAGGCTTTACATTTTCCACCTTAACACATTTTTATATTCCCATAGTCTGTACAGTACCGTAATCTCTCGTACTAGGCATCGTCAGAGGGCACTCCATAGGTATGGTACAAAACAAACTCGTAAAAGGCGCGCTAGGGTAGGTGACACGACACAACTAGGCAATGCCATGGTAGATATACCAATTACGCATCCGGACTGGTGGTAACGCATAGCAGCCACTACCGCCCACCTCGAGCCATACTCCCAAAAATCAAAGGGTGCACCCAATCAATCACAGAGTAATAGAATGGTATCGAAGAAGTGTGTCCGATCAGAGGAGCTACCTCATTGGCCCGTCAATCGCTCCTGTTTTAGCCACCTTATGCCAACTCACGGGAGTCGGGTCCACGTATATACCTCAATAGGATCATCGCCACCATCCTACTTTATTCTGTAATCTCCACCGCGTACACAGTTGTTAAAGTGGTTTTCGGTATCGACAGAGAGTATGCCATATCTGATCCCGGTCTCTTTAACAACCAATCGTTATTATAACCTGTGGTTATAAATTTCAGAAATGGTTTATATTCCAAGTCAAAATAATTCATTTAAACCATTTAAATATGAAGTCATTATACTTTCAAATCAAATATTCAATTTCCAGAATTATAGCATTTTCTGAGTTCATTCATTTAATTACAAAATTTCAAAACATTTTATTTTCAGAAATAGCAGCACTTATAAAGTGTTACAGTAGATATAGTAGTATTTCAATACATTGTCAATTTCATAAATAGCAGCACTTACAAACTGTTGCAGTAGGTATATTAGTTTCAAAACAGTTAAGCTTTAGAAGCACCACTTACAAAGTGCTACAGTAAGTATTTTAGTATTTCAGAACTTAGTTAAATTTCAGAAACAGCAGCACTTATAAACAGCTGCAGTAGATACAATGATAATTTTAAAAACCAATACATTTCAGAAACAATAGCACTTACAGAACGTTACTGTAAGTATAGTGGTAATTTGGAAAACACTACATTGAAACCACAGCATTTCTGAAATGCTACAATTGCTGTTATAAGTTTATTTTAACAATTTAAAACAATATATTTTCAAATTTTCTCATTTTTACTTATCAAACTTATTCCACTTTTCAAAATTATTTATTTGGATATTACTTAACTTATAATTTTAATAAAATAACATTTTATTAAATAAAAATCCAAATAAATTATAATTCATTCACTAAGTCAAATTTACATTATAATTTGCTTAACTTTTCATTTTAACAAACAAATCTTAATCTTTCTTTCTTTTAAAATATCCCTTTCATAACTAAATATTTTAATTACTAAGTTAAGTTTAAAATTCCATTTTTAATCGAATTTCCAATTATTAAGTTAAATCAAAATTTTCATTTCAATTTAAATCATTTATCAACTTATAACCTTTTAACTTATAGAAAATCACTATCTAAATCATTTAAATCCTATTTAAGTTAAAATTTCATATTTTTACATTTTAAAAATACTTAATAAATTTAGAAAAATCATTTTAAATTAACCATGGGTCAGTATAATATTTTCTAACCTTGGTCAAGTGATACGGATAATATATCATTTCAATCCATAATTAGTCAAAATTTCGGGTTTTATCATTTCAAACCCACAATCCCAAGTCAAATAAAAATGAAAATCGCTTGAGCCTATCATTTCAGCTCATACCGATCTTCCCTTATTCTAAAATCCGTTCGGTTATGTATCATTTCAACCCATAGTGAAAGGGAACTTGCAGTTTGAGAAACAGAAATATAAATAAATAGTAAAACACAACATGTCATACCAGGTGATTAATCAGCTATATAATCAGGTATATAATCAGGTTATAACATCATAAAATATCACATCACTAGCATATATGAAATTACTATCAGCATGGCATATTAATACTACACATTCACTTGTCATCATTTCACAATTATACAAGTACGAATGTCGAGAGTGATAAACTCACCTTTTTAAAGCTAGAGATCAAATTCAAACACAAAGCAAACAACTCCGAAAAGCACGACAAAGCACAAATCAAATATGAGTGGATGGAGAGCCAAGATCCAAGTCTTGTAACAACAAAATATACAACATATATAAGCATATATATTCAACGCAAAAAATAAATTAAAACAATGTAAATTATGAATCAACAATGGAATAAATGGCTTAATCACACAAGTGGGCTCGGCCACATCACCTATAGACTCGGCCATCATCCTGCTTTGCTTGGCCATGATGTGTTTTGAGGTAAGTGGGCTCGGGTATGGGTCACAAGGCATGGCTATGGGCAATGGACTATGAATAGAGGCAAGTTACAAAGTATGGAAGGCTAAAGGTCAAGCAACTCAAGGGTTTTGGGTTCACATGGGTTCGGCCATGGTGCAAAGTGGCTCGGCCATGGGCTAGGCTTGGGTAAGGTCTGGTCATCATCAACAGGTGGTGCGGCCAGTGGTCATGTCATGGGCTGGAGGAGGAAATAGTGGTGGTGGTCGAAGTTAAAAGGAGGAAGTGGATGGATAAGTGGAGTTTTGGTTAGGGTTTCAAGGCAATTTTGTGATGGTTTGGATCTATGTGGTCACGACGACATATGGGGTGGTGGTGGTGATAGAGGCCGGTCATGGGTGGTGGTGAAGCAGGGGTTGTGGTCGGCAATAGCATGGTGGTGGCCGACCATGTTTTAAGAGAAAGAAAAAGGAAAATAGAAAAGAAAAAAAAAGAGGAAGCCATGGAAACAAGAACTTACTTTAAAATCTTTTTGTTAGAAATGAAAAATGAAAGAGAAGTACGGCTAAGAGAAGTGAAATACACGGCAAATGGGAAGTAAATGCACGGCTAAGAAATGAAGAGACTAGGCAAAGGAAAAGTCATAAGTTAAAGAAAAAGAAACCAAAGTCCTTTGAATTTCCAAGCCCAATATCAAAACAATTTCAAAACAACAAATAAATAAACAAAGCCCAAACAAATAAAATAGGAAATGAAAATAGGAAAATAGATAATAGAAATACAGGAAATAATTGCATGTAAAACGCTGAATTATATCATATTTACAAAATATAAAACAAAATTTAACAAAACAAAAAGCAGAACGAATGTCAGAAATAAATAAATTTCAAAGAAAAAGATTAGAATAAAAATTTAAATTTAACATTTCACTGAAAATCAAAGTTTGTCAAATGGAACAAAATATAAAATTTTCAGAAAATCATTATTTTATTATATTTGGAAAAATAAATTATTAACAAAAATCCAAAATACATTGGAAAATTCCAATATTTCAATTTTTAATGATTTAAAATCAAAGTTTTCAAATAAATAAATTTTAAAAACATTTGTAAAATATGGGTTGTTACAGCACCTTTGATTTGGGAGTATGGCTCGAGATGGGCGGTAGTGGCTGCTATGCGTTACCACCAGCCCGGATGTGTAATTGGTATATCTACCCTGGCATTGCCTAGTTGTGCCGTGTCACCTACCATATCGAGACGCCTATGAGTTTGTTTTGTACCATACCTATGGAGTGCCCTCTGACGACGCCCTATACGGGGGAGATTACGGTACTGTATTGACTATGGGAATATATAAAATGTGTTAAGGGGGATATGGGTAATGCCTTAATGCTATTTTAATAGTTTACTTTACTTTAGACATTATTATAATAGCGTATTGTACTACATAGTAGATAGTTTAACAGATCCTTAAAGGATGGGCGATCCCAAGCATCCTTTAAGTTACTGATGTATTTCTTTTACAGTTCACTTGAGTTGATTTACACTTTGTATGTATGTATGTCCTGACTCGAGTGTTTTTTGTTTTTCTTTACGCTCAGGTCAGCCTGAGTATCACAGCTTTGGATTCATCTTTTGGAGCTAGAGATCTGCTGGAGATTTAGCTATTTATCAATCTGTCATTTCTATTTCAGTTATTTCCATTCAGCTTTGTTTATGTATTAGTGAACCTATATATTTGGATTTTCTGTTGTATATGTTTTCAGACTATGGTATTTTGTATTTATTTTGAGACTTTGTATCTAGTAGCTTCATGAACTACTTTGTTTATTTTATTCCGCTGCGAGTTTTTCTGATATTCTGTGTTTGTGATTCTGTGATTGATTTTGTTTGCCCTAAATTTTATTAACAATATGTTGTTTTGAATTATTCAAGTCTGACATGTCTGGTTTTATTGTCGATTTGAATGGTCCAAAATAGCGGGATGTTACATTTACAGTTATTTACTGTTATTTACGTTTTATTTACATCTATTCTACGTTGGGATATCTTCTGTAAATGTCGGTTTCATTTTAATTTCCTTTTTACGCGAATGGAATAAATAGAATAGAATAAATCGTGAATTAGGACTAAAATACAAGAACACTGAATTTACAGAAAATGGGATGTAAAATAGGAAGACTGTAAGAAATTGGACTTAGACTGAAATAGGAAAATTTAAGATATTTGCAAGCTTAGTTATAACATATAATTATAACTAAAAAGAAAAAATAAAAGAAATGACGGAAGTAGATTATATTTAAACTTAGACATTGTTTAAGTTAATAAGCAAAGTTATAGCACACAGGTTATAATTAGAGACAAAGCAGAAAAGGGCTTATTTTTAAGACTTAGAATAAATTAATAAGCAAAGATAGCAAGGATAACAGTAGAGGCTTATTTAAACAGCCATATACTAAGTTAATACGCAAAGTTAAAAGTAAGACCCGTACCAACAACACTCCCTTTTTCAATTAGGTCTCACAATAGATTAGGAGAGGCTAGGTCACGCTTATGCCGGAGTAGTGGTAAATAAGAGGTCAATAAATAGAAGCTCAAATCAGAGGATTTGGGCAAGGGGCGCAACTAGATTTTGTTTGTTAGGACCCGTACCAACAACATTCCCTTTCAGTCAAACAAAGGTGGTCTCATAATAGTACAAGTAAGGCTAGGGCACGCTTATGCTGGAGCTATGGTAAATAAGAGGTCAATAGAGGGAGCAACAGATAGTGTGAGCCTAATGGTTGTCGAGTGTGCGACCTTAGTGCAGGCTAATAAGTCGTTATTGAGTTCCAAGCACAAGTAGGTGTCTTTTGCGTAGGGACGAACAGGATGGATCTAGTCCGCATCTTTTGCATAGGGACCAACAGGATGGGTCTAGTCCGTAGTAGGCACATCAGAGTTTGAAGAACGATCAAAGGGTAGAATTAGGATTTCAGCCTAATTAAAATAGGATTAGTGAATCAGCGTAATCAAAGTTGTTATCTAAGACAAGTGCAAACAGTCTAATCGAACTATCTCAGCAAATAGTTAAACTGTATTTTATTCCAGTTTTATCTTTTCCTTTATTCCCTTTTTATACTAGAACTGTTGCAAAGTCTATTATCTTTATCTTGCTTAAGAATACTAGTAGTTACTTTCATTCACCGGACTTTTAGTCTGCCCAACTCCTCTATTTTTCCCTTTTCCCCCATAGGCTAGTAGATGCAAGGGCGGTAGACTTTCAGCTTTCTTGGAGTGATATTCTTGGAGATTCTTCATGCATTCTTCTTCTTCTTTCCCAGTTTTCTTTTTATTTGAGTCTGGATGTACCCGTACTGATGAGAGGGATGGTTTTATTAATGTACTCTGATAATATGACCGAGATAGTATTTTCCTTTTCATAAAACATGTATTTGGTATTTTGAGACATCTTATGTATTTGGTTTTATGACTCTATTTTATGAAGTTTGATTTTGAATAGTGAGATTACTATTTAAATGTTCCCGCTGTTTTATTTATTTTGTCTTGTGAATCTTAGTCACCGTCAGT
Organism: Allium fistulosum; assembly: GCA_030737815.1. Lineage (NCBI taxonomy): Eukaryota > Viridiplantae > Streptophyta > Magnoliopsida > Asparagales > Amaryllidaceae > Allium > Allium fistulosum. The sequence goes on from CM060901.1 coordinate 158,845,626, forward strand.
TTTTAGCTATACCTATAACGCACCATATTCCTTAGTGTTCCCTTTTTGCGTATAGTATGTGATGTGGGTTTTCACTTGGTATCAGAGCCTAAGGTTACAGGATTCCTAAAAATTTGTTTTAGAAGTAAAGAATTTTTCAAAATAACTTGTTTTAAAAGTATATTTCAGAAAGAAACTCTTAGAAATAGTTTTCAAATATAAAAGAGAGTTTTATAAAAATCCCCTCAAAGCCCAGTTCAACCTTCTTTCGATTTTTTTTTCCAGCCTTAGTTTCCTTTTCTTTGCATAGTATGGCTGACTGGTTCCGTTGAGCTACAGTACCAGAGGTGCAAGGACAAGCGCCTAATACAACCCTGGTAGGTGGAGATCCCTTTAATCCACCTACAGCAACCAATTTTTCATAGCTATGTAAGGACTTCGCTAGTCTAGGAGGTAGAACGTTTTCTCGCACAAAGGATTTCGAGGAGGCATGAGCTAGGTTGGAGGATACAGAGCGAATGTTTAGGCTATCGGGATTAGAGGACTCACAGAGTGTTCAGCTTACATATTGACAGCTAAAAGGAGAGCTTAAAGAGGTTCCTAAGTCAAAAAGCTCCAAGAAGCCATGGTGAAAGAACAAGAAGGATAAGGACAAGAGGAAAGGAGGACCTTAGAAGCGGATCAAAAACGAGAAATGTCATAGCTGTGGACTGATTGGTCATTACGCAAAAGACTGCAAGAAGGAGTTACGAATAAAGAGAAGGTGTTATAATTATGGACAGCCCAGTCACCTTAGTAGGTTTTTCCCTCAGATGGTGGGGCAGGGAGCGGGCATTCCTACAGCGCCGGTACATGCTTTGGATGCAGCACCTTCGAGTAGTGGACTGGATCGAAATAGGAAATCTCTGTAGAAGGTTTAATCTCTATTTCGGATTTTCCTATTTGGACTCTTTAGCATCGCATTCTTTCATCTCTAGTTCTTTGGTAGATTGTTTGCACTTAGATATCTCTTTAGTAGTAGACCCCATAGTTGTTTCAAACCCCATAGAAGGATCGACACATTTATCTATGATTTGTAGGGGTTTTAAAATTTTCATATTAGGCATAGAGTTTGATTGTGACGCCTATGTATTGGGATTTTTGGGGTATGGGATGATTTTGGGAATAGATTGGGTATCCACTTATGGAATGATATTGGACTGCGAGAGGAGAGTCATTAGACTGGAGGCATGCAGCGGTAAGACTCTCGAAGTTTCTTGCGACCCACAGGGGTCAATCATATTGAGCTTCCTTTATTCCCTCGATTAATCTTCAACAGAGTTAGATTCAGTCCCAGTCGTCAGAGACTTCCTAAACGACTTCGAGGAGGATAGGGGACTACACCCTAAGAGAGAGATCGAATTTATGATCTATTTGAATGACAATGCTAAGCCAGTGGCATTGCCCGTGGGGCATATGGTACCTAGGGAGAGGAAGGAGTTAAGTAAGCAGATTCATGAGCTATTCGAGAAAGGCTTCATCTGATGGAGCATACCTGAGTAGGGAGCGCCAGTCGTCTTCGCTACAAAGCTGGATGGTTCCCTTCGACTTTGCGTAGAATATAGGGAGAGTTAAATAATCTCACAAAGAACCATTACCCACTTCCTTGGATAGATGATCTTTTCGATCAGTTAGTTGGCTCTTCAGTATTTTCTCAGCTTGATTTAGCCACTGGAATTCATCAGCTTAGAATCGCTGACGATAGCATCGATAAGACAACATTTAGGACACTCGATGGATTCTTTGAGTGGTTGGTTATGCCATTTGGGCTAATCAACGCTCCAGCCTATTTTGTAGATTTAATGAGTCATGTTTTTCGAGATGTCCTAAATAAGTTTGTAGTAATGTTCATAGATGACATTTTGGTGTTTTCCAAGAGTATGGAAGAGCATGCTATTCATCTAGAGGAGGTTCTTCGTACACTTCACGTTCATTAGTTGAAGGAAGAATTCTTGAAGTGACACTTTTGGCATAAGGAAGTGTGTTTCTTGGGGCATAGAGAAGGCCTACACATGGTAGGAGTTTGAGAAACAGTTTTGTACATTTAGGTTCAAATCCAAAGAGAGGTAGGCAAAGATTGGAGATGTACAATAGATTCCATTGATAAGATAAGAAGAAAGCCCATGTGTAGATAATTGCAAAAATTATAATTGTTTCAGGTAAGTGGATTTAACGGTAGTGCCATAGAATAAATATAAGTATAAAAGAGGAATAATCAAAAAAATTTAGTAAGGAAATGAGGTTTCCAAGGTTTAGGAAGGGTACTCCTAGGATAGTAAGAAGAGAATCCACTTTATGTCTAGCCCAATAAAATGAAATTGTTAAAATTGAAAAGTTGAAAATTTTAATTGTTAACATTTTTGAGGAAGTAAATATTGGGTTTTTGAAAAAAAATGGTATAAAATTTAAATTGGTTTTTATATGATGTAAATTTTGTTAAAAGTGAAATTCTTTTTGAAGAATTATAGAGCATATATATATATATATATATATATATAGCTCACTAGTTTCTTTGCAGGTAAACAAAGATTTTAAATATAAAAACCTAGAGTGTATTAAGTATCGGAAACATAGGTTACAACACTTATTGTTGTAATAGGTGTTTTCGTGAAAAATAAAGGGAGCATAAACTCTAACACTACTGTTATAGTAAGTGACCCGCAAAGGAAATGTTTTTAAATAGTATATGAGATTTATTAGTATTTGTTTTAATTAAATCCATACATTATTGGATTGTAGTAACAGTGTTTTATGCAACATCTATTTTGACCCAAATACAAATGTGTTTTGAAAATAATTTATAAGTATATAAATAAAGTGGTTTGTGAGTACACTTATTATTTAAATAAGTATAAGAAAATGTTTTCTAATTATGGAAATATTAAAACAGTTTTGAAAATGAGTTTTTTTTAAGAAAAAAAGGGTGTAAGTTAAATATTAGGAAATTAATAAATTTCATAGAAAATGAATAAAGATTAAACATACTTTAATCTACTGAAATGAAATGAATAATGATATATGTAACAACCCATAATTTTGTAAATATTTTTATTTATTTTATTTGAAAACTTTGATTTTTAAATCATTTTAAAATTGAAATATTGAAATTTTCCAATGGAATTTTGGATTTTTGGTTGTAATTTATTTTCCAAATATAATAAAATAAATATTTTTTGAAATTCTATATTTTGGTCAACTGAAAGTCAAAGTTTGACCACAGTTGAAAATTTGAAATTTGAAATTTGAAATTTTAATTTCTAATCTTTTTCTTTGAAACTACATTTGATTCTGATGTTTGTGCTGCTTTTCGTTTCGTCAAATTCTATTTTGTTCTTTTCAAAATGTGATTAATACAACGTTTTACACGCAACTATTTTCTGTAATTTTGTCTATTTTTATATATCTATTTTTCCTATGTTCATTTCTCTATTTTATTTTATATTTTACTCTGTTTAGTCTTCTATTTTATTTATTGGTTTTTAACTCGTTTATTTTGATGAATTGGCTTAGGAAATTCAAAGAGTCTTAGGTTACTTATTTTAATTGTTGCCTTTTCATTGTCTTTCTTAAGCCGTTCATTTCTTTCCTTTAGCCGTACACTTCATTGCTAATTCACGTTCAAAAACTTCTCAAATCCATCTCTTTCTCATTTCATTTCCTGGAAAAAATAATACAGTAAGTTTTCATTTCATGTCTTACTCTTTCTTCCTCTTTTCTATCTTGTTTTCTCTTTTGTTTACAAAGCAATGCTCGGCCATCTCCATGATCTAGCCGACCTCATCTCCTCCTCATCACCACCATGATGACCGGCCTTCAACCACCACCACCATTCCATGTCTTACCGTGATGACCATGGATTAAAACCCTTCACCAAAACATGTTACAAACCCTAGCCGATCACTATATTCCATCACCAATTCCCCTTGCTTGCCACGGCCACAACACTCACATCACCTTCCAGCCCTTGCCGTGACCATCTTCTATGTCTAGCCGTGACCTGATGTGTCTTGACCTGATCCAAACAGCCATGGCCGAGCACATGAAGCCATAGGGACGAACCCAACGACACTTCATTCCATGCCTTTTTGACTTCCATCATTTGTAACTTGCCACCACCTCATTTCTCAAGCCTAGCCGTGCCTGTTGATGACCATAGCCGAGCCTACATGCCGTAAAGACAGTCATGGCCGAGCACAAGTGAAGATGGTCAAGCCCATTTGCTTAGTGGCCGAGCCCACCTACCTTGGTTAAGTCATTTTATCTTCCTTTTGATCCATATTTTTACATTGTTTTGTTTTATTTTCTTATGTTGAATTATATGTTTATGTATGTTGTATTTTTGTTTGTTTACAAGACTTGGATCTTGGCTCTCCATCCACTCGAATCTAGTTCGTGCTTTGTCGTGCTTTTCGGAGTCTGTTGTTGTGTCTTGAATTGTCATCTCTAGCTCTAAATGTGAGTTTATCACTCTCGACATTCGTACTTATATAATTGTGAAACAATGACATGTGACTTGTAGAAATTAATATGCTATGTCCATATATGCATGTGATATGATTATATGATGTTATATACTGCTTATATATTTGTTACATCACCTGATATGATATTTTATGCTCTACTGTTATTTTATTTTCTGTATCTCACACTGCAAGTTCCCTTTCACTATGGGTTGAAATGATACATACCCGAATGGACTTTAGAATAAGGAAAAATCATTATGAGCTGAAATGATAGGCTCGAGTGATTTTTCTTGTATTTTATTTGACTTGAGATTGCAGGTTTGAAATGATAGTACCCGGATTTTTCTTTTTAAATTACGGATTGAAATGATACATATCCGTATCACTTGACCTAGGTTAGAAAATATTATACAGACCCATGTATATATATTTAATAATATTTTCTTAAAAAATTTTAAGAATTTTTAAGTTTTAAGATATATGAAAATTTTACTTAAAATTTTGATTCAATGTTTTAAATATATGGAATTTTTATAAGTCAATAAGTGGTTTGATTTTAAATTATAAAGTTATATTGGTTTTCTATAAGTTGGAATCTTTATATATCAATAATTGGTCTTAAGTTGCAATTTAAAGATCTTTATTGATGATAAATAACTTAATAATTAAATTTGATTTAATGTGGAATTTTAAATCTAACCTAGTAATGGTAATAGATTTTATTTTATGAAATAGATATGTTTTGTAAAATAAATAATTATGATTTAAAATGGTAAAATGTATCTTAAATTATGACTTGTGTACCAACCCTATATTTTATGATTATTTTAATTGTATATTTAAAAAAAATTTGAATTTCCTGATTCGAAAACTTGATTTTATTTATTAAAATGGATAAATTTTGTTATTTTAAATATAAATTTTGATTTTTGATATGAATTAGAATTCCAAACATGACTAAATAGAATATTTTCCAAAAAAGTGAATTTTGGTCAATATGATCAAACTTTGACTTTTAAGTTTAAAATTTTGAAAGTTTGAATTTAATCTTTTATTATGAAAGTAAATAAAATTTTAAGAATAATGCTTTTCGTTTCGTTAAAATATGATTAATATTGTGAAAGTTATGCCTTTTTAACTATTGAGTGTAATTTGTTGTATTTAACAAAATTGTTTATTTTAAATTATATAAATAATATTTTATTTGGTCATGTAATGTTCTAATTTATATTTATATGGGTAAAATAACATGTTATGTATATATTTTGGTTTTAAAACATCTTTTCAAAGTGTAATTGACATTTTCCAATGTCAGTTGTATTCTGTGTATAATTTCTAATTTCCAGTTTCATTTAATTAAAGAAATTCTTTGTTTATTTTCTATTTTCTTAAGACTTTATTTTATTTTCATTTACACTTAATTTTGTTCAGCATTTATTTTATTTTAGTTGAATTTTATTGGTTTAGAAGTAAAGTTATAATTTTTCTAAAACTGGTGATATTCTATTTGTAATTTTTAAGTCCTGTTTTGAATTTTTAAACAATTTCTTTAGTTCTTTTTCTAATTTCTCTAAATTTAATTATTTATTCCATTTTGAAAATATAAATGAATTATTTTACTTCACATTTTTGTTTTAAAATATTTGTAAAATGAAGTAGATATTTTTCTAAAGCTTGTGATGATTTAATTGTAATTTTGAACCCTGTTTTCAATATTTAAGCAATTTCTTTAATTCTTTTTCTATTTTCTTTAAATTTAATTATTTATTTTATTTTATTTTACTTTGTTTCTGTTTTCAAATTCATTTACTGAAATTTTATTTGTTTTATTTGATTTAATAGAAATGGAAATTGAAGAGGCTAAAGTTTTAAAACATATGACTTTTCATTTTCTAGACTCTTCATATTTTGGCCGTTCCTTTCTTTAATTTTTTCCATGAGTTTTATTTTCTTTCTCACGTGAAATCACTTCTCATTCATCACAATTTTCGGCCACAAAACATTTCTGAAGTTTGGTAATGGCTTCCTTATTTTATATTTATTTTTTTCTACTATTCTTCCTTGAATTTGCCTTGTTTTTCACTTGAATTGGCCTTGATCTTCACCTATGTTGCTCGGCCCATAGCCTCACCATCACCACCATCGACCACCATCCCTTCCTCCCCACTAAATCCACAGCCAATCCATCATTCTCCACTGACCTGAAAGTGCCATGGCCTCCCCTTGAGCAAAACTCCACAAAAACATTGAAAACTCTACAATTATTGCCTACTCGAGCCATGTATGCAACCTTCCCTTCATTTTACACCACCACCACCACCACCATAGGCTGCCACCATCACCTTTTCCAGACCTCCCCACACCACTCCAACCTTTTTCCGGACCTGAGCTTGACTGGCCAAGCATATAACCCCATGACCGAGCCCTTTTGGTTGCCAAAAACCATGTTTTAGCCTAAACCCCTTCACATCCCTATGTTGTAAATTCCTCCATCATGATCTACCTTGTAGCCTTACCTTTTCCAGACCCATACCTGATCCAAACCAAGTACAAACCTGACCTAATTGATCCCCTAGGCCATGCAAACAAGTAGAGAAAGCAAGGCAAAACGTTTTGTATTCAAATCGCTTTTTGTTTCAAAGTTATTCAAATTCAATCGTATTGATTTTTAACTATTGTTTTGATTTTGTTTTTGGGTTGTAACACAAGATCTATAACTTGGATCTCGCTCTCCACTCAAGTTCCTAGCTTTGTCATTGTGTTCTAGTTTGGGTTGTGTCATTTGAACTTGCATCTCCAGCAAAAGAGGTGAGTAAATCTCACCTGACATTTATACTTATGCAAATGTGAATTGACAACAATTGAATGTGTAGAATGTTATATTATGTTATACCTGCCTGTGATTATTAATCATATGATTTTAACCCTGTTATTTTACCTGTCATATTATCTGTTACTGTTATTTATTATTAAACTGTTCATTTATACCTGTTTATCACACTGCAAGATCCCTGTAGATTAGATTTACTATGGGTTGAAATGATACATACCCGAATGGACTTTAGAATAAGGAAAAATCATTATGGGCTGAAATGATAGGCCTGAACGGTTTTTATTTACTTATTTTAACTTGGGATTGCGGGTTTGAAATGATAAAACCCGGATTTTTGCTTTTTAAACTGCGGATTGAAATGATACATATCCGTATCACTTGACCTAGGTTAGAAAACTATATACAGGCCCGTGGTTATTTTATAAAGTATTTTGAATATTTTAAATATTTTCAAAACTTTAATTTATGAAAATTAGATTTAAATTGGATTTTTAATGTTTAAATAAAGAAATTTGGAATTTTCTAGAAGTTAAAAATGTAATTTAAATAAATGGGAAAAGTGAATTTTTGAAATATAACTTAAGTTGGAAATTTGGAATTTTGGTTTTAAAATGATATTTAAGTTATATAAATAAAATGGAAATTTAATTATATTTGGAAAATGGTAAATATGATAATTTGTTTTAAATTTGAATTTAAATGATTTAATGAAGTATTATTGATTTTTTCTACGTATTAAAATGGTTAAATAAATGAATGCTTAAAAGTGTAATTTTAAAATATAACTTGACTTGAAAATGTGAATTTGGTTTTATTAAAGGTTTAAGTTAATTAAATAAAATTGAAAATTTAGTTAAATTGGTGAAATGGAAATAAAATTTAAGTGTTAAGTTTATTTATTAAAAATGTGAAGAAAAGAAATTTACACTTGAATTTGTTAAATAATTCATTGAAATTTGATTTAACTATAACGGATTTATTTAATAAAAATCATGTGTTAAATGATATATTATATAAACATTTTTGAATGATAAAAACATGATTTTTAAAATGTTAAAAGGGTTTAAAATGAATTTTATTATTGGCTGGAAATACACATTCAATTGTTATGGTTTCAGAACTTAACTAAAACTTAGTAAAAAGAGGCTATTACAGCATTTCTGAAATGCTGTAGTTGCTGTAGTAAATGAAACGGCTAAAGAACTTAATAAAGGGCTATTACAGCACTTCTGTAAACTGCTGTAGCTGCCTGTTGTCTTTGCTGAAATTTAATAAAACCCTTATTTTGAACTTAAGCTATTACAGCATTTCTGGAAAATGCTGTCTTTGCTGTTTTAAACTAAATTTCAACTAAAATGAGATATAACAGCAGTTTTTAAAATGCTGTCTTTGCTGAATTAAAATGTTTTCAAGTATAACCTATAACAGCTTTTTCTAGATGCCGTGAAAGGCTGAAATTTTCAATGTTTATGAGTTTTGACTTGGTAAATGAACTTAGAATGGTTTGAAACTTTGGAAATTGAATACTTGACTTGAAAGAATAATAACTTCACTTTTAAATGGTTAAATGAATTAATTTAATTGGAATATAAACTATTTAAAAGGGTGATTTGATAGAAAAATAAATGAATGATATTTTGGAATTTAAAAGGTATTTTATTTGATAAATTGGATTTGAATTCAAATAATGATTGAAAGAAAGTTTGAAAAGATATGATATTTTGATAAATTGAAATGGTTTGTAAATGATTTGATCTTTATTTTGATAAAGATTTAGATTTGAAATGATATTAAATTTTTGAAATATAAAATATTATTTTGAAATACTATAACCACGGGTATACTTCTCTATATGTCATTTGATTTCCTGATGATGGCTGTGATGCACATTAACACTGTTAGTTGCATGGTTTATTTCGATATGGACATTTCTGTGATCTTGTCACTACTGTTTAATTGATGGTTATATGGATCCTTAAAGGATGGGCGATCCCAAGCATCCTCTAAGTTATTATGCATTGCTATTACAGTTCACTTGAGTTGGTTTACATTGTATAAGTATATATGTCCTGACTCGAGTGTTTTGTGTTTTACTTTACGCTCGGGTCAGCCTGAGAATCACAGCTTTGGAATTTATCTTCTGGAGCTAGAGATTTGTTAGACCTTATCTGTTCATCTGTTATTTCTTATCTTTTAATCCAGTTATTTACTATTCGGTATCGTCTCTGTATTATTGATTTATGATCCTAACTTCTATTTTATCTATTTTGACTATGAGATTTTATATATGTTTTGAGAGTTTGTATATAGTAGCTTCATGAACTACTATGGTATTTTATTTCCGCTACGAGTTATTCTGATATTCTATGTCTGTGATTCTATATTTGATTTTATTTGCTCCAAATTTTATTACAATCTGTTATTTTGAATTATTCAAGTCAGACATGTGTGGATTATTGTCGATTTGAATGGTCCAAAATAGTAGGTCGTTACAACTTAACTTTACAATGGAAAGCTTGGTTTCAATTGGAAATGTGAAGTTTGACTTATTAAAAGAATATTTTGTTTATGAAATGGGTATTTCAAATAAAGTGTTAAGTTATTTGTTAAAATAAAAGTTAAGTAAATTAATGTATTTTGACTTGATAAATGAATTATAATTCAAATTGGATATTGGTTAAATAAATGTTATTTTATTAAAAATTTATAAGTCAGTAATATCCAAATAAATAAATTTGAAAAGTGAAATAAGTTTGATAAGTTAAAAATGGGAAAAGTTGAAGATATATATTGTTTTTAAATTGTTATAATAAAAACTTATAATAGTATTTGTAGCATTTTTGAAATGCTATGGGTTTCAGGTAACATTCTATAAGTGCTACCGTTGCTGAAATTGAACTGTTTTTTAAGTACTAATATATCTATGCAGTAGTTTATAAGTGCTGCTGTTTCTAAAATTAAACTAGGTTTTGAAATACTAAAATACTTACTGTAGCACTTTGTAAGTGCTGTTGTTTCTAACTGTTTTGAAATTCTAATACCTACTGTAGAACTTTATAAGTGCTGCTATTTGGAATTTGACAATGTTTTTGAAATGTTAATATATTTACCGTAACACTTTATAAGTGCTGTTGTTGCTGAAATTACAATGAACTTTGGAAATGAATATTATTTTGGAAGATTTTGACATTGAAATTTAAATGGTTTAAATGAATATGTTTTGAGGTGAAATATAAACCATTTTTGAAATTTGTAAGTTAATACAATGTTTTCGAAATTGGTATAATTGAACGAACGAACTTAAAAATGCAATAACTTTGGTAATGAATATTATTTTTAAGGCTGTTATGATTTTTCTAAATATTATGATTTTCAAATGATAACATCTTAAAATTGATATGGTTTTAAAGTATTATAGTTTCAAAGTGTTTGGTTTCAAAGGTGTTATAACTTTGAAAGTATTATGATTTTGGAAATGAATTTATTTGAAATAGTATTTAATTAAGAATTGTTTTGAATATATTGATTTGCAATTTAAGATTTAAGAATATGGCTTTATAAAGTGGTTTTGGTTTAAGATGATTTAAAAAGGAATATTTCAAGTTTAAATAAATTGAAGGAAATATTCAGTGATTGGAAATCTAGGTTTATTCAAATGATATTTTGGTCTTGAAGTATAAACTAGTTTTTAAATGGATATGATATTTTGGTTTTGAAGTATAAACTAGTTTGAAATGGATATGATATTTTGTTTTGAGGTATAAATTATTTCGAAATAAATATCTATTGATTTTAATAACGATTGGTTGGCAAAGAGACTGGGATCGGATATGGGCATACTTCTGTCGATACCGAAAATCACTTTGACAACCGTGTACGCGGTGGAGGTTCAAGAATGAAGTAGGATGGTGGTGACGATCCTATTGAGGTATGAACGTGGACCCGACTTCCATGAGTTGGCTTAAGGTGGCTAAAACAGGAGCGATCTCGGGCCAATGAGGTAGCACCTCTGATCAGACACATTTCTTCGATATTATTCTATTACTTTGTGATTGATTTGGTGGCCACCCTTTGATTTTTGATTTGGAGTGTGTTCCGAGGTGGGCGGTAGTGGCTGCTATGCGTTTCCACCAGCCCGTGTGCGTAATTGGTATATCTACCCTGGCATTGCCTCGTTGTGTCGTGTCACCTACCATAGCGAGCTTTACTACGAGTTTGGTTTTGTGTCGTAGCCTGTGGAGTATTTAGGGTAGCCTCCCGATCTTGAGGTATGCTGATACTGGATAGACTACTAGGACTATTATGTGTTAAGGTGGAAAATGTAAAGCCTTAACGCTATTTAAAAGTAAGTTTATTTTACTATTAGACACTATTATAATAGCATATATTACTACATAGTAGATAGTTTATCGGATCCTTAAAGAATGGGCGATCCCAAGCATTCTTTAAGTTACTTGTACCTTTGTATTACAGTTCACTTGAGTTGGTTTACATTGTATAAGTATGTATGTCCTGACTCGAGTGTTTTGTGTTTTGCTTTATGCTCGGGTTAGACTGAGTTGTACCGGTATTCGAGACTCACCTTTGGAGTTAGAGCTTCGCTTGGATCCATCTATTGATTCTGCTTTCAGTCATTTAGTTGATTCCAGTGATGTATTCAGATCTTGTATTTGACTATTGTATTGAGACATCTTTGTATTCGTGACCTCTGTTGTTTCTTGTTTAACTCTGTTACATATATAGTAGCTTCATGAACTACTATTTCTTTGCTTCCACTGCATTGTTATATTACTCTGTGTCTGTGATCTATGATTTATTTACTATATATTGTGAGTTTTGCCAAATTTACATTTACAATTCGGTATTTTGAGTAATTCAAGTCCGACATGTGCGGATGCGAATGGTTGAAAATATCGGGTCGTTGCAATAACTTTCTATGAAACCAAATTGCAAATAAAGATGTTTTATACAAGTTATAAGGAATACATGAAAGACATGTACAAGGTATGGGAAGCACCATATTTTGTATAGCCTATTTCGAGAAATATAAAATAAGTTCCTTGTAATTTCACATAAACATGAAGTACTCTTTTAAAGGATTCATAGAAGGTTTTAGCATTAATAATTTCTCATAAGAAAAAGTAGTTCCAATATGTTAAGGTATAAAACCATTAGGTGAAATAAGAAAATGCTTTGAAAACAAGTAAGGACATTTTAAAGGTATTTTAAAGAAAAATGGTTTGGTGTAAAAAGTAAATAAGTTTTCGGAAGCGAAAAACTTAGTAATAGTTAAATTTAAAAATCCAAATTTTTATTGAAAGATGTAAAGGTCTTTAAAAGAAAATTAGGAGTAAGTTGTGAACTTAGAATTTGTAAGTTTTCCCCTCTTGGTTTGGGGAATAATGTAAATTCAAAAAGCTGTAAGGATGCAAGTCTAGAAAGATAAAATGTTAAGTAACCAATCATCTTTGAATTTAATAGAAACTTGAAAATAACACTTTTTTAGGCAAAAAAATTTGGGATTTGATGTTTTAAAAGTTTAGAAGCCTTAGTTTTTGAAATAAAATGATAAATACCAAACCAAATTCTTAAAAGTGGAGTAGATATGAATCATTTCCTAGGTGTGATGGAAAAAGGGTAAGGCTATGTAGGAGATAACAGTGATTACTTTTAGAAGTAATAATAGAAGTTTCCGTAAAGTGTATAAGACAATAGTGAGAACCTAGGAGTGTTACTTCATGTGTGTAGGCTATAGAAGAATAGTAAGGTGATATTAGTAAGATAGTAAGACGCACATGGTTGGGGATGTGTATTCTTGATTTTGGAGGAACTTGGAAGGAGCATCTTTCTTTAGTGGAATTCGCATATAATAATAGCTTTTAAGCTAGCATTGGAATGGCACCTTTCGAAGCTCTTTATGGAAGACCATGCAAGTCGCCTTCATGTTGGTTGGAGTCTACAAAGAGATTGCTACTTGGTCCCGACATGGTTAGAGAGACTTCGGAGAAGGTTGATTTGATTAGGAGAAAATGCATACCTCTTATTTGCATCTCTTTGATAGTAAATTCTGAATTTCCTATTTCCATCTTTAGTTTTGAATAGGTTCTTCCCTTTATTATCCTTTGGGAGGGTAGATATTAGGACTTAAGCTATGGATGGTTGGATTTGATGTAAACATGTTATTAGAACATGTTATGTATGATGTATACTCGTAGTTGCAAATGGTTGCTAGTGGATGCTAATGGACGCATATACTTACACTAGGCACTATTATCTCTAAGGGATCGACCTAATTAGAATACTAGAGCATATGCATATGGATGTGTGCGCATTTGCATTTTATTTTTATCTTATTTCTAAGGTTGCTATAAATGGATGATTATCATATGATTGTTGCATTTGGATGATGATTGTAGCACGCATATAGAACTATCAGTTATCATTAGGGAATTATCATTCATTTGGATACATGGCATGGACATTATTGCATAGAAGGAGGTCGACTGAATCAGTAGACCGCCTAATCTTTTGCATTAGTTAGGGACATTGACACTACACTAATTGCATATGTATCATAAATCGCATTAGAAAAACTTAAGGACGATCGATGTAATTGATGATGGTTGAGTAGTTGGTTGTAGAACTTGGATAAAAACATTTATTTCATTCTTCTATCCTTAGAGATTTCGGAAACGAAATCCCTTAAGGAGGGGAGAATTTAACAACCCGAAATTTAAGTTATAGTAATTAATTAACGAATTAATTAAATAGTAAAATAACTTTGTGAAATTATCAGAATTAAGCCACAGTAGTTACACCATTGTGTCCGTGGTAATTATTTGGTCAATTTCTTTATATAGAACGCCAAAATCCGAGCTTGTATGTAGAAGATATGAATTAACGAAGAAACGAGAAAAAGAAATATATATATATATATATGTATGTATGTATGTATGTATGTATGTATGTATATGTATGTATGTATGTATGTATGTATGTATGTATGTATGTATGTATGTATGTAAAGGGCTAGGTCTACCCTAGGGTCGACCCTCACATAGGCAAGGTCGACCTATAGGTCGACCCTTGTTTGTGAAGGTCGACAGGTAGGTCGACTAGCCTACCAAAGAATGCATTCTCGTACGTGGCTTCGTCCAGATCGATTTTAACACGTCATTTTGCAACTTTTCTTCGATCATTTGCGTTCTGCTTCCATCCGACGGTTCCTATCGAGCCTATGACGTGGTTACACCAGATTTAATCTCCAAATCCAATGGTCTGAGATCCACAAGTGACACTATAAAAAAGGCCCTTGGCCTAGCTATTTTTCTCATTCAGATTTTCTCCATTTGGGTTCATTGCCCGAGGCTATACCATAAAAGGGATATTTTTCCGAAGAGAAGATCTTTTTAATTAAAATATTTTATACCCTTTAAGTGGATCTGAGAAGGCCAAAGGAAAGGGCTAAGGACCACAGGGCGGTGTTTAAGTAATTATTTTAGATTTTTAAGTAATTTAAAATAATAGGGTTTCCAATAGTTGTAGTTTTTCTACAATTTTGGGATAACTTTTATGCAAGTTTATTTACAGTTTATTTAAATTTTAGACTTGTTTTCCTATCTATTTTCTTTTATCTATTCTATTTCAGTTATTTGCAATTATTTACTGTTAGCTTTTCCAATTATTTTTACATTTATTTACTATTATTTACGTTTTTTTACATCTATTCTACATTGGGATTTCTTCTGTAAATGTCAGTTTCTTTTTAATTTCCTTTTTACGCGAATGGAATAAATATAATAGAATAAATCGCGAATATGGACTAAAATGTAAGAACACTGAATTTACAGAAAAGTGGGATGTAAAATAAGAAGACTGTAATAAATTGGACTTAGACCGAAATAGGCAAATTTAAGATACTTGCAAGCTTGGTTATAACATATAATTATAACTAAAAGGAGAAAATAGAAGAAATGACAGAAGTAGCTTATTTTTAAACTTGGACCTTGGGTTAAGTTAATTAGCAAAGTTATAGCACACAGGTTATAATTAGAAACAGAACAGAAAAGGGCTTATTTTTAAGACTTAGAATATGTTAATAAGCAAAGATAGCAAGGATAACAGTAGAGGCTTATTTAAACAGACTTATACTAAGTTAATAAGCAAAGATAAAAGTAAGACCAGTACCAACATCACTCCCTTTTTCAGTTAGGTCTCACAATAGATTAGGTGAGGCCAGGGGACGCTTATGTTGGAATAGTGGTAAATAAGAGGTCAATAAATAAGAGCTCAAATTAGGGGATTTGGGCAAGGGGTGCAACTAGATTTTGTTTGTTAGGGCCCGTACCAACACCATTCCATTTCAATCAGACACGGGTGGTCTCACAATAGTACAGGTGAGGGTAGGGCATGCTTATGCTTGAGTTATGGTAAATAGGAGGTCAAAAGAGGGATCAACGGATAGCGCGAGCCTAATGGTAGTCAAGCGTGCGACCTCAGTATAGGCTGATAAGTCGTTATTGAGTTCCAAGCGCAAAGTAGGTGTCTTTTGCGTAGGGACCAACATGATGGGTCTAGTCTGCATCTTTTACGTAGGGACCAACAGGATGGGTCTAGTCCGCAGTAGGCACATCAGAGATAGAAGGCCGATCAAAGGGTAGAATTAGGATTTCTGCCTAATTAAAGTAGGATTAGGGATTCAGCCTAATCAAAGCAGTTATCTAAGACAAGTGCAAACAGTCTAATCGAACTATCTAAGCAAATAGTTAAACCGTATTTTATTCCAGTTTTATCTTTTCCCTTATTCCCTTTTTATACTAGAACTATTACAAAGTCTATTATCTTTATCTTGCTTAAGAATACTAGTAGTTACTTTCATTCACCGGACTTTTAGTCTGACCCACTCCTCTATTTTCTCCTTTTCCCCCATAGGCCAGCAGATGCAAGGGCGGTAGACTTTCAGCTTTCTTGGAGTGATATTCTTGGAGATTCTTCATGCATTCTTCTTCTTCTTTCCCAGTTTTCTTTTTATTTGAGTCTGGATGTACCCGTACTGATGAGAGGGATGGTTTTATTAATGTACTCTGATAATATGACCGAGATAGTATTTTCCTTTTCATAAAACATGTATTTGGTATTTTGAGACATCTTATGTATTTGGTTTTATGACTCTGTTTTATGAAGTTTGATTTTGAATAGTGAGATTACTA
Source organism: Allium fistulosum (assembly GCA_030737815.1). Lineage (NCBI taxonomy): Eukaryota > Viridiplantae > Streptophyta > Magnoliopsida > Asparagales > Amaryllidaceae > Allium > Allium fistulosum. Next base: position 158,862,149 of record CM060901.1, read on the forward strand.
TTTAAATGTTTCCACTGTTTTATTTATTTTATCTTGTGAATCTTAGTCACCATTGGTTTTTAGCTATACCTATAATGCACCATATTCCTTAGTGTGCCCTTTTTGCGTATACTAAGGGATGTGGGGTGTTTCAAAGTCAAATGATTTTATTTGAGTGTTAATACAAGAATCTTCTTGTATATCGCTTGATTACTTTGTTGCTTAGATGTTTGGTTTTTTAGTGCAAGCGTATATTTTGAAAAATAGGAGTACCATTATAGTAATATATTTCTATTAATTTAAGACATTTCTCTAAATTAGAAACTCGTGAATGTAATTTCTTTAAAGGGGAAGTATGTAACAACCCTGATTTTTCAATATTGTTTAAATAGAATAAATAAAGATTAAATTAGAAAAATTAGAATTTAAGTGTTTTTATTGAATAATAATTGAAATTAGAATTTGAAATGAGAATTTTAAAATGTGTGTATTATTAGAAAAAGCAATATATGGAATTATGTGATGTAAAATTCTTGTTTCAAAACTTGTTAAACAACGTGTTAGTGTTTTCTAAATAATGTGTAATTTTATTTAAAAGGAAAAATGGGAATTTTTGGAGTAAAATTGATTTGTGTGTAATGTTATCTTATATTAGAAAATGCAAAATACCTTATTTTCAATATTTAAAATAAGGGTTTAAAAATTATTAAAATTTAGGCGATGAATTTAATTTTAGTGTATTAATATTCTAGTTTGAAATCAATGAGATATTAGTGTTTTAAAATGGTATAAAGTGAGAAAAAGAATGGATTTCCTTTATTTAATTAGTGCGTTTGGGCTAGAATTATATTTCATTCAATTAGTGCATAAGAGAAAGAAGTTTCTCTCTTTTGAATTTGACAGAATGAACAAATATGTTCATTCTCATTTTATAGTAAAAAGAAAGTCTTCTCCCTCTCAACCCTAGAAGCAAAAATCAAGTTTTAAAATAGAAAGAAAATTCTAAAAACTAAGATAAAATCAAGGTGATGTTCTCAAACCATTTTCTAACTTTTAGACCTTTTAATTTCAGTTTTTACAGTGAATTGATTGTGGCGTTCTTTCCATTTGTCTAAGTAAATTCTAAGGTTTGCTAAAATGGTTGAATCTTGTGTTATGGCAAGCTATCACAAAGTTTTAAGATGAGCTAATCCCTCACAACTATCACTATTTTGATTTCAAGTTACCTACTTTGTTGTTTTGGTAAGTTGTTGTTGAATTGATCTGAAGTTTATGTTTTATCTATTATCATATGAAATACTATTTTCTATTTGTTAAACCTTTATTACATGATCATGAAATCATCAAATTATAGTAGGATTCATGTTTGCATTGTAACAACTCGAAATTTAAGCTATAATAATTAATTAACGAATTAATTAAATAATAAAATAACTTTATGAAATTATCAAAATTGAGCCACGAGAGTTGCACCATTGCGTCCATGGTAATTTTCTGGTCAATTTCTATATATAGATTGTCAAAATTGACGCTAAAACGTAGAAGTTACAAAAGAAAGAAGAAATCAGAAAATAAAAGAGAAAAGAAAGAATATATATATATATATATAATAGGTCAGATCGACCATAGGGTCGACCCTCCACATGGCTAGGTCGACCTACCATATGTAAAGGTCGACCCGCCTACGCACTTGGACGATGTTTCGTCCAGATTGTAATGATGACGTATTTTTCGATTTTTCTTGCATCCTGTGCGTCCGTGCTTCCATCTGATGGTTCCCAGCAAGCCAATGATGTGGTTGCACCATATTTAATCTTCAAATCCAACGGTCTGAGATCCACAAGTGAGACTATAACTAAGACCCTAGGCCTAGCTATTTTTCTCATTCAGATTTTCTCCATCTTGGTTCATTGCCTGAGGCTGGACCCTAAAAGGAATATTTTTCCAAGAAGAAGATCTTTTTAATTAAAATATTTTATACCCTAAAAGTGGATCCAAGAAGGCCAAGGAAAAGAGCTAAGGACCACAGTTGAGTGTTTAAGTAATTATTTTAGATTTTTAAGTAATTTAAAATAATAGGGTTCTCAATAGTTGTAGTTTTTCTGCAATTTCGAGACTGCAATTTCGAGACTGCTTTTATATAAGTTGTTTACATTTAGTTTTAATGTTATTTTCAGTCTATTTGGTTCAGCTATTTTTATTTAGCTATTTTATTCATTTATTTACAGTTATTACTGTTATTTACAGTTATATTTGTATTTTATTTACATCTATTTCACGTTAGAATTCAGCCTTTAAGTTTTAGTTCTTTCTATCCCCTTTTCATGAATAAAAATAATGGAAAGAGGATAATTCGCTAATATGGACTAAATTATAGGAATACTAAATTTATAGAAAATTTGATGTAAATAAGAAGAACTGTAACAAAACGAATATAGACCGAAATAGGAAAATTTGACATTTGCAAGCAAGTATATAACTAGTAGTTATAACTAAGAAGACAGAATAAAAAGGAAATTATAACGTTGATTATAATTAAGCAGAAAGAATAGAAAGAGACCTATTTTAAAACATAGAGTTCAGTTAATAAGCAACTATAGGAGAGATAAAAAAAGAGGCTTATTTTAAAAACTTACAATATGTTAATAAGCAAATAGAGCAGAATTAACAAAAGAGGCTTATTTAAAAGGCTTATACTAAGTCAATAAGCGAAGATAGAAGCAGGACCATACCGGCAACATTCCCCTTCAGTCGAAAACTGATGGTCTCACAATAGGTTAGGTGGGGCTGGGACACGCTTATGCTGTTTAGGGTAGACAAGTGGTCAATAGGTAAAAGCTCAAATTAGGGGATTTGGGCAAGGGGAGCTACTAGATTTTGTCTGTTAGGATCCATATCGGCAGGATTCCCCTTTCAGACTAGGACTGATAGTCTCACAACACACGTAGGTGAAGCTGGGCAGGACCCTGTCTGACTAAGACTGATGGTCTCACAACAGATCAGGTGAGGCTAGGCACGCTTATGTTGTTTAGGGTAAATAAGAGGTCAAAAGAGGGAGCAATAGATAGTGTGAGCTGAACGGTGGCCGAGCGTGCAGCCTCGATGCAGGGATATAAGTCGCTATTGAGTTCGAAAGTGCTAAACAGGTGTACTTTTATTGTGGGACCCACAGGATGGGACTAGCTCACAGTGGCACAACAGAAATAAAGGGCCGATCAAAGGGTAGAATTAGGACTTCAACCTAATTACAGTAGGATTAGGATCTCAGCCTAATCAAAGTAGCAATCTAAGATAAGTGCAAACAATCGAAAATGATCAGAACTATTTAAGCAAAGCAAACAGTTAAACAGTATTCTATTCCAGCTTTATCTTTTCCTTTAGTTCCTTTTTATACTAGAACTACTGCTAAGTCTATTATCTTTATCTTGCTTAAAAATACTAGTAATTACTTCCACTCACCAGACTTTTAGTCTGACCCACTCCTATATTTTCCCATTTTCCCTCATAGGCCAGCAGAGGCAAGGATAGTAGATTTCGGAGTTTCTTGGAGATTCAGCTCCAGAGTTTTTCTTCATGTATTCTTCTTCTTTTCAGTTTTCATTTAGATTTTTATGTACTGGTACTATTTGAGAGGGATGATTTTTTACTCTGATATTGTGACTGGGATGGTATTTTTCATGAGACATATGTATTTGGTATTTTGAGACATATTTTGATTATGACTTATTTTATGATGTTTAACTTTTAAATATTGTTTAAATGTTTCCGCTGTTTTTATTTAATTGTCTTGTGAATCTTAGTCTCTGTAAAGTTTTAGCTATACTTACAACACACCACATCTTTTAGTGTGTCCTTTTTTTAGTATACTAAGGGGTGTGGGGTGTTTTATGCATGCTGCTAAAAATAATGCCATAGAGGTTAGAAACATATACCGTCAGAGCCCTCACCGAAGACCACCAGAAGGCATAAAAATTGCCTTGGACTTTGCCCTGACGATGCCACTGGTGGACAGGTCCTTATGGATAGGTGCACTGTCATGCTCCTGGGCAGAGCCTCAAGTGATGCTTTTTTGTGCCTCTTGATCGCCTGTTCGACCATTTGTTTACCCGGTTGTTTCTTTTTTTACTATGTAGTGTTGCCTTGATGTTCTATTGATGTATTGTTATAGTTTAAGGTTTGTTTGGTGATAGTTTACTTTACCATTCCGGATGTCTAAATCCTCATTTGGATACTCTTGTCTTCATAGAGAGAAGGCTCTATGTTGCTTTGCCTAATGTAACAACCCAGGATTTTGAACAAATTAAATTGAGAATATTTTATTAATTTTAAATATTTGAACGATGATTTAATTTGAGTCCCCGATATAACTTTGAATTTGACGATTAAATTATAAAAATTTAATCGATTGAATGTTGAATAAAAATTTAAAACTTCAATTTAAAGTTGAAGAAAAATATTTCAAAAGCTTTTAAAATTTGTATTGATATTACTGAAGATAACAGAAGCTTCAGAATTGAGTTTGAAAACGATTTGATCAGTTTTGAATTTTATTATTCGAATCGATATTTAAAAATAGCATCCCGAGGCACAGTCTCGGAATTCGACGAAACCAGTTCCATTGGGTCCGTAATATTGAATTATTATCGGATTTCAAATTTCGTAGCATTCGGATTCATTGTGTGATCGTGCGAGATTAAAACGTCTGGACAATAATTAATCGATTTAATTTAAATATAAAATTTATACACAAATCAACAGACACCCTAGTATCTGATTTGCGTTGACCTATTCCCTGAAACATCGTGTCCTCCCCATCTGATATCACGCAACTATCTTCGTTCTGAAGTCAGATAACAAAAGAGAAATATCTCGTTCCCTTTCATTTTTCACGAAGAAAAATAAACTAAGTAAATGGCCGAGCAGAAATCTCCTCTACAAATAAATCAATTAAACCTAGTTTCCCCTCTTCCTAAAATCAGAACGAACGAATTCGTTCAAAAAATAAATTCGAGAGCTCGCGACTGAGCGTGCACGCATGGAGGACTCAACCGAGGCGATTCAATTGGGAGCATCAGGAAATCGCGATGGAGGCAACTCGAATAGGGGATACTCGATCATAGAGGCGACTCTGCCTGTTCGTCGATGGCATCAAGGTGGTGGTTGCGATTTCTGGAACATGGGAAATCGATCGAGGCGTTCGTTCACGAGATGGCGGCGCTCGCTAGAAGGGGAAGGCGTGGTGCAGTCGGGGTCGCGTGGTGCTGGGTAGGGTTCTCGAGCTCGAATGGGCGAAGTCGAATTAGATCTGGGTTCAAGCAGTAGGATTCGCGGCAGTAAGGCTCGGTGGTCTCGAGCCTGGTATCGTGCTGAGGTAAATATATATATATATATATATTTTATCTTAAATTTAATTTTAAAAATAAGTGTTAAATTAGTTAACTGCACAAAGAAAAAAAAACAGCAAAGTTGAGACCTGCATATATAGTAAATTTAAATATATATATATATATATAGGAATTTCAAGAGGGTATCTTATTGAGGAGGTAATTTCGATTTTAAAACATTTTAGTTAAGTATGTTTAAAACTTTTAAATTTACTTTAAATTTTTATTTCGTTGATCAAACAGTAGAACAAATCTGATGGGGTTATTTTCTAAAAAGGAAAATAAATGTATATTTGTTATAACAGTTTGTTTAAAATTTAAAACAGTAAATATATGTATAATATAGGATTTTGAAAGTATAGGAATTTTAAAACAATATAGAGTTTATAAAGACTAGATTTTTAAAGAAAGGAATTAGTTTAAAACTAATCATTAGTTAAGTCAAATTTTAAAACGAAAATTAACTTGTTCGATTTATTTCCATATTAATAAATTGTACAATTGCTTATACAAGGTCTATAAAATCAAGAAATGACTGGAATGGAAATTGGGTTGTAAATAAAAGCTAAGGTGAGATCTTCTCACTCAGATTTAAATTTGGATTGCAGTTATTGATTGCTATTTGGATGTGCTATTAGATATAGTAGGATATATCTATATATATAGCAATATATACATATTGGCATATGTATATATTGGATTGATTGATTTCCCGCCTCGTATAGCGGATGAGACCCTATTGCGCTGTTAGTAAGCGGATGATTTTTATAAAACCCATATACCGCGATATTCCACCTCGAAGTGGAATTGGTATTGTGCTAACATCTGTGGATGCATGGAAACAGGTTGGAGGGATCCAATTGGATTCCTCACCAGTATTTATTTATTTACAGATATCGTGATGTATATTCTGTTATCATATGATGTTGTATGATGTACGGTTGTCGTGATTGACGAATTGGTGCGTTGCATCATCAGATTCATTTTTGAAGTTTAAAAATAACGATGTTGATTTTAAAAGAGATTTTTAAAGTGATCTTTAAAAATATACGTTTTATTTAAATTGTTGAATTGATTTATTTTAAATAAATAACGTTTAAAATTTTAAAGTTATAAAAGTTAAGATTTTTGTGAAATAAAATCAAAGTGTGATTTTTTGAAATAAAAGTTAAGAAATTTATAAAATGGTTTAAATTGGGATTTCTAAAGTATTATAAACGGTTTATTTAAAAGATGTACAAAAATGGATATTTATAAATTTGAAATATTGGGATTATAAGACAAGTTTCTATAAGTGTTAAAATGAAGTATAAATGGGATTTCATAAGTTAATGAAATCTGAAAGTTTAAATTTTGTGAAGTTTAAAAGAATGATTTCTTTTAAAATAAATGAATTATAAGTTATATTAACTTATAAGATGGACCTTTGGTATATACATTGAGTTATAAATTGAATAGGTCATTAAAGAAGATTTATAAATCGAAGTTGTTATGAAATGGAAATAAAATTTATAAACGTTGTTTTTATAAATCCGAGAATCAATAAAATTTGATGAATTTAATATAGAAGGTTGTTAAGGGAATTTTATCCACGATTTTGGATAGTGGATAATTCTTGAAATAAATGTGTAGAAAATATTGAAATTTGGTTAGTGAAGTATATTCACGATTTTGGACAGTGAATATATTGTTAAGTAAAATGGATATTGTTTTGGGGAAGTGACATTAAAAATGAAGTTAATTGTTTTAACGATATTTTTAAAATGTATTGAATATCGAAATCATAGATTTCAACATTCATTGTTGAAATGGACGTTTTCGAGGAAGAAGGAAATGGTGGACTATTACACTGTTGTTATAGTAAATGATTTTCGAAAGAAAATGTTTTATGTAGTATTGGGATTTATATATCTATCTTAAAATCCGAATCCCTATAATAGTGATTTTGGAGTCGTCGTAACGATGTTTTACGTAACATTCGTTTTGACTCAAATAGATGTTGTTATAGTAAATGATTTCCTTAAAGAATGAAATATATACTTAACCTTGATTTAAGTATATCGGATATTTTCCAAGTGTTGAAAATAAATGATTTGTGAAATACTTATTATTAAATAAGTATGGAAATGCTTTTCCAATATGAAATGAACTATTTTGAGATTTTATCTTCAAAGATAAATTGAAATGTGGCAATTGATTTGAAATTTGTTTCAAACGGTTAAGTGTGGAAATTATATATCTAGTAAAGATATTTTGGAAAATAAAATTATTTGGAAAATTATTTGGAATCTGATGATGTTGCTCATCTTTATTGATAGTTAAATAACCGACTATCAATAATTATCTTGAATGGGTATTTGTTGTGAATTGGATGAATTGAATGCCATACTTATTTTTGAATAAGAGCTCACTATTCGGGTTAGCCGGGAAAGGACCATGGGGTCGTATAACCCATTCCAAATATGTGATACGTCGTTATGAATCGCATTTGCTGACCGGTGTTGAAGACCGGATATTTTTGAAAACGGAAGGATTACCGTCGAGTTACTCTACATCGGTTGATCTCCGATTTAGAGGTTTTATCACCCTTAGTGACGGAAAGTCCGGACATGATTGGAATTTATCCGGATTTGCAAGGGCTTCGTGAGAAGTGCCTTCGGTTCTGTTCGATCCCAGAACAAACTTGTATGGATTGTGTGTCTGACATTACACTTTAAGATATAAAGCTGATTTCTTTCAAATACATATCTGTTGGTGGCGGAGAATTTATTCTCTTAGCTTAACACCCTTCTCTGAGACGTACGAGCTCAGAGGTTATGTAGTTGAAGTTATCAGCGATATATTCCCAATTTGGTAATGTGGCATGCTGAGTGTTGCTGTGTGATGATCAGTGTTTGATCATTTGTGATATGATCATTTGTTTATCATTTATCTTTGTGATCATAGGTTGATCATCTGTTCACCCAAAGCATGGCTTTTTGAAAAAGCGTAGCTTTGTGGACGAGACTTCGTCAGGGCCTCAACAACCCGGAAATGGTCGAAACAGGAATGTTGCGGCAAGGTTATGAGGGTCGCGCCCTTTAGGGTATGTCATTTCCTTCTGGAAAGGGGTGGTATAATGGTATGGAGCCTAGATACTTACTCATGTGGATACACTTTCTTTATGATGTGTGATGTTGGTTATCGAGCACTCGGATAAAGGTCCCAAAGGACCGGGTGGTGACATATTCGTGAGTTACCTGTTACAGGTGTATCCCGGCCTTGTTTGACAGAGAGCAGTTTGTCTCTCGAGACGTCCAGCCAGAGGCGATCATATTCGGCAGCAGGAAAGGAAGTTCCTTAGCCTGACCATTTGTTGTAAATCCATCTTCCAAATACGAACTTTGTACGGTTTTAGTTGTAGAACCTTCTATCTAATATAGCAGCTATAGTAGGCATAGTATAATGGTACCTATGCTGGCTAAGATTAATATTATACTTTCAAAATGTTTTCCACTATGCACTAATGATAATAATCCAATGATTGGCGTAGTAAGCATCTTTGACTATCATAAGAAGAAATCTCCCCCAATTCTGCGTTTGCATTGTGTGTGTGGCGGGAGGTCTTATGGTAGTTTCATTTTCCAAAAGCATTGCGAATCTGCTTTATTTTCTTTGTGAAAAATAACTGTTTTACGATCTCACACCAGTCACCATGACTGACTCGGAGTTTATTGTTCCCTTCTAAACTCTGGGTGCCCACCAATTTCCACACGGGCAGTCTAGAGTTAGGTTATCAGGATATTGTGGATATTCTGGAGCTTTGGAGATAAGCTGGATGACGAGACGTAGTATTTGTATCTGATGGTATTTATTCCACTGTGTATTCTGTATCAGGACAAGTTTTTATAACTTTCCATTGTTGTATATTGACTCTGATTGATGTATGTATAAACTGATATAGTTCTTTGTTTTAAAAGACTAGTGATTATCTATTATATATTGTTCCGCTGCGATATGTGAGATTCTGATATTGTTTCTGTTTCTGATGTTGTTCTGTTGTTCTTCTTTTCTTTTTCTTCTATCTTTTCTTCTACCTCTTCTTTTAAACCCTAAGAATTCGGTTTTCCGGCATTCGTTTTCTCGACAGTTGATACAGTGGACGTATCGATGTCGATTTTCGAAAGTCGAAGAATCGGGTCCTTACAGCGTGGTATCAGAGCATATGGTTAAGCGACAACCCTGCTCCGTTGGGTGTTACTCATTAGAGATAGAGTCAGTAGTACTCTAGAATGAGTTGAGTGTAATAATAGATACGAGTGCGTATTTGTTAGTGAATATGAAGTTGTTTTGTATTGTGTTGACTTATCGGTTGATTGTTTGAAAATTCTGGTCGGTGCAGTCTAGCTAACTGTAATCGATAAGGGTTTCTAAACTCTTAAACAAGATAAACTGACATAGTATTGTTTGAAATAGGGTGAATGAAATAATTTTGCCCAAAACTATTTTTGTATATAAAAGAAATGATTTTCTATAAATTATTACAATATATGGTTGCATGGTTGTTAGGAAAGTGATAATATTGAAATGTTATCATTATTATATGAAATTGGATAAGAAATTCAAATCGTAACTCCAAAGTTAAGAAATAAATTCACATACAAATGAAATTTAAGAATGTAAATTGTAAATGAATTTATAAATGAAACGGAATTCCAGAGAAGTTTTGGAAATGTTTTGAAAAAGAATTTGAAAATTTTGGAGATTTGGAAAGTTTAAGTCCTTTTTGATTTGAAAATGAATTTCAAAGGTTTTGAAAAGTATTTTGGAGAGATAAAAGCTCTAAACTCTTTTCGGTCGTTGGAAAATAACTTCGGTAATGACTGCAGCATCATCGATGTTCATTTTCGGGTTTCCAAAAGAGGAATTGCTGCCAAATGATTTTAAAATGGGAGTTGTTTGGAAAATTTGGATTTTGTTTTTGAAAATTCAAAGGATAATTTGAATTGTTTTCAAAATGGTTATGAAAAGGTTGAAAAGACTTTGGAATCCTATTAAAAATATTTATGGGAATATTATTAAGTTGATAACTTATACAAATTGAATTTTGATAGAATAAATTTAACTTAAAGAATGGAGTTAAATTAAAGTAAGTATAAGTGAATCAATTAAATAAAGTGAAATGATTACTTAAAGAAAATTTATTAAGTTGAAAATAAATTTGGAGTAGTAACAAATGAATTGGAATAAAGTATTGAATTATGAGAATAAAATTGTGAATGAATGAATAAGTTTGCGATTGCAAGTAAATGAAAATAAATTGGATGTTGAAAAATTCATTTCAAATTTGTAAAGTAAATATTGAAATAAAATTAGTAACTGAAACTAATTGAAGAAATGAAAAATTAATATGGTTTGAAACGAATTAAATTCAATAGTTATAAAAGAAAGATAAATGGAATTCGAATGGGAAATCAGTTTAATATAAATGGTTATAAACCAAGATAGTGAATTGTAAATAAATTTTGGGAATGAACAAAAGAATAAAACTTGAATTGAAACTGAATGTTGAAAACAAATTCGAATAAAGTGAACTAGAATTTGTAATGAATTAGTAACTGGAACTAATTTAAATAGTGCAATTGAATGAAAGATAGTTGATGAAATTTAATATTCAGAAGTTAAATAGAATCCAAAATAGATTGGAATTGTGAAATTGAATTCAAATGAAATTGAAATGTAAACTTGAATGAAAAGAATATATAACTTCAATAGTGAATTAGAAATGATATAAGAAGTAAGTGTTGAAAATTTTGTAAAAGAATTTGCAAAATGGTTTGAATGTTGTAACTAGATATTATGGCTAGTAGAATATACATGTGTATAAAGGAATTGGGATTTTTGATTTTCAAAGATAAATTTGAATTGCTCGACAAAAGGTAAGTATTTGAATTTCAATATGAGATTTGCTAATTTCTTGTCTAGCCGCTTGGCTTTTTCTTTTTCTTTTTGAAATTTGAGAGTCCGTAGGGACGTTTTGTAGTCGTATCGTATTAGCCGCGCAAAGGAGACGCTGGCGAAATTTTTCGAAAATTTCGAGTGTTAGAAAATTTTGAGAAAATTTTGAAAGTTTAAAAATTTGAATTTGAATTTGAATTTGAACTTTGAAGTAAACAATGTTGTTTTAAATTTGTAATTGAAGTTGAAAAACTAGTTGAATTGATAACGAATCTTTAGTAGAAAGATTTGTTTTGATAAATTGATAAAACTATTTAGATTGTGAAAAAATAGTAGACGAGTTAAGGACCATTTTTCCTAACTTGTAATTTTGGGACGAAATTCTTTTAAGGGGGGAAGTTTGTAACGACCCAGGATTTTGAACAAATTAAATTGAGAATATTTAATTAATTTTAAATATTTGAACGATGATTTAATTTGAGTCCCCGATATAACTTTGAATTTGACGATTAAATTATAAAAATTTAATCGATTGAATGTTGAATAAAAATTTAAAACTTCAATTTAAAGTTGAAGAAAACTATTTCAAAAGCTTTTAAAATTCGTATTGATATTACTGAAGATAACAGAAGCTTCATAATTGAGTTTGAAAACGATTTGATCAGTTTTGAATTTTATTATTCGAATCGATATTTAAAAATAGCGTCCCGAGGCACAGTCTCGGAATTCGACGAAACCAGTTCCATTGGGTCCGTAATATTGAATTATTATCGGATTTCAAATTTCGTAGCATTCGGATTCATTGTGTGATCGTGCGAGATTAAAACGTCTGGACAATAATTAATCGATTTAATTTAAATATAAAATTTATACACAAATCAACAGACACCCTAGTATCTGATTTGCGTCGACCTATTCCCTGAAACATCGTGTCCTCCCCATCTGATATCACGCAACTATCTTCGTTCTGAAGTCAGATAACAAAAGAGAAATATCTCGTTCCCTTTCATTTTTCACGAAGAAAAATAAACTAAGTAAATGGCCGAGCAGAAATCTCCTCTACAAATAAATCAATTAAACCTAGTTTCCCCTCTTCCTAAAATCAGAATGAACGAATTCGTTCGAAAATAGATTCGCGAGCTCATGACTGAGCGTGCGCGCATGGAGGACTCAACCGAGGCGATTCAATTGGGAGCATCAGGAAATCGCGATGGAGGCAACTCGAATAGGGGAAACTCGATCGTAGAGGCGACTCTGCCTGTTCATCAAGGTGGTGGTCGCGATTTCTGGAACATGGGAAATCGATCGAGGCGTTCGTTCGCGAGATGGCGGTGCTCGCTGGAAGGGGAAGGCGCGGTGCAGTCGGGGTCGCATGGTGCTGGGTAGGGTTCTCGAGCTCGAATGGGCGAAGTCGAATTAGATCTGGGTTCGAGCAGTAGGATTCGCGGTAGTAAGGCTCGGTGGTCTCGAGCCTGGTATCGTGCTGAGGTAAATATATATATATATATATATATATTTGTCTTAAATTTAATTTTAAAAATAAGTGTTAAATTAGTTAACTGCACAAAGAAAAAAAAACAGCAAAGTTGAGACCTGCATATATAGTAAATTTAAATATATATAGGAATTTCAAGAGGGTATCTTATTGAGGAGGTAATTTCGATTTTAAAACATTTTAGTTAAGTATGTTTAAAACTTTTAAATTTACTTTAAATTTTTATTTCGTTGATCAAACAGTAGAACAAATCTGATGGGGTTATTTTATGAAAAGGAAAATAAATGTATATTTGTTATAACAGTTTGTTTAAAATTTAAAACAGTAAATATATGTATAATATAGGATTTTGAAAGTATAGGAATTTTAAAACAATATAGAGTTTATTAAGACTAGATTTTTAAAGAAAGGAATTAGTTTAAAACTAATCATTAGTTAAGTCAAATTTTAAAACGAAAATTAACTTGTTCGATTTATTTCCATATTAATAAATTGTACAATTGCTTATACAAGGTCTATAAAATCAAGAAATGACTGGAATGGAAATTGGGTTGCAAATAAAAGCTAAGGTGAGATCTTCTCACTCAGATTTAAATTTGGATTGCAGTTGTTGATTGCTATTTGGATGTGCTATTAGATATAGTAGGATATATCTTTATATATAGCAATATATACATATTGGCATATGTATATATTGGATTGATTGATTTCCTGCCTCGTATAGCGGATGGGACCCTATTGCGCCGTTAGTAAGCGGATGATTTTTATAAAACCCATATACCGCGATATTCCACCTCGAAGTGGAATTGGTATTGTGCTAACATCTGTGGATGCAGGGAAACAGGTTGGAGGGATCCAACTGGATTCCTCACCAGTATTTATTTATTTACAGATATCGTGATGTATATTCTGTTATCATATGATGTTGTATGATGTATGGTTGTCATGATTGACGAATTGGTGCGTTGCATCATCGGATTCATTTTTGAAGTTTAAAAATAACGATGTTGATTTTAAAAGAGAATTTTAAAGTGATCTTTAAAAATATACGTTTTATTTAAATTATTGAATTGATTTATTTTAAATAAATAACATTTAAAATTTTAAAGTTATAAAAGTTAAGATTTTTGTGAAATAAAATCAAAGTGTGATTTTTTGAAATAAAAGTTAAGAAATTTATAAAATGGTTTAAATTGGGATTTCTAAAGTATTATAAACAGTTTATTTAAAAGATGTACAAAAATGGATATTTATAAATTTGAAATATTGGGATTATAAGACAAGTTTCTATAAGTGTTAAAATGAAGTATAAATGGGATTTCATAAGTTAATGAAATCTGAAAGTTTAAATTTTGTGAAGTTTAAAAGAACGATTTCTTTTAAAATAAATGATTTATAAGTTATATTAACTTATAAGATGGACCTTTGGTATATACATTGAGTTATAAATTGAATAGGTCATTAAAGAAGATTTATAAATCGAAGTTGTTATGAAATGGAAATAAAATTTATAAACGTTGTTTTTATAAATCCGAGAATCAATCAAATTTGATGAATTTAATATAGAAGGTTGTTAAGGGAATTTTATCCACGATTTTGGATAGTGGATAATTCTTGAAATAAATGTGTAGAAAATATTGAAATTTGGTTAGTGAAGTATATTCACGATTTTGGACAGTGAATATATTGTTAAGTAAAATGGATATTGTTTTGGGGAAGTGACATTAAAAATGAAGTTAATTGTTTTAACGATATTTTTAAAATGTATTGAATATCGAAATCATAGATTTCAACATTCATTGTTGAAATGGACGTTTTCGAGGAAGAAGGAAATGGTGGACTATAACACTGTTGTTATAGTAAATGATTTTCGAAAGAAAATGTTTTATGTAGTATTGGGATTTATATATCTATCTTAAAATTCGAATCCCTATACTAGTGATTTTGGAGTCGTCGTAACGATGTTTTACGTAACATTCGTTTTGACTCAAATAGATGTTGTTATAGTAAATGATTTCCTTAAAGAATGAAATATATACTTAACCTTGATTTAAGTATATCGAATATTTTTCAAGTGTTGAAAATAAATGATTTGTGAAATACTTATTATTAAATAAGTATGGAAATGCTTTTCCAATATGAAATGAACTGTTTTGAGATTTTATCTTCAAAGATAAATTGAAATGTGGCAATTGATTTGAAATTTGTTTCAAACGGTTAAGTGTGGAAATTATATATCTAGTAAAGATATTTTGGAAAATAAAATAATTTGGAAAATTATTTGGAATTTGATGATGTTGCTCATCTTTATTAATAGTTAAATAACCGACTATCAATAATTATCTTGAATGGGTATTTGTTGTGAATTGGATTAATTGAATGCCATACTTATTTTTGAATAAGCGCTCACTATTCGGGTTAGCCGGGAAAGGACCATGGGGTCGTATAACCCATTCCGAATATGTGATACGTCGTTATGAATCGCATTTGCTGATCGGTGTTGAAGGCCGGACATTTTTGAAAACGGAAGGATTACCGTCGAGTTACTCTACATCGGTTGATCTCCGATTTAGAGGTTTTATCACCCTTAGTGACGGGAAGTCCGGACGTGATTGGAAATTATCCGGATTTGCAAGGGCTTCGTGAGAAGTGCCTTCGGTTCTGTTCGATCCCGGAACAGACTTGTATGGATTGTGTGTCTGACATTACACTTTGAGATATAAAGCTGATTTCTTTCAAATACATATCTGTTGGTGGCGGAGAATTTATTCTCTTAGCTTAACACCCTTCTCTGAGACGTACGAGCTCAGAGGTTATGTAGTTGAAGTTATCAGCGATATATTCCCAATTTGGTAATGTGGCATGCTGAGTGTTGCTGTGTGATGATCAGTGTTTGATCATTTGTGATATGATCATTTGTTTGATCATTTATCTTTGTGATCATAGGTTGATCATATGTTGACCCAAAGCATGGCTTTTTGAAAAAGCGTAGCTTTGTGGACGAGACTTCGTCAGGGCCTCAACAACTCGGAAATGGTTGAAACAGGAATGTTGCGGCAAGGTTATGAGGGTCGCGCCCTTTAGGGTATGTCATTTCCTTCTGGAAATAGGTGGTATCATGGTATGGAGCCCAGATACTTACTCATGTGGATACACTTTTTTTATGATGTGTGATGTTGGTTATCGAGCGCTCGGCTAAAGGTCCCAAAGGACCGGGTGGTGACATATTCGTGAGTTACCTGTTACAGGGGTATCCCGGCCTTGTTTGGCAGAGAGCAGTTTGTCTCTCGGGACGTCCAGCCAGAGGCGATCCTATTCGGCAGGAGGAAAGGAAGTTCCTTAGCCTGACCATTTGTTGGAAATCCATCTTCCAAATACGAACTTTGTACGGTTTTAGTTGTAGAACCTGCTATCTAATATAGCAGCTATAGTAGGCATAGGATAATGGTACCTATGCTGGCTAAGATTAATATTATACTTTCAAAATGTTTTCCACTATGCACTAATGATAATAATCCAATGATTGGCGTAGTAAGCATCTTTGAC
The DNA here is from genome assembly GCA_030737815.1 of Allium fistulosum. NCBI lineage: Eukaryota > Viridiplantae > Streptophyta > Magnoliopsida > Asparagales > Amaryllidaceae > Allium > Allium fistulosum. The sequence goes on from CM060901.1 coordinate 158,878,490, forward strand.
TATCATAAGAAGAAATCTCCCCCAATTCTGCGTTTGCATTGTGTATGTGGCGGGAGGTCTTATGGTAGTTTCATTTTCCAAAAGCATTGCGAATCTGCTTTATTTTCTTTGTGAAAAATAACTGTTTTACGATCTCACACCAGTCACCATGACTGACTCGGAGTTTATTGTTCCCTTCTAAACTCTGGGTGCCCACCAATTTCCACACGGGCAGTCTAGAGTTAGGATATCAGGATATTCTGGATATTCTTGAGCTTTGGAGATAAGCTGGATGACGAGACGTAGTATTTGTATCTGATGGTATTTATTCCGCTTTGTATTCTGTATGAGGACAAGTTTTTATAACTGTCCATTGTTGTATATTGACTCTGATTGATGTATGTATAAACTGATATAGTTCTTTGTTTTAAAAGACTAGTGATTATCTATTATATATTGTTCCGTTGCGATATGTGAGATTCTGATATTGTTTCTGTTTCTGATGTTGTTCTGTTGTTCTTCTTTTCTTTTTCTTTTATCTTTTCTTCTACCTCTTCTTTTAAACCCTAAGAATTCGGTTTTCCGGCATTCGTTTTCTCGACAGTTGATACAGTGGACGTATCGATGTCGATTTTCGAAAGTCGAAGAATCGGGTCCTTACACCTAATACACTATTTCATTGCATCGGTTTACAAAGTTTCTTACAATGGGAATTCTTTTCAAAAAGTAAATTAATTTCTATTTAATACATATGGAAAATATATGTAGTTTGGATAAGAAGGATTTTGGAGAATATATATTTATAAATACCCTTAATTTCAAAGACTTCAAAGCAAAATTCCTATAAGTATAGATATGATTTAAATAGTATTTCCATTATACATACTAGTGTAAATCGCACATATGTGCATTTATAGAAATATTTCATCAGAACGGAGAAGGCGGTTGAGATGGCAAACGGATGATGAGACTCCGTTGATGGAAGAAGGGTATTTTTGGAATTTCAAAAAGACACCGTGTAAATCATATTCATTGAATTCTCTATATTAATAATAGAGATATTATAAATCTTTTAATATCAATACTTCTAAATTAGCTTTCAAAGCAAAACCATTTTATTATAAAAACACACTATCTCGCTTGGTTGAGGAATCAAATTAAATGGTCTAATAAAACAAGTGGTAATAAACGCTTGTGTTTATTTCACTAGTTAATTGATGGACTTGTTTAAAAAAATATTATTTACACGAGTGGAATTTACTAGCTTTTAGTAAATATTTGAGCGTCGTCAAGTGGTTATGCTTTATTAGTCGACACTCTTATAGTTACTAATTTAAAGTGGATACAACTTATTTAATGAGTTTTCAAAATCGTTCTTGGGTGATCCGTTTATGCATATTAATGGGTTTTCATGCCCATCTTGTGATACTCATTTTCAAGTGAGTTATAATTTGCAAAGTGCAACCTCTTGTGTTGGTGCATGAAGTGCGTGTTTCTTGTATTGACTTACGAAGTGCATGTCTATTACTTGCATAATTTGATGTGATTATCTATACTCTTATTTTTGTCTTCACTTTGACTTTGATGAATGTTGTAAAACCTTAATTAAAATATGTGAATCGTTAAATGAAGTATAATTTTATTAGTGAAGTACAGCTCATAGACATTTATCCTTGTTATTTATGCAATTTTATTATTATCAATATCTCACCTTTTGTGATAATTAGAGATAGTGTGACCTGGGTGCTATTTTAATGCTCGGGTTACACCGCGACTTAATAGGTACAGGGACTCGATGGCCTTGGATGTGAGCTAGCTTAAGAAGTTAAATTTGATGTTGTTATATATTATGATGTACCATTTAAGTCTTGTATAAATGCTTGTATATGTTGAAGACCTTTGTGGTTATGTATATATTTAAGAGCTATTCGTGATATATATATATGGGTATAAATGTGAGTCTAGTATTTTCTTTTGTAGAAACATACTTTTTTGAATATATCGATGTATATTATTTCCGTTATGTTGTTTGATTCTGTATTGTATATTATGTTGCGTATTGTTCTAGATTATATTAAACCTCTGTATTATTGTTTTGCGCCTAGATCAGATATGTTGAATTACCACTTATAGAAAAGAAAGTAAAATATAGTCACATTATTTGACATATATGATATTCGCCCAAAGAAATTTTAGAGATGGTCGCTTGTAACCTGCCTTATTCTCTGTATTACTTGACAATATTACTCATAATATTATTGGGTAATATGGGTCTAAAGGTGGGGCGTTACAAATAGTCCGATAAATTGGGATGGGTAATTCAGGATATATTGCATTCTTTTATATCATCATATATTATTATGTTTTAACCATTGTGGATGTAGGAGCATCGTAAATACAATTGAGGGAAAACCTATTTCGCTCAATGGCGTGGTCTCACTAGACATTTATTGGTTCGAGATGGTAGGTTATTATTCACACCAGACTTTTTGTCTAACTCAAAGCTATGTTTCCCCCTTAAACTCTCAGGTGCTCAAAATTAATTTGAGTGGAATAAGTGTAAGAATTTTCAGGTTTACTAATAGGACGAAAGCTTTCGGAGATGTATAGGAGACAATCTTAGTATGTAAGAGCTGTATTCTAATCCGTTGTGTTATTTAAGTTTATTTATTGGATGTAATGGAAAAGTTGTATAATTGCTAAGTCTTTGACTCTGATCAACCATGGGGGCATCTTCATATGTGACTCTTGGTATTTTATAATAATTATAATTTCTCTGAACGTGGATTTACGAATGGCATTATGTAATGAATATAAAATATCAATTGTCAAATGAGATGACTTTTTTTTATTAAACCGTGTTGAAATTTTTTCATATTCATGCACTCTTGATTATTGATATGATTAACAAAGCTGTATTTTATCGCCAAGAATTAATAACTATGGATGACCGCAACATCCATAGCAGTTAGGTTTGGGCCTCGGAATGGAGGATATTACAAGTTGGTATTAGAGCATAGGTTTATGATTAAAAGATTTTTAAACCTAAAGAGTTTTGAAGACATAATCCCAATGAATCAGAGAATAAGATTGAGGTAAGGGATAACATTATAATAACGTACCTATATTTGCTATATATAAGAATGTATTCCATCTCTATTCTCTCCTCCCTCATAGACCGTTCTTCTATATCTTACTAAGGCTTGTATGCATATTTATGAGATAGAAAGATATGAAGGCAAGAAATGAAAGTGTGAATCGTGGTGGCGGAAGCACCACAACCAATGGAAATGTTTGGCCCAACACTATGAGGAACCAGGGTGGACAGGAAAATGCTTATCAAAACGAAAATGACAATGTAGATGCTGCGACCCCACCAGTAGATATGGGGACTATGTATCAGTTCTTTGTTAATCTAATGAAAGCTGGAGCAGCTGCATGGGTACTTGGAGGGAATGCTGTTAATGTGGGTTGAGTCAACCCCGTAGTGCCAGTTGATAATAATTATGTCAAGCCGAGTTGTGATTACACCAGTCTGGGTGGGAAGCCCTTTTTGGGGATTGAGGATGCGATAGAAGTGGAGAACTTGCTGTTACATTATGAAAGGATTTTTGCTGATTTAGGTCTGAATGATGAGCAGGAAGAGGGATTGGCTTCAGACAGTTGCAAGGAGCCTCTTTATTATGGTGGAACGGAGTTACCATAGAAGCGCCTGAGGAGGAGTTGACTTGGGTGGATTTTTGAAGGAGATCTGAGAAAAGATTTTTGTTTAAAGTAGCTAAGTCCGTAGTTCTCGGGAAGTTTATGGAGTTGGAGCAAGGGGATATGATGGTATTGGAATATTCTGCTAAGTTTGATAAGCTATCCAAATATGGATATGCTACTATTGACACCATGATTATAAGAAATGAGAATTTCATCCAGGGGTTGAGGCCGGAGATTGCTTGGGAAACTACGACATATCTTAGAGAACCATTGAACGTAGTGGTGGAAATGGCTATCCAAAATAAATAAATTCTTTTGACTTTTGGCAAGGAGAAGTTAGTAGAGACTTAAGGATCCCAGAGAAAGAAGAGGAAGTTCTTTAAAAAAAGGGAGCTCAAAAGGGCAGAGCTGCCAAGAAAGTGAAAGCTGATGTTGTCTACTTCAAATGCGACAAGAAAGGTCATTATACACATGAGTATCGGACTGGTAAAGGGAATAAGGTTGCAGAAAAGAAATGTGTGAAGTGCTTCAACTGTGACCAGATGAGGCACTACAAGAATCAGCGTCTAAAGCCGGTCAGAGATGACAAAGGAATTTTTTGCTTTAGATCCATCATCTTCTAGACCAACTGCTGTTGAGAAAGAAAAGTCTGTAATGGAAGTATGCTTTTGATTCATAGCATACCAGTATAAGTATTATTTGATATTGGTACATCACACTCATTTATCTCTTAGTGTTTGGTAGATGAGTTAGACTTAGAACCAACAAACCTTGTTACTTCGTTAAGGGTAGCTAATCCAATTGGAGGGTACACAACTCTAAGGATGAGGTGTGACCATCTAGATTTTGAGCTGCTAGGTTATACTTTTACCTGTAGTTTGCATGTATTTGGTTTCATGGGTTTTAGGATTATTTTGGGTATGGATTGGTTGAGCAAATATGGTGTTGGGATATTTTGCCAAGATTGGAAAATATCGTTGAGACACCTTGATGGAAGTGACCGAATAGTATGCTCAGTTGAGAATACGAGTCCAGAAATTTGTGCTTCATTGGGCGCTATATAAGTGGAAGGCGAATTGAATCGAATTTTAATTGTAAGAGAATTTTCAAATGTTTTTGATCCGGTTATAGGACTACCACCGAAGCGAGTTATTGAGTTTCGAATAGATCTTATACTAGGAGCTGAACCCGTATATAGACCACGTAGAAGGATGACACCTACCGAGATGAAAGAGATAAAGGTGCATCTAGTGGACTTAGAAGGAAAGAGTTTTATTAGATCAAGCAGTAAGACTTGGGGAGCGGCTGTGGGGTTCGTAAAGAAACCGGACGGATCGTTAAGACCGTGTATCGATTATCGTAAGTTGAATGAAAAGATGATAAGGAATCGATATCCTTTGCCAAGAATTGGTGATTTATTTGATCAGTTGAGTGGAGCCAAAATATTTTCCTAGTTGGACTTGGTGACTAGGTTCCATTAATTAAAGGGGCAGAGGGTAGTATTCCGTTGATGGCATTTCGTACGATATATGGTTCATACGAGTTGTAACAACCCTGTATTTTACAATTATTTTTAAATTGATTTCCAGATTCAAAAGCTTTATTTATGAAAAAGAATAAATTTTGTTATTTTAAATATAAACTTTGATTTTGATGTGGGTTAGAATTCCAAATATGACTAAATTTAATATTTCCAGAAAGAGTGAATTTTGGTTAAAATAGTCAAACTTTGACTTTTAAATTTAAATTTTAAATATTTGAAATTATAAATTTTATCTTTTATTATGAAAATAGATTTAATAACATGAATATGGCTTTTTGTTTCGTTGAAAACGGAGTTAAAATGTAAAAGTTATGTACATTTCAATTTTTAGTATAATTTGTTTTATTGTGCAATTTTGCCTATTTTAAATTTTATAAATCATATTTTCTTTCTTATATTTTGTTTTAATATGTGTTAATATGTTATTTTATGTATAATTTTGTCTTTTTATATTTTTAAAATGATAAAAGAATTTTTCCAAAATTTACTGTATTTATTTTTCATTTTTAAAGGCTGTTTTCCTATTTTCTGCTATTTTCTTCATTTAAAATTATATTTAAATTTAATTCTATATATTTATTTTATGAATGTATTTTTATTTATGTTATTATTTATGTTTAAAAATATATTACAAGCTCATATGAATTTTCTAAAGTTTATACCATTTATTTTCAATTTTTCTAGCCTAGTTGACGATTTTTGCTATTTTCTTGATTTAATTATTTTTAATTAATATTTATTTATTTATATTTTTTTTGTTACATTTTCGAATTTTAACTGAAATTATATGTATTTTCAGATATTTAAACTTATTAAAAAGAAATAGAGGAGATTTGAAAAGTTTTAAACTCTTGAAACTCCTAAGGCTTTCCATCTCCCGACCTTTCATTTTCCCAACTCTTCTCTTAATTGTTTTGGGCGTGTAATCTACTCATTTCAGCTGCATTTTTTTTCGCTTTCACGAAATTCATTTCTCCTCCTCTCATAAAAAAATCACGGCTATTCTCCTTGTGAAGCTTAGGTAAAAAAATTCTATCTTCTTTTTGTCTTTTTATGATTTTCTACTTGAATTTGCACATGCTCTCCACCTTCATAGCTGTATTCCCCTTCCTCCAAGCTGTGGCTGACCACCACCACCACTTTTCTCTGACCATCACACAGCCTAACACCTCGCCTCCTCAGGCCAAGCCAAGCCATGATGAAGATCATCACAAAAATCCATCTAAACTAGCACTAGCCATCACCTATGCACTCAAGCTGACCTAGTTTTGGTACCATCACCTTCCACCACCAATAGCCGCCACCAACACCACCTCCACCATCTACAGCACCACCTGGACCCTCTTCCACGTCATCACCTTGGACCCCACTCCTCTGGCCGTGCCCCATGCACCTTGGTCGAGCCTTGAATTGCCTTGAATCCATGTTAAAGTGACATTGTTTTGCCTTGTTGTGTTGTTTCATGCATACTCACCTTTTGCTATCCTCTAAACATGTTTGGCCGATGTCGGGTGTGTTTTGACCGGCTCCTTCCCTACCACCGAATCAGCTCTCTCCCAAGCTACCGAACCACCTCCTTCCTCATGACTACCAAACCATTGCCCCAGACCAATGATGCCGAACCAGAGTGCCAACCGAACCAGAGTGCCTACCGGACTAGAATGCCAACCAAACCAGAGTGCCTACCGAACCAACCTGTCTCCCACCTCACTACCGAACCAACACATGTCCTATCCCCTGCCGAGCCAACTCCAAACCAGAACCACCGGACCACAGTACTACCGAACCAAGGCATTCCGGACCAACTTTGCCAGGCCAGATTGCATCGGCCCAAGCCCACCAGCAGCTATATACATCCAAGACCCCTGCCCCCAGCCTTACTCTATAAATAGAGGGGTAGGGGTACAACAATGGGGACAAGTTTTGAGAGCTCAAGCACGGAGAGAACTTTCAAACAACTTTCAGATACTTGTATCAAAGCTTTGTACTTGTAATCTGAACTAGAAAGGAGAAATAATATATAAAGTGGACATAGGCACATTCTGGCTGAACCACTATAAATCTGCGTGTCTTTTACAGTTTAGTCCCTGCTTTTCATATATTTTCATAAATCACCCAAATCACAAAGAACGACATAAAATCCATTAAATCATACGACTTGGAGGTGTTTGTCCATTTTTTGTGCAAACATTTTTGGTGCTTTCACTGAGAGCTAGAAGCTCGAAGCTTCAGCTTCTTCCACTTAACCTTCTTCCTAGCAGCATCGTTCATTGCTTGGAAAACATGCCTCCCAAGCAGAAGAAAGATGTTAACAAAGGAAAAAACATCGCAACCAACAGTCTTCCAGATCCAGTGGTCACAGATCAAGTAAATCGTCCCCCTCCAGTAGCAGTACCAAATGAAGGTCAGGCAAATCCGACCACCCCTGCAGGAATTACTAGGGCAGATCTAGACAGGGTTGTGGCTGAAGTGACTAACCGCTTCACATCACAGCAGGAAGCCTTGGTGGACCATCTCATGTCACGCTTAAGGGATGCTGAAGAGTCCAACCGCAACACTGAATCATGGGGTGAGTCCCAGTCTGGAGGATCTCAGAGACAACAAAGATCTTCCTTCTTCGAAGGAGCTAACGACAGAAGCGGCCATGGTAGGAGCCGAGATCGAGCACAACCCGAAGTTAGGCCTGAGGAAACGCTTGGAACCGAACCCAACGGGGGAGGTACTGGGCGGAGATCAACTATAGCTGAGCCGGTTGTACTGCCTGACCATGGAAACGCCAATGAACGGGGCCGAGCTAGAATCCAGCCCGAAGTTGGACCCAAGGAAGTGCTTAGATCATAACCCAACAGGGGAAGATCCAGGTAAGGGCCAGGTGTAGCTGATCCTAGCATGCTCCCAGAAGACAAAAGACAGCCACTGAAAAATATCAGGAATGATAGACGATACCATCCCTATAGGTCATCTGGACGAAATCAATCCCAAAGAACAGAACCAAACTCGTTTCTATCTGCTCCAAATTCTGATGAAAGGATGGCACGCTTGTTCAGAGAGTGCGTCCAACGGGATCAAAGAGATCGAGGGATAGGCGCTAGGGTAACCATCCCTTTCGCCCATAATATCGAAATTGCTATCACCCCCCGAGAATGGAAAATGCCAACAATGGAACCTTACAAAGGAACCTCCGACCCCATTGTACAGTTATAGAGATACACACAGCATATGCTCATGAGTGGAGCAACAAAGGGAGTACTGTGCAAATGCTTTCCACTATTCTTAGCAGATCTAGCTACCTCCTGGTTCTGTCATTTACCCCAGGGATCCATCAGCTCGTGGGAAATGTTGAAAGAAAAGATATCAGTCAGTTCCGCATTCATGTGGAACAACCCAAGGACGCTTATTCCTTATCCAGTATCAAACAGAAACCTGGAGAGAAACTGCAGCAATACCTAACCCGATTCAATGCCACAGCGGCCGCAGTCCAAGATGCGGATGAAAAACTTATCCTAATGGCCCTCTGTAGTGGTGTGCATCCGGATACTAAATTTGCTAGAAGGTTGACAAAAGAAAAACCAGCTACTTTACCCGATTTCTTCCATGAAGCCGGGAAATATATGAGGCTTGAAGATGCCGCCACCGAGGGGCAGTCAGGGCAACAAAATAAGGCAGCTCACGGCAATACGCCCGATGCAGCGAAGGACGTTCGAAGAAATGATTCTAGAGACAATGTTGGGGGCAAGAAGGGAGAAAAGCGCCTATATAGGCCAGGACCAAGGTTCGACACTTACACTCTGTCACGTACCGGATTTTTCGACTTTCGAAAATTCGACATCGATACTCACTTTATCGACTGCCGAGAAATCGAGTGCCGGAAACTCCAATAGTGAGGGTTTTAAAAAGAAATAGAAGAAAAGATAGAAGAAAAAGAGAAGAAGAAGATAGCAGAAGAAGAAAGAGGAACAACATCAGAACAGAAAACAATATCAGAATCTTACACATCGCAGCGGTACAATATATAATAGATAAATGAATAATCTTTAAAACAAAGAACTATATCATTTTATACATACCTCAATCAGAGTCAATATACAACAATGGACAGTTATATAACTTGTCCTCATACAGAATACACAGCGGAATAAATATTATTAGATACAAATACTACGTCTCGTCATCCAGCTTTCTTCCAAAGCTCCAGAATATCCAGAATATCCTGATAGTATAACTCTAGGCTGCCCGTGTGGAAATTGGTGGGCACCCAGATTTTAGAAGGGAACAATAAACTCCGAGTCAGTCATGGTGACTGGTGTGAGATCGTAAAACAGTTATTCTTTAAAATAAATAGCAGAGAATTTTAAAGTCAATTCGTAATGCTTTTGGAAAATGAAACTACCATAAGACCTCCCGCCACACACACAATGCAAACGCAGACTTGGAGGAGATTTCTTCTTATGATAGTCAAAGATGCTTACTACGCAAAAAAATCAAATTCTTTTTTATATTATTATTAGTGCATAGTGTAGAAACATTTCGAAAGTACAATATAAATCTTAGCCAGCATAGGTACCATTATAGTATGCTTGCTATAGCTGCCATATTAGATGACAGGTTCTACAACTAAAACCGTACAAGGCTCGTATTGTTTCTTTGGGTTTCCAACAAATGGCCAGGCTAAGGAACTTCCTATCCACGATGGGTACGTCCCTGGAATAGACGACCCGAGAACCTAACCGGATCTCTACCAACACAAGGCCGGGTTACCTCTGCAAAAATAGGTAACTACTGACACGCGTATGCCATCCCCCGATCGTCACCGATCTTCCCGAGGATCCCCGATTCGCAACAACCACAAAGTAATAAATTTGCAGCAACCACAGAGGTTAAGTATCTGGGCTCCATACCATGATACGACCTTTATCCAGAAGGAATGACATACACTAAGGGGCGCTACTCCCTAGAACCTTGCTGCATCTTTCCTGTTTTGACCATTTCCGGGGTGTGAGGCTCGACGAAGTCTCGTCCACAAAGCTACGCTTTCTACAAAGCCATGCTTCGGGTCAAACAAAATGATCAACCTATGATCACAAAGATATAAGATCAAACAAATGATCATATCGCAAATGATCAAACACTGATCATTTCACAGCAACACTCAGTATGCCACGTTACCAAATTGGGATAAATCGCTGATAAATTTCAACTACATAACCTCTGAGCTCGTACTTCTCAGAGAAGGGTGTTAAGCTAAGAGAATAAATTCTCCGCCACCAACAGAAATGTATTTGAAAGAAATCAGCTTTATATCTCAAATTGTAACGTCAGACACACAATCCATACAAGTCTGTTCCGGGATCGAACAGAACCGAAGGCACTTCTCACGAAGCCCTTGCATATCCGGATAAATTTCTAATCACGTCCGGACTTCCCGTCACTAAGGGTGATAAAACCTCTAAATCGAAGATCAGTCGATGTAGAGTAACTCGACGGTAATCCTTCCGTTTTCAAAAATATCCGGTCTTCAACACCGGTCTTCAAATGCAATTCATAACGACGTATCACATATTCGGAATGGGTTATACGACCCCATGGTCCTTTCCCGGCTAACCCGAATAGTGAGCGCTTATTTAAAAACAAGTGTGGCATTCAAATTCATCCAATCACAACAAATACCATTCAGGGTAATTATTGATAGTCGGTTATTTAACTATCAATAAAGATGCGCAACATCATCAGATTCCATATAATTTTCCCAAATTATTTCATCTTCAAAAATATCTTTACTAGATATAAAATTTCCACACTTCAAAAATAAATCAATATTTATTTTTAAACAGATTCCCTTTTCTTTTATAAATTCCATATTGAATTTATATCTTTCAAAATATCTACTGATATACGATTTTCAATCGATTTCACATATTCACTTTCGATTTATCTTTAAGAAGATAAATTCTCAAAACGTTCATTTCATATCGGAAAGTATTTCCTTACTTATTTAATAATAAGTATTCCACAAATCTTTTATTTTCAACACTTGGAAAATATCTGATATACTTAATTCAATATTAAGTATATATTCATTCTTTAAGGAAAACATTTACTATAACAACATGTTACGTAAAACATCGTTACGACGACTCAAAATCACTAGTAAAGGGATTCAAAAATTAAAATAGATATATAAATCCCAATACTATATAAAACATTTCCTTTCGGAAATCATTTACTATAACAACAGTGTTATAGTCCACCATTTCCTTCTACTTCTCGAAAACGTCTATTTCAACAATGAATGTTGAAATCTATGATTTCGATATATAACAATTTTAAAACATCGTTAAAACAATTAACTTCCTCTTAAATATCACTTTCCCAAAACATATCTATTTTACTTAACAATATATTCACTGTCCAAAATCGTGAATATACTTCACTAATTACATTTCACTATTTTCTACACGTTTTATTTCAATAATAATTCGCTATCCAAAATCGCGCATATATCTCCTTTGATAATCTTCTATATTTAATGTATCAAATTCAATTGATTTTGAATTTATAAAACAACGTTTATAAATTCTATTTCTATTTTATAACAACTTCGATTTGTAAATCTCCTTTATTAACAAATTCGACCAATATTTCATTTGAAGGCAAAAATCCCATTTATAAGTTAATTTCTTATAAATCTTCTATTCTACAATTTCATTCCTTTTAACTTCCCGATTTATACATCTATAAATTTCATTCTTTTTAACTTCACAATTTATACATCTATAAATTTCTAACACTTATAAAAACTCGTTTTATAATTCCAATATTTGATTTATAAAATATCAATTTTTATAAATCTTTTTATACAAATCGTTTATAGTTATTCAAAAATCCCAACTTAAACCATTTTATAAATAAATCGACTTTTATTTCAAAAATGACACTTTGGTTATATTTCACTAAAAATTATAATTTTTATAACTTTTAAAAATTTTAACGTTTTTAAATCAATTCAAAAATTCCATAAAACCTATATTTTCAAAAATCACTTTAAAAACCCTTTTAAAGTAAAAAGTCGTTATTTTTAAATTTCAAAACTGAATCTGATGATGCAACGCATCAATTAGTCCATCACAACATCAAACATCATATATCATCATATGATAACAGAATATATATCAATATCTGTAAAAAAAATACTACTGGTGAGGAATCCAGTTGGATCCCTCCAACCTGTTTCCCTGCATCCAAAGACGTTAGCACAATACCAATTCCGCTCCAGTACGGAATTATCGCGGTATATGGGTTTTATAAAAATATCCGCTTACTAACGGCGCAATAGGGTCTCATCCGCTATACGAGGCGGGAAATCATCAATCCAATATATACATATGCCAATATGTATATATCGCTATATATATATATCCTACTATATCTAATACAAACAGCAATCAATCAGTCAATCAAAATCCAACTTCATTTGAGTGAGAAAAATCTCACCTTAGCTTTTAATTTGCCATCCATTTTATTTCCAGCTTGCTTTCTCGATTTAGACCTTGTATAAACAATTTTATAAAATTCATTAATATCCGAAATAAATCGAGTAATCAATTTTCGTTTTTCAATTTATTTTACTTAAATCTAACTGATGATTTAAATTTAACGTTTAATTTAATTCCAAACCAACTTCCTTTTGAAAAATCATTTAGTAATTAAAATAATCACCTAATTCTATTATATAATTATTATTTTCTTTGTTCGGTTAATTTATACAGCATATGTAAATTTAAAATAAAATCAAAGTTATTACCTTACTGTCTTTCTCCTACACAAACATATTTATATCTATATATACTAAATTCGAATAGAATAGAATTAGCTGATCCCTTCTTTACTGTTTACAAATGCATGTATTTATTAAACTCTAAGGAAGATAAAATTTCTCTCTAACTTATATATATACATATTTAAAAATTTAAACCTTTATAGACTTCTTCAACTTTTTTTTTCCTCTGAATAAAAGAGTTTGTTATTTTTACTTTAAATCAAATTTTACCACAACTGGGCTTTACCTCACTGCTCTCTATCGAACTCGTCATTTGCCAGAGACCAGCACCTCCTGACCATTTTCATCGATTTCGAAATCACCAGCCCTCACGAGATCGACACCGGCCACTATGTCTTACCCCATCTTCGCGACTTGGCATTTGACCTTCGCTTTGCGTGCGCGAGCTCGTGCCTGCCCCTAGCCCAGTTGCATCACGAGACCATCAAATCGAAGTCGCCCCTTGCGTTGCCTCTTCCAGTCACAGTCGCGACACCACTCCATCAACATCAGCCTTCGCGACTTCGCGCCTCGTGAATCCCCATCGCCAGAGTCGCCATCGCACCCTCCTCCTCGATTGCCTAATCGACCGCGACCCAATCACCTTCAACCCTAACTCGCGAAACTCCTCCTCGATTTGATGATGATAACGCGATTTCTTCACGTGTTCGAGCATTGAGTTCGAACGAGATTGCTTTGGTTCTAGCTTCGGTCGCCATTTTATTTTTTGATGATTCGCGAATGGATTCGTGAATTTGAATTGGGGAGAATGGCGGCTTCGAACTGAGAGTGGAAAAGAATTTTATCGACCACGACTTTGAACTGCTCAATTTTGTTTTGAATTTCGAAAGAAAAGAGGATGCAGCCATTTTTATCTCGTTTGATTTGAACGAGAGAATGGCTTCGGTATTGTTTTTGATTGAAGAAGAAATTGTTTTCAAATACTCGGTATGCTCTGCACGATTTTCTTTACGTGATTCTCGGCGTAAATTTAGGCGTGGACGAGGGAAGAACGTGGCAGATATTTACAAATTTAAATTTAAATTTAAATTGAATTCCATTTAAATTCCAACGCATTTAACTATCGTATGGTCACATAACAACCCCGAAAAATACGAAATTGAAAATCCAGTAATAATACAATATTACGGACCCAATGAAACTGGTTTCGTCGAATTCCGAGACTGTTTGAAAAATGACTATTTTAAAATATCGATTCGAACAATTAAATTCAAAACTGATCAAAACAGTTAAAATTTCAATTCTGAAGCTTCTGTTATCTTCAGTGTTATCAATACGAATTTTAAAAGCTTTCGAAATATTTTTCTTCAGCTTTAAATTGAAGATACAAAAATTTATTTAACTTCAATCGATTAAATTTTAAAATTAAATCGTCAAATTCAAAGTTATGTTTGGGATTCAAATTAAATTATCGTTCAAATATTTAAAATTAATTAAATATTCTCAATTTAATTTGTTCAAAATTCTGGGTCGTTACAGACTTCCCCCCTTAAAAGAATTTCGTCCTCGAAATTACAAGTTAGGAAAAATGGTTCTTAACTCGTCTACTATTTTTCACAATTCAATAGTTTTATCAAATTTTCAAAACAAATCTTTCTACTAAAGATTCGTTATCAATCCAACTAGCTTCCTAAACACTTTCATAATTTTCAAACAATATTTGTTTAACTTCTCAATTCAAATTCGAGTTTAAATTCAAATTTTAAACTTTCAAAAATTTTCTCAAAAATTTTCTAACACTCGAAATTTCCGAAAATTTTTGCCAGCGTCTCCTTTGCGCGGCTAATACGGTACGACTACAAAACGTCCCTACGGACTCTCAGATTTCAAAAAGAAAAAGAAAAAGCCAAGCGGCTAGACAAGAAATCATCAAAAACTCATATTATAATTCAAATACGTACCTTTTTCGAGCAATTCAAATTTATCTTTTGAAGATCAAAATCCAATTTATAACACCTGTATATCCTACTAGCCATAATATCTAGTTACATATATTCAAACTATTTTGTAAATTCTATTACAAAAATTTCAATATAAACTGCTTATATATCTTTACTTCACTGTTGAAGTTACATATTCATTATCATTCAATCTTTACATTTCCCATTCATTTGTATTTAGTTTACCATTTCAACTAAATTTGGATTCAATTTACTTTCAATTCTGAAATATTGAATTTTATCAATTATCTGTCCTTTACAACTGCACTATCTTAAATTAGTTCCAATTACTAATTCGAATTGATATCAATTCAATTTATTTTAATTCTACTTCGTTTAAATCTACTTACATTTAAACTGGATTTCCAATTTCCATACGAATTTTAATTCATCTTTCATTTACAATTATTCAATTCAATTCATTGCTTACAAATTCGAAATGAATTTCAACATTCAATTTTATTTTCTCGTATTTGCCATTGCAAATTTATTTATTTGTTCACAAATTCTTTTATTTCAATTTGAACTTTCATTTCAATCAGATTTCAAATATTCTATAAGTTATCAACTTATTTTCATTTCGATTTATATAATCACTTATATATTCATATTACAAATTCATTTCATTAATGAATTTTAAATTTTCCAATATCTATCTGGAATTCCATTTTCATTTATAAATCACATTTACAATTCATATTTACCATTTTATTCATATATGAATTCGTTTCCTTATGCTTCCAATTCATATTTAAAATTTCATTCGTTAAATGGATTTTTATTTAAACTTTAAACTTTACAAGTTATCAACTTCATAATATTTCATAAATATCTTTATATAGCATTCCAGAGTTTACCAACATTTCAAAGCCATTTTGAAAACAATTCAAATTATCCCTTGAATTTTCAAAACAAAACCCAAAATTTTCAAACAACTTTCATTTAAAACAGTTTGGCAGCGATTTCTCTTTTGGGAAACCCGAAAATGAACACCAATGATGCCGCGGTCATCATCGAAGTTATTTTCCAGCGACCGATAAGAGTTTAGAGCTTTTCATTCCTCCAAAATACTTTTCAAAACCTTCGAAATTCATTTTCAAATCAAAAAGGAATTAAACTTTCCAAATCTCCAAAATTTTCAAATTCTTCTCCAAAACATTTCCAAAAACTTCTCTGGAATTCCGTTTTAAATTACAATTCACATTTATAATTTACATTCTTTAATTTCATTTGTATGTGAATTTATTTCTTAACTTTGGAGTTATAATTCCAATTTCTCATTTAATTTCAATGATAATAGTTTAATATTATCACTTCTAACAACCATGCAACCATATACTATAGTAATTCATAGAAAATCATTCTTTTCTATACAAAAATAGTTTTGGGCAAAATTATATTATTTACCCCATTTAAAACAATATTGTGCCGAATTGTTCTATACAAGTGTTTAGAGATTCCTATCGATAGAGTTGTACGGACAATACCGACCAGAATCCATATACCACTCAACAAATCAATCATCACAATATAAAACAATTTTATATTCACTAACAAATACGCTCTCATATCTATTATTACACTCAACTCATTCTAGAGTACTACTGACTCTATCTCTAATGAGTAACACCCAACAGAGCAGGGTTGTCGCTTAACCATATGCTCTGATACCACGCTGTCACGTACCGGATTTTTCGACTTTCGAAAATTCGACATCGATACTCACTTTATCGACTGCCGAGAAATCGAGTGCCGGAAACTCCAATAGTGAGGGTTTTAAAAAGAAATAGAAGAAAAGATAGAAGAAAAAGAGAAGAAGAAGAAAGCAGAAGAAGAAAGAGGAACAACATCAGAACAGAAAACAATATCAGAATCTTACACATCGCAGCGGAACAATATATAATAGATAAATGAATAATCTTTAAAACAAAGAACTATATCATTTTATACATACCTCAATCAGAGTCAATATACAACAATGGACAGTTATATAACTTGTCCTCATACAGAATACACAGCGGAATAAATATTATTAGATACAAATACTACGTCTCGTCATCCAGCTTTCTTCCAAAGCTCCAGAATATCCAGAATATCCTGATAGTATAACTCTAGGCTGCCCGTGTGGAAATTGGTGGGCACCCAGATTTTAGAAGGGAACAATAAACTCCGAGTCAGTCATGGTGACTGGTGTGAGATCGTAAAACAGTTATTCTTTAAAATAAATAGCAGAGAATTTTAAAGTCAATTCGTAATGCTTTTGGAAAATGAAACTACCATAAGACCTCCCGCCACACACACAATGCAAACGCAGACTTGGAGGAGATTTCTTCTTATGATAGTCAAAGATGCTTACTACGCAAAAAAATCAAATTCTTTTTTATATTATTATTAGTGCATAGTGTAGAAACATTTCGAAAGTACAATATAAATCTTAGCCAGCATAGGTACCATTATAGTATGCTTGCTATAGCTGCCATATTAGATGACAGGTTCTACAACTAAAACCGTACAAGGCTCGTATTGTTTCTTTGGGTTTCCAACAAATGGCCAGGCTAAGGAACTTCCTATCCACGATGGGTACGTCCCTGGAATAGACGACCCGAGAACCTAACCGGATCTCTGCCAACACAAGGCCGGGTTACCTCTACAAAAATAGGTAACTACTGACACGCGTATGCCATCCCCCGATCGTCACCGATCTTCCCGAGGATCCCCGATTCGCAACAACCACAAAGTAATAAATTTGCAGCAACCACAAAGGTTAAGTATCTGGGCTCCATACCATGATACCACCTTTATCCAGAAGGAATGACATACACTAAGGGGCGCTACTCCCTAGAACCTTGCTGCATCTTTCCTGTTTTGACCATTTCCGGGGTGTGAGGCTCGACGAAGTCTCGTCCACAAAGCTACGCTTTCTACAAAGCCATGCTTCGGGTCAAACAAAATGATCAACCTATGATCACAAAGATATAAGATCAAACAAATGATCATATCGCAAATGATCAAACACTGATCATTTCACAGCAACACTCAGTATGCCACGTTACCAAATTGGGATATATCGCTGATAAATTTCAACTACATAACCTCTGAGCTCGTACGTCTCAAAGAAGGGTGTTAAGCTAAGAGAATAAATTCTCCGCCACCAACAGAAATGTATTTGAAAGAAATCAGCTTTATATCTCAAATTGTAACGTCAGACACACAATCCATACAAGTCTGTTCCGGGATCGAACAGAACCGAAGGCACTTCTCACGAAGCCCTTGCATATTCGGATAAATTTCTAATCACGTCCGGACTTCCCGTCACTAAGGGTGATAAAACCTCTAAATCGAAGATCAGTCGATGTAGAGTAACTCGACGGTAATCCTTCCATTTTCAAAAATATCCGGTCTTCAACACCGGTCTTCAAATGCAATTCATAACGAAGTATCACATTTTTGGAATGGGTTATACGACCCCATGGTCCTTTCCCGGCTAACCCGAATAGTGAGCGCTTATTTAAAAACAAGTGTGGCATTCAAATTCATCCAATCACAACAAATACCATTCAGGGTAATTATTGATAGTCGGTTATTTAACTATCAATAAATATGCGCAACATCATCAGATTCCAAATAATTTTCCCAAATTATTTCATCTTCAAAAATATCTTTACTAGATATAAAATTTCCACACTTCAAAAATAAATCAATATTTATTTTTAAACAGATTCCCTTTTCTTTTAAAAATTCCATATTGAATTTATATCTTTCAAAATATCTACTGATATACGATTTTCAATCGATTTCACGTATTCACTTTCGATTTATCTTTAAGAAGATAAATTCTCAAAACGTTCATTTCATATCGGAAAGTATTTCCTTACTTATTTAATAATAAGTATTCCACAAATCTTTTATTTTCAACACTTGGAAAATATCCGATATACTTAAATCAATATTAAGTATATATTCATTCTTTAAGGAAAACATTTACTATAACAACATTTATTTGAGTCAAAACGAATGTTACGTAAAACATCGTTACGACGACTCAAAATCACTAGTATAGGGATTCGAAAATTAAGATAGATATATAAATCCCAATACTATATAAAACATTTCCTTTCGGAAATCATTTACTATAACAACAGTGTTATAGTCCACCATTTCCTTCTACTTCTCGAAAACGTCTATTTCAACAATGAATGTTGAAATCTATGATTTCGATATATAACAATTTTAAAACATCGTTAAAACAATTAACTTCCTCTTAAATATCACTTTCCCAAAACATATCTATTTTACTTAACAATATATTCACTGTCCAAAATCGTGAATATACTTCACTAATTACATTTCACTATTTTCTACACGTTTTATTTCAATAATAATTCGCTATCCAAAATCGCGCATATATCTCCTTTGATAATCTTCTATATTTAATGTACCAAATTCAATTGATTTTGAATTTATAAAACAACGTTTATAAATTCTATTTCTATTTTATAACAACTTCGATTTGTAAATCTACTTTATTAACAAATTCGACCAATATTTCATTTGAAGGCAAAAATCCCATTTATAAGTTAATTTCTTATAAATCTTCTATTCTACAATTTCATTCCTTTTAACTTCCCGATTTATACATCTATAAATTTCATTCTTTTTAACTTCACAATTTATACATCTATAAATTTCTAACACTTATAAAAACTCGTTTTATAATTCCAATATTTGATTTATAAAATATCAATTTTTATAAATCTTTTTATACAAATCGTTTATAGTTATTCAAAAATCCCAACTTAAACCATTTTATAAATAAATCAACTTTTATTTCAAAAACGACACTTTGGTTATATTTCACTAAAAATTATAATTTTTATAACTTTTAAAAATTTTAACGTTTTTAAATCAATTCAAAAATTCCATAAAACGTATATTTTGAAAAATCACTTTAAAAACCCTTTTAAAGTAAAAGTCGTTATTTTTAAATTTCAAAACTGAATCCGATGATGCAACGCATCAATTAGTCCATCACAACATCAAACATCATATATCATCATATGATAACAGAATATATATCAATATCTGTAAAAAAAATACTACTGGTGAGGAATCCAGTTGGATCCCTCCAACCTGTTTCCCTGCATCCAAAGACGTTAGCACAATACCAATTCCGCTCCAGTACGGAATTATCGCGGTATATGGGTTTTATAAAAATATCCGCTTACTAACGGCGCAATAGGGTCTCATCCGCTATACGAGGCGGGAAATCATCAATCCAATATATACATATGCCAATATGTATATATCGCTATATATATATATCCTACTATATCTAATACAAACAGCAATCAATCAGTCAATCAAAATCCAACTTCATTTGAGTGAGAAAAATCTCACCTTAGCTTTTAATTTGCCATCCATTTTATTTCCAGCTTGCTTTCTCGATTTAGACCTTGTATAAACAATTTTATAAAATTCATTAATATCCGAAATAAATCGAGTAATCAATTTTCGTTTTTCAATTTATTTTACTTAAATCTAACTGATGATTTAAATTTAACATTTAATTTAATTCCAAACCAACTTCCTTTTGAAAAATCCTTTAGTAATTAAAATAATCACCTAATTCTATTATATAATTATTATTTTCTTTGTTCTGTTAATTTATACAGCATATGTAAATTTAAAATAAAATCAAAGTTATTACCTTACTGTCTTTCTCCTACACAAACATATTTATATCTATATATACTAAATTCGAATAGAATAGAATTAGCTGATCCCTTCTTTACTGTTTACAAATGCATGTATTTATTAAACTCTAAGGAAGATAAAATTTCTCTCTAACTTATATATATACATATTTAAAAATTTAAACCTTTATAGACTTCTTCAACTTTTTTTTTCCTCTGAATAAAAGAGTTTGTTATTTTTACTTTAAATCAAATTTTACCACAATTGGGCTTTACCTCACTGCTCTCTATCGAACTCGTCATTTGCCAGAGACCAGCACCTCCTGACCATTTTCATCGATTTCGAAATCACCCGCCCTCACGAGATCGACACCGGCCACTATGTCTTACCCCATCTTCGCGACTTGGCATTTGACCTTCGCTTTGCGTGCGCGAGCTCGTGCCTGCCCCTAGCCCAGTTGCATCACGAGACCATCAAATCGAAGTCGCCCCTTGCGTTGCCTCTTCCAGTCACAGTCGCGACACCACTCCATCAACATCAGCCTTCGCGACTTCGCGCCTCGTGAATCCCCATCGCCAAAGTCGCCATCGCACCCTCCTCCTCGATTGCCTAATCGACCGCGACCCAATCACCTTCAACCCTAACTCGCGAAACTCCTCCTCGATTTGATGATGATAACGCGATTGCTTCACGTGTTCGAGCATTGAGTTCGAACGAGATTGCTTTGGTTCTAGCTTCGGTCGCCATTTTATTTTTTGATGATTCGCGAATGGATTCGTGAATTTGAATTGGGGAGAATGGCGGCTTCGAACTAAGAGTGGAAAAGAATTTTATCGACCACGACTTTGAACTGCTCAATTTTGTTTTGAATTTCGAAAGAAAAGAGGATGCGGCCATTTTTATCTCGTTTGATTTGAACGAGAGAATGGCTTCGGTATTGTTTTTGATTGAAGAAGAAATTGTTTTCAAATACTCGGTATGCTCTGCACGATTTTCTTTACGTGATTCTCGGCGTAAATTTAGGCGTGGACGAGGGAAGAACGTGGCTGATATTTACAAATTTAAATTTAAATTTAAATTGAATTCCATTTAAATTCCAACGCATTTAACTATCGTATGGTCACATAACAACCCCGAAAAATACGAAATTGAAAATCCAGTAATAATACAATATTACGGACCCAATGAAACTGGTTTCGTCGAATTCCGAGACTGTTTGAAAAATGACTATTTTAAAATATCGATTCGAACAATTAAATTCAAAATTGATCAAAACAGTTAAAATTTCAATTCTGAAGCTTCTGTTATCTTCAGTGTTATCAATACGAATTTTAAAAGCTTTCGAAATATTTTTCTTCAGCTTTAAATTGAAGATACAAAAATTTATTTAACTTCAATCGATTAAATTTTAAAATTAAATCGTCAAATTCAAAGTTATGTTTGGGATTCAAATTAAATTATCGTTCAAATATTTAAAATTAATTAAATATTCTCAATTTAATTTGTTCAAAATTCTGGGTCGTTACACACTCCTTTGAACGAAACCATTGAAAACATCTTCCTTGCCACCCAGGACGAAGTTAGATACAAACGCCCACCATACAAGAAGGAATCAGATAACGCGCAGAAGTCCGGAAAGTTCTGCCGCTTCCACGAATCTCATGGGCATGATACCAATAAATGCCATAATCTCCGGGACTTGATTGAAGAACATATCAGAAGGAAAAGACTGGATCGCTATGTAAGAGGTCAGAACAGGACTCCAGCTCCTGCCAATGAGAACCCAAGGCTACCCTCACCAGAGATAGGCAGAGGAAATCGCAACACTAGCGGCTCTAGTCAAGAGAAAATATTGGTTCATACCATCTCGGGAGGACCGCACATCGCCGACAGAAGCTGGGCAGAGATGGAAAGATATGGAAAGTCCCTTAGAAACAATGAAGACTGTGTCAATTCTGTTATAGAAGAGCGCCACCCGAAGCGGAAAGAGAGTGATGACATCACATTCGGTAGGCGTGACCTAAAGGGAAGGAAATATCCCCACATGGATCCCATGGTTATCTCTGCCTGGCTTGGTCCAGCCGAGGTTTTCTGAATTCTAGTAGACACTGGAAGCTCAGTAAATATCCTATTCAAACATGCATTCGACAAAATGAAACTATCAATAAAGGATGTTTCTCCCTGCAATAAACCATTACACGGTTTCACTGGAGATGCGAAGATGCCCTTGGGCAACTAGACCTCTTTGTTGAAATTGGAAGTCATCCCCGCTCCGTTGTGCGGAAACAGACATTTGTGCTGATAGAAAACCACTCGGCCTACAACGCTTTCTTAGGAAGGCCAGCCTTATCTGACTTCCAAATTGTCCTGGCCCCATGGTGCCTAAAGATGAAATTTCCAACGGACAATGGAATAGGGGAAGTAGAGGGAGACTAGGACGTTGCTCGAGACTGCTATGTAACTGAACTTCGCAACAACCACAGGAAGGATAAAGGGAAGAGTGTAGAGGTTGCCCTCTGCACAAAAAGTTTGGAAGCATAGCAACTAAAAGCCCCTCCTCTTCGATATACCAGCGACCCTTTCAATGAATTAGACCCCAGGGACAAAGAGGAAGGGGACGCACTACCCAACGGGCGTAACGAAGTCAAGAAAATCTTGAGGAAAGCTTCCCGCTACACAATACAAGAGGACACCCTCTATCGGCGCGGCTTCTCTAACCCCTTATTAAGGTGTGTCGCTGGAAGGGAAGCCAAGGAAATCTTGTCCAACATTCATTAAGGAAGCTGCGGAGATCACACCGGAGGGCAAACTTTAGCAAAAAAGATACTCCGATATGGATATTTCTGGCCTACCTTAAGCAAGGATGCCTTAGATTTCGTTAGAAAATGTGACAGATGCCAGAAGTTTGCTAAAATTCCACGGCTACCAACAACTGAGATTACTCAAATGACCAGCCCTTAGCCCTTCGCAGTATGGGGAATTGACTTAATTGGCGAACTACCAATGGGCCGAGGCGGGGCCAAGTATGTTATAGTGGCAGTCGACTATTTCACCAAATGGGTGGAAGCGGAACCCCTGAATAAAGTATCTTCAGCGAAAGTTATTAACTTCTTGATCAAAAATGTTCTATGTAGGTACGGAGTCCCATTCAAAATTATATCAGACAATGGACTTCATTTTGACAGCGAGGAGTTCGCCAACTGGTGCCAAGAGCACGGAATTCACAAAAGCTTCTCATCCGTAGCTTATCCCCAGGCAAACGGACAAGTCGAAGCCGTCAACAAAATCCTAAAAACTCTAATAAAAAAGAAACTCGAAAAGTCAAAGGGCACTTGGGTGGATGAACTCCCTACGGCAATGTGGGCCTATCGCACATCTTTCAGAACATCAACAGGGCATACTCCTTTCTCTTTGGCATACGAATCGGAGGCTATGCTCCCAGTTGAAACCATCGTGCCTTCCCACCGTAGGATCCACTATAACCCAGAAGAGAATGAAGAACTCCTTCACATGTATTTGGATCTAATTGAGGAGAGAAGAAATGATGCAGTCCTCAATGCAGCAGCCCACAAGCAAAATGTGGCAGCACAATACAACTCCAAAGTCAAGCATCGCACCTTACAAGAAGGGGATCTTGTCCTCAAGTGAATCTTCCCTCGCCCCGGAGCACTAGATCCAATCTGGGATGGACCATATGTAATTCATAAAGATCTCCACAACGGAGCTTATATTTTGTCAACAGTGGACGGAGAGGTGTTCCAGAGGGCATGGAACATCCAACACCTCCGTCGATACTTTTCTTAACTTGTACTGCCCATATGAAGTGAATTAACAAAGAGAATCAGTGGACTTAGGCATTTTCGTGCCGAACCACTTTAAAATACCTTGTCTCTTTTTTAACTTGTTCCTTTATATCTTGGCTGCTTGTTAACTTTATCCTTTTCTGTTGAACGAAATCCTATGCATATAGCATTTCCATTCAAGGCACTCCACAGCGCAACTTCACCTGGACAAGACCTAACAGGTACTATGCGAATCTATGCCCTCGCCAATGAGACACTTTCGCTCCGGCATCCCTCTGTTGCGGGTTAACTCATTGCTCGCGACGGCCCTTAAAGCCAACTGTAATGAGCCGATTATAAGCCACCGAGAAGGCCGACTATAGCCGAGGCAGCTCATTACGGCGTTCGGCTTGCCGGCAACTGTGAACCGACTATAAGCCCCAACATAAGGTGTGCCAGCCAGGGGCAGTTCACGGTTGACGATCGGTACCCACGCTAGCCGGCCACAGTAAATCGAATAATACCCACGATTACGGGCCATAATGGCCCGGGTAGTTACTGTGCGCGATCTCGGCTCCGATGTGTCTTAAGTGCGGCTGTGGTAAAAAAGAATTAACTCCCCGCGGAGGCGTAAGATGGGTGACAAATGTCTCTAAGACCCACAGCTAGGGAAAGTGACTACAAAGCCCGTTTTCCACGAACTTAAGCACATCGAAGGCCTTCCGTGATTGGAAGTTTTACTATTTCACATATTTCAATTTTATTTAAAAAAACTTTTCTCCTATCCTCTGTAACAATCCCTGAAGTACAGGACACAGAACAAGAAACATTCGCTAATGGAAGCGGATACTCACAGCAAGATACTGGGCCGCATTCCATACTCGGTCACACAAGACATTCCAAGCTGCCATCTACAAGCAAAGTATAAAGGGCGGTATTTCCTTCTCTCATGTGTAAACACGTGACTATAATTTATTCACACCTCACGCTAACATTACAAGTCATGAAATTATGTTTTAAACAAGAACCTGACGTCAAACACAATTTAATTACAAGAAATGCATAGCTATATTTCTCATACAACATGTCAAAATAGCAAAAACATTCAAAAAAACGACAGAATCAGCTTAAGTTAAAGAATTACACGTCAAGAATAGTGTTGTTTATTACAAGTAGCATAATTACAACCCAAGAGTTACGCTACTGTTTTGAGACTAACATATACAACAATGTCAAGTCCACAAAAAGATATCCAGGTCCAATCAAGGAGCCGGCTGCGTCGGAGCCTTATCCTTGTCCTGTTGCCCACCTGTCCGGTCAGAGAAAGAATTCGTTAGTGATAAGCAACCAAGTTAATGGAAAGACTAGAAAGGAAGACTTACCAGCATCTGCTCCTTGATCATCTTGATCGTCATCCTCTACTTGCACACTTGCCTCCTCAACTGCGAGCAACCGCATGCCCTCCTTCACCGCCACCTTCTCCTCCTTGGTAAACTGGGCGGTAACCACATCCATCCTGAAGGCCATACCACCCTCCTTATCTGCCTCAGCCTTGGCCTCCTCTAGAGCCCTGAGATAGATCCTAGCCATAGCCCGGGGGTAATCATCCATCCAGGACAAGTTACCCTGCCTCCAAGTACGGAAGTACATATCCTGGAGCATCCCATCCATCATCCCCTCGTTCTCTTCAAACTCCCTCATTCGGACCTCAGAAGCCCGCAGCTTTGCAACAACAGCATCCCTCTCCAATCGATACTGTAAACGGTCAGCCTGAAGGGACCTCCTCATCGCCTCCATCTCCTCCTTTAACTTGGCCTGAGCTAGCTCCGCGGCCTCAAGTCTCCTCGATAGTTGTTCTACCCGCTCGAGGTCCGCTTGCCGAACCTCATCCACCGTGGCAATGGCCATGTCGATCCGCTCCTTACAGACGGCATCCATCCTCCGCAACTCCGCCCTACTGGCCTCTTCAACAGTCTTCCTCAATTGTCTGGATGCGGCCTCATGCTGGGAGATTTGGATGGCTTGGTCGGCGAGTTGTTTAGCCTGGTCGGAAACCATCAACCGTAGCCGAATGTTGGCGCTTCCTATCTCTTCCCCAGCCTTTACCAATCGAGCATGGTGCCCCATCAATTTCCTGGTCTCCTCAGCAACTCGGTCAATATTTTCCTTAGCCTCGTCCCCAGAGTTACGACCCGGGTAGTAAGCAGATCAAGGTCCAGGGACTTAGCTTCGTCAAGCACCCGTACCATAGGATTACGAGGAAGGAGATGCTCACCAGTAACCTCATCGAAGGAGTTGTCGTGAGATGCCGGGTCCAGGTCCGGATGACCCGCAAACGGATTGCGAACTGAGCCAGGATGATCTATCGGGATGACGGTTGGATTCTCAGACGGATGGGGGGAAGGTATAAACTCGGTGTCCTCCTCCTCAATATCATGAATAGGCTGGAGTGGGGCCGAAGGACCAGGAAGAGATTCAAATGTAGACCGACTCCTCTTCTTCTTTTGTATATCTTCTTCAATAACTCCAAGAAGAGGACGATAACCGACTACGTCTCCAGGACGGTTAGTAGGAGTCTTCGGCTTGGCGGAAGCTTTGAGGAGTTTGTATTATTCAAGCCTGTGCCGAAGATCTGAGGTCTTGGCCGTTTTGCCCGCTCCTGATATGAAAACCAAGTGTCACCAACATGTATTGAGCCATCATTCAAGAATTAAAAAGAGTAAAGAGAAATTTACCTTGAACCGCAGAAGTTGCCTTAGTAGAAGCACTCCCGGAAGATAAATCGACACCGGTCCCAACCTTATCAGCTTTCTTGGACTTCTCCGTTTCCTCCAAACCTTCGAAGGCTTGGCGGAAAGCATCATCCGTCCACTCTTGCATCTCGCCTACTTGCACAGAAGACAAAGCCACCTATCGCTAGCAAGAAATAAAAGCACATAAGAAGAAGCATTGCAGTTATAACGGAAACTATAAATAAAGCTTCACACTTACAGCCGGAGGTGAAGCGACGGATGGAAACAGAGTCATCCCTAATAAAGAACCATTCTTTCTTAAACATACTGAACTTCGAATATAAGTCTAGGACAGGCTTGAAAGATACGGCTGATTCCAAGCTGATGTAGGGAGACCCATTCTTGTAGCCCCTCAAGTTGTACAAATACCGAATCTCCCAGTTGGAAGGAGGACGCCCGTATCTCCTCAGTAAGATAACAAAAAGGCTTACCAGAATGGCATAGGAGTTAGGCTGAAGCTAGAATGGAGTCACCTTCAGATATGCAACAAAGCTGACTATCCAGGAATTGAGAGGCGGGATGGCACCACACATACAATGATACCTGCTGTAAGCGAAATATCCTTCGGGGGGATTATATGGCATCACTCCTTCCCCGGGCAACAGCATACGCGCTCTATCAATCCCGAAAGAGCGAGAAATGACATCAAGCTGCTCGTCTTTGAGGGAGCTAGGGAAGCAATCAGGAGGTGAGTTCAGAAGCTCTTGAGGACTGTACCCGTCCACTAGCGATCTCGGGGTGGGCCCATGTCGTTCTGGATTCGGCTGAACTGGGGGCACGACGGGAGATTATCTTCTGTCTGTAGATCTCTTCTTTTCTGATCGGGTTTCCACTTTGTGAGACATTTATCTGCAAACGCAAAAAAGCACATTGTTAGAACACATGATATAGAGATTCAAACAAACGAGTGTATATTGTCTAGAGTTCCACTTATAAATGCGTAAAGTCATTCGGCAGTGCAAGGTCACAATGTCATTTTGGCAGTTCAAAGTCATTCGGCAGTTCAAAGCCATACGGCAGTTCAAAGTCATTCGGCGGCTCAAGGCTAAGGGACATTCGGCGCTCACGATCTCAATGTCATTCGGTATTTCCAAAAAATTAAAATCACTATCATCCGGCAGTTACCTGGTTCGGTAGTCAGAAGGTTTCAGCAGTGTAATTGATTCGGCAGAAAGAAAAATCTGGTTCGGCTATATCAATTCTGTAAGGAATATCAAAGGTGCATAGCCCCTACTTATAGGCAGATATGGGATACCGGACCAATTGATTCGGCACTCAAGGACCGAATGGAGATGACCAAAAAACAAAGCACGGCATATACAGGCATATGCCCTACTTTGGGGGGGAAAATGTTGGGTGTGTTTCGACCGGCTCCTTCCCTACCACCGAATCAGCTCTCTCCCAAGCTACCGAACCACCTCCTTCCTCATGACTACCGAACCATTGCCCCAGACCAATAATGCCGAACCAGAGTGCCAACCGAACCAGAGTGCCTACCGGACCAGAATGCCAACCGAACCAGAGTGCCTAACGAACCAACCTGTCTTCCACCTCACTACCGAACCAACACATGTCCTATCCCCTGCCGAGCCAACTCCAAACCAGAACCACCGGACCACAGTACTACCGAACCAAGGCATTCCGGACCAACTTTGCCAGGCCAGATTGCATCGGCCCAGGCCCACCAGCAGCTATATACATCCAAGACCCCTGCCCCCAGCCTCACTCTATAAATAGAGGGGCAGGGGTACAACAATGGGGACAAGTTTTGAGAGCTCAAGCACAGAGAGAACTTTCAAACAACTTTCAGATACTTGTATCAAAGCTTTGTACTTGTAATCTGAACTAGAAAGGAGAAATAATATATAAAGTGGACGTAGGCACATTCTGGCTGAACCACTATAAATCTGCGTGTCTTTTACAGTTCAGTCCCTACTTTTCATATATTTGCATAAATCACCCAAATCACAAAGAACAACATAAAATCCATTAAACCGTACGACTTGGAGGTGTTTGTCCATTTTTTGTGCAAACAGCTGACCCTTAGGCAACCAAAACCTGATCCAAATCTTGCCTTAGACCTGTAGTACACCGTATGGCTGAACCTGAAGGTTGTTGGAAGCAAGTGAAAAGCAATTCTACTTTGATTCGTGCAGTTGATTCTATATTATTCCATCATATTGTGCATTTGAAAACTTATATTGTTTGTATTGTTTTGTCTTATGTATTCGAGGAAGTTAACCTTGTCTCTCCCACACTCATCATCATTATGGCTGAGAAAATGAACTCCTTATTCGAGCTTTTGAATGGTTAAAGCACAGTCAAGTAATCTATTCTGTTGTTGCTTCTTATCTTCATTGTTTCAACATTGTTTGCGTTGAATATTTATGTGTATATTGTCTTGTTTGGTTATTGTTTACAAGATAAATATCAAGGATCTCCATTCATTCAAATCAAAAGTCATGCTATATCGTGCTTGTTGTGCTTTCTGGAATCTATTCTGTGTGTTTTGATAGCTAATCTCCAGCTTTAACAGGTGAGTTATTCTCACCAGACAATATGTACCTATATAACTAGTAAATTGACACCCTGTGAATCTGTAGAAATATATTATCGTGTTATACTTGACTTTGTTATGATCATATGATGTTTATACACCTGTTATATCATCCGTTACTGTTATATAATGTATTCTGTTCATTTACATCTGTTTATCACACTGCAAGTTCCCTGTAGACTAGAATCACTATGGGTTGAAATGATACATACCCGAACGGACTTTAGAATAGGGAAAAATCATTATGGGCTGAAATGATAGGCCTGGATGGTTTTTATTTATTTTATTTAACTTGGGATTGCGGGTTTGAAATGATAGAACCCGGATTTTTCTTTTTAAACTGCGGATTGAAATGATACATATCTGTATCACTTGACCTAGGTTAGAAAACTATATACAGGCCCGTGGTTATTTTATAAAGTGTTTGGATATTTTTAAGTATTTTAAAAATTATAAATTTATGAAATTTGATTTAAATAGATTTTGAAGTGTTTTAAAATAAAGAAATTATGATTTTTCTATGTGTTAAAAATGTAATTAATGAATGGTTTAACTGGATTTTTGAAATATAACTTAAGTTTTGGAAATTTGGAATTTTGGTTAAAAATGATATTTAAGTTATATAAATAAAATGGAAATTTAATTATATTTGGAAAATGGTAAAATATGATAATTTGATTAAATTTGAATTTAAGTGATTTATTAAAGTATTATTGATTTTTCTATGAATTTAAGTGGTTAAATAAATGAATGTTTAAAAGTGATCTTTTAAAATATAACTTGACTTGCAAATGTGAATTTTGGTTTTAATTAAAGGTTTAAGTTAATTAAATAAAATTGGAAATTTAGTTAAATTTGTGAAATGGTAATTTAAATTTGAAGTGTTATGTTATTTGTTGAAATGTGAAGAATTGGAAACTTTTACACTTAAATTTATTAAGTAAATTGTTGAAAATTAGATTTAATTATAAGAAATTTATTGTGAAAAAGATATATGTTAAATGATATGTAAATGAACATTTTAAATGTTAAAAATATGATTTATAAAATGTTTATGTGTTTTAAATTGAAGTTATTTAGTTGCTGGAAATACACAAAAATCTGGAATTAACTTTTAATAGCATTCAGAAATGCTACAGTTTCTGAATTGAACTAAAATTGTGTAAAAAGTGCTATTACAACATTTCTGAAATGCTGTAGTTGCTGTAATTGAACTTATAGGCTAATATTGAACTCAGGTCTATTATAGCATTCTCTGGAAATGCTATAGTGGTCTGCAGTCTTTGCTGAAATCAAATAAAATCTTTGTTTTGAAATCTGAGTTACCGCAGCACTTCTGAAATGCTGTCTTTTCTGTTTTGAACTATAATTTAACTAAAAACTGAGTTTTAACAGCAGTTTTAAATGCTGTCTTTGCTGAATAAAAATGTTTTCAAGTATAACTTATAATGGCTTTTTTCTAAATGCTGCGAAAGGCTGAAATTTTAATAATTATGGTTTTTGACTTAGTAAACGAACTCAGAATGGTTTGAAACTTTGGAAATTGAATACTTGATTTGAAAATATAATAATTACACTTTTAAAAGGTTTAAATGAATTATTTTGATTAGAATATAAACTATTTAAAGGTGATTTGAAATGATAGTAAATGAACGATATCTTTAATTTAAAAGGTATTTAAAGTTGAATATTTGGATTTGAACTGATAGGATATTTTATTATATTAAAATGATTTGAAATGAAGTTTTGTAAGGATATGATATTTTATTATATTAAAATGATTTGAAATGAAGTTTTGTAAGGATATGATATTTTATTATATTAAAATGATTTGAAATGAAGATTTGGAAAGATTGATATTTGATATATTAAAATGATTTGAAATGAAGTTTTGGAAAGATATGATATTTTGATATATTGAAATGATTTGAAATGAAGTTTTGAAATGATATGATATTTTAAATATATGGAAATGGTTTGGAATTGATTTAATCTTTATTTTGATAAATATATGGTTTTGAAATGATATTTTATTTTGAAGTAAAGTATTGTTTTAAAAGTTATAACAACGGGTTATACTAACGATTGGTTGTTAAAGAGACCGGGATCGGATATGGACATACTCTTTGTCGATACCGAAAACCACTTTGACAACTATGTACGCGGTGGAGTTTCCAAAATGAAGTAGGATGGTGGCGACGATCCTAAGGTATATACGTGGACCCAACTCCCATGAGTTGGCATAAGGTGACTAAAACAGGAGTGATCTCGGGCCAGTGAGGTAGCACCTCGTATCGGACACACTTCTTCGATACCATTCTATTACTTTGTGATTTTGGTGGCCACCCTTGATTTGGGAGTGTTGTTCGAGGTGGAACGGTAGTGGCTGCTATGCGTATCCATCAGTTCGTGTGCGTAATTGGTATATCTACCCTGGCATTGCCTTGTGTGCCGTGTCACCTACCATATCGAACCCACTACGATTATGATTTTAAGATCCGACCGCGTTAAGGTTCTCCATCCCCTTAACGCTATTTTCTATATGATTATACTTTACTTATTAGACATTATTATAATAGCGAATATTACTACATAGTAGATATTTTAACGGATCCTTAGAGGATGGGAGGTCCCAAGCATCTTCTAAGTTACTTGTACCTTTATTACAGTTCACTTGAGTTGGTTTACATTATATAAGTATATATTGTCCTGACTCGAGTGTTTTATGTTTTGCTTTACGCTCGGGTCAGCCTGAGTATTCACAGATTTGGATTTCCACCTTCTAGAGATTTTAATCGCTGGAGATTATCTGCTAGTCTTGTTCTATCAACTTCGGTTCCGTTGTTCTATTCAGCCTGTACTTGGTTATTGTATTGAGACTTCTATTGTACTTTATTTCTTATGTTGTATCTTTTGTAACTCTGATATATTTACATAGTAGCTTCATGAACTACTATTTCTTTTACTTCCGCTGCATTATTTTACTCTGTGTCTGTGATCTGTGATTATATTTATTTACTGTATATTCTGAGATTTGCCAAATTTTATTTACAACGCGGTATTTTGAGCAATTCAATTCCGGCATGAGTGTCTACCTATACACTTATAATGGATGCGAATGGTTGAAAATACCGAGTCGTTACAGTTGGTATCAGAACTTTGGTTTTGAGGCAAAACTTAGAATGTATGGTAAATTTAGTTACAGAATCACTTTCATTCGAGCTTGAATCATTTTTCTTTTGATTCGGTTTCCTTTGAATTTTGGAACGTTCCCTACGGTTCCAAAATCCATTCTTGTCCCTCACTATTCATCTTCTTTTGATTCTGGAGTATCCCATAACTCCACTTCGAATGATCTTTATAGTGAATTGGCGGTCTCGTCAATATTCTAATTTTCTTGTAAAAGGGTGAAAATCCTTTACAATCAGCATCGATTTACCAGAGATTTATATTTATCCTTGGTTTAGATGCTAATATCTTTTATTTTTCCAAACTCTATCTCTTGAGATCGAACATAGATTTGTCCCAGGAAAATCCACATCGCTCTTATTCTTTAACTCACGGTTAACCCGGTTAAGGTTGTCTGCGGTTATCTAAGCTTACCCATCTCCCTACTTTGTTATTTAATCATCTTGTCTTTTATTTCCAACCTACCTTCAAAACATTTTGAATTGTATTTGTAAATCTGTAATTAATATTTTGTTTTATATTGTGTTGTTTGAGTTATTGATGTTGATTTGGGTTTCCGATCGATTCGTCTGATCAACGCTATCGATAGGATTTCGAAAACACTTTGACAGAACAAACTGACACAATATTATAAAAAAAATAAAAAATTTGGTTAATGAAATAAATTTTGATATATAATTTATGGAACTTAATAAATTGATTCAAAATTGATAATTTGAAGTGATAATACTTGATTTATCATTTATTGTTCTACAAATGAATTTATAAATAGTTGTTTATAAATTTATTTGGGAACTGAAATGAATTTAAAACAAGAAATTTAAGAATTTAATTTCCGATGGATTCAAACCTTGTGTTAAAAGTTTTAAAAGGATATATTATTTAAAGTATTTCCAAGTAGAAATTTGTTTCTAAAGGATTTTTAAGTTTAAAAATTTAGTGCTCTTCTCTTTGTCGCTGGAAAATAATTTCGGTGATGACTGCAGCATCATCGACGTTCATTTTAGAGTTTTGAAGTGAAGAGACTGTTCTATAGTCTTGCTACAGCTTTGTTTTGGGGAATTTAATTAATATGAATTTCTAAAAATATGACTTGATTTATAATATATATAGATATATGATTTAAATTTGATTTAACATATTATGTACATATATTTATTTATCTCTAACTGGTTTGAAGGAAATCGGAAATTAATTCTTACATTTTTTTTCTTAAAGAATAATTTCAATTATAAAAAGAAAAATAAAAAAAACAAATTGGATAAATGATTCAAAATTGAGATAATTGAATTGGAAAGTTTTATTTGTATAACACACAATTTCATTCCAATATAATTTACCTAAATTACACAGAAGTTGAATATGAAATTGGATAATATACAATATAGAAAGGATTTTATAAATAAAATTTGAGTGGTTATAATAAATGTTATACACTTAAATTTTAGTTATAAAAGATTAACAGAGGTAAATAGTGAAAAAGGAATTTAAAGAGATTTTATTTAACTAACTTAATAATCAAATTTGATTTAATATGGAACCTTAAGTCTAACCTAGGAATTTTAATAAAGGTTATTTCCTAAAATGAATATGTTGTATAATAAATAATGTATCTTTGAATAGATAAAATAAAATACATTTGAATTAGACATTTTGTAATAAAGTTTATTTAACTTGAATTCATAGTTTAATTGATGTCTAAATGAATAAATGTGTAAAGAAATTTGATTATTATATTTTCTATGATAAATATTTTAATTATGAAATAGATATGTCTTAAAAAATGAATAATTATGATTTAAATAGTTAAAATGTATTTTAACATCACTAAAACTTGATAATTGAGAATTTGGTTTTCAAATGGAAATTTTAAGTGTAACTTATTAAAGGAATATCTATTTGTGAAATGGGTATTTTAAATAAAGTGTTAGGGTATGTGTTAAATTTAGAGCTAAGTAAAATAGTGAGCTTTTGACTTAATAAACGAAGTATGGTTTAATTTGGATATTCCATTCATAAAAGTTTGTTTTAATAAGTCATAAGTTAAATGATATCCAAATGAATATTCTAGAATAAAACTGATTTGAAATATTAATATATCTACTTAGCATTTTATAAGTGCTGCTATTTTGAAAAGACAATGTTTTGGAAATTTTTATAATTGAATGAACTTAGAAATGTTACAACTTGAAAATGAATATTATTTGACCTTGAATTAAAATGGTTTAGATGAAGATTTTTTTTAAAGGGTGTTATGATTTTCTAAGTATTATGTTTTTTTTTAAAGAATAACATGTCCAAAGTGTTATGATTTTAGTAGTGTGATTTCCAAATGATAAACATCCCTAAATTGTTATGATTTCAAAGCATTATGGTTTCAAGTTTATTATCTTATTTTGTTTTCCAAACTATCTTTTGGTTGTCCTTATTTCTCTTATCTTGTTACAGAATGGGAAGGCTATTGCTTATACCAGTCTGTTTAGAAATTTTTCTGTAATCTTTGATAATCTGGGATACTCATTTTTGATTCTGAACACTGTTTTTCCATTCATAGACCGTCGGTCAAGTGAAAGGGGTGATTCAGACTCTAGAGGATCTTTTTTTCGTGCTTGTACTCTTGATTTAATTACCTCCATCTTGTTAAACTTACCTATAACAATAGTTATCAGGTGTAATTCCAATCTTCTTATCATCTTGTCTTAATTCTATTCATTCTATCTTTTTATGTGCTTTCCCGTACCTCGTTCCTTTTCGGGGACGAAAAGTTTTGAGTGGGGGAGAGTGTAACAACCCTGTATTTTACAATTATTTTTAAATTTATTTCCAGATTCAAAAGCTTTATTTATGAAAAAGAATAAATTTTGTTATTTTAAATATAAACTTTGATTTTGATGTGGGTTAGAATTCCAAATATGACTAAATTTAATATTTCCAGAAAGAGTGAATTTTGGTTAAAATAGTCAAACTTTGACTTTTAAATTTAAATTTTAAATATTTGAAATTATAAATTTTATCTTTTATTATGAAAATAGATTTAATAACATGAATATGGTTTTTCGGTTCGTTGAAAACGGAGTTAAAATGTAAAAGTTATGTACATTTCAATTTTTAGTATAATTTGTTTTATTGTGCAATTTTGCCTATTTTAAATTTTATAAATCATATTTTCTTTCTTATATTTTGTTTTAATATGTGTTAATATGTTATTTTATGTATATTTTTGTCTTTTTATATTTTTAAAATGATAATAGAATTTTTCCAAAATTTACTGTATTTATTTTTCATTTTTAAAGGCTGTTTTCCTATTTTCTGCTATTTTCTTCATTTAAAATTATATTTAAATTTAATTTTATATATTTATTTTGTGAATGTATTTTTATTTATGTTATTATTTATGTTTAAAAATATATTACAAGCTTATATGAATTTTCTAAAGTTTATACCATTTATTTTCAAATTTTCTAGCCTAGTTGACGATTTTTGCTATTTTCTTGATTTAATTATTTTTAATTAATATTTATTTATTTATATTTTTTTTGTTACATTTTCGAATTTTAACTGAAATTATATGTATTTTCAGATATTTAAACTTATTAAAAAGAAATAGAGGAGATTTGAAAAGTTTTAAACTCTTGAAACTCCTAAGGATTTCCATCTCCCGACCTTTCATTTTCCCAACTCTTCTCTTAATTGTTTTGGGCGTGTAATCTACTCATTTCAGCTGCATTTTTTTCACTTTCACGAAATTCATTTCTCCTCCTCTCACAAAAAATTCACGGATATTCTCCTTGTGAAGCTTAGGTCAAAAAATTCTATCTTCTTCTTGTCTTTTTATGATTTTCTACTTGAATTTGCACATGCTCTCCACCTTCATAGCTATATTCCCCTTCCTCCAAGCTGTGGCTGACCACCACCACCACTTTTCTCTGACCACCACACAGCCTAACACCTCTCCTCCTCAGGCCAAGCCAAGCCATGATGAAGATCATCACAAAAATCCATCTAAACTAGCACTAGCCATCACCTATGCACTCAAGCTGACCTTGTTTTGGTACCATCACCTTCCACCACCCATGGCCGCCCCCAACACCACCTCCAGCACCACCTGGACCCTCTGTGACGTCATCACATTGGACCCCACTCCTCTGGCTGTGCCCCATGAGCCTTGGTCGAGCCTTGAATTGCCTTGAATCCATGTTAAAGTGACATTGTTTTGCCTTGTTGTGTTGTTTCATGCATACTCACCTTTTGCTATCCTCTAAACATGTTTGGCCGACCCTTAAGCAACCAAAACCTGATCCAAATCTTGCTTTAGACCTGTAGTACACCATATGGCTGAACCTGAAGGTTGTTGGAAGCAAGTGCAAAGCAATTCTACTTTGATTCATGCAGTTGATTCTATATTATTCCATCGTATTGTGCATTTGAAAACTTATATTGTTTGTATTGTTTTGTCTTATGTATTCGAGGAAGTTAACCTTGTCTCTCCCACACTCATCATCATCATGGATGAGAAAATGAACCCTTTGTTCGAGCTTTTGAATGGTTAAAGCACAGTCAAGTAATCTATTCCGTTGTTGCTTCTTATCTTCATTGTTTCAACATTGTTTGCGTTGTATATTTATGTGTATATTGTCTTGTTTGGTTATTGTTTACAAGATAAATATCAAGGCTCTCCATTCATTCAAATCAAAAGTCATGCTATATCGTGCTTGTTGTGCTTTCTGGAATCTATTCGGTGTGTTTTGATAGCTAATCTCCAGCTTTAACAGGTGAGTTATTCTCACCAGACAATATGTACCTATATAACTAGTAAATTGACACCCTGTGAATCTGTAGAAATATATTATCATGTTATACTTGACTATGTTATGATCATATGATGTTTATACACCTGTTATATCATCCGTTACTATTATATAATGTATTCTGTTCATTTATATCTGTTTATCACACTGCAAGTTCCCTGTAGGCTAGAATCACTATGGGTTGAAATGATACATACGCGAACGGACTTTAGAATAGGGAAAAATCATTATGGGCTGAAATGATAGGCCTGAATGGTTTTTATTTATTTTATTTAACTTGGGATTGTGGGTTTGAAATGATAGAACCCGGATTTTTCTTTTTAAACTGCGGATTGAAATGATACATATCTGTATCACTTGACCTAGGTTAGAAAACTATATACAGGCCCGTGGTTATTTTATAAAGTGTTTGGATATTTTTAAGTATTTTAAAAATTATAAATTTATGAAATTTGATTTAAATAGATTTTGAAATGTTTTAAAATAAAGAAATTATGATTTTTCTATGTGTTAAAAATGTAATTAATGAATGGTTTAACTGGATTGTTGAAATATAACTTAAGTTTTGGAAATTTGGAATTTTGGTTAAAAATGATATTTAAGTTATATAAATAAAATGGAAATTTAATTATCTTTGGAAAATGGTAAAATATGATAATTTGATTAAATTTGAATTTAAGTGATTTATTAAAGTATTATTGATTTTTCTATGAATTTAAGTGGTTAAATAAATGAATGTTTAAAAGTGATCTTTTAAAATATAACTTGACTTGGAAATGTGAAATTTGGTTTTAATTAAAGGTTTAAGTTAATTAAATAAAATTGGAAATTTAGTTAAATTTGTGAAATGGTAATTTAAATTTGAAGTGTTAAGTTATTTGTTGAAATGTGAAGAATTGGAAACTTTTACACTTAAATTTATTAAGTAAATTGTTGAAAATTGGATTTAATTATAAGAAATTTATTGTGAAAAAGATATATGTTAAATGATATGTAAATGAACATTTTAAATGTTAAAAATATGATTTTTAAAATGTTTATGTGTTTTAAATTGAAGTTATTTAGTTGCTGGAAATACACAAAAATCTGGAATTAACTTTTAATAGCATTCAGAAATGCTATAGTTTCTGAATTGAACTAAAATTGTGTAAAAAGAGCTATTCCAGCATTTTTGAAATGCTATAGTTGCTGTAATTGAACTTATAGGCTAATATTGAACTCAGGTCTATTATAGCATTCTCTGGAAATGCTATAGTGGTCTGCAGTCTTTGCTGAAATCAAATAAAACCTTTGTTTTGAAATCTGAGTTACCGCAGCACTTCTGAAATGCTGTCATTTCTGTTTTGAACTATAATTTAACTAAAAACTGAGTTTTAACAGCAGTTTTAAATGCTGTCTTTGCTGAATAAAAATGTTTTCAAGTATAACTTATAACGGCTTTTTTCTAAATGCTGCGAAAGGCTGAAATTTTAATAATTATGGTTTTTGACTTAGTAAACGAACTCAGAATGGTTTGAAACTTTGGAAATTGAATACTTGATTTGAAAATATAATAATTACACTTTTAAAAGGTTTAAATGAATTATTTTGATTGGAATATAAACTATTTAAAGGTGATTTGAAATGATAGTAAATAAACGATATCTTTGAATTTAAAAGGTATTTAAAGTTGAATATTTGGATTTGAACTGATAGGATATTTTATTATATTAAAATGATTTGAAATGAAGTTTTGTAAGGATATGATATTTTATTATATTAAAATGATTTGAAATGAAGTTTTGTAAGGATATGTTATTTTATTATATTAAAATGGTTTGAAATGAAGATTTGGAAAGATTGATATTTGATATATTAAAATGATTTGAAATGAAGTTTTGGAAAGATATGATATTTTGATATATTGAAATGATTTGAAATGAAGTTTTGAAATGATATGATATTTTAAATATA
Organism: Allium fistulosum; assembly: GCA_030737815.1. Lineage (NCBI taxonomy): Eukaryota > Viridiplantae > Streptophyta > Magnoliopsida > Asparagales > Amaryllidaceae > Allium > Allium fistulosum. Next base: position 158,918,269 of record CM060901.1, read on the forward strand.
TGGAAATGGTTTGGAATTGATTTAATCTTTATTTTGATAAATATATGGTTTTGAAATGATATTTTATTTTGAAGTAAAGTATTGTTTTAAAAGTTATAACCACGGGTTATAATAACGATTGATTGTTAAAGAGACCGGGATCGGATATGGACATACTCTCTGTCGATACCAAAAACCACTTTGACAATTGTGTATGCGGTGGAGTTTCCAGAATGAAGTAGGATGGTGGCGACGATCCTAAGGTATATACATAGACCCAACTCCCGTGAGTTGGCACAAGGTGACTAAAACAGGAGCGATCTCGGCCCAGTGAGGTAGCACCTCGTATCGGACACACTTCTTCGATACCATTCTATTACTTTGTGATTTTTGGTGGCCACCCTTGATTTGGGAGTGTTGTTCGAGGTGGAACGGTAGTGGCTGCTATGTGTATCCATCAGTCTGTGTGCTTAATTGGTATATCTACCCTGGCATTGCCTTGTGTGCCGTGTCACCTACCATATCGAACCCACTACGATTATGATTTTAAGATCCGACCGCGTTAAGGTTCTCCATCCCCTTAATGCTATTTTCTATATGATTATACTTTACTTATTAGACATTATTATAATAGTAAATATTACTACATAGTAGATATTTTAACGGATCCTTATAGGATGGGCGGTCCCAAGCATCTTCTAAGTTACTTGTACCTTTATTACAGTTCACTTGGGTTGGTTTACATTATATAAGTATATATTGTCTTGACTCGAGTGTTTTGTGTTTTGCTTTACGCTCGGGTCAGCCTGAGTATTCACAGATTTGGATTTCCACCTTCTGGAGATTTGAATCGCTGGAGATTATCTGCTAGTCTTGTTCTATCAACTTCAGTTCCGTTGTTCTATTCAGCCTGCACTTGGTTATTGTATTGAGACTTCTGCTATACTTTATTTCTTATGTTGTATCTTATGTAACTCTGATATATTTACATAGTAGCTTCATGAACTACTATTTCTTTTACTTCCGCTACATTATTTTACTCTGTGTCTGTGATCTGTGATTATATTTATTTACTGTATATTCTGAGATTTGCCAAATTTTATTTACAATGCGGTATTTTGAGCAATTCAATTTCGGCATGAGTGTCTACCTATACACTTATAATGGATGAGAATGGTTGAAAATACCGGGTCGTTACACGAGTGGTTAGTAATGCCGTTTGGGTTAACTAGTGCTCCTTTTTTCTTATGGGTTTGATGAACCGGATTTTCCAAGAGCACTTGGAAAAGTTCGTAATAGTGTTCATTAATGACATTTTGATATATTGTAAGGATGAAAGAGATCACATGATTCATCTTAGAATAGTGCTTGAGACGTTAAGGCAGCATCAAATTAAAGCGAGGTTTCGATGTTTTATTTCTGGAAGGAAGAAATGAAGTTTCTTGGTTATGTTGTTTCGGAGAAAGGGTTGTCAGTCGATCCAGCCAAGATCGAAGCTTTTTAACAGTTGGAAGAAGCCCAAGATGGTGACCGAGATGAGAAATTTTCTTGAATTAGTTATCTATTATCAGAGATTCATTCAGAGCGGTGACTTGGACTAAGCTAACCAGATGGGAAATAAAGTTTATTTGGTTTGATAAATACGAGGAAGCATTCCTTCAGTTGAAGCATTTTTTGAACAATGCGCCTATTTTAGTAGTTCCAAATGGAAATCAGAATTTAGTGGTGTATACTGATGCATGTGGAACTGGATTAGGAGCTGTGTTGATGTAGAAGGATATAGTTATTGTCTATGCTTTGCGGCAACTCAGACCGCATGAAGTTAGATATCTGACTCATGACTTGGAGTTGACAGTAGTGATTTTTTCATTGAAAGTGTGTAGACACTACCACTTAGGAGAATGATTCGAGTTGTATGCGGATCATAAGTCTTTGAGGTGTTTATTCTCTCTAAAACAATTGAAATGTGACAGCAAAGGTGGCTAGAATTTTTAGCAGCTTATTATTTTGGTATTGAGTATACACTGGGGAAGGAAATAAAGTTGAATATGCACTTAATAGGAAACATCAGAATGTAGTGTTAGCTATGTTGGCAGAATGGAAGGATTTGGTGGCTTTGACTACTTGTAGTGTGTAGTTAAGATCGACTGCTAGTTCTAGTCAAAGCACAACCATGTTATCTTGCTTGGAAGTTCGACCAATGCTGATCAAAAAGATTGCTTCTAAGTAGAGAGATGATAGATCGTTAGCCAAAAAGATTAGAAGATTGGAAAGTGGAACCAAGATAGATGATATAAAAGATTTTATTCTTAACCAGAGGGGATGGTTAGGAAAGAAGGGACAGTTATGTGTTTCGGATGTTGGAAACCCTAAGAAGGAAAGCTCTTAGGGAGTGTCATCGATCGAAGTTTGCGATTCATCCAGTGGGAACCAAGATGTATCAGGATATGAAGAGAAGTTTCTTCTAGGAAGATATGAAGAGGGATGTAGACTTATGAGTAAAACAGTGTTTGAATTGCCAGTAAGTGAAAGTCGAACATCAGAAGCCATGTGGATTGCTTCAGCCTTTGGATATATTGATTTGGAAATGGGATTCAATATCTATGGAGTTTATTGACGGTTTGCCAAGGTAAAACAGGGGAAATGAAAGCAAATAGGTTATAGTGGATAAATTAACCTAGAGTTCCCATTTCATTCCTGCTAATTCAACTAGTACAACGCCTGTGCTGGCTAAGTTATTCATGAAGAATATTGTTAGACTACATGGAATTCCTAGTAGTATAGTCGGGTGACAAAGATACATTATTTACTAGCAAGTTCTGGAAGAGCCTACAAGAAGTGTTAAGTACCAAGCTTATGATGAGCACCGGTTATCACCCAAAGACGGATGAGTAGACAGAGAGAGTCAATAAGGTGCTCGAAGATTTGTTAAGAGCTTGTGTACTAAATTTTAGTGGGTCATTGGAAGACCATTTGCACTTTGTTGAGTTTTCCCATAATAATTTTTATCAGACTAGTATAGCAATGATGCCTTCCGAAGCATTATATGAAAGGCTGTGAAAATCATGAGTATGTTGGTTAGAGACAGGCGACAGATTGATCCTTGGTCCAGATATGGTAAGGAAGCCACAAAGAAGATTAAGTTAATCCGAGGTAGGATGGGAGAAGCTCAGTCTAGGCAGAAAAGTTACACAGACAAAAGGCATAAAGGTTTAGAGTTCTCAGTTGGAGATCATATTTTCGTTAAGGTATCACCGATGAAGGATGTGATATGACTTAGGAAGTCAAAGAAACTGGCACCGAGATATGTTGGAATGTTCCCTATTATAGAGAAGATAGGAAAACTCACATACCGAGTAAAGTTACCAAGTAGTTTGGCAGGTGTCCATAACGTATTTCATGTTTCTCATCTTCGGAAGTATATGCATGATCTAGAGACTACTATCGCCCCAACTACACAAGAAGATTCTGTAGCAGAATCAGATCCGAGTTTTGTGAGACAACTAGTTCGAGTTGTAACAAGAGATGATAAAAGGTTAAGGAACAAGAAAGTCAAGTTGGTGAAAGTTCAATGGAGCGACAAACCACGAGAAAGACTGTACTTGAGTGATAGAGGATAGAATTAGAGATACTTATCCTGAGCTATTACGATGGTATGATTTATACTTGTTGTATATAGATTTTGTAGCTGGTGGGGTACACTGGCATAGTTGTTAAAGATGTTTGCATGTTTGAGATGCCTGTTTTATAGTTCTTATTGAATTTCAAGGATGAAATTCTTTAAGGAGGGAAGCCTATAACACCGCTAATTTTGAGTAACATTATTCAAGAGATTTAATTAGATAAATTAAATAGAATAATGTAGTGTGTAGTGTGATAAGGGAATTAAGATTTGACAAATATTAAGGTTAGGCCTTAACTAAATAAATTGAAAAGATTATTTTAATAACTTAAAATAAGAGAATTATGGGAGGGGTAGAATAGGAATAGATAAACCTTTCATCCCTTAAACCCTTACCTCCCATATCATTTACGTTTCCACAACACAATAACAATCAAAGAAAGAACTTAAGGGCCCGGCCATTAAACAAGAGAAGGAGAGGAGAAAGCTTAGGAATTCGAGGGGGAAGCTTTAGGGACCTAATCAATCATCAGATCTCAAGTCCATTATCAAATCAAGATGAATAATGATAAACCATCTCATTTTTATACCTATTTTGTTTCGAATCTTGTTTGTGTTGATTCATTTATGATGATTTGTTGTACCATGTTGATTATATCATTGTTTGGGTGAAATAATGATTTATGGAAATTGTAGGAAATTATTTATATGGGTTTTAAGGGTATCTCCAAACGATTTTATTTCTGGGTATGTTAAGTAAAACATTATTTTGAAGATGGGTTTTTAATACCATAATTTTCCAAAATTAAGAAAATATTTTATGAATTTCCTAAGAATAAAATAACTTACTTTCAGGTTTTAATTATTTAAAATAATTAAATATGGATTTTGGTCATGAAATTTGTATATGATAAAGAATATCATATCTCTGAATTTTTGTGAATTTTTGAAATTTTTCCCAAGTCATTTCGAATTTTTATGAATTTAAAATGCTAGTTAAGCATATAAATTATGAATTAATTTTTTTGAAGTAAGTTTTGGAAATGAAAACTGATGTGCGGTAGATTTTCTGAAAAGGATTTATAAATGATAGTTTTACCTAATAGAAATTGGACAAGAGTTGTGTTTAGATGAAAGTTTTTACTTTAAGAAGTAATGAAGCAGTTTTTATAAGTTTTCGACAATGCCATGCCACCCCCTTGTCTTCGAGCCTAAGACAAGGGCGCAGTCATGGGCATCGATGTCATAGGGAAAGAAACATAGGATAGTTGCTTTGTTAACTATGCAATGGTTCCAATTAGGCTGAAGTCAACATTGTCGACAACATATTATAAGCGGTAATAGCACTTCATGATTCATTATATGTTTTGAAAGCTTTAGTGTTGACCTTGATGACATCGCCTATGTTCACTGCTAATTTAAAATGATGTCGCACCTAACCATTTCGTTGTTTTCTAAACTAAGGCAGTAATACCACCTTGATTGACTTCGACTTCGAATTTATACAAGAAGTGGCATAGTAGCGAAGTAAATTAAGTATCAATGTTTAAAACATTGCTAAGGATCTTGGGGGTCGATGTGCATTCAGGTTGGTGACCTTATATGTGTGGATGCCTCTTGGCCTCGACATCGCACCTTCTTTTTTTAATGGTGAAGAGTCTGTTTTCGTAGTTAAGTAAAACTATTTTTAAGAAGGGCAAAGAAGCCTATGCTTATGAGAGTCGACGACCCCATATCTTTGGCAATGAGCCATATAACTTATAAAAGGTTTTAAGTTCTTGTCTTCGACCCAGATGAAGGTCGATATAGGTTCATGCCGCATGAGCTAAAATCTATTTTACTAAGGGCGAAGAGCCTTAAGTTTTTATGTTGACATCATCAATGTTATTGAATTTAATCTATTTTAAACTATTTAAAGGGCTAAGTGCTTCCTTGTTTTGAATATGATTTAAAGGAGATTAATCATATATGAAAATGGATTTTTAAGGATTTTAACTATGAAATTACTCAAGCTTTGAGTTGAAATTTCCAAAGAAGATATTACTTAAGTTTAAGTGATTATAAGAGATAAAGAGATTATTAGTCGAACATATCGAATGATGGATGTTATGTGTTCTTATGTTTATTTGATCAATCATTATGCATGATGTTATTATCATACTCATAATTGATCCATAACTAAATTTTTGGGTGTTAAGGGGCAGCATAACCAGCTAAGTTGATCCAGTAGGGAGTATAAACAGAATTAACTCTTGGGTCAGTAGGATTGCATCTAGGAGATCACGTAGATCATAAGTATAGGATGCCCAGAACTGATCAAATGATTATTGATTCAGACAGGTTATTGGAAGGGTCCAATAGGTTCATAGTCATCCCATAAAAACTATGACATGAGAAATGTTATTGGAAGGGTCCAATAGGTTCCTAGTGATCCCGTGAAAACTATGTCCAGATAATGTTATTGGTAGAAATCAATATGTTTATGGTGATCCCATGAAAACCATGATTTGAGAGATGTTATTGATAGAAATTAGAGGGTTCATAGTAATCCCATGAAAATTATGGTTTGAGTAATGTTAATGGAGAATCCAATAGTTTCATAGTAAGCCCATGAAAACTATGATTGGATGGTTATTAGTCAGCCCATGAAAAGTAAAAGATCCTTAGTGATCCCACCAAAAACTATGAAGTTGGATAGATTGTCCCAAAGAATTGAGATCAGTTATTAGTTAGCCCATGAAAACTAATATGTTCATAGTGACCTAGAAAAACTATAAATTCGGATAGATAGTCCGATAAATTGGGATGGGTAATCTCGCGTATATTGCATTCTTGCATATCATGATATATTATTATGATTTAACTATTGTAGATGGAGGAGCACAGTATATGGTTAATGTAATTTGGTTAAGATACTAGTGAGGGGAAAACCAGTTCCCCTCGGCGGCATAGTCTTACTAGACATCTATTTGTTCGAGATGGTAGGTTTGTTACTCGCACTAGACTTTTTGTCCAACTCAAATTTTATGTTTTCTCCCTTTAACTCTTGGGTGCTCAAAAGTAATTTGAATAGATTAAGAGTAAGGGTTTTTTAGGTTTCTAGTAGGATAAATAGCTTCCAAAGACGTGCAGAAGGCAATCTAACTATGTAGGAGTTCTGTTCTAATATGCTGTGTTATTTTAATTTGTCTATTGGATGTAATGGCAAAGTTGCTTAACTACCAAGTATTTGACTCTGATTAACCAAACGGGGAATCTTCATATGTTGCTCTTAGAATATTTTGTAATAATTACAATTTCTTTAAATGTTAGTTTATGAATGGGATTATGTAATGAATATGAAATATCAATTGTGAAATGAGATGAAAATTTGTTATTAAACTGTGTTGAAAATTTTTCATATTCATGTGCTCCTAATTATTGATATGATTAACATAGCCGCATTTTGTCACCAAGAATTAATAACCATGGATGACTACATCATCCGTAGCAGTTATTTTTTGGCCTCAGAATGAGGGATGTTACAAAAGCTCTCCAAATGTTGGGCAGTGTATTACTCATTGCTTCTAAGGGTACAAAGGGATTATGTACTGATAGTTATTAGAAAAATGCAACGACCCGTAAATTTCGTTAATTAAATTTGTCATTTTAATAAGATTTTTGTAACTAAATTGAAAAAGAAATAAAATTTTTATAATTGATAATAAAGTAAATGTTAAGAATTAAGTGTAGCAATGGTTATTAGAACTAATTATTACAATTGAAGTGAAATCAATAATAATGAAATAGGGTAAATTGTTGCACTTGGGTATAAAATGGACTAAGTAATTAAAGGTAAGATTTGAATTAACTAATGAAATATTTTATTGATTAATATAGACTTAATAAAAGAGTTGAATTAAATCAATCTATTTATTTGAAATAATAAATGGGTATGCAATTTATAATAAATGGGTTTATTGTGAGAAATTGAAATTTGATACTATAGTGTATTAGAATTAAGATGAAGGTGGGAATATTGAAGGATGTAAGGTCAAATTGATTGCATGTAATAAATTGGGGATTAAATTCATTAAAGGTAATAAATTATTATGTTAATGTAAACTAAGATAATATTTGAAATAAATGTTAATTCCATTCATACTTGTAAATAACTATTATAAATTGCATGTTGAATTTGTTGATTTAATTGGAACCAAAATTTAATTTTAATGAACAAATAAGGTTTACAATAACGGGAATTTGAGTAAAACTAGTGGAATTATTGAATGAAATGAAATAGTATTGCTCAATAGTAACTGAACGTAAATTTAGGTAATAAGGTTAGAACAAGTTGATAAATAATAAATGTAGTGTAAATCCTAATTGATGTAAACAATTGTGAAGTTTTAATTGATTGAAAAGTAATAGATTTGGGAAATAGATTTTAAATTATATCAATTGATACTATAATACGTAATAAATGGGAAACTTATACAATCAATGTTAGATAAATAAATCATAATGTTTGTGTTGTTGATAAACGTTACTTTAATGATTGTTGAAATAATAACGGAAGTGTGAATGTAAATTAAATTGGTAAAAAGGATTGGACTAAGGAAACTTTATTAATTAGTTTTAAAACCTAAATTAATATGTGTAATAGACAAGATTTCACATTCTGGAGTATAGCTATTTAAACAAATCTAAGATGAATATAGGAATGTTGGGTAATAAATTTAATATAAGAGAAACCAATGCAATTATTGAATTGATCAGTAAAGCAACTAATAAATAGTAATTAATTCAAATTTTGTAAGTTGGGAATAATGTAGATGTATACTTAGTTATAAAATTTGGAATGTGAAAAGAAATGTAAACATTGGATTTAATTAAGGAAATTAAATTATAATAAATGGTCATTTAATAAAACCAATGTTCTGGGAGTAACTACAATAGTGGTTTGAAATATGTATAAACTTTGATTGGAAATCAATTGGATTTAAAATGAAATTGGGTATTACATTTATGAGTTTAAATGTTATTTTATTGTGTAAAGTAATAAATGGAGTAGTGAAGGTTTATACCTAGATATAAATTGAATATGAGAAATTAGAGGTAAGTATTGAATTGATTATGCCATAAAAACATGGTTAACAATAACTGGATGTAAATTAAAGAAATACGTTATTGCAAGTTAATAAGTAATGAACGTGAATGAACATTTCCAATTTAATATAATGATTCAAATGTTATGACTTAGTTTAAGATGGAATATAGTATAAACCAATACAATCAGTGTATTTATGTGTGAAATATATATTGATTCATTGGTTACTGAATATAAATTAATGCAATTATGTTAATGAATAAATTTTTTTGCGCAATCCCAATTAATTGAAATAACTGTAAGGTCATAAGTTGTTGTATCTAGTAAATTTGGAAATTTGATTTCAATAAATGCAATAAAGTATTAGAAATGTACATTGGTTCCCTAAGATAGTATAAAGGAATGTAAGCTTGTGATCTATGTTTGAAATAATAACCTAAATAAAGGAAATAGTGTTAATTATAGGTAAATTTGTAACAAATTGGATATAGGAAATAATTGTAAGCATTAATAAATTAATGAATTTGGATTACAATAAATAAGAAGTCAATGTTCTATAAGTAATTGTAACAACCCTGTATTTTACAATTAATTTTAAATTGATTTCCAGATTTAAAAGCTTTATTTATGAAAAGAATAAATTTTGTTATTGTAAATATAAAAACTTTGATTTTGTATGTGGATTAGAATTCCAAATATGACAAAATTTAATATTTCAAGAAAATGTAAATTTTGGTTAAAATAGTCAAACTTTGACTTTTAAACTTAAAAATTTAAAAGTTTTAAATTATAAAATTTATCTTTTATTATAAAAATAGATGTAATAACTTGAACACTACTTTTCGTTTCGTTGAAAACGGAGTTAAAATGTAAAAGTTATGTACATTTCAATTTTTAGTATAATTTGTTTTATTGTGCAATTTTGCCTATTTTAAATTTTATAAATCATATTTTCTTTCTTATATTTTATTTTAATATGTGTCAATATGTTTATTTATGTATATTTCCATCTCTAAATATTTTAAAAATGATAATAGAATTTTTCCAAAATTTACTATGATGATTTCCTATTTTTAAAAGGCTGTTTTCCTATTTTCTGCTATTTTCTTCATTAGAAATTATATGTAAATTAAATTTTAAATGTTTATTTTGTGAATATATTTTTATTTCATGTTATTATTTATGTTTAAAAATATATTACAAGTTCATATGAATTTTCTAAAATTTTATTCTATTCAATTCCAAATTTTCTAGACTAGTTTACTATTTTAGCTATTTTCTTAATTTAACTTTATATAATTGATAAATATTTATATAAATTATTATATTTTGATAAAATTTCGAAATTTTATCTGGGATTATTATCATTTCCAGAAATATAAAGTTGTAAAAAGGAATTAAAGATATATGAAGAGTTTGATACCTTTTGTGTGCTTAGTCCTTTTGAATTCTACCGTTTCTTTTTCAATCAATACATCTTTTATTTTATTTTTGTTGTTCTATTCCCCCAATCTTTTTCAGTCGACTTCCTCATGTTATTAACGAATTTTCAAAGCTCCTAAACCCTAAAAAAAATCATGGCCTCCATCTTGCAAAAAAATTTGGTAAATCCCTCTCTTCTTTCTACTTTTTCTTATTTTTTCTATGCTATTTTGCCGTGTTTCTCTCTTCTATTTGCATGGCCTCTTCTCCATAGCCACGGCCACCACCTCCAACACCTTTTCCACCATCATCTGCACCAGCTCCTCCTCCAATCCCCTCTGACCAGATCAGGCCATGGCCATCTAGATGAGCCTACACCCCAAAACAATGTCAAAAAAAACTCCAAAACAATGCACTAGTCACCACTATTACTTCACCACCTTCATCCACCACCTTGGCCACCACTATAGGCCGCCACCACCACCTTTTCCTGACCTCCCCACACCCCTCCATCTACTGTCCAGACCTGAACCATGCAAGGGCCGAGCCCCACTTGCCTTTGGATGAGCCAAAAATGCACCAAAACTCCACTTATTTTGCCTTGACCTTGTCTTATTCATATGTAACTCCTACCATCATCATCTCCTTGTTGCCATGCTATTTTGGTACCATAACCTGAGATTATGTCCAGCTATGGCTGAGCAAAAGATCCCCTTGGTCAAGCTCTTGAATGATTAAAGAAAGGTCGAATCACTTTGCCCTCTGTTGCTTTTTATTTCAAGTCATTTCGATATTGTTTTGTGTTACATATTTATGTATACATTGTCTTGTTTTGTTTATATGTATACAAGGCAATTATATTTGGCTCTCCACTCTCAAATCATATTCATGTTGTTGTGCCTTCAAAGATTCTGTGTTGTGTGTTTGGTCGTCATCTCCAGCTTAAACAAGTGAGTTATTCTCACCATACAATATGTACCTATATAACTGATAAACCGACACCATTTGAATCTGTAATGTATATTATCATGTTATATATGCTTATATTATTATCATATGATGTTCACACCTGTTATTACACCTGTTATATCATATGTTGCTGTTGTTTTATGTTATTCTGTTTATTTATATCAGTTTATCACACTGCAAGTTCCCTGTAGACTAGAATCACTATGGGTTGAAATGATACATATCCGAACGGACTTTAGAATAGGAAAAAATCGTTATGGGTTGAAATGATAAGCCTGAACGATTTTTATTTATTTATTTTAACTTGGGATTGCGGGTTTGAAATGATAGAACCCGGATTTTTCTTTTTTTTTAACTGCGGATTGAAATGATACATATCCGTATCACTTGACCTAGGTTAGAAAATTATATACAGGCCCGTGGTTATTTTATAAAGTGTTCTGGACATTTTTAAGTATTTTAAAAAAATTATAAATTTATGAAATTTGTTTTAAATAGATTTTGAAATGTTTTAAAATAAAGAAATTATGATTTTTTTTCCATGTGTTAAAAATGTAATTAATGAATGGTTTAACTGGATTTTTGAAATATAACTTAAGTTGGAAATTTGGAATTTTGGTTAAAAATGATATTTAAGTTATATAAATAAAATGGATATTAAATTTTATTTGGAAATGGTAAATATGATAATTTGATTAAATTTGAATTTAAGTGATTTATTAAAGTATTATTGATTTTTCTATGAATTTAAGTGGTTAAATAAATGAATGTTTAAAAGTGATCTTTTAAAATATAACTTGACTAGGAAATGTGAAATTTGGTTTTAATTAAAGGTTTAAGTTAATTAAATAAAATTGGAAATTTTGTTAAATTGTGAAATGGTAATTTAAATTTGAAGTGTTAAGTCTATTTGTTGAAATGTGAAGAATTGGAACTTTTACACTTAAACTTATTAAGTAAATTGTTGAAAATTGGATTTAATTATAAGAAATTTATTGTGAAAAAGATATATGTTAAATGATATGTAAATGAACATTTTAAATGTTAAAATATGATTTTTAAAATGTTTATGTGTTTAAATCAAAGTTATTTAATTGCTGGAAATACGCTAACACCTGAAATCTACTTTTAATAGCATTCAGAAATGCTATAGATTCTGTTTTGAACTAAAATTGTGTAAAAAGAGCTATTACAGCATTTCTGAAATGCTGTAGTTTCTGTAGTTGAACTTATAGGCTAATATTGAACTCAGGCCTATTATAGCATTCTTTGGAAATGCTATAATGGTCTGCAGTCTTTGCTGAAACCAAATTTAACCCTTGTTTTGAAATCTGAACTACCGCAGCACTTCTGATATGCTGTCTTTTCTGTTTTGAACTATAATTCAACTGAAACTGAGTTTTAACAGCAGTTTTAAGTGCTGTCTTTGCTAAATTAAAAATGTTTTCAAATATAACATATAGCAGTTGTTTTTAAATGCTGTGAAATGCTGAAATTTTAATAATTAGGGTTTTTGACTTAGTAAATGAACTCAGAATGGTTTGAAACTTTGGAAATTGAATACTTGATTTGAAAATAAAATAATTACACTTTTAAAAGGTTTAAATGAATTATTTGATTGGAATATAAACTATTTAAAAGGTGACTTGAAATGATAATAAATGAAGTATACCTTTAAATTTAAAAGGTATTTAAAGTTGAATATTTAGATTTGAACTCAAATGATATTTGGAATATTAAAATGATTTGAAATGAAGTTTTGAAATGATATGATATTTTAAAAATATGGAAATGGTTTGGAATTGATTTAATCTTTATTTTGATAAAGCTTTGGATTTGAAATGATATTCTATTTTGAAGTATAAACTGTTTTTAAACTTATAACCACGGGTTATAATAACGTTGGGTTGTTAAAGAGACCGGGATCGGATATGGACATACTATCTGTCTTACCGAAAACCACTTTGGCAACTGTGTACGCGGTGGAGATTCCAGAATGAAGTAGGATGGTGCGATGTTCTTAAGGTATGTTACATGGACCCAACTCCCGTGAGTTGGCATAAGGTGGCTAAAACAGGAGCGATCTCGGACCAGTGAGGTAGCACCTCTTCTCGGACACATTTCTTCGATATTATACTCTTACTTGTGATTGATTAGATGGCCATCCTCCGATTTGGGAGTGTTGTTCGAGGTGGAACGGTAGTGGCTGCTATACGTATCCATCAGTCCGTGTGCGTAATTGGTATATCTACCCTGGCATTGCCTAGTTGTGCCATGTCACCTACCATATCGAGCTTTACTACGATTATGATTTTAAGATCCGACCGCATTAAGGTTCTCCATCCCCTTAACGCTATTTTCTATATGATTATACTTTACTTATTTAGACACTATTATAATAGCGAATATTACTACATAGTAGATATTTTAACGGATCCTTAGAGGATGGGCGGTCCCAAGCATCTTCTAAGTTACTTGTACCCTTATTACAGTTCGCTTGAGTTGGTTTACATTATATAAGTATATATTGTCCTGACTCGAGTGTTTTGTGTTTTGCTTTACGCTCGGGTCAGCCTGAGTTATTCACAGATTTGGATTTCCACTCGCTTGGAGATTTGAATCGCTGGAGATTATCTGCTTGTCTTGTCCTATCTATTTCAGTTCCGTTGTTCTACTCAGCTTGTACTTGGTTATTTTATTGAGACTTTTGTTGTACTCTATTTCTTCTGTTGTATCTTATGTAACTCTGACATATTTAGATAGTAGCTTCATGAACTACTATTTCTTTTACTTCCGCTGCATTATTTTACTCTGTGTCTGTGATCTGTGATTATATTTATTTACTGTATATTCTAAGATTTGCCAAATTTTAATTACAACGCGGTATTTTGAGCAATTCAACTCTGGCATGAGTGTCTACCTATACACTTATAATGGATGCGAATGGTTGAAAATATTGGGTCGTTACAGTTGGTATCAGAGCTTTGGCTTTGAGGCAAAACTTAGAATGTATGGTAAATTTATTTACAGAATCACCTTCGTTCGAGTTTGAATCTCTTCCTTTTGATTCGATTTCCTTTGAATTTTGGAACGTTTCCTGCGGTTCCAAAATTCATTCGTGTCTCTCACTATTCATCATCTTTTGATTCTAGAGTATCCCATGACTCCACTTCGAATGATCTTTATAGTGAATTTGCGGTCTCGCCAATATTCTAATTTTCTTATAAAGGGGTGAAACTCCTTTACAATAGCATCAATTCACCAAAGATTTTATATCCTTGGTTTAGATGCTAATATCTTTTATTATTCCAAACTCTATCTCTTGAGATCGAACGTAGATTTATCGTAGAAAAATCCACATCGATCTTATTCTTTAAATCATGGTTGACCCGGTTAAGGTTGTCCGCGATTTACCTAAGCTTACCCATCTCTCTACTCTGTTTAACCATCTTGTCTTTTGTTTCTAAACTATCTCCAAACATTTTGAATTGTACTTGTAAATCTATGTTTTGTTTTATATATGGTGTTGTTTGAGTTGTTGTTGTTGATTTGGATTTCCGATCGATTCGTCTGATCAACGCTATCGATAGGATTTCTAAAACACTTTGACAGAACAAACTGACACAATATTATTTTAAATTTGGTTAATGAAATAAAATTTTGATATATAAGTAAATTTATGGAACTTAATAAATTGATTTAAATTGATAATTTGAAATGATAATACTTGATTTATCATTTATTGTTCTACAAATGAATTTATAAATAGTTGTTTATAAATTGATTTGGGAACTGAAATGAATTTGAATCAAGAATTTGAGAATTCAAGTTTTTTATGGTTTCAAACCTTGTGTTTTCAAGTTTTAAAAGGATATATTATTTAAAGTATTTCTAAGTAGAAATATGTTTCTAAAGGATTTTAAGGTTTAAAAATTTAGTGCTCTTCTCTTTGTCGCTGGAAAATAATTTCGGTGATGACTGCAGCATCATCGACATTCATTTTCGAGTTTCGAAGTGAAGAGACTATTCTGCTGTCTTGCTACAGCTTTGTTTTGGGAAATTTAATTGATTTGAATCTCTAAAATATGACTGAATTTATAATATATAGATATATGATTTAAAATTTGATTTGACATATTATGTATGTATAATTACTTATCGCTAAATGGTTTGAAAGGAATCGAAAGTTTAATTCTTAAATTTTATTTTAAAGTATAATTTTAGTTAAAAGAAAAAAATTCAAAAATTTGGATAAATGATTCAAACTTGAGATAATTAAATTGGAAAGTTTTATTTGTATAACACACAATTTCATTCCAATATAACTTACCTAAATTACATAGAAGTTGAATATGAAATTGGATAATATACAATATAGAAAGGATTTTATAAATAAAATTTGAGTGGTTATAATAAATGTTATACACTTAAATTTTAGTTATAAAAGATTAACAGAGGTAAATAGTGAAAAAAGAATTTAAAGAGATTTTATTTAAATAACTTAATAATCAAATTTGATTTAATATGGAACCTTAAGTCTAACCTAGGAATTTAATAAAGGTTATTTCCTGAAATGAATATGTTGTATAATAAATAATGTATCATTGAATAGATAAAATAAAATACATTTGAATTGGACATTTTGTAATAAAGTTTATTTAACTTGAATTCATAGTTTAATTAATGTCTAAATGAATAAATGTGTAAAGAAATTTGATTGTTATATTTGCTATATAAATATTTTATTTATGAAATAGATGTCTTGAAAAATGAATAATTATGATTTAAATAGTTAAAATGTATTTTAACATCACTAAACCTTGATAATTGAGAATTTGGTTTTCAAATGGAATTTTAAGTGTAACTTATTAAAGGAATATCTATTTATGAAATGGGATATTCCATTCATAAAAGTATGTTTTAATAAGTCTTAAGATAAAAGATATCCAAAGGAATATTTCTGGAATAAAACTGATTTGAAATACTAATATATCTACTGTAGCATTTTATAAGTGCTTCCATTTGAAAATACAATGTTTTGGAAATTTTATAATTGAATGAACTTAGAAATGCTACAACTTTAAAATGAATATTTTTTGACCTTGAATTAAAATGGTTTAAATGAAGATTATTTTTAAAGGGTGTTATGATTTTCTAAGTATTATGTTCTTTTTTAAGAATAACATTTCCAAAGTGTTATGATTTTTAGTAGTATGATTTCCAAATGATAAACATCCCTAAATTGTTATGATTTCAAAGCGTTATTGTTTCAAATTTATTATTATTATTATTTTTTTCCAAACTATCTTTTGGTTGTCCTTATTTCTCTTATCTTGTTACAGAATGGGAAGGCTATTGCTTATACCAGTCTATTTAGAAATCTTTCTGTAATCTTTGATAATCTTTGTTACTCATCTGGATCTGAACACTATTTTTCCATTCATAGACCGTCGGTCAAGTGAAAAGGGAAATTCAGACTCTAGAGGATCTTTTTCGTGCTATATTCTTGATTTGATCACCTCCATCTTGTTAAACTTACCTATAACAATAGTTATCAGGTGTAATTCCAATTTTCTTATCATCTTGTCTTAATTATATTCATTATATCTTTTTCTGTGCTTTCCCGTACCTCGTTCCTTTTCGGGGATGAAAAGTTTTGAGTGGGGGAGAGTGTAACAACCCTGTATTTTACAATTATTTTTAAATTGATTTCCAGATTTAAAAGCTTTATTTATGAAAAGAATAAATTTTGTTATTGTAAATATAAAAACTTTGATTTTGTATGTGGATTAGAATTCCAAATATGACAAAATTTAATATTTCCAGAAAATGTGAATTTTGGTTAAAATAGTCAAACTTTGACTTTTAAACTTAAAAATTTAAAAGTTTGAAATTATAAATTTTATCTTTTATTATAAAAATAGATGTAATAACTTGAACACTACTTTTCGTTTCGTTGAAAACGGAGTTAAAATGTAAAAGTTATGTACATTTCAATTTTTAGTATAATTTGTTTTATTGTGCAATTTTGCCTATTTTAAATTTTATAAATCATATTTTCTTTCTTATATTTTATTTTAATATGTGTCAATATGTTTATTTATGTATATTTCCATCTCTAAATATTTTAAAAATGATAATAGAATTTTTCCAAAATTTACTATGATGATTTCCTATTTTTAAAAGGCTGTTTTCCTATTTTCTGCTATTTTCTTCATTAGAAATTATATGTATATTAAATTTTAAATGTTTATTTTGTGAATATATTTTTATTTCATGTTATTATTTATGTTTAAAAATATATTACAAGCTCATATGAATTTTCTAAAAATTTATTCTATTCAATTCCAAATTTTCTAGACTAGTTTACTATTTTAGCTATTTTCTTAATTTAACTTTATATAATTGATAAATATTTATATAAATTATTATATTTTGATAAAATTTCGAAATATTATCTGGGATTATTATCATTTCCAGAAATATAAATTTATAAAAAGGAATTAAAGATATATGAAGAGTTTGATACCTTTTGTGTGCTTAGTCCTTTTGAATTCTACCGTTTCTTTTTCAATTAATACATCTTTTATTTTATTTTTGTTGTTCTATTCCCCCAATCTTTTTCAGCCGACTTCCTCATGTTATTAACGAATTTTCAAAGCTCCTAAACCCTAAAAATAATCATGGCCTCCATCTTGCAAAAAATTTTGGTAAATCCCTCTCTTCTTTCTACTTTTTCTTACTTTTTCTATGCTATTTTGCCTTGTTTCTCTCTTCTATTTGCATGGCCTCTTCTCCATAGCCACGGCCACCACCTCCAACACCTTTTCCACCATCATCTGCACCAGCTCCTCCTCCAATCCCCTCTGACCAGATCAGGCCATGGCCATCTAGATGAGCCTACACCCCAAAACAATGTCAAAAAAACTCCAAAACAATGCACTAGTCACCACTATTACTTCACCACCTTCATCCACCACCTTGGCCACCACTATAGGCCGCCACCACCACCTTTTCCGGACCTCCCCACACCCCTCCATCTACTATCCAGACCTGAACCATGCAAGGGCCGAGCGCCACTTGCCTTTGGATGTGCCAAAAATGCACCAAAACTCCACTTATTTTGCCTTGACCCTTTGTCTTATTCATATGTAACTCCTACCATCATCATCTCCTTGTTGCCATGCTATTTTGATGCCATAACATGAGATTATGTCCAGCTATGGCTGAGCAAAAGATCCCCTTGGTCATGCTCTTGAATGGTTAAAGAAAGGTCGAATCACTTTGCCCTCTGTTGCTTTTTATTTCAAGTCATTTCGATATTGTTTTGTGTTACATATTTATGTATACATTGTCTTGTTTTGTTTATATGTATACAAGGCAATTATATTTGGCTCTCCACTCTCAAATCATATTCATGTTGTCGTGCCTTCTAAGATTCTGTGTTGTGTGTTTGGTCGTCATCTCCAGCTTAAACAAGTGAGTTATTCTCACCAGACAATATGTACCTATATAAATGATAAACCGACACCATTTGAATCTGTAATGTATATTATCATGTTATATATGCTTATATTATTATCATATGATGTTCACACCTGTTATTACACCTGTTATATCATATGTTGCTGTTGTTTTATGTTATTATGTTTATTTATATCTGTTTATCACACTGCAAGTTCCTTGTAGACTAGAATCACTATGGGTTGAAATGATACATACCCGAACGGACTTTAGAATAGGAAAAAATCGTTATGGGCTGAAATGATAAGCCTGAACGATTTTTATTTATTTATTTTAACTTGGGATTGCGGGTTTGAAATGATAGAACCCGGATTTTTCTTTTTTTTTAACTGCGGATTGAAATGATACATATCCGTATCACTTGACCTAGGTTAGAAAATTATATACAGGCCCGTGGTTATTTTATAAAGTATTTTGGATATTTTTAAGTATTTTAAAAACTATAAATTTATGGAATTTGATTTAAATAGATTTTGAAATGTTTTAAAATAAACAAAGTATGATTTTTTTTCTATGTGTTAAAAATGTAATTAATGAACGGTTTAACTGGATTTTTGAAATATAACCTAAGTTGGAAATTTGGAATTTTGGTTAAAATGATATTTAAGCTATATAAATAAAAATAAAAATTTAATTATATTTGTAAAATGGTAAATATGATAATTTGATTAAATTTGAATTTAAGTGATTTATTAAAGTATTATTGATTTTTCTATGAATTTAAGTGGTTAAATAAATGAATGTTTAAAAGTGATCTTTTAAAATATAACTTGACTAGGAAATGTGAAATTTGGTTTTAATTAAAGGTTTAAGTTAATTAAATAAAATTGGAAATTTTGTTAAATTGTGAAGTGGTAATTTAAATTTGAAGTGTTAAGTCTATTTGTTGAAATGTGAAGAATTGGAACTTTTACACTTAAACTTATTAAGTAAATTGTTGAAAATTGGATTTAATTATAAGAAATTTATTGTGAAAAAGATATATGTTAAATGATATGTAAATGAACATTTTAAATGTTAAAATATGATTTTTAAAATGTTTATGTGTTTAAATCAAAGTTATTTAATTGCTGGAAATACGCTAACACCTGAAATCTACTTTTAATAGCATTCAGAAATGCTATAGATTCTGTTTTGAACTAAAATTGTGTAAAAAGAGCTATTACGCATTTCTGAAAAGCTGTAGTTGCTGTAGTTGAACTTATAGGCTAATATTGAACTCAGGCCTATTATAGCATTCTCTGGAAATGCTATAATGGTCTGCAGTCTTTGCTGAAACCAAATTTAACCCTTGTTTTGAAATCTGAACTACCGCAGCACTTCTGATATGCTGTCTTTTCTGTTTTAAACTATAATTCAACTAAAACTGAGTTTTAACAGCAGTTTTAAGTGCTGTCTTTGCTGAATTAAAAATGTTTTCAAATATAACTTATAGCAGTTGTTTTTAAATGCTGTGAAATGCTGAAATCTTAATAATTAGGGTTTTTGACATAGTAAACGAACTCAGAATGGTTTGAAAGTTTGGAAATTGAATACTTGATTTGAAAATATAATAATTAAACTTTTAAAAGGTTTAAATGAATTATTTTGATTGGAATATAAACTATTTAAAGGTGATTTGAAATGATAGTAAATGAATGATATCTTTGAATTTAAAAGGTATTTAAAGTTGAATATTTGGATTTGAACTGATATGATATTTTATTATATAAAAATGGTTTGAAAATGAAGTTTTGGAAAGATTTGATATTTTGATATATTAAAATGATTTGAAATGAAGTTTTGTAAAGATACGATATTTTGATATATTGAAATGAAGTTTTGAAAAGATATGATATTTTAAATATATTGAAATGGTTTGGAATTGATTTAA
This sequence comes from Allium fistulosum, assembly GCA_030737815.1. Taxonomy (NCBI): domain Eukaryota; kingdom Viridiplantae; phylum Streptophyta; class Magnoliopsida; order Asparagales; family Amaryllidaceae; genus Allium; species Allium fistulosum. The sequence continues at coordinate 158,938,747 of CM060901.1, forward strand.
TCTTTATTTTGATAAAGATTTGGATTTGAAATGATATTCTATTTTGAAGTATAAACTATTTCTAAATTATAACTACGGGTTATAATAACGATTGATTGTTAAAGAGACCGGGATTGGATATGGACATACTCTCTGTCGATACCGAAAACCACTTTGACAACTGTGTATGCAGTGGAGTTTCCAGAATGAAGTAGGATGGTGGCGACGATCCTAAGGTATATACGTGGACCCAACTCCCGTGAGTTGGCATAAGGTGGCTAAAACAGGAGCGATTGACGGACCAATGAGGTAGCACCTCTTATCGGACACACTTCTTCGATACCATTCTATTACTTGTGATTGATTTGGTGGCTACCCTTGATTTGGGAGTGTTGTTCGAGGTGGGCGGTAGTGGCTGCTATGCGTCACCACTAGTCCGGATGCGTAATTGGTATATCTACCTTGGCATTGCCTAGTTGTGCCGTGTCACCTACCATATCGAGCTTTACTACGATTATGATTTTAAGATCCGACCGCGTTAAGGTTCTCCAACCCCTTAACGCTATTTTCTATATGATTATACTTTACTTATTTAGACACTATTATAATAGCGAATATTACTACATAGTAGATATTTTAATGGATCCTTAGAGGATGGGCGGTCCCAAGCATCTTCTAAGTTACTTGTACCTTTATTACAGTTCACTTGAGTTGGTTTACATTATATAAGTATATATTGTCCTGACTCGAGTGTTTTGTGTTTTTCTTTACGCTCGGGTCAGCCTGAGTTATTCACAGATTTAGATTTCCACTCTCTTGGAGATTTGAATCGCTGGAGATTATCTGCTTGTCATGTCCTATCTATTTCAATTCCGTTGTTCTACTCAGCTTGTACTTGGTTATTTTATTGAGACTTTTGTTGTACTCTGTTTCTTCTGTTGTATCTTATGTAACTCTGACATATTTAGATAGTAGCTTCATGAACTACTATTTCTTTTACTTCCGCTGCATTATTTTACTCTGTGTCTGTGATCTATGATTATATTTATTTACTGTATATTCTGAGATTTGCCAAATTTTATTTACAACGCGGTATTTTGAGCAATTCAACTCCGGCATGAGTGTTTGCCTATACACTTATAATGGATGTGAATGGTTGAAAATATCGGGTCGTTACATATTTGTACCAGATCAGGGTAGTTTTTCATCCTATCCAGCACATGGCTGAAGAAACGAACTTGGATTAATGCAAGTTCAAGTGTGTAGGGCCGGTTTCACCATTCTCACTATTAAGATTTCCATTTTCACCTATTGATTCGACGCTTTGCTAAATCAGTGACCACTGGTGCTGACCCATGAACGTGCACTGATTTTGCTATGGACCGTACAGAGATTTGTATACTGGTTTCGGCTATATAATATCCTTACGTCCAATTTATAATATTGTTAATTATAATTTTACAAAGTACATCATGAAAGCAGTGTAAGTCAAACAAAGTAAGGTTTGAGGTGTTTAGATTTCTAAGTTCTTGGAACTAGGTTGCCATCAGGTCTGGATAACTGGTATGCTCCATTTGCTAAAACTTCTGCTATGACTAATGGTCCTTGCCAGTTTGGTCCAAATGCTCCATGTGCAGGATCCTTTGTATTGGCCATTATTCTTTGCAGTACTAAATCTCCTTTGCAAAAGCTTTTTTCTTTGATCCTTGCATTGTAACTCTTTGCTATCCTCTTCTGATATGTAGCTGCTACTACTACTGCCTCATCCCTCCTCTCTTGGATGAGATCCAGGCAAACTTCCTTCAATTTTTTATTATTTTTACGGTATATAATACTCTTCTATATGATGGGATTTTAACTTCAGGAGGTAGCATGGCCTCATATCCATAGGTTAACGAAAAAGGAGTATGACCCGTAGGGGTTTTGGTTGTAGTTCGGTAGGCACACAACACAAAAGAGAGTTCGTCTACCCTATTTCATTTAGTTTTTTGTAGCCATTTCTTTAGTGGATTTTTGATGGTTTTGTTGGAAGCTTCATCCTGTCCATTTGCATATGGATGAGCAACTGATGAGAAGCTTTTTATTATACCATTTTTCTTGCAAAGCTCCATGAATTCTTTGCTCTCAAACTGGATGTCATTATCAAAATTAATTTTATACGGTATTCCATATCCGGTAATTATATTTCTTACTATGAAAGTGACTATCTTTTTTGCAATAATTATGGCTAGGGGCTCTGCCTTTACCCATTCGGTGAGGTAATCTATGGCCACAATGGCGTATTTGCTCCTCCTTTCGACTTTGAAAGTGGTCCTATTAGGTCTATTCCCCATATATCAAACGGTTATGGGCTTGCAAGAGGAATAAGCTAATAAGACGATTGTCTGAGGATGCTAGCAAACTGCTGACATCTGTCACATTTTCGAACAAATTCCTTTCCCTCTTGAAGTGATGTAGACCAATAATAGTCGTGTCTTAGCACCTTTTTTGCCATTTTGTTTCCTCTAGATTGATCACCACATTGTCTCTCATGCACTTCCCTCAAAAACCGTACCCCCTCTTCCTTGGAAACATACCTAAGATAAGGGTTAGAATACCCTCTCTTGAATAATGTGCCATTAAAGAAGGAATTGTATAGGGCCTGGTATCTTATTTTTCAGGCCTCATTTCTGTTCGGAGGTAGAACTCCATTTAAAAGATATTGCTTGATGGGAGTCATCCAGTTGTCTTCCTCGGATTATTGGAATGAGGGTTTTGTAACTAGTTGTTCTTGGTTCTCTACAACCTCTTGCCTTTGTGTACTTTGTATGACGGCCTGTTGGGCTTGGGTCAGGACCATTATTTGATTTGATTATGTTATACTTAGCTCTGCTTGATGCCCAATCAGTACAGCCTTCATTTCACTAGCTAATTTTGTACTAACCAGTTTTGCTAAAGAGTTAGCAGATGAGTTGCTTTCACGAGGGATTTTTTTATCTCAGATTGCTCAAATTGCTCTAGCAATCTCTTAGGCAATCCCTATATTTGGCTAAGGTCGATTCCTTTTCTCGGTAATTGCCATGCACCTAGTTTGTAATTAACTGAGAATCACTTTGAACTTAACATATGTTACCTTCATTACCCAGGCGATTCATAGGCCTGCAAGGAGAACCTCATATTCTACCACATTGTTAGTTGCTTTAAAATTGAGCTGAACTACTCCATGTAGCTTTCGCCTGTTCAACCTGATCAAAACATATCTAATTCCTACTTCTTGCACATTCGAAGCTCCATCAACAAATAGATGCCAAAACTTTAGGGCCCTTGTTTCCACTTCTAAATGGGGCTCGGTCAATAAGGTGCATTTCGTAATAAAATTTGTAAGTTCTTGGCCTTCGATGGCCTTCCTGGGGCAGTAGGTAATGTCATATTGGCTAAGTTCCATGCTCACTTTAATAGGCGACCTGATGTGTCTGGCTTCTACAATATTTACCTGAGTGGTTTGTCTATGAGAACTTTGATATGGTGTGCCTGGAAATAAGGCCGTCGCTTTCTCATTGGAAGGAGCAAATTATATGCCAGCTTTTCGACAATTGAATAGTTTAGCTCCACTCCTGACATCCACTTCCTTGTGAAATAGAATGGCTTGATTAGTTACAGCTAAGTAAATGTATACATTTTAACATGTTACTAGTTTTGATAATATACGATTGTTAACTAGATGATCCTATAAGTTTTGGAATGCTACCTCACAATCCTTTGTCCATACGATGTTTCGCCCCTTCTTTACTTAATTGAAGAATGCGATACATTTGTTTGTAGCTTTGGATATGAATCTGCTTAGAATTCCTACCCTACCATTTGGGCTCATTCGGTCTTTTGGCTTCTTTGGGATCTCAAACCCTCTTATGGCATTGATTTTCTTAGGATTAGCCTCGATACCATATGCACTCACTATGTATCCTAGGTACTTGTCTGATTTGATAATAAAGGTACACTTCAGAGGATTTAGCTTCATATGATATTGCCTTAGGACTGTGAAGGTATGCTCTAAGTCCTTAACATGATCTGAAGCTTCTTTGGACTTAACTAACATATCATCCACATATACCTCCATGTTTTTTCCAATCTACTCAGCAAATCACATATTAACTAACCTCTGATAAGTTGCCCCTGCATTCTTGAGTCCGAACGACATGACTTTGTAGCATTATAACCCTTTGTCTGTCTTGAAGCTAGTATGTTCCTGATATGGCTCAAACATTGATATTGTATTATAGCCAGAATAAACATCCATGAATGAGAGTAGTTCATGCCCACTGATTGCATCTACTTGCTAGTCGATTTGCGAAATGGGAAACTGTCCTTGGACCAAGCCTTATTGGGATCAGTGAAATCTATGCAGGTCCTTCATTTTCCAATAGGTTTTATCATCAGTACCGGATTGGCAATCCACCTAGGGTAGTACACTTCCTTGATGAATCCATTTTCCTTTAATTTCTTAACCACTTTGTGTAGAGCATTGTATCTTTCTTGGTCTAGAGTTCCGTGCTTTGTCTGACTAGGCATGCATCTAGGTCAATGTTCAGTGCATGGCAGATGACGGTCGGATCTATTACTACCATGTCTGAATGGGTCCAGGTGAATATACCTATGGAACGTTTTAGGAAGTCTATCAGTTCATCCCAGGCCTCTGCATTAAGGTTCTTCCCTATCCTAATCACCTTTATGGGATCATCTGGATCTATCTGGATATCTTCGGTATCGTCGACTGGTTTCAATTCTTTCTTTGTTGCCCCTAACCTCGGATCTATTTCACTTTCTGGTTCTTCTGGTGGTGAATTCACAAAGGGTGCCTATTTTTGGGCTTCCTCCAAAACATACTGCATACTAAGTTATATTCATTAGTGCTAATCATGTGCATATGCGTTCTCTTTTCTTTTCTCTTAAGTTTGGGAGGTATAGGAATATTTGTTGCAGTATCGGCATACTTGTTTGATACCACTATATTTTGTGCCTCGATTTAGCTTCAGTTTTACTATAATAAACATTAAAAGAAATAGCATAATAGTTAGGAATAATTTTATTGCTAGTGTTAAGAGTTACACATTATAATTCTCTATTAAAAAACTGTTCCCCTCTTATAGATCCTATCCCAGCTGGGGTGCTATATTTCATGAGCAGTTCCATTTGGGAGATGATTGCCTCCAGATCAAGTAGAGCAGGTCTTGCTAAGAAAGCATTGTAGAGCGAGAGTTGATCAATGATTAAGAAATTTGCATAGAATGACTTATTTAACGGGGCATTTCTAGTTGCGACGAGCAAGCATGCTAACCCAACTGGAATGGTGGCGGTGTTGTTGAAACCAAAGATCGGTTCAGAGCTGGGTTTCATGATTTTAGATGGTAATTTCATTTGATCATTGGCAGATTTGAAGATGACATTTACCGAAATGCCTGAATCGAGGAAGACTTTATTCATGGTAAAGTTCAAGATCTGCATCGTAATGATAAGTGGGTCTTGATGTGCGAATATGACCCATGTTAAGTCAGTTGCTGTGAAGATTATCTCTGGTGTAGGCTTCCATTTAACATGGACGATTGCCCATTAGGCTTTAACTTCTTGCATGTATCTTTCCCGTACCTTCTTACTTGCACCAGCGAAATGTGACCCTTCATGAATCGAAGCTATCAGGTTTGAAGTGTTGCCAACTTGATGTTCATTCGGATATGGAATCAAATTGCCAATCCTGTTTCCAACATTCTCTCTCTAGAGCTGCTCGAATATCCTTTTTTGATTAGCCTATCTATCTCCTTCTTTAGATGCCAGCAATGATTAGTATAGTGACCATTTGCTCTATAGAAATGGTAGTAAACTCCACCTTTATTCTGTTCTAGTTTCTTTCCCTTGTTCGGCAAGTTGTAAGATAGCTCATCTTTGGTTATCTCATATATCTGCTTAAGAAATAGGTGAAGGGGATATTGTTTGTGAGTTTTTCCTTCTTTTCTATTTTGCGGATGGATAATACCCATCTGCTCCCCTTTTCCTGTCATAGCTAGGAGTGGAAATTCCCTGAGTTTGAGATATAGATCCAGCTTCCTCCATCCTTATGTAACCAGCTGTCCATTCATAGAAAGCCTTCATACTATGACAAGACTTTCTGATTTTTTGTCCTACATAGCGGTTCCTCTCCTAATTCCAGCATGAGTCGCCATTAGTAGTGCTTTATCGCTTGTAACGACCCATAAATTTTAACGGTTTTATAACGTAATTAACTGAAATTTTGCTTAAAATTAAACAATTAAATTTAGCAATGAAAATTGAATATTTGGTATGCGTCTATTGAAACAAAACAAATGTCAGATTTTCATCAGAGAATATGGAAGTTTATATTGTTGTGTAATATTATTTTTATTTAAATCAGTTAATTTGATGAAAATAAAATATTTTTGAAATCTGAATATTTTTATATAAATAAAATATTTATCATTTTAAGAGTGAGACGTCATATTTCGTTTCGTCAAATTTGGACTTCTCTAGCCCTGTTTATCTTATTTTCGGCGTTTCAGCAGCATTTCTGGCAGCGAAAAATCGACTTCTAATAGGATAACCGTATCACTGATATCTGTATACCATTCTGTTCATCTCATCGTGATACCTTTGCAGTATATTCAATCGTGCATTTCGGAGCCCGATACGTGGCGAAACCCGTGGAAACGGTTAACCATATCGGTACCTGTTTCGTGTCTTCTGAGTTTTGTGTCCATTCAGATTCCACCATGTATAACTCAATAGCCACTAGCATTTATTTTCTGCAATTCAATCGTTCTGACTTTTGCAATCCAACCGGTTCAATATATACTACTCGTATTCATCACCCTTCGTTGATTTCATTCTGTAAAAATAAAAAATAAAATAAATTATTATATATAATACAAAGTTGTTCATCTTCATTTTTTTATCACTGCAGCTCTATCCACCTCCTGTTGCCACATCATTCCCGGGCCACAGCCGATCACCTTGCTCCCTCCATGTCTTTTGCATTGCCGATCCCCAGAGCCAATGCAACACCCCACTTTTCCATGCAAACGACCCTCTTACGCCTCCTGACCATATCCTGACCACCTACCTACCGCCACAATCACCTATCTCCGGCCTCTCCTCAACCGTGTCCAACTCACATCCACATCACTTTCCCTCCAACCCAGACCGCACATCATCAACCTCAGCCTACATTTCCACCCTACCTTGCCACTGTCGCCATGCAACTACACATTGCTCAGCCAAAGACAACCCACACAAACTCCTCTCTCCTCTACCGTACTAACCGATCACCATCTCCTTGAACCATAGATCGCCTCCAGCCTGTGTCCATGTAGTCGAGCCTATAGCCAAGTCATCTTTCACCAAAGATCCAACCACTACCCCTCTCCGCTTTTCCGAACCTCTCTGGCCGAAGCCTTTCCCTCACCAATAGCCACCATTGCCAAGCGCTCCATCCACGCCTCAGCTTGCCAAGTCAGCCTACCCAACCAAGACCTGAACGACATGGCCTTGTCTCCCTCTCTCCTACCTTATCTCCACCATAGCACTTGGTTACATTGATATTATATATATTTGATTTCATATATTCATTTATGTCAGCCTTATTTAGCCTATATTTGCTTACATATATATCCCATATATGTATATATTATATTTGATATTTGATATTTGTTTGGAAAGATATATATGTATATAATATGTTTAGGACATTTATATAAATTTATGTTAATATTTTAAAATAGGTTTTTTTTGTAATAACTAAAAAAATATACATATATATTATGTATAAATATTTATTTGGAACTTTTTGAAAAGGAAATACTTGTGTTTTAATAAATATCGACTTTCAAAAATATAATATGAAGATTTTATGTGTTTTAATTTAATATTCGTTTTTAAAGAAATAATATCAGATTTTATTTTAAATATGTGCTTTTATTTAATCATTGACCTTAAGAAAGAAAATAATAATAATAATAATATAATATAAATTTTGTTTCCATTTATATCAAGCTAGTTTTGATTTTTGAATTCATCGATTCGGGTCCGTCGTGCTTTGCTTTTGGAATTTGTGCTTGGATTCGTCGCATCTTGTTCTTTTTATGTCTCTAGCCTCGAAAGGTAAGCAATCACTCACGATTAACATTCTTATATATAGTAAATTTAATTCACATTGAAATGACAATTGAAATATGCTATTAAATTTGAATTGTGACATTATTTAATTGCTAAATATGATATGACATTATCTGAAATTGTTCATCTATGACATATGGCACCATGACCTGTTAATTGTATATTTAAATTGTTAACTGTGATATATGCTCATCATTGATATGTTATGTTATTTTAATTTATTGTTCTCACCCTGTAAGTTCCCTGTTAATTTAGAATTCCCTATGGGTTGAAATGATACATACCCGAACGATATTATAGATTAAAGGAAAATCTTTATGGGTTGAAATGATAAACCCAAGCGGTTTTCATTGATTTGAAATTTTGGGATTGCGAGTTGAAATGATAAACCCAAGCGGTTTTCATTGATTTGAAATTTTGGGATTGCGGGTTGAAATGATATATACCCATAAATATTTAAATTGCGGATCGAAATAATAAATATCCGTATCACTTGACCATACGATAGAAAATTATATACGGGCGCCGTTGGTCTATATTTGAAAATGATTTTTAAAGTTTAAAAGGAAATATATAGGTTTTATTGAATATTGACTTTTAAAAATATAATATATAAATGCTATTTTTATATATGTATACAATTTAGATTTTAAAAATAATATGTTTTGGAAATTTTAATTTATAAGTTATTTTTGGAAAATATAAATTTTTAAGATTTTACTTATAATTTTATTTTTATTTTAAAATATATAAAACAAGATTTAATATAAAATAAATTTAATAATAAGATTTAATTTAATAAAATTCAATTTAATTAGTATATAATATGTTTAAGCATTTATTTAAATTTATATTAATATTTTAAAAATAAATTTTTATAACTTAAATAATAGAGGTGAGGAAGATAAATTAATGTTGACTTGGAATTTAAATTGCTTAATAATTGAATTTAAATTAGAATTGATTTGAACTTATTGATTTTGAGATTTTGAAAGGTATGATTTATAACTTGAATTGATAAAACGATTAAATGAATATTCTCAACTTTAAATAAAATTGAGACTGAATATTTAATATTGATTCAAATTTATGAATTGAGATTTTATTTAATTGTTATTAAAATGATTAATTGAATATTTTCCAATTTGAATAAAATAAAAGTCAAATGTTGAATATAAATGAAAATTATATTGAAAATGTTTGAATACTTAACTTTGAATCTTAGTGGACTTGAAATGATAGTTCAAACCTGGATTTGAAATCGATAAAAATTAAAACTGAAACGACCCGAAATTTTCGATCGCGAAAATTCCAGATTGTTAAGGTTAAGAAGAAAAGAGGTAGAAGAAGAAAAACAGAAACAACGGTATAGAATCTCACAATCGCAGCGGAACAAAATATAATATAAAATATAGCATTTATTCAAAGAAATGCTGTAATCTGTCAATATACATACAATATATCAGAGTACAATGAATCTGGACAGTTGTAACAACTTGTCCCTGAATATTATCTATAGTCTCTAATACACAGCGGAATATACTCAATATGTCTCTGCCATCCAGCTCGTCTCCTGAGCTCCATACGTCCTAACCTGAAAATCTGTAATACTCGGTCTGACCCAAGCATTACATCAAAGTAACACCCAGGTCAGGCTGGAAACCAGCGTTAGTAAACCCATCTAACATGGAATACCAATGCATAAAACTTATTGAAAACCCGGGGTAACTCGAATCAATTTACAAGTTCACAATTTGTTAAAGACAACACTTATTTCACACATCAATTTCTAAGCACCAAAACTTAGATTAAATGATCAAATTCGCTTAAATCATTCCATATCAGCCTATTGATTCCACATATCAATTTATAAAGAATCGAAGTGGTTTTAGGGTATTTACTAATACCCGACTCCGATCTCTTCGAATTCAATACCGTCTTAACCCAAGTTATTTAAGTGAAATACAATTCAACTTTAAATACAAGATGTCACTTTTTTTTACACAACAATTCATCATCGATAGATAACCACATTATCATTGTCCACCCAAACATATCATATCACAAACATTTCATATCAGAGATATCAATCAATTCAAGGCATTTAATCATCATTCAATCATTCATAAGCAAGATGGATCATTCCCAAAAATTAATTTAATTTATCTCTAATTGAATTAATTACAAATCTTTAATCACTTAGATTACCTTAACTTAATCATTAATTAATTACAAATCAATTGATTAATCATCTTTTAATTATCCATCTTAATTAATCATCCTTGATTAATTATCTTCAATTACGTAAAGTAATTATCCTTTAATTAATGACACAAATTAATTATCATTAACCATTTACAGTAATTAATCTTTAATTATGTTCATTAATTACATTAATTAATTACATTAATGATCCTTAATTAATTACTTCTATTAATCAGCCTTAATCAGTCATAAACAGTAATTAACCATCCTGTAATTACTCACTTTAATTAATTAACTCCTTAATTAATTATATTAATCCTTTAATTAATTACACCCAGTAATTAATCCTTAATTACATCTCTTAAGTAATTAACCTTTAATTACTTCATTAAGTAATTATCTCTTTATTAATCGTCTTCATTAATTATCCATAAATTAATCACATTAATTAATTAACCTTAATTAATTACATTCATTAATTAACTCTGAATTCATTGATTTACCTTAATAAATTATCTAAGTAATTAATCCTCAATTACTTCCATAAAGTAATTATCCTCTTAAATTAATTACAATTAATAATTACACATTAATTACTTACACTAAGTAATTCACTTAATTAATTACATTAAGTAATTAATACTTAATCAATTTCAAAGTTTTTATCATTAATTAATTAAACCAATTAATTAATTTAAATTAATTACATTAATTAATTATTTCTTAACCACTAGTTAATGATCCCAACATTAACTACATTCATTAACTTCCCATTAATTACTTACTCAAGGTAATTATCTTTTAATTATCACATCATTAATTAATTACATTCAGTAATTAACAATCTCTTAATTACTTTCATAAAGTAATTGTTCTTTAAATTAATTACCTTAATTACATCATTAAACATCCATTTGAAAACATTTTGAAATCAATTTTATAATTGAAAGTATAAAATTTTCTTTAAAACACAACAATTTAAACATTAAATTTTAACTATTAAAATCTTTTAAACTTGTTCAAACTTGTTTAAACTTTGATTTTCTTTGCTTTAAAACTGTTACAAGTTCTCTTTTAAAACCAGAACATGTTTTACTTTTAAATTTTAAAAACCTGGCTCGAAATAATTCCAAACCTGAACCCTCCCTAAAATACTCGAGCCAAACATCCCAAAACTCCGAGCAAAAACCCAATCGACTCGAGAAACCCCGAGTGCCCAATCCTGCTCAACCCATACTTCTCCAGAAAACACAAATGCACCGTGCACATGCACAGTGGCTCCAACCATCTACGATCATCTACGACGATCTCATCACATCGTCGATCATCCTCACACTTGATCCCGACCATTAGAACACCAATACAAACTCGAAATCGAGCCTCGAACCCAAACCTGGAACAACACCAAACCTGGAACAACCTCGCACACACTCCTCCGACCACCGGAGTGTCAGCACTTCTGGCCATGACTTCGACAACCACCATGCTATCATCTCCCTGAGTTCTGTTGAACTCGATCATCCAAGGCAGTCATGCCGATCAAAATACCCAACTAAATCAAAACTAGGGTTACAGACTTCACTGATCAACCACCGCCGCCACACTACTTTGATCACCATTCTAACAATTTTGTCGACCTCTCCGATTGTTCCACTTCCTCCAGTGATGACCGCGTCCACCCCAATCACTTAGATCACCATAAACCACCCAAAACTCCAAATCTGATCAAACTCCAACTGCTCCCTCAATTCAATGCTAAAAATTATGATTCCACTTTTAAAAATCAAGTTTTTGGTTGATGATTCAGTTTACATGCCTGAATCAATGAATTTAGAAGTTTGAATTTTCACTTATATTAGACTTGCTCTGTTGTTTTGATTTCCAAAGCCATTTCAAATTTTATTTTAACTTAATTATAATTTTAAACTATAATCTAAGATGAAACAAACAACTTTTACTTGAAACTTAAATCCTAACAAAGATTAGTTCAAGAGATAATAATTTTTTTGTTTAAATTCTTAGTTTTAAAACTAAGGACAGTAAGGTCACTGATACCACAGGCATGCATATATCCATACATTCATAGATACATAGAAAATTCATATATACAAACATACTTTGTTTCAAAAACTCACATGCAACCAGATTCATGTACTTCAACTTTTTAAAAAGATGTTACTCACCTTTTTTTTAAAAAACAGAGAGCTTTTGAAAACTGGGAAACTTGTTACTGGAAATCCCTTGAAACATAAATTATTTGACTTTAAAAACTGAATTAAAGCATTTAACAAGAGTAGTAGATTACTCACTGTGAATTAACAAAGAAGCTTGAAGTTTTGAAATCTGGAAATTTAGTTGAGATGATCTGTCTGCTTTGATTTTGATTTGCTGTAGCTTTATTTTTATCTTTTTGATCTTCCTCCAAGCTTCAAGCAGATCCTTTCGTTTTGATATTGATTTTTTTTTGTGAGGGTGTTGAACTGGAAGGCCACCAAGTAGTGGTTTTTACATGTACATATAGGGAAATGAGGCATGCAAAGCAAGCTACAGGACGAGATTATTTTACCTGCTTTTACATTTTTTTTGAATGATTTGATAAATTGAAAAGAGGATTTGATTTAATATGTGTATGTGATCTGATTTTTGTATTATGAGACTTGACATTGATTTATTTGTTGATTTGTTGTTTATAGGTTGAATTGATATGCATCCATGATGTTGTCCCCTAGTGTTCATACATATACATACATACATTTCATATGTATATTTGTTTTTACCAAATGCATTTGTATATGTTACCATATATATATATTTATACATTCTCATATTTTACCAATACTATATATGCTTCTTAACTTATGTATACATAGGCATGTATTATTTATTTTATCATATTTACATTTATGCCTTCCTATATATATTTTACTTTATTTATATCAATTTGTATACCCATTACCCCATATGGCCTATGTACAATTATATATTTTCCCACTTCTACAATTACTATTATATGAATTATAAATGCATGTATATCCTTTTATAAGTATGTGTATAAATATATATATATATATACAGTTATGTATTTGATCCATATATGTTTTGTTATTATATACATATATGCTTGCATTTCCCCTATCTAATATGTATATACTCTTGCTTGTATATTCTTAGTTATCATATATATAATTACATTTTTGTATTATAAAGGTAGAGTTTTTATTCTAAATACTCCTAAGAGATTTATCTTCGAGTTTCCAAACCATAGTTTCTTTTCCAAATATATATATGTAAACAGTCAATAGCCAAACTACATATTTAACATCATCAAAACTATATATGTTATATATATTTATTGGTGTTTTATCTTAATTTAAATTAGTGGAGCCTACATATATTTTTTTTCTATAAAACCTATGACGCCCTACCTCTATACCCATGCTAGCCAAGAACACTACGGAGTAATGCTGTCAACTAGCACGGAGAATAAGGCTGTTGAGGAGCGACCATCCATGTAATTTCTTTGTGCGAGCACCGATATGTCAAATAGTATAACATGCATTTCTTTTAAGGAGGAAATCCGACATACCGATACAAACTCAAAGCTATCACACGGTGGCTATATATAATCTTCAGAAATAAACATAGAAGCAAACATAACATAAATCAGTCACAGACATCCATATCACAAAGGCGGAAAAAGATATGAATATATATATATAACACATGAAAGTGTACATCAGAGTAGTGGTATGAAGGATCCATGATAATACAAAAGGTTAGCTACTAGCTACACAAAGGAATAAGTATACAACACGGAGTCTATACCTCAAATGTATACATCCAAAAACTACTAATCTAAGTAGTTAGCCAAAAGTCAGGGTAATCCCAGAAGAGAAGTCAAGCAGAAGCACATGTAACATCTCGGTCTGACCCGAGTATTATTTATAAGAAAATAATAAACGGATCAGTCTAGCTATAAATATCAGATGATATGGTATAAAATAAAAGACATGGCATGAACCTGTAATAACCATAGTGGCATACTACTATAAGTATGTAATTGAAAATCAACATTAGATTAATCAATATCACAAGAATCTTCTCAAAGATAAAATAGGGTATCATACCCTAAACTTGTATTCATAACAAGTCAATGACACACAAATTCACCAATGCACAAAAATTGATAAAACTTATCAATTGAAATCACGAAAATTGGTGAAGCACAAAATTCCAGAAATCATCACAAGAAATCTAGAAATCAGAAGAAGGGTGGGAAGGCCTATCACAAAATGGGAGTATGAAAACTCACCAACATGTGTAACACAAGACGAGACGTTATCTCATGGTAGCTAACCATTAATATTTGAGCCGAAGCTCCACAAGAATGGCCCGAAGACCGTGGGGCGCTACCCCACATATGTGATGGTGGAACATCACACAAACGGGGTTTAGTCTCCCTCATAGACAAAGAGACATCGCACAATTGCTAGTCTAAATCAAATCACAAAAATGATCGTCATGGTCATCATGAAGTGTCAATCACACCAAGCTAGTAAATATATGAGTTTAGCTTCATGTCCCATAACCACTTGCTTAACTTAAATATTTACGAACAAGCTGTGAATCTTCACTAGAAAATTGTCATAAGAGGTTCAATCGAACAAGTCCAAGAATTAACCGACGAAGTGAACGCAAGAATTTCATACCACTCGTTTTACTAAGCCGTTTAATTAGATTTCTCATCCGAGTGAAGTAAAGGCTTGTATATACTAGTAGATTGGAAAACGGTTTTATAAACAAGTTTGGTATTGAAAATAGAGTTGAAATCATTTTGATGAAAGAGTTTTGATATTTACTACTAGTATTGAAACCTTTATATTTTTAAAGTGACAAATCACAAAAATGATTGTAGAACAATCAATCACCAAAATTCACATTCAAAGACGTGAATAAAATCCAAAGAAATCGATAACGAATCCATAAAAATGGATATTCCCAGAAATCACGAAGAAAATGTCTTCAAAGCAGATAATAAAGGATAACAATAAAAAGGGAATCAACACGAATCGATTAAAGTTGGAAATTCAAGCTCAATAGGCAAATAAGCAGAGGACTGCAGATACAGACGTCTGAAATCAAGGATTTAGACGTCTGAATCTGGAAAATAAAATATTTTCCAGAATAGATTTCAGACGTCTGAATAGTTGATTTCAAACGTCTAAAATAGGCACTTTTTAGCCTATTTCTTTTCTGGTTCAAAACGAACCAATTCAGACGTCTGAAATTCAGATTCAGACGTCTGAATCTGGGAATAGAAGTTTTCCCAAAATAACATTCAGACGTCTGAAACTGGGGTTCAGGTTATTCCCTGAACCTAGACCAAAAATGGCCAAATGAATACCAGAAGCGATCGATCGAGCGACAACGACTAAGGATTTACGCCAAGCGACAACCCAGCCTTAATGGCTCTTCGACACGCCTAAAATATCAATGTCCAAATATCCATAAAAGGATTTTCATAGATTTTGATTTCAAAACACCAAAAATTGGAATATACACCAAATCAATCCAAACCAAAATCAAATGCACATGAATAAGTGTTAGGAATTCATACCTAACAATCAAAGATAATTATAGACTAAGATTTGAGATAAAAATCTCACCTTTAAACCCAAAACAAATGAAGAAGAAGCTATAAAGCAATGGCAAGATCAAGCACACTTCAATTCCAACTCAACAACCTTGAATCTAGGCTAAAAAGAGAAACATTTCCTAAGTTAGGTTTAGGAATTTCTGAAATTGATAAGAGAATGAGTTGGAGAGGAAGAAGAGGAGGCTTACCAAAGCTTCTTCTATTAGTTTGGAGCTAGAACTAGATTTGCAAAAGAAAACTAGGGTTTGGATTTTAATTTCCCATTCCTTTCTCCATTGTTGTAAAAGCTTGAGTATTAGGAAAAAGAAGTAAGGTAATGAAGAGAGGAAGGGTGAAGCTTGGGTCTAATGAGCTGAAACAAGACTAAAGCCCAAAGTGGAAAAGTAGCAAAATTCTACTATCTCCAAACATATCAAAGTTTATACTTAAAAAGATCACAAACGTCATTTTGAACTCAATGGAGGTGGTCTCGAGTCCTAATTTGACCGTATGCAAAAAGTAGCTTTTCGGACTAGGATCCGATTAACGATTAAAATATTTAAATATAAAATTGATAAATATGCGGGTTGTTACAGACTCCCCTCCTTAAAGAAATTGCGTCCACGCAATATATAAGATGGAAATAAAAAGTAACAACCATAAAAGCATATTAACACAAAAGAAATTTGAAATAAGAAGTTTACCTCAAAGAGCATGAGAAAGTAAGTCCGGATGTGTTCGCTCGATGAATTCTCTAGTTTCCTAAGAACAATCTTTAGGATTTGAGGACCATTGAACTTTAACAAGCGGAACTTCTTTATTTCGAAGTCGTTTGATCTTCGAAGCAATAATTCGAATAGGATGCTGCTCATAAGTTAAGTTAGGCAAAAATTCAATCTCTTCCAAAACACCGGGCTCAAGAATAGTATCGGAATCCCGAAGGCACTTCCATAGTTGAGAAACGTGAAACACGTCATGCATGGCAGAAAA
The DNA here is from genome assembly GCA_030737815.1 of Allium fistulosum. Taxonomy (NCBI): domain Eukaryota; kingdom Viridiplantae; phylum Streptophyta; class Magnoliopsida; order Asparagales; family Amaryllidaceae; genus Allium; species Allium fistulosum. The sequence goes on from CM060901.1 coordinate 158,955,716, forward strand.
TTGAGCCGGTAATAAAAGGCGATAAGCCATGGGACCAATACGTTCGGTGATAGGAAATGACCCGATATATCGAGGCGCTAACTTTCCCGATCGACTGAAACGTACAACACCCTTCATAGGGGAAACACGAATAAATACATGATCTCCAACAGAAAATTCTAATTTCCTTCTTCGATTATCGGCATAGGATTTTTGTCTACTCTGGGCTTCTTTCATCCTATGACGAATAAGTTCAATCTTTTCTGTGGAATCACGAATGAAATCTGGACCTAAAACCAGCTTCTCACCGGTCTCAAGCCAACAAGAAGGAGATCGGCATGGCCTTCCATAGAGTGCCTCGAAAGGTGCCATACCAATACTAGCTTGGAAGCTGTTATTATAGGAAAATTCAACAAGTGAAATATGATCTTCCCAACTTCCACCGAAATCAAGCACACAAGAATGAAGAAGATCTTCAAGAGTTTGATTCACACGCTCAGTTTGTCCATCGGAATGGGGGTGATAAGCGGTGCTAAAATTAAGCTTCATTCCCAAAGCTTTTTGAAGACTCTTCCAGAATCCACTAGTAAACAATGGATCACGATCACTAACAATGGAAGAAGGAACTCAATGCAATTTAACAATTTCTTTGATAAATAGTTTGGCCAGAAGAGGAACGGTTCGGTTCGACCGAACGGGAATAAAATGGGCAGATTTAGTAAGTCTATCAACAATCACCCACAAGCTATTATGACCCGAACGAGAACGGGGAAGGCCATCAATAAAATCCATGGAAATTTGATCCCACTTCCAAACTGGAATTTCCAATGGTTGCAATAACCCACCGGGCCTTTGATTTTCGGCCTTGACAAGTTGGCAAGTCATGCAACACTTAACAAAGTTAGCAATATCAGATTTCATCCCCTCCCAATAATAAAGTCGCTTCATATCAGCGTACATTTTACTACTACCGGGATGAATGGAATACTTGGAACGATGAGAATCTTCTAGAATACCTTTACGAAGATCACTAATATTTGGTACGATAAGTCTACCAAATTTTCGAATGCCGCCACGAGAATCAATATCAAAGTCTTTCAAACCTTCAATATCAACTTTATCTTTAATATTTTGGCCAAGAAGAGCCAATTCGGGATCTAGCCTTTGAGCTTCAAGAATGTGGTCTAAAAGAGAAGGATGAGCCTTAAGGCTACATAAAACAAGAGATGAACATAAATCAGATACACGATCCCTAATATGACAAGTGGATAAAACTTCGAGATCATGCCATTCGGATATCATCATAGAAACAACCGCTTGTTGCTTACGACTAAGAGCATCAGCAACTCGATTTCCCTTTCCGGGAGTATAAAGAATATCAAGATCATAAGAGGCAAGGAATTCGAGCCAACGCTATTGACGCAAATTAAGTTCCTTTTGAGAAAATAAATATTTCAAAGACTTATGATCCGTATAAAGTATAAATTTCTCTCCCAAAAGATAATGTCGCCAAATTCGAAGGGCAAAAACGATAGCCGCGAGTTCTAAATCATGTGTGGCATATCTAGTCTCAGCCGGTTTCAATTGCCTAGAAGCATAAGCAATAACACGTTCTTTCTGCATAAGAACGGCACCCAAACCAACGCGACTAGCATCGGTATAAACCACAAAGTCTTGATTCCCTTCGGGAATAACAAGAATAGGAGCATCAGAAAGGAGTTCTTTTAATTTCTGAAAAGAAGTTTCACATTTGTCCGACCAAATGTATTTAACACCTATCTTTGATAAGCCAGTAAGAGGCACGGCAATTTTAGAAAAGTCTTTGATAAAACGACGGTAATAGCCCGCCAATCCGAGAAAGCTACGGATTTCTGTCACACTTTCCGGTCTCTTCCAATCTTGAATCGCTTCAATCTTTGAAGGATCCACTGATATTCCGGATTCGGAAATAATATGACCGAGTAACTTCACACTGAATTGCCAAAAGTGGCATTTAGAAAATTTTGCTTTTAATTGATTGCTCCTAAGAGTTTCCAATACAATCCGAAGATGCTTTTCATGTTCCTCCTCGGTTTTAGAATACACAAGAATATCATCAATAAAGATGAGTACAAATCGATCGAGGAAACCTTTAAAAACTCGATTCATGAGGTCAACGAAATAAGCCGGTGCATTCGTTAAACCAAATGGAATAACAAGCCATTCATAAGATCCATAACGAGTACGGAACGAAGTCAAAGGAATATTATCCTCTGCAATACGAAGCTGATGAAAACCGATAGCCAAGTCCAATTGTGAAAAGACTCTAGCACCACTAAGTTGATCAAATAGATCATTAATCCGAGGTAAAGGATATTTATTCTTAATAGTAAGATCATTAAGCTTGCGGTAGTCGACGCAAAGCCTAAGTGTACCATCGGATTTCTTTACGAAAATTGCTGAAGCTCCCCATGGCGAGGAACTAGAGCGAATAAATTGCTTCGTCTCCAATTCAGATAATTGTTTGCGCATTTCTTCATTCTCCTTATTGGACATGCGATAAGGAGGACGAGTAATAGGTTGAGCTCCAGGTATAAGATTAATTCTGAACTCAATTGCTCGCTTAGGTGGTAATCCTAAAACGGGCTCAAATATATCGGAAAATTCATGAACGACGTGAATACGAGAAATGAGAACTTCCTCATCATCATTATCATCATCACGAGGATTTAAAGAATATAAAGATGCAGCCAAAGTGGAATCCGAATCTTTAAGAATAATTGAAATCTGCTTTACGGATTGCGGATGTCGGAGATAAATAGTTCGCTCAGGACATAGGATATGAGCTTCATAACGGTTAAGCCAGTCCATACCCAAAATCATTCCAAAGCCTAAGTAACGCATAACATGCAAATCGGCTCAGAAAGAAAAATCACACAGAATAATCTCGACATCTTTACAAAGCAAACTAATTGTTGCGGATCCACCAACCGGATTCGCAATTCTCAAAGAAGTTATTAAACACAAAACATCCAAAGAAAATGTATCAACAAGTTCTTTTGATATAAAAGAATGGGACGCACCCGTATCAAAAAGAACTCGAATAGGTTAATCACGAAATATAATGATGCCATCAAGAATAGAATGAGATATACCTTGACCACGAGATGTGTTGCCAAGGACTTGAGCCATGTTTAACTTTCCCTCCTTCTTGCCTTGAAGTCTGGGGCATAAATGTATATAATGATCCAGGCTTTTACAATAGCGACAAGAACGGGGCTTTGAACACTTGTTCGCAAAATGGTCCTTAGAGCCACAGTTAAAGCATTGCCCACTACTTGGGGTCGAAGTCCTTGCTGTCGGAGGAGCAGGTTTCCCCTTTTTGTTGGGATAAGGACCCTTAAATTTGTTTGGCCTCTTCTTGTTTTTGAAGTTTGGTTTGGAACCCACTACTTCAACATCACTTTCCATATCCGCCTCTTCAAGACAAAGAGCGATATCAATGAGTTGGTCGAAAGGAACTTCTAATTTTAGAAGTAATGGCCTCTTGAGATTTTTGTTTAAGCCATAGACGAATCTTTGATTCTTCTTCAATGGGGTGTTGATGTATTCAACCCCATATTTAGACAGTGACTCGAAGGATGCGACATAATCCGTCACAGAGGATTCACCTTGAACAAGGTCTATGAAACGGCGAGCCAATGTCACCTTCTCTGCTTCTGGTACAAATTTCAATTCGAAGCGTTCCCGGAATTGCACCCAAGTGAGATCCTCTTCATTAATTTCAGAAATAAGAAGTTCGTACCAGTCCAATGCTCTTTCTTGGAGCATACTGGAGGCCACCTAAACGCGGTGAAGATCAATAAGATTAATGCGAGAAAAGATTCGATCGCATGTTCTTAACCAAGCCTGGACTTCAATAATAGTTTCAGAACCCTTGAATGGTTTCCCACCCAAGTTGGTATAATCGTTGCACAAGCATGCAAATCCAGACTTAGGGTGAGTAGGTTCCTGATTAGGACCAACTGCCTAAGCATTCTTTACTAAATCAAGTAGCTGCTGAGCGGTCATAAAAACTCCATCCTGGGGAGTAACAGTAGATGGTCCGGCTCTGGGACGGCCTGGTCTAGACATTCTCTTCTTTAAGAAAGAGAAAAGAAGAAAAGTTATTCTCTAAATAATTATCAAGCAAATCTTGATAGATAAAACAAGGATACATAAAAGGAAATAGGATGAATCGATACGAAGACTCGAATTAAATCCTAAGGCACAACTCCTAAGTAGGACTTAGGACGATGATCCTTGTTAAGTTATTCTACATTGTTCCGAAGTATGGCTTTGATACCAAGATGTGACGCCTCACCTCTATACCCATGCTAGCCAAGAACACTACGGAGTAATGCTGTCAACTAGCACGGAGAATAAGGCTATTGAGGAGCGACCATCCGTGTAATTTCTTTGTGCGAGCACCGATATGTCAGATAGTATAGCATGCATTTCATTTAAGGAGGAAATCCGACATACCGACACAAACTCAAAGCTATCACATGGTGGCTATATATAATCTTCGGAAACAAACATAGAAGCAAACATAACATAAATCAGTCACAGACATCCATATCACAAAGGCGGAAAAAGATATGAATATATATATATAACACATGAAAGTGTACATCAGAGTAGTGGTCTGAAGGATCCATGATAATACAAAAGGTTAGCTACTAGCTACACAAAGGAATAAGTATACAACACAGAGTCTATATCTCAAATGTATACATCCAAAAACTATTAATCTAAGTAGTTAGCCAAAAGTCAGGGTAATCCCAGAAGAGAAGTCAAGCAGAAGCACCTGTAATAACCATAGTGGCATACTACTATAAGTATGTAATTGAAAATCAACATGAGATTAATCAATATCATAAGAATCTTCTCAAAGGTAAAATAGGGTATCATACCCTAAACTTGTATTCATAACAAGTCAATGACACACAAATTCACCAATGCACAAAAATTGATAAAACTTATCAATTGAAATCACGAAAATTGGTGAAGCACAAAATCCCAGGAATCATCACAAGAAATCCAGAAATCACAAGAAGGGGGGGAAGGCCTATCACAAAACGGGAGTATGAAAACTCACCAACACGTGTAACACAAGACGAGACGCTATCTCATGGTAGCTAACCATTAATATTTGAGCCGAAGCTCCACAAGAATGGCCCGAAGACCGTGGGGCGCTACCCCACATATGTGATGGTGGAACATCACACAAACGGGGTTTAGTCTCCCTTGTAGACAAAGAGACATCGCACAATTGCTAGTCTAAATCAAATCACAAAAATGATCGTCATGATCATCATGAAGTGCCAATCACACCAAGCTAGTAAATATATGAGTTTAGCTTCATGTCCCATAACCACTTGCTTAACTTAAATATTTACGAACAAGCTGTGAATCTTCACTAGAAAATTGTCACAAGAGGTTCAATCGAACAAGTCCAAGAATTAACCGACGAAGTGAACGCAAGCGTTTCATACCACTCGTTTTACTAAGTCGTTTAATTAGATTTCTCATCCGAGTGAAGTAAAGGCTTGTATATACTAGTAGATTGGAAAACGGTTTTATAAACGAGTTTGGTATTGAAAATAGAGTTGAAATCGTTTTGATGAAAGAGTTTTGATATTTACTACTAGTATTGAAACCTTTATATTTTTAAAGTGACAAATCACAAAAATGATTGTAGAACAATCAATCACCAAAATTCACATTCAAAGACGTGAATAAAATCCAAAGAAATCGATAACGAATCCATCAAAATGGATATTCCCCGAAATCACGAAGAAAATGTCATCAAAGAAGATAATAAAGGATAACAATAAAAAGGGAATCAACACGAATCGATTAAAGTTGGAAATTCAAGCTCAATAGGCAAATAGGCAGAGGATTGCATATTCAGACGTCTGAAATCAAGGATTCAGACGTCTGAAATCAAGGATTCAGACGTCTGAATCTGGAAAATAAAATATTTTCCAGAGTAGATTTCAGACGTCTGAATACTTGATTTCAGACGTCTGAAATAGGCACTTTTTAGCCTTTTTCTTTTCTGGATCAAAACGAACCAATTCAGACGTCTGAAATTCAGATTCAGACGTCTGAATCTGGGAATATAAGTTTTCCCAGAATAACATTCAGACGTCTGAATCTAACGTTTCAGACGTCTGAAACTGGGGTTTAGGGTATTCCCTGAACCTAGACCAAAAATGGCCAAATGAATACCGGATGCGATCGATCGAGCGACAACGACTAAGGATTTACGCCAAGCGACAACCCAGCCTTAACGGCTCTTCGACACGCCTCAAATATCAATGTCCAAATATCCATAAAAGGATTTTCATATATTTTGATTTCAAAACACCAAAAATTGGAATATACACCAAATCAATCCAAACCAAAATCAATTGCACATGAATAAGTGTTAGGAATTCATACCTAACAATCGAAGATAATTATAGACTAAGATGTGAGATAAAAATCTCACCTTTAAACCCAAAACAAATGAAGAAGAAGCTATAGAGCAATGGCAAGATCAAGCACACTTCAATTCCAACTCAACAACCTTGAATCTAGGCTAAAAAGAGAAACATTTCCTAAGTTAGGTTTAGGAATTTCTGAAATTGATAAGAGAATGAGTTGGAGAGGAAGAAGAGGAGGCTTACCAAAGCTTCTTCTATTAGTTTGGAGCAAGAACTAGATTTGCAAAAGAAAACTAGGGTTTGGAGTTTTAATTTCCCATTCCTCTCTCCATTGTTGTAAAAGATTGAGTATTAGGAAAAAGAAGTAAGGTAATGAAGAGAGGAAGGGTGAAGCTTGGGTCTAATGAGCTGAAACAAGACCAAAGCCCAAAGTGGAAATGTAGCAAAATTCTACTATCTCCAAACATATCAAAGTTTATACTTAAAAAGATCACAAACGTAATTTTGAACTCAATGGAGGTGGTCTCGAGTCCTAATTTGACCGTATGCAAAAAGTAGCTTTTCGGACAAGGATCTGATTAACGATTAAAATATTTAAATATAAAATCGATAAATATGCGGGTTGTTACAGACTCCCCTCCTTAAAGAAATTATTTAAACATTTTTAGCTCTTTTACCCCTTTTATATTAAAATTTTAAAACACTTTAAAATCTACATAATATTACGAAAATAGTTTTATACAAAAATACTTTTTATAACTCGATGTCTCAACAAGTCTATCCTTATTCTCATAGAAATTCAGTCAAACGTTGATCAGACGCAGGACTGAAAATCTATAAGTACTTAGTAAACCCATTTTCAACACCCAGTGAAGATACTTGAAAAATAATTTTATTGAAAATATCGAAAACATTTTTGAAAATAGAGGAAATATTTTTGGTGAGAATGCTTTGGAAATCATCACCCCCATCCATGGTCGTAGTTAACTCGATGGTTACGTTGCCATCCCAGCAAAATCCATAGATAACTGTAGGCCTCCACGCCCCTTGATTACACCATGGAACCCGCTACAGATCGCAGTTATACCCGGGCTTTACGTTGCTATCACAGCAAAAACCCATATAACTGTAGGAATCAGCGCCCTCGAATTTCGCTGCCAAAAGAATGAAACTCCTCCACTTGACCATAGATCGCGGTTTACCGATGTTACATTGCCATCCCGGCAAAATCAAGTGTAGACTGTTGGCACTCATCCTCCACACGATTTTCGCTATGGTCCACACTGTAGATCACAGCGACATCGAGTTACACAGTCGTCACAGCATAACCCAAATGCCCCTGTAGGCATCAACGCCCTCGACTTTCGCTACCCAATAATCCTCAGGAACTAGTTTGTCCGGACTCCTCACAGGATCAACTTTAGAACCTCCCTTAGGGCTCAAGGCAGTACCACTCTGTGGCACTCCTGAGAAGTTCATTCAAGGGAGCGCCTTTTTTCCCAGAGCCACTCTCAAAACACATTATACTATACACATATAGTATTTTCCAAATCATACACCTAGTATGAATTTCATATAAATCTCCTTTCTCAAAATCGATTATCCCAAAATCGATAATTCACAAACTAGGCTTCCCAAGTTCCAAATTTGATTTTCCTCAAAAATCAAAAGCCTTTTTAGAAATCCATAGGTTCCCAAAACCTTTTTCCAAAATCATTTTACATTTCTTATCTATAAATTCCCAATATCAATTTCATTCAAACTCGTACGATGTCCACATATCATCCATATGCAATATCAGTCTGATTGCTCACCCGATCACACAATTTCACTTCCGAACTAGTATCGTCCACCCGACTTCCTAGTGCGGACTCAGATCTGGTTTCTTGATCAGAAACTGTCATTCTCCTTGCATAGTCACAACTATGATAGAGAATATCCAGAACCAATCAAAAATCCATATCCAGGTTCGCAGTCGAAAATCGAGCAAAAAATTCCCAACTCGGATTGATAATACTATCTCGAAATTCTGTGCTCGAATCTGGATCAAATCACTATGTGAATATAATAATATACGTACATCCTACGTATTTATCTTCTTTGATTATCAGTTAAATCAATTCCCTTTCTATTTATCCTCACTTTGATTTTATTCACTTATTCACATTTGCCTTATTCCCTATTTGGATCATCACTTCAATTCTTATCTCAGTTGGGTATTTAATCAATAACAGTTTAAACTCCGACTAGTTAATATTTAGAAAATAGCTTGAAATTTTTTTTAAAAAATAAATAAGTAAGTGAAAAATAATTATTAGTTTGTAAAATAACTGTAAAACAGTTAAGTAATTGTAAGATAGTTGAAAAATAGTAAAATGATTACAAATTAGTTGTAAAATGGTAACTAGTTATAAAGTAGCTAGAAAGATAGTAATTATTTTATAAAATAGTTGTAAAATAGCTAAATAGTTTCAAAAGTAATTGTAAAAAAAGCTTAAGATAGTTTTAGGTTTAAAAAGAAAAGTTGTATAGTAAATAGTTTGGAAAAATAGATTTATATTAGTTTATATTAAAACAATTTATTTGAAAGAAATAGTTTCAGAGTCAAACTGTTCCATTTCCCAAACTCCCATTCCCATCAATTTCCAATTTCCACTTAAATTGATTCAATTCCAATTCAATTTGAATTTCTCTTGATTCCTTTCCCTAATTCAAATTAATTTCCATTTGAATTTAAACTCATTCAACTTCAATCTCACTTCCAATTAATTCAAATCAAATTCAATTTGAACTAATTTCAATTCCAATCTCAACTTTAAACCATCTCGAATTATATAAATTCGAGTCAAATTTTCAAATGTTAATTTAACCCCTTAAATCAAATTAACCTTTATCTTTAATTTAACAACCTAAATCTTTAACAATTTTCAATTCTGAATCCAAATTTCAAATGTTCATTTTAAATTGCCTTTACTTAATTTATTTCAAGGTTCAAATAAGAGTTCAAAACTTTTAAACAATTTAATCTTCAGAATTTCATTTATCTCCAAATTTTTAACTTCTAACTTTGAAACCAATTCTTAAATAATTTTAGTTTGCAAATTTAATTCTTAAGTTCAAAGTGATTCCATTTAATTTCTGCAATGGATGTATATTACCTCAATCCATTTCTTAATTCAATTAGAATAATCCAATTCACAGTTTCATGGATTATTAATAACAATAGGATGATATCAGGATAAGCCAAATTAAATAAACATCCAGATTATTTAAAACATTCACCAATTGCATCCATCAATAGCACACATTACCCATTTCCAGATCTCAAATCCGTTTGAGATCACACATAACTCCCATTTCAAATCAACCCATTTAACTTCTCTAAGTAAAATTTTAATTTCATCTTGAAATTTCCAATTCAGGTTGTTCTTATTTAACTTCCCCTAAGTTAAATTCAATTTACTTAATCCAACCAACCTTACCCAATTTGGATTCCCATTTCAAATTTTCAACTTCACATTAATAGTCTTATAAGTTCAAAAACTTATCACCTTGGATATCACATCTCATTTCAAATTTAAAACTCAACATTTAGAGTTTACTTCAAACCATCTTTGATATTATGAATATTCCTCATATATACATATTATTTCCTTTACACACTAAGTTATCCTTAAATTTTAAACCACCTTTGGTTTTTTTTAATTCAAAACAAATTTCTTTAAATTTCCAAACAACTCTTGTTTGCAACAAGTCCCTTTTATTCAAATAATACTTATTTATTATTTCTTACTCTGAAACTTTTCCCCAAATTCAAGATTTAATTTCAGTTTGAATCCATTTCAAACTTACCTTTATTTTATTTCAATTTGGTTGTATTTCTATTACCTCTTAATTTAATTCCAATAATTTTTAACAACCAATTACCTTAAGATTTATTAGTAAGAAATATTGCTTTATATATATCAAAATATATTCTTATATAAATTCATTTAAAATCTTTATATAAGAAAATAACAAGTACGCTCTCATATATATTAATATATACACTCAACTCATTCTAGGGTACTATTGACCCTATCCTTATGAGTACACCCACCAGAGCCAAGGTTCTCGCTTAACCTTTGCTCTGATACCAAGTGAAACTACCCGAAATTTTCGATCGCGAAAATTCCAGATTGTTAAGGTTAAGAAGAAAAGAGGTAGAAGAAGAAAATCAGAAACAACAGTACAGAATCTCACAATCGCAGCGGAACAAAGTATAATATAAAATATAGCATTTATACAAAGAAATGCTGTAATCTGTCAATATACATACAATATATCAGAGTACAATGAATCTTGACAGTTGTAACAACTTGTCCCTGAATTCTATCTATACAGTCTCTAATACACAGCGGAATATACTCAATACGTCTCTGTCATCCAGCTCGTCTCCTGAGCTCCAGACATCCTAACCTGAAAATCTGTAATACTCAGTCTGGCCCGAGCATTACATCAAAGTAACACCCGGGTCAGGCTGGAAACCAGTGTGAGTAAACCCATCTAACATGGAATACCAATGCATAAAACTTATTGAAAACCCGGGGTAACTCAAATCAATTTACAAGTTCACAATTTGTTAAAGACAACACTTATTTCACACATCAATTTCTAAGCACCAAAACTTAGATTAAATGGTCAAATTCGCTTAAATCATTCCATATCAGCCTATTGATTCCACATATCAATTTATAAAGAATCGAATTGGTTTTCGGGTATTTACTAATACCCGACTCCGGTCTCTTCGAATTCAATACCATCTTAACCTAAGTTATTTAAGTGAAATACAATTCAACTTTAAATACAAGATGTCACTTTTTTTTACACAACAATTCATCATCGATAGATAACCACATTATCATTGTCCACCCAAACATATCATATCACAAACATTTCATATCAGAGATATCAATCAATTAAAGGCATTTAATCATCATTCAATCATTCATAAGCAAGATGGATCATTCCCAAAAATTAATTTAATTTATCTCTAATTAAATTAATTATAAATCTTTAATCACTTAGATTACCTTAACTTAATCATTAATTAATTACAAATCAATTAATTAATCATCTTTTAATTATCCATCTTAATTAATCATCCTTGATTAATTATCTTCAATTACGTAAAGTAATTATCCATTAATTAATGACACAAATTAATTATCTTTAACCATTTACAGTAATTAATCTTTAATTACTTTCATTAATTACATTAATTAATTACATTAATGATCCTTAATTAATTACTTCTATTAATCAGCCTTAATCAATCATAAACAGTAATTAACCATCCTGTAATTACTCACTTTAATTAATTAACTCCTTAATTAATTACTTTAATCCTTTAATTAATTACACCCAGTAATTAATCCTTAATTACTTCTCCTAAGTAATTAACCTTTAATTACTTCATTAAGTAATTATCTCTTTATTAATCGTCTTCATTAATTATCCATAAATTAATCACATTAATTAATTAACCTTAATTAATTACATTCATTAATTAACTCTGAATTCATTGATTTACCTTAATAAATTATCTAAGTAATTAATCCTTAATTACTTTCCTCAATTACTTCCATAAAGTAATTATCCTCTTAAATTAATTATATTTAGTAATTACACATTAATTACTTACACTAAGTAATTCACTTAATTAATTACATTAAGTAATTAATACTTAATCAATTTCAAAGTTTTTATCCTTAATTAATTAAACCAATTAATTAATTTAAATTAATTACATTAATTAATTATTTCTTAACCACTAGTTAATGATCCCAACATTAACTACATTCATTAACTTCCCATTAATTACTTACTCAAGGTAATTATCTTTTAATTATCACACCATTAATTAATTACATTCAGTAATTAACAATCTCTTAATTACTTTCATAAAGTAATTGTTCTTTAAATTAATTACCTTAATTACATCATTAAACATCCATTTGTAAACATTTTGAAATCAATTTTATAATTGAAAGTATAAAATTTTCTTTAAAACACAACAATTTAAACATTAAATTTTAACTATTAAAATCTTTGAAACTTGTTCAAACTTGTTTAAACTTTGATTTTCTTTACTTTAAAACTATTACAAGTTCTCTTTTAAAACCAGAACATGTTTTACTTTTAAATTTTAAAAACCTGGCTTGAAATAATTCCAAACCCGAACCCTCCCTAAAATACTCGAGCAAAACATCCCAGAACTCCGAGCAAAAACCCAATCGACTCGAGAAAACCCCGAGTGCCCAATCCTGCTCAACCCATACTTCACCAGAAAACACAAATGCACCGTGCACATGCACGGTGGCTCCAACCATCTACGGTCATCTACAACGACCTCATCACATCGTCGATCATCCTCGCACTTGATCCCGACCATCAGAACACCAATACAAACTCGAAATCGAAATCGAGCCTCGAACCCAAACCTGGAACAACACCAAACCTGGAACAACCTCGCACACACTCCTCCGACCACCGGAGTGTCATTACTTCCGGCCATGACATCGAAAACCACCATGCTATCATCTCCCTGAGTTCTGTTGAACTCGATCATCCAGGGCAGTCGTGCCGATCCAAATACCCAACTAAATCAAAACTAGGGTTACAGACTTCACTGTTCAACCACCACCGCCACGCTACTTTGATCACCATTCTAATAATTTTGCCGACCTCTCCGATCGTTCCACTTCCTCCAGTGATGACCGCGTCCACCCCAATCACTTAGATCACCAGAAACCACCAAAAACTCCAAATCTGATCAAACTCCAACTGCTCCCTCAATTCAGTGCTAAAAATTATGATTCCACTTTTAAAAATCAAGTTTTTGGCTGATGATTCAGTTTACATGCCTGAATCAATGAATTTAGAAGTTTGAATTTTCACTTATATTAGACTTGCTCTGTTGTTTTGATTTCCAGAGCCATTTCAAATTTTATTTTAACTTAATTATAATTTTAAACTATAATCTAAGATGAAACAAACAACTTTTATTTGAAACTTAAATCCTAACAAAGATTTGTTCAAGAGATAATAATTTTTTTGTTTAAAATCTTAGTTTTGAAACTAAGGACAGTAAGGTCACTGATGCCACAGGCATGCATACATCCATACATTCATAGATACATAGAAAATTCATATATACAAAACATACTTTGTTTCAAAAACTCACATGCAACCAGATTGATGTACTTAAACTTTTTAAAAAGATGTTACTCACCTTTTTAAAAAAAAACAGAGAGCTTTTGAAAACTGGGAAACTTGTTACAGGAAATCCCTTGAAACAGAAATTATTTGACTTTAAAAACTGAATTAAAGCATTTAACAAGAGTAGTAGATTACTCACTGTGAATTAACAGAGAAGCTTGAAGTTTTGAAATCTGGAAATTTAGTTGAGATGATCTGTCTGCTTTGATTTTGATTTGCTGTAGCTTTATTTTTATCCTTTGATCTTCCTCCAAGCTTCAAGCAGATCCTTTCGTTTTGATATTAATATATATTTTTTTGTTTGTGAGGGTGTTGAACTGGAAGGCCACCAAGTAGTGGTTTGTACATGTACATATAGGGAAATGAGGCATGCAAAGCAAGCTACAGGATGAGATTTCTTTACCTGCTTTTACATTTTTTTGAATGATTTGATAAATTGAAAAGAGGATTTGATTTATTATGTGTACGTGATTTGATTTTTGTATTATGAGACTTGACATTGATTTATTTGTTGATTTGTTGTTTATAGGTTGAATTGATATGCATCCATGATGTTGTCCCCTAGTGTTCATACATATACATACATACATTTCATATGTATATTTGTTTTTCCCAAATGCATTTGTATATGTTACCCTATATATATATATATTTATAGATTCTCATATTTTACCAATACTATATATGCTTCTTAAATTATGTATATATAGGCATGTATTATTTATTTTATCATATTTACATTTATGCCTTCCTATATATATTTTACTTTATTTATATCAATTTGTATACCCGGTTGTCCATATGGCCTATGTACAATTATATATTTTCCCACTTCTACAATTACTATTATATGAATTTATATATGCATGTATATCCTTTTATAAGTATGTGTATAAATAAATAAATATATATATATATACAGTTATGTATTTTATCCATATATGTTGTTGTGAAGACCCAAATTATTGAGATAAAAATAATTTTAATAAAATCAGAAAATGAGAATTTTTAAGAAAAGAAAAATATAGACTGACAATAATAATATTAGGAGTAAGTGAAAATGATCAAATATGAGTGAGTTTTTATATACAGATATCTCCTATATATATACATATATATAAATATATATGTATTAGATATGAGTAGCCAAGAAGTATAAAATGATAAAGTCCTTTTGATAACTAAATTGCATGAGAACCAGTTTAGTATTATTGTGCATAAATACCTTCTTAAAAATAAATCAGGAAATAAATGGTTGGAAATAATATAAGAGAACCATTCAGGCCTAACAAGGTATACAATGTATCTGAGTCACACAAAGATGATGTGTAGGTGGAACATGCAAATAGCATGTGCACAGAAAAGCTGAGAAGCAACTGCTTTTACTAGAAATAGAAATCAAGAGAAAATGGCACATTTGGCCATAACAACACACACATAATTCTCTGAGTAATGTGAGGATAAAAAGGGTTTTTCCTTTAGTAAAACCCTAGCAAAATGATTTAAATCAAGAGGGAAGCAGAGGGTTTCTCTGAGGGAAAACAGAAACACACTAAAAAAAATAATAGAAAGGAGAGCTCGCCCTGTTTTCAAGTTAAGGCATTCTCGGGGAAGAGAGGAGGAAGGTGAGTGATTAATCACTTATGATCTGTAAGGCATTAAGACCCATGTTAAGGGCAGCCAAGTTATTTTATATAAACACTACATTATGTTTTTCTATTTGATTTTGTTCTCTGGATGAAAACATGTTGATCATGGATGGTATTCTGGTTGGGTTTTTGGATGAGATTTAACCTGTTTTGACTTGTTGTGATGGTTTCAGTTTTTGTTTTAAAATAATAGATAATCAAACAAATACAATAATCACAGCAATAGATTTTATATATGCTAGTTTTGATATGAAAAATGAATCAAATGTTTTACTGTGGAATAGGGTATCAATGAAAGGAAAGAAGTAGGCAGTGTGAATAATGAGATTCATGCTTATGTCTAGTCTATATTAAAAATGATATGAACAATGCAATATTACAAATATGTGCTGATTTGTTCAGATCATAAACCAATAAGTTTTTATGGGTTTTTCTCAAAAACCATTCCCTATGTTCACAGTAAAAGAATAAATATAGTTATGCATATGACTTCTTCAGATCTGTGTAAGAAATGGAAAATTTCTAGAAATAAAAATATAAGCAGGTTTCTAGAAAAATGTGATTAAAGCAAAAATGACTTTGATATAAGGTGTGCAATTTTACATGAATGCTTTGTATGTCTGGATATGATCTTTGGGTGATTCTAATAATTCTTGACCTATATAAGGAAGGAAAGAATCCGAGTATCTCTGGAATCAAGAGAGAGATTCCCCAGAAAGAAATAAATAAGCATGGTCTCTAAATTATAAAATAATTTAGGAGTAGTGCCTTGATCTACTCATCAGCAGGTGGTTGATGGGTATGTGCATGACTTGTTTAAGTCCTGTAGGCCTCTGTGTAAAGGGTTAACAGAACCGAGCCCCTTTGCAATGCACACATGGTGTTCAATGGCAAGAGTTCAGACCAAACAAAATGAAAAGGTGAGAAAGAGAAATTATGCTATGGAATTTAGGGAGTTAATCCATAAGAGTTTGTACATGTACAACTGAATGAAGTAAGTGGATGAATGCTTGGGTGTATGTTTATAGATAAACTTAAATATACACTTTCTCAGATTTTAATTGGGATTTGAATAGCATTTAATAGAAAAGTTCTCTGTACAGCCTTAAGAATTTAAAAGGTATTTTGCATACTTGATTTCACTCACACCAGAATTTATTTCTGACCCTATTTGTTGCCTTTGCAATACTTGGGGTGTCTCATTTTATTGGGGCAGTTCAAAGTTTTGCTGCCGGGAAAGATGCATGAATTGCTTGCTTGCTTGCATGGATAATTGGAGATCTTGAGGAATTTAAAGTGTTTAAGAGAAGTAGCAGTGTCATTGTAATAAATAAGTTAGACAAACTCTAATATGTTCTAAGTATTTTCATGAGTGTCTTTTGCTTTGTTATCTGGAAAATAGTATGTAAGAAGAAAAAGAAACTTAAATGTTATATGTGTTTGTGAGCTGTGGACTTAAGTAACAAGTTCTGAAATAGTTTTAGTAGATAACGCTGAAGGAGAAGATGCCATTTAATCTGATGTGTGAACATGTTTTCCTTGACAGACATGAGGCACTTCAATTATGATACTATAAAACTGATACTAGGTAGGAAATATCTGATACTATAAAACTAATACTAAGTAGGAGAAATCTGATACTATAAAACTGATACTAGGTAGGAAATATCTGATACTATAAAACTGATACTAAGTAGGAAAAATCTGATACTATAAAACTGATACTAGGTAGGAAATATCTGATACTATAAAACTGATACTAAGTAGGAGAAATCTGATACTATGAAACTGATACTAAGTAGGAAAAATCTGATACTATAACTTCAAAACTGATACTAAGTGGCAAGACAAAAATTAAGAGTAGAAAACATGTATACCAATCAGTAGGCAGGGAAATGTTGCAAAGTGTTTATAGGTTCAGAACACCATTTCTATAAGTTTTAGTCCAGAAGAGTGCAAATATCTTTCAAAAACCAGATTCAACACTTTTCTAGCTCCAGATATAAGAAGTTTTATGATTTATAAAGTAGGTCACAACACCATCACTCATGTGATGATTAATTGCTCAGTTAACCAGGAAATATGCATTTTGTCTGTCATGATTGGTTTGTGCTTGTTGTGTCTAAACCTTGATCACATGTGTTGTTTTTCTCTGCTTAGACTTCAACCTAGTTTATCACCTCAGTATTCATATGATAAGTATCAAATCACAAAAGAATTCCGGAAATTAAATGTATGGCTTGTAAACCCAGAAACCAATTAATTTGAGAAGTAAGCAAGAAAATAATAAGTGGCAATATTTGAATTTAATATTAATCAAGCTTAAGATCAAAAAGGGGAATGTAAAAATAGAAATGGCTATGTGATACCAATTCTTTGAAAAATGAGAAATATAGTGTGATTGAATTTTCCTTGTTAATTTTAATACTCTGATAAGCAAGGAAACATTTATATATCTTCATATATATAAATGACTTGAATTGACTTATATACTAATATTTTTATATTGGTAAGAATTTGGATCTTGGGGGAAATGAATTAAAGAAGTGATCACTTGATTTGGAAAAAAAAATCTCAACAGTAAATCACTGAAAAATAACAATCCAAAGAAGTGGGTCACTTCAGTTGGTATCAAAGCTGTGTTATTAAAACATAGCATAAATATATATATATAATAATGATAGAAATAAATTTCAGAAAATAATTAAATTAGAAATATGACTAACTAGCTATGCAATTGAATAGTGAACCATGGTAGGAAGACCACCAAGTCATGGAGCAGGACCCTCCAATACCACACCAATGGTTAACTTGCAAGATTTGGTGAGGGCATTTAGAGAAGGAGCAGTGCAGAGGGAAGAGAATCCTCATGAGGAATTAGCTAAGTTATTGAAGACATTTTCAAATTTAGGAGGTAAGGATTTTGAAGGCACTGAGGGAGTTATGGGAGTGCAGACATGGTTGAGAACTTTGGAAAGGATATTTGCAGATATGCAAATTAATAACCAAAGGAAGAGGCAGGTAGCTTCAAGGAGACTCAAAGGAGCAGCCTTAGATTGGTGGGAGGTGATCATCACAGGAAGGCCAGAAAATGAGATAACATGGGATCAATTCAAGGAGATGCTTGAGGCAAGATTTGTCCCAGCAACAGCTAAGGCAACATTGCTTGAGGAATTCATAAGGCTGAGGCAAGGGCCAATGAGTGTGACTGAATACACTCAAAAATTTGAGAGTTTGTCCAAGTATGGAACTATGCTCATAGGGGATGAAGAATCAAAGAATTCAAGATTTATCCAAGGATTAAATGCAGGTCTGAGTAGAGCAATGTTACCATACAAGGATAAAACATTTGATCAAGTCATAGACCTTGCTCTATCTTTTGAACAACATGACAATGCAAGGGAAAAATTTAGGAGCATGAGGGCTAATAATCAAAAGAAGGGGAAAAATAGAGCACATCCCTATGACAAAAAGAATATGGATAAGAAAATGGAGGGAGCAGCCACTGGGGAAGCTAAGAAGAAGGTTACTTGTTATAATTGTGGCAAAGAAGGACACATGAGTAATAAGTGTCAAGCAGCCAAGAAGGCATTGTTTAGCTGCTATAACTGTGGGAAAGAAGGTCATATTAAAAGAAACTGCCCAGAGTTCAGAAAGGGAGCAAAGGTAGGAGCACTGGAGGGCAAAGCAAAAGCAACTGCAGTGGGAAGTTCTGGACAATTAGAAGGTATACTACTAATTAAAGATCACCCCATCTCAGTTATATATGACACTGGAGCAACACATTCACTAATATCCCAAGACATAGTGAATAAATTAACTCTCACATGCTATTTAGTTGATAATCCCTTGTTTATTCAGAGCCCACTAGGTAATTCTTGCATGCTAGAGATTAAATGTTTGGGAGTAGAGTTAAACATAGGTGGAAATATGTTTAGTTCTGATTTGTTTGTGCTAAAATATCCTGGAATAGGAATTATTCTAGGAGTAGATTGGCTAAGAAATTACAAAGCAATTTTAAACTTAGAAAATCTTACTATTTCTCTGAAAACAGAAAATGGTAAAAATATTATAGTTATGAGTGAAATTGCTAAAATCAATTACAGTAACCACATATGTAGCATGACTGAGAAAGAATTAACACTGGAGGACATAAAAATTATAAATGAATACCCAGATGTCTTTGGTGAGGTCATAGGTGTTCCAGAAAATAGGCAAGTAGAATTTCAAATAAGGCTAATCCCAGGAGCAAGCCCAATCATCAAGAAGCCGACTAGAATGGGTCCTAAAGAATTAGTGGAGTTGAAACATCAGTTGGAAGAACTGGAGCAAAAAGGCTTCATAAGGCCTAGTAGTTCAAACTGGGGTTCCCTAGTTGTATTTGTGAAGAAGCATGATAGTACTTTAAGGATGTGTATTGATTATAGAGAACTAAATAAAGTTACCATCAAGAACAAATATCCACTCCCCAGAATTGATGATTTATTCGATCAATTAAATGGAGCTAAGATCTTCTCAAGGCTAGATTTAGCCTCTGGGTTTCATCAAATGAAGGTAGAGGAAGAAAGCATTAAGTATACTGCCTTCAACACAAGGTATGGATTATATGAATTTTTGGTGATGCCTTTTGGATTGACAAATGCACCATCATATTTTGTAGATTTAATGAATAGGACATTTAGAGATTTTCTAGAAAAATTTGTGGTTGTCTTTATAGATGACATATTAGTGTATTCTAAATCAGAAGAAGATCATGCAAAGCACTTGCATCTGGTTTTGTCTAGACTGAGGGCACATGATTTAAAGGCCAAATTCTCTAAATGTACATTTTGGCAAAATGAAGTAAAGTTTTTGGGGCACATTGTATCACAACAAGGAGTTAGTGTAGATCCAACTAAGGTGATAGCAGTGCAGTCATGGGGTAGACCCAAATCAGTGACTGAGGTGAGATCATTTTTGGGAATGGCAGGCTACTATAGAAGGTTTATAAAAGACTTTGCAAGAATAGCCATCCCATTGACCAAGTTAACTAAAAAGGAGCAACCATATGTGTGGACAGAGAAGTGTGAACAAGCTTTTTCATCATTAAAGAAGGCACTGGTGGAAGCTCCAGTCTTACAGGTTCCAGAGGGTAATGAAGGGTTAGTGGTTTACACAGATGCTAGTGGATCTGGATTAGGGGCAGTGCTTATGCAACATGGTAGAGTCATAGCATATGCATCAAGGCAACTCAAGCCAAATGAAACCAGGTATGCTACACATGACTTAGAACTAGCTGCTGTAGTATATGCATTGAAACTATGGAGACATTACTTGTTAGGTGCTAAGTTTGAATTGTTTACAGATCACAAGTCACTTAAATACTTGTTTTCCCAAAAAGACTTAAACATGAGGCAACATAGGTGGGTAGAATTTCTAGCTGCCTATGATCTTGATATATTATACACCCCAGGAAAAGCCAATAAAGTGGCAGATGCATTGAGTAGGCATCAAGCAAAAGTGGCAAGCTTGATGATGAGTGAATTCAAAGGTTTGACAATCCTCAGTGAAGTAGAAATAAGAGCAGAAATTAGAGTAGCAGATAAGGTACATAGTGATATGATTGAATATGGAAAACTAAGCCTCATTTCTTTAAAGTCAACTCTGGTTGATAAAATAGGAGAAATGCAAAGTCAAGACTTAAATTTAAAGGAGAAAAAGGACATGTTATCACAGGGCATGACAGTAGAGAATTATGAAGTAGATGATAAAGGATACTTAAGGAAAAAGGGGAAGCTCTATCTGCCAAATATAGAGGAACTGAAGCAAGAAGTTATGGATGAGCATCATAAAACAAAATACACCATCCATCCAGGTGGTACAAAAATGTACCATGATCTCAAGAGGAATTACTGGTGGCCAGGGATGAAAGGAGCAGTAGCAAAATATGTGGCAAATTACTTGACATGCCAACAGGTCAAGGCAGATTATCAAAAACCCTCAGGTTTACTGCAACCTTTGGATGTGCCTACTTGGAAGTGGGAAAGCATTTCAATGGATTTTGTGGATGGTTTGCCAAGAACAAGAAGAGGCAATGATAGTATTTGGGTAGTGGTTGATAGACTCACAAAAACAGCACACTTCATCCCAATATGTTCAAACAGAAATGCTCACAAGCTAGCTCAATTATTTGTGAAAGAGATAGTGAGATTGCATGGCATCCCCAAGACTATCATTAGTGATAGAGATACTTTGTTTACTTCAAGATTTTGGAGTAGCTTTCAAGAAGCTATGGGGACAAAACTAAGCCTAAGCACAGCCTACCACCCACAAACAGATGGGCAAACTGAGATTGTTAATAAGGTTTTAGAAGATTTGCTGAGAGCATGCATACTTGATTTTGGAGGCAACTGGGAGGATCACATTTATTTAGCTGAGTTTGCTTATAATAATAGCTACCAGTCCACTATAGGAATGGCTCCATTTGAGGCTTTGTATGGAAAGCCTTGTTTATCTCCTGCATGTTGGATGGAGGCTGGTGAAAGGGTGTTGCTTGGACCAGATAATGTGAAGGAAACTTCTGCAAGAATTGAATTAGTGAGGCAAAGAATGAGAGTAGCTCAAGAGAGACAGAAAGCCTATGCAGATAAAAGAAGAAGGCCAGTAGAATTTGAGGTGGGAGACTATGTGTTTCTCAAAGTTTCACCAATGAGGAGAATACTGAGATTTGGCAAAGCAGGGAAACTAGCACCAAGGTATATAGGACCATATGAGATTGTTCAAAGAATAGGAACTTTGGCTTATAGGTTGAAGTTACTAGAGGAATTGAGCAAAATACATGATGTATTTCATGTATCCCAATTGAGGAAATGGGTGCATGATAAGGAGGCCATTCTTGAATCTCCTACACATGTTGAAATTCAAGAAAATCTGGTTTATAAAAAGGAACCAGTGGGCATTGTGGCTAGAGAAGAAAAGAAACTGAGAAATAAAATAATAAAACTAGTTAAAATCCAATGGAGTTTAGATGAAAATGACTGCACCTGGGAGGCTGAAGATAGGATAAGGGATAAGTATCCTAATCTGTTTTCTACTTAAAGGTATGTTTAAAAAATTATGATGAGACCTTAAAATTATTTATGTATGTTTGATTGATTTGGAATGAATGAGATTTTGAAATCTCATTCAATTGAAATTATGCTTTGTATACATTTGTATGGAAATGTATGAGAGAATAATTGTGGGACACAATTCCTTTTAGGAGGAGAGTATGTGAAGACCCAAATTATTGAGATAAAAATAATTTTAATAAAATCAGAAAATGAGAATTTTTAAGAAAAGAAAAATATAGACTGACAATAATAATATTAGGAGAAAGTGAAAATGATCAAATATGAGTGAGTTTTTATATACAGATATCTCCTATATATATATACATATATATAAATATATATGTATTAGATATGAGTAGCCAAGAAGTATAAAATGATAAAGTCCTTTTGATAACTAAATTGCATGAGAACCAGTTTAGTATTATTGTGCATAAATACCTTCTTAAAAATAAATCAGGAAATAAATGGTTGGAAATAATATAAGAGAACCATTCAGGCCTAACAAGGTATACAATGTATCTGAGTCACACAAAGATGATGTGTAGGTGGATCATGCAAATAGCATGTGCACAGAAAAGCAGAGAAGCAACTGCTTTTACTAGAAATAGAAATCAAGAGAAAATGGCACATTTGGCCATAACAACACACACATAATTCTCTGAGTAATGTGAGGATAAAATGGGTTTTTCCTTTAGTAAAACCCTAGCAAAATGATTTAAATCAAGAGGGAAGCAGAGGTTTTCTCTGAGGGAAAACAGAAACACACTAAAAAAATAATAGAAAGGAGAGCTCACCCTGTTTTCAAGCTAAGGCATTCTCGGGGAAGAGAGGAGGAAGGTGAGTGATTAATCACTTATGATCTGTAAGGCATTAAGACCCATGTTAAGGGCAGCCAAGTTATTTTATATAAACACTACATTATGTTTTTCTGTTTGATTTTGTTCTCTGGATGAAAACATGTTGATCATGGATGGTATTCTGGTTGGGTTTTTGGATGAGATTTAACCTGTTTTGACTTGTTGTGATGGTTTCAGTTTTTGTTTTAAAATAATAGATAATCAAACAAATACACTAATCACAGCAATAGATTTTATATATGCTAGTTTTGATATGAAAAATGAATCAAATGTTTTACTGTGGAATAGGGTATCAATGAAAGGAAAGAAGTAGGCAGTGTGAATAATGAGATTCATGCTTATGTCTAGTCTATATTAAAAATGATATGAACAATGCAATATTACAAATATGTGCTGATTTGTTCAGATCATAAACCAATAAGTTTTTATGGGTTTTTCTCAAAAACCATTCCCTATGTTCACAGTAAAAGAATAAATATAGTTATGCATATGACTTCTTCAGATCTGTGTAAGCAATGGAAAATTTCTAGAAATAAAAATATAAGCAGGTTTCTAGAAAAATGTGATTAAAGCAAAAATGACTTTGATATAAGGTGTGCAATTTTACATGAATGCTTTATATGTCTGGATATGATCTTTGGGTGATTTTAATAATTCTTGACCTATATAAGGAAGGAAAGAATCCGAGTATCTCTGGAATCAAGAGAGAGATTCCCCAGAAAGAAAGAAATAAGCATGGTCTCTAAATTATAAAATAATTTAGGAGTAGTGCCTTTATCTACTCATCAGCAGGTGGTTGATGGGTATGTGCATGACTTGTTTAAGTCCTGTAGGCCTCTGTGTAAAGGGTTAACAGAACTGAGCTCCTTTGCAATGCACACATGGTGTTCAATGGCAAGAGTTCAGACCAAACAAAATGAAAAGGTGAGAAAGAGAAATTATGCTATGGAATTTAGGGAGTTAATCCATAGGAGTTTGTACATGTACAACTGAATGAAGTAAGTGGATGAATGCTTGGGTGTATGTTTATAGATAAACTTAAATATACACTTTCTCAGATTTTAATTGGGATTTGAATAGCATTTAATAGAAAAGTTCTCTGTACAGCCTTAAGAATTTAAAAGGTTGTAACGACCCGGAAATTTCGAACCCGAAAATTCCAGATAGTTAGAAGAAAAAGAAAAGAGATAGAAGAAAGGAACAGAACAAGACACAGATTCTCACATTCGCAGCGGATTAAAATACAATATCAAATAATAATATCAGTTATACAAAGAAAACTGTATTTGTTAATTACATTTTAATACATCAGAGTTACAACATTCACAAATATACTAGACAGTTAGAATTAACATGTCTCTAACAACTATAATATATCACAGCGGAATATACTCCATACGTTCCTGTCATCCAGCTCGCCTCCTGAGCTCCGGAACGTCCTTACCTGAAATCTGTAATACTCGGTCTGACCCGAGCATTACATCAAAGTAACACCCGGGTCAGGCTGGAAACCAGCGTGAGTAAACCATCTAATATGAAAATACCAATGCAAATTTACTTATTTAAATCCCGGGTAACTCTTACTTCACTATGAGTTCATTACTTGATATGCTCAATACTTACTTCACATATCGATCTATAAAGAATCGAAGTGGTTTCGGGTATTTACTAATACCCGACTCCGGTCTCTTCGAAACCAATGTCAACTTAACTTAAATTATTCAGGTGAAATACAATTCTACTTTAAATACAGTATGTCACAGTAATTCATCATCAATAGATAGCCACATCATCACAGTTTTAAATCAAACGTATCATATCACATAGCAATACGAACCACATATTAGGGATAACAATTTATCAAAGGCTTCCAATATCATTCTATTTATCCTTTAATTACATTTAAGTAATTAACCCTAAATTAATTCCACGATTAATTATCCTTAACCAAATACAGTAATTAACCTTTAATTACTTCATTAATTAATTATTTATCCTAATTATTTATCACCCTTGATTAATAACATCCAGAAATTAACTACTCTTAATTACTTTATCAAATAATTTAATTACTCCTTAATTAATTATTTCTAATTAATCCCTTGATTAATTATATAAGGTAATTTAATCTAAATTACTCTCATTAATAAATCACCTATTCAATTTATTATATTCGGTAATTATCCATTAATTACCTCCCTAAGTAATTATAATCCATTAATTTCATTAAGTAATTATTATCAAATCATCTAGCATCTTAACAACTAACTTTACTAAATTAAAACATTAATTAAGTTTTAAATATAATTCACTTTCCTTTACTTATAAAATTAACAATCCTTAGTTTCAAGTTAATAATTTTTATTTTGAAAACTTTAATTGTTAATTTATAAATCGTTATTCATTAACTAATTCAATTAATAAATCATTCTTTAATTATTACATTTGTTATCAACTTATATTAAGTTTTAAGATAAAACATTTCCTTATAAATTTCTTTTATATTTCAACTAAGTTTGAAAATAACTTTAAGGATCTAACTTAAAACATTTAAAACAAATCATACAATTTATTTATACAAACAATTCATTTCAAAGAAATGAAATTCAAGAAATTTATTTAACTTAAAAATTTAAAACTTACTTTATTTTAAATTTAAAGACTGGTTAAACATTTTACTTTGGGTTTAACCCATGTGTACTTGAACTAAGTACAACATCTTTTCCTTTTTAAAACAGTTTGACTTCAAAAATAAAATCTATTTTTAGTAAAATAAAATAACAACTTACTGTTAAAAACTTTAACCCGAGACAACTTCGTTTCCCTCCCCGATCCAACACGCTATCTCCCCGAGTCACACGCGAATCACCTTCCATCCCGAGACAAACGCGAGAAAAACTCGAGTAATCCCCGAGCCACAGCCTTCTTCCCCAAACTAAACTACCCAGACACAGGCGTATACGTGTGCACGTACACCGGAGTTCAAATCGTCTCTGACCAACCTCGCCTACCTCGACACGTCGACGACGACCATCCCAAACCAACTGGCCTTCCAAAATCCATGATACCACCGTAGATCGAAATCGAGCAGATCATCATCTCCTGGAACCAAAACTGAACCACCATGAATCGACTCGTTTCGCCACCAGAGACTACCAGGAAACCCACAACTTCGTCTAATCCTTCGCCTTGGCCTCCTACTTCTTTTCCCCAATCACCGATCCACCCCGATGCTATCATGTCACCGCGAATGTCCTGCAAACAACCACATCCACAACTCAGCCTAAAACCCTACATCGATGCAGTTCGACCTCCTCAGTGATCCAGAAATCCTAAACCCATTTTTCCCAAGAGCCTCTACATCCAAGCTTGCTCCAGCCAAAACTTCGATGATTATATCTTCCCCGATCGACGAGAATTGACATTACCCCCAATATCGTTCCATTCAAGATATCTCTTGGCTTACCCACTTACAAATCTTGAAATCAATCTCAAAATTCAACAATTTCTAGTACGATTCAGGTTATGTAATCAAAACTTATATTTTAAATGATTGGTTTTCTAATTCAAATTTATCATCACTGTTTATTCCCCTTTTCAAAATAATCATTCGATTTATATTCTTGAAAATATTTTTAAAAATGATGTTTCATCCAAATACACATCTTTACTTTAAAGATTATAACCTGAATTTGAATATATGGAGAGGAATTGAATTAATTTGGACATGCATGTCCCTGTTATTCATACAGAGACTTATCTAAATATACTTACTCAACATGCACATAATAATCCATATTTACATACACACAAAGCACTTTAATTTATACATGCAATCACTACTTAAATTGGATCACAAGCACAATCATACAACAGATTGATTTTTTTGATGATTTACTCACCTGTAAAAGATAACAGAGCCAAGCTTGAAATCCTGAAACTGCTTTTTGAAACTGGCAATTTTGTTTTGCTTCTTGATCTTGATTTACTTACTGAGTTATTGAATTAACCTTGCTTGATGATTTGAACTGATTCTTTGCTTGCTTCAGATTGGAAATAGTTGTAGGTTTGATTTGTTTTTTTCTCCTCAAGTTTTAAGTTACAGATTATTTTTTTCTTTCTTTTGATAATGAAGATAAATGAGAAAAAAAAATGAAAGAGAGGGATAGAAATATGTTATATAACTTAGCTTAATTTAAAATAAAAAGAAAATAAATTACACTTGTTCAATTGGCTTACAAGTGTCATTAGCATGCTATAATTAATTTACACTTGTATTTAGATAAATCTTTGGCTTACATTTGTATTTTCATGTATAAATATGTTTTATATATATGTTCATAATATTTCCAATTTAGTTTTATATTTATAAATGTCCTAAGTGTTTTAATTATTTAAACTTCTCTTATATTTATCTATATAAAACTTTAAAAAAAATGATATATAACTGATTATATACCAAATATAATCATATATAGATATATTATTAAATCCAATTTATTCTCCAAGATGTTTTATTCTTTGAATTTCTAATTCAAGTTCAAATTCTAATTTAATTTCTACTCATATATATATTCTTATACCAACACATTATCATTTGATTTAAAAGAAAAATTTGTAAATTCTAAGTGATTATATTAAGATATGATCAAATAAATATTTATCCAAATATAAATATTTATTATCAGATTTATTTGTCCAATCTATAATTCAGTATTCTATTAATTAATTTAGTTAATTATCAATTAACAAATGTCCAAAAATCCGGGTTATCACATTCCTCCCCCCTTTAAATCTTTTCGTCCCCGAAAAGAAAAGTAACCAGAATTTTAATTACAATTGCTTATTACCAGTTAAATTATTCTTTAAGCATTTTCAACTATAAACTCTTTAATTAAGAATTTTTTTTAAATACTTCAAAAAATTAATATAATATCACCAAAATAGTTTTATAAAAATACTTTTTATAACTCGATGTCTTAACAAGTCCATCCTTGTTCCCACAGAAATTCGGTCATACGTTGATCAGACTTAGGACTGAAAATCTATAAGTACTTAGCAGACCCGTTTTCAACACCCAGTGAAAATATTTTGGAAAATAATTTTATTGAAAATAGAGGAAATATCTTTGGTGAGAATGCTCTGGAAATCATCACCCCCATCCATGGTCACAGTTACATCACGGGTTACGTTGCCATCGCAGCAAAAGTCCATGTAACTGATTACACCATGGAACCCACAACAGATCGCAGTTACATTCCAGGGTTACGTTGCCGTCGCAGCAAAAGTCCATGTAACTGTTGGCTCTCAGCGGCACACACGATTTCGCTGTCAAAATGAAACTTCTCCCACATAGGTCGCAGTCTACCGATATAAAATCAAACGTAGACAGTTGGCTCTCAGCGGCATACACGACTTTCGCTATGTTACCATAGTGTCACAGTCTACCGATATAAAATCAAACGTAGACAGTTGGCTCTCAGCGGCACACATGACTTTCGCTATGGTCTGTAGTAGATCGCAGTGACATTGAGTTAAACTGTCGTCACAGCATAACCCAAATGCCTCTGTGGGCACCAGCCCCTCGACTTTCGCTACACAAATAATCCTCAGGAACTAGTTTTGTCCGGACTCCTCACAGGATCAACTTTAGAATCCCCCCTTGGGGTTCAAGGCAGTACCACCCAGTGGCACTCCTGAGAAGTTCATTTCAAGGAAGCGCCTTTTTTCCCAGAGCTATTTTCAAAACACTTTATACTATATACTTATAGTATCTTCAAATCATACCCTTTATGATTTATCAAAATCTCCTTTACACAAAATCGATTATCAAAATCGATAATTCTCAAACTAGGCTTTTCAAAATCCAAAATTGATTTTCCCAAAAATCAAAAAGCCTTTTTAGAAATCCATAGGTTCCCAAAACCTTTTCCAAAATCATTCTTATAAAACCCTTTATATATATATAGCTATATATAACTTTGAAAATCTTTGGATCATTTCAACTTGTATAAAACCTCTTTTATACTTCAAATATTTAAAACCCTTTTCTTCTGGCAATAGATTTATCAAGGGAAGATTTATCTTATTTAACAAAGATATATAACTTTGTTTATTCCAATCAAATATTCAAATTTGATTACTCTTTTATAAAGTTATTAACCATATCACTTTTCTATAAAATGAGTTCTAACCACAGAAATATTCAACTCTATTATATTTCACAAAATATACTTTTCATTTCAAAAACCATTTCAAATTTCTTATCAACAAATTTTTAATGCCAATTTCATTCAACCCCGTACGATGTACACATATCATCCGTACGCTATATCAATTTGATCGCTCACTCGATCACACAATTTCTCTTCCGAACTAGTATCGTCCACCCGACTTCCTAGTGCGGACTCAGATCTGGTTTCTTGATTAGAAACCGTCATTCTCCTTGCATAGTCACAACTATGATAGAGAATATCCAGAACCAATCAAAAACCCATATCCAGGTTCGCCGTCGAAAATCGAGCGAAAAATCCCAACTCGGATCGATAATATTATCTCGAAATTCTGTGCTCGAATCTGGATCAAACCACTATGCGAATAGAATAATATACGTTCATCCTACGTATTTAACTTCATTGATTATTAGCCAAATCAATTCTCTTTTCTATTCACATTTCCTTTAATTCCATTCACTTATTCTCAATTGCTTCCATTTCCAATTGAGTTATTACTTTAATTACAAACAGTTTGAACTCTGACCAATTTAAATTTAAAAATAGCTTGAAAAAGTTTAAAATAGATAAGTAGTTGAAAAATAGTTATTAGTTTGTAAAATAGCTGTAAAATAGTTAAGTAGGTATAAAATAGTTAGATAATTGCAAAATAGTTTTTAAAATAGTGATTAGATATAAGTAACTGAAAAATAATAATTAGTTTATAAGACAGTTTCAAAATAGTTAAATGGTTCCAAAATAATTGTAAAATAAGTATAAGATAGTTTGGGGTTTAAGAAGAAAGATTGTATAATAAATAGTTTGGAAAAAAATAGGTTTATATTAAAACAATTTACTTTGAAAATAGTCCAGAGTCAAACCGTTCAATTCCCCATCAATTCAATTTAAATTTCTACTTCCATTTAAATTGACTCAATACTTCAATTTCCATTGAATTTAATTCAATCCTAATTCAAGTTGAATTAATCTTAGTTCCTTTCCAAATTCAAATCAAATTCCATTTGATTTTAAACATATTCACTTTAATTACAATTTCAAATTATTCAAACTAATTTCAAATTGAATCCACTTCAATTTCAAATCATTTCAATTTCTATGTGAATTAATCCCAATTTCCCATTTGAATTTGAACTCATTCAATCTTCAATTTTTATTTCAAATTAATTCAATTCAAACCTTCCATTTGAATTTTAAACTTATTCATCTTAAATCACAATTCCCATTTATTTAAATCAATTTCAGTTGAACTAATTCAATTTAAATCTCAATTTTAAACTATCTCGAATTATATAAATTCGAGTTAAATTTTAAATGTTGATTTAATCCTTTAAATCAAATTAACCTTTACTTTTAAATCAAATCAACCTTAATTTTTAATTTAACAACTTAAATCTTTAAACCATTTAATTCTGGATCCAAATTCCAAAATTCCATTTTAAGATTATCTTTACTTAACTTATTATAAAGTTCAATAAGAATTTAAAAACAATTAAATTTCAGATTATAATTTATTATCCATTTTCAATTTCCAAATCTCAAACCCATTTGAGATCACTCATAACTCCCATTTTAATCAACCATTTAACTTCCCAAGTTAAATTTTAATTTCATCTTGAAATTTCTAATTCAAGTTGTTCATTCTAAACTCATTTAACTTTCCTTAAGTTAAATTCAATTTATCTTTACCCAAATTGAATTCCCATTCAAATTTTAAACTTCTTATTAAAAATCTTCCCACTTAAGTTTAAAAACTTATTCACTTTAGGTTTTCACATCACATTCCAAGGAAAAATTTAAAACTCAATACTTAGAGTTTATTTCAAATCACCTTTAATATAATGTATATCCTCATTTATACATATTTATTTCCTTTACACACCAAGTTATACCTTAAAATTTTAAACCACCTTTGGTTTTAATTTAAAACAAATTCCTTTAAAATAATTTCAAGTTTTCTGGATTTAGATTTAAAATTTCACAATTTTAAATTATCTTCAAATCTAATTGGATTTTTTTATTCCAGTTTGGATCCATTTCAAACTTACCTTCATTCAATTTAATTTGGTTGTATTACCATTACTACTTAATTCCCATTATCTTATTTAATTCCAATTAATTTAACAACCAATTTCTTTAATATATTTAATATTTAGAAAATTATTTCTATATATATCAAAAGATAAACTTATATAAAAACCATTTATTTTTAAAACCATTTTAAAACCTTTATATAAGAAAATAACAAGTACGCTCTAATATATATATATATATATATATACACACTCAACTCATTCTAGGGTACTATTGACCCTATCCTTAATGAGTAATCCCAACAGAGCCAAGGTTCTCGCTTAACCTTCAGCTCTGATACCAAATGTAACGACCCGGAAATTTCGAACCCGAAAATTCCAGATAGTTAGAAGAAAAAGAAAAGAGATAGAAGAAAGAAACAGAACAAGACACAGATTCTCACATTCGCAGCGGATCAAAATACAATATCAAATAATAATATCAGTTATACAAAGAAAACTGTATTTGTTAATTACATTTTAATACATCAGAGTTACAACATTCACAAATATACTAGACAGTTAGAATTAACATGTCTCTAACAACTATAATATATCACAGCGGAATATACTCCATACGTTCCTGTCATCCAGCTCGCCTCCTGAGCTCCGGAACGTCCTTACCTGAAATCTGTAATACTCGGTCTGACCCGAGCATTACATCAAAGTAACACCCGGGTCAGGCTGGAAACCAGCGTGAGTAAACCATCTAATATGAAAATACCAATGCAAATTTACTTATTTAAATCCCGGGTAACTCTTACTTCACTATGAGTTCATTACTTGATATGCTCAATACTTACTTCACATATCGATCTATAAAGAATCGAAGTGGTTTCGGGTATTTACTAATACCCGACTCCGGTCTCTTCGAAACCAATGTCAACTTAACTTAAATTATTCAGGTGAAATACAATTCTACTTTAAATACAGTATGTCACAGTAATTCATCATCAATAGATAGCCACATCATCACAGTTTTAAATCAAACGTATCATATCACATATCAATACGAACCACATATTAGGGATAACAATTTATCAAAGGCTTCCAATATCATTCTATTTATCCTTTAATTACATTTAAGTAATTAACCCTAAATTAATTCCACGATTAATTATCCTTAACCAAATACAGTAATTAACCTTTAATTACTTCATTAATTAATTATTTATCCTAATTATTTATCACCCTTGATTAATAACATCCAGAAATTAACTACTCTTAATTACTTTATCAAATAATTTAATTACTCCTTAATTAATTATTTCTAATTAATCCCTTGATTAATTATATAAGGTAATTTAATCTAAATTACTCTCATTAATAAATCACCTATTCAATTTATTATATTCGGTAATTATCCATTAATTACCTCCCTAAGTAATTATAATCCATTAATTTCATTAAGTAATTATTATCAAATCATCTAGCATCTTAACAACTAACTTTACTAAATTAAAACATTAATTAAGTTTTAAATATAATTCACTTTCCTTTACTTATAAAATTAACAATCCTTAGTTTCAAGTTAATAATTTTTATTTTGAAAACTTTAATTGTTAATTTATAAATCGTTATTCATTAACTAATTCAATTAATAAATCATTCTTTAATTATTACATTTGTTATCAACTTATATTAAGTTTTAAGATAAAACATTTCCTTATAAATTTCTTTTATATTTCAACTAAGTTTGAAAATAACTTTAAGGATCTAACTTAAAACATTTAAAACAAATCATACAATTTATTTATACAAACAATTCATTTCAAAGAAATGAAATTCAAGAAATTTATTTAACTTAAAAATTTAAAACTTACTTTATTTTAAATTTAAAGACTGGTTAAACATTTTACTTTGGGTTTAACCCATGTGTACTTGAACTAAGTACAACATCTTTTCCTTTTTAAAACAGTTTGACTTCAAAAATAAAATCTGTTTTTAGTAAAATAAAATAAAAACTTACTGTTAAAAACTTTAACCCGAGACAACTTCGTTTCCCTCCCCGATCCAACACGCTATCTCCCCGAGTCACACGCGAATCACCTTCCATCCCGAGACAAACGCGAGAAAAACTCGAGTAATCCCCGAGCCACATCCTTCTTCCCCAAACTAAACTACCCAGACACAGGCGTATACGTGTGCACGTACACCGGAGTTCAAATCATCTCTGACCAACCTCGCCTACCTCGACACGTCGACGACGACCATCCCAAACCAACTGGCCTTCCAAAATCCATGATACCACCGTAGATCGAAATCGAGCAGATCATCATCTCCTGGAACCAAAACTGAACCACCATGAATCGACTCGTTTCGCCACCAGAGACTACCAGGAAACCCACAACTTCGTCTAATCCTTCGCCTTGGCCTCCTACTTCTTTTCCCCAATCACCGATCCACCCCGATGCTATCATGTCACCGCGAATGTCCTGCAAACAACCACATCCACAACTCAGCCTAAAACCCTACATCGATGCAGTTCGACCTCCTCAGTGATCCAGAAATCCTAAACCCATTTTTCCCAAGAGCCTCTACATCAAAGGTTGCTCCAGCCAAAACTTCGATGATTATATCTTCCCCGATCGACGAGAATTGACATTACCCCCAATATCGTTCCATTCAAGATATCTCTTGGCTTACCCACTTACAAATCTTGAAATCAATCTCAAAATTCAACAATTTCTAGTACGATTCAGGTTATGTAATCAAAACTTATATTTTAAATGATTGGTTTTCTAATTCAAATTTATCATCACTGTTTATTCCCCTTTTCAAAATAATCATTCGATTTATATTCTTGAAAATATTTTTAAAAATGATGTTTCATCCAAATACACATCTTTACTTTAAAGATTATAACCTGAATTTGAATATATGGAGAGGAATTGAATTAATTTGGACATGCATGTCCCTGTTATTCATACAGAGACTTATCTAAATATACTTACTCAACATGCACATAATAATCCATATTTACATACACACAAAGCACTTTAATTTATACATGCAATCACTACTTAAATTGGATCACAAGCACAATCATACAACAGATTGATTTTTTTGATGATTTACTCACCTGTAAAAGATAACAGAGCCAAGCTTGAAATCCTAAAACTGCTTTTTGAAACTGGCAATTTTGTTTTGCTTCTTGATCTTGATTTACTTACTGAGTTATTGAATTAACCTTGCTTGATGATTTGAACTGATTCTTTGCTTGCTTCAGATTGGAAATAGTTGTAGGTTTGATTTGTTTTTTTCTCCTCAAGTTTTAAGTTACAGATTATTTTTTTCTTTCTTTTGATAATGGAGATAAATGAGAAAAAAAAATGAAAGAGAGGGATAGAAATATGTTATATAACTTAGCTTAATTTAAAATAAAAAGAAAATAAATTACACTTGTTCAATTGGCTTACAAGTGTCATTAGCATGCTATAATTAATTTACACTTGTATTTAGATAAATCTTTGGCTTACATTTGTATTTTCATGTATAAATATGTTTTATATATATGTTCATAATATTTCCAATTTAGTTTTATATTTATAAATGTCTTAAGTGTTTTAATTATTTAAACTTCTCTTATATTTATCTATATAAAACTTTAAAAAAATGATATATAACTGATTATATACCAAATATAATCATATATAGATATATTATTAAATCCAATTTATTCTCCAAGATGTTTTATTCTTTGAATTTCTAATTCAAGTTCAAATTCTAATTTAATTTCTACTCATATATATATTCTTATACCAACACATTATCATTTGATTTAAAAGAAAAATTTGTAAATTCTAAGTGATTATATTAAGATATGATCAAATAAATATTTATCCAAATATAAATATTTATTATCAGATTTATTTGTCCAATCTATAATTCAGTATTCTATTAATTAATTTAGTTAATTATCAATTAACAAATGTCCAAAAATCC
This sequence comes from Allium fistulosum, assembly GCA_030737815.1. NCBI lineage: Eukaryota > Viridiplantae > Streptophyta > Magnoliopsida > Asparagales > Amaryllidaceae > Allium > Allium fistulosum. The sequence continues at coordinate 158,991,251 of CM060901.1, forward strand.
GGGTTATCACAAAGGTATTTTGCATACTTGATTTCACTCACACCAGAATTTATTTCTGACCCTATTTGTTGCCTTTGCAATACTTGGGGTGTCTCATTTTATTGGGGCAGTTCAAAGTTTTGCTGCCGGGAAAGATGCATGAATTGCTTGCTTGCTTGCATGGATAATTGGAGATCTTGAGGAATTTAAAGTGTTTAAGAGAAGTAGCAGTGTCATTGTAATAAATAAGTTAGACAAACTCTAATATGTTCTAAGTATTTTCATGAGTGTCTTTTGCTTTGTTATCTGGAAAATAGTATGTAAGAAGAAAAAGAAACTTAAATGTTATATGTGTTTGTGAGCTGTGGACTTAAGTAACAAGTTCTGAAATAGTTTTAGTAGATAATGCTGAAGGAGAAGATGCCATTTAATCTGATGTGTGAACATGTTTTTCTTGACAGACATGAGGCACTTCAATTATGATACTATAAAACTGATACTAGGTAGGAAATATCTGATACTATAAAACTAATACTAAGTAGGAGAAATCTGATACTATAAAACTGATACTAGGTAGGAAATATCTGATACTATAAAACTGATACTAAGTAGGAAAAATCTGATACTATAAAACTGATACTAGGTAGGAAATATCTGATACTATAAAACTGATACTAAGTAGGAGAAATCTGATACTATGAAACTGATACTAAGTAGGAAAAATCTGATACTATAACTTCAAAACTGATACTAAGTGGCAAGACAAAAATTAAGAGTTGAAAACATGTATACCAATCAGTAGGCAGGGAAATGTTGCAAAGTGTTTATAGGTTCAGAACACCATTTCTATAAGTTTTAGTCCAGAAGAGTGCAAATATCTTTCAAAAACCAGATTCAACACTTTTCTAGCTCCAGATATAAGAAGTTGTATGATTTATAAAGTAGGTCACAACACCATCACTCATGTGATGATTAATTGCTCAGTTAACCAGGAAATATGCATTTTGTCTGTCATGATTGGTTTGTGCTTGTTGTGTCTAAACCTTGATCACATGTGTTGTTTTTCTCTGCTTAGACTTCAACCTAATTTATCACCTCAGTATTCATATGATAAGTATCAAATCACAAAAGAATTCCGGAAATTAAATGTATGGCTTGTAAACCAGAAACCAATTAATTTGAGAAGTAAGCAAGAAAATAATAAGTGGCAATATTTGAATTTAATATTAATCAAGCTTAAGATCAAAAAGGGGAATGTAAAAATAGAAATGGCTATGTGACACCAATTCTCTGAAAAATGAGAAATATAGTGTGATTGAAGTTTCCTTGTTAATTTTAATACTCTGATAAGCAAGGAAACATTTATATATCTTCATATATATAAATGACTTGAATTGACTTATATACTAATATTTTTATATTGGTAAGAATTTGGATCTTGGGGGAAATGAATTAAAGAAGTGATCACTTGTTTTGGAAAAAATAAATCTCAACAGTAAATCACTGAAAAATAACAATCCAAAGAAGTGGGTCACTTCAGTTGTTGTTATTGTATACATATATGCTTGCATTTCCCCTATCTAATATGTATATACTCTTGCTTGTATATTCTTAGTTATCATATATATAATTACATTTTTGTATTATAAAGGTAGAGTTTTTATTCTAAATACTTCTGAGAGATTTATCTTCGAGTTTCCAAACCATAGTTTCTTTTCCAAATATATATATATATATAAACAGTCAATAGCCAAACTACATATTTAACATCATCAAACCTGTATATGTTATATATATTTATGGGTGTTTTATCTTAATTTAAATTAGTGGAGCTTACATATGTTTTTTTTCCTATAAAACCTATCAATAGTCAGAGATTTATAATTCAATATTTATTAAAATTTTCAACTCAATCTATATATATTCAGATACTCTAATTGTTAGAATTTGTTTGTTCGACTTATAAAATTAATATTTCAATGAATAAAATCAACTAATTACCCAATTAAAAGACGTCAAGAAATCCGGGTCGTCACAAAAATGGTTTATTGAGAATTTGAACTAAATCTTTAACCTTTTAAATTGAAAATGTTAAATTGGGATTGATAAAATTGAATTTTGGAATTTAAATTGATTTCAATCGATTTGTGAAATTGGAGGAAACTAGTTTTATTATATAAAGTATTTTTAATATATATATTATTTTAATCAATGAACTATTTTAATATATAAATTATTTTAATATATAAACTATTTTAATTTATAAATATGTTAATATATATATTATTTTACTCTATGAGCTATTTTAATATATAAATTATTTTAATATATAAATTATTATAATATATAAACTATTTTAATTTATAACTATTTTAATATATATACTATTTTCAATATCTAAACCGTTTAAGTTGGAACTGTTATGATTACGGAAGTGTTATTATTTCAAAAGTGCTCTGATTTCAAAAATGTTATGATTTCGAAAGTGTTATAATTTTTAAAAGTGTTACGATTCTGGAAATGAATATTATTTAAAGTGAATAGTGATATCGAATTGATATGGTTTTGAAATGAATATGATATTTTGATAAGAAGTATGAACTAGTTGAAATGAAATGACCATGGTGTAAAATAAGCGTTTGATTGTTAAAGAGACCGGGATCAGATATTGTCATACTCTCTGCCAATACCGAAAACCACTTTAACAACTGTGTACGTGGTGGAGATTCCAGAACTAAGTAGGATGGTTTGGTGATGATTCTATATGAGGTTTTAGCGCGGCATTGACTCCCATGAGTCAGCTTGATGTGGCTAAAACAAGAGCCATACCGGGCCAAGTGAGGTCATTCCCCCTATCGGCATATATCTTCGATACCATTCTATTGCTTTTGTGATTCGATTGGGTGCACCTTTGATTTGGGAGTGTGTCTCGAGGTGTGTGGTAGTAGCTGCTATGCGTTACCACCAGTCCGGGAGTGCAAACAGTATTTCTACCCTGGCATTGCCTCGCGTTCCTTGTCACATGCCTTATCGCGCCTTCTATGAGTTTGGTTTGTACCATAACGATAGAGTGCCTTCTGATAGCCCTCCAGTTTACGAAGGAATTACGGTACTGTATAGACTATGGGAATATATAAAATGTGTTAAGGGGGATATGGGTAACGCCTTAATGCTATTTTAATACTTTACTTTACTGATAGACATATTATAATAGCGTACATTACTACATAGTAGATAGTTCCACGGATCCTTAGAGGATAGAAATCCCAAACATCCTTTAAGTTACTTGTATTTCAGTTGACATTTTACTTGAGTTAATTTACTGGTATAAGAATGTTAATCCTGACTCGAGTGTTTTGTGTTTTGCTTTATGCTCGGGTCAGACTGAGTGTCACAGCATTTGAGACTCACTTTTTGGAGCTTAAGGTTTTGCTTGAAAATCTGTCTTATCTCTGTTCAGCTTTCTGTTATTTCCAGCTGCTTATGTTCAGCCTTGTCAGTTACTTCTGTATTTGAGACTACTCTATATTTGAGGTTTCTGTTGTATTTTATTTCAAACTCTGATGTTTATATGTAACTTCATGGACTACTATTTATCTATTCCGCTGCTTATTACTGTAGTACTCTATGTCTATGATTTTGTGATTGATTTATTTACTGTATATGCTAAGTTTTGCCAAATATAAAATAACAATCTGTTATTTTTTGCAATTCAAGTTTGACATGTGTGGATGATTGTCAATTTGAATGGTTCGAAATGCCAGGTCGTTACATTGTTGGTTGCCCTAATTCGGAGGGCTTCCATCTTGAAGTGTTTGATAAAACTGCGCAGACTTTTATTCACTCCCTAGTTCTCACAGGACTTGGTGTGAATGTCATGGAGGCTTCCCTTGTAATGACCCAAATTTTGAGTAACATTATTTAGAACATTTAATTGGATAAATAAAATAAAATAATGTTAATAGTTAAGGGACCGAGATTTGTTAATTAGTAAAGGGTTGTGCCTTAATGAATGTATAAGCAAAAGAGAATTGAAAATAAGCAAGTAGTAGAAATATGATAAGGGTAAAATAGGAATATCCTTCGTTCTAATACCCTAAACCCTTCCATTCTCCATTCCTTATTCATTCTAACATTCACAAGAAAAATTAAAAGCCTAAGAGCTCGGCCGACTACTATTAAGAGGAATCAAAAAGAAGATAAGCTAGGAATTAAGTAGAAAGCTTGAAGAAATTAATCAAAGGGCAAATCTCAACCTTCTTAGCACCAAGCCTAGGTGAATAGTTTGATTTACATCTCATTTTTTATATTGATTTCGGTTTCAAGGTTTGATCCAAACTATTTCGCAATGCCATGTTATGTTTATTTAAATGGATATATATGCTTGCTGATGATTTATATTGTTTTATATAGATTTTATGGTAAGTTTAGATAGGAAAATTTATTAAATGATATCCATATGATTTGCGTTTTTGATATATAGTCAAGAACATTGTTTTAGATGTGGGTTTCAAGTTTCATAATTTTCTAAGTTATTGTGGATTTATTATGAATTGCCTATGAGAGAAAATAGTTAAAATTAGGTTTAAATTATTTAAGGAAATTATATAATGATTTCAGGTCTAAAATTTATATATGTTAGAAAACACATTAAAAGTGAATTACTGCGATTTTTTGGGAATTTTACTATTGTTTTAAAATTATTTAAGTTAAGGGGCTTAAATGTTTTACATGTTTTGTTAAGGAGGAAGGCTTATTTGTTAAAATGTTTTTAACTGTAAATTTTGAATTCGGCAGCCTTTTAGAAAAAATTTGATAAAGAATTGGCAACCAATCCTATTTGGACAAATTGGGCAAGTTAGGTAAAAAGGAATTACTTTGAAAGGCAATTAACCAGTTTTGTTTCGAATTACAACTTCGCCACTTCCTTAGTTTGCTTCCATCAACATGCCCATTTAGACCTTTCGCATCCATTCGAAACCAATGAACATGATATCAAACAATTGGTATGTAATGTATTGGAGAAAGGCAGAAGGGATGATGGTGGCAAAGGCATGCTTTCAAAAGGTTGCTTTTAACTTCTTTTTTTTAAAAGTAAGCTTTCGAACAAGTTGCCGCTTGCCTTTGTTTTGGAAAGGAGCTTTCAAATGATTTGCCGCTTATTTTTTTCTTGAAAGAAGCTTTCAAAAGGATAGCAGTTTTTTAATCTATTTGATACCCATGCTGTCGTATTCATGCCTTTCAAATTAGTTAAGGTCGCTTTTCTTTATAGCCTTTAAACAATGTATTCAAAAGGGGTGCTTTTGCCTTTTAACTTTGAAGTCGCCTTCCTAATGCTTTTGAAAGGGTCCATTTAGCCTATTTTAATCAATGGTTTCAGAGGCAATGGTTTCGAAAGGGTGGGTCTCAAAACTATCCTCTTTTTTTTACTTGGGATTAATGCTTTCGAAAGTAATGCTTTTTCCCTTGTTCTTTATGACCCTTAATTATATTAAAGGTTAAACCGAATGGTTTTGAAAGGAATAATTTTAAATGGTTTCAAAGCACTATTTCCACAAACCGTTACCTGAACCCAATGCTTTTGAAAGGTATGTTATTAGTGTTTTGAAGGGGAAGTCCCCAATGCTTTCAAAAGGTATATTTTAAGTGTTCCGAAAGATTTTTTAAGTGTTTTGAAAGGAACGTTTCCATTGCTTTCCAAAGACAAGTTTAAATGGTTTCGAAAGAGGATGTCTAAGGTTTTATATAATGAGTTTGAAGCGGATGCTTTCAATTATCTGAAAGAAATTGTTTAAGGTTTTAAATGAGGGTTTCAAAGGTATTACTTTGGCTTTAAGGCCTAAAGTTTTCTAAGTTAAAAAGAGGCTTTAACTTATTTTGAAGGGATAGATAATCCTATTGATTAGATTTCATCAACATTGTTTTGTGTGAAGCATATACCATGGCATAAGTATTTTGACCAAAGCAAAGAGTACGATTTCCTTGTTTTATAAAGATATGATTTCAAGGGTAAATCATTTGAAAAGATTGGTTATAAGGAAATGATATTTTGAAGAGGGTAGTTAACACTAAGTTTAGGACTTAGATATTAGAAGACCATATGATACTGGTGTAGGATCATGCCCTATACTTTAGCTAATAGCCCCTAGCTAATATAAGTCCAAAATTTCAGTGTGTAAGGCTTTGTCACAGATGAGACTAAAATAATGTTACACACAGAAGGAATATACAGAGTAAAGATAGGTTATTGGTGAGCCCATAAAACCATTAGGATCAATTGACCCTATAAGAAGATAGTTAAAGGCAAATTTCCCATTATTGTGACTAACATAAGTTTGACTATTGATTATGTTTGGTAGGCCCGAGTCGGCCAATTGTTGATAGCTAGCTAGATAAAACTATAGTGTGGACAGATAGTCCATTGATTACCTAATTGTTATGCTTATATGTATTTGCTATTGTTGTTAAAATCAGTTTGATTGCAGGATTTTGATTTGCAAAAGATATGCTTTTAAAAGGATATTAGTTAAGGGAAACTCGTTCTACTAAGCGGCATGGTCTCACTTAATATCCGTAAACCGAGATGTAATATTATTATTCAAACTAGGCTTTATGTCTGACTCGAAATTTATATTTTCCCCTTAAACTCTCGAGTGCTCAAAAATTAATTTGAGTAGACTGAGAGTTAAGGTCTTTTCAGGTTTAGTAGGTTGGATGAATAAGCTTTCGAAGACATGCAGGAGGCAAAGCTATCTATGTAGGAGTTATTTAGAGTTATTTCCACTGTGATATATTTATGATGGATATGTCTATCTAGTACTCTGATCATCCAAGGGGGCATCTTCATATGTTGCTCTTGGCATAATTTGTAATAATTATATTTGATCAAAACCTAGGAATCATTTTGGGATTATGTAACTGAAGATGAAATATTGATTTGAAATGTAATCAGAAAAGTTGTTTTTGAAATTTATATTGATTTTATTTCATATTCATATGCTTCTGATATTATGGATACCATTAACATTTTGTCATCGGAAATTAGTACAATGGATGACTGCGGCATCTATAGCGCTTAGATTCAGGCCTTAAGATAGGAGATGTTACAACTTGGTATTAGAGCATAGGTTTATGAAAGCTTAAAAGAAATTTTAAACTTTATAATGATTTTTAAAATATAATCTTAAGGAATTAGAGAAAAGATTGGTGTATGGGATAACATTATAGCAAAGTACTTATATTTGCTATATATAAGTTTACGCTTTATTTCTATTCTTCCATCTTGCTTGGGCTATTCTTCTGTATCTTATAAAGACACGAATGCATATTTTAAGGAAGTAAGATAAGGATGCAAGGAATGGAAGAGTTAACAGTGGTGGAGGAAGCACCGCAACCAATGGAAATGCCAGACCAAACACTAAAAGGAATCCAAGTAGGGCACAACTGCTAATGTGGGTTTCAGTGTGTCGTAAGTTGTATCGGAGCTACATATCAGTTCTTCATCAATATAATGTAAGCTAGAGCTGCGGTGGGATCAATTGGAGGAAATCAGGAAGTTCCGGTGGTCAATAACTATGTAGTACTAAGCAAAGACTAGGTTAGGCCTGGAGGGAAGCCATTCATCAGCACTGAGGACGCAATAGAAGTAGAGAATTGGTTGCTTCATTGTGAGAGGATTTTTGCTAATCTAGGGCTTAGTGAGCAGAAGAGGAGACTTACTTCGAGACAGTTGCAAGGAGCAGGACTGTACTGGTGGAGCAGTGTTACTGTGGGAGTAAATGAGGAGACCTTGACTTGGGTGGAATTCAGAAGGAGGTTTGAGGAAAGATTCATGTCAAAGATTGCCAAGCCAACTCTGCTCAGGAAGTTTGCTGAGTTGGCGCAGGGAGAGATGACAGTGCTAGAGTATGCTACCAGATTTGAGGAGCTATCGAGATATAGATTTGCTACGGTAGATACGGTTATCTAATAAATTGAGAAGTTCATTCGCGGACTGGAACTCGAGCTTGCTAGAGCAACTTCGCCACATATTAGGGATTTGTGCGATGTAGTTGTTGAGATGGCTTTGAGGCATGAGGAGATGCTTACTTTCCATAATAGTAACAAAGCAAGGGAAACTCAAGGTGGGAAGAACCAGAAGAGAAATTTTTCCATAAGAAAGGCACTCGGAATGGAGGAGCAGCCAAGAAAGGGAAGGACGAACTAATTTGCTATAAGTGCGACAAGAAGGGGCATTTTATTCATGAGTGCCGAAAGGCAAAGGGAAGAAGGTTGCTGACAAGAAAGAAGTGAGGTGTTTCAACAGTGATCAGATTGGACATTATAAGAATCAGTGCAAGGAACCAACCAAGAATGGAAAATGCCAAATGTTTATATTTGAACAGGCTACCGAGACCAACAGCTGTGGAGAAAGGAAAAGCTATGTTGGGAGGTATCCTTTTGATACATGGTGTATCAATTAGAGTTCTATTTGATAATGGTGCATCACATTCATTCATATATCATTGTTTGGTAGATAAGCTTAACCTAGAACCTTCATACCTAGTTACTTCCATAAGGGTTGCGAACCCGATAAGAGGATATGCGACTCTTGGGGCGAGTTCTGACCACTAGAGTTTAAATTCTTAGGTCATGTATTTGCGAAATTTGTATGTGTTTGATTTCGTAGGGTTCGATATTATTTTGGGTATGGATTGGTTAAGTAAGTATGATGCTAGGATGTTTTGCCATGATAGGAAAATATAGCTTAAACACCCTGTTTGTAGTGATCGGATTATATACTCCGTAGAAAACCCTAGTTTTGAGGGTAATGCTTAGTTGGGTGTTATGGAGAAAGAAAAGAAGTCGAACCGAGTTTTCATTGTTAGAGAATTCGCAAATGTCTTTGAACCCGTGATAGGACTACAGCCGAAACAAGCCATTGAGTTTCGGATAGATTTAGTACTAGGAGTAGAGCCTGTCAGTAGACCACCAAGTAGAATGACACCTACTAAGATGAAGGAGTTAAAGATGCAGTTGGTAGATTTAGAAGGTAAGAACTTTATTAGACCAAGTAGTTTTCCTTGGGGAGCAACCATAGTGTTTGCGAGAAAACTGGACGGATCGTTGCCGTTATGTCTCGATTATCGTAAGTTGAATGAGAAGACGAAAAAGAATCGATATCGGTTACTTAGAATTGACGATTTGTTCAACCAATTGAATGGAACCAAAGTATTTTCTCGGTTAGATTTGGCAACCAGTTTCCATCAGCTTAGAGTAGCAGATGATAGTACTCCTTTGACGGTGTTTAGGACAAGATATGGATCGTATGAATGGTTAGTGATACCGTTCGGACTAAATAATGCGCCATCATTTTTTGTAGACTTGATGAACAGAATCTTCCGAGAACATTTGGATAGATTTGAGTTAGTATTCATAGACGACATTTGATATACTCTAAAGATGAAAGAGAGCATGAAGTTCATTTTAGAGTGATGCTTGAGACGCTGAGGAAGCATTAACTAAAAGCAAAATTTTAGAATTGTCATTTCTGGAGGAAGGAAGTGAAGTTTCTTGGTCATGTAGTCTCTGAAAAAGGGTTGTTAGTAGATCAAACTAAGATCAAGGCAGTTAATAATTGGAAGAGACCCGAGATAGTGATGGAGATAAAGAGTTTTCTCGGATTAGCTTGTTATTATCGGAGAGTCATTAAGGATTTTTCATGGATAGCCACACCAATGACTAACCTAACTCCAAAAGATGTGAAATTTTTCTGGAATGATAAGGTGAGTAGGCATTTCAGAAAGTGAAACATTCATTAACTAATGCACCCGTGTTAGTTGTTCCAGTGGGGAATCAAGACTTAGTGGTGTATGCGGATGCATGTGGATCAGGGTTAAGAGCTGTGTTAATGCAAAGAGGTAAAGTGATTGCATATGCTTCTCGACAGCTTAGACCGCACCAAGTTAGGTACCCAACACATGATTTGGAATTAGCTGCGGTGATTTTCGTGCTGAAAGTATGGAGACATTATCCCTCAGGGGAGAGATTTGAGTTATACATCGATCATAAGTCACTAAGATATTTATTTTCTCAGAAGGAGTTGAATATGAGACAGCAAAGATGACTGGAATTTTTAGCCACTTATGACTTTTGTATTGAGTACACACCAGGAAAAGAAAATTGTGAGGAATGCGGAATATGGATCTTAAGGCTAGAATGAACACTAGAGGGGGGGTTGAATGGTGTTTATAAGAAATTACTAAATCTTTTTGAGTTATTGTTGATTTATACACAAATGTATGCAATATTCAGACACAGATATAATCACAGAATCAAACATAGATGTAGAAATAAAGTAAATGCAGTAAAGGAAAGAACACACTGGATTTTATACTGGTTCGGAGTTACCCTACATCCAGTCCCACACAACTAAGTACGGATTTCCTTTCAAAATCAATTCAACAATTACAATCCTCGATTTCAAGGCTACGAGGTACACCCTCCAGAATCACAATCCTCTGGGTATAGATACTTGATTTTCGGGCAACAAGTTCACCCAATTGATTTCTCAAGGCTACAATCACACCTTTTCTCACTTGATTGAGTTCCAAGGCTACAATCACACCTTTTACTCTATTGATTACAAAGAAAGCCTATAACTCTGAATTACATTGAGGATCTTGATGAGATAGTGACAGAGAATCAAACCAGAGATGATCTAGTTAGATTCAATGTTGATTTCGGCAAAGTGATGATAAGAATATGTATAAAGAAATGTGGAAGAAGAAGAGAAATGAAAAATCAGAAAATATATATATAAATTCATTGAAACTAACCCATATTTATAGAAGAACAACAGCCATGTCCATTCGTGAAAGGTTATGGTGAATAGACACTTCTTTTGAAATTCAAATTTTTGAATCTAACTGTCACTATGTCGACATAGGGTACTAGGGCATGTCGACATCCCAAAGCATTTTTTGAAGATTTGATTTTCTTTGAAAATAACCTTTATCTTATATTAAAAACTATTTGAACTTTATAAATATACTTGACTATAGAGAAAATACATAGATAAATATAGAGAATAATATATATATAATTTTACTATAATTTTATATTTAAATCTAAGTATAAATATATTATAATTAAAAGATAGTTTAAAACAAACGAAGTTTAAAACAAGAGTTTATTAAAAACAAAAACAAAGAATATTTTAAGGCTAAAACATCTTTTTGAAAATCATTTGAAAAGATAATTTTTAAGGCTAAAACATTTTGAAAAGCAGTTTTGAAAATCATTCTGAAGTAGTTTTAAAAATCATTTTGAAGTAGTTTTGCAAGCTTCTTCCTATAGAATATCTCATCACATCAGGACTCGAGAACTTGTACAAAACCAGGATGTTCGTGGGTTTGTAAGCCACTTGTCGTAGGTTTGTAAGCTACTTGTCGTGGGTTTGTAAGCCACTAAAAAGGTAGAAATGGGTTCCATCCCAAAAGAAAAATGGAGTGAAGATTTCAGTGCTATTATGAAGTTTTAACATAATTCTAGACTCAATACTTATCTTGAAATCTTGAACTCTTGATAATCTTGATACTCATGAGTCTTCAATCTTGATATCTTGAATCTCTATACTATACAGTCTTCATTCTTTGTACCTGCATGGTTAAATCCTGCATATACATATATATCTAAACTATAATGTTAGTATTTATATTTTATAATCTTATTCTAAGTTTGTTGTCATCAAAACCATCATCTCAAGGACTAACAATCTCCCCCTTTTTGACGATGACAACCTTTGTTTATAAATATTACTTCTATCCTAATAACTCCCCCTAAATCTAATAACTCCCCCTTAATCTATGCCTAACTACCTGTTTAATATTTCTCCCCCTTTGTCATCAACAAAAACAAACAAACTCTAAACTATATAACTCCCCCTCATTCTTGTACTCAAGTACCTGCATTAATAAACTATATAATAGAGTATATTAAGAAATAACTATACTTATAGACATGATATTCAATCAACGATTATAAATATATCAATGTATATTTATACATTCATCAATCCACACCAAGTTTCAATCAAATCAATCAAAACAAACAATTTCAATCAAATCAATCAATTCAAACAAAGTAATCAAATTAAATAAAGCAATCAAATTAAACGTTACGAGGAACTTCCACCAATCATTCTTCTCCGAAAATAGGGTCTGCTTTGATGGCATCCTAATTTTCATTGTCATTTGTAAGAGAGACAGGAGGATGTGCTTCGTTATCATCCTTGTGCAGGGAAGAAATCATCCATCAAATTGCCTCGAAATGCCTTTCTTGCTCCTTGATCATCTGCATTTGACACAATTCTAAGTGTCGCTGGTTACGAAGAATGAACGAGAGAATATTCTTGAATGAATTAAGAGTTTATTCAAGATTCTCGGATAAGTTATGAATTGGATTAGCCATTTTTGAAATTGTGAGAAGAATGAGAGATAGAATAGATAAGAAATAATATTCAGTACTGAATTCTGGAAGAAATGGGTATATATAGGTGTAGAAATTCGTTTGAAATGAATAGACATATGGTAGTTATTCAAATTTCAAATTCAAAATGAAGTGTCATTTCTGACCAGTACATATCGACATGGTCATAGAGGGTATGTCGACATGAGGCAGTGAAATTTGATGATAATTTTGATTTTGTGAATAATTGTGTATATATATATTTATATAATATACTAACATTTATTCAAGAGATAAGATAAGCTAGATAACATAAAATAAATTCAATTTCATTGCATAGAAGAGTGATACAATGATTAATCATAAACAACTACATAAACACTCAAATTAAAACAAACTTAAATTCGACATGATATGAAAATATAGAACTAGTTAGAGGATGATGAAGATGAAGATAATCCAAGTTTCTTGCTGACTTTGGAGAAAAACTTGTTCATCTTGGGTGATATTTTGTCCAACTTCTTACTAACGGATCGTTTAAGAATCCGTTGATCCTTAACAGTTATCTTTTGGTTTTTGAGAAGGGTTTTGTTGGTAGGATTGAGGGATATTTAATACTTTCTAGGGATGTTTCACCTTCTTCTTCTTCTTCTATTTCCATTTCATCTCCTTCTTCTTCTTCTTCCTCTTCCTCCTCTTCCATTTCTTCATGAGCCAACCGCTCTTCTTTTTCGGCAAGAGTCTTATAAGGTTGAAAAACATATGGGATTTTCATGAGAGAAATGTTTGAGATATTAAAAACTTTTCTTGAAATTAATTCTTCTCCTTTGAAATTTACTCAAAAATAGTTGAAAATCCGAGTAAGGTAAATTCCATGATATAAAGTGTTTTCTTCCATTTCAAAATTTTTAGGACGAAGTTCATCCAAAATAACTTGCACCCAATTGATATCATAATTTTTGAAAATAGCAAAAATTGCTTTGCACACTTTTGAAGTAGGATTGTTAAAATTTCCAGATCTTGGGGTCAAAGTATGTTGTAAAAGAAGATTGACAATTCTTGCTTTAGGACGAAAGTTTCGGTTTTTAAATTCAAGGTTTTCATCTCTTTCAAAAATATGATGAAATGTCTCACGATCATGTTCATCGATTTGAAAACTAGAAAGGTCCATTCTTGTGCTTTTGCAATTGAGAATGGTACCCAAAAGATCACAATTCAAGATAGTTTTAGTGCCTTTGACACTACTCCAAATTTCATTATCGTTTCCTTCATAAAATTCTCGACTGAGATTTGCATAGAAAATTTTAACAAGATGTGGGTAACAAACAAAATCATTTTGAGAAGAATCAACAAGACTAAGAATTTGATTATTTGCAAAAGAAGTATCAATTTCATAAGAAGCAAAATCTTGAAAAATAGCAAACTTTCCAGGATGGACTTTTCCATAATTAGCATAATTGATGTATGCTTTCATGGCCTTCGGATTATTGAGGAGTTGCTCTTTCAAGTTTCTGGAAAGTCTCATGGTGGAGGGGTTGCTTGAAGAAGCCATTAAAGTGGAGAGTAGAGAGCTTGAAGTTTTGAAGAGAGAGTTTGAATTTGAAAATGAAAGTGAAAAGTTGTGATAAAAGATAGTGAATAAATATATTTTTGAAAGACATGTTCTCTGGTCAAAAGATGCCTTTTTAGAGTATTGAATGAAGTGAAAAGGTGGAGAGAAATTCAACCATTTGAATTCAAATTTTGAATTTCAAATTCTGGTACCAATGTCGACATCAGGGTAGGGACCATATCGACATATGCCTGTGAATTTCTATGATTTATTTTTCCTAAGTATTCTAATATATATATACTTATTATTTTAATGTCTATATATATATCTGGAATATATTCCAAAAAATATTATTATATTATTAAAAATAATAAAAATAAAATAATAAAATTATAATAATAATAAAATAATAAAAAATAAATTTAAAATTCAATCAACACACCAATACAAAATCAATCAATCAAGCAATCAATCATCTAATTCTAAGCACGCAATTTCAATCAATTGTATTGTAAATGTGTACCTTTTTCTGAGTCCGTTTCCTTGAATTTGTTGAAGTCATGAACTGCCGTGAAACACAAACTTGAATTATCTGTCTTCTAATCATCATCGCTTGAGGACGAGTCCGAGTCATCTAGAGTAGCAGTAAATGCATGCTTCTGTTTCTTTACTGAATCATTGTTTATAGGAGGATTCTGCCTATCTGGATACTGACAGTCTCTTTTCATATGGCCTAGTTCATCACAGTTGAAACATTTGACATTGTTTGGCACTGCATTCTGATTTCCAGAATTCTTATAGTTTTTTCTCTTAAGATTATTCATCTTTCTGTATTTCAGGAATTTCCGAAAATTCCAGGTCATAAATGTTATCTCTTCATCATTATCACAGTTTGAGTTTGATCCGTCGGTTAATGCATTGAATGCCATTGATTTCTTTTCAGATGCTTTTCTTTCTCTTCTCCCGATCATTTGGACTTCAAACGACATTAGATTTCCAATTAATTCTTCTATCTTTAAAGTACTGATGTCATTTGCCTCTTCGATTGCAAGTGTCTTTTGATCCCATTCTGGAGTGAGGGATTTTAAAATTTTCCTGACTTGATCTTCTTCGGAAAACACTTTTCCCAAGGATATGAGAGAATGTACAATATCCTGAAATCGACTATACATATCAGAAATAGACTCATTAGAATTCATTTTAAATAACTGAAACTGATTTGTGAGCATGGAAATTTTGGTCTATTTAACTTTTCTTGTACCTTCATGAGTAACTTGCAAAGTTTTCCAGATTTCATATGCAGACTTACAAACTGACACTCTATTAAATTCATTCATATCAAGTGAACAAAACAGAATATTCATTGCTTTAGAATTATTTTTTGCAACAGCCTTTTGCTCAGTGATCCACTGTGCAAAGTCAGTTGTGGGTTCAGAATATTCATTCTGTGTGATATTCCAATTGTCTAATCCTACTGATTGTAAATATATTTTCATCCTACATGCCCAATATGCATAGTTACTGCCATTAAAAAGTGGCGGTCTGACAGTAGACTGACCTTCTACAAATGAACTAGTGACAGGGATACTAATGTTAGTAGCAATACCAGTGTTGGTAGCCATTTTGAAAACTTTTCAAAATTCAGATTATGAAACTTTTGAAAACCTTGCTCTAATACCAAATGTGAGGAATGCGGAATATGGATCTTAAGGCTAGAATGAACACTAGAGGGGGGGTGAATAGTGTTTATAAGAAATTACTAAATCTTTTTGAGTTATTGTTGATTTGTACACAAATGTATGCAATATTAAGACACAGATATAATCACAGAATCAAACACAGATGCAGAAATAAAGTAAATGCAGTAAAGGAAAGAACACACCGGATTTTATACTGGTTCGGAGTTACCCTACATCCAGTCCCGCACAACTAAGTACGAATTTCCTTTAAAAAGCAATTCAACAATTACAACCCTCGATTTCAAGGCTACGAAGTACACCCTCCAGAATCACAATCCTCTAGGTAGAGATACTTGATTTCCGGGCAACAAGTTCACCCAATTGATTTCTCAAGGCTACAATCACACCTTTTCTCACTTGATTGATTTCCAAGGCTACAATCACACCTTTTACTCTATTGATTACAAAGAAAGCCTATAACTCTGAATAACACTGAGGATCTTGATGAGATAGTGATAGAGAATCAAACCAGAGATGATCTAGTTAGATTCAATGTTGATTTCGGCAGAGTGATGATAAGAATATGTATAAAGAAACGTGGAAGACGAAGAAGAGAAGTGAAAAACCAGAAAATCTATATATAAATTCGTTGAAACTAACCCATATTTATAGAAGAACAACAGCCATGTCCATTCGTGAAAGGTTATGGCGAATAGACACTTCTTTTGAAATTCAAATTTTTGAATCTAACTGTCACTATGTCGACATGGGGTACTAGGGCATGTCGACATCCCAAAGCATTTTTTGAAGGTTTGATTTTCTTTGAAAATAACCTTTATCTTATATTAAAAACTATTTAAACTTTATAAATATACCTGACTATAGATAAAATACATAGATAAATATAGAGAATAATATATATAAAATTTTACTATAATTTTATATTTAAATCTAAGTATAAATATATTATAATTAAAAGATAGTTTAAAACAAACGAAGTTTAAAACAAGAGTTTATGAAAAACAAAAACAAAGAATATTTAAAGGCTAAAACATCTTTTTGAAAATCATTTGAAAAGATAATTTTTAAGGCTAAAACATTTTGAAAAGCAGTTTTGAAAATCATTCTGAAGTAGTTTTGAAAATCATTTTGAAGTAGTTTTGCAAGCTTCTTCCTGTAGAATATCTCATCACATCGGGACTCGAGAACTTGTACAATACCAGGATGTTCGTGGGTTTGTAAGCCCATTGTCGTAGGTTTGTAAGCTACTTGTCGTGGGTTTGTAAGCCACTAAAAAGGTAGAAATGGGTTCCATCCCAAAAGAAAAATGGAGTGAAGATTTTAGTGCTATTATGAAGTTTTAACCTAATTCTAGACTCAATACTTATCTTGAAATCTTTAACTCTTGATAATCTTGATACTCATGAGTCTTCAATCTTGATATCTTGAATCTCTATACTGTACAGTCTTCATTCTTTGTACCTGCATAGTTAAATCCTGTATATACATATATATCTAAACTATAATGTTAGTATTTATATTTGATAATCTTATTCTATGGTTATTGTCATCAAAACCATCATCTCATGGACTAACATCAATAAGGTTGCTGATGCACTTAGAAGAAACATGAGAATGCAGTATTGGCAATAATAGCTGAGTGGAAAGATTTAAAAGCATTGACTACATGTGGAACACAATGGAGATCTAAGGCTAGTTCTAGTCGAGAAAATGCCATGTTATCGTGTTTAGAAGTTCGACCAGTGATGATCCAAAAGATTGCTTCTAAATAAGGAGAGCGATGACTTGAAAGATTTCAGTCTTGACCAGAATGGGTTGTTGAGGAAGAAAGGAAGACTATGTGTTCTGAATGTGAGAAGATTAGGAAAGAAGTTCTTAGAGAATGCCATCGTTCGAAGTTCACCATTCATCCAGAAGAACTAAGATGCATCAAGATATGAAAAGGAGTTTCTTTTGGGAAGGTATGAAGAGAGATGTAGGCTTATGGGTGAGACAGTGTTTGAACCATCAACGAATAAAAGCCAAACATCAGAAACCGAGTGGGTTACTTCAGCCTTTAGATGTTATAGTATGGAAATGGGATTCTATCTCAATGGATTTTATAGATAGATTGACAAGCTTGAATCAAGGAAATGAAAGTATATAGGTCATAATGGACTGGTTGACCAAGAGTGCCAATTTCATTCTAATTAAGTCAACCAAGACGGCACCTATTTTGGCTAGATTGTTATGAAGAAAATAGTTAGACAACATGGAATTCCTAGTAGTATAGTAAGTGACTGAGATTCCTTATTCACTAGTGAGTTTTGGAAGAGTCTACATTAGACTTTAGGTACCAAGCTCAAGATGAGTACCGCTTGCCATCTGCGGACCAATAGGCAATCAGAAAGAGTTAACAAAGTCTTAGAGGATTTGTTAAGAACTTGTGTACTAGATTTTGGAGGATCATGGGAAGACCATCTACACTTAGTTGAGTTTTCATATAACAACTGTTATCAGACTATTATAGGGATGGCACCTTTTGAAGCTTTGTATGGAAGGCCATGCAAATCTCCCATTTTTTAGTTAGAGGCCAGGGATAGATTGATTTTTGGTCTGGAATTGGATAAAGGAGCTGAAGAAAAGATTGAGTTAATTCTAGATAGAATAAAGGAAGCTCAGTCTAGGCAGAAGATTTACGCTAATAATAGACGGAAAGACTTAGAGTTCTCAGTTGGAGATAATGTTTTCGTCAAGGTGTCACCGAAGTATAATCCGATTTGGAAAATCAAGAAAATTAGCACCAAGATTCGTTGGACCGTTTCCTATTATAGAAAGGGTCGGGAAACTCGCGTATAGAGTAGAGTTATCGAATAGTTTGGCAGGAGTCCACAATGTTTTCAATATTTCTCATCTAAGGAAGTGTATTCGAGATCCAGTGATTACTATTACACCGATTGTGTTAGATAATCTAGTAGTGGAACCGAATATGAATATAGTTAGAAAACAATTCATATAGTTATGAGAGATGAGAAAAGACTAAGGAAGAAGACAGTCAGATTAGTTAAAGTCCAATGGAATGACGATAATAGAGACTGTACTTGGAAAATCGAGAACATGACTAAAGATACTTATCCTGACTTGTTTCATGGTATGTTTTACCTTTATGTTTGATTGTTACGAGTACCTTATCGTAATTTTGAGGACGAAACTTTTTAAGGAAGGGAGCCTATAATGACCCTAATTTTGAGTAACAATATTTAGAACATTTAATTGGATAAGTTAAATAAAATAATGTTGATAGTTAAGGGATTGAGATTTGTTAATTAGTAAGGAGTCGTGCCTTAATGAATGTATAAGCAAAAGAGAATTGAAAATAAGGAAGTAGGAGAAATATGATAAGGGTAAAATGGGAATATCCTTCGTTCTAATACCCTAAACGCTTCCATTCTCCATTCCTTATTCATTATAACATTTACAAACAAAATTAAAAACCCAATAGCACGGCCGGCCACCATTAAGAGGAATCAAAAAGAAGATAAGCTAGGAATCAAGTAGAAAGCTTGAAGAAATTAATCAAATGGAAAATCTCAAATTGCTTAACACAAAGCCAAGGTGAATAATTTAATTTACGTCTCATTTTTTATATTGATTTCCGTTTCAAGGTTTGATCCGAACTGTTTTGCAAATAATATGCCATGTTATGTTTGTTAAAATTGATATGTGTGCTTGCTGATGATTTATATTGTTTCATATAGTTTTTATGATAAGTTTAGATTTGGAAAACCTATGAAATGACATCCATATGATTTATGTTTTTGGTATATGGTCAAGAACATTAATTTAGAAGTGGGTTTCAAGTTTCATAATTTTCTAAATTATTGTGGATTTATTATGAATTTTCTATGCGAGAAATTAGTTAAAATTTGGTTTAAATTATTTATGGCAATTATATAATGATTTTGGGTCTGAAATTTATATATGTCAAAAAACACATTAAAAGTGAATTATTGTATTTTTGGGTAATTTTCCTAAGTATTTTACTGTGGCTATAAAATTATTTAAGTGAAATGGCTTAGATGTTTTACATGTTTTGTTAAAGATGAGGATTTATTTTTAAAAAAAAAAATAACTCTAAATTTTGAGTTCGACGGCATTGCAGAACAGATTTTTATAAAGAATTGGAAACCAATCCAATGTTGACAAATTGGACAAGTTAGGTAAAAAGGAATTATTTAAAAGGCAATAAACTAGTTTTGTTTCGAATTACAACTTCGCCACTTCCTTTGCTTGCTTTCATCAACATGCCCATTTAGAAATTTCACATCCATTCAAAACCAATGCACATGATATCAAACAATTGGTATGTAGTGTATTCTAGAAAGGTGGAAGGGATGATGGTGTCGAAGGCATGCTTTCGAAGGGGTTGCTTTTTACTTGTCTTTGATTTTAAAAGGACGCTTTCGAACATGTTGTCGCTTGCCTTTGTTTTAGAAAGGAGCTTTCGAATGAGTTGCCGCTTACTTTTGTCTTAAAAGAATATTTCGAAAGGATAGTCGCTTTTGAATCTATTCGATACCCATGCTACCGTATCCATATCTTTCGAATTAGTTAAGGCTGCTTCTCTTTACAGCCTTTAAACAATGTATTCGAAAGAGGTGTTTTTGCCTTTTTACTTTGAAGTTGCCTTCCCAATGCTTTTGAAAGGGTCCATTTAGCCGATTTTAACCAATGGTTTCAGAGGAAATTGTTTCGAAAGGGTGGGTCTCGAAACTATCCACTTTCTTTTACTTGGGATTAATGCTTTTGAAAGTAATGCTTTCACCACTGTTCTTTATGACCCTTAATTATATTAAAGGTTAAACCCAATGGTTTCGAAAGGAATAATTTCAAATGGTTTCAAAGCACTGTTTCCACAAACCCTTACTTGAACCTAATGCTTTTGAAAGTTATGTTATTAGTGTTTCGGTGGGGAAGTCCCTAATGCTTTCGAACGGTATATTTTAAGTGTTCCGAAAAGTTTGTTTTAAGTGTTTTGAAAGGAAGGTCTCCAATGCTTTCAAGAGATAAGTTTAAATGGTTTCGAAAGGGGATGTCTAAGGTTTAATATAATGATTTCGAAAGGGATGCTTTCATTATTTTGCAAGAGATTGTTTAAGGTTTTAAACAAGGGTTTCAAAGGTATTGCTTTGGCTTTAAGGCCTAAAGTTTTCTATGTTAAAAAGAGGCTTTAACTTATTTTGAAGGGAAAGATAATCCCATTGATAGATTTCATCAACATTGTTTTGTGTAAAGCATATACCATGGCATAAGTATTGAGTAAAACAAAGAGTATGATTTCCTTATTCTATAAAGATATGACTTCAAGGGTAAATCATTTGTAAATATTGGTTGCAAGGAAATGATATTTTGAAGAGGGTAGTTAACCCTAAGTTTATGACTCAAATATTAGAAGATCGGATGGGATGGTGTTGGGCCGTGCCCTATACTTTAACTAATAGCCCCTAGCTAATATAAGACCAAAATTCCTGTGTGTAGGGCTTTGTTACAAATGATACTAAAATAATATTACAGACAGAAGGAATATACAGAGTAAAGATAGGTTATTAGTGAGCCCGTAGAACCATTAGGATCAGTTGACTCTAGAAGAAGATAGTTAAGGGCAGATAGCCCAATATTGTGTCTAACAGAAGTTAGATTATTGATTATGTTTGGTAGGCCCGAGTCAGACAATGGTTAATAGTTAGCCAGATAAAACTATAGTGTGAACAGATAGTCAATTGATTACCTGATTATTATGCATATATGTATTTTCTATTGTTGTTCAAACCAGTTTGATTGCAGGATTTTGATTTGCAAAAGATATGCTTTTAAAAGGATATTAGTAAGGTGAAACCTTTTCCACTAAGCGGCATGGTCTCACTTAATATTAGTAAACCGAGATTTAATAGTATTATTCACACCAGGCTTTATATCTGACTCGAAGTTTATGTTTTTCCCTTAAACTCTCGAGAGCTCAAAAATTAATTTGAGTAGACTGAGAGTTAAGGTCTTTTCAGGTTTAGTAGGTTGGACGAATAAGCTTCCGAAGATGTGCAGGAGGCAAAGCTATCTATGTAGGAGTTACTTAGAGTTATTTCCACTATGATGTATGACTAATATGTCTATCTAGTACTCTGACCATCCAAGGGAGCATCTTCATATGTCGCTCTTGGCGTAGTTCGTTGTTTGTAATAATCATATTTGATCAAAACCAAAGAATAGTTTTGGGATTACGAAACTGAATATGAAATATTGATTTGAAATGTTATCAAATTTTTTTATTTTGAAATCTGTGTTGATTTTATTTCATATTCATGTTCTGCTGATATTATGATACCATTAACATTATCGTATTTTATCACCGGAACTTAGTACTATGGATGACTACAACATCTATAGCGCTTAGCTTTGAGCTTTAAGATAAGGTATGTTTATCCCTTCACGAAATAAATTGTCATAGAAAATCAGTGGACAACTGTCTCCAAGATTTGACCTCTCCCGATCTGTACCTTTGGAACTATCTTGAGGCTACAACAGTTAAATATACAGGAAACAGCTTACACCGCGCCATCCTTCCGACATTTAGGAGGTCCATAGAGTATTCAAATGTACTACGGTGATCCTCGGGATTAGTAGTTCCATCAAATCTATAAATCATAGTGGCTTTGAAATTATCGGGAAAATCAATTTCAATAATGGTCTCACTGAAAGGAGAATAAATTCCTTCCTCTGTCCTTTCTCTAGTACTCTGTTTACGGATTTTTGCTACCCGTTCTACCTGAGTCATGGGTTATTGGATCTTATATTCCTTTGGATCAAGCTCAGATGAGTTACCTTCAGACCTGAAGTCTTCATCATTTACCTTGGATCGCGTCATTTTTTCTAGCAACAGAGGATTTGTATTGGCCAATTTGATTTTAATCCGAGGGTCCCCCTAGATTTTGCTTTTCAATTTAGAGTCTGTTTCAAATCCAGCATCACCATTCCCATTAATAGGAGTGCCGTTATTCTTTACCTGCTGATTGTTCAGCGCAACTGTGGGATGATGCCAATGAGTTATGTAGTGAAGAGATGATGAAGGCCCATGAGCAACATGTTGGGTCACTATTTCTCTAATCCTTCTATGCCTCGGTTTTTTTGACTTGATAATAATTGAAATTCAGCCATAATGGTATCTACAGGGGCCTCGGTCAAGACTCCTACCTTATCCTAGGGTTTTAAGAGAATGGGAGACTTGGTGATAGTTTTTGCTGCCAGATGTGCAGATTCTTGAATCAGGGCAATGGGTGAATCGATAGGATTCATGATTCGTGGTATACTATTTTATTGGATGTGGTAGATAAACGGAATTTTTATGGTTTTCCTTCATTGTAACGCCAAAAATATTGATGAAATTTTTCGGTTTCACCATACTCAACTTGATCGTGAGGTGACCTTATGACTAGTCGCCCTCACGATTGGGAATCAGCAAATTTAAGCTTCGGTAAATTTACCTTTGAGAAGCAATTATGTTGTTGAACGCTTACATAGTCGAGGAGTTGCACTAAAACTGTTTGTTGAAAAGTCGATGTGGTTTGCAATTAAATAGGAAAATTAAATCGGATAATAGAACAATTGCTATAACGGACACAGAGATTTTTCCATGGTTCAGATTAATGTTAATCCTACATCCACGGGAATTTCAACTCCAAAAGATGTTGGAGAACTTTTTCATCTTTCAACTCTTCAAAGTTTCATTAAGTAATTTGTTCGCAAATTACTTCGTTGATTTGGAATTAGCGAAATTATGTAATCTTAATTTAGCCGTGATGTGGTGATTACGTCGCTGGGCGCTTATACAATTTTGTAGCTGCACTTTAACTATATGTTAAAGTGTTAGATCTGACCTATTATTTAATTCACTAAAAACTGAAAGAAAATGTGGTACTGCATCTAGTTAGAAATACATAAATAATAAAGGACACGTAATTTACGTTGTTTGGATTTCAATAGATCCTACTTCCACGGGGATAGTTTCCCTTTCTTCCTTTTTTATCGATTGGGTGTAGAATTTCATAGCAGAGGTACCAATGAATCTTATAGTTTTCACAAAAGAGTAAAAATGTCAAAGTCCAAAGAAAGTCCCCCTTTTCATGCTACAGTGCCCTTTCTATTTATAGCTAGGAAAAGCATGCTAATTATTGAAATTTCTTCCTCTTTGTTGTACCTTAACCCTTGGATCCTGCCAGTTGTCTTTTATCCGCAATACCAATTTGATGTGGCTAGATTACTGATGTGTTTTTGGTGGAATTTTGAACAGAGGTGGGACTACCAAATATAAAACGGGAACCTCCAAAATTATGGTAGGAGAATTTAAATTTGAATTTGACCTTGCTCATGTGATGCCTGAGGAATTGGGCGGGAAGCCTAGTTCTGTGTGGGTCGGTCTCTTCTCTCTCAGAGTGGCTAATGTCTTAAGAGGAATTATAAGGGACCACCCTGATTATATGCTATGATGTAGTTGCATGTGTGGTAATGACCGTCACCTGGTATTCAGACTGTATTGCTTTGTTGGTACCCTTGCTATCCTTGCTTGGCTTGATAACGCATCGGATCGGAAAGTAGTAGCACTTCCCATTTTGTTTTGGGATGTGCTTGAGGATTATCGCGCTTTGAATGGCCCTATGTGCAAGTTTTCTTGGACTGTTGATGAGGGAGAGAGATTTCACACTTGTCATTTTCCTATGAGGATGGGCCTATGTTGAAGCGTATTTCGAGTAGCCCTATATACAACCTTTTTGAAGTACTTTTGGCTCTATATGGCACTGTCTAGGTTGCCTTCGGTATGTGTTTGAGCAGACCTATTCTTTTTTTCTTTAATGTTGGGAATGGCTAAGGTGGCCCGCCCCTATTCCCTAATTCACGCGGTGTTGATCTCTTGTTACGATCCTTTGGTTACATAGCTTAGGTTCAGTTAGGTACGACCTTAAGTCGGTTCTCCTTCCTCTCTATCTCACTTTCCCTTATTGAATTTTGTGGAAATAATAGGTCCAATAGATTTCGAAATTAAAATTTAACCGCAAGCGCACGGCGTACACTTGTAGTACGTGGCGAATACGGGTCGATCCGCAGGGAATTGATGATTTTAAATCTCTATTCAATCAAATTAACCAAAGTTGAAAATGTGATTAGCTAAAAATGTAGAAAACTAGCAAAAGAAAATTGATAAAAATATGAGAGTGTGAAGGCAATTTAGAGGCAATTTCCACTCTCTAGATATCATAAATCAACAAAATGAAGTTATGATCTCTCTTTTTTTGTCATTAGTGTAATTAGTTGATGTGCTTATCATAAGTATGGTATATTTATGCTATTAATTAGCACAATATAAACCATCAAACTATAACACAACCACTAATACACATTTATCTCTTATGAAATATAACAACAAAGTTGAAAGCAAAATCTATTTTAAGCATGGCCTATTAACTATTGTTTAGAAATATAGGCCATCAAATTTTAATTTCAACAATCACTTCATTACCATCATCATATGTAGATGAAGAGGTAATCATTGTTTGTGATTGTTTAAGCATAGCCTATTTGTTGTCAACAATATAGGCTATCAAATTCACATCAAAAACAACAAGTTAAACCACTTCATATTAAGCACAAAAAGAGAGCATAAACATCAAAATGTTGCATCTACATACTAGAGAGCTTCATTACCCCTAAATTGTAGGGATTAGCCTCTCATATTTGTTATCATATGAACAAATGTAGAAAGCAACATGAAACTAACAAGAGGAAAAAGAGAGCAAAATGTAAGGAAAACTATTCTAATTGCATAAAATAAAAGAGATCTACACTACAACATGGAAGGAAATAAACAAGAAAAGGAGAAGATCATGTATTAAATTGCATAAAAAAGAAAAATTACATGAAGGTAAAAATGGCTAAGTAGCCATGAAAAGAGAAAGAGAAGAGCTTGTTTATTTGTGAGCCTAAACTAAACTAAAGAGAGACTAAGGAAGAGGAGGCTAAGCTACATGAAGATATGGGGTATTTATACAAGTGTTAAACCCTAATTCATATTTTTGGGGAATGGCCAAATTGCCCTTGAGATGGTGTGGTGGCCAAGTAATCATTAACATCCACTAATCCCTACTTAAATGTACATGAAGCTTTAATGTCCTTTTATCATGTGCTTAGCTCCTAATTTAAAATTCAAGGTAAGTGGGTAGGGTCCTCCATGATCACCACTTTCAATTATTTCCATCTTCATTTGTTCTCTTCACTCTTGTGCATGCATATATTATCATGAAGCCACTTGTAAAATTCACCAAATTTCCTACAAAACAACATAGAAAATTTGATGTAAATTTTCAAAATTTAATATAAATGCACAAAAATGACCATTTTACCCTTATATGAAGATGAATATGTTACAATTTGAAAATATTTTGAATTTTGGTTTAAACAAGTTAAAATACCCGATATGATCATTCATTTAATTTAAATAGATTAAATATGGTGGTAAAAATATGCATATTTACGTGCACATCAATAGGTGTAACACTTTTCTTGCAAAGTTGGGTGTTAATCTATTTGGAGATATAAGGAGAAATATCAAATCAAGATATTATAAAGGGCAACGCTTTTCCAGATTAATTTTCATCTTAATATTATTCAAGTTGGTTAGATCTAATTTAGTTAACAGATATGTGTATTCACTATTACTTATTGAATCCATGTTAAGACTATTTAGTGCATTGTGATTAAATGCAAATCCACCTTATAAATGTTTTTATTTTAAGTTTGTTGATTAGATCTAAAATCTTTAGTTGTTGCAGATCCAGTTTTTTTCACAATTGATTAATTAGTTGTCTAACTAAAACCTATTTATGTTTGTTCATTTGTGTTTTAAATTAAATTTCCTTGTTTATTGGATTCGAGTTTTTTATTATAGATCTGATTTGGCTACAATGAAATTTACTATTGGCGTTTCAGTTTAATTTTTTATAATCAAGGTGTAAATATTTTGATTAATTGCATCATGTATATATGTATATAATTATTAAATCAAATTTATTTGTAAAGTAATATCAAGTTGAACCTTTCTATTAGATCAATTTGTTTTAAATTAGTTTATTCAGTTTTACTGCTTTGTCAAGTATATGTTATGAAATTAAATCTCGGTTTACTATATACGTATATGTATGTAAATATATGTTGTTTTTATTGAATTAGTTATGTCATTGGAACAATGCATTAAATTGTGACAAAATTTTTAATTTTCCTTTCCGTTGATTTTGTGTATTTTCATAGCTATAATTTTAAAGGTTTAGATTTTTGTTATGATTATGTATGAAATTTTGTATGGCATTAAATCTATTATTGTAATAGAGTTTAAAGAAAATAGGGTTTTAGATATTGCATCATGTTATTGCCTTTGATTCTCATTTGATTAGATCTGAATCTAACATTAAATTTCATTTCCATCTTTATCTTTCTTGTTTTCTCTTAAAATTTCAAATTCAATTAGGTTTGTTTTCATAATTTCATATATATGTACACATATTAAAATATGTAAGTGGTAGAAAAATATCAAATATATTTGTATATATACACATAGATATATGTCTGAACCACACACACACACATATGGTATTATCAATATGTTTATACAAACCATAAACGTATATTATAGCATATCCAAATATATATTTATATATATACTTAGGCATTTATATTCCCGATATGCATATGAATTTATCACATGTATATATAAGTATAATATGTATGTATATAGAATATATATAAATATGGAAATCCATATATGTGAGTGTGGATAGTTATATACATGTTTATATTGTGCTATGTTATGTTGTTATTGAATGTATATGCAAAAGTAAAATATTATTTGAATTAGTTTATATGATTAATTAACAAATGTAACATAAGGTAAATAAAATAATTTTTATTTAATATAATTAGATTGATCTAGTGAAACCCAATAGACTTCATAGGTCCACTATTATCCAAATTGAATTTGTTTTGAAATCTACCTATTTCACCCATTACAGAACAGCTCGGTTCCTTCAAGGACATTGGAGCAAGGTTGGCTGAGTTACTCACCTTGTATATTGGATGTCTCAGGTTCGATCCATGCAACTAGCATGATAGGGGGTTCTCACATTGTGAGCTATGACGAAGCAATGCCTCTTACCACTACATATCCTGTGATGATTGTGCTATTCGAAAATATGCATGTAGAATTTTCTTATTGAGAACCTAGTTGGGACACCCCAAAGGATTTTAGGTTGGAACTACAATGGTATTACAGCCCAAATAGTCTGTGTGGTCAAATTAGCAACATTAGAGCCAACTAATTAAACCTACCTATCTAATAGGTGGGTAAAAGTAGTTTCTAGGCTTGGAGTTGAATAATCAAGTATTTTACCCTTCTTGGCTATCGGCCCAGCCCAATGGGTGGAGTAAGTCCAAGAGATTAGCCCAATTGTAAAGGTCCATATTATTTTGGGTCTTAAGCTAGTGTTTAAAATTTAGTTTAAAATTTTAAAATGTATTTTAAATTTAAAAGTTAAGTTTAAAATTTGAAAGGAAAATTATATAAAAGTTTAAAGATGAATTCAAACTTTTTAAAATCATATTGAGAAATTGAAATAATAATTTTGAAACTTTAATATAATTAATTAATTTGATTAATTAAACTAATTAACTAATGAAATAAAAGTTAAATAATTAACACATATATATTGACATATGTATGTAACTATAATTGTTATAGTTATATATTTACTTTAAATACGTTTAAGATTAATTATATCAAATTTTCATATTATTTTAAATAATTAATCAAATTGTTTAATTAAGTAAATGAATTTATTAAATAAGATTAATTAAATGTTAATTAATTAATATGTATACTTATATTGATATGTATGAACAAACTGTAAATATTATAGTTAATTATCTATCTTAAATAGCTTAAGATGTAGAACATAAAATTTCATAAATTTTACATAAATTAAATTAATTAAATATGATTTAGTTAATAAAAACACAAATAATCAAATATTATTTAATTAATAATAATTAAATTAATTAAGTGTGATTTAATTAATAAGATACATACATAAATACATATTTATATATTATATAAGTTAATTTACTTTTAAAAGTTATAAATAAATTTAAACGTATAACTATATATGTATAAAGATTTGTGGAACTAAAATAAACCTAAAATAGATTTCTACAATAAATACATAAGTATTGTACGTATAACATGATTTCAAATGTGTTTGACACTTGAATCATGAAAGTATTTAGTAAAAATACATTATTACTTAATTGATACCACTTTAATCTTTATATTAGAGATTATAAATCTCCAATATGTAAAGTTTTCCACTACCATTTATATATTAATAGTATACTTAAATACTCTTTAGTTGCTTATCATCCTCAAGCTAGGGACATTATGTGTAGTACAATTAGTATATTAACTAGATAAGGTACATGCACGTATTTGTTGATCTTCATTAAGATATGTGCATTATGCATAGGCCTTTGCAAAATGGTGGGTACAAATGGATAATCTCTCTAGATTTGTTGATCATTCTTAAGGTTGAGCTAAGATTAGGACAAAAATCAAGGTTTAGGAGTTATTTATGATACAAACAATAAAATGTTACCCATCGCTTATGGTGCTATGATTTGTTGATCATCCTCAAGGTTGAAATCTCTAAGCAAGCAGTCCTAACACCCACTAGGGACATCGAAAGGGTTATAAGTTTTCTCTTAGGGTTTTGAGTAAGATAAAATCTAGTGAGAACCTTATTAGAAAAATGAAATGAATATATTTAACCTTTCTAATATTGTTAAAACATTTGTTATATAAAACTAAAATAATCTATATCGATAAATTTATGCAACTAAAAAAATAAAATGGTTGTCAGTTAAGATATAAAAATGAATTAAGTTAAGGTTTGACATAGAAATTTAAAATTACTTACCAATAAATCTTTTGGCATGTTGTCACTTCTAAACCATGCGATGGCAAAATTATACAACTACTAAAAATATTTGTACCATGGTTACTTAGGTGTTTATTTGTAAGAGACTATGCATCTTTTAGGAACTCTAAAAAAATATAGGAATATGTATATGTGATTCATATTCAAACATATATAAATGTTATATGGTAAATAGTCACTTTATATGAAATATCAGTAAAATTGGTTCATTTGAAATGAGCAAGTAAACATAGTGCATGATCATATATTTAATACGATTGATTACAATAGGGATCTTGTCATGTTAGTGTAGCAATAGACCGTGAGCTACAAGATGGACCTAGGAATTCGTTCATTGGACTATCAGTTTGATTAGATTACATAAAACGAAACATAGTCGATATCCTTCAACGTTAGGGATAATCGGATGCATTTTTGCAAAGAATTTGAGGTGGTCTTGTAGTAAGAGTTTTCTTATAGTAAGAGTTTCCTTTGAATGTTCGACCAATTTGGAAAATGAATGCACGAGAGTAGATGTAACTTAGGCACAGTTGGATGGAGTGAGTAAATGGTCACCTCTGCTTCATGAAAAAACATTGAAAACGAGAATTATATAAAATACTAATGGATACTTAATATAAAATATGAAACATGATTTTCTATCGCAAATGAAATTTTATATACATATTTTTTGATGGAATTATTTTAACGAGTTCAAGACATTTGATCTGAAACTCTCGATTATAAACTAGTTATATTGGATGAAATATGTAACAACCCTGTATTTTGTAATTATTTTAAACTAAATTTCCTGATTTAAAATCTTTAATTTATTTATTAAATTAAATAATTTTGTTATTTTAAATATAAATTTTGATTTTTGATATGAATTAGAATTCCAAACATGTATAAATAAGATATTTTTCCAGAAATGTGAATTTTGGTCAATATGGTCAAACTTTGACTTTTAATTTAAATTTTAAAAGTTTTAAATTTTGAATTTTATCTTTTATTATGAAAGTAAATAAAATTTCAAGAATACTGCTTTTCGTTTCGTTGAAATCTGATTTATAATGTGAAAGTTATGCCCTTTTAAATATTGTGTGTAATTTGCTATATTTAACAAAATTGTTTATTATATAAATAATATTTTATTTGGTCATGTAATGTTCTAATTTATGTTTATATGGTTAAAATAACTTGTTATGTATATATTTTGGTTTTAAAACATTTTTAAAAGTGTTATTGAAATTTTCCAATGTCAGTTGTATTCTGTTTATAATTTTTAATTTCCAGTTTCAATTAATTAAAGAAATTCTTTATTTATTTCTCTATTTTTTTCAGAACTTATTTTATTCTCATCTCCACTTTATTTTTTTCATCATTTATTTTATTTATTTGACTTTCATTTGCTTAGAAGTGTTGTTATAATTTTTCTAAAGTTAGTGATAATTTATTTGTAATTTTTGAGCTTGTTTACAAATTTTAAGCAATTTCTTTAATTCTTTTTCTATTTTCTTTAAATTCAATTATTTATTTTTATTTAATTTTACTTTGTTTCAGTTTTTAAGTTCATTTACTGAATTTTTATTTTGTTTAATTGGATTTAAAGAAATGGAAATTCAAAGAGTCAAAACCTTTTCATTTACTTGTGACCCTTCATTGTCTTTGCCTTTTCATGTGCTTGCCATTTCATTTTTGCTTTAGCCGTACACTTTCTTTTCTTAGCTGTGTATTTTTCATTGTCATTCACGTGAGAAACTTCTCACCACTTCATTTCTCACGGCCATTGCTTTTTTTTAGAAAAAAATTGCAAGCAATGGCTACCTCTTCTTCCTTTTCTTCTTATTTCCATTGATTTTGCTTTCTCCTCTTCTAGCTTTGCTTGGCCTCTACCACCTTCATCTCCACCGACCACCACCATACACGCCAGCAACCATCACCTATTTCCTCCACCAGATCTGGTCGTGCCACTTGATGAAGCTATCACCACAAAATTTCAAAGTTCCACCCTTGAATTCATGCCTAGCCAACATATCTTCACCATACCCTTCGTAGCTTGCCTTGGCCGCACCCCTAGCTCCACCACCACTTTCCAACACCACCTCTGGCCATCACATGACCTCTGTCCAGATCTGAAACAAGCATGAGACGAGCCCATATGTGACCAAGCTGAGCCTACATGTTGACAAAACCATCCTATTTTGCACTTGAACCTATGAATGCTTCATATTTTCACCACTACCACCTTCATCCACTTGTTGCCTTGCCTATATGATGTTAAACCTGACCTATATGATGCCATACCTGAGCCAAAGCATCATCATAGCCAAGCATAAGGGTCCCTAGGCCGTGCACTTGAATGGTAAAGGCAAGGCCTTGTTCCTTGTTGCTTTGTATCTCAATTAATTCAATGTTGTTTGTGTTGAATATTTATGGGTATATTGTCTTATTTTGGTTGTATACAAGATCATATCTTAGCTCTCTCCCCTCATTTGAATCCATTGTCGTGCTGTGTCATGCCATAATCGTGCTTATCCTGCTTTTGGAATCGCTCTTGTGTGTGTTGTTTTGGTCTCTAGCTTGAAAAGGTGAGTAAATCTCACCTGACATTTATACTTATGCAAATGTGAATTGACAACAATTGAATGTGTATAATATTATGTTATGTTATACCTGCTTATGTTATATATTATATGATGTTAAACCTGTTTATTTATCTGTCATATCATCTATTACTGATATATGTTGTTAACTTTTCATTTATATCTGTTTATCACACTGCAAGTTCCATGTAGATTAGATTCACTATGGGTTGAAATGATACATACCCGAACGGACTTTAGATTAAGGAAAAATCGTTATGGGCTGAAATGATAGGCCTGAACGGTTTTTATTTATTTTATTTTAACTTGGGATTGCGGATTTGAAATGATAGAACCCGGATTTTTGCTTTTTAAACTGCGGATTGAAATGATACATATCCGTATCACTTGACCTAGGTTAGAAAACTATATACAGGCCCGTGGTTATTTTTATAAAGTATTTTGAATATTTTGAATACTTTTAAAAGTGTAAAATTACGAAAATTTGATTTAAATTGGACTTTTAATGTCTAAATAAAGAAATTTTGATTTTTCTAGAAGTTAAAATTGTAATTTAAATGAATGGTAAAAGTGAATTTTTGAAATATAACTTAAGTTTGGAAATTTGGATTTTGATTTAAAATGAAATTAAGTTATATAAATAAAATGGAAATTTAATTTTATTGGGAAAATGGAAAATATGATAAGTTGATTTAAATTTGAATTTAAATGATTTAATGAAGTATTATTCATTTTTCTATGAATTGAAATGGTTAAATAAATGAATGCTTAAATATAACTTGACTTGGAAATGTGATATTTGGTTTTAAAATAAAGGATTAAGTGAATTAAATAAATTGGAAATTTAGTTTAATTTGTGAAATGGTAATTTAAAAATGTAAGTGTTAATAAATTGTCAAATGTAAAAATGGGAAAATTGTACACTTGAATGTGTTAAGTGAAATTATTGAAAATTTGGATTTTATTGTAAAAGTTTACTTTATAAAAATCATAAATTAAAAGAGTATTGTTAATGAACATTTTTGAATGTTAAAAATATGATTTTTATAATGTTTAAATGGTTTAAATTAAAGTTTATTATTTGCTGGAAATACACTAAATCTGGAAAATACTTTTAATAGCATTCAGAAATGCTATGGTTCTGAATTGCACTAAAATTTGAATAAAAGAGCTATTACAGCATTTTTGAAATGCTGTAGTAGAACTAAATAAGCTAAAACTTGACTCAGGTCTATTACAGTAGTTCTGTAATTGCTGTAGTGGTCTGCTGTCTTTGCTGAATAAGTTTAAAACCCTTATTTTGAAACCTGAGATTTAACAGCAGTTTTAAAATGCTGTCTTTGCTGGTTTAAACTAATTTTCAACTAAAACTGAGTTTTAACAGCAGTTTTTAAATGCTATCTTTGCTGAGTTAAAATGTTTTAAAGTATAACTTATAATAGCTTTTTCTAAATGCTGTGAAAGGCTGAAATTTTCAATGTTTATGGTTTTTAACTTAGTAAATGAACTCAGAATGGTTTAAAACTTTGGAAATTGAATACTTGATTTAAAAGTATAATAATTACACTTTTAAATGGTTTAAATGAATTATTTTGATAGAAATATAAACTATTTAAAAGGTGGCTTAAAATGATAATAAATGAATGATATCTTTGAATTTAAAAGGTATTTAAAGTTGAATATTTGGATTTGAACTCAAATGATGATTTGATAATGAAGTTTTGAAAAGATATGATATTTTGATAGATTAAATGATTTGAAATGAAGTTTTGAAAAGATATGATATTTTGATATATAAAATGATTTGAAATGAAGTTTTTGAAAGGATATGATATTTTGATATATTGAAATGATTTGAAATGAAGTTTTGAAATGATATGATATTTTAAATATATTGAAATGGTTTGGAATTGATTTAATCTTTATTTTGAGAAAGTTTTGGATTTGAAATGATATTCTATTTTGAAGTATAAAATATTATTTTAAAATTATAACCACGGGTTATAATAACGAATGGTTGTTAAAGAGACCGGGATCGGATATGGACATACTCTCTGTCGATGCCGAAAACCACTTTAACAACTGTGTACGTGGTGGAGTTTCCAGAATGAAGTAGGATGGTGGCGACGATCCTAAAGGTATATACGTGGACCCAACTCTCGTGAGTTGGCATAAGGTGGCTAAAACAGGAGCGATCTCGGACCAGTGAGGTAGCACCTCTTATCGGACGCACTTCTTCGATACCATTTTATTACTTTGTGATTGTTTGGGTGCACCCCTTGATTTGGGAGTGTTGTCCGAGGTGGAGCGGTAGTGGCTGCTATGCGTTTCCATCAGTCCGTGTGCGTAATTGGTATATCTACCCTAGCATTGCCTTTTGTGCCATGTCACCTACCATATCGAGCTTTACTACGAGTTGTGATTTCTCCCGTAGCCTGTGGAGTATGGAGGGTAGCCCCCATTTTGGGAGTATGCTAATACTGAATAGACTACTGGGACTATTACGTGTTTAGGGGAATATTGGGTCACTCCTTAATGCTATTTAAAAGTATGTTTATTTTATATTAGACATTATTATAATAGCGAATATTACTATATACACTACAAGAAAAATATCATTTTACAACATTGTATAAATGTAGTTAATGTATTATAACAACATTTATGGTTATGTTGTTACATCCACAGTTGTGAAAGATGGGGTATCTTTTACAACGTTTATTTAAATGTTGCATAAAATGTTGTAGAAAAGTTAGCTATAACAAAACATAAATATTGTGAAAACACCAAAAAGTAATTAAAAGAACTTTTTACTACGTTTTTTGAATGTTTTAAAATAGTCAATTACCATATATTTCATATGCTATAATAAACTTTTTACAATAATATTTACATGTTGTCTGCATACATTTTCAATGATTTCCAAATGTTGTATTTTATTTCGACAACGTTATTCACTTATTGTAGAAACATTATCCACGTCAACTAATAAAAGTTGTGTATTGGTTTTATACTACTATTTTCAAATGTGGCATTTTATGTTTCAATCATATTTAATAAACATTGCAAACACAAGTTAGACAACATTGTTTAAATGTTTCTCTAATTTCATTTGCATCATTCGTTAAACATTGCAGAACAAAATTCCCACAACTTTTTTACCTGTTATACTATGTATTACCACCACGTTTGTGAATGGTTGTAAATAATTTTTCTATAACATTGCTCTAATATAAAAAAAAATACATTTGATTCATACAATAAACGTTGTGCACAAGTATTTTACAATAATTGACAAACATTGTAAATTGTACCAACATTCTCCGTATATTGTATTGTACATTTCAACCATATTTATATAGCATCACAACAGTTCAAAGAATGTTATTAAATGTCAAATCACAATTGCTCATTTCAAAAGGAATAGCATATACAGAACAATATGTTAGATCAACACATGATTTAATAATAATAAAACATCATGAGTCACATCAGAAAGTATTTTGACAGCGACATGTATCAATGCAAGTTATGGTATGAAATACAAATACACTGCAAACAAGAGCCTAAAAACTAGAATAGAAATGCAACTTGTTTGAAGTTTCCAAAAAAGATTTTAGTTGGTAGAGCAAGCTTTCGAAATAACAATGTAGCAGCTGCAATAACCTTCTTCATAAGAGCGCCTTTAGTTCCTGCAGCATGGGTAGCATATATTTTAATTAAAACTAGTTACTGTACTGTACTATGTTATATAATAAAGGAGATAAACTCATATTAAAAGCTAGGTCTGTCATAATGTAACCCGAACCTCTAACCTAACCCATTTAAAATAATTTTAACAGTGTCAGGTCTAACACAATAAAAATTTCTTTTTTACTGGGTCAGAACACGTGCATTTAAAAATAAATTCCTGTTGACCCTATTTACCTAGCTATCATTTCAATGTCCCTGTAAGAAAATCTATGTTGACCCTGTTTTGCTCTGCAACACATAGGACTGGGAATAGAGGATCAGGCCTTTACCTGAGTTAAAATGGTACGACCCTACTGAGATGCAAATAATCTCTACTTTCATCATGTGGACTTCATACAAGTATAAGCTAACAATTTATCGAAATGATTCAAATGATGTGGAGCAGTTTTACCTTGTTAAGTTATGCTTCAAATGATGTACAAAATCAAATGATGTGGAGCAGTTTTATCGAAATGATTCAAATGATGTACAAAATCATTTGAAGTACACCAAAGGTAAATCCCAATATGTTCGGTATCTATTCAAAGTGATCATTTCTCATATAATCATATACTCATATAATCATATTGAAACACATAATCAAATACTCATATTGAAACCAGTGTATATTTGTACTTTGCTTACAAGCAGGGTACTGTTTACCCATGTTCTGTTCTGTTTACAACCTATGTATATCTGTACTTTGCTTCAGAACAATATGTAAGTTCTGTTCTGTTTACCCATGTTCTGTTTATTCTTGGATAATATGGTTTTTCATACTTATATACTCATTTATTCGTTTAATAATTGTGTAGCTAAATAGCAACCCATTTAGTTGTGTACTATATATCTATTTATTTCCAAAAATGTAACCTGCAACATTATTGCAATGGTTTTTTAGGATATACAAAGTTAAGCATAGCTTGAATATGTACTAATTAACAAAAATTACAGTAATGTGTTTCTCACAATTAAAGGTAGACAAACTAAACTACAAATTAGGACTACATAAAAATTTAAGAATGGTTAAACATAGGAAAGTATATAAATAGGCAGCTACCACAAGCATATACATCAACTTTTTTCTAATTTACAAAGTAGGATATAAAAACCAATCATGGGTAGAACAAAATATACAAATAATATGTCCGAAAAGCATGCAATTAAAGATATAATATATGAATACGATGCACCAAAATGTTCAAATACTAAGATGATCAAATACTGAACAACAAAACATTAAAAAAAAACTATTTTTGGAATCGAAATTCATAACAACATTTAATTTATGTAGTGCAGTACAATATTTGCACTTTTGTGAAAAAATTTATAATATTGATGAGATGTCATGCCTATATATTTTCTTTGATGGAAATAGGAAGGCACCCTTATTTCAAACTTATACACAGTGATCCTTTCTCAAAAACATGTTTCAACTTGCCACTTAGAACTATTTTTGGTTTCTTTTTTCTGAAATATAAACTTGATTTTAACCAAGAGTTAATATATGGTTTCCGAAAAGAAAAAAGTAGCTTATTTAAGTCGATTAAAATGAAGAGTAAATTTACGCTTTCATTTTAAAAGCATAGATGAAGATGAGAGCTTATTAAATAAGAACATGACCCTTAATATATAAGAACTTTATGGGTGAACGTTTATTAAATAAAGGCTTGGTCCTTCAAATAAAGTATTACTCATTTCTAAATAAAAATGGCAGTGCTTGATCTTTTGAGGATTTGTCGGTTACATAGGCTACACATATTTTTTACGGTGTGCCAAGTTGTTTGAAATACCCTTAGCACTTGATCATGTAATAAGAAAATATTTATTGTTGAAAATATTGAAAATAATAAACCATGACATGAGTTTGCACATGTATATACTATTTTACTTCATATAGAATTGATTACGGAACTATGATATTTTTTGTCGAATTCTTTTCAATGCAACTATGTGAAAAGTTCTTTGGATGTTCAATCATCATGGAATGCCATATTTACATCGACCTTCGATTAAACTGGCTTTCATTTAATAAGGGTGAGAGCTTTCGAAGGTTGCTCCTGATAATTTTATATTTGTAGGAGATGTCACGGACTCAATGTCGCAAGGCTGATAAAGAAAAAGCATAAGCAACGGGTGTTTTCAATGGTTTCTCTGAATCCTGATGTAGCAGAACAATGTGTATTTGTGTTGCAATTCCAAGAAACTCAGGTACGATAACTGTAGTTGAATTGTACATGTAAATGCTGCATGGTGTCCCTGAATCCTGAATTGTACATGCACTGTTGCCTTTAAGTGTATAAGCTTTTGATCTAATTTAAGACTAAACTACTATACTAAGTTTTATTTTTTTTACATAATCGGTTATGTATTATTTACAAATAGATTGAAACTTCAATCACAAAATTTAATGACCCAAATTCGTTCACTGGTTCATTCATTGTTTAATTCACTGTTTTTTTGAATACTCTGTCGTATGTATATATGAGTTTGTAGGAGGTTGTTCTAGTGATAGAAACTTGTTTGGAAGTGTGCAGTTGTGGTTGTATATGGCAGGTTGATGAGGTTGTTGCAGATTCAGGTGGCAGAGGAGGATGAGACGGGGACTGTGTTGGTAGAGGTGAAGCAAATTTGCTGTTGTTGGTAGAGACAATTGAAAACAGAGACTGAGAAACAAATGTAATGAAAACAGAAATTGACATGGCGACGAGGCACGAACCGACGGCTTGGCAGCGGCAATTTGGGGGATTTACGATGTGGTTTGCTGGCAGTGAAGATAGTGCTGACGATATTTGAGGTGAGGGATTGATTGCGTAAGTTTCTATTCATATTTCAAAATACTATAATAGCTGATTGTAAATTACCTATAAAATAGAGAACTGGTATTCAGTAATATTAATAGAACTAGTGAGGGATTTAAGAGTTTTAAGTCCAGTGTCTAAGATCACAAAATTGTATGGTAAGATTACATGTTAGGCTCTATATGGAACAAAGGCATGGTATAAGCTAACATTTTATCGAAATGATTCAAATGATGTGAAGCAGCTTTACCTTGTTAAGTTATGCATGTCTGTATCGTTTTCCAGTTTGATAACTTTGTTTTTGTTATTTGAAATATACAAATCTTGGTTTTCATTCCAACATGTATATTTGGTATTTAAATTTAGTCATGAAAACTATGTCAAGTTATCCATAATATTCAAGTTGCGGATGATCTTCATACAAGTATACAAATGAATTTACCACTGAACACTATGCTTTTATGGAATAACAGGCTTTGGACAAAATCAGATTTGAGAGCCTTACGGACAAGAGCAAGCTGGATGCACAGCCTGAACTGTTCATCCACATCATTCCTGACAAAACAACAAACACACTGACGATCATTGACAGTGGTATTGGAATGACAAAGTCCGATCTAGTGAACAATCTCGGTACCATTGCCAGATCAGGAACAAAAGAGTTCATGGAGGCTTGGCTGCAGGTGCTGATGTCAGCATGATTGGTCAATTCGGTGTTGGATTTTATTCCACTTATCTTGTGGTTGAGAGAGTTGTGGTGACCACCAAGCGTAACGACGATGAACAGTATATTTGGGAGTCACAGGCTGGCGGTTCATTTACCGTCACCAAAGATTCGGGTGAAAGCCTTGGAAGAGGAACCAAGATCACCCTTTTCCTAAAGGAGGACCAGGTAATCATTTCATCCTTGAATTTCCATCCTTTTGTCAATGAAGTGGTATATTTGTTGCAATTGAGGATATATTTTCAGTAGAATTGTAAAAATTCGCAGTACTAAAGCATAACTTGAGCTGGTACCGTTGATCCGAGTTTGAACTGTTAACATGTTTAATGATGATTGTTATTTTATTTACAGAAAAGTTGATCCTTTAAAGTTGTAAGAATTGAACCAACTATAAAAAATCTTATGGTGAACTGATATTTTGAATATTTGACAATCATATTAGGCTAGAAGGCTTAGAAAACGTTGGGAGGAGGAATGAGGCAAGTAGGAGTCATAACCTCAGCAGCCTATGTTGCTCTTAGAGATAATGCAAGCAAACTTAAAGATGATCATAAGAATGCCAAGATACTTGCAGGTATCTATCAATATACCCTTTTACATGGTTTTTTTTTACTAAAAAAATAAGGGGAGTCAAGGTAAAAGACTAAACAATATGTTTGCATCTGTTTTACTTGGCTGGGAGCTTGGGAACTGTGTTCTATTCTATGCTTTCTCCCAAAAGTATAATTAATTACTGTACTTAAATGATTAATTTGAATATTGAAACCAGTGTATATCTGTACTTTGCTTACAAGCAGGGTTATTAAGTTCGATTACGCTATGGTCAATAAATATGTATTTTCTGCAGATGGGCTGAATCAAATCAAACAACTGTTTGTAGATACAT
This sequence comes from Allium fistulosum, assembly GCA_030737815.1. Taxonomy (NCBI): domain Eukaryota; kingdom Viridiplantae; phylum Streptophyta; class Magnoliopsida; order Asparagales; family Amaryllidaceae; genus Allium; species Allium fistulosum. Next base: position 159,031,720 of record CM060901.1, read on the forward strand.
CTACAGTTGAATCCAATATGGTTAGTGTCTATGATATATATTACTCCATTTCCATGACTACTTATGCACATAAAAGTTAATGTATTTATATTAATTAGATCAATATACAAATAAGTTGAGTTCAATTATTGATCCTTAGCTCAATTGAAGTACTTGTTCAAATTTACTTGTGTGCTATGCAAGAGGTTATTTGAACATATTGTTCTTTTTGTTAAATTAGTCCATAGGAGAGAGCTAAGACCATAGATTAATCAATGCATATCTGTTGATCGCCATGGTATGTGAATGTTCATACAGTGATGACTGCGTCTTGGTTTGTAAATAAGGAGTCACTGCAGCTAATTTTTTTTACTGGAAAAAAATGAAATGTTGTAACGACCCGTAAATTTCAACTGTTTTAATAACGTAATTAGTTAAAATTTTGTGAAATTTTAAACGATAAAATTTTGAAATAAAAATTTGATATTTGGAATACGTCTAGTTAAACATAGCAATTGGTAAATTTTCGTCCGAAAATACGAAAGTTTATTTCGCGCGTAAATTCACTTCAATTTAATCAGTTAAAAAGCGTTGAAAATAAAATATTTCCAAAACCTAAATATTTTTACATAGAAAAATTCTAAACCATCTTCTGAGCAAAATATCAGTTCGTCATTTTTCCAAATTCGGACATCTATTGCTCCGTCGTTCTTATTTTCTGGAAAATAGCAGTATTCTGGTACCGATATCGACTTTTTATCGGATGATCGTACCACTGATATCCGTATACCGTTTTGATCGTCTTGTCGTGCTGATCTCGGCGGAATATTTATTTCTTTATTGTGAGTTCCGGTACGCGACGAAGACGGAGAAACAGTGTGTCATATCGTACTGGGAATTTGTGACTGTTAGTTTTCTTGCTTTCAAACCTTTGAACCGTGCAGCTCAAGCATTGAAATAAATTGTGTTGTAACCTTTCCATTTTCCAAAGAAATCTAGCTGTTTCTCTATTCCCAATATCTCGGTTCATTATTATTCGTCCGTTCATTTCTCTACTTGTCCCTATGTTCTCTCTTTTTCTCCTCTGTACGTTCAATTGAAAAAGCAAACGCAACATTTTTCCCTTTTGCTCATTCTTCCTCAAGCCTTCTCACCAGTTTTAAGCAAGCTCCTCACCAATAAAGCCTTGTCCCCTTCCCCACGTTTCACCACCAACAACAGCCTCAACCCGCCAACCAACAGCTCTCACAACCATTATTTTTCCGAGCTAGCCGATCTTCCACCACCGTACCCTCCTCCAACTGAAACCCGCAACACCCCTCGCCTGGACCCTTCCGCCTTGCAACCAACCCCTCCATGACCTCCGCCCACATCACCAGTACAACCGCCACTCGCAACATCTACCGCACGCGCCGCCTCTGGCACCCCAACACCACCTTCCATCAGCCATCGCACGCAGCAGCTCCCTCCTCCTTCTCTCGCCTCTGCCACCATCCACCGCAACATATCCTTCACTTCCGAGCAGCCTTGGCCCACCACCACATCAACCCACTTCCGTCGCTCCTTCGCCTGAATCATCGCCCCTCCGTGCTCTCGTGTCAACCAATGGAGGCCGTCAAAACTCAGCCTTCACCTCGCATGCTTCCCGCCAATCGTCAGCAACCCTCTTCCTTTCCTTTCACCATTTGAGCAGCCACCGCCCACGCAAGAAATCACCGCAACTTCAGCCTCCCTTTCTCCTGTCGCGACCAAGCACCAACCGGAACATTGCCTCTATCGCCTCCACGTGTTCCGTTCCCTCCGGCCCTTCCTTTGTTCAGCCTGCTTGCATACGTTCTTTATACATATTATTATATATGTGAGAATAGGTGAGCAACATCTTTATATATAGTATATAGGTTGTTGTTTAAATTCATAAGGTTATACTGACGTGCAAATGTTGTTCATACATCATTTTAATTCTAAAAAGCTTTAACTTATAATTACGGTTTTGTTGTTTATATTTACTATATAATAGATATTGATTTTTTTTTTATTTTATTAAAAAAAAAAACTGTTATGAGTATTATATTTCACTGTCTAAAAGGGTATAGTATATATAATATTTGAATAAGGATACGTGTTTCAAACTTTGTCTTCTATGAAAATCTACACGTGTATATGTAAAGTTATGTTTGAACTATGCAGTGCAAGTATATATAGTTTAAAATATGGGAGCACTCAAGATATAAACGTACTGTTCATTTAGATTATGATGTTTAAATTATATCTGTATATATAGTGTTGCATAACTTTGTGTGTAACCTGATTTTGTATGGTCTTTAAATTAGAGGTTATGAGTGGGATTATATAAATTTTTAATATGTAAGTATTTTGCACATAGTTTACAGAAAAGTATATAGGAGTGCAATACTATATATATTTCTGTATATGTGGTCAGATAGTCATGCTCTTACGTGTTTTATAAAATATAATAGTCAGTTGATTTTAGTATGTAGGCAGGTTGACTGGTAATATGATAGTATATGTACACACTGAGGCTTTGTAGTAGGTTGGGACTGTTTGTATACCGGTCTATGCTTGCTTTAATTTTTAAAGGATATTTTGAAATGTATATAGACCTTAAGCTAAAATAATATATATATGAGTTTGATTTAATAACAATTTGAAAGTTATATTATTTTAATATTTGTCTTGAATTGAAATATTGAAATAAATAAATAGTACAATAATAATGTATATATTTTTAGTTCAAAAGATTCTGATTAATTCTCATCGTTTCCCATTTTATCAGCTTTTGGTCCATCGTGTCTGTTTCTTCATCGAATTCGTGCCGATTTTTGTTTGCTTGGATTCGTAATTCAAATTCAGCGTCCGTATCAGTATGCGTATCCGTGTCGTCTTCATGTGCATCTCTAGCCTCGAAAGGTGAGCACTCACTCACGATTAACGTTCTTTTATTTATTAGATTTGATTTCAATTGAAACGACAATTGAAATATGCTGCTATTAGTTAATTACACCGTTATATATGCTATTACCTGTATCAGTTCACCTGTGACATCTGACACCATTATCTGTTAATTATTTATGCGTTGATAATACAGTTTGGCTGATAATTGATTGATTTGATGTTTATATTAGACGTTAAATCGTTAATGTTAGAAATGATAAATAGTATGAAATTGAACTTGATATAGGATAGTTAAATGTTAAATTTGATTAACTGACATTTGTATAATATGACCCCTTTAAACTGTTAAATTTATTGACACGTAGGATTGTTTAATTACATTTTGAACCACTGAATGTATGTTGTTAAATTGATGATGGATGAAATTGTAATTGAAGTGACAAGTGGAAACCGTAATGTAATAATCTTTAATCTACATGAAATGATAGTGTAGATTCTAGAAATAATTATATTAATTCGTACAAATAACAATGCGAATTAATACGGTTATTTCGGGATTATTTGAATTGATTATTGGATTGTTATTGTTTGTTGTGATTGCTTGTTTATTTACTTTGACACCATCCCAGTTATCACACTGCAAGTTCCCTTTGATATGTTTTGATTTGGAATTGAATTGGAATCGGGTTGAAATGATAAATACCCAAAAATTGAACTTTGACCTAGGATAGAAAATTAAATAAACCCGATTGGTCAATAACTTGATTTTGAAATAAGATAAGGATTTTATTTGAATAAATAATATGGTTTTGAAATGAAGTTGAAATTTGAATTTTAATGAAAGGAAAATGTTAATGTTTAATAATCTGAAACAAAATATTAACATTGTAATTGATGAATGAATGTTGTTTAATTTGAGAAATGATTGAATTAAGTTTGAAATTATAATTAAGTTTGAAATTATTAAACTTTGAAATGATTTAATAATTAAGTTTGAAATTATAATTAAGTTTGAAATTATTAAACTTTGAAATGATTTAATAATTAAGTTTGAAATTATAATTAAGTTTGAAATTATTAAACTTTGAAATTATTTAATAATTAAGTTTTGAATTATTTAATAATTAAATAAGATTGAATTATTTAATGATTAAATTGAATTGAAGTTTTTAATAAGTAAAATTGAACTTTTGAATAAGTGAATTTTTCTTCGTAAAGAATTGAAATTGAGTTTTCTTTATTAATTAAGTCTTGGAAAATTATTTAAAGAAAGTAAATAAGTGAAGTTGAATTTCTTTAACAAGAAATAAATGTGATTTAGTGAAATTAATGTAAGTCTTGTAATTGAAAGAATGGATTTGACGAATCTAATATAATTCAAAATTGTAAGTTTTGATTTAATGAAGTTGAATTTAAGAAATTGATTTAATGAATTGAAAATTTGAATAGAAATTGTTTTGAACGACAAATTACTTAACGAATATTAAATGAAATCGATAGATGAATTTAAACTGATTTGAATGTTAAATTAAATTAATTTAAATGATTTCAGAATGGAACTGATATACGAATTTGAATCAATGTTTGAATTGGTTTAAAGAAAGATTGAAATTTAATTATAAGATTTTGAAATGGAAATCTGAAAGTTTTGAAACGTAAATTTTGGAAATTGTTTTAGAAAGACAAATGAAATGTTGATTTACGAATTCTAATTGAATTGAAATTGATTTGGTTTTGAAATATATTAAACGACCAATCGGTGTAATAATTACGAGAGTTATTAAAGAGACCGGGATCGGTAATGGATATACTCTCTATCTGAACCGAAACCACTTTAATAACTATACGCGGAGTGTTGATCCAGAATGAAGTGGATGGTTTTGATGAACGCGTTGACTGAAGAAAGAGAACGATTTTGGATGACCCCTGATATGACTAAAACAGGAGCCGCGCCGGGCCATTGAGGATCGCCATCTCTAGCGGACACACTTCTTCGATACCATATCTATTACTTTTGTGATTCGATTTGGGTGCACCCCTCGATTTGGGAGTGTTGTTCGCGGTGTTGGGGTAGTAGCTGCTATGCCCAACATCAGTCCGGATCAGGCAACTACTAGTATCCTAGTTGGTATCGCCTCATGTACCTTGTCATACTGATTATCCTATTCGCGACCACTACGATTTTGATTTGTACCTTTAGTATATGGATTGCCCTCTGGTGACTTCCGGTTTTGGGGAAACTACGGTCTTGTATATGCTTTTGGGAATAAACAGGTTAAGAGGTGTATGGGCCCTGCTTAACCCTACTTTGATATCTTTATATTACTGATAAACATTATCTACTTATCGTACACTACTACATAGTAGATAGTTTAACGGATCCTTAAAGGATGGTTATTCCAAACATCCTTTAAGTTACTTGTATTTCAATTGCTATTTCACTTGAGTTGGATTTATTAATATGAGAATGTTAATCCTGACTCGAGTGTTTTATGTTTTGCTTTACGCTCGGGTCAGACTGAGTAGTTCAGCTTTTGAGACTCACCTTTGGAGTTGGAGCTTCGCTTGGAGATCCAGCTATCTATCCAGCTTTCAGATATTCGATGATTCCAGTGATGTATTCTGATTTGTATCTGATGTATCATGTTACTCTTCCGTGTATCTGGTTTAACTCTGATGTATTTTATATATTCATATAGTAGCTTCATGAACTACTATCTCTTTTATTTCCGCTGCACTTATTACTCTGTGTCTGTGATCTGTGATTATTTATTTACTGTATATGTTCAGTTTTGCCAATTTAAATTAACAACGCGGTATTTTGAGCAATTCAACTCCGGCATGAGTGTCTACCTATTCACTTATAATGGACGCGAATGGTCCAAAATATCGGGTCGTTATAGTTGGTATCAGAGCTTTGGTAGCTCTAGGCAAAACTCATCATATAGGGTAAACGTAATTACAGAATCACTCTCATTCGAGTTTCAATCTCTCCCTTTTGACTCGATTCCTTTGAATTTTGGAACGTTCCCTGCGGTTCCAAAAATTCATTCGTGTCCTCCACTATTCGACTTCTTTCAATCCTAGAGCACCCCATAACTCCATTCTGAATGATATCTATAATAGATCGGCGATCTCGCCAATCTTCGAATGATTCGTAAAGGAGCAAAACTCCTTTACAATAGGCATTGATTTACCGGAGATTTCTGTATCCTTGGTTTACGATGCTATCTATCTCCTGCTATGACTGAATTCTATTCTCGAGATTGAATGTAGATTTGTCTCGAAATTCTGCATCGATCTAATTCTTGAAGTTACGGACGACCCAGTTAAGGTTGCCCGTAAATTAAATAAGTTTATCCATCTCCCGATTCTGTTATTGAATCACCTTATCTTTTCTTTCGAATTTGTCTTCGAATCAGAATTCTCTTTGATTTGAGTCCATCAAAATTTGAATCTCTATCCTTGCTTTGAAATCCATTCTTGTATCATCAAGCGAGGAAGTGTATTTGTAAATCTATATAAAAATGTTTTATATATTGTGTTGTTTGAGTTGCTGATGTTGATTTGGGTTTTCGATCGATTCGTCTGATCAACGATATCGATAGAATTTCCAAAACACTTGAGCAGAGCAAACGGACACGATATTGTTTTCAAATTTGTTTGATTATATTATAAAAATATAAGTAAAATTTTCTGAAATCAAATAGGTTAATTAAATTGGTTATTTGAAATGATAATATTTGATTACCATTTATTGTTCTAAATAAATTTATAAATACGGTTTATAAATTGATTTGGAATTTGAAATGAATTTAATTCAGAAGCTTGAGAAATTAGTTTCCGGTGATTTCGAACTTTGGTTTTAAAATTTTAAAGTATATGGTATTGAAAGTATTTTCGAATAGAAATCGTTTCCAAAGAATTTTAATTGTTGAAATCAGTGCTCTTCTCTTTGTCGCTGGAAAATAATTTCGGTGATGGCGGCCGCATCATCGACATTCATTTTCGAGTTTCGAAGTGGAGATACTATTCTGTAGCTTTGCTACGGTTTGTTTTGAAAAAGTACTTTGATTTGAATTTCTTCAGTATAAATTGATTTATATATATATAGGTATCTTATTTTAAAATTTAATTTGATTTGATATAGATATACTATATATATCTCTAAATTGTTTAAAGTTAATCGGAAATCTAATTCTTAAATTTTGTTAAAGGATGATTTTAATTATAAATAAAACCAAAATTTGGAATAAATATTTAAACTTGAATAATTGAATTGGGAAAAATTTTATTTGTATATTGTTCAACTGCATTCCAATACAACTTACCTAAATTATGCAAGAGTTGAATATGTAATTGGATAATATATATAATATAAATTGAATTTATAAATAAGATGTGAGTGGTTATAACAAATGTTATACACTTACATTTTAATTATAAAATGTTAATAGAGATAAATAGAATAATAAGATAATTGAAAAATAAATTTTGTTTTGAAGGAATTAATAAATTGAAATTTGATCAACATATGAAAATACCTTGAATTTAAAAGAAATTAATAGATGTAAATCAATTTAAATCGAACTTTTATGTTTTAAATTGATTTATATGGGTTAAATATATGTAATAGGATATATTTAACGAAACAAATTTAATTGTAATTTGGAATAAAGAAAATTTTAAATTGCTGAAAAAAATATGATTATAATAAAAGACTATTCAAGCCTAGGGTTTTAGAAAATTTAAATTGAAAGGATGGGATAATAAGATAATGAATAGTTGAGATTGATTTTAGTAAAATCAAATGGATTAAATCAATTATTGAATATCAATTAATTTAAATTTGAATTTATATGGTTTAAATTAATTGTTATTTTTCAAATCTGTTTTCTTTCTGGTTGTTTCTATTCTCCTACCTCGTTCCTTTTCGGGGACGAAAAGTTTTGAGTGGGGGAGAATGTAACGACCCGTAAATTTCAACTGTTTTAATAACGTAATTAGTTAAAATTTTGTGAAATTTTAAACGATAAAATTTTGAAATAAAAATTTGATATTTGGAATACGTCTAGTTAAACATAGCAATTGGTAAATTTTCGTCCGAAAATACGAAAGTTTATTTCGCGCGTAAATTCACTTCAATTTAATCAGTTAAAAAGCGTTGAAAATAAAATATTTCCAAAACCTAAATATTTTTACATAGAAAAATTCTAAACCATCTTCTGAGCAAAATATCAGTTCGTCATTTTTTCAAATTCGGACATCTATTGCTCCGTCGTTCTTATTTTCTGGAAAATAGCAGTATTCTGGTACCGATATCGACTTTTTATCGGATGATCGTACCACTGATATCCGTATACCGTTTTGATCGTCTTGTCGTGCTGATCTCGGCGGAATATTTATTTCTTTATTGTGAGTTCCGGTACGCGACGAAGACGGAGAAACAGTGTGTCATATCGTACTGGGAATTTGTGACTGTTAGTTTTCTTGCTTTCAAACCTTTGAACCGTGCAGCTCAAGCATTGAAATAAATTGTGTTGTAACCTTTCCATTTTCCAAAGAAATCTAGCTGTTTCTCTATTCCCAATATCTCGGTTCATTATTATTCGTCCGTTCATTTCTCTACTTGTCCCTATGTTCTCTCTTTTTCTCCTCTGTACGTTCAATTGAAAAAGCAAACGCAACATTTTTCCCTTTTGCTCATTCTTCCTCAAGCCTTCTCACCAGTTTTAAGCAAGCTCCTCACCAATAAAGCCTTGTCCCCTTCCCCACGTTTCACCACCAACAACAGCCTCAACCCGCCAACCAACAGCTCTCACAACCATTATTTTTCCGAGCTAGCCGATCTTCCACCACCGTACCCTCCTCCAACTGAAACCCGCAACACCCCTCGCCTGGACCCTTCCGCCTTGCAACCAACCCCTCCATGACCTCCGCCCACATCACCAGTACAACCGCCACTCGCAACATCTACCGCACGCGCCGCCTCTGGCACCCCAACACCACCTTCCATCAGCCATCGCACGCAGCAGCTCCCTCCTCCTTCTCTCGCCTCTGCCACCATCCACCGCAACATATCCTTCACTTCCGAGCAGCCTTGGCCCACCACCACATCAACCCACTTCCGTCGCTCCTTCGCCTGAATCATCGCCCCTCCGTGCTCTCGTGTCAACCAATGGAGGCCGTCAAAACTCAGCCTTCACCTCGCATGCTTCCCGCCAATCGTCAGCAACCCTCTTCCTTTCCTTTCACCATTTGAGCAGCCACCGCCCACGCAAGAAATCACCGCAACTTCAGCCTCCCTTTCTCCTGTCGCGACCAAGCACCAACCGGAACATTGCCTCTATCGCCTCCACGTGTTCCGTTCCCTCCGGCCCTTCCTTTGTTCAGCCTGCTTGCATACGTTCTTTATACATATTATTATATATGTGAGAATAGGTGAGCAACATCTTTATATATAGTATATAGGTTGTTGTTTAAATTCATAAGGTTATACTGACGTGCAAATGTTGTTCATACATCATTTTAATTCTAAAAAGCTTTAACTTATAATTACGGTTTTGTTGTTTATATTTACTATATAATAGATATTGATTTTTTTTTTTATTTTATTAAAAAAAAAAAAAACTGTTATGAGTATTATATTGCACTGTCTAAAAGGGTATAGTATATATAATATTTGAATAAGGATACGTGTTTCAAACTTTGTCTTCTATGAAAATCTACACGTGTATATGTAAAGTTATGTTTGAACTATGCAGTGCAAGTATATATAGTTTAAAATATGGGAGCACTCAAGATATAAACGTACTGTTCATTTAGATTATGATGTTTAAATTATATCTGTATATATAGTGTTGCATAACTTTGTGTGTAACCTGATTTTGTATGGTCTTTAAATTAGAGGTTATGAGTGGGATTATATAAATTTTTAATATGTAAGTATTTTGCACATAGTTTACAGAAAAGTATATAGGAGTGCAATACTATATATATTTCTGTATATGTGGTCAGATAGTCATGCTCTTACGTGTTTTATAAAATATAATAGTCAGTTGATTTTAGTATGTAGGCAGGTTGACTGGTAATATGATAGTATATGTACACACTGAGGCTTTGTAGTAGGTTGGGACTGTTTGTATACCGGTCTATGCTTGCTTTAATTTTTAAAGGATATTTTGAAATGTATATAGACCTTAAGCTAAAATAATATATATATGAGTTTGATTTAATAACAATTTGAAAGTTATATTATTTTAATATTTGTCTTGAATTGAAATATTGAAATAAATAAATAGTACAATAATAATGTATATATTTTTAGTTCAAAAGATTCTGATTAATTCTCATCGTTTCCCATTTTATCAGCTTTTGGTCCATCGTGTCTGTTTCTTCATCGAATTCGTGCCGATTTTTGTTTGCTTGGATTCGTAATTCAAATTCAGCGTCCGTATCAGTATGCGTATCCGTGTCGTCTTCATGTGCATCTCTAGCCTCGAAAGGTGAGCACTCACTCACGATTAACGTTCTTTTATTTATTAGATTTGATTTCAATTGAAACGACAATTGAAATATGCTGCTATTAGTTAATTACACCGTTATATATGCTATTACCTGTATCAGTTCACCTGTGACATCTGACACCATTATCTGTTAATTATTTATGCGTTGATAATACAGTTTGGCTGATAATTGATTGATTTGATGTTTATATTAGACGTTAAATCGTTAATGTTAGAAATGATAAATAGTATGAAATTGAACTTGATATAGGATAGTTAAATGTTAAATTTGATTAACTGACATTTGTATAATATGACCCCTTTAAACTGTTAAATTTATTGACACGTAGGATTGTTTAATTACATTTTGAACCACTGAATGTATGTTGTTAAATTGATGATGGATGAAATTGTAATTGAAGTGACAAGTGGAAACCGTAATGTAATAATCTTTAATCTACATGAAATGATAGTGTAGATTCTAGAAATAATTATATTAATTCGTACAAATAACAATGCGAATTAATACGGTTATTTCGGGATTATTTGAATTGATTATTGGATTGTTATTGTTTGTTGTGATTGCTTGTTTATTTACTTTGACACCATCCCAGTTATCACACTGCAAGTTCCCTTTGATATGTTTTGATTTGGAATTGAATTGGAATCGGGTTGAAATGATAAATACCCAAAAATTGAACTTTGACCTAGGATAGAAAATTAAATAAACCCGATTGGTCAATAACTTGATTTTGAAATAAGATAAGGATTTTATTTGAATAAATAATATGGTTTTGAAATGAAGTTGAAATTTGAATTTTAATGAAAGGAAAATGTTAATGTTTAATAATCTGAAACAAAATATTAACATTGTAATTGATGAATGAATGTTGTTTAATTTGAGAAATGATTGAATTAAGTTTGAAATTATAATTAAGTTTGAAATTATTAAACTTTGAAATGATTTAATAATTAAGTTTGAAATTATAATTAAGTTTGAAATTATTAAACTTTGAAATGATTTAATAATTAAGTTTGAAATTATAATTAAGTTTGAAATTATTAAACTTTGAAATTATTTAATAATTAAGTTTTGAATTATTTAATAATTAAATAAGATTGAATTATTTAATGATTAAATTGAATTGAAGTTTTTAATAAGTAAAATTGAACTTTTGAATAAGTGAATTTTTCTTCGTAAAGAATTGAAATTGAGTTTTCTTTATTAATTAAGTCTTGGAAAATTATTTAAAGAAAGTAAATAAGTGAAGTTGAATTTCTTTAACAAGAAATAAATGTGATTTAGTGAAATTAATGTAAGTCTTGTAATTGAAAGAATGGATTTGACGAATCTAATATAATTCAAAATTGTAAGTTTTGATTTAATGAAGTTGAATTTAAGAAATTGATTTAATGAATTGAAAATTTGAATAGAAATTGTTTTGAACGACAAATTACTTAACGAATATTAAATGAAATCGATAGATGAATTTAAACTGATTTGAATGTTAAATTAAATTAATTTAAATGATTTCAGAATGGAACTGATATACGAATTTGAATCAATGTTTGAATTGGTTTAAAGAAAGATTGAAATTTAATTATAAGATTTTGAAATGGAAATCTGAAAGTTTTGAAACGTAAATTTTGGAAATTGTTTTAGAAAGACAAATGAAATGTTGATTTACGAATTCTAATTGAATTGAAATTGATTTGGTTTTGAAATATATTAAACGACCAATCGGTGTAATAATTACGAGAGTTATTAAAGAGACCGGGATCGGTAATGGATATACTCTCTATCTGAACCGAAACCACTTTAATAACTATACGCGGAGTGTTGATCCAGAATGAAGTGGATGGTTTTGATGAACGCGTTGACTGAAGAAAGAGAACGATTTTGGATGACCCCTGATATGACTAAAACAGGAGCCGCGCCGGGCCATTGAGGATCGCCATCTCTAGCGGACACACTTCTTCGATACCATATCTATTACTTTTGTGATTCGATTTGGGTGCACCCCTCGATTTGGGAGTGTTGTTCGCGGTGTTGGGGTAGTAGCTGCTATGCCCAACATCAGTCCGGATCAGGCAACTACTAGTATCCTAGTTGGTATCGCCTCATGTACCTTGTCATACTGATTATCCTATTCGCGACCACTACGATTTTGATTTGTACCTTTAGTATATGGATTGCCCTCTGGTGACTTCCGGTTTTGGGGAAACTACGGTCTTGTATATGCTTTTGGGAATAAACAGGTTAAGAGGTGTATGGGCCCTGCTTAACCCTACTTTGATATCTTTATATTACTGATAAACATTATCTACTTATCGTACACTACTACATAGTAGATAGTTTAACGGATCCTTAAAGGATGGTTATTCCAAACATCCTTTAAGTTACTTGTATTTCAATTGCTATTTCACTTGAGTTGGATTTATTAATATGAGAATGTTAATCCTGACTCGAGTGTTTTATGTTTTGCTTTACGCTCGGGTCAGACTGAGTAGTTCAGCTTTTGAGACTCACCTTTGGAGTTGGAGCTTCGCTTGGAGATCCAGCTATCTATCCAGCTTTCAGATATTCGATGATTCCAGTGATGTATTCTGATTTGTATCTGATGTATCATGTTACTCTTCCGTGTATCTGGTTTAACTCTGATGTATTTTATATATTCATATAGTAGCTTCATGAACTACTATCTCTTTTATTTCCGCTGCACTTATTACTCTGTGTCTGTGATCTGTGATTATTTATTTACTGTATATGTTCAGTTTTGCCAATTTAAATTAACAACGCGGTATTTTGAGCAATTCAACTCCGGCATGAGTGTCTACCTATTCACTTATAATGGACGCGAATGGTCCAAAATATCGGGTCGTTATAAATGTCTTATGATGTGGCACCGTGTATTAGATAAACGTTCATAACAATTGAATTATATCCTTGGTGGGAAATTTTATGAACTCCAATTGTATTGAACACCGGAAACAGAGTTAGCAATGTATGTGAGGGTAGAGCAAACCAGATCATTATTTTTGTCTACCTTCCAAAAGATGCATAGCAGTTCAAACCATTAAGTTTTCCCTACCTTTTTGGGGTCAGGTATTTTTCAAAATTTTGAAAGGCTCGACGATAACACCTGAAAAGCTTTGCCAAGTGCTGGAAAAGCTTGGTGTGCTTGCAATGCCTTCCTGTCCAACCAGGTAATTCATTCACTCCGGTTTTTACTGTTATATCTATTAAATATGTATTCTGTGATATATGCAAATAGAGCAGACTGAATCTATGTAATTCCCCACAATGAGATGTTAAATTTACCTATATCCCATAATTAAATCAAAGGATTGGACAAGCGTAATTTTATGACTTAAGGTGTTATACTAACTATATCAGGTAGTGCAATGGACATTCTTTTACTACAATAAAGTATATTGATAGAACTCATGTGGGTAAAAAGTCTGCAGCCACTACAATGAAGTGCAGTTACTTATTACATTTATCGATCAGTTTTGAAGGTAGGAGGTAGGGAGATGGACTGTGTATATGGTTGTGAAGGCAGTTGAGGTGTTGTTATCAAGTAGGGTGTATGGCAGAGGGGCGTTGTCAGAGGCAGTGCACAGTGCACGTTGGCAGAGGGGCGTTGTCTGAAGTTTATAAAATTAACCAAGTTTATATTAATAATAATACTAATAATAATAATAATATAATTAATTTAACCTTGTTTTTTTATTATTAATAATAATAAATTAACTAAGTTAACCAAGTTAATAAAAATTAACTAAGTTTTGTTAAAATTAAACAGGTTTTATAAAATTAGTTAAGTTTAAGCTAACTAAATTTCATAAATAATAATATAACTAATTTAACAAAGTTTTATAAATAATAACAATGATTATGATGATGATGAATTAACTATGTTTATAAAAATTAACTAATTTTATAATAATAATAATAATATAATTAACTTAACCGAGTTTTAGCAATAATAATAATAAATTAACTAAGTTAACCAAGTTAATAAAATTAACTATGTTTTGTTAAAATTGACTAAGTTTAAGTTAACTAAATTTTATAAATAATAATAATATAACTAATTTAATAAAGATTTATACATAACGATGGTGATGATAAATTAACTTAGTTTATAAAATTTGACTAAGTTTATAATAATAATAATAATAATAAAATTAAGTTAATCGAGTCTGAATAATTTAATAAAAATTAATTAGGCTTTGTTAAAATTAAACAAGTTTTATAAAATTAACTAAGTTTAAGTTAACTAAATTTTATACATAATAATAATATAACTAATTTAACAACATTTTATGTATAACTATAAGATTGGACTTTATTTATTTCATTTCGTTTATAACTTTGATTATTTATATGACATTATTTATAATATGATATACTCGTACAATGTTGTAGATGTTTGATATTAGATTTGAAGTCCTACGAATTAACATAATTGTTTGACTATATGTTGTGCTTTCACTTGTGCAGGCATTGGATTTCTGAAGAGAGCAAAGTTGAACTTTTATGGTGCTAGCTTTCACTTGTGCATGCGATAAAAAATTATGGGTAATCAAGCGTTTTGTTAGCACTAGTTTGGTATAACATTTTATTAATACTAGGTGTGTAAATTTGTATACAAATTGTTATTGTATGTGAGTTTGGTCATTTGATCAAAAAACTATTGTATTCGAATGGTTATGGATATCTTATTTGATTATATGATTAATATGTTTTTTTAATTGTTTGAATATGATGATTATGTAAGTGATTGTTGATTGATATAGTTGGAACAAAATAGACCTTGAACAAGAAATAATAGCATGAAAAAATGATGCAAAATGATCAACAACTTTTAGTAGCATTTCAAAAACACTACCGAAATACATATAGTGGCGTTGAGTAAACGCAACCGTAAAGTAGGGGTAAAATGTTACAAAATTATTTTTGGTGGCGTTTAAGAAACGCTACGATAAAAGGATTTATAGTGGCGTTGAAATAAATGCAACTAAAAACCATGGATTTTTAGTTGCGGGCTTTATCACGGCGTTTATCAAAACGCTACCATAAGTTTTGGTAGCGTTTTTTGCGCACCACCAAAAATAAAATTTCTTGTAATGTTCATTGTTATTTATATGGTGTTTGATGATGCTCAACTTGGATTAGTTGTTGAAATGTTTGATTCAAGTTCATCAAAGTTAGACATTTTATGTTTGTCAACTGCAATAGGTAAATGAAAAGTTGTAATTTCATATAAATATATGAGAAAATTGTTAGAGTATAGTTTAATAATGCTCATGCTATAATACATTCAAGTAAGCTCAAATATAGTTTAATGTAACGTCCTTCAACTTCTGAATAATGGTACCTTGATATGGATTGAAGGGGTTAGCACTAGCCTACTTAAATTGAATATTCGTTATGTCCTAGTCGAAAAATTGAGAGTTAAACAGTGTTAAAGCACAAAAATGCATATTGAACTATACAAATCAATAATAAAACATCCTTAGTAAAATATTTTACAATATCAATTAACTTCATTAACTGTGATGTACTTTACGATATCAAACAAACATCATTAAATGCAAAACTTTTTTAAATTTTACCAAAACTTTTTTCTTTGGAACGTGAAATTACAACGTCAAGTTGAAGTTATTACACGTTTTTTAAACATAATATTCACAGTTTGTTGTCTTTATTTAGACCTTCAACAATGCCATATAAAAGTTATAAAGCATGCTTTTGACAATGTTACTAGAATATTGATGAAATTGGAGAATTAATAACATCAATCATATGTTGTTAAATATAATGTCAGTAACAATGAAAAATAAACATTTCCCTAAATATGAATTGTGATAACATTATGTAGTTGTTGTAAAATAAAAAATAAATACATTTTACAACTATTTTTTGTTGTTGTTTTTCTTCGAGTTTACAACATTTGATAAATATTGCTTAATACTATAAACTTACAATGTTTAAAAAACGTTTTTTATTCGAATGTTTTAATAACATTACATATATGTTATGAAAAAGCAATCATACTACAATGTAAGAAAGTCATTGTTAAAAGTTGTTTTTTAGGACAGTTTAAACAAACGTTGTAGATAGTTTTTGTTTCACAACATTTGTACATAAAATGTTGTTTAGAAAAATCTATTACAACGTTTTCCTTAACAACTATTGTGAAAAGTCTACCTTTTTAACAACACTTTGGTGAACCGTTGCAGAATCAGTGTTGTAAAATGGTATTTTTGTTGTAGTGATAGTAGATAGTTTAACGGATACTTAAAGAATGGACGATCCCAAGCATTCTTTAAGTTACTTGTACCTTTATTACAGTTCACTTGAGTTGGTTTACATTATATAAGTATGTATGTCCTGACTCGAGTGTTTTGTGTTTGCTTTACGCTCGGGTCAGACTGAGTGATACAGCATTAGAGACTCACCTTTGGAGCTGGAGTTTTGCTTTGAAGATCCAAATATCTATTCATTTTATTATCAAGTTGATTCCCGTTGTATTCTGAATTGTACCTGATTATCATACTGTTACTCCTGTTGTATCTTGGCATTCCTATTGTATCTTACTTAACTTTGATTTATTTATGTAGTAGCTTCATGAACTACTATTTCTTTGTTCCCGCTGCATTATATTACTCTGTGTCTGTGATCTGTGATTATTTATTTACTGTATATTCTGAGTTTTGCCAAAAAAAATTTTACAACGCGGTATTTTGAGCTATTCAAGTCCGACATGTGTAGATGCGAATGGTTGAAAATATCGAGTCGTTACAAAATAGAATCCCTAAATATATGGTTGAATGAAGCCTCATATTTCATGAGCTATTATTTTAATGGTAGAAATAATAGGAGCATACCATATGACACTTGCTAGTGAATGCATCAAATTATGAAAGATTGTCTTTGTGTAAATATATACCAAGTATTATTTATGAAATAATTATGGTTCTCTAGCATTGACTGAATATAGATATAGCTTTATTTTAATATGAATATTATGAATATTCATTATAAGACAAATCTATGGTATTTATTTTCATAACAAAAGTGATGCACTAATTATAAAAAGATAAAAGTATCTAAAACATTATACAATTATCCTAGAATTACGGACTAAGCCATATCTTTGAGAAATAATTCTTTAATCAATGATTATGAATCATATAGTACTGATGAATTGTATCTCATTCGATTATGGGCAAAACACCTTTTCAATAGGAGTGACAAAAGAGTTGGTGAACTCTCTAAATTGATACATATAGATGTAGAAGCTCAAGGTCAAATGGTACTAAAATAGATCTACTTACTTAGTTTGATTCATTAATGAATTATATAAGGAATTAATGTGTGTATTTGATACACAAGTAGTGTATCTAGTTCATTGAATGTAAAATGGAAGTATAAAACATTACATGCAAAATAAACAAAAGAATTCGATTTGATCGAATATGCGAGAGTATTGGAAATGATTTCCAAATGTACCTAAAAATGAATAAGATTCAATCTTAAAAGTCACTCCTCCCTATGATATATAATGATGTATCGACAAGGAGTAATCAGACTTTATTGGACAAAGTATAATTAATGATGAGTGAAGTTGGGTTAACTTTCTTCTACAAGGACTAGTACTTAAGAGTAAGTACATAGGTTAAATTTAGTTTCATCTGAAGCATAGTTTATGAAATTATACTTACATAAGATATGAATTAATTAGAAATCCTAATCTTAAATATTTAAGATCTATGGTTGTCTAATATATTATGAACATAAGTTTATAATAAACTTGAAATTAAATCAGTTTTGTACATATATAAAAGATAGATCATAAAACATTTCTCAATTCCTATTTCATCGTATTAAGAAACAACGGTTGTTTTAAGAAACACCACCTTCATGATTAAAGGTAAAATTAGTGGTAATACGGTGGACATGGATATGATCCAAAGGCTCGAACATAGGAACCGATTACATATGACAAAATAAAATTAATCAAGCCTAAAATGGATACACAAAACATTAGAACGTCTAATAATAATTCTCATACATTAAAAAGAAACTATGAGTTTCTCATTAATGTCGAAAAAAGAATTGTTACTAGTAAAACATTCCTCGATTATCAATAATCTATAAATAGTATAGACTCTACCATATGGCATGATGCTTTAAATTCAAACTGGATTCCAAGAACATTGTCAAAGTACAATTTTGATAATTTTTCCAGAAGGTAAATGATCCATTGGCTGCAAGTGTATCTTCAAGAATATCAATGCAGTTGAAATTATATAAATCAATCTTAATAGGAAATCACTTCATCAATTTCAAATGTTGAAATTAGTGATGTAATTTTCTAGCCAATATGCTCAAAACCATTCAGATTCTACATGCCACTATCATACAATTTGATTTTAAGTTTTGGCTTTGATGTTGAAAAGCAACTTCTAAATAAAGATATAGAAGAAACTATTTGCATATAACAACCAAAATGTCCCGAATTCAGTGGGAGTGATAACATGGTTTGTATGATTTGGATATGATCCAAAAGCAAAGACAACGATGGCATGTGACAAGCATTAGAGATGAAAAAGTATTTTGACAGAAAAATCAAATTGTATGAGTTTCAGTCAATAAGCAAAGAATGAGTGTGTATATAAGAAAGAACATTAAAGGTACTAAAACATTTTTTAACTATAAGTATAAAAAACTTATGATTGTTAAACAATGTCCCCATGTTAAAACCATTTTAGTTTGTTTGTTTAATCCTCGATATTGGATTTGAAAATGACATCTTGTACAATTAGTATAAAAGTATGTTGGGATAGTCCCATAAGATACACATAGACACCATATTAAAACGTTTAATGTGGAGCATAGAAGATGGATTCCTAAGGCATTGGCAAATGGAATTCTCACATATTCTATGTATTCTACTATATCATATTTCACTTATGTACTTGGTACATTGAACGAATATCAAATCCAAATTCAGATCACTAAACTTTAGACAAGAGTATTCTCAAGTATTTTCGAAATACTAGAGAATTATTTATGAAACAATGAAATCCTCATGATGGAGTCTTTATACTCAAAATCCATGAGTTATATTAACCATAATATGCCAATCATAAATTCATGTTCAACCTTAGATAAGGAGCTTTATGTTAGAGTTGTTCCTAACGAATGGTTAAGGCCGATTGAAATAAAATGCTAAGTATATTGCTTTGAATAACATCATGTGTGTATGTGTGTGTGCGCATATAATGCACAAATATATAACTGGACCAAGGGTGATACCAAATGTTGAGAATCTCAAAACTTTATTTTGTGAAAATAATGCCGCGACAAGGATTATGAAAGAACTTAGAGCTCACTAGATGTAACACACCTAATTCTTATTTAACACTATTCAGGGGATTTATTGAATGGATTAAATCGAATAATGTATATAATTAAGGTGAGCGAGATTTGGTTAATTAGTGTGGTCATGCCAAAACTAATGAACTAAGTAACATTGTTTTAAAATTAATGCACATAGAAGAATACATGGGAAGGGCAAAATAGGCATAGATAAACTCTTCATTCATTAAACCCTCACCTCCTACATCGTTCTCATCTTTACAACAACAAAAGGCCTAAAGGAAAGCTCAATCAAGGCCACCATTAGTAGTCAATAGAGAGATCAAAATCTAGGATTCAAGGGAAATCAAGCTTAGGATTAAGTGCTACATCAAATCTTAACTCCAACCATTTATATAAGGTGAATAATAAAACTTATCGTCTCTTAAATCTTTGTTTTCATTCGATCATACGTAATATCTGAATCTTATATGTTTGATTGGACAAGTTATGATCTAATAATAGTTGTTTGAATAGACTAATGGTTAATGAGAATTTTTGGAATTTATTAGAAATGGTATAATTCGGTTTTGGGGTTAAATCCGAAGTTTTTATCCTCCAAATGATTTGAAATTTTGATGTATTAAGGAAAAAATTATTTTGGAGATGGATTTTTAATTTCATAATTTTTCGAATTATAGAGATTATTTTATGAATTTCCTATAGAGAAAATGACTTAATTAGAGGTTTTAATCATTTTTAATAATTAAATGAAGTTTTGGGCACCAAAATTTTATATGATATAGAGAATGGTATTCTTTAATTTTTGTGAATTTTTGAGATTTTTTTCATGTAATTTTGAATTATGAAGAATTATTTATGCTAGAGTAAGCATATAAAGGTTTAATTAATTGTGGTTATTAGTTAATTATTTGAAATAATGTTTTGGATCTTGGAAATAGGGTGCAGCAGTATTTCAGTAAAGAAATTGATAAAATTTTGCTAGCCAATAAGCTTTTGACAAATTATAGAGGTTCGGTGAGAAGTCATATCTTTTTATAGCAATTTGGTAGTTTTTAAGTTAATTACAGTTTTACCATGTCGACAATGGCTATGTCGAGCCATCACTCACCGCATCATAGTGTTATCGACGCAGAACCAAACAATGTCGCATGATGGAAACAAGTTTGGCATGAAGCGGATGGGTTTTGGATCTCATTGAGGTCACAACAACAAAGATAAAGAGATAGTCTTCAACGTGATGATGTTGATGTTTATACATGTCGAGTTTTATACCAAGAGGCCTATTGCCACATTTTATACTAGAAAGCATGATGTTGTATATGTCATTCTATGTTTTTGTCTCGTCGACTTAAGGGTCGTCAAGCCTAGCCCTTACCACTTTTAAATTGTCATCGAGGCTAGACTGGTTGCTTTTAAACTTGTCATTAAGTTTACCTCATGTCGGTTTTAACTAGTCTTCGACTTCTTAAAATAGGTGGAGAGCCTTATGCTTTTACATCAACATGGTATAGATGTCGATGTTATTGTATATAGAGCTTATAACCGACGGAGAGCCATTTGTTGCATGGTTTTAACTTTGAACCTCAGGGACACTAAGGTATATCTTAATAAGTTTGACATGAAATGCTCTAGTGGTTACCAATATATGTCACTATGAAATTTTAATAACTAAGGGAACATAACCTGATTTGGGACACCAATAGAAATAAGTTATACATGTGGATAGCGTGGATTAATGTTGAACATGTGGGTAGCATAGAGTAAAGTTAAACATGTGGGTAACATGGGATAAATAGAAACATGTGGACAACTTGAATTAAATGGCCAAGTAATGGGTTCATAGTCATCCTAGGAAAACCATGGGATGTACAAATAGTCTACGTCATGTCGAAGATAAATAGTCTCCAATTGGTTAATTTAAAAGTTCATAGTCATCTTAGGAAAACTATGAGATGTGGATGGATAGTGCGCATCAATTTAAATGATAAAACATGAGATGGATAGTCCACATTAGTTTAAGTAAAATAAAATGTGGGATGGGTAGTCCACCTGAATATAAGACATGTAGTCGGTAAGAACTTAGATGGGTAGTCTAATGAATAAGGGATGGGTAATCTGGTCGTATGACATGTTTATATACTATCATATTATTCTGTTATAACAACTATGGATGCAGGAGCACAGTACATAGTTAAGATGTTTAATTGGGTACTAGTGAGTGGAAACCCATTTCCCACAGCGGCGTGGTCTCACCAGATATCTATTGGTTTGAGATGGTAGATTATTATTCACACTAGACTTTTTGTCTAACCCGAAGTTTTTGTTTTTCCCTTAAACTCACGGGTGCTCATTAGAGTAGGTTGAGAGTAAGGGCTCTTCAGGTTCTCTTTAGACAAATAAGCTTTCAAAGTCGGGCAGGAGGCAATCTAGCTAGTAGGAGCTATATGTCTTTTTTCCCCTTTATTTTGATTCGGCTTTTATGTTGCAATGGCAAGTTGTATTAAATGCCAGATATTTGACTTATATCATCCAAGGGGGCATCTTCATAAGTCGCTCTTGGAATATGTTGTAATAATTATATTTTCTCTGAACGTGGTTTGCGAATTAGGATTACGTAATGAAATTGAAATCTTATTATCAAATGAGATGAGAAAATTTAGTTTAAATTTTTTATTGAATTTCCATATTCATGTGTTTCTGGTATTATCAAAATGATTAACAGAGCCACATTTTGTCATTGGAAATTAATAGCTATGGATGACTGTAGCATCCGTAGTACTTAGTTTCGGGCCTCAAAATGGAGGATGTTGCTATTTGGTATCAGACCATAGGTTTATGTAAACATAAAAGGAATTTGAACCAAAAATATTTTGAAAACATAAACTAATGAATCGGAGAATAAGATTGGGGTTTGGATAACGCATTAATAATGTACTTATATTTTGCTATATATAGGTATTATTCCCCTCTCTCTTAAACCGTTCTTCTATAACTGCTCGTATGCATATTTACGAGAAAGAAAAGTATGGAAGCAGGAAATGGAAGAGTGAATCTTGGTGGAGGAAGCACCATAACTAATGGAAATTCTCAACCCAATACAAGGAGAAACCAAGGTCGATGGTCAAATGCTAATCAAAAAGAAAATGCCAATGTAAGTGCTGGAACCTCACCAATAGATATGGGGATGATGTATCAGTTCTTCGTTAACTTGATGCAAGCTAGAACAGCTACAGGAGCAGCTGTTGGAAATGCTATGAATTTAGGAGGAGCAAATCCCATGGTGCCAGTTAGCAATAACTATGCCAAGCTGAGTCGAGATTATAACGGTTTGGGTGGGAAGCCTTTTCTTAGGACTGAAGATGTTGTAGAAGTGGACAATAGGCTTTTGCATTGTGAGAAATTTTTTGTCGATCTTGGTTTGGACGGTGAGCAAAAGAAAAGATTGGCTTCGAGGCAATTGCGAGGTGCAGCATTGTTCTGGTGGAATGGAGTTAACATGGGTGTGTCAGAGGAACAGTTAACTTTGGCAGGTTTCCAAAGGAGATTTGAGGAGTGTTTTTTGTTTGAGGTAGCTAAGTCTGCTTTGCTCAGGAAATTTATGGATTTGGAGCGGGGAGAGATGTTGACCTTGAAGTATTCTACAAAGTTTGATGAGATGTCCAGGTGTGGATATGCCACTATGGACATTGTCATTAAGAGGAACGAGAAGTGTATCCTGGGGTTAAGGTTGAAAATCACTAGGCCAACCATGCCATATCTCCGAGATCCATCAAATGTATTAGTAGAGATGGCGATTAGAAACAAAGAAATGCTTTCTACCTACGGGAAGGAGAAGTCAATGTAGACTCGGGAATCCCGGAATAAGAAAAGAAAATTCTTTAAGAAGAAGGTTGCTCGGAAAGGAGGAGCAACTAAGAAGGGAAAGGCAAATATTGTCTGTTATAAGTGCGATAAGAAGGGCCACTATGCTAATGAGCATTGCTTGGGTGATGGAAAGGTGGTTGTGCGGAAGCAGAATGTGAAGTGCTTTAACTGCGACCAAGTGGGGGCATTCAGGAACAAGTGTCCAGAAGCAGTCAAGGCTGAGAAGGGTAAAGTCTATGCTTTGGAACCATCGTCCTCTAGACAAACAACAACTGAGAAGGGAAAATCTATGATGGTAGGTACGCTTTTGATCCATAGTATACCAGTTAGGATACTATTTGATACCGGTGCATCGCATTCATTCATATCTTAGTGTTTGGTTGATAAGTAATGCTTAGAACTTTCATACCTAGTTACTTCCTTAAGGATTTCGAATCCAATAGGAGGGTATGCAACTCTGGGATGAGATGTGACCAGTTAGAACTTGATTTGTTAGGTCATACATTTGCATGCAATTTGTATGTCATTGATTTCGTAGGCTTTGGGATCATATTGGGTATGGATTGGTTAGATAGAAATGATGTTAGGATATTTTGCTACGATAGGGAAATATCATTAAGACATCCTATTAATAGTGACTGAATAGTATACTCAGTCGAGAATTCGAGTCCAGGAATTTGTGCTTTGCTGAATACTATAGAAGCAAAAGATGAGTTGAATCGGGTTGTGGTTATAAGAGAATTTGTAGATATTTTTTAGCCGGTCACAGGACTACCACCGAAATGAGCTATCGAGTTTCGAATAAATCTAGTGCTAGGAGCAAAACTTGTAAGTAGACTACCTAGCAGGATGACACCTACCGAGATGAAGGAGTAAGGTGCAGTTAGTGGACATAGAAGGAAAGAACTTTATTAGACCAAGCAGTTTTCCTTAGAGCAACCTTGGTGTTCGTGAAGAAATCAGATGGGTCGTTAAGGTTGTGTATCGACAATCCTAAGTTGAATAAGAAGACAATTAAGAATAAGTATCCTTTGCCGAGAATCGACGACTTATTCGATCTATTGAGTTGAGCCAGAGTCTTTTTCCAATTGGATTTGGCTAGAGGGTTCCATCAGCTAAGAGTGGCGGAGGACAGTATTCTTCTGATGGCATTCCGAATGAGATATGGTTTGTACGAGTGCTTAGTAATACCATTTGGGCTAGTGAATGCGCCATATTTCTTTGTAGATTTGATGAGCCGCATTTTTCAATAGCACTTGGATAGGTTTGTATTGGTATTGATAGACGACATTTTTATATATTCTAAGGATGATGGAGAGCATGACGTTCATCTTAGAATAGTGTTAGAGACACTGAGATAGCATTAAATGAAAGCGTAGTTTTTGAAATGACATTTCTAGAAGATAGAAGTAAAGTTTCTTGGCCATGTAATCTCAGGAGAAGGGTTATCAGTTGATCCAGCTAAGATTGAAGCGGTTAATAGTTGGAAAAGATTTAAGACAGTGACTGAGATAAGAAGTTTTCTTGGATTGGTTGGATGTTATCGAAGATTTATCAGGGATTTTTCATAGATAACAGCACCCCTGACAAAGCTGACCAGAAAGGATGTTAGGTTGTTTGGTCCGACAAATGCGAGTAAGCATTCCTTAAGTTAAAGCATTTATTGACCAATGCATCCATCTTAGTCATGCTAGACGGCAATCAAGGGTTAGTAATGTATACATATGCATGTGGGATGTATTAGGAGTTGTGTTGATGAGAAGGGTAAAGGAATTGCATGCGCTTCTTGGCAGCTCAGACCGCATGAAGTAAGATATCCGACCCATGATTTAGAGTTGTTAGCGGTGATCTTCGCAATGAAAGTGTGGACAGATTATCTTTTGGGAGAAAGATTTGAGTTGTATACGGATCATAAGTCTTTATGGTATTTATTCGCTCAGAAGGAGTTGAATATGAGACATCAGAGGTGGCTGGAGTTTTTAGCGACGTATGATCTCGGTATAGAGTATACACTGGGGAAAGGTAATAAAGTAGTGAATGCTCTTAGTAGAAAATATTAGAATGTGGTGTTAGCTATGTTGGCAGAATGGATAGATCTTAAGGCATTGACTACGTGTAGTGTGCAGTTAAGATCGACTGCTAGTTCTAATCAGAGTACTGCCATGATATCCTGTTTGGAAGTTCGGCCAGTTTTGATCAAAAGGATTGCTTCTAAGCAGAAAGATGATCCATTGTTGATCGAGAATATTAGAAGACTTGAAATTGGAACTAAGATTGATGATTTGAGAGATTTTAGCCTAGACCAGAATGAAAGGTTGAGAAAGAAGGGACGATTGTGTGTTTCGAATGTTGGGACCCTAAGGAAAAAAGTTCTTAAGGAATGTCATCGATCGAAGTTTATGATTCATCCTCGAGGAACCAAGATGTATCAAAATACAAAGAGAAGTTTCTTTTGGGAAAGTATGAAGAGTGATGTTGGATTATGGGTAAAGTAATGTTCGAATTGCTAGTAAGTAAAAGCTGAACCTCAGAAGCCGAGTGGGTTGCTTCAGAATTTAAATATACTAGTTTGGAAATGGGATTTGATATCCATGGACTTTATTGAGGGTTGCCAAGGTCGAATCGAGGAAATGAGAGTACATGGGTCATAGTGGATAGATTGACCAAGAGCGCCCATTTCATTCCCGTTCAGTCAACCAGGTAGCACATGTTTTAGCTAAGATATTTATGAAGAACATAGTTAGACTGCATGGGATTCCTAGTAGTATAGTTAGTGATAGAGATACATTGTTTACTAGTGAAATCTGGAAGAGTCTACATGAAGTGTTAGGTACCAAGCTTAAGATGAGTACCGCTTATCACCCTAAGACAGATGGGCAGACAAAGAGAGCCAATAAGGTACTCGAGGATTTGTTGAGAGCTTGTATACTAGATTTTGGTTATGGGAAGAGCATATACACTTGGTTGAGTTTTCCTATAATAATAATTATCAGACTAGTGTAGGAATGGTGCCTTTTGAAACTTTGTGTGGAAGGCTGTGCAAGTCACCAACATGTTGGTTGGAAACCAGAGACATGTTTGTCTTAGGTCTAGATCTGATGAGAGAAGCAATAGAGAAAATTGAGTTAATCCGAGGTAGGATGAGAGAAGCTTGATCTAAACTGAAAAGTTACTCTAATAGAAGGCGTATGGATCTAAAGTTCTCGGTTGGAGATAAGGTTTTTCATGTTTCTCATCTTCGAAAGTATGTGCATGATCTAGAGACTACTATCACTCTAACTACATTGGAAGATTTAGTAGTAGAACTAGATCTGACTTTTGTTAGGCAACTAGTTTGGGTTATAGTGAGAGATGATAAGAAGTTAACGAACAAGACAGTCAAATTGGTGAAAGTTCAGTGGGCCAACAATGAGAAAGAAAGTACTTGGGAGATAAATGATAGGATTAGGGATATTTATCCAGATCTGTTGTGAAGGCATGTTCTAAGTTAGAGATAATTCACATAGAAGAATGTTTGCAACCAAATTGGCCACAAACACCCAGCCTTTACCTGGGTGTTGGCTTGCTCAAGTGTCTCTTTTCTGCTCTTATCTCGGGCTTCTACTTCCAGAGCTTCAATTTTGGCAAACTGTTCATCAAGTTTTGTTTTCAAGCTCCTTGCCTCAACAACTTCTTCATAGTATTTCTACGACTCCTCCTGGGCCTCAATCTTCTCCTCCCTCTCATTTTTCAACAATTCTTCCAGCTCCTCAATGCGGCAAGGTAAGGTGTCTTTCTCCTTTTGTAAGGAGTCCTTTTCTAAAGCAAGCGTGTCGTTGTGTTGAAGTGTCGCGTCGAGTTCCTTTTTGTGTGAAGTTTCCAAACGGCTCACCGCCTCTGCCGTCTCATTGGCATTCTTCTCAAACTTGGCATGCTGGGTTTTGAATTCAAGCAACTCAGCATCCTGGTGCTTGATTATATCCTTGTCGTGAATAGCCTCCAACTTGAGACGATTTATTTCATGTTAACACTCTATGGAAACTTCAGAAACTTTCTCTACCAAATGAATGAATGATTTGTGTTGAACGAATACGTCATTCACACACACTAAGGAGCTTTCATTGCCATGCCCAAGGATAACGTGAATACATGGGAGGAGTAATATAGGCATAGATAAACAATTCATTCATTAAACTCTCACTTCCTACATCATTCTCATATCCACAACAAAAACAAAAATAAGAAAGCTTAATTAAGGTCGGCTATTAGGAAGCAATAGGGAGATCGAAATTTATGGTTCAAGGGAAAGCAAGCTTAGGATTAAGAGCTACACCAACTCTTAACTCCAACCATTAATCTAAGGTGAATAATAACACTTATCATCTCTTAAATCATTCTTTTGATTCGGTCATGGGTAATACCCGAATCTTATGTGTTTGATTGGTCAAGTTATGATCTAATCATCATTGTTTGGATAGAGTAATGGTTAATGGGAATTTTTGGAATTTATTAGGGATGGTGTAATTCGGTTCTGGTGTTAAATCCGAAGTTTTTATTATCCAAATGATTTGAAATTTTGATATGTTAAGGAAAACATTATTTTGGAGATGGGGTTTTAATTTCATAATTTTCCGAATTATAGAGATTATTTTATGAATTTCCTATGGAGGAAATGGCATAATTAAGGGTTTTATTCATTTTTAATAATTAAATGTGGTTTTGGGCTCCGAAAATTTATATGATGTAGAGAAAGGTATTCTCCAATTTATGAGAATTTTTGGTCATTTTCTTATGTAATTTTGAATTATAAAGAATTATTTATGCTAAATTAGCATATAAAAATTTAATTTATTATGATTATTAGTTAATTATTTGAAATAAATGTTTTGGATTTTGAAAATAGGGTGCAACGTTTTTTCAGTAAAGAAAATTGATAAAGTTTTGCTAGCCAATAAGCTTTTGACAAATTATAGAGGTTTGGTGAAAAGTAATATCCTTTTATAGTAGTTTGGCAGTTTTTAAGTTAATTACAGTTTTACCATGTCGACATTGGCTATGTCGAGCCACCACTCACAACATCATAGTGTTATCGACACGAAATCAAACAATGCCTCATGATGTCAACGAGTTTGACATGAAGTTGCTGGGTTTTGGATCTCATCGAGGTCACAACAACAAAAATAAAGAGATGGTCTTTGACTTGACGGTATCGATGTTTATACATGCCGATTTTTATACCAAGTGACTTGTTGCCATGTTTTATACTAGAAACCATGGTGCCGTATATGCCATTTTATGTTTTTGCCTTGCCGATCCAAGGATTATCGAGCCTAGCCCTTACCGCTTTCAAATTGTTATCGAGCCTAGATAGGAAGCTTTTAAACTTGTTATCAAGTTTGCCTCATGCCGATTATAACTAGTCTTCGAGTTCTTAAAAAAGGCGAAGAGCCTTATGCTTTTACATTAACATGGTATAGTAGTCGACGTTAATGCATATCGAGCTTATAAACGGCGGAGAGCCATTTGTTGCATGATTTTAACTTCGAACCTTAGGGACACTAAGGTATATCATAATGAGTTCGACATGAAATGTTTTGGAGGTTGCCAATGTAAGCCACCTTGAAATTTAAATAACTAAGGGAAATTAAATTAATTGGGACACCAATGAAATATGTTATACACGTGGATAGCATGGATGAATGTTGAATATGTGGGTAGCATGAAGTCAAGTTAAATATGTCGGTAGCATGAGATAAATAAAACCATGCGGATATCATGAATTAAATGGCTAAGTGATGGGTCCATAGTCATCCTTGGAAAACAATGGGATGTATGTTGGATAGTCTGCATCATGTGGGAGATGGATAGGCTTTAATTGGTTAATTTAAGGGTTCATAGTCATCCTAGTACAACTATGAGATGTGAGGTCGATAGTTTGCGTTAGTTTAAATGATAAAATGTGAGATGGATAGTCCATATTTGTTTAAGAAAAATAAAATGTGGGATGGGTAGTCCACATGAATATAAGATGGGTAGTTGATAAGAACTTAGATAGGTAGTGAAATAAATTGGGGATAGGTAATCCAGTATGTATAATATGTTTGTACACTATCATATTATACTGTTATGACCATTGTGGATGCAGGAGCACTGTATATGGTTAAGATGTGTAATTGGTTGCTAGTGAGGGGAAACCGATACGCATAGCGGTGTGGTCTCACTAGATATCTATTGGTTTGAGATAGTAGATTATTATTCATACCAAACTTTTTGTCTGACCTGAAGTTTTCATTTTTC
Source organism: Allium fistulosum (assembly GCA_030737815.1). Classification (NCBI taxonomy): domain Eukaryota; kingdom Viridiplantae; phylum Streptophyta; class Magnoliopsida; order Asparagales; family Amaryllidaceae; genus Allium; species Allium fistulosum. The sequence continues at coordinate 159,061,654 of CM060901.1, forward strand.
CCTTAAACTCTCGGGCACTCATTTGAGTAGGTTGAGAGTAAGGGCTTTTTAAGTTCCCATTAGATGAATAAGCTTTTGGAGACGCGCAGGAGGCAATCTAGCTAGTATGAGCTATATATCAATTTTCCGTTGTGTTTTGATTCTGTGTTTGTGTTGTAATAGCAAGCTGTATTAAATGCCAGATATTTGACTTTTGTGAAAAATCATAAACCTATTTTAATTCAAAAAATTTAAAGGACTTTTGTGAAAAATCATAAACCTATTTTTGATTTTTTCCCAAGTCAAAGTTAGATTTCATCTTGTTATTTTCAAACTTCAAAACACATAAAATCATGAGTTTTACATTTTTATGTTATTTTAAATTTAAAATAAAGTTGTTTATTATTTATATATGTATACATATGTACATACTTCAACACAAAATTTATAAAAACCGACTTTTTGGTAAAATCATAAATCTAAATTTAAAACATTAAATATTTTTATAAAAGTTTCAAAATTAACGGTTGCCTTTATATGCTACTACTGATTTTTGTTTACTAATTAAACTGATTTAATTTGATCTGACTAATATTAACGTTGCTTACTCATTAAGTATTTGGTTAACGTTAAATTATCGTTAATTAAGAATATTACTTCCTTAATACACATATAATTATTTCCGATCCGAAATTTTCAAACGTTAAAAAAAAGTTTGTATGAACTCAGATCATAAAACTTTGTATATGAAAATTAATCAAAAACAGCCATGAAGACAATAGTTCATGTTTCGTAGTCAAATTCTAACATTTATAGAAATTCCATTTTTGGGCTTTAATCATTATTCGTTAATTCTTTCAATTAATTATCGTTCAATTTATGAGGTATTACACTGGCAGTAACGATTATTAACACCAATTCTCTTTATCAAAACTATATCACATCAGAATTTGTGGAATTTGGTTTTGGTCAAAAATCCAACAATGTCCACATTTAACTTTGTAATTCAACAAAATTCTTCATTCAGTAATAACAATTATGTTAACCTTGCTGCTCCAGCTAGAGACTTTGATTTTGAGTTGACTACAATTGACCATGATAGTAACCTTATATAATTGGGGAAACGAATTCTCTATTGAATAGTGTTTCACATCCAACGCTTCAACTCAGACATAACTATAGTCGTTCCATGGGCGCCATGCCATAATTTAACTATAATCAAAGTAGAGTGTCCACATTGTAGTTCAACGGTATTATCGAGTCAATGGAATCGGGTAACATTGTCACTTCGAGAGTATCTGTTTGACCTAGTTATATTAACCACAGAGAACTCTCGAGTGAATCTTTCCATCGTTATCCAATAACTATCAGTATGTAACTCCTTGGTGCCCCCATCAGCTATGAGACATTGCCAAACTATAATGACCAAGAATGTCGAACACTCCGTATTTAAATATTTCAATTATTCAAATATTTAAGTCTTGGAGTTAATATGATTGATTGATTTTATAACCTTGTTAACCCGTTTGAATTAATAACTAATAATGGTGAACTTCTGTAACATTCCGTATCTAGAGGCCAAATGCTAAGCACTACAGATGCTGCAGTCATCCATAGTATTCAGGTGACAAAATACGGTAATGCTAATGGTATCCATAATATCAAAAGCATATGAATATGAACAAATCCTAGATTCCAAAACAACATTTTGTTGATTACATTTCAAAACAATAATTCATATCCATGTTACAAAATCCCTTTACGTTTCGCAGGTAAAGATCAATTATAATCATTACAAAAATACGCCAAGAGCGACATATAACGATGCCCCTTGGTTGATCAAAAAAATATAGTTATATCTGGCTTAATATACTCAACGAAAAATAAACAGAATAATCTGTATTCCTAATTAGCTATCCACCAGCCACCCACTCGTCTAAGAAAAATTAATTCGCCAAAATTTTAAAAACCTGAAAACCTTAACCCTTAGCCTACTCAAATCAATTTTGAGCACCCGAGAGTTTAAGGGGAAACAAAAACTTAGAGTCAGACATAAATCCTAGTGTGAATAATACTGTTACGTCTCGGTTTACTAATATTAAGTGAAACCACGCCGCTTAGTGGAACGAGTTTCCCATCACTAATATCTTTTTCAAAACATATATTTTGCAAATCCTTTCCTGCAACCAAACTGCTTAATCAACTGATTATAATAATAAATATAGCAATGTCTGTTATGCTAAAAACAGTTAATAAATGGACTATCTGTCCGAAACCTGGGCTGACTGCCCGCAAACTGGACTAACTGTCCAAAAACTAGGCTAACTGCCCCTTTGGCTGACTCGGGCCAACTAGATAAATATCAAATGGTCTAAACAACTGTTAGACAATACTTCTGGACGGTCTGTCCTTAACTTACTTCTCCAAGGGTCAACCGCTCCTAATGCTTTTGTGGCTTACCAATAACCTACCTCTGTACATAAATATTCCGCTATGTGTGTAACCAACGTTTTAGTCTTACCTATGACTAAGCCTTACACACTGGAATTCTAGACTAAATTAGCTAGGGGCCAATAGCTAATGAGCATAGGGCGCAACCCTACACAAGTCCTATCTGGTCTTATAATCTAAGTCATTCTCTTATGGTTAACAACCCTTTAAATTTTCCTTGAAAAGCCTTTTTCAAAATGATTTAACCCTTTAAATCATACATATACAAGGAAAATACATATTTAGCTTTACTCTAAGCAATTTTTCCATGTTATATATACTTTACCTAAAATAATGTTGTTGAGATTTAATGAGGATTAACTACCCTCTCAAGATAAGTTAAAGTCTTTTCTAACTTGAAAAACTTAGGCTATTCTGCCTATTTAATATATTCAAAACCTTTGTTTAAAACCTTTAAACAACCCTTTCGAAACCCTTGAAAGTATTCCTTTTGAAAACAAGTAAAAACCCTTTACTTTTCTTAGGCCATAAGACCAAATCCTTTCTTTCGAAACCATTTGAATTCTTCTTTTCGAAAGCATAAAAACATTCCCTTCGAAAGCTGTAAAAACCTAGACATCCTTCTTTTAAAACCTTTAAAATTTCCTTTCAAAAACATAGGAAAAACCTTTCCTTTCAACCCTTTCGAAACCCTAAGGAACCGCCTCTTTCGAAACTATTCATTAAAACCTTTCGAAACAATAAAAACACAATCCTTTCGAAAGCACTTTGGGTTCAACTTAAAACCTATGGAAACTCCTTTCGAAACCATTTAAGTTATACTTCAATTCTGAGAAAAAGGGTCTTTAAATCATTTAAGTCGAAAGCATCTATTTCGAAACTATTTCCTAAGTAATGAAGTGATGGTGTCGAAACCAGCCCTTCGAAAGCATTGGAGAGGTGGCTCGGTTTTTAGAAAGCAAAACAACCCTTTCGAAACCATCTAGGTGAAAGGTAGGAAGCCGTAGTTAAAGGCTTCGACTCGGTCGAAAGCAGTCATTTAAAACAAAAGCTCAGCCCAATCGAAACCATCTATTTAAATCCATTTGACTTAGTCGAAAGCTAACCAAGTCGAAAGCATCTTAGCCGAAAGCAAGCATGCACATTTTCCTTTAAAACCAAAGTAAAGCCCCAACCCCCTCTAGAACCTTTGGTTTTGACCCTATACCTTCCGCCTACATCCATTTCACCACATACCAGCTAACTAATACTATGTGAATTAGTTTCGACAGTGTTGGAGGCGAAGGTAAGGAGGCGGAACCTGGTGCTAAAAGCATCGAAACAATGTAAAACAAGTTTATTTGTACTTTTAAACTATTTCTTTTATACCTAACCTGCCATGTTTGTCTAAATCTGATTGGTTGCCTATTTCTCTTTTCAAAAGTGATGCCGAGTTTCCAGAATTAACAAACTTATTTATTTACAAAAAGCCCCTTCTCCTTCCTTAATTATATAAAACATTTAAGTCTCATACCTTAAATAATTTTATATAACCGTTAAAACACATAGAAAAATCTATAAAAATTCTAGAAAATCACATTTTATATGTTTTCTAACATATATAATTTTAGACCCAAACCAATAATTATTTAACCGTAAATAATTTATTACCCTAAATAACATTTTCTTTATTAGAAAATTCATATTAATTCCACAAAAATTTAGAAAATTCTGAAAATTGAAATCCATCTCTAAAATATCATTTACGATCTTCCTAAAAATTCGTAAGGCATTTGGATGTCATTTAATAGTGTTTTCACTTTAAAACATGTCATAAATTCAATATGAACAACCATAATTCTTCAAAAAGTATATATAATCATTCCATCATTCAAAAACATGGCAAATCAATGAAAAATATTTGAAATTCATTTTAAAACCCAAAAAAACAAAAATGAGATGTAAACGTTATTCACCTTAGCTTTATAGATTATAGAGACTGAGATACGAATTGATTTGATTTGATTTAGCTTTTCCTTAATCTTCTTCCTTCTTTTGCTTATTAATGGTGGTTGGCTTCTTATTTAAAAATTTTGAAAATGAAAAGTGAATGTGTATAGGAGAATACACGGCTAATTTTAAGGGATATAGGAATGGCCTTATTCCTATTTTACCCCTCCTCTATTTCATTTTAACTCTTTCTTAATTCATTGTTAAATGGCACGACTACACCTTAATTACAATCAAATCTCAATCGCTAATCAACACATTATTTTATTTAACTAATTAAATCCCCTAAATAATGTTACGAAAAATTTGGGGTGTTACAGACTCCCCTCCTTAAAGAATTTCGTCCTCGAAATTACGATAAGGTGCACAACAAATCAATCAAGAAGGTAAAACATACCATTAAACAAGTCAGGATAAGTATCTATAATCCTGCTCTCAACCTCCCAAGTACAGTCCCTGTCATCGTCACTCCACTAGACTTTGACTAATCTAACCGTCTTGGTTCTAAGCCTCTTCTCATCTCTTGCAACAATGCGAACTGGCTTCCTCACAATAGTCAAGTCCGGTTCTACTACTAAGTCCAATAGCACAGTCGGTGCAATAGTAGTCTCTGGGTCTCTAACACACTTTCTGAGATGAGAAACATGGAAAACATCGTGGACTCCTACCTAACTGCTCGGTAACTCAACTCTATATGCGTGTTTCCCAATCCTCTAAACAATATGAAAAGGTCCAACGAATCCCGCTGCCAATTTCACCGATTTTCCAAACCTAATCACCCCCTTCATCGGTGACACTTTGACGAAAACCCGATCTCCAACTAAGAACTCTATATCTTTCTGTCTTCTGTCTGCATAACTCTTCTGCCTAGACTGAGCCTCCTTCATTCTAGCCCGAATGACCTCAATCTTTTCTGCAGCTTCTTTAACCAAATTTGGACCAAGAACCATCCCATTCCCTGTCTCTAACCAACATACAGGAGATTTGCATGGCCTTCCATACAAAGCTTCAAACGGTGCCATCCCAATACTAGTCTGATAATTGTTGTTATACGAAAACTCGACTAATGCAGATGGTCTTCCCATGATCCCCCAAAATCTAGAACACATGCACTTAATAAATACTTCAAGATTTTGTTAACTCTTTCTGTTTGCCCATCTTTCTACGGATGGTAAGCGGTACTCATCTTAAGCTTGGTTCCCAAAACTTCTTATAGACTCTTCTAGAATTCACTAGTGAATAAGGAATCTCTATCACTAACTATGCTACTAGGAATTCCATGCAGTCTTGTCACATTCTTCATAAATAACTTCGCTAATACAGGTGCTGTTCTGGTTGACTTAACTAGAATGAAATGGGCACTCTTGGTCAATCTGTCCACTATAACCCATATACTTTCATTTCCTCTGTTCGACCTTGGCAACCCGTCAATAAAATCCATGGAAATAGAATCCCACTTCCATACCGGAATATTCAATGGCTGAAGCAACCCACTTGGCTTCTGGTGTTTAGCCTTTGCCTATTGGAAAATCAAGCACTGCCTTACACACAAACCAATATCCCACTTCATACCTTCCCAGAAGAAATTACTCTTCATATCCTGATACATCTTAGTACCTCTTAGATGAATAGAGAACTTCGAATGATGGCATTCCTCCAAGACTTCTTTTCTTATGTTTCCTACATTCGGAGCACATAATCTTCCTTTCTTTTTCAACAACTATCCTGGTCAAGACTGAAAATTTTCAAGTCATTGCTCTTGGTTCCATCTTTCAACTTCCTGATCCGTTCAGCTAACACTGGATCCTCTTTCTACTTAGAAGCAATCCTTTCGATCATTATTGGTCGAACTTCCAAACAAGATAACACTACAGTTTCTCCACTAGACCCTGCCTCAGATCTCCACTGCACTCTGCAATCTGCTAATGCTTCCAAATCTTTCCACTCAGCAATCATCGCCAACACTGCATTCTGATGTTTCTTGCTAAGCGCATCTGCAACCTTGTTGCTTTTCTCCGATGTGTACTCAATCCCAAAATCATAAGCGGCAATAAACTCTAACCACCTCTACTGTCTCATGTTCAACTCCTTTGGAGAGAACAAATACATCAACGACTTATGTTCTGTATAAAACTCAAACCTCTCTCCCAAAAGGTAATGTCTCCACACCTTCAAAGAAAAAATAACTGCAGCCAATACCAAATCATGCGTCGAATATCTGACCTCATGCGGTCTAAGCAGTCTAAAAGAGTAGGCAATCACTTTACCTCTCTACATCAGCACAGCTCTTAAACATGTTCCACACGTATCGGTATAAACCACGAAATCCCGATTCCCTTCTGGAACAACCAACACAGGCGCATGGGTCAATAAGTGTTTCAAACTCTGGAATGCTTCCTCACACTTATCGGTCCACACAAACTTCACATCCTTTCTTGTTAGCTTGGTCATCAGTGCTGCTATCCGCAAGAAATCCTTAAAAATCTCCGATAGTAACTAGCCAACCCAAGGAAACTCTTTATCTCCATCACTATCTCGAGTCTCTTCCCACTATTCACCGCTTCAATCTTAGTCAGATCTACTGACAACCCTTTCTCTGAGACTACATGACCAAGAAACTTCACTTCCTTCTTCCAGAAGTGACACTTTGAAAACTTCGCTCAACTGATGCTGCCTCAGCGTCTCAAACACCACTCTAAGATGAACTTCGTGCTCTCTTTCATCCTGAGAGTATATCAAGATATTATCTATGAAAACAATTATGAACCTATCCAAGTGCTCTCGGAAAACTCGGTTCATCAAATCCACAAAAAAGCTGGCACATTAGTCAGTCCGAACGGCATAACTAACCATTCGTATGACCCATATCCGGTCCTAAACGTCATCAAAGGTATCCTCGGCTACTCTAAGCTAATGGAAACCTGTCACCAAATACAAATGCGAGAATACCTTGGCTCCACTCAAATGGTTGAACAAATCATCAATCCTCAGCAATGGATATCGATTCTTTATCGTTCTTTCATTCAACTTACGATAATCCATACATAGCCTCAACGATCTATTTGGCTTCTTAGAAAACACTACAGCTGCTTCCAAAGGCCAACTACTCAGGATGATAAAACTCTTGCCTTCTAAATCCACCAACTACACTTTCAACTACCTCATCTCTGAAGTGGTCATCCTGCTTGGCGGCCAACTCACTGGTTCTGCTCCCGGAACCAAATCTATCCGAAACTCAATGGCTCATTTCGGTGGCAATCTAACTATAGGTTCAAAAACGTCTGCAAATTCTCTAACCACGAAAACTTGACTCAGCTCATCATCCAATTCCATGGCACCCAACAAGGCATTCATCTCACCACAAGAACCTTTTATGGTATAAACAATCCTGTCTCTAAAATCTAGGTGTCTAAGGAATATTTTCCTATCCTGGAAAAATATCATAGAATTGTACTCACTTAACCAATCCATACCAAGAATGATTCTGAACCCCACAAAATCAAATACATACAAACTGCACACAAAATCATTACCTAACAGGTCAAACTCTAACTGGTCACACCTCAACCCCAGAGTTGCATACCCTCCTATTGGATTCGCAACCCGTAAGGAAGTAACTAAATATATGGGTTCAAGGATAAGCTTATCTATCAAACATCTACATATAAAAGAATGTGATGCACCGGTATCAAATAGAACGCTAATAGACATACCATGAATCTGAAGCGTGCCTCCCAATACTGCCTTTCCTTTCTCCTGAGCTGTTGGCTTCGAAGCAACAGGCTCCAATGCATACACCTTGCCCTTCCCATCCTTAGTGGGCTCCTTGCACTAATTCCTATAGTGGACAATCTTGTCGCAGTTGAAGCACCTGACATTCTTCTTCCCAGCCACTTCCTTTGCCTTTCCAACACGACACTCGTTAGCAAAATGCCCCTTCTTGTCGCACTTGAGGCAAACAATCTCAGACTTCCCCTTCTTAGATGCTCCACCCTTCTGAGCACCCTTCTTGGGAAAGAACTTCCTCTTCTGGCCCTGCCTAACCTGGACCTCCTTAGCCTTACTCTTCTCTAGAGAATCAAGAATCTCCTCATGCCGTAAGGCCATCTCCACTACAACATCAGACTGATCTCTAATATGAGACAGTGTAGCCCTTGCTAACTCAGGCTTCAACCCCTTGATGAATTTCTCATTCTTCTTCATCACTGTATCCACTGAAGCATACCCATACCTGGCCAACTCCTCGAACCTTCTGGCATACTCCATAACTGACATATCTCCCTGCTCTAACTCAGCAAACTTCCTGATCAGAGCTGACTGTGTCATAACAGACATGAACCTCTCCTGGAACCTCCTCTTGAAATCTTCCCAGGTCATAGTCTCCTCATCCACTGCCACACTCACACTATTCCACCAAAACAAAGCAACTCCCTAAAGCTATCTAGATGCTAACCTCCTCGTCTTCTCATCATTGAGCCCTAAATCTTCAAAGATCCTCTTACAATGCAGCAACCAATTCTCCACCTCAATGGCTTCCTCCATTCCAACAAACGGCTTCCCTCCAAACTTAGTGTAATCTCCACTCAGCTTAGCATAATCGTTAACTACTGGGACTTCCAGAACCCCTGCTCCTGCAGCATTTCCTCCTAACACTACGGCTGCAACTCCTGCCTGCAACATATTCCTGAAAACCTAATACATAGCTTCAATTCCAACTTGTGGGACTCCAACACCCATATTCTCTACTTGTGCCTGACCTTGGCCTCTTCTCGCATTAGGTCTAGCATTCCCATCGGTGCCTTTCCCACTGGGTTAACTCTCCCTCTTCTACCTTCCATATCTTTATTCAAATCACATGAGATACAAAAAGATAACCTAACAAAGATAGGAGACCAAAGATAAAGCGCATACTTATATATATCAAATACAAGTACGTTATTATAGCTTTATCCCATACCCCAATCTTACTCAAACTCCTTAGGATTATGTTTTAAAAATCATTTTTTTAGTTAAAGTTTTTCATAAACCTATGCTCTGATACCAAGTTGTAACATCGCATATCTAGAGGTCAAAAGCTAAGCGCTACAGATGTTGTAGTCAGCTATATTATTAAATTCTGGTGACAAAGTACGGTAATGCTAATGGTATCCATAATATCAAAAGCACATGAATATGAACAAATCATAGATTCCAAAACAACATTTTGTTTATTACATTTCAAAATAATAATTCATATCCATGTTACAAAATCCCTTAACGTTTCCCAGGTAAAGATCAATTATAATCATTACAGAAATACACCAAGAGCGACATATGATGATGCCCGCTTAGTTGGTCGGATAAATATAGTCATATCTAACTTAATATACACAGCGGAAAATAAACAGAATAATCTATACTCCTGATTAGCTATCTCTCAGCCACCTGATCGTCTCCGAAAGCTTTATTCACCAAAATTTCAAGAACCTGAAAACCTTAAACCTCAACCTACTCAAATCAAATTTGAGCACCCAAGGATTTAATGAGAAACAAAAACTTTGAGTCAGACATAAAGCCTGATGTAAGTAATAATATTACATTTCGGTTTACTGATATTAAGTGAGACCACGCCGCTTAGCGGAAAGGGTTTCCCGTCACTAATATTCTTTTCAAAACATATATTTTGCAAATCCTTTCCTGCAACCAAACTGGTTAATCAAACTGATTATAATAATAAATATAGTAATGTCCATTATGTTAAAAACAAGTAGTAAATGAACTATCTGTCCGAAATTTGGGCCGACTGCCCGCAAACTGGACTAACTATCCAAAAACTGGGCTAACTGCCCCTTTGGCTGACTCGGGTCTACTAGATAAATATCAAACGTTCTTAACATATGTTAGACAAAACTTCCGGACAGTCTGTCCTTAACTTACTTCTCCAAGGGTCAGCTGATCCTAATGGTTTTGTGGCTCACCAATAACCTACCTCTGTACATAAATATAACATTCTGTATGTAATCATCATTTTAGTCTTACCTATGACTAAGCCCTACACACTGGAATTCTGGACTAAATTAGCTAGGGGCTAATAGCTAATAAGCATAGGGCGCGAACCTACACAAGTCCTATTTGGTCTTCTAATTTGAGTCATTCTCTTAGGGTTAACAACCCTTTAAATTTTCCTTGAAAAACCTTTTTCAAAATGATTTAACCCTTTAAATCATACATATACAAAGATAATACAAATTTAGCTTTACTCTAAGCAATTTTTCCATGTTATATATACTTTACTCAAAATAATGTTGATGAGATTTAACGAGGTTAATTACCCTCTCAAGATGAGTTAAAGTCTTTTTTAACTTCAAACACTTAGGATATTCTACCTATTTAATATATTTGAAACCTTTGTTTAAAACCTTTAAATAACCCTTTCGAAACCCTTGAAAGTATTCCTTTTGAAACCAAGTAAAACCCTTTACTTTTCTTAGGCCAAAAGACCAAATCCTTTCTTTCGAAACCATTCAAATTTTTCCTTTCGAAAGCATAAAAACCTTCCCTTCGAAAGCTATAAAATCCTAGACATCCTTCTTTTAAAACCTTTAAAATTGCCTTTCGAAAACATAGGAAAACCCTTTCCTTTAAACCTCTTTCGAAACCATTCATTATAACCTTTCGAAACAGTCAAAACTCAATCCTTTCGAAAGCACTTTGGGTTCAATTTAAAACCTATAGAAACACCATTCAAAACCATTAAACTTATCTCTTTCGAAACTATTTGGGTTATAATTCAATTCTGAGAAAAAGGGTCTTTAAATCATTTTAAGTCAAAAGCATCTGTTTTAAAACCATTTCCTAAGTAATGAAGTGATGGTGTCGAAACCATCTCTTCGAAAGCATTGGAGAGGTGGCCAGGTTTTTAGAAAACAAAACAACCCTTTCGAAACCATCTAGGTCGAAAGGTAGGAAGTGACAGCTAAAGGCGTCAACTCAGTCGAAAGAAGTCATTTGTACCTAAAGCATCGAAACAGTGTAAAACATGTTTATTTGTACTTTTAAACTATTTCTTTTGTACCTAACCTACCTTGTTTGTCTAAATCTGATTGGTTGCCTGTTTCTCTTTTCAAAAGTGCTGCCGAATTTATAGAATTATAAAACTTATTTATTTACAAAAAGCCCATTCTCCTTCCTTAATTATATAAAACATTTAAGTCGCATACCTTAAATAATTTTATATTACCACTAAAACACTTAGGAAAAATCTACAAAAATTCCTGAAAATCACATTTTATATGTTTTCTTAAATATATAAATTTCAGACCCAAACTAACAATTATTTAACCATAAACAATTTGTAACCCAAAATAACGTTTTCTTTACTAGAAAATTCATATTAATTCAACAAAAATTTAGAAAAGTCTAAAAAATTGAAAACCATCATTAAAATATCATTTATGATCTTCATAAAAATTTGCAAGGCATTTGGATGTCATTCAATAGGCTTTTCACCTTAAAACATATCATAAATTCAATATGAATAACCATAATTCATCGACAAGTATATATAATCATTCCATCATTCAAAAACATGGCAAATCAATGCAAAATATTCGGAATTCATCTTAAAACCGAAAACAAAACAAAAATGAGATGTAAACATTATTCATCTTAGCTTTAGAGATTATAGAGATTGAGATGTGAATGGATTTGATTTGAATTAGCTTTTCCTTTAGCTTTTCCTTAATCCTCTTCCCCCTTTTCCATATTAATGGTGATCGGCCTCTTGTTTAAAATTTTTGAAAATGATAAGTGAATGTGTATAGGAGAATACATGAAAAAGTTTAAGGGATACAGGAATGGCCTCTTTTCTATTTTACCCTTTCTTTATTTCATTTTAACTCTTTCCTAATTCACTGTTAAATGGCATGACTACACATTAATTAAAATCAAATCTCAATCCCTTAATAAACACATTATTTTAACTTATTTAACTAATTAAATATCCTAAATAATGTTAACAAAAATCTGGGGCGTAAAACATGTTTCTGAAAAATGTTTACAAAATAAATATATCGGTAATATAACTGAAAATTATTTTATTGATAAATAGCTTTTTCCTCATTAAAAGGTGTTCGAACTTGTTATGCTTTCCTAATATACTAATGTGTAACTAATTAGCAACTAAAAATATTTTCATGGTTTATGTTAACTAAACCCCTTTGTGATGTCATGCATGATGTCATGGAGAGAGGGGTAGTTTTGGAGGCTTTAAGGGCTAAGTAATGGAGGGATTAGGTGGAAGTTGGCATATGGAGGATGCTCCTTTTTTATCAGAATAAGAGGTGGTAAAGGTAGGGTTACCACTTGAGAATGTCTTCATAATACCGTTTATTATATCATAAAATCCATTTTCAAATAAATCCCAAAAAGATTTAAGTGTTTATAATCTTTTATCCTCTTTAATCTTCTAAAATCGTATAAAACCAACTCCAATCACTCTCAGACTTTGGCCAAGCCCTTAGATCATCTTGGAACATGATAAAGCAACACAAAAGTGGATGAAGTGAAAAAAGTGGCACCTACCCTAGGGCTTGAGCTATTGTGAAGGGGGAACTTGGCTTTGAGCTTATGGAGGCTAAAGGTGGAAGCTTTCGATATTTGTTGATGGTAGGAAGTGTTCCCATGTTCTTGTGTGCTTATGCTTCATTTTAGCCTAGATTTAGGTGAGTTTACTGACCATTAAATGTGTATATGTGTGTGCATATATGTTTGTTGCTTGAATATTAAGTTTGAGTAAAGTTTACTAATGAAAGTTTTAACTTTGGATCATACTTGCTTTTTGAAAGCAAATGACAACTCTATGCATATATTATCACTTATTTACCCTTTACAACATGTATCATGGACTTGAATTTGTGTTTACATGTTTGGTTTGGCTATGTGTAGCATTGAAGTGTGTCTGAAAGTGTTTGAAGCGAGAATAATCGCTATAAGTGCACTTCAAAAATTCCTGTGTTTAACTTGTTCAAAATGGTCGCATTTGAATATATTATGAAAGTATATATTTTGGTTGTTATTTACACTTATAATAATGTATGGTACAATGAGGATTGGTTCGGAAAATTATAGAAATGATAGAATAAAGTTTGAAAAGTTATAGAAAAAAGGTCGCTATACGTACACTTTGAAAATGCCTTGTGTTCGGTGATTTTTAAATCAATTCGTAAGACATCCTTAGGGGTTTCTTTGCTATTTTAATAAGTACTTTATTTTTAATTGGGATGGTTAAAATATCAAAGTTTAAAATTATTTCATAACCGGTTGAATAAAGCTGAAAGATTAGAAGCGAGAGTTAGTCGTTATAGATGCACTTTGAAAATGCCTTGTTTTTGGCCATTTTTAATGTGATTTTGGTAGACATCCTTAGAGGTTTCTTTGTATTGAAATTATCTACTGCACGTATACTTCTTAGTGTAAAAAAATCAGACCTTAAATGGATCGTTTTGATAAAGAAGCTTGCCAAACCTATGATACTTTTCTAAGTATTCTTTATCCATAACTTTCTAGAAGTTTTCTACTGCTGTTGTCGATCTACTATAGCACTTCTAGGCTTGTTGCATTGTTTTGTTTCAATGCAATTTTTAGCAAGGTATTATGTGTTAAATGGTTTAAATTTTGTTATCTCTGTGGAACCTTTGTAGGGAAGTCTAATAACATGGATTAGAATATGAAAAAAGATTAGAAGTTTGAATATATTTTTAATAATTAAATACTAATTTTTAAAGAAAAAGGTTTCCTTTGTGGCTATTTGCAAAAAAATTGGCAAACACCTCTAATTTATTTATTGTAAAGCTATGGATATGGGGTGTATAACATAGCTATTAAATTAGTATTATGATTGATTTTCAAAGAGCGAATCACGTATATGTTATGCAGAAAGTAAATTGCAATGAAGTAAAGACTACAAAGATTTATAGTGGTTTGGCCAGAATGTGCTTACATCCACCGCCCATTTTCATTATTCTTCTTATAAATCTTTGATATACTGTCTGAGATACAGAATACAATGATCTGAGGCTCGTAAGTAAGTAAGATATAGACCAAGGAAATCTGTTTGGCTATTCCAGTTTGACTATTCTTGGCGGTCTATTCCTTTTCGGCTGTACCTGTTATGTAGTTTCGGTAAGGCAGTTCCTATTAGGGTCTTCCTGCTAGATTGTTCCTAGCAAGGTTGTTCCTGCTAGTCTGTTCCTTCTAGGTAGTTCTTGTTAGGTTGTTCCTGTTCGACTGTTCCTGCTAGGCAGTTCCTTTTAGGCATCTCTTGTTAAGCTGTTCCTAGCTAGGCTATTCCTACTAAGTTGTTCCAAACTAAGCTTTACTACTAGGCTCTTCCTACTAAGTTGTTCCTAGCTAGCCTGCTCCTAGCTTTCTCTAGCTTGTCAGCCATTACTGTTGTAAGCTTTTTTCTCCTGAATTCTCCTCCCATAGTTGCTCGAAGCTTTGATATTTATAAGAGTGGAGAGGTATGATGGTCACTCCAGTAAATCAAGCAATTTTCATCTATAACTCGCTCGGCTCGAATATTTCCATATATACAAGGTACGATAAGAAGTTTCCATACATATTCAGATTTCATTCCATAAATAGCTTGTTTGGGTTCAGCTGGAGAAGCTTTATTTGGGGTCTGTTGGTTGGTGGATCCACCTAGACACCTTACTGGCTAGGTTTTCTCATTTCCTCCCTCGACTCGGTATCCCTTGTTTCCCTTAGTTCGGTCTTCATATCGTACATTTGGTTTGGCATCCACACCATGCTCAATATGGTATCCAACTTATTGAACAGGGTATCTTGTTCGGTACCTTGGGTATCGAACAGAATTTCATGTTCGGTACCTGGGGTGCTGAAAAGGATTTCTTGTTCGATAACT
Organism: Allium fistulosum; assembly: GCA_030737815.1. Classification (NCBI taxonomy): domain Eukaryota; kingdom Viridiplantae; phylum Streptophyta; class Magnoliopsida; order Asparagales; family Amaryllidaceae; genus Allium; species Allium fistulosum. The sequence goes on from CM060901.1 coordinate 159,076,979, forward strand.
TGGGTACCAAACAGATTCGGTTTATAGGTACCAAACATAGGGTTTTGCCTCTCTTTTTTCCTTCCTTATGTTGGAAAGGGTTAGGCACTCAGCAGTTAGATTTGCTACCTGACCATTCCTCATGTTCCATAAAAATAATGTGCTTGCCATAAATCGAACTCCTAACCTCTCCATTGGAAGCTTGGTGCTCAACCACTTGAGCTACACATATTTTTGTGCTATAACTCCTTCATTTCAAATCGAAAATGAATGAAACTTGGACCAATAGCTTTGTATCATTGAGTAGAGTATTCCAATGCCTATGAATGTTCCATTGCCTGAAGTAGGTAGTAGGTCTCCAAGGTAGGGCCAGATTCAGCTATTTGGTAGACAAATTTTAAGATGATTGTATCTTCCAATCTTTAGGTTAGACTGAGATGCAGTTTTGACCTAGGTTCATGTTCTGACCTAAGGAACATTTATCAACTACTTTGACTATATTTTCTGATTATGCCAAATTTTCCCCTAGTGCTTCGCCTTGCCCTTATGATTACATGATGGTGCCTTTATCATTCACTTTAGGATATTTCTATAATCCTTAACGTCCTTTTATATTCATCATGCTATTGGTGAAAATACTCACAACATTGACCCTACAAAACACACTTTCGTAGAATGGAAAGTGTGCTTTGTTTCATTCAAACTCGTCTTTCTTTCTCATGCGGTGGTTATCTCGAATCTCAAATATTTATATCCTCATTCTCATCTTTTCGGTAAGTTTTCCATTGCTAGTATGTTGCAGAGCATTGTTCACTCAAGGAAAGCTTGTTGATCATTCCAAGACATTCTTTATCAGTGTGACGTTCGCAGTTCATTATTTCTTGGTTGTATATTCTTCTAGCATAATTTCTTACTAATTTTCAACTCAGTCTGGTAGGCCTTTGCTCCCTCTACTTCAACCTCCTTGCCCCCATATGTTGAGGGCCGCTTGTTATCATATGAATGTCCTAAGAATGTCAAGGTGCCATAGGGAAAGGAATATACCGTGGTTCCATGGTACGTGGATTTGACGACGTGTATTTTGTTGCACTGATTGTAGTTTGGTCAATTAATACTAGTGGATGGGATGTGTGACGCCCCATCTCTATGCTCATAATAACAAAGAGTATTAAAAGAAATACTGTCTATTATTACGAAGAATAAGGCTGGATAGGAGCGACCATCCGTAATTGGCCTTACACTAATATTGGTTATCTCGGTAGGAGTGGTATATACTTTTTATTTTTCATCTATTATTTATTTACTCCCATCGACATATCCAATTATCAGTATAAAACAAACTACGATAGTTCATAATAGTTTAGGACATTAGATATAACAATAACACAGATAATATAAATGCGGAACACAGATAAAAACAAAAGCCTCATATATATATAACTGATGTCAGTTAATACATAGTTGACTCAATACATATGATACAACTACAACTGTCGACTCTGGAAGTTATATATACAAGTACATTATCAACTAATATACATGAATACATATCGTTCTATACAATGACGCGACTACTACAAAATGACACAGACAACTTCAGAAGATGTGAAAAGTCTTCAAATCCTGAACAGCAACTCAAAGAAGAAAATCTACAACCTGAAATAACTCGGGTCTGACCCGAGTATTACATTCAAAAGAAAATAATACCCAGGTCAGTCTAATTCAAACCAGTTTATTAGTGCATATAGGCAGTAATAATTTTAATAGACGACAGTCACAATAATTCCCGTCTATCCGATTCTTTAAACAAAGAAACCGGATAACGGTCAATATAACACTTAACAGTGTTTAACAAAAATCAGCAGATTTAAATCATCAACAGAGATAAATAAACAATTTATCAAATCGACTAAATCAATTTAAAACTGTCAAATCTGATAGGGCTGCAGTACACGCACGCGTGTACTGCCTCGCCACTATCAAACGAAATGCATAAAAGATCAACGGAAATTCACGAAACGCGCATAATGTCAAACCCAGAGAAAGTCGGGTTCAACTCAAATGCGATTCAAATAAATGGTCGAGACATAAAATTAAGTCTCGGCCCAAGTTCAACTCAACCAACAGAAAACAATGGCTGCACAGAGACAGCAGGGTACAACACGCCTCAAAGTATCGGTCGATACTAACAAGCATGCGTGGTCAGGGAAACTCAAATACTACTTGAAACAGGTATGTAACTGTCCCAAATGGTCAAGACAAATGTAATGAATGACCAAACTCAAAGAAACTGCAAAGGTCAAACCCAAATATTGGGTTCAACACCAGGTAATTGAACAAGACCGGAAATTCAAGGAGGCACCAAACAATCAACTGAGTGCAACAAACCAAAGCATCACAAAGACAGTGTGCAAGCAAAGACAAGGGAACTGCACAACTTCGAATAAACACTACAAGGAAATATAAACAAGATCAAACTGAAACAAAAGAATTCAGACTAAATACACATGCCAGACTCAACTGGAACGGTGCAGTATGGCCAGAGTGAAGATGATTAGCCTGCAATATCAAAGGAATGGGTGCAACAATGTCAAAGACAACTGAAACAAGCCAGAACTGCCTCAGCCATCAAGACATGTGCAATGTAGCATACAAGTAATGCGAAACTGTCAAGTAGACAGAGAATCATGAAACAAACACATATATACGTACAAAAATGTGTATATATATATATATATATATGAAGTATCAAGTGCCCAAGCCACAGTGAAATGCTTAAGGCAAAAGCAGCAAATACATGTCCAGATAAATCAAATGCAATAGTGCATCTAAAACTACTGGGATGAATGCACCAATACAAAGAAATTCTACAAATCAAGTGAAACAAAACAGAGATATGATCAAGTATAACAGTCGAGTGTCAGTTCTCAATATACACGCTGAAGCAACCCAATTAAGTGTTTGCACTCCAGAAGCAAAACTCAAACTAAGGCAAGCTCGAGTCTAAAATCCCCAAAAGATAATCAAAGTCTACGAAAGTACATGTATGCACATACTCGAGTGCACATACATGTCCAAATCGAATGAAACAGCAAAAAGAAACTACAACTGAAACCGTGATGTATAAGGATTGTAATTTCAACTGGAGACTCAACGATACATGCAACATCATGAACAACAGAAGTTCGAGCAACATCACAGGTGATGAACAACAGGAAGGGTATGAAGATCATAAGGCTCAGTGATACTCAAGCATTAAATCAACTGAAACAGTAATGAAAATGCAACCCAGTGACAACAATGGTTGAAGTAAATACAGAGCACACTTTACAGTGATACAGTACAACATACATGTGCTCAGATCAAATGACTAGAAGTTCAAGACTGATAATATGGAACATTAATAATGAAGACTGTGCTATCATATGTACAAATGCAAAGATCAACGAAGACTCCAAAGCAATGCAAAAAGCATTGTGACATCAAGATCAAAACCAGAAACTACATGAATACCCATCAGTGCAGACTTGAGCCAGGTACAAAATTGACCAACTACAAAGGCAGTAGTGAGTGCAGACAACCCAAACTCAAGATTTTAGAATGCAATACAGTTCGAACATGGTCACCAGTGAATAATATATACATACGTACTCAAGGCAACATGGAAACAGTGCCAGTGCCAAAGTTACAGAGAAAAATCAAGCAATTAGTGGTTATAATTTCAACGAAGTCAAAGTCGAAATCACCCAAAATTTAATCTGTGAAATAAAACTCTTTTTTTTTTCTCAAACAAAAACAGTGTCGAAGACAACTAAACAAACGAAATCAACAACAATTCGATTTCCAGGAATTTAAACAAGTGAACTAGGGAATCGTTTCCACAACAAAACAATTTCGCAAATCAAAGTGGCCGAGATACAGCCATAACAGTAATCAACAAGTCAAGAAACCCAACAATCAAAGAAACGAACTATATCTTAGTTCAAAATCGCATAAACATTTCAGAGCCAACAACATTCGATGGAGAGAATTGAATTAGAAGTGAGTGCTGAACACTCACCTTTGCCGAAGCGAAGACGAGTATAGCGAAGGCACGTCGATCTATAGAGCAGAGAACCTTCGATCGAGCTACAAAGGAGAGCGAGCCTGCCCTAATTTCTTTGAACGAGGCCGCCATTATTTCGTCTTCGATTTTTGTTTTAGGGTTATCCCAATTGAAAAATGGGAACGGGTCAAAAATGCCATTCAAACTAAAAGGGAGACCCGGTTTACATGGTTATCACTTGCAACCAAATGGCAACCAAAGAATTGGGCTAAATGAATTTAAAGCCCGTACCACCACTAACCAATTTTTTTTCAAAGAATTTCAACATGATTTTAAACTCCAATGGCACTAATCAAACAATTCGATCGTCATTTTGGCGACAATTAAAAATTACTAAATCTCGGGTTGTTACAGACTCCCCTCCTTATAAAAATTGCGTCCACGCAATCATAGGGAATAAAATGGACAAAAGGTAACAACCAAAAGAGCAAGGCAATGACGAGTGCATAAGCAAAGCAAATGTCAGCAGGGGAAGTACTAGATATGAAATCAAAAGGTTCGACTGCTTCAAATCAAAAGAATCAACATCGTGGGAATCAGGGATCAAAATCAGACGACTAACAAAAGCAAGAACAATCGAGTTCCAGCAACTAAAAGAGAAGGAAAAACAGAGCAGAAATCCTATACAGAGCACGATTTGAACGTGAGTAAATCAAATTACTCACCTGAATCGCCAGAGAAAAAGATGAAGCTCAAATCTCAAAAATCGCAAATATTTACTTATCTCAAACGATAATCAGAAGACAAATCAAATATCTGATTATCCCAACGATAGTCAGAAAACAAATCAAATATCTAATTATCTCAAACGATAATCAGAAAACAAATCAAATATCTGATTATCTCAAACGATAGTCAGAAAACAAATCAAATATCTAATTATCTCAAACGATAATCAAAAACAAATCAAATATCTGATTATCTCAAACGATAGTCAGAAAACAAATATTCAATTATCAAAAACGATAATCAAATTTCTCAAATCAACAAATAATCGATTATCACAAGCGATAATCAAATTTCAAATTCAACAAATATTCGATTATCAAAAACGATAATCAAATTTCTCAAATCAACAAGTATTTAATTATCTCAAGCGATAATTAAATCTAAAATCAACAAATATTTAATTATCTGAAGCGATAATTAAATCTCAAATCAACAAATATTTAATTATCAAAAGCGATAATTAAAAACAACAAATATCCGATTATCAAAAACGATAATCAAAACTCATATCAACAAATATTCAATTATCACAAGCGATAATTAGAAACAACAAATATCCGATTATCAAAAACGATAATCAGAACTCATATCAACAAATATTCAATTATCACAAGCGATAATTAGAAACAACAAATATCCGATTATCAAAAACGATAATCAGAACTCATATCAACAAATATCCAATTATCACAAGCGATAATTAGAAACAACAAATATCCGATTATCAAAAACGATAATCAGAACTCATATCAACAAATATCCAATTACCTGCAGATAATTGGAAGCAACAAATATCTAGAAATCAATTAAGAAGACTAGAAAATCAACATAAAAGCTTGGATCGATCCCATCAGATGGCGAGTTTTTAATTCGCCGCACGTGCAACAACATATGGCCGAAGCCTACCAAGTACTCAACATAATTTTTGGCGCCCAACAAATGACCCGAAGGTCCAACATATGACCCGAAGGTCTAGTACTGGTATTTGACCCGAAGGTCCAACATATGACCCGAAGGTCCAACATAGTGGCTCGAAAGCACACGAAAGCATCAAATATTTCAATTAACGAGTCCGGAATTAACCAAAATAGTAAACGCACATGTCCCATAACCACGAGTTTTACTAAATTGTTTAATTCTCTTCATCGTTTCCTTGAAAGTGTAGAATCATCAAAACAACAGATATTCAATTAACGATTCCGGAATTAACCGAAATAGTAAAAGTGTGGTTCCATACTCCGCACTTTTGCTAAATCGTTTAAATCACTTCATCGTTTCCTTGAAAGTGCAAAATTGTGTATTTTATAAAAATACACTTTACATTCTCAAACGGACAAGTCCGGAATTAAGCGAATCAGTAAAAGAAAGGGGTCATAGTCCTCGATTTTGCTGAAACGTTTAAATCGCTTCCTCATTCTTTTGAAATCGCAAACTGTAAAATTTTTGAAAACAATTTTATTTATTTTGTAAAAATAACAATTCGCATTCTCAACTGAACAAGTCCGGAGTTAAGCGAAACAGTAAAAGAAAGGGGTCATAATCCTCGATTTTGCTGAATCGTTTAAGTCGCTTTCTCATTCTTTTGAAAACGCAAACTGCTAAAATTTTATAAAACAATTTTCATTTTAAAACGATTTCCCAATCACGTGATTAAAACAACAATATTAGTAACAATTTTGATAAGGAAATTGTACTTCTCAAAATACCGTAAAAACGGTCACAAATCAGTATTGCGGAATAACTGCTTGAAAATCCACTTTTAAAATTTTGGCTGATACTGAAGTCAAAGCGACAGAATTTTTTTTTTTTAAAACATCAAATATCTCATCAAAGGATTCACATCAAAATGTGACATCAGTGAATTTTCATTTATTAAAATTGTCAACAAAACACCGTGCCTCAAAAATTCAGCATTGGTGTAAAAATCCCGTTATAAAAATAACGGCAACAAAATACGTATCATAACCAAGCATCGGTTCAACGTAAAATAAATGCAATGACGTGCAACTCAAATTTTTGCACGTTCATTACAATATAAATAAAGAAATCATTCAAATATCTCTTCAACGAGAATAATTCAAAACAGCCAAAAATCTAATCAATATATGATTAGCTCAAAAGAAACCAGCCAAAAATCTCAACAAAAATCACATATCTGCAATTTCTTCGAATCCTCAATTTGGATTCGAAATTCTCAAAGAAACAAATAATTACAGCTATGTAAACAACAATTGGAATTCATATCAATTTCGGGTTTTGATTTTTAAATCAAAAGATTGTCAGTTGTACTCAGCGAAGATAGTTTCACTATTTCCGCTGCGCACTCTGATAAATAGAACACAAATCAATCAAATCATCAGAACACAATTTCATCCAAACAACAAAACACAACTCCACTTTTATTTTTAAATAACGATATTTAAAAATTTCATCAGAATTTCAAAACTTTAGTTTTGACTCAAATCACAGATAAAACGTCGACTAATAGTTGTAAGATATGTTCCATCCAAGTTATGTTTTATATTATGTCCAAAAACCCCAAGCTCTGATACCAACTGTGACGCCCCACCTCTATGCTCATAATAACAAAGAGTATTAAAAGAAATACTGTCTATTATTACGAAGAATAAGGCTGGATAGGAGCGACCATCCGTAATTGGCCTTACACTAATATTGGTTATCTCGGTAGGAGTGGTATATACTTTTTATTTTTCATCTATTATTTATTTACTCCCATCGACATATCCAATTATCAGTATAAAACAAACTACGATAGTTCATAATAGTTTAGGACATTAGATATAACAATAACACAGATAATATAAATGCGGAACACAGATAAAAACAAAAGCCTCATATATATATAACTGATGTCAGTTAATACATAGTTGACTCAATACATATGATACAACTACAACTGTCGACTCTGGAAGTTATATATACAAGTACATTATCAACTAATATACATGAATACATATCGTTCTATACAATGACGCGACTACTACAAAATGACACAGACAACTTCAGAAGATGTGAAAAGTCTTCAAATCCTGAACAGCAACTCAAAGAAGAAAATCTACAACCTAAAATAACTCGGGTCTGACCCGAGTATTACATTCAAAAGAAAATAATACCCAGGTCAGTCTAATTCAAACCAGTTTATTAGTGCATATAGGCAGTAATAATTTTAATAGATGACAGTCACAATAATTCCCGTCTATCCGATTCTTTAAACAAAGAAACCGGATAACGGTCAATATAACACTTAACAGTGTTTAACAAAAATCAGCAGATTTAAATCATCAACAGAGATAAATAAACAATTTATCAAATCGACTAAATCAATTTAAAACTGTCAAATCTGATAGGGCTGCAGTACACGCACGCGTGTACTGCCTCGCCACTATCAAACGAAATGCATAAAAGATCAACGGAAATTCACGAAACGCGCATAATGTCAAACCCAGAGAAAGTCGGGTTCAACTCAAATGCGATTCAAATAAATGGTCGAGACATAAAATTAAGTCTCGGCCCAAGTTCAACTCAACCAACAGAAAACAATGGCTGCACAGAGACAGCAGGGTACAATACGCCTCAAAGTATCGGTCGATACTAACAAGCATGCGTGGTCAGGGAAACTCAAATACTACTTGAAACAGGTATGTAACTGTCCCAAATGGTCAAGACAAATGTAATGAATGACCAAACTCAAAGAAACTGCAAAGGTCAAACCCAAATATTGGGTTCAACACCAGGTAATTGAACAAGACCGGAAATTCAAGGAGGCACCAAACAATCAACTGAGTGCAACAAACCAAAGCATCACAAAGACAGTGTGCAAGCAAAGACAAGGGAACTGCACAACTTCGAATAAACACTACAAGGAAATATAAACAAGATCAAACTGAAACAAAAGAATTCAGACTAAATACACATGCCAGACTCAACTGGAACGGTGCAGTATGGCCAGAGTGAAGATGATTAGACTGCAATATCAAAGGAATGGGTGCAACAATGTCAAAGACAACTGAAACAAGCCAGAACTGCCTCAGCCATCAAGACATGTGCAATGTAGCATACAAGTAATGCGAAACTGTCAAGTAGACAGAGAATCATGAAACAAACACATATATACGTACAAAAATGTATATATATATATATGAAGTATCAAGTGCCCAAGCCACAGTGAAATGCTTAAGGCAAAAGCAGCAAATACATGTCCAGATAAATCAAATGCAATAGTGCATCTAAAACTACTGGGATGAATGCACCAATACAAAGAAATTCTACAAATCAAGTGAAACAAAACAGAGATATGATCAAGTATAACAGTCGAGTGTCAGTTCTCAATATACACGCTGAAGCAACCCAATTAAGTGTTTGCACTCCAGAAGCAAAACTCAAACTAAGGCAAGCTCGAGTCTAAAATCCCCAAAAGATAATCAAAGTCTACGAAAGTACATGTATGCACATACTCGAGTGCACATACATGTCCAAATCGAATGAAACAGCAAAAAGAAACTACAACTGAAACCGTGATGTATAAGGATTGTAATTTCAACTGGAGACTCAACGATACATGCAACATCATGAACAACAGAAGTTCGAGCAACATCACAGGTGATGAACAACAGGAAGGGTATGAAGATCATAAGGCTCAGTGATACTCAAGCATTAAATCAACTGAAACAGTAATGAAAATGCAACCCAGTGACAACAATGGTTGAAGTAAATACAGAGCACACTTTACAGTGATACAGTACAACATACATGTGCTCAGATCAAATGACTAGAAGTTCAAGACTGATAATATGGAACATTAATAATGAAGACTGTGCTATCATATGTACAAATGCAAAGATCAACGAAGACTCCAAAGCAATGCAAAAAGCATTGTGACATCAAGATCAAAACCAGAAACTACATGAATACCCATCAGTGCAGACTTGAGCCAGGTACAAAATTGACCAACTACAAAGGCAGTAGTGAGTGCAGACAACCCAAACTCAAGATTTTAGAATGCAATACAGTTCGAACATGGTCACCAGTGAATAATATATACATACGTACTCAAGGCAACATGGAAACAGTGCCAGTGCCAAAGTTACAGAGAAAAATCAAGCAATTAGTGGTTATAATTTCAACGAAGTCAAAGTCGAAATCACCCAAAATTTAATCTGTGAAATAAAACTCTTTTTTTTTCTCAAACAAAAACAGTGTCGAAGACAACTAAACAAACGAAATCAACAACAATTCGATTTCCAGGAATTTAAACAAGTGAACTAGGGAATCATTTCCACAACAAAACAATTTCGCAAATCAAAGTGGCCGAGATACAGCCATAACAGTAATCAACAAGTCAAGAAACCCAACAATCAAAGAAACGAACTATATCTCAGTTCAAAATCGCATAAACATTTCAGAGCCAACAACATTCGATGGAGAGAATTGAATTAGAAGTGAGTTCTGAACACTCACCTTTGCCGAAGCGAAGACGAGTATAGCGAAGGCACGTCGATCTATAGAGCAGAGAACCTTCGATCGAGCTACAAAGGAGAGCGAGCCTGCCCTAATTTCTTTGAACGAGGCCGCCATTATTTCGTCTTCGATTTTTGTTTTAGGGTTATCCCAATTGAAAAATGGCAACGGGTCAAAAATGCCATTCAAACTAAAAGGGAGACCCGGTTTACATGGTTATCACTTGCAACCAAATGGCAACCAAAGAATTGGGCTAAATGAATTTAAAGCCCGTACCACCACTAACCAATTTTTTTTCAAAGAATTTCAACATGATTTTAAACTCCAATGGCACTAATCAAACAATTCGATCGTCATTTTGGCGACAATTAAAAATTACTAAATCTCGGGTTGTTACAGGATGTATTTTCCCTACATGATTGTTGAATTATTCCACTAGTGATTCCTTCATCACCACGATGCATACTTGTATATGTCAAACATCAAAATGTTTGGCTAGGTAAATGGTTTCTGTTGAAGTTTTGAATGTGGGTTGATCATGTGCTTGTGCTGTGAAGCTAATCTTCTTTTGATGTTTTTGCATTATTGCACCTGATATTTATTCATGTCCATATTCTCCTTTTCCAGGCTAGTAATCATGATATGTTTCTTCCACATGATTGTGTGGTTTGTTTGTTCCATCAGCAGCCTTTCTTGCCGCTATCGTGCATACTTGTTTGGGATCAACCACCAACAAGTTTGGTTTGGTAAGCAATTTATGTGACTAGTGAATCCCTTAGCACATATTTTATTTACTATATGAACACTTACACAAGCGCATATATATCTTTTAGAAATTATTAATGAATTTATCATACATAATCAGGATTAGTTATTACGTTATGTTTGTACAATATCCTTGCTTAGCCATTTGCTCATTAGCAAGGTTAGGCTGATCGATCCTCCAAGGTTGGGTAGAATTATCAAATCGGCCTTGAAAGGATTGCGATGAATTACCTAACTATCCCTAATAGGTCGAATTATCTGATTAACCTAAAAAGGATGGGGCTGAATTATTCGATCGGCCTAAAAGATTGGGTCAAATTATCTAATCGACCTTGAAAAGGATAAAGGCTGAATTGTTCGACTAGACTAGAAGATTGGGTCGAATTATCCGATCGACCCTAAAAAGGATGGGGCTGAGTTATCCAATTAGCCTAAAAGACTAGGTCGAATTATCCGATCGACCCTGAAAAGGATGGGGCTGAATTATTCGTTCAGCCTCAAAGATTAGATCGAATAATCCAATCGACCCTTAAAAGGATGGGGTTGATTTATCTGATTAGCCTGGAAGATTGGGTTGAATTGCCCGATCAGCCCTGGAAAGGATAGGGCTGAATTATCCAATCAACCCAAAAGATAAGGTCCAATTATCTGATCGATCCTGGAAGGATTGGACTAAACTATTCAATCAGCCTTAAGAAATTAGGTCGAATTATCAGGTCGACCCAAAGTCACATTCCATGGCCATGATCCTAGGCCTAAGGAGGTTGTGTATAACAAATGGGATCAAATTATTCGACCGACCCTGAGTGCATACTCCCCTTCCATTATCTGAGGCCAAAGGAGTATGTTCTTGATCGTACTGCTAATCATGTATTATGAGAATCTGGCTTTTAAGAACATGGTTCCATTGGTTCAAGAGGCTGACTTTATTTATGAATAAGAAACTTAGCATGTCCTGTCCTATTGTTCTGCCCCTATGGTCCCTGGATGTCTTATTCGTGAAAATAAACAAAAACGAGCTAAGTAGAGTGGTGCCGCGACAGATCGCTATTCCATGCAGATGGGATCAGGATTCCATTAATAGTTGCCAGCTTGAATGTTTTGTCTCTAAGATCTTGATCAATTCAACAGGGTCCTTACTAGTTCGACCAATTGCCATCATACACGGGAGAACTCATTTCAGAACGAGATCCCCTACCTTGAAGGTACAGTTTTAGACCTTAACATTTAAGTGTCATGCTACCCTTTCCACGTGCATGTCTTGATTATGATTAAATCTAATTCATTGTTGCCGGCCAAGGGTTTGTCCGAGCTTTCCATGATACGGCAGAGTTAAGTGCCCTCTAGTATGCAGTGGCTTTGCCTGTACAGTGCTAGAAATCAAGAACTTTATTTGACATAGGATGGTTGCTCTTGTGGTGGTTTGGTAGCACTATCATCTGTCATTGTCTTGCACACCCTATCCATGAGGTTTGGTAAAACCATGATGTTTGACAATACCCTTATCCATAATCCATGTAGTTGCAATAGTTAGTGAGAAAAATAAGAGACAAAGGTTTTGAGCATTCCATGCTTTCATGGATGCGGCTCCGTCCATCATGATGAGAATGTAGGTTATATTCGCAAGATCCCTGTTGATAAAATATAGTCCTTCACAGGTCGGATAGGTGCCACCGGGCAAGGGCAATATCTAATTTAGCACTAAGTCCTATTCCTTGAGTGAATTTTGTTTAACTTTAGAATTGTATTGCTTGGCAATCCTTTGCTTATGCGCCTCAGCTTTTAAAGTAGCTTCATCATGCCTTTCATAAATCAAATCCAATGACATATTTACCAATTCCTTATTAATTCTCATTCAAGCCATAGTGAATCCTCTTGTATGATGGTAATGTCGTCTCTACTGATAACATCCCTTTCGATCAATAAGCTAAGGAGAAGGGAGTATGCCCTATCACCATCTTGAAAGAAATGCGGTAGACCTATAGTGCTAAAGTAAGCTCGTCCACCCATGCTCTTTTTGCCTTTTTTAGCTATTTCTTTATGAGGGTCTTCAAAGCCTTATTAACCACTTTCACATATCCATTAGCATGTAGGTGTGCAACTATAGAAAAGCCCTTCTTTATTCAATGTTGCATATCACATTCTTAGCTCCACCCTTGGCCATAGGAACTTCGTCGATTAGATCTTTTCCCCGGACCATAAAGGGCCAGGAGCTAACCATGTAGGTTAGTTCGACTATCGATAACCTAGGGATTGTGTGATTTTCTATCTAGGGTCTACCTCCTTAGTGTGGTCTCCTCAACTACCTTGATATGTATTATCTAATATTTCCCTAGCGTCTCTAGCGGGCCTGCACCTTAGTAGCATGTTAGTGAAAACTTTTATGTATAGGATGTGATCCTGTATGGTGTACAGAGTCGCCTTGGACATCACCTTCTTTGCTTCATTATGGTTTAAGGGTGAAGTTTTTACTAGGACCAACCTAAAAAGTGATCTATTTCTTAAATTGGCCAATTTTTTAAAATCATCAGCATCTCGATTTTCCTCCCGTGGGTTGCGCTTAACTACACAGCATTCTTACGCATCAAGCAAAGCCTTCGGCCTTTTTTTCTTTTTCTAAAGTAGTATGCCAACAGTTCTCCTTTGACTTAGAACTTCTAAAGTGCTTGATTCACAGCAATTTGCAAGTAGCTATAGATACAAAGTGTCTTGGTCCTTAGTTCTTTTGTTATTTCTAATCCTACTATTAATGTACCGTACATTGTTTTTTGGTCTAGCTTGCAAGGTTAGAGGTATATTCGACACGTCTAGGTCAAGAACATTCATTCTTGATAGCCATTAGTATTTTTTTCACTTCTGCAAGTGTCGCCTAGTTATGTGGAATGGTGTTATTCATGCCTTAAGTATTTTTATATCATTTGAATTTATTCAGAAAAGTAAGTCATGCATTTGCATTGTTGTCCCCACACTCTATTGGGGTATTCAGTCTCTGTAGTATCATGCTTCATATTCATATGAAGTTGACTCTGTCTTTAGGGTTTTTCGAAAAGATTATCTCTAACATTTCTAGAGTTATACAGTCCCACCTATTGAATGGATTGGGTTAGAATTACACTCCACTATCTCAGAAGTAGATGAACTTGGTCTCCCATCTAATGGAGTTGAACCCAAGGTTTTAAATCTCGCTCATCTCGGCCGAGATCTCGAGCGAGATCTCGTTTTCAAGCCTGGGCGATTCGAAACAACTAATTTCGTTTGAATCTCGTCTGACCCAAATCTCGGACGAGATTTCAGTATCTCGTCCGGTATCTCGACCGAGATTTAACAGCGAGATATCGGCCGAATTTTTGAATTTTGGAAAAAATCAACTCTTTTTCTGTATTGGGCTAGCTCATCCTTTACCTTAATTTAAGCCTTCTTAATTGTACTTTTTTAACCCTTATTTCATATATAAATCTTATTTAATCTTCGTCTCTTATTTTACCGTAGTGACAAGTGTAAGAAGATGATAAAATCTACATCGATTATGGTAAGTATTTCACTTTATGATTTTCATTTAGGTTTCTGATCCAAATTAATTTACATTCGATTTCATTTTTCTTTTTTCGACACTTTCTTGAGTTTTTTTCCTAACCCTATTTTTTGCGGCTATAAATTTTGGGCTTCACTTATTTAACTTTATGTTCTAAATGGATTCCCAATTTGATTTCATTTAGTCTTTGCTGCTATAATTTTTTCCTCAAGGCTTATTTTTAAGCAATAAAGGAATTCTCTTTCATCTATTAATTTCATTTGATGATTACATGTTCATTCGTGCATCATTTTTTGCTTTTCTTATAATATTACTAAATGTTTGAAATTGTTTGTACTATGTATGCTATTTTCTACATTTGTTTGAAATATCTATGCTATTAATTGCTTAATGAGATTTTGTTTGCTAATAATTAAATACTATAATCAGACATAGAATATCTTAATTCTACTTGTAGACTTTTGTATTTGAAGTTATAAAATTAAGATTTCCCATGCAGCACTATAAATCATAAAAGGTAGAAATGAGACATTATATTGTGTAGGAAAGTTAAGTGAATGATCAAACAAAGTAAAGGTGCATATGCTATTGTTTGTTTCTTGTCTACTTTATCTCATATGATATTATATTGAACTTTATTCATGAAATCTAGTTATTTGTTTATTTTACATGATACAAGTGATATTTTTCCATACTAAATTACTAATGATAAGCATGTGATATATTCAAGGTAAGTGCATAGTGTTTTCCTTAAGGTAGTGACTAGTATTATAAATTTAGGTGTATGAAAACTAATTTTTGACATGACATATACTCCGAGATAACTCCGAAATGAATTTTGGAAACCACCGAGATGTAAATCCGAGATGGACGACCGAGATGCACTCATCTCGTTCGAGATCTCACCCGATACGAGATAAGCTATCTAAATTCTTCGAGACGAGACGTGACCGAAATCCGAGATTTAAAACCTTGGTTGAACCCTATCTCCCGACTAGGAAGTTTATTCTTCATTGTCTAATTACTTCATTCTTCACGATTTTCATGCACATCTATCTCTAGATATCTAGTATGAGGATATGCTCTGATGTCCGTGGGGAAAACTAACACCATGCCCTTGAGCGTGGTTTATACCATTCCTCCTCAAGGACTCAGTTCCATCGAGGGACTAGAATCTATAGTTTACCTTAGGTTTTACCCCATAGCATACCGGTTCCCATCTCTGCCATAGTCGGCTCTCCAGTTTATAATTCACTGTATTCCTAGTTTCTCTAGTAGGGAGATAGATTCTTTCAGGAGTCTCTGAAAGTTATGAATGTGGAAACTTGTTCTATCTTCTGAAGTGTTTCCTTTCTCCAGTCCTATCGTCCATCTTTCACATATTCCTATCTCAAGGCTTTTCATTTCTAACCAGTTGGCATTTGTTACTCTTGCCTTTAAATTAGAATTCTTTAAGTGTATGGACTTGTCAGCTTGATACTATAAGCCCTCCAAGTTAGCATTTGGATTCTTCTTAAGTTCCCTATATAACTTCGTTTTCCTATAAATTCCTGAAGCATTGACCACAAGGACAAACATCTCATTAATTTGGTGCATTGCGGTTGCTATAGCACTGAACCGTGCAATATTATTCTGATAGTTTATCCATCTTTTTCTTGATATCCAAGTGCTTGCGAATTAGTGCTCCAAACGACTAAACCAAGTAGTCTCTAAGCATGACATGAATAGAGGAAAGCAATGACATCCACTTGCTTCTTAGCTCCAACTGCTTCCATGCGCTAAATGTAGTGCCTCAAATGTGTTCAAGGGTTAGTGTTTCCAACGTATTGTTCCATGACCAGTGTCTTAAAATCTGGGGGTTGACTACATATCTGATATTAGAAATGAACTGACTATGGTTCACCTTGTCAAGCTCTAGTCTCTTGGTACGCTTGCTTAACACTCGATAGATTAGCCCAGCAACTCGCTACCGTTGCGGGAATGCTTTTTGAGATTGCTTGGTGGGCCATGTCGTGCCCTCCGTACAATGGATCAACCATCTATGTACCAATCGGTATAAACTTAGGCGGTCCTGTTTTGACAGCCAAGAATGTGGTTCCAAGATTAGCATTGTTTTCTAGTGAGACATCCGTCCTTGGTCGACATGGACTATATCGTTGCTCCGGTACCAATTAGTTCTGCATCGTTACAATTTGGTTCGAGCCCTAGCTGCTTTGGTTTGAGGAAGTCCGTATTTCCATGGCTCCTTCTTACCTTGCCTGCTACTTTGCATCCATTCTTCATGGGTTGTAAAAATGACGCAGCGGATATTTCAAAAATGATGTAAATTGGTGAAAGTAGCAGTCGATGGATTGATGAATGCTGAATTGCCCGAATTCGTTGATCCGAAGATACCGAACTCTAGCTATCTCGAACTCGTTGATCATGCACGATACCGGGTTCAAAGATCTTCAATTCTTCAAGCGTTGATCAAGCGCACTTGATTCCGCGAATCGGCTTCTACAGTCGTTGAATCGAGCGCACTCGATTAACCGAAAGAGGAGATAGGAGATTACACTCAACTACCAATTTGAATGAAAGCACAAAGCAATCAAAAGAGAATTTTATTCAATATTCAACAACCTTTACAAAATGACCATACACGCCTATTTATAGGCTACAACTCAACACAGCAGAAAAAGTTTCAAAATATTACAAGTACTTAGGTCGAAAACGACCTTCGACCTTGAATGTTGCGACCTAGTACAGACGCGTCCTAAAAAACAGGTTAAAAGACAAACAACTCACTTAGGTCGGTAACGACCTAATTACATGATTCAACGACTTAACAAATGAACGGCATCTGATAAAGCGGCATAACAATCTACGGCTACAATCTTCCGCGAGTTAAGATCACACAGCCTTCCAGATCGGCGAGTTAGGGAAATCAATGGCATCCAGAGCTTTGCGACCTAAGAATGAACGACATCCCTTCGTTTGCGACCTAACAGAAGCGGCTTCAGAAATTGTTTGCGACCTAAGCCTCCACGACCTAAGACTTTGCGACCTAAGCCTTCGCGACCTAAGACTTTGCGACCTAAGCCTTCGCGACCTAAGACTTTGCGACCTAAGCCTTCGCGACCTAACTTAGCTCGTAACTCGTTAGGTCGAATCACCTTTCCCTTCAGACTGTTAGGTCGTAGCATGTGATCTTTGAAACCGGTAGGTCGTTGGAGCGACCTAGAAGCCTCGTTAGGTCGTATGCGACCTAATACTTCACCAATTTGGACCCTGCCACTTTTCCCAGCATTACTTGCTCCCTCCTCTATCTCGCTAGGTCGTGAGCTGTTTTCCTGAGCATTGGTTCCGTTAGCTCGTGGCCCATCTTCCTTAGGTCGTGAGTGACCTAAGAACCCATTAGGTCGTGAGCGACCTAAGACTTCAATTTTGAACGACTTATTTTCCAGTTTTGGATTGTTAGGTTGTGAGTGATCTAAGACTTGTGAACTCTTAGCTTGTGCTGCATCATCCTCCCCAGGTTGAGAAAAATTCGACCTCGAATTTGTAAATTCATCTCCATCAGTTCGTTCATCCCCATGATATGGTACGAGATGCTTAACATTGAACACGTCAGATGTATACACATCATCTGGTAGCTTCAGTTTATAAGCATTTTCATTGATTCGTTTCATAACTTCCACCGGTCCAATTTTCCTGGCTTTCAACTTGTTGTAGGCACCCACTGGAAAACGATCTTTCGTTAATACTGCATAAACCAAATCACCTTTATGAAACTCAACACTTCTTCGTTTCAAATCTGCAGATTGTTTATACTTCTCATTTGCTTTTCCTAATCGTTCTTGAACGATTTTATGACACTCCGTCAGCCCTTCAACAAAATCAGCGGCTTTCTTAATTGTCCCCTTTGAATGTGGTATCGCAGTTAAATCCAACGGTCCTTTCGGTAAGCTCGAATAGACAATCTGGAATGGACTGAACCCAGTACTTCGATTCACAGCATGATTATGAGCAAATTCTGCTTGGCATAACTTCACATCCCAACTCCTCAGATTATCTTGAACAAGACACCTCAACAAGTTTCCCAATGATCTGTTAACCACCTCAGTCTGTCCATCCGTTTGCGGATGATAAGCACTACTAAACTTCAGCTTTGTTCCCACCATTTTCCACAAACTCAACCAAAAGTGACTCAAAAATCGAGTATCTCTATCCGATACAATAGATTCTGGCAATTCATGAAGTCGATAGATCTCCCTGAAAAACAATTGAGCAACATGAACCGCATCTGCCGTCTTCTTGCAAGCAATGAAATGTGCCATTTTCGAAAATCTGTCAACCACCACATAAATGGAATCATTACCACGCTGCGTTCTCGGCAAACCCAACACAAAGTCCATGCTGATATCCACCCATGGTTTTACAGGTACGGGTAACGGCATATATAAACCAGCATTAGTTGCAGTTCCTTTCGAAATTTGACAAATATGACAACGCTCCACAAACCTCTCTACCTCTTTCCTCATTGATGGCCAAAAGTAGGATTGTGAAATCAACTGTAAAGTACGGTCTCTCCCAACATGTCCTTCGTCGTGTAACTCCTTGATAATCTTCATTCTCAGACTACCCTCCGGTATGCACAATCGACTTCCTTTGAAAAGAAAACCATCTACCATCACGAAATCATCCGTCTCTCCCTCCTTGACTTTTTCAACAAATTTTGCAAAGTAAGGATCATCAGTGAATAATTCTGGCAATATTTCAAACCCCGTCACTTCAACCTTTAATGTAGTCAACAAATGACTCCTCCTACTCAAAGCATCAGCCACACGATTTGTCACCCCTGACTTGTGTTTAACAACAAAAGTAAACTGTTGCAGATATGCAATCCACGATGCATGTCTTGCTGAAATCTTGTCTTGCCCTTGTAAATGCTTCAATGCTTCATGATCAGTATACAGAACGAACTCCTTCTCAAATAGATAGTGTCTCCAGTGTTTAATAGATTGTACAACAGCATAAAACTCCACATCATATGTACTGTATCGCCTCTTCGCTCCTGACAACTTCTCACTGAAATATGCAATAGGACGTCCCTTCTGACTCAACACCCCTCCAATCCCAACCTTGGATGCATCAGTATGTAGTTCAAACACCAACTGAAAATCAGGTAGCACTAGAATTGGTGCAGACGTCAGCAATTCCTTGATCTTCCCAAAAGCACTCCCTGCCTCCTCTGTCCATGTAAACTGTTTACCTTTCATGCAATCTGTAACAGGTGCCATCACACTACTAAAGTGTGGTATAAACCTTCGGTAGAATGAAGCCAACCCATGAAAACTACGAACTTCCGTTATCGTCTTGGGCTGCGGCCAATTTCTGATTGCCTCAACTTTACTTTGGTCAACCTGTATTCCTTTCTCTGAAACAACATACCCCAGAAATAAAACACTGTGCGTCATGAACACGCACTTCTTCGTAGCAGCATAAAATTGTTCTTGTCGTAACACCATCAGCACTTCTCTAAGATGATTCAAATGTTCCTCTGGGCTCCCACTGTAAATAAGAATATCATCGAAATACACCACCACGAATTTCCCAATGAACGGTCGAAAAATCTGATTCATCACCCTCATGAAAGTACTTGGTGCATTTGATAAGCCAAACGGCATGACCAACCACTCGTATAGACCCTCCCTGGTTTTAAAAGCAGTCTTCCACTCATCTCCGGGTCTGATACGAATTTGATGATATCCGCTCTTCAAATCAATCTTCGAAAATATAGTAGCTCCGCTTATTTGATCCAACAAGTCATCCAACCTCGGCATTGGAAATCTATATCTCACAGTAATCTTATTCAATGCTCGACTGTCAGTGCACATCCTCCACGTTCCATCCTTCTTGGGTACCAATAAAGCTGGTACAGCACAAGGACTCAGACTCTCCTGCACACGCCCCTGTTCAAGCAATTCCTCTACCTGCCTCCGCAACTCTTCATGTTCCTTCGGACTCATTCGATAATGTGGTTTGTGTGGCAATACAGCACCTGGAACAAGATCTATCTGATGTTGTATGTCCCTCAACGGTGGTAACTCCGTTGGTAACTCCTCTGGAAATACATCGTCAAATTCTTTCAAGATTGGTTTAACTTCTTCAGGAATTTCAACTTCTTCACTGCTCTCACGCCCAATCAACAAGAATACTTCCGATTCTTCCTCAACCTCCTTAACAAACTCTTTCAAAGATAATAAAGTTTTCAGCTCTTCGATTTCTTCTGACTTACCTTCTTCTTGTGACCTCTTCTTCGGAACTAAAATAATCTTCGTGCCTTTAAACATAAAACTGTAGCTATTGGTCCGACCGTTATGTAGTACTGCTCGATCATATTGCCATGGTCTTCCCAATAATAAGTGGCATACATCCATCTCTACGACATCACACCATATTTCATCTTTGTATTTCTTCCCAATAGAGAATGGTACACGAACTCGTCTATCCACTTTCACTTCTCCTCCTTTTCTCAACCATGCTAACTTGTATGGACTCGGATGTTTCTCTGTCTTCAATTTCAACTTCGTCACAGCTTCGGTTGAAATAATATTATCACAGCTTCCTGCGTCGATCACAAACTTACACACCTTCCCCAGAATAGTACATGTTGACTGAAAGATATTACTCCTCAACCAACTAGCTTCCTCCTGCTTCGGTGTTAAACACGATCTCCTCAGCATTAGGTTACAACCTTCGTCTCCTGACGCAATATCCTGCTCATCCTCCTCAGCTGGATTAGAACAATCTTCATCAACATCCTCATCGTCAACTTCTGCAATCATGGTTCTCTTCTTTGGCTTTGGACACTCACTGCTTTTATGACCCAATTCCTGACAATTGTAACATTTGAAACCATTGTTAACCCTTGTCTTCTCAGCCTCCTTCACCACTGGTCTACTGATAGGTTTAGAAACATTAGAATTTCCTCCAACACCCTTCGCTTGATTGTTAGAATTAGTAAACACACCACCTCCTCGTCTCCCTTGTTTTTCCCAAGCCAATGCTTTCTGATGTGCTTCCGCTACAGATCTTGGATCGAACATATTGACCATATCCTGAATCTGCATTCTCAAACCTCCAATGAACCTAGATGTCAGCTGCTCTTCTGTTTCCATAATATCATTCCTTGCAATGAGTTGATAAAATTCATCAGCATAGTCATTCACAGACTTCGTTCCTTGTCTCAAGTTCTGCAACCTCTGATACATAAGCGATTGATAATTATAAGGTAAGAATGTCGCTTTCATCAATTTCTTCATCTTTTCCCAAGATTCAATCTTTGACTTCCCCATACGTTCACGTGTAAGCTTGGTTTGCTGCCACCATGCCAAAGCTCTACCCCTCAGCCTCGTAGCAACCAACTTCACTCTACGAGGTTCTGGTACTTCTTTGAAGTCAAAAATCTCCTCAACATTAGCCACCCAATCTAGAAACTCCTCTGCTTTCATACCACCCTTGAATTCAGGAATTTCTGTCTTCATCCCCGATTCCCACTTGTGATCATACTCAGAATAGTTTCTTCCTTGACCTCTTCCTTGAGTACTACCACCATCATACTCCTCTTCAAAATCAGATGCATAACGATGTCGATTCTGACCACCAACATCTCTACTACCATTACGCCTTCCACCATCATCCCTTCTATCAACATTCCTCCGTTCGCGATCATTCACGTTCCTCCCACGTCCTTGATCATTTTCAATACTTCGGTCTCGATTAGAATGTGGCGAGACTCTACTACCCCCATGGTTAGATTCTGGTGAAACCCTTCTCCGATTTTGATTCATCTCCGTCATAAGCTTCTCTAATCGGCCAATTCCTTCGTTAAGCTTCTCACTAAAATTCTCATTGATTCTTTGCTCCATCTCATCAGCCTCTTCTCTTCGATATAAAGCTTCTACGTTTTGGTGGCGATTAGCTCTTCTTGGCGGCATACTTGAAAACTTCACAAATTCTAACTCTTTTCGGATTTTGATCCAAAATGAAACGGATCGAAAACTTCCACTTTGTAGCAAATCGCGATGAACACGATGGACAAAGTTTCGGCCTCCAATGCAAATCCGAACTTCAATCTTCAAACAAATGCGAACAACTTCTTCCTCTCGGCCGTGTCCCAACACTTCAAGCTCGGCTTCTCCTCAAACTTCAAAACTCTTCAAATGATTAGGCTCCAAGTCTCGATCTAGCTATGATTGGCTAGAACAAGCTTTGATACCAAAACTGACGCAGCGGATATTTCAAAAATGATGTAAATTGGTGAAAGTAGCAGTCGATGGATTGATGAATGCTGAATTGCCCGAATTCGTTGATCCGAAGATACCGAACTCTAGCTATCTCGAACTCGTTGATCGCGCACGATACCGGGTTCAAAGATCTTCAATTCTTCAAGCGTTGATCAAGCGCACTTGATTCCGCGAATCGGCTTCTACAGTCGTTGAATCGAGCGCACTCGATTAACCGAAAGAGGAGATAGGAGATTACACTCAACTACCAATTTGAATGAAAGCACAAAGCAATCAAAAGAGAATTTTATTCAATATTCAACAACCTTTACAAAATGACCATACACGCCTATTTATAGGCTACAACTCAACACAGCAGAAAAAGTTTCAAAATATTACAAGTACTTAGGTCGAAAACGACCTTCGACCTTGAATGTTGCGACCTAGTACAGATGCGTCCTAAAAAACAGGTTAAAAGACAAACAACTCACTTAGGTCGGTAACGACCTAATTACATGATTCAACGACTTAACAAATGAACGGCATCTGATAAAGCGGCATAACAATCTACGGCTACAATCTTCCGCGACTTAAGATCACACAGCCTTCCAGATCGGCGAGTTAGGGAAATCAATGGCATCCAGAGCTTTGCGACCTAAGAATGAACGGCATCCCTTCGTTTGCGACCTAACAGAAGCAGCTTCAGAAATTGTTTGCGACCTAAGCCTCCACGACCTAAGACTTTGCGACCTAAGCCTTCGCGACCTAAGACTTTGCGACCTAAGCCTTCGCGACCTAAGACTT
This sequence comes from Allium fistulosum, assembly GCA_030737815.1. NCBI lineage: Eukaryota > Viridiplantae > Streptophyta > Magnoliopsida > Asparagales > Amaryllidaceae > Allium > Allium fistulosum. The sequence goes on from CM060901.1 coordinate 159,100,641, forward strand.
TGCGACCTAAGCCTTCGCGACCTAACTTAGCTCGTAACTCGTTAGGTCGAATCACCTTTCCCTTCAGACTGTTAGGTCGTAGCATGTGATCTTTGAAACCGGTAGGTCGTTGGAGCGACCTAGAAGCCTCGTTAGGTCGTATGCGACCTAATACTTCACCAATTTGGACCCTGCCACTTTTCCCAGCATTACTTGCTCCCTCCTCTATCTCGCTAGGTCGTGAGCTGTTTTCCTGAGCATTGGTTCCGTTAGCTCGTGGCCCATCTTCCTTAGGTCGTGAGCGACCTAAGAACCCATTAGGTCGTGAGCGACCTAAGACTTCAATTTTGAACGACTTATTTTCCAGTTTTGGATTGTTAGGTTGTGAGTGATCTAAGACTTGTGAACTCTTAGCTTGCGCTGCATCAAAAAAGAATTCTAGACTTGGTCTCTTTTGACCTGAATTAGTGTTGCATGCTCCATGAATCTAAGGAATGCTCCATTATCTCCAAATACTTAGTTAGGAAAGGAGCTACCATATATTCCATCATTATTTGTAATCACTACTAGACTCTTCTCTAGTAACTACACCTGGATGTTTCTTTGATGTAGCTCCTTCCAACTTCATATACTTTGCTGCCTCATAGGTGAATTCCTCCAATGTGGCTGGTTTTTACTTTAACATCTCCCAAAAATGAATTGACCCTTAAGGTTAACCATAGAACTACATTATGGTTAAGTTTGCTAAGAATTGAGGATAAAAAATGCACAAGACTTCCTCTGTACTCCACTCATCGGCATATGTTGGGTATACCATTGTAAATATTCTATTGGGTCAGTTAGCCCTTGATACTGTTCCATAATAGGCATCCTAAAATCTTCAGGTTCCTGATAGTCCTATCTCTATGGAAAAGGTACTGCTAAACCTAAATCCAATTTGTCACTCCACTTGTTTACGTTGAATACGCTATCTAATGGTTCGAGCCATATTAGAGCCATTCTACCCCCAGTTCGGGTGATTGGCAATGATAGCTCAACTTTTCCATTCGAGGGAAATGATTTCTTTCATCCTCTCTATGATGGCTTGATCTTTAGTTATGGGCATGATGATGGCTCCTAGATCGGTCCCAGTGATCATTTTTTATTTATTGACCATAATTTAGGTAAGGGAATGAGACGTGCTTGTTGTAGCTACCACCAGTTTGGCATCATCCCCATCTAGTTTGGCATCGAACCACATCTCAATCAAGCATTGGGATAAAATTTTGCTCATTCCATCCCTTCATTATTCCTTCTTCTAGCTCTTGGACTATCTTGATCAGATTCTTCATCACACCATGACCCTTTCATTTTCTGGATCTCATAGATTGAGATTGCCCTTGTGTTTAAGTGTTGCGACTAATATTATGTGACTGTCTCAAGCTTGTCTTATAGTAGTACATCATTGCTTAATGTTGGGCAGCGATACATTCGTTTAGGTTAGCTATAACTCTATCCAAGTTGCCTCTGGTAATTGTATCTGCTGGTACTAGAATGCTTGTTGAATGATTATCATGATTATCTGTTGTTTGATTGGATGTGCGGGCGTTCCCTATATTCCCGCTGCTAGCACCAACCTTGTTCTTTGAGCTCGAAAGCTTCTCAAATTTATCTCTTGGTGAAAGAACCAAAAATGTTTTCATAAAAAATGGGTAACCACCTCTAATCTATTTATTGTAGAGTTGTGGATATGGGGTGTATAACATAGCTGTTATATTAGTATTATGATTGATTTTGAGAGAGTGGATCACATTAGTTTATGCAGAAAGTAAATTGCAGTAAAGTAAAGAACACAAAGATTTATAGTGGTTTGGCCAGAATGTGCCTATATCCACTGTCCATTTTCATTATTCTTCCTATAGATCTTTGATATAACGTTTGAGATATAGAATACTATGATCTGAGGCTCAATAGACAGTAAGATATAGCCCGTGGCTATTCCTGTTTAGCTATTCTTAGCTGCGTATTCCTATTTGGCTGCCCCTGTTAGGCAGTTCCTGTTAAACAATTTTTGTTAGGTTGTTCATAGCTAGGCTATTCTTGCTAGTTTGTTCCTGCTAGGCGGTTTTTGTTAGGCTATTCCTATTAGACTGTTCCTGCTAGGCGGTTTTTGTTAGGCTATTCCTATTAGACTGTTCCTGCTAGGCGGTTTTTGTTAGGCTATTCCTATTAGACTGTTCCGCTAGGCGGTTTTTGTTAGGCTATTCTTGCTAGGCAGTTCCTATTAGATGGTTCTTTTTAACCTGTTCCTAGCTAGAAAGTTTCTACTAGGCTGTTCTTAGCAAAGCTGTTCCTAGCTTTCTCTTGCTTGTCTATCGTTACAGTTGCAAGCTTGGCTCTGCCAAATTCTCCTCCAATTATTATTAGAAGCTTTGGTAATTATATGAGTGGAGTGGTAAGGTAGTCACTCCAGTAATTCAGGCAATTTCCATCCATAACTCGCTCGGTTTAGATATTTTCATATATACATGATACAATCAAAAGTTTCCATATGTACTTAGATTTTATTCCATAAATAGCTTATTTGGGTTTGGCTGGAGAAGCTCTATTTAGGGTTTGTTGGTTCGATGGATGCATGTGGATACATTATTGGCTCGGTTCACACTTCCTCTATCGGCTTGGCATTCCTTGTTTCCCTTGGTCCGGTCTTCATATCATACATTTGGTTCAACATCCACAACACGCTCACGTCCAATATCTAACCTACCGAACTGAGAATCTTATTCGATAAATTGCGTACCAAAAATGATTATTGTTTCGTATATAGGGTGCCAAATTGGATTTCCTACTATGGGTACCGAACGGGTTCGGTTCTTGGGTATCGAACAGAGGGTTTTGCCCCTCTTTTTTCCTTCCTTGCATTGGAAATGGTTAGGCACATAGCAGTTAGATTCCCTATCAGACCTTTGCTCATGTTCCATAAAAAACTGTGCTTGCTAAGAATCGAACTTCTGACATCTCCGTTGGAAGCTTGGTGCTCAACCACTTGAGCTACACACATTTTTATGCAATAACTCCTTCATTTCAAGTCACAACTCGATGAAACTTGGACCAATGTCTTTGTGTTGTTGAATAAAGTATTCTAATGCCTCTGATTTTCCATTTTCCTGAAGTAGGTAGTTTCTCTCCAAGGTAGGGCCTGAGTCGGTTAGGTGGTGGACAAATTTTAAGATGATCATATCTTCCAATCCGTAGCTCGGATTGAGATGCAATTTCGACCTAGGTGCATGTCCTGACCTTAGGAACATTTCAAGTGCTTTGACTATATTTTCCGACTATGCCAAATTTGCCCTTAGTGTTTCGCCTTGCCTTTGTGATTACATAATGACACCATTATTATACACCTTCCGGCCATTTCTATGCTCTTAATGTCTTTTCGTATTCATCATGCTGTGGATGAAAATGCCCGCAACGGTAGCATTTAAATAAGAGGCTTTTAGTAAATTATAAATTATTTATCTTTAAGTAATATTTTATACCGATATTTAAAACATATTTATAGGTATTTTTATAGTACTTATACATATAAGTTTGGAAAAGTAAGTAAAGTATTTTATAAAAGGATAAGAGTGGTTTAGGTTATAACACTTGGTTATAATAAATGGTTTAGAGAAGTAAATTAAAAGTACATTACCTTGTTAAATAATTATAGATGTAATTAGATCTTTGAAAAGAATGTTTTCTAAAGATAATGTTAAGTATAAAATGGTTTTGGGCTTATGGTAACAATGTATAAATAACACTTATTTTTAACCCATTTGAATAGACTTTTAGAAATGTGAAATCTTATTAAGAGATTTCAGAATATTCTTATACTAATTAGGATATGAATATGAATACAATTTTGATTATAAAAAAGAGTAGAAATGAATAGTGAAATGGAAGTATCAATGTATATATATCTTTTGTAAAGGTAGTTTAAATATATATTCACAAATATTTACAAAGGAGTTTATAATTAACAAAAGAATTAATTAAATAAAAAGGGGATTAAAAGTCACTTGTGTGGTGATATCATATTTTGTGTGACTTAATTGTGCTTTATGTGTTTATCTATTTATGGAAAGTATTTAATCCTATAATTAGCACTGAAAGCCGAGAAAGTAGATTTATTCAATCTGTGTGAGTTAAGAATGATGTTTGACTAGGGCTTGGAAGCAAACACTCCTCTAACCTACCGGCTTCAATCTTGACTGAGAAATAGAATAAGTTGAGAAAGTCGAAAACATGATAAATGTACGAGAATTGGTTTCTATATGCAATCGTTTCTATTTTGTACTGGGTAGTCGATTAGTTGACTATCGAGTTTGACCAGATTAACTTTAGAAGTATATGCAAACATCACATATTGATATGGTTTGAGATCCTATGGGGAGGACTCATTTGTAGAAATCATCTCTTGCTTTAAGGACGTATATATACTAGATCCTCGAGGAGTACTTCTTTATATCATTCGCTTACTTCTGAAAGAACCGCAATTGAGTTAACTGGAATTTCATCGATTTAGTTTTGAAGAGTCTAGGATCGGATAAGTGTATTACTTACAGAAAATTACTTCAAACTGATATATGAGTTCCATATTTTAGAAGCGGTTGTAGAGTGGAATGTTATAGAGTTGAGCTGTCTATCCTAAGGTTAAGTACAAGGGAGAGGTCAGCATTTGCATTCGTCGGACGACTTGCATGAGATCTATGGAGAGAACCAAGAACTGATTGAGATGTTGGAATCCATAGAGAGGTTCGAGATCTATTTGAGCAATCAAGACTTTTGTGTTGGGACGCTGAATGTGACTTTACCATCGGTAATAATAGATAATAGAGTAGGCGCATAGCCAAGGGATTTAGCTAACCCAAGAGGGTACATCAGCTCCCAATATCTGGAGATGCTTTCAGTTAAGGTTCACAGGAGTTGATGGTATTCGATATCATGTGTTTAGGCATGAACTGGCTATGTTTTTCTCTGTGAAATATTTTATCTAGAGATATGTGTGGTTTTGAAAGGTAGTTTATGACCCTTGTGTAGGAGGTCAACTTCAGTTTACTTAGGAGACTTCCACTGAAATATTTATTCGAATGTACCTTAGTGTGTTTAGTTGTACTTCTAATATTGTTGTGTTGTAAGATGCAAACAACATAGTTATTTTCTAATTTATATTCTAAACCCTAGACACTATCTATTATATTGCCATATGTACTTATTAGATGGTTTTGGTTCTTTTAAAGGGAAAACCATTATGGTGATTCGAATGGTCTCAAAAGATACTATTATATGGTGTACCATGTTTATTAAGTTTCTCACACCAGGCTTATATCTAACTCATAGTTTTATCTTTCCCTTAATCCCTTGAGTGCTCTTTTGAGCAAGTTGAGAAAGGTAGGTTTTTATTGATATTCTTTGGAGCTTCAGGGGATGAGCTGGATGTTCCATTTTCCTACTGTAGTACTTTATTTTCACTGCATTACTATTATGTATATATTAGCATTTATGAGGACAGGCTGTTATAATTGTCCAAGCTAATGATGTTGCTTAGGATTGTAACTCTAAAACGTTATGTATCTTAGAGTAGCATTGTATTATCTTTTGATATTATATATTATCATTCCGTTATGAGATTCTGATGTTTTTTCGTCTTATCTCTTGTTCGTTTTCTTTCTGCGTTTTATTTTTACCTTAACAATCTGTCTTTTCAGTACTTGGATGCTCGGCATGTGAATACCATAGATGCATTACTGTTAAAATTTAAGGGTCGAAAAGGCAGAACGTCACAGCTGGTATGAAAGTCAGTTTAAGTGAGAACGTTGGCTTTGGTTGGGTATAACTCATTAGAGATAGGGTAAGTAATTTCCTAGAATGAGATAAGTGTATTATGCAAATGAGAGTGTATTTGTATTTATTATAAATGTATTCCTTAAAGGTATTTCACCTACGGAAATTAAAGATCATATCTAAGGTAACTTATATAAGTATGATTTATTAAAGTGTAATTTAATTAATGTAGGGATCAATGATGTTCATTTTTTACCCCCTTATTAATTCGTTTAGCTGTGCTTGTCCAGTTTTTGACAATTGCTATCATTTATTGAATGATATGGCATCATCGATCAGTTTATGAGCATTATTATCATTTATAGATTCATTAGCTTAGTTATGCTCGACTAGTTTATAAGCATTATTATCCTTTGTAGATTGATTAGTTTTTCTTGGCCAATTTATGAGTATTAATATTGTTTATTGATTTATGCTCGGCTAGTTTATGAGCACTTATTATCGTCTATTGATTGTTGATTTGTGTTCAAGCAGTTTGTAAGAAAATTTACCATTTCACTACATGGGTTGGGTATGCAAAAATTGTGGGTTCATTGAAAGGAACACCTAGTGAATTGAGTTTCTCAATTTGACTATAAGACGTTCGGCGATAATGTTGGCTTTATTAGAACCTTGAATTTTGATGTTTTTATTGTGACAACTTTATAAGTAATATCATATGAACTAACCATATTTACAAGAGAAGATACTGTTTTACTCAAGAAATAATCTAACAGATTGTATACCAAGATTCCAGATAGAAGCTTCAGTAATATATTTAATCTATGATCTGAGTATAGTAGTGAATTCATGTTAAAATCTCCCCGAAGTGGTATATGCACGCACATGCAATTTAAAATTCTTTCAAAACATAGTTCATATGCTAAAGTTTTTCAAAACATAGTTCATATACTAAATTTTTTTCAAAACATTCTTTATATGCCAGAAAACACTTATTTCAACCGACTGAAATCTATGCTTGTGCACAATTTTCTTTGAACATTCAGACGGGTAACCTTGCAAGTTCAGCCGGCTGAATAAAGCCTTTTTTGCACGGTTTTCTTGCTGGTTCCATTTTAGATCGATTCAACGGGCTGATTTGTTTCAAACGGCTGAATCTTCATAACGGCTATATTTTGAACAGACACTTCATTTCAGCGAATAGAAACAACTCTTGATTCAAGAGTTGCTTCCATATTCTTTCATGGCTTCTTTTCATGAATGATTCCAACTCTTAATCATTATATATAGCCACGAAATCCATTGTTTTAATAACGAATTCTGATTCTAATTCTCATTCTTATTATTTAAACAATCTTGCCATTTGCATTCAATATTTTCGTTCTAATCACTAGTTCATTCAAACAAACGTCATTAGTGATTGAATAAACTTACTATCTTCATGAATTACACGATATATCACAAAGGAAAAGATTATAGGAAGGGTGTACGTTATTGACTTATCAATGTTATTCAAGAGCATATTCAGTCAGAAACAATTTTACTATTTGTATTGGAAGTCCTATGTGGTTGCTCGGGAATTTGAAGTCCTATTCTGTTGCTTAGGCGGTAGAAGTCTTGTTCGGTTGCTCAGGCGCTGTAAAACCTGTTCCTTCGGGTCAAGTGAGGGTTGATAGTTGAATTCCAGAAAGAGTCTGGGACTGGATGTAAAATGGGAAGTTCGAACCAGTATAAAAATCTCTGGTATCATTTACTTTATTATTTCTTTTATATTTATATTCCGCGCTAGTAGATAGTTTAGCTAATATTCCATATTGCACGATCCTTAGTCACTTTCAAGGTTGGATGTTAACTTTAAAATAAGTTGTTTATTATAATCTAAAGGAAAAATAAAATATTTTGAAAAAAGATATTTGTGAAATAATTTTATATAAGAAAGTAATTTTATATAAGTATGATTTATAAAATATAGTTTACGAACGAAAAGTATTTAAAATGATATTATGAAACTTAAATCCTGATGTCTTTGAAATTGGTTTCTAAGATTTTGGAGGAATAAATAATAGTAGTATTATTTGAAAGCATTTGTGAATACTAATATCTTGAAAAGTGTTTTTGGATTTGTTAAAGTTTGAGGTTGCTCTCGGAATCAGCAAGTTAATTCAGGAATGAAGTATTTTTATGTTATCTAGTTTGAGTGTCTCAAAAGTGACTAAAAATGGGCAAGAGAAGTGTTCGGTTGGTAAGCACTTCTCATGGGCATTACCTTCTTAGTAAGGGAATATATGGTATGACTTGGTAGGACCCATTTCCATAGTATCACTTTTGTGTTACTCATCTATATGTATATTTTCTTTGGATTTTATAATAAATATTTTGAAAATTGGTTTATGAAATTGAGATCATGGTACTTGTTATCCGGGTTTTTGACCCAAAGGAATTTAATGAAAGTTAGAACATCTACGTTGAGTCAGAACAACTCAAGAAACAGCCAAAAGGATTAGAAGAAGGAACCCAGAAAGACTCAAGAAAAAGAAGTCAAAAATCCACAAGTATTCTAGGAAACATGATCGAGAAGTAAGCATTCATTTGTGTCGCTTGTCGATCCTTCAGTCCTCTTGCACCATGATCTTATAAGTATTCTAGGAATGTATGTTAATTTTGATGGAATTCCAAGCTAGTTAGATCGATAAGTGAGCATTCATTTGATTCCATCAACGGTTCAATGCAATCAGTACGTGAATCATCATCAAAGCAAAACATCTAGTTATGAAATTACGTGAAGAGCATCTACACAACGCAGGTAACATGATCCAAAGGGAATGAGCCAGTAATAATCTAACCCTATAGATCGTTAGCGATCCATGCCCTATGGATCGCTAGCGGTCCATGCCTTATGTATCGCTAGCGGTCGATCAAATTGGGTCAACTTGTTCTGCAACTTCTAGAGCACCTTTGTACCTTCAAATGTAAGTTTCTGATGAAGCGGCTTTGGCCCAAGTGCTCTCCAGCCCCTATACATACACTCCTACCAACAACATAAACAAGATCTTCTGGACTAGCTGTTGAGACTCTTTAGAAACTATTCTTCACTCTTCTTCTCCCACACAACAGTCATCTAAAGGTTTCACTGTGATTCTCCAAAACTTTGACATTGGTGACTTGATCTAACTTACAAGGTTTAATCGAACTGTAATCGAATTCAACTTATAACTACAGTCAGTCGATAGCAAAGGTCATAAGTGGACGTAGGCTTCATTAACAACCGAGCCATGATAAAAATCTCTTGACTTTTTACTTTATCTGGAAGTTATTATTTCTTGTCTCTATTCTATTTTCCTTAATAAACAAGGCTGGTGTTTCATACTAAATCCAGGGTGTTGATCCATTTTTCGGGTTAACATTTTGGTATTTTCACTGAGAATCCACCTCAGGCTTTGATCTATCTATCTACTTTGGATCAAATAGGTTCAGAAGTTAGTTCATCAATCTTTGTTTAGAAGATTTGTTGTTGTGAACCAATGGCACCAGGAAGAAAGAGAAGAACTTTCGGAAGATCCATAGGAGCTACCATTGCTGGAAAAGAAACAAACCCCAAGAAAATTGAAGTTAACAATCCCAACAATTCAAAGTTAGGAGCTAACTCTGGTGATCAGATTCAAGGATCCTCCATTCAGCGTAAAGTTGTCACTAGAGATGAATTAAATAAAATGCTTGAAGAAATCAATCTTAAAATGGAAAATAGCCAAAGGGCTCTCATGGACAAACTGAATGCCCTATTGACCTTGTAGTCTCATGCTGCTCCAAGATCCATGACAGAGCCCGTGGCTGCGGTAGAACAAGAAAATTCTTCTATTTCTGGCCTAAATATGAGATATGGGAAGTAGCCGTAGAAAGGTGTGATAGGTGGAACCGTGGAAATCAATATGGAAACAGAAGTACTCCACCAACTACGAGCCAACCAGCTGCGAACTTAATTCTAGGGGCTAAAACCCCAAAGGAGGATGTAGTCATGGATCTCTCCAACTCAGAAGATGGTGAGCGACTTGACGATGATAAGTTGGAAGGAAATTCCAATGCAATCAATAATGCCAGGGAGGTCCAAACTTCCCCTATAAGACCAACCGCAAGCCAACAGAACCCCAAGGGAGTGGCTCTCCCGAAGACAGGAGAGCCAGGCTTTACCCCACTCACCAAGATCATTTGCAAAGCCAAACACTCAGTGTAGTTACTGACAGCCGACCCCTAGATTACCGGACATCTAAAGCGTATATCATAAACATGGTCAAGCGACTGATGGATGAAAGTAAGAATAGAACTAATGATGAATGGGGATCCAATCCAAGTCGGACTTCTTTCATTGAGGAGATTTTGAATGAGCGGTACCCTGAAAAGTTCACTTTGTCAAGTATTCCGTCTTATTACAGAACAAGAGACCTGAAACCCCACTTATATAAGTACAGTTAGTACATGGACAGAGCGAATGCTTCGGATGCCATTTGATGTAGATGTTTCTCGATTTTTCTGGAGGGAACTGCTTCCATGTGGTTCACCGAGCTTCTGCCAAGATCCATCTCCACCTTTAATCAACTAGCAACAAGATTCTATGACCAGTTTAGACTTCACATGGCATAGCCAAAAGATGTGATGTCCTTGTCCGGCCTAATCCAAGGATGGAACGAATCTTTGAAGTCTTTCATCAATCGGTTCAATACTGCAGTAACTAAAGTAAGTAATCCAAACGTGGATATGGTTTTCATGGCCTTAGTCCGTGCAGTTCACCCCGAGACTGAATTTGGGAAATGGATCAAAATGAAACAACCCACCACTAGAAAGCACTTTAACCGAAAGGCAAGCCAGTACTTGAGATTGGAAGAGGCACGGGAGTTGGAATGGAAATCTGGTAACCTTTAACCGACTAACATTGGGCAGAATGGTATAGTGATGACAAAGATATAAACACCTCCGGGACCGCTGAAGGAAACACAGTGTTATCCCGCCTTTTGGCAAGGCCGCGACACCAAAAAATTGACTAGAAATCAATGACATTCCATCCTGTATGACGGTTACATCACAAGTTCACCATGGATATCGATGATTTTGTCCGAGTCCGGATCGGGCTACAATTGATAAGACATGACAAGTAAAGCCATGCAAACCAACGTTCCAAGTTTGAAGTCAATCCGAGTTCGTACGCTCAAGATATCGTCGACAAAAGATGGAGTAGACCATCCCTAGTTCGAATCCATAGGCGAAGCCTATATTCGAATCCATCAAACGTATATTGCCTCGAATCCATGGGAAGTCAACTTACTTCGAATCCATAAGCACAGCCTTGAGTTCGAATCCCTCGAGAATAGTACAGGCTCGAATCGATCAGAAGAAGACCATGCTTCGAATCCATCAAACACCCATTGCTTCGAATCCATCCTCGAGGCTTTGGTTCGAATCCATCGGCATCGAGCTCCAGTTCGAATCCAGCAAAGGAAGGATCCTTCGAATCCATGCGGGTAGAGGAGCTCCGACTCCATTCCATAGCACCAACATCATCGATTCGAACAAGCACAGTTTCCATCGATTCGAAGGAAGTAAACCTTCGAATCCAGCATCTCGAGTCCATCAAATAAACGTGGCTAAGAACAAGGATTCGACCCAGTCAAAACGGCAGCTAGAAACGTGGAGTCGACCCGGGCAACTCGGAGCACAAGACGGATCGACACGAAGGAGGCGCTCCACGTCGTCACAGAAGCGCGCGCTGGATCGATTCGAACGAATCGATTCGAACTAGATCGATTCGAACTAGGCTAGTCAACCAGAAATGCAACCTTGAATCGATCATAACTTGAGATCTACACATCCAAATGCTATGAAATTTTCACAGAAGCCTAAGCACATGATGAAGAATGTCCACGCCAAATTTCAGCTCGATTGGATGATTTCTTGATCGATTCGAACCAAGGGTCGAATCGATCCCAAAGTGGGCCCGGATCTCCGGATTTCGGCCATGTGGGCCCCCTGACGTACCAGAACTGGTCTCCCCTCATTTTAGGCGAAATATCAGCCTCCTACACCTATAAATAGAGCCCCTGGTCATTCAGAAAAGGGGTCGGAGAAATCTAAGTAAGGAAGAGCGCCCAGATTCTGCCAGATTTACTCCAGAACACCACTGCTTCCTTAGATTCAGATTGTAATCATATAATCAGTTGTACTATCTCAGAAGAAATTGTAATCATCAAGTAAACATCAATAAAATCACCAACTTCAGAGTGGACGTAGGCAAGATCGCCGAACCACTATAAATCTCGTGTTTCTGTTCATTATTTCTGAATTGTGATACCTTGCTTGCTTAGATCTGATATTTGTGTCTGAATATTGCTGATTTGTATTCATACACTGGTGCTTTCACAACACTTGGGGTTTGTGACCATTTTTGGTACAAACACACAGGAAAAAAAGGGGAATCATAAAATAAAGAACCAGAGTATTAACAAGCAAAACGGAAGTAGCAAGCGTCTGAAAGGTCTGCGGCCCGAAGAATACATCCCGCTCAACGATACTCCAGAAAACATCTATCTTGTGACACAGGGAGCGGAAGAATACAAGAACCACCAAAAAAGGAAGCAACCGAACAGCAAAAGCATTAAAAAAAGTTCTGCCGCTTCCACGAGATACATGGCCACAACACGAATAAGTGTCATAACCTGAAGAACTTGATTAAGGAGTTGATTCGTGAAAACAAGCTTCAGCGGTATGTGAGGAAACAACTAAATCCTGACCAACCTGTAGCGCCCCAAGCTCCTAGAGACCAAGGGAACCAAGCTAGAACCAGCAAAGGGGGATCCAGACAGCTGACCAGAACCTAATCATTGGAACGATATCTGGAGGGCCACATTCCACGTAGAAAAGTTGGGTAGAATTGGAGCAGTATGCGAGCTCTTTAAAGCACTCTCTAAAAGATGTGTGCTCTGCGATCGAAGATGGAACCCCTGCTAAGCAACAGAGAACCCTGACCGATGACATAGTATTCTGGAATCGAGACACTAAGGAAATAGAAGCTCCAACTCTCGACCATTGTCGTGACAGTAGGAATCGGACCCGCCATGGTCTGACAAATGTTGCTAGATGGCGGCAGTTCTGTGAATATCCTTTTCAAACGCACCTTTGATCAGATGAAGATCAATATGAAAAATGTATCCGCCTACCAAAGATCCAAGGATTCATCGGTGAACCCAAACAACCCGTCGAAATAATTGACTTACCCGTAGAACTCAGAGAAGGCGACCGAAGGGTCTCCCTCATCCAAACCTTTATGATCATAGACGAGATGTCTGCCTACAACGCCTTCTTAGGGAGACCCACCTTGGAAGACTTAGAATTGCATTAGCTCAATAGTGTCTAAATATGAAAATTCCAACGAAAAATGGAGTCGGGGTGATCAAGGGAGACCAAAGTGCCGCTAGTGAATGTTATATCACAGAACTACGCGAATCTAAAAGAAAAGAAAAGGGGAAGAATGTGGGGAGAACTCTCAACATTCGTGAACCTGCTGAATAGAAACTTTAGAGTTGTCCCTGGCTTGAAGACCATAGCCGATTCGATAAAGCATTGGACCCTGGAGAACATATTTTCCCATTTATGCATGATACTTACAATAGAAAAGTTTACGGGAGGAACGGGCAGCATCGGAAGAATTGACGGTGTTTGTCCCAGTTGATATGGATGACCCAACAGGATCCTTAAAATTGGATCGCATCTTGGAAATAGGATGCGGTTGGAACTCATCAGATTTCTTCGCGCCAATCTGGATGTATTCGCTTAGACTCATTCCAAATTTGGGGGGTGTCAGCAGAGATAGCCTACCATGCACTTCAATTTGATCCAAGTATACGCCTGTGAAGCAAATAAAGCACAGCCTAAGGCCCGAACGGTCTAAAGAACTAAGAGAAGAAGTGGACAAGCTATTGGTTAATGGCTTTATCTATAATGCAACTTACCCTAAATGGGTATCTCACCCAGTCTTGGTCAAGAAGTCCGATGGGAAATGAAAACCTGTATCTACTACTCGGATCTGAACAAAGCTTGCCCAAAAGACAGCTTTCCTCTGCCCAGAATCGATCAGCTTGTGGACGGGACGGCTGGACATGAACTGCTATCACTTATGGATACATACTCGAGGTACAACCAGATCAAGATGCACAAACTGGATCAAGAAAATACCAGTTTCATTACCGACCTGGGACTGTATTGCTACGAAGTAATGTCGTTTGGCTTAAAGAATGTTGGGCAACTTACCAGCGACTGGTAAATGCCATGTTTAAATATCAGATTGGGAAGACAATGGAAGTTCATGTAGATGATATGTTGGTTAAATCACGCATAGCGGCAAATCACTTGGACAACCTCGTTGAAATGTTCAAAATACTCCGCAAATATGGAATGAAGCTCAATCCACTTAAGTGTCGTTTCGGGGTAGCCTCGGGAAAGTTCTTAGGATTTATCATGAGCGCCAGAGGCATCGAAGCAAATCCTGAGCAAATAACCGCTTTGCGAGAAGTCGAGGCCCCGAGGAATAGGAAAGAGTTACAAAGCCTGAATGGAAAGATTGCAGCACTGAGCTAGTTTATCCCAAAAGGAAACTGACAAATGTATACCGTTCTTTAACACATTAAAGAAGGGAAAGAAAATCTTCGAATGGAATCAAGCTTGTCAAACTGTGTTCAAAGAGCTGCTGCAACATATGGAAACCCAGCCAATCTTGTCAAAGCTAGTAGACGGAGAAGAATTGTACATCTATTTAGCAGTCTTGCCACATGAATTGAGTGCCACGCCCATATGAGAAGAAGCCAAGATCCAGGGAATCGTATATTACATCAGTAAACGATTCACTGGAGCAGAAAAGAACTATCCTAAACTGGAGAAACTGGCATATTGGCTCTTGATTGCATCTCGAAAATTACGACTGTACTTCCAGGCACACCCTATCAGAGTGCTGATAGATCAACCCTATGTATTATACCGCCCCGAGACCTATGGACGGCTTATCAAATGGAACATCGAACTGAGTTAGTAAAAAATCACATACCATCCTTGAAAGGCGATCAATGGGCAGGCGATGGTAGAATTTATTGCCGAATTTACAATACGAGATAATGAGGAAGGAATGACTTCGAAAGTGGAGACATGTTGGAAGCTGTTCGTCGACGACGCATCTAACAATTTCTGCTCGGGAGTAGGATAATGCTCGAGACTCCCGAGGGACGATCCGTTTGCTATGCCTTGCGCTTGGAATTCCCTTTAATAAATAACGAGGCAGAATATGAAGCATTGATAGTTGGGCTAAAGATTGTGAGGGAACTCGAGATAAATTTCATACACATCGACTCTCAACTAGTCGCCTGTCAGATGAAAGGCGAATACAGGCTCGGTGGGAGAACCTCAGATCATATTTATCTAAAGTATAGGAACTGCTGAATGACATCAAGCATTACACCAAAACTCATACCCAAGGGAGCAGAACATGAAGGTGGATTATCTGGCCAAACCGGCTAGTTCTAGAGAAGCTCAATCGTTGGGGCTGGTCGCACTTGAGACCCTGACCACTCCGAGCATAAGTGAAATGGACATCGACTGGATTTTTGAGACAACTAAGGAACCAAAGACATGTATAACGCTGATTAAAGACTATCTGCTCACAGGAGCTCTCCCTGTGGATAGGAACTAGCGAAAAAAGCTTCTCCAAAAGGCACCGTGATTTGTAATGCATGATGAGATACTCTACCGAATAGGATTCTCTACCACCTACTCAGATGTTTGAACAACGACGAAGCTCAAAGGATCCTAAAAGAAGTTCACGAAGGTGACTAGGGAGATCATACTGAGGGGCAAAACCTTGGAAAGAAGGTTCTCCGATATGGGTACTCTTGGCTAATAGGTAACCGCGATGTAGCTGATTACGCCAGATGGTGCGACCAATGCCAAAGATTCAGCAAGGTCAGATGAACCACGTCGACGAAGCTAACACAGATGATCAGCCCATGGCCATTCACAATCTAGGGAATTGATTTGATTGGCGCATTACCAATGGCTAAAGGAGGAGCCAAATGTGTTATTGTTGCTGTTGACTATTTCACCAAATGGGCCGAAGCGGAACCGCTGGCCACTATTACCACAAAGAAGGTCATTAACTTTGTTACTAAAAATTATTATTTTCCAGTTTGTGGTGCCGCATAAAATCATCACAAATGTTACATCCCTCACATGGAAGCCTAAAACTAATGGCTACGGATGCTGCAGTCGTCCATAGTTATTAATCATCAAAGACCAAATACTGTAATGGTAGATACATTGATATAACAGAAACACATGGATATGGAAAAAATTTGTAATCATAAAACATCTTTCACATTCCATTTCAAATCATTTCAAATTCATTACATAATCCCAACACGAGAACCACATTCAGAGAAAATATGATTATTACAACATACGGCAAGAGCGACATATGAAGATGCCCCATTGGGTGATCAAAGTATAATATAGGCAATTAACTCTAAATAGTTATCATGCCTTCTGCATGTCTCCGAAAGCTTATTCATTTAAAGTGGTTTCTGAAAACCTCAACTCTCAAACTAATCAAAATCAATTGAGCACCCGAGAGTTTAAGGGGAAAACATAAACTTCGAGTCAGACATAAAGTCGGGTATGAATAATAACCTACCATCTCCTAATATAGACAACTCCTAACAACCATACTAGCCTACCTGACTAGCAACTACCTATATAAAGCTAATATAGACAAACTCTCAAAGCAGATCAGGATAAGTATTTCTAATAATGTCTTCTATCTCCCAAGTACAGACTTTCTCATTGTCGCTCCACTGAACTTTTAGCAACCTAACTGTCTTGTTCCTCAACCTTTTCTCATCTCTCGCTACAACCCGAACTGGTTGTCTAACAAATTAGGCTCTACTATCAAATCTTCCAACCCTGCCGGAGGAATAATAGTCTCTGGATTATGCACATACTTGCGAAGATGAGACACATGAAATACATTATGAACACCTTCCATACTGCTCGGCAACTCTACTCTGTATGCGAGCTTTCCAATCCTCTCAATAATTTGGAATGGACCAACATATCTCGGTGCTAGTTTCCTTGACTTTCCAAATCGTAACACACCCTTCATCGGTGATACTTTAATGAAAACCTTATCTCCAACTGAGAATTCTAGGTCTTTATGCCTCTTATCTACGTAACTCTTCTGTCTGGACTGAGCTTCCTTCATCCTTTCTCAGATCAATTCAATCTTCTCCGTCGCCTCTCTAACCAGATCTGGACCTAAGACTAATCTATCTCCAGTCTCCAACCAACATGTTGGTGATTTGCATGACCTTTCATACTAAGCTTCAAAAGGAGACATTCCTATACTAGTCTGATAACTATTATTATAGGAAAACTCTACTAAGTGTAGGTGATCTTCCCAAGATCCACCAAAGTCCAATACACAAGCTCTTAGTAAATCCTCGAGTACCTTATTGACTCTCTATGTCTACCCATCCATTTGAGGGTGATACGCGGGACTCATATTGAGCTTGGTACCTAATGCATCATGTAGACTCTTCCAGAATTCACTAGCGAACAAAGCATCTTTGTCACTGACTATACTGATAGGAATTCCATGTAGTCTAACTTTGTTCTTCATGAAAAACTTAGCTAAAGCAGGAGCCGTTCTAGTTGACTTAACTAGAATGAAATGGGCACTCTTGGTCAACTTGTCCACTATAACCCTTATAATTTCATTTCCCCTATTTGACCTTAGCAACCCGTGTATAAAATCCATGGATATCGAATCCCATTTCCAAACTGGAATCTCCAAAGGCTGAAGCAACCCACTTGGCTTCTAATGTTCGACCTTCACTTGTTGACAGTTTTCACACTGCCTAACCCACAAGCCAACATTCCTCTTCATACCTCCCCAATAGAAGCTCCTCTTCATATCTTGATACATCTTGGTCCCTCTAGGATGAATCGTAAATTTGGATCGATGACATTCTCTAAGAACTTCTTTCCTTAAGTCCTCAATATTCGGAACACACAACCGTCCCTTCTTTTTCAATAGTCCTCTCTGGTCAAGACTAAAATCCTTCAGATCATCGAACTAGTTCCAACC
The DNA here is from genome assembly GCA_030737815.1 of Allium fistulosum. Classification (NCBI taxonomy): domain Eukaryota; kingdom Viridiplantae; phylum Streptophyta; class Magnoliopsida; order Asparagales; family Amaryllidaceae; genus Allium; species Allium fistulosum. The sequence continues at coordinate 159,118,594 of CM060901.1, forward strand.
TCAAGCCTTCTAATCTTCTCGGCTAATAATGGATCCTCCTTCTGCTTTGAAGCAATCCTCTCGATCAACAGTGGTTGAACTTCTAAACAGGATAACATGGCGGAGCTCTGACTAGAACTAGCAGTCGATCTTAACTGCACGCTATAAGTAGTCAAAGCTTCTAAATCTTTCTATTCCGCCAGCATAGCTAATACCACATTCTGATGTCTTCTGCTAAGAGCATCTGCTACTTTATTTCCTTTCCTAGGAGTATACTCTGTACCAAAATCATAAGCAGCTAAAAAATACAGCCACCTCTGCTGTCTCATATTCAGCTCCTTCTAAGAGAATAAGTACCTTAAAGACCTATGATCTGTATATAGCTCAAATCTCTCCCCTAAGAGATAATGTCTACATATCTTCAATGCGAAGATCACCGCAGCCAACCCCCAATCATGAGTAGGATATCTTACTTCATGCGATTTAAGCTGTTGTGAAGCGTAGGCAATAACTTTACTCTTCTGCATCAATACAGCTCCTAACTCAACTCCGCATGCATCGGTATACACCACCAACCCTTGTTTTTCGTTTGCAACTACTAACATAGGTGCATTGGTCAACAAATGCTTTAACTTAAGGAATGCTTCCTCACATTTGTCGGACCAGAAAAACATCACATCCTTCCTGGTTAACTAAGTCAAAGGTGCTGCTATCCGCGAGAAATCCTTAATGAATCTCCGGTAATATCCAGCAACTCCAAGAAAACTTCTAATCTCAGTCACCGTCTCTGGTCTCTTTCAATTATTAACAGCTTTAATCTTATCTGGATTGACTAACAAACCTTTCTCTGAAACCATGTGACCAAGAAACTCAACCTCTTTCTTCCAAAAATAACACTTGGAAAACTTCGATTTTAGCTAGCATTCCCTTAGCGTCTCAAGTATTACTCTAAGATGATCTTTATGATCTCTTTCATCGTTAGAGTATACTAAAATGTCATCTATAAATTCCAACGTCAACCTATCCAAATACTCACAAAAGACTTGGTTCATCAAATCCACAAAGAAAGCAGGTGCATTCGTTTACCCAAATGACATTACTAACAACTCGTATGAACCATACCTAGTAAGAAATCCTGTCAAAGGAATATTGTCCTCTGCCACTCTTAACTGGTGGAAACCTATCGCCAAATCCAACTAGAAAAACACTTTGGCACCACACAACTAATCAAATGGATTATCTATTCTCGGCAAAGGATACTTGTTCTTAATTGTCCTCTCGTTCAACTTACGATAGTCGATACAGATCCTCAACGACCCATCTGGTTTCTTCACGAACACCGTAGCCCAAGGCGAACTGCTTGATCTAATAAAATTTCTTCCCTCCAGATCAACTAGCTGCACCTTCAATTCCTTCATCTTAGTCATTGTCATCCTGCTAGGTGGTCTACTTATATGTTCAGCTCCTGGCACAAGATCTATACAAAACTCAACAGCTCATTTCGGTGGTAGTGCTGTAACCGAGACAAAGACATCTGCAAACTCTCTTGCCACTCGAACCTGACTTAACTCTTCTCCTACTTCCATAGCACTTAACAAAGCACAACTACTCCGGTCAGAATCCTCCACTGAGAATATAATTCGGTTATGACTATCAGGGTGTCTTAGTGATATTTCCCTATCCTAGAAAAATATCCTAGCCTCATACTTAGCCAACCAATCCATACCCAAAATGGTTCTGAAAACTATGAAATCGAAAACATACAGACTGCATGTAAACTTATGACCTAACAAGTCTAGATCTAACTGGTCACATCTAATCCCTAGAGTTTCATACCCTCTTATTGGATTCGCAACTCTTAAGGAAGTAACAAGGTATGTGGGTCTAAGCATAACCTATCTACCAAACACCGAGATATAAATGAATGTGATGCACAGGTATCAAATAGTACCCTAAATGGTACTTTGAATCAAAAGCGTACCTTCCATCACAGTCTTCCTTTTTCAGCTACAGTTGGACTAGTAGATGATGGTCCAACAGCAAAAACCTTTACCTTGTCCGCCCTGACTGGCTCTGGACACTGACTCTTATAATGTCCAACTTGGTCGCAGTTAAAGCACTTCACATTCTTCTTTTATATAGCCTTCTTCCCCTTGCCTGACCGGCACTCATGAGCATACCGACTTTTCTTATCACACTTAAAGAAAACTAAATCAGCCTTTACCTTCTTGGCAGCCTCTCCCTTTTGGGCTCACTTCTTCTTAAAGAACTTTCTCTTCTTTCTCTGAGAACCCTTGGTTTCAACTGGCTTTTCTCTCGCACAAATAGCAAGCATCTCCTCATTTCGGATTTCCATCTCTACAACTACATTACAAGGATCATGGAGATATGGCAGGGTTGCCCTAGCAATCTCGGGCCTCAATCCTTGAATAAACCTCTTATTCCTCCTGATGACGATGTCTATAGTAGCATACCCATATCGGGACAACTCATCAAACTTAGTGGCACACTCAATTACTGACATCTCTCCCTGCACAAAATCCATAAACTTTCTCAGCAATGCTGAGTTGACAACTTCAGACAAAAACCTCTATTCAAATCTCCTTCGGAATTTTGTCCAATCAATTCTTTTTCAGGAACTCCGGCAGTAACACTATTCCTCCAATGAAGAGCTGCCCCTTGCAACTACCTAGAGGCCAGCCTCCTTTTCTGCTCGTCATCCAAACCCAAATCTGTGAAGATTCTCTCGCAGTTCAACAACCAATTCTCAACTTCTATGGCATCCTTCGTTCCCATAAACGATTTCCCACCTAGATTGGTGTAGTCTATGTTCATCTTAGCATAATTATTCCCAACTGGAGCCACAAGATTAGCTCCTCTACATTCCCAGCAACACCAGTAGCAGCTTCTGCTTACATCAGATTGACAAAGAACAGATACATTGTCCCCATAACTACTGGTGGATTTCCAGCATCAACATTGACATCTGCATTTTGGTTAGCATTAGCCTTTCGACCCGGGTTCCTCCTGGTGGGTTGAATATTTCCATTGGTTATGGTGCTTCCTCCACCGAGGTTTCCACTTCCGTTTCCTGCCTCCATATCTTCTTTCTCGTAAATATGCATACGAGCCTTAGTAAGATACAAAAGAACGGTCTAAGAGAGAGGGGAATGCGTACTTATATATACATATATCAAATACAAGTACGTTGCTATAATATTAACCCAAACCTTGATCTTATTTTCTGATTCATTGGATTATGTTTCAAAAAATCTTTTAGGTTTAAATTTATTTTAAGTTTCATAAACCTATGCTCTGATACCAACTTGTAACATCCCCCACTTGGAGGTCCAAAACTAACGGCTACGGATACTGCAGTCATCCATAGTTATTAATCATCGGCGACCAAATACGGTAATGTTAGATACACTGATATAACAAAAACACATGGATATGGAAAATATTTATAATCATAAAATAGCTTTCACATTCCATTTCAAATCATTTCAAATTCATTACATATTCCCAATACGAGAACCACGTTCAAAGAAAATATAATTATTACAACATACGCCAAGTGCGACATACGAAGATGCATCTTTGGGTGATCAGAGTATAATATATGCAATTAAACAACCTTGCCTTTACAACAACAATGCGGCAGAATAAAAATAGAAAAGAACACTAAATAGCTATCATGCCTCATGCATATCACCGAAAGCTTATTCATCTAAAGAGGTGCATGGAAACCTCAACCCTCAAACTACTCAAAATCAATTGAGCACCCGAAAGTTTAAGGGGAAAACATAAACTTCGAGTCAGACATAAAGCCTAGTATGAATAATAACCTACCATCTCAAACCATTTAGATATCTAGTGGGACCATGTCGCCTAGTGGAAAGGGTTTTCCCTTCATTAGTATCTTGACCAAAACTTTATAAAACCATATACTGTGCTCATGAATCCACAATGGTTAAAACATAACAATTCAAAGTATTATCATGATATGCAAACAAGTAAATCAATTTTGGATTACCCATCCCCATTCATTTTGACTATCTGTCTCAGTTATAGTTTCTAGGGTCACTATCAACCTAATAGTTTTCATGGACTGACTAATAACCCGTTTAATGTTTATGAACTACCTGTCCTGTTTCATAGTTTTCATGGGATCACTAAGAACATATTGGCCCCTTCCAATAAGTTCATTGTTTCGTGGGTTTCCCTAAACCTATTGGTATCTCTAATAACTTCCCTTTTATCCTAGTTTTCATGGATTGACTAGGATCCTACTGACTTCTATCAATAACTTAAACCGGATATATTTTTCATGGGTTCACTACAAACCTATTGGCCCCTCCCAATAACCCTTTCTAATCATAGTTTTCATGAGTTTACTATGAACCTATTGGCATCTTCCAATAACTTTTCCTAAACATAATTTTCATTGGTTTACTATGAAGCTGTCTATCTGACAACTTCACTATTTATGCATCCTATATTCTTGTCTATCTGACCTCCTGGATGCAATTCTATTCATTCAGGAGTTATTTAAGTTTATATTCACTATTGGGTCAACCCAACTGGTTATTCTGCCCTTTCTCCACAAAATGCAGTTATGGGCCCATTATAATGTGAATATATATATTAGAAGAAGCAAACATATTAACATAATAATACCAACACTTGTGGTTCAATATCCTTGAAATCAATTTAATATAAAACATGGTTAATCCCTTAACCTATTATTTTATCAAGGAAAGCTTCTTCAAAAAATCTAATTTAAATGCATTTAAATGCTCTTTTATAATCCCATGGGTTTTACCTTTAAAAATTAAGCTTGGGTTCTTTGTTTTGAAAACTAAGGCTTTCGAAACCTTTAATCTTTACTTTTGAAACCATTGGAAAACATCCTTTCGAAAGCATTCAAGTCTTCTTTTCAAAACACTAGGCGCATGCCTTTCGAAACACTTTAAAATCTTTTTTTTTGAAACGTTTCGAATGTATTAAAGTATTACCATTCAATTATAGAACCCTAGCTTCGAAACCATTTGAAAGTACCCCTTTTGAAAACATTGAAAGTACCCCTTTCGAAAGCATTGGGTTTATCTTTAATAATATATTTTGGGTCAAAGTAAATATATATGAAAGTACCCCTTTCTAAAACAATTAATTTCCATATAAAATTATTTAGAGAAAATTGATGGCTTCAGAACCATCCTTTCGAAAGCTCAAAATATTTACGTAAAACATGTGAAGGATAGCTTCGAAACCTTTTTCGAAGCCATTAACTTTGAAACCCTTGAATCCTTTCGAAATCTTTAGGAAGTGGCTTAGTATAGGTTTAAAATAAAAGCTACCTTTCGAATTGGTTGGTGACTTCAATCCATTCGAAAGGCATAGGGACGACAGAAGGGTTTCAACTTAGTCGAAACTACCGCTTTTCGAAAGTATTAATTTTAAAAGTAAGTAACTCATTTGGACGCTACAATTTAAACAAAAGGTGGCAACTCCTTTCGAAAGTAATTTAAAAAGACCCCTTCAAAAGAATATGTTACGACTCCTTCGAAAGCATTTAGTAAAAAAGGCAAGCACATTTCTTTGGAAAATAAAACAAAGGTTTCGATCCCATCGAAAGTTATGTTTCGACACCATGCCTTCCGCCCTTCTCCAATCCACTACATACCAACACTGTGATACCTTGTGTATTGGTTTCGGCTTAGTTGTTTTCGACCTGTTAGGTTTCGACTTGGTTGAAGGTGGAAGCAAAGGGTCAAAAGGTGGCTTCTAAAAGAGGCGGAACATATTTTCTGAATAAAGTCTGATATAATGCCATTTAAAGTGAATATTTATAACTAACTTGCCTATTTGTAAACATTTGATTAGTTGCCATAACTTTTCAAATTCTTTATAAAGATAACTTCCGCATAATTTTTAGATCTAAACAAGGATTAATTTAAAAAATAAGCTCATCCATTAAGCAAAGCCAATAAACAATTAAGTCCTTCATATAAAATAATTTTATATCCATAGTAAATTACTTAGGAAAAATCCCCAAAAATGATAAAAATTCACTTTCAGTATGTTATCTAATATATAAAAATTTCAGACCCAAATTCTTCATAAAATAACCGAAATTAATTTCTAAACCCAATTATTCATATTTTCCCTTGAAAATTCATAATTAATTTTCCATGGCTTGGAAAATAATAAAAATTAAAGCCCATCTCCAGAATCATGTTTTACATAACATATAAATTCCTCATGGCACTCGAAATTCAATTTAAATGATTTTACCCTTAAAACCATGTATAAACAATTATCAAACAATCTTGTTTGAATCAAATATGTTATAAATCCAAACATATCCTCATCAAAAATCATCATAATGGATTTAATCTTAAACCCGAAAACCAAATGATCGTAAAAACAAAAATAGAGATGGTTTTGATTATTATTCAGTTTGATTATGATAAGGAACTTGAGATTTGATTGAGATTAATTCCCCTTACCTAAATCCTTAGCTTTAATTTGATTTCCTCCTCTTTTCTCCAAAGGAATGGTCGGCTTCTCTTTCTTTTGTTTACGTTTTATGTTTTGAGAAAAATGAACGTGAATGGATAGGAAATGTAAATATAAGGTAATGGATTATGGAGCGCAATTACCCTAAATACCCTTGCATTGATTACACTCCTAATTAACATACAAAGCCCTTTATAAGCGCATATATAACTAATTAAGCTCGGCCTCTATTTTGAATTTTCAAATCTCAATCCCTTTATCACTCTAAGGTTTGCATTATTCTATTTAATTTATCTATTAAATCTCCTGAATAATGTTATTAAAAATTAGGGTTGTTACAATGGACAAAAAATCTCAATTTGAAAGCGCTGAGTTCAAAAACTTTTGCAAACGCTTACGAATCAACAAAGCTTTTTCCACTATCGCACATCCCCAGGCAAATGGGCAAGTGGAAGCAGTAAATAAGTTCATCAAGTCCACCATCAAAAAAGGGCTAACCAAAGGCAAAAGGCAATTGGGTCGATGAACTTCCACTCGCACTATGGGCCTATAGGACAACGTACAAGTCAACAACTTTGGACTCTCCGTTCACCCTAGCATATGGTTCAGAAGCAATGATCTCGGTTGAGCTAGAAGTCCCTTATCATCGAAGGCAAAACTTCGATAAAAGGCAGAGCGAACAACTCCTACTCGAGTCACACGATATGGTCGATGAGAAAAGGGAAGAAGCCGATTAAGAAATGCCGCTCACCAAAAAAGGGTCGCACGGTACTTCAACTTCAAATTTCATAATCGCAACTTCGAGGAGGGAGACCATATCCTTAAGAGGGTCTACCCTGTACCAGGTGCACATGGACCAAACTGGGAAGGACCCTATATGATTGGTCAAAAGCTAGGGGATGGCATATTCAAGCTAACAACCGTTGATGGAATCCAAATTATTCTAGCATGGAACAGCGAATCGATGCGTCGTTACTTTATCTAAGGTTATCTTATGTATCTCCTATTTCTAGTAAATAACCATCCTGGGATACTGAAGGCATTGTAAATAGGAAAAACTTGCCCAACTTTCATAATTGAAATTACTTTCTGAACCAATGAAACTATGTTCATAAAAGTTACCTGTCGAGTCGACGGGGTCAAATCGACTCAAAATCATTCGAACGCTGCTTGAGATAATAGAACCATGCTTAAGTATGCCACACATACCTGCTGGGCCGATGGAAGCAAATCGACTCAAACTATTGGATCGACGGAACCTGATCCTCGCCTTCTAAGAACCGATGTTGCTTCGGCAACGTTGGGAATGCCCAAATAAAAGCCACGCATTTCGTAAACCACATGCTGCATCTTGGATTATGGAATCGTATCCAAGCAAGTACAACTTTCAAAGCTAAGATTACTTCCGAAGCCGTGGAAACACGCTCCCAAAACACGAGCTCCTCATGTTACCCGAAGATTGGTAACGTCGAGAAATTCCAAACCATTTTGGATCGATGGGTCATATTAATCCCAAAAGTTGCGCATCCCATAAGCCGTGCACACTGTAACAACCCGGAAATTCATAGCAATTAATTATCGACACTAGGTGATTAAATTGTTCGCCAATTTTTATTGGAATTGTATCGAGTTGAAATTCTTTTATAAAAGTGGTTGAGAAATTGTTTTGGGCTTTAAATAAATATATTTCTTTGGCCCACTTCAATTATCTTCAGCTCTTCTTCAAATTATCGACCCGATCCCTTTTCATTTTTTCATTTTTCCTAACCCTAAATAAAACGAAGGAACGATAATGGCGGCTCGCTACTCCTCCCTTTTGCCTGCAAGTTAGGGCTTCTAATTGGAAGCTGCCAACGTTGGTTACTCGACGATCGAAGAGTATTAGGCCCTAGCTTTGTCGATCGGCTATCTCTTGGAGTTGCTCACGGCCGCTCCTTCTTGGTCGAGCTCGAAACAGAGGTGAGTGATTTTATTCACTCACGTCTTCTAATTCACACTTAATTAATGCCTTGAATTTTGTTCGTATCCATTTATTCAAACTCTTCAACTACTAGTTCTGGCTGTTCGATTTTACTTTGATGTTATTGATGATTTCATGTTTTCTAGTCGCCTCGGCACGGTTGTATCTAATGACCATCGCGGTTTGATTTTCATTGACTTCAGTCTTGATTTTATATTCGAACACTCTGTTGAGTTCGTATATATTTGTTTGACATTGATAAGTTGCTTTAATATATCATTGATCATTGATTCCTTGGTTCACCTGGTTCGAAATTCTGGCCGTTGATTTATGTCGACTTCGGCTTCAATCTTCTCTGTTATTCGAGTTTAACCCTGATGCATTGATTTCAAAACTGCTGCTTTGATACCTGATGGTTTGTAAACTGCTTCATTCTTGTTCAAAATTGCATGCATCTATTTGATTGTCTCTCTGTCTAGTTCAGTATCTTGCATTGTTTTCCACTGTATATTTATATATACATGCTGACATTTGTACATAAACTTCGGCCACTTTGAACTGAAGTTGCTGTTCGATATTTGCCTTACCACCATGGTTATCGATTGTCTGCATTGTGTACTTGGTTACCGTTGAGTCAACATTATTCACTCTTGTTCAATATGTCGTTTACTGGAGATATTGTGTTCATGTATTTTTGGTATTGTTGTAGTCATTAGTCTTGTTACCATTTTCACTACCCTGGCATTTCAACTCCATACTTCAATTTCGAACACCAGCTACATACCGACCATTGCCATTTACCTTTTCTGCCTAAACTTATACCCTGCACAGCATCTTAACTTCAAACTGCCATCTTACATTGTTGTCCATCCACTGTTATATCTGTGTCATCACTATAATCACTGCACAGCTTTAAGTTTGCTTTTGCCTTTAGCATGATGTATCTGTTCTAGTTGGTCTTGATTTCTGTGATTATGCACTAATGTTCTTTCTGGTTTTGATCTTGATGTCATAATGCTTTTTGCATTGCTTTGTAGTCTTCATTGATCTGTAGCTTGATTCATCATGTAGATTTGCAGTTTCGAGTCTGCACTTGCATTGTGTAAGTGGACTGAATTATTATTTTGCAGTTTCATTCATGTGGTCTTTGTTTGCTTGATGTTTTTGCCTCTTAATGGTCTGACCAGACTTGATCATGTTGGCATAGTTTTGCTTTATGTTCACTTTGGTCAGGTTGCATTCATAGATTTCATTGTTGCATCTGATTCAGTGTGTATATAGTTAGTTGCACCTGAGTTGAACCTGTCTTGAGCAGTTGCATTTTGGTCTTGCTCGCATTATTCATTTCTATGTGCATGTAAGTTGACTTCAAGTTGAAAGCTCTATGACTTGTTTTAATGATGTATTCATTGTACATCACTTCTTGCCTCTTTTACTGGATGCACTGTTTCATTTCACTGTGCAGCCTTGCTTATTGATCCACCGTCACTTTGGCATTTCTTTGCTCTATTCGAACATTTTCTCTGTTCGAATATGTATGGTTGTTGTTGCTTGAGACTGCCATCCACCTACATCGCTAAGTAGTCTTTTATGTTTGTTGTACATATGAAATTGATTTATATGTGTACTAAACATTCCTTCTCAATGACATTTATTTGCATTCTTATGCTTAGATGATTTAGTCGTTGCTGTGGCCTTATTTGGGTACACATACTCGTTATCTTTGGATGGCATCCCTTTGATGTAGATTCATGTTGCCATCTCAGTTGCTTTCACCACTTTGTACTGTGGTTTCTCTGACCAATCTGGGTTGGATATTTTGATTTTCGACTTATTAATTGGTGTTAATACTTGGAGTTGTGGAGACTTTATATTCTGTTGTGGCGAGGCAGTACACGTCAGCCACACAGAATTGACAGATTTTAATCGATATTTCTTTTGTTCTTGATTCATCGACCTGTTGCGTAATTCGTATGCTGTATTGGTGAGGCAGTACACGTTAGCGTGTACTGCAGCCAATTAGCATTGATGTTTTTAAATTGACATTTCAATTGCTTAAACTGCTTTGGATTTCTGTTTTGTTGATTAACACTGTTTAGTGTTATATCTGCCGTTATCCGGTTCTCTTATCGAGAAGTTGGGTATACGAGATTTCTCTGACTGTCGTCCATTTGATATTTGATTATTATTGCTTCCGTGCATTAATAACTGAGTTTGAATTAGACTGATCCGAGTATTATTTTCTTTTGAATGTAATACTCGGGTCAGACCGAGTATTTACAGGTTGTAGATTTTTAGCTTTGGGTTGCTGCTAGAGCTATGAAGACTTTTTATATCACTTGAAGTGGTCTTCGTCTTGTTGTAGTAGTAGTCAGTGTGTCTGTTTTAAGATGATGATGTATTCATGTATATTAGTCGATAATGTACTTGTATATATAACTTCTTGAGTCGACAGTTGTAGTTGTATCATTTGTATTGTGTCAAATGTATTGTAACTGATATCAGTTATTATATATATGAGACTTTTCGTTCCATCTGTATTCCGCATTTATGTTATCTGTGTTATTTTTATATCTATTGTCCTAAACTATTATAGCCACTGTGTAGTAGCTTTGAGTTTGTATCGGTATGTCGGATTTCCTCTAAAGATTAAATGCAATGTTTTATTATCTGACATATCGGTGCTCGCACAAAGCAATTACATAGATGGTCGCTCCTCAACAGCCTTATTCTCCGTGCTAGTTGACAGCACTACACCGTAGTGTTCTTGGCTAGCGTGGGTATAGAGGTGGGGCGTCACAGCTTGGTATCAGAGCCTGGGGTTTAGGGCAATTATAAAACATAACTTAGATGGAGCATGTGTTACAACTATTTGTCGATGTTTATCTCTCATCTTTACATATGATTATTTTTTACTGTTAGGTATGAATTCCTAACGCTTATTCTTGTGTTTTCGGCTTTGAATTGATTTAGCCGATGTTGATTTTGTTTTAATTTGGCAAATTAAAGCCATTTTGACTTTTGGACTTTGTTCCACTTTTGTTCTACGCTATGAGTGTCATTGTGTACATGTTACACTGTGATGAAAAATAGCTAGACCAGTTTCAAATTGAGTGATTTTGATTTCTCATTCACATCTAGTTTGAATCTCAGCGATTTTGAACTTGATATTTTGTGTTTTCCTCATCTGGATTTCCCTTCGACGTCAGTCACTTTGTTTTTGAGAAATTGCTAATTTCTTGATTTTCAAGACTCTAATTTTGTTTGCCGTTGGTTTCTTTGATAATGATGATTGATTCATTTTGTACTCGACTGCGGCTATTAATTGTTGGCTTCGACATTGACTTGATTCTTACTTTTGTTGAAGTCATTTATGCATTTCTGCTCGTTTTGCTTTGTTTTTCCAGTTGATAATCGATTCTTCTTTTCTAATTAGTTGTTATCACCTTTGTCGATTTTGATAACTTCTATTTCTGGAATTTTTGGTATTCCTACTTTGATGAATTTGGAATCGAATTCTTTGGATTTTATTCACGTCTTCGAATGTGAAATTTTAGTGAATTGACTTGGTTTCTAAATTTAATCGACTCTTGATTATTTCCTCGATTTGTTACTATCATTTATTAGCAACTTTGATGACATTTTCTTCGGGATTTTTGTGAACATACTTTCTGATGGATTCAGTATCAATTTCTTTGGATTCCATTCACATCTTCGTATGTGAATTCTTGTGATTGATTGTTTCTACAATCATTTTTGTGATTTGTCACTTTAAAAATATAAAGGTTTTCTATACTAGTAGTAAATATTAAAATCCTTTTTCTCTAAACGATTTCAAAACTATTTTACTACAAAGCTCTTTTTCTTAAACCGTTTTCCAATCTATTAGTATATACAAGCCTTTATTTCACTCGTATGAGAAATTGAATTAAATGGCCTAGTAAAACAAGTGGTATGAAACGCTTGCGTTTACTTCGTCGGTTAACTCCTGGACTTGTTCAATTGAACCTTTTGTGACAATTTTCTAGTGTAGATTTACAGTTTGTTCGTAAATATTTAAGTTAAGCAAGTGGTTATGGGACATGAAGCTAAACTTTTATATTTACTAGCTTAGTGTAATTGACACTTCTCGTTGATCATGACGATCATTTTATGATTTAAACTAGCAATTGTGCGATGTCTTTTCGTTTGCAAGGTTAGACTAGACCGCAGTGGTGTAATTCCGACTCACACATATCTCTTTGTCCGCAAGGTTAGTCTAGACCGCAGTAGTGTGATTCCGACTCACACATATCTTTTTGTTTGCGAGGTTAGACTAGACACCACTGGTGTGATTCCATTCACACGTACCTTTTTGCTTTTTGGTTAGTCTGGACCTTAATTTGTGTGATTCCACTCACACATATCTTTTTGTTTGCAAGGTTAGACTAGACACCACTTGTGTGATTCCATTCACACATACCTTTTTGCTTTTTGGTTAGTCTGGACCTTAATTTGTGTGATTCCACTCACACATATCTTTTTGTTTGCGAGGTTAGACTAGACACCACTTGTGTGATTCCACTCACACATACCTTTTTGCTTTTTGGTTAGTCTGGACCTTAATTTGTGTGATTCCACTCACACATATCTTTTTCTCTACGAGGTTAGCCTAGACCTCAATCTGTGTGATTCCGACTCATATGTGTGGGATAGCGACCCACGGTCTTCGGACCATTCCTGTGTGAAAATTTAATGGATGGCTTCCATGAGATAGCGTCTCGTCTTGTGATACCGGTGTTTTGGAGTTTTCATGCTCCCATTTTGTGATAGGCCCCTTTTCCTTTTTATGATTTAGACTAGCAAATGTGCGATGTCTCTTTCTCTGCGAGGTTAGCCTAGACCTCAATCTGTGTGATTCCGACTCAACTCGTGTGGGATAGCGACCCACGGTCTTCGGACCATTCCTGTGTGAAACTTTAATGGTTAGCCACCATGAGATAGCGTCTCGTCTTGTGATACCGGTGTTTTGGAGTTTTCATACTCCCGTTTTCTGATAGGCCTTCCCCCCCTCTTTTTGTGATTTCTGAATTCTTGTGATGATTTCTAGAATTTGTGCTTCACCAATTTTCGTGATTTCTATTGACAAGTTTTGTCAATTTTTGTGTATTGGTGAATTCATGTGTTATTGACTTGTTATGAATACAAGTTTAGGGTATGATATCCCTTTCTATCTTTGAGAAGATTCTTGTGACATTTTCTTATGAATGAAAATTCATTGGTATTATACTTTGATGCCAGTTATTTTGATGAAATTTTGACGTGTTAACTTCAGTAACCGTCAATTTTAAAATGGATTTACAGGCGGTTCTTCCGCAATGCTGAATTTGTTGTCCGTTTTACTGTACTTTGAGAAGTGCAACTTCCTTATCTAAGATGCTACTGATATTGCTAATTTAATCACGTGTTTTCAAAATTCTTTATTTTTAAAAAGTTCTTTCAAAAATATAAATTAAAATGTTTTCAAAAATTTTTACAGTTTACATTTTCAAAAGAACGAGGAAGCGATTTAAACGTTTCAGAAAAATCGAGGACTATGACCCCTTTCTTTTACTGATTCGCTTAATTCCGGACTTGTCCGTTTGAGAATGTGAAATGTTATTTTTAAAAACACACAATTCTGCACTTTCAAGGAAACGATAAAGAGATTTAAACGATTTAGCAAAAGTAAGGAGTATGGAACCATACTTTTACTACTTCGGTTAATTCCGGACTCGTTAATTGAATATTTACGACTTCTGATTATCGTTTTTGATAATCGGATATTTGTGTTTCTGATTATCGTTTTTGATAATCAGATATTTGTGAAATTTGATTATCGTTTGAGATAATTAAATATTTTTCGATTTGATTAATCGAATGTTTGTGTTTCTGATTATCGTTTTTGATAATCAGATTTTTGTGAAATTTGATTATCGTTTGAGATAATTAAATATTTTTCGATTTGATTAATCGAATGGTTGTGTTTCTGATTATCGTTTTTGATAATCAGATATTTGTGAAATTTGATTATCATTTTTGATAGTTAAACCTATTTGCGATTTTGAGATTTGAGCTTCGTCTTTTTCTCTGGCGATTCAGGTGAGTAATTTGATTTACTCACATTCAATTCGTGCAGTACGTGAATCCTGATCTGTTTTTCCTTTTCTATTAAATGCTGGAACTCGATTGATTCTTGCTTTTGATAGTCATCTGATTTAGATTCCTTGATCCCCACGATGTTGATTCTTTTGATTCAAAGCAGTCGAACCTTTTGATTTTATATCTGACACTTCCATGATATCAATACTTCCTTGTTGACCTTTGCTTTGCTTATGCATTCGACATTGTCATGCTCTTGTATGGTTATGACCTTTTGTCCATTTATTCCTTATGATTGCGAGGACGCAATTTCTTTAAGGAGGGAAGTCTGTAACAACCCGGAAATTCGTAGCAATTAATTATCGACACTAGGTGATTAAATCGTTCGCCAATTTTTATTGGAATTTTATCGAGTTGAATATCTTTTATAAAAGTGGTTGAGAAATTGTTTTGGGCTTTAAATAAATATATTTCTTTGGCCCACTTCAATTATCTTCAGCTCTTCTTCAAATTATCGACCCGATCCCTTTTCATTTTTTCATTTTTCCTAACCCTAAATAAAACGAAGGAACGATAATGGCGGCTCGCTACTCCTCCCTTTTGCCTGCAAGTTAGGGCTTCTAATTGGAAGCTGCCAACGTTGGTTACTCGACGATCAAAGAGTATTAGGCCCTAGCTTTGTCGATCGGCTATCTCTTGGAGTTGCTCACGGCCGCTCCTTCTTGGTCGAGCTCGAAACAGAGGTGAGTGATTTTATTCACTCACGTCTTCTAATTCACACTTAATTAATGCCTTGAATTTTGTTCGTATCCATTTATTCGAACTCGTCAACTACTTGTTCTGGCTGTTCGATTTTACTTTGATGCTATTGATGATTTCATGTTTTCTAGTCGCCTCGGCACGGTTGTATCTAATGACCATCGCGGTTTGATTTTCATTGACTTCGGTCTTGATTTTATATTCGAACACTCTGTTGAGTTCGTATATATTTGTTTGACATTGATAAGTTGCTTTAATATATCATTGATTCCTTGGTTCACCTGGTTCGAAATTCTGGCCGTTGATTTATGTCGACTTCGGCTTCAATCTTCTCTGTTATTCGAGTTTAACCCTGATGCATTGATTTCAAAACTGCTGCTTTGATACCTGATGGTTTGTAAACTGCTTCATTCTTGTTCAAAATTGCATGCATCTATTTGATTGTCTCTCTGTCTAGTTCAGTATCTTGCATTGTTTTCCACTGTATATTTATATATACATGCTGACATTTGTACATAAACTTCGGCCACTTTGAACTGAAGTTGCTGTTCGATATTTGCCTTACCACCATGGATATCGATTGTCTGCATTGTGTACTTGGTTACCGTTGAGTCAACATTATTCACTCTTGTTCAATATGCCGTTTACTGGCGATATTGTGTTCATGTATTTTTGGTATTGTTGTAGTCATTAGTCTTGTTACCATTTTCACTACCCTGGCATTTCAACTCCATACTTCAATTTCGAACACCAGCTACATACCGACCATTGCCATTTACCTTTTCTGCCTAAACTTATACCCTGCACAGCATCTTAACTTCAAACTGCCATCTTACATTGCTGTCCATCCACTGTTATATCTGTGTCATCACTATAATCACTACACAGCTTTAAGTTTGCTTTTGCCTTTAGCATGATGTATCTGTTCTAGTTGGTCTTGATTTCTGTGATTATGCACTAATGTTGTTTCTGGTTTTGATCTTGATGTCATAATGCTTTTTGCATTGCTTTGTAGTCTTCACTGATCTGTAGCTTGATTCATCATGTAGATTTGCAGTTTCGAGTCTGCACTTGCATTGTGTAAGTGGACTGAATTATTATTTTGCAGTTTCATTCATCTGGTCTTTGTTTGCTTGATGTTTTTGCCTCTTGATGGTCTGACCAGACTTGATCATGTTGGCATAGTTTTGCTTTATGTTCACTTTGGTCAGGTTGCATTCATAGATTTCATTATTGCATCTGATTCAGTGTGTATATAGTTAGTTGCACCTGAGTTGAACCTGTCTTGAGCAGTTGCATTTTGGTCTTGCTCGCATTATTCATTTCTCTGTTCATGTAAGTTGACTTCAAGTTGAAAGCTCTATGACTTGTTTTAATGATGTATTCATTGTACATCACTTGTTGCCTCTTTTACTGGATGCACTGTTTCATTTCACTGTGCAGCCTTGCTTATTGATCCACCGTCACTTTGGCATTTCTTTGCTCTATTCGAACATTTTCTCTGTTCGAATATGTATGGTTGTTGTTGCTTGAGACTGCCATCCACCTGCATCGCTAAGTAGTCTTTTATGTTTGTTGTACATATGAAATTGATTTATATGTGTACTAAACATTCCTTCTCAATGACATTTATTTGCATTCTTATGCTTAGATGATTTAGTCGTTGCTGTGGCCTTATTTGGGTACACATACTCGTTATCTTTGGATGGCATCCCTTTGATGTAGATTCATGTTGCCATCTCAGTTGCTTTCACCACTTTGTACTGTGGTTTCTCTGACCAATCTGGGTTGGATATTTTGATTTTCGACTTATTAATTGGTGTTAATACTTGGAGTTGTGGAGACTTTATATTCTGTTGTGGCGAGGCAGTACACGTCAGCCACACAGAATTGACAGATTTTAATCGATATTTCTTTTGTTCTTGATTCATCGACCTGTTGCGTAATTCGTATGCTGTATTGGCGAGGCAGTACACGTTAGCGTGTACTACAGCCAATTAGCATTGATGTTTTTAAATTGACATTTCAATTGCTTAAACTGCTTTGGATTTCTGTTTTGTTGATTAACACTGTTTAGTGTTATATCTGCCGTTATCCGGTTCTCTTATCGAGAAGTTGGGTATACGAGATTTCTCTGACTGTCGTCCATTTGATATTTGATTATTATTGCTTCCGTGCATTAATAACTGAGTTTGGATTAGACTGATCCGAGTATTATTTTCTTTTGAATGTAATACTCGGGTCAGACCGAGTATTTACAGGTTGTAGATTTTTAGCTTTGGGTTGCTGCTAGAGCTATGAAGACTTTTTATATCACTTGAAGTGGTCTTCGTCTTGTTGTAGTAGTCAGTGTGTCTGTTTTAAGATGATGATGTATTCATGTATATTAGTCGATAATGTACTTGTATATATAACTTCTTGAGTCGACAGTTGTAGTTGTATCATTTGTATTGTGTCAAATGTATTGTAACTGATATCAGTTATTATATATATGAGACTTTTCGTTCCATCTGTATTCCGCATTTATGTTATCTGTGTTATTTTTATATCTATTGTCCTAAACTATTATAGCCACTGTGTAGTAGCTTTGAGTTTGTATCGGTATGTCGGATTTCCTCTAAAGATGAAATGCAATGTTTTATTATCTGACATATCGGTGCTCGCACAAAGCAATTACATAGATGGTCGCTCCTCAACAGCCTTATTCTCCGTGCTAGTTGACAGCACTACACCGTAGTGTTCTTGGCTAGCGTGGGTATAGAGGTGGGGCGTCACACACACTCTCAAAAGCCACACATTCACAAGCCACGCACACTCTTAAGTACCGGTATTGTCTTAGCAATGTCGGGGAACTCGTCTATTGTAGGAACAACAAGAATCAATCCACTCCGACCATCGGGAGTAATAGGTATGAATCCAGCAATGTCAAACGACTACGAATTGATAGAGAATTCCGATTGTTGACCGACAATACCTTTGAAATCAAGGCACTAAAGTCGCAAGTTCCCGAAGATAGGAATTGTTTGCACCAAAAATGGTCACAAACCCCAAGTATTGTGAAAGCACCAGTGTATGAATACAAACCAGCAATATTCAGATACAAATCACAGATCTAAGCTAGCAATAAACAGCAATCCAGAAATGATGAACAATGACGCACAATTTATAGTGGTTCGGCAATCTCCGGCCTACGTCCACTTCAAGATTTTTATCTTTTATTGATGTTCTTTGCTGGTTACAAATGAGTGCAGCAGATACAATGAATAAATTCGAGTATAACAGCAATGGAAAGAATTAGAATTGAATCCGGCAGAGTCTGGACGTTGAATGGCCAAAAAAGATCCCCTTTCTATAGGCTTCATAGGGCTATTTATAGGCGTAGGAGGCTGAGATCGCGCCCAAACTTCGGGAGACTTCTTCTGGCACGTGAGGGGGCCCACGCGACCGACCCCACCATGTTTCGACTCGATCTGTGATCGATACGAATCCATTTCGTATCCATCAAAAAATGATCCAATCGAGTTGAAACTTGGCAGGGATATTCTTTACCTCGTACGCAAGCTACTGTGAAAATTTCATTGCATTTGGATCAACATTTCGTGAGATATGATCGATTCAATATTGTGTTTTCGTGTGCACTGTCGCGTTCGAATCCATGTTTTGCATTCGTCCCTTCGTATCGATCAGAAGCACGTGCGCAAGGGATAACGTGGCACGAGTTTTCCGTACCGATCCACTTCCAGTGGCGCATTACAGATTCGTATCCATGAATTTCGCCTTGTTTGTATCGAGTACTGTTATCTATTTTGAATCAGTCCTTCGCGTATCTCGTTTCAGCTTTCAACGTCTAGTTCGAATTGTTCATCGATTCGAACTAAGCATCGATCAATCAATACGAAATTCATGGATACGAAGGCTTGACCATTCTGATCGATACGAAGTCAATGGATACGAACCAAGGTGCGATGATGGATGCGAGCAGATGGACTCGAGCTTCATGACCGCGAACTGACTCATGCCTGATCGATTCGAAGACGATCGATTCGAAGTTCCCAAGCCCCGATGGATTCAAACTTGACGATACTCCTCCGATGGATACGAATCTGATTGATTCGAACAGGTTGTCTCTGATGGATACGAATCTGATCGATTCGAACAGGTTGTCTCTGATGGATACGAACATCACATTTTATCTAACTTGTATCGATCATATCTCGTTCATACGAACTCCGATTTACCTGAAAATTTGAACGTTGGCTTTCATGGCTTTGCTTGTCATGTCTTGTCAATTACGTCCCGTTCTGGACTCGGGCAAAATTCATCGATATCCATGGTTATCCTGCAATGCATAGCTGAATATTCATGACTAGTTATTATCGGTTTCCAGCCAATTTTTGGGTATCCCAGTTTTGCCAAAAAGTGGGATAACATTTTTCCCCCCCAAAACATGCCTTTTTGTATAAGGCATGTTTTGAATAACTTCAAATCAAATGCTGTGGGCTCATGAGTTATTCATAGCTAGAGTGTTATCAATCAAATTCATGGCTGTTCGAAGCCGAATAGTTATCAATTTCTTCCAGTGGAAGTTAAGAATGAAATTCTACAGTCTCTTCGGACTACCGATGGTCACTTCGGACCCTTGCCAAGCCCATTCCAGACTTAGCGATCGAATAGAAAGAACCTATTGTACTCTGGCGTTGCTTCCTATTCCTTGCACTCTGGCCCCAGTTAGGGCGTAAAGCGATGTCTTGGTCCTTCTGGACCGATCGTAGCCTCTCCGGGCTCATGCTGGATCCCATCCTGTCACTCTCCGGTGAAGGGGAAACAACGTTAAGTGGGTCGATCCTGTCGCTCTTCGGCGAAGCGACCCACTTCTTGCACTCCGGTTCAGTGTATCTAAACATTAAGCGATGTCTTGACCTGAATCGTCGGCCGATCATAGCCTCTCTGGCTCTTATCGAATCCCGATCCAATCACTCTCCGGTGAATAGGAAACGATGCTTAAGTGAGTCGATCCTGTCGCTCTCTGGCGAAGCAACTCACTTCCTGCACTCCGGACCCCGCCTCTCCGGGTAGGATCATAAAGCGATCATCTTTATATTGATATTTAATGTTTATCCTTTAACTCTCCGGTCAAAGGTTTGTTTCAATAAATGTTTCTTTATTAAATTCAAATCCTAGATGTTCAATCTCAAACACCAGGAAAAACAAGACAATGCCTCTCTGGGCGGAGCGGTCTATTTCCATCTTAGAGCATGCCTAGGGATCTCTTCGGTTCCCGTACATGAGTAAGTGGGATAGCCGTTTTATTTTGGAAATCAAATCTAAGAAAACTAATCGACCAGAGTCCAAATCTTGAACTTGGCCCTTGCCATCACAATCAGTTGATGACGAGTCGTGATCCCGCTCCAGGATCATTCCTGTTAGGTGGAGGCGGTAGTTGTTCGGGCCTTACTACCGCTGCCCTTTCTTTGACATATTGTGGCAATCTACCACTCCTGGCATGTTCTTCCACCTCATCCCTTAGGTGGCGGCATTCATCGGTAGTGTGCCCATCCAGCTCATGGAATAGGCAGTATTTTCCAGTCCTGCGTTCCCGCTCCGTGGGATCTCTCCTGGGTGGTTTTCGATAGGGGAGTTGCCCCCGAGTTTCAGTGTAAATCCTTTCTAGGCTTTCCGTCAAATCTGTGTATTGCCTGAATCTAGGCTCCCTGAATTTCTTCCGTTTATCAGGACCATCATGTGCGTCATCCTGCTTTCTCTTTCCTTTGTCTACCCTGGACTGTTCCCTGGCGGTTCCTTCGCCTTGTGCAGCATTTACTTCCTGCCTGTCGGCTCGTGATTCTTCTAATCGAATGAATTTCTCAGCTTCATGGTAAAACTCTCCAAGATCTTGTGGTGGATCTCTTGTCAACGAATCTTTGAATTCGGTGCCTTCTCCAACTCCTGCCACCGCCGCCATCAAAATCATCGATGGATCCGGGCGATCTACAGAAGCCACCGTTGCATTGAATCGCAGCAGAAAACCTTTTATGGACTCTCCGATCCTTTGCTTTATCGAAGCTAAAGTCATCACACTCTTGGGTCTTGTCACATGGACCCTAAATTGTTCCATGAAGCAATCTACAAGCTCGCCTCATGTCCTGATCGATCCAGTCTTTAATTGCCTGAACCAATGTGCAGCCAAGTCTGACAAAAATAAAGGGAAACATCGTGCCATCACTTCCTCGGATGCTCCCGGTACTTCCATGTGTCTAATGTATCTGGTAATGTGCATGGTCGGATCTGAATTCCCGTCATACGGATTCAGCGTTGGTAGTTTGAACTTTGGAGGGTTCCTTGCATTCCTGATATTCGGAGTGAACGGACTCCGACTGACTTCCTCCAATCCTCCGCTAGACAATCCTCCTCTCATGAGTCGTCGCACTAATCCAGCCATCTTTTCATCTCCATCCTGGGGTTGCCCTCTTGGTCTTGAAGGGTATTCTAGTACGTATTCTTCGTGTGGCCCGTTAGCATCAGCATTGGCCCCAGCTTGTTGAGCTCCATCTGTAGGCCTTCCAGCATCGGATCCTGAGGGTCTACCCCCAAGTCCTTGTTGATTGTCTTCTGGATCTGCATTCTGACCTTCATTAGGTTCCACAATCCTAGCTCCTTGTTCCACATTCATAGCCGCTGTAGCTGGTCCTAGGCTCTGCATCCCTGCAGCTCTCATCTGTTCAAAGAAATTCTCCAACATCTCTTGTTGGCTCTTCATTATTCTTTCGTGCATCAGTTTGGTCATGGTCTCCATTTCGTCTCTGGTGATGTACATCGAAGCTGGTTCTTCTCCAGCGCCAGAGGATGCCTCTTGACTTCCTCCTTGTTGGCTTCTCTCAGCTCTTTGTCTCGTTTGTCGAGTCATTGTCTTTCAAATCTTCAAGCTTTCAAATCTGAACTTCAAATCTTGCGTAGCGGATGCTAGTCGTTCTCAGTGAAAGCACCAAAGTGTTTGCACCAAAAATGGTCACAAACCCCAAGTATTGTGAAAGCACCAGTGTATGAATACAGATCAGCAATATTCAGATATAAATCACAGATCTAAGCTAGCAATAAACAGCAATCCAGAAATGATGAACAATGACGCACAATTTATAGTGGTTCGGCTATCTCCAGCCTACGTCCACTTCAAGATTTTTATCTTTTATTGATGTTCTTTGCTGGTTACAAATGAGTGCAGCAGATACAATGTATAAATTCGAGTATAATAGCAATGGAAAGAAGTAGAATTGAATCCGGTAGAGTCTGGACGTTGAATGGCCAAAAAAGATCCCCTTTCTGTAGGCTTCATGGGGCTATTTATAGGCGTAGGAGGCTGAGATCGCGCCCAAACTTCGGGAGACTTCTTCTGGCACGTGAGGGGGCCCACGCGACCGACCCCACCAAGTTTCGACTCGATCTGTGATCGATACGAATCCATTTCGTATCCATCAAAAAATGATCCAATCGAGTTGAAACTTGGCAGGGACATTCTTTACCTCGTACGCAAGATATTGTGAAAATTTCATTGCATTTGGATCAACAGTTCGTGAGATATGATCGATTCAATATTGTGTTTTCGTGTGCACTGTCGCGTTCGAATCCATGTTTTGCATTCGTCCCTTCGTATCGATCAGAAGCACGTGCGCAAGGGATAATGTGGCATGAGTTTCCCGTATTGATCCACTTCCAGTGGCGCATTGACCGATTCGTATCCATGAATTTCGCCTTGTTTGTATCGAGTACTGTTATCTATTTTGAATCAGTCCTTCGCGTATCTCGTTTCAGCTTTCAACGTCTAGTTCGAATTGTTCATCGATTCGAACTAAGCATCGATCAATCGATACGAAATTCATGGATACGAAGGCTTGACCATTCTGATCGATACGAAGTCAATGGATACGAACCAAGGTGCGGTGATGGATGCGAGCAGATGGACTCGAGCTTCATGACCGCGAACTGACTCGTGCCTGATCGATTCGAAGACGATCGATTCGAAGTTCCCAAGCCCCGATGGATTCAAACTTGACGATACTCCTCCGATGGATACGAATCTGATCGATTCGAACAGGTTGTCTTTGATGGATACGAACATCACATTTTATCTAACTTGTATCGATCATATCTCATTCATACGAACTCCGATTTACCTGAAAATTGGAACGTTGGCTTTCATGGCTTTGCTTGTCATGTCTTGTCAATTACGGCCCGTTCTGGACTCAGGCAAAATTCATCGATATCCATGGTTATCCTGCAATGCATAGCTGAATATTCATGACTAGTTATTATCGGTTTCCAGGCAATTTTTGGGTATCCCAGTTTTGCCAAAAAGTGGGATAACAGGAATCGCAAAATAAGTTCGATTGCAGACATCCAAAAAATCGCTTGGATGTCATTTGTGAAGTGTTGGACGTAAACAGTCCCATGAACTGGGGGGCGCACACCGATACTCAAATACAAAAAAACCAAGTACTTCATAGTTCTGTTACTCCAAACAAAGAATTTTGGCGGTAATCACAGTAATAAATAAAATAAAATAGCCGTAAATAAAATTGGTATAAGTGCATGAAACGTAGATAAGTAGATAGATAAAGTAACAATCAAAATGTCAACATTATATTTTTTATAGCCTTTTCTAGACAAAGTTAAAACATGGGGGCCATACCCACACAATATCGGCCAATAAAAAGGAAAATATAGATGCTACAACAATCAAAGCAATTAGTGCAGACTTTGCACTTAAACAAAACAAGTATTAAACAAAATAGAATGTCCCAAAAACTAGCTCCACTGTTACCCGAGCCTGTCAATGCTTCTTTCCATCACTCCCCTTCCCACCTTTAGTTGGATGTTTCTTCTTCTCTTTAGAATCCCTGCCAGGAGTAGTGCTGGTGCCAGAAATATCAACTATCTCCTTAGCGCCGACATCTCCTCCCTGCACTTTGACCTTCTCGGAAGACTCCCCCTTGGTCTTGCACTTCCGGGATCTGTGGGTGCTCCTCGAAGACTTTCTCTCCTCAAACTTTTCCTTCTTAACGGCCACCATTTGATGTTTAGATTTATGTAGCTGGCCAATTTTCTCCTCCTATTCTCGAGCTCTAGCTGTTATGAAATTGCCATCTAAAGATACGGAAGGGTCGTCTAGGCCGTGCAATGCAACAATATGCTCGGACTCCGGCCCTAATTGTGAGCCAGACACGGATTTAGCAATCAGAGCAACAATAGAAACAAGCATCGAGGCGATTGAAATAGCGGCAAGCCCAATCATCGAAGAAATCGACAGGTCAGTAGGTAAAGAAGACGAACCTATAAGATCAAAAATGAAAGCATTAAGTTCGTCTTGTTCATACGGCGTGAGCTGAAAATTCCCAAACTCGGGAGAAACAAGGAGATTACCTGCATCGGAGGAATGGCGGAGAATTTCAATCTCATATTCCCTGCCTTCTCCTTCTTTTGATGGTTGCACGATCTTCGAAGAAGTTCCAGGGCCACCCGAGGTTTCAAAGATGGCTCTTGGAGGGGTAGACGATAGGGCATCACCGGCCAAACTTGCTAACTGATCACCTGTTTTGATGATTCGCGAGGCCTGTAAATGAAAGGCTCTGGCAACGTTTAACAGTTGTAGTCATAGTAGCATCGGCAGCCTCCTGTTCCCTCTCAATTCAAATGATTTATTAACCCTCTATCAGAGCTTTCTCCGATTCCTCATTGAGATAGGCATCCTCCAACTCTTGCTCGGTATATACATCCTCGTTCTCTCGTAAATGGACCAGAACTTGTTCCCAAACCATGGCAAGAGTATATGTGAATTTGTGGCCCAAATAGCCGAGGCTCCTTTAATGCAGCAAGGAGTTAACACAGAAATTTAAGATGGTATCATCCATCTTCTCCATCTTTTTCTCAAAAGTATTCTACAACTCTAAGTAATCTGCTATTACGGCGGCCTTCTCAACTTCAACTCGGGTCTTCTCAATGTTAGGTTGCGCGTACCTTTCCTAGAGAGAAGTAATCATTTGAGCTTGATCAGAAACGGTCTTGTTATGGGATTCCACAATTCCCGTGTAATCGTCAACTGTCTTTTTATACGATTCAACAACTTCGTTATGATCAGCGATAGTTTTCTTATGACCTTCAATGATCACGTCATGGGTTTTAAGCTCCTTTTTTAGCTTAACTTCATCCGCATGGGCCTTCTTGATTTCATCTCGGAATACGATCTCTATTTTTGCATAGGCTTCTTTCAGTTCGTTCAGCAAGATAGCGTTGTTCTTACTCTCTCGGAGTGCAGCGTCCGTCTCTTGCGTTAATCACTCGATTGTAGCATTACATTCCGCTAACACACTCTCATAATCATCTTTCTCTAATTCAAAGAAGAGGATCTCTGGATAATTATTACGGTTCGCATCTGCCAGCTGCTTTCATAACTTTTCCTATCCCTCGGCTTGGTCTAAATCACGTTGAATTGCCTGAAGATGGGGTATATAGGATTCTTTGTAGATTGGGATGCGGTCAAACTTAACTCCCTTTAGAAACTACCCAGGGAGCGCAACTTCAAGTATAGGGGGACTATATGGAAGAATATAAACTGACCTCATGCGAGGACTTAAAGGACCAGAAGCAGGCACTACATGGGTTGACGGAGCTTGGGATAAAGATGAAACTTGGATAGTGGAAGCTAGAACTTCAAGACCGACAGAGATTGGGGCCGGGGCAAAAGTTTGATGGTCGGAGGGATGAGAACCGTGATTTACTTTCGACTTCTTGGGTGGCTCTTCTCGGTCGTCGGGAGTTTTTCTCTTCTTGTAGCTACTCTTATAAATCATATCCTGCATTCTGTTGTCCCAGCAACATGCTTCGGCTTCAAAGTCCTTTCGCCTTCTCCACTCCTCCTCGGTTTCATGGGGCTGGTGGTAGCTTGAAGACTGCTTTGACCAACGTTGCGAATCAGTGAATTGTTCAAGATCCTTGTAAAGTCCATGGCCTTTCATGGTACCTGATATGAAGAATAAATAAAGAGCTTTAGCAACAAGAAATGGACCTAAATAATGCATTTGTAAGTGAACGTGACCCTAGTGAAATGTGTAATATATCTTAGGTGGCCTAAAAGGGCGTCACAAACTGGATCGGGAAGCCACCATGGTAGAAATCGGGCTGACTCTAGACACGGTATAACCAGGGCAAGGAGTCACTTCATCAAATTCAAAATCTTCTCCCATGAGTTCTCCAATATCTACGTAAATATTGCTCAAATCCCCAAAGTCAATGCCGGTTTATTTAAGCGGGGAATCCTGAAGTCACTCGGCTGCTAGGGGAGCATCTTTATCGCGAATCTCTTGGGGAGGTAAATTTGGGAGAATGGGACACATTCCCGGAGTCTCATCGCACGATTCAAAGTGTCCATCACTATAACTTGCATCGAATTCATCTTTGCTAGAGGAGGAATCATAACTGCTGATGCCCTCAATTTCACACTCCTCCTTTTCAATTGCCATTGCAGCCTTGCCCTCATGCTGCTTGAATTCTTCCTCCCTTCCTCCGAAATTGGAAGCATTTTGACCGGGCGGCTGGATTCAATTGTAACACCCCTTCATTCATGAATTTCTTCGGTTGACTTGCCAGAGGACATCCTCTTTCTGCGAGATCGCCCTCTTGTGAGCCATATAATGAAGAAGTGGAACGTGTTCATATTCTAGAATGGGAAGGAGATGGGACTTCTACGGCCATGGTGGATCTCCACGGATACAACAGCCCATACTGAAGCAAATTCTCATCCGTTAGCAAAAATTTGACTGATCTCTCTTTGGCATCTACGGCCTTTAGAGAATGGCAAATCAGATCGAGTGATGGATTTTTATTCAGCCTCAGAATAATTGCAAGAAGTATTTGATCTATTATAGATCTCATAGAACTTACCCCCCGTCATCCAAAGGCGATTAAATCCCTCAGGACACCTAACAAAGAAATGTTGGGTCTTGAATTGAGACAGATTGCTTTGAAGCTGCAGTATGATCTTGTGGTTTCTTTAGGCGTTGATGACGATAAGGGATGGACACTCGTCTCTCTTCTTGAATGAGAGAAAATATCTCAACTCATTGAAACTCGGGGCACGATTAAACGCCCGCATAAACAGGACATGAAGGCGGGTCAAGATCGTGTACCCATTAGGATGAATTTGAAATGGAGCAATTCCCTTGTTCATAAGAGTTTCTTTCAAGAAGTTATTAAAGAGGGGCATGGCTCCATTTATACACATATATCGATGGGAGGTAGTATACCCTTAATGCTGCATATGTGCAAACTGTTCTTCGATGGAAGGCGCACTTCATCGTCCGGAATGCCGTGTTGTAGAAAAATGTTATGTAAAACTTTAGCAGAGATTATGGAGGAAGCTCTCTCCAAGGGATTAAGTAGAACTCTAAAATTTGGAGGAGTCCGGTCTACAACTGGACCAACCGAAACCAGTTTACCATATTCAGCTCGCGAGACTGAAAAGGCAGGCGCAACGTATGATAATTCAACATCTAAAAGTGCTGGATCTCCTCTACTGGACTAACGGTGAGAGGGTGGGTACTTCCTTCTATACAACAGAACTTGCATCTAATGTGGTTAGGTACTATCTTTAACTAAAAGTCCCCGTACGACACTTGAACTCCAAAAAAGTGTCGATTTATGCCGACACATCAGGTTTCAAGTATAGATTGGGGCAATTGCAGTGTGTTATCTGTGTGAGATAGGCTTGGTATCCTGAACACGAAAAACGCTCTATCATGTGTAGATAGTTCACTCGCAGTAAAGAACGAAAAGAGCTTCTTGTATCATTTATAGAAGTTATTTCTCCTACACTAACCCGTTATCGATTAACGATCGACAAAAGATTCGTTGTCCGAAGTGAAGCAGTAAGCTCTTCCTATTTCCGGTACATCAAGGTGCAATAATGGGACCAATCCAAACTCTCCATTAGTCCATGACAACATAAGCTGCATGCGAGATGCTACCGTAAGCTGCCATCACCCCCGGAAGAAACAAAACCAATCTGCGAGACGTCGTGTCGGATTAATAATGTAACTCGGAGCAAGTCAATTTTAATTCTGTGTACGAAGATAGCAAAACATGTCAAGCACCAGGGTAAAGCCTGAGTATCGTCCCATGAAGAACTCAAGAATCGATTTACTATCTTCTTTCACAAAATCGTAATCAACTCGAATTCTCCATAATGATCACCACTAATCCAACCTCATCACCAAATTGCTAAAACGAATGCCAAACTCTACACCACCCAC
The DNA here is from genome assembly GCA_030737815.1 of Allium fistulosum. Taxonomy (NCBI): domain Eukaryota; kingdom Viridiplantae; phylum Streptophyta; class Magnoliopsida; order Asparagales; family Amaryllidaceae; genus Allium; species Allium fistulosum. The sequence continues at coordinate 159,147,232 of CM060901.1, forward strand.
CTCAAGTCAAAAATTGAAGGGCAAGAATGGACAAGGTTTAATCTACAGCGATCCAAGGTGGGTAGGTCGATGGTGATCCAAATTGATGAAATTTCGGGTGCTAAAAGGCAGGCCCAAGACTGCGGCAAGGCAAGGCAAAGTCGGCGGCAGGAAACTTCGGTGATGGATGGCCGACAATGGAGATGGTGTGAGTAGGGTTAAGGTTTGGTTAGATTTGGGTTGGGTAGCAGGGAAGATGGTTCGAATCATTGAATAAAGATATGAAGGAAAATAGGTCGGCTCGAATAGAACATTGCAGAAAGAAAAAATACGCTAATAGCAACCAAATTTTTCCTAATTGACCAAGCATGATCTAAGTATCTTTTACAAGATCTTGAAAGTTGCGAGATTGAAATTGATTCATTATTACAAGCTATGATGATTTGCATCAGAATCCAACAAATGGCTTAATGACCAGAGCCAAATTCGCATGATGGCCTCAACATGATCACTTGAACCTCACCAAACAGGAACTCAGAAGCAATAACTTCCAGAGCCTGCCTTGTTTCCAATGAAAGCATACTTTGGGGGCAAATGTTATCTAGGTTTTTGACCTAACCTAATTCAAAGGAAGTCAGAATATCTACGACGAGTCAGAACAACTCAAGAAACTGCCAAAAGGACTAGAAGAAGGAACTAAGAAAGACTGGAGAAAAAGAAGTCAAAAATCCTCAAATTTGATGGATCGCTAGCGTCCACATGGGTCGCTCATGGATCCTCCAGTCCTCTTGCACCATGATCTTATAATTATTCTAGGAATGTTTGTTATGTTTGGGGTGCATTCCAAGCTAGTTAGATCGAGAAGTGAGCATTTATTTGATTCCATCAACGATTCAATGCAATCAGTACATGAATCATCATCAAAGAAAAACATCTACTCATGAAATTACATAAAGAGCATCTACAAAAGGTAGTAAACATGATCCAAAGGGAATGAGCCAATAATACTCTAACCCCATGGACCGCTAGCGATCCATGCCCTATGGATCGCTAACGTTCCATCAAATTGGGTCAGCTCGTTCTACAACTTTTGGAGCGCCTTCGTACCTTTAAATGTAATTCTCTGATGAAGCGGCTTTAGCCCAAGTGCTCTCCAACCCCTATAAATACAATCCTACCTGCAACATAAACAGAATCTTATTGACTGGCTGCTGAGACTCTGCAAAAACTATTCTTTACTCTTCTTCTCCAACACAACAGTTATCTAAAAGGTTCACTATGATTCTCCAATAGACTTTGACATTGGTGATTAGATCTAACTTAGAAGATTTAATCAAACTGTAATCAAATTCAACTTGTAACTACAGCCAGTCAATAACAAAAGTTATAAAGTGGACGTAGGCTTCATTAATAGTCGAATCATTATAAAAATCTCTTATCTTTTTACTTTATCTACAAGTTATTATTTCTTGTCTCTATTATCTTTGCGTTGATAAACAAGGCTGGTGCTTTCATACTAAATCCAGGGTGTTGATTCATTTTTTGGGTTAACAATATTTAATACTATTATACGAAGTACTTTATACCGCTTGGAAAACGATTTTGATTAAGTCCCAAAAGTATTACTTGAGTGTACTGAACTCACTTTTATTGCTTGAAAATAATTATGGTGATAACTGTAGCATCATCGGTATTCATTTTTAAGTCTCAAAATGAGGGATGCTACAAAAGTAGTTTGCTATAGAATAGTTTTGGTAAAACATATTTAATTTAACCCCGAAAATATGATTTGATATAAAAGATATATGTATATATTATTATTATTTCGAATGCTTTGAGACAAAATCCAGTTTTAGTTCTAAAGTTTTCTTTAAAGAAGTTTGATATAAAATATAGAATAGTTTAATAAAGGATAGTTTTGAGTAATACAAATTTTGATATGGACTTTCCTATAGAAAAGTTTTGCATGTGTGCTATATTGGGTGCCCAAGTGGTAGTGGCATAATCCAAATAATTAAGAAACCTTTTTCATTTTTTTCTTTCTTGTAAAGTGTGTTTAATAAATAAGTGAAACTTTGATAAGTTATTTTTTTAAAACATGTATCATATGCATTAGGATAGTGTGATATATTCATCTTGTTATGATATGATTATTTGATAGTTTTCATTTGTAAGGATGAAACAGATTTTTCAACAACTTTTAATAACCTGAACTTCTAAATCATTAGAACTTAAAGTTATGTGTTTTTGAAATTATAAAGATGAGTTTAGATAACACTTTAATGGAGAAGGTAGTAAATTAGAACAAGTTTTAAACTGATTTGAACATTCATGTTAAGTAGAGCATTTGATGTTCTTGGGCTAACTAATAAACATCTTTACCTTATAATTGTCTAAAGAAAGTCGACTCTAGTCTTGGGTTTGGATACCAGTGTCTTGCTCTTCCTAGCTACTTGCCTAACTCGAGGGCTAAAGATGTCTAAAAGGTTGACCTGGCTATAAGACCCAGAATTATTTTGGGCCTTCGTCAGAATTTTCAAAAGTAAAATGAATTGTTATTATGTATATGCTCTTAGAATGTAGTAGAGTATTATACGAATAATAACTTAAGTTAAGTTTTTATGAAATGTTTTATAATTAAAGTTTTGTCTTCTAAAATGTTTATAAACTTGAGTTATGCCTTATGAAATGTTTCATAAATGATTTTCATATTGAATGAGATATATACTACTATAAATGAATGCGAATAAAAAGTAATTGGTGAAGTTATGAAACTAATAGGATAAAATATGTAACTAATGCATAGATCGTTTTATTTGCTTGACTGTTCTTGATCTAGATTCCAGTACATGATTTCTATGTGATTTACATTGTTACAAACAACGATTTTTCACTCTATTCCCGATGGCGAATACTTGAAACAGATTCTTGATATGATCCTAAGGAATTCTATCATAGCATATGGAAACATAAGGGAAACCGAGATTTCTAATCAAGGAACCTGATCGGAGTCCACACTGGAGAGACCAAGTGATCTATACTAGTTTGGAAGTGAAATTTGTGTGATCGGGCAAGTAATAAAAGGTGATATTGTGTATGGATGATCCATGTACATCATACGGTCTTAAGTATATGCATAAAATGTTTTTATCGGCTTATGGAGAGTTCAGAGAATGATTTTTCGATTTGTTATAGGGTAGCTTGAATAATCATTTAAGTAATAACCTAATGTTGCTGAGCGTAAGGTATAATTAGTGGATTATTTATTGTCCTTGTGCGATGGTAGAGGTTTTGAACCTGAGCAAACCATATGCTTTGTGCTATGTTTGCAAGTAATTTTGAATACTATTAAGTATTGATTTATCTTTGTTTCTTTTATGTGTTAGTCATGTTGGAATTTCGAGGGCGAAATGTTTTAATTGAGGGAAATATAACGACTTGGAATTTTGAACACTTTATATTTAAATATCTGAATTATTTAAATATTTAAATCTTGATTTTATAACCTTGTTAACCTCTTTTAATTAATAATCAATGTTGGTAAACTTGTTTTTGAAAAATGTTTACAAAATAAATAATTTGTAGAAATATCGATAATACGACCGAAAATCGTTTATCGATAAGCAGCTTTTTACTCGGTAAAAGATGATTGAACTTGCTGTGTGTTAACCATAAAATATGAATAAAGATAAAGAAGGCCTTTCAGAAAGCATCCGCAGGAATAAAGTGTAACAAGTAAAGTCATCTTTCGGCGGTGTCGAAAGGATCATTCAAGGCTAGTAAAGAGAAGCACATAAGTACCTTGGAGCAAAACTTCTGCAAGCATGAAAGAAAGAATTACTAAGGCACAATAAAGCAGCTAGGAATAGAACTGCCAAGCACCTTCCGGTTTGGATAAAAGAATAGTCCCATAACCATCATCATAAAATAAAGACTAAAGTAAAGAAGTTCAGATTAGACCTTTCGAAGGAGTCGAAGAGATGCAATCAACAGTGTATAGCAGCCCCAGACCTTTCAAAGGAGTTGAAAGGTTTCATCTCTCAACATTCAAAAAGTTCTTACCTTTGGAAGGAGGTGGAGAAGTCAAGGCAAGAGCAGGCAACTCTATAATGACCTTTTCAAAAGCACAGCAAGCCTTTCAAACCGGTTGGAACATATACAAAACACCTTTCGATAGTGTCAAACGATTTATGAAGAAAGCAACATTCACAAGTCAACAGAGGATGAAAGACAACCTTTCGACATCATTGAAGGAGAGCGACCTTCCGACAAGGTTGAAAGGTTCACAATAAACAAGATAAGAACAACCTTCTGGCAACGTCGAAAGGCTCACAACAATCAAAAGAAGAGCAACCTTCCGACAAGGTCAAAAGGTTCATAACAATATAAAGAAGACAAACCCTTCAATAAAGGCGGAAGGATCATGGAGGCATAAGAATAACAAACCTTCTGACAAAGGTGGAAGATTCATGATAGCGTATGAAAAGGCAAACCTTTCGGTGTAGATGAAGGGTTTAAGGCGACATATAAAAGGGAGACCTTCTGACCCAGTGGAGAGCATGAAGTCGGAAGGAGGGCCGTCTGCATCTATAAATAAGACCGAAGGGGTCCAGCTTAGAGGATTGGATTTTCTCACTTTGCTCTCATTTTATAACTTTGCCTCCCACTTATTACATTTATAACCCTAATTTAGAAATTAAATTGGGGATTTGCCTCTTAAACTTTATATCAATCTTCATTATGAGAAAATAAAGAGCATGATGGCTTGTGATCCACTTCGAATTTGAGAATGATCTTGATCAGGCGTTAATTCCACATTAACGGCTAATTACGTATGATTTATTTCTTACCTTCTTCGTTTATTCCGAGTATATGTCATAGAACAATTATGGGACATTTTCATGAGTTTTATTTCCTTAATTTTATGATTTTAGCTACGAAAGGGGAAATACGATGTGATGTACAATATCAGATCCCAGATACGGTTCTGTGACATATTATATCAACTCTTTATGGCATCAGTAATCCTTTCGAAGGAATTCCTCGAAAGGATTATCGATCCAAGAGGTTTAAAGTAATAAAGAAATATATAAATGAGTAAGCATCCCTTTCCGATAACGTCGAAAAGTTTTAAATACAACCTTTTAGCATGATCGAAAAGAGGTAAAAAATATTGATGAATGATTAATTTCAACCTCCAAGGAAGATGAGACTTGATAAAATGATAGAGTTGAAAGTTATATGAATGGGAGTAGCTTCGAGAGGCAACTACTATTACGATAATCTAGACGAAAGGTTGGAATGGCCTTATAAACTTTTCGACAAGGTCGAAAGGTTTGATAACCTTTTATTGACCCCATAAACCTTTCGACAAGGTCGAAAGGTTTGGTAACCTTTTGTTAACCTCTTAAACCTTTCAACAAGGTCGGAAGGTCTGATAGCCTTTTTACTGATCTCATAAACCTTTCGACAAAGTCAAAAGGTTTGATAACCTTTTACTGGCATCATAAAACTTTCGACAAGGTCGAAAGGTTTGAACCTACTACTTTCTCAACCAAGTCAAAAGGTTGGAGCGGAACCTTAACCCTTCGACACGGTTAATGGGTTAGTCATTCTTCCATCATTCTATCTAAGCCAATAAAGTCAGGACGGTCTTCTTAAACTTTCGACAATGTCAAAAGATTTTGGCAATTTGTCTCTCTTTTTTATTAGATCATCCTAATCGAAAGTCAGAGCTATCAATTCAAATCCTATTGACTTAATAATTCTATTTGAAAGATATGCTCTCAATAACATGATTACCTCAACCACATGATTGAGTCCATATAAAATGATCTAATATCAAGCATTGTGGATGTTGACAAGATTTCTTGTTAACATCTTTGGCGCTAGAAGGAAGGCCTGAATCTCTGACCTTGTTATTTTAACACAACTAATTGTGGAAACTTGGTTTGCTATAGGAAAATGAAATCAAAAAGGCTTTCCACCTTAAACAAAAGGGCCGGACATGCAACTTCATTAGAAGAAAATGTTACGCCATCTTTCAATTCTGGGAACAGGGAACAAGGGCAGTCTTCCGCACCGGCTCAACTGTCTCTGCAATTTGCACCGACTCCAAATCTTCAACTAGAGGATCATATTGCTAAAATCGCACACTTAGAGCAGCAAATCGCAGAAATGAAGAATCTCCTAAATGAAGTCCTATCCCACAAGTCATCCATGAAAGCTGTCATAGCAAGAGAGGAAGTTGTCTCTCCAAGGAGAAACTTGAAAGTCAACACTAATGCCGTGAAAAGTAAAACTAACATTTCCCGGTCCAAGGAGAAGGATCGTCTCCCACTAAAGGCGAACTACCAAGGAAGGATCCAAGAAGAAGACAAGGACTGTTCTGCAAGCTCTACCTCAGATGGCTACAAACCAAATAAGAAAGACAACTTAAATAATAAAGCTTACCTCAAAGACATGGCAGATGAGCGGGAAATGATAATGAGAGGGTTGCCCCTTTCATTGATGAGATAATGTCAACACCTATTCCCTCTTATGTGAAGGTCCATACAATGAAATAACATGGCACATCTGATCCCGATGACCATTTGATGGCATTCGACAGTCAAATGGATTTATACAATGCTTCTAGTGTTGTTAGGTGCCCTCTTTTTCCGGTCACCCTTCAAGGAGCAGCTACTAAGTGGTACCGACAGTACCGTGAGAACACAATTTATTCTTGGAAACAATTCTCTTATGAGTTCTCGGCTTGGTTTTGCATTTGCAAAGACCCATCGATCGATTATACAGTGCTCGCCAATATAAGACAGAATCATGGTAAGTCATTGGTAGATTACTTGAAGAGGTTTAACGCTGATGCTTTGAAAGCCAAAGGAATGAACGAAGGGGATAAGCTTATTGCGATTCATTAAGGCCTTATAGTCAATTCTCCTTTCTGGAAGGAATTATTCATCCATGGTTGGCGAGACTTGCAAGACTTTCATTTTCAGCCCGACAAGTTTATTTAAATGGATGAATTGTACTATTCCAAGAAGAAGCCTAATCAGAGGAAAGACAGTGGAAGATTTAACTCGAAAAGGGTTTACAAAATGTCTAGATGGGAAGATACTAATGCTAACGCGGTGGCTTTTTACAGACCGATCTCCTACATTTATGCGATGACTCAAGACAAGGTCAATTTCTCGACCTCGTTCAAAGCTCGAAATTATCCAGGGCAAAAGAAAGGAGATAACTACTATACTTATCATAAAGCAAATGGCCACATAACCAATGAGTGTAAAGTGCTGGCAGGGATAATTCTAAAACTAATTCGAGAAAGACAGTTAAAGGAGTTTGTGAAAAACCCACAACAGACTTCCTTACCAGAGACTGAGACAAGAAAACCTGTAGGTAGTACTGTTAATGTGATTGAAGATGAAGATCCATTAAACCTGAGTCCACCCCAACACAGAATCATTGTTATATATGGCGGATCACATCCTGCAGGCAGGAGTCAGAATGCCAGGAGATACACTCGTGAAGTAAGGAAGGGTGTGTTTTCTGTGCAAGAAGAACCACCGCTCAAAAACCCAAAGTATAATATCAACATGCACACATTGGTGATCAATCCCTAGGAGTTGAGAGGAGGAATCCATCACCCCTACAATGACCCATTGATGATCACGGCTCATATAGGATCCTCAGTGGTGACAAAGATCCTGGTTGATAGTGGAAGCGCTGTAAATGTGATATTTCGACATGCATTCGATCAAATGGGGATCTCTAAAGACAAACTTGAGCCAAGTCCTGAACCCATCCTCGAGTTCAACAACAAAGGAACGAATCCATTAGGTCAAGTGAAGCTCTTGGTACAGCTGGGAATCTGTAACGACTGAATTTTGGATATTTGAAATGTGAATATTTAATTGAGTTTAAATATTCGAATGATAATTTAATTTGAAATTCAAATATCAGAATGGTATTTGTCAATTAAATTATTGAATTTAATCGTTAAATCTGGGTAAAAATGTTGAATCTCGATTTTTTTGCCGATTAAAAATATTTTCAAGGCTTAGAAAATTTATATTGATAATTCTGAAGGTACTAGAACTCTCAGAATTGAATTTGGAACTGTTCTGTTCAGTTTTGAATTTATATCGTTTAAATTGAATTTAAAAATAGCGGTCTGGGGCACAGTCTCGGAATTCAACGAAACCAGTTCCATTGGGTCCGTAATATTGAATTATTATCGGATTTCAATTTTCGTAGCATTTGGAGTGATTGTTTGGCCGTACGTTAAGTAAACGCCTCGATAGGATGTCAAGATGTTAAGCTATGAATTCAAGTCAATTTAAATTTAAATTTAAATAATATTGTATATATTTGGACTGGTCAATATATCTCCCATCAGTGCTTTTTGCTTTCATTTCTCAACACCTGTAGCAAGCCTATGCAGACATTCAAGGCAGTTCAAAACACGTGTTCTCCCTGGTATAACACGCGTGCTCCTTATACTTTCAAATCCAGATGCAAGCTATTTCCTTATTTCCCTCTTCATATTCAAAAACAATTTCACGAACGAAAGAAAAAAAAAATTTTGAATGGCCGCAGTTTCAAAACAAAACTCCCCCTTTCTCTCAACATGTTCACGAAATCAAGCTTGTTTGTTCAAATCGAAGACTCGCGAATCAAGATCTTGTATTCCCCTTTTCGAATTGAACTCGTCACGGTGGACAATCGAATCATCCTCATAAGGGGATTAGTGGCGCACGAGCATCTGGCGTGGGCATGCAATCGAAGTCAGTCGCGATGAGGTGCCAGGGTACGCGCGTGATGGAGGCGACTTCGCGATCGAGGAGGACAACGTTGATTTGGGGTTCGTCAGCGAAAGCTAGAGGGGTTGCGACTTAGGGCTTCTCTGGTAAAGTCGAGTTCACGTGGCAGCGTCACAAGATGGTCGTTGGCATTTCAGTGCGATCGCGAATTGAATCGAGGCGACTAGGTTTAAGGGTCGCGTGTCTTAGTTCGCTGGTGGAAGGCTCAAGTCGTGGGGGATCGGAATCGAGTTCGAGCAGCTGGTAAGGGGTTAGAACAGTAAGGTAATATTTTGTTTGCTGTTGTTTTAGTTTAAAATTAGTATACAAGTATATTTGCAGATTTATATACATATGCAGAAAAAAATAGGTAAGATTTGAAAAGTTTTAAATTCATATGAATTATCGTTTTAATATAGGTATATATAGTTCAAGTAAGAAAAATAAATATACTTATTAAAATTGCAAATTTAAATTATTTTTGATACTAAAGATTTTCAAAAGGGAATTCGATTTAATTTAATTGGTAAGAGAAAATATAAATCTGAGTTGAATAAATTTATCTAAAGGAAATCGGTTCAAAATTTTATACTGTTAGTTTAAATTAAACTTACTCGTAGTTAAATTTATCAAATAAAAATTTAATCATTCGATTATTCCAAATATTAATAAAATTGTATAAATTGTTTTATACAAGGTCTAAAATCATCGTGAAAATGAACTGGGAATGGAAATGGATTGCAAAATAAAAAGCTATGGTGAGATCTTCTCACTCAGATTCAAAGTTGATTTTTGCAGTTATTGATTTGATTGACTGTTTGGATGTGATATTAGATATAGTAGGATATATCTATATATATATAGCAACATATACATATTGGCATATGTATATATTGGATTGATTGATTTCCCGCACTGTATAGCGGACGAGACCCTATTGTGCCATTAGTAAGCGGATGATATTTTATAAATCCTATATACCGCGATATTCCACCTCGAAGTGGAATTGGTATTGTGCTAACATCTGTGGATGCAGGGAAATAGGTTGGAGGGATCCAACTGGATTCCTCAAATTGTTTAAATATTATTTCATATGTGAATGATGTGATTTATTGATAATCTGTGAATGATTTATTGATAATTGAAACTGTTGAAGGCTAAAATTTAGCCAAATGTATTTTTGGTATCGTTGGATACCAGAAATGAATATAAATTGGATTTTGAAATTTAAAGTGAAAAACTTTAAAGAAATTTATTTTTTAGAATTGAATTTATTTGAAAGAAGGAATTTTTAAGTATTAAAATGGATTGTCGAAATCTTATTGAATAGATTCCAAGATATGGGAAAGATTTTCTTTAAAATGAATTTTGAATAGTATTATTCAGAAGATAAGAAAATTTATTTGAAATGGAATTTTAAATGGTTTGGAAAATATAAAGGAATTTATTGTAAAGGCGATAAATTTGTTGAAATCCAACTGAAAATTGATTTTGTATTGAAGAAATAAATCTTTGGGAAATCGATATAAAAATCTATTTTGTGTTTGAATGAAAATCGATTTTTGGTGTTGAGAATAAAATTGTAAATCGATTTGTAAAATGATTTGGTATTTGGGACTGAAATTGGAATCAATTTGAAATTGATTGGGTATTAAAGTAAATTTAGAAATCGATTTGGAATTTGATTTAGAGTTTGAAATAAAAATTGAGAAATCAATTTGAAAGTCGATTTGGTGTTGAAAGCGAATATTTGAGAATGTAAATTCCGAATAGAAATTATAAATGAAAGGAGAATTTGTTTTAAAAATAAACGCTGATTTATTTTTAAGTGTGAAAGTAAATTTACGGATTTTGAACATGAATTTAAAATAAATCGATAAAGATTTATAAAATTGGTTTAAATGGACCGTTTGAAGTGAAAATGTATTTTCTTTGAAAAGCTGAGTATATTTTCCAAAGTGGCTTTTAAAATATAAATTAAAAGTTCTAAGTGGAATTTTAAAAGAAATATTCGGAAATGTATTCCGTGTAAGGAAATTGATTTGAAATTTATTTTCAAAAGTTGAAAGGTGAAATGCGATTTGAAATTGGTTTTCAAATGTTAAGTGTAGGAAAATATATATCTCGTGAAGATATTTTGAAATTAAATAATTTGGGAAAATTATTTGAATCTGATGATTGTTGTGAATATTGTTGATAGTTAAATCACCGACTATCAATATTGCCTTTGAAATGGCACTTGAATTTGTTTTTAAACAAACGCTTATTATTTGGTTTAGCCGGGAAAGGACCTTTGTGTCAGATAACCCATTCCGAATAATAATACGACGATATGGATCGTATTGAAGACCGGTGATGAAGACCGGGTATTTGTGAAAACGATAGGATGACCTATCGATTGTCTCTGCACTGTTAGCTACGGTATTGAGATTTCCTTTGTGATGGGAAGTTTTATCGGGATTGTGAATATCCAGATTTGCAAGGACTTCTTTGGAAGTGCCTTCGGTTCTGTTCGAACCCGGAACAGACTTGTATGGTTACGTGTTTGACATTACATTTTGAGATATAGAGCTGATTTCTTTTAAATACATTTCTGTTGGTGGCGGAAAATTTATTCTCTTAGCTTAACACCCTTCTCTGAGACGTACGAGCTCAGAGGTTATGTAGTTGAAATTTATCAGGGATATATTCCCAATTTTGTAATGTGGCATGCTGAGTGTTGTTGTGATGATGATCATTTATTGATCATTTGTGATCAAAGCGTGGCTTTGTGAAAAAGCATAGCTTTGTGGACGAGACTTCGTCAGGGCCTCACAACCCGGAAATGGTCGAAACAGGAATGTTGCGGCAAGGTTATGAGGGTCGCGCCCTTTAGGGTATGTCATTTCCTTCTAGAAAGGGGTGGTATCATGGTATGGAACCCAGATACTTATTCATGTGGACATACCTTATTTATTATGTGTGATGATGCTATCGAGTGCTCGGATAAAGGTCCCAAAGGACCGGGTGATGACATATTCATGAGTTACCTAGTTACAGGGGTAACCCGGCCTTGTTTGGCAGAGAGCAGTTTGTCTCTCGGGACGTCCAGCCAGAGGCGATCCTATTCGGCAGTAGGAAAGGAAGTTCCTTAGCCTGACCATTTGTTGGAAATCCAATTCCCAATAAGAAATTGTACGGTTTTAGTTGTAGAACCTGCCATTTACTTATGGTGGTCACCACTGTTTAGATGGTAGCTATAGTAGGCATACGATACTGGTCGTATGCTGGCTAAGATTAATATTATACTTTCAAAATGTTTTCTACACTAGACATTAATAATAATAATCCAATGATTGGCGTAGTAAGCATCTTTGACTATCATAAGAAGAAATCTCCTCCAATTCTGCGTTTGCATTGTGTGTGTGGCGGGAGGTCTTATGGTAGTTTCATTTTCCAAAAAAGAATTGCGAATCTGTTTTATTTTCTTTGTGAAAATAACTGTTTTACGATCTCACACCAGTCACCATGACTGACTCGGAGTTTATTGTTCCCTTCTAAACTCTGGGTGCCCATAATTTTCCACACGGGCAGCCTAGAGTTATGTTATCAGGATATTCTGGATATTCTGGAGCTTTGGAAGCAAGCTAGATGGCGAGACGTACTACCGTACTTGTTATTTATTTCCGCTGTGTATTCTGTATGAGGACAGGTTTATATAACTGTCCATTGTTGTATCGAGTTGTATATTGACTCTGATTGATGTATGTATAAACTGATATAGTCCTTTGTTTAAAAGACTAGTGATTATCTATTATATTTTGTCCCGCTGCGAAATGTGAGATTATGATATTGTCTCAGATTCTGTGTTTCTGTTCTTTCTTTTTCTTCTGTCTTCCTCTACCCCTTCTTTTTAACCCTAATGGTTCGGTTTTCCGGCATTTGATTGTGCAACATTTGATATAGTGGACGTATTAATGTCGATTTCGAGCGTCGAAAAATCGCATCGTTACATTTGGTATCAGAGCATCCGGTTAAGCGACAACCCTGCTCTGTTGGGTGTTACTCATTAGAGATAGAGTCAGTAGTACTCTAGAATGAGTGTGAGTGTAATAATAGATATGAGCGCGTATTTGTTAGTGAATATAAAATTTGTTTTGTATTGTGTTGACTTATCGATTGATTGTTTATAGATTCTGGTCGGTGAAGTCTGGCCAACTGTAATCGATATGGGTTTCTAAACTCTTAAACAAGATAAACTGACACGGTATTGTTTTAAAAATAGGGTAAATGAAATAATTTTGCCCAAAACTATTTTTGTATAGAAAAGAAATGATTTTCTATGAATTATCATAGTATATGGATGCTTGGTTGTTAGGAAGTAATAACATTGAATTATTATCATTGTTATATTGAAATTGAATAAGGAATTAAAATAATAACCAAATATTTGAAGATAAATTCATTTAACAAATGAAATTTATAAGTACGAATTTAAAAGATGAGAAATTGAATTCATGTACAAATGAGATTTGTAAAAGATAAATTGCAAATGTAATTTATAATTGGAAATAGAATTTCAGAAAAGTATTTGAGAATAAAATTCATTAAGGAAATGAAATTGGTAATGCGAATTTATAAATGAATTCTCTAAATTAAAATAAAGTACCAGAGTAATTGTTTGATTCTGGAATTTCTTTAAATTGTTTTGGAATGTAAATAAGTTGATAACTTATAAAATATTAGAAATTTGATTGGAATAAAATTCAAATTGAAAAGGAATGAAATTTAAATTGAATAAAGTTGAATAAAAATCCAAACTTGGAAATTGAAATTGAAATTCAAAATGAATAAGTGAATGTACTAATTGAATTAAATTAGTAAATGGGATAGATTTGATACATGAAAATCAAATCAAGTATTGAAATGGAAACTTAATTGATTAATAAGTTGAAAATGAGAAATTGAATAGTGAAAAATGTATAACTTCAGTAATGAAGTGAAAATAAATACAAGAAGTGTATATAAATATTTGCATTGTTGTTGTCGAGTTTTGTACGATGGTTTTGAACAAATCGAATGGTTTTGTGAATATGGAATGCAAAGTTAAATTGAATGGAATCAATTTAAATGATTGTTAGCTCAAGTAATCATTTAGTTGCATGAATATTAACAAATCTGAATAGAAAGATTTATCGTTTGACAAAAAAGAGATTGTATAAATTCTATGAGTTAATAAAAGCAAATAGAAATTGATTTTTGAATCAATTGAAATGGTATAAATTCGTTTCATTTAGAAATGAATTGAATGTAAGAAAGTGAGTTGTTAATCACCTGAATTGAATAGAAATTGAATGTGAATTAGATGGAAGCGATTTAAGTTGAATTGAAACCTTCTAAATTGCTAATGGAATTTATTTTGGAGGTATGACTAATAAAAATCTATATATATTTTTATTGGAAATGAGTGAATTGTAAAATAGATTTCCTATATTTGTCATTTACCTGTTTAAATTGAGTAAGTGCAGGTTTTTGGAAGCCATTTGGCTGCATTTTTGGTTGCGCAATAAACTAATAAATAAACCGCTTTGCTTAAAATGCTAAAAAGGTACGCCTACGCAATAAAACTAGGAAATATGAACTGTTTTTCTGCTTTTCCGACCGAGTGGGTCGATGTATATATATTTATCTTTTTTGTCAAATTGCAAAAGCTCCTCCGTACAAAGGAGACTCCGCCAAAATTTTCCGAAAATTTTGAGAGTTAGAAAAAATTTAGAATTTTTGAAAATTTTTCACTTAACGACAAGTGATTTTAAATGGAATTTGGAATAAAGGTGAATAGAACTCAATATTCGAAATTAAAAGATGAATCGAATTCAAGTAAAATTCGAAATGAAAATCTGAATGAAAATTTGAAAGTAATTTGGAAGTAAGATGAATTCAAATGGAATTGAAATAGTAAATTGAATTCAAATAGAACTGAAAATGCAAAGTTAAATAATTTAAAGGTTTGGCTTTCAGGTTTGAAAATCTGAAAACTGTTATATGGTAAACAGTGGTTTAAATTCTAAGTAAAGTATAGATTCAAATCAAACTTTTGAATCATAAAGTTCTAAAAATGAATTTGAATTTTTAAATCTTGAACTTAAGAAAGAAATAGCAGATAAAATTCAATATTCAAGGTTGTAAATGAATTGAATTCATATGGTAACAGGAAAACTATTTGAATAGAAGCAGATATGAAAACTTCTGTAAGAAAATGTGTGAAATAATTTTGGGATCTGTAGTTGGATATGGTTAAATTGGATATACAAGTATTATAAGGCTAAGGAAAATTGGATTTGATTTTGAAGGAAATTTGAATTTGCTCGGCAAAGGTATGTATTTGAATTTCAATATGAGATTTGATGTGATTCTGATTTTGCCACTTGGCATTTTATTTTCTATTGGGATTTGAGAGTCCGTAGGGACGTTTTGTAGTAGTACCGTGTTAGCCGCGCAAAGGAGACGCTGGCGAAATTTTTCGAAAATTTAGAGTGTTAGAAAAATTTTGAGAAAATTTTGAAAGTTTATAATTTGAATTCAAATTTGAATTTGAATTGTGAAGTGAATAAAGTAGTTTGAAAACTATGAAAGTGTTTGGAAAGTTAGTTGAAGTGATAACAAATCTTTAGTAAAAAGATTGGGGTTTGAAAATTTGTTAAAACTATTTGAATTTAAGAAAATAGTTAATGGGAATTGGAGCATTCTTCTTTACTTGTAATTTCGGGACGAAATTCTTTTAAGGAGGGAAGATTGTAACGACCCTAAATTTTGGATATTTGAAATGTGAATATTTAATTGAGTTTAAATATTCGAATGATAATTTAATTTGAAATTCAAATATCAGAATGGTATTTGTCAATTAAATTATTGAATTTAATCGTTAAATCTGGGTAAAAATGTTGAATCTTGATTTTTTTGCCGATTAAAAATATTTTCAAGGCTTAGAAAATTTATATTGATAATTCTGAAGGTACTAGAACTCTCAGAATTGAATTTGGAACTGTTCTATTCAGTTTTGAATTTATATCGTTTAAATTGAATTTAAAAATAGCGGTCCGGGGCACAGTCTCGGAATTCGACGAAACTAGTCCATTGGGTCTGTAATATTGAATTATTATCGAATTTCAATTTTCGTAGCATTTGGAGTGATTGTTTGGCCATACGTTAAGTAAACGCCTCGATAGGATGTCAAGATGTTAAGCTATGAATTCAAGTCAATTTAAATTTAAATTTAAATAATATTGTATATATTTGGACTGGTCAATATATCTCCCATCAGTGCTTTTTGCTTTCATTTCTCAACACCTGTAGCAAGCCTATGCAGACACGCAAGGTAGTTCAAAACACGTGTTCTCCCTGGTGTAACACGCGTGCTCCTTATACTTTCAAATCCAGATGCAAGCTATTTCCTTATTTCCCTCTTCATATTCAAAAACAATTTCACGAACGAAAGAAAAAAAAAATTATGAATGGCCGCAGTTTCAAAACGAAACTCCCCCTTTCTCTAAACATGTTCACGAAATCAAGCTTGTTTGTTCAAATCGGAGACTCGCGAATCAAGATCTTGTATTCCCCTTTTCGAATTGAACTCGTCACGGTGAACAATCGAATCGTCCTCATAAGGGGATTAGTGGCGCACGAGCATCTGGCGTGGGCATGCAATCGAAGTCAGTCGCGATGAGGTGCCAGGGTACGTGCGTGATGGAGGCGAATTCGCGATCGAGGAGGACAACGATGATTTGGGGTTCGTCAGCGAACGCTAGAGGGGTTGCGACTTAGGGCTTCTCTAGTGAAGTCGAGTTTGTTGATTCATGAGTTTTGATTCATGACACAAGCTTCAGAGATCATACGACGAAATACTAAAAGAATACTATATGAAAGTGACAAAAAGAGAATAAACGTATATTGTGAAACTACAAAGGAGATAAGACTACAATCCAGAGATTAGTATGAATATTTTATTTTATTGAGTCTTAGAATATTGTTAAAATCATTCCTCAAATAGTCACACACACACAAAACAATTTATATTAAAAACTGTGTACACTGTGCAATTAACACCAGGTCGGCCGACCGACCAGGATCCTCGGTCGACCGACCTTGTGTTATGTGCACAGTGACTTTCTGTTTTATATACGATTTCAAACTCAGCTGACCGCCCAGGTTTTCCGGTCGACCGACCAGAGAATAACGGCTAGTTTACTGAAGAGATGCGATCATTTCATGAAGAGGAATGTCCTCTATTTCAAGAGGTATGGACACAACTGTTAACTAAAACTCTTCATAAAAGATTACAACTCTTCTACAACTATATAAACATATTCAATTCACTTCTACAATCACCGATTCTTGTTTATAATTCTGAAATCTATTCTCTATTCATTTCTGCAAATAAAAGTAATCATTCTTATTCAATATCACTAGAATCCTTGATTTAATTCATATACTTTGATTCTACGTGATCATCTTCCTTCTAAATCTTCACACACATACATACTCTTGAGGATTTGATTATAGGAAAGTTGTACTATCAAAAGACAACCAGTGTTATTCAGAACACATTCGTCAACAAACTATTTGTATTAAGTTGAAGTCCTCTTCGGCTGTTGAGGCGGAAAAATTCTTGTTCGGCTGCTCAGGTGTC
Organism: Allium fistulosum; assembly: GCA_030737815.1. Taxonomy (NCBI): domain Eukaryota; kingdom Viridiplantae; phylum Streptophyta; class Magnoliopsida; order Asparagales; family Amaryllidaceae; genus Allium; species Allium fistulosum. The sequence continues at coordinate 159,164,677 of CM060901.1, forward strand.
GTATACCTATTCCTCCGGGTTAAGTGAGGGGTTTAGTTTAAATCCAGAGGGTATACTGGGACTGGACGTAGAACGGGAAGTTCGAACCAGTATAAAAATACCTGGTGTGCTTACTTTAATTTTTATTTTACTGCTATTATCAGTTTCCGCATTTATATATCATATTGCACGATCTTTAGTACTGCACGTACACTTTCATTTGGTATCAGAGCAAGGTCATCCTATAACCATCACAAAGTTATTTGATATTTATTTCTAGTAATATGGCAACCACACAAATTAACGATGTTAACACTCACACTAATTCTAGTTTCACAGAAGGTCAATCGACTTCACGACCTCCACTTTTCAATGGTATAAATTACAATTATTAGTCAACTAGAATGAGAATCTATATGCAATCAAGTGGATTTGATATCTGGAATATTATACAAAGTGAGTACACAACTCCTACTGGAGAATACTCAACTTGGAGTAACACACAAAAACTAGATGCTACATCAAATGCTAAGGCTATGAATATTTTATTTTGTGCATTAGATAGAAATGAATTCAATAGAGTTAGCATGTGCACTTCCGGTTATGAAATTTGGAGAACTCTTAAAGTTTCACATGAAGGAACAAACAAAGTTAAATTAAGCAAAATTTCTATGTTGAAACATCAATTTGAAAATTTGAAAATGAGGTCAAATGAATCTATAAATGACATGTACTCTAGATTTCAGGATGTTTATCATGCTTTATTATCACTAGAACAAAAGTTTATTGATTTTGATGTTGTTACAAAAATCTTAAATTCTTTAACGGACGAATGGGAACGAAAAGTCCTAGCTATTGAAGAAGCGACTGATTTGTCAACATTAAAACCAAAAGAATTGATAGGTAATTTAATGTCCTACGAAGTAAACTTGCAGGCAAAACGAAATGGTGCACAAGAAAAGAAAAATGTGGCATTCCAAGCAGAAAAAGATGATTCCGACTCAGATAATGAAGATATGGCAATGATCGCTAAAAATTTCAAAAAGTTTTTGAAATTCAACAGAAACAAATTCAAGGGAAACAAAAATAATTCCAACAACAATTCCAATAGCAGCAAACCCTCATCTTCAACAATGGAATGTTATGAATGTCACAAGAAAGGACACATGAAGAAGGATTGTCCAGATCGTAAAAAGAATAACTCCAAGAAGGATAAAACCAAACGAAAGGCTTTTTCAGTCACTTGGGACGACACTGACTCATCATCCTCATCAGAGAGTGAAAGTGATAATGAACAAGCAAATGTATGCTTCATGGCTTAGTCAGACGATGTAAGTGATTTTACTTTTGAAGATTTAATTGAAATAAATTCTGAATTAGTAAATTTAACAAAACAACTTAAAAAGAAAAATAAAGAATTGCAAAGAAAGTTAGATAGAACAGTTTTAGAAGTAGATATGTTAAAAGATGAGAAGATAATATTGGAAGAAGAACTTGAAATTTCGCAACAATCGAATTCTAACTTATCTTCTCAAATTACGTCAATATCTGAAGAACTAGAAATTCAGAAAAATAAAAATGATATTTCACTTTTCGAAAATAATAGTTTAATTTCTAAGATTAAGGATTTAGAGTTAGAAAAATCTAGTCTGAAAATAAAATTTGATGATATTTCTAAAAATGTTTCTAATTTCAATAAAGGAAGAGAAAATCTTTCTAGTATACTAGAAAACTCTCAATCCACTAACAATAAATCTGGACTAGGATTTAAGAAACAAAATAATTTTGCTAAAAGTAAAATTAATAATAAAATTAAGAAAGATATTAAGAAAACAGTTTATTCAAATACTAAAACTATTAAGATATGGATTCCAAAAACAAATAATATATTGATAAGGAATAAACATATCAAAATTTTTATGGAAACTGTTCATAATAACCAAAATTATGTTTATAAAGGGAATTCTAAACCCGTATGGGTTTGGCTTCCTAAGATCTAACTCTTAGGACCCTAAAAAGATTGGGTACCAACTTTTTATAAACTTTTTGCAGGTACCACATAAGAAGAGAGGAAAATGGATTTTAGATAGCGGTTGCTCAAAACATATGACTGGAAACAAAGAAATGTTGTCAAACATTATATACTCAAATGGAGGAGCAGTCACCTTTGGAGATAACTCAAAAGGATATATCATCGGCAAAGGCAATGTCAATAGCAACGGTACATCTAATTTACCTCTCATTACTGATGTTTTATTAGTTAAAAATTTAAAACATAATTTATTAAGTATTAGTCAACTTTGCGATAAAGGTTTTAATATAACTTTTTCAGAAAATAAATGTAACATTTTTGATAAAAATCATAACATTATTTTCGAAGGAAAAAGAGATAAAAATATTTACATCTTAAATATGAACGTTAATAATAATTCAAATCTGTGTCTAGTGGCTAAAGAAAACGATTCTTGTCTTTGGCACAAAAGATTTTGTCACATCAATTATAATACCATCAACAAACTAGCTAAAAATAAATTAGTTAAAGGTTTACCCAATATAAAATTCGAAACTAACATATTTTGTGATGCATGTAAATTAGGAAAATTAACAAAATCTTCTTTTAAATCAAAGAAAGTAATATCTACAGAACAACCACTTGAACTTTTACACATGGATCTTTTTGGTCCAACTCAAGTGCAGTCTATTAATCATAATAGATATGTTTTTGTTATTGTAGATGATTTCTCTAGATATACTTGGATTTTCTTTTTGAAAAATAAAAGTGATACTTTTGATAATTTTAAAGTTTTTGTTAAAAGAATTCAAAATATTAAAACATTGAAAATTAAAAATATAAGAAGTGATCATGGAGGCGAATTTGAGAATGAAGTTTTTGAACAATTTTGTAACAAGAAAGGTATTAACCACAATTTTTCGTTTCTTAGAACACCACAACAAAATGGAGTTGTAGAAAGGAAAAATAGAACGTTATAAGAATGTGCAAGAACTTTACTAAATGGAACAACTTTATCGAAACATTTTTGGGCAGAAGCTGTAGCTACTGCTTGTTATGTACTGAATCGCGTTTCTATTCGACCATTAACTAAAAATACCCCATATGAACTTCTAAATGGAAGAAAACCAAATATTTCATATCTAAAAGTTTTTGGTTCCAAATGTTTTATTTTAAATACTAAATATCAACTAGGCAAATTCGATCCAAAATCCGATGAAGGAATATTCGTTGGATATTCGGAATGAAGCAAGGCTTATCGAATTTATAATAAACGAACTCAAATTATTGAAGAAAGTTTACATGTTTCTTTCAACGAAAATTTTAAAAATATAAATCCAAGTGTTACTATTGATTCTGATGATGAATCTACTCAAAATGAAAATAATAATACAAATGAAAATCTTGATATTCATGAAACCAATACAAACGTTACTTCTAATAGAATAAAATCTCCACCTAGAATTTTAAGAGATCATCCTGTGCAAAATATAATTGGAGAAGTTAATACGAATGTTAAAACCAGACATCAACTAAATCAAGTTGGTCATGTAGCTTTTCTCTCTAACATAGAACCTAAGAATATAAAAGAAGCTTCAACTGATGACTACTGGATACTTGCCATGCAAGAAGAATTAAATCAATTCGAACGAAACGAAGTTTGGGAACTCGTTCCTAGACTCAGTGATCAATCAGTCATCGGTACTAAATGGGTTTTCAAAAATAAAGCAGATGAACTAGGAAATATAACAAGGAATAAAGCTAGATTAGTTGCACAAGGATATAATCAAGAAGAAGGAATTGATTACGAAGAGACATTTGCTCCAGTCGCCCGACTTGAAGCAATACGAATATTATTAGCTTACGCGTGTTTTCATAATTTTAAACTATATCAAATGGATGTTAAAAGTGCATTTTGAAATGGATTCATAAAAGAAAATGTTTTTGTTGAACAACCACCTTTGTTCAATCATGAAAAATTTCTGGATCATGTATATAAACTTAAAAAGGCGTTATACGGTTTAAAACAAGCACCACGTGCTTGGTATGATCATCTTAAATGTTATTTATTAGAATCTGGTTTTGAAATCGGTAAAGTAGATCAAACACTCTTTATTAAGAAAACTAATAAAGATATTTTAATAATTCAAATATATGTTGACGATATTATTTTCGGCTCGACAAATGAAAAACTATGTCAAGATTTTTCAACTATAATGACAAATGAATTTGAAATGTCTCATATGGGAGAATTGTCATATTTTCTTGGATTACAAATTAAACAAATTGAAAATGGAATTTTTATTAATCAAGAAAAATATTGTTATAATTTAATCAAACGTTTTGGTCTGGAAAACACTGCTGCCAAACAAACTCCTATGAGTACAACGATTCATCTCGATAGAGATGAAGATGGCAAAAGTGTTGATCAAAAGTTATATCGTAGTATGATAGGTTCTTTACTTTATTTAACAGCGAGTCGACCCGATATTATGATGAGTGTTTTTTTATGTGCTCGATTTCAAGCAAATCCCAAAGAATCACATATGAGAGCAGTTAAACGCATTATTCGTTATCTAACTAAAACCAAAGATTTCAGACTATTTTATCCGAAAGACTGTCCTTTCGAATTAGTTTCCTATAGTGATGCTGATTTTGGAGGAAGTCGGACGGATCGAAAAAGAACGAGCGGAACGTGTCACTTCATTGGACGTTCCTTAGTTTCTTGGTTTAGTAAGAAACAAAACTGTGTTTCTTTATCAACATGTGAAGCAGAATATATATCTGCTGCATTGGCATGTGCACAAGTCGTATATATGCAACAGACACTACAAGATTTTAATTGTCATCTTGAAAAATCAATAATTTATTGTGATAATACTAGTGCAATAAATCTGTCTAAAAATCCGGTCAATCACTCACGAACAAAACACATTGATATTCGTCATCACTTTCTTCGTGATTGTTTGGAAAAAGGATTAATAAATCTAGAATTTATCAACACTGAAAATCAAATAGCTGACATTTTTACTAAACCGCTAAATGAAAATACTTTTATAAAACTAAGACGTGATTTAGGTATAATGTCGTTTAAAGACTTATGAATAAAAATATGCAAAAATATGGAAAAACAAAAATTATTTTATTTCTGACCAAAGCGGAACTCGAACTCATGACCTTTGACTTATATGTTAGATGTTCCATAATTGATTTTTACATGTTCCATAATTTTTTTTACATCTAATAAGTATTCCTTTTTGTCGATGACAAAGGGGGAGAAAAATGTATGAGAGCTAACATATTTTTTGCAGAAAAGTCGCCATATATTCAGGGGGAGAATTATAAAATAGATAAAGTTTTACTTCGTCACATAAGTATTGTCATCAATCAAAAAGTGGGAGAATGTTGATTCATGAGTTTTGATTCATGACACAAGCTTCAGAGATCATACGACGAAATACAAAAAGAATACTATATGAAAGCGACAAAAAGAGAATAAACGTATATTGTGAAACTACAAAGGAGATAAGACTACAATCCAGAGATTAGTATGAATATTTTATTTTATTGAGTCTTAGAATATTGTTAAAATCATTCCTCAAATAGTCACACACACACAAAACAATTTATATTAAAAACTGTGTACACTGTGCAATTAACACCAGGTCGGCCGATCGACCAGGATCCTCGGTCAACCGACCATGTGTTATGTGCACAGTGACTTTCTGTTTTATATACGATTTCAAACTCAGCTGACCGCCCAGGTTTTCCGGTCGACCGACCAGAGAATAACGGCTAGTTTACTGAAGAGATGCGATCATTTCATGAAGAGGAATGTCCTCTATTTCAAGAGGTATGGACACAACTATTAACTAAAACTCTTCATAAAAGATTACAACTCTTCTACAACTATATAAACATATTCAATTCACTTCTACAATCACCGATTCTTGTTTATAATTCTGAAATCTATTCTCTAATCATTTATGCAAATAAAAGCAATCATTCTTATTCAATATCACTAGAATCCTTGATTTAATTCATATACTTTGATTCTACGTGATCATCTTCCTTCTAAATCTTCACACACATACATACTCTTGAGGATTTGATTATAGGAAAGTTGTACTATCAAAAGACAATCAGTGTTATTCAGAAAACATTCGTCAACAAACTATTTTTATTAAGTTGAAGTCCTCTTCGGCTGTTGAGGCGGAAAAATTCCTGTTCTGCTGCTCAGGTGTCGTATACCTATTCCTCCGGGTTAAGTGAGGGGTTTAGTTTAAATCCAGAGGGTATACTGGGACTGGACGTAGAACGGGAAGTTCGAACCAGTATAAAAATACCTGGTGTGCTTACTTTAATTTTTATTTTACTGCTATTATCAGTTTCCGCATTTATATATCATATTACACGATCTTTAGTACTGCACGTACACTTTCAGAGTTCACGTGGCAGCGTCACAAGATGGTCGTTGGCATTTCAGTGCGATCGCGAATTGAATCGAGGCGACTAGGTTTAAGGGTCGCGTGTCTTAGTTCGCTGGTGGAAGGCTCAAGTCGTGGGGGATCGGAATCGAGTTCGAGCAGCTGGTAAGGGGTTAGAACAGTAAGGTAATATTTTGTTTGCTGTTGTTTTAGTTTAAAATTAGTATACAAGTATATTTGCAGATTTATATACATATGCAGAAAAAAATAGGTAAGATTTGAAAAGTTTTAAATTCATATGAATTATTGTTTTAATATAGGTATATATAGTTCAAGTAAGAAAAATAAATATACATATTAAAATTGCAAATTTAAATTATTTTTGATACTAAAGATTTTCAAAAGGGAATTCGATTTAATTTAATTGGTAAGAGAAAATATAAATCTGAGTTGAATAAATTTATCTAAAGGAAATCGGTTCAAAATTTTATAATGTTAGTTTAAATTAAACTTACTGGTAGTTAAATTTATCAAATAAAAATTTAATCATTCGATTATTCCAAATATTAATAAAATTGTATAAATTGTTTTATACAAGGTCTAAAATCATCGTGAAAACGAACTGGGAATGGAAATGGATTGCAAAATAAAAAGCTAAGGTGAGATCTTCTCACTCAGATTTAAAGTTGATTTTTGCAGTTATTGATTTGATTGACTGTTTGGATGTGATATTAGATATAGTAGGATATATCTATATATATATAGCAACATATACATATTGGCATATGTATATATTGGATTGATTGATTTCCCGCACTGTATAGTGGATGAGACCCTATTGCGCCGTTAGTAAGCGGATGATATTTTATAAATCCTATATACCGCGATATTCCACCTCGAAATGGAATTGGTATTGTGCTAACATCTATGGATGCAGGGAAACAGGTTGGAGGGATCCAACTGGATTCCTCAAATTGTTTAAATATTATTTCATATGTGAATGATGTGATTTATTGATAATCTGTGAATGATTTATTGATAATTGAAACTGTTGAAGGCTAAAATTTAGCCAAATGTATTTTTGGTATCGTTGGATACCAGAAATGAATATATATTGGATTTTGAAATTTAAAGTGAAAAACTTTAAATAAATTTATTTTTTAGAATTGAATTTATTTGAAAGAAGGAATTTTTAAGTATTAAAATGGATTGTCGAAATCTTATTGAATAGATTCCAAGATATGGGAAAGATTTTCTTTAAAATTAATTTTGAATAGTATTATTCAGAAGATTAGAAAATTTATTTGAAATGGAATTTTAAATGGTTTGGAAAATATAAAGGAATTTATTGTAAAGGCGATAAATTTGTTGAAATCCAACTGAATATTGATTTTGTATTGAAGAAATAAATCTTTGGGAAATCGATATAAAAATCTATTTGGTGTTTGAATGAAAATCGATTTTTGGTGTTGAGAATAAAATTGTAAATCGATTTGTAAAATGATTTGGTGTTTGGGATTGAAATTGGAATCAATTTGAAATTGATTGGGTATTAAAGTAAATTTAGAAATCGATTTGGAATTTGATTTAGAGTTTGAAATAAAAATTGAGAAATCAATTTGAAAGTCGATTTGGTGTTGAAAGCGAATATTTGAGAATGTAAATTCCGAATAGAAATTATAAATGAAAGGAGAATTTGTTTTAAAAATAAACGCTGATTTATTTTTAAGTGTGAAAGTAAATTTACGGATTTTGAACGTGAATTTAAAATAAATCGATAAAGATTTATAAAATTGGTTTAAATGGACCGTTTGAAGTGAAAATGTATTTTCTTTGAAAAGCTGAGTATATTTTCCAAAGTGGCTTTTAAAATATAAATTAAAAGTTCTAAGTGGAATTTTAAAAGAAATATTTGGAAATGTATTCCGTGTAAGGAAATTGATTTGAAATTTATTTTCAAAAGTTGAAAGGTGAAATGCGATTTGAAATTGGTTTTCAAATGTTAAGTGTAGGAAAATATATATCTCGTGAAGATATTTTGAAATTAAATAATTTGGGAAAATTATTTGAATCTGATGATTGTTGTGAATATTGTTGATAGTTAAATCACCGACTATCAATATTTCCTTTGAAATGGCACTTGAATTTGTTTTTAAACAAACGCTTATTATTCGGTTTAGCCAGGAAAGGACCTTTGTGTCAGATAACCCATTCCGAATAATAATACAACGATATGGATCGTATTGAAGACCGATGATGAAGACCGGGTATTTGTGAAAACGATAGGATGACCTATCGATTGTCTCTGCATCGTTAGCTACGGTATTGAGATTTCCTTTGTGATGGGAAGTTTTATCGGGAATATGAATATCCGAATTTGCAAGGACTTCTTTGGAAGTGCCTTCGGTTCTGTTCGAACCCAGAACAGACTTGTATGGTTACGTGCCTGACATTACATTTTGAGATATAGAGCTGATTTCTTTCAAATACATTTCTGTTGGTGGCGGAGAATTTATTCTCTTAGCTTAACACCCTTCTTTGAGACGTACGAGCTCAGAGGTTATGTAGTTGAAATTTATCAGCGATATATTCCCAATTTGGTAATGTGGCATGCTGAGTGTTGCTGTGATGATGATCATTTATTGATCATTTATGATCAAAGCGTGGCTTTGTGAAAAAGCATAGCTTTGTGGACGAGACATCGTCAGGGCCTCACAACCCGGAAATGGTCGAAACAGGAATGTTGCGGCAAGGTTATGAGGGTCGCGCCCTTTAGGGTATGTCATTTCCTTCTGGAAAGGGGTGGTATCATGGTATGGAGCCCAGATACTTATTCATGTGGACACACCTTATTTATTATGTGTGATGATGCTACCGAGTGCTCGGATAAAGGTCCCAAAGGACCGGGTGATGACATATTCGTGAGTTACCTAGTTACAGGGGTAACCCGGCCTTGTTTGGCAGAGAGTAGTTTGTCTCTCGGGACGTCCAGCCAGAGGCGATCCTATTCGGCAGTAGGAAAGGAAGTTCCTTAGCCTGACCATTTGTTGGAAATCCAATTCCCAATACGAAATTGTACGGTTTTAGCTGTAGAACCTGCCATTTACTTATAGTGGTCACCACTGTTTAGATGGTAGCTATAGTAGGCATATGATACCGGTCGTATGCTAGCTAAGATTAATATTATACTTTCAAAATGTTTTCTACACTAGACATTAATAATAATAATCAAATGATTGGCGTAGTAAGCATCTTTGACTATCATAAGAAATTAAGAAGAAATCTCCTCCAATTCTGCGTTTGCATTGTGTGTGTTCCGGGAGGTCTTATGGTAGTTTCATTTTCCAAAAAAGCATTGCGAATCTGTTTTATTTTCTTTGTGAAATAACTGTTTTATGATCTCACACCAGTCACCATGACTGACTCGGAGTTTATTGTTCCCTTCTAAACTCTGGGTGCCCATAATTTTCCACACGGGCAGCCTAGAGTTATGTTATCAGGATATTCTAGATATTCTGGAGCTTTGGAAGCAAGCTAGATGGCGAGATGTACTACCATACTTGTTATTTGTTTTCGCTGTGTATTCTATATGAGGACAGGTTTATATAACTGTCCATTGTTGTATCGAGTTGTATATTGACTCTGATTGATGTATGTATAAACTGATATAGTCCTTTGTTTAAAAGACTAGTGATTATCTATTATATTTTGTCCCGCTGCGAAATGTGAGATTCTGATATTGTCTCTGATTTTGTGTTTCTGTTCTTTCTTTTTCTTCTGTCTTCTTCTACCCCTTCTTTTTAACCCTAATGGTTCGGTTTTTCGGCATTTGATTGCGCGACATTTGATACAGTGGACGTAATAATGTCGACTTTCGAGCGTCGAAAAATCGCATCATTACAGAATCCCTCCATGTTCTTGTGTTTTTGAAACAACTTTTGTAATCATAGACCAGCCATCATTTTACAATGCATTCTTCGGACGTCTGGCGCTGGATGAAGTGGATGCTTTTGTATCACCCAAATATCTGATGCTCAAATTCCTTACTAAGAATGGCTGGGGAACTATCTGAGGTGAGCAATTTGCCTCAAGGGAAATGTACTTCGCAACTTTGGAAAAATATAACAGAGAATTTACTTATTACTTTGATTCTTCCATTACTTTACAACCTTCGGATGATGGGTTTCCACATCCATCATTCGAAGCGAAGAAAAATTCTAATAGAATTAACAAATGTATTGCTAAAAGATTTTTTGCAGTTTATGGAAAGAGAAAGAGAATGGATACCAATTCAATAGAGGAAAGCGAAATTATTACTGAGCTAGATTTCCGGGGAGAGGTTGAAAGAGTTAAGCCGGTTGAGAAAACCAAGGAAGTTCCAATAGATTCTACCGATTCTACTAAAATAGTTAGAGTAGGGAAAGATCTTGAGGAGCACTTAAAATCGGAATTTATGGAATTCTTAAAAACCAATAAGGATATTTTTGCTTGGACCCACTCTGACATGATTTGAATTAACCCTGCAATCATGAGTCACGCCCTGAATGTCAATCCAAACGTTCCTTCGGTCAAGCAAAAGAAGAGGCAATTTGATAAGGTTAGGACCAACACCTTAAAGGAAGAAGTCAAGAAATTGCAACAAACTGGGTTTATCCAAGAAGTCTTATACCTCAAGTGGTTGGCGAATCCAGTTTTGGTAAAGAGATCTAATGGGAAGTGGCGAACTTACGTGGATTATACAGATTTAAACAAAGCTTTCCCAAAGGACTGTTACCCGCAACCAAGGATAGACCAATTGGTTGACACAACTGTGGACATAAGCTGCTCTCCTTGATGGATGCATACTCTAGATACAATCAAATCCCTATGTTTAAACCTGACGAGGAGCATACCAGCTTCATTACAAATGAAGGAACCTATTGTTACAAAGTTATGCCATTCGGGTTGTAAAATGCCGGAGCAGCTTACCAAAGGTTGGTTAACCAAATGTTCAAAGATCATATCGGAAAAAGTATGAAAGTTTACGTAGATGACATGTTGGTAAAATCCCAAGAGGCAAAGGATCATCTTAAAGATTTGGATAAAACGTTCAAAGTACTTCGAAGGTATCAAATGAAACTCAACCACCAAAAATGCAACTTTGGAGTTCATTCTGGAAAATTCTTAGGCTATATTGTCAGTGCACAAGGAATTGAGGCTAGTCCGGAATAGATTGAGCCCATAAGGGATATGGCAGAGCTGAAGACAAGTAAATATGTTATGAGTTTGAATGGAAAGGTAGCAGCGCTAAGTAGGTTTATTTCAAAGGCCACTGATAAGTGCATCCCAATCTTTGAGGTAATAAAGAAGAAGAAAATTTTCGAATGGGATGAGAATTGCAAAAAGGCATTTCAAGAGTTGAAATCGCATTTGGAAAAACCTCCGATCTTATCTGTCCTTGAAGATGGGGAGGATCTATTCTTGTACACGGCAATTTCGGAACACTCGGTAAGCTCGGTATTGATCAAGAAAACCAAGGAATTGAAACTACCGGTTTATTATGTAAGTAGAAGGCTAAAGGATGCCAAAATCTGATATCTAGTTATTGAGAAACTAGCATACTGTTTAATTCTCACGGCTCGAAAGTTAAGACCTTACTTTCAAGCACATTCAGTGAAGGTATTGACCAACTTTCCATTAAAACAGGTCTTTAGTAAACCTGAAACTTCTGGCAGACTGATTAAGTGGGGAACTGAGCTAAGTCAATATGATATAGAATATCAACCCAAAGCAGCTATAAAGGACAAGCATTGGCTGACTTCATTAATGAATGTACGGGATTCGTTTCAGAGCAATCCGAATAGGAAAAAGACTTAAAACCCAAGTGGCTGTCATTTGTGGATGGTGCCTCAAATGAACAAGGGGCTGGAGCGGGATACGAATAATTACCCCTAATGGACACAGACTTCATTATGCTATAAAATTGGGGTTTTCAGCAACTAACAACGTGGTAGAGTATGAATCTATATATGGTCGCAGGATTGACCCTTGCTTTACAACTCAAAATCCCGAGGATTCAAGTGTTCGGTGATTCCCAATTAACGGTCAACCAAATCAAGCAAGTATACCAGACAAAAGATCCCAAATTCGGTTAGTATGTGAAGAAGGCATTAAAAATGCTCACACTTTTCGAAGATTTCTCTATACACTAAATACCAAGGGGAGACAATTCCCAAGCAGACTCATTAGCTAAGTTGGCAATTTTAAAAGGGGCCCCGGACACTTGAATTGTGCTTGTGGGATTTCTGGCTAATCCCAATATTGAGGAAAACAAACAAGAAAAAACTAATGAGCTACTAGTATTAACCCGATCACGGGCTATAGCGCAAGAAATGGAGGAAACAAATCAGGAAAGGCTAAGTGAAAAATCCGCAGCTCCAATAATGGAAGAATAGTATAAAAATACTTGAATGGCCCTGATTATGAGTATATTGTCAACGGGACACTACCAGCAGATAGAACAGAGGCACAAAAGCTAAAGAGGCAAGCCCAAAGTTTTACCATTTTGGATGGAGTTCTATACAAAAAAGGATACGCCCCTCCCTATTTGTGATGTGTAAAACTCGAGAGCGGATTAAAGATATTAAAGGAAGCCCACGAAGGACTTTGCGGAGATCACTCCAATGCGATCAAATTGGCCAAAAAGATAATGAGACAAGGATTTTACTAGCCATAGTCAACCAACCAAACAATCGAGTATGGTAAAAGATGTGAAAAGTGCCAACGCTACTCGAAGATACCACGTCTTCCTCCGAGTCAACTAACCCCCATCACCAGCCCTTGGCCATTCGATGTTTGGGGAATCGATTTAATCGGACTGCTTCCCATCTCCAAAGGTGGGGCAAAGTATGCTGTAGTGGCAATTGATTATTTCACAAAATGGGTCGAAGCAGAACCACTTCCAAAGATCATCTCTGGGAAAGTGTTAAGATTTATCATTAAGAACATTGTCACAAGGTTTGGGATACCCTACAAGATAATCTCTGACAATGGAACCCAATTTGAAAGTGAAGAATTTTCATGATTTTGCCATAAGAATGGAATCATAAAAAGCATCTCTTATGCCGCTCACCCAAAAGCCAATGGAGCTGTTGAGGCTGCCAACAAGATAATAAAGACGATCTTGGAAAAGAGACTAAATAAGGCAAAGGGGAATTGGGTAGAAGAATTGCCCCTAGTTTTGTGGGCTTATAGAACATCCACTGGAACTACAATAGGTCATACACCGTATTCACTAACATATGGTTGTGAAGCAATGCTACCGGTAGAAATTAAGGTACCTTCTCATCGAAGGGTAGCCTATGCCTTTAACCTAAATCAAGAATTAAAAAAGGAATCGCTTGACTTGATTCACGAATTGAGAGATCAAGCAGCCTTAAGAACGGCAGAATACCAAAGGAGAATATCAACATAATATAACTCAAAGGTGAAAATGAGGTCGTTCAGACAAGGAGATTTGGTACTTAGAAGAGTAATGGCTAATACAAGAAACCCATCAGATGGGACATTGGAACCAAATTAGGAAGGTCCACCAATAATATTCAAGGAAATCTCCCTGGGGGCCTACAAGTTATGCCATCCTGATGGTAATATAGTACCAAGAACTTGGAACGCAAAACATTTGAAACTATATTTTCCGATTCTGGATGAATAAAGCATTTTCAAGAATGTCTCTACTATGATTCACTAAGAAAAGTGTAACGACCCAGAATTTTGACCAAATTAAATTGAGAATATTTAATTAATTTTAAATATTTGAACGATGATTTAATTTGAATCCCGAATGTAACTTCGAATTTGACGATTAAATTATAAAATTTAATCCATTGTAAGGTGAATAAAATTTAAATCTTCAATGTTAAGTTGAAAAAATATATTTCGAAAGCTTTTAAAATTCGTATTGATAATACTGAAGATAATTAAAACTTCAGAATCGAATTTAAAATAAATGTGATCAGTTTGAATCTATATCGTTCGTATCGAATTTAAAAATAGCCGTCCGAGGCATAGTCTCGGAATTCGACGAAACCAGTTCCATTGGGTCCGTAATATTGAATTATTACCGGATTTCAAATTTCGTATTTTTGGATGTTGATACGTGAGCACACGGTGAGTAAACGCATTGAAGTTTTATCGAGATTCAATTTAAATTTAAAATTTAAATTTGTCAAACACAGCATGTTGTCTGCCTAAAACTACGCCTAGTATTACGCCAGAGATTGTGCAACCCATACCCTCATTCCCTGTTAAAAAGAAAATTTCCGAACTCTCCTCTTCCTCACTTTCAAAATCGATTCACAGAAGAAAAGAATGGCCGCTCCTTATTTTCTCTTCTTCACTTCAAAATGTACGTCGAGCTTCTCCTTTGTTTTCAAAGCAAATCGAACAGTTTAAAATTTATAACCGTGTGAACCATTCCTTCCCAAAATGAAATCACTTCCTCCCCCATTCCAGAATTGAAAATCGAGCCGTGCTCGTTCAAATAAAAAAAGGGGGGTAACACGAGCGACTTCGAGGCTCGCGAAGTCAAGTCGGCAGTCGAATTGGGGCGTCAGCTGCGAGCGAATCTCGGGAAGACTGGCGACTTCATCGGCTATGGTGGATAAGGCATCGCGAATCGATCGCAAGCTTCAGGCAATGGCGGCGTCGTTCTCGAGTAGCGACGACGCGATTTTAGGGTTGTGTGCGTAGAGGGGGTCGGCATTTTAGGAGATCGCGATTTGCGCCAGGTGGTTGGTGGTACACGAGGCGACGGGGTCGCTGTAGGGGCTCGATAAACGGTGGCGCGTGCGTGGGTTTTCGAGCGCGTAGGCGCGAGGCGGTGGCAACGCCGTGGATTCTCGAACTAGGATTGTAAACATAGATCGACTCAGTAAGGTAAATTTTAAAATTTCTTTTTAATTTAAATGATTGCTTAGGTTTAAAGTTTATAAATAAACTGATTAATTACTTCACTTATCAGTTGTTTTTGAAATTTAAAATGAAAGGAAAAAAAAGACAGTAAGGGGAAAAATACTTAAAGCTGCAGTTTTTCAATTTTTATATAGTCAGGAAACAATAAGAAAAAAATAATAATATATTTTTGCAGTAAATTAATATCTTTTCTGTTTTAAAATTTAAATTATATGTTAAGAAGATGAATTTATATATTTTTCTTTAGAATAAGAATGTATATATATATATATATTTAGGCAAGACAGAAGTTTTATGTATATGGGACTTTGAAACAATATAAAGATTAGATTTTTAAAATAAATATAAGTCATTTTGGGATAAGAAATTACAAGGAAGGAAATTGAAATAAATTAGTAGTTAACTAAATTATTAAAGGAGAAATTGGTTAAGTAAATAAATAGAACAATAATTTAAGTGTTCGATTTAATTCGAATATTGATATATTGTATAAATTGTTATACAAGGTTAAACCGTGAAGAAATGATCAAGAATGGAAAATGGATTGCTAATAAAAGCTAAGGTGAGATCTTCTCACTCAAATTGAATGTGGAATTTTTGCAGTTATTGATTGCTATTGGATGTGATATTAGATATAGTAGGATATATATCTATATATAGCAATATATACATATTGGCATATGTATATATTGGATTGATTGATTTCCCGCCTCGTATAGCGGATGAGACCCTATTGCGTTGTTAGTAAGCGAATATTTTTATAAAACCCATATACCGCGATATTCCACCTCGAAGTGGAATTGGTATTGTGCTAACGCCTTTGGATGCAGGGAAACAGGTTGGAGGGATCCAACTGGATTCCTCGCCAGTATTTATTTATTTACAGATATTGTGATGTATATTCTGTTATCATATGATGCTATATGATGTATGGTTGTCGTGATTGACGAATTGGTGCGTTGCATCATCGGATTCATTTTTGAAATTTAAAAATAACGATGTTGATTTTAAAAGAGAATTTTTAAAGTGATTATTTGAAAATATACGCTTTATTTAAATTGTTGAATTGATTTATTTTAAATAAATAAACGTTTAAAATTTTAAAGTTATAAAAGTTAAGTTTTTGGTGAAATTTAACCAAAGTGTGATTTTTGAAATAAATAGTTGATTTATTTATAAAATGGTTTAAGTGGGATTTTTGAATAACTATAAATGATTTGTATAAAAAGGTTTATAAATTTGATAATTTATAAATCAAAATATTGGACTTATAAAACGAATTTCTTTATAAGTGTTAAAAAGAAGTATAAGTGAATGAAATAAATAGATTTATAACGTGAAGTTATAAAGTGAATAGATACCGTAGAATAAAGGATTTATAAGAAATTTACTTATAAATTTGACTTTTACACTTAGATGAGATATGAATAGAAATTGCTAAATGAAATGATTTTTTTAAGTTGAAATTGTTATAAAGTATAAATGCGATTTATAAACGTTGTTATAAATCCGAAATCACTTATTTTGATAAGTAAATTATAGAAGTAAATAAAAGAAAATTTATAAGTCAAAGTTGTTATTAAAATAGAAATAGAATTTATAAACGTGTTTATAAATTCAAAATCAGTTGAATTTGAGAAATTTAAATATAGAAGATTTTTAAAGAAGATATATTCGCGATTTTGGATAGCGAATTTTTATTGAGATAAAAATGTGTAGAAATGATTGAAATTGGGTTAAGTGAATTATATTCACGATTTTGAACAGTGAATATATTATTAAATAAAATGGATTTATTTTTGAAGAAGTGATATTAAAAATGAAGTTAAACATTTTAAAGATGTTTTAAAAATGTATTATGAATCGAAAGCATAGATTTCCGCAGTTCTTGTTGAAATAGACGTTTTCGAGAAATAAGGAAATGGTAGACTATAACACTGTTGTTATAGTAAATGGTTTCCAAAAGGAAATATTTTTATCTAGTATTGGGATTTATATATCTATCTTAATTCCGAATCCCTATACTAGTGATTTTGAGTCGTCGTAACGATGTTTTACGTAACATTCGTTTTGACTCAAATAAATATTTTCATAGTAAGTGATTTCCTTAAAGAATGAAATTATACTTAATTTTGATTTAAGTATATCGAATATTTTCAAATGTTGAAAATAAATAGACTTGTGAATTTCTTATTATTAATAAGAATGGAAATGCTTTTCCAAAATGAAATGAAACGTTTTAGAATTTATCTTTGTAAAGATAAATCGGAAATAAATATTGAAATCGATTGAAAATCGTATATCAGTAGATATTTGAAATATAAATTCGCTATGGAATTTATAAAAGAAATGAGAATTCGTTTCAAAAATAAATATTGGTTTATTTTTTTGAAGTGTGGAAAATTTTATATCTCGTAAAGATATTTTTGAAGAATAAATAATTTGGGAAAATTATTTGGAATCTAATGATGTTGCGCATCTTTATTGATAGTTAAATAACCGACTATCAATAATTACCTTGAATGGTATTTGTTGTGAATTGGATGAATTTGAATGCCACACTTATTTTTAAATATTTCGCTCACTATTCGGGTTAGCCGGGAAAGGACCATGGGGTCGTATAACCCATTCCGAATATGTGATACGTCGTTATGAATTGCATTTGAAGACCGGTGTTGAAGATCGGATATTTTTGAAAACGGAAGGATTACCGTCGAGTTACTCTACATCGGCTGATCTCCGGTTTAGAGGTTTTATCACCCTTAGTGACGGGAAGTCCGGACGTGATTAGAAATTTATCCGGATATGCAAGGGCTTCGTGAGAAGTGCCTTCGGTTCTGTTCGATCCCGGAACAGACTTGTATGGATTGTGTGTCTGACGTTACAATTTGAGATATAAAGCTGATTTCTTTCAAATACATTTCTGTTGGTGGAGGAGAATTTATTCTCTTAGCTTAACACCCTTCTCTGAGACGTACGAGCTCAGAGGTTATGTAGTTGAAATTTATCAGCGATATACTCCCAATTTGGTAACGTGGCATACTGAGTGTTGCTGTAAAATGATCAGTGTTTGATCATTTGCGATATGATCATTTGTTTGATCTTATATCTTTGTAATCATAGGTTGATCATTTTGTTTGACCCGAAGCATGGCTTTGTAGAAAGCGTAGCTTTGTGGATGAGACTTCGTCAAGCCTCACACCCCGGAAATGGTCAAAACAGGAAGGATGCAGCAAGGTTCTAGGGAGTAGCGCCCCTTAGTGTATGTCATTCCTTCTGGATAAAGGTGGTATCATGGTATGGAGCCCAGATACTTAACCTCTGTGGTTGCTGCAAATTTATTACTTTGTGGTTGTTGCGAATCGGGGATCCTCGGGAAGATCGGTTACGATCGGAGGATGGCATACGCGTGTCAGTAGTTACCTATTTTTGCAGAGGTAACCCGGCCTTATGTTGGTAGAGATCCGGTTAGGTTCTCGGGTCGTCTATTCCAGGGACGTACCCATCGTGGAAAGGGAAGTTCCTTAGCCTGACCATTTGTTGGAAATCCAAAGAAACAATACGAGCCTTTACGATTTCAATTGTATAACCTGTCTCCTCAGGAGGCAGCTATAGCAGGCATAATATAATGGTACCTATGCTGGCTAAGATTTATATTCTACTTTCGAAATGTTTTCCACTATGCACTAATAATAATATCCAAAATGATTTGATTTTGCGTAGTAAGCATCTTTGACTATCATAAGAAGAAATCTCCTCCAAGTCTGCGTTTGCATTGTGTGTGTGGTGGGAGGTCTTATGGTAGTTTCATTTTCCAAAAGCATTGCGAATTTGTTTTATTTACTTTGTGAAAAATAACTGTTTTACGATCTCACACCAGTCACCATGACTGACTCGGAGTTTATTGTTCCCTTCTAAACTCTGGGTGCCCACTAATTTCCACACGGGCAGCCTAGAGTTATGTTATCAGGATATTCTGGAGCTTTGGAGATAAGCTGGATGACGAGACGTAGTATTTGTATCTGATATTATTTATTCCGCTGTGTATTCTGTATGAGGACAAGTTTATATAACTGTCCATTGTTGTATATTGACTCTGATGATTGATGTATGTATAAAATGATATAGTTCTTTGTTTTAAAGATTATTCATTTATCTATTATATATTGTTCCGCTGCGATAAGTTGAGATTCTGATATTGTTTCTGCTTCAAATGTTTCTGTTGTTCTTCTTCTTTCTTTCTTCTCTTTTTCTTCTATCTTCTTCTTCTTCTACTTTTTCTTTTTCTTAAAACCCTCACTATTGGAGTTTCCGGCACTCGATTGCTCGGCAGTCGATAAAGTGAGTATCGATGTCGAATTTTCGAAAGTCGAAAATTTCGGTACGTGACAAAAAGTCTACATAGTCGGGAGTAAAATTCTCCTTAAACTTGGACTACCTAAAATGGTAGGTTACCAATAATGGTAGAAAGCCCTTGGTCGCGCCAAGATGGCCAAGTCAAGGCACCTTCTGAAGGGAGGGCATAAGCCATTAGCCGCGTCAAAGTCAGAAATGGCCAGGTTAAAGCAGCACAAGCCCTTATCTGCATCACGCTATGGCCAGGATAAGGCTCCTCCTGGAGGGAGGACTGGTAATCCCTTGGTCCCACCACGCTATAGCCTGGCTAAGGTACCGAACAAGCCCTTAGCCGCGTCACACTATGGACATGTTAAGGCGCCTCCTGGAGGGAGGTCGGGTATGTCCTCGGGCCCTGCTTGAGAATAAGCTAGCTGAGCGCACCGAAAACCTGGATAAAATATCTGGCGGACTAAGAAAAGTCCCTGCCTGAAATGGGCAACTGCCAGAAATCGGCACCACCTAAAATAGAAAATGCTTAAATAAGCACAAGAATTGGACTAAAGAGTCCCTGCCTAAAATAGGCCAAAACAAATGAGTAAAGACTCGAGCCAGAGAAAGAAAAAGCATGCAAAATATCATCAAAGCCTAAAGATGAGGCACTCGACAAGAAAATCAGAAAGAATTCACTGACTTCTTCTCATGAACATCTGGCAGATTGGTATTCTGGTCTTCTATTACTTAATTACCAGATTGGTATTCTGGTCTTCTATTACTTATTTACCAGATTGGTATTCTGGTCTTCTATTACTTAATTGCCAGAAATGATATTCTGGTCTTCTATTACTTATTGCCAGAAGTGGTATTCTGGTCTTCTATTACTTATTGCCAGAAATGGTATTCTGGTCTTCTTTTATTAATTACCAAAAATTGTATTCTGGTCTTCTATTATTAAATATCAGGAATGGGTACTCTGGTCATCTATTACTTATTATGGGGAATGGTTTTCTAGACTTCCATTATCAATGCCAAGTTGGGTATTCTGGCCTCTTATTACTTATTACCAGCTATGAATTTCTAGTTCTCCATTATTTATGACCTGATATGGATTTTTAGTTTTCCACTGCTTATCACCAGAAATGGTCTTATGACCTTTTCTTATTGAATGACAAAACAAGTCATTCGAACCTTTAACGTTTACAACCAAAGATAATCTCTTGGACCTTCATATCAGGATGAATGGCCTGATTGGTATTTTAAATCCTCTCTCATTATAACTGGATTGATATGGGGCTTTAACTTTCTATTATAACAATTTTGGTCTTCCTATTATTAATTGATGCGGTATTTTCGGCCTTTATTGTCGCAAGATATGAACTTCTAAATTGTCTATATATGGACTTTTGACATTTTATTGATAAGAAAGGCGGATAAATCCCGACCATCAAGACCCAAATATGTGATTTCAAATACTTATGATTATTACAGGTTCTGAATGTTCAAAAGATGAATCTTCCGCTAAAATAAAATCGGAGTTAAACGTCGACCAAACTGAAAAGGTATTTGTAGTATGAACTAACCATGTGAATATTTTTAGATATATTGCAGGAATACAGGGACAATTTGGCAATCCTGGAATTTTTGTCCTAAAAAACAAAAGCCATCTTTAAACAAGGGGGGCTAAATGTTAACCATAAAATATGAATAAAGATAAAGAAGGCCTTCCAGAAAGCTTCTGCATGAACAAAGAGTAACAAGTAAAGTCATCTTTTGACGGTGTCGAAAGGATCATTCAGTGCTAGTAAAGATAAGCACATAAGAATTTTAGAGCAAACCTTCCGCAAGCATGAAAGAAAGAATTACTAAGGCACAACAAAGCAGCTAGGTACAGAACTACCAAGCACCTTATGGCTGGGAAAGAAGAATAGTCCCACAACCATCATCATAAAATAAAGACTAAAGTAAAGAAGTTCAGATAAGACCTTTCAAAGGAGTCGAAGAGATACAGTCAACAGTGTATAGCAGCCCCATACCTTTCAAAGGAGTTGGAAGGTTTCATCTCTTAACATTCAAAGAGTTCTTACCTTTTGAAGGAGGTGGAGAAGTCAAAGCAAGAGCAGGCAACTCTATAACGACCTTTTCGAAAGCACGGCAAGCCTTTCGAATCGGTTGAAACGTATACAAAATACCTTTCGACAAAGTCGAAAGGTTTATGAAGAAAGCAGCATTCACAAGTCAACAGATAATGAAAGGCAACCTTTCGACATCATTGAAGGAGAGCAACCTTCCGACAAGGTCGAAAGATTTATAATAAACAAGAGAAGAACAACCTTCCGGCAACGTCGAAAGGCTCACAACAACCAAAAGAAGAGCAACCTTTCGATAAGGTCGAAAGGTTTATAATAGTGTAAAGAAGACAAACCCTTCAATAAAGGCGGAAGGATCATGGAGGCATAAGAATAACAAACCTTCCGACAAAGGCGGAAGGTTCATGATAGCAAATGAAAAAGCAAACCTTTCGGTGAAGACGAAGGGTTTAAGGCGACATATAAAAGGGAGACCTTTCGACCCAGTCGAGAGCATGAAGTTGAAAGGAGGGCCGTCTGCATCTATAAATAAGACCCAAGGGTCCAGCTTAGGAGATCGAATTTTCTCACTTTGCTCTCATTCTATAACTTTTGCTCCCGCTTACTACGTTTGTAACCCTAATTTAGAAATTAAATTGGGATTTGCCTCTTAAACTTTGTATCAATCTTCATTATGAGAAAATAAAGAGCATGATGGCTTGTGATCAACTTCCAATTTGAGAATGATCATGATCAAGCGTTAATTAAACATTAACGGTTGATTACATATGATTTATTCCTTACCTTCTTCATTTCTTCTGAGTATATGTCATAGAACCATCATGGGACATTTTCATGAGTTTTATTTCCTTAATTTTATGATTTCTGCTACGAAAGGGGAAATAAGACTTGTGATGTACAATATCAGATCCCTGATACGATTCTATGACATATTATATCAACTCTTTATGGCATTATTAATCCTTTCGAAGGAATTCCACGAAAGGATTATCGATCCAAGAGTTTGAAAGTAATAAAGAAATTTATAAATGAGTAAGCATCCCTTTACGATATTTTCAAAAGGTTTTTAATACAACCTTTCAACGTGATCGAAAAGAGGGAAAAAATATTGATGAATGATTACTTTCAACCTCCAAGGAAGATGAGACTTGATAAAATGATAGAGTTGAAAGTGATATGAATGTGAGTAGCTTCAAGAGGTAATTACTATTACGACAATCTAGGCGAAAGGTTGGAATGGCCTCATAAACCTTTTGACAAGGTCGAAAGGTTTGATAACCTTTTATTGACCCCATAAACCTTTCGACAAGGTCAAAAGGTTTGGTAACCTTTTATTGACCCCATAAACCTTTCGACAAGGTCAAAAGGTTTGGTAACCTTTTGTTGACCTCTTAAACCTTTCAACAAGGTCGGAAGGTTTGATAGCCTTTTTACTGATCTCGTATACCTTTCGACAAAGTCAAAAGGTTTGATAACCTTTTATTGGCCTCATAAACCTTTCGACAAGGTCAAAAAGTTTGATAACCTATTACTATCTCAACTAAGTCAAAAGGTTGGAGCAGAACCTTAACCCTTTGACACGGTTAATGGGTTAGTCATTCTTCCATCATACTTTTTTATGCCAATAAAGTCAGGAACGGTCTTCTTAACCTTTCGACAATGTCGAAAGATTTGGCAATTTGTCTCTTTTTTTTATTAGATCATCCTAATCAAAATTCAGAGCTATCACTTCAATCCTATCGACTTATTCATTCTATTCGAAAGATATGCTCTCGATGACACGATTTACCTCAACCACATGATTGATTCCATATAAAATGATCTAATATCAAGCATTAGGGATGTTGACAAGGTTTCTTTGTTAACACTGTACTTTCCTAATATAATATCTGTAATTAATTTAGCAACTAAAATTATTTTCATGGTTTATGGATAACTAAATCCCTTAGTGATGTCATGCATGATGTCATGGAGACAGGGGTAGTTTTGGAAGCCTTAAGTGCTAATTAAACGAGGGATTGGGTAGAACGTTGGCACATGTGAGGATACCCCTTTTTGATTAGAAATAGGAGATGGTAAATGAGGGGTAAACTCTTGAGAAAGTCTTCATAATACCCTTTATTATATTACAAAATCCATTTGTCAATAAATCTCAAAAAAGTTCAAGTGTTTATACTCTTTTCTCTTCATTAATCTTCTAAAATCATATCAAAGCCACTCTAATCACTCTCAAACTTTGGCAAAGACCTTAGATCATCTTAACCACATGATAAAGCAATTAAAAAGTGGATGAAGTGGAATAAGTGGCACCTACCCTAGGGCATGAGCAATTGTGAAAGAGGGAACTTGGATTTGAGCTTGTGGAGGCTGAAGGTGGAAGCTTTGGACGTTTGGTGATGATAGGAAGTGTTCATGTATTCTTGTGTGCTTATGCTTGGTTTTAGCATGGATTTAGGTGAGTTTGCTCACCATTGAATGTGTATATATGTGTGTGTGTGTGTGTGTATGTGTGTTGCTTGAATATAAATTTTAAAGTAAAGTTAACTAATGAAAGTTGTAACTGCGAATTTTTAAAGAAAAAGGTTTCCTTTATAGCATTTAAAATAAAAGGTTATTTAGTAAAATATAAATTAGTTATTTTTAAGAAATATTTTATATGGGTATTTAAAATTTATTTATAAGTATTTTTAAAATATTTATATATAAGTTTGGAAAAGTAAGTAAATTATTTTATAAACGATAAAAGTGGTTTTGGTTATAACACTTAGCTATAATAAATGGTTTTAAGAAGTTAATTAAAAGTACATTACCTTTTTAAATAAGTGTAGATGCAATTAGATCTTTAAAAAAAATTAAATATAATGGTAAGTATCAAATGGATTTTGGGTTATAGTAACAATGTATAAATAACATTTGTTTTTAACCCATTTGAATATACTTTTACAAATTTGAAATCCTATTAAAAGATTTGTGAATATTTGTATACCATTTGGGATAAGAATATGCATACAATTCTAAATATTAAAAAGAGTAGAAATGAATAGTGAAATGGAAGTATACATGTGTGTGTATCTTTTGTAAAGGTATTTTAAATACACACACACACACAAGTATTTACAAACGGGTTTTTAACTGATAAAAGAATTAAATAAAAAAAGGGAATTAGAAGTCACTTATGTGGCTTAATCGTGCTTTGTGTGACTTAATCTTGCTTTGTGTGTTTACTTGTTTATAGGAAGTTTTAATCCTACACTTAGCACTAAAAGCCAACAAAGTAGAATTATTCTATCAGTGAAAGTTAAGAATGATGTTCGAGTAGGGCTTAAAAGCAAACTATGCTCTAACCTACCAGCTTCAATCTTGACCAAGGGATGGCATAAGTTGAGAAGGTCCAAAACATGACAAGTATATGAGACTTGGTTTCCATATGGAATTGTTCTAGTTTGTACTGGGTAGTTCTAGTCGACTATCGAGTTTGACCAAATTAACTTTGGAAGTATTCATAAGCATCATGTATTGACATGAGTTGAGATCCATTGGGAGGACTCATTCATATGAATCGTCTCTTGCTTTAGGAACACATATATATGAGATCCCTCAGGAAGGACTCTTTTACATCATTCGCTTGCTTCTTAAAGAACCAGAATTGAGTTAACCTGAAATTCACCTATTTAGTTTTGAAGACTCCGGAATCGAATAAGTGTATTGCATATCGAAAACTACTTCAAAACTCATATACAAGTTCCATGTTTTGGAAGCGGTTGTGGAGTGTAATGCTATAGAGTTGAACTGTCTATCCTAAGGTTAAGTCCAAGGGAGAGGTCGGCGTCAACATTAATCAGCGATTATTGTAACGATCCGTAATTTAATCACTTGAAATATGGATATTTAATATATTTTTAAATAATTAATTAATCGATTTTATAACTAAAATAAAACTCTTTTAAATAATAACCAGTTATGATGAAATGGTTTTCAAAATTTGTTTACAAAAATATTTAGTTTGAAGAAAAATCAAAATGTGACCGAAAATTGTTTTCTGAATTTTCAACTTTTCATCATCTAAAAGCTGTCAGAAACATTGTGAGCTCTTTGATAAAAATATTCACATTCATTTATAAATATGTTAGAACATTTTAGAAATATAAATATATACTTAAGTTTAATAAAATTATAGTATGACTTTTATGAAATAGTTTAAAAGAAGTTAAAATATAAATGGGAAAGTTGTCATAACACATCATTTCATCAAAAACACTAAGTACACAAGACAAAAATGCATGTTGGCTTAACAAATGAAGGGGGACAAGGTACATGAGCAACAAAGGGGGAGGAGGCGTGGTGATATGGTGGCAAGATGTGAGTGGAGGTTATGTACTTTAAAGGTGATTTGGTAATTTAATTTATCCCTTTGTATATAACCAAATTTACTAATTCTTTTTTTCATTTCTCATTCCTATTTTCATTTTCAAAACTTTTATTCAAGTTTTACTTGAGTTTTCATGGCATCCTAAATTTTAAAATTGAGAAATATCCACTCTTTTACACTTCCCCCTCAAACAAAAACCACTAAAATTCAATTCTTTTTCAACTACACCTCCTCCTTAACAAAACAAGGCCCATAACCACCTAAACTCTCCATGGTTGAGCCCACATCATGCCATGGCTGAAACAACTAGGCCCATTTAAGGCCAAAAACTCTACTTTTATAAAAAGAGACTCCGTCCGCGTAACAATTTCAAGTTCAGCTCAAATTTGTGTTCGTTTTGGTGAGTAAAGTTTTCCTTTTTAAACTAAAGTTTTGAACTTTACTTTCTTCATATTGCTGTCACTATTTTAGTTGCTTGGTTAGTAATATTTGGATGTAATGTGTTGATTTGATTAATGTTTTAAAAAGACGACATCTTTAGTAGTTAATAAGCACTTAAAATTAGTTGTAAAGTTCGAAGTAAAATTGTGATGTCTTCTTTATGTTCATGAATATTGTTTACTTTGTGCATATGCCATGCTTGTGCTATGTGATGTGATGCTTGGATGCAAATCAAATGACATGAAAGTAGTTATAGAAGTGTTTGTAAAGCGATTATCGCTATATCGGCACTTTTGAAAAATACCATCGCTTCGAAACCTTTTGGTTTAATCTTGTGCTTGGGTTTTGTTTTACAAGTGAGTTAAGTTTTTGAATAATGATAGATTTAGAATTAATTAACTATTTTATTAATGATTTTTAAATTTAATTATCCGTTTTAATTAATGTGGATTAAGGTTAATTAATTAACTTAATTAATAATATGTTTAGAATTAATTAATTACTTCATTAATGATACTTAAAGTTAATTAATTATTTTATCTAATTATGTTTAAGGTTAATTAATCATTTAATAATGATGGATTAAAGTTAATTAACCATTTTAATTAATGGTGTTTAAAATTAATTAACCCTATTTAACTAATGGAATTTAAAGATAATTAATCAGATTAATTTACGAAGTTTAAAGATAAATAAATCACTCTTATTAATGATAGTTAAAGCTGGTTAATCAATTTAGTAATGATGTTTTATGTTATTAATTTTTTTTATAATGGTGCTTTAAAGTTAATGAACCACTTTAACAAAGTTGTTTTAAAGCTAATACCTGTAATGTGAAGCATAAGCACGAATTCGATTTTAAAAGTAAAAGTTGGATTCATTTATGGAAATGAATTAATTTCCATAAAGCGATATCACTTATATGGAAAGCATCTAGTTGTATACAGAGCACCAAACGTCAAAGAGGGAGACTCGTATTTTTCCTAAAATTTAAGAATGTCACGAAGACATGACTTTAAGGTAACACTACCTTAACTTGTTCGAAATAGTAATTACCCAAGGGATAGTACAAGTTTGAAATCGACGAGTGGTGATGGATATACAAGATTTAATTTCCAAATATGATCATTTTGTTATCTTCGATAGTCGGTTTGTTGACGATCGATTACCTTGGCCTTCTTTGTATTTCGTCACTCTAAGACGATTTGTTGCTCATTGAGTTTTATTATCCTTTGTTGGAAATGACTAAACCCAAAGAGCGAGTAAGGGCCAAGCTATGTGGGTTGCTCCATTAGGGTATTTTCACATCTAGTATTTTTTTTTGGATATTTATGCACTAAGATGTGAAATACTCGGATACTTGATAACAATTGACGGGGTCTGACTTGGAGTTTTCGAGAGCCATCGGAGTTTTCAAGTATATTTCTAGAGATATATTTTCGGTAAGGGGAGTGCACCGTCCTAGCCATTGTTGGAAAATTCCCTTTTCCCTTGTTGATTTGAACCATCAAATTTCTTTTCTTAATTGCATCGGGAAGAATCTAGCACTCTTCATGATGTTTAATTATTTGAATCCATTCTCTACGTTCGGATGTTATTCTTATGAGACGAACCTATTCCACGTTTGGTTGCGTTGTCTCACATGTTGTCGTTTAATTACACCTATTGATTTAGATTTTTATTTATACAAGACATACTATTTGACCAGAGTTGTTTATTTCCCCTAAACTCTCGGCTACTCATTTTTATTTGAGTAATCCAAGAGTAGTTGGTCTTTTATGGGCTACTTTGAAGACGACGTCCGAGTAGGAGGCCTTTATCTATTTAGTTATCTATTTCTATTGTTTGTTTGATTCTTTTAAGTGTACTTTATTTCAGCATGAGTAAAGCCAGGTTGTTATAACTGCCTAAGCTGATACCGGTACTTTTCTATAACTCGGATAATTCCATGTAAGGGAGTAACATTATGTATTATTTTACTATTATGTTCTACTTAACAGTTCCGTTGTGAGATTTTCTGTTTTGTTCTTTATTTTACCCCATGACAATTCATCTTTCAAATGCTTGGGTAACGACACACGAATACCATGGATGTATTAAGTGTCGTCCCTAGGATCAAAAAAGTGGCTCATCATAATTATATTGGGATCCATAAAGAGATCTATGAACTGTTTGAGATATTGGAATCCATGTAGAGGTTCGAGATCTGTTCCAGTGATGAAGACTTGTATGTCGTGACGCTGAACGTGACTTTACCATCGGTAATGACAGAAAATAGAGTATGCGCATTGCCAAGTGGTTTAGCTAACCAAAGTTGGTAAATCAACTCCAAGTATCAAGAGATGCATTCAGTTGAGGCATGAGGTAGTTGATGGTATTTGATATCATGTGTTACGGCATGGACCGGCTATGTTTCCCGTTGTGACATATTTTATCTAAAGATATGAACGGTTTTCGAAGGTAGTTTCTTACCTTGTATAGGAGGTCGGCTTCGGTTTACTGAGGAGAATTCCATGGAAATCCATATGCGAACATACCATAGCAGTTTTAGTTGTACTTCTAATATTGTTGTGTTGTGAAATGCAAGTAGCACAACTATTTTCTGATTTATATATTACACTCTAGACACTATCTATTATATTATCATATGTACTTATTAGGTGGTTTTGGTTCTTTTGCGGTGAAAACCATTACGGTGATTAGAACGGTCTCAAAAGACACTGTTATATGGCGCATCATATTTCTTGAGTTTCTCACGACAGACTTATATCTAACTCGTGGATTTACCTTTTCGTTAATCTCTCGAGTACTCTTTTTGAGCGGCTTGAGAAAGGCGAGTTTTCATTGATATTCTTTGGAGCTTTAGGAGACGAGCTGGATGCTTCCATTTGCCTGCTGTAGTAATTTATTTCCGCAGCACTACTATTATGTACATATCAGCATTTGTGAGGATGGGCTATTATAATTTTTCTAGGCTGATGATAGTGTTTAGGGTTGTAGCTCTCAAATGTTATGTATGCTAAAGTAGCACTTCGTATTATCTTTTGATATTATATCTTATCGTTCCGTTGTAAAATTCTAATGTTTTGTCCTCTTTTCTGTTGTTCTTTTCCTTTCTGCTTTCTATTTTTACCCTAATAATCTATCTTTTTGGCACTTGGATGCTTGGCACATGAATACTATAAATGTATTAGTGTTGAGATTTGAGGGTTGAAAAGGCAGGTCATTACAACCAACATTTGGAGAGCTTTATGTAATCTAGTCTCAATTGATGAATTGATATCCTTTCTCGAAACATCCTGACTAGTAATATTTTAAACAAAATGTTATTTTCATTGTGATAAAATTATCATGATCATAATGCTTTGTAATTACTATCACATAACATCTCATTTAAGGATTTTCCACCTATATATTTTAAATTAATTACTTAATTATTTATATAACTATATAACAAGTATATGATAGAAAGGAAAACACATTTTATTTTGAAAAAGGTTGATCATAGAGTTAGATATATTTAACAAATTACATAACTGCCCCTAGGTCATTGTTGATGCAAAAAATGGGCATCAACACCCATAGAACCTTATGAATATTAGGCAATGGAAGAAATAAAAAACAAAGCATAAAAGTAAATGAACACGTAGATTTTTATAGTGGTTCGACAATCTTGGCCCACATCCACTTCATACTTTTATTAATCTTTCACTAGATTACAATTACAAGAACATTTAGATCAAATAGGATCCATTGATACAAGTTTCAAGAAATAAAAATGGCAGAGCCTCCAGATCAGGAAGAAGAAGATGAAGTCCCCTCTTTCTGAAGCTATGCCTGTTGTGTTTATAGCAGAAGATGAGCTTGGATCGGGCAGAAACTTTACAAGGAAATCCCCTGGGTCCATTAAAGCCCACCATATCGATCGGCCATGTTTACTCAATGATCAATAAAGATCGGAACATACATAGCCGATCCTTTTTATTTGCTCTAAACAACTTGTGATCATTTTTGGAGGATCCTAAAGGCTTTTTGATATTGCTTCTAGAATATAGGATCATTCTGGGTCATAGATTGAAAGTTATAGGTTGTTCTAAGTCGAAGGCAGAGCATACATCAATATAAACCGATCGTTATGTTGTACCCATCAATAACGATCGGCCTTCCTCTCATCTCCATTTTGGGATGCGCGGTGTTATTGTATGCTCCATTTTCCACTTTATTGATGTTCTGGAAGTCTTACATGGATTGGCTTCATGGTTGTCAAGATATTGAATATTCATTGGTGACTTGAGCTATTTTCCTTGATCGTTCCCTGGTCGATCCAAACAAATCGTTGTTTCATCCGTAGCTTGTGTACATGGACTTCAATCAATTCCAAACTTGAGATATAACTTCATGGGGCTTCATATTTGTTATACTTCGATTTGGTTCTGGTTCGAATCTGTTCGACTATCGTCTATAGTACTATATATAGCCGGCTCTTCAAGCTGTCGACTATTCGTTCCTGGTCGAATCGATAGTATCACGGCTTCGCCAAAAGCCTGGATAACATTTGCCCTCCAAAGTATGTCTTGTGAATAACATGATGTGCTTTGAATCGAAGAAAGCCTGAATCGCTGCAAAGAATACCGTTCAACTTCCTGATTGATTACTATTTCTCTATCATCTGTCGATGGTATAAATTTGGAGTCATATTCTATTTGCATGTACAAATTTGGTCACATGGGTCCAAAAAACCCTTTTTATCTGATTCAATCTAAAACTTGACCGTTCCATGTTCGATCGCAATCTTTTATTGATTTCAAGAGGTTGAACTTTTAACTGTTTATGTGCATATTCATACACACGTTTATGTTGTTGGCTTTAGGTCATGTTCGAATGTCCACAGGTCGTTGCCAACTCTTACGATAATCTGAATGTTCGCGTACGTAATTGAATTTCTATGATCATTTGCCATCCCTCTTCTCATTCGCCACATTTTTCACTTATTTTGTCATATTTCCATTCATCGTCATTTTCTTTTATATATTCAAATTTCAAACTGTTTTCGATCATGGAACTGAGTGTCGTGGGTTAGGTAGTGAAACAATCGTTATAAGGTATAAATAAATGAGAAAAGAGATCGATCGGCATTAGGACGGATCGGCATGCAATGGAATGGTTGGTAGATGGTTTAAAGATGGATCAATTAACGCACAGTTCAAAGATGGATCGGCAAAGTCATTGTTATGATATGATCGGTGCAGCCCTCCGAAGTGGAAATGATCGGCTAAATCCTACAAGGTGAAAATGATCGGTAGAACCTATCCCTATATAAGACTTGACACTTAGTCATTCTCTTCACTTTACTTTCCACATTTTTGTCTTTAAGCTTTGAAACAAAATGAGTGCCTTCCCCTTTTCTCTGCCGATCCTCACAGCAACATACCCTTCCCTCGCACTTGGACTTTGAATCGATTTCGAATCTTCCCTTTTTTAGATCTCGAACATAGGTAAAACATTTTCTGAATCTGTCGTACAATTTTTAGTACAAAACCTAACCTATAACGGTCGACATGGATCTCCCCGTTTTTTTCTTTTCTTCATTTACGATCGTGTAGGATGGAGGAAGAGATTGTCTCAATGGAAGTCGATCGAATTGTTAAGGTAGTTATCCATTTCCTGGGGGAGATGAAGCAGTAGAGATAGAGGAGTTGTAGATGATCAACGAGGTTCTACGCTATTTGGAGTTTGAGGTATGGCTGCAAACGAGCGGCTATGATGACTTGGGCATGAAAAAGACCGGTGTGTGGGGGTTCTTTATGCATGATCAGCACACATCGATCCAGGGAAACAATCAGTCTATACATACATGGACGACCGGTCTACCTTCTTAATACCTTGAACGATTGACCTGTAATATACTAGAACGGTCGGCCCGGACTTCAACCACACATTTTTACTTCATACATGAACTATTCCTCCTCCTTCTTTTCACAAAATAGGATAAAATAGAATAACTCGAACCAAGCACCGAGCTCTACGATTAGATTTGAACATGACTAGCATATGAAATGGTCTCTTAACTAATTACATGTTGCCTTAGAAAGAACGTCATGAATCAAAGCCTTTAGTTACTATCTTAAAACACATTCATAACACAAAAAATAATCAGACTTATACCAGCTATCAATTATCAATGAAACTCAAACTGCATCCATTTGGATAAATTTTTAAATCTTGTTGCCTCTCCTGTCGTCAGTTTTGCATAACTCGTTATTATACTGATCAACACTTTATCACACTGCACTTACACTCACTATGCACTAGAGGGTACGTGTCATTTTTTCTAATTATGGTTTTTACTAAGTTTGATAGCAAGGAATCTAGGTGTTCCGAACACTCCGCAATTATGCCAGTCGGATCTTCTTCTCATAGGACCAAATCGGACGTAGAATCTAGTTCAGCGACCGAATCTGACAGGCTGCCGCTTAGTCATAGTTCGGGATAGCTTGAAGGCTCAGGTTTCCAACTTAATCTTTTCGAGATTGTTCCCGTTCTTTCGTCGGAAATTGTCAAACCAGCGCCCGATATTTTAGAAGACGCAACATTCTTGACAATCCTCATGATTTAGTAGCTTCAAAGATAAAAGAAGACACTCTCCAGAGAATTTGCACAAGGCGTGGGATTCCTTTTGGTGATGTGTTAACTCCGTCATGAGACGAAAGGGCTCATAAACCTCCCAAAGGGTACACAACTCCGTCATGACCACATATTATTTATTTTATTTTTTTTCGTTTTATTTCTGCTTATTTTGTTTATTTTATTACTTGGTCATATTAGCTCGGTATCTGATGTTCTATATATGGAAGTTGACTAAAAAATTACCATGGACACAATGGTGCAACTTCCGTGGCTTAATTCTGATAATTTCAAAAAGTTATTTTATTATTTAGTTAATTAACGAATTAATTATTATGGGTTAAATTTTGGGTTGTTACATCAAGAATGGATGAAGGCTGCGGGAAAAATATCAAAAGTTTCCTTCGAACGCGCGGAAGAGAATTCCGAATGATGTTCAAAGAATGACCATTAACTGCGTCACCAACATCCACATGCAATATCGGGAATGGATAAAGGCTGCGAAAAAAATACCAAAAGTTTCCTTCGAGCGTGCGGCAAAGATCGAGAAACTAAAACGACAAGAGGCCCAGGACAAAGGAATTATCGAAGCTCTAACAAATGAATTGGAGACCTCTATAACTACCTTAACCGAAGCTGAAGGAAAAGCTGATGCTGCCTTAAAATCTATGAAGGAGATGAAAGCTAGCCATCTCGATATGGTCTAAGTACTGCACCACCGGAATCATGAAATAACGCTTGAGCAAGACGCAGCTCGAAACAACGAGTCTGCAGCCTTGAAGGAAATAGCTGAACACAAGGCCAAGCTTAAAGATGCAATTAAAGACAAAGATGATACTTAAAAGATCGCTCAAGATTCCTGTGAAGAGTTGGTTCGTGTCAGGGTCAAGAGAGATGCGACCATTGAAAAAGCTAAAGATGTCGACACGCTCATTCAACGTGAGATAGAAACGATCACAAACAAGGTGAGAGAAGATGTGATAAATGAGCTTGACCCACTTCTCATTCTTTACAACGCCAACATACTCAAGCATAGAAATTTAGTGTGGCTTGGCGAAGATTGCCCCTACCAGCTTCATCGTGCCTAGGAATTTCTTGTCATAGAGGAGAAAAGACTTCACGGCTCAGAGAATGTCGACGTAACCAAACTTGAAAGCGAAGTGTTGTTGGGCGATGAACCCAAAATATTACATAACATTAGTTTTTTCTTCAAAAAGAGTTTGTGACTGCTCCTTCACATGAGGTGGGTGAAGGATTCGAATAGTCATGCTCTAACATTGCAAATGAATTGCCCCCGGCGTCTCAAATCATGACTAGTTTTGTGACGAGTTCTTCAACCATCCTCGGGTACGATGCGAACAAACCACGACTATCTCTGATCCTTGAGCATAGTTCCGAAGATGCTTCAGCCCAACCTGGAATCCACACCGTAGAAGGTATTCCATCAATTTTTCCTTTTCCTTGTAAAGCTAGGATGTTATTAATCGATCTTTCTAATCTTCTCGCCTTTTTCTTTTTCAGCCTTGGACCAATCAATCATTGCTTCTCTCCTTCCTGGATGACCTTAGCTGGAGTCGCAAACAGCCGCGACAGAGTCTGTTACAATTACAAGTTCGGCCACCACTCAGAGTGCTCGCGAAGAGGCCTTTGTTTTTGACGATAAACTCATGGAGGCATTACTCAAGGAGGGAGGAGACCCACATCATGAAATCCCTTTTGACGTAGAAGTGGTGATCACAGGCTCCTCCAATCCCACTGGTGGGCCCAGTATAAAAGAGAGGATCGAGCGAGAGGTGCTTGGAAAAAGGGAGTTGAAGGGCGAGCCAATTGATCTTGTCCTAGATGAACCAATACCTTCCCCTCTTCAGACGATCCCTCCTGAGGGGATAATTCCCTCGGAAGATGCTCCTCATACTTCTGGTACTGAAGATGCCCCCATCCTTCCTACCTCCAAAGACGATACCACTTTGGTCCAAATAGCTGGAGAAACTCCTTCCAAGAAAAGCCAAGGTGGCAAAGGATCGAAGAGGGGGGGGGCAAGCAGTAGTTCGGAGGAAACCACATCGAAGAAGCGGAAGAGGGATAAGAAATTCAAAGAGTGACCTCCGAACATGCAAATAATTTGAATAATCATTTCTTTTTTGTCGGTTGTGTTCGTTTGGGCGTGGCCTTTCAATTTTGTCTTGTATCTTGTACAACTGGTTTAATATGAATAAAAACTATTTTGTTCTTGCGTATGACTTCTGCATTTACTTGTTTAAATGTCCGAACTATAGCACTTTTCATTTTATGTACCTACAAATTGTTGGTTGTCGAATCGATAACTAATTTAATTAATCCATCTCAAGGCCTCTCAATGGTCGTGTTCTTGATTCGTTGTAAACACGGGACATGGGCTACAATGTTAAGCTATCATAGCCATTTCTTGGATAATCACACTTCTATCCCCGGTATTCGGGTCGATAAGTGTACTGTGTGGACTATCGAGTCTCGCCTCAGTCGTGTTTATACTCCCACATCATTTCAAAAAGATTTAAAGTAAATCGATGAATGGTTGGTTCGCATCCATCGTGTTTTTCTCTCGAGCCCCCAAGTCTGGGGCATAAATTAATAAGTAAGAAGGTAGGTTATGCTTGCTTTAGCCTTACACTCTTTCCCGTCGAATCGTAGGACCAAGCTAGTGGATAAAAAACTGAGTTGTGTGTATTCTGGTCTTTATCAGTTTTTATTCCTTTTGTCGATTTCAAATCGGAATTACTGGAATAGAGAACGGTCGAAATCCAATCATCCATTCATGGAGTTTGCATTCTAGTCCGCATTATGGGAAGTCAGAGTTATTATGCAAGAGGTTGACTCACACCCAATTTGTGTTCATACTTCGGTCCGCGCTACGGGGACTTAGTGTTTTTTAATGGGCAGTCGCCCTTCCGCCGAATTGTTTCTACTCCAGTCCACAGTTGGGGACTTAGAGATTTTTTCAAATGGTTTATACTCTAGTCCGCAGTCGGGGACATAGAGTACTCTAGTCCACAGTCGAGGACTTAGAGATTTTGTCGAATGGTTTATACTCCAGTCCGTAGTCGGGGATGTAGAGTACTCTAGTCCGTAGTCAAGGACGTAGAGTTTTTGTTGAATGGTTTATATTCTAGTCTACGGTCAGGGATGTAGAGTACTCTAGTCCGCAGTCGGGGACTTAGAAATTTTTTCAAATGGTTTATACTCTAGTCCGCAGTCAAGGACGTAGAGTACTCTAGTCCGCAGTCAAGGATGTAGAGATTTTGTTGAATGGTTTATACTCTAGTCCGCAGCTAGGGACGTGGAGTACTCTAGTCTGTAGTCAGGGACATAGAGATTTTGTCGAATGGTTTATACTCTAGTCTGTAGTCAAGGACGTAGAGTACTCTAGTCCACAGTCAGGAATGTAGAGATTTTGTCGAAAGGTTTATACTCTAGTCCGCAGTTAGGGACGTAGAGTACTCTAGTCCATAGTCAGGGACATAGAGTACTCTAGTCCGCAGTCAGGGACGTAGAGATTTTGTCAAAT
Source organism: Allium fistulosum (assembly GCA_030737815.1). NCBI lineage: Eukaryota > Viridiplantae > Streptophyta > Magnoliopsida > Asparagales > Amaryllidaceae > Allium > Allium fistulosum. The sequence goes on from CM060901.1 coordinate 159,201,446, forward strand.
GTTTTATACGCTAGTCCATAATTAGGGATGTAGAGTACTCTAGTCTGCAGTCAAGGACGTAAATATTTTGTCAAATGGTCTATACTCTAGTCCGTAGTCAGGGATGTAGAGTACGCTAGTCCGTAGTCAGGGATGTAGAAATTTTGTCGAATGGTTTATACTCTAGTCCGCAGTCAGGGACGTAGAGTACTCTAGTCCGCAGCAAGGGACGTAGAGATTTTGTCAAATGGTTTGTACTCTGGTCTGCAGTCAGGGACGTAGAATACTCTAGTCCCCAATCAGGGACGTAGAGTACTTTAGTCCGCTGTCAGGGACGTGGAGATTTTGTTGAATGGTTTATACTATAGTCCGCAGTCAGGGACGTAGAGTACTCTAGTCCGCAGTTAGGGTCGTGGAGATTTGTCGAATGGTTTATACTTTATTCCGTAGTCAGGGACGTAGAGTACTCTAGTTCGTAGTCAGGAACATAGAGATTTTGTCGAATGGTTTATACTCTAGTCCGCAGTTAAGGTCGTAGAGTACTCTAGTCCATAGCCGGGAACTTAGATATTTTGCCGAATGGTTTATACTCTAGTCCGCAGTCAGGAACGTAGAGTGCTCTAGTCCGCAGGCAGGGACGTAGAGTGCTCTAGCCTACAGTCGGGGACGTAAAGATTTTGTCGAATGGTTTATACTATAGTCCGTAGTCAGGAACGTAGAGTAATCTAGTTCGCAGTCGGGGACTTAGAGATTTTGTCGAATGGTTTATACTCTAGTCCGCAGTCAGGGACGTAGAGTATTCTAGTCCACAGTCATGGACGTAGAGATTTTGTTATGGGAAATCCTTCTTCTGCCCGTGTGATTTGTACCTCATTTACTACGTCCGGGTAAGAGTTGTCGAATCATGTTCATCCACGGTATGGGATTCTGCCTCCAGTATTAGGACGAAACTTGGAAAACGGACGATCGATTCTCGTATACCTAGTAATTGTAGCTCTTCCCATCAAGTGGAGGAAGGAAGTAGGTGATGGATTATTGGATCACATCCACGCTAGGATCGGATGATCAAGTATAGCATAATTTTCTTTGTATTCGTTCTAGCAAGCGAAGACAATGTGTTATTAAGCTGGCAATTAAGTTGCACCCGTTTCAGGATGCAATCAAGTTCATTTGTTGAAATTTAGGGTCGATCAGTAGGTAGCCAATCGTGGCTACTTCGAGTCTAATATGAAGGTTGCTGAGTGGACAATCAGTCATGTCTACTTTCTATTGGATTCTGAACTTGTCGGGTTCTTTATTTTATGCCTCGGTGTCCCAAATCAAAGGCATATGGTAGCTGATGAACGGTCGAATCATGCTCATGTAGATAAAAAGCTCTACAGGTTCTGTCACGTTCTACGGAGATTAGTTGGCGCCTAACTCTAGGCACTTAGATACCTGCATTGTATGCACATAGTTAAATTAAGTCGATCATAGTTCACAACATAAATGAAATCGAAATTAAAAAATTAATTAAAAAGAGATCAGATAAGTCTCATTGATAAGTAAATCATCGTCGTGTGCTCGCCATCCCACTTTGTCCATAGCTCCACTCAGCAGGATCTTGACTGCTAACGGTCTAGTGGATAATCAAAGTTCTTTATTTGTAGGGTTCGGACGTTTCGGTCATCATCAATCCGGTTTATTCTTATGCCATAGCTTCTTGTTACGATCGCGAATAACAAATGCATGTCCAGGATGTGCACCAAGCTAAATGGACTGAAATTAATGGGTAGTGGTAAATCACTTGGGGTCAGACCTGAGGAAAACTGATAATTGCTTGTGGTCAATCATTGGATCGCTTGGGGTTAGCCATCAGATGGCTTGGGGGTCAGTAAATTCCAAAACCTGATAATTGGTGCTTGGGGTTTTCTTTGGGATTTGCTTTGGGAAAAACCTTATCATACTCTAGTTCTGCTTTGGGTCCACAAAGGGGTTCTAATTCGTGCCCGGTTTTGTACTTGTCAAAATTCACGTACCACATCAAGCTTGAATAAATTCAGTATGTCATTTTCTCACATTTCTCCACAGAAACGCAGGATGTTATCTTCGAGGAACTTCCCTCTCGTCATTTCTGGACTTCGGTTTGAAACAGAAATGCATGGTTGATTTTTTGCTGATAAATGTGTAAATAAAAACGATCGGTCGAACTCAATGGCCTTGGAACGATCGCACTAGATCGATCATATAAGAGCGATAATAGTTCCATTATAGATTGGTAGAGAGGCTAATAGGAAACGATCGGTTACAAGGATGAGAGTGGAACTATCGTACTAAAATGATCATATTGGAACTTTCATATAATTAGTTGTTGGGGGTATAATTGGAACGATCGTGTAAAGAACGATCATATAGGGATGATGGATGGTCTTCAGCAAGAAGAAGGGTTAATGTGATACAGCCGGTCATACACGAGCCAAAACGATCGTTCCCCAAAGATGAAGCTGGGACGATTGTACAAGGAATGATTATATAGGAATGATCAGAGATAAACGATCATGTAGGAATGCAAGTGGCCACATTCATGTTGCCGATATAGCCCATCATAAAGAGTGATCGGGTATGGTGATGGGGCATATGAATCCATGGAAAAGTTATAAGGACGGGAATGGAACGATCGGTCGGAAGGCTAATCTGGGACGATCGTACAAGGAATGAATGTATAGAATCAATCGGTAGGGAGGATTAGCCAATTGCCGATCGTACTCCTTGCACTAAAACTTGCATAGACATTCATGAATCATATGGCTACTTGGACAGTGATCTTATTATTTCCTTCTTTGGCAAGAGTAATAGACATGGTTCCACGACCTTGTAAAGTAATTTCCATCTAAACTTCTTTCAAATCTGAGTAGAGTAGAAAAATTATCAATCAAAAGCTGGATCTATCTCGCGAACATGGAATTCGCCAGTAGAAAATGAGATCCAATCGAGCTGAGAATTCATTTCTCAGTGAAAGAACCAAAATATTGATGCCGAAAATGGACATCAACACCCTTAGAATCTTATGAATATTAAGCAAGGGAAGAAATAAAAAACAAAGCATAAAAGTATATGAACACGTAGATTTTTATAGTGGTTCGGCAATCTTGGCCTACAACCACTTCATACTTTTATTAATCTTTCACTAGATTACAATTGCAAGAACATTTAGATCAACTAGGACTCATTAATACAAGTTTCAAGAAATAAAATTGGCAGAGCCTCAGGTGCAGGAAGAAGAAGATGACCCTCTTTCTGAAGCTATGCCGGCTGTATTTATAGCAGAAGAAGCACTTGGATCGGGCTGAAACTTTACAAGGAAACCCCCTAGGTCCAATAGAGCCCACCATATCGATCGGCCATGTTAACTCAATGATCAATAACGATCAGAAACATATATAGCCGATCCTTTTTATTTGCTCTAAACAACTCACGATCATTTTTGGAGGATCCTAAAGGCTTTTTGATATTGCTTCTAGAATATGGGATCATTCTGGGTCGTAGATTGCAAGTTATAGGTTGTTCTAAGTCGAAGGCAGAACATACATCGAAATATACCGATTATTATGTTGTACCTATCAATAACGATCGCCTTATATCGATCGGCCTTCCTCTCATCTCCGTTTTGGGATGCACGGTCGTCGTTATATGCTCCACTTGCCAGTTTGTTGATGTCGTGAAAGTCTTACATGGATTGGCTTCAAGGTTGTCAAGATATTGAATATTCATTGGTGACTTGATATATTTTCCTTGATCATTCTTTGGTCGATCCAAACAAGTCGCTGTTTCATCCGTACCTTGTGTACATGGACTTCAATCAATTCCAAACTTGAGATATAACTTCACGGGGCCAGGCTAGTGACTTCATATTTGCTATACTTCGATTTGGTTCTGTTTTGAATCTGTTCGACTATCGTCTATAGTACTATGTATAGTTGGCTCTTTAAGCCATCGACTATTTGTTCTTGGTCGAATCGATAGTATCACGGCTTCGCTAAAAGGCGGGATAAAGTTTAGATATTTCAATTTTTAGTTATCTTAATATCTTCAAGCCCCTTTTCCTATTTATTGTTTTCCTGATGTAGTTTAGATATTTCACTTTTCAACTAGTTATTTTTCAATTCAAGATCATCAACGGTTTTAGTTAATTTCTAACACATGAGAACTAAAACTTTAAATGAAAATCGCTTACCTCGTCATCTATTTAGTCACCATCATCGCCATTTTCACTTTCATCGCGTTAATTATCTTTTGTGGATCCTGTCAAGGATAGTTTTGATTATCAGCTATAGAAAATTCTTCATCATCGTTTCCTTTTTCACAATATATTGCATCGAGAATGTTCCAAATTACCTACGTTGTTAAACAATGAAAGATATGATTAAATTCAGATTTAATTAGTCTATTGTTAAGAATATTCATAGCAGTAGCATTAATCAAAAAATTATTCTTGTCTATCAAATCCAAACCATTTTCAATGATATCTCCAATATCAAAACCAACAGACTTCAAGTAAGTTTCCATTCTAATATTTCAAGATGAAAAATCTATTTTGTTAAAATTGGGTTGATTAAAATGAACCGACTCTTGCTAAAACTACAACTAGGGAGAGACATGATATCATATTTTTTTCTAACAACCTTAGTCTAATACCACTTGTTAGGATCGTGTAATATACTCTGAGGGTGAATATGGTATTTAAAATATTTCGCATATCAGTTGATAAATAATGCGAAAACGTAAATAAAAAAAGTAAATGACACACAGACATACCCAGTTTCGGCCACCAACATGTTAGTGTCTACCGCTGCCCCCAAAGTTACTAGTAGAATTATATATTTAAATGCTTATAATCCATGTAAACTCGCACTCTCTGCCAACCTGAATATATTATTGCCATGCCTACTAAAGTACCTCGACTTTTGTACCTCGACTTTGTCCCCAAGTCAAGAATCACTTTTACTTGGTTCAATCTAGATATATTCTAGAGTTAGAATTTAAAAAGGAAATGCAAAGAAAATGGTTAAAAGTGCCCCTAAATAAATAGCTTAATGTGCAAATATATAATAAAAGCGGGCTTCTGTGCAAAATCCTTTTTCCCCCTTTGAGATTCACGTGAATCCCACCCAAAGTTTAGGCCGAACCCTTTTCTTTGCCTTGTCAATGTAATTCAATTTCTCCTCAATGTAAACAATTCACCAAAAAAATCTCGTCTTCCAAAGAGAAAGCCGCTTGGAAGCTCGCATTGTACAAAGATCTTTCTGTCACTGCCTAACTGTCAAGTCTCTGCCTCACTTCTGAAGCTGTTGGAAAAAAATCATTCTCGCGTCAGCATTCTAAAATGCTGCTCAGATTGGATGGCCGAGATCTAATTTTTGACTGAAAGAACCGTGATTGCCAAGATCTAAAACTGAAATACCTGAAGAAACTACTCGACGTGGATCTGTAATATGTACATGAAGTTGCCATTAATTCTTGCCGTGCCTATTTGTCTCACGTCGAAGTTGCCTGATGTTTGATATTTGATGTTTGTTGCTCTGCTTCGTCTTTACATTACATCATGCTCGAGTTGGGTGCTGAGACACTTGAGGTAAATAGTTTGTATATCCTGCTTGAATTTGATTTTAAGCTTGGGTTCTGGTTGACCTTTGGGTTTTGTTCTGTTATCTAAGTGTAGATGATGATTTTACTGTCGATGTTGAATGATAAAGCAGTTGTAGGGAAGTTTATGTACTGGGAAGACGACGAACTTTTTGATGAGGTCAGTTTATAATCCGATAGATAATAAAAGACGATAGCTTTTCTTTTATATTGATTTGCATTGTCAAAAGAATAGGTCCGACAGCGAAGAAAAAAATCCATGTTTGAACGTGGAAAGATATTTCAGTTTGTTTTAAATTGTACTGACCAAAATATCCCATGCCTTCTAAGTTTTCTATTGAATTATTTGTTCCTTTTGATATCACATGCATTTATATCATGTAAATTCACAATACTAAACAAACACATCAAATACAACGTATGTTTTTTAATATTAAATAGAAATTGATTGTAATATTTCACAATATTTCTATTTTAATAATAACAAACATATATTAAATTTTTACAGATAAAACAGACATGTTTCTGATATGTGATACGTTGATCGAAAAATAATAAATAATAAGTTAATTGAATATAAATTTGTGTATTGATAATTTTTTAAATGTAACACACTAAAAAAGAAATATAAAAATATATTTATTATTATCAAATATAAGATGTATACTCCACAACGTTTACCAGTAAACGGCTGCTAGTAGCATGACCGAGTGTGCTGAATAGTACGTTCATTTGAGTGGTATTTCTATTAGACCAACTGGAGCCATCATACCCCTAAGCCATTTGAGGCACGATAGGAGTTTTGATTGATGATATTGTATTGGTTGTGTAACGATCCAGAATTTCAAACACTTCGTATTTAAGTATTTTAATCTCGGGCTTAATGTGATTATAATGATTTTATAACCTAGTTAACCCCCTTTTAATAAATAGTAAATGATGGTAATTTTTTTTTTGTAATATATTTATAAAAATAAATACGTCGAAAAAATATCGTTAATGTGATCGAAAATCGTTTTATCGATAAAAGACTGTTTTATCGATAAAAGACTATTTTCTCGATAAAAGTTGTTTGAACTTTTTGGGCTTGCCTAATATATTATAGTTAATTAGCAATTAAAAATATTTTAGTGCTTATGCCTAACTAAATGTGAATAGTAAAAAGATTAGCAGGTGGATCAAGGAGAAGATATTATGGTGAATAGTAAAGGACATTTCCTAAGGGGTGTGAGGTGTAAAGCAAGGCACATGAGAAGGAGCATGCATAGTGACCTTTCATGGAGGGTAAGAGGTGAATGGTTACCCATTGGTCACTTTTATATAAGGCTCTTCATATAATAACATTAACCCATTCGTTAATTTTCAAAGATAGGAACACTTAGCCTTAATCCTCTTCTATCTTCGCTAACCAATTCTTAATCAATGCAAATCGACACCAAACTTCTTCAAACTCAAGTGTAAGGCTTATCACAACTTATAAACATGGAAAATGAACTCAAACAGTGAAAGAAAGGAGCATAAAAGGGGGAAGCGCGAGGAGGCTGTGAGCAACTTGAAGATGGGGGAGGTGGCTAAGTGCAAAAATGGAAGGAAAGATGGTATCTTTTGGATGTTTGGTGATGGTAGGAAGTGTTCGTGTGATTCTAGGTGGCTTGTGCTTATGTTAGCTTGGTTTTGAAGTGCGTTAACTCACCATTGAATGATACATTTTGTGTGTGTGTATGTTACATGCTTGAATATAATGTTCGAGTAAAGTTAACAGATGCAAGTTATCACTTTTGGACACCCTTGCTTTGGAAAACAAGTGACAACTTTATATGTAATAAGATCACTTCTAGTACCCTCTACAACATGTAATAGGCATTGACTTTGTGTTTACATGTTTGGTTTAGTTGTGTGGCATTGAATTGTGTTTGAGAGTGTTTGAAGTAAGAATAACCACTATAAGTGCACTTTGAATCCCTTGTGTTTTAACTTGTTTTGAAATGGTTATTTGTGAATATATTGTGAAATTTTTTTTTTTAGTTATGTTCTACGCTTATTGTACTATATGGACAAGTGAGGAAGTTGTTCGAAAAGTTATATAACTTGTGGAACGAGGTGGCAAAATTTATAGCAAAAAAGGTCGCTATGTGAGCACTATGAAAAGGCCTTATGTTCGGCGAATTTTTAATATGATTTGAAAAACATCCTTGGGGGTTTCTTTGCTATTTTAATAAGTAATTTATGTATACCTCTTACTGTAAAAATATCAAAGTTTAAATCATTTTATAAAAGGTTAAACGATGTTGCAAAAGATAGGAGCGAAAATGCCGTTATATGAGCGCTTCATAAAATCCCTTGTTTTTGGTGATTTTTATAGGATTTTGTAAAGACATCCTTAAGGGTTTCTTTACATGGTCATTAAGTAATATAAGTAAAGTATTTAATGTAAAAAATTGGACTTTAAATCGATTGTTAACATAAAACTGGTCAAACATTTAAGGGCTTAAAACTAGTTTTGTGGCAAAAGTATGAAACTACAACACTTTTCAACTGAAATACTTTCCGAGTGTTTCTAAACTTTTGACGGCACTTCTTTAAATGCTGTAGTATATTATTTGAGACTTTAAAAGGTTTTAAAATAATATTTAAATAAAGTATTTTTTTGAAATCATTTTAGGGATGTTTATTAATTAGAGTATTTTAAAAGTGGTTTCGATTTTAAATATATTTTTAATAATTATTTATGAATTTTTAAAGTATTTTATATGTATACATGCTTTTTTATGAGTTTTGTTAAATTCTAAATTTGTTATATTTTTATTAGTATTTTATATAGATATTTAAAATTTAATTATAAGTGCTTTAAAAGTATTTATATAAAAAGGTTTGGAAAAGTAAGTTAAGTATTTTATGAAGTAAATATACGTAGATCTTTAAAATGAATATTTTTAAGATAATGACAAGTATAAAATGGTTTCGGGTTTATACTAAATAATGTTTTAGTAACACTTTTTTAAACCAATTTGAATGTACTTTTGAATATAAGCAAATTTTTAAAAAGAATGTTTTAAGGATAATTATAAGTGTGAAGTGTTTTGGGTTTATAATGACAATGTTTAAGTAACATTTGTCTTTAAACCTATTGATTATATTTTAAAGTGGAAAATCTTATTAAATGACTTGTGAATATCCTTATACCTTTAAGGTAAGCATATAAATGCATTTTGAAGAATGAAAAGAGTAGCAATAAATAGTGAAATGAAAGTATGCATGTATATATATTTTGTAAAGGTATTTTAAATACACACACACACAAGTAGACAAAGGAAGTGAATAAAAGCATTATGGATTTATATGGTTCAAGATCCCTTGGGGAGGACTCATTTGTATAAAAATACTTGCTTTTAGAATGTATGTATTCGAGATCCCCCAGGAAGGACTCCTATATATCATTAGCTTACTTTTGAAGGATGTATTATTTGATAAAAGAAGTATTATTTGATTAAAGAAGTTTTAAATGGTTAAAAAATTATTATTTAACAAAAGGGGATTAGAAGTCGCATGTGTGACTTAATCGTGCTTCATGTGACTTAATCGTGTTTAGTGTGTTTACTTGTCTATGTGAAGTATTTAGTCGTATACTTAGCACTAAAAGCCAACAAAGTATGCTTGTTCTATCTGTGAGAGTAAAGAATGATGTTCGAGTAGGGCTTCGAAGCAAATAGTGCTCTAACCTACCAGCTTCACTCTTGGCCGAGGGATAACATAAATTGAGAAGGTCGAAAACGTGATAAGTATACGAGACTTGGTTTCTACGTGATCGTTTTCGTTATTATTAAATTTGACTAAAATTAACTTAGGAAATATCTAGAAGAAGCATGAGAATTATACGGTACGGTTATCCTTAGTAATGCTGTACATACGTATATACTCGTTTTTCTCTTTTAGGACAAGAGATAAGAAAATTTATCTAGACAGGAGATGCTCTCCAGCTTTATGCGTTGTCTGATTATTTCTGAAAGAATTGGAATTAAGTTAACTCGAACTGTAACCACTTCAAAACCAATATACGAGTTCTATGTTTTGGAAGTAGTTGTGGAGTGAAATGTTATAGAGTTGAATTGCCTATCCAAAGGTTAAGTCTAAAGGAGAGGTCGGTAACATTTCAAACAATGCTAGCGAGGGTACTGTCTATCTTGAGGATGATTCCAAGAGAGAGGGAAGAGTTAGCATTCATCGGACGAATTATGCAGGAATCCATCGAGAGATTTGTGGACTGTTCGAAATGCTGGAATCTTGGTAAAGATTCGAGATTTGTTCGAGATGCTAGGATCCATGTAGAGATTCATGATATGTTCGAGTGATGAAGACTCATGTTGAGATGATGAACGTGACTTCACCATTGGAAATGACAGAAAACATAATAGGCCTCATAGCCGGTGGATTTAGCTAACCTAAGGTTATATCAACTCCATATCTCGAGATGCTTACGGATGTTGCATAGGGAGTTAATGATATTCAGTATCATGTATTCGGGAGTGGACCAGCTATGTTTCTCCTTGTTGGTATATTCTATCTAGAGATATATGACATTCGGAAGGTAGTTTCCAACCCTTGTCAGGTGGCCGACCTTGATGTACTAAGGATACCTCCAATGGAGATACATATGCGAATGCACCTTAGCAGTTTCAGTTATTCTTCTAATATTGTTGTGTTGTGAGATGCAAGCAGCATATTTAATTTTTGACTTATATTCTACACCCTAGACATTATCCATTATATCATCCTATGCAGTTTTTATATGGGTTTGTTTCTTTTGAAGGGATAACCGTTACGGTGATTCGAATGGTCACAAATGTATAGCTATATGTTGGCCACATGTTTCTTAAGTTTCCCACACTAGACTTATGTCTGAATCATGGTTTTATATTTTCCTTAATTCCTCGATTGCTCTTTCGGGCAGTTTGAGAAAGGAAGGTTTTCGTTGGTATTCTTTGGAGCTTCAAGAGACGAGTGGATGCTTTCACCTATCGTAGTATTCTTATTTTTAGTGCAATACTGTTATGCATATATCAACATTTGTGAGGACAAGCTGTTATAACCATCCAGGCTAATGATTGTACTTAGGATTGTAATTCTGAAATGTTTTGTATCTTAGAGTGACACTTTGTATTGTCTTTTAGATATTATATGTTATCATTACGGCGTGATATTCTAATGTTGTGTTCTTTCTTCCTTGTTTTTATTTACCATAACAATTTGTCATTCCGACACTTAGGTGCTCGGCACGTGAATATCGTGGATGTATTAGTGTCGATATTTAGGGATCGAAAAGAGGTCGTTATAGGTTGTCTTTGATTGATGATATGTATTATCAAGTCTAATACCCTAACACCCTAGTATATGTTGAGATAGAGTAGCATGCCCATTATTTGTCATATATTATAATGTATTTATGTTTATGTGCTAACTTGTTGGATGCAGGAGCAAGTGAGGTATGACTTTTCATACCATATTAATCTATTATGATATTGATTTTATATCCATTTTTGAGATTATAGATCGCTCATACCAGATTGTTGCCTAACCTTGGATTATTTGTGTTGCTTCTTATAGTCATGGGTACCCTTAAATAACTAAACTAAGAGAAGGGTATGAGATTTCAAATGGAGCTATGCGAAGGATGAGAAGGTGGCTGATGCTTTCTTATATATATGCTTTATTATTGGAGCCATTGCCACATATTTCCATTGTGTAGTGCTATGAAGTTGTTAGCACTTACCTTATGCATATAGATTAGTTTCTTTATGGAGTTTATGGAGTACGGTGATGTGATGACCATTGTACACCTTCAATTTCTAAATACCATAAATAGTGCACTGCAACGGTATCCTGACGATGTAGAGCGTAAGATAAAACAATTCATAATTGAACCTATCGTATATCTCATAATGCATATGATAAAATATAGTAATAAACAAAGATATAAAATAGGCGAGACATCAGTATAAAAAAATAAACTAAGATAAATCAGATTACATCGGTCCATCACGGTTATACAAAAATATTTACAACAAAAGTTGGCACAAACAGCCTAAAGATTTTTAGAAAAGAATAAAATCAAAAAATTAATTAAAAAACAAGAAGAAACAACACACGACAATTATAGTGGTTCGGCAAATCATTGGTCTATGTCTGCTTGAGCTTTGTTAATGATTCCACAAAGTTTTTACAAACATGATCTTATGGATCGGTGGTCAATGGTTTTATCTCTATCACGTTCTCCTCACGTTCCCCACATCCCGAAGAAGGTGCTCTGAAAAGATCATGGCCAAATTAGTAGATTTCACGGATCAGTATTGACCTGTGAGTTATGGATCGATGATCCATGGTGATCATTCGTTGACCTTTATTTACTCCTCTGGGTTTGATGGATGGCTCATATCTTCCTACGGAAATTGACTGTCTTGATACATGCTTGAATTTGGCTAAAATTCTAGGTTTGGTGATGTATCAAAGGCATTTAGTTGGTTGTTATGAAGTTTGGATATATCAATTGATATTTGTATCATAGATCGTTAGTGAACCATTGTACACTGCATGCTTTGATTACTAATAGCCTTAGCTTTATATGGCAAGAGGAAGTTAATAATTTGAGTAACTTCCATGGATCGGTGCCGAACTGTGGTGATCGTTCGATACCATCCAACACTTTGTTAATGTTGGTTCTTTGGCTTTACCCCTTGGAGCGCTTTGACGTGTAGGCTGTCTTCAAGGGTAACTGGTAGATTCATGGTCAATTCTTTGAACTTCAACTGGAATTTTGATTTTGAAGTTATCGTTCTAGATTTCTGCTCAACTATCTTCCTATCTGATCGATTCGACTCGTCATTATATGGCTTAGTCATAAAGCTGGATAACATTTGTCCTCCAAAGTATATCTAGTGATAACAAGATATGCTTTAGATCAAGACAAACTATGGATTTCACATTATTGGTTTAAATTTATTTTTTGGATAGGTGATATTTATCTTGTGAACTGTTTTCACGAAGCATTGTATCTTTTGTCGATCGCCATATCACTTTAAATGGTTTTCAATTTGCGACCTTTGGGCAATATAAGAATTGAAGTGTGTTATTAGAGCTTCTCATTCTGGTTTTTGGAAGTTCTGAACGATCTTTTCTTTGAATTGTTCAGATAGGATTATGCTATTCGGAACTTCATTTTGTTTTAGCCTTACACTCCTAACACCATCATCATCATTTTCCATTTTCGTTATGGTTGTTATTAATATTATTTGTTTATTATGTGTGTGTGTGTGTGTGTGTGTGTGTGTATATATATATATTATGGATCGACACCTTATACTTAGGCGATTTTAACGCCTATTTTGTTGGTACGACGTATACTTATACATGAGCCAATACTTAATATCATTCTCTTGCCTTCATTTCTATTGAGAGGCCTTTAGTTCTTGTGTTTTTCCATTGTCAAGCCAAACACCGTTCCCTTGCTTCCAATCTTCATTTAATGCCACTTCTTCTGACTTCGAAACACTTTCGTTCATTACCAGAATCATGGCTAGAGTATATCGCCTTTGAACTTGATTTTCACGACCCATCCATTACTCTTATTTGAGCTTCTGGTTTGAACATCCACCGAATTCAACCAACATCGATCTGACTTAGGTAGATGATGGCATTAACTAGGAGGATTCGCTGATAGCTTGTGCTTTGACCATGTCAAATCGTTGATAGAAACCTACCACTTTCCCTTCTTGGATCGGATCCCGATCCAACAAGTTGAGAGAAAGACAAAAGATATAATTTTTTTGCTAAAACCCCAAAATCAAGTCGAACTCGAAGCATGCCTTGATAATTTGAGATGGTGGATTGAGTTTTGGCCTATGTTTAGTTATGCATACTTTCTCTAAATTGGCTTCGAGCCCAATTCGAGCTCGGCTTGAGTTTTTTCTCTCTATTTTTTTTGAAAGTTAAAAATGGTTTATCATAAAATAAAACTTTGTGGGTCAAAGGAGGAGATAAGTTGGAGTTTCTAGAAAATTTTGGTTGAATGGTGATTGGTAATTATAATTTGGTGGGATGGTTTCTGGTAACGGTCGCCATGAACTTATTCCGATATTCAAGCAAACCATTTTATAATCTGATGTAAATTATAGCATCTTTCATCAAATAACAACATAAGTTGTATGCCTTGGACATCTGACACATGCACTGCATAGTTTGAATTGCATACTATTGCCCCTCGTCGATGTATGATATTCGATTGACCAACACAAGTTGGTATCCGTTGGATCTTATACATCATCTATATAGGGTTTTCTTTCCAGCATTAAGGTTAAAGTCTTTATCTGGCCTGATATCCCTTATATGTGAAGCTTTTTAATAGTTATGGATCGTAGACGCTCCTTGCACCTATCTACATTGGTAGCAAGTCCGTCGGCTTCAAAATATGTAGAGTCTGATATATAATCTTGTTTGATGACAACAACTTTGACAAAATCTACTTATACACCTTCTCAATCTCAACCAACTAATTATCAAATGGAGCAGCCTTTGGAGATAGTTCCTTTTCTGTTGGTCGAAGAGCCTGCCGTAGGGGTTGCCCCCAATAATGACATGGGTAATGCTACTATTTTGGTGGATCCCTAGGATTCTTCAGCTTCAAAAATCGACAAAGCGCCTTTCAGAAGGATATGTGAGAGACACAAAATTCCTTTTGATGATGTGTTGGTCCCTACGCACTACCATCGAGCACATCTTTCGTCAGAGTGGTATACAACTTGTAATTGATATATGTGTATGGCTAGGTATGTTCAGTCATTCAATCATTTTATTCGTATAGTTCTACAGTTTATGAAGCTTGCCTCGGCCCAATTGCATCCAAACAAATATGTTTTCTTGAGCAATATGTATATGATATTCGTTCGATATTTAAATTGGGTACCTACTACTAAGGAAGTCTGTTATTTATATTGCTTCAATCGTTGAAAGGGTCCCCTTTGCTCACTTTCTTGGAACCTTCCAGTGGCTTTCGGTTAGTGTTGGGGCTTTGGAATAAACTGAATTACTTTAAAGACGAGTTCTTTTTTGTTCTTTGTCCGTCAGCTTTGCACAAAAATGGTTATCCAGAAGTAAGTCTTATGCTCATTCTTCTTACTAACACTGACACCATAGCTCCGATTGTCAAATTCATTATCTTTTGTGTTTGTAGACGATTCAAGGAAACCCAGTAGTAAGGCCTTAGTCAAAACTTTTGTAGCCTGTCAAAAAAGTCCACTGGAAGAGAGAGATATGAGATCTCTTACCATTGATGAGAATTTGCATGCTTATAATCCTCTAGGGGAAATCACAGCCTAGGCTGTGTGCTTGAGGTTCAAGAGGATGTTCATTTTGTATTGGAACTTGAAGTTGAAGTTGATGTTAGCGAGGGTCATGAAGTGCCCCGTATATAAGATCCTATTACCCATCCATATACAAGACAAGGGACCGAAGAAAGAGGTGGAGAGAGAGAAAAGAATGCCGGGCAATGTTGGGTACGTTTCGACCCTATTCCAGACTGCCGAACCAAACCTCCACTCGAGACTACCGAACCAAATACAACCGAATCAACTCCTCTCCACCGATCCAAACTACCACCGAACCAATGCAACCGTATCAACTCCTCTCCACCGATCCAAACTACCACCGAACCAATACAACCGAATCAACTCCTCTCCACCGATCCAAACTACCACCGAACCAATACAACCGAATCAACTCCTCTCCACCGATCCAAACTACCACCGAACCAATACAACCGGACCAAATCCCATCCACCTATCACCAAACCACCTCATGACCGAACCAAGAGGATGCCGAACCAGACTGCCAGGCCAGATCACTTCAGCCCAGGCCCACCAGCAGCTGTATATATCCAAGACCCCTGCCCCCAACCTCACTCTATAAATAGAGAGGCGGGGGTACAACAATGGGGGACAAGTTTTGAGAGCTCAAGCACGGAAGGAACTCTTCAAACAACTTTCTTTTACTCGTATCAAAGCTTTGTACTTGTAATCAAAACTAGAGAAGTGAAATAACATATAAAGTGGACGTAGGCACATTCTGGCTGAACCACTATAAATCTACGTGTCTTTTTACAATTAAGCCCCTGCTTTTCATATATTTGCATAAATCTCCAAAATCACTAAAAACAACATAAAATCTACTAAATTATACGACTTTGAGGTGTTTGTCCATTTTTTGTGCAAACATTTTTGGTGCTTTCACTGAGAATAAGGCTCGAAGCTTCAGCTTCATCCGCTTAACAAGTTTTCCTGACAGCATCGTTCGCCACTTGGAAAACATGCCTCCCAAACAGAGAAAAGATGTTAACAAAGGAAAAAACATCGCATCCAGTAGTCTTCCTGATCCAGCTGCCGCGAATCAAGTAAATCGTCCTCCTCCAGCAACGGTAACAAATGAAGGACAGGCTAACCCAACCACTCCTGCCACAGAACAGCCTGCAGCAATTACTAGGGCAGATTTGGACAGAGTTGTTGTTGAAGTAACTAACCGCTTCACGTCCCAGCAGGAAGCCTTGGTGGACCATCTCATGTCACGCTTGAGGGACGCTGAAGAATCCAACCGCAACACTGAATCATGGGGCGAGTCCCAGTCTGGAGGATCTCAGAGACAGCAAAGATCTTCCTTCTTCGAAGGAGCTAACGGCAGAAGTAGCCGTGGTAGGAGCCGAGACCGAGCACAGCCCGAAGTTAGGCCTGAGGAAACGTTTGGTACCGAACCCAACAGGGAAGGTACCGGACGAAGGTCAACTGTAGCTGAGCCTGTCATGCTGCCTAACCATAGAAACACCAGTGAACGGGGCCGAGCTAGAGTTCAGCCCGAAGTTGGACCCGAGGAAGTGCTTAGATCAGAACCCAACAGGGGGAGATCAAGGCAAGGGCCAACTGTAGCTGACCCAAGCATGCTCCTAGAAGATCAAAGGCAGCCACTGGAAAATATGAGGAATGATAGACGATACCATCCCTACAGGTTATCTGGACGGAATCAACCCCACAGAACAGAACCAAACTCATTTCTGTCCGCTCCAAATTCTGATGAAAGGATGGCGCGCTTATTCAGAGAGTGTGTCCAACGGGAGCAAAGAGATCGAGGGATAGGCGCTAGGGTAACCAGCCCTTTCGCCCGCAATATCGAAATTGCTATCACCCCCCGAGAATGGAAGATGCCAACAATGGAACCCTACAAAGGAACCTCCGATCCCGTTGTACACTTACAGAGGTACACGCAGCATATGCTCATGAGTGGAGCAACAGAGGGAGTACTGTGCAAATGCTTCCCGCTCTTCTTAGCAGATCTTGCTACCTCCTGGTTCTGTCATCTACCCCAAGGATCCATCAGCTCATGGGAAATGTTGAAAGAAAAATTCATCAGTCAGTTCCGCATTCATGTGGAGCAACCTAAGGACGCTTATTCCTTATCCAGCGTCAAACAGAAACCTGGAGAAAAGCTGCAGCAATACCTAACCAGATTCAACGCCGCAGCAGCAGCAGTTCAAGATGCCGATGAGAAGCTTATCCTAATGGCCCTCTGCAGTGGGGTACATCCGGACACTAAATTTGCTAGAAGATTGACAAAAGAAAAACCAGCTACTTTACCCGATTTCTTCCATGAAGCCGGGAAATACATGAGGCTTGAGGATGCTGCCATTGAGGGGCAGTCAGGACAGCAAAGTAAGACGACCCATGGCAACGCCCCTGCTATGGCGAGGGATGTTCGAAGAAATGATTCCAGAGACAATGCTGGGGGCAAGAAAGTAGAAAAACGCCTATATCGGCCAGGACCAAGATTCGACTCTTACACCCCTTTGAACGAGACCGTCGAAAATATCTTCCTTGCCACCCAAGGCGAAGTTAGATACAAACGCCCACCATACAAGAAGGAATCAGATAACGCACAGAAGTTTGGAAAATTCTGCCGCTTCCACGAATCTCACGGACATGATACCAACGAATGCCATCATCTCCGAGATCTGATTGAGGAACACATCAGAAGGAAGAAACTGGAACGCTATGTAAAAAGTCAAGACAGGACTCCAGCTCCTGCCAATGAAAACCCAAGGCTACCCTCACCAGGGACCGGCAGAGGCGACCGCAACGCTAGCAGCTCTAGTCAAGAGAAGATAGTGGTCCATACCATCTCAGGAGGTCCGCACATCGCAGACAGAAGTTGGAGAGAGATGGAAAGATATGGGAAGTCGCTTAGAGACAATAGAGACTGTGTCAATACGGTTATAGAAGAGCGCCACCCAAAGCGGAAAGAAAGTGATGACATTACATTCAGTAAACGCGACCTAGAAGGAAGACAGTACCCTCACATGGATCCCATGGTTATCTCTGCCCGACTCGGTCCCGCCGAAGTTTACCGAATCCTGGTAGACACTGGAAGCTCTGTAAATATCCTATTCAAACACGCATTCGACAAAATGAAGCTATCAATAAAGGATGTATCTCCCTGCGATAAACCACTACACGGTTTCACTGGAGATGCGAAGATGCCCCTCGGGCAGCTGGACCTCTTTGTTGAGATTGGAAGTCATCCCCGCTCCGTGGTAAGGAAACAGACGTTTGTGCTGGTAGAGAACCATTCAGCCTACAACGCCTTCTTAGGAAGACCAGCCTTGTCTGACTTCCAGATTGTCCTAGCCCCATGGTGCCTGAAAATGAAATTTCCAACAGACAATGGGGTAGGGGAAGTGGAAGGAGACCAGGATATTGCACGAGACTGCTATGTAACCGAACTTCGCAACAACCACGGGAGAGATAAAGGGAATGGTGTAGAGATTGCCCTCTGCACAAAAAGCCTTGAAGCATAGCAACTAAAGAAAGCCCCTCCTCTTCGATACACCAGCGACCCTTTCAATGAATTAGACCCTAGGGACAAAGAGGAGGAGGCCACCGCCGAGCCTGCAGAGGCTATGGAGTTTATATCTGTAGACAAGCACGACTCAAGTAGGCTACTTAAAATTGGGTCCCAGCTGAAAGCTGAATTGAAGGAACAACTTATTGATTTTCTCCGCCACAACTTGGATGTATTCGCTTGGTCACACGCTGACATGACCGGAATCTCCCCCGACATAGCGTGCCACGTATTAAAAATGGATCCTACCAAGGCGCCTGTAAAACAAAAAAAGAGAAGTATGGGGGCAGAGCGATCAGCAACCCTCGATGAAGAAGTAAAGAATCTACTCGCCAATGACTTCATACGAGAAGCTATTTACCCAGAATGGATCGCCAACCCGGTACTAGTAAAGAAGGCTAATGGGAAGTGGCGGACCTGCATTGACTTCTCCAACCTAAACGACGCCTGCCCAAAGGATTGCTTCCCGCTTCCCAGAATCGACCAACTTGTAGACAGCACAGCCGGGCACGAACTCCTGTCTTTTATGGATGCATACTCAGGATATAACCAAATTCCTATGCATGCTCCCGACCAAGACCACACTAGTTTCATCACCGACCGGGGTTTGTACTACTACAAAGTGATGCCCTTCGGACTTAAAAATGCAGGAGCCACCTACCAGCGCCTCGTCAACAAGATGTTCGCAGGGCTAATAGGACGAACAATGGAAGTATATGTAGACGACATGCTGGTAAAATCACGGAAAGCCAAAGATCACGTAAGCCACCTAGGCGAAATGTTCCAGGTACTTCGACAGTATGGAATGAAGTTGAATCCACTAAAGTGCTCCTTCGGAGTGTCGTCGGGAAAATTCTTAGGATTCATCGTCCATGCCCGAGGGATAGAAGCAAACCCTGAACAAGTCCGAGCATTAAGGGACATCAAGATACCTTCCACCCGAAAGGAAATGCAAAGCCTAAATGGAAAAGTGGCTGCCCTAAGCCAATTCATCTCCAAAGCAACGGACAAGTGCGTCCCCTTTTTCGAAGCTCTAAAGAAAGATAAAGGAAAGTTCGAATGGACGGACGAATGCTTAACCGCTTTCCTTAATCTAATCGAACACCTCCAGAAACCACCGGTACTCTCGACCCCAAGCGAAGGCGAAGAATTATACCTATACCTTGCTGTGTCATCTCACGCTCTAAGCGCTGCCTTGGTAAGGGAAGACAACCGCACGCAACGACCAGTTTACTTCGTCAGTAAAAGGTTTACTGGGGCAGAAGTCAGATATCCTAAGCTTGAAAAGTTAGCATACTGTTTACTAATCACTTCACGAAAGCTACGTCACTACTTCCAATCCCATTCCATCAAAGTTCTGACCGATCAACCACTGAGGCAGGTACTCCATCGTCCCGACACTTCCGGGCGACTACTTAAATGGTGTATTGAGCTGAGTCAATATGATATCACCTATCACCCTCGCACCGCCATCAAGGGACAAGCCATGGCTGATTTCATTGCAGAATTCACTACCAACGAGGATAAGGAGCAACTGGAAATAACAGAAGATATCAAGTGGAATCTCTTTGTGGACGGTGCATCTAACGAACAAGGCTCGGGGGCAGGTGTGGTAATAATCACTCCCAGGGGAAACAAACTGCACTATGCTATAAGGTTGGAGTTCGCTGCCACTAACAACGATGCAGAATATGAAGCAGTAATAGCCGGATTAGAAATTGCTATCGAGATCGGAGCCAATTCTTTGTGTCTTCACAGCGATTCTCAGCTTATTGTTAACCAAATACTAGGGGAATTCCAAGCTCGAGAAGAACGACTCATAGCATATCTAAAGAAAACCAAGTTACTTCTCAGCCGATTGGACCACTACTTAGTCAAACACATCCCTCGGGAAGAGAACCAAGAGGCCGACGAATTGGCAAAGCAAGCAAGTATGAGAGGCGTCGCCGTCTTCGGGGCAGTAACTGTCTCAAAGCAAACGATCCCAAGTTTTGAGCAAGTGAATCTGATAGCTGCAACCGAAGAAGCAACTTGGATGACTCCCATCCGAGACTACCTACAAAATGGCACACTACCCGACGGGAGTAACGAAGTCAAGAAAATCTTGAGGAAAGCGTCCCGCTACACAATACAAGGAGACATCCTCTATCGGCGCGGTTTCTCTAACCCATTGTTAAGGTGTGTCGCCGGAAGGGAAGCCAAGGAAATCTTATCCAACATTCATCAAGGAAGCTGCGGAGATCACACCGGAGGGCAAACATTAGCAAAAAAGATACTCCGATACGGATATTTCTGGCCCACCTTAAGCAAGGACGCCTTAGATTTCGTCAAGAAGTGTGACAGATGCCAAAAATTTGCTAAGATCCCTCGGCTACCAACAACCGAGATTACTCAGATGACCAGCCCTTGGCCCTTTGCAGTATGGGGAATTGACTTAATCGGTGAACTGCCAATGGGTCGAGGCGGCGCCAAATATGCTATAGTAGCAGTCGACTATTTCACCAAATGGGTGGAAGCAGAACCTCTAAATAAAGTATCTTCAGCGAAAGTTATCAACTTCTTAATCAAAAATGTTCTGTGCAGGTACGGAGTCCCACTAAAAATCATATCAGACAATGGACTTCAGTTTGACAGCGAGGAATTCGCCAACTGGTGCCAAGAACACGGAATTCACAAAAGCTTCTCATCCGTAGCATATCCCCAAGCAAACGGACAAGTCGAAGCAGTCAACAAAATTCTGAAAACTCTGATCAAAAAGAAGCTCGAAAAGTCAAAGGGCGCTTGGGTGGATGAACTCCCTACGGCACTATGGGCCTACCGCACATCTTTCAGAACATCAACAGGGCACACTCCTTTCTCTTTGGCATACGGATCGGAGGCTATGCTCCCAGTTGAAACCATTGTGCCTTCCCACCGTAGGATCCACTATAACCCAGAAGAGAACGAAGAGCTCCTCAACATGTCTTTGGATCTAGTCGAGGAGAGAAGGAATGATGCAGTCCTAAAAACAGCAGCCCACAAGCAAAAGGTGGCAGCACAATACAACTCCAAAGTCAAGCATCGTACCTTACGAGAAGGGGATCTTGTCCTCAAGCGAATCTTCCCTCGCCCCGGAGCACTAGACCCAATCTGGGATGGACCATATGTAATCCATAAAGATCTCCACAACAGAGCCTATATTTTGTCAACAGTGGACGGAGAGGTGTTCCAGAAGGCATGGAACATCCAACACCTCCGTCGATACTTTTCTTAACTTGTATTGCCCATATGAAGTGAATTAACAAAGAGAATCAGTGGACGTAGGCATTTTTTCGTGCCGAACCACTTTAAAAAAGCCTTGTCTCTTTTTTAACTTGTTCCTTTGTATCTTGGCTGCTTGTTAACTTTATCCTTTTCTGTTGAACAAAATCCTGAGCATATAGCATTTCTATTCAAAGCACTCCACAATGCAACTTCACGTGGACAAGACCCAACAGGTACTATGCGAATCTATGCCCTCGCCAATGAGACACTTTTGCTCCAGCATCCCTCTGCTGCGGGTTAACTCATTGCTCGCGACGGCCCTTAAAGCCAACTGTAATGAGCCGATTATAAGCCACCAAGAAGGCCGACTATAGCCGAGGCAGCTCATTACGGCGTTAGGCTCGCCGGCGATTGTGAATCGATTATAAGCCCCAACATAAGGTGTGGCCAGCCAGGGGCAGTTCACAGTTGACGATCGGCACCCACGCTAGCCGGCCACAGTAAGTCGAATAATACCCATGAGTACGGGCCATAATGGGCCGGGTAGTTACTGTGCGCGATCTCGGCTCCGGTGTGTCTTAAGTGCGGCTGTGGTAAAAAAGAATTAACTCCCCGCGGAGGCGTAAGATGGGTGACAAATGTCTCCAAGACCCACAGCTAGGGAAAGTGACTACAAAACCCGTTTGCCACGAACTTAAGCACATCGAAGGCCTTCCGTGACTGGAAGTTTTACTATTTCACATATTTCAATTTTACTTAAAAAAAAAAACTTTCCTCCTATCCTCTATAACAAACCATAAAGTACAGGATGCAGGGTAAGAGATACCCGCCAATGGATGCAAGAGATTCACAATCAGATGACAGGGCATTCAACCGCTTTCCATGCTTGGTGATACAAGATATTCGAAGCTGCCATTTACAAACAGAACATGAAAGGCGGTATTTCCTTCCTTTATGTGCAGATGCATGACTGTAATTTAATTTTTTCACACCACACGCTAACATTGCAAGTCATGAGGTTATGATTTAAAACCAGAATCTGACATCAAACACAATTTAATTACGAGAATATACACAACTATATTTCTCATACGATATGTCAAAATAGCAACAAATATTCAAGAAACGACGAAATCAGTTTAAGTTAAAAATTACACGTCAAGAATAATGTTGATTATTACAAGTAGCAAGAATTACAACTTAAAAGTTACTCTACTGTCTTAAGACTAACAGATACAACAATGCCAAGCATACGAAAAGAATTTTCCAGGTCTAATCAGGGAGCCGGTTGCGTCAGAGTCTTGTCCTTGCTCTTTTGCCCGCCTGTCCGGTCATAAAAAGGATTCATTAGTGATAAGTAACCAAGTTAACGGAAAGACTAGAAAGGAAGACTTACCAGCACTTGCTTCTTGACCGTTCTGGTCGTCATCCTCTACCTGCACACCTGCCTCTTCAGCAGCAAGCAGCCGCATACCCTCCTTTACCGCCGCTTTCTCCTCCTTGGTGAACTGGGCAGTGACCACATCCATACTGAAGACCGTTCCACCCTCTTTATCTGCATCAGCCTTAGCCTCCTCCAAAGCCCGAAGATAGATCTTGGCCATGACCCTGGGATAATCATCCATCCAAGAGAGATTGCCCTGCTTCCAAGTTCGGAAATACATATCCTGGAGCATGTCATCCATCATTCCCTCATTCTCCTCAAACTCCCTCATCCGGGCATCGGAAGCCGACAACCTTTCGACGGCAGCATCTCTCTCCAATCTGTATCTCGAGCAATCAGCCTGAAGGGACCTCCGCATCACCTCCATCTCTTCCCTCAACTTAGCTTGAGCAAGCTCTGCAGCCTCAAGTTTCTCGGACAACTCCTCCACCTGCTCGAGATCCGCTCTCCGAACCTCATCCACCGTGGCAATAGCCATGTCAATCCGCTCTTTGCAAGCAGCTTCCATTTTCCGCAGTTCAGCCCGACTGGCCTCTTCCATGGTTTTCCTTAGTCGCCCAGTAGCAGCCTCATGCTGAGAAATCTGGATAGCCTGATCCGCAAGCTGTTTGGCCTGGTCCGAAACCACCAATCGAAGTCGGATATTGGCGCTCCCAATCTCCTCTCCGGCCTTAACCAGCCGAGCATGATGCCCCATCAGCTTCTTGGTCTCCTCTGCCACCCGATCAATATTAGCCTTGGCCTCGTCTCCCATAGTGACTATACGAGTAGTGAGTAGATCGAGATCTAAGGCCTTGGCTTCGTCAAGTACTCGTACCATGGGGTTACGGGGGAGAAGATGTTCACCAGTGACTTCGTCAAAAGTAATATCATGAGAACTTGGATCCAGATCAGGATGACCCGCAAATGGATTACGGGCCAAGTCGGGACGGTCGATATGAATAACAGAAGGGTTTCCGGACGGGTGCGGAGAAGGTACAAACTCGCTACCCTCCTCAGTAATATCATGAATAGGCTGAGCCGGAGGCTGAGGACCGAGCGAAGTTTCGGATAAAGGATGACTCCTCTTCCTCTGCTGAATACCCTCTTCGATGACCCCAAGAAGAGGACGGTATCCGACTACATCCCCGGAGCGTTGGGTTGAGGGCTTCGGCTTAGCAGAAATTTTGGAAAGTTTATATTGCTCGAGCCTGTGTCGAAGGTCTGAAGCTTTGGGCGTCTTGCCTGCTCCTGATATAAAGAACAAGTGTCACAATCTTACATTACTATACGATTCAAGAAACGCGGTAAATTACAAGTTAGAAAAGGAAAAGAAACACAGCGGTGGTTGTACAAACCCTGGGGAGGAGTGGGATACTGCAATAAGTCCTGGATTTCATTCCAGGACGGGAGCGGGTCATAAAATATTCCTAAGTCCCTATCATTAGTGAAGCATGCAGGGGTCAAGAGTTCACCTTGAGTCGTCAGAGCCACCTTGGCCGGAATGGTCGGAGAAGACTCACTTGCACCAGTCCCGGCTTTGTCCGCCTTCCCGGTCTTCTCTACCAAAGCCGGATCATCATCCAACCCCTCAAAAGCTTGGCGGAAAGCATCATCCGTCCACTCTTGCATTTCGCCTACTTGCCCAGAAGACAGAACCCTGGAACCATCACCACCCTGTCCATCGCCACCATCATCACCAAGACGCTCAACGTCACTTCCGCCCTCAGCCTCACCTCTTTCTTCCTCCGCATCTATCTCCCCCTGAGTAAGTGGACAAGTGCTGGGAGAAGGACCGTCCGACCTCTTAAGTTTCTTACCTCCGACGGCTGGAGGTTTCGTGAATGGTTTTCTCTTTCCACCCTCTGCCGCAACGCCTCCCTTAGCCTGAGCAGCCGCCCTCTCTTCCGCCGTTTCCCTCAGCTTAACTACAGACTGCTGCGGAAGGATCAAGTTATATTCCAGAAGAATCGCATTTCTAATCAAGAAGGCGGATGATCTGTATTTCCCAAGAATGGCTTCTATCTCAGCCGCCGTCTGAACCAGGCGGTCAGTCTCCACAACCGGAAAGCCACCTGTCGCTAGCAAAAATGAGAAAGTATGAGAAGAAGCATCGCAATCGGAATAAAAGTTATAAGTAAAAGCATTAACTTACATCCAGAGGTAAAGCGCCGGATGGAGACGGAGTCGTCCCTAACAAAGAACCACTCTTTCTTGAACATGCTGAATTTAGAGTACAGGTCCAGGACCGGCTTGAAGGTCACAGCGGACTCCAAGCTAATATATGGGGACCCCTTCTTATAGCCCCTTAAATTATACAAGTACCGGATCTCTCGGTTGGAGGGAGCGCGACCATACTTCCTCCGAAAAATAACGAAAAGGCTCACCAGTATGGCATAAGAGTTGGGCTGAAGCTGGAATGGGGCCACCTTCAGATACGTGAGGAAGCTGACTACCCAAGCATTGAGAGGCGGGATAGCACCACACATGCAATGGTACCTACTATAAGCAAAGTATCCTTCGGGAGGACTGTATGGCATGACTCCTGGGCCCGGCAGCAGCATGAGGGCTCTATCGATCCCAAAGGAACGAGATATAACATCGAGTTGCTCCTCTTTGAGAGAGCTAGGAAAGCAGTCAGGCGGGGAATCCAGCAGCTCCTGGGGACCATATCCATCC
This sequence comes from Allium fistulosum, assembly GCA_030737815.1. Lineage (NCBI taxonomy): Eukaryota > Viridiplantae > Streptophyta > Magnoliopsida > Asparagales > Amaryllidaceae > Allium > Allium fistulosum. The sequence goes on from CM060901.1 coordinate 159,227,319, forward strand.
ACTAATGACCTCGGGGCGGGCCCATGACGCTCCGATCCTGATTGAGCTGGGGGCACGGCCGAGGACTCTCCTTCACCCCCGGATCTCCTCTTATCTGATCGAGTTTCAACTTTTCGAGACATTTTATCTGCAAACATGGGAAAAGTATATCGTTAGAATATACAAGCAGCGTAATCTGGGATTTCGCTTGAAAATTCGAAGTATGAAACACATGTTCACTCGGTACAATAGTTCATTCGGTCGTACAAATCAATGGTTCATTCGGTCGTATAAGTCAATAGTTCATTCGGTCGTACAAATCAATAGTTTCATTCGGTCGTATAACTCAATGGTCCATTCGGTCGTATCACTCAAAAGTTTCATTCGGTGGCACAAGTCAATGTTTCATTCGGTCGTTCAAATCAACAGTTCACTCGGCAGAAAAAATAGTACCTGGTTCGGCTAAATCACTTGGTCCGGCTAGAATGCTTAATAACTTGGTTCGGCTAAATCACTTGATAGGAAAAGCGATGGCCTAAGCCCCCTATTTATAAGGGAAGGATGAATGACCGGACCAGCCGGTTCGACTCAGGTACCGAATACGGTCACTTGAGACAAAACAAAGCACAACGTATGCCGTCATACGCCCCGCTTTGGGGGGCAAATGTTGGGTACGTTTCGACCCTATTCCAGACTGCCGAACCAAACCTCCACTCGAGACTACCGAACCAAATACAACCGAATCAACTCCTCTCCACCGATCCAAACTACCACCGAACCAATGCAACCGAATCAACTCCTCTCCACCGATCCAAACTACCACCGAACCAATACAACCGAATCAACTCCTCTCCACCGATCCAAACTACCACCGAACCAATACAACCGAATCAACTCCTCTCCACCGATCCAAACTACCACCGAACCAATACAACCGGACCAAATCCCATCCACCTATCACCAAACCACCTCATGACCGAACCAAGAGGATGCCGAACCAGACTGCCAGGCCAGATCACTTCAGCCCAGGCCCACCAGCAGCTGTATATATCCAAGACCCCTGCCCCCAACCTCACTCTATAAATAGAGAGGCAGGGGTACAACAATGGGGGACAAGTTTTGAGAGCTCAAGCACGGAAGGAACTCTTCAAACAACTTTCTTTTACTCGTATCAAAGCTTTGTACTTGTAATCAAAACTAGAGAAGTGAAATAACATATAAAGTGGACGTAGGCACATTCTGGCTGAACCACTATAAATCTGCGTGTCTTTTTACAATTAAGCCCCTGCTTTTCATATATTTGCATAAATCTCCAAAATCACTAAAAACAACATAAAATCTACTAAATTATACGACTTTGAGGTGTTTGTCCATTTTTTGTGCAAACAGGCAAAAAGAGAGTGAAGGAGGTGGCAGTGAGGATGTTGATTTTGGCTGTGGGTACTCCAGTAACAAGAGTGATGGCACTACATGCCTCTTATCTTCCGATAGCCTAAATAAAGAACATTTCTTCTCGAATATCAACACAACCTCTATAACATCCCACTTCTATACCCATACTACCCAAGAGTATTACTAAGTAATACTGTCAAGTAATATGCAGAATGAATTAGGATTTATTCCGCTGAATTTTCCATTTAGTCTACTGAATTATTGAAAGTAAGAAAATGACATTCATGACTTCTTCCTTTTGATTCAACTTGACATCTCACACTTATTGGTGTTATTTCCCTCTTGTTCACTCATACTTCTACTACACTATAACCATTCATGATCAAACATATCAATGAAGCACAATCCTTATATGAAAAGAAGTGATCACTACACTACTGATGTGTGTGTATAAATTAACGATCTACTTATGAGCTCTATATCAAATCAAACATAGTTTTGAGTAGGGAACTCACCTTGAACTGATGATCATTTAGCTTATAATCCTTTATTGCTTCTTTATTCTTGACCTCTCTACATAAATTCTTCAATTCACTTAGACGATTTCTTGTTTCTCCTGATTGCTTAGTGTAGATGGTTGCCAAGATGATTTGGTATTGATTGTATGAATTTAAGTGGATTAATTTTTAGATTTTAGAGTGTATGATTTTATGGTAGGAATTCAAATTTACATATATATGAAATGGGAGGGATTCGGTTCTATTTAAAAAAGGAGGTGAAACCTCTAGAGTTGGAAAACTCTAAAACCTCCTCTTCATGAAGACAATTATATTTATTTTGGGTTTGGAACCTATTTAGTTAGGCTAGTTGGGTTTATAAACATTTATTTTGCTGCCTTGTTTACATGAAACAATATCTACACATCATTACCATCTTTATTTGCGCGAAGGCATATTAGGTTGTGATTTGTGAACCAGCGAGCTTTGTATTTATTTATTTCTTACTCAAAATTATTTATAAATACAATTTAAATTATTTTAACATTATACAAATCGTTTCTAAATTCGACTTAAATCCCAAAACATTTATTTCAAATATCATGAGCTACAATAATATCCCATAAAATTTTATGTCATCAATTTTATTTCAAATAATAATTCATAAGGATTAGATAAATTATCAAATCAACATTCTTTTCAAATTAAATTCCTTCCATTATAATATCTTAATTCCCATCAAATTTCCCAAATCATTACTTTATTTTTACTTTAATCTATTCAAAATCTCATTTACTCTATTATTAATTATTGTATAACCATTAATTAATAGCTTCTGGATAACGATTCGTTATAGACTCCCCCCTTAAGAAAATTTCATCCTCGCAATTCCTACTTAGGGAGAATCTATAACTAATTAGACAGACTCTAGCTCCTCTACACCATTTTTTATCTTACATTCAATACCATATAATTAAATTTATATTCTCTATTACAATAATAAATATACTTATATATAACTTTCAAAATCAGAACTACTTCGTAACTCCAAAATATTATTTCAAAATAATTCTTCATATCTTTCAAATCTTTTCAAAACATCAAATATAACTTCCATCAAAATGCTAACTTTAATATATTACAAAATGTTTTACTTCCTTTTATAATATTTTATCACTTTACCAAACTTTACAAAACATTTCATAAATTATTCAAGACTTCTCAAATTTCTCAAAACTTTTCTCAATTTTTCCAAAACCTTTCAAAGTTTCATGTCCATTTGCCTTGTATTAGGTTTAGGAATGCCTATCGATAAAGTTGGCCAGATGCATCGACCAGAATTCTTAAAGCAGCCATTGAACATATTTACACCAATCTATTGCAAAATTTGCTCAAATATTGTATATACATACTTTTATAAAATCTTTCTTTATAAAAAAGTTATTTAAATAATTCTTAATCAAACACCTCTTTTATAAACATGGATTTTATCAAAAGATTTTCTAATGAAAATATTTACTTACTTCCATAAAACATTTCCTATTATCATATGTATAAATTTTTAAACTATAAATTTCCTTTCATTGAAATATTTAACAAAATACTCTTTTAAAACTAATAACAGATTACTGTCAATAATTCAAACATCCCACATTATCAAACAATATCAAAATTATATAATTACATTACATATTAATATCTAAATATAAAATATTATGCTAAAAAATACAATTTCTAAAATTTCTTGGCAGTACTACAACACCGAAGGCACCGTAAGGTATTAGTATAAATAATTGCTAATTTTAATGCAAGAAATTATCTACTAACTAAAAAAAATGATACACCGAATGGAAAATAATTCTTCAAATTCTGTTGCGCCAATTTGTTTATTAATGATTTAGAGTACGATAATTTATTCCTAGCCACCATAGGTCAATCATCTTAATTTCATATTCAATTAAAAATAAAATATTATATATGCAAAATACAAATATTCTCCCAAATGATTACCCTAGTAATAATTGTATAGTAAGTAATATATATATAACCCTATTATTCCTTAGTGTAAACTAACTTCCCCAACACAACCAAGGGGATAGAGACACTAAGTCTCATTTACGCCAATGACTCATATTTCTTGTATATAAAATGTATTGTTCCAACCTTGCTCTAACACCATTTGTAATGCCCCCACTTCTATACTCATACTTCCTAAGAGTATTACTAAATAATATTGTCAAGTAATACAGAGAATGAAGTGATATTGGGCACATACGTGAATATTCCCTTGGATAAACACCGATACGTATCTCAAATATCAATATAATTACCATATTCGTACTCGGTCTCGGTACAAAGCAATAAACATGTGTGCCTCCAGGATAGAACAATACACGATATAATATAAGTAATAGAAAACACAAAGTCACTCAACACAACAATGATATATAAGTAAAAATACATTATCTTTTAATTATACAATACCTAAAGCAAATTATACTTCAACAGTGTATTATTACATAATATAATAAATTCCTATCCTCCTTCTACGCCTAAATATTCATAACAGGTCAACTTGTCCCTGAACCTGAAATGTCTCAGATTGACCGGAGTATTATAAATAACACACGGGTTAGACTATGTCTAAATCAAGGGTTAATATCTTTTTGATTCTATGTATCAGTGTATAATAATATGATAATACCCATAAGGTTAATAAATATGGGATAATACACACACACACACACACATTATAAATAGTCTTAAATGTATTATGTAATTCTAAACATCACAAATCATTCATATCGATGTCATCAACCATCTCAAAGTAAATCAAATTAGAAATCATAAAATCAATTACAAATGGGTGAATCATCCAAATCCAGGATTCGTCATCCTCAAAATCAAGAATTCATCGATAAGGAGATATCATCAAGTATAGTAGGGTTAACTCACAACAATTCACTGAAATATCTCTTGTAACGACCCTGAAATTACGACCCAATTTTAAAATTTTGAATCCATTATTTTAAAATGAAATATGGAACTTTCATACGATTTCGATTAGCGTCCAAACTTTGTTTATAAATTGCGCCTAGATGGTTATAGATATGGGAAAAGTTTCGTCGGAAAATACCGCAGTAAATTTCGTTCGCGTTTACTTCACATCAGTTCATTTTAAACACAAAATTTTTTATCTTCTGAACCGAAATATTTTTATATAAAAAAATTCTAAATCATCTTCTGATCAAGACGTCATTTTTCGTTTTTCAAATTTCGGACATCTTCAGCTCCGTCGATCTTATTCTTCGGTGTTTTGCTGCATTTTCTACAATAGAAAATTTCGAATTTTATAATTTAATCGTACCACTGATATCTGTGTACCGTTGCGTTCGCCTCGTCGCGCTGATCAAAATGGTATATTTATTTGTGTCAATCGGAGTTCGGCGCTGCGAATTATAATTGTTTAACGGATTATGAACTGGTCCGTTACGCAGCCCAAGCCGGTACCCAATTACCTACTCAGTTCAGAATACTAGGGGTCCTTGACTATTCAGCTGCCTAGAAACCCAACAGCCTTTCGGTTACCGTGACAATAAATTTTGGCTTTTGAAATCCCAATACCATTTTGTATAAACTAGCTGGTTCCTTCTATTCATTCGTTTGCTCAGCTCCTACCTCTTGTACGTATGCTATCAGCTTCCTCTTCTCTGCATATTATTTTTCTTTTTTTTTTCTTCTTCTCAAACAACAAATGGAGCCTCCTTCCCCCTGCTTCCACCAGCCCTCAACCCGCCTTCCGCCTGCCAGCCCGCCCTGCCTCCCAACCACCTGGCCCCGTTCCCCCGCCCGTACCCTCCGCCCAGCTGTCCCTGCCACCAGCAGCCCGTTCGCCCAGACTCCGCTGCCCTGCCTCCGCCCGTCCCACCTCCCTGCCCAGTCCGAGCCACCGCCCAGCCTCCCTTCGCCTACCCCAGTCCCCACGCCAACTCGCCACAGCCCAGCCTCCCTTCGCCTACCCCAGTCCCCACGCCAGCCCGCCACAGCCCAGCCTCCCTTCGCCAACCCCAGTCCCCACACCAGCCCGCCACCGCACCAGCCTCCCTTCGCCTGCTCTGCCCGCGCCAGCCCAGTCCCCTCCGCCAGCCTCGCCCGTCCCCTGCCCTCCGCGCCAGCCCAGCCTTCGCCCGCCCCAGCCCAGACCTCCGTCCGCCACCGCCCCAGCCCCTCCGCCTTCGCCCTGCCCGACCCGTCCCTGCCCCACCGCCATGCAGCACCCAGTCCACCTGAACCCACCAGACCCAGCCCACCCGCGTCCGCTGCCACCTTTTATTTTATTTGTTTTTTTCATTATAAAATTATATATCAGTTATAATTTGTAACCTACGGACTCACTTATGCCTTGTCTGTGTAGTTCCAGTTGAGGCTAATCCAGCGATCTAAGCTTCCATCCACCTTATTTGCATCTAGTCGTTGGTATGGTTTATATGTATATACAAATCAATATATATACATCGTATTAAGCTATTGTTGAATAATCTTTTGTTTGATTTATAGTTCGTATTCGTGCTTGTGTCATCCATTCTAGTCTATTCATTGTCGTGCGTCGCCGTCATCTTCTTCAACCACGCAAGGTGAATATTTCATTCACGACTCAATCTATTATGCTATGATAATCAAGTGATAGATGTTGTAACATTTACTTGGATGTTAAACTAGTTGATGTTAGAAATTGTTCACATAAACTATTAATTGTTATACAAGTTGAAATGGAATATTGTTAGAGTTAGAATTGCTAAATTAACGCCATGAACTGTTTAAATAGATTTAACGTGTTAAATTGTGATTTGATGTTAGTTTATGGTAAATAGTTGTGACACTAAATTGTCATGTGATGTTGGAATTGGTTGTTAATATAAGTGATGATTAATATGAAATTGAAATTGATATAGGATAGTCTAAAATTTAAAATAGATTATATATGTTGAACCTGTCCCTTTAAATGTTAAATAAATTGACACGTAGAAATAGTGTTAGTTACACTTTGAACCATTGAATGTATGATTGATGTAATAATTTGATAATAAACGCCAAGTGAAAACCTATAATGTAATAATCTTTAATCTGCATGAAATGATAGTGTGGATTCTAGGAATAATTTTATTAATTTACATAGATAACAAATGTAAATTAAATACGATTATTTCGGGATTATTTAAATAAACGGTTGAATTGTTATGTATGGTTGCTATTGATTGTTTATTTACTTTGACACCATCCCAGTTATCACACTGCAAGTTCCCTTTGCTATGCTTTGTTTTATTTAATTATATTGGGTTGAAATGATAAATACCCAAATTGAACAACTTTGGCCTAGGATAGATAATTAAAAATAAGAAACCCGATTAATCAACAAAATCATTTTGGAATTGAAATCCATTTGAAATTTAGAAATGAACTTAAAATTTTGTTGGAAAGTAAGTAACGAAATTAATGGATTTAATTGTAATCAATAAATGAATTCAATTTTAATAACTCAATGGATTTAATTGTAATAAATCAATAGTTTTAATTGTAATAAATGAATGGATTTAATTGAAATAAATCAATGGATTTAATGGTATTAAATTAATAGGATTAATTGTAATAAATTAATGGACTTAATTGTAATAAATTAATGGATTAAATTGAAACGGATTAATAAATCTATTTAATTAGATAAACGGATGGACACGTTTAATTAAAATAAGATTTGAATAAGTAAGTTTTAGAATCTAATAAATTGAATTTATTAAATTCGAAATTAAATCTAATTTGGATAAATTTAATAAATTTGGAATTTGTTATAAATTTAATTTGAGATTAAGTAACAAAGTGACCTAAAGGGAATGCAAAACCAACTAAAGTTAAGGATTTGATTTAGCTGTTGAAATTGATTAAATCAAAGTTTTGATTAAACTTAATGTATCGATGAATGGGAATAGGAATAAAAATTGAACTTGAATACTTAAGTATTGTTAACTCAAGGGCTTGAACTAAAACTTCATTTAGAAATATGATTTTAAATGTTCGAAATAAATTGAATTGTGAAGTGTCAAATTTTGGAAGTCAAACTTGCAACTTGACTTTTGGACTTTGATTTGTTTTAAACTTTAATATTAAATGACCATCGGGTAATTAATGCGTAGTTATTAAAGAGACCGGGATCAGATATGGACATACTCTCTGTCGATACCGAAAACCACTTTAATAACTAATATACGCGGAGTGTTGATCCAAAATGAAGTGGATGGTTTGGTGAACGCGTTGACTGAAGAAAGAGAACGATTTTGGATGACCCCTGACATGACTAAAACAGGAGCCGCGCCGGGCCATTGAGGATCGCCATCTCTAGCGGACACACTTCTTCGATACCTTATCTATTACTTATGTGATTCGATTTGGGTGCACCCCTTGATTTGGGAGTGTTGTTTCACGGTGTTGAGATAGTAGCTACTATGCTCAACATCAGTCCGGATCAGGCAACTACTAGTATCCTAGTTGGTATCGCCTCATGTACCTTGTCATACTGATTATCCTATTCGCGACCACTACATTTGTTTTGTACCTTTAGTATATGGATTGCCCTCTAGTGACTTCCGGTTTTGGGGAAACTACGGTCTTGTATATGCTCTTGGGAATAAAAATGTGTTAAGGGTGGAATGGGCCATGACTTAACACTATTTTGATATCATACTTTACTGATTAGGCATTATCTATATAGCATATTCTATTGTATATATAGATAGTTTATCGGATCCTTAAAGATGTGTATCACATTCATCTTTGAGTTATGGACTTTATTATTTGCACCTGATTATCCTGTATAAGATTTTGAGTCCTGACTCGAGTGTTTCTTTTGTATATGCTCGGGTCAGTCTGAAGCTATCCAGTTGCTGATCAAGGTTGGTTGAAGATGCTGAAGACTTAGCATTTATCATTATCAGTTATTTCCTTTCTAGTATTTGATGAACTTATGTATTGAACATCTTGTATTTCTCTTTGTCACTTTATGTTGAGACATTGTTGTATTCCTGTAGTAGCTTCATGAACTACTATTATGATGATGTACTTTTCCGCTGCATTATTCTGTGACTATTCTGTGTCTGTGATGTTGTATTGATTCTCATTTACATATATGTATTCATAATCTCATAATGATTCGTGTTTTGTATTATTTAAGTTGACATGTGTGGATTATTGTCAATTTAAATGGTCCAAATATACGGGTTGTTACAGTTGGTATCAGAGCTTCGGTTTCCCTAAAAACCTTAGTTCGGGATTATGAAACTCATTAGAGATAGGGTAGCAATACCCTAGAATGAGGAGAATCGATTCAATATCCAAACCCTTTCTATTCGAACTCCTTTGATTCGTCGATTGAATTTTCCTTTGAGTTCTATGATTTTATCCTTGGTTCTAAATTTCTTTTGGTATTTCAGGATGAGTGCCAGAAGAAACAATAGGGCTGGAAGAGGCATTGGTCCTGCTCAGGCTGCACCTGTCGCTCCAGCTCCTGTCAAATTCACCATTCTTAGTAAGGAGTATTCACAGTTTGGAGGTATTAAGTTTTCTGGATCGGAAAACATTATTGAGGCTCAGCAATGGCTTAAAGGCTTAGAGAAGATATTTTCGGGTCTAGAGATCATTGATGCTCAGAAGCGTCAGCTTGCTGCCTGGCAACTTCAGGATGCCGCGCAAGATTGGTTGGAATCTGTTACTTCACGTATCGAGGAAAACACCATCACTTGGGCCCAGTTTAGGTATAAATTCATTTGGATTTCGCAGCATAAATTCTTCTTTCAATTTTAGGAATGTTATTTATCTAGTCTATCTTTTGATTAGGGATACTTTCTCGGCACAATGGATGCCAGCTGCTGGGAAAACCCAACTTTATAGAGCTTTCATGGATCTTAAGCAAGGCAGTATGACTTTTTCTGAGTATGAGAGGAAATTCAACGAACTCTCAAAATTCGGACCTAGCTTGATCGATACACCACTTCTGAAGAACGAGAAATTCATTTTGGGAGCTAGCTCAGAATATTATGACTTGCTTACTGGCCACACTCACTACACCTTCACAGAGCTTGTTGACTATGCTCTTAGATATGAGACGAAGCCTAAGGGACCTACTGCCAAGGCCACTCCTACTCAGCCCTCTTCTAGCCAGCCCTCTTCTAGCCAGCCCGAGAAAAGGAAGATGAACTTTGATCAACAAAAGAAAGCTTGGCAGAAAACTACAGGATTGGGATATGCTCAGAAAAGCCCAATCGACCTTGCTAACATCACTTGCTTCAAATGCGATAAGAAAGGCCATTATGTTAATAGTTGTCCATCCACCGGAGCTGCTGTTCCACCACCTTCTACGACTAGGAAAGATTTATGCTATGTCTGCCTCCAGCCGGGCCATTTCAAGAAAGACTGCCCACTCTATAAGCGTGGCACACCATCTGGAGTATTTTCTATCACTACACCTGCACCCCCTGCACCACCCACCCATGATGACCAAGGTACCTTACGAAGTGTATTTCATTTACATGCTACACCTGTTAGGGTATTATTCGATACTGGTGCTTCACATAGTTTTATATCCATTGACCTTTGTAATAAACTCAAATTAGAACCTACTCTTACTACTACCTCCTTATGTGTCTAATCCCATTGGAGGACCTGCTAACCTCCGAAGTGTTTGCAAGGGAGTTGCACTTATGTATGGTTTTTCTCGATTCACTTGGGATTTCTATGTACTTGGATTCCAAGCATTCGACTTTCTTTTAGGAGCTGATTGGTTAAAAAAATTCGATGCTGTTATTTCCTGCAAAACTCGTTCAGTTTCTTTGGTAAGCGACATGGATCAGCCACTTGTCATTGAATGCAAATCACCACATAAATATGCCGGAAGCTTCATATTCTCTCTTGATGCTCATCCGGATGATCTTAATACTACCCCTATTGTTCAGAAATTTCCCAATGTATTTGGAGAGGTCAACTCTCTACCACCTAAACGGGAAATCGATTTCCTTATTGATCTTATTCCTGGAGCTACTCCCGTAGTTCTCCCACACCGAAGGATGGCTCCTAAAGAAAAAGCTGGACTAAAAACCCAAATTGATGATCAATTTGCTAAAGGCTTGATTAGGAGAAGTTGCTCTGAATTGGGCGCCGCAGTTGTATTTGTCACCAAATCAGATGGATCTCTTCGCATGTGTGTTGATTACCGAGAACTGAACAAACGCACTCCCAAGAATCGTTATCCGATGCCTCGCATCAACGATTTATTCGATCAGCTCCATGAAGCTAAAATTTTCTCACAACTTGATCTACCCACTGGGTTCCACCAACTCAGACTTGCTGAAGATAGTATCCATAAGACAGCTTTCCATACCGAGAATGGATTCTATGAATGGTTGGTTATGCCATTCGGTTTGACCAACGCACCTGCTTATTTCGTCGATTCGATGAATCGAGTCTTTCGGGATGTACTTAACAAGTTCGTTCTTGTATTCATTGATGATATTCTCGTTTTCTCCAAAGACGAGAAGGAGCATGAGACACACCTTGCTTATGTTCTGGAAACTCTCCGAAATCATCAACTTAAGGCCAAATTCTCTAAATGCCACTTCTGGCGAGACGAAGTGAGATTCCTGGGCCACATAGTTTCTGAAAATGGGATTTCGGTCGATCCAGCTAAGATCGCCGTAATCAATGTAAGTTCTATCCTATTCGCTATTTCTATTCAATTCCTCTCATCCCTTTCTAATTTGAAATTTATCTACAGGATTGGGAGACTCCTAAAACTCCTACAGATATTCGTAGTTTCTTGGGTTTAGCCGGTTATTATCGCAGATTTATTGAGCACTTTGCCCGGATTTCTGCCCCACTTACTGCTTTAACTCGGAAGGATGTTAAGTTTATTTGGAGTGAGAAGTGCGAATCAGCCTTTAATGAGTTGAAGCATAAGTTAACTTCAGCTCCTGTTCTTGCGGTAATCGATGGAAGTGAAGGATTAACTGTCTATACAGATGCTTGCCGAGAAGGTTTAGGCGCTGTTCTTATGTAAAATGGAAAGGTTATTGCCTATGCGGGCCGTCAGTTGAAGACCCATGAATTAAACTATGCCACACATGACCTAGAGCTTCTTGCCGTTGTATTTGCTCTGAAACTATGGAGGCATCATCTTTTAGGAACAAAATTCGAATTATTCACAGATCATAAGTCCTTGAGATATATCTTTTCCCAAAAGGATTTGAACCAGAGGCAAGTCCGATGGCTCGAATTTTTAGCTGCATATGATCTCGACATCACTTATACTCCTGGGAAAGCAAATGTTGTAGCCGATGCATTGAGTCATAGCAAAGCATTGTCTTGTTGTAATACTGTTGAAGGCATGTTATTTCAGCTTGTCATCTCTCCATCTCTTATGGATCGCATAAAAGTTAAACAATATGAGGACACTTTGCTCTATCGTATGAAGGAGTTGGTTCTTGGTAGAGTTGGAAATGCCGACAGTAAAGTGGGAGCACAGATAGATAGTAATGGAGTTTTGAGGATTGACAACCGTATTTGTGTTCCAAATGTCGATGGATTGAGACAGGAAGTGCTTAGAGAAAACCATTAGTCATCACTTTCATTACATCCTGGTGTCACTAAGATGTACCGAAATATGAAGCGTTTATATTGGTGGAGTGGGATGAAGAGGGATATTTCTATATATGTCAGTAGATGCACCACTTTCCAACAAGTTAAGGCCGATCACCAGAAAACGGCAGGATTACTTCAACCCCTAGAGATTCCATGTTGGAAATGGGATCAGATTTCTATGGACTTCATCGATGGATTACCAAGGACCAGAAAAGGTAACGAGAGTATATGGGTGATTGTTGATAGGTTGACAAAATCTGCTCACTTTATTCATGTTAAGACCACTCGTACTGCTTCAAGTTTAGCAGAGATTTATATGAGAGAGATTGTTAGACTTCATGGGATTCCATCTAGTATTGTATGCGATCGAGACCCTATATTCACTAGTAAATTCTGGAAGGCGTTTCAGGACGTCTTGGGCACTAAACTAAATCTCAGCACAGCTTATCATCCTCAAACAGATGGCCAAACTGAAAGGGTAAATCAGATTTTGGAGGATCTGCTCCAAGCCTGCATTATTGATTTCGGTGGATCTTGGGAAGACCATCTCCATTTGGTTGAATTCACTTATAATAACAGTTATCAAGCGAGTATCGATATGGCACCGTTCGAAGCTTTATATGGACGGCCATGCAAATCGCCAGCTTGTTGGATTGAGCCTGGTGATCGATTGGTTCTTGGCCCAGATATGATTATGGAAGCATCCGAGAAGGTTAATGAGATCAGAAGAAAGATGAAGACCGCATAGGATAGGCAGAAGAGCTATGCAGATAGGCGTAGAAGAGATTTGGAATTCCAGGTTGGGGATGAGATATTTCTGAAAGTATCACCTTTGAAGAATGTTATTCGATTCGGTCATAGAGGGAAGCTTGCTCCAAGATTTGTCGCACCATTTACTATCATCGAGAGAATTGGCACACTAGCTTATAGAGGTGCATTACCAGAAAAGTTTGAGGGCGTGCACAACGTATTCCATGTTTCACATCTCCGGAAAGTCGTGCGTGATCCATCCATGACCATCCCAATTGCTCAGTTAGATGAAATAAATATTGAGCCAGATTTGACTATCGAAAGAAAACCACTCCGGATAGTCGATCGGGAAACAAGGCAACTAAGAAGGAAGTCTATAAATCTCGTCAAAGTCCAATGGAGTGAAGATGAGCGAGATTGCACATGGGAAACTGAGGATACTATCCGGGATTCAAACCCCGAACTACTGATTTCAGGTATAAATCAAATTTTCTTAAAAAATCTATCTTGACTTTTCTGCTTACTCCATCCTTACTTCACCGTCTCGTTCTTTTCGAGGATGAAAAGTTTTGAGTGGGGGAGAATGTAACGACCTTGAAATTCCGACCCAATTATAAAATTTTGAATCCATTATTTTAAAATGAAATATGGAACTTTCATACGATTTCGATTAGCGTCCAAACTTTGTTTATAAATTGCGCCTAGATGGTTATAGATATGGGAAAAGTTTCGTCGGAAAATACCGCAGTAAATTTCGTTCTCGTTTACTTCACATCAGTTCATTTTAAACGCGAAATTTTTTATCTTATGAACCGAAATATTTTTATATAGAAAAATTCTAAATCATCTTCTGATCAAGACGTCATTTTTCGTTTTTCAAATTTCGGACATCTTCAGCTCCGTCGATCTTATTCTTCGGTGTTTTGCTGCATTTTCTACAATAGAAAATTTCGAATTTTATAATTTAATCATACCACTGATATCTGTGTACCGTTGCGTTCGCCTCGTCGCGCTGATCAAAATAGTATATTTATTTGTGTCAATCGGAGTTCGGCGCTGCGAATTATAATTGTTTAACGGATTATGAACTGGTCCGTTACGCAGCCCAAGCCGGTACCCAATTACCTACTCAGTTCAGAATACTAGGGGTCCTTGACTATTCAACTGCTTAGAAATCCAACAGCCTTTCGGTTACCGTGACAATAAATTTTGGCTTTTGAAATCCCAATACCATTTTGTATAAACTAGCTGGTTCCTTCTATTCATTCGTTTGCTCACCTCCTACCTCTTGTACGTATGCTATCAGCTTCCTCTTCTCTGCATATTATTTTTCTTTTTTTTCTTCTTCTCAAACAGCAAATGGAGCCTCCCTTCCCCTTGCTTCCACCAGCCCTCAACCCGTCTTCCGCCAGCCCGCCCTCCCAACCTCCCAACCACCTGGCCCCGTTCCCTCGCCCGTACCCTCCGCCCAGCTGTCCCTGCCACCAGCAGCCCGTTCGCCCAGACTCCGCTGCCCTGCCTCCGCCCGTCCCACCTCCCTGCCCAGTCCGAGCCACCGCCCAGCCTCCCTTCGCCTACCCCAGTCCCCACGCCAGCCCGCCACAGCCCAGCCTCCCTTCGCCTACCCCAGTCCCCACGCCAGCCCGCCACAGCCCAGCCTCCCTTCGCCTACCCCAGTCCCCACACCAACCCGCCACCGCACCAGCCTCCCTTCGCCTGCCCTGCCCGCGCCAGCCCAGTCCCCTCCGCCAGCCTCGCCCGTCCCCTGCCCTCCGCGCCAGCCCAGACCTCCGTCCGCCCCAGCCCAGACCTCCGTCCGCCACCGCCCCAGCCCCTCCGCCTTCGCCCTGCCCGACCCGTCCCTGCCCCACCGCCATGCAGCACCCAGTCCACCCGAACCCACCAGACCCAGCCCACCCGCGTCCGCTGCCACCTTTTATTTTATTTGTTTTTTTATGATAAAATTATATATCAGTTATAATTTGTAACCTACGGACTCACTTATGCCTTGTCTGCGCAGTTCCAGTTGAGGCTAATCCAGCGATCTAAGCTTCCATCCACCTTATTTGCATTTAGTCGTTGGTATGGTTTATATGTATATACAAATCAATATATATACATCGTATTAAGCTATTGTTGAATAATATTTTGTTTGATTTATAGTTCGTATTCGTGCTTGTGTCGTCCATTCTAGTCTATTCATTGTCGTGCGTCGCCATCATCTTCTTCAACCACGCAAGGTGAATATTTCATTCACGACTCAATCTATTATGCTATGATAATCAAGTGATAGATGTTGTAACATTTACTTGGATGTTAAACTAGTTGATGTTAGAAATTGTTCACATAAACTATTAATTGTTATACAAGTTGAATGGAATATTGTTAGAGTTAGAATTGCTAAATTGACGCCATGAACTGTTTAAATAGATTTAACGTGTTAAATTGTGATTTGATTTTAGTTTATGGTAAATAGTTGTGACACTAAATTGTCATGTGATGTTGGAATTGGTTGTTAATATAAGCGATGATTAATATGAAATTGAAATTGATATAGGATAGTCTAAAATTTAAAATATATTATATATGTTGAACCTGTCCCTTTAAATGTTAAATAAATTGACACGTAGAAATAGTGTTAGTTACACTTTGAACCATTGAATGTATGATTGATGTAATAATTTGATAATAAACGCCAAGTGAAAACCTATAATGTAATAATCTTTAATCTGCATGAAATGATAGTGTGGATTCTAGGAATAATTTTATTAATTTACATAGATAACAAATGTAAATTAAATACGATTATTTCGGGATTATTTAAATAATCGGTTGAATTGTTATGTATGGTTGCTATTGATTGTTTATTTACTTTGACACCATCCCAGTTATCACACTGCAAGTTCCCTTTGCTATGCTTTGTTTTATTTAATTATATTGGGTTGAAATGATAAATACCCAAATTGAACAACTTTGGCCTAGGATAGATAATTAAAAATAAGAAACCCGATTGGTCAACAAAATCATTTTGGAATTGAAATCCATTTGAAATTTAGAAATGAACTTAAAAATTTGTTGGAAAGTAAGTAACGAAATTAATGGATTTAATTGTAATCAATAAATGAATTTAATTTTAATAACTCAATGGATTTAATTGTAATAAATCAATAGTTTTAATTGTAATAAATGAATGGATTTAATTGAAATAAATCAATGGATTTAATGGTATTAAATTAATAGGATTAATTGTAATAAATTAATGGACTTAATTGTAATATATTAATGGACTTAATTGTAATAAATTAATGGATTAAATTGAAATGGATTAATAAATCTATTTAATTAGATAAACGGATGGACACGTTTAATTGAAATAAGATTTGAATAAGTAAGTTTTAGAATCTAATAAATTGAATTTATTAGATACGAAATTAAATCTAATTTGGATAAATTTAATAAATTTGGAATTTGTTATAAATTTAATTTGAGATTAAGTAACAAAGTGACCTAAAGGGAATGCAAAACCAACTAAAGTTAAAGATTTGATTTAGCTGTTGAAATTGATCAAATCAATGTTTTGATTAAACTTAATGTATCGATGAATGGGAATAGGAATAAAAATTAAACTTGAATACTTAAGTATTGTTAACTCAAGGGCTTGAACTAAAACTTCATTTAGAAATATGATTTTAAATGTTCGAAATAAATTGAATTGTGAAGTGTCAAATTTTGGAAGTCAAACTTGCAACTTGACTTTTGGACTTTGATTTGTTTTAAACTTTAATATTAAATGACCATCGGGTAATTAATGCGTAGTTATTGAAGAGACCGGGATCGGATATGGACATACTCTCTGTCGATACCGAAAACCACTTTAATAACTAATATACGCGGAGTGTTGATCCAGAATGAAGTGGATGGTTTGGTGAACGCGTTGACTGAAGAAAGAGAACGATTTTGGATGACCCCTGACATGACTAAAACAGGAGCCGCGCAGGACCATTGAGGATCGCCATCTCTAGCGGACACACTTCTTCGATACCTTATCTATTACTTATGTGATTCGATTTGGGTGCACCCCTTGATTTGGGAGTGTTGTTTCGCGGTGTTGAGATAGTAGCTACTATGCTCAACATCAGTCCGGATCAGGCAACTACTAGTATCCTAGTTGGTATCGCCTCATGTACTTTGTCATACTGATTATCCTATTCGCGACCACTACGTTTGTTTTGTACCTTTAGTATGGATTGCCCTCTAGTGACTTCCGGTTTTGGGGAAACTACGGTCTTGTATATGCTCTTGGGAATAAAAATGTGTTAAGGGTGGAATGGGCCATGACTTAACACTATTTTGATATCATACTTTACTGATTAGACATTATCTATTTAGCGTATTCTATTGTATATATAGATAGTTTATCGGATCCTTAAAGATGTGTATCACATTCATCTTTGAGTTATGGACTTTATTATTTGCACCTGATTATCCTGTATAAGATTTTGAGTCCTGACTCGAGTGTTTCTTTTGTATATGCTCGGGTCAGTCTGAAGCTATCCAGTTGCTGATCAAGGTTGGTTGAAGATGCTGAAGACTTAGCATTTATCTTTATCAGTTATTTCCTTTCTAGTATTTGATGAACTTATGTATTGAACATCTTGTATTTCTCTTTGTCACTTTATGTTGAGACATTGTTGTATTCCTGTAGTAGCTTCATGAACTACTATTATGATGATGTACTTTTCCGCTGCATTATTCTGTGACTATTCTGTGTCTGTGATGTTGTATCGATTCTCATTTACATATATGTATTCATAATCCCATAATGATTCGTGTTTTGTATTATTTAAGTTGACATGTGTGGATATTGTCAATTTAAATGGTCCAAATATACGGGTTGTTACATCTCTTAATCTCAATAATAAAAGTAGCATATCAACATACCAAAATAGGATAGAATGCCTATCAATACACAATAAAAGATATGAGGATCCACCATACTCTGGACACCTATCTAGAAATAATCTCATCTACTCATATATGAATAAATCAAAATAGTATAGATATACAGGGACTGACTACACTTTAGACTCACCTAGTCTCTAATATTGCCAACTTGTCATATTAAGTAGACATGTAGGCCAATCCACTGCACAGAACTACACTGAACCGAACGGGAGACTAATGGTCGTCTACCGCAAGCTTTTACACACACACACATTTAAAAAAATTACTAAACATCATTAATTACTTTTAGAAAGAATATATTATAGTATAGAATAAACACCTCTAATTATTAATTAAATATAAATAATATATATTATATAAAATAAATGTCATTTCCAGGAAATCAGAAATCACATTATTCAGCCGATTGGAATGTCACCTCAGTCGGCTGATCTAATTCGACTGAATCCATAGAGAATCATCTAAAATGTTGAGTTACTCTTGAATTTTGGATTTTGTACTAGTTTAATCGACTGAATTTATTGCTCAATTGACTGAATTGGAATTTGATTTGTTGAATTTTCCATTTAGTCTACTAAATTATTTAAAGTCAGAAAATGACTTTCATGACTTCTTCCTTTTGATTCAACTTGACATCTTACACTTATTGGTGTTATTTCCCTCTCGTTCACTCATACTTTTACTACACTATAACCATTTGTGATCAAGCATATCAATGAAGCACAATTCTTAGATGAAGATAAGCAATCAGTACACTACTAATGTATATATACATATACTTATACATACATACATACACACACACACACACACACATATATTGATGATCTACTTATGATCTCTATATCTAATAAAACATAGTTGTGAGTAGAGAACTCACCTTGAATTTATGATCATTTAGCTTATAATCCATTATTACTTCCTTATTCTTCCCCCTTTACGTAACTTCTTTAATTCACTTAGATGATCTCTTGCTTCTCTTGATTGCTTAGTGTAGATGGTTGCCAAAATGCTTTGGTATTGATTTTATGACTTTAAAGTAGATTTATTTTCAGATTTTAGAGTGTATGAGTTTTTGGTTGGAATTCAAATTTTCATATATATGAAATGGAAGGGATTGGGTTCTATTTATAAGAGGAGGTGAAACCTCTAGAGTTGGAAAACTTTAGAACCTCTTTTTCATGAATACAATTTATATTTATTTTGGGTTTTGATCTTATTTATTTGGGCTAGTTAGGTTTATAAACATTTATTTTGTTGTCTTGTTTACATGAAAACAATATCTACACATCAAAAAATCTTTATTTGCATGAAGGCATAATGGGTTGGGTTTTATTAATTAGTGGGCTTTGTATTTATTTCTTTCTTATTCAAAATTATTTCTAAATAAAATTTAAATTCTTTTAACATTATAAAATCCTTTCTAACTTCTATTTAAATGCCAACACGTTTATTTCAAATATCATTTACAATAAATTCCCATAAAAACTCATTTTATTTCAAATAATAATTCATAACTTCTTACTTTAAAGGACTAAATAAATTATCAAATTAACATTCTTTTCAAATTAAATTCTTTTCATTCTAATATCTTAATTCCCAACAAATTTACCAAATCATTGCTTTATTTTTTACTTTATTTTATTCGAAATCCAATTTACTCTATTATTAATTATTGTTAAATCATTAATTAATAGCTTCTTGACAACAGGTCATTACAACCTGCTTCTATAGTCGACGAAACTCTCATTCCTCTATTTGGAGACATTTCTGTGTTCTTTAGGAGTATAGAGGATGAATTCGGTTCTCTTGGCCTTGGTAATATTAACTTTAGCGATATAAACTCTCTTATTCGTTTGCTTGCTGATGTCCCTGCTACTGGCATAGGGGAAATAACTCCTGTTAGCAAACTCCAAGTCCATGGTCCATGGAGGGGCACTAGGACACATTAAATCTTACACGACACCATGTTTTTATACTATATGTAGTATTTTTCACCTTACAAACACTAATTTGTCAATGTTTTACTTTTAGATTCCACAGAACATAAGCATTTGTATGACACTCTCAAGAGTCAAGGAAGTAAGTACAAGAAGCTTGGACCGTCTGATCGCCTTCGTGACTCATCCCATATGTTATCCCGCCTTTTGGCAAGGCCGTGCTACTAAGGAATTGACCATAATTCAAAGACAGTTCATCCCGAAAAGCGGTTATACACAGGTTAGCTATGGATGTTGGTAAATTTTGCCCGAGTCCAGATCGAGCTACAATTAACATGACACGACAATCAAAGCTATGAAAGCCAACATTTCAAATTTCAAGTCGATCGGAGTTCGCATGCTCAAGTTATGGATCGATCAAATTCCGTCAAAAGCACGTCCTGTTCGTATCCATCAGTTCGCATCGATCCATTTCGTATCCATCAGTTCGCATCGATCCATTTCGTATCCAGCTGTTTCACATCGTTCCCTTTCGTATCCATCACACCTACACTACTTCTTATCCACTTTGCCTGGTTCTATTTCGTATCCATCACATTTACTCGGCTGCGTATCCATCAATTGAGATCAATTCGTATCGATTCCAATTGCATAGTTCGTACCGATCGATACGAATGAGCCAACGAACGATCGATATGAAATAATATCTTCTATTGATATGAAACGAGCCAAGCACTATCGATACGAAGTATCTGTATGTAATCGATGTGAAACATCCCCTAAGTCATCGATACGAAGCGGCCTCAGACATCGATGTGAAATGGAGATGAAGGCATCGATACGAAATGAATACAATAGGTCGATACGAACAAAGCCTATAGAAGTGGAAGACTTGGTCACTTGGCATAAAAAGTGGATCGATCCTAAAAGTTAGCACCACGTCATCGGCCATCATGTGCACAGAGCGATGCGAACAATAGCGATGCAGAACAAAAGCGATGCGAACTCAGCAGCCTTCAACAAATTCGAACTTGCATCGATCATAACTCGAGATCTACAAGTCCAAATACTACCAAATTTTCATAGGAGCTTGCGTACAACCTCGGGAATGTTCATGATCGATCTTGGCTTGATTGGGCCAAACCTTGATCGATACGAATTTCATTCGTATTGATCACGGATTGAGTCCAAACGACTGGGGATCGATCACATGGCCCACCCACATGAGAGAAGAAGTCTTCCGAGATCTGGGAGAGATATTTGCTGCCTACGCCTATAAATAGCAGCCTAGGACCTACTGAAAAAGGACTTTTGGCTCTTCTATGTCCAGACTGCTGAAATCACTGTTGTACTTGGATTGTACTGTTGTAATTCATTGTAACCAGCAAGCAAAAATCAATAAAAGTTAACCATTTCATAGTGGACGTAGGCCATCTGTCGAACCACTCTAAATCTGTGTGTTTCTATGTGATTTTCCTGTTTATCGATTGGTGTGTTTGTTAGATCTTCCTCGTTTTACATTTATATTCTTCATTTTATCTTTTCAAACACATCCGAAGAGTGTTGTGCCCAATTTTAGTACAAACACTCTGGTGCCTTCACTGAGAAACTCAGTTTTCTCCCGCTCATTGGATCTGCTACCGATATCGGATTGCAAGAATCTAAGGAGAAGATCCAGATTTCAAGTCCAGAAGTTCTTCCATCCTATTTAGATTTGTATTAAGTCTAGGAGAGAGCTTCGCTATCCACCATGGTAAACACTAGGACTACTTCAACAGCTGCAGATCTAGAAGAACGGGATAGACAGAACCCCGCGCAGCTTCCTCCTACCGACCAGAATGCTGCCGGACCTTCAGATCCACAAGGCCCTGTCACCAGGGAAGAGTTTCAACTATTAATGCAAGAGCTGACACAGAGTCATCAACAACTTACTCAGCAACTTCGTGCCAACGCGGAATTGACCAATCAACTGAATCGTTAGAGATGAAGGAGATCCAGAAGGGATCAGGCTTCCTATTCATCCACTGAAAGTTTGGCCTCTTCTGACTTTAATCACAGATCCACGTGCCCACGGCTGGATGGAAGCTATGTACAGGCTACTGGGCAATAGCGCACCTTGAATCTTTAGTAACCGAGAGTTGGCCCATCAACTAGCCATTAAACCGGACCCTCCTCCCGAGGAGGTAATGTTCCTTATCATACTATTGACAATCGTGCTACCACCACTACTACTGAGTTGGAAGTTGATGCTCGGAACCGAACAGATCCGACCCACCATCAACGCGACTATACTCCTGAGCCTTATGTCCCAGAAGACCTAGACCAAGGAGGCAAGACATGGACCGTCGACCGCGACCAGCCCATCCTCGCATTGTGGAACCCAACCACACATTGGCTCAGCATGCCCATAACATCCAGATGCCGGATATCCCAACAATGATCCGTCAGATGATCCGCGAAAGTCAGGGCCTCACTAATGACAACTGGGGAATCTCCTAGAGTCATACCCCCTTCATTGATGACATCCTCTACACTCAACCGCCTCGACGATTCAGAATGCCGACTCTACCCGTTTATGAAGGGAGCTTTGATTCTAACCAGCACATTCTAAAGTACGAATGGTTAATGAATGCCACACGAGCTAATGATGCGGTAAAATGCCGAAGTTTCCCGATCTCCCTGGAGGCATAGCAACTATGTGGTTTACTCGTTTGCCACCTCGATCTATTTCATGTTTTGACTAGTTGGCAACAAAATTTTTTGAACAGTTTCGCATGTATGTCACAAGGCCGAAAGATGTTAACACCTTGTCTAGTGTCACTCAAGTTCCCGGAGAGACACTCAGACATTATTTGGAGAGGTTTCACGCCGCATGCGCTGAGATTAGTAATCCCAATGATAACTCAATTCTGATGGCATTAACTATAGGGATCGATCCCGATTCTGAATTTGGCAATTGGTTGGCTGGAAAACCTCATGTGTCATTGGACCATTTCTATTCCAAGGCAGCCCAGTTTTTGAGAAGGGAGGATGCGAAACAGTCTAGGAAAAAGGATGATGTAGGACCCAGTGTGGAAGAAATTCAAAGCAATGTCGCTGTTAAACAAACTGGGGAGAGTTTCGGAAAGTTGCAATTGAACATACAGAATAAACAAAATCAACAGAAAGGCAATGGAAATCAAAATAGGAAACGGGATCGGAATCGTGGACCACGGCATAGGGCTCCTATGTTTGACAATTATACTCCTTTGAATATGTCACTGGAAAATGTGTACTCGCAGACCTGTAATACTATTCAATATAAGAAACCTGCTCCGAAACAATCGTCTGAAAAACAGATTCAAATGGGAAAGTTTTGTTGATTTCATGATAGCTATGGTCACAACACAAACGAGTGCCGTCATTTGCAGGATATTATTGAGAAGTTGATACGAGAGAGAAAGTTGGAGCAGTTTGAGTGAGTGCCGCAGTCTGGAGGAGCGGGCCAATCGAATCAAAACCAAATACCAAATCAGGCGAACCAGAGGAACCCGCTCGTACCGGTGGAAGGTTGGTGATTAATACTGTCAGTGGTGGTCCTCATGCAGTAGATCGAAGATGAAAGGAAATGGAGTCGTATGCCAGTTCTATTAGGCATGCGAGCTTTGAATGTTGTAGTAATTTGGAAGACGGGGCTCTGGCCAAGCAACAGAAAACGATGACGGACGACATCGTATTCCGGAGCAGGAATGCCGATAGAGTCGAAGCCCCAACCATAGATCCACTTGTCATTTCAGCTCAAATAGGTCCTCCTTGGATGAAGAGGATCTTGGTAGACAGTGGAAGTTCAGTGAACATATTGTTTAAGCAAGCTTATGACCAGAAGAAGATGGAAGCAAAGGATTTGAAGCCTTGTAAGTCTCGCACTAATGGCTTCAATGGAAGTGCGACTAAACCCACTGGGATGGTGGAGCTACCAGTGGAATTGGGAATTGGAGAACGCCGGAGAGTACGGTATTACAGTTTGTTGTATTGAACATAGACTCACCGTACCATGCTTTTTTGGGCCGACCGGCCCTAGCTGAGTTCAGGGCTGCCATTGCCCCTTAGTGTCTGACTTTAAAATTCCCTACTGACAATGGAGTTGGAGTCGTTCAGCGAGACCAGACTGCTGGACGAGCCTGTTATGTTGCCGAGCTACGGGAGGCGCGGCGAAAAGAAAAAGGAAAGGGCGTAGAGGAATCTCTCTGCGTCCGTTTTGCGGAAAATTGACAGCCAACGCCTGGGCCTAGGCTCGGGCACCCCAACCAATTCCCTAGGGATCTTGACCCAAGAGATACCGAAAGTGAAGACGAAAGTAAAGACAGTCAAGCTTCCCCGGCCGAGCTGACGATCGATGTTCCGATCGATGATAATGACGATTCTAAAATGATAAAGATTGGATCTCAGCTAAGCCAACAGATGCAAGAGGAATTGGTTGAATTTATCCGGGCAAACCTCGATGTGTTTGCCTGGACACATTCCAACATGTGTGGAATCTCCCTGGACATCGTGAGCCACACATTGAATATTGACCCGTGGCATGTCCCGGTCAAGCAGAAAAGGCATGTTATGGACTAGAGAGATCTACCACCCTTAAGGAAGAGGTAGATAAGCTCAAGTCGAACGGGTTTATCCGAGATGCACTATATCCGGAATAGGTGTCCAATCCTATACTTGTCAGAAAGCCTAATGGGAAATGGAGAACATGCGTTGACTATTTAGACTTGAATAAAGCTTGCAATAAAGACATTTTTCCACTTCCTCGTATCGATCAGCTCGTAGACTCAACGGCTGGACATGAACTCTTATCCTTCGTGGATGCGTATTCCGGCTATAACCAGATACCCATGCACTTGCCTGACCAGAAGCATACTAGCTTCGTCACCGATCTGGGACTTTACTGCTACAAACTCATGCCGTTTGGACTCAAGAATGCTGGAGCAACTTACCAACGGCTAGTTAATCGAATGTTTGCTAACCAGATCGGAAAAACCATGGAAGTATATGTGGACGACATGCTTGTGAACTCGCAATTCTCCACTGATTATATCAAAGACCTGGAATCAATGTTCAACATCCTCCGAGAGTATAGAATGAAACTCAACCCG
This sequence comes from Allium fistulosum, assembly GCA_030737815.1. NCBI lineage: Eukaryota > Viridiplantae > Streptophyta > Magnoliopsida > Asparagales > Amaryllidaceae > Allium > Allium fistulosum. The sequence continues at coordinate 159,252,651 of CM060901.1, forward strand.
TTGAAATGTCACTTTGGGATCGCGTTTGAAAATTCCTTGAATTTATCGTCAATGCCCGAGGAATTGAAGCCAATCCCGAGAAAATCTGGGCAATCAGAAATCTTGAGACTCCAAGGACTATAAAGCAGGTTCAGAGCCTCAACGGGAAAGTAGCAGCACTGAGCAGGTTCATTTCAAAATCCACTGACAAATGCATTCCCTTCTTCGATCTGATCATGAAAGGGAAATAAAATTTTGAATGGACTACAGAATGCGAGGGTGCATTCCGAGCACTGGTTCAACTCCTCTCCACACCACCCATTCTGTCAAAGCCTATTGACCATGAGAGATTGTACATCTACTTGATGGTGTCAGAAAACGCAATCAGTGCTGCCCTAATTCAGGAGGAGGACTGGATACAACGGCCAGTGTATTACATTAGCAAACGACTGACCGGAGCAGAGAGAAATTATCCGAAGCTGGAAAAGCTGGCTTATTATCTTGTCATTGCCTCAAGGAAGCTTCGCCCGTATTTCCAGGCTCTTCCTATCACTATCTACACAAACCAGCCGTTACGATAGGTCTTTACATGGCCTGAGACGTCTGGTAGGTTACTCAAGTGGAATATTGAACTGAGTCAGTTCGACATCACTTACACACCAAGGCGAGCCATTCAAGGACAAGTTCTAGCAGATTTCATCGCTGAATTCACTATCCCGGAGGACTTGCCCGAAACCAGTGAATCTCCTAAATATGTTTGGAAGCTACACACTGATGGTGCATCAAATGACCGATGCTCGGGCGCCAGAGTTGTACTTGAAACTTCTAAAGGCCGATCTATATGCTTTGCCTTAAGGTTCGATTTCCGTGCAACTAACAACGAAGACGAATATGAAGCCCTGCTCGCCGGATTGAGACTTGCCAAAGATTTAAGAATTATTACTGTGGAGATTTACTTTGATTCACATTAGTCGTGTGTCAAGTTCGGGAAGAGTACCAGGCCAAAGACCGAAGACTGGCTGCTTATCTTGCTCGGGTTCAAGAAATATTGGATCAGTTCGATTATTATGCCATCTATTGCATACCCCGAGAATGCAATCAGAAAGCCGATTCCTTAGCAAAGTTAGCCAGTACAGGTGAGGTGTAGCAAATGGGAATCGTTCCCATGGAGACATTATCTTCCCCGAGCATTGATCAGATGGAGACAGATTGGGTATTCGAAGTCATTCCCGATAAGGAGTCATGGATGACCCCGTTCAGGAACTATCTCGAGCATGGAACCCTGCCGAAGCGCAGGAGTGGAAAAAGACAAGTTCTTCGAAAGGCTTCGCGGTTCACTATTCAAAATGGAGTCATGTATAGAGGGTACTCTGTTCCTTTACTCCGGTGTATCGCCCACAATGAAATCAAACGAGTATTGCATGATGTACACAAAGGAGAATGTGGCGATCACATCGGGGGGCAAGCTCTTGCCAAGAAAGTGCTCAGATATGGATATTATTGACCGACTTTAAATCACGATGCATCAGATTACGCTAGAAAATGTGACAAATGTCAAAAACACGCTCGGATTCCAAGAGCCCTGCCTACCAAAATAACTCAGATGGTCAGTCCATGGCCGTTCGCAGTATGGGGCATCGACATTATCAGTATTTTACCTCTAGCTAAAGGTGGTGCGAAGTACGCCATCGTTGTGGTTGATTACTTCACCAAATGGGCAGAAGCTGAGCCCCTTGCTACTATCACAATGAAGAAAGTGATCAACTTTGTTGTACGCAACATTATCTGTCAATTTGGCCTCCCACATACCATCATCACTGACAACGAAGCACAATTCGACAATGTTGAATTTAAGGATTTTTGTCAACGATTCCACATTCAGAAGAAGTTCTCCGCAGTTGCACACCCTCAAGCGAATGGACAGGTTGAAGCTGTTAATAAAGTTATAAAGTCCATTCTGAAGAAATGACTGGAAAAGGCCGGAGGAAAATGGGTTGATGAACTTCCTATGGCTTTATAGGCTTATCGGACAACCCACAAATCCACGATCGGCCACACTCCATTCCCTCTTTCCTACGGCTCAGAAGCCGTTATTCCAGTCAAGATGGAAGTATCTTCTCATCGTGTGACATATTATGATCCGAAGAAGAATGCTATATTACTTGCCGAATCCCTCGACTTATTGGATGAGAAGCGTGAAGAGGCTGATTTGAGGGCAGCCGCATACCGAAGTTGAGTCGCCCGATTATACAATGCCAAGGTCTGACCCCGAACCTTCAAACTTGGCGATCTCGTCCTTAAGAGAATTTACCCGGTTCCTTCACATATGAAACCAATGTGGGAAGGGCCGTATGTCATCGAACGAAAGCTCGGAGACGGCACATTTAAATTATCGACCATTGACGGTCTTATTCTACCGAGAGCCTAGAATAGCGAGAGCCTTCATCGCTACTACACATAACAGGCTTTGTTTATTTTTTCAGTCTGCTTTTCATTTGCAATTTGTTCATGCATTTTGAAATCTAAATTTGTAATAAGGAAACTGACTCTGTCGTATTTACTTATTTCAGCAATAAAATGTAATCTCTTTGAGCCAGAGCAGTGATTTTTAAATGCATCATACGACCATCACAATGCACGGAGAGCTAAGTTCCATTCTACGGTGGGACTTATTCAAATAGTGAGTGACTGTGATATGACCAGTCACTCGCTAAGTGAAGCCCGAGCTCGGGGGCAAGTCATCACACTGAAGCAAAAATGGATTGATACACGACAATCGTCTAACCAACTCCAGATTCCCAAAGTGTGAACTGGAGTATAAACTTGCAAATGCGAGCTCGAAAAGGGTAGATTCGTCGACCTAACGACTTTGCTCGTGTTTAAACCAAGTTCGAGGAGGATGGACCCGTCCATCTAATGACCTCACTTGTAAACTTAGGGTGGATGTGATTCGACCATCCGCAATCCTGATACACCTGTCGTTCCCAGAGTGCGAACGAAGTTCTGAAACCAATAACAGATGTGATTGACCATTTGTTAACTAACTCCAGATTCTCAGAGTGTGAACTGGAGTATAAACATCAACTAACTCTAAGACCCCAGAGCGTGGACTGGAGTATAAACATCGATTAACTCTAAATCCCCAGAGTGTGGATTGGAGTTTATATGCAAACCGGGTGTGAATTGACCACCCGTAGAACAACTCCGAGCCCCAAGAGTGCGAGCCGGAGTATAAACTCAAAGTGGGTATGACTGACCACCCACGAATCAATCTAAGTCCCCAGAGTGCGAACGAAGTCCTAAATATCAATCATGTGTGGCTGACCACCCGTAAAATAACTAAAGTCCCCAGAGCGTGAACATATCTCAAAACCATAAGCAGGCGTGACCGACTTTCGACTTACAAGTGCAATCCCCAGAGTGTGGATGCAACCATCAATTGATGAGCGAGTGTGATTCGACCACCCGGTCTCGTCTTTTTCAGCATCATTTCACAAAGTTAAGATTGGTGTATTGAAGGAAAAAAGTGATTGCTGATCGATCTTTTCAATTTGTCCCCAAAACTGGGGCAAGACTTAAGTATCAGCTACTGATTGAAACGGTGCAATGTTGGAGTTCGACTTGACATTCGATCGTGACCCGAGGCCGTGACTTCAGAACTTAGCAACTAAACTCAGGTCCGACTCGAAGACTGATACTTCACGAAAATATTGAATGGGAGTTCGAGCACTGAAATACTTAAGCGAAACAAACGCAAACTGTGCTAAAGACAAAATGTGATTTTATTTCAACTATTCTTTGGAAGAGAAGGATAAGTACAAAATTATTCCAAAAAAGCCCACTAGCAGGGGACGAACCCGCATCTGTACACGACCTACAAAAAGAAAAAAGAAATTCCTATCTGTCTACCAAAAATGAGATGAAAATACATGCCTATTCATTCACTCTCTTCTTCTTCCCCCTCGGCGTTAACCCGTTGGAGCTACCGCTTGGATGCCTCTTTAAGCCCTTGCCTTTCGGCGGTTGATCTCCAGTCGGGGGCATTATGGTAACTTCCTCCTCCGAACTCACATGGATTGGAATGCTTCCTGAAGGCGGAGTCGGAGGGACATGATCAATGTTAAAAGATGAAGGGGACACACTGGTGTCAACGACCGTGCCTCCAGGAGAAATCATTCGTAAAGGGCCTGGGCCAGGTCCCGCCATTCCACCTCCAAAGCCGCTGGCCCGCGCAGCTGCTTCCATCTCGGCATTGATTTCAGCTAGTATCTCCTCTTCGTGGATTGTTTGGGCATCGCCGGGGATGCTAGCAGTTGGGCCCGAGGAGCTGATCACAGGCGCACCCATGATGAATGGAAGATCGACAAAATGGTCACCATGATGACCGAGAATTCCTCCATCATCTGCTCATCAAAAGTAAGCATGCTTCGCTGTGTTCCGTCGGTTGGTGCAGTAGCCGCTGTAGTGGTCGCTTCTGTTATAATGGCCTTCTGCTCGTGATGCGGCTCTTGAGTTGCAGGAGGCGCGACATATGTAGCTCCTATCACTGAATGGAGATAAAGAAAAAGAGTTAGCGATTACTTCAATCAACGTTTCCAGCTTTGAATGAACGCAAGAAATGTTCAGAATATATACCTTCTGTTAGGAACTGGAGATAGTGGTTTTGATGACAACAACCTTTGTAACTTATTTTATTATAACTTATATACTAACACTATTGTCTAGATATATATGAATGTTATTATGCAGGATATATATAAGGCAGGTACTGATTATTGAAGACTGTACAGTATAAAGATCAAGAATGAAGAAATCAAGTTTGAAGACTCATGAGTATCAAGATCAAGATTTCAAGATAAGTGTCTAGTTTTGTTAAAACTTCATAATAGCATGGAAATCTTCATTCCAAATTTCATTTGGGATGGAACCCATTTCTACCTTCTTAGTGGCTTACAAACCCACGACAAGTATCTTAAAAACCTACGACGAGTGGCTTACAAACCCACGAACATCCTGGTTTTGTACAAGTTCTCGAGTCCTGATGTGATGAAATATTCTGCAGGAAGAAGCTTGCAAAACTACATCAAAATGGTTTTTTTAAAATGATTTTCAAAATTGTTTTAGCTTTAAAAATTATCTTTTCAAATGATGTTTTAGCCTTAAAATATTCTTTGTTTTTGCTTTTAAATAAACTCTTGTTTTAAACTTCATTTGTTTTTAAACTATCTTCTGATTTTTAAATATTCTTTTATAATATATATATATACTTGAGATTTAAAATCAAATTTATATATACATTCTAAAAATATATTTTTCTACTCTTCTTTATTTTAAAACATAGGAAAATTAGTTTATTTTACTCCAGAATCATTTCATCTTGTTGTCATTTCGATACCATTTTCAAAACAAATTTTACATTGTTTTTAACTAAGGGATGTCGACATCATGGGATACCCCATGTCGACATGGTGGCCGTTAAATTCAAAAGTTTCAATTTTCAAAAGAAGTGTCTATTTGTTTAAATCTCTTCACGAATGGTTATGACCGTTACTGGTCTGTAAAAAGCCTTCACAAACGAATTTTTTAACTAACTATTTTCTTATTTTCTTCACTCCTTCTCCACAAAACCATATTCTAAAATTTTCATATTTTTAAGATCGTGCCGAAATTCTACCGAATTATCAAGTGAATCAAATTAGAATCTCATTCTTGTTTGATTCTCTCCCCTCTCTCGAAGATCAAAGTGCTATTCAGAGTTATAGGATCAATTTGTAATCAAAAGTTTATCGGGGCTCTCTATGAGGTGTGGTTGTGCCTGGAAATCAATTGGGTGATTTGTGTCCCGTAAATCAAGAGAGTTTGCCTCGGATTTGAAGATAGGAGGGTACCTCAAGGCCTTTAGAAATTGAGGATTGTAATCTTGACATTGGTATAATAAAAATCTATACGAGGTGTTTGCCTTGGTGTAGGACTGGACGTAGGGTAACTCCGAACCAGTATAAAATCCAGTGTGTTCTTTTCTTTTACTGCTTTTTATTTACTTGCTGCATCTGTGTTTGATTCTGTGATTGTTCTGTGATTAAGTTCTGCATTTGTTTATATCATAATTTTTAAATTAGTCCATATAAGTCTTAGAATCCATTAAACACTATTCACCCCCCTCTAGTGTTAAATTAACCTTAAGATCCTTAATCCGCACTCCCTTTCAATTGGTATCAGAGCATAGGTTTTCATTGTTTTCATAATCTGAAACTTGAAAAGTTAAAAATGGCATTTTGGGAAATTTTGTTAATACTAATTTGAATTTATGCATTTCATCAAAGTATCATAAGTTTGCATATAGTTTTTATGAAAAATCAAGTTATCTACCGAATTGGTTTGTTATGCAGGAACAGACATGTTACATGGCTTTTGAAGAATCAACAAGCAATAGACAAACTTTGCAAATTGAGAAAGATAAATGGATACTTGATAGTGGCTGTTCAAGGCATATGACTGGAAATCCCGAGATACTCAATGACATTATATATCAAGATGGTGGATTGGTCAACTTTGGAGATAACTCAAAAGGATATGTGATTGGCATCGGCAATGTTGGTAAATCTAAAACTCATCTTATTTCTGATGTTTTGCTAGTTAGGAATTTAAAACATAATTTGCTTACTATAAGTCAACTATGTGATAAAGGATTTAAAATTAAATTTGGAAAAGATAAGTGTCGCATTGAAGATAATAAGTCAAATATTATCTTTAAAGGAATTAGGAAGAAAAACATTTACATCCTTAGTATGAAAGTTTCAAATGATAACTTATGTCTTTTGGCTAATACAAGTGACCCTTGGATTTGGCATAAAAGATTTGGTCATTTAAATTTCAAACTGTTATCTAGGTTATTAAAACTTGACTTAGTTAGAGGTCTTCCCAAGTTAAACTTTAAAGTAGATAGTATATGTGATGCTTGCCAATTAGGAAAACTTAAGAAAAGTTCATTTAAATTAAAAGATATGATTTCTACTTCTAAACCTCTAGAATCACTTCATTTAGATTTATTTGGTCCATCTCAAGTTCAATCAATTAATCACAATAAATATGTTTTTGTAATTGTAGATGATTATTCTAGATATACTTGGACAATTTTTCTTAAACTTAAAAGTGATGCTTTTGAATTATTTAAGAATTTTGCTAAAAGAATTCAAAATCAACTTTCTTTAAAAATAAAAACTATTCGTAGTGATCATGGTGGAGATTTGAAAATTTAAATTTTGAGAATTTCTGTAATAAAAAAGGAATTACTCATAATTTCTCTTTCCCAAGAACTCCACAACAAAACGGAGTGGTAGAACGTAAGAATAGAACGATTCAAGAGCGTGCTAGAACAATGCTTTCTGATAGTAACTTACCTAAAAACTTTTGGGCTGAAGCTGTCGCTACAGCTTGTTATATATTAAATAGGATTTTAATTAGACCATTAACTAATAAAACACCATATGAATTACTTTACAATAAGAAACCCATAGTACCTTATTTTAAGGCTTTTGGTAGTAAGTGTTTTATTCAAGATAATTTAGATAAATTTGAACCTAAATCTGACAAAGGTATCTTTATCGGATATTCTAATAGAAGTAAAGCATTTAAAGTTTATAATTTAAGAACTAACACTATTGAAGAAACAATGCATGTATCTTTTGATGAAAATTTTAAAGATACTGTACAAATAGAAGATGAAGAAGATTTTGTAACATAAAATAATGAACCTAATGAAACTAATTGTGAAATCATTCAACTTAATTAAAGAATTAGGCTATTAAAAGATTATCTTGTAGAAAATATACTTGGAAATATTGAATCTATAGTTAAAACAAGAAATCAACTAAATATTATGAGTAATGTAGCTTTTATATCAACTATTGAACCTAAAATTCCAAAGGAAGCATCATCTGATGATTCATGGATTCTTGCTATGTAAGAAAAATTGAATCGGTTTACCAGAAATGATGTTTGGGAACTTGTTCCTAGACCTGTGGATAAAAGTATAATTGGAACAAAATGGGTTTATAAAAATAAAATGAATGAACTTGGTCAGGTCGTGAGAAATAAAGCTTGTTTAGTCGCGCAAGGTTATTGTCAAGAAGAAGGAATTGATTATGATGAAACCTTTGCACCCATAGCAAGATTAGAAGCTATCGGGATTCTACTTGCTTTCACAAACTATAATAATTTCAAGTTATATCAAATGGATGTTAAAAGTGCTTTTCTAAATGGTATTGTAAAAGAAGATGTTTACGTTGAACAACCTCCACTTTTTGAAGATAATAAATTTCCAAATCATGTATATAACTTAAAGAAAGCTTTATATGGTCTGAAACAAGCTCCTAGAGCCTGGTATGAAAGACTAAGATCTTATTTACTACAATCTGGTTTTGAAATTGGTAAAATAGATACAACTCTTTTTATTAAAAGAAACAAAAATGATATTCAATTAGTACAAATATATGTAGATGATATAATATTTGGGTTGAGGCAACCCTACCCTTAGCTGTCATTTATTTTGAATGACTCAATTTAGTTTAATTCTAAATTCAGGGTTGCACTCCTTCACAAACCAACTATTTTTTTTTACATGTATGTATATTTTCCCATGTGTTTCCCAAGATCCACTTGATCAATATAGAAATATTGATATACTACTTTATAAAACTATTTGGGTGTTCATTTTAATTCTAATATCAGATCATTTTGTAAAGGGTATCTCAGTCTATATATATATATAAAAATAATAAAACTGAGGTTAAATCTCTGTGCAATTCCATTAACCAATTCCCATTTATTTTCCTACACTTAGCATTTGTGTATTTGATATAACATGTGAACTAACTCGTAATATTTAAATTTGCAAGGTTTGCCTTTTAAAACAGATGAGCTGTGAGTTGTGCATGCTTCTGTGCACCTGTGTGCACATAGTCATGTGCAACTGTTCTCTGCTTACCTTAGTCTTCAGGTAGACTAATTTGTTTTGGTGAGTTTTCTAAACTAATTGATCATAATATACTAGTTTCATTCATTCATAAAAATCATCAAACACATTTAGATTTGGGTTATTCCTTGTCTCATAAATTTTTTCTTCAATTCATATGCAAATGTATTCTAACTTTTAAAACAGTCTGATGTGTATACCCATACTCTTGGTTTAAATAGGTATAAGCTTCAGGTCTACGATTACTTTACTACTAAATTCTTGGAAATTCGCATACTTACAAATTATAACATAAACCTAAACATATCTATCTTTTCCACTGAAAATAGTTTCAACTCATGATATTTTTCTTCTTTACTGGTAATGGTTCCATCACATAATGATCCCTAAAATCATTCATTACATAATAATCAAGCTCAACATACTGCAAATATTAATTACATATAAGTCTTTTAAAATAAACATAAGGAACATGCTTCAACAAAAGCCATATTTCAATTGTTAGCAATTTCTTCCTAGCATCACATTTCTGCTCTTTTTACTTAGCTTCTTCATTACCTGCAGACATCCCATGATCTGCCCCACCATGTAAGTGAAGCACCCATTTGATGCAAGCAACAAACAGGTCAGACTAAAGTCTGGTATGAGTAAATTCAATTGACAATACATAAGATTAATGGAGCTAGTTTCATATAACCTTTGTTTTAGAAGTTAAATGTTCTACTCAGATTATTAAACCACTTTCTCATGTTCACATTTTTAAGAATCCTTACAGTGAAATGAGGGAATTTCTAAATACATGTATATGTGCTCAGACTAATTTCTTAACATAAATCTTTATTTTAAAAATTTATAGCAGCCATCATGCAAATCACCCAGGCATTCCCAAACATGAACAAGCAACATCCATATTATTAAGCTAAAGTACCAATATGAGACTGCATATCAAGATTCCCATATACTTTCAGCATTTATACATTTTGCATGTATATTCACTTCATGTTATTCATTTCAAAAGGATCCAGTATCACATTTATGGTTGCATTGGTGCACATTGCCTGGAACTGCTTCTTACTTTCCAGTGCACTATAAGCTTTTTGGACATGATCGTGCCATGTGCAAACTCACACCCCAACCTTGGTGCAAGCCAACCACTATGCCATACCCACTTCCCTCTTACCCAACCTGATAGAGCTGACCCATGTCCTTAGTTTAATTACTAAGTTCTCTCACACATCCCGTATTTTCTATGCAGAGTTATGCCCAACACTGTTTTATCCCCAATCACCTCATACTAATAGTTTCTATACATCCATCAAAACTCATTCACATATATATTTATTCAGCAATCACTCATACTTTAAAAAAAATCAGTTCAAGTTAGTTTTATTTTAGAGATATACCTTGGTTAAAGCATAGCCTAGAGCCTATACCAAGTGAAGTGCTACTCTGGTTCTCCTTATAGTCCACCCACATATTAAAGTGTATTTTCTTATTACTTCAACCTTATTTCCAGAGAACATCAAATGATAAATCAGGATTCAGCACATGGAAATTCCATTGCATCCCAACCATCTTTCAGTTGCAAGACATAAGCCAGAGGACCTCTTCCTCTTACTACCTTGCACCTTACTTTATTTATAAATTTATAAAAACATTTCTTAGGTACATAAACATCTAAATTATCATCAATTTTCCTTAAATATATCATATATGAACAATCAATCATAAGTTAAATGACAACCAAGGAATGCAAGACACATATCTTCAGAAACAACAGAAAAGGATTAGACTAAAAATGCAAGCAAAACTTCAAACAGAATTAAAATAAACTAAAGGTTAAATGGCTGCCTTCCATAGGTCTTAATTCCTTGCCAAGTGAGGGTTTACTCACCAAGGTTCTTCTTCCTAAGCCTTGATTTAAGTCTGCCATTGACCTCCTAGCTGCTGCCTGCCTACTCCTTCTTTTCTATGTTTTGTTTTCTGATTTTTCTCATGTGCACCCGTAGGAGGTGATGAGGTATATAGTGGAGTTATTAGGGTTTTAAGGTTAGTTAGGTAATTTATTTTCATCAGAAATCCCATTATTTCTGATCTCACCCAACAGCTCACCCTCTCCACTTTCCCTCCTTACCATTTTTCCCTTTTTCCTTGTCTTAACTATTTTTGGCAATTTTCTTTACACACTTTATGCATGATTCTGGCTTGGCATTATCTATTTTAATTATGCATAAAAACTTATGTGTCCAACCAAATGTGTGTGTGTTAATTAGTTATTATATTTTCTACCCATGCATGCTGCCATGTTTATTATATATATATATATATATATTTAGTTTATTTAATTTAGGACTAAGACTGCCTATGTTATTTATACATTATAATTGGGTTAATGTAGCTATACAAATAGGTCATGCACTCATTTACTTTTGCATTTACCAACAGAGCCTCTACATACTAATTTTCCTTGCTCAGGTAGTATACTGGAATAGTGTGCATGTGCACAAAGACATGCATATTCATTTACACACCATTGTTTTTCAGAGAAAAGAAAAATTTTGTTTTTCAACTAACTAACTTTCTTTTGCAAAGTATGTAAACTATATATATATATAGATATACTTAAATTATGGGCTGTCACATACACCCCTTCTTTAAGAAATTGTGTCCCATAATTTAACATTTCTTAACTCAACTAAAGCATGTATCAAGCAAGCACATTCAACATTGAATACTATGTTTAACTAACTGAATGAAAGCATAAATGATAAATTACCTTTAATCTAATTGTCAGTTGCAAATAGTTGAGGGTACTGGACTTTTATCTTGTCCTAAACCTCCCATGTGCAATCATTAGGGTCTAGACTCCACTGCACCTTTACCAGTTTAATAGTTTTGTTTCTTAACTTCTTATCTTCTTTAGCTACAATGCCCACTAGCTTCTTCTCATATACTAAATCTGGTCTAACTTCTACTGGGTTTTGTGGCTGAATCACTGAAGCTTCATCATGCACACATTTTCTCAATTGTGATACATGAAATACACTATGTATTCCACTTATTTCTTCTGGCAACCTCAACTTGTAATCCATCTTTCCTATTCTTGCTATGATCTCATATGACCCTATGTATCTCGGGGTTAGCTTCCCTGCATTACCAAACCTCAACACCTTCCTCATAGGTGAAACTTTCAAGTACACATAATCCCCTACCTCAAATTCAAGTGGTTTCCTTCTTTTATCTGCATATGATTTCATTCTGTCTTGTGCTGCCTTCATTCTCTGTTTGATCAGTGTGATCTTATCATTTGTTTCTTTCACATGATCTGGTCCTAACATCCCCCTATCACCTACCTCTAACCAGTAAGCAGGTGACAAACAAGGCCTCCCATATAGAGCTTCATAGGGAGCCATCCCTATACTACTCTGGTAGCTGTTGTTGTAAGCAAATTCTGCTAAATGAAGGTAGTCTTCCCAATTACCACCATGGTCAAGTACACAGGCTCTAAGTAGATCCTCTAAAAATTTATTAACTACTTCTGTCTGGCCATCAGTTTGGGGATGGTAGGCAGTGCTCAAGCACAACTCAACCCCCATTGCCTGTTGAAAACTACTCCAAAACTTTGATGTGAATATGGTGTCTCTGTCACTAATGATAGTGGTAGAACTCCATGTAGTTTTACGATTTCTTTCATGAAAATTTGTGCCAATTTTGGTGCATTTTTATCACTCTTTACTGGTATGAAGTGTGATGATTTAGTCAACCTATCTACCACCACCCAAATACTGTCATTACCTCTCTTTGATCTTGGCAAACCATCAATGAAATCCATTGATATGCTTTCCCATTTCCACCTTGGAATTTCCAGAGGTTGCAACAGTCCACTAGGTCTTTGGTACTCAGCCTTGACTTGTTGGCAAGTCATGCATCTTGCCACATATTCACCCACACTTCTTTTCATTCCTTTCCACCAATAGCTCCTCTTTAGATCATGATACATTTTTGTACCACCTGGATGTATGGTGTACTTAGACTTGTGATGGACATCCATGATTCTTCTTTGTAGTGCTTCTGTGCCAGGCACACACAGTCTTCCCTTGTATCTCAAAAATCCTTTTTCATCCAATTCAAACTTATCAAGACTTGAACCATTCCTTAACAGTTCCTTCTTCTCTCTTAGGAATGCATCCATGTCTTGAGACTGATTCACTTCTTCCACTAAGTCTGATTTTATTGTGATGAGGCTGAGCTTGCCATAGTGCTCCATGTCCTCATTTATCACCATAATTTGCTCTTCCACATTTTCCACTTCCACATCAGTTAGTGCTAATAACATTTTAAACTCCTCTATCATCAATGTAGCCAACTTGGCATGTTGCCTACTCAATGCATCTGCCACTCTATTTGCTTTTCCTGGTGTGTACATAATGTCTAAATCATAGGCAGCAAGGAATTCCACCCACCTATGTTGTCTCATGTTCAAATCTTTTTGAGAAAATAAGTATTTCAAAGCTTTGTGGTCAGTATAAAGCTCAAACTTTGCTCCTAATAGGTAGTGTCTCCAAAGCTTTAATGCATACACCACAGCTGCCAATTCCAAGTCATGTGTTGCATACTTGGTCTCACTTGGTTTCAATTGCCTTGATGCATAGGCTATTACTCTACCATCTTGCATAAGAACAGCCCCTATACCTGACCCACATGCATCAGTGTACACTACCAGATTATCATTGCCTTCTGGGATTTTCAGCACTGGAGCTTCCATCAATGCTTTCTTCAATTGGTTGTATGCCCCTTCACACTTCTCAGTCCATAAGAAAGGTTGGTCTTTCCTTGTTAGCTTAGTTAATAGGGTTGCTATTTTAGCAAAGTCTTTTATAAATCTTCTGTAGTATCCAGCCATGCCCATGAATGATCTTATCCCAGTAACATTGCTTGGTCTCTACCATACTTGCACTGCCATGACCTTACTAGGGTCTACTAAAATTCCTTCTTGAGAAATTATATGGCCTAAGAATTTTATTTCATTCTTCCAGAAGGAACATTTTGCAAACTTAGCTTTAAGGCCTTGTTGCCTTAATCTACTTAGTACCATGTGCAAATGTTGCTCATGTTCATTAGCTGACTTAGAATATATTAATATATCATCAATGAAAATCAGTACAAATTTATCTAAATAGTCTCTAAAAATCCTATTCATTAAATCCACAAAATAGGATGGTGCATTGGTCAAACCAAATGGCATTACTAAATATTCATACAAGCCATACCTGGTGTTGAAAGCTGTATACTTAATACTTTCTTCTTCCACTTTCATTTGATGGAAGCCAGATGCTAAGTCAAGTCTAGAAAATACCTTAGCACCATTTAATTGATCAAAAAGATCATCAATTCTAGGTAGAGGGTATTTGTTTTTGATGGTGACTGAATTTAGTTCCCTATAGTCTATGCACATTCTCAAGGAACCATCATGCTTCTTAACAAATACTACTGGTGATCCCCAGTTTGAACTACTAGGCCTAATGAAGCCTTTTTGCTCTAATTCTTCTATTTGCTTTTTCAACTCAATTTGTTCTTTAGGAACCATCCTATTTGGCTTCTTAATGACAGGGCTTGTCCCTGGTTTAAGTCTTATTTGAAATTCTACTGGTCTATTATGAGGGATACCATTCACATCTCCAAACACATCAGTGTATTGGTTAACTATGGGTATCTTTTCTAGGCTTGATTCAACCTCACCATTGTTCAAGTTGAACATCCTGCCCATACCCCTAGCTTTTACTACCTCAAATATGACCAAAATTATTTTGCCATCAGGGAGTTGTAGTGAGATTGTAGAATTTTCTAAATTAATAATAGCATGAAATCTTTTTAACCAATCCATCCCTAATATAATATCCAACTTAGGATAATTTAGCACATATAATTCTGAAATAAAGATGTGACCACCCATACATATTTCTACTTGCATGCATTTCATGTTAGTAATACAGGAACTACCTATGGGACTATCAATATGCAATGGTTTATCAACAAGAATACATATCAATCCCAGTTTCTGAACTATGTCATAAGAAATAAAAGAGTGGGTAGCTCCTGTGTCATAAACAACTGATATGGGTATGCCTTTAATAAATAATATACCTTCCACTTAGCTAGGTGCCTCCATTGCCCTGCCTTTCCCCTCAAGTACAGCCACCCTTGCCATTTCTGGACACTGCCTTTTCATATGCCCCTCTTTACCACAGTTGTAGCACCTAAGAATAGTTGACTTGGGTGCTTGGAATTTGGTCTTTATATGGCCTTCCTTTCCACAGTTGTAACAGATCACCTTAGGTTTCTTATTGTCAAAGCTTGCCACCTTACTTCCTTCGTTTTTCATTGCTTCTCCCTTCTTCTTCTCATATGGGTGTGCTCTATTCTTCCCTTTCCTGCTATTCCTGAAATTCTAAAATTTTTCCCTGGCATTATCATGCTGCTCAAATGATAATGTCAAGTCCATAACTTGACTAAAGGTTCTGTCTTTGTAGGGTAATATGGCTCTACTCAACCCAGCATTCAACCCCTGAATGTACCTTGCATTCCTTGAAACTTCATCTGGGATTAATACTGCTCCATACTTGGACAACCCTTCAAATTTTTGAGTGTATTCAGTGACACTCATAGATCCTTGTCTAAGTTTTATAAACTCCTCAAGCAATGAAGCTTTTGCTGAGGCTGGGACAAATCTGGCTTCTAACATTTCTTTGAACTGATTCCATGTCATCTCTTGCTCTTGCCTGCCTGCAATGATCACTTCCCACCAGTCCAAAGCAAGGCCTTTTAGTTATCTTGAAGCTATTTGCCTTCTTCTCCGGTCATTAACCTGCATATCTGCAAAGATCCTTTCCACTATTCTTAGCCATGTCTGGACACCCATGACATTTTCTATGCCATCAAAGCTACTGCCTCCTAAGTGTGAATATGTTTTAAGAAATTTGGACAGTTCTTCATGAGGATTGTCTACTCTAGGTGCCATCCCATCCCTTAATACTCTAACAAAGTCTTGCATGTTAATCATTGGGGGATAAGTGGCCATTCCAGTTGCCTGTTAAACATGATTGTCCTCCCTTTCTCCAGCAGCCTGGGGATTGCTCCTAACTGTTCTGGGCCTCTATTGAACATTTCTAGTATGGTTAGTTCTAATCCCTATTCACTACTTCACTTTTAAACTAGTAGTGAACTCATTCATACATAATAAGTAAAACAACCAATGCAAACAGTACAAACAATGCACACAGATTCAACCAAGTATTTGTATTGGCTATGTATTTAATAACACAGCTCTGATACCAACTGAGGCAACCCTACCCTTAGCTATCATTTATTTTGAATGACTCAATTTAGTTTAATTCTAAATTCGGGGTTGCACTCCTTCACAAACCAACTATTTTTTTTACATGTATGTATATTTTCCCATGTGTTTCCCAAGATCCACTTGATCAATATAGAAATATTGATATACTACTTTATAAAACTATTTGGGTGTTCATTTTAATTCTAATATCAGAGCATTTCTGTAAAGGGTATCTCAGTCTATATATATATATATATAAATAATAAAACTGAGGTTAAATCTCTGTGCAATTCCATTAACCAATTCCCATTTATTTTCCTACACTTAGCATTTGTGTATTTGATATAACATGTGAACTAACTCGTAATGTTTAAATTTGCAAGGTTTGCCTTTTAAAACAGATGAGCTGTGAGTTGTGCATGCTTCTGTGCACCTTTGTGCACATAGTCATGTGCAACTGCTCTCTGCTTACCTTAGTCTTCAGGTAGACTAATTTGTTTTGGTGAGTTTTCTAAACTAATTGATCATAATATACTAGTTTCATTCATTCATAAAAATCATCAAACACATTTAGATTTGGGTTATTCCTTGTCTCATAAATTTTTTCTTCAATTCATATGCAAATGTATTCTAACTTTTAAAACAGTCTGATGTGTATACCCATACTCTTGGTTTAAATAGGTATAAGCTTCAGGTCTATGATTACTTTACTACTAAATTCTTGGAAATTCGCATATTTACAAATTATAACATAAACCTAAACATATCTATATTTTCCACTGAAAATAGTTTCAACTCATGATATTTTTCTTCTTTACTGGTAATGGTTCCATCACATAATGATCCCTAAAATCATTCATTACGTAATAATCAAGCTCAACATACTGCAAATATTAATTACATATAAGTCTTTTAAAATAAACATAAGGAACATGCTTCAACAAAAGCCATATTTCAGTTGTTAGCAATTTCTTCCTAGCATCACATTTCTGCTCTTTTTACTTAGCTTCTTCATTACCTGCAGACATCCCATGATCTGCCCCTCCATGTAAGTGAAGCACCCATTTGATGCAAGCAACAAACAGGTTAGACTAAAGTCTGGTATGAGTAAATTCAATTGACAATACATAAGATTAATGGAGCTAGTTCCATATTACCTTTGTTTTAGAAGTTAAATGTTCTACTCAGATTATTAAACCACTTTCTCATGTTCACATTTTTAAGAATCCTTACAGTGAAATGAGGGAATTTCTAAATACATGTATATGTGCTCAGACTAATTTCTTAACATAAATCTTTATTTTAAAAATTTATAGCAGCCATCATGCAAATCACCCAGGCATTCCCAAACATGAACAAGCAACATCCATATTATTAAGCTAAAGTACCAATATGAGACTACATATCAAGATTCCCATATAATTTCAGCATTTATACATTTTGCATATATATATTCACTTCATGTTATTCATTTCAAAAGGATCCAGTATCACATTTATGGTTGCATTGGTGCACATTGCCTAGAACTGCTTCTTACTTTCCAGTGCACTATAAGCTTTTTGGACATGATCGTGCCATGTGCAAACTCACACCCCAACCTTGGTGCAAGCCAACCACTATGCCATACCCACTTCCCTCTTACCCAACCTGATAGAGCTGACCCATGTCCTTAGTTTAATTACTAAGTTCTCTCACACATCCCATATTTTCTATGCAGAGTTATGCCCAACACTGTTTTATCCCCAATCACCTCATACTAATAGTTTCTATACATCCATCAAAACTCATTCACATATATATTTATTCAGCAATCACTCATACTTTAAAAAAAATCAGTTCAAGTTAGTTTTATTTTAGAGATATACCTTGGTTAAAGCATAGCCTAGAGCCTATACCAAGTGAAGTGCTACTCTGGTTCTCCTTATAGTCCACCCACATATTAAAGTGTATTTTCTTATTACTTCAACCTTATTTCCAGAGAACATCAAATGATAAATCAGGATTCAGCACATGGAAATTCCATTGCATCCCAACCATCTTTCAGTTGCAAGACATAAGCCAGAGGACCTCTTCCTCTTACTACCTTGCACCTTACTTTATTTATAAATTTATAAAAACATTTCTTAGGTACATAAACATCTAAATTATCATCAATTTTCCTTAAATATATCATATATGAACAATCAATCATAAGTTAAATGACAACCAAGGAATGCAAGACACATATCTTCAGAAACAACAGAAAAGGATTAGACTAAAAATGCAAGCAAAACTTCAAACAGAATTAAAATAAACTAAAGGTTAAATGGCTACCTTCCATAGGTCTTAATGCCTTGCCAAGTGAGGGTTTACTCACCAAGGTTCTTCTTCCTAAGCCTTGATTTAAGTTTGCCATTGACCTCCTAGCTGCTGCCTGCCTACTCCTTCTTTTCTAAGTTTTGTTTTCTGATTTTTCTCATGTGCACCCGTAGGAGGTGATGAGGTATATAGTGGAGTTATTAGGGTTTTAAGGTTAGTTAGGTTATTTATTTTCATCAGAAATCCCATTATTTCTGATCTCACTCAACAGCTCACCCTCTCCACTTTCCCTCCTTACCATTTTTCCCTTTTTCCTTGTCTTAACTATTTTTGGCAATTTTCTTTACACACTTTATGCATGATTCTGGCTTGGCATTATCTGATTTTAATTATGCATAAAAACTTATGTGTCTAACCAAATGTGTGTGTGTTAATTAGTTATTATATTTTCTACCCATGCATGCTGCCATGTTTATTATATATATATATATATTTTTTTAGTTTATTTAATTTAGGACTAAAACTGCCTATGTTATTTATACATTATAATTGGGTTAATGTAGCTATACTAATAGGTTATGCACTCATTTACTTTTGCATTTACCAACAGAGCCTCTACATACTAATTTTCCTTGCTCAGGTAGTATACTGGAATAGTGTGCATGTGCACAAAGACATGCATATTCATTTACACACCATTGTTTTTCAGAGAAAAGAAAAATTTTGTTTTTCAACTAACTAACTTTCTTTTGCAAAGTATGTAAACTATATATATATATATATATATATATATATATATATAGATATACTTAAATTATGGGCTGTCACATGGGTCAACTAATAACATAATAAATAAAGAATTCTTAGATATAATGACTAAAGAATTTGAAACGAGTCATATGGGAGAACTAAGTTTCTTCTTAGGACTTCAAATCAAACAATTAGATAAAGGAATTT
This sequence comes from Allium fistulosum, assembly GCA_030737815.1. Lineage (NCBI taxonomy): Eukaryota > Viridiplantae > Streptophyta > Magnoliopsida > Asparagales > Amaryllidaceae > Allium > Allium fistulosum. The sequence goes on from CM060901.1 coordinate 159,272,195, forward strand.
TCATTAGTCAAGAAAAATATGCTAAGGATTTAATTAATAAATTTGGATTGACCACTTCTAGTGGGAAACCAACTCCAATGACAACTAATGTAGCTTTAAGTAAAGAAGATAAATCAATAGATGTTGATCAAAAATTATATAGGGGAATGATTGGGTCGCTGCTTTATATAACAGCAAGTCATCCTAACATCATGCATAGTGTCTGTCTCTGTGCAAGATACCAATCTCAACCTAAAGAAACTCACTTAAAAGCTGTTAAAAGAATTTTAAGATATGTAAAACATACTTTAGATTATGGTTTATTTTACCCTAAAAATGATGTATTTGATTTAATTTCATATTGTGATGCTGATTACGCTGGTTGTAAATCAGACCGAAAAAGTACAAGTGGAACTTGTAACTTTCTAGGACATTCTCTGGTTTCCTGGTTTAGTAAAAAGCAAAACACTGTATTTGATGCAGCAGCGGATATCTAAAATGATGATTCGGTGAAAGTAGTAATCGATGGAATAGAAAATACCAAATGCCCAACTCCGTTGATCCAAAGATGCCAGAATCTAGCTATCCCAAACACGTTGATCGCGCACGATACCGTGTTTAAAGATCTACGATTCTTCGATGTTGATCAAGCGCACTTGATTCCGCGAATCGGCTTCTACGATCGTTGATTCGAGCGCACTCGAATGCCGAAAGGGGAGATAGGAGATCACACTCAACTACCGATTTAAAGAAAGCACAAAGCTAACAAACAAAAGTTTTATTCAAAATCAACACCTTTTACAAATGTCACCACCCGCCTATTTATAGGCTTACAACTCACACAACACAAATCTGTACAACACTTAGGTCATTCACGACCTATCATAGATCAGTGACCTACGACTTAAGACTGACGACCTAAAACAGACGACCTAAAAACAAACAGTTACAATACAACACATTACAAGGCCTTCACGACCTAAAACAAACAGTTACTTACGACTTAACATATTTACAACATATACGAGTTACAAACATAACGACATAACAAATATACAAAAGTACAACAACTTATATACAACATGACTCAAGACAACAGCCTCCATCAGCGACCTAGCCTAGGTCGTTAACGACCTAGTACTTGAGCGACTTAGGAACACACAGCAGCAACGACCTAAGAACATAGCATCAGCGACCTAAGACCAAGGCTTTTGGAAATCTTCACGCGACCTAAGATCTTGCGACCTACTGAGGAAATCTCGGAAGCGACTTAAGTTAGGTCGTTGACGACCTAAGGAAACAGCAACACGCGACCTATCCACAAGCGACCTATAATCTCGCGACCTACTGAAGAAAGCTCGGTAGTGACTTAAGTTAGGTCGTTGGCGACCTAAGGAAACAGCACCACTGGAAATCCATTAGTTTGGTAAGTCGTAGCTCGATAGGTCGAACTCAGTTAGGTCGTTTATCCTGAGCAACATAGCTTTGTTAGATCGCTGGTCATTCTTCTCATATCTTGCCGTAATTCTCTCCAATGCTTGATCTATCTCGTTAGCTCGCTCATCGTTAGGTCGTTGGGTTTCGTTTGAGCGACCTAACTCTCCACGCGACCTAAGAATCTTGTTAGGTCGTAACTCATTAACTTGCCTCGCTAGGTCGCTTGAACGACCTTCCAACATACTAGGTCGCTGCCGACCTATCTTCACAGCAGATTGTTCTTGCAAGCTACCACTCACACTAGGTCGTGAGCGACCTAAGATACACGTACGACTCAAAACCACTGAACTGATGAACTGCTCCGCTTCATCCTTAGGCTGGGCTGCATCATCCTCCCCTGGTTGGGAAAAATTCATCCTAGAATTTAAAAGCTCTTTTTCTTTGAAAAGTTTGTGTTCATGGTATGCAATCAAACGTTTGAGTGATCTAAACCCCAACGCTTCAGGTCGCGGGTGCGATTCATCATCCTTCTCATATTGTCGTGAACGACCTAGGTCCTTTGAGCGAGATTGCGCGGTATCATCAACCTCTAATTGAAATGAATTTCTCCCGAATTCAATTTCTTTTCTTCTTCGCGACGCTGTCTTCCATTCATTATCTGGTTTGTTGCGGCTCTGGTGATAACCACTTTCATGATTAATCTTGTTTTGACTCTTTGATGATGTGGATCGACATAAGGAACGTATTGCATAAGACAGACGTGGCATTAGACATGCGGCATAAGGAAGTGATCTGAGGGAGATGACATATGAAAAACTATGGAATGAACTAAACACTAGTTGCCATATCCAATTCATGTAGCATAGAACTTCATGAGAATAGTGTCATATACCATATTGCCTATGCCAATAGGAAGGTGTGATAAAGAACCAAAACATGTCGAAAATGTGAGATGTTATAAGGAAGTTTAAAATCATGGAACGACTTAGGAAATCATGACCGAAAAAGTGAGAGGACTCATGCTCAGATTCTCGTCTTTCCTTTTCCCGTTTAGGTGTGTCCTCCTTTAGAATCTTCCCTTGATGTGTTGCATCAATTTTCCCTGAATGAAATGAATCCCCACTCGCTTCTCCTTCAACATGTTTATTTTCATGAAACGATTCTAAGCATTTGTTGTGATAATTTCAACAGTGTGGACTTGATCAGGTAATTCCAACGGACAGTCATTCTCTTCATCCTGTCTTATAAACTCTTCCCGTTCTTTCAGATTCACAAGGTCATACGATCCCAGCAGTAAAATAGCATCTGGTACTAGTTCAGTGTGAGGCTGAATGTCCTATAGTGATGGTAATTCTTCGGTTAATTCTTCAGGATGTTCATCTTCAGACTCATCGAATTCTGTTCCAACTTCCTCAAAAACATCAAGATCTTCACTCGTTCCTTGCCCAGTCAATATAAACAATTCATTACTATCTTTCACCTTTTCGACAGGCTCTTCCAAAGTTACAAGACTATTGTCTTCAGACAGTTCCTCTGAAATATCATCCTCAAATTCTTCGAATACTTCAACCTCTTCAGGTGTCTTAAAATAAGAATTTTCCCCAGATTCAATCAACATTGATAACTCACCACAAGCTTTCATTTTATTGACGAACTCTTCCAAAGATAATAAACTGTCTGATTCTTCCTTCTCTTATGTTTCACTGTTACTTTGTTCAGGCTTCTCGGAAACTATGGAATTTATACTTAGCTGGCTCTCGTCCATCAGCTCAGGCATGAAACAAAAATCTTCCATCATCAAGTTACTTTCCTCAATTCCGAACACACTTTCTTCTTCCATATTATTGAAATCCAACTTTGGCGGTGAAGAATATTCAACTTCTACATCCCCATATTTTGGCTCAATTTCTTCATCATCATCATCAAATTTCGGCGGTTGATAAAAGTCAAATTCAGCAGTCCTCCACAGCGAGTTACATCCTTCATCTCCCGACAAAACTCCTTCATCATTGTCAAATTTAGGTGGTTGATAAAAGTCACATTCAGTAGTCCTCTTCAACAAATTACATCCTTCAGCTTCCGACAAAACTCCTTATTTGTTGTCAAACTTCGGTGGTAATTCTTCGAACAATTCTGTAAGACCGGCCTCTTCAAATTCTTCTAACATTGGTTTAACCTCCTCGGGAGTTTTAAGCTCTTCACTTGCCTCATACCTAACCAACGATTCAGCACTACCTTCTTCTTCTTCAACACTTTTGCTGAAAGAAAATGGACTAGTCGGTTCCTCTTCCTCTTCTGGTTCGCTTTCAGTAGAATCATCCACATCCTCGTTTCACACTCTTCGACAACTAAGGTTTTCATCTAGGCCTCCGTACATTCCATACTTCTATGGCCAGACTCCTGATAATGATAGCGCTTAATTTGGTCATCAACATTTGTCTTAGTGCTTCCATGTACACCTGGTTCGTTGACTCTCTTAGAAACATTTCTACTGTAATGAACACCATGATTCTGATTGCTGGAGTTTCTAACCACAATCTTTCCTTGAATTCCTTGTCTCAACTTCTGCACTTGTTGGTTCATACGTGTTTGATAATTGTAGGGTAAGAAATTTGCCTTCATCATCCTTTTCATCTTATCCCACGTGATAACTTTGGATTTCCCCATTCTCTTTCTGGTTGATTTAGTTTGTTGCCACCAACCCATAGCTCTTCCTTTCAATCTGGTAGCAACTAATTTAACTTGACGATCCTCAGACACGTTGTTGAGTTTAAAAATATTTTCGACCTTTGATAACCAATCCAAGAATTCCTCTGCTTGTAGACCACCTCGGAATTCTGGAATCTCCGTATCCTTCCTTGATTCCCGTGTATGACCATTCTCTTCAACATTCCTACATCGATTTTGACCTTGACCTGAATATCGAAGATGAACACAATCACCATAACTATCTTCTTCAAAATTAGATGAGCTTCGATGTGGATTCTGAACATTGACTCTTCTATGACCATGCACATCCTCTCTACTTCTTCTTTCCTCTACTCGATTTCTTTCATAATCATAATATGGCTCATGCTCGTAACCACGATAAGCTCTTCTTTCTTCATTCTGATAATCATGATTGTCTCGAACTCCACGATCTCGATTTATCGACAAAGATGATTCTCTTCTTTCTCTATCATAAGGTGGCGACACTCTCCATTGATTTCGATTCATGTCTGACTTCATTCTCTCCACTCTCTCGAAACCCTTATTGAACCTTTCATCGATATGTTGTTCCATTTGTTCAGGATCTCCACTCCCATACAAATCTGCAACACTGTGATGACGGTTAACATATCTCGGAGGCATGATCAAATCTTCAACAGATCTAAACACAAACTTCACTTTGATCCAAAAATTTTCGAATCAAACTTTCCCACTTGTTTGAAATCTCACGAACACTCCAAATAACAAACAACTTAATTCGAACTTCCCAAACTTCAAATCTCAAAATTGACGCCCAATGAACTTGGATAAGTCCGTCTCCTAGCTCACGACTTGAACAAACACTTCTTCTTGGTCCAACGGCTCGTCTTAGCTATGATTGGCTAAGTCTTGCTCTGATAACAAATGATGCAGCATCAGATATCTAAAATGATGATTCAGTGAAAGTAGTAATCGATGGAATAGAAAATATTGAATGCCCAACTCCGTTGATCCAAAGATGCCGGAATCTAGCTATCCCAAACACGTTGATCGCGCACGATACCGTGTTTAAAGATCTACGATTCTTCGACGTTGATCAAGCGCACTTGATTCCGTGAATCGGCTTCTACGATCGTTGATTCGAGTGCACTCGAATGCCGAAAGAGGAGATAGTAGATCACACTCAATTACCGATTTAATGAAAGCACAAAGCTAACAAACAAAAGTTTTATTAAAAATCAACTCCTTTTACAAATGTCACCACCTGCCTATTTATAGGCTTACAACTCACACAACACAAATCTGTACAACACTTAGGTCATTCACGACCTATCATAGATCAGCGACCTACGACTTAAGACTGACGACCTAAAACAGACGACCTAAAAAAAAACAGTTACAATACAACACATTACAAGGCCTTCACGACCTAAAACAAACAGTTACTTACGACTTAACATATTTACAACATATACGAGTTACAAACATAACGACATAACAAATATACAAAAGTACAACAACTTATATACAACATGACTCAAGACAGCAGCCTCCATCAATGACCTAGCCTAGGTCGTTAACGACCTAGTACTTGAGCGACTTAGGAACACACGGCAGCAACGACCTAAGAACATAGCATCAGCGACCTAAGACCAAGGCTTTTGGAAATCTTCACGCGACCTAAGATCTTGCGACCTACTGAGGAAAGCTCGGCAGCGACTTAAGTTAGGTCGTTGATGACCTAAGGAAACAGCAACACGCGACCTATCCACAAGCGACCTAAAATCTCGCGACCTACTGAAGAAAGCTCGGTAGTGACTTAAGTTAGGTCGTTGGCGACCTAAGGAAACAGCACCACTGGAAATCCATTAGTTTGGTAAGTCGTAGCTCGATAGGTCGAACTCAGTTAGGTCGTTTATCCTGAGCAACATAGCTTTGTTAGATCGCTGTTCATTCTTCTAATATCTTGCCGTAATTCTCTCCAATGCTTGATCTATCTCGTTAGCTCGCTCATCGTTAGGTCGTTGGATTTTGTTTGAGCGACCTAACTCTCCACGCGACCTAAGAATCTTGTTAGGTCGTAACTCATTAACTTGCCTCGCTAGGTCGCTTGAACGACCTTCCAACATACTAGGTCGCTGCCGACCTATCTTCACTGCAGATTGTGCTTGCAAGCTACCACTCACACTAGGTCGTGAGCGACCTAATATACACGTACGACTCAAAACCACTGAACTGATGAACTGCTCCGCTTCATCCTTAGGTTGGGCTGCATCAGTATTCTTGTCAACAACTGAAACAGAATATATATTTGTTGCTTTGGCTTGTTCTCGAGTTATATATATGCAACAAACTTTAAAAGATTTTGGATTAACTATATCAAAATCACCAATTTATAGTGATAATACTAGTGCAATAAACCTATCTAAAAATCCAACTCATCATGCTAGAACAAAACATATTGATATTAGACATCATTTTCTTAGAGATAATATAAGTAAAGAAGTCATAACTCTTGAATATATTAATACTGAAAAACAAATTGCTGATATATTAACCAAACCATTAAATGAACAAAACTTTACTAAATTTAGAAGAGAATTAGGTATATCTTCATTAACTGAAATATAAATTATAAATAATACAAGTATAGTTAATAATTAATATAAATAAAAATTTCTCAAAAATTGAACTGGGCATGTCGACATGACCCATCCCCCTATGTCGACATACAGGCCGAGATTTTCAAATTTAAATTTCCCTCTAAAATTAGTTATTTGGTTATATAATTATATATTTTGACTTTTACTCCTTTTCTCTGTTCTATTCTCTGTAATAAACTTCTAAAATAGTAAATTAATGGTTCCTCCTCTAATAATGAACATTCTTCACCAACTTCTCCTCATTCTGGCCCTTTTCAATGTTCCACACACGTACGAGTCATCAAATTACAAGAGAAGATGAAAGATTTTCTTCAAATGATGATGAAAATTCAATTAAGTCAACTGCGAATGGCTAGAGAACAAGATAGGCAAGGCAGAATCCTTAGGAATTTACAAAAATTCCTTATGGATAACCATGCCAATCCTATTGTCATCGAAGAATCATCACAAGCCATGGAATCTGAAGAAGAAGAGCCTCTAGAAGAACCACAAGAGGATCAAGAAGAAGAACATCCTTTGCCGAATCCGGATGTTCATATGGACGAAGACGATGGCGTGATTTGCGTTGGAGAGGTCCTTTTTGACGCTAATGGGAACTTGGTCGAACAACGTGGAAACTTTTGTCTCCACTATCCAAATTGTTCGGTCCATAAATCACCAATAGTTAAGGGTCCCCGTTAAGTGTTTTTCGTTTTTGTTTTTCTCTTTCTTGATTATATATTGGTTTGTTAATTTGTATATAAATGTTATCTTAATAATACTAATGTTCTTCTAAAAAAAATCTTTAGTTTATAAATAATCTTGAATTCCATTTAATTTAGGATGCTATATTTTATATCACTCATACATAGTTATTATCCTTTTGTCATGTGTTTGTTTATCTCATTTTCTATTAAGTTCAAGGTTTATAGGATTTTTTTATTGATGACAAAGGGGGAGAAGTTATATAAAATAGTAGGCTTGGAGTAAGGGGGAGTTGTTGGTGTAAGGGGGAGTTATGGTATGATCGAGGTGGTGAGTATATTTTATAACGTTGTCTTCATCAAAAAGGGGGAGATTGTTAGGAACTGGAGATAGTGATTTTGATGACAACAACCTTTGTAACTTATTTTATTATAACCTATATACTAACACTATTGTCTAGATATATATGAATGTTATTATGCAGGATATATATAAGGCAGGTACTGATTATTGAAAACTGTACAGTATTGTGATATCCCGGGATTTCGAGGAATTTAAAATGTGATAATCTCTTAATTTAAATTGATAAAATTGTTATTTTCAAATATAAATAACCAAATAATAATGATATGATGTATTAATTATGATATAGATTGAATTATAATAAGAATAATTATTTTAATTGTATTATTTTATAAATTTGATTTTAAATAGATTTATCATTTCCAAAATTAATAAGCATTGTTTAATTATATATATATATGTCTTGAGTTGTTTTTAAATGAAATAATCATTTCAAACTTAATAATGTATTTATTTAAGATAAATGTAGAGTTGATTTTTAAATTGGATTTTAAAAGTAAAATTTGAATTTGAATCTGGATTTAAATTTGAATCTTTAAAGATAAATATTTTAATATATTTGGGTATAAAATATATGAACAAGGCTTTATTTAAAATAAGATTTGCTTTAAAATATTTTCTTTAAAAGAAATTTTATTTATATAAATTTAGGAAGTGTTTATTTAATAATAAATAAATACAAAAGGTATATTTACACTTAAAAATGAATTAAATATATTGTATATAATTTATTAGAATATAATTAGTTTTTATTTTATTTTCTTTTAAAGGTTTCATTTATTTATAATATAGGAAAGCATTTATTAAATAAGGTATGCATTTATTTAATTAGGAAAATTCATTTTAAAGGCTTTTAAATAATTTTAAAACAAATGAAAATTAAAAAATGACAAGTGTTAATTTTTTAAACATGTTAAATACATGTGTAAGGTAATTAAGCAATGGTAGAGACAAGTGTCAACCATTTGTTTTATTTTCTTTAAATTTAAATAAAATCTAAATTAACCTATATAAACTTTCACCTCCTCTCTTCTTTTTCTTTTCTTATCTTTTCATTTGCAAAGACAAAAACCAAAACCAGCAATGTTCAAACCGAAATCATCTTCTCAAACCAAAATAGAAATTCTTTCTCAAACCAAAACTGAGATTTCATCTCAAACCTGAAATCATTTTCAGAAGCTTAAAACTCAAATCATTTCAAAAGTTCAATTGCCTAAAACCACATTTCAGATCATATCAAAGATCTGTAACCATTGTTTTCAAAGACCTGAAACCATTATTTCTTAAACCTGGAATCATTTCAAAAGCCTAATTCTCAAGTTCAAAAGCCTGTTAACATTTGCCTGTTTCAAAATCAAGTTCTGTCATCATTTCCAAGGATGCATGCAAGTGAATCTGGAGTTTCAAGAGCCTTCCTGTTTTTAAAGTTTCAAACATAAGCAAGTGTTTCAGTTTTTAAAAGCAAGCTTTCAGTTTTAAAGAAATGAAGCAATTCTGTTTCAAAGCTTCCAGTTTTCAAAGATCTCAACATGCCAGTTTATAACTTCTCTGTTCAACAGTAAAAAGGTGAGTAAACATTTTTTTCAAAAGTTAAAAATGAAATTAAATTTTGCTTTCGAATGATTTCTGAATGGAGTATATTTGCATGTTCGTTTATATGTGTGTACTCTGTATGTATGTGAGAATTGAAGTGTGCATGTCTGATTTAATTGTTAATTGCTCTGTTCATTTTAATTTGAGAAACTCCTCTTTTATAAGACCCTAAAACTATATATCATGATCCCAGAAGTATTATATGGGATGTCCTAGAAATGATTGAGTGAATTTTTGGTTGCATGTTTATAAATATGTAGATATAAAGATGTGTATGTCTGTTCATATATATGTCTCTGTTTTATCTTAGTACAGGCTTTAGATTTTTATTAGAAAAATCCATATCTTTGCATCCATTTGATTTCAGTCTAGGTTGTGTTAATGAAAAAGGTTTCTAACTATATACATTAGAATTTAAAAATAGATTCAAGAATATATGATAAGTATTTAACTCGAAATTTAAAATTTACAGTAGAAATCAAAGGAATGGGTAAAATTCAAATATGTTAATTTAAATCTTTGATTCTATAATCTGATTTTTGATTACAAATGATGAATTTAGAAAGAGAATTCATAAATTTTTAGTTTGGGATGGCCGAGAATTTTTAAGTTGATCAGAAAAGACATTTTCGTCATTTTCAGACGATCGGTGAGGCTGGGTTCATCGGAGTTGATGTCGAGGGTCGATTGGAGGTTGTAGATGGTAGGAAAAATAATAGATGATTTTATTCTATGCTATGGTGGTTGTTCGAAGGAATTTTAGGGTTTAACGATGGGTTTGGGGTTGATTGGATCGCGATTTTTTCTCGACGTCGTGGGTGAACTGGAGGCTATCGCGTATGGGGGAATGGAAGCGTGGGTTAGAGATGGAGCTTTGGTCGAAGTCGGGGAAATTCTGGTGGTCGGAATCGGTCTGGCGAGGCGAATATGGGTTGTCGAATTTGTTCCAGGAAGTGGTCGAGGAAGCTTAAATTCGATTTACGATTTTGCTCGATGGTTGGAGTTGACGTGGTGGTCGAGGAGAAGGATTGCGACTCGATGGTGATCAGCAAGTTGGTCGGAGTCGTCGAAGTTCACCGTGCACGTGCACGTGTTCTCGTTTGTGTGTATCTGGAATTTTGAATTGGGGAAGAAGATAAGTTCTCGTGTTCGTACTCGGGGAGGACTCGTGGAATTAGATTTTGGCACGGGTAGTTTTAGGGTCGTACGCGAGAGAGTGGAATTGTTCAAAGTTTTAACAGTTTTAAATTTTTCTCGGGGAGGAACTCGCGTGCATAAGGTTTTGACTCGGGTCATTTGCAAGATTTCGAGTGAGCTGTAAGTTTCAAAACAGTTTTAAAAATTTAAAACTAAAGTCTTTTATAAAAAGAAAAGTGAAGATGTATTTGTTTATTTCAAGTATATATGAGTCAAAAACCAAAGTAAAAGTTTTAACCAGTTTTTGAAATTTAAATAAGTTTTAAAAACTTTAAACAATTAAGTTAAACCAATTATCTTGAAATTTCATTTCTTTGTAATGGATAAAATTAATTTGTATGATTTGTCTAACTTAATTGTATAAATTGAAACCTTAAGTTATTTTCAAACTTAATTTGAAAATAAGGTTAATTAATAAGGAATGGTTTTATTTTAAACTTATTAAAAGTTTGATAATAAAGGAAATAAATAATGAGTGATTTATTAAATTAGTTATGGTTGAGGATGAGTAAATTAACAATTAGTTTTCAAGTGATTTAGTAACTTGTAATTAAGGATTGTTAATAAATAATTGAGGGTAAGTAATTAATTATTTATTTTAAAACTTAATTAATGACATTTAATTAAGTAAGTTAATTACTAAGATCAAATATTTTTAATGATGATGTTTATCTTAAGATTAATTAAGATTTTTAAATGAGATGAAATTAATTAATTTAATTAAGGAATTAAGATTAATTAATTTATTAATAAGGATTAATGAAATGATTAAGGGTTAATTAAACTAGTAATTAAGAAGTACTTAATAAAGTTTTATTAAGTAATAATTAAGTTTTCTTAATTTATAATTAAGAAATTATTTATCTATAATTAAAGTTAATTAAGAATTTATTTAACTGTTATTAAGGATTAATTAATTAACATTTAAAGATTGATTAATAGGTAATTATGAATTAATTAATTTGTAATTAAAGTTAATTAATAAATAAGTTTTATTAATTGATAATTAAGAAGTAATTAATTAGTTAATTAAGTTTAATTAATTAATTATAAAAGTAATTAAGGATTGATTACTTTGTATTAAAAGATATTGATTAATAATTAAGGTTTATTAATTAATAATTAAAGAATAATTAATCAAGGATTAATTAATTTGTTTAAAGGGTAATTAAGGATGAGTTACTCAGTTATGATTTAAGAAATGAATGTGATTTATTTAAGTTAATTAATTTGTTAATTAATTAAGGATAGTCACTTGGTAATTGATTAAGTGTAGTTACTTAATAAGATTGGTTAAGTATAATTACTTAGTGTAAGTAATTAATAAATGAATTACTATATGTAATTGGTGAATTTAATCAAAAAGGATTTATAAAATAAATTAAAGTAATTAAGAATAGTTAATTACTGTTAATGATTATTTAAGGTTGATTAATGAAAGTAATTAATTAATGCATGATTAATTAATGTAATTAATTAAGGAATAATGTAATTAATTATAGTTAATTAATTAATTAATGTAATTAATTAAGGATCATTAATTATTGTAGTTAATGAGAGTAATTAAAGGTTAATTACTATAAATGATTAAGGATAATTAATTTGTTAAATTAATTAAAGGATAATTACTTTATGTAATTAATGGATAATTTAATCAAGAGTGATTAATGGTTAATTAATTAAATGGATTGTAATTAATTAATGGTTGATTAAGCAAGGTTAGGAATTAATTCTTAAGTAATTAGTTTAATTTAAGTTGATTAAATTAATTATAATATGGATTAATAAATAGTTGCTTATGAATGATGGTTGAGTAGAATGTCTGATTTGGTAGATATTGGATGATATACTATGATATTCTATGATATGATATTGGATATATCTATGATAAATGTGTGATATTTATCTATGTTAATGCTATGTGAATTCAAGTATTAAATTGAATTGAATTGTTTAAACCTTTAAACAACTTGGCCTTAAAAGATACGTTTTGGATTTCGATGAGACCGGGATCGGGTTTGCTACATTACAGCGTGATAGGGGGTTCTCGCTTTGCGTTAGGTGGCGAACGGGAGACTCTTACCCTTACATGTCCCCGGGGGTAGTATAAGGCCTTTTGGGGTTGGTTGCGACTCGAGAGGGTGGCCGTAAAAGCAAACCCGAGGTATCACTGTGAGCCACAGCGGGGCTGGGATGGTTGAAAAGCCTACCGGTCGTGAACCGTTGCTGAAGGTTGAAAAGCCTTGGTTGTTACAGTGGTATCAAAGCATAGGTTGAGCGAATGCCTAAGCTTTTGGTTAAGTGAATATCAGAACACTAGGTTAAGTGAATACCTAGGTTCGGAAGGATTGTTCATTAGAGATAGGATCTGTAGCAACCTGTTTGAGTCTGAGTGTATATATATTCGAGAGCGCGTATTTGTTAGTTATATAAAATGGTTTTATATTGTGTTAATTGATCGGTTGGGTGGTATATGGATTCTGGTCAATACGAGTAGCTAACGTTATTGATAGGGATCTCTAAACACTTGAACCATGCCAACGGACACAATATTGTTTTAAAGAGGTAGATGAAATAATTTTACCCAGAAATAATTTCTATATAAAAAAAAATATATCATTTTAAATATATATATTTATGTATTTCTACCTATTTATTGGGTTACCTGTTCGGGTTTTCCAATATAAGTTATAAAGGTAGACAAGGTGGTAGTGTGTGTAACACAATTACCAATAGTTGGAGTTTGAATGTTTGAGGTTGGAAGTATATATCGAGACTGTAAACCCAATACCGTCTCGAGTAAAGCTTTGTTGTGGTGTAGGAGTTATAGAGTTGTCAGAAATTTTCTGGAGTGTTGATCTAGTTTGTGTTCGAGTTCATAGACGACATCTAGATCAGAGTTGAGCAGCGAAAGCTTGGTAGTAGTTGTTCTAGAGTAGAAGCAACCGGAAGTTGCAGAGTTTGGATTAGAGGGTTCCTACATGAAGTTTTCAAGATCTGAAGGACAGATTGGCAGGTGCATCTGTTTTGTCTCTTCTGGATAGGAGAAGTATTTAGAATCTACCGATGATTTAGGAGTAGAGTTTTAGTTCTGGATTTCTGTAAATCTTGAGAGGATCCGTTATTGGATTGTTTTTGGTCCTGTTTGTTTTGAGAAGCGTCAGCGAAGATTGAGCTGATCAGGAAAGGTGAAGGCAGCCCAGAATCGTCAGAAGAGTTCTGTGGATTAGAGATGGAGAATTTTGGAATTCGAAGTTGGAGACTTCATTGTTATTTCTCCAGTAAAAGGGAGCAAATAAGATTGGGTAAGACTAGGAAGATAGCTTCGAATATATTAGATCTTTTTGAGTTTTTGTGAGGATATGTGTTTTGGCTTCGGTATTGAATTACCAGTTTGGATCCAGTAGAGCGAGTAACCCAGTATCTGTATCTGGGAAACTCGGGATAATTTTAAGTAGTTTATCCGGATCTATGACCGGATAGCTAGAGTTGTTTGTTTGTATGAATTGTTTGTTTAGATAAAATTGTTTGTTTGGATGGATGGTCGTTTGATTGATAGTGTATGGTTGATGTGTATGCTTGGAATTTTGAAAATAAATTTAAATTTTTTTTTTTGGATTATCTTTTGTTTTAAATTTCGAGGACGAAATTCTTTTAAGGGGGAAGGAATGTGATATCCCGGGATTTCGAGGAATTTAAAATGTGATAATCTCTTAATTTAAATTGATAAAATTGTTATTTTCAAATATAAATAACCAAATAATAATGATATGATGTATTAATTATGATATAGATTGAATTATAATAAGAATAATTATTTTAATTGTATTATTTTATAAATTTGATTTTAAATAGATTTATCATTTCCAAAATTAATAAGCATTGTTTAATTATATATATATGTCTTGAGTTGTTTTTAAATGAAATAATCATTTCAAACTTAATAATGTATTTATTTAAGATAAATGTAGAGTTGATTTTTAAATTGGATTTTAAAAGTAAAATTTGAATTTGAATCTGGATTTAAATTTGAATCTTTAAAGATAAATATTTTAATATATTTGGGTATAAAATATATGAACAAGGCTTTATTTAAAATAAGATTTGCTTTAAAATATTTTCTTTAAAAGAAATTTTATTTATATAAATTTAGGAAGTGTTTATTTAATAATAAATAAATACAAAAGGTATATTTACACTTAAAAATGAATTAAATATATTGTATATAATTTTATTAGAATATAATTAGTTTTTATTTTATTTTCTTTTAAAGGTTTCATTTATTTATAATATAGGAAAGCATTTATTAAATAAGGTATGCATTTATTTAATTAGGAAAATTCATTTTAAAGGCTTTTAAATAATTTTAAAACAAATGAAAATTAAAAAATGACAAGTGTTAAATTTTTAAACATGTTAAATACATGTGTAAGGTAATTAAGCAATGGTAGAGACAAGTGTCAACCATTTGTTTTATTTTCTTTAAATTTAAATAAAATCTAAATTAACCTATATAAACTTTCACCTCCTCTCTTCTTTTTCTTTTCTTATCTTTTCATTTGCAAAGACAAAAACCAAAACCAGCAATGTTCAAACCGAAATCATCTTCTCAAACCAAAATAGAAATTCTTTCCTCAAACCAAAACTGAGATTTCATCTCAAACCTGAAATCATTTTCAGAAGCTTAAAACTCAAATCATTTCAAAAGTTCAATTGCCTAAAACCACATTTCAGATCATATCAAAGATCTGTAACCATTGTTTTCAAAGACCTGAAACCATTATTTCTTAAACCTGGAATCATTTCAAAAGCCTAATTCTCAAGTTCAAAAGCCTGTTAACATTTGCCTGTTTCAAAATCAAGTTCTGTCATCATTTCCAAGGATGCATGCAAGTGAATCTGGAGTTTCAAGAGCCTTCCTGTTTTTAAAGTTTCAAACATAAGCAAGTGTTTCAGTTTTTAAAAGCAAGCTTTCAGTTTTAAAGAAATGAAGCAATTCTGTTTCAAAGCTTCCAATTTTCAAAGATCTCAACATGCCAGTTTATAACTTCTCTGTTCAACAGTAAAAAGGTGAGTAAACATTTTTTTCAAAAGTTAAAAATGAAATTAAATTTTGCTTTCGAATGATTTCTGAATGGAGTATATTTGCATGTTCGTTTATATGTGTGTACTCTGTATGTATGTGAGAATTGAAGTGTGCATGTCTGATTTAATTGTTAATTGCTCTGTTCATTTTAATTTGAGAAACTCCTCTTTTATAAGACCTTAAAACTATATATCATGATCCCAGAAGTATTATATGGGATGTCCTAGAAATGATTGAGTGAATTTTTGGTTGCATGTTTATAAATATGTAGATATAAAGATGTGTATGTCTGTTCATATATATGTCTCTGTTTTATCTTAGTACAGGCTTTAGATTTTTATTAGAAAAATCCATATCTTTGCATCCATTTGATTTCAGTCTAGGTTGTGTTAATGAAAAAGGTTTCTAACTATATACATTAGAATTTAAAAATAGATTCAAGAATATATGATAAGTATTTAACTCGAAATTTAAAATTTACAGTAGAAATCAAAGGAATGGGTAAAATTCAAATATGTTAATTTAAATCTTTGATTCTATAATCTGATTTTTGATTACAAATGATGAATTTAGAAAGAGAATTCATAAATTTTTAGTTTGGGATGGCCGAGAATTTTTAAGTTGATCAGAAAAGACATTTTCGTCATTTTCAGACGATCGGTGAGGCTGGGTTCATCGGAGTTGATGTCGAGGGTCGATTGGAGGTTGTAGATGGTAGGAAAAATAATAGATGATTTTATTCTATGCTATGGTGGTTGTTCGAAGGAATTTTAGGGTTTAACGATGGGTTTGGGGTTGATTGGATCGCGATTTTTTCTCGACGTCGTGGGTGAACTGGAGGCTATCGCGTATGGGGGAATGGAAGCGTGGGTTAGAGATGGAGCTTTGGTCGAAGTCGGGGAAATTCTGGTGGTCGGAATCGGTCTGGCGAGGCGAATATGGGTTGTCGAATTTGTTCCAGGAAGTGGTCGAGGAAGCTTAAATTCGATTTACGATTTTGCTCGATGGTTGGAGTTGACGTGGTGGTCGAGGAGAAGGATTGCGACTCGATGGTGATCAGCAAGTTGGTCGGAGTCGTCGAAGTTCACCGTGCACGTGCACGTGTTCTCGTTTGTGTGTATCTGGAATTTTGAATTGGGGAAGAAGATAAGTTCTCGTGTTCGTACTCGGGGAGGACTCGTGGAATTAGATTTTGGCACGGGTAGTTTTAGGGTCGTACGCGAGAGAGTGGAATTGTTCAAAGTTTTAACAGTTTTAAATTTTTCTCGGGGAGGAACTCGCGTGCATAAGGTTTTGACTCGGGTCATTTGCAAGATTTCGAGTGAGCTGTAAGTTTCAAAACAGTTTTAAAAATTTAAAACTAAAGTCTTTTATAAAAAGAAAAGTGAAGATGTATTTGTTTATTTCAAGTATATATGAGTCAAAAACCAAAGTAAAAGTTTTAACCAGTTTTTGAAATTTAAATAAGTTTTAAAAACTTTAAACAATTAAGTTAAACCAATTATCTTGAAATTTCATTTCTTTGTAATGGATAAAATTAATTTGTATGATTTGTCTAACTTAATTGTATAAATTGAAACCTTAAGTTATTTTCAAACTTAATTTGAAAATAAGGTTAATTAATAAGGAATGGTTTTATTTTAAACTTATTAAAAGTTTGATAATAAAGGAAATAAATAATGAGTGATTTATTAAATTAGTTATGGTTGAGGATGAGTAAATTAACAATTAGTTTTCAAGTGATTTAGTAACTTGTAATTAAGGATTGTTAATAAATAATTGAGGGTAAGTAATTAATTATTTATTTTAAAACTTAATTAATGACATTTAATTAAGTAAGTTAATTACTAAGATCAAATATTTTTAATGATGATGTTTATCTTAAGATTAATTAAGATTTTTAAATGAGATGAAATTAATTAATTTAATTAAGGAATTAAGATTAATTAATTTATTAATAAGGATTAATGAAATGATTAAGGGTTAATTAAACTAGTAATTAAGAAGTACTTAATAAAGTTTTATTAAGTAATAATTAAGTTTTCTTAATTTATAATTAAGAAATTATTTATCTATAATTAAAGTTAATTAAGAATTTATTTAACTGTTATTAAGGATTAATTAATTATCATTTAAAGATTGATTAATAGGTAATTATGAATTAATTAATTTGTAATTAAAGTTAATTAATAAATAAGTTTTATTAATTGATAATTAAGAAGTAATTAATTAGTTAATTAAGTTTAATTAATTAATTATAAAAGTAATTAAGGATTGATTACTTTGTATTAAAAGATATTGATTAATAATTAAGGTTTATTAATTAATAATTAAAGAATAATTAATCAAGGATTAATTAATTTGTTTAAAGGGTAATTAAGGATGAGTTACTCAGTTATGATTTAAGAAATGAATGTGATTTATTTAAGTTAATTAATTTGTTAATTAATTAAGGATAGTCACTTGGTAATTGATTAAGTGTAGTTACTTAATAAGATTAGTTAAGTATAATTACTTAGTGTAAGTAATTAATAAATGAATTACTATATGTAATTGGTGAATTTAATCAAAAAGGATTTATAAAAGAAATTAAAGTAATTAAGAATAGTTAATTACTGTTAATGAT
The DNA here is from genome assembly GCA_030737815.1 of Allium fistulosum. Lineage (NCBI taxonomy): Eukaryota > Viridiplantae > Streptophyta > Magnoliopsida > Asparagales > Amaryllidaceae > Allium > Allium fistulosum. Next base: position 159,290,511 of record CM060901.1, read on the forward strand.
TATTTAAGGTTGATTAATGAAAGTAATTAATTAATGCATGATTAATTAATGTAATTAATTAAGGAATAATGTAATTAATTATAGTTAATTAATTAATTAATGTAATTAATTAAGGATCATTAATTATTGTAGTTAATGAGAGTAATTAAAGGTTAATTACTATAAATGATTAAGGATAATTAATTTGTTAAATTAATTAAAGGATAATTACTTTATGTAATTAATGGATAATTTAATCAAGAGTGATTAATGGTTAATTAATTAAATGGATTGTAATTAATTAATGGTTGATTAAGCAAGGTTAGGAATTAATTCTTATGTAATTAGTTTAATTTAAGTTGATTAAATTAATTATAATATGGATTAATAAATAGTTGCTTATGAATGATGGTTGAGTAGAATGTCTGATTTGGTAGATATTGGATGATATACTATGATATTCTATGATATGATATTGGATATATCTGTGATAAATGTGTGATATTTATCTATGTTAATGCTATGTGAATTCAAGTATTACATTGAATTGAATTGTTTAAACCTTTAAACAACTTGGCCTTAAAAGATACGTTTTGGATTTCGATGAGACCGGGATCGGGTTTCCGTATACCGGATTTCCAGGTCTGGAGACCCGAATACCACATCGATCCAAATTTACGATAGGTCGTGAATCTCAAGTGAAGATGAAGATTCAGAGTGCAAGGGTTATTGTCGTTAACTCTGAGGGTGATTCCAAAACGAGTGTAACGAGATAATGCCTTCGGTTTCGTTCGAACCCGGAACGAACTTGTATGGATCGAATGCTTTCAGCACATCGTCAGGCGGACGATGAGCATTCTAAGTGATATGTTCTGATTAAAGGTAATCGTAACCTCAAGCCTCATCAACCGGGAATGGCTAAAACAGGGGAGGTGCAGCAAGGCTTCGTGGGTAGCACCCACTGAGAGCAAGATAGATCCCTGTCTAGAGGTCCCTTTTCTTTTATTCGGCTTAGTGTGTGGTTGGTCGCGCCAACTACGGGATTGTCTTGTTCGGGATTATCCAGTAAGGGATGGTTCCGGCTTTGTGTTGCAGGGGAGCGGGCGTACTCCTCGGTACGGTGATCTAGGCCACGTACTGTGACGGGCGGTACCCCAGTAGCCCTGCCATTGTATGGAATCCAAACTCCAATAAGTGCCGTACGTATTAGTTGTGCCCAACTATGTTGGAATGTGAGATGTAAGCATTTCAGCTATTTCTGTATTTTACTTGAAAACCCTGGACCCTATTATAATATAACTGGATTTCCTATCAAATGTTTTGGTTAGCGTAAGGTAAAATCTTTTCCATGTTTATGTGTGGGAAGTCTTACGTGATACCTTTGTTTTCAAAAGGTTTTGAAGTTAAACAATTTTAACCCGTTTACTCACACCAGACCCATGTCTGACCCAAGTGTTTATTTCTGTTTTATAAACTCTTGGGTACTCAAATTTTTACGAGTAGCCAAGGGATTCAGGTTTAGCTTTGACGAATATTCTGGAGGAGCAATGGAGCAGGAGGCTTCGGCGTTCGTAGATATAGTATTGCGCTGTGTTGATATCTGTGATAGTGTCTTGTCTGGTATTTGAGTTGTAATGTCTAGACAGATGTTTATAATTGTCTAGTAAGTGATGTATATGCTGTGTAACTCTGTAAATTGTTGTATACTATGTAATAGTTTATGTTATTAATATAATTTATTCGTTCCGCTGTGAGATCGTTGTTGTTGTTTCTTTCTTTCTTCTCTTCTTTTCTATTTTCTACCCCTTTCTTTCTTATTAGCGATACGACTTTCTATGGAGAGAAAGTCGTGGTCGTTACAAGTATAAAGATCAAGAATGAAGAAATCAAGTTTATAGACTCATGAGTATCAAGATCAAGATTTCAAGATAAGTGTCTAGTTTTGTTAAAACTTCATAATAGCATGGAAATCTTCATTGCAAATTTCATTTGGGATGGAACCCATTTCTACCTTCTTAGTGGCTTACAAACCTACGACAAGTAGCTTACAAACCTAAGACAAGTGGCGTACAAACCCACGAACATCTTGGTTTTGTACAAGTTCTCGAGTCCTGATGTGATGAAATATTCTGCAGGAAGAAGCTTGCAAAACTACTTCAAAATGGTTTTTTAAAATGATATTCAAAATGGTTTTAACTTTAAAAATTATCTTTTCAAATGATTTTCAAAATGATGTTTTAGCCTTAAAATATCTTTGTTTTTGTTCTTAAATAAACTCTTGTTTTAAACTTCGTTTGTTTTTAAATTATCTTCTGATTTTTAAATATTCTTTTATAATATATATATATACTTGAGATTTAAAATCAAATTTATATATAAATTCTAAAAATATATTTTTCTACTCTTCTTTATTTTAAAACATAGGAAAATTAGTTTATTTTACTCCAGAATCATTTCATCTTATTTTCCTTTCAATACCATTTTCAAAACAATTTTTACATTGTTTTTAACTAAGGAATGTCGACATCATGGGATACCCCATGTCGACATGGTGGCTGTTAAATTCAAAAGTTTTAATTTTCAAAAGAAGTGTATATTCGTTTAAATCTCTTCACGAATGGTTATGACCATTACTGGTCTATAAATAGCCTTCACAAACTAATTTTTTAACTAACTATTTTCTTATTTTCTTCACTCCTTCTTCTCCACAAAACCGTATTATAAAATTTTCATATTTTTAAGATCATGCTGAAATTCGGCCGAATTCTCAAGTGAATCAAATTATAATCTCATTCTTGTTAGATTCTCTGCCCTCTCTCGAAGATCAAAGTGCTATTCAGAGTTATAGGATCAATTTGTAATCAAAAGTTTATAGAGTCTCTCTATAAGGTGTGGTTGTGCCTGGAAATCAATTGGGTGATCTTGTGTCCCGTAAATCAAGACAGTTTGCCCCGGATTCGAAGACAGGAGGGTACCTCAAGGCCTTTAGAAATTGAGGATTGTAATCTCGACATTGGTATAATAAAAATCTGTACGAGGTGTTTGCCTTGGTGCAGGACTGGACGTAGGGTAACTCCGAACCAGTATAATATCCGGTGTGTTCTTTCCTTTTACTACTTTTTATTTACTTTCTGCATCTATGTTTGATTCTGTGATTGTTCTGTGATTAAGTTCTGCGTTTGTTTATATCATAATTTTTAAATTAGTCCATATAAGTCTTAGAATCCATTAAACACTATTCACCCCCTCTAGTGTTAAATTAGCCTAAAGATCCTTAATCCGCACTCCCTTTCACCTTCCTCAGGGCTCGTGGGTGGCGGAGCAGCTTTAGAAACATGCTCGTGAGCTGAAGACAACTACGGTTGATCGGGATTATACACATGAACAGACTGAGGATCAACCGCAGGAATAGACTTATGCAGGGTTGGCATAGGAGTTTCGGAACCCGCATCATGGCGCTCGACGCCGGAACCCTCTCCAATCACTAAGCGCTGGGTATCGAGTTTCTCCTTTTCATATGTAATAGTGATGTCGTGGATAACTCTTCTCTCGTCTTCACTCGGCACCCGGTTCTCTAGTTTAAATTCATCGACAGATTCGGCTTGATGCTCGACTTTCTCGTCTTCCACCAAGCGGCCCCAAGCATTATACAAGTGCGATGTATAGTTATCAAGCCAGGTTAGTCTTCGGTGCTTCAACACTCTAGCGTTGTATGTGATAAGAAGATCTTCGATGTTGGTCTCTAACCTGGCCTCCGCCGCTTTCACTTCATTCTCAACCCTGTCCTCGGCTTCCTGAATTTTAAGCGCTATCGCGTCCCTTTCATCCCTAAGCACCACAGCCTGTTCACACGCTTCCTGGGCAGCTTTGTTTGCATCATCTTTTTCTTTAATGATTTCAACAAATTTAGCCTTAAGCTCCTCAAGCTCCTTCAGCGCAGCGTCCCTTTCGGCTATAACAATGGTGTTTCGACGGCCCATCTCCTCAACCAAGGCAAAATGCGTCTGTCGCATCCTTTCCATAGACTGATTTGCCTCGTCGGCTTTCTTGTTGGCCTCTATTTCCGATTTCCTAGAAGACTCGGCCTCATTGTTAAGCACTTGTATTATGCAGTCCTTTTGAGCGAGATTAGCTTCTAATTTTTCAATTGTTTTTGCCCGCTCAAAGGCCACCGCTGATGCTTTATCCGCGGTCTTCATTCACTCTCGATATTGGCTGTAAACGTCATGAATGTAATCGTGCATAGTTTGTTCCGCTTCAACTGGAATTCTCTTTAGATGCGGAGGAAAGATGAAGCCGTCAAAGCAGATGTTTGGGAAATCCTTTTTCAGCTGGGCGATTCTGATCGCTCCCTCCCCAGTGGGTCTAGTGACGGCTTGCTCAGTAATAGTGGGAGTTTCGACTTTGGTCCTCTAGCGCTGTGGATCGGACCTTTGTACTTGAGAGGGCGGCCTTTGACGTGGAGGTTCCAAGGGTTGTTTGTCATGGCCGGAAGGTTGTGTTGAAGCTCGAGGAGGCGGAGAGCATGACCGGGATCGATGACTATATTCTCTATCTCTGTCTCTCTCCCTTTCATAACGCTCCTGGCTAGAATAACCGTGATCGCGGTCTCTATCGGCTTCTCTTCTGCGGGACTCATAATATGAACTGTATGTTTAGCGTGCCGAGCGAAGGCTTCCTAGCATAAATTCTTGCCTAGTCATCGTATTTGTAAAATAGAAAGAGAAGCAGAGTTAATAATCTTCGAAAATGAATAGCTTATGATTGGAAATCGTGCAGTGTCGTGAAAGTGTATGTATGCATGTGCAAAATGCAAAAACCCCCCGACCAACCGGTTGTGTCGGCCATACTCGTAGGAAGTGCCTCGCCTAAATCTAAAGCGCTTTGAAGCCCTTCCAACCCGATGTCGTGTTGAAGCGACACATAGTCAGGAATTGTAATGTCGGTGAGTCCTTCGAAAGGATTCTCCATTTTTGCGGAAGTAGTTTCCAAAATTCTAACGCCGACGGCTGGCAGGGACGTCACCACGGATTTCCATCTTGTAGACTTATGAAGCTTATGAGCAACTGCCTTGCCTTTCCTCCTTCCCTCTAAATGATGAGAACTATCTAGGGACCTGGCTACGGGTTCGTCTTCGGTGGGCATATCTTCTTCATCGCCCTCCTTGGCAATTACAATCCCGGGCGCTTTACGCTTCACCCACCTCGCTGGAGTTGTCCTAAGCGGTCCCTCAAGTCTTATGCTCTGGTCTTGGTCAATTAGCCCAACGACCCTCAAATTTTCATCTGTCAGCACCGAGCCAATTTCTCTGATCTCACCAGGCACCTCCTGAAGAATCCGTACTATTTCTTCAAAGTGGGCACCTTCGGGTCACAGAATTGCGGCTGTAAAGGAAAGAAAATATTAGGTTCAATGTCGACTACAATTATCTCGTTAGTCACTAGAGAAATTGCGGCACTTACATCTGACTAACCACCGTCTAGCAAACCCTGGCGGGCATTGAACATAGAACAACTCCGTCTTGAAGTAGCTAAGCCTGGTCCAGGATACAGTCACCACTTGGCAATTCCTGAATGCCTCTAGGAATGTGAATGAAGAATTATCTCCCCGACTCTTGACATTTAACACGAATCTGACTTCATCTAGGGTCGGGGGCCGTAAGAGATGCTCCATAAAAACAATGAACAAAGTGTTCAACAATATCCGTTTGGATGCAACTGTGATGGAGCGATTCCAAAGTAAGATAACACCTCCCAGATGTATTGGTTAAATGGAGGGAGTGTTCTAGCTGTGCACGAGTGTTTGTTAAAGGCGGTGAACCCTTCTGGGGTAATATGTGGCCTATCATTCGGTCCTGGTAGCAGAATGTCATCTAACGATAGACCGTGTCTTAAGCATATTCTCCCCAACATATCTTTGGAGACATTAGATGGTGCAGAATCTTGAGGATTACCAACAAAGATTGCTCCCAGTAACTCGTCCGGAGCTGGACCTATAACTTCGGCCGCAATGGCCGACATCTCTATTAACGGAGGAGGTGAACTTTGAGCCTCCTGCTGCTGTGAACTCCTAGATTCCATATCTAATCAACTCAGTAAAAACCATCATTAGATGACAATAATCCCGTGTGTGCCCCAGTGTGAAGTGCATGAATGCGTTGTGCAGTGCAGTGCTACATAATACTTAAGAAATTCTACAGAGTTTGAGAAAATGTTTAAACGATAAGATTTCGAGGTTCAACCGGAACGACCGTCATCACCGACCTTCGCAACCGTGCCATTCAGACTTCGTAGATCGATCCTAGTTAATGTTCGTTAAATTTTTTCAAAATTACAGTTCCATCGACAAGCTTCGATAGGCAGTCAAATATGCATTGAAATGATTATGTCCAAATATGCAAAGCAGAAGCTCGTAGGAGTCAAGTGTTCGATTATGCAAGGTTTCATATCCATTAAAGTGTGAACTCGGATCGTACCCCAGAAGCTTAATTCATATCGACCGAAGAAGGACAGATTTCGTATCGATCAGAAATTCACACTTTCATATTGATCACCTATCAAGAATTCGTATCTATCATCGGTTCCTCAACTTCTTATTGATCACACTACCAATACTTCATATCGATCGCTTTAGATCAATATGAATTTCAGCCACACTAGATCGATACGAAGCCCCTCCTTCCACCTATCGGTTCTAGAATGATGCGAGTTCGCTGTCCTAGGTCGATGCAAAAGAGGTTCCTTCCTTCATTCATCGATACGAGGCAGCTCTGTCAATCGATACGAAGTCGCGTTACATTTAAGTCGATACAAACTCAACCTTTATACGTCTTCGATACGAGAGCTCCCAGGCTTCTTCTTCTCCAAACAGCCTAAACGCCATTACTACTCCATCAACCTCACTCCAGCCCAATTCCGACATTAACGACGCCGGAATCGACTACGGCATTGGATGGAATGGCATCAAGTTTCAAGTCTCATCATTTTTAGATGGGTTTAATTAGTCAATTACCTAGTTCGAATGAATTGGATTGAGGATTAAACACTGTGTGTTTTGGAAACGAAGACTTCGGTAATTCTTTTTCTTTCCCGAGTTTTCGATCGATACGAAACGAAGATAAAAGGCAAGAGCAAGTAAGGAAATTTGGCTAAGTATAAAATCCTTTTATATGGATTCGTAACTAGGCAAAGAACGCTTCGTCTCCTAGTGCTAAATGACCGGTGGAAACCGTTTCTCATTTTATCGATGCAAAGAAACGTCTTTGTATCCATCCGCCATCAGTCCAGGACAAGACTATTCATACCCATCGATAACCCACCGATATGAAGTGCCAGTTTCATATCCCTTTGTTCAAAGACCTTGAGATTCGTATCCATCGATACAAACTACATTGAGACTCCAAACAAATTCGTGTCCATCGATGCGAGATATTTTAAAGGTCCAATTAATTCGTATCGATCGCCGTCAATACAAAAACCAATTTTCAATTCTTCGAATCGATCCAGGGGAGGATCGATACGAAGAGATATACTAAAATAACCATCCAGCATTATTACAACTCGAATTTTGCATCGATTCAGGAGAGGATCGATACAGAATTCGATACGAGAAAACTGACAACGACTCGTGAACGTGCGAACGTTAATGGGAGTCAGGTTAACATACGTACATGTATGACGGATGTTTGCACAAAAAATGGGCAAACACCTCCAAGTCGTATGATTTAGTTGATTTTATGTTGTTTTTAATGATCTGGATGATTTATGCAAATATATAAAAACAGGGACTAAACTGTAAAAGACACATAGATTTATAGTGGTTCGGCCAGAACGTGCCTACGTCCACTTTATATGTTATTCTCCTTTACTGTTCAGATTACAAGTACAAAGCTTAGATACAAGTATATGAAAGTTGTTTGAAAGTTCTATCCGTGCTTGAGCTCTCAAACTTGTCCGCCATTGTTGTACCCCTACCCCTATATTTATAGAGTGAGGCTGGGGGTAGGGTTCTTGGAAGTATATAGCTGCTGGTGGGCCTGGGCTGACGTGATCTGGCCTGGCAATGTTGGTTCGGTAGTGTCTTCTTCACCTTGGTTCGGTAAGGTCTTGGTCCGGTGATCTTGGTTCGGTGGTATTGGTCCGGTGGTGAGTGGAGCTGAGGTATGGTCCGGTGGTGGGAGCGTGGATCTGGTCCGGTGATGGTGGTATGCTTCTGGTTTGGTAGTGCGTTCTTCGTTTTGGTTCGGTCTTCCATGGTTCCCAACATTTGCCCCCCAAAGTGGGGCATATGTCTACATATGTCGTGCTTTGTTTTCGACTTCAGCTTGGATACTCTCATTCGGCCCATACGCCGAATCGGTCGGTCCGGTCGTCCTACGTTTGCCTATAAGTATGGGCCTTACGCCTTTGTTATTCCTTATCATTTGAAATAGCCCAACCAAACTTCTATCTGCTGAATAAACCACATCACCGAACCAGATCTGATTGCCGGATCAGGTGAGACTTTCGAATGAACTTTATGCTTGCACTACCGATCGAACTTGGGGAATATGAGTGCCGAATGGGCCTTTAGCCTCAAACTACCGAATGAATCTTTTATGTTTTGAATTATGAATGAGATTCCAGACTGTAGGTACTTGTTTGTTTATATTTCTACATTCCTTGTCCTAACGATATGTTTTCTTGTGCTGCAGATAATGTCTCATAAAGTAGAAACTCGTTCTGACAAGAAGAAGTCTAAGGACCGAGGAGAGTCCTCCATAGTGCCTCTAGCTTAGGCAGCACCCGAACGACATGGACCAACCCCGAGATCGCTAGTAGACGGGTACGGTCCTCAAGATCTCTTGAACTCACTGCCTGATTGCTTTCCTAGCTCCCTCAAAGATGAGCAGCTTGATGTTATTTCTCGCTCTTTTGGGATCAACAGAGCGCATATGTTGTTGCCGGGGGAAGGAGTGATGCCGTATAACCCCCTCTAAAGGATATTTTGCTTATAGTAGGTATCACTGCATGTGTGGTGCCATCCCGCCTATCAATGCTTGGATAGTCAGCTTCATCACATACTTGAAGGTGGCTCCTTTCCAACTTCAACCCAACTCCTATGCCATCTTGGTGAGTTTGTTCATCATCTTCCAGAGGAGATACAGGCGTCCTCCTTCCAATTGGGAGATCCGATACCTGTACAACTTGAGAGGCTACAAGAAGGGGTCTCCATATATTAGCTTAGAATCAGCCGTGTCTTTCAAGCCAGTCCTGGACTTAGATTCAAAATTTAGCATGTTCAAGAAGGAATCTTTCTTTGTCAGAGATGACTCCGTTTCTTCCCGCCGCTTCACCTCTGGCTGTAAGTTGAATTTCATTTATAATTTTTGTTCTGACCGCAATACTCCTCCTTACGTGCTTTATTTCTTGCTAGCGACAGGTGGCTTTGCGATTGTAGAGAACGAACATCTGGTTCGGATGGCTGAGGAAATAGAAGCCATTCCGGAAAGGGAGAGGGCGGCTTCTTATTTGATCAGGAACACTACTCTTCTGGGGACAACCTGATTCTGCCACGTCAGTCTGTGGTCAAGCAGAGAGACACAACTGAGGAGAGGGCCGCCAAATCTAAAGGAGGGGCTACGGCGAAGAGTGGTAAAAGGAAATCCTTCTCACATCATCCAATTGCCGGGGGAAAAAACTTAAGAAGTCCGATGGACCTTCCCCTAGCACATTTCCCGATGTTCCGGAGGAGGAAGATGTGGAGGAGGAGAGAGGCGAGGGTGAAGGAGGTGAGGCGGAGACTGGAAGCGGTGGAGAAGGTGATGGTCATAGCGATGATGGTGGTGACGGACAGAGCGGTGGAGGAACGGGGGCTTTGTCTTCCGAGCAGGCAGGTGTGTTTCAGGAGTGGAAAAATGATGCTTTCCGCCTTGCTTTTGAAGGGTCGGAGGAAGGATCGGCTTTAGTGGAGAAGCCTAAGAAAGCTGACAAGGCCGAGATTGGTGCTGATTCATCTTCCAAGAGCGCTTCAGCTATGGCGACCCCTGTGAATCAAGGTGACTTTTTGACTCCCGCTGACTCCATTTATGATAAGGATTTAGAAATATTTTACGGCCCGCTCCCGTCCTGGAATGAGATTCAGGACTTATTGCAATATCCTACTCCTCCCCAGGGTTTGTATAACAAATGCGTCTTTTTACACTTCTTAACTTGATGTATTTCTTGAATTATAGCTCAATGTATGCTTGTAACACTTGGCTTTTATTACAGGAGCGGGTAAGGTGGCCAAGACGTCAGATGTTCGGCACCGTCTTGAACAGTACAAACTCCTCAAGGCTTCTACTAAACAAAAGCCTCCGGCTAATCGTCCTGGAGATGTAGTCGACTACCGTCCTCTTCTTGGAGTTATCGAAGAGGATATCCAAAGGAAGAAGATGAGTCGCTCCTTGTTTGAATCTTCACCTGGTCCTCAGCCCCCAACTCAGCCTCTTCAGGACGCCACGGAGGAGAATACTGAGTTTATACCTTCTCCGCACCCATCTAAAAATCCTACCGTTACCCCGATAGATCATCCCGGCTTGGCTCGTAACCCGTTTGCGGGTCATCCGGATCCGGATCCTGGTTTACATGATATTACCTTTGATGAGGCTACCGATGAGCACCTTCTCCCTCGTAATCCTATGGTAAGAGTACTAGATGAAGCTAAGTCCCTGGACCTTGATTTGCTTAGTACTCGGGTTGTAACTTTGGGGGATGAAGCTAAGGCAAACATTGACCGGGTTGATGAGGAAACCAGGAAGCTGATGTGGCATCATGCTCAACTGGTCAAGGCTGGAGAAGAAATCGGCAGTGCTAACATTCGACTGCGGTTAATGGTTTCCGACCAGGCCAAACAACTCGCTGATCAGGCCATCCAGATCTCTCAACATGAGGCCGCCTCTAGGCAATTAAAGAAGACCATGGAAGAGGCCAACAGGGAAGAGCTACGGAAAATGGAGACCGTCTGTAAGGAACGGATTGATATGGCTATTGCAACGGTGGATGAGGTTCGGTAAGCGGATCTCGAGCGGGTACATGAGTTGTCCGAGAAACTTGAGGCCGCGGAGCTTGCTCAAACCAAGCTGAAGGAGGAGATGGAGGCGATGAGGAAATCCTTTCAGGCCGACTACTCGCGATACCAATCAGAGAGGGATGCTGCCATTGCAAAGTTGTTGGCTTCTGAGGACCGAATAAGGGAGTTCGAGGAGAATGTGGGGATAATGGATGAGATGCTTCAGGATATATACTTTCGCACTTGGAAACAAGGAAACTTATCTTGGATGGATGATTACCCCCGAGTCATGGCCAGGATTTATCTCAGGGCCTTGGGGGAGGCTAAGGCCGATGCAGATAAGGAGGGTGGCGTGGCCTTTAGAATGGACGTGGTTACGGCTCAATTCTCCAAGGAGGAGAAAGCGGCGGTGAAGGAGGGTATGCGGCTGCTTACTGCTGAGGAGGTAGGTGTGCAGTTAGAGGATGATGATCAAGGAGCAGATGTTGGTAAGTCTTCCCTTTTAGCTTTCCGTAACTTGGTTGCTTATTATTAATGAATTCTTTCCTTGATCGGACAGGCGGGACCTCCGGAGCACCAACTTCTTCTAGTCAACATGCTGAGAGTTCCCACTACACAGTTAAAGAGATCCCGGAGAGCCAGCAAGAGAAGGGTGCAGCTCCGATGCAGCCGACTCCATGACTTGACCTGGATATTTTTTGTTTACTTGACATTGCTGTCTATGTTAGTCTCAAATCAGCAACGTAACTTTTAGGCTGTAATTATGTTACTTGTAACAAACGACTTTATTCGGGGCGTGTAATTTTTAACTTAGGCTAATTCTGTTGTATTTGAATGCTTTCGTTATTTTGATGTGTTGCATAAGAAGTATAGCTGTGCATATGCCTGTGATTCGATCATGTTTGATGCCAAGTTCTGGCTTAACATGTAATTTCATACCTTGCAATGTTTAATGTGATGTGCGAATAAATGATAACTCCGTATTTATACACAAAAGAAGAAAGTACCGCCCTTCATGTTTTAGTTGTAGACGGTTGCTTTGAATGTCTTATATGAGTGAGTATGGAATGCAGTTGATTGACTTGTCATCCAATTGTGAGTTCTTAGTGAGCGTCTCCTATCTTGTGTCCTGTACTTTAGGGATAGTTATAGAGGATAGGAGGAAAGTTTCGTGGCAAACGGGTTTTGCAGTCACTTTCCTAGATGTGGGTCTTGGAGACATTTGTCACCCATCTTACGCCTCCACGGGGAGTTTATCTTTTTTTACCACAGCCGTACTTAAGACACATCGGAGCCAAGATCGCGCACAGTAACTACCCGGGCCATTATGGCCCATAATCGTGGGTATTATTCAATTTACTGTGGCCAGCTAGCGTGGGTGCCAATCGTCAACCGTGAACTACCCCTGGTTGGCCACACCTTATGTTGGGGCTTAAAGTAGGTTCACGGCTGCCGGCGAGCTGAACGCCGTAATGAGCTGCCTCGGCTATAGTCGGCCTTCTCGGTGGCTTATAATCGGCTCATTACAGTTGGCTTTAAGGGCCGTCGCGAGCAATGAGTTAACCCGCAACAGAGGGATGCCGGAGAAAAAGTGTCTCATTGGCGAGGGCATAGATTCACATAGTACCTGTTAGGTCTTGTCCAGGTGAAGTCGCGCTATGGAGTGTCTTGAATGGAAATGCTATATGCACAGGATTTTGTTCAACAGAAAAGGATAAAGTTAACAAGTAGCCAAGACACAAAGGAACAAGTTAAAAAAGAGACAGGTTTCTAAAGTGGTTCGGCACGAAAATGCCTACGTCCACTGATTCTCTTTGTGTATTCACTTCATATGGGCAGTACAAGTTAAGAAAAGTATCGACGAAGGTGTTGGATGTTCCATGCCCTCTGAAACACCTCTCCGTCCACTGTTGACAAAATATAAGCTCCGTTGTGGAGATCTTTATGAATTACATATGGTCCGTCCCAAATTGGATCTAGTGCTTTGGGGTGCGGGAAGATTCGCTTGAGGACAAGATCCCCCTCTTGTAAGCTACGATGCTTGACATTGGAGTTGTATTGCGCTGCCACTTTTTGCTTGTGAGCTGCTGCTTTGAGAGCCGCATCATTTCTTCTTTCCTCAATTAGATCCAAAGACATGTGAAGGAGTTCCTCATTCTCTTCTGGGTTATAGTGGATTCTATGGTGGGAAGGCACTATAGTTTCAACTGGGAGCATAGCCTCCGATCCGTATGCCAAAGAGAAAGGAGTATGCCCCGTTGATGTTCTGAAAGATGTGCGATAGGCCCAAAATGCCGTCCGAAGTTCATCCACCCAAGTGCCTTTTGACTTTTCAAGTTTCTTTTTGATTAGAGTTTTGAGAATTTTGTTGACAGCTTCGACTTGTCCGTTTGCCTGGGGATAAGCTACAGATGAGAAACTTTTGTGAATCCCGTGCTCTTGGCACCAGTTGGCAAACTCCTCGCTATCAAACTGAAGTCCGTTGTCCGATATGATTTTAAGTGGGACCCTGTACCTACATAGAACATTTTTGATCAAGAAGTTAATAACTTTTGCTGAAGATACTTTATTTAGGGGTTCTGCTTCCACCCATTTGGTGAAATAGTCGACTGCCACTATAGCATATTTGGCTCTGCCTCAGCCCATTGGCAGTTCGCCAATCAGGTCAATTCCCCATACTGCAAAGGGCCAAGGGCTGGTCATTTGGGTAATCTCAGTTGTGGGTAGCCGCGGAATCTTTGCAAATTTCTGACATCTGTCACATTTTTTGACGAAATCTAAGGCATCTTTGTTTAAGGTGGGCCAGAAGTATCCATATCGGAGTATTTTCTTTGCCAGAGCCTACCCTCCAGTGTGATCTCCACAGCTTCCTTGATGGATGCTGGATAAGATTTCCTTTGCTTCCCTTTCAGTGACACACCTTAATAAGGGGTTAGAGAAGCCACGCCGATAAAGGGTGCCTTCTTGTATTGTGTAGCGGGAAGCTCTCCTCAAGATTTTATTGACTTCGTTACGCTTGTCGGGCAATGTGCCGTCTTGTAATATTTTTGGATGGGAGTCATCCAAGTTTCCTCTTTGATTGTGGCTATCAGATTCACTTGCTCGAAACTTGGGGTCAGTTGCTTTCAGATGGCCACTGCTCCGGAAATAGTGCCGTCTCTCATGCTAGCTTGCTTTGCCAATTCGTCGGCCTCTTGGTTCTCTTCCTGAGGGATGTGTTTGATTAAATAGCGATCCAATTGATCGAGAAGCAACTTGGTCTTCTTTAGATATGCTATGAGTCGTTCTTCTCGAGCCTGAAATTCTCCTAGTATTTGATTTACAATAAGTTGAGAATCACTATGAAGATACAAAGAATTAGCTCCGATTTCTAAGGCAAGTTCTAATCCAGCTATCACTGCTTCATACTCTGCATCGTTGTTGGTGGCAGCGAATTCCAACCTTAGAGCATAGTGTAGCTTATTTCCCCTGGGAGTGATTATTACCACACCTACCCCCGAGCCCTGTTCGTTTGACGCACCATCCACAAAGAGATTCCACTTGATGTCTTTTGCTATTTCTGATTGCTCCTTACCTTTGTTGGTAGTGAATTCGGCAATGAAATCGGCCATGGCTTGTCCCTTGATGGCGGTGCGAGGATGGTAGGTGATATCATATTGGCTTAGTTCAATGCACCATTTAAGTAGTCGCCCAGAAGTGTCAGGACGATGGAGTACCTTCCTTAGTGGTTGATAAGTCAGAACTCTGATGGAATGAGATTGGAAATAGTGATGCAGTTTCCATGACGTGATTAGTAAACAGTACGCTAGTTTCTCAAGTTTAGGACGATGGCGTGTTCTCACCCAGAAGACCTCGAGACCAAGAAGCTTGATTCATCCATCCAGGCTTGCCTAAACTCATTCGGCACCCATGTCTCACAGAACCCATTCGGCAGTCTCAAGCAACTGCCGAACCAACTCCATCCCCTATCACCGAGTCACCGAACCACGCATCTCCCTGCTCCTGCCGAACCATACCCTCACTGAACCAAGGCCTCCACCGGATCAACCTTCGCCGAATCGACCCATGCCGGACCAGCCTTTGCCGGATCAACCATACCCTCCACCGAACCCAAAGTACTACCGGACCACTTCACCACCGAACTAAGACACTTACCGAACCAGAAGCATGGAAGTACACGACCGAACCAGAACGCTGCCAGGCCAGGTTGCTCCAGCCCAGGCCCACCAGCAGCTATATACATCCAAGACCTCTGCCCCTAACCTCACTCTATAAATAGAGGGGCAGGGGTACGACAATGGCAGACAAGTTTGAGAGCTCAAGCACGGAGAGAACTTTCAAACAACTTTCTTTTACTTGTATTAAAGCTTTGTACTTGTAATCAAAACAAGAAAAGAGAAATAACATATAAAGTGGACGTAGGCACATTCTGGCTGAACCACTATAAATTTGCGTGTCTTTTTACAGTTTAGCCCCTACTTTTCATATATTTGCATAAATCACTCAAATCGCTAAGAGCAACATAAGATCTACTAAATCATACAATTTTGAGGTGTTTGTCCATTTTTTGTGCAAACATTTTTGGTGCTTTCATTGAGAGATAGAAGCTCGAAGCTTCAGCTTCATCCGCTTAACAAGTTTTCCTAACAGCATCGTCCGCCACTTGGAAAACATGCCTCCCAAACAGAGAAAAGATGTTAACAAAGGAAAAAACATCGCATCCAGCAGTCTTCCAGATCCAGCTGTCACGAATCAAGTAAATCGTCCTCCTCCAGCAACAGTAACAAATGAAGAACAGGCTAACCCAACCACTCCTGCCACAGAATAGCCTGCAGCAATTACTAGAGCAGATCTGGACAGAGTTGTGGTTGAAGTAACTAACCGCTTCACGTCCCAGCAGGAAGCCTTGGTGGACCATCTCATGTCACGCTTAAGGGACGCTGAAGAAACCAACCGCAACACTGAATCATGGGGCGAGTCCCAGTCTGGAGGATCTCAGAGACAACAAAGATCTTCCTTCTTCGAAGGAGCTAACGGCAGAAGTAGCCATGGTAGGAGCCGAGACCGAGCACAGCCCGAAGTTAGGCCTGAGGAAACGTTTGGTATCGAACCCAACGGGGGAGGTACCGGGCGAATGTCAACTGTAGCTGAGCCTGTCATGCTGCCTAACCATAGAAACGCCAGTGAACGGGGCCGAGCTAGAGTCCAGCCCGAAGTTGGACCCGAGGAAGTGCTTAGAACAGAACCCAGCAGGGGGAGATCAAGGCAAGGGCCAACTGTAGCTGACCCGAGCATGCTCCCAGAGGACCAAAGGCAGCCACTGGAAAATATGAGGAATGATAGACGATACCATCCCTACAGGTCATCTGGACGGAATCAATCCCACAGAACAGAACCAAACTCATTTCTATCTGCTCCAAGTTCTGATGAAAGGATGGCACGCTTATTCAGAGAGTGTGTCCAACGGGAGCAAAGAGATCGAGGGATAGGCGCTAGGGTAACCAGCCCTTTCGCCCGCAATATCGAAATTGCTATCACCCACCGAGAATGGAAGATGCCAACAATGGAACCCTACAAAGGGACCTCCGATCCCGTTGTACACTTACAGAGGTACACGCAGCATATGCTCATGAGTGGGGCGACAGAGGGAGTACTATGCAAATGCTTTCCGCTCTTCTTAGCAGATCTTGCTACCTCCTGGTTCTGTCATCTACCCCAGGGATCCATCTGCTCGTGGGAAATGTTGAAAGAAAAGTTTATCAGTCAGTTCCGCATTCATGTGGAACAACCTAAGGACGCTTATTCCTTATCCAGTGTCAAACAGAAACCTGGAGAGAAGCTGCAGCAATACCTAACCCGATTCAACGCCGCAGCAGCCGCAGTCCAAGATGCCGATGAGAAGCTTATCCTAATGGCCCTCTGTAGTGGTGTGCATTCGGAGACTAAATTCGCTAGAAGGTTGACGAAAGAAAAACCAGCTACTTTACCCGATTTCTTCCATGAAGCCGGGAAATATATGAGGCTTGAGGATGCTGCCGTCGAGGGGCAGTCAGGACAGCAAAATAAGGCAACTCATAGCAACGCCCCTGCTGTGGCAAGGGACAGTCGCAGAAATGACTCTAGAGACAATGCTGGGGGCAAGAAGGGAGAAAAGCGCCTATATCAGCTAGGACCAAGATTCGACACTTACACTCCTTTGAACGAGACCGTCGAAAATATCTTCCTTGCCACCCAAGGCGAAGTTAGATACAAACGCCCACCATACAAGAAGGAATCAGATAATGCACAGAAGTCTGGAAAGTTCTGCCGCTTCCACGAATCTCATGGGCATGATACCAACGAATCCCATCATCTCCGAGATCTGATTGAGGAACACATCAGAAGAAAGAAACTGGAACGTTATGTAAAAGGTCAAGACAGAACCCCAGCACCTGCCAATGAAAACCCAAGGCTACCCTCACCAGGGGCCGACAGAGGAAACCGCAACGCTAGCAGCTCAAGTCAAGAAAAGATAGTGGTCCATACCATCTCAGGAGGGCCACACATCGCAGACAGAAGCTGGAAAGAGATGGAAAGGTATGGAAAGTCGCTTAAAGACAATAAAGACTATGTCAATTCGGTTATAGAAGAACACCACCCGAAGCGGAAAGAAAGTGATGACATCACATTCGGTAAGCGTGACCTAGAAGGAAGGCAGTACCCTCACATAGATCCCATGGTTATCTCTGCCCGACTCGGTCCCGCCGAAGTTTACCGAATCCTGGTAGATACTGGAAGCTCAGTAAACATCCTGTTCAAACATGCATTCGACAAAATGAAGCTATCAATGAAGGATGTATCTCCCTGCGATAAACCACTACACGGTTTCACTGGAGATGCGAAGATGCCTCTCGGACAACTGGACCTCTTTGTTGAGATTGGAAGCCATCCTCGCTCCATTGTACGGAAACAGACATTTGTGCTAATAGAAAACCGTTCGGCCTACAACGCCTTCTTAGGAAGGCCAGCTTTGTCTGATTTCCAAATTGTCCTAGCCCCATGGTGCCTAAAGATGAAATTTCCAACGGACCATGGAGTAGGGGAAGTAGAAGGAGACCAGGACGTTGCTCGAGACTGCTATGTGACTGAACTTCGCAACAACCACAGGAAGGATAAAGGGAAGGGTGTAGAGATTGCCCTCTGCACAAAAAGTCTGGAAGCATAGCAACTAAAGAAAGCCCCTCCTCTTCGATATACCAGCGACCCTTTCAATGAATTAGACCCTAGGGACAAAGAGGAGGAGGCCACCGCCGAGCCTGCAGAGGCTATAGAGTTTATATCTGTAGACAAGCACGACTCAAGTAGACTATTGAAAATTGGGTCCCAACTAAAAGCCGAATTGAAGGAACAACTCATCGATTTTCTCCGCCACAACTTGGATGTATTCGCTTGGTCACACGCTGACATGACCGGAATCTCCCCCGACATAGCATGCCACATATTAAACATTGATCCTACCAAGGCGCCTGTAAAACAAAAAAAGAGAAGTATGGGGCAGAGCGATCAGCAGCTCTCGATGAAGAAGTAAAGAATCTACTCGCCAATGACTTCATACGAGAAGCTGTTTACCCGGAATGGATCGCCAACCCGGTACTAGTAAAGAAGGCTAATGGGAAGTGGTGGACCTGCATCGACTTCTCCAACCAAAACGACGCCTGCCCAAAGGATTGCTTCCCACTTCCCAGAATCGACCAACTTGTAGACAGCACAGCCGGGCACGAGCTCCTATCTTTTATGGACGCATACTCAGGATATAAACAAATTCCTATGCATGCTCCCGACCAAGACCACACTAGTTTCATCACCGACCGGGGTTTGTACTGCTATAAGGTAATGCCTTTCGGACTTAAAAATGCAGGAGCCACCTACCAGCGCCTCGTCAACAAGATGTTTGCGGGGCTAATAGGACAAACTATGGAAGTATATGTGGACGACATGCCGGTGAAATCACGGAAAGCCAAAGATCCCGTAAGCCACCTAGGCGAAATGTTCCAGGTACTTCGACAGTATGGAATGAAGTTGAATCCACTAAAGTGCTCCTTCGGAGTATCATCGGGAAAATTCTTAGGGTTCATCGTCCATGCCCGAGGGATTGAAGCAAACCCTGAACAAGTCCGAGCACTAAGGGATATCAAGATACCTTCCACCCGAAAGGAAATGCAAAGCCTAAATGGAAAATTGGCCGCCCTAAGCCGATTCATCTCCAAGGCAACGGACAAGTGTGTCCCCTTTTTCGAAGCTCTAAAGAAAGATAAAGGAAAGTTCGAATGGACGGACGAATGCTTAACCGCTTTCCTTAACCTAATCGAACACCTCCAGAAACCACTGGTACTCTCGACTCCAAGCGAATGCGAAGAATTATACCTATACCTTGCTGCGTCATCTCACGCTCTAAGCGCTTCCTTGGTAAGGGAAGACAACCGCACGCAACGACCAGTTTACTTCGTCAGCAAAAGGTTTACTGGGGCAGAAGTCAGATATCCTAAACTTGAGAAGTTAGCATACTGTTTACTAATCACATCACGGAAATTGCGTCACTACTTCCAGTCCCATTCCATCAAAGTTCTGACCGATCAACCGCTGAGGTAGGTACTCCATCGTCCCGACACTTCTGGGCGATTACTTAAATGGTGCATTGAACAGAGTCAGTATGATATCACCAATCACCCTCGCACCGCCATCAAGGGACAGGCCATGGCTGATTTCATTGCAGAGTTCACTACCAACGAAGATCAGGAGCAATTGGAAATAACAGAAGATATCAAGTGGAATCTCTTTGTGGATGGTGCATCAAACGAACAAGGCTCGGGGGCAGGTGTGGTAATAATCACTCCTAGGGGAAACAAACTGCACTATGCTATAAGGTTGGAGTTCGCTGCCACCAACAACGATGCAGAATATGAAGCAGTGATAGCTGGACTAGAAATTGCCATAGAAATCGGGGCCAATTCTTTGTGTCTTCACAGCGATTCTCAACTTATTGTTAATCAAATACTAGGAGAATTCCAAGCTCGAGAAGAACGACTCATAGCATATCTAAAGAAGACCAAGTTACTTCTCAACCGATTGGACCACTACTTAGTCAAACACATCCCTCGGGAGGAGAACCGAGAGGCCGACGAATTAGCAAAGCAAGCAAGTGTGAGAGACATCACCATCTTCGGGGCAGTAACCATCTCAAAGCAACTGGCCCCAAGTTTTGAGCAAGTGAATCTGATAGCTGCAACCGAAGAAGCAACTTGGATGACTCCCATCCGAGACTACCTACAAAGTGGCACTGTACCCAACGGGCGTAACGAAGTCAAGAAAATCTTAAGGAAAGCATCCCGCTACACAATACAAGAAGACATCCTCTATCGGCGCGGATTCTCTAACCCGTTATTAAGGTGTGTCGCTGGGAGAGAAGACAAGGAAATCTTATCCAACATCCATCAGGGGAGCTGCGGAGATCACACCGGAGGGCAAACATTAGCAAAAAAGATACTCCGATACGGATATTTCTGGCCCACCTTAAGCAAGGACGCCTTAGATTTCGTCAAGAAGTGTGACAGATGCCAAAAATTTGCTAAGATTCCACGGCTACCAACAACTGAGATTACTCAAATGACCAGCCCTTGGCCCTTCGCAATATGGGGAATTGACTTAATCGGCGAGCTACCGATGGGCCGAGGCGGGGCCAAATATGCTATAGTGGCAGTTGATTATTTCACCAAATGGGTGGAAGCGGAACCTCTGAATAAAGTATCATCAGCAAAAGTTATTAACTTCTTAATCAAAAATGTTCTATGCAGGTACGGAGTCCCACTCAAAATCATATCAGACAATGGACTTCAGTTTGACAGCGAGGAATTCGCCAACTGGTGCCAAGAACACGGAATTCATAAAAGCTTCTCATCTGTAGCATATCCCCAGGAAAACGGACAAGTCGAAGCAGTCAACAAAATTCTGAAAACTCTGATCAAAAAGAAGCTCAAAAAGTCAAAGGGCGCTTGGGTGGATGAACTCCCTACGGCACTGTGGGCCTACCGCACATCTTTCAGAACATCAACGGGGCACACTCCTTTCTCTTTGGCATACGGATCGGAGGCTATGCTCCCAGTTGAAACCATTGTGCCTTCCCACCGTAGGATCCACTATAACCCGAAAGAGAATGAAGAGCTCCTCCACATGTCTTTGGATCTAGTTGAGGAGAGAAGAAATGATGCAGTCCTTAAAACAGCAGCCCACAAGCAGAAAGTGGCAGCGCAATACAACTCCAAAGTCAAGCATCGTACCTTACAAGAAGGGGATCTTGTCCTCAAGCGAATCTTCCCTCGCCCCGGAGCACTAGACCCAATCTGGGATGGACCATATGTAATTCATAAAGATCTCCACAACGGAGCCTATATTTTGTCAACAGTGGACGGAGAGGTGTTCCAGAGGGCATGGAACATCCAACACCTCCGTCGATACTTTTCTTAACTTGTATTTCCCATATGAAGTGAATTAACAAAGAGAATCAGTGGACGTAGGCCTTTTTCATGCCGAACCACTTTAAAAAACTTTGTCTCTTTTTTAACTTTTTCCTTTATATCTTGGCTACTTGTTAACTTTATCCTTTTCTGTTGAACAAAATCCTGTGCGTATAGCATTTCCACTCGAAGCACTCCATGATGCAACTTCGCCTGGGCAAAACCTAACAGGTACTATGCGAATCTATGCCCTCGCCAATGAGACACTTTTGCTCCAGCATCCCTCTGCTGTGGGTTAACTCATTGCTCGCGACGGCCCTTAAAGCCAACTGTAATGAGCCGATTATAAGCCACCGAGAAGGCCGACTATAGCCGAGGCAGCTCATTACGGCGTTAGGCTCGCCGACAACTGTGAACCGACTATAAGCCCCAATATAAGGTGTGGCCAGCCAGGGGCAGTTCCCAGTTGATGATCGGCACCCACGCTAGCCGGCCGTAGTAAATCGAATATTACCCACGATTACGGGCCATAATGGCCCGGGTAGTTACTGTGCGCGATCTCGGCTCCGATGTGTCTTAGGTGCGGCTGTGGTAAAAAAGAATTACTCCCCGCGGAGGCGTAAGATGGGTGACAAATGTCTCCAAGACCCACAGCTAGGGAAAGTGACTACAAAACCCGTTTGCCACGAACTTAAGCACATTGAAGGCCTTCCGTGATTGGAAGTTTTACTATTTCACATATTTCAATTTTACTTAAAAAGCTTTCCTCCTATCCTCTATAACAATCTATAAAGTACAGGATACAGAGTAGGAGATACTCGCCAATGGATGCAGAGATTCACAATTAGATGGCAGGGCGTTCAACTGCTTTCCATGCTCGGTCATACAAGATATTCGAAACTGCCATCTACAAACAGAACATGAAAGGCGGTATTTTCTTCCTTTATGTGCAAATGCATGACTATAATTTGTTCACACCACACACTAACATTGCAAGTCATGGAATTATGTCTTAAATCAGAACCCGACATCAAACACAATTTAATTACAAGAATATACATAGCTATATTTCTCATACAACATGCCAAAATAACAGCAAACATTCAAAAGACGACAAAATCAGCTTAAGTTAAAGAATTACACGTCAAAAATAAGACTATTTATTACAAGTGGGAAAATATTACAACCTAAAGGCTACTTTACTATTTTTCGACTAACATATACAACCCTGTCAAATCCACAAAAAGAGTTTTTCCAGGTATAATCAAGGGGCCGGCTGCAGTGGAGCTTTATCCTTGTCCTGTTGACCCCCTGTCCAGTCAGAGAAAGGATTCATTAGCAATAAGCAACCAAGTTGATGGAGAAACTAAAAAGGGAGACTTACCAGCGCCTGCTTCCTGACTATCCTGATCGTCATCCTCTACCTGCACGCCTACCTCCTCAACGGCAAGCAACCGCATACCTTCCTTCACCGCCACCTTCTCCTCCTTGGCAAACTGAGCAGTGACCGCATCCATGCTGAAGACCACGCCACCATCTTTATCCGCATCGGCCTTAGCCTCCTCCAAAGCCCGAAGATAGATCTTAGCCATGACCCTAGGATAATCATCCATCCAGGATAGGTTACCCTGCTTCCAAGTTCGGAAGTACATGTCCTGAAGCATTTCATCCATCATCCCCTCATTCTCCTCAAACTCCCTCATTCGGGCCTCGGAAGCCGACAACCTTCCAACAGCAGCTTCTCTCTCCAAACGGTATCTCGAGCAGTCAGCTTGAAGGGATTTCCGCATCGCCTCCATCTCCTCCTTCAGCCTAACCTGAGCAAGCTCTGCGACTTCAAGCTTCCCCGACGGCTCCTCTACCCGCTCAAGATCCGCCCTCCGAACCTCATCCACTGTCGAGATGGCCATATTTATCTGCTCCTTGCAGGCAGCTTACATCTACCATAGTTCCGCCTTACTAGCCTCCTCCATAGCCTTCCTCAACCGCCCGGAGGCAACCTCATGCTGAGAAATCTGAATGGCCTGGTCAGCGAGCTATTTGGCCTGGTCCGAAACCATCAATCTTAGTCGGATGTTGGCACTCCCAATCTCCTCTCCAGCCTTAACCAGCTGTGACGACCGCCCATGACCCCTGCACCGAATCTAGAGATAGAGCGCTGTAAAGTGTGCCAGGCGACCATGGACGATTGTCAAGACAAGATTTAAAACAACTGAATCTATCGTATTACTCACAGCGCATGGATAAAAATACAATAGAGCATAAGTATAGTGAAGCTTTACAGAACAAAATGACATCATATAAAACTTCATAATAGTTGAATACAAGCATCCACATAGTCAATACATCCAGCCTCACTACAAATCTCTCAGAGAATACAAAACAGCGGAATATCCAGTACATATAAGAAAATAATATGCAACCCTCTAGCTCGTCTTCGATATCAGCATCGTGAGAAGAGAACAGCACCTGTCACCTGCTACCTAGTCTGCCCGTCCCAAAATGGACGAACAGCCCAAGGCAATAAGAATTAAAACATAAAGCCTTGAGTCAGACAACAGTCTTAGTGAGCAGTAAATTAACTAACAACATACCAAAAGAGCATAAAGGAAAAGGAATAGGAATACAACCCTCCCACTCCAACCTCATTCTACAGTGATAGCCCCCAGACACACACTAAGCAGAAGCAAACATAGCAGAGCATACAATTTAAAGTAAAGCTACTATCACTCGAGTCAAGGGCGATGTTTTCCAAGTACCAAGGCCTAAATCAGATAAGCACCCAGAAAATACCGCTCTTGAGTCCGAATGACGATACAACCAAACATCCATGACTCTGGCTATCACTGTTATCATTGCTTCGATATCACCGTTAATTGAATGACCGGCACATTCTTTCAGCCGTCCGTCAAGGGCTAATGGAAACCCCGGTTCTAGACATAACTCCCGCACGTCGTCGCAGCCCGTGCCTAGGACTATCGAATCTGCCCAGAGTACTCGACCATCAACAGTTGGCCGTTGGGACTATCGAATCTGCCCAAACGTACTCTTGCTTAGAGCATGCTAGAACCTTCAACAACGATGCTATCCAAGCCTCCTGGTCATCCTCCTCGACGACTATTCTCATATCCATTCATTATCTTCAACTCGAATCATATCACCGAGTTATCAACATGCTTGGAATGATCCCGTCTGGATTAGACCAAGTCTTCATCATATGATGCCTCGCTTCATTACATCCTCGCAAAGCCTCATCTCATCATCGCATCATCGAATCTATGCATAAGAGCTTCATCATCCCGCTACATATGCCACGAGCAGCTTTTCCAATTCAAGAGCCTTTCCCTTAGCTTTTGAATCATCTTCGATCTAAATCTAATCATCAATCATCTAGTTCATAATAAGCAATCAAATCAAACATCAATCCAAGCAATCAAGCATTCAAATATGATCTAAGTAGACAATTATAACAATAATGGCATTTTCGTAATTAAAGAGTTGAAAGTCCAATAAGCATGAAAACATGGATTATATCTCTACAAACTTGATGAATGAACTTGCATAGGTTAACATATGATAAAATGGATGCAACATCATCATGAACAATGGATCTATACGGATCTACACATAGGATGAAGAAAATGCATGGAAATCTCTATTTTAACACCAAAACGAGCCAACAATCCGATATACTCCTTTGGATCCGTGTGAGAGATAATCACCACTCACCAAATCACCTAAACAACCTCAAATCAACACACTTCAGATCTGGACAGCGAAGGATGAAGCTAGATCTATCACAAATCCGCTTCAAATGAAGAAATCTCTCTTGAAAAGATGAAGATCTTCAATCCAAGCTTTTGAATCTTCAATCTCGATCTTCGATTTGGATGGATGGAAGCACTAGATTAAAGTGGAGAAAAGAAGTGAAGAAGTGTAGAAGTCGAGCTCTCAAAATGGCAGCACTTCGTCGCTTCAAAAATCCGGATCCCAAAAAGTGAGAACAACCCCTCCTATTTATAGCTGAAATCTGTCCTTAAGTCGAAATCTGGCTATCTCCCTAGGTCGTTTCCGACCTAAGACTCTCCGACCTAAGCTTCTCCGACCTAACAGATAGATCTACGCGACCTAACACAAACTATTCTAGCGACCTAACAACTTAGCAATCTACGCGACCTAACAGATGCACGACTTAACTCCTCAGCGACCTAACACTTAGGAAACCCAGCGACCTAACAACCTAACGACCTAACTACCTAAGACTCAGTTGGGTTGCGACCTAACACAAGTCGACCTAAAACAACACGCGACCTAACACTTGAACTACCCTAGCGACCTAACAACTTAGCAACCTACGCGACCTAACACAACATACGACCTAACAGTGTTACGACCTAACACATAGCCTAACTCCTTAGGTCGCTAACAAGCTAACTCCTTAGGTCGCTAACAAGCTAACTCCTTGGGTCGCTAACAAGCTAACTCCTTAGGTCGCTAACACGGAACCACTAGGTCGCTAACTCAGAACCACTAGGTCGCTAACTCAGAACCACTAGGTCGCTAACTCGGCAACTACTAGGTCGCTAACTCGGCAACTACTAGGTCGCTAACTTTCCCAGCCGACCTAACACTTAACAAAACTTAGGTCGCTCACAACATTTCTTAAGTCGCAGACCTCCTCTAAGTTGCCAACAACCCTTAGGTCGCGTACGACCTAGGACTTAGACAAATTTCCCCAAAAAAAATCTGAAATGACTTAAAAATGCAAAAATTCCAGATTTGACGAACTTTTCGATCCGTGAAAAATACGGGTCGTTACATTCTCTCCCCCTTAGGAATTTCGCCCCCGAAATTCCAAGCAAACAAAGCAATCAAAGACTATTCTGTACGCCTACCATCCATAGCAATCAACAAACCATGCATCCAATTCTAACTTAGCGTACAGAATTCTAAAATTAGAACAAGTTACAATATCGTGAGATGACACGACACCTTAGGGCCATACCTTGAAGAGTTCAGGATGAGCTGCTTTCATCCTCTCTTCCACCTCCCACGTACAGTCGTTATCATCATCACTCCATTGTATCTTGAGCAACTTAACTACCTTCCTCCTAAGTTGTTTCGTGTCGGTTTCCACAACACGAAGTGGCTTACGAGGTCTTCTATCAACTGGATCAACTTCTAAGTCTTCACAGCTATCAGCAGAAACCACCGTTCTCGAGTCGTGCACATACTTCCGTAGATACGATACATGAAAAACATTGTGCACACCCGACATCTTCTCCGGTAACTCCAATCTGTAGGCGAGCTTTCCAATTCGCTCGATGATCGGGAATGGTCCAACAAATCTCGGGGTCAATTTTCCTTTCTTCCCGAATCGAATAACATTCTTCAGTGGAGAAATCTTCACAAAAACCATATCTCCCACGTCGAACTCCAAATCCTTTCGACGCTTATCAGCATAACTCTTCTGACGGTCTTGGGCTGCCTTCATTCGTTGCCGAATGATCTCTATGCAATCCGAAGTCTGTCGAATCATCTCTGGCCCAAGTATCAGCTTTTCCCCAGTTTCCAACCAACATGTCGGAGAGTTACACGGTCTTCCATACAATGCCTCATATGGTGCCATACCAATACTTGACTGGTAACTGTTGTTGTACGCAAACTCCACCAAATGAAGGTGATCTTCCCATGATCCTCCGAAGTCCAAAACACATGCTCTAAGAAGATCTTCCAAAACTCGGTTGACTCTCTCGGTCTGACCATCTGTCTGAGGGTGATAAGCTGTACTCAAACACAACTCGGTTCCCAAAACTTCCTGGAAGCTCTTCCAAAATCCACTAGTGAACAATGGATCTCGATCGCTCACTATACTCTTCGGAATACCATGGAATCGAACTATCCACTTCACATACAACTCAGCCAACTTTGATGCAGTCCTAGTCGATCGAACAGGAATGAATCGTGCACTCTTAGTCAGACGATCCACAATGACCCAAATCCCTTCATTTCTCGTTCTGGTTCTAGGCAATCCATCAATAAAATCCATCGACACTTGTTCCCACTTCCATGTAGGAACTTCTAAGGGTTGAAGCAATCCACTTGGCTTCTTCTGTTCAGCCTTTACCAACTGACAGTTCATACACTTGGAAATGAAATCTCCAACATCCTTCTTCATGCCTTCCCAGTAGTAGGTTCTCTTCATATCCCGATACATCTTATTTCCACCTGGATGAATTGTCAACTTCGAGTGATGACTTTCCTTCAGAACTTCACTCCTCAATTCATCTATATCGGGAACCACTAGTCGTCCTTGCTTTCGAAGCCAACCTTCTCTATCGACCTCGAATCCTTTATCCTTTTCTGGCTCCAATCCAGATTCCAATTCACGGATAATCTTGACAAGCTTATCATCTCGCTTTTGACTCTCGCCAATCCTTTCCACAAGAGTCGGTCTTATCGATAAGTTTGCCAACATTTCAGGTTCCAATTCGCATCTAGGCCTGAAGTCAAATCCAGCTAAATACTCGAGACTCTTCCATTCAGAAAACATGGCTCCCAATCCCGCATGTCTTCGACTTAACGCATCAGCCACTGCGTTACCTTTTCCCGGAGTATAAGCTATACCAAAATCATATGATGCTAAAAACTCTAGCCAACGTTGCTGCCGAAGATTCAAATCCTTCTGGGAGAAAAGATACTTCAACGACTTATGATCCGTAAACAACTCAAATCGAACTCCCAACAGATAATGCCTCCACATCTTCAGAGCAAATACAATCGCCGCTAACTCCAAATCATGAGTTGGGTAATTCCTTTCATGCGGCTTCAGTTGTCGACTGGCATACGCAACAACTTTATCCTTCTGCATCAGCACTGCCCCAAGTCCAGTACCACACGCGTCGGTGTAAACCACCATCTCATCATTCCCACTTGGAATAGTCAAAACAGGAGCACTCGTCAATCTCTCTTTCAGGATTCCGAAAGCTTGCTCACACTTAGCATCCCAACAGAACACTTGGTTCTTCTTCGTCAATCCTGTTAACGGTGCAGCTATCTTGGAGAAGTCTTTAATAAACCGTCGATAATATCCTGCTAATCCAAGAAAACTTCTCACATCAGATGCATTCTTAGGTTTAACCCAATCTTGGATTGCTGCCACCTTAGCGGGATCAACCGTTATTCCATTTCCAGAAATCACATGGCCTAAGAATCTCACTTCACTCTTCCAGAAGTGACACTTCGAAAACTTAGCCTTCAGCTGATGTTTCCGTAAGATTTCCAAAACAATACGCAAGTGCGTCTTGTGCTCTTCTTCCGTTCTGGAATAAATCAGAATATCATCCACGAACACAAGTACGAACTTGTTCAACTGATCTCTGAACACTCTATTCATAAGATCCACAAAATATGCTGGCGCGTTAGTCAATCCAAACGGCATTACCAGCCACTCAAAGAAACCGGATGGTGTTCGAAAAGCAGTCTTCGGCACACTATCCTTAGCAACTCTCAACTGGTGAAATCCCGTTGCCAGATCCATCTGAGAAAACACCTTAGCTTCGTGAAGCTGATCAAACAAGTCATCTATTCTCGGCAATGGATACTTGTTCTTCTTAGTCACCTTATTTAGCTCACGATAATCGACGCACAGTCTCAACGACCCATCTGCCTTGGTTGCAAACACAACTGGTGCACCCCACTCGGACACACTACGCCGAATGAATCCTTTCTGCAAAAGATCATCAACTTGCACCCTCAACTCTTGCTGTTCCCTAGGCGCCATCCGCCTAAGAGGCATCACAACAGGTCTGGCTCCTTCAACTAGATCTATACGAAACTCGATCTCTCTATGCGGCGGCAACCCTTTGACTTCGTCAAAGACATCCTCGAATCCATTTGCGATTGGCACTAAAGACAGTCCATCCCGTGGAACAACTAGCGAATACATGAAGCTCATGAAGACGCCTTCCTCATGCTTACATCGTATCACAATCTTTCGCCCCTCCACATTCTCGACTGTCACTTCCAACCTTTCGCAATCAACCTTAGCCGCATACTTCCTAAGCCAGTCCATACCCAAGATAATTCCGAACCCCGCAAAGTTCAGAACAAAGCAATCACAAACAAAAGAGCAACCATGACTCGACACAACTAGACCACGGCATAACATACACAAACAAGACGAACCCCCAACTGGATTAGTCACAACCAATGGCCTATCAACAATATCCGGCTTCAAACCTAACCGGCCTACTAGTTCATTACAAACAAATGAATGCGACGCTCCAGTATCAAATAGAACTCTAACTGGAACACCACATAGGAAAAGAGTACCTTGAACAACCACACTCTTTCCCTTTTCTTCAGCAGTAGGAGCTTTCGAAGACGACGGAACAGCCCCCAAAGCATAGGCTTGCACAATCTGCCTGTCCTTCCTTGGTTCTGGACAATTCTTCCTGAAATGTCCCGGCTTGTCACAGTTGTGACACTTCATCGGTGCCTTCGGATTCTTACAATCCTTGGAGAAATGGCCCTTCTGCTGACAATTGTAGCAAGTCACCTCGCCTTTCGGCTTCTTCTGGCCATCCTTACCCTTCTGCTGCTGCTGCTTCCTCTTCTGGTTTCCACCCTGCTGTGGTTTAGATTCTCCCTTGGTAGCAGCAACAACAGGTCCTTCCTTAGGAAACAGACTCTCATGCCTAAGAGCCTTCTCCACAAGCTTCTCAAATGAATCGTCCAAATGATCCACCAACTGTCTCCCAAGATAACTATCCAAACCAGTCACGAACTTCTCATTCTTCTGGTAAGCAGACTCAATATATGACCGAGCATACTTGGACAAAGCTTCAAACTCAGAAACATACTCAAGAACAGATCTCCCTCCCTGCTTGAGCTCCACAAACTTCTTGAACAGAACAGACTTCTGAGCTGTAGAAATGAACTTAGCTTCAAATCTAGCTTGGAATTGTTCCCAAGTAATCTCTTCCTCCGCAGTATTGATGGTAATAGAGTTCCACCAATCAGAAGCTCTCCCTTGAAGCTGCCTTGATGCCAACTTCCTCTTAGTTGCATCATCAATTCCCAAATCACCAAAGATCCTTCTACAAGCATCTATCCACCTCTGGACCTCAATGGTAGATTCTGTTCCCAAGAAAACCTTCCCTCCAAGAGCAGTATAATCCTTGCACAGCTTAGCAAAATCCACTGGTTTCGGAGTTTGGACTTGAACTCCAACATCAACTGCCGCCCCCGGAACTGGTATCCTTCTCATGATCGAAGTCATCATAGCTTCGAACATGGCTGCATAATCAGCAGTCTCTTCAGTAGCACGACCTCCCCTAGCAGCTGGTCTCCCTCTTCGACTCATTCTCAATATCTATAAAAAGGAATGATTAGAACATCTAGAGAAACAACTGCATAAAGGACTCAAACTCTACTAAGCTACTATATTATATATAGTAATCATCCATCACAATACAATTACGTCTCTCATACGTAGTTACGACAGCGAGCGTTGGGTAAAATCGATTAACCAATGCTCTGATACCAAATGTGACGACCGCCCATGACCCCTGCACCGAATCTAGAGATAGAGCGCTGTAAAGTGTGCCAGGCGACCATGGACGATTGTCAAGACAAGATTTAAAACAACTGAATCTATCGTATTACTCACAGCGCATGGATAAAAATACAATAGAGCATAAGTATAGTGAAGCTTTACAGAACAAAATGACATCATATAAAACTTCATAATAGTTGAATACAAGCATCCACATAGTCAATACATCCAGCCTCACTACAAATCTCTCAGAGAATACAAAACAGCGGAATATCCAGTACATATAAGAAAATAATATGCAACCCTCTAGCTCGTCTTCGATATCAGCATCGTGAGAAGAGAACAGCACCTGTCACCTGCTACCTAGTCTGCCCGTCCCAAAATGGACGAACAGCCCAAGGCAATAAGAATTAAAACATAAAGCCTTGAGTCAGACAACAGTCTTAGTGAGCAGTAAATTAACTAACAACATACCAAAAGAGCATAAAGGAAAAGGAATAGGAATACAACCCTCCCACTCCAACCTCATTCTACAGTGATAGCCCCCAGACACACACTAAGCAGAAGCAAACATAGCAGAGCATACAATTTAAAGTAAAGCTACTATCACTCGAGTCAAGGGCGATGTTTTCCAAGTACCAAGGCCTAAATCAGATAAGCACCCAGAAAATACCGCTCTTGAGTCCGAATGACGATACAACCAAACATCCATGACTCTGGCTATCACTGTTATCATTGCTTCGATATCACCGTTAATTGAATGACCGGCACATTCTTTCAGCCGTCCGTCAAGGGCTAATGGAAACCCCGGTTCTAGACATAACTCCCGCACGTCGTCGCAGCCCGTGCCTAGGACTATCGAATCTGCCCAGAGTACTCGACCATCAACAGTTGGCCGTTGGGACTATCGAATCTGCCCAAACGTACTCTTGCTTAGAGCATGCTAGAACCTTCAACAACGATGCTATCCAAGCCTCCTGGTCATCCTCCTCGACGACTATTCTCATATCCATTCATTATCTTCAACTCGAATCATATCACCGAGTTATCAACATGCTTGGAATGATCCCGTCTGGATTAGACCAAGTCTTCATCATATGATGCCTCGCTTCATTACATCCTCGCAAAGCCTCATCTCATCATCGCATCATCGAATCTATGCATAAGAGCTTCATCATCCCGCTACATATGCCACGAGCAGCTTTTCCAATTCAAGAGCCTTTCCCTTAGCTTTTGAATCATCTTCGATCTAAATCTAATCATCAATCATCTAGTTCATAATAAGCAATCAAATCAAACATCAATCCAAGCAATCAAGCATTCAAATATGATCTAAGTAGACAATTATAACAATAATGGCATTTTCGTAATTAAAGAGTTGAAAGTCCAATAAGCATGAAAACATGGATTATATCTCTACAAACTTGATGAATGAACTTGCATAGGTTAACATATGATAAAATGGATGCAACATCATCATGAACAATGGATCTATACGGATCTACACATAGGATGAAGAAAATGCATGGAAATCTCTATTTTAACACCAAAACGAGCCAACAATCCGATATACTCCTTTGGATCCGTGTGAGAGATAATCACCACTCACCAAATCACCTAAACAACCTCAAATCAACACACTTCAGATCTGGACAGCGAAGGATGAAGCTAGATCTATCACAAATCCGCTTCAAATGAAGAAATCTCTCTTGAAAAGATGAAGATCTTCAATCCAAGCTTTTGAATCTTCAATCTCGATCTTCGATTTGGATGGATGGAAGCACTAGATTAAAGTGGAGAAAAGAAGTGAAGAAGTGTAGAAGTCGAGCTCTCAAAATGGCAGCACTTCGTCGCTTCAAAAATCCGGATCCCAAAAAGTGAGAACAACCCCTCCTATTTATAGCTGAAATCTGTCCTTAAGTCGAAATCTGGCTATCTCCCTAGGTCGTTTCCGACCTAAGACTCTCCGACCTAAGCTTCTCCGACCTAACAGATAGATCTACGCGACCTAACACAAACTATTCTAGCGACCTAACAACTTAGCAATCTACGCGACCTAACAGATGCACGACTTAACTCCTCAGCGACCTAACACTTAGGAAACCCAGCGACCTAACAACCTAACGACCTAACTACCTAAGACTCAGTTGGGTTGCGACCTAACACAAGTCGACCTAAAACAACACGCGACCTAACACTTGAACTACCCTAGCGACCTAACAACTTAGCAACCTACGCGACCTAACACAACATACGACCTAACAGTGTTACGACCTAACACATAGCCTAACTCCTTAGGTCGCTAACAAGCTAACTCCTTAGGTCGCTAACAAGCTAACTCCTTGGGTCGCTAACAAGCTAACTCCTTAGGTCGCTAACACGGAACCACTAGGTCGCTAACTCAGAACCACTAGGTCGCTAACTCAGAACCACTAGGTCGCTAACTCGGCAACTACTAGGTCGCTAACTCGGCAACTACTAGGTCGCTAACTTTCCCAGCCGACCTAACACTTAACAAAACTTAGGTCGCTCACAACATTTCTTAAGTCGCAGACCTCCTCTAAGTTGCCAACAACCCTTAGGTCGCGTACGACCTAGGACTTAGACAAATTTCCCCAAAAAAAATCTGAAATGACTTAAAAATGCAAAAATTCCAGATTTGACGAACTTTTCGATCCGTGAAAAATACGGGTCGTTACACCAGCCGGGCATGATGCCCCATCAGCTTCCTAGTCTCCTCCGCCACCCGGTCAATATTAGCCTTGGCCTCGTCTCCCATGGTAACTATCCGAGTGGTAAGTAGATCAAGATCTAAGGACTTAGCTTCATCAAGCACCCGTACCATGGGATTGCGGGGAAGAAGGTGCTCACCAATAACCTCGTCAAAGGTAATGTCGTGGGAACTTGGATCCAGATCAGGATGACCCGCAAATGGATTGCGAGCCAAGTCAGGACGGTCGATATGAGTAACGGAAGGGTTTCCGGATGGGTGCGGAGAGGGTGCAAACTTGCTGTCCTCCTCCGTGATATCATGAAGAGGCTGAGCCGGGAGCTGAGGACCGGGCGAAGGTTTGGATAAAGGATGACTCCTCCTTCTCTGCTGAATACCCTCTTCGATAACCCCGAGAAGAGGACGGTAGCCAACTACATCCCCGGAGCGGTGGGTCGAAGGCTTCGGCTTGACAGAGGTTTTGGAAAGCTTATATTGCTCAAGCCTGTGCCGAAGGTCTGAGGCCTTGGATGTCTTGCCTGCTCCTGATATGAAGAACAAGTGTCACAAGCTTACATCACTATATGATTCAAGAAACACGGTAAATTACAAGTTAAAAGAAGAATGAAAGCACGTCTGTTATACAAACCCTGGGGAGAAGTAGGATACTGCAATGAGTCCTGGATTTCATTCCAGGACGGGAGCGGATCATAAAATATTCCTAAGTCCCTATCATTAATGAAGCATGCAGGAGTCAAGAGTTCACCTTAAGTCGTCGGAGCCACCTTGGCTGGAATGGTCTAAGAAGACTCGCTTGCACCGGTCCCGGCCTTGTCCACTTTCCCGGTTTTCTCTACCAAAGCCGGATCTTCGTCCAGCCCCTCGAAAGCCTGGTGGAACGCATCATCCGTCCACTCCTGAATCTCGCCCGCTTGCCCAGGAAGCAAGGCCCCGATGCCATCGCCACATTTATCACCTTCCCGACCATCTCCACCCTCACCTCTTTCCTCCTCTATGTCTTCCTCCTCCTGGGTAAGTGGACAATTGCTGGGGGAGGGACCGTCCGACTTCTTGAGTTTCTTACCTCCGACGGATGGAGGTTTTGCGAAAGGTTTCCTCTTGCTACTCTCTACAGTAACACCTCCCTTAGTCTGAGCAGCCGCCCTCTCCTCCGCTTCTTCCCTCAGCTTGACTACTGACTGCTGTGGAAGGATTAAGTTATACTCCAGAAGGGTCGCATTACTGATCAGGAAGGTAGATGATCTATATTTCCTGAGAATAGCTTCTATCTCAGCCGCCGTCTGAACCAGGCGGTCAGTCTCCACAATCGCAAAGCCACCTGTCGCTAGCAAAAATGAGAAAGTATGAGAAGAAGCATCGCAATCGGAATGGAAATTATAAGTAAAAGCATCAACTTACATCCAGAAGTAAAGCGACGAATCGAAACGGAGTCGTCCCTAACAAAGAACCACTCCTTGAACATGCTGAATTTAGAATACAGATCCAAGACCTGCTTGAAGGTCACGACTGACTCCAAGCTAATGTATGGGGACCCCTTCTTATAGCCCCTCAGATTATATAGATACCGGATCTCCCGGTTGGAAGGAGCACGACCATACTTCCTTTGGAAAATGACGAAGAGGCTCACCAATATAGCATAGGAGTTGGGTTGAAGCTGGAATGGGGCCACCTTTAGATATGTGAGGAAGCTGTCTATCTAAGCGTTAAGAGGAGGAATGGCACCACACATGCAGTGGTATCTGCTATAGGCGAAGTACCCTTCAGGAGGATCGTACGGCATAACTTCTCTCCCTGGCAATAGCAAGTGCGCCCTATCGATTCCAAAAGATCGGGAGATGACATCAAGCTGCTCCTCCTTGAGGGAGCTAGGAAAGCAATCAGGCGGGGAGTTCAGAAGCTCCTGAGGGCCGTACCCGTCCACCAAAGATCTCAGGGTAGATCCATGACGTTCCGGTCCTGGCTGAGCAAGGGGCACTGTGGAAGATTCTCCTTCACCCTGAGACCTCTTTTTATCTGACCGAGTTTCCGCTTTACGAGACATTATCTGCAAACACAGAAAGTACATCATTAAAACGCATGAATTATGTAACCTAGAACTTCACTGATAATTCAAGTATAAAAGATCGTTCGGTAAAGCAAGGCGGGAGTTCGTTCGGCACTACACTCCCCGAGTTCATCCGGTAATAAGTGCCATTCGGTACTTAAAACCCCCCCGGTTTCGTCCGGTAGTTCAAGTGTTTTAGCACATTCGGTATTCGAACTCCCTATCCCATTCGGTGGCATAGCCATAAAGTTCATTTGGCATTTTTCAAAAAGCGCGTTCGGCAATACAAGCACAAGTACATTCGGCTCCTCACCTGATTCGGCAGGGACTTTGATTCGGCAAAGGCAAGGAAATGGTTCGACTGATAAAAATGACGAGGGTGTATGGCCCCTATTTATAAATAAATGTTGGACACCAGACCAATTGGATCGGCACCTAGGGGCCGAACGAAGCTATCCATAATACCCAACTTAACACAAAGCACGCCATATACAGATATATGCCCTACTTTGGGGGGAAAATGTTGGGCGTGTTCTCACCCAGAAGACCTCGAGACCAAGAAGCTTGATTCATCCATCCAGGCTTGCCTAAACTCATTCGGCACCCGTGTCTCACAGAACCCATTCGGCAGTCTCAAGCAACTGCCGAACCAACTCCATCCCCTATCACCGAGTCACCGAACCACGCATCTCCCTGCTCCTGCCGAACCATACCCTCACTGAACCAAGGCCTCCACCGGATCAAGCCTTCGCCGAACCAACCTTCGCCGAATCGACCCATGCCGGACCAGCCTTAGCCGGATCAACCATACCCTCCACCGAACCCAAAGTACTACCGGACCACTTCACCACCGAACTAAGACACTTACCGAACCAGAAGCATGGAATTACACGACCGAACCAGAACGCTGCCAGGCCAGGTTGCTCCAGCCCAGGCCCACCAGCAGCTATATACATCCAAGACCTCTGCCCCCAACCTCACTCTATAAATAGAGGGCAGGGGTACGACAATGGCAGACAAGTTTGAGAGCTCAAGCACGGAGAGAACTTTCAAACAACTTTCTTTTACTTGTAATAAAGCTTTGTACTTGTAATCAAAACAAGAAAAGAGAAATAACATATAAAGTGGACGTAGGCACATTCTGGCTGAACCACTATAAATTTGCGTGTCTTTTTATAGTTTAGCCCCTGGTTTTCATATATTTGCATAAATCACTCAAATCGCTAAGAGCAACATAAGATCTACTAAATCATACAATTTTGAGGTGTTTGTCCATTTTTTGTGCAAACACCCAGGTAGCTTACGTGATCGTCGGCTTTCCTTGACTTTACCAGCATGTCATCCACATAAACTTCCATAGTTTGTCCTATTAGCCCCGCAAACATCTTGTTGACGAGGCGCTGATAGATGGCTCCTGCGTTTTTAAGTCCAAAAGGCATTACTTTGTAGCAGTACAATCCCCGGTCAGTGATGAAACTAGTGTGGTCTTAATCGGGAGCATGCATAGGAATTTGGTTATATCCTGAGTATGCGTCCATAAAAGATAAGAGTTCATGTCCGGCTGTGCTGTCCACGAGCTGGTCGATTCGGGGAAATGGGAAGCAATCCTTCGGGCAGGCGTCATTTAAGTTGGAGAAGTCAATGCACGTTCGCCACTTCCCATTAGCCTTCTTTACAAGTACCGGATTGGCGATCCACTCCGGGTAGATGGCTTCTCGTATGAAGTCATTGGCAAGTAGGTTTTTTACTTCTTCATCGAGGGCTGCTGATCGTTCTGCCCCCATACTTCTCTTTTTCTGTTTCACTGGCGCCTTGGTAGGATCGATGTTTAGTACGTGGCATGCTATGTCAGGGGAGATTCCAGTCATGTCAGTGTGTGACCATGCAAATACATCCAAGTTGTGGCGGAGAAAATCAATGAGTTGTTCCTTCAATTCTGCTTTTAGTTGGGACTCGACTTTCAATAGTCTACTCGAGTCTTGTTTGTCCACAAATACAAATTCCATAGCCTCTGCAGGCTCGGCGGTGGCCTCCTCCTCTTTGTTCCTGGGGTCTAATTCATTGAAAGGGTCACTGGTATATCAATGAGGAGGGGCTTTCTTTAGCTGCTATGCTTCCAAACTTTTCGTGCAGAGGGCAGTCTCTGCACTCTTCCCTATATCCTTCCTGCGGTTATTGCGAAGTTCAGTTACATAGCAATCTCGAGCAATGTCCTAGTCTCCCTCTACTTCCCCTATTCCATTGTCCGTTGGAAATTTCATCTTCGGGCACCATAGGGCCAGGACAATTTGGAAGTCAGACAAGGTTGGTCTTCCTAAGAAGGCGTTGTAGGCCGAGTGGTTTTCTATCAACACAAATGTTTGTTTCCGCACAACGGAGCGGGGATGACTTCCAATTTCAACAAAGAGGTCCAGTTGCCCGAGGGGCATCTTCGCATTTCCAGTGAAACTTTGTAGTGGTTTATTGCAGGGAGAAACATCCTTTATTGACAGCTTCATTTTGTCGAAGGCATGCTTGAATAGGATATTCACTGAGCTTCCAGTGTCTACTATAATTCGGAAAACTTCGGCTGGACCGTGCCGGGCAGAGATAACCATGGGATCCGTGTGAGGGTACTGCCTTCCCTCCAGGTCACGCCTGCTGAATGTGATGTCACCGTTCTCTTTCCGCTTCGGGTGGCGTTCTTCTATAATAGAATTGACGCATTCTTCATTGTTTCTAAGTGACTTTCCGTACCTTTCCATCTCTGCCCAGCTTCCGTCGGCGATGTGTGGCCCTCCCAAGATGGTATGGACCACTATCTTCTCTTGACTGGAGCCGCTGGTGTTGCGATTTCCTCTGCCTATTTCTGGGGTGGGTAGCCTTGGGTTCTCACTAGCAGGAACTGGAGTCCTGTTCTGACCTTTTACATAGCGTTATAGTTTCCTTCTTCTGATGTGTTCTTCAATCAAGTCCCGGAGATGATGGCATTCGTTGGTATCATGCCTATGGGATTCGTGGAAGCGGCAGAATTTTCCAGACTTAATTGCATTATCTGATTCATTCTTGTGCGGGGGGCGTTTGTATTTAACTTCGTCTTGAGTGGCCAGGAAGATGTTTTCGATCGTTTCATTCAAAGGGGTGTAAGCGTCAAATCTTGGTCCCGGCCAATATAGACGCTTTTCTCCCTTCTTTCCCCCAGCATTGTCTCTAGAATCATTTCTTCGAACGTCCTTTGCTACAGCGGGCGTGTTGCCGTGAGCTGCCTTATTTTGTTGCCCTAACTGCCCCTCAGTGGCAGCGTCTTCAAGCCTCATATATTTCCCGGCTTCATGGAAGAAATCGGGTAAAGTAGCTGGTTTTTCTTTTGTCAATCTTCTAGCAAATTTAGTATCCGGATGCACACCACTACAGAGGGCCATTAAGATAAGCTTCTCATCGGCATCTTGGACTGCGGCCGCTGCGGCATTGAATCGGGTTAGATATTGCTGCACTTTCTCTCCAGGTTTCTGTTTGATACTGGATAAGGAATAAGCGTCCTTGGGTTGTTCCACATGAATGCGGAACTGGCTGATAAACTTTTCTTTCAACATCTCCCATGAGCTGATGGATCCTTGGGGTAGATGGCAGAACCAGGAGGTAGCTAGATCTACTAAGAATAGTGGAAATCATTTGCACAGTACTCCTTCTGTTGCCTCACTCATGAGCATATGCTGTGTGTATCTCTGTAAGTTTACAACTGGGTCAGAGGTTCCCTTGTAAGGTTCCATTGTAGGCATCTTCCATTCTCGGGGGGTGATGACAATTTCGATATTGCGGGCGAAAGGGCTGGTTACCCTAGCGCCTATCCCTCGATCTCTTTGATCCCGTTGGACGCACTCTCTGAACAAACATGCCATCCTTTCATCAAAATTTGGAGCAGATAGAAATGAGTTCGGTTCTGCTCTATAGGATTGATTCCGTCCAGATGACCTGTAGGGATGGTATCGTCTATCATTCCTAATATTTTCCAGTGGCTGTCTTTGGTCTTCTGGGAGCATGCTAGGGTCAGCT
Organism: Allium fistulosum; assembly: GCA_030737815.1. Classification (NCBI taxonomy): domain Eukaryota; kingdom Viridiplantae; phylum Streptophyta; class Magnoliopsida; order Asparagales; family Amaryllidaceae; genus Allium; species Allium fistulosum. Next base: position 159,330,377 of record CM060901.1, read on the forward strand.
ACAGTTGGCCCTTGCCTTGATCTTCCCCTACTGGGTTCTGTTCTAAACACTTCCTCGGGTCCACCTTCGGGCTGGACTCTAGCTCGGCCCCTTTCATTGGTGTTTCCGTGGTTAGACAGCGTGACAGGCTCAGCTATAGTTGACCTTCGCCCAGCACCTCCCCCGTTGGGTTCGGTTCCAAGCGTTTCCTCAGATCCAACTTCGGGCTGAGCTCGGTCTCGGCTCCTACCATGGCCGCTTTTGTCGTTGGCTTCTTCGAAGAAGGAAGATCTTTGTCGCCTCTGAGATCCTCCAGACTAGGACTCACCCCATGATTCAGTGTTGCGGTTGGACTCTTCAGCATCCCTTAAGCGTGACATGAGTTGGTTCTCCAAGGCTTCCTGTTGGGATGTGAAGCGGTTAGTCACTTCAGCCATAACCCTGTCTAGATCTGCCTTAGTAATTGCTGCCGGTTGTTCCGTGGCAGGGGTTGTCGGATTTGCCTGACCTTCATTTGGTACTGTTGTTGGAATGGGACGATTTGCTTGATCTGTGACCACTGGATCTGGAACACTGCTGGTTGCGATGTTTTTTCCTTTGTTAACATCTTTCTTCTGCTTAGGAGGCATGTCTTCCAAGCAATGAGCGATGCTGTTAGGAAGACGGTTAAGTGGGAGAAACTGAAGTCCTGAGTTCAGTTCTCAATGAAAGCACCAAAAATGTTTGCACAAAAAATGGGCAAACACCTGCAAGTCGTATGATTTAGTTGATTTTATGTTCTTTTTAATGATTTGGGTGATTTATGCAAATATATAAAAAGCAAGGACTAAACTATAAAAGACACACAGATTTATAGTGGTTCGGCCAGAACGTGTCTACGTCCACTTTATATGTTATTCTCCTTTACTGTTCAGATTACAAGTACAAAGCTTTGATACAAGTATATGAAAGTTGTTTGAAAGTTCTATCCGTGCTTGAGCTCTCAAACTTGTCCGCCATTGTTGTACCCCTACCCCTCTATTTATAGAGTGAGGCTGGGGGTAGGGGTCTTGGAAGTATATAGCTGCTGGTGGGCCTGGGCTGACGTGATCTGGCCTGGCAATGTTGGTTCGGTAGTGTCTTCTTCACCTTGGTTCGGTAAGGTCTTGGTCCGGTGATCTTGGTTCGGTGGTCTTGGTCCGGTGGTGAGTGGAGCTGAGGTCTGGTTCGGTGGTGAGTGGAGCTGAGATCTGGTCCGGTGGTGTTGGTCCGGTGGTGAGTGGAGCTGAGGTCTGGTCCGGTGGTTGGAGCATGGATCTGGTCCGGTGATGGTGGTATGCTTCTGGTTTGGTAGTACCTTCTTCGTTTTGGTTCAGCCTTCCATGGTTCCCAACAACGGACTAACATCCAATTTTCAAAACTCACAAGGTGTTAAATGCTCACCTGGTGACAATTACAACAACGAACAATAGTTTGCTATCATTCAATACTCAGTTACAACAGTGTGCAGTACAACAATTGGCAGTCAACAGTTCGTTATTTGTATTATTGAAGAACAATCGAAGGTTACAACTTTCAACGAGAAGACAAAAACCGTTCAACAAGTCAGATAGAACTTTTCAAAATGAAGATTGCTGCTTTTCAAAGCACGTCATGTTCACACAGGATGTACTTTGTGGGGCAAATGTTATCCCGCCTTTTGGCAAGGCCGTGATACCAAGGAATTGACTGGAAATCAAAGACAGTTCATCCCGAAAAGCGGTTATATACAGGTTAGCTATGGATGCTGGTAAATTTTGCTCGAGTCCGGATCGAGCTACAATTAACATGACACGACAATCAAAGCTATGAAAGCCAATATTTCAAATTTCAGTCGATCGGAGTTCGCATCAAGTTATGGATCGATCAAATTCTGTGAAAAGCACGTCCTGTTCGTATCCATCAGTTCGCATCGATCCATTTCGTATCCATCAATTTGCATCGATCCATTTCATATCCATCAGTTCGCATCGATCCATTTCGTATCCATCTGTTTCACATCGATCCCTTTCGTATCCATCACACCTACACTACTTCATATCCACTTTGCCTGGTTCTATTTCTTATCCATCACATTTACTCGGCTGCGTATCCATCAATTGAGATCAATTCGTATCGATTCCAATTACACAGTTCGTATCGATCGATCAATGATCGATACGAATGAGCCAACGAACAATCGATATGAAATAATATCTTCTATCGATACGAAACAAGCCAAGCACTATCGATACGAAGTATCTGCATGTAATTGATACGAAACATCCCCTAAGTCTTTGATACGAAGCGGCCTCAAACATCGATGCGAAATGGAGATGAAGGCATCGATACGAAATGAATACAACAGGTCGATACGAACAAAGCCTATAGAAGTGGAAGACTCGGTCACTCGGCATAAAAAGTGGATCGATCCTAAATGTTAGCACCATGTCATTGGCCATCACATGCACAGAAGCGATGCGAATAGAAGCGATGCAGAATAGAAGCGATGCGAACTCAGCAGCCTTCAACAAATTCGAACTTTCATCGATCCTAACTCGAGATCTACAAGTCCAAATGCTACCAAATTTTCACAGGAGCTTGCGTACAACCTCGGGAATGTTCATGATCGATCTCGGCTTGATTGGGCCAAATCTTGATCGACATGAATTTCATTCGTATTGATCATGGATCAAGCCCAAACGACTGGGGATCGATCACGTAGGCCCACCCACGTGAGAGAAGAAGTCTTCCAAGATCTGGGAGAGATATTTGCTGCCAACACCTATAAATAACAGCCTAGGACCTACTGAAAAAGGACTTTTGGCTCTTCTACGTCCAGACTCTGCCGAAATCACTGTTGTACTTGGATTGTACTGTTGTAATTCATTGTAACCAACAAGCAAAAATCAATAAAAGTTAGCCATTTCATAGTGGACGTAGGCCATCTACCGAACCACTCTAAATCTGTGTGTTTTTGTGTGATTTTCCTGTTTATCGATTGGTGTGTTTGTTAGATCTTCCTCGTTTTACATTTATATTCTTCATTTTATCTCTTCAAACACATTCGAAGAGTGTTATGCCCAATTTAGGTACAAACACGATAAGTCTGATTCGAGTAGATGCCAAAGGCGAGATTATAGGAGACAGAACAAAGGCTATAAGTCTCATAATGAGGATTATGGGGAATCTGACAGAATTTCTTCTCCCCAACATAGATCTTGTTCACCTCTGCTGTGTAGTATGGATAGGTTTTCAATGAGACTTGATCTTATTCTGACTATTGAGGTACTTACTGCTTCAGTTTCAGTTCCTCATACAACACAACCTGTACCATATTCCAATGTGCCATGGAAATCTTAACAGTCATTTGGGTTAGTTTCTTCTAATCGTCTTCAACAAAGGCCTGGGAAAGGGCAGCTTCATGCCCTAACTACTACCACTGAGATCAAAACTGTTTCAAACCCTCACTTAACCACTATGAAGAAAGCCTTTCAGAAAATCTACTTTGATGATGTTGTATTTGCTCCTAAACTAAAGGACATTACTTCATAAGTTAGCTCTAATGTTGTGGCTTGTGCAAGTGACATATATGATCAATATCATAAGTGGAGTATGATAGCTGGGGCTATTTCTGATGTATCTCATAGGAGAAAGGTAGAACTTGAAGGGAAGAACATATCGAACAAGATGGCAAATGCATCATCGCAACCCTTGATAAAGGAGTCGAAGGGCTAAGGCCTTATTAAATGAGGCTGGGAGGAGATTGGAGGAAAATAAAAAGTCTTTTAAGGAAGATCGTCAGAACCAGTTGAGGTTACTCACCACAAGAGTCATACCCTCCCATTGGAAAATGAAAAACTCCAGAAGACCTTGGAGTAGTAGGCTTCAAATATAACAAGGTTGAAAAATCCGCATCAGGTTAAGAAGAAAGAACAAGATGATGCACTCGCTCACCCAAGGATTTTTGCGAGGAGTTATTAGACACTCGTAAGATGAGAGATATGGCTAAAACCTGAGCAAAAACAGCTGAAGAGCGGGATAAGGCTGTGGAGGATCAAGTTAAATCCGAGATTGAGCTCTTTCTTTTTCAATTCTATGCGAACGTTATCAAGTTTGGAAACTTGAGAAGGTTAGAAGTGGGTATTCCCAGGCTTTAGCCATAGCTTGAGAGGAGATTTTGAGATAAGAGTGAAAGCATTCTGACAGGGCTGAGATCGATGAGGGGAGCTAAAGCTTGAACTTCTGGAGGAAGAACAGATAAAAGCGCTCAAGATTAGAAGGCTCCTCCTACATCCTGAAGTATCTATCAGGGCATATCTATTAGGGCTAAATATGAGCTTAGTCTAAAGGATTTGGGTGAGAGTTCTGGTACTATCTCTTAAGGATCCGCAGCTGTTTGCACAAAAAATGGACAAACACCTCGAAGTTGTATGATTTAGTAGATCTTTTGTTATTCTTAGTGATTTGAGCGATTTATGCAAATATATGAAAAAAGGGGCTAAACTGTAAAAAGACAAGCAGATTTATAGTGGTTCAGCCAGAATGTGCCTACGTCCACTTTATATGTTATTTCTCTTCTCTTATTCTGATTACAAGTACAAAGCTTTGATACAAGTAAAAGAAAGTTGTTTGAAAGTTCCTTCCGTGCTTGAGCTCTCAAACTTGTCTGCCATTGCTGTACCCCTGCCCCTCTATTTATAGAGTGAGGCTAGGGGTAGGGGTCCAGGATGTGTATAGTCGCTGATGGGCCCGGGCTGATGTGATCTGGCCTGGTATGTCTTGGTTCGGCCTCGCTTGGTTCGGAGGTGGTTGGAGTGTAGAGTGGACCGGTAGTTGCTCGGACCGGTGGTGGGATGGTGATGTTGGTCCGGTGTGGAGATGGAAGTAGGTTGGTTCGGCAGGAGGATGGTTCGGTGGGAAGCATGGTCCGGTATGGAGATGGAAGTAGGTTGGTTCGGCAGGAGGATGGTTCGGTGGGAAGCATGGTCCGGTATGGAGATGGAAGTAGGTTGGTTCGGCAGGAGGATGGTTCGGTGGGAAGCATGGTCCGGTATGGAGATGGAAGTAGGTTGGTTCGGCAGGAGGATGGTTTGGTGGGAAGCATGGTTCGGTATGGAGATGGAAGTAGGTTGGTTCGACAGGAGGATGGTTCGGTGGGAAGCATGGTTCGGTATGGAGATGGAAGTAGGTTGGTTCGGCAGGAGGGTGGTGGAGTTTTTGGTTCGGCATCTCTTGGAGACGCGTTGATTCGGTTGTAGGAGGCTTTGGCCAAAGAACACATAACACTTGCCCCCCAAAGTAGGGCGTGTGTATGCACAGGGCATGCTTTGTTTAAGCCTGGTCGTCCTTGTTCGGTCCTGTGTGCCGAATGGGTTGGTCCGGTGGCCTCTTCTTTGCCTATAAGTATGGGAGCTATGCCACCGTGGTTTCCTTACTATCTGAGATTGCCGAATCAAAACTCCTACCTTTTGCCGAATCAGTGGTGTTAGCCGAACTAGGTGTGACTTATTTTACTGCCGGATGTACCTTCGTACTGTACTACCGAATGTGCTTCTAGATTATAATACCGAACGAACTTTCACATTATAACACCGAATGAACTCTCGTATGACAATACCGAATGGACTTTCACATTATAACACCGAATGAACCCTCGTATGACAATACCGAATGGACCTCCATACTATAATACCGAATGAACTTCTGCATTTATTTGTTTACATCCTCTTGCTCTATCAATGTGTTTTTTCGGTGTTGCAGATAATGTCTCGTAAAGCGGAAACTCGATCAGACAAAAAGAAATCCGGGGGTGAAGGAGGTTATGCGGTTGCTTGCTGCTGAGGAGGTAGGGGTGCAAGTGGATGATGACGACCAGGATGGCCAATAAGCTTATGCTGGTAAGTCTTCCTTTTTAGTTTCCCCATTAACTTGGTTGCTTATCACTAATGAATCCTTTCTTTGACTGGACAGGTGGCCAACAGGACAAGAACTCCAATGCAGCCGGCCCCTTGATTAGACCTGGAAAAAACTCTTTTTTGTGGACTTTGACAGGGTTGTATATGTTAGTCTTAAAACAGTAAAGTAGCTTTTAGGTTGTATTATTTTGCTGCTTGGAATAAATAACTCAATTCTTGATGTGTAATTCTTTAACTTAAGCTGATTTTGTCGTTTTCTGAATGTTTGTTGCCATTTTGACATGTCGCATGAGAAATATAGCTATGTATATTCTTGTAATTGAATTGTGTTTGATGTCAGATTCTGGTTCTAAATCATAATTCCATGAATTGCAATATTAGCATGTGGTGTGAACAAATTATAGTCATGTATTTGTACACAAAAGAAGAAAATACCGCCTTTCATGTTTTAATCGTAGATGGCAGTCTTGAATATCTTGTATGACCGAGCATGGAATGCAGTCGAATGCCCTGCCATCCAACTGTGAGTCCCTACACCCATTGGCGAGTATCTCCTACTCTGTATCCTGTACTTTAGGGATTGTTATAGAGGATAGGGAAAAAGCTTTTTAAGTAAAATTGAAATATGTGAAAAGGTAAAACTTCCAATCACGGAAGGCCTTCGACGTGCTCAAGTTCGTGGCAAACGGGTTTTGTAGTCACTTTCCCTAGCTGTGGGTCTTGGAGACATTTGTCATCCATCTTACGCCTCCGTGGGGAGTTAATTCTTTTTTACCACAGCCGCACTTAAGACACATCGGAGCCGAGATCGCGCACAGTAACTACCCGGGCCATTATGGCCCGTAATCGTGGGTATTATTCGATTTACTGTGGCCGGCTAGCGTGGGTGCCGATCGTCAACTGTGAACTGCCCCTGGCTGGCCACACCTTATGTTGGGGCTTATAGTCGGTTCACAGTTGCCGGCGAGCCTAACGCCGTAATGAGCTGCCTCGGCTATAGTCGGCCTTCTCGGTGGCTTATAATCGGCTCATTACAGTTGGCTTTGAGGGCCGTCGCGAGCAATGAGTTAACCCGCAGCAGAGGGATGCCGGAGCAAAAGTGTCTCATTGGCGAGGGCATAGATTCGCATAGTACCTGCTAGGTCTTGTCCAGGTGAAGTTGCGTTGTGGAGTGCTTTGAATAGAAATGCTATATGCTCAGGATTTTGTTCAACAGAAAAGGATAAAGTTAACAAGCAGCCAAGATACAAAGGAACAAGTTAAAAAAGAGACAAGGTTTTTTTTAAAGTGGTTCGGCACGAAAATGCCTACGTCCACTGATTCTCTTTGTTAATTCACTTCATATGGGCAATACAAGTTAAGAAAAGTATCGACGGAGGTGTTGGATGTTCCATGCCCTCTGGAACACCTCTCCGTCCACTGTTGACAAAATATAGGCTCCGTTGTGGAGATCTTTATGAATTACATATGGTCCATCCCAGATTGGGTCTAGTGCTCCGGGTCGAGGGAAGATTCGCTTGAGGACAAGATCCCCTTCCTGTAAGGTACGATGCTTGACTTTGGAGTTGTAGTGTGCCGCCACTTTTTGTTTGTGGGCTGCTGCTTTAAGGACTGCATCATTTCTTCTCTCCTCGACTAGATCCAAAGACATGTTGAGGAGCTCTTCATTCTCTTCTGGGTTATAGTGGATCCTACGGTGGGAAGGCACAATGGTTTCAACTGGGAGCATAGCCTCCGATCCGTATGCCAAAGAGAAAGGAGTGTGCCCTGTTGATGTTCTGAAAGATGTGCGGTAGGCCCATAGTGCCATAGGGAGTTCATCCACCCAAGCGCCCTTTGACTTTTCGAGCTTCTTTTTGATCAGAGTTTTCAGAATTTTGTTGACTACTTCGACTTGTCCGTTTGCCTGGGGATATGCTACGGATGAGAAGCTTTTATGAATTCTGTGTTCTTGGCACCAGTTGGCGAATTCCTCGCTGTCAAACTGAAGTCCATTGTCTGATATGATTTTGAGTGGGACTCCGTACCTGCATAGAACATTTTTGATTAAGAAGTTAATAACTTTTGCTGAAGATACTTTATTTAGAGGTTCCGCTTCCACCCATTTGGTGAAATAATCAACTACCACTATAGCATATTTGGCCCCGCCTCGGCCCATTGGTAGCTCGCCGATTAAGTCAATTCCCCATATTGCGAAGGGCTGGTCATCTGAGTAATCTTGGTTGTTGGTAGCCGAGGAATCTTAGCAAATTTTTGGCATCTGTCACACTTCTTGACGAAATCTAAGGCGTCTTTGCTTAAGGTGGGCCAGAAATATCCGTATCGGAGTATCTTTTTTGCTAACGTTTGCCCTACGGTGTGATCTCCGCAGCTTCCTTGATGAATGTTAGATAAGATTTCCTTGGCTTCCCTTCCGGCGACACACCTTAATAATGGGTTAGAGAACCCGCGTCGATAGAGAATGTCTTCTTGTATTGTATAGCGGGACGCTTTCCTCAAGATTTTCTTGACTTCGTTACGCCCGTCGGGTAGTGTGCCACTTTGTAGGTAGTCTCGGATGGGAGTCATCCAAGTTGCTTCTTCGGTTGCAACTATCAGATTCACTTGCTCAAAACTTGGGGCCAGTTGCTTTGAGATGGTCACTGCCCCGAAGATGGTGATGTCTCTCACACTTGCTTGCTTTGCTAATTCGTCGGCCTCTCGGTTCTCCTCCCGAGGGATGTGTTTGACTAAGTAGTGGTCCAATCGGCTGAGAAGTAACCTGGTCTTCTTTAGATATGCTATGAGTCGTTCTTCTCGAGCTTGGAATTCTCCTAGTATTTGATTAACAATAAGTTGAGAATCGCTGTGAAGACACAAAGAATTGGCCCCGATTTCTATGGCAATTTCTAGTCCAGCTATCACCGCTTCATATTCTGCATCGTTGTTGGTGGCAGCGAACTCCAACCTTATAGCATAGTGCAGTTTGTTTCCCCTGGGAGTGATTATTACCACACCTGCCCCCGAGCCTTGTTCGTTTGATGCACCATCCACAAAGATATTCCACTTGATATCTTCTGTTATTTCCAATTGCTCCTGATCTTCGTTGGTAGTGAACTCTGCAATGAAATCAGCCATGGCCTGTCCCTTGATGGCGGTGAGAGGGTGATAGGTGATATCATACTGACTCAGTTCAATGCACCATTTGAGTAATCGCCCAGAAGTGTCGGGACGATGGAGTACCTGCCTCAGTGGTTGATCGGTCAGAACTTTGATGGAATGGGATTGGAAGTAGTGACGTAGTTTTTGTGAAGTGATTAGTAAACAGTATGCTAATTTCTCAAGTTTAGGGTATCTAACTTCTACCCCAGTAAACCTTTTGCTGACGAAGTAAACTGGCCGTTGCGTGCGGTTGTCTTCCCTTACCAAGGCAGCGCTTAGGGCGTGGGATGACACAGCGAGGTATAGGTATAATTCTTCTCCTTCGCTTGGAGTTGAGAGCACCGGTGGTTTCTGGAGGTGTTCGATTAAGTGAAGGAAAGCGGTCAGGCATTCGTTAGTCCATTCGAACTTTCCCTTGTCTTTCTTTAGGGCTTCAAAAAAAGGGACGCACTTGTCCGTCGCCTTGGAGATGAATCGGCTTAGAGCGGCCACTTTTCCGTTCAAACTTTGCATTTCCTTCCGAGTGGAAGGTATCTTGATATCCCTTAGCGCTCGGACTTGTTCAGGGTTTGCTTCTATCCCTCTGGCATGAACGATGAATCCTAAGAACTTTCCAGATGACACTCCGAAGGAGCATTTTAGCGGATTCAACTTCATTCCATATTGTCGAAGTACTTGAAACATCTTGCCTAGGTGGCTTACGTGATCTTTGGCTTTCCTTTACTTTACCAGCATGTCATCCACATATACTTCCATAGTTTGTCCTATCAGCCCCGCAAACATCTTGTTGACGAGGCGCTGGTAGGTGGCTCCTGCATTTTTAAGTCCGAAAGGCATTACCTTATAGCAGTATAAACCTCGATCGGTGATGAAACTAGTGTGGTCTTGGTCCGGAGCATGCATAGGAATTTGGTTATATCCTGAGTATGCATCCATAAAAGATAGGAGTTCGTGCCCGGCTGTGCTGTCTACAAGTTGGTCGATTCTGGGAAGTGGGAAGCAATCCTTTGGGCAGGCGTCATTTAGGTTGGAAAAGTCAATGCAGGTTCGCCACTTCCCATTAGCCTTTTTTACCAGCACCGGGTTGGCGATCCATTCCGGGTAGATAGCTTCTCGTATGAAGTCATTGGCGAGTAGGTTTTTTACTTCTTCATCGAGGGCTGCTGATCGCTCTGCCCCCATACTTCTCTTTCTTTGTTTTACAGGCGCCTTGGTAGGATCAATGTTTAATACGTGGCATGCTATGTCGGGGGAGATTCCGGTCATGTCAGCGTGTGACCAAGCGAATACATCCAAGTTGTGGTGGAGAAAATCGATGAGTTGTGCCTTCAATTCGGCTTTTAGTTGGGACCCAATTTTCAATAGTCTACTTTAGTCGTGCTTGTCTACAGATATAAACTCCATAGCCTCTGCAGGCTCAGCGGTGGCCTCCTCCTCTTTGTCCCTAGGGTCTAATTCATTGAAAGGGTCGCTGGTATATCGAAGAGGAGGGGATTTCTTTAGTTGCTATGCTTCCAGACTTTTTGTGCAGAGGGCAATCTCTACACCCTTCCCTTTATCCTTCCTGTGGTTGTTGCGAAGTTCAGTCACATAGCAGTCTCGAGCAACGTCCTGGTCTCCTTCTACTTCCCCTACTCCATTGTCCGTTGGAAATTTCATCTTTAGGCACCATGGGGCTAGGACAATTTGGAAATCAGACAAAGCTGACCTTCCTAAGAAGGCGTTGTAGGCTGAACGGTTTTCTATTAGCACAAATGTCTGTTTCCGTACAACGGAGCGGGGATGGCTTCCAATCTCGACGAAGAGGTCCAGTTGTCCGAGAGGCATCTTCGCATCTCCAGTGAAACCGTGTAGTGGTTTATCGCAAGGAGATACATCCTTCATTGATAGCTTCATTTTGTCGAATGCGTGTTTGAACAGGATGTTTACTGAGCTTCCAGTATCTACCAGGATTCGGTAAACTTCGGCGGGACCGAGTCGGGCAGAGATAACCATGGGATCTATGTGAGGGTACTGCCTTCCTTCTAGGTCACGCTTACCGAATGTGATGTCATCACTTTCTTTCCGCTTCGGGTGGCGTTCTTCTATAACCGAATTGACATAGTCTTTATTGTCTCTAAGCGACTTTCCGTACCTCTCCATCTCTTTCCAGCTTCTGTCTGCGATATGTGGCCCTCCTGAGATGGTATGGACCACTATCTTTTCTTGACTAGAGCTGCTAGCGTTGCGGTTTCCTCTGTTGGCCCCTGGTGAGGGCAGCCTTGGGTTTTCATTGGCAGGAGCTGGGGTTCTGTCTTGACCTTTTACATAACGTTCCAGTTTCTTTCTTCTGATGTGTTCCTCAATCAGATCTCGGAGATGATGGCATTCGTTGGTATCATGCCCGTGAGATTCGTGGAAGCGGCAGAACTTTCCAGACTTCTGTGCGTTATCTGATTCCTTCTTGTATGGTGGGCGTTTGTATCTAACTTCGCCTTGGGTGGCAATGAAGATGTTTTTAATGATTTCATTCAAAGGAGTGTAAGTGTCGAATCTCGGTCCTGGCCGATATAGACGCTTTTCTCCCTTCTTGCCCCCAGTATTGTCTCTAGAATCATTTCTTCGAACGCCTTCGCTGCAGTGGGTGTGTTGCCGTGAGCTGCCTTATTTTGTTGCCCTGATCGTTCCTCAGTGGCAGCGTCTTCAAGCCTCATATATTTCCCGGCTTCATGAAAGAAATCAGGTAAATTAGCTGGTTTTTCTTTTGTCAATCTTCTAGCAAATTTAGTATCAGGATGCACACCACTACAGAGGGCCATTAAGACAAGCTTCTCATCGACATCTTGGACTGCGGCCGCTGCGGCACTGAATCGGGTTAAATATTACCGCAGCTTCTCTCCAGGTTTCTGTTTGACATTGGATAAGGAATAAGCGTCCTTGGGTTGTTCCACATGAATGCGGAACTGGCTGATAAACTTTTCTTTCAACATCTCTCATGAGCTGATGGATCCTTGGGGTAGATGGCAGAACCATGAGGTAGCTAGATCTGCTAAGAATAGTGGAAAGCATTTGCATAATACCCCCTCTGTTGCCCCGCTCATGAGCATATGCTGTGTGTATCTCTGCAAGTGTACAACGGGGTCAGAGGTTCCTTTGTAAGGTTCCATTGTTGGCATTTTCCATTCTCGGGGGGTGATAGCAATTTCGATATTACGGGCGAAAGGGTTGGTTACCCTAGCGCATATCCCTCGATCTCTTTGATCCCGTTGGACGCACTCTCTGAACAAGCGTGCCATCCTTTCATCAGAATTTGGAGCAGATAGAAATGAGTTTGGTTCTGTTCTGTGGGATTGATTCCGTCCAAATGACCTGTAGGGATGGTATCATCTATCATTCCTAATACCTTCCAGTAGCTGCCTTCGGTCTTCTAGGAGCATGTTAGGGTCAGCTACAGTTGGCTCTTGCCTTGATCTTCCCTTGCTGAGGTTTGATCTAAGCACTTCCTCGGGTCCAACTTCGGGCTGGACTCTAGCTCGGCCCCATTCATTGGTGTTTCCGTGGTTAGGCAGTATGACCGGCTCGACTACAGTTGACCTCCGCCCGGTACCTCCCCTGTTGGGTTCGGTTCCAAGCATTTCCTCAGGTCTAACTTCGGGATGAGCTCGGTCTCGACTCCTACCATGGCCGCTTCTGTCGTTAGCTCCTTCGAAGAAGGAAGATCGTTGTTGTCTCTGAGATCCTCTAGACCGGGACTCATCCCATGATTCAGTGTTGCGGTTGGACTCTTCAGCATCCCTTAAGCATGACATGAGATGGTCCACCAAGGCTTCCTGCTGGGATGTGAAGCGGTTAGTCACTTCAGCCACAACCCTGTCTAGATCTGCCCTAGTAATTGCTGTCAGCTGTTCTGCGGCAGGGGTGGTCGGATTTGCTTGATTTTCAGTTGGTACTACTACTGGAATGGGACGATCCTCTTGATTTGTGACCACTGGATCTGGAATACTGCTAGTCGTGATGTTCTTTCCTCTGTTAAAATCTTTCCTCTACCTAGGAGCCATGTTTTCCAAGCAATGAACGATGCTGTTAGGAAGAAGGTTAAGTGGGAGAGGCTGAAGCTTCGAGCTTCTTGCTCTCGGTGAAAGCACCAAAAATGTTTGCACAAAAAATGGACAAACACCTCGAAGTTGTATGATTTAGTAGATCTTTTGTTATTCTTAGTGATTTGAGCGATTTATGCAAATATATGAAAAACAGGGGCTAAACTGTAAAAAGACAAGCAGATTTATAGTGGTTCAGCCAGAATGTGCCTACGTCCACTTTATATGTTATTTCTCTTCTCTTATTCTGATTACAAGTACAAAGCTTTGATACAAGTAAAAAAAGTTGTTTGAAAGTTCCTTCCGTGCTTGAGCTCTCAAACTTGTCTGCCATTGTTGTACCCCTGCCCCTCTATTTATAGAGTGAGGCTAGGGGTAGGGGTCCAGATGTGTATAGTCGCTGATGGGCCCGGGCTGATGTGATCTGGCCTGGTATGTCTTGGTTCGGCCTCGCTTGGTTCGGAGGTGGTTGGAGTGTAGAGTGGACCGGTAGTTGCTCGGACCGGTGGTGGGATGGTGAGGTTGGTCCGGTGTGGAGATGGAAGTAGGTTGGTTCGGCAGGAGGATGGTTCGGTGGGAAGCATGGTCCGGTATGGAGATGGAAGTAGGTTGGTTCGGCAGGAGGATGGTTCAGTGGGAAGCATGGTCCGGTATGGAGATGGAAGTAGGTTGGTTCGGCAGGAGGATGGTTCGGTGGGAAGCATGGTCCGGTATGGAGATGGAAGTAGGTTGGTTCGGCAGGAGGATGGTTCGGTGGGAAGCATGGTTCGGTATGGAGATGGAAGTAGGTTGGTTCGGCAGGAGGATGGTTCGGTGGGAAGCATGGTTCGACAGGAGGATGGTTCGGTGGGAAGCATGGTCCGGTATGGAGATGGAAGTAGGTTGGGTCGGCAGGAGGATGGTTCGGTTGGAAGCATGGTTCGGTATGGAGATGGAAGTAGGTTGGTTCGGCAGGAGGATGGTTCGGTGGGAAGCATGGTTCGGTATGGAGATGGAAGTAGGTTGGTTCGGCAGGAGGGTGGTGGAGTTTTTGGTTCGGCATCTCTTGGAGACGCGTTGATTCGGTTGTAGGAGGCTTTGGCCAAAGATCACATAACAGCAGCAGATACTACTACTCCCTTAACATCAGGACTAGCAGTTGTTGAGGCTATCATTCCCCATCCTAGTTCTACTGCTATTCCTGCCGTCAAGATGACCTATGACATCTCAACCGTTTTGGCATCCTTATTGGATGTTCATTACAGTCTCAAAGAGAATGCCTTGGCAGATATTAAGTCATTTCCAAAGCTGTCCATCTTATCTCCTACCTTAGAGGGAGGCTTTGCTAGTACTCCAACTCACATGGAGTCTGTATCTCCCAAAGGTATTTCATTAACCTCGCCTATGTTTGAGATGGCTTATATGACACCAGTTGACATCACTAATCTCTACTTTTTCATTTTTCAAGTTTCGAATCAACCTCCCATCGTCCCTTTACCTGAAAGGGGCTTATCTTTGGGCTCACAAGCTACACTGACTAAATCAATCACCGTGTCTGCTACCATTCCAACTTCAGGCTCTCTAGCAGGTACCACTCTAAGTCTCGATGCTGAAATGATCCATTATTTGGATAAGGAGGCCATAGGCGATCTTCATGGGATTCAAGGAGTTGAAGACATTGTTATTACTAGTGTCGTCGAAAATTCGTCAAGACCATCTATGTTGGAGACGCAATGATCGCAGGCCACTTTGGCCAAGAACATCAGAAAGGAAAAGTTTGACAACGTTCCTCTTCCTTTGTCATTTTCATTGCCTACAATACAAGTCATCCTTTCCACCTCTACCCCATCTCTAGCGGTATTTAAATTGAGATGTATGAATCTTCAAGCAAGGACCATGATTAGGAAAACAACCCAAAAGGTTACTTTCCAAAGGAGAGCATAGGCAAGGGATTAAGTAGAAGGAAACCTAGTAAATCTGGCACATACTGCTCCGGAGAAGGAAGGTAGGAGAAGAAGAGGCGGAAGAATACTTAGTTGTAGTTTTCTTTTGCTGATCAGTCATTTTTTTTTATCTTTTAGCTTGTGTACATCGGCTGAAGTTATGCGGGTTCATCCTCCGCTTTTGTTGAAAATTTTTGTTAATATAGAATAAATTAGTTTCTTCTCAGACTTAGCATTTTTCAAATCTATGTACTTAGCCTTTGTGCTAATTGTGACTGCATTTGGATTTGGGTAATATTATCATCCACCACATTCATGTACATATGAACGACTTCCTCATTATTACTTTCTTAACATAGTGGTTTGATTTGCTTATCTTCAGTCAAGTTTTATTTTACTAATGACAAGGTTGGATTTTTACATCACTCTCTCTGCATTGGAAGAGCGGTATCTTGGATATCTATCTCTGGACATCCATGTTTGATCCTGCCCATCTTCAGGCATTGATCGAGATTATCTACCTTTAGTGGTGGTATAAACATTTATTTTTGGATGTTTTTGTCTTATCCTGCCTAACTCTAGATTTTGATTATATATGCCCTATCTATTGGGCTAAGTAACAAAGATGCCTATCTTTGGGCATCGTAATTTCTGCCTCTGGATATTTATGTCAGATCTAGCCTAACTTTTGGCATTGATTGTTGGTCTTGCCTGCCTCTATTTAACGGTTCGATACCTAGCCTATCTTCAAGTAAAGGTCGTGGGGTGCATTGTCTCGTCCAACCCCTATGTATTTATACTCTAATACTTGGGTCATGGGTTGAAAGAGTCGGCATCTATTTATGGATACCAAGAATGTTTACTTTCCTTAAGTCCAGTCATGGACCGCAAAATTTGATCGCCACCTATTTTCTGGCACCTGTGTACCTGCATTATACAAATGTTGGTTGTTTGATTTGTACTATTATTGACAGCGCATGGTTAGGCAAATGAGAACACAAATTTATCGATCCCCAAAGCTAATTCATTTCATATCCGTAAGAATGGCAGATTCCGTCTTATTACATTAAAAGTTAACTAAGTATATACAAAAGTAAATTTAAGAGAAATAACATCGTAAATTCGCTATTCCATGCTTCGGAAGTGAAATTCCATCAATGGTCGCTGTCTTGAATGTTCGATCTCCATGCTTATGTTCAATAGTGTACAGACCTTCCCAGCTTGGGCCTACATTCACGGGACCAAGGAAGATTCATTTAAGGATGAGATCACATATCTCGAAGGTCTATTTCCTCACCATTGCATTATAGTGTCGAGCCACTTGTTTCCGGTAAGCAGCGGCCCTCACATCGGCTTTATTGCACTTCTCATCCATCATATCGAGAGACTCAAGCAAGAGTTCATTCGCTTTACGATCATAATTGATCTTACGATGAGAATGCACCTATAATTCGACTAGAATGATGGCCTCCGATCCATAGGCCAAAGTGAATAGAGTGTGACCAGTTGCAGACTTGTGGGTTGTTCGATAAGCCCAAAGTGCTAGAGGTAATTCATCAACCCATTTGCCCTTAGCCTTTGTCAGTCGCTTTTTCACAATGGACTTGATGATTTAATTCACCACTTCCACCTGTCCATTTACCTACAGGTGTGCAACCACTGCAAATCTTTTTTAACTATTCGAAATTTGCTGTAGAGATTCCTTAACTCGACGCTATTGAATTGGATTTCATTATCAAAAATAATTGTTTGTGAAATTCTAAATTGATGGATAATGTTTCTAACTACAAAGTTGATCACGTTATTCATGGTGTTCATGGATAGCGGTTCCACTTCGAGCCATTTCATAATATACTCAATTGCAACAACCCATACTTCGCTCCACCTTTCGACATTGGTAGCACAACGATAATGTCAATCCAACATACTGCAAATGGCCAGGGACTGACCACTTGCATAATTTCCATCGGTAAGGCTCTAGGAACTTTCACAAATCATTGGCATCTATAACACCTCTTGGTTTAATCAGCCACATTTTGGTTGATGTTTGACTAAAATTACCCATAGCAAAGAATCTTTCTTGTTAGTGTCTGCTCCCCGGTGCAATCGCACAGGCTCTTTCATATACATCTTCCAGGATCCTTTTAGCTTCCTCATTGATGACACACCATAGTAGGGGAGTCACAAACCATCTCATATACATTACACCCTTATGGACAACAAATCATGAAGCCTTATGGTGGAGTTCATTTCTTCCATTTGGAAGGGTTCCTTTTAGAAAGTACTCCTTTATCAGAGTCATCCATGATTCTTTCAACTTTAGCCTTTAAGATCCAATCCACGTCCACCTGGTCGATGCTTAGGGCAGACAATACCTCCATTGGAACTAAACCCAAGAGTTGTGCATGCCCTGCGCTAGCTAACTTTGCTAGCGAATCAGCCTTTGTGTTATTTTCACTAGGGATATGCGTTATAGTTTAATATTCAATATCATTGAGTAGTTCTAGAACTTTAGTCAAATAAGGGGCTAGCCTTGCTCCCTTAGCTTGAAACTCTTTCCTCACCTGGCAGACCGCTAATTAAGAGTCGCTATATATGTGTAAAGTTTTGACCCCAGTTCCTTTACAATCTTGAGTTTGGCGATAACTACTTCATACTCGGCTTCATTGTTTGTTGTGGTGAAATCAACTTTTAGGGCATAGCAAATTGATCATTCTTTGGGGAAACTACACCTACCCCTTGAGTAATATTCATTGGATGCCACATCTGTGTATAACTTCAATTGAGCACTTCGTTCCATATTCCCTCCTTCTCATCATCTTGAGCGGTGAACTTGGCAATGAAATTGGCTAGTGCTTGTCCTTATATTGCTCTCCTAGGATGATATGATATACATACTGACTTAATTCGATTACCCATTTCAACAACCTTCCAAAAGTTTTCGGTCATTGCATAACCTGCCTTAAAGGTTGGTTAGTCGCCGACAACCTCTAATTTCATTCAGGCAATGTAAAATTTAGGTGTTAATCTGATCTATAAAAACAAACAATGGTCGACTACATTGATAAATGAAACATTAACATTTTGGTCATTAACAAATGTTGGTTGTTTGATTTTTGTACTATTATTGATAGCGCATAGTTAGGCTAATGGGAACACAAATTTATCGATCCTTACAGCTAATTCATTTCATATTCATAAGAATGACAGATTCTGTCTTATTACATTAAAATTTAACTAAGTATATAAAAAAATAAATTTTAAGAGAAAAAGATCATAAATTCGCTATTTTATGCCCTCGAAGTGAAATTCCATCAATAGTTGCTAGCTTGAATGTTCCGTCTCCATGCTTATGTTCAATAATGTACAGACCTTCCCAGCTTGGGCCCACATTCATGGGACCAAGGAAGATTCATTGAAGGACAAGATCGTAGATCTCGAAGCTCTAATTCCTCACCTTTGCATTATAGTGTCAATCCACTCGTTTCCGGAAAGCAGCGGCCCTCAAATCGACTTCATTGCACTTCTTATCCACCATATCGAGAGACTCAAGTAAGAGTTCACCATTCGCTTTACGATCATAATGGAACTTACAATGAGAACGCACCTCTAATTCGATTAGAATGATGCCTCTAATCCATTGGCCAAAGTGAATGGAGTGTGACCAGTTGTAGACTTGTGGGTTGTTCGATAAGCCCAAAGTGCTAGGGGTAATTCATCAACCCATTTGCTTTTAGCCTTTGTTAGTCGCTTTTTCAGGATGGAATTGATGATTTTATTCACTGCTTCCACCTGTCCATTCACCAATGGGTGTGCAACCGCTGCAAATATTTTTTATCTATTCGACATTTTCTGTAAAGATTCCTGAACTCGACGCTATTGAATTGGATTCTGTTACCGGAAATGATGGTTTGCGAAATTCTAAATCAATGGATAATGTTTCTAACTACAAAGTTGATCACGTTCTTCATGGTGATCGTGGCTAGCAGTTCCGCTTCGACCCATTTCATACTATAGTCAATTGCAACAATGCATACTTCACTCCACCTTTCGACATTGGTAGCAGAGCGATAATGTTAATCCAACATACCACAAATGGCCAGGGACTGACCATTTGCATAATTTCCGTCTATAAGGCCCTGGGAACTTTCACAAATCTTTGGCATCTATCACACCTTTTGGTTTAATCAGCTGCATTTTGGTTGATGTTTGATTAAAATTACCAATAGCAAAGAATCTTTCTTGTTAGTGTCTGCACCCCATGTGATCGCATATGCTCTTTCATATACCTCTTCTAGGATCCTTTTAGCTTCCTCATTGATGACACACCGTAGTTAGGGAGTCGAAAACCTTCTCATGTAGAGTACTCACTCATGGCTAATAAACCATGAAGCCTTATAGAGGAGTTCATTTCTTTCATTTGGAAGGGTTCCTTTTAGAAAGTACTCCTTGATCAGAGTCATCCTTGATTCTTTTTCAACTTTAGCCTTTATGATCCAATCCATGTCCATCTGGTCGATGCTTAGGGCTGACAATACCTCCATTGGAACTAAACCCAAGAGTTGTGCATGCCCTGCGCTAGCTAACTTGGATAGTGAATCAGCCTTTATGTTATTTTCACTAGGGATGTGCGTTATAGTTTAATATTCAATATCATTGAGTAGTTCCATAACTTTAGTCAAATAAGGGGCTAGCCTTGCTCCCTTAGCTTGAAACTCTTTTCCACCTGGTAGATCACTAATTAAGAGTCGCTATATATGTGTAAAGTTTTGACCCCCAATTCCTTTACAATCTTGATTTTGGCGATAACTGCTTCACACTCGGCTTTATTGTTTATTGTGGTGAAATCAACTTCTAGGGCATAACAAATTGGTCATTCTTTGGGGAAACTACACCTACCCCACGAGTAACATTCATTGGATGCAACGTCTGTGTATACCTTCAATTGAGCACTTCGCTCTGTACTCCCTCCTTCCCATCATCTCGAGCAGTGAACTCGGCAATGAAATCGGCTAGTGCTTGTCCTTATATTGCTCTCCTAGGATGATATGATATATCGTATTGACTTAATTCGATTACCCATTTCAACAACCTTCCAAAAGTTTTCGATCATTGCAGAACCTACCTTAAAGGTTTGTTAGTCAGCGGATGATTGGGCTTCTCATATGGAATTTCTTCATCAATTTCTCTTTCTTTTCTTTCTTGCGTCATAGCTTGGGTTCTAGTTAAAACCAGTAGTTCCTTCCCTGGTTCGGGCATTTCCACTACGATGTTGGGATTTTCTTGATACCCTACTGGTATGATATGGGTTTCTGAAGCTCCTCTTGAGCTATCCAATTATGTTAATGAATCCTCTTAAGAGTTATCTTCCCTTGAAGCTTGGTGTATAGATAAATCTTCAAATAAGGCAAGCATTTTTAGCACTTTCTTGTCATATAGGGCAAGTTTGGCGCCTTTAGTCTGATATATCTATTTTATCTGATTCACCATTAGTTGAGAGTCGCTAAAGATTTGAATCCATGGGATTTTAAGTTGCAAGGCCAGAGTCAATCCTGCAACCATCGATTCATATTCAGCTACGTTATTTGTTGCAGCAAACCCTAGCTTCATCGCATAGTGTAAGTGATGCCCATTGGGTGTGATTATGACATACCCTGCTCCGGCTCCCTGCTCATTTGATGCCCCATCCACAAATGGTTGCCATATGAGTTTTTGATCATTATCTTTCTCTCACTGTTCCTTTAACGAAGCTTGTACATTCATTAATAAAGTCTGCTAATGCATGTCCTTTGATTGCTGTTAGTGGCTGAAATTCAATGTCATATTGTCTAAGTTCAATTCCCCATTTTACTAGCTTCCCTGAAGTCTCAGGTTTACTGAAAACTTGTTTGAATGGAAAGTTAGTCAAATACTTGTTTGTACCAAAATTGGGCACAACACTCTTTGGAAGTTTTTGAAGAGATAAAGTGAAGAAATTAAATGTAAAAAGAGGATTATCTAACAAAAACTCCAAATTTCAGATATGAAATTAAGTAAAATGCAAGGAGACATAAGAATTTAGAGTGGTTCGGCATATCGCCTACGTCCACTATGAAGTTGATAGCTTTATTGATCTTTCTTTAAAGATTACAAGTGAATTCAATGAATTACAATAGGTAATTATGATTTGCAGCAGTGAATTTTGTTGTTGGCAACAACTTTTGGAGTTCAGATCTGGATCCGGTAGAGTCTGGGCGTTCGTGGTCTCCAAGAAGAAGAAGAAGAACCCCTTTTCTGTTAGCTTTGGGGGTCTATTTATAGGTGTAGGAGGCTGGTATTTCGCTCAGATCTCGAGAGACCCTCTTTGGAACGTGACTAGGCCCGCGTGCCCAAGCCCGTGAAGTTTCGGTCTGATCCGTGATCGATACGAACAGATTCGTATCGATCAAGATTTCATCCAATGGAGTCGAAATTTGGCGTGGACATTCTTTAGCATGCACGTAGTCTTCTATGAAAATTTCATAGCATTTGGACTTGTAGATTAGGAGATATGATCGATACGAATTGGGATCTTCGGTTGGCTGTTTCGTTCAACTCCCTCATTTTGACTCGCTCTTATTCAACTCGGTCTGGTTCGACTCGCTGTTCGACTCAATAATGTGGCGTGCGTCCTGTGCATCGATCTGTAGCGTACCTAGTTCGAATTGATGAAGACAGTCTAGTTCGAACCGGTTGATGTTGGCTTGTTCGCATCAATGGGAGGCATGCGTTTCGTATCGATTGGTGATCGATCGATACGAATAGAACCTTTAAGACTAAGCGATGCGAAGCAGATGCAAGTGCTCGTTGCCGATGGATACGAAGTAGGCATTGGTTGATCGAGTCGAACTGTTGCTTCCTAATGGATATGAATTTGGTCGAGTCGAACAGTGGTTCTATGATGGAGTCGAAGTGGAGCGAGTCGAACAGTGGTTTTCTGATGGATGCGAAGTGGAGCGAGTCGAAGTGGAGCGAGTCAAAGTAGGCTTCCCAGATGGATTCGAACTGAGCGAGTCGAAGTAGGCTTCCCAGATGGATTTGAGCTGAGCGAGTCGAAGTGTAGTTGGTTTTCATCCACTTTTGTATCGTTCGTAACTTGAACATGCGAATTCAGATTGAATTGAAATTTGGAACGTTGACTCTCATAGCTTAGCTTGTCATGTTATATTAATTTAAGCTCGATCCGGACTCGGACAAAATTCGTCGATATCCATAGTGAGCCTGTGTATAACCGATCTCTAGGATGGACCGTCATTATTTTACTAGTCAATTCCTTAGTGTTACGGCCTTGCCAAAAGGCGGGATAACATTTGCCCCCCAAAGTACGTCTTGTGGAAACATGATGTGCTTTGAAATGCTGCATTCTTTATTCTGAATGGTTATTGTCTTTTCGATGAAAGCTGTAATCTTCAACTGATTTTCTCAATAATGTAAACTGTTGACTGCCAATTGCTGTACCTCGTATTGTTGAAACTGATTGCTGTATGCTAGTGGTTAGCCGTTTGTTGTTGTAATTGTTATCAAATGAGTTTTCAATTCCTGTGAATCTGGAATATTGAATATTAGTTCGTCATATATGCATATAGGTTAATCTGACTCTCACTGACATTTGTACGTTCACGAGTCGTTGTCAGTTTAATTTATATTGAATTCCGTATCGATCCTCTCCTGAACCGACGTGAAATTCGTTGTAACAATGCTCGATGGTTTTTTTTGAATGCTCCTTCATATCGATCCTCTCCTGAATCCATGTAGAAGGTTAAAACATTGTTTTTGCATCAGTATTCGTTGCATTGATGGATATGAAATGGTCGTTTGTATCGGTAGAGTTCAATGCCTTCTGAACAACCCCTGTTGCGCACTTCGAATCGATTGATTTGAAGTCATTGGATACGAACAGTCGATTCGTATCGATGGAGTTGGCTTCTGAGAGCCGTGATTTGATGGAGTCGAACTGCACAGGAGACGGAGTCAAACTGCATAGGAGACGGAGTCGAACTACACAGGAGACAGAGTCGAAGGTGATCGATATGAAGTGTGGTTTCGCATCGACGGAGTCGAACTGATTGCTCGTATTGCTACACTGGAGATGGAGTCGAAGATGAATGATACAAAGAGGAGCTTCGCATCGATGCACTGGAGACGGAGTCGAAAAGCTTGTTCGAATCAATCCCGGGGTGATGTCTCGTAACCGGTCGAATCCACCAGGATGCGAATCGTTTATTCCTTTTGCTTTCGAGTCCATATAAATACTTTGTACTTAGCCATTTTTTTCACTTTTTACCTTTCGCTTTCCTGCCTTGCTTTCATATCGTTCGGAGACTCGAGAAAAAAGAAGAAAACATTCTTGCCTTCGAACCGATTCAGATCCTTAATCACTCGAACTAACTGCCAGTTTTAGGTAATCCACTAAGCGAATCCAACGCGTAAACGATGAGACTCGATCTTTAACACCAAATCAACTGGAGTCGTGATCGATCGAAGATTCCTTGGCCTCAGCTTCACGTCGATCTAGAGTAGGGGCTTCGAGATGATGAGACGGAGGCCTTCGTATCGATCGATGGTTGAGCTTTGCATCGAATCGAGTGCTTTGAATACGTAGATTGATACGAAGGGGCTGCGTCTGATCCATTCGAAGTGATGGCCTTCGATCGAGTCGAAGTGGATGGCTTTGGATCGAGTCGAAGCGGCGGCCTTAGATCGAGTCGAAGTGGAGGCCTTAGACTGATTCGAACTGGAGGCTTTGAATCGAGTCGAACTGTGTAGCCTTGGGACCGATACGAATGTGTCCCTGAGCGATCGATTCGAACTTGAACCTTAGCGAGCGATTCGAATTTGAACCTGAGCGATCGACTCGAACTTGAATCTTTGATGATTGACAATGAACCTAACTTCGATGATATTGAAAAAACCTTTTGCATCTGAACATCTAACTCCGACGAGCTTCATTTTTGGCATAATTAGACTTGACCTTTGAATTGCATATTTGATTTCCCTTCGAAGCTCGTTGATGGAACTGCAACTCTGACAAAATTTTAACAAACTTTAACTTGGATTGATTGTAAATTTCTGGATGGCACGATTGTGACGGTCAGCGATGACTGTCACTCCGACTGAATTTCGAAGTCTCATCGTTTACATGCTTTTTCCGATTATGTAGAACTTCTTAACTGATATACAGTACCGCACTGCACAACACACTCACACACTTTACACTGGGGGATGCACGAGCGTTATTGTCTATTTAACAATGATTTTTCATAAGCTAGCTAGTCATGGAACCTTCAAGTTCTCAACAGCAGGAACTCCCGAGTTCAATTCTTTCAACCATCAAAATACCGGTTATTGAAGCCGATGTTATAGAGCCAGCTTCGGACGAGCGTCTAGGTGCCCGGTTCATTTGTCATCCACAAGATTCTATGCCGTCTGGTATCTCCGAGGATATGCTAGGATGGATTTGTTTAAGGCACGGTTTGTCGCTTGACGACGTGTTATTGCCTGGACCAAATGACAGGCCACATGATCCCCCAGAGGGGTTTACTGCTTTCAACCGTCACGCTTGCACAGCGAAGACACTTCCTCCCTTCAATCAATATATAAGGGAGATGTTGTCATTCCTTGGAATAGCTCCATCCCAGCTGCACCCCAACGAGTATGCTTTGTTGAATAGCACCTTTATCCTGTTTATGGAGATCCTCTTTCGACCACCGAAGCCGATCGAGATCAGATATTTATTTAACGTCAAGAGCCGTGGAGACAGCCCTTCTTTCACCATCTTGGAAGCGGTCAGAAACTGTCACATTGTAATGGGCTCCTGGGGAAGGCTAAGTTACTTTAAAACCAAATGGTTCTACGTTCGATGCTCTCCTGGATTTGCTAGGCGGTGGTTGGATAGACGTAAGTGTTGCCATTTTTCTCTTGAATCATTGAGATATTAGTAACTGACTTCAAAACTGACATATGTTTCCTCTTTTATAGCTG
The DNA here is from genome assembly GCA_030737815.1 of Allium fistulosum. Lineage (NCBI taxonomy): Eukaryota > Viridiplantae > Streptophyta > Magnoliopsida > Asparagales > Amaryllidaceae > Allium > Allium fistulosum. Next base: position 159,355,409 of record CM060901.1, read on the forward strand.
CAATCTCTCGACATGACGGTAAATACTTTCGAGAGCTAGTTCGGATCCTCCAAGCATTTCCGGGCGAAGAGAGGCATATCGACTTGGTTCTGACTAACAGAAATTTGAGGACCGTTAGGCTGATAGAACGGAGGCAGAGCATACGACTGGAAGGGACACTTAGAGTGGTCCCGAAGAAACGGGCGAAGCGCAAAGCGCCCGTAGTCGTGATAACCGAAGAAGTTGATCCGGAGAGAACGCCTACCGATACCGAGCTCCCAACTGGGCCTTCTTTCGATGTCCAGGATTCAGGAGGAAAGAGAAAAGGCAAGGCTGTTGCTCATAAGCGTTCTAAATCCGAGAGATTTAAATCCGTGGTTGTGTACTTGCCCGTCCCGGGGATTAGAATTTCGGAGGCTTCTCCCCGCAAGTAGAGAATCCTTTTGAAGGGCTTGCTGATATCCCGATTCCGGATTTTGTGTCGTCTCAACATGATGCCGGGATGAAGGTGCTTGATAGTGCTCTTGAACTGAGAGGGTCGCTTGCTATGAGTGCGGCCGACATTTCCGGTTGGTCGGGGGGTTGCACATGCATACACTTCACTACACTACATGATTCACAACTGTAAATTGTCCAACTTAGGAAATCACTAACTCTTTCTTCGTTTCTCGTTTTCAGGTACTATGTCTAGAAAAGGATCGATGCTCGGGAATCATCGCTCGGCCCGAAAGGCTTCTTCTTATTATGAGTCCCGCAGGAGAGACTCGGATAGAGATCGCGATCGCGAGTACTCTAACCAAGATAGGTATGGGTGTGATAAGGACAGGGAATACAGACATCGGTCTAGATCACGCTCTCCTCCTCCTAGACTTCCATCTCCACCTCCCTTTTTGTCCCACACCCGCCAGAGCCTCCTCGTCACAGGCCATCTTCTCATACTTCTAGATCTGAGACTCATCTTCAAAGAGTCGAGACCACGGCCTCCATGATTACAGAGCAAGTCCCAACTGAGCCCACAGGAGAAGGGGCTCTTAAACTGGCTCAGATGAGGAAGGATTTTCCAAACATTTGCTTCGATGGCTATGTCTTCCCACCACACTTAAAAAGAATCCCCTCTGGAGTGGAAAACACGATGCATGAGTACGTTCATGACATCTATACCCAGTACAGAGAGTGGGTAAAGGCTGCAGAGAAAGCTTATAAGGTAGCCTTTGAGCGAGCCAAAGTGCTTGAGAAAATGGAGACCAAACTCGCTCAAAGGGATCGGGTCATTCAAGTGCTGACTGCTGAGGCCGAGTCTTCCCGAAAATCAGAAATTGAGGCCACCAAAAAAGCTGACGAAGCGAAAGCGACAATGGAGAGGTTGGTGCAGACACATGTTGCCTTGGTGGAGGAGATGGGCCACCAGAACACTACAGTCACCGCCGAGCGGGATGCGGCGGTCAAGGAACTTAATGAACTCAAGACCAAATTCGCCGACATGGCCAAGGAAAAAGATGATTCGAACAACGCAGCCCAGGAGGCATGCGAGCAAGTTGTTCTGCTCAGGGGTTAACGAGATGCAGCCGTGGCTAAAGTCCACAAGGTGGAGGCTGAGGTCGAGGAGAAAGTGAAGTCGGCCGAGTCCAGGCTAGAGGCTGACATCGAAGACCTTCTCATTGTTTACAACACTAATGTGCTGAGGCACAGGGGTCTAGCCTGGCTCAATGATTTTCCGATGCACCTTTACAACGCTTGGGGCCGATTGGTTGAGGAAGAGAAGGAGGCGCATCTGGGTGAATCTATGGATGAATTTGAACTCGAGAATCGCATTCTGAATGAAGATGAAAGGAATATTCTTCACGAGTCAATGATTCTGCATGAGAAGGAAAGACTTGGCACCCAGCACTTTGAAGTAAGAGAGGGTTCAGGGGTTGACCACCATGAAGCAAGTCTTGAAGTTCCTGCGTCAACCCAGCCCGAATCCTCGTCTGCAGTCGATCCCCAGGCTGTTCCTGCTTACAATCCAGATTAGCCACAGATGTCTTCGGCTGTAGCGCAAGTCACTGATGCCGCTCTGCCGCCTACGAGTCAAACTGAGGAAGGTATTCTGAACATTCCACATATCTTTCTTAAGTCGAAATCTCCGATCGAGTTAAGTTCTAACAGTTCTCTTATTCTTTGTCCAATGATCGATGCTGCACATGTCGGGCCTCCTGTTACTCAAGAATCACATCAGACACAGGAGGCTATCATTACCGAAGCGATCACCATGGCTACAACTGCCCCAACCGACGATGCGTCGGGAAGCACACTTGTATTTGATGAGCAGTTGATGGCAGAACTCTTTCGCCGTCATGGCGATCCTTTAGCCGACTTATCATTCGTCATGGGCAAAGGTGTTCCTGCCACAAGCTCTTCGATGCCGACTACTAACGCTCCTAGCGAGGCTCGAGCGGTTACTGAAGAGGAAATTTTGGCACAAATTGCCGCTAAAATGGATGCCGCAGCACATGGTTGCAGTTTTGGAGGTGGGACAGCGACACTTGGTCTAGCTCCGCTTAGAATGATATCGCCTGGCGGTACATTTTCCGATACTAGTGCAGCCATTCCATCCTCCACATTTGATCCTATCCCTCCGACTCCGCCGGCAGGAAGCATCGCCGTTCACTCGAGTTCAGAGGAGGATGTTAAAATTATGCCCCCGCCCGGAGACCGCCCACCGACAGGCAAAGGCTCAAAGAGGAAGGATAGTGGTGGCTCCAGTGGGCCTACACCGAAAAGGAAGCCACGGAAGAAGAAAGATTAGGCATGCCTCCTTGGTGTAATTCTGACTTTCATTTTGTTAGCCGTGTATAGACACGGGTTCGGCCCCTGCTAGTAAGAATTTTTTTGGAACAAACTTGTACACGAATTTCTTTCTTGAATAGTAGACATGAAACCTTTTCTTTTCGAACTTCTTTGTGCCTCTGTTTAAGTGTTTCAATGTCTAAAATGTACTTGTAAACTTTCAGCTTTCGAGTCAAGTTTGTTTTTTGTTCGCCAAGTTCGAAAACTGTGGGCATGGTTCGCGATTGGGAAGCGAGTTGAATTTTGATGTCGCACCGTTTCAGTCAATGGTCGATGCTTAAGTCCTGCCCCCCAGTCTTAGGGATGAGTAGTTGAACATCAATTAGCGGTTACTTCTCGCTTGCATCATGCTGAGTTTAGAGCCACTGAACGGATGTCTGAGTCAAGTAGAGACTGATCGGCTCTTCCATGTTCGTCTGATTGTCGATGATCATATCCACACTCTAGGGATTCTCATTTGTTTACTAGCGGTTGGTCGTGCCGGCTTAAGTTTTAATCATACGCCCGCGATCTGGGGACTTGGCATCGACAATTATACTTCGACTCGTACTCTGGGAGTTCGGAGTTGTCGTTTATACTCCAATTCATGCTCTGGGAATTTGGAGTTGATGTTTATACTCTGCTTCGCGCTCTGGGAACTCGGAGTTGATGTTTATACTCCGACTCGCACTCTGGGAGTTCGGAGTTGATGTTTATACTCCAATTCGCGCTTTGAGAATTTGGAGTTGATGTTTTACTCCGACTCGCACTCTGGGAGTTTGGAGTTGATGTTTTTACTCTGCTTCACGCTTTGGGAACTCAGAGTTGTTGTTTATACTCCGACTAGTGCTCTGGGAGTTCGGAGTTGATGTTTATACTCCAATTCGCGCTCTGGGAATTTGGAGTTGATGTTTATACTCCGACTCGCACTATGGGAGTTCGGAGTTGATGTTTATACTCCGCTTCGCGCACTGGGAACTCGGAGTTGATGTTTATACTCCGACTCGCACTCTGGGAGTTCAGAGTTGATGTTTATAATCCAATTCGCGCTCTGGGAATTTGGAGTTGATGTTTATACTCCGACTCGCAATCTGGGAGTTCAGAGTTGATGTTTATACTCCGCTTCATGCTCTGGGAACTCGGAGTTGTTGTTTATACTCTGACTCGCACTCTGGGAGGTCGGACTTGATGTTTATACTCCAATTCGCGCTCTAGGAATTTGGAGTTGATGTTTATACTCCGACTCGCACTCTGGGAGTTCGGAGTTGATGTTTATACTCTGCTTCACGCTCTGGGAACTCGGAGTTGATGTTTATACTCCGACTCGCACTCTGGGAGTTCGGAGTTGAATAAAGGATTGTCGTGTATCAATCCTTTTTTGATTCCGATGTGATGGCTGGTCCCTGAGCTTGGGTTTCACTTAGCGAGTGACCGGTTGCATCACAGTCACTCTCTATTTGAATAAATTCCACCGTATGGTGAAACTTAGCTCTCCGTGCATAGTGATGATCATATGAAGCATTTCAAGTAAATCACAGCTCTGGCTCGAAGAGATTGCATTTTATTGCTGAAATAAGAAAATATGGCAAAGTCAGTTACCTTATTACAAATTCTAATTTCGAAATGCAGAAACAAATTGCAAAATGGAAAGTAAACTAAATAGATAAACATAGCCTGTTATGTGTAGTAGCGACGAAGACTTTCGCTATTCCAGGCTCTTGGCAGAGACAGACCGTCGATGGTCGATAATTTGAATGAGCCATATCCGAGCCTTCGTTCAATAACATACAGTCCTTCCCATGTCGGTTTCATATGTGAAGGAACCAGATAGATTCTTTTGAGGACGAGATTGCCTAGTTCAAAGGTTCGTAGGCGGACCTTGGCATTGTACAATCGGGCAACTCGACTTCGATGCGCAGCTGCCCTAAAATCAGCTTCTTCACGCTTCTCATCTAGTAGATCAAGAGATTCAACAAGTAATATAGCATTTGTCTTTGGATCATAGTATGTCACACGATGAGAAGGTACTTCTGGTTCAACTGGAATAACGGCTTCTGAACCATATAAGAGAGAGAATGGAGTGTGGCCGGTCGCGGTCTTGTGGGTTGTTCGGTAAGCCCATAAAGCCATAGGAAGTTCATCGACCCACTTGCCCCCGACCTTTTCCAGTCGTTTTTTCAGAATGGATTTTATAGCTTTATTAATTGCTTCGACCTGTCTGTTTGCCTGAGGGTGTGCAACTGCAGAGAATTTCTTTTGGATGTGAAATCGTTTGCAGAAATCTTTAAATTCAGCACTGTCGAATTGGGTTCCGTTGTCCGTAATAATGGTGTGTGGGAGACCGAATCGACAGATGATTTTGCGAAATACAAAGTTGATTACTTTCTTCGTTGTTATGGTAACAAGAGCTTCGTCTTCAGCCCACTTTGTAAAGTAATCAACTGCGTCGATGGCGTATTTCGCACCGCCTTTTGCCAGAGGTAGAGCACCGATGATGTCGATGCCCCGCATTGCGAACGACCATGGGCTGACCATTTGTGTTATCTCGGTAGGAGGAGCTCTAGGAATTCGGGCATATTTCTGGCACCTATCACATAAAATCCGACGCATCGCGATTCACGGCCAGCCAGTAATATCCGTATCAAAGTATTTTCTTGGCAAGTGCTTGCCGCCCGGTGTGATCGCCACATTCTCCCTCGTGCACATCGTGCAATACTCGTTTAATTTCATCGTGAGCGATATAACGGAGTAGAGGGACTGAGTACCCTCTTCTGTACATGATTCCATTCTGGATGGTAAAGCCTGAGGCCTTCCGAAGGACTTGTCTCTTTTCACTCCTACGCACCGGCAGGGTTCCGTGCTCAATGTAATTTCTGAGTGGAGTCATCCATGAGTCCTTTTCGAGGATGGTTTCACATTCCCGGTCTATTTCTACCCGGTCAAAGCTTGGGGAGGATAGCGTTTCTACGGGAACGAGTCCCATTTGCTGAGCTTCACCTGTGCTGGCCAGCTTCGCCAATGAATCAGCTTTTTGGTTGCGTTCTCGAGGTATACAATAAATGGCATAATAATCAAACTGATTTAGTACTTCCTGAACTCGAGCTAAGTAAGCCGCCAACCTTCGATCTCTTGCTTGATACTCTCCCCGTACCTGACACACAACTAGTTGTGAATCACAATAAACTTCCACTGCGATAATTCTCAAATCTCTAGCAAGTTTCAAGCCAGCTAAGAGGGCTTCATATTCAGCTTCATTATTAGTCGCATAAAAGTCAAACTTCAAAGCATAGCATATGGATCGGCCTTCGGGAGTTTCAAGTACAACACCAGCGCCCGAACACCGATCGTTAGATGCACCGTCGGTATAAAGCTTCCAGACGTATTCGGGGGATTTACTATTTTCGGGCAGGTCCTCTGGAACGGTAAACTCAGCTATAAAATCGGCTAGGACTTGCCCTTGAATGGCTCGTCTTGGAGTGTAAGTAATGTCAAACTGGCTCAGTTCGATGTTCCACTTGAGTAACCTACCAGACGTCTCAGGCCGCGAAAGGACCTGTCATAACGGCTGGTCGGTGTAAACAATAATGGGATGTTCCTGGAAATACGGTCAGAGTTTTCTTGACGCAATAACCAGGCAATAAGCCAACTTTTCTAGCTTCGGATAATTCCTTTCGGCCCCAGTCAATCGCTTGCTGACGTAGTATACCAGCTTTTGTACTTTGTCTTCATCTCGAATTAATGCAGCGCTGATAGTGTTTTCTGATATTGCCAAATATACAAACAACTTCTCGTGATCAATAGGCTTCGAAAGGATAGGTGGTGTGGATAGATGTTGAACTAGTGCTTGGAAAGCGCCCTCACACTTCGTGGTCCATTCAAAGTATCATTTCCTTTTTCGGATCAGATCAAAGAAGGGAATGCATTTGTCAGTGGACTTTGAAATGAACCTGCTCAATGCTGCTACCTTCCCATTGTGACTCTGGACTTGCTTTATGGTCTTTGGAGTTTCGAGATTTCTTATAACCCGGTTTTTTTAGGATTAGCTTCGATCCCTCGAGCGTTGACGATGAACCCAAAGAATTTTCCGGATGCAACTCCAAAGTGACATTTCAGTGGATTTAGCTTCATTTTGTATTCCCGAAGTATGTTGAACATAGTTTCCAGGTCTTTAACATGGTCGGTGGAGAGTTGTGACTTCACAAGCATGTCGTCTACATATACTTCCATGGTTTTCCCGATTTGGTTGGCAAACATCCAATTTACCAATCGTTGATAATTAGCCCCGGCATTCTTGAGTCAGAATGGCATGACTTTGTAGCAATAAAGTCCCAGATTGGTTAGGAAGCTGGTATGCTTCTGATCAGGTAAATGCATCGATATTTGATTGTAGCCAGAATATGCGTCCATGAAGGATAAGAGTTCATGCCCAACTGTCGAATCTACTAGCTGATCGATTCTGGGAAGCGGGAAACTGTCTTTTGGACATGCTTTTCAGATCGGAATAATCGACACATGTTCTCCACTTTCTGTTCGGTTTTCGGACGAGAACGAGATTCGACACCCATTTAGGATATAGAGCATCCCGAATGAACCCGTTCGCTTTAAGCTTTTCTACTTCTTCTTTAAGGGCGGCAGATCTCTCTGGATCCATACCATGCCTTTTCTGTTTGATCGGGACATGCTGCGGGTCAATGTTCAGGGTGTGGCTCGTGATGTCCGGCGAGATCCCACACATGTCAGAATGCGTCCGGGCAAATACGTCAAGATTCGCCCGTAGAAATTCAACCAATTCCTCTTTGAGTTTGCTGGCTTAGCTGAGACCCAATCTTTATTATTTTCGAATCATCATCACTGTCAATTGGGACGTCGATTGTCAGTTCGGCCGGGGATGCTTGACTTTCTTTAGATTCTCCTTCGTCTTCAGTTTCTCTCGGGTCAAGATCCTTGAGGAATTGGCTGGGGTGCCCGGGCCCGGGCCCGGGCGTTAATTGTCAATTATCGGCAAAACGGACGCAGAGAGATTCCTCCACGCCCTTTCCTTTCTCCTTTCGCTGCGCCTCCCACAGCTCAACAACATAACTGGCTCTGGCAGCAGCCTGATCTCCTTGAATGATTCCTACTCCATGATCAGTGGGAAACTTTAAAGTTAAACACCACGGGGCGATGGCTGCCCTGAATTCAGCGAGGGCCGGTCAACCCAAGAAAGCATTGTAAGGGGAGTCTATGTCCAAAACAATGAACTGTAACATCCGCACTCTCCGACGTTCTCCAACTCCCAACTCTACTGGCAGTTCCACCATTCCAGTGGGTATAGTACCACTTCCGTTGAAGCCGTGGATTCGGGATCGACAAGGTTTCAAGACCGTGGCTTCAATTCTTATTTGATCATAAGCTCGCTTAAACAAAATATTCACAGAGCTCCCACTGTCAACTAAGATTCTCTTCATCCAAGCGGGACCTACTTGAGATGAGATGAACAGTGGATCGATAGTGGGGGCTTCGACTTTATCAGCGTCTCTGTTCCTGAACACGATGTCATCTGTCATCATCTTCTATTGCTTGGTCGGATCCCCTTCATCAAAACTACTACAACACTCGAAGTCTGCATGCCTGATAGAACTGGCATACGACTCCATTTCCTTCCAGCTTCGATCTGCTGGGTGAGGACCACCACTTATTGTATTGATAACCAACCTTCCACCTGTACGAGCGGGTTCCTCCTGTCTTTCATGATTCAGAGCACGATTCTGATTTGATGGGCCCGCACCACCAGATTGCGGCGCCCGCACAAACTGATCCAGCTTCCGTTCACGTATCAGTTTTTCAATGAGGTCTTGTGAGTGATGACACTCATTGGTGTTGTGGCCATAATCTCATGGAATCTACAAAATTTTCCTGTTTGGATTTGTCTTTCCGTTGGTGGTTTCGGGGCAGGTTTCTTGTATTGCATGGTATTGCAGGTCTGCAAATACACATTTTCCAATGACGTGTTCAGGGGAGTGTAATTATCGTACATGGAAGCTCTACGCCGTGGACCACGATTCTGATCGCACTTTTTGCTTTGATTTCCATTGTCACTCTGCTCATTCTGTTTATTTTGTACGTTCAACTGAACTTTTCCAGAACTCTCTCCGGACTGTTTAACAACGATGTTACTCTGGATTCCCTCAATGTTGGGCCCTGCGTCATCCTGCTTTCTAGACTGTTTCGCATCCTCCCTTCTTAAGAATTGGGCTTCCTTGGAATAGAAACTGTCCAATGACGCAGGTGGTTTTCCAGCTAACCAATTTCCAAACTCGAAATCAGCATCAATCCCCTTAGTCAATGCCATTAGGATAGAGTTATCATTGGGATTGCTTATTTCTGCACACGTAGCATGGAATCGCTCCAAGTAACGTCTAAATGTTTCTCCGGGAGCTTGTGTAACACAAGACAGAGTGTTAACATCTTTAGTCCTCGCTGCGTGCATACGGAATTGTTCAACAAACTTGGTGGCCATCTGATCAAAACTAGAAATGGATCGTGGTGGCAAACGAGTAAACCACATGGTTGCAATGCCTCCCAGGGAAATGGGGAAACTACGGCATTTTACTGCATCATCAGCTCTTGCAGCATTCATCAGCCATTCGTATTTCAGGATGTGTTGATTGGGATCAGAACTCCCTTCATAAACTGGCAAAGTTGGCATCCTGAAGCGCCGAGGTGGTTCAGCATATAATATGTCATCGGTGAAAGGGGTATGACTCCGGGAGATTCCCCAGTCGTCATTAGATTGACCCTGACTTTTACGGATCATTTGGTAGATCATCATTGGTATATCCAACACTCGGATACTTGGAGTATGTTGTGCCAAGGTGTGGTCGGGTTCCACAGCGCGAGTCTGGACTGGACGCGGTCGATAGTCCATGCCTCGCCTCCTTGGTTCAACATTTTCTGGGACATAAGGTTTTGGAGTTAGCTCTCGTTGGTTACGTTGAGGATCAGCTTGGTTCCTAGAATCAACCCCTTGTCCGGTAGTGGTGGTTGTAGCGATGTTGCTTGTGACATGATAAGGAGCAGCACCTCCTCGGGATGAAGGTCCTGTATGATGACAAGTGGATGGTCCAGTTCTGGGTTGTCCAAGATTCGAAGCAGGTTGGTGCCCTGTGGCTTGGGTGTAGCTTACATCCAACCATGGGCGCGTGGATCGGTGATGACCGTCAGATGAGGCTGAACTCTCTGTGGAAGAATAAGAACCTTGGTCTCTTCTGGAACTTCTACGCCTTTGGCGATTTAGCTGGTTGGACAACTCTGTGTTAACGCGCAGTTGTTCAGTTAGCTGTTGGCGAATCTGGGTCAACTCTTGAAGCAACATCTGGAATTCTTGTCTAGTGACCGGGCCTGATGGATCTGAAGGTCCGGCAGCATCTTGGTTGGATGGAGGCAATTGCACGGGATTCTGCCTGTCCCGTCCTCCCTGATCAGCAGCTGTAGAGGTAGTCCGTGTACTTACCATGGTGAATTGGTGAAAGTCCTTTCCTAGATCTGATGCAGATCTGAACAGAATGGAAGGGCTTCAAAGTTCTAGATCTGGATCTTCTTCTTGGATTTATACAATCCGATATAGATAGGAGATCCAAAGAGCAGGATAAAATTTTGTTTTTCTCAGTGAAAGCACCAAAGTGTTTGTACCAAAATTGGGCACAAAACTCTTCGGAAGTTTTTGAAGAGATAAAGTGAAGAAATTAAATGTAAAAAGAGGATTATCTAACAGAAACTCTAAATTTCAGATATTACACTAAGTAAAATGCAAGGAGACACAAGAATTTAGAGTGGTTCGGCGTATCGCCTACGTCCACTATGAAGTTGATAGCTTTATTGATCTTTCTTTGAAGATTACAAGTGAATTCAATGAATTACAACAGGTAATTATGATTTGCAGCAGTGAATTTCGTTGTTGGCAGCAGCTTTTGGAGTTCAGATCTGGATCCGGTAGAGTTTGGGCGTTCGAGGTCTCCAAGAAGAAGAAGAAGAACCCCTTTTCTGTTGGCTTTGGGGGTCTATTTATAGGTGTAGGAGGCTGGTATTTCGCTCAGATCTCGGGAGACCCTCTCTGGCACGTGACCAGGCCCGCGCGCCCAAGCCCGTGAAGTTTCGGTCCGATCCGTGATCGATACGAACAGATTTCCTATCGATCCAGATTTCACCCAATGGAGTCGAAATTTGGCGTGGAAATTCTTTAGCATGCACGTAGTCTTTTGTGAAAATTTCAAAACATTTGGACTTGTAGATTAGGAGATATGATCGATACGAATTGGGATCTTCGGTTGGCTGTTTCGTTCGACTCCCTCATTTCGACTCGCTCTTATTCGACTCGGTCTGGTTCGACTCGCTGTTCGACTCGATAACGTGGCGTGCGTCCTTCGCATCGATCTGCAGCGTACCTAGTTCGAATTGATGAAGACAGTCTAGTTTGAACCGATTGATGTTGGCTTGTTCACATCAATGGGAGGCGTGCGTTTCGTATCGATTGGTGATCGATCGATATGAATAGAACCTTTAAGACTAAGCGATGCGAAGCAGATGCAAGTGTTCATTGCCGATGGATACGAAGTTGGCATTGGTTGATCGAGTCGAACTGTTGCTTCCTGATGGATATGAATTTGGTCGAGTCGAACAGTGGTTCTGTGATGGAGTCGAAGTGGAGCAAGTCGAAGTGGAGCGAGTGGAACAGTGGTTTTCTGATGGACGCGAAGTGGAGCGAGTCAAAGTGGAGTGAGTCGAAGTAGGCTTCCCAAATGGATTTGAACTGAGCGAGTCGAAGTAGGCTTCCCAAATGGATTTGAGCTGAGCGAGTCGAAGTGTAGTTGGTTTTCATCCACTTTTGTATCGTTCGTAACTTGAACATGCAAACTCGGATTGACTTGGAATTTGGAACGTTGACTCTCATAGCTTAGCTTGTCATGTTATATTAATTTAAGCTCGATCCAGACTCGGACAAAATTCGTCGATATCCATAGTGAGCCTGTGTATAACCGATCTCTGGGATGGACCGTCATTGTTTTACTAGTCAATTCCTTAGTGTTACGGCCTTGCCAAAAGGCGGGATAACAATACTCTAATTGGTGGTCCTGGAAAGTATGCTCTGAGTTTTCGTGCTATCAGTATCAAACGGTAGGCTAACTTTTCTATGACCAAATATCGAACCTCGGCATCCTTCAATCGTCTTCTTACATAATAAATGGAAAGTTGAGTTTCATTCTCCTCTCTAATCAGCACCGAACTAACCGCGTGTTCTAAAACCGCCATATACAAATATATGCTTTGTCAATCCTCGGGGTTGGATAATATTGGTGGGTTTTCTAAATGATTTTTTAATTCTTGGATGGCTTTCTTACAATCTTCTCCCCATTCAAAATTCTTTCTCTTCCTAATCACATTGAAGAAGGGGATGCATTTATCGGTTGCCTTGGAGATGAATCTGCTTTGGGCTGCAATTCTACCATTCAATCTCATTACATCTTTGCTGGTTTTTGGCTCTGCTATGTCTTTGATAGCCTGGATCCGGTCGGGAATTGCTTCGATTCCTTGTGAGCTAATGATGTAACCTAAAAAATTTCCGGAATGAACTCCAAAAGAACATTTTTTAGGATTCAGTCTCATTTGATACCTTCGTAACACTTCAAACATTTCTTCAAAATCCTTAAGGTGATTCTCAACTTCATGAGATTTACTAGCATGTTATCCACATAAACTTCCATATTTCGTCCAATCTATTCCTTGAACTTCGTGTTGATCAATCTCTGATAAGTAGATCCCGCATTCTTCAGCCCAAATGGCATTGCTTTATAACAAAAAGTTCTCCAATAGGTAATGAAGCTTGTATGCTCTTTGTCTGGTTTGAACATGGGTATTTGGTTATACCCTGAATAAGCATCCATGAGGGACATTTGCTTATGACTACCAGTTGCATCAACTAACCGATCTATCTGGGCAACGGATAACAATCTTTCAGCATGCTTTGTTCAGATCAGTGTAATCGACGCACATTCTCCATTTGACATTTGCCTTTTTTTATCAACACTGGATTTGCTAGCTATTTTGGATAAAACCTTCTCGAATGAATCCATTTTCAAGCAGCCTTTTAACCTCTTTTTTCAAGGTGTCAGATTGAACCTGATCAAATTGCCTCTTCTTTTGTCGAATGAGGGTCACATTGATCAATGATTAGTGCATGGCACATAACTAATGGTTCAGTCCCGATCATATCCGAATGAGTCCACACAAATTCATCTTTTTTAACTTTAAGGAATTGAATTAAATCAGCTTTCAAGTTGTCCTTCAGTTCCTTTCTTACTCTAACAATCTTGGCTGAATCAGCTGGATCTATACATATCTCCTCGAGATCCTCTGTAGGTTTTATCCTCTCTATTTCCCTTCAACAATCTAATTCTATAGCGATCTTGCTTTCTTCTATTGAGTTGTCATTAGTCCTCTTCCTTTCGCTTCCAGATGAGATGCACCTTCCAAACACATGTTTATTATTTGATTAGATCTTATTTTTGCTTCAAATGTTGGATGTAGAAATCCATCATCTAAAGGCTGAAAAATAGTAGAGTAATCATAATAAGAAGAGTGCTCCCATTTATATTGATCAAGAGTGGCAAATACATTTCACGGGAGCTAAATTGTTCTCCTCGAATGGTACCCTAACCTCTTTTAGTTAGGAATTTCACCATTAGATAATTTGTTGAGACAAACGCATCCACCTCATCCAATGTAAGGCAACCGAAGAATGCATTATAATATGATGGTTGATTGATGATCACAAAAAGAGTTTCAAAAATTCTATAGCATGGTGGTACTCCCATTTGTACTAGCAGCTTTACTTGCCCCACCAGAGTTGACCCTTTGTTATTGAACCCAAAAATAAGTTCAAGACTAGGCTCTAGCTTATCTTTAGGAATGCCCATTTGATCAAAGCATGCTTGAAGATGACGTTGACTATGCTTCAAGTGTCAACTAGGATCTTGTAAACTATAGAGAGCCCGATTTGAGCAGTGATCATAAGAGGGTCATTATGGCCGTGATGAATTCCCTTTTTGAGCTATTGGGGAGTGATGAAAAGATTCGACATCTGTATATTAAGCCGTGGATTTTTAAGCGGGGACTCTTCCTGGATAAAAAATATTCCTTCCTTAGCTTCCTTGATATATCTATTTCTATCTCCTTTACTAGTTCCTGCTGGATGCGGTCCACCATGGATCACATCAATTCTATTCAAGGGTGGACTCAGGTTAAGGGATCTTCATCTTCTAAGTTATTGACAGCAGTATTAGGAAACTTTTGTGGTCTATCGCTGGTTCGGGGTACTTTCTGCTGGTCCTGGATGAATTCTTTCAGGTTTCCTTCACGAATTAGCTTTTAAATAATTCTAGCCAGCACTCGGCATTCATCAGTTTTATGGCCACTCGCTTTATGATAAGCATAATGATTGTCTCATTTTCTTTTCTCAGGTTAGTTTCTGGCCTTGAATGAAGTTGGGAAGTTAACTTTTCATTTTGTTGTGGCATAGATATAAGACAATGGCTTGTTCAAAGCGATTAAATTAGTATTGGGATCCTCCCACCTCGGCCTCTTGTGTCCTCGGTCAAAACCAAATCTTCCACTCTCCTTCTTAGGGTTAGCTTTCTTCTTGGCATAATACAATTCATCCATTCAAATGAATTTATCGACTTGTAAGTGAAAGTCTTGTAAATCTGTACATCCATGAACAAAGCTCATTCCAAAATGGTGTATTTTCCATCAGTCCCGAATGCACTGCAATCATATCCCTATCGTTTAAGTCTTTGACTTTCAGTACCTCTGTATTGAACCTTCTAAGGTAATTCTACCTGCCTTTGTTTGATGTTTGCTAGAATAGTATAATCAACTGTGTGACCTTTGCATATGCAGAATTGAGCGGACAATTCATAGGGCAATTGTTTCCATAAGTAAATAATCTTCTCTCGATATTGATGGTGCCATTTTGCGGCAGCTCCTTGAAGGATTGTTGGGAATATCCTGCACCGCACTCCCTAGAAGCATTATATAGATCCATTTGGCTGTCGAAAGCCATCAAGTGGTCGTCGGGATCGGTAGTGCCATGATATTTCATGGTTGGGATCTTGACATGAGATGGAATTACCGCCTACATGATTTCATTGGTAAACGGAGCTACTCATTCACTGTCATTCACTCACTCGTCTAGATTTCGTTTCCCTTTTTAGCATGTCTTTGATAGCCTTCTCTGCCACATCTTTCAAAAAAGCTTCAACGTCATGATAGCTATTTCGATTTGGGCTGTATTCCTTTGAAGTTGAGCTTCCAGATTGCTCCAGATATTTATCTTGTATTCTACCTTGATGATCGACCTTAGTTACATGATGTTCTTTTTTCTTTGACGATGTTAAGTCGACCTTGCTCTTACCTTCGTACGTATGAGCTTTCAAGTTTCTTTTTGGGGAGACACCTCGTCTCCTGTTGTTGGTTTAGCAGGAAGATTTTTGAGATAGAGCTGCTTTTAGGAGCTCTTGCATTTCTAGTAGTTGTTGCTCTAAATGCCTTATCTTGACTGCATTATAATCTAATTGTGTTGGAGTTGATGGTTGCCCCGACACCACCCCTTATAGGTTGAAAGTTGGAGTAATATTTTCTTCCAAAACTATTGTGTGTATTGCCTCCTTGTCCATTCGACTAAGTCTTTTCGATTTCATTTTTCTATAACAAGTCAAACGTTCAATAATTAGTCTACAAGGAAACTATGAGGTCGGGGGTTCAGGCCCCACCTTCTAGCGCAAAAAATGTTAGCAAGAATTCTTGTCAAGACCTCAAAGTAGGATTAACAGGGCGAACAACCTCTTCAAAACCACCTTTCAAATCAACCAAGGTAGTTTAAAACTCCTTTGAATTCACCTTTCGAAATGGTCGAGGCGATTGGAACTTCTTCGAAACCACCTTTCAAACTAGTTAAAATGTCTTAAGTCCCTTTTGAAACCTCCTTTCGAAGTGGTTTAGGTGACTAAGGGTTGAGACCTAATGGATCTAAGGGTTTTAATCGAATAAGTAGGTTTCTACTCCTTCGAAAGGTAACCCTTTTGATTGTTTTTAATACATGTAATCCACAACTAGTACCATATAGAAGCAACAAATAGGAATCAATGTATTCAGAGATGCCATGTTCTTGCTTTATTAATAATTTTCTTGAATATAAAAGCTTAAATATTACAAGGAAGTAGAATCCCCAATTTGATTTAATAATTAGGGTTTACAAATTCAAGAAAAGAACAAGTCTTGAATAAATGAATTCAGATCCCCAAAACAATGCCCCTAGGGTCTTATTTATAGGTGTAGGTTGGACCCTTTTGCACCAGTCCTTTCCGCTTAGTCGAAAGGTTGATTTGAAGACCTTTCATCGCTATTAAATTCAGGGCGCTTTTCTAACTCCGCTTTTGAGTGGAACTTGGGTACTTTCGACTCCATCGGAAGGCATTGAAGCGCTCTTCCTCTTATTGCTGATGTGCTGTGTAAATTGGGAAGGATGCTGACTTTCGAGGCTGTCGAATGGGGTACTTTTAGTACTTCGAATGAGTTGAAGCATAGTAGTAGGTTTAGCTACGGAAGGTAGCATTCGAAAACATCCCTGCTGATTAATGTCGAACCCCCGTCTTCTGGTGTTTGAGGAAGCCATATTGGACTCATGTAAGCTTTCCTTTGTAATTGTGGATGGTTTCAACCGATTCGAAAGGCTGATCTTTGCTTTCGAAGGGGTAGTTTTTGCCAATCATTCTTCAGCAGTAGGCAAATAATGGTGAAACCCACTGTTTCAAAAGGTTTGGCGCATATATGGAAGCATGTTATCTAATACCTTCGAAAGGTGCTTTTTCCTCATACAAATCACTTTTATGCATGCAGATTCAACTGTTTCGAAAGGACTTAACTGAAGTGGAAGGGTAGCCTCGTCTTCTTTTGACCTTTTTGAAAGTCTACTGCTGATCCAACAATTTACAGAGGAATCCCTTTGACTCTTTTGAAAAGGTCTTGCCAGCGCCATCATTCTTCATGAATCCTTCTTCTGCATTCTTTATGTTTTTAATGAAGTTGAAGTGATTTCTGATGATAACAGCCACCCATTCCACCATGAAAACCACCCTTACTAGAGCCATCCTGATTCTCGTAAGAGGTTGAATGTAAGCACCTTGAATACATTTTAGCAAGCATCATTACTAAGCATCAATAACCCCTCTTAGTCCCAAAACCCTTCATTTCATGTTGTTGATTCATTTATAACACCACCCTGAAGTTTTTGCACCCTATCATGAACTTACCTTAAATTCAATTTAATTGAATTGAAACCTAAGATTTCCCAAGTCGTGGCACCTTGTCGTATACTGTTGAATTTTCGAAATCATTAGTCATAGCACCATAGTATTCAATAACTCCATGAATAGGTATATCTTTACGATCTTTGTTCAGTCCATTTCTTTCATTTATTTATTATCTACCCTACACGGTTTTTAGATAAAACATTTTTATATTTAATTTAAATGATGCAACTATCATTTCCTAGTTTCCCTAAGCTTACTCCATTTCAAAATTCAAATAAGTTAACACAATTTTAACTTATAAATTTTCCTTTATAATTTCATCCCTATGAAATTCAAAACCAACATCTTGGAAACTGGCTTTCAAAATGTCACTAAAAACCCTTTTAACTTTTAAAGAATTCATATTTACTAGCTATTGTAAACATAGTTTAATAAATATCAAGTGTCGGTATTTACTTAGCTATCACATGTAACAATTACAATGTTATCACAACTTATATCTATCGTAATTTATAGCTAGCACATCCTCTAACCATCGCATGCAAAGTGACAAATCCACAACAAAATGGAAAGTGATAATTTCCCTTAATAAAGTACTATCTTTTTACTTAACTTATACACATGTCATTTACTATTGGTTGCTTTTGTTTTGAAATAGTACTTTCTAACTATAGGTGAAAATTATTGTTCATTTATTAATCATTCCTTAGTACTTTCTTAATTAATGTACGTTTTTCCTTAGCAAATTAATTCATAATAAATCAAAACTAGTTGGAAAAGTTTCCAACAATTCACCAAAATCTGAATAAGCTTTTTATCTTCCGGTATAAATTTTAAAAGAAACTATTTATTTTTGACATTTTTAAATATTAATTTACATCTAAATTTAGTTCCACCTAGAAAATACCTAATAATTATTTGTTCATCCAAAAATTACAAAATTAAGAACCCATCCCCATTTTATCATTAGAAATATCATACTAAATTTTTGTGACATATAAATATGATTATACCATGTTTTACCCTAAATCAGGACCGAATTCCTTTTATACAAATCATAAAGCATATTCAAAGCCATATCTAATGATTCAAACATGTTTAATAATATTAAAATCATCCAAACAAAATCAAATCCGAACCCAAAAGGGCTTCAAAGGTTTTAATGGAAAAAATTTCTCGCCTTAGACAAGAAAAGCTTTAAAATCTTTATTTAAATTTTCTGTTTTCCTTTAAAGTTGAAAGCTTTGCCTTTAATTTTTTATCTTCACTTTCCCTATCCCTTGAGATGTGGTTGGCCTTGATTTGATAATGGAATTTTTTTTTCTTTTTCCTTTTGTTTTACAATGAAGAGAATGTTAATGTAAAGGAGGCGCCGAGGTATATTTACATTTAATGGTCTTAAATCCCTCTCATTTATTCTCATTAATATATTTTTCTAAATCAAAAGATTTCCTCCATTTAACATAACTTTTAAAAGTGTCCTACGCCCAATTAATCTAATCTTCCTTAGGTAACTCTTACAATTAAATTAATTCAATTCCCTTTTCATTTTCCTTATTATTCATTGATTTCCTCCTTTGCAAGATCCTCTCTATTCAAATATTAATTTGGTTATCTCATATGTAGTGAGTTTAATTATTTCACATTTGCATAATTAAATTGATTTCCGTTATATACGACCAGATTTAATTACATGAAAATACCTTAATATAAGATCTTCTATATTCAATCCTTCCTCACTTAATTTATTTTCCTCAATGAAGATATTCTTTATTCAAATGTTTATATTTCACCTTTATACATACGAATGAATTGTATTACCTTTAAAATAAGATATATTTTGTACAGATATTAAACCTTCTTCTTACATATTTACAATCGAATTTAATTATAGCTAATTTTCCTTAATAACCAATTAATTAATTTCCATTGGGCATGGCTAAATTTAATTACATCTCATTTAATCATATTTCCTACTTTTTCATTCAATCCTGTATTCACAATGTAAATAAATGTCCTACGTGTATTTACCTTTTTTAATTTGTTCATTTTATTATGTAATCAGTTAACCTTTATTCTTAAAACTAATTTTCTTAATTAATTATTCATTAATTTATGGGTCATTACATTATACCCTCATATAGGAATTTCGTCCTCAACATTCAAATAAGGAAGAATAAAAATTACACTAATGCTATGATTGTGTAAAGTCATCTTCGCATAACAACACACAAGTTCAAAAGTTACATTAGTACCCTACTAAAGTAAATCATAAATCATTAAAATAATGCATCTGTTCAAATGCTAACACATAATCTTCTCATAACGTAAATGTACTAGTGCCATTATTTGTACATACAATAGATAAACATAGCGGACTGCTACAAACATGAATGTCTAAAACAATTCAGGATAGATACTCATAATCTTATCCTTTACCTTCTAGGTACAATCATCATTATTGCTACTCCACTGAACGCAAACAATTCTAACAACCTTTTTCTTAACTACTTTATATCATGATGTACTATTCCTTTTGGTTGTTTAATATAAGTCAAATCTAGTTTTATAGATAATTCCTCCATCGCCCCTGGTTCCACTATCATACAATGGTCATGCACACATTTCCTTAATGTGATGTATGAAAAGCATTATGTACACTCACCAAATTGCTCAGTCACTCAATTCTATATGCAAAATTACTAATCCTCTCTATCACTAGAAATGGACATACATATGTAGAAGTTAATTCCCTACCTTCCCAAAGTGCATGCCACCTCGCATCAGCGGTGTAACACCTGTAAATTAACGGAAATTAATAATAATTATTAAGGCTTAAAATAAATTTGAGAAAATGTCAGAATTTGAGCATGAAACTTGTACCATTGTGTTCAATGCGATTTTTTGAGCAACTTTCATACTTGTAGTTTTGCGATCGAAGTTTAAAAGAAGAAGTTATCTATGTTTGAAGATTTCAAAACGAAAATAATTAAAAAGGATTAAAAAGAAATAAAGTACATAATTATGTAGACCCCACCGGTCAACACCATAGGCACAACCGGTCGACCCTTAGCGGTCGGCCACTACTTATGACCGGTCGATCGATCGTAAGCGTGGTGGCTAGGGTTAAACCTTAGTCGAACAATACATATTTTATTATTTTAAATCTAATAGATATGATTGATACGAATGCTTATAAATACATGTCTAACCTCTCACTTTTCTTCTCATATTTTCTAATCAAAGTAGCGTTGCTCTGTCATTTTTCTTTCTCCACTATTTCTATTAACTATAAAATAGTATATTGGAGAAAGGAAGATAGTAAAAGAGAAGAAGAGAAGGTGGGAATCGATACTACGAAATAGGGTAAATTTCATAATTACAAATTTATATTCCCTTTAACCCTAAATTTCTTCTTGGATTTGTAATTCTAATAGTATGTACCTTGTTATACATATTCTTTTGGATTATAAAGGAAAAGGATCTAAGTTAAAGGGATGAATTCAGATTCGAGGGTTTGGAAAGTTAGGAATGTGAGTGGAAAATTTTATTATTTATGTATAACATTGAAAATTATGTCGTTGAGTTTAATTTAATTATTATTCCTATATAAGATCTATGGAGTTGTAGGCTTAGGAAGAACGTATTCATTCTCGCTTACATATTCTGTAAGTTGGGTAATTAAAATATAATTATATATACATCAAGATCTAAAAATTAGAAAGCTGTCCCTAAAATTTTTTAAAGTAGAAATTAATTCCAAATTTAGGATAATTGGGTTGTAAATTGTTAGTACATATTTGGATTTCCCTAATTTGATTCAGAATGTGAATCTTTATGTTTTAATTTATTAAAAGCATTTTGGGTACAATTTAGTTGTATTTATTTCCATGTAATTTCCATAAATTTTCTAATTCCATAACTATGTATAAAAAGTGTGTTGTTTGAAATAATAAGGAATATACCAAAAATGAAAGAGATGTGTAAAGTACGGATGTTTTTCTCCATAGTTTGCACTATTTATTTCAATAAAAGAAAAGAGATAATTCCTTGTAATTTCAAATGAGTAAAAGTTTCACTTTTGGGTAATTTATGGAAAGTTGTAACGGTAATCCTTTTTGGGAAAGATAGCTCTAATTTTTTTGGCAAAGCCAACGGGATTAAACGGGCCCCTACCATTTATTTGTTACTTAGCAAGAAACTATTTGCAAGCATAAATAGGATTATGGAGATAAACAGAAAAGAAACATTAGAAAATAAAGACAAAATAAAAACACAAATGGCCAGACATTAGTTCCAGTTCAGAACAACAGACCCATCAAATGGAAATTTTGAAAGTTCATAGCATTGCGTATTTCCCGCCATGTGCAATAAAATATTTCCATGTGTCTCCTTTCCTTCTGATTGAATATCCTCGCATTTCTTTTCCTTCATATTTCATTCACAAAAACCTTTAGCAGGATTAGGAGTTCGTACAATGATGACTACTTCCATCCTATTGCCTTATATATTTTAGACCACTCTATCTTGCTATCCCAAACTGAATTTCCAAAGCCATATTTTATCTTAATTTTACTCCATATAAAATAAGAGAAAGAGCAATTGAAGTATAGATGGTGGATGTCTTCAACCCTAGATATACAGAGAAAGAATAAAGTGGACACATTGATACCTTTACGTGCCAAATTAGCAAAGGTATGCATAGCATTTTTGATGACTTTCCAAAGCGTGAAATTAAGTTTTTCATATGAACACTGGTTCCATATTCACTTGAACCCTGGAAAACTGATGTGCTCAGAATAATTTTCCGTAGCAGAGTATATGGTATTAGTAGTACGGCTCTTCATATAACCAGACCAGCAGTAAATATCAAATGTTACATAAATATATGAAGTATTATTATAGGTGTTCCATAGTTGGTTGACATAGGAGTTGCTAGTTCGAGGAAGAGAGATAACACTATTTCTTATGTATGATGTAGCCTTAGTATTCATTAGGATACCACTCCGGTACCAGTTGTCATAAGAGAGGGTATTATTGAGAATTAAGCCTCGTTGGAGCCAAGGCACTATCTAGATCTTAGCATTGCTTCCAAAATAGAGGTTGACTATAGAATGAAGAAGAAGAGAATTTCCCATTCTAAGCCTTGCTTTCCATACCCAACTATGGGCCTGTTTAGAGTTCATTAGCCAAAACTATTTATTCTTCAAGTTATGCTTACCAAGCAATCCATAGAGACTCGGTTCTATTGATTAGGTTGTCAAAGTGTTTGGATAGAGCTGCAATGTTCCATCTTCTTATATTTTTAATTCCAAGCCCCATAAGACATTTGGGAAATTCCAGTTTACTAAATGCAATAGGTGAAAGCTTCCTAAAAAGAATTGTTCCTGACCAAAAGAATCTAATCATGGCAGTTATAATCATGTTTATAAGCTTTACTGCGAGAAGAAATGTTCTGCACCAATATATAGTCACAGAGAATATTAGGGAGTTTTATTACAAGTCTTCTAGGTTGAAATAGATATTTATTTTGCCACCTTGACATCACATTGGTTATCTTTTCATATTATGGAATGCATTGGAGATGGAGATTCATTTTGTAACTAGAGGAATACACAAGTAGGACATTCAGACTGAAGAGGAAGCATATTTGTAACAGTCAGGCATTGCATAATTTGTCGAGGAGGTGGACAAGCTATTAATATGTGTGATTTTCAAGGTTCATCATTAAGCCACTGAACTCATAGAAATAAATGAGATAGCTCTAATATATTAAAACGTAGAAATAAATGTTCCTTAGATAATGCATAAATAGTACATGTTCTGGAATCCCTAAGTGTAGGAATTAATGAGTTAGAAATATATATATATATATATATATAAAGCATAATATACGACAGTATTCATATTAGTTGTAGTTAGGACTACTAGTTATTAATAATATACTAAATTATAGGAGTAGGAGGTGTAGATGGAAAAGAGATAATAACTCCAAAATTAGTAGGGAAATAAATGCGTAGTTAATAGGAATTACATAAATTAAATGGATACATAAATGTGTTAGTGGGACTGAAAAAGGAGTTTAATATAACATTTATGAGGAAATGAAATAGGCATAATAGGTTGAATTAGAACGAATAAATAAATGTCATTAGTGATTGTCCAATTAGAATAATAATGACCCTTTATTACAAACAATGGATATTTTATGGTATGTAAGAAGGAATTAGAGAATATACATAATAGACCTATAAGATAAGAAAATGCTAGGAGGCGGTATAACTTTCATAGTAGGAAATTATATAGCCTTAATAATACGTTTAAGATGAACATGAATTAGTGGGCCTAGCCCAATATTTAGGTCTAGGATTATTGGTTTGGTTTAGTAAGGGATGGGATGCGAGGTCGGCAGAGTTACAAAATAAAAGTCTGTCTTTCACTTGGAGGTTACCAACAATAGTGTATACTTACTACCGATGTGAGACACCTCGAACCATAGGACCTGTGGGAATGGATATATGTTTGCATATTGTAACATCCCGCCATTTTGGACCATTCAAATCGACAATAAAACCACACATGTCAGACTTGAATAATTCAAAACAACAGATAGTTAATAAAATTTGCGGAAAATAAAATCAATCACAAAATCACAGACACAGAATATCAGAATAACTTCGCAGCAGAATAAATAAACATAGGAGTTTATGAAGCTCCTAGATAAAAAGTTTCAAAAATAATACATAATACCAAGTTTGGAAACAAATATACTTGTAAAGTTAGATACATAAGTTGCTACTACAAAAGAAAAAGTGGCATGGAAATAACTGGAATAAATTATCAAGTAGACGACTGAATCTTCATCGGATCTCTAGCTTCGAAAGAGTATGAAACCAAAGATGTGGAACTCAGGCAGACCCGAGCGTAAAGCAAAACACAAAGCACTCGAGTCAGGACATACATACTTATAAAATGTAAATCAACTCAAGTGAACTGTAAAGAAATGCATCAATAACTTAAAGAATTCTTGGGATCGCCCATTCTTTTAGGAATCGTTAAACTATCTACTATGTAGTAATATACGCTATTATAATAATTTCTAAATTAAAGTAAACTATTAAAATAGCGTTAAGGCGTTACATTTTCCTCCTTAACACATTTTTATTTCCCATAGTATATACAGTATTGTAATCCCACCCATACTGGATGCCGTCAGAGGGCACTCCATAGGTATGGTGCAAACCAAACTCGTAGAAGGCGCGCTAGGGTTGGTGACACGACACCACTAGGCAATGCCAGGGTAGATATACCAATTACACTTCCGGATTGTTGGTAACACATAGCCACAACTACCGCCCAAGTCGACCCACACTCCCGAATCAAAGGTAAGCACCAAATCAATCACAAAGTAATAGAATGGCCAACGACGAAGTGTGTCCGATTAGAGGAGCTACCTCCTTAGCCCGTCAATTGCTCTTGTTTTAGCCACCTTATGCTAACTCACGGGAGTTAGGTCCACGTAAATATACCTTTAGGATCGTCGCCACCATCCTACTTCATTCTTGAATCTCCGCTGCGTACACAGTTGTTAAAATGGTTTTCGGTATCGACAAAGAGTATACCCATATCCGATCCCGGTCTCTTTAACAACCAAACATTATTATAACCCATGGTTTTTTAAATTCAAATGGTTTATTTTTCATATCAAACATATTTCTTTCAAAACCATATAAATTCCATGTCATTATTCTTCTAAAATATTATTCATTTTTCCAAAGTTGTAACACTTCCAAATTCATTTAATTATAACCCCTTTGGAACGTAAAATTTTAGAAATCAAAGCACCTTAAAAATGTAACCTTTAGAACCATACATTCGGAACTATAGCCTTTTAGAAAATTTGTAGCATTTTGAAAATGTTACTTTAAAGAAACGCAGTACATAAGTGCTACAGTAAGAATTCACAGCAGTGCATAACCGTTACGGTAAGAATTCGCAGCAGTGCAGAAGTGCTACTGTAAGAATCCGCAGCAGTGCATAATTGTTGCAGTAAGAAACTGCAGCTGTGTTGAATTGCTACCGTAAGAAATCACAACAGTTTTGAATTGTTACTGTAATACTTCTTACTACAATAGTTTATATGATCAAATAGTATATATTTTTTTCCGTTTTATCATAGTCATTCTATCATTCCTATTATATTACTCAAATTTAGCTATTTGGTCATTAAAGAAACTATACCTTTAGTAAAATAACTTTGTTACTAAAATATCAAATTTTAAAGCAGAAATCCTTATGCCAAGTTAAAAGTATTTTTACTTACCCTTTATTTTCTTTCAGTAAATAACGTTTTCTCATTTTTATTTCCCAAATGATACCATTTACATTAGTTAAAACTTATATTTTTTTTCCACAAAACATTTATCATTTAATTACTATTACATAAATTAAAACTTACAATTTATAGGTTAGAATAAAATTCCATTATTAGGTCAAATTGGATTATTAAATTTTTAATTAACCTTCATACTGTAAATTAGATTCCAAAACTTTACATGTCCAACTATTTATTTCTCATAAAAATTTTAACACATGTAAACAATTTTACAGAAATCCTTACATTAAATTTTAGTTGAGATTCATATATAGAAATCCAAAATACTTAATAATTTTTAGAAAAATCATTTAAAAATCAACCACGGAGTCTGTATAAAATTCTCTACCCTAGGGTCAAGTAAATACGAACATATATCATTTCAATCCACAATTTATTAACTTTTCGGGTTTTATATGATTTCAAACCCGCAATCCCAAGTCAAATAAAATTGCTCAGGCCTATCTTCAGCCCATAACAATTTTCCTTAATCCAAAAATCATTCGGTTATGTATCATTTCAACCCATAGTGAAGGAACTTGCAGTATAATTTCAGAATATTAAATAAACATAACAATATATAACATATCATGGCATATGATCATAACAGGTAGAATATGGTATGAAATAACATAATAATATTGCATATGATCATAACAAGTAAAATATGGTGTGAAATAATATAATAGTATTCAATATATCATGGCATATGATCATAACAAGTAAAATATGGTATGAAATAACATAATAGTATTCAATATATCATGGCATATGATCATAACAGGTAAAATATGGTATGAACTAAAATAATAATATTCGATATATCATGGCATATGATCATAACAAGTAAAATATAATATGAAATAACATAATAATATTCAATAGTGAAATTTCTTAACTTGCATATACAAATCCATACAATTCCATTGTCATTAATTCACCAAAATATAAGTACGTTGTCAAGAGTGATTACTCACCTTTCTTTGGTTAGCAAAGTGATTCCAAGCGCAACAAGCACGACAAATTATGGACAAACTTGAGTGAGAGGAGAATCCAAATCCGACGCTTTGAAAAATAAAAATAAATTCTGTACGTAAACAAATAATTCACATAGAAAAAAATAGAAAAAAAATATATTTTTGCAAAATACAATAGAAGAAGCTTGTCTAGTGGGTGCATAGGCTAGGGTTTAGAGGTGGTTTGGGTTAGGTTAGGCTCGCCATAGGAGTTTGGGTTAGGGTTAGGCTCGGCCTAGGGCTTTTGGACTTGGTTTTATGGTGCAAAGGCTAGGGTTTTGGTGGAGAAGGCTCGGCTCGGGTTTGGGTAGGTTCGGCTAGGCTAGAGTTTTGGAGAGGTGGAGGCTCGGGTTTGTGGTGGCAAGGCTCGGCTTTGGTAGGGTTTTGGTGAAGTGGTGGCCGAAAATAGAGAAGGGGGAATGGAGGCCGAAATTGGTGAAGAGGAGAGGGGGAAAGGAAGGAGGAAAAAGGGGTTTTGGTTGGAGTTTGGTGATGGGGAGGGGATGAAATAGGTGTGGCCGAAATTTCTAAGGAGAGGAGGAGGAAAATTGTAGAGGAGAAGAGGAAGAAGGTCTAGGGTTAGGAGGAGAAGGATGAAGAAGAAGAAGACTTACATAATTCTCTTTGGAGGCACAAATGAAGGATGAGGAGGCTAACTAAAACCCTAGGAGATGTTATATAGGCTATTCAACAAGTGGCTTCTCATCTACTGCAGGGGTTCTCAGCACATTAGTACAAGCCTACATCAAAATATAAATAAGATAAAGGTTAAGAGAAAACAAATGCGTGTAATACGTTGAAAACAACGAATTTGGAGAAGTAGAAATCAAAATTTAACAAAACGAAAAACCAAGAAAATGTTAGAATTAAATCAATCTTCATAAAAAAAAGTAAAAGTTCAAAATTTAAAATTTTCACAGAAAGTCAAACTTTGACCAAAGTTGACCAAAATTTGCATTTTAAGAAATTTTTTTATTTTATTAAATTTGGAAGAACATTTCACATCAAATCCCAAAATATTACAATAAAATTCCAAATTTATCAAATTTTAAAATAATTATATTCAAAGTTTCCAATGACTTTTTATTTAAAATATTTTCAAAATTTGCCGGTTGTTACACTCTTCCCCACTCAAAACTTTTCGTCCTCGAAAAGGAACGAGACAAAAAAAACAAAGAAGAATAAGGTAGGATAACGGATAATACCTGGAACTAACAATTCTGGATTCGAAGCACGAATGCTCTCTTCCGTTTCCTAAGTACAATCCCGATCATCAGTGCTCCATTACACTTTGACTAGGTTGACAGATTTTCCTCGAAGCTGCTTCATACCTCTATCGATAATACGAAGTGGCTTCCTCTCGACAGTAAGGTTTGGCTCAACATCTAAACTCTCGAGAGCAGAAGGCTGGACAATCAAAGATGGATCATGAAGATACCGACGAAGATGCGAAACATGGAACGCATTATGCACTCCAGAAAGTTTCTCAGGCAATTTCAAACGATAAGCTAAGGAACCAACTCTCTCTAAGATGCGAAAAGGACCGATAAACCTAGGAGCGAGCTTCCCTTTCCATCCAAACCAAATCACATTTCTAAATGGAGAGACCTTAAGGAAAACCTGATCACCCAATGAAAACTCCAAACTCCTCCTACGCCTATCAGCATACTTCTTCTGTCTATCCTGAGCAATCCTCATCTTTCTCCTAATCTCCTCAACCTTCTTAGATGCTTCTAGAATCATATCAGGACCAAGAACCAAACGATTACCGAATTCAATCCAGCAAGACGGAGATTTGCAAGGGCGTCCATAAAGAGCAGCAAATGGAGCCATTGTGATACTAGCCTAATTCAAAAATGGGATAAGATAAAAAAATGTTCAAGACAACCTTAACAGATATTTTATATTATACTTGATAACTATTGTTATAGGTGAACTCAACGAGATGGAGATGATCTTCCCAAGATCCTCCATAATCAAGGACACAGGCACGAAGAAGATCTTCCAGAATCTGATTCACTCTTTGCGTTTGACCGTCGGTCTGCGGGTGGTAAGCAATGCTCAGATTCAGACGAGTACCTAAAGATTCCTGAAAAGGTTTCCAAAACTGACTGGTAAAGATGGGGTCTCTATCGCAAACAATACTAACAGGAACACCATGAAGACGGACTATCTCTCTCATATAAATCTCAGCTAAACTAGAAGCAAAACGGTTGGACCTAATTGGAATGAAATGAGCTGACTTGGTCATTCTATCCACAACTACCCAAATACTTTCATTGCCTCTCCTAGTCCTAGGTAATGCATCAATAAAATCCATAGAAACTTGTTCGCATTTCCAATTTGGAACCTCAAGGGGTTGCAATAATCCAGCGGTCTTCTGATGATGAGTCTTAACCTACTGACAAGTTGCACATCTACTAACAAAAAGGGAGATATCACGCTTCATACCACTCCACCAATACAGCTTCTTCATATCATGGTACATCTTCGTCACACCTGGATGAATAGAAAGTCTAGACTGATGATTTTCCCAAAGTAACTCTTGCCTCAATCCATCGACATTCGGGACACAAATCCGATTATTAATCCTCAAAATCCCTTTATCATCGATCTGAGCTCCACTTCCATATTGGCTATTCCCACCAACTCTGTCACGAACACTCTCCTTAATAAGCATAATTATCCTATCCTCATCTTGCTTAGCAACAATACGATCCATAAGAGGAGAAGAAACAACAAGCTGACACAACATCACCTTATTCTGACTCAAAGCATCAGCTACAACATTAGCTTTCCCGGGGGTATAGTTGATGTCGAGGTCATAAGAAGCTAGAAACTCAAGCCACCTGTCTTGCCTCAGATTCAAGTCCTTCTGGGTGAAAATATATTTCAAAGACTTATGATCCGTAAAGAGCTCAAACTTAGTTCCCAATAGATGATGTCTCCAAAGCTTCAAAGCAAAAACTACGACAACCAATTCCAAATCATGGGCTGCATAATTGGCTTCATGAGTCTTCAACTAACGACTGGCATAAGCGATAACCTTCCCATCCTGCATCAGAACGGCTCCCAAATCTTCACGACTAGCATCCGTGTATACCGTTAATCCCTCATTTCCATTTGGAACGGTAAGGACTGGTGCGGAAGTAAGCTTGCGCTTAAAATCATTGAATGGAGCTTCACACTTATCATTCCATCTGAACTAAGCATTCTTATGAGTTAGAGCGGTGAGAGGTGCAGCAATCCAAGCAAAATTCTCAATGAATCTCCGATAATAACCGGCAAGGCCCAAAAAACTACAGATATCAGACGGAGTCCTATAAGTTTCCCAATTCTAAAATAGAATAGGGAGAATAAGAACCGATAAAGAGATATAATAATTAACGTACAAAGGAAAGAAGAGAAGATAGACTTATATTGATCGCAGCGATCTTAACTGGATCAACAGAAACTCCGTCACCAGAAACAATATGTCCAAGAAATCAGACTTCATCTTTCCAGAAATGGCATTTCGAGAACTTGGCTTTCAACTGATGACTCCTAAGGGTCTTTAGAACAAAATTCAAATGGATTTCATGTTCCGCCTTAGACTTAAATAAAACAAGAATATCATCGACGAAGACTAGAACAAACTTATTAAGAACATCACGGAAAACCCGGTTCATAAGGTCGACAAAGAAAGCTGGGGCGTTAGTCAAACCAAAAGGCATAACAAACCATTCAAAGAAACCATCCTCAGAATGGAAAGCAGTTTTGGGAATACTTTCCTCGGCAATTCTGAGCTGGTGGAAACCAGTGGCAAGATCAAGCTGAGAAAATACAATAGCTCCATAAAGCTGATCGAACATATCATTAATACGAGGCATTGGATATTTGTTTTTCATAGTGAGCTTATTCAGCTCCCTATAATCAACACACATCCTCAAAGAACCATCAGACTTAGTGATAGAAACCACTGCTGCTCCCCATTCGGAATGACTGGGTCTGATCAAACCTTTGGAGAACAAGTCTTCAATTTGCTTCCTCAACTCAACCTTCTCATAGGGTCCCATTCTTCTAGGAGGAAGAACTACAGGTCGAGCTCCAGGAATGAGATCAATATGGAATTTAATTTGACGTTTAGGAGGTAAATAAGTGATTTCACCAAATACATCGGAATAGAGTTTGACCACAGGAGTTGAATCAAGATCACTAGGGGAAGAATCAAGAGAGTAGATAAAACTGCCTGCATACTCCTGAGGCATACGGCACTGAATCACCAAGGGTTTACCAAAATCATCAACAAGAGAAACAGTCTGGTTTTACAAGAGATGACAACTTCATGCATCTTCAGCCAATCTCCTCCAAGCAACATGTCAACAGCATCGAAACCAAGAACATAGAAATCACCAGAAAAGCGATGGTCAGAAAAGAAGAGTTTCACATTGTTACAAATCCTACTAAAGTTTGCGGGACCACTAATCAGATTAGTAACATACAAAGGTTCGGTTGCAAACTTTGGTGAAAGGATATGCTCAAACTTATCACCAAGGTCCCCAGAAATAAAACTATGAGAAGCTCCCGTGTCAAATAGAACACGAACCGGAAAATTAAACAAAGTAAAAGTGCCCTCGAGGGTACCTTGGGTATCATTAGGAGTAGGTGTCATGGATGAAGTAACTGCAAAGATACCAGATGGCTTGCCCTTCTAATACAAGGGACAATCATTCTTGAATTTTTTCTTTAGGTCCAAGATAGAGGAGAAAGACAAAATACAAGATTCAACTAGAATGGAAATCCTAATCAAAGAATTCTATTAAACAAGGTGGATTCGAAAAGAATGGAAATTCTATGGAAAATAAGATTTTAAAACAAGAAAAATTTTATATCCAAAATAATCCTTTAAAATAATTTGAAAATCATTTGAAAACCATTTTATACTTGAAAATAAGTTCTCTCGCAAAGAATGATTCTAAGATTGATTTTACTCATTCTAGGGTATTTCTACCCTATCTCTAATGAGTTTTTGCCCCGTATGCTAAGGTTTACCTAAAACCTGGCTCTGATACCAACTGTAACATCCCGCCATTTTGGACCATTCAAATCGACAATAAAACCACACATGTCAGACTTGAATAATTCAAAACAACAGATTGTTAATAAAATTTGGAGCAGATAAAATCAATCAAAAAATCATAGACATAAAATATTAGAATAACTTCACAGCGGAATAAATAAACATAGGAGTTCATGAAGCTCCTAGATACAAAGTTTCAAAACTAATACATAATACCAAGTCTGGAAACAAATATACTTGTAAAGTTAGATACATAAGTTGCTAAGCAAAAGTGGCGTGGAAATAACTGGAATAAAATATCAAGTAGACGACTGAATCTTCAGCGGATCTCTAACTTCGAAAGAGGATGAAACCAAAACTGTGTAACTCAGGCTGACTCGAGCGTAAAGCAAAACACAAAACACTCGAGTCAGGACATACATACTTATAAAATGTAAATCAACTCAAGTGAACTATAAAGAAATGCATCAGTAACTTGAAGAATGCTTGGGATCGCCCATCCTTTAAGGATCCGTTAAACTATCTACTATGTAGTAATATACGCTATTATAATAATGTCTAAAGTAAAGTAAACTATTAAAATAGCATTATGGCGTTACATTTTCCCCCTTAACACATTTTTATTTTCCATAGTCTATACAGTACCGTAATCCCACCCGTACTGGGTGCCGTCAGAGGGAACTCCATAGGTATGGTACAAACCAAACTCGTAGAAGGCGCGCTAGGGTAGGTGACACGGCACAACTAGGCAATGCCAGGGTAGATATACCAATTACACTTCCGGACTGTTGGTAACGCATAGCCGCAACTACCGCCCAACTCGATCCAAACTCCCGAATCAAAGGTGCGCACCAAATCAATCACAAAGTAATAGAATGGCTAACGATGAACTATGTCCGATTAGAGGAGCTACCTCCTTGGCCCATCAATTGCTCCTATTTTAGCCACCTTATACTAACTCACGGGAGTTAGGTCCACGTAAATATACCGTTAGGATCGTCGCCACCATCCTACTTCATTCTGGAATCTCCACCGCGTACACAATTGTTAAAGTGGTTTTTGGTATCGACAGAGAGTATGCCCATATCCGATCCCGGTCTCTTTAATAACCAAACGTTATTATAACCCGTGGTTATTTCAATTTCAAATGGTTTATTTTTCATATCAAACGTATTTATTTCAAAACCATATAAATTCCATGTCATTATTCTTTTAAAATATTATTCATTTTTCCAAAGTTGTAACACTTCCAAATTCATTTAATTATAACCCCTTTGGAACGGAAAAATTTAGAAATCATAGGACCTTAAAAATGTAACCTTTAGAACCATACATTCAGAACTATAGCCCTTTTAGAGAATTTGTAGCATTCTAAAAATGTTACTTTTAAGAAACGCAGCAGTACAGAAGTGCTACTGTAAGAATTCGTTGCAGTGCAGAACTGTTACGGTAAGAATTCGTAGCAGTGCAGAAGTGCTATTGCAAGAATCCGTAGCAGTGCATAATTGTTGCAGTAAGAAACTGCAGCAGTTTTGAATTGCTACAGTAAGAAATCGCAGCAGTTTTGAATTGTTACTGTAATACTTCTTACTACAATGTTTATATGATCAAATAGTATATATTTTTTTCCGTTTTATCATAGTCATTCTGTCATTCCTATTATATTACTCAAATTTAGCTATTTGGTCATTAAAGAAACTACACCTTTAGTAAAATAACTTTGTTACTAAAATATCAAATTTTAAAGCAGAAATCCTTATGCCAAGTTAAAAGTATTTTAACTTACCCTTTATTTTCTTTCAGTAAATAACGTTTTCTCATTTTTATTTCCCAAATGATACCATTTACATTAGTTAAAACTTACATTTTTTTTCCACAAAACATTTATCATTTTAATTACTATTACATAAATTAAAACTTACAACTTATAGGTTAGAATAAAATTCCATTATTAGGTCAAATCAGATTATTAAATTTTTAATTAACCTTCATACTGTAAATTAGAATCCAAAACATTACATTTCCAACTATTTATTTCTTATAAAAATTTTAACACATGTAAACAATTTTACAGAAATCCTTACATTAAATTTTAGTTGAGATTCATATATAGAAATCCAAAAACTTAATAATTTTTAGAAAAGTCATTTTAAAATCAACCACGGAGTCTGTATAAAATTCTCTACCCTAGGGTCAAGTAAATACGAACATATATCATTTCAATCCGCAATTTATTAATTTTTCGGGTTTTATATCATTTCAAACCCGCAATCCCAAGTCAAATAAAATTGCTCAGGCCTATCATTTTAGCTCATAACAATTTTCCTTAATCTAAAGATCATTCAGGTATGTATCATTTCAACCCATAGTGAAGGAACTTGCAGTATGATTTCAGAATATTAAATAAACATAACAATATACAACATATCATGGCATATGATCATAATAGGTAAAATATGGTATGAAATAACATAATAATATTCAATACATATGATCATAACAGGTAAAATATGGTATGAAATAACATAATAGTATTCAATATATCATGGAATATGATTATAACAGGTAAAATATGGTATGAGATAACATTATAACAGGTAAAATATGGTATGAAATAACATAATACTATTCAATATATCATGGCATATGATCATAACAGGTAAAATATGGTATGAAATAACATAATAATATTCAACAGTGAAATTTCTTAACTTGCATATACAAATCCATACAATTCCATTGTCATCAATTCACCAAAATATAAGTACGTTGTCAAGAGTGATTACTTACCTTTCTTTGGTTAGCAAAGTGATTCAAAGCGCAACAAGCACGACAAATTATGGACAAACTTTAGTGAGAGGAGAATCCAAATCCGACGGTTTGAAAAATAAAAATAAATTCCATACGTAAACAAATAATTCACATAGGAAAAAAATAGAAAATATATATATATTTTTGCAAAATACAATAGAAGAGGCTTGTTTAGGGGGTGCATAGGCTAGGGTTTAGAGGTGGTTTGGGTTAAGTTAGTGTAACGACCCTGAATTTTGAACAATTTAAATTGAAAATATTTAATTAATTTTAAATATTTGAACGATGATTTGACTTGAATTTCAAATTATCAGAATGAATTGACGATTAAATTTTTGAATTTAATCTATTGAAAATTGAATAAAATTTGAATCTTCAATTTTAAGCCGGTTAAAAATAATTTAAAGGATTGAAAAAATTCATATGGATAATACTGAAGATAATAGAGGCTTCAGAATTGATTTTAACAGCGATTTGTTCAATTTTGAAATTGTATCGTTTGAATTGAATTTAAAAATAACCTTCCGAGGCACAGTCTCGGAATTTGACGAAACCAACTTCATTGGATCCGTAATATTGAATTATTACCGGATTTCAATTTTCGTATTTATCAAAATTGTTTTGTGAACATACGGCGTATAAACGCGTATAAAATTAAATTGAATTCAATTTGAATTTCGGTGATAACCGGGGTTTTCGCATCGATTTGATATCATTGTTAAACGATTTCTCTGCTAGTTAATTGCTTATAGGAGCTTCGATTCGAATTGGAATTCGTTTAATAAAAATTGTTGTTGGAATTTTTGAATCGGTTAGAATCCTTTTGGAAGAAAACAAGAAAAGAAAATTTTGTTAAGGGTTGATGGGCTTAAAAGAAAAGTATATCATGACCCATATCCCTATTTGGTACCATACTATTTTCGTTAAAATCCTTTACCCGTTTCCCTTTACCTCATTCATTCCTCACAAAACCTAAACCTAAAATAACGAACGAAATAATGGCGGCGACTTCTTTCGTTCGTTCCTCGAGAAAAATAAATGGCGGCCTTTCTTCCTCCGATCTGAAAATTAGGGCTTGAGAAGCTTATCGGCTTTGGCTTCGACTTTCGTTTCTCGCCCGCAGCTGCTTTGCAGATTTGCAAAGGTGAGTAATTTAATTTACTCACATCTGATTCTCATCTCAAATTTGAATTAGGGTTTAAATTTTGTGGTTTCATTCGTATAAAATTTTGGAATTTGTCAATTGTTTTGCTCTGCCGTTCGAAGTTGCTGGATATAAAACTCTGGTGACTTCATTTGGCAATTTGAAGTGATAAAAGTGATTTTGTTTGATTCTCACGGCATTTAAAACTTTCCTATTTTTAAATCCTTGACCTTGGACAGTTTTCAAAATAAAGATGCGAACTTTATATTTTCTTTTTTTTCTGTTTCGTGAATTCTGAAACTTGCTTCTTTGCCACTCGATATTGTATAAATGATTTCGATTTTTCCTTGGCTGATTCAAATGCATATACTCGATAATGCTTGGTTTTAAAATACTTCGATGTTGATAATTCTTGTAAGATGACCACGGCTTGACTGTTTGGTTTTAAAACACTTCGACTTTATGTTCTCTGGGATTTGTTCATATGATTTGGTCGAGTGTCTGGTTTGATTTCATTTCTTGAGCTCCATTTCACTTTGTAGTTACTGATTATTCTCATATGCTTGTACTGTCTGATTGCATCCCTTGACCACTGCTTGGATTTTGAGTAAATGCTTCATGATTTTGGTATTGTTGTATGCACTTCTTCAAACATTCATTACTGGCTTGCCATAATCCATTGTACTCGGTTGCATTTGTTGTTGGTCTTGTAGTTGCTTGTGTGTCTGCACTCACTACTGTCTTGCAATTTGCATTCCATTCTGTTGCACTGAGCTCTGTGTAGTTACTACTGTGGTCTTCACGTATGTTTGTATGCTGCCACTGTATATATATGTTTTTTTTGATTGCACTCTTATACATGAATTCTTGTTACTTTGTTCCCTCGTCACCCTATTACTGAATGTAGTGGGTTGTATACTGTAAGTTTTAATTCTGTTTGTATATCTTGTTTATATTCTGGTTGTAGCCCAGTCTATGCATTCTATTTTCTAATATGATTCAGATGACACCTCTAGTTCCTTTATGTATTTGTGTATACAAACAAGTATTTCACTTTGCAATGTTTCACATTAACTAGTTAAACAAGTTTTTCTATTTTGTTATTTAACTGTTTTGAGGCATAAGCTACAGATATTACATATAAGAATTGTAGATATAAGTTTAACAATTTATTGAAGTGATTTTTTTTATATACAAATCAAATTAGTTATTAATGTATACTCTGTCCCTGAACTACCTGTATATATATTTGTTTATGTCAGTTTTCATATACTTGTGCCTTGTTTTATTCCGAGCCACCATTACAATAATTGTTTTTGTTTTAAACATTGTATGTTTCTCGCTCATTTGTGTTTGCACCGCTTCATCATGTCACTGGTCTGGTAGTGCATGCTTTCTGTAACCTTGATCTTGACTCTGTCTGGTTGCATACACATTGTTCACTTGAGCCCTTGCATACCTTATATATACCCTGTTTCATTTGATAGTTGTAGTTGATGTACT
The DNA here is from genome assembly GCA_030737815.1 of Allium fistulosum. Classification (NCBI taxonomy): domain Eukaryota; kingdom Viridiplantae; phylum Streptophyta; class Magnoliopsida; order Asparagales; family Amaryllidaceae; genus Allium; species Allium fistulosum. The sequence goes on from CM060901.1 coordinate 159,392,448, forward strand.
CGAGTTGGTCTGGTCTGGTCGCATTCCTTTAAGTTCCACTGCTTCATGTTGTAGCTTCACTTGTATCTCTTGTGATATCTGTTGAGTCTGTTTTGTTGGCCAGTTGCACTGACACTTGTGATATTTGTATCAACTCGAATTGTTTACTTGATCCACTTGAGCATTTTTTTTCATCTGGTTCTTGTTGCACTTCACCTGCTATGTCCTTGTTCATGATTTAGTGTACGTGAATGTCTACTGTCTCATTTCTAGTTTGCATTGACTTTGTGATCTTCACTTAGGTGTAGTCTGCACTTTGATAATCATGTAGCCAGGCATGTGTATAGATATGTACATATTCTATATTACTTCGGCATTAAATCAGATTGTGAGCCTGGTCCTTGATGATGTTTGACTACTTGTTGCATCGAGAGTACATCTGAAATTTTGGCGAGGCAGTGCACGCGTGCGTGCACTGCAGCCACCCAAAAAATCGACAGTTTTGAATTGATATTTCTTTGCGTTGTGATGCATTGATCTTCAATGCTGTATTGGCGAGGCCGTACACGCGTGCGTGTACGGCAGCCAATAACACTATTTATCTCTGTTGATGATTTAAATCTGCTGATTTATTATTTAACACTGTTTAGTGTTAAAATTTTCGTTATCCGAGTTCTTTGTTAAAAGAGTCGGATAGACGAGAATTATTGTGACTGTCGTCTATTTAAATTATTATTGCTTATATGCACTAATAACTGGTTTGAATTAGACTGACCTGTGTATTATTTTCTTTTGAATATAATACTCGGGTCAGACCGAGTATTTTTACAGCTTGAAGATTTTCGAGCAGCGAAGTTAGAGAGAGAGTAAAGAATCACTTTTATTTTCAGAATAAAATTGTATTTTAAGATATTCCGCTGTATCAGTATTAAATTGTATAAACTCTGATGTATATAAAAAGATTTATAGTAATGAAATAAAGATTCATTTGTTTTAATTCATTGTTATTATTCTGTGTTTCTGTGGCTGTTTCTGTTTAAATGTTATAAACTAAATAACAATTCGTCTTTTTGAACGTTTCGAGTTGGTTTAATTACCGACTGGAGGTGGTCAAAAGGGGGAATGTTACAGAGTGGTATCAGAGCTTTGGTTTACACAAAGCTTAGTTTATGATGTTTAATATGAATAGTTACTAGAAACACTTTAAAAGTAAATGTTTTTCAAATCCAAAGAAGTATAAAATTGTTTTTGAAAATAAAGATTTTTAACTTAAGAAAAGTTAAATTGAAGTGAGTTGGCATTAATAAATATATGGATTTGAAATTTAACTAAAAGAAAAGTTAAATTGAATTGAATTAGTATTAATAAATATATGATTTGAATTTTAATAAAGGAAGTTAAATAAATTGAACTTGATTTGATAAATTATTGAGATGGAAATTTAAACTTGAAAGATAAGTGATTATATAATATGAATCGAAAAGTTTAAATTTAATAAGTTGTTTAACTTATAAAATGAGAAAGTTTAAGTAAAACCAGTTTTTAAATGGTTAAACAGTTTTGTTAAGTAAAACAAAATCTGAATTTTGAATAGTGATATGAATTTGACTTTAGCAAAAGTTAAATAAAATAGAATTTCAAATAAATTTGAGACGAACTTAAGTTTTATGGTGAAAATAAATGCAAGTAGAGATAAAATGAAACATGGCTTAAGTAATAGTGAATCAAATTGAATTTGATATCAAAATGAATTAATAAAGTGAAGAATGAATATGAAATTGAGTTATATAAAGGAAATTCGACTTTAATTGTAAAAGTGAATTAGTGAATATGGTGAGTATAAAAAATTCAATCTGAATTAGAATATAAACCAATTGAAATTAAGTGTGTTGAACCAAATTGAATGTAAGCAAAGTAAATAAATTTGGTTAAATTGAATAAATTTGGTTTTGCCAGTTGATCGTATAGAAATTCATTAAGTGTTAATGAAATTGAATTAATGGAAATTGGAAGCTATGTAAATTGAATTCAAATTGAAAGATAAGTAAATTTAAAGAGAATCAAATTTGATTTGAATTGAAAGCAAACTGACTTGAATATGAATTAGTAAATGTGAACTAATTGATTATGAATGAATGTTAGTAAATAATCCAATGTAAATGAATCAAATGCGATTAAATTGAAAATCAATTCAATGATGATTTACTAAAGAACTAGTTGATTATCTTGGAAATGGAAAACTGATAAATTTATATAATAGTATAAATTGAAAATTTTGAATTATTATAAACGGCTTAAATTGAAGATTTGAAAGTGTTAATATAATATTGGAATTGTATAAGTGTTAAAAAGGAAATATTAATGGATTTCATATGTAATGGAATTTAAAAGTTTTATAATGTGAAGTTATAAAATGAATCGAAGTTGCGAAATAAAAGAATTTATAAGTAATTTACTTGTAAATTAAATTTCTGATATAAAATTGAGTTATAAAGGAATGGTTAATAAAGCAATTTTTATGAATTGAAGTCTTTATGAATAGGAATAGAATTTATAAACGTTGTTTATAAATTCGAAACTGACTTATTTTGATAAGTAAATCTTTATAGCTTGTTAAAGAAAGTATATCCACAATTTTGGACAGTGGATAATCTTTGAAATAAAATGTGCAGGAAATATTGAAATTGGGTCAGTGAAGTATATTCACAATTTTGGACCGTGAATACATTATTGAATTAAATGGACATGTTTTGGGAAAGTGATATTTTAAAACAAAGTTAATTGTTTTAAAAGATTTTTTCAAAGGCATTGAATATCGAAACCATAGATTTCAACATTCATTGTTGAAATAGACGTTTTCGAATATAAGGAAATGGTGGACTATAACACTGTTGTTATAGTAAATGATTTCCGAAAGGAAATGTTTTGTATAGTATTGGGATTTATACATCTATCTAAATTTCGAATCCCTATACTAGCGATTTTGAGTTGTCGTAACGATGTTTTACGTAACATTCGTTTTAACTCAAATGAATATGTGAAAGAGAATGATTTCCTTAAAGATGAAATATATACTTGATTTTGATTTAAGTATATCGAATATTTTCAAATGTTGAAAATAATTAGATTTGTGAATTACTTATTTTTAAATAAGTATGGAAATGTTTTTCCAAATATGAAATGTTGTGAATATATTCCGTAAGGAATAAATGATTTGAAATTCATTTTTGAAGTCGAAGTTGAAAAGTTAAATGAGAAATTTGAACAATTTGTTCAATTTGAAATTTTTCAAAAAGATTGAATCGTTGAGTTAAAATTGAGTTTAACTTCGACATCAAAGACAATATAAGTTGAGCTTTGAATTTCAGATGATGATTTGGATTGTATGTCTAACATTGTGAATTGATGACATAGCAATTGATCTCTATTAAATATATATCTGTTGGTGGCGGAGAATTTATTCTCTTAGCTTAACACCCTTCTCTGAGACGTACGAGCTCAGAGGTTATATATCGATAGACATCAATTCTGTGTTGAGAATTGACGATGTAGCGTGAAATCCAAATCGAATGTGAAAGTCGATAATGAATGGAATTATGAATATGAATTAGGTTTGAGATAACCTTAAATTTCCAAATCGACTTAGAGGAAAATTTTGAAATCCTCTATTTTGTTATGAATATGAGATATGTAAGTTTTTAGAACTTATATATATATGAATGCGGTAAATTTGAAACCGTTAGTTTAGAAAGACATTGTTATGGAAATCTTATGTATGTTTACATAGATGTTATATGTACGAAATGTGAAATGAAAGTACTACATATATGATATTATGTTTTCTAAACTGAGGATATGGAAAAGTACCTTCCATTTATTATTGGAGAAGGTATTGGAACTCTCGAAGAGTGTCCATTTGAAATTCGTAGCAACGTAGAATTTACATTTAGTCAGAGTGACTACTTGAATCGGAAATCCTTCGCGATAGATCATCGTGATGAGATTAGATTGATTGATGATTAGCGTAATTTGAGGGGCGAGATGCCCACAGTTACAAGCGATTCCACTGGGATAGTGGCGTAACCGCCGGGTAAACTGCAATCTAATGCCAGGAGAAATTTGAGGGGCGTGATGCCTACAGACACAAGCGATTCTACTGGGATAGTAGCGTAACCGCCGTGTGTACTGCAATCTATGGCGACAACCATGGCGAAATTTAAGAGATGTGAAATCTACAACCACAAGCGACTCTACTGGGATAGTAGCGTAACCGCCGGGTGGAACTGTAATCCATGGGGGAACGTGCTTTCCATATCCATTTTTTTAAAAGAATTTTTAAAAGTATTTTCACTGGGAATTGAAGCAAGTATATTTAGTACTTGGAGATTTTTAGACCTGCGCCTGGCCAGCGTATGCCTAATGTCTGTGAGAACGAAGATGGACTTGTTAAATTTCGAGTTAGCAAGTATTTTCAAACTGTAAATAGTGAATCAATAATTTGAAATTAGAATTACATAATTCCTACTTAATGAACTAAGGAAGAAGATCTTTGAAATGTTTTGAAAGTCCACAGCTTTGGAAGAGATATATTATATAAATCTCTAATGTGAAGAATTTTAAGTTTGAATCGGAGTTTTGTAAATTGAAAATGTTGATAAAAGACTTTTGCATTTTGATTTTAGAAATCAATGATTGTAGAAATCATTGAATAAAAGAGAAGATAAACAAAACTAGTGAGATTAAATAAATGGAATGAACTCTATATTTATTTTTAAATAAGTATCGAGCTTGAAAGAATTTAGTAGAGTATAAATATTAATGAAATTTTAACAACCTTTCCTTTTCGTGGACGAAAAGTTTTTAAGGAGGGGAGTTTGTAACGACCCTGAATTTTGAACAATTTAAATTGAAAATATTTAATTAATTTTAAATATTTGAACGATGATTTGACTTGAATTTCAAATTATCAGAATGAATTGACGATTAAATTTTTGAATTTAATCTATTGAAAATTGAATAAAATTTGAATCTTCAATTTTAAGCCGGTTAAAAATAATTTAAAGGATTGAAAAAATTCATATGGATAATACTGAAGATAATAGAGGCTTCAGAATTGATTTTAACAGCGATTTGTTCAATTTTGAAATTGTATCGTTTGAATTGAATTTAAAAATAACCTTCCGAGGCACAGTCTCGGAATTTGACGAAACCAACTTCATTGGATCCGTAATATTGAATTATTACCGGATTTCAATTTTCGTATTTATCAAAATTGTTTTGTGAACATACGGCGTATAAACGCGTATAAAATTAAATTGAATTCAATTTGAATTTCGGTGATAACCGGGGTTTTCGCATCGATTTGATATCATTGTTAAACGATTTCTCTGCTAGTTAATTGCTTATAGGAGCTTCGATTCGAATTGGAATTCGTTTAATAAAAATTGTTGTTGGAATTTTTGAATCGGTTAGAATCCTTTTGGAAGAAAACAAGAAAAGAAAATTTTGTTAAGGGTTGATGGGCTTAAAAGAAAAGTATATCATGACCCATATCCCTATTTGGTACCATACTATTTTCGTTAAAATCCTTTACCCGTTTCCCTTTACCTCATTCATTCCTCACAAAACCTAAACCTAAAATAATGAACGAAATAATGGCGGCGACTTCTTTCGTTCGTTCCTCGAGAAAAATAAATGGCGGCCTTTCTTCCTCCGATCTGAAAATTAGGGCTTGAGAAGCTTATCGGCTTTGGCTTCGACTTTCGTTTCTCGCCCGCAGCTGCTTTGCAGATTTGCAAAGGTGAGTAATTTAATTTACTCACATCTGATTCTCATCTCAAATTTGAATTAGGGTTTAAATTTTGTGGTTTCATTCGTATAAAATTTTGGAATTTGTCAATTGTTTTGCTCTGCCGTTCGAAGTTGCTGGATATAAAACTCTGGTGACTTCATTTGGCAATTTGAATTGATAAAAGTGATTTTGTTTGATTCTCACGGCATTTAAAACTTTCCTATTTTTAAATCCTTGACCTTGGACAGTTTTCAAAATAAAGATGCGAACTTTATATTTTCTTTTTTTTCTGTTTCGTGAATTCTGAAACTTGCTTCTTTGCCACTCGATATTGTATAAATGATTTCGATTTTTCCTTGGCTGATTCAAATGCATATACTCGATAATGCTTGGTTTTAAAATACTTCGATGTTGATAATTCTTGTAAGATGACCACGGCTTGACTGTTTGGTTTTAAAACACTTCGACTTTATGTTCTCTGGGATTTGTTCATATGATTTGGTCGAGTGTCTGGTTTGATTTCATTTCTTGAGCTCCATTTCACTTCGTAGTTACTGATTATTCTCATATGCTTGTACTGTCTGATTGCATCCCTTGACCACTGCTTGGATTTTGAGTAAATGCTTCATGATTTTGGTATTGTTGTATGCACTTCTTCAAACATTCATTACTGGCTTGCCATAATCCATTGTACTCGGTTGCATTTGTTGTTGGTCTTGTAGTTGCTTGTGTGTCTGCACTCACTACTGTCTTGCAATTTGCATTCCATTATGTTGCACTGAGCTCTGTGTAGTTACTACTGTGGTCTTCACGTATGTTTGTCTGCTGCCACTGTATATATATGTTTTTTTTGATTGCACTCTTATACATGAATTCTTGTTACTTTGTTCCCTCGTCACCCTATTACTGAATGTAGTGGGTTGTATACTGTAAGTTTTAATTCTGTTTGTATATCTTGTTTATATTCTGGTTGTAGCCCAGTCTATGCATTCTATTTTCTAATATGATTCAGATGACACCTCTAGTTCCTTTATGTATTTGTGTATACAAACAAGTATTTCACTTTGCAATGTTTCACATTAACTAGTTAAACAAGTTTTTCTATTTTGTTATTTAACTGTTTTGAGGCATAAGCTACAGATATTACATATAAGAATTGTAGATATAAGTTTAACAATTTATTGAAGTGATTTTTTTTATATACAAATCAAATTAGTTATTAATGTATACTCTGTCCCTGAACTACCTGTATATATATTTGTTTATGTCAGTTTTCATATACTTGTGCCTTGTTTTATTCCGAGCCACCATTACAATAATTGTTTTTGTTTTAAACATTGTATGTTTCTCGCTCATTTGTGTTTGCACCGCTTCATCATGTCACTGGTCTGGTAGTGCATGCTTTCTGTAACCTTGATCTTGACTCTGTCTGGTTGCATACACATTGTTCACTTGAGCCCTTGCATACCTTATATATACCCTGTTTCATTTGATAGTTGTAGTTGATGTACTCGAGTTGGTCTGGTCTGGTCGCATTCCTTTAAGTTCCACTGCTTCATGTTGTAGCTTCACTTGTATCTCTTGTGATATCTGTTGAGTCTGTTTTGTTGGCCAGTTGCACTGACACTTGTGATATTTGTATCAACTCGAATTGTTTACTTGATCCACTTGAGCATTTTTTTTCATCTGGTTCTTGTTGCACTTCACCTGCTATGTCCTTGTTCATGATTTAGTGTACGTGAATGTCTACTGTCTCATTTCTAGTTTGCATTGACTTTGTGATCTTCACTTAGGTGTAGTCTGCACTTTGATAATCATGTAGCCAGGCATGTGTATAGATATGTACATATTCTATATTACTTCGGCATTAAATCAGATTTTGAGCCTGGTCCATGATGATGTTTGACAACTTGTTGCATCGAGAGTACATCTGAAATTTTGGCGAGGCAGTGCACGCGTGCGTGCACTGCAGCCACCCAAAAAATCGACAGTTTTGAATTGATATTTCTTTGCGTCGTGATGCATTGATCTTCTATGCCGTATTGGCGAGGCCGTACACGCGTGCGTGTACGGCAGCCAATAACACTATTTATCTCTGTTGATGATTTAAATCTGCTGATTTATTGTTTAACACTGTTTAGTGTTAAAATTTTCGTTATCCGAGTTCTTTGTTAAAAGAGTCGGATAGACGAGAATTATTGTGACTGTCGTCTATTTAAATTATTATTACTTATATGCACTAATAACTGGTTTGAATTAGACTGACCTGTGTATTATTTTCTTTTGAATATAATACTCGGGTCAGACCGAGTATTTTTACAGCTTAAAGATTTTCGAGCAGCGAAGTTAGAGAGAGAGTAAAGAATCACTTTTATTTTCAGAAGAAAATTGTATTTTAAGATATTCCGCTGTATCAGTATTAAATTGTATAAACTCTGATGTATATAAAAAGATTTATAGTAATGAAATAAAGATTCATTTGTTTTAATTCATTGTTATTATTCTGTGTTTCTGTGGCTGTTTCTGTTTAAACGTTATAAACTAAATAACAATTCGTCTTTTTGAACGTTTCGAGTTGGTTTAATTACCGACTGGAGGCGGTCAAAAGGGGGAATGTTACAGTTAGGCTCGGCCATAGGAGTTTGGGTTAGGGTTAGGCTCGGCCTATGGCTTTTGGACTTGGTTTTATGGTGCAAATGCTAGGGTTTTGGTGGAGAAGGCCCAGGTTTCGGTAGGTTCGGCTAGGCTAGGTTTTGGAGAGGTGGAGGCTCGTGTTTGTGTAGGGTTTGTGGTGGCAAGGCTCGGCTTTGGTAGGGTTTTGGTGAAGTGGTGGCCGAAAATAGAGAAGGGGGAATGGAGGCCGAAATTGGTGAAGAGGAGAGAGGGAAAGGGAGGAAAAAGGGGTTTTGGTTGGAGTTTGGTGATGGGAAGGGGATGGAATAGGTGTGGACGAAATTTCTAAGGAGAGGAGGAGGAAAATTGTAGAGGAGAAGAGGAAGAAGGTCTAGGGTTAGGAGGAGAATGATGAAGAAGAAGACTTACATAATTCTCTGTGGAGGCACAAATGAAGGATGAGGAGGCTAACTAAAACCCTAGTAGATGTTATATAGGCTATTCAACAGGTGGCTTCTCATCTACTGCAGGGGTTCTCAGCCCATTAGTACAAGCCCACATCAAAATATAAATAAGATAGAGGTTAGGAGAAAACAATTGCGTGTAATATGCTGAAAACAACGAATTTGGAGAAGTAGAAATCAAAATTTAACAAAACGAAAAACCAGGAAAATGTTAGAATTAAATCCATCTTCATAAAAAAAGTAAAAGTTCAAAAATTCAAATTTTAAAATTTTCACAAAAAGTCTGTAACGACCCGTATTTTTAACACTTTAAAAATACGAATAAAAAGGAAAATTTTGGATAAAAATCCGAAGGAAATAAAATTTTGTGTTGTTAAATGTGAATTACAAGTTAAAATACAAAACTAAATTCTGAAATAACTTATTTGTAAATTAAATATGGATGTTAACTTGTAGTGAACGTAAATAATGAATTAAATTTGATTGTAAACCAAATTGGTTATGATTGTAAACAACGAAGAATAAATAAAATGGTAAATTTAATAATGGGAGTTTATGTTATTGAAACTAATATAAATAAATGTAACTTAATATTACAGTTGATTGAAAGCAGATAATAACTGAAACTATAATTCGATAAAGATGTTAACTTGTAATTGAATGTAAGTAAAGATTTAAATTTGAATGTAACAAGTAATTGAACTGAATTGAATTTGATTGTAAACAACGAAATAAATAAAATGTTACATTTAATATTGAAATTATAATATGTAAATCAACGTAAATGAATGTAATATAATATTACTGTGAATTTAAATAAGATGATAGCTGAAGAAAATGAAAGTAAATGAATTATAAACTATTGATAATAATGTATAAGTAAATGGTTGATTCACTAATGAAAGTGTAAATCGAAATAAAAGAATTCATTTGGAATTTAATAACTTGAATTTGAATTACGATATAATTGAACGCTGAATCTAATATAATCTTTTATATTGGATCTATAATGGAAAACTACATTGTAAAAGATTGTTAATTACTGTGAAATTAAAAATGGGATTTGTGAACAATTAAAATTTGATTTAAAAGTTAATAATTTAAAATTGGGAATTTTATATTGAAATTAAACAGTCGAATAATTTATTTTTCGAATATTGGATTTAATTAGACAATTAAATCGATAATTTAATAAGTTAAATTTCAGAAATAATTGAAAATCGAGTTGAATATGATTGAAAATGATTTGTAAAATTTTATCTTATCATATTGGAGTTATAGTAATGTTATAGAACTTTTAAAATTGAATTTAAAGTTAATTTATGAAAATTGAATATTTTAATATTTAATTATCGACTGAAAAATAGCCATTTTCCGAACAGTCTCAGATTTGAACGAAACTAGTTCCATTGGATCTGTAATAGTTGTTATTGTCGGATTTCTAATTTCGGAGCAATCGGAGTTGCCATTTGACCGTGGCAGCTGAAAACGCTTGGAAATTCATTTAATCGGTTTAATTTAAAATCGATCGTTTATTTCCATAAGTCACCCAGACGATCAAATTTGCCACCGAAACATGTTCCATTGTGTTCGGAATATGGGTAAAACATTACGAACGCCTGTCGGCACGTCTAATTTGAAGTTTGTTCGAAAATCTTATTATTTGTGGATAATAATATTTAATAATTTGTTATACGCATATATACGCATTCATCCCGTAACCCTAGCTTATTTCGTGGCCGCCACTTAACAGTTTTAATGGCCGAAAACTAGTGATCTTCTCCCTCTATTTACTTGAAATCCATGCTCCGATGGAGGAAACTCCCAACTAGGAAATTGTAGAACCCCTCGACCTCTTCACATCCGTACGGTGGAGTGGCACGAAATTCGATAGGATGGCCAGAAATTGTCACCAAATGGTCAACGTTTATTCGCGTTTTTCGATGTATTGGGGCAGCCGAGTTCGACCGCATTCTAGGCGGTAGTGCCACGTGCGAAGGGCTTCGATTTGAAGTCGCCTGATCGTTGTCTCGTCGAGTGTGGTGGTCGCGACATTTAGGTTTCGAACGGCAGCGTTGGGTTTCCTCGTGTTCGACCTTTGCCTGTAGCACGCGTATGGAAGGAAGAAGGCTTGCGTGTGGCCTTGATTTGCTGGTGGAAGATCTAACGGCTGTGATTTTCTGTGGTAAAAAAATGAAGGAAATTTGTTTTAAATTATAAATATATGTATGCAATCTTGTAAAACTCATATCTCATCCATACGTTATCAGAATCGGACGAAACTTTTTGCATTGGAATCGTGGTGACGAGCTCTATGTCATGGAATTGATTTGGAGACGTTTGAGGATAACTAAAATTTCAGGTTAAATCGAACGTCGTTCGATTTGATTTGAAATTGAAAACCAAGGTGAGTGTTTTACGCTCACATTTGACTAAATTTTTTTATGTTAGTTAAATAGAAATTCCTGTGATAATATGTTTGTGTTGTTTGATGTTGATGGATGAAATTGGCTGTTTATATCGTATTGGATGATTTATATGACTTTAATTGCCAGTTAATTTAAATTTGATAGTTTGTCTAGAATTTAAATTATTTGCCAGTTAAAAACCCCGACACCATTGAATAGTCAATTTTGTGATATTATGACTGCTTGGATTTATGGTTGTGATGTATGATTTTATTTGTTGTATATTGATTATGTGACTGTTTTCCTGTTATTTATATTTATTTCATATACATTGTTAGTTTGGTCGTTGATTTGTATCGATTAATCCCAATCATTACCCTAGATGTTGCGGGCATCAAATTAACCGGGATTAATCGTTCAAAGAATTAAAATTGTAATAATAAAAATTTCACTTGGCCATAGGATAGAGAAATTTATACAGGCACCGATTGGATAAATTTACTGTTTTCAAACATTGAAATTTGGTTTAATTGAATTTGTTTAAAAGAGAAATGGATTTGAAAATTTTGAAACTAAACTTGAATTAGAAACCGTTTGAAATAAAACTGAAAGTTAAATTTAAGTTAAGTATGATTTGAATTTAATAAAGGAATTGCGAATTTGGAATGATCATACTTTATTCGGTGGTATAAATTTAAATGATCGATAACTGGAATTTGAATTCGAAATTTTGTATATATATATTAAAAAAAGTTTAAATGGAAGTTTAAGTGTTGTTAACTAATTTAATTGAACTATTCGAATCAAGTTGGATCGTGGAAATTTGATTGAAATTTATTTGAAATGAATGAGAATTTATCTGAAAATATAAACTTGAACTTTGATTTGTTTGAACGGGAAGTGAAATGAATTTGAAAGGAATCGAAATATTTGGAAATTTAATTGGTTTGACTTGGGAAGATTTTTTAAACAAATTACTTTAGAAAAAAAAAGAAACCATTTCAAATCTATTTTCATTTTTCAAAATAATTTGTTTTCTCAAACTATTTATTTTATAAACCATTTTATTTGTAAAACTATTTTCTATTAAACTAATACAAATATTTATTTATAAACCATATGTTTTCTTAAATTATTTTCTATTAAAACTATTTAACTATTTAACTTTCTAAAACTATTTTAAACCATTTTCTAAAAACACCAAACCAGTTAAACGAAATAAAGGTTATTTTTAAACCCTTGATTTAAATGCGAATTGGATTTAAGGAATTTAATCAAAATTGGAATTCAAATCAAGTTTTGAAATAAACGATGTAACAACCCGGAGTTTTATAACATTTGATTGTCGTCGAATGACGATTAAATTGTGGGTTAATCGCTGGTTGGAAATTTTTTATCCGGTTTAAATTCTTTTACAAACTATTTAAGGATTGTGGGCTTTAGTGTTATCTTGACCCAATTGTTGATGCCAAAACACTTATCTTATTCGCCACCGTTTCCCCCTTCATTCATTTTTTCGCAACCCTAAATCCAAATAAACGCGAAAATGGCAGCCTCGTACATCTTCTTTTCGCTCGTCCCCTTTTTATTTACGAATTAGAGCTTTGGTTTTTCGAAGGCACTGACCGTGGTTGGCTCGATCGAGAAAAGGGTTGCGTGCTTGGTCGTCGAAAGAGTGGATCTGGGTTCGTCTTTGTATCGAAAGTCATTGCTTTCGTCGATTGTTGGCTGCTCGAAAAAGGTGAGTAATTAAATTACTCACATCTAATTTCGACTAAGTTGCAGTAGTTCGAATTGGTTTTATGATGATTCGCTTGTTTAGGGTTTGAACTCTTTGTTTTGTTCGTATATAATTGTTCGAACTGAATTGAGTTGACCATTTATTTTCGTTCGCGGTTAGAAACTGATGTTGCTATGAGAATCTCTTATGTGACTTTGGCATCGTGCTTCTTTTCAGTGTCTTCGGTAGAAAAGAAATTTACTTAGATGTGTTTTCACCTTGGCCCTGACTTGTTAATGTCGGCCTCTACACTTATGTTGATGATATTTAAACTGTTACACATTCGTACCCCTGTCACTTGTTGACTTCGGCATGACCACTAGGTTGATTTTTGTGAATTTCTGGCTTTGTCAATTTCATTGGGTTGATGATGGTTTGTTCGTCACAGTTTCGAATTATTTTCGTGACCGCCTCAGTCGTTTTGATGATACTGATTTCTTGTTTCTGATATTAACAGTATTGTTTTATTTCGTGGCCACCTTGGCTCGACTTATATCTGACTTTGCAAATACTATTCCCTGACTTGTTCGATTGCTTACAGTTTTGACTCTATCTGATATTATCATTTGTAAGTTGTACACTAAGTTTTGTTCGAAATTGTTGTAATTTGACTTGAGCATACTTGGGGTCTGGCTGCGCGTTTCTCGGTTTTGAACTTAGTTTGAATTTGGTCTCTCGACTAATTCATTTGCGAAAATATGAGATTGCTTGATTGGCTTTAAAAATTGTGATGATAGACTTTGTTTCTGTGATTTTCGACTATGGCTGCATGACATTTTCCGTCGGTTGACTTCGAATTGGATTTGATATTTGAATTCAGATTGGTTTTAAAAATTGATTTCTCGGCTCAGACACTTATATAAGTGTATCTGAATTTACTGCATTGTTCAATTGCATAAAGACCTGGGTTCTTTGACCCATCACTGCATTTCCAGTTTGCAGTTTACCTGAGTACATATATATTGGTTCTTGCATATCTATATATATAAGTGCGCATGTTTCTACTGCATTGTTTAGTGCTTCTAAAAACTTGGATTTTGTGTACTTGCCTCTGTTTCAGGTCTGATACTTTTTGAAGTTTCCCTTAGTTAGCTTGCAGTCCCTGTATACTCTGGGTTACTACTTGCTGTTGCATGTTGTACCTGTTACTCTTGTAGTGGGTTGAAATTCACGTCTGCACTTTGATCATATGGTGGTTGCATTTCCAGTTTCATTTAGTTGACCCTGTTCAACTGCACTCCATGTATATATTACTTGGATGTCATCATATATGCAGGTTATTCACTTGGTTGAAATTGATCACTCATGTTGTAAGTATGCACGATTGTTAGATGTCGAGTTGTAGTATTGCGGTCTTCGGTCTCATATACCCTGTGTAGCCATTGCCAGACTACCTTCTGTCTGCACTTGTTCATTCAAGTATGTGCTCACTGCTTTAACCATCCACTGTTGATATTTCTATTTGCATAATTAGCTCTCTTGTTTCGAACTCAGTTGTATATATGATGTCTTGATTGTTGGAACAGCAACATGGAGATTTGATTCTTCCTTTGCTTTGTAATTGTTTTTGTACATTGAGTTGAACCCAGCTTAAATGCTCGGGTTTGACCTTGTGTTTGTTGAAATTTTCCTTGAGCTTTCGTGTATTTCATCACGGTAGTGGCGAGGCAGTACGCGCGTGCGTGTACTGCAGCCACACCGGAAGTTGATTTGGTTTTACTGAGTTGTTGTTTAACACTGTATAGTGTATAATTACCGTTATCCAATTCTCGTATCGAGAGTTGGATATACGAGATTCTGTGACTGTTGCCTAATTGATATCTGATTATTATTGCTTCTGTACACTAATAAACTGGTTTGAATTAGACTGACCTGGGTATTATTTTCTTTTGAATGTAATACTCGGGTCAGACCCGAGTATTTCAGGTTGTAGATTTTCTACTTTGAGTTGCTGTTCAGGATTTGAAGACTTTTCACACCTTCTGAAGTTATCAGTGTCATTTTGTAGTAGTCGGGTCATTGTATAGAACGATATGTATTCATGTATATTAGTCGATAATGTACTTGTATATATAACTTCTAGAGTCGACAGTTGTAGTTGTATCATATGGATCGTGTCAACTATGTATTAACTGACATCAGTTATATATATATATGAGACTTTTGTTTTTATCTTTGTTCCGCATTTATATTATCTGTGTTATTGTTATATCTAATGTCCTAAACTATTATGAACCGTCGTAGTTCGTTTTATACTAGTATTGGGTGTGTCGATGGGAGTAAATAAATAATAGAAGAAAAATGAAAAGTATGTACCACTCCTATCGAGATAACCAATATTAGTGTAAGGCCAATTACGGATGGTCGCTCCTATCCAGCCTTATTCTTCGTAATAATAGACAGTATTTCCTTTAATACTCTTTGTTATTATGAGCATAGAGGTGGGGCGTCACAGTTGGTATCAGAGCTTGGGGTTTATGGACATAATATAAAACTTAACTCGGATGGAACATATGTTACAACTATTGGTCGATGTTTTATTGTGATTTGAGTCAAAACTAAAGTTTTGAAATTTGGATGAAATTTTTAATTATCTTTATTTGAAAATAATAAGTGAAATTGTGTTCTGTTTATCAGAGTGCGCAGCGGAAACAGTGAAACTGTCTTCGCTGAGTACAACTGATAATCTTTTTTTGATTTAAAAATCAAAGTACGAAATTGATATAAATTTCATTTGTTGTTCACACAGCTGTAATTATTTTGTTTCTTTGATAATTTCGAATCCAAATTGAGGATTCGAAGAAATTGCAGATATGTGATTTTTGTTGAAATTTCCGCTGGCTTTCTTTTGTACTAATCATCTATTGATTAGATTTTGCTGTTTTGAATTATCTTAATTGAAGATACCTTCGAATGATTTATTTGTTCATTCTGTAGTACGTGCAAAAATTTGAATTGCACGTTACTGCATTTATTTACGTTGAACCGATGCTTGGTTATGAAACGTATTTTGTTGCCGTTATTTTTATAACGAGATTTTTACACCAATGCTAAATTTTTGAAGCAAGGTGTTTTGTGACATTTTGATGAATGAAAATTCACTGATATTACATTTTGATGTAAATTGTTTTGATGTGATTTTGACGTTTTAAAATTACTGTCGCTTTGACTTCAGTAACAGTCAAATTTTTTAAAAAATGGATTTTCAAGCGGTTATTCCGCAATACTGATGTGTAACCGTTTTTACGGTATTTTGAGAAGTACAATTTCCTTATCGAAATTGTTACTGATTTGCTGTTTTAATCACGTGATTGGAAAATCGTTTTAAAATGAAAATTGTTTTATAAATTTTAACGATTTGCGTTTTCAAAAGAATGAGAAAGCGACTTAAACGATTCAGCAAAATCGAGGATTATGACCCCTTTCTTTTACTGTTTCGCTTAACTCCGGACTTGTCCAGTTGAGAATGCGAATTGTTATTTTTACAAAATAAATAAAATTGTTTTCAAAAATTTTACAGTTTGCGATTTCAAAAGAATGAGGAAGCGATTTAAACGTTTCATCAAAATCGAGGACTATGACCCCTTTCTTTTACTGATTTGCTTAATTCCGGACTTGTCCGTTTGAGAATGTGAAATGTAATTTTACAAAATACACAATTTTGCACTTTCAAGGAAACGATGAAGAGAATCAAACGATTTAGTAAAACACGTGGTATGGGACATGTGCGTTTGCTATTTCGGTTAATTCCGGACTCGTTAATTGAAATATTTGATGATTTCGTGTGCTTTCGAGCCACTCTGAGGACCTTCGGGTCATTTGTTGGACCTTCTGGTCATTTGTTGGGCTTTCGGGCCACTCTGCGGACCTCCGGGTCAAATACCAGTACTAGACCTTCGGGTCACTCTACGGACCTCCGGGTCAATCTGATGGGCGCCAAAATTATGTTGAGTACTTGGTAGGCTTCGGCCATTTGTTGTTGCACGTGCGGCGAATTAAAAACTCGCCATCTGATGGGATCGATCCAAGCTTTTATGTTGATTTTCTAGTCTTCTTAATTGATTTCTAGATATTTGTTGTTTCTAATTATCTGCAGGTAATTAGATATCTGATGTTATGAGATTTAATTATCGTATCGATAATTAAATATTTGTTGTTTCTGATTATCTTTTCGATAATCGGATATTTGTTGCTTCTAATTATCGCTTTTGATAATTAAATATTTGTTGATTAGAGATTTAATTATCGCTTTTGATAATTAAATATTTGTTGATTTGAGATTTAATTATCGCTTTTGATAATTAAATATTTGTTGATTTGAGATTTAATTATCGCTTTTGATAATTAAATATTTGTTGATTTGAGATTTAATTATCGCTTTTGATAATTAAATATTTGTTGATTTGAGATTTAATTATCGCTTTTGATAATTAAATATTTGTTGATTTGAGATTTAATTATCGCTTTTGATAATTAAATATTTGTTGATTTGAGATTTAATTATCGCTTTTGATAATTAAATATTTGTTGATTTGAGATTTAATTATCGCTTTTGATAATTAAATATTTGTTGATTTGAGATTTAATTATCGCTTTTGATAATTAAATATTTGCTGATTTGAGATTTAATTATCGCTTTTGATAATTAAATATTTGTTGATTTGAGAAATTTGATTATCGCTTGTGATAATCAAATATTTGTTGATTTGAGATTTAATTATCGCTTTTGATAATTAAATATTTGTTGATTTGAGATTTAATTATCGCTTTTGATAATTAAATATTTGTTGATTTGAGATTTAATTATCGCTTTTGATAATTAAATATTTGTTGATTTGAGATTTAATTATCGCTTTTGATAATTAAATATTTGTTGATTTGAGATTTAATTATCGCTTTTGATAATTAAATATTTGCTGATTTGAGATTTAATTATCGCTTTTGATAATTAAATATTTGTTGATTTGAGAAATTTGATTATCGCTTGTGATAATCGAATATTTGTTGAACTTGAAATTTGGTTATCGTTTTTGATAATCGAATAATTGTTGATTTGAGAAATTTGATTATCGTTTTTGATAATTGAATCTAGATTATGTTGATTTCATTGAATTGTTGTTTCCTATCTATCACTGCTGATAGTCACAGTTTGTCAATTATGAAGTTCGTGTTTTCTGGTAATTTGTTGGATAACTAGATAATTGCAGTCTGATGATTTGCGAATTTTGTTTTCTAATTATCTTTGTTGATAATTAAGTTTTGCTGTTTCCTAATTATCGTAGCGATAGTTAGATATTGTTGTTTTATGATTTTTCTGAATTTCAATTATCTGATTGATAATTAAATATTGCTGATGGTTGCATTTATTCTGCCTTGTAGTCTTCTGATTATCTATCGATAATTAGATTTTGTTGAGCATCTGTAAAATTCTTTCATGAAAATAAAAGATTCCTTTGGTGTTTGTGTTGTCGATCTTTATTTTGCTAGCTTAACCAGTTTATGTTAGAAGAATAATCGTTATAGACGACTTTCATTATGAAAATTGCGGGGACGCAATTTTTATAAGGAGGGGAGTCTGTAACAACCCGGAGTTTTATAACATTTGATTGTCGTCGAATGACGATTAAATTGTGGGTTAATCGCTGGTTGGAAATTTTTTATCCAGTTTAAATTCTTTTACAAACTATTTAAGGATTGTGGGCTTTAGTGTTATCTTGACCCAATTGTTGATGCCAAAACACTTATCTTATTCGCCACCGTTTCCCCCTTCATTCATTTTTTCGCAACCCTAAATCCAAATAAACGCGAAAATGGCAGCCTCGTACATCTTCTTTTCGCTCGTCCCCTTTTTATTTACGAATTAGAGCTTTGGTTTTTCGAAGGCACTGACCGTGGTTGGCTCGATCGAGAAAAGGGTTGCGTGCTTGGTCGTCGAAAGAGTGGATCTGGGTTCGTCTTTGTATCGAAAGTCATTGCTTTCGTCGATTGTTGGCTGCTCGAAAAAGGTGAGTAATTAAATTACTCACATCTAATTTCGACTAAGTTGCAGTAGTTCGAATTGGTTTTATGATGATTCGCTTGTTTAGGGTTTGAACTCTTTGTTTTGTTCGTATATAATTGTTCGAACTGAATTGAGTTGACCATTTATTTTCGTTCGCGGTTAGAAACTGATGTTGCTATGAGAATCTCTTATGTGACTTTGGCATCGTGCTTCTTTTCAGTGTCTTCGGTAGAAAAGAAATTTACTTAGATGTGTTTTCACCTTGGCCCTGACTTGTTAATGTCGGCCTCTACACTTATGTTGATGATATTTAAACTGTTACACATTCGTACCCCTGTCACTTGTTGACTTCGGCATGACCACTAGGTTGATTTTTGTGAATTTCTGGCTTTGTCAATTTCATTGGGTTGATGATGGTTTGTTCGTCACAGTTTCGAATTATTTTCGTGACCGCCTCAGTCGTTTTGATGATACTGATTTCTTGTTTCTGATATTAACAGTATTGTTTTATTTCGTGGCCACCTTGGCTCGACTTATATCTGACTTTGCAAATACTATTCCCTGACTTGTTCGATTGCTTACAGTTTTGACTCTATCTGATATTATCATTTGTAAGTTGTACACTAAGTTTTGTTCGAAATTGTTGTAATTTGACTTGAGCATACTTGGGGTCTGGCTGCGCGTTTCTCGGTTTTGAACTTAGTTTGAATTTGGTCTCTCGACTAATTCATTTGCGAAAATATGAGATTGCTTGATTGGCTTTAAAAATTGTGATGATAGACTTTGTTTCTGTGATTTTCGACTATGGCTGCACGACATTTTCCGTCGGTTGACTTCGAATTGGATTTGATATTTGAATTCAGATTGGTTTTAAAAATTGATTTCTCGGCTCAGACACTTATATAAGTGTATCTGAATTTACTGCATTGTTCAATTGCATAAAGACCTGGGTTCTTTGACCCATCACTGCATTTCCAGTTTGCAGTTTACCTGAGTACATATATATTGGTTCTTGCATATCTATATATATAAGTGCGCATGTTTCTACTGCATTGTTTAGTGCTTCTAAAACCTTGGATTTTGTGTACTTGCCTCTGTTTCAGGTCTGATACTTTTTGAAGTTTCCCTTAGTTAGCTTGTAGTCCCTGTATACTCTGGGTTACTACTTGCTGTTGCATGTTGTACCTGTTACTCTTGTAGTGGGTTGAAATTCACGTCTGCACTTTGATCATATGATGGTTGCATTTCCAGTTTCATTTAGTTGACCCTGTTCAACTGCACTCCATGTATATATTACTTGGATGTCATCATATATGCAGGTTATTCACTTGGTTGAAATTGATCACTCATGTTGTAAGTAGGCACGATTGTTAGATGTCGAGTTGTAGTATTGCGGTCTTCGGTCTCATATACCCTGTGTAGCCATTGCCAGACTACCTTCTGTCTGCACTTGTTCATTCAAGTATGTGCTCACTGCTTTAACCATCCACTGTTGATATTTCTATTTGCATAATTAGCTCTCTTGTTTCGAACTCAGTTGTATATATGATGTCTTGATTGTTGGAACAGCAACATGGAGATTTGATTCTTCCTTTGCTTTGTAATTGTTTTTGTACATTGAGTTGAACCCAGCTTAAATGCTCGGGTTTGACCTTGTGTTTGTTGAAATTTTCCTTGAGCTTTCGTGTATTTCATCACGGTAGTGGCGAGGCAGTACGCGCGTGCGTGTACTGCAGCCACACCGGAAGTTGATTTGGTTTTACTGAGTTGTTGTTTAACACTGTATAGTGTATAATTACCGTTATCCAATTCTCGTATCGAGAGTTGGATATACGAGATTCTGTGACTGTTGCCTAATTGATATCTGATTATTATTGCTTCTGTACACTAATAAACTGGTTTGAATTAGACTGACCTGGGTATTATTTTCTTTTGAATGTAATACTCGGGTCAGACCCGAGTATTTCAGGTTGTAGATTTTCTACTTTGAGTTGCTGTTCAAAATTTGAAGACTTTTCACACCTTCTGAAGTTATCAGTGTCATTTTGTAGTAGTCGGGTCATTGTATAGAACGATATGTATTCATGTATATTAGTCGATAATGTACTTGTATATATAACTTCTAGAGTCGACAGTTGTAGTTGTATCATATGGATCGTGTCAACTATGTATTAACTGACATCAGTTATATATATATATGAGACTTTTGTTTTTATCTGTGTTCCGCATTTATATTATCTGTGTTATTGTTATATCTAATGTCCTAAACTATTATGAACCGTCGTAGTTCGTTTTATACTAGTATTGGGTGTGTCGATGGGAGTAAATAAATAATAGAAGAAAAATGAAAAGTATGTACCACTCCTATCGAGATAACCAATATTAGTGTAAGGCCAATTACGGATGGTCGCTCCTATCCAGCCTTATTCTTCGTAATAATAGACAGTATTTCCTTTAATACTCTTTGTTATTATGAGCATAGAGGTGGGGCGTCACAAACGATATATTGAAACGAACTAACTTATCAAAGTAAATTGTGGCTTTGAAATACTGTGTTGTTTTTTTAAATAGATTTGTTTCCCAAAACAAATGCGATATTTGATATGAAACATGAAATTGTTTTCGAAACGTAATAAAACCAAGCGGTGTAATAAATACATAGTTATTAAAGAGACCGGGATCGGATATGGGCATACTCTCTGTCGATACCGAAACCACTTTAATAACTAATATACGCGAAGTGTTGATCTAGAATGAAGTGGATGGTTTTGGTGAACGTGTTGACTGAAGAAAGAGAACGATTTTGGATGACCCCAGACATGACTAAAACAGGAGCCGCGCCGGGCCATTGAGGTTCGCCATCTCTAGCGGACACACTTCTTCGATACCTTATCTATTACTTATGTGATTCGATTTGGGTGCACCCCGCGATTATGGGAGTGTTGTTTCGCGGTGTTGGGGTAGTAGTTGCTATGCCCAACGTCAGTCCGGATCACGCAACTACTAGTATCCTAGTTGGTATTGCCTCATGTACCTTGTCATACTGATTATCCTATTCACGACCACTACGATTTTGGGTTGTACCTTTAGTATATGGATTGCCCTCTGGTGACTTCCGGTTTTGGGGAAACTACGGTCTTGTATATGCTCTTGGGAATAAAAATGAGTTAAGGGTGGAATGGGCCACGACTTAACGCTATTTTGATATCTTACCTTACTGATTAGACCCTAGTGTATATAGCGTACATACTATGTAGTAGATAGTTTAACGGATCCTTGGGAGATGGAAAAACCCGTAACATCTCTTAAGTTATTGCATTCATATTTATCCATTTCGATTTAATTGACATAAGATATTTTAGTCCTGACTCGAGTGTTTTGTTTTTCATTACGCTCGGGTCAGCCTGAGCATTTCAGTTTAGGTTGAAGATTATTCTGGAGGACGAAGACGAAGATTTGGTATATTTACTATTACTATATCCATGCATTGTACTATGTTCCGCTGCATTGTTGTATTACTCTGAATGTATGTAACTCTGATTATTGTTGTATAATAATATTCCAATGTTTATTTAACAGCTTCATGAACTGTTATTTTATTATTATACTTTATCCTTCCGCTGCAAGATTCTGAGTTTGTTTCTGTTCTTTCCTTTCTTTTCTTATTTAACCCCAATAACCATCCGCCCTTTTGAATGGTTTAGAACCGGCATGTGTGTTGGATTATTGTCGACTTGAACGGTCAAAATGGCGGGTCGCTACAGTTGGTATCAGAGCCTTGGTTTAGCGATAAACCTTGGCTCTAGTGGGGAATAACTCATTGAAATAGAGGTAAACTATATGAATGAGTTGAGTGTATATGAGAGAGCGTATTTGTAATTTTGATATAAAATGATTTTATATTGTGTTAATTTGTTCCGTTGAGTATTTATGAATTTTGGTTGGTACTTGGGACGCCAAGGCATCGATAGGAATTTCTAAACACTCGAATAGGACAGATTGACATAATATTGTTTTGGATTATATTCTATATATAAAAGACTTATCTTGAAAATTTATAAATTTTGATTGCATTAGTTGTTATGAGATGATAATATTAGATTATCATCGTTTATTGTTGATTTGTCAATATTTCTAACTATTGACTATTGGATGATTTTAAGAAATGAAACTTGTAAATATTATTGACAATGAATATAAATGGTAAATAAAATGAAATAAAAATGAATTTAAATTAAGATGGAGAATTTAAATTCCGGTGTTTTGAAAATTTATTAACAAAAATTTGAAATGTATAATATAAGTATTATATGATAGTATATTCGATTAGAAATTGTTTTCAAAGGATTTCAAATGAAGTAAGTGTTATACTCCCCTCTTGACACTAGAGAATGATTTTGGTGATGAGTGCACGCATCATCGACGTTTATTTTCGAGAGTCCAAGTGGGGGAGATCACTTAATAGTTTTTCTAAACCCTGTTTTGATTAAAATTGAATTTTATTTTGTATTCTCTATAGTATGATTTGATATATAAATTATATAAGTATATATTATTTCAAAACTTGATTTGAAATGAAATCGGAAATGAAATTCTTAAGTTCTTTAATATTTAATGACTTTAATATTTAATGACTTTAAACTATTGAGATAAACAAATACTTGAATCATTACGGAACTTCTGAATTGTGAAATGAAAAATGAACCTAAGAGCTAAGTGAAAATATCAATTGAAGTAGAAATCCTTAGAATTAGAAGATTATGAATTTAAAATAAAATCGAAACGGTAAAACTCGCATAGTATTAAATTTCATTCTATAGCATAAATATAACTCACCAAAATATTTAAGAAGTTCAAAAATGTTATATGAATTGTTAATAGGATAATATACAAGTATAGGTTTGAATAACGAAATATGCATTTAATTAATGGTTTGCAAATATAAATAAAATTGTTAGTAAATAATTGGAATTTAAATTACATTTAAAGGTGATTCACAATTATGTTAATATAAAATGGAAATACTATATGTGAATGTAAATGTGAAATTAAATTATAGTGAAATTTAAGTAATGACTTAAGAATTAATTAATTGAAAATTCAACTTTGAATGAAAAAGGGTTGTATGTTGTTTAACTACATTCTATTTGCATAACTATGACTTACCAAATACTTAAAAAGTTCAAAATGCTAATAAGGATAAGTAGAGGAATAATATACCAGTGTGAGAGTGAATAATAAAATGTGAAGATCTATTGATAGTTGTAAATATAAAAGAAATTTAAGTTGTAAAATGAATGATGTATACAAGTGAATGAATAAAATTTAAAATTAATGAAATATAAAATTTTTAAATGGAAACTAATTAAAGTTGAATATAACTAAATGTCAATAAACTTGGAAGTGTATGGAAAAAAAAAATTTGACTTGGAAATGTATAATTGATTTAGTGTAGATTCTGGATGGATGGTAATGTTTGATATGCATTGGTTGTGTAACATCCTGTATTTTTAAGCCATTGAATTTGAACATTTAATTCATTTTAAATGTTTAATATGGGTTTAAGATTTATTTTGAACTAAAAAGAATTGGTTTAAACTAAAACAACAAGTGATAATTTCTAATGTGGAGGTTTAATTTGAGATTGGATAATAATAATTAAATATTCGAAATTGGGATAAAAGGTGAATTTGGGATAAATGATTATAAAAATGGTGTTTACATGTATTTTTAAGTTCAATTGATTATAAACAATAATGTTGGATTTTTAGGTGAATTTAAAAGTTGACAAGTTATTATTTGGAATTTTATATTAATTTAAAAATGAATTTAATATTATTAAAATGCAATTTAATCAGATTTTAGTCTGAAATGAGCCAGAATGATTTTTTTTTGTGTTTATAAATTTTATATGATTTATTGTTAAGTTATTAAAATTTTAAAAAGTAAAATTTTAAGCGTTTCTGATAATTTCAGAAAATCGCTCGATTTAATAGACGAGTTAAAATAGCTTTCCGGGGCACAGTCTCGGAATTCGACGAAACCAGTTCCATTGGATCCGTAATAGTTAGTTATTATCGGATTTCAATTTTCGTAGCGATCGGAGTTGTCGTTTGACCGTGGCAGCTCGAAACGCATCGAAATCGATTTAACCAATTTAATTTTAAATTGATCGTTTAATTCTGTAACTCGCACATATGATCAAATTAGCTTACGAAACCTCTTCCATTGTGTCCGGAACACTGAAAAACCCTAGAATCGCCTGTCGGAACACGTAGTTTGTAGTTCGTTAGCGAAAATTGTTAGGTTGAGATATTTTATTAATTAAATAATATTAAACTATTATATATATTCATTTAATCTCTAAACCCTAGTTATTTATCACCAGCCGCCACCCTTATCATTCTATGGCCGAAATTCAATCTCGTTTCCTCCTTGATTTCCCTTAATCCATCAACATTTAGCAGGAATTATTAACTAGAGAATTGAAGTACTCTTCGAGATCTATGAAGTGAACGGGTGAGATGAGATATGACGAGGTGGATCGCTGGTCAGAAGGGCTCGAACGTGGTTCGTTCGTTTGGGTTTTTCGCGTCGAATTAGGGTGCTGAGCTTCACCGCGTTTGGGTCGAGGGTAGAGCTCTCGAAGGCGGTCCTGGTGATAGTCACCGATCATGCTGAAGCGAGTCGTGGTGGTTGCGGTTCGAAACCCTAAATCGCGACTTTGGGTTCGATGTTGTTCTGGGGCATGCGAACGCGAGGAGGAAGGAGAAGGATCGTGTGCGGTCGTGATTTCCTGGTGAACGTGTGGCCAGATCTTGTTTTGGTAAAAATAGAGAAAAATGTTTTAAATAATGTTCAAAACTTTAAAATTTAATAACTAACTCATACGATATCAGTTTGCGACGAAATTCATGGCGTTGGAATTGCAGAAACGAGTGCTACGAGATGGTGCAGATCCGGAGTCATTCCGGGCAAGTAGAAATTTGAGTTAAATCGGACATCGTCCGGTTTAATTTAAAATTTCGAACACTCGCCGAAACTCAAGGTAAGTTTTTCTCACTCACATCTGGATGCTAGACATTATAAATAGTTGATATTTAAATATCTGTGTGGATGGCTGAATATAATTGTTATTATCAGTCTGGATTGATATTTATATTGTGATGAGCTAATATTTGTGGATGCAGGGAGAAACAGGTTGGAGGGATCAAACTGGATTCCTCACAATGTAGCAATTATTTTATAATTGATAGTGATACCTGTTTATATGATGTGATTGATAAATCTGGAAATTTAGTTGTTCTGTGACATTGTGGTATAAATTGTAATCACAGAATTTAATTATAAATGGCTAAATTGTGTTTTGACGAAATAAAATGAATTGTTAAATTTAGAATTTCAAAGAATAAAATTTGAAATCGGATTTGAAAAGAAAAATGTAAATTGGGTCAAATTGGGATTTTGAATATAATGGGAAGTTTATGAAATGGGTAAATGGAAAGTATAAATTTTCTGGAGATTAAATTTATGAAATTATAAATTGTTTAAAATAACGGTGTTTATTTTAATAATGACTAATGTGATCCGAAAATTAAAAATATGTTAAAATGGAGTTTCCGACTATAAATTAACAAGTTCAAATGAAAAATAGAATGTTTTGAAATGCCGTATTTCATTGGAATTTAATTAAGTGAATTGGAAATTTGGCTTCCATTAGAAATTCACCAAAAATGTTTAATTTAAATGTTTTAAACTATGATTTAAAAATGAATTTCCGGATATGGGAAATTGGGTGTGAACTTCGGATGAAGTCATAGTTAAGTATGGAATTGGAATTTATGTTGAAATCATAAATTGACTTGAAATAAATCAGTGGATTTATATGAAAGAGTACTTTGGAATGTTTAGAAACGGGAAAGTGTTTCCCTGGGAAAACCAAGTAAATGTTTATAAAAAGATTTTATTTAACTAAGGTTAAGTTTTAAATCGTTTTAAAAGTATTTTTAAGAAATCGTTATTTTTAAAGAAATAAATTAATAATTTTTAATACCGTAATAATTTGGGAGTATATTAGCAATTATTTTTACAAATGGATTTATTTAAAAGTTGGTTTTAGCTTAAGTTGTTACAATTAGCATTTTCTTCTTATAACGCTATTTTGAATTTAGTGAAACTAAAACCCTTATTTTTAAATCAAAGTTTATGTGTTAATAACTAGTTTTCTTCACATATTTTAAATTTATATTTTGAGTAAATAAATAGAAGTAATTTTCATATTTTAAAGTATATTTTAGTATAAAGTATTTTTACTGTTTTAAATGCAAATTGTTTTATACTTGGTTATTCCCGATGGGAATAAAGGGTAAAGGATTTACCTTGTAAAGGAAGAGTTTTGGAAAATTGTTTTCAAATGAGTTTTGAAAATGTGAAAATATATCTTTGAAAGATATTAGAAGAAAATAAATAATATGGAGATTATTTATTGTGTGATGGATGAGTATGGATGTTTGTGAACATTAATTGATAGTTAAATCACCGACTATCAAAATTGGCAAAATGCGCGATCGTTTCGAAGAGACCGGGATCGAGTTTCCGTACACCGGGATTCTAGGTCTGGAGACTCGAAAACCACTTCGATCCGGTTTGTACGTTTCGCGAAAACGATTTCGGAGTCGAAGATGGAGCAGTGAAGTGCAAGGGCTAGTCGCTACTAATCCTGAGGATATTTCCAAAATGGATGTAGTAGGGGTAGTGCCTTCGGTTCCGTTCGGACCCGGGACGGACTTATATGGACGAATGCTTTCGGGACATCGTCAGGTGGACGATGGGCATTCTAAGGGATATGTGCTATAAAGGTATCGTTTAGCCTCAAGCCTCATCAACCGGGAATGACTGAAAATCAAGGGTTATGCAGCAAGGCTTCGTGGGTAGCCCCCACTTGAGAGTAAGGTCATCCCTGTCTAGATGTCCCTTTTATTTCGGCTTAGTGGTGCGGTTGCTGATCCCAACCGTGGGGTGATTTTACTTGGAATTATCCAGTAAGGGATGATTCCGGCCTTGTGTTGCAGGGGAGCGGGCGTACTCCTCGGTACTGTGATCTAGGCCACATACTGTGACAGGTGGTACCCCAGTGCCTAGTCATTCGTTGGAAATCCATTCTCCCTACGTGCCTGTACGGTTTTGATTGTGCCCAACTATTGTTGAAATGTGAGATGAAAGCATTTCAGCTAGATTCTATTTTACTTTCTATAGACACTATTATAATATCAGAGGATTTTAATATAAAAGTGTTTTAGCTATCGTAAGGTAAAAACCCGACATGTTTATTTGTGGCGTGGTCTTACGAGATGCTTTTGTTTTCCAAGGATTTTTGAACTTTAATAATCAGTTTGGATGTATTTATGATGCGTTGGTATTCCAGACTGACTCGGGTGTTATTTTATTATAATGCTCGGGTCAGACCGAGTATATTACAGGACAGGTTGCTATGGAGCAGAAGAGGAGCTGGAGTCGAGGCGTATTATTCGTACTTGTTTATATTCCGCTGCTATGATTGTTGTTAGTCATGTATCTCATTATGGTTGGTTGTATTGATATACTCTGATGATGATGTATTGTATATAAACAGATATAGTTTTGATTTGTGTAAAGATCTGTTCTATATATTATATTTTATCCGCTGCGACTGTGAGGTTCTGATTTTGTTTAGTTCTTTCTTCTTCTATCTACTTTCTTATTCTTCTACAATCTGTCTGTTTCGGCATTCGATCGTCGGCATATTATACTGTTAAGTATTTTGTGTCGATTTTCGAGGGTCGAGAAGGGCGGGTCGTCACAGTTGGTATCAGAGCTTAGGTTGGCGACAACCTAGGCTTTGGTGGGAAAATTACTCATTTTTAAATAGAGTCAATAGTACTCTATAATGAGTTAAGTGTAATAATAGCTATGAGAGCATACTTGTTAGTGGATATAAAAAAATTTTTGTACTGTGTTGACTTATCGGTTGAGTGTTTATGAATTCTGGTCGGTGCGGGAAGTACAACCGTATCGATATGGGTTTCTAAACTCTTAAACAAGATAAACCGACATAGTATTATTTTTAAAGTGGGTAAATGAAATAATTTTACCCAAAATTGTATTTTGGTATAAAAAGAAATAATTTTTCTAAATTATTATACGTATTGGATGCTTGTTTGGTTGTTTCTTCTATAATCAAATAAGAAATTAAAACATGATCTAAAATTTGAAATGATATATATAAGAAAATAAGAAGTTAAAATATTAAAATGGTTTATAACCAAATGGAATTGACTGGATATGTTTTAAATAAGAAAAGTAAAAATTAAAATTTGATTTAAACTAGAATTTTTACCTCGGAAATTTTTGAAAGGGATTTCAAATGAATTTAAACAAAGGTTTGGAAAAATTTAGAAACCGTGGGAATGTTGAAATGTTTTCCAGAGGTTTTGAAGTTAATGATGGAGCATATTTTGGAAAATATTTTCGAATGGAAATTGATTTGAGGTGAATTTTGGAAGTGGAAAGCACTGAACTCACTGCAGTCGCTGGAAAATAATCCTGATGATGCTGGCCACATCATTAGAATTCATTTTCTAGTTTCTAAAGTGATGGATTGCTACCAAAATAGTTGGTTATGACATTGTTTGGACTTGTTTGGGAAACAAGTGATTTTGGAATTTTCAAAAGGAAAATTGTTTGGTAAAAGCAGTTTGTTTTGGAATTTGGTATTTGATTTGGATATCAGATGGAAATATGTTGATTTATATTTCAAATTGGTTTTGAAATAAATCCGGGTAAATTGAATTCTGGAAATTCTATTTTAAAATAAAAATGTGAAAGTTGAAATGATTCAACTATATAACTTATAAAGGGAAGTTGATTTAAAGAAGAATTGGGTATATATGGAATGTAAATTTACTTTGAATAAATGAAGGTGAATGGAATATATCTGGATTTAACTTATGATAAGTTAAATAAAATTAAGAATTTGAAATTGAATTAAATCTAAATGAACTGGAATTAAATGGAAGTTGAGATAACGGTGAAATGTAAATGCTTATGATTGTGCAAATGAATTCATATTCTTAAGTTATTAAGTGTTAAAATTTGACATTGTGATTATAAAAATGTGGATTGGTTTGAAATGAGCAATATAAACTTACAAGTAAATAAGTTGGAGAACTTGAATGGAAGATTTTATTTTAACTCAAGTAAAATGGAATTATAATCACAAATAAAAATGGTTAAGTGGAATGGTGAATTCGAACTTAATTTTAAATGGAATGCAAGGTAAGGTGAAACAATTATAAAATATAAAAGAGGTAAGTGAACTGAAGTTAGTTAATAAGTTGAACTTGGATATGGAGAATTAAGATTAAATTAAATTTGGTCTAACTTCGACTAAAATGGAATTAAGCTGAATATTAAAATTCTGTTGTGATATGAATAAGAATGAATGTAATTAAATTCTTATTTAAAGTAGTAAAGGAAATGGTTTAAATTCAGGTGGGCTAAATAAAACGTAGATGAACTTGAATTAATTCTGGAAAGGAATTAAATTGAAAATGCATATATAATCTAGTTAACCTTGAATTAAATTTGGATAAGAATTTAATTAAATGGAAATTTAATTTAGTTGAAGTGATGTTGAATGAAGTAAATGCTTACTCAATTAAATCCAAAATGGTTGTTTGGAAATAAATCTTGTGTAAGCTAAATTAAAAGGAATTTGTATTGCAATAAATAGAATTTTGATAGTTTGGTCAAAATTTAGAAAGTAAGGAAACATCCAGTTGTTGAATGAAATTTAAGTTTGGTAATAAATGTTGGAAGTGAGAATGTATAATGGGATTAGATTATAATAGTGATGGTTTGAATTGTAAGTAAATTCAAATGAGAGAAATAATTTAAATGGTCTCTTTGTTGATAAAATAAATCTAAAATGGATTGGATAAATAAACGAAGAGCATTAAACTTTGTAAATGAATTGGAATTGGTTGAATGAGAATCAGATGGAAATAAAATTAAATAGATAATGGTAATATTGTGAAACTACTTAAGCAAATTGAAAGAAACAAATGATTGTGGATGAGCTTTATTAAGAAATTTGAATGGAATTTGTTGGATAATAAAATTGAAATGCAAGTGAAATGAGTTTTAAATTAATTAATGTGATGAGTTAAAAATATAAGAGTTGTAAATAACTCAGGAATGAATGATATTAATGTAAATTTGAATTGGTTAATGAGATTAAAATGTAAAGGAAATATTGAATTTAACAATTGCATTCGGAAAAGAAAATACTTGGATTGTGAACAATGCAAAAATTGAATAAAATTAATACACATCCAAGTTGAAATTAATTTTGAATGGTGATAAGCTTAAGTGACAATAATTTTTGCTTGAATGGCGTGAAAATTTGCATGTATTCAGAATTGAGTTGTTTAAAAAGCAATTGAAGTTGACCTTTGAATAAATTGATATGGATTGGAATCTAATTCAAAAGTTTGTATATAAATGCGAGTGAATTGATTTAAAGGGAGAATGGAATTAGTTTTGAATCAATCAGAATGGGTCGCATTTTAATAAGTAATGTTTGCATATGAATGGAAATGGATTATAAAAGAAATGCAAATATTTCAAGTTCAAAATGAAATTTGATTGTAAATCAAATTTGGAATGTAAGTTAAAATAGTTGGACTTGAATAAGTAACTTGAAAGGTGATTGAAAACTTGAATTTAAGGCATTCAAGTGAAATAAAATGAGGTTAGACTTAAATAAGTAATTTGAATGTGATTGAAATCTTTGGATTGTTGAAATAAATAAGGTTAACATTGTTAATGATGAAGTTTGCTTGGTTTGGTTATGAAATGGATATGTTTGGCTTGCATTTACATTGGAAATGTTATTAAAATGCTCACATCTTTGAAACTGATGAGTTGCTTGAGTTTAGTACAGGTACGGGAGGCGTTCGAGAGAGTTGGAGCGCGTATATGCGTTATATTAGCCGCTCGCTATTAAAAATTTGCTAAAAGGTACGCCTACGCAAATATAATTGGGAAGATGATATATATATTGTGTTATATTTTGGTTTCCGGCCGTGTGAGCCGATGTATATATATTCGTGTATCCTGCGATATCGCAGAAGCTCCTCCGTACAAAGGAGACTCCGCCAAAATTTTCCAGAAATTTGGGAAGTTAGAAAATTTTTGGGGTTTTGGGAAAATTTTAATAACTAGTAAAGTTATTTTGGAAGCGAATGTTAAAATGAAGGCTTTAGAGTAAAGAAAGCAAAGGGTTTTGAAATGGGGCTGAAACTTTTTGGGAAAGTGAATATAAGCTTTTAACTAAGCAAATTGGATAAGTAAATGAGTTTGAGAGTATATTTTTACCTTAGCAAATTTCAGGGACGAAATTTTTATAAGGGGGGAGGAATGTAACATCCCGTATGTTTAAGCCATTGAATTTGAACATTTAATTCATTTTAAATGTTTAATATGGGTTTAAGATTTATTTTGAACTAAAAAGAATTGGTTTAAACTAAAACAACAAGTGATAATTTCTAATGTGGAGGTTTAATTTGAGATTGGATAATAATAATTAAATATTCGAAATTGGGATAAAAGGTGAATTTGGGATAAATGATTATAAAAATGGTGTTTACATGTATTTTTAAGTTCAATTGATTATAAACAATAATGTTGGATTTTTAGGTGAATTTAAAAGTTGACAAGTTATTATTTGGAATTTTATATTAATTTAAAAATGAATTTAATATTATTAAAATGCAATTTAGTTCAGATTTTAGTCTGAAATGAGCCAGAATGATTTTTTTTATGTGTTTATAAATTTTATATGATTTATTGTTAAGTTATTAAAATTTTAAAAAGTAAAATTTTAAGCGTTTCTGATAATTTCAGAAAATCGCTCGATTTAATAGACGAGTTAAAATAGCTTTCCGGGGCACAGTCTCGGAATTCGACGAAACCAGTTCCATTGGATCCGTAATAGTTAGTTATTATCGGATTTCAATTTTCGTAGCGATCGGAGTTGTCGTTTGACCATGGCAGCTCGAAACGCATCGAAATCGATTTAACCAATTTAATTTTAAATTGATCGTTTAATTCTGTAACTCGCACATATGATCAAATTAGCTTACGAAACCTCTTCCATTGTGTCCGGAACACTGAAAAACCCTAGAATCGCCTGTCGGAACATGTAGTTTGTAGTTCGTTAGCGAAAATTGTTAGGTTGAGATATTTTATTAATTAAATAATATTAAACTATTATATATATTCATTTAATCTCTAAACCCTAGTTATTTATCACCAGCCGCCACCCTTATCATTCTATGGCCGAAATTCAATCTCGTTTCCTCCTCGATTTCCCTTAATCCATCAACATTTAGCAGGAATTATTAACTAGAGAATTGAAGTACTCTTCGAGATCTATGAAGTGAACGGGTGAGATGAGATATGACGAGGTGGATCGCTGGTCAGAAGGGCTCGAACGTGGTTCGTTCATTTGGGTTTTTCGCGTCGAATTAGGGTGCTGAGCTTCACCGCGTTTGGGTCGAGGGTAGAGCTCTCGAAGGCAGTCCTGGTGATAGTCACCGATCATGCTGAAGCGAGTCGTGGTGGTTGCGGTTCGAAACCCTAAATCGCGACTTTGGGTTCGATGTTGTTCTAGGGCATGCGAACGCGAGGAGGAAGGAGAAGGATCGTGTGCGGTCGTGATTTCCTGGTGAACGTGTGGCCAGATCTTGTTTTGGTAAAAATAGAGAAAAATGTTTTAAATAATGTTCAAAACTTTAAAATTTAATAACTAACTCATACGATATCAGTTTGCGACGAAATTCGTGGCGTTGGAATTGCAGAAACGAGTGCTACGAGATGGTGCAGATCCGGAGTCATTCCGGGCAAGTAGAAATTTGAGTTAAATCGGACATCGTCCAGTTTAATTTAAAATTTCGAACACTCGCCGAAACTCAAGGTGAGTTTTTCTCACTCACATCTGGATGCTAGACATTATAAATAGTTGATATTTAAATATCTGTGTGGATGGCTGAATATAATTGTTATTATCAGTCTGGATTGATATTTATATTGTGATGAGCTAATATTTGTGGATGCAGGGAGAAACAGGTTGGAGGGATCCAACTGGATTCCTCACAATGTAGCAATTATTTTATAATTGATAGTGATACCTGTTTATATGATGTGATTGATAAATCTGGAAATTTAGTTGTTCTGTGACATTGTGGTATAAATTGTAATCACAGAATTTAATTATAAATGGCTAAATTGTGTTTTGACGAAATAAAATGAATTGTTAAATTTAGAATTTCAAAGAATAAAATTTGAAATCGGATTTGAAAAGAAAAATGTAAATTGGGTCAAATTGGGATTTTGAATATAATGGGAAGTTTATGAAATGGGTAAATGGAAAGTATAAATTTTCTGGAGATTAAATTTATGAAATTATAAATTGTTTAAAATAACGGTGTTTATTTTAATAATGACTAATGTTATCCGAAAATTAAAAATATGTTAAAATGGAGTTTCCGACTATAAATTAACAAGTTCAAATGAAAAATAGAATGTTTTGAAATGCCGTATTTCATTGGAATTTAATTAAGTGAATTGGAAATTTGGCTTCCATTAGAAATTCACCAAAAATGTTTAATTTAAATGTTTTAAACTATGATTTAAAAATGAATTTCCGGATATGGGAAATTGGGTGTGAACTTCGGATGAAGTCATAGTTAAGTATGGAATTGGAATTTATGTTGAAATCATAAATTGACTTGAAATAAATCAGTGGATTTATATGAAAGAGTACTTTGGAATGTTTAGAAACGGGAAAGTGTTTCCCTGGGAAAACCAAGTAAATGTTTATAAAAAGATTTTATTTAACTAAGGTTAAGTTTTAAATCGTTTTAAAAGTATTTTTAAGAAATCGTTATTTTTAAAGAAATAAATTAATAATTTTTAATACCGTAATAATTTGGGAGTATATTAGCAATTATTTTTACAAATGGATTTATTTAAAAGTTGGTTTTAGCTTAGGTTGTTACAATTAGCATTTTCTTCTTATAACGCTATTTTGAATTTAGTGAAACTAAAACCCTTATTTTTAAATCAAAGTTTATGTGTTAATAACTAGTTTTCTTCACATATTTTAAATTTATATTTTGAGTAAATAAATAGAAGTAATTTTCATATTTTAAAGTATATTTCAGTATAATGTATTTTAACTGTTTTAAATGCAAATTGTTTTATACTTGGTTATTCCCGATGGGAATAAAGGGTAAAGGATTTACCTTGTAAAGGAAGAGTTTTGGAAAATAGTTTTCAAATGAGTTTTGAAAATGTGAAAATATATCTTTGAAAGATATTAGAAGAAAATAAATAATATGGAGATTATTTATTGTGTGATGGATGAGTATGGATGTTTGTGAACATTAATTGATAGTTAAATCACCGACTATCAATATTGGCCAAATGCGCGATCGTTTCGAAGAGACCGGGATCGAGTTTCCGTATACCGGGATTCTAGGTCTGGAGACTCGAAAACCACTTCGATCCGGTTTGTACGTTTCGCGAAAACGATTTCGGAGTCGAAGATGGAGCAGTGAAGTGCAAGGGCTAGTCGCTACTAATCCTGAGGATATTTCCAAAATGGATGTAGTAGGGGTAGTGCCTTCGGTTCCGTTCGGACCCAGGACAGACTTATATGGACGAATGCTTTCGTGACATCGTCAGGTGGACGATGGGCATTCTAAGGGATATGTGCTATAAAGGTATCGTTTAGCCTCAAGCCTCATCAACCGGGAATGACTGAAAATCAGGGGTTATGCAGCAAGGCTTCGTGGGTAGCCCCCACTTGAGAGTAAGGTCATCCCTGTCTAGATGTCCCTTTTATTTCGGCTTAGTGGTGCGGTTGCTGATCCCAACCGTGGGGTGATTTTACTTGGAATTATCCAGTAAGGGATGATTCCAGCCTTGTGTTGCAGGGGAGCGGGCGTACTCCTCGATACTGTGATCTAGGCCACGTACTGTGACAGGTGGTACCCCAGTGCCTAGTCATTCGTTGGAAATCCATTCTCCCTACGTGCCTGTACGGTTTTGATTGTGCCCAACTATTGTTGAAATGTGAGATGCAAGCATTTCAGCTAGATTCTATTTTACTTTCTATAGACACTATTATAATATCAGAGGATTTTAATATAAAAGTGTTTTAGCTATCGTAAGGTAAAAACCCGACATGTTTATTTGTGGCGTGGTCTTACGAGATGCTTTTGTTTTCCAAGGATTTTTGAACTTTAATAATCAGTTTGGATGTATTTATGATGCGCTGGTATTCCAGACTGACTCGGGTGTTATTTTATTATAATGCTCGGGTCAGACCGAGTATATTACAGGACAGGTTGCTATGGAGCAGAAGAGGAGCTGGAGTCGAGGCGTATTATTCGTACTTGTTTATATTCCGCTGCTATGACTGTTGTTAGTCATGTATCTCATTATGGTTGGTTGTATTGATATACTCTGATGATGATGTATTGTATATAAACAGATATAGTTTTGATTTGTGTAAAGATCTGTTCTATATATTATATTTTATCCGCTGCGACTGTGAGGTTCTGATTTTGTTTAGTTCTTTCTTCTTCTATCTACTTTCTTATTCTTCTACAATCTGTCTGTTTCGGCATTCGATCGTCGGCATATTATACTGTTAAGTATTTTGTGTCGATTTTCGA
Source organism: Allium fistulosum (assembly GCA_030737815.1). Classification (NCBI taxonomy): domain Eukaryota; kingdom Viridiplantae; phylum Streptophyta; class Magnoliopsida; order Asparagales; family Amaryllidaceae; genus Allium; species Allium fistulosum. Next base: position 159,429,267 of record CM060901.1, read on the forward strand.
GGGTCGAGAAGGGCGGGTCGTCACAGGTTGTTTGATGGACGGTAATTGATTTAGTAGAATTCATTAGTGTTAATGGAATTGAATAAATGGAATAAAATTTTAAAATAATTAAATTCAAATTTGAAGCAAAGTGAAATTAAATATAATTGAATTCAAATTAAATTGAAGCAATTTGACTTGAATTTAAATTATGAATGAAACAAACTTGAATAAATCGGAAACAAATCGAATGTAAACTTATTTCATGGATAAATAAGAAAATAAACGACTTTGTATTTGTGATTGTTCTTTAGAAAATTTGAAGTTTGATGGTTTGTGCTTTGAAATAATAAAAGCAAAATTTTGGAAAATTCAAAATTGTCCAATATATGCTGAAACGAAAACAACCATAACTTTTAAATGGCCGGACGAAATTCGACGATCTTAGACTTTTCGGAAAGCCTAGAAACTGTGCTACATCTTTTGTTTAGAATGTTTTGATAAATACCTTCATACACTAGGCTTAAAACACCAATATTAGTCGCTGGCCTGGGCGAAGTAAAAATCTGAAGCACATACCCTTAGTATTTTCACCATAACTTTTTACTGGTGTATCGGATTTTGACGATCTTGCACATCCTGGAAAGCTTAGAGCCTAAGCTCCAACTTTTGTTTTATAAGCATTTCTTATTTCTGTCATTTAGGAGGTCGAAAATCTGAAATTACATTTCAGGCCTGCGCTAATTGCTCGGGGCTGAAGCGTATCATTTTAGTAAAATGGCCGTAACTTTTGAACGTATGGTCCGAATTCGATGATTTTGGACATTCCGGAAAACCTGAAACGAATGCAACAACTTTTGTTTAGATTCCATTGTCAAATTTTATCGTTTAGGTGACCAAAAACTGAGATTCGTTTGCTGTCATAGAATTGGAATTTCAGTTTTGAAGCTAAACGTGTTATATGTGTGTTGTTTATGATAAGTATATCGATCTATCTTTATATGCATAGTTCTAACTTGGTTATTGAGCATTTTAGTAGGTAGCAAAGGGGTTGCGCTTCGCTTGTGGAGCTCGCTTCTGCGCTTAAGGCAAAATGTAAGTTAAAATGCTAATAAACGCTAAAATAAAGGTATGTTCTCGGATTACAGTTTATGTTGTGGTATATTATTGTGTTCCCCATGTTTTGGGATGCCTCATTCTTGTAATGAGATGTATATCATGCAATTATTACTACTGTGAAATTTTTCGGTCCTAGCCGTGCAAAGGAGGTGCTGCCGAAATTTTTCAAAAATCCGGGAGTTAGAAAATTTTGTGAAAAAAAATCCTATAACTAAATTTTGCAAATAAGTATAATATTTTGAATGAATTATATCTAAATGATGGTTTCCCTTTCTCCGTCCCTTTTCGAGGACGAAAAGTTTTAAGTGGGGGAGAATGTAACGACCCGTATTTTTAACACTTTAAAAATACGAATAAAAAGGAAAATTTTGGATAAAAATCCGAAGGAAATATAATTTTGTGTTGTTAAATGTGAATTACAAGTTAAAATACAAAACTAAATTCTGAAATAACTTATTTGTAAATTAAATTAGGATGTTAACTTGTAGTGAACGTAAATAATGAATTAAATTTGATTGTAAACCAAATTGGTTATGATTGTAAACAACGAAGAATAAATAAAATGGTAAATTTAATAATGGGAGTTTATGTTATTGAAACTAATATAAATAAATGTAACTTAATATTACAGTTGATTGAAAGCAGATAATAACTGAAACTGTAATTCGATAAAGATGTTAACTTGTAATTGAATGTAAGTAAAGATTTAAATTTGAATGTAACAAGTAATTGAACTGAATTGAATTTGATTGTAAACAACGAAATAAATAAAATGTTACATTTAATATTGAAATTATAATATGTAAATCAACGTAAATGAATGTAATATAATATTACTGTGAATTTAAATAAGATGATAGCTGAAGAAAATGAAAGTAAATGAATTATAAACTATTGATAATAATGTATAAGTAAATGGTTGATTCACTAATGAAAGTGTAAATCGAAATAAAAGAATTCATTTGGAATTTAATAACTTGAATTTGAATTACGATATAATTGAACGCTGAATCTAATATAATCTTTTATATTGGATCTATAATGGAAAACTGCATTGTAAAAGATTGTTAATTACTGTGAAATTAAAAATGGGATTTGTGAACAATTAAAATTTGATTTAAAAGTTAATAATTTAAAATTGGGAATTTTATATTGAAATTAAACAGTCGAATAATTTATTTTTCGAATATTGGATTTAATTAGACAATTAAATCGATAATTTAATAAGTTAAATTTCAGAAATAATTGAAAATCGAGTTGAATATGATTGAAAATGATTTGTAAAATTTTATCTTATCATATTGGAGTTATAGTAATGTTATAGAACTTTTAAAATTGAATTTAAAGTTAATTTATGAAAATTGAATATTTTAATATTTAATTATCGACTGAAAAATAGCCATTTTCCGAACAGTCTCAGATTTGAACGAAACTAGTTCCATTGGATCCGTAATAGTTGTTATTGTCGGATTTCTAATTTCGGAGCAATCGGAGTTGCCATTTGACCGTGGCAGCTGAAAACGCTTGGAAATTCATTTAATCGGTTTAATTTAAAATCGATCGTTTATTTCCATAAGTCACCCAGACGATCAAATTTGCCACCGAAACATGTTCCATTGTGTTCGGAATACGGGTAAAACATTACGAACGCCTGTCGGCACGTCTAATTTGAAGTTTGTTCGAAAATCTTATTATTTGTGGATAATAATATTTAATAATTTGTTATACGCATATATACGCATTCATCCCGTAACCCTAGCTTATTTCGTGGCCGCCACTTAACAGTTTTAATGGCCGAAAACTAGTGATCTTCTCCCTCCATTTACTTGAAATCCACGCTCCGATGGAGGAAACTCCCAACTAGGAAATTGTAGAACCCCTCGACCTCTTCACATCCATACGGTGGAGTGGCACGAAATTCGATAGGATGGCCAGAAATTGTCACCAAATGGTCAACGTTTATTCGCGTTTTTCGATGTATTGGGGCAGCCGAGTTCGACCGCATTCCAGGCGGTAGTGCCACGTGCGAAGGGCTTCGATTTGAAGTCGCCTGATCGTTGTCTCGTCGAGTGTGGTGGTCGCGACATTTAGGTTTCGAACGGCAGCGTTGGGTTTCCTCGTGTTCGACCTTTGCCTGTAGCACGCGTATGGAAGGAAGAAGGCTTGCGTGTGGCCTTGATTTGCTGGTGGAAGATCTAACGGCTGTGATTTTCTGTGGTAAAAAAATGAAGGAAATTTGTTTTAAATTATAAATATATGTATGCAATCTTGTAAAACTCATATCTCATCCATACGTTATCAGAATCGGACGAAACTTTTTGCATTGGAATCGTGGTGACGAGCTCTACGTCATGGAATTGATTTGGAGACGTTTGAGGATAACTAAAATTTCAGGTTAAATCGAACGTCGTTCGATTTGATTTGAAATTGAAAACCAAGGTGAGTGTTTTACGCTCACATTTGACTAAATTTTTTTATGTTAGTTAAATAGAAATTCCTGTGATAATATGTTTTTGTTGTTTGATGTTGATGGATGAAATTGGCTGTTTATATCGTATTGGATGATTTATATGACTTTAATTGCCAGTTAATTAAATTTGATAGTTAGTCTAGAATTTAAATTATTTGCCAGTTAAAAACCCCGACACCATTGAATAGTCAATTTTGTGATATTATGACTGCTTGGATTTATGGTTGTGATGTATGATTTTATTAGTTGTATATTGATTATGTGACTGTTTTCCTGTTATTTATATTGATTTCATATACATTGTTAGTTTGGTCGTTGATTTGTATCGATTAATCCCAATCATTACGCTAGATGTTGCGGGCATCAAATTAACCGGGATTAATCGTTCAAAGAATTAAAATTGTAATAATAAAAATTTCACTTGGCCATAGGATAGAGAAATTTATACAGGCACCGATTGGATAAATTTACTGTTTTCAAACATTGAAATTTGGTTTAATTGAATTTGTTTAAAAGAGAAATGGATTTGAAAATTTTGAAACTAAACTTGAATTAGAAACCGTTTGAAATAAAACTGAAAGTTAAATTTAAGTTAAGTATGATTTGAATTTAATAAAGGAATTGCGAATTTGGAATGATCATACTTTATTCGGTGGTATAAATTTAAATGATCGATAACTGGAATTTGAATTCGAAATTTTGTATATATATATTAAAAAAAGTTTAAATGGAAGTTTAAGTGTTGTTAACTAATTTAATTGAACTATTCGAATCAAGTTGGATCGTGGAAATTTGATTGAAATTTATTTGAAATGAATGAGAATTTATCTGAAAATATAAACTTGAACTTTGATTTGTTTGAACGGGAAGTGAAATGAATTTGAAAGGAATCGAAATATTTGGAAATTTAATTGGTTTGACTTGGGAAGATTTTTTAAACAAATTACTTTAGAAAAAAAAAGAAACCATTTCAAATCTATTTTCATTTTTCAAAATAATTTGTTTTCTCAAACTATTTATTTTATAAACCATTTTATTTGTAAAACTATTTTCTATTAAACTAATACAAATATTTATTTATAAACCATATGTTTTCTTAAATTATTTTCTATTAAAACTATTTAACTATTTAACTTTCTAAAACTATTTTAAACCATTTTCTAAAAACACCAAACCAGTTAAACGAAATAAAGGTTATTTTTAAACCCTTGATTTAAATGCGAATTGGATTTAAGGAATTTAATCAAAATTGGAATTCAAATCAAGTTTTGAAATAAACGATATATTGAAACGAACTAACTTATCAAAGTAAACTGTGGCTTTGAAATACTGTGTTGTTTTTTTAAATAGATTTGTTTCCCAAAACAAATGCGATATTTTGATATGAAACATGAAATTGTTTTCGAAACGTAATAAAACCAAGCGGTGTAATAAATACGTAGTTATTAAAGAGACCGGGATCGGATATGGGCATACTCTCTGTCGATACCGAAACCACTTTAATAACTAATATACGCGAAGTGTTGATCTAGAATGAAGTGGATGGTTTTGGTGAACGTGTTGACTGAAGAAAGAGAACGATTTTGGATGACCCCTGACATGACTAAAACAGGAGCCGCGCCGGGCCATTGAGGTTCGCCATCTCTAGCGGACACACTTCTTCGATACCTTATCTATTACTTATGTGATTCGATTTGGGTGCACCCCGCGATTATGGGAGTGTTGTTTCGCGGTGTTGGGGTAGTAGCTGCTATGCCCAACGTCAGTCCGGATCACGCAACTACTAGTATCCTAGTTGGTATTGCCTCATGTACCTTGTCATACTGATTATCCTATTCGCGACCACTACGATTTTGGGTTGTACCTTTAGTATATGGATTGCCCTCTGGTGACTTCCGGTTTTGGGGAAACTACGGTCTTGTATATGCTCTTGGGAATAAAAATGAGTTAAGGGTGGAATGGGCCACGACTTAACGCTATTTTGATATCTTACCTTACTGATTAGACCCTAATGTATATAGCGTACATACTATGTAGTAGATAGTTTAACGGATCCTTGGGAGATGGAAAAACCCGTAACATCTCTTAAGTTATTGCATTCATATTTATCCATTTCGATTTAATTGACATAAGATATTTTAGTCCTGACTCGAGTGTTTTGTTTTTCATTACGCTCGGGTCAGCCTGAGCATTTCAGTTTAGGTTGAAGATTATTCTGGAGAACGAAGACGAAGATTTGGTATATTTACTATTACTATATCCATGCATTGTACTATGTTCCGCTGCATTGTTGTATTACTCTGAATGTATGTAACTCTGATTATTGTTGTATAATAATATTCCAATGTTTATTTAACACCTTCATGAACTGTTATTTTATTATTATACTTTATCCTTCCGCTGCAAGATTCTGAGTTTGTTTCTGTTCTTTCCTTTCTTTTCTTATTTAACCCCAATAACCATCCGCCCTTTTGAATGGTTTAGAACCGGCATGTGTGTTGGATTATTGTCGACTTGAACGGTCAAAATGGCGGGTCGCTACAAAGTCAAACTTTGACCAAAGTTGACCAAAATTTGCATTTTAAGAAAAATCTTTATTTTATTAAATTTCGAAGAACATTTCACATCTAATCCCAAAATATTACAATAAAATTCCAAATTTATCAAATTTCAAAATAATTATATTCGAAGTTTCCAATGAATTTTTATTTAAAATATTTTCAAAATTTTCGGGTTGTTACACATATAGGTAAGGAGAAATATACTAAACCCCTCGGATTTGAAGTATTAAATGGCTTAGTACCTTTAAGGATGTCAGGGTGGAAGGTATTAAATACCCGTTGGGTCTGCCACCTCCTTATTTAAGAAGTCTTAAATAACCTACGTCGGTATATAATAGAGAAATGGGGTATACTTCAATTCTAACAAGCGGCATTAAGTAACTGGAATGGAAATTTTCCTTGACTTACAATAGGTTGGTCTAAATGGGATTTTGGCTGTGGGAGGTCGGTGGGCTATGTCAGTGTTGTTGTTGTGCCGGTATTTAGTAGTAGGGTTGATATATAGTCTATGACCACCAACGATCCCGAGCGGTCGTTAGCAAAGACTTGGATTTTGCGCTGACTGATTTTGCTTCTTACTAGTGTAGAATATGTATGGAATAAGCATAGAACTCAAATTTTAATTAGTTCGTTAGTTATTTATTTATCGGAGTTGGACCGATTAGATAAGTCTTTAAGATACATTAGTAATACGATAATTAAATTATAAAGTCGTATCTAAGGGTCATTGGTCTCTGTGTCTAAAACCGATTTACTAGTAATTATGTTACAAAGGTCCAGCTTCGGGGTTGAGGTATTAAATGGCTGATGGTTCTAGCTCCTCCTTATTTAAAAAGTATTAAGTGGTTAGGGTTTTCTTTTAAGTAGTACAACTTTTAGATATATATGTATAGAGGAATATACATACATACATACATATATATATATATAGTTATATAATTATACCTCGAAGAAGTTTAGACATATTGTACACATAGATGGAATTACATGGAATAGCCATGAATAATGGACATATCACTTAAATAGAAATAATCGACATAAATTAGTGTTATGGAGGAAGTATGTAATTTTCCAATCTCTAGAACGTTGTTCTGACCCTTTCTCATTACAACCTACATGATTGATTTAGAGGGACATGCTATTGGTGCAAGACGAGAACTGCACATGGTGAAGTCTTCTCATTCATGCTCGACACTAGCAAGACAATCAAATACTAAAGGAATAACATTGATTCCAAAGAGTAGCCTTGGTCAATGTATATGTCCTATTATATTTTTCTATTATGATGTGAGTTTATGTATATAGCTCTCTGATATACCTATGTTTATTACATGTTACCAAAACCAATAACCCGTATACTAATGGACTTGGGTTTCGATTTAGTCGAAATTCGGGTCCATTAAGGTACGGTTTGCTACAGGTGAAACCTTTACAGATATATAATCATCACCAGCGAACTCCACTTCCCTTCTCTTATTGCATAACTCTTATACCTTGATTGCATAACATTCATTCTAGCGTAAACCAACTCTATCTTCTCGGTAGCATCTCTTACAAGTCAGGTCCTAACATGAGTCTATCTTTTGTGTCCAACCATCAAACAAATGATTTACATGGTCTATCGAAATGCTCTTAAAATGGTGACATCCCAATGCTCGACTAGTAACTATTAAAGTAGGAAAACTCTACTAGATGCAAATAATCCTCCCAAGATCCTCTAAAGTATAAAACACATGCCCTAAGAAAATCCTCTAACACACGGTTTATCCTTTCCATTTGACATCCATCCGGGGATAGTAAGCCGTACTCAAGTTCAGTTCTGCACCCAATGCACCACAAACTTCTCCACAACTCACTAGAGAACAATGGCTCCACATGCATCATTATACACTACCAAATCCTTATTCCATTAAGGTACAATCAAGATACGAGCACTCATCAACAACCTCTTCGACTCCTGAAATGACCCTTCACACCAATCTGTCCATACGAACCTCTCGGTTTTCCTAGTCAACTTAGTCAAGGGTGTTGCTATACACAAGAAATCCTTAATGAATTTGCGACAATAGACAACCAATACCACTAAATTTTTTATCTCTGGCCTCTTGCACTCACTAATAATCTCTATCTTTGATGGATCCACTGCTAATCCATTCTCAAAACAACATGACCAAGAAACTTAACTTCCCATTTCAAAAATGACACTTGGAAAACTTTACCTTAAATTTGTGTTGTCTCAATGTCTCCATCACCAATCCAAGATGGACTTCTTGGTCTCCCTCATTCTTAAAATATACCAGAATATCATTGATGAAGACCAACACAAATCTAGATAACTAATAGCATAAGATTTAGTTCATAAGATCTACAAAGAGAACCGAGGCATTGGTCAGGTGAAAAGGCATAACTGAGCACTCATATAAACCATACCTTGTTCTAAACACTATTATGGAAAATTATCTTTAGCTACCCTCGGTTGATGGAATCATGTTGCCAAATCTAGCTAGGAGAATGGTCTTGCTCCACTCAACTGTTCAAACAAGTCATTTGTCCTACATAATGGATAGTGATTCTTTACTGTCAACTCATTCAGTTTTCGGTAATCGATACATATATGTAATGATCCAACTTACTTCTTTAAAAATACCACGGACGATTTACACATAAAATTACAAGGCCTAATGAAATTCTTATGCTCGGGCTCTACTAATTGCTTCTTCAATTTCTTCATCTCATTAGGCGACATTCTACTAGGTGGTCTACAAAAAGGTTATGCTTCTAGGATCAAGTCTGTTTAGAATTCAATCGCTCATCTAGGCGGTAATCCCTTTATAGGTTCAAAAACATCAACAAATTCTCATACTACCAGTAGAGTACTAATATCATCCTCCTGATCTTTCATTGCACAAAACATCAATCCAGACTTCCCTTTCATTACGTTCAACGCTACCATGATCCTTGCTCCTTCCTTTGGATTCCACAAAGCGATAATTCCTTTGGCATAATAAATCCTAGCATCATTACGCACTATCCAATCCATACTCAAAAATTACCCTATACCCTACAAAATCAAACACAAATTGGTCATAAATAAACTCATGTCCATACAAAGAAAACTCAAGGTTAGTACATTTTAATCCGAGAGCGGCATACCCACCGATTGGATTAATTATACATAGAGACATAACCAAATAGGTAGTATCTAAACCTAACCTTTCAACCAGATCTTTCAAAATGAAAGTGTGCATAGCACTAGTATCAAACAGAACTTTAACAGATATACTGAAAATCAAAATCATACATCCCAGCACAACCTTTCCTTTTTCCTCAGTAGTCGGTCCAGTTGATGGGATTTCCAAACATAAACCTTTACATACTTCAACTTCGGGTAACCCTCTACTTATGGCCAAGCTCATTACAATTAAAGCACTTAGCACTATCATTGTTCTCAAGTTGGGTACATTAGAAGAGTAGTGTCCCTTCTACTCACAGTTGAAACAAGTAACATATACCACATTCGGCTTCTAAGATCCTCCTCCTGAGTCTTTCCTCCCTTTTGATTCTTACCGCCCTTATCATATGGATTGCATCTTTCAATTTACCCACCCTTGGGTCTAACATCAACTCTTTTCTCCTCTTGAAACAAATGATCATATCATATTGCCATTTCAAAAACCATATCAAAAGGAGCTGGCTAGTTCCCCATCACCTTGTGATTAAGCCCCTTCATCGAACCTTCAATAAATTTCTCATTTTCATTCATTGGAGTATTAATATGTTCCCTCCCATTCTTCGACAAAGCAATAAAGTATTGAATATACTCTGTAAAAATCATCTATCCTTGCTTCAAATCAAGGAAATCCCCACACAAACCCCTACTATATTATTTAGGTATAAAATAGCCTCAAATTGTTCCATAAACCCTTCCTAAGTAATTTCCTCTTCTGGAACATCAACAATCATAGCCTCCCACAAATCTAAAGCATCCTCCTAAAACTGATGAGAAGCTAACCTCCTTTTACATGCGTTATCATAAACTAAGTCTCCGAAAATGTGCTCTCACACCTTCAGCCAATTTAACACTTCTAAAGCAGACTTCTTCCTCGTAAACACCTTTCCTCCTTAGCTCTCGTAATCTTGGTTCATCTTAGAAAACATATGCACTAGCCACCACTAGTCTCAACTCAACAATTTCAGCTTGTTGTTGCCTCATCATTTCCGTTATAAAATGGTGGAACAAAGCATTCATATCCATTCCTCCAATATCCAGGGTAGGCACTTGATCACCTACTTGAACATGAACTTCCAAGTCTACCTCCCTTCCTTGGTCATTGTTTGTGTACTAGCAGCTTCTTTAATAGCATTTGCTCCTACACCTCCCAAAGTCAAACATTCACAACGTAGATCCACTCTTACTTTCTGCATAAGAATGTGTTTGTAATATATAAAAGTAAAGAGAGCAAGAGCAATAGTAGAGGGATGAACTCGTCCACCTATATATCGGTATCAAAATACAAGTATATTATATATACTATATACCCTTTCCAATGTGTTAATTTTCAACTATCTAGTTTCTACCTACCTTTCTACTTAGCTCTGCTTTACTCAAGTGTCCCTTAACCTAAGCAATGATACCACATTGTAACATCCCCCACTTCGAGATCCGAAAAAGAATGCTAATGTTGTTGCAGTGATCATCAAAATTATTCTCAAGCAACAAAATGAGATCGTCATTTTTTGCAACATTAAGTAACAAAGTAGCTAAATAAATTTCATTACACATAATTGCTTTTACATGTTATAAATCCCAAAATGTGCCCTCGAAAGGGTAAAATATTGTAATAACCCACACCTTAGTGGGCCTGAATTTCGACAAATCAAAACCCAAGTCCATTAGGGTATGGACTATTGGTTTTAGTAACCTGTAATAAACATAAGTATATCGAAGATCGATCAAATAAAACTCACAGCGGAAAGAAAAGATAACGAGATCAAATACCAAGCGAGACTACTGCTTCAGAATCAAACACATCCCATAGACATCCACCAGCCTCACTAAAATCGAGCATGAAAAGGAATAACTCTCCATCAATCATTTCGTCAGCTCCATTGACATGTTCCTCTAAATCTATCCATTAGGTTGTAATGAGGAGGAGGGTCAGAAACATATTCTGGTGACTGGAAAAGTTATATACATTATTCATAACATATACTTACGCCGATTGGCTTCTATTCAAATGTTATATATATCTATTATTTAATTTAATGTGTGCACGTATGATATGTTTATTCTTACCTAAAGCCAATCTACCTATATACATCTGCCTATAATGTATGCATAAATGTCTAAGTGTTTCACTACCTAAAGATACGCGACCACTTGATACTTCTTAAACAGGAAAGGGTTAGACCCAATGGCCATTTAATACCTCAATCCGAAAGTGGGTTAGCTTTGATATCAAATGTTACATTAAGTCAATAGGTCCTACCTACAAAGGCTGCTTGACTCCTACATATGGCTTACTAACACAAAACTTAACTGTTGTGCTTCTGTCGCTCTTTCAGCTATACCGTTAATTTCAACTATAAGCCCGAAAGCTATTACAGTCCAATTATAGAATTCTAATGCATTATCATTTACGATGTGAGGGAGTACCCAAACCACGTACTACCTCTTCTACTAGGAATTAGGCAGACATTGATCATTTAAGACATATAAATTAGGCAGATTCCCATCATTTAAGAACTAACCCTAAGGCGTGTCCCTACATTGTTCTCTAGAACTGACATCGTAAGAAATCCTATTAGGTCAATTAATACTTCACCTACCATAGGCATTTAATACCTCTAACCCAAAGTGGACCCCTCTTGTGGATTTCAACTATCATATATTTAGCGCAACTTATGATCCATAACCCTACCGTGACATCTTAGATTAATCCGATTATTCGTAGGAACAAGTAGCCAAATTGACAAGGAAAATTTACCCTACAGAGTTGGGATTAGCCTCGCATCCACTGAAGTTATTTATTATACATGATGTCCCACATTAGTCCGCAAAGCCACACCGCTGGTACCCAGATTTAACTGGGTAGACTTTCATGTAGCTTTGGACTAATCTTGCATTCCTATAACTTAGTTATATCTTATATGTCTACTACCCATATATATATATCATCCTATATGTTTACTAGTTGAGGCCATATAAGGTAACCTCTTTTTACACCTGTAATTAGGAATTAGCTCTTATTTAATTATTTTTCCTAAGAGATTTATACTATTTACTTACAATTCTCTTATTATCCTATGACTTATACTATTCCTTTCTCATTCCCTCATATTTACTTAAATATATTTCACTAATCAATTATACTAATTTGTTGTGACTATATTAATTCTCATAACTCTTATTTCATTCATTGCATATTCAATGCATATTTATTTCCGGGGTTACAACCTTTTAACGTTTTGAATTATCATAACTCCTATTCCATTTATTTGCACATTCAATGTTTATTTAACCTTCCACCCTTTTTATTTTCAATAATTACCATTTATTTTAATTTTAATTTTCTAGTTCCTCTTAGCACGAATATATGTATGCATTTTTGTTGTATTAATTATGATTCTTTTTAGAAATTAGCGTGGTTGTATATGTTTATGCATTTACTTTTTTATTTCTCTTTTATCTTTTTACTAACATTCATTCTTAACTATGATATTTCTTTTATTCTAATTTGTGAGAACCTTCCTTTTCTAAAAATGTTTCCAATTATATTTTCCATAAATTTACTTAAATAGGTGGTTTGCGTTATTGTAAATTACAAGAAATTAATAAATTCCCTTTTATTTGAAATAGACAGTGTAAGCTATGGAATAAAATTCCATACCTTATACATCTCTTTCTTTTTCTCTCTAATTATATTCCTTGTCAAATCAAACATCGCACTTTTCAATTTAATTAAAAAATTAGGTAAATCTATGGAATTTGAAAGTATATCATACTCAATAGATTAGAATATAGAAATTTTCATATTTCAATGAAATTAGAACAAATTAATTCATATAAACACCCTTCAATACAAATATAGATCTGAAATAAATTCTACAATAAACTAATTGATAGATTTGAAACAATTTCACATTCAATTCACATTCAACCACCAACAACTTCAGACTAATTTATAGATATAGGTGTAATTAACATTTCTATTCCATCTTTTCTAATTTAGAGAATATGCATGCGGTGTTATATACATTTAAATTTAAGCCTACAACTTTAGATCTTTCAACTAGGCATACTAATCAAATAAAATCCAACGGATAAATTACAATGTTATAAATAATTTACATAAATTTCCCACTCGTCGTTTTTAAGCTTCCCAGACTTCCAGATTTGAATCTGATCATCTGATTCAATTGCTTTCCCATTTTAATTCAAGGTGTATGTATAAAGGAATATACATAGTATTAGAATCATAGATCTGAGAAGAGAATTAGGATTTAAGGGAAACATAGTTTTCTTATATTGAGATTTACCGTGTTATTGCGCAATGCTAATTCGTACGTTCCTCTCTTCTTCTTATTTTTCGATCTCCCCAATTTTAATATTTAAAGTCTGTTTTATTATAGGTGAGAAAGTAGTGGAGAGAAAATGGCAAAGCTTCACCACCTGCATCAGAAAATATGAGAAGAGAGGGAGGGTTTGGACGTCTATTTATAGATGCTAGAACGAATCGTACGCATTAAATTAGAGACTATAAAATCTTGGCCATTGGCCAAGGTTCAACCTCAGCCTTTTGGGCTCTGGCCAATCAGCTACCGGTCGACCGCGTATGTCCGTTTATTGAGATCTGTAGGCATATTATTGCTCGTGTTATGCGTTTTTAGATTAGCTTTCGAAGGTGAGTGTTTTAACTCATGAAATACTATCAATTTTATTAAAAGTTGAATCAACGTCATGTTGTGATAAATTATTGTTTTGATGTTTGTGAATTTAAATTGACATTAAAATTGAATTATATTGCTACTTGAACACCATGACATTCGATAGTTGATGATTGTTGTGATATATGTTTAATTATGTTGATTTAAATTTTGATTGTATGTATAGGCCTATAAATTGATAATAATTGATGATATTGTGATTCTATATATATATATATATATATATATATATATGCTTGACCATTGATTATACATGTTACCACTTTGATTGAATTACTGAAGTTGTATTGATTGTAATATGGATCAACTGAACATTGCATTTTTATATAAAACCCTTGGACATCTTATATTGATAAGTTGAAAAGGTTAGAATAGACAATTTTATTGTTTTGGCCAAAAATTATGATTTTCGACAAATTTGCTATTTTGTCCTTATTTGAAATTTTTTCATACATGTATGTAATTAATCCTGAAGTTTTGATATATTTATATAAATGATATTTAAATCGTATAGTCTAAATTTTGTCATAAGTTTACGTGCTAGATTTTTTTGAATAAATTATTTAATTAAATTTGAATACAAAGACATTTTGAAAATTAGTGATATTTTAACTTGAAAGTTTTTCTGTAACTCCACCTCAGCAAAAGAAAAATGTTTTGTAAGGAAACTGTACCAAATTCTATCATCTGATATTTTTTATATTTTATTCTTTTAAAATAGGATTATTGAAATTTTGAAATTTTGTAGAAACATTATTTTTACCTGAAACTTTTTCTGTAGATCCTACATATTATTTAAAGAATATCTAATAAAGAAACCATCTTTAATTCGTCCATTTAATAATTTTAATAATTCAACCTTTGAAATTAACCGTTTGAAAATTTGGGGGAAAATTATCAAATTGATTTTGAAAAATATGAAACATTACTGGAAAATCTGAAATGGTTTTCTAAGAAATATGAAATGTAATTTAGAATTTTCCTGTAAATTTTTATACTTTTATAATTTAATTAATGTAAAATATGATGTATTTTGGATACGAAAAATAATTAACCTTTCTGGAAATTTTTGAAACTTT
This sequence comes from Allium fistulosum, assembly GCA_030737815.1. Lineage (NCBI taxonomy): Eukaryota > Viridiplantae > Streptophyta > Magnoliopsida > Asparagales > Amaryllidaceae > Allium > Allium fistulosum. Next base: position 159,444,422 of record CM060901.1, read on the forward strand.
ATTTGTGAATTTTGAAAGTAAAATGAAAGACTTTCATGTTGAACACTTTTGTAGATTCTATACAGGTTTTTCTATAAAAAATCAAAATGGACAAAACGATATACTTTATATATTGAACGATTGGTTAGTAAAGAGACTGCGGCCGAATAATGGCATACCCTCTGTCAATACAAGAACCACAATAACTGTGTATGTGGTGGATGTTACCCAGAATGTAGAGATTAAGTTGGCGAACGTTACTGGAATGAAGTAAGAGAACGATAATGGATGACCCCGACACTTTTGTCAATTTGAAATGACTAAAATAGGAGTTTATGTCTGGCCAATAGGTTAGCTACCTTTAGCGGACATCTTTCCATCGTATTACTATCTTGATTTTGAACTCAATTGCTGCACACCTTTCATTTTGGATTGTTGGATACGGTCCGCCGTTAGGGGTTACGACTTGGCAGAAAGGGTAAACAGGTAGAATCCAACCTTAGGCATTGCCTCACGTGCCTTGTCATACGATTATTCCATACGTGACCACTACAATTTTATTTTGTATTGTACCTGGCTATAGGGGACTCATTGATAGCTACCGACACTGCTGATGGTGTTACAAGATCTGCATAGACTACATGCTTAAAAATTTGTTAAGGGCGATATGGGTAACGCCTTAACGCTAGTTTAATATTTACCTTACTGATAGACATTACATATATAGCGTATCTTAATACATATAGGCAGTTTAATAGATCCTTAAGATATGGAAAATACCATAACATCTCTTAAGTTATTTTGCACATTGTACACCTGATTTTGAATTAACTTACATAAGAATTTTTAGTTCTGACTCAAGTGTATAATTTTCATTATGCTTGGGTCAACCTGAGTATTCTAGTAATCTGAAGACTAGTATTTTATGGAGCTGAAGATGGATTTGAAGGCTTTAGTTATTTCACTATATTATGTTGTTCTTGATTAGTAACCATTTGTGTTTCCGCCATGGTATTTATTTTAAACTCTGATGTAAATCTTATTAGCAGTTTCATAAACTACTAACGTATATATTTTATTTCTGCTGCATTGTTTGTTAAATGTATAACTCTGATTTTATTGTAAAACAAAAATCAAAGGTATATTGTAAAACAGCTTTATGAACTGTTTATGTAATTATTAGATTTTGTCATTTCGCTATCAGATTCCGTGTAATGTTCTCCCTTTTTCATACGTTCTTATTACAAACCCCATTGATAATCTGTCTTTTGGACTGCTTGAGTTAGACATGCATGGTTTATTGTCGGCATGAATCGTCCATAATGGCATGTCGTCGCAGAATAACTCTCCATCAAACGTTCTATCAGCTCCAACGACCCGTTTCCTCTAAATCTATCATGTGGGTTGTAATGTAGAGGGGGGTAGAACGAGGTTTTGGTGACTGGAAAGGTTACATACATTGCTTATAATATAGACTTATGCTGATTAGCTTCTATTCAAATTTTATGTCTATTATTTAGTTTAATGTGCGCGTGTATGATATGTTTTTTCTTACCTAAAGTGCAACTACCTATATACATATGCCCATAATGTATGTATAAATGTCTAAGCGTTTCACTACCTAAAGATTCCTTACCACTTAATGCTTCTTAAATAGGAAAGGGGCAGACCCAATGGCCATTTAATACCTCAATCTTAAAGCGTGTCAGCTCCGATACTAAATGTAACGTTAATTCAATAGGTCTTATGTAACGACCCACCTTTTTGACCATCGAAAGTCGACACCGAACACTACCACTGTGTTCCAATGTCATGCATTCAACCGAAAAAAGGGCAGATTATTAGGTAAACAATAAAAAAGAAAAAGAACAGAGAACATAGAAAATAGAATCTCACAGTGGAATCGACAATATATAATATAACAAGGATAGTAGAAACCGTCTCTTCAAAAAAAATAAAGAGTATATCAGAGTTAAAATAAATCTTATCAGCTGGATAGTTATAAAATTATGGGCTTACGAATGCCGATAGGTATATTATAAAATGCTATGAAGGGTGAATCTTCAGCTCCCCTCCACGATCTCCAAAACACCATGGTCAACCTAGGAAAATAATCGATCTGACCCGAGCATTATTAATAAATAGCACGCGGATCAGTCTGGAAATACCAGCATGAGATAACTCGAATAATAGGGAACATATATATAAAAATTCTATAAAACCACGCCTCTAACGCGAAATGGCTTTTTACCTCACAAGAATAACGTCCATACATGCAAGAATAGAAATAAATATCAGGAAAACAAATCCAAATATAAAGGAGCATAAATAATATTGAAGCAGACTTGAAAGAATGGAAATAAATCGAGTAAAATTCAAACTGGACAGAATGGATAGAACAAGGGAAAACAGTCCAACTTGATAGAATGGACAAAATAAGGTAACAGTCCAAACTCGATAGAATAGGCTAAATAAAGTAACAGTCCAAACTCGATAGAATGAGCTAAATAAAGTAACAGTCGAAACTCGATATAATGGACTAAATAAAGTAATAGTCCAAACTCGATAGAATGGGCTAAATAAATTAACATTCCAAACTCGATAGAATGGGCTAAATAAAATAACAATCCAAACTCGATAGAATGGGCTAAATAAATTAACATTCCAAACTCGATAGAATGGGCTAAATAAAGTAACAGTCCAAACTCGATAGAATGGGCTAAATAAACACTTAAATGCCATGATGAGGAGTTGGCTCTACTCGTGGCAATTTAAAGCTAAAACGGATTCATGGATATGAATCAAATAAGGAAAGGAAATTTTCCAACAAATGACTAGGAAGGTGCACCCCCTTGGAATATAGCTCTAGTAATATACTCTTGAGAAGCTCATTTACTCTGTGACACTTCTCAAGACCCTCCAAGCCGGACCCCGCCAGACCTTACCGAGAATCCAAATATTTCCACATCTAAGCGCACAATCGAATCTAAACTAGATGAGAAGTGAAAATACCCTAATGGGAGCAACCCCACATAGCTTGGCCCCATATCGTGCTTTTGTTTTAGTCATTTTCCGACAAAGGTTAGCAATGCTCAATGGAGCAATAAATCATCTTAGAATGACAAAAGTAAAGTAGCTGAAGTAACTGATAGCTGATGTACCAACTATCGAAGACATAAAACGATCGTATATGGAAATTAAGTCTTGTATACTTATCACCACACATTAAATTCAAATTAAGTCTTATATATAATACAGGAAAAGTCAATGTAGTGTTACCTCAAAGTCATGTCACACGATTATTCTTAACTTTCCAAATAGCGACAAGCCTACTTCTTCGATGTTTAGTGCTAATTATACAAATAAATCGTTTTTATATAAGTGATTCGCTTTATAGAAAGAATTCATTTCCACAAATGAATCAAACGTTTTCTTTTTAAAAACGAATTAAACTTTTTGGCTTGATTTCTGTATTGGTAAAACACTTTTAGAATTAGTTCTAGATTGTTAAAACATTAAGAGAATATTTTTCCAAGTGCGCGACCCTAAAGGCCTAAACCAACATCAGACCGAACACCCAGAAGATTGTCTAACTTAACATCGAGTTCCAATTCCTTTTTACACTTTAGAAACAATATTAATTACCTCGAAAGATAATTAATTATCTTTAAAATCCCTTTAAATAAATAATTCATTATCTATAATAAAATAGATAATTATTTCCAAACACTTTTAACATTGGTAAATTAACTTTTAAAAGCTATATGGAATCAGTTTATTAAATTTATGTAACATCCCACTATTTTGGAACATTCAAATCGACAATAAATCCACACATGTCGGACTTGAATACTTCAAAACAGTGGATTGTCAAGAAAATTTGGAGTAAATAAAATCAAATACAGAATCACAAACACAGAATATCAGAATAACTCGCAGCGGAAATAAAATACCATAGTAGTTCATGAAGCTACTATATACATACTCTCAAAACATATACAAAATCTCATAGTCAAAATAGATACAATAGAAGCCAGGATACATAATTCAAAATACAGAGACAATTCATAATAGGAAATAACTGGAATAGAAGTCGATGAACCGATAGACAAATAAGCTCCAACAGATCTTTAGCTCCAGAAGGTGAATCCAAAGCCGTGATTCTCAGGCTGATCCGAGCGTAAAGTAAAACACAAACACTCGAGTCAGGACATACATACTTATACAATGTAAACCAACTCAAGTGAACTGTAATAGCAATACACAATAACTTAAAGGATGCTTGGGATCGCCCATCCTTTAAGGATTAGTCAAACCATAAACTGAGCAGTAATAAACACTATCATACAAAAATCCATATTAAAGTAAACCAATGCAAATAACAGTGTTAATGTGATTAGGGTAGCGCAGAGCTGCAGTAATTGTCCACCTCTAGCCACACTCTCAATTTAAAGGTGTGCATCCAAATAAATCACAAGGAAATAAAATGGCATATAGAGAAGTGTACCCGTGGTTATAGATTTCAAAAATGGTTTAAAATTCCGAATTAAAATCATTCATTTAAATCATTAAAAGTGAAGTCATTATACCTTCAAATCAAATATTAAATTCCCGAAATTTTAACCTTTTCTGAACTCATTTATTCACTTAAATACATTAAAACATTAAAATTCCAACTTTCACAGCATTTAGAAAGTGTTGTGGTAAGTTATATTTGAAAACAATTCAATTCAGCAAAGACAACATTTAAAACTACTGTAATAGTTCAGTTTTAGTTGCAAAATAGTTCAATTCAGCAAAGACAACTTTTGCAAACTGTTGTACTAGTTCAATTACATTCAAAATCACATTTCAGCCAACTGCAGCACTTAACAAGTTCTACAATAGCTTTGTTATTAGTTTCAAGTTTTAAATTTAGTTTCTACGACTACAACACGTACAAAGTGCTACAGATTCACTTTAGTTCAGATTTTAGTTATTATTCAGAAACGATAGCATTTCTGAAGTGCTACTAAAAGAAATTTCTGATTTACACTAGAATTTCAGAAACAATAAATCTTGAATTTAAACCATTTTAATTGTACAAAAATCATAATTTTCCACTTTAAAATGGTCATTTAAATACCTTTAACTTATGATTTTTTTAAAGTAAATTCCACAAATAAATATCAAAATTTTCATTTCTTCACTTATTAAATATATGTGTACAATTTTCCTATTCATTACATTCACTTAACACTTTAATTTAATTTATCATTTCACAAATAAAACTTAATTTCCATTTTATTTTCTTTTACTTAAACTTCCATTTTTAATACCAAATCTCACAATTCCAAGTCAAGTTAAATTCCAAATTTCTATTTTAATCATTTATTTATTTAACACTTTTAACTTATAGAAAAATCACTAACCCTTTATTAAATCATTTTATATTCAATTTTAATCAAATTATCATATTTTTACATTTAAAAATATCTAAAATTTTCCAAAAAAATATATAAAATAACAACGGGTCTGTATAACATTTTTCTAACCTAAGTCAAGTGATATGGATAATATATCATTTCAATCCGTAATTTACAAAGAAAAATCCGGGTTCTATCATTTCAAACCCACAATCCCAAGTAATAAAAATAAATAAAAATCACTTGAGCCTATCATTTCAGCCCATAATGATTTTTCCCTATTCTAAAGTCCGTTTGGGTATGTATCATTTCAACCCATAGTGATTCTATTCTAGAGGGAACTTGCAGTGTGAGAAATATAATAAAATATAATAAAATAAACAATATAACAGAATATAACATAGCAGATGATGTGACAAGTTTATAACAGCGTTTAACATCATAAAATACATATCACAGGCAGGTATAACATGATATAAAATTCTACACATTCACTTGTTGTCACTTCACAAATTATATAAGTATAAATGTCATGAGTGAATACTCACCTCTTTTACGCTGGAGTTAGCAAATCAAACACACAAACAAAATTCCGGAAAGCACGATAGCACGATTAGATTCAAGTGGAAAGAGAGCCAAGATTTAAATCTTGTATACAACAATAAAACAAAGCAAAATATAAATAAAATTTCAACACAAAAATAAATTGAAACAAAGTGGAATTTGAATTGACAAAAGAGACAAATGGCTTAACCTTGCTTTTAAATCACAAATTATTGGTCACGGCCCATCATGGGCTCGGCCATACATGTTTTAAAGGTGGAAATGATTTGGGTTTGGCACATATAGGCACGGCTACAAAGGGATGTGATGGGGTAGGAGTTTGCAAGCATGGAAGGTCAAAAGGCAAGGCCACTAGGTGGGGTTTTGGTGCATGTAAGCTCGGCCTATGGGTCTATGGGCTTGGCCATGGCTCACTACAGGTCAGGTCAGACCTGAACAAGGCTAGTGGTGATGGTCACGTGCTGGTGGTGGAGCTAGAGGTTGTGGCCGAAGTCAAAATGAAGGGGATGGTGACAAAGAGGCTCATCTATGCAATTTTGGAGAGTTTTTGCATTGTTTTGTGGAAATTTGTTCATAGGATGGTCATGGCATTTTCTGGTTAGAGGAGATGGAGGGGTTGTAGCCATGGATGATGGGAAGGAAGTGGTGGTGGTCGGTGGAGGAGATGGTGGGGTTATGGCCGAGCAAGGTATGAAGAAGATCAAGGCAAAAATGAAAAAATGAAGAGGAAAAAGTAGAAGAAGGATGGGCCATTGCTTATTTTTTTCAGAAATGTTTGTGGCCGAAATTTTGTGATGGAATGAGAAGTCTTTTACGTGAAAAGCAAATAAATATTAGAGGAGTTTCTCACGGCAATCAAGTGGAGGAAACGGTCAAGCAATCAATGTTTTAAAACGGCAAGAGAAAATGAAGGGATTTAATTCCTATTTAATAAAAAGAATAAATGGAAAATGAGAACTCTTCCTATCTTCACATGAATTGATAGGCTACATGTAAGGAACGGTTATGTTTTGAGGAATAAGTTAAGGTAGGAAATAAATAGGTAAATAAAGAGGTAGGAAATCGAAAGGTGGGAAATATAAAGGCAAGAAATAAAAATGAAACGTATGCCTATTTTTAAAACATGTAACGTATCTTAATTGATTTGTTTCCTATATATTAAAGAAAGATATACATACAAAAGAAGCCTTTACCAAAACAAATAAATACAAGAACATTTAATAAATAAGTTTTTTTAAAAGATATGCCTTTAAGGCAAGATAACGTATATCTATTTGAAATTCCTTTCCAAGAAATAAATAAGGGATCTAAACACATAGCCATTCAATTTATAAATCAATGTCTAATTAAATAAAATAGAAAGATCAGGTAGAGATAGATATTATGAAAAATAAATAAATAGTTTTAGGAAAAATAGAAAATAAAGAAAATACTTTATTTAATTGAAACTAGAATTTAAAAATTGTAAACAAAATACAACTGACATTGGAAAATTTCAACTACACTTTTAAATTGTTTCAAAATAATATATATATATATATATATATATACACACATAACATGCATGTCATGTTACACATGTAAACATAAATTAGAACATGACATGACAAACAAAATATCATTTATGTAAATTAGAATAAACAATTTTGTTAAATAACCAATTTACATACAATAGTGTAAAAAGCATAACTTTCACAATATAAATCAGATTCCAACGAAACGAAAAGAAGTGTACTTAAAATTTTATTTACTTTCATAAAATAAAGATAAATTTCAAAAGTTCAAAATTTAAAATTTTTTAAAATTAAAAGTCAAAGTTTGACCACATTGACAAAATTCACAATTCTAGAAAATATTCTATTTATTCATGTTTGGAATTATAATTCTCATAAATCAAAATTTATATTTAAATAACAAAATTTATTCAATTAAAAAAAGTTTTAAATCAGGAAATTCATTTTAAAAATAATTACAAAATACAGGGTTGTTACACTCTCCCCCACTCAAAACTTTTCGTCCCCGAAAAGGAAGAAGACAGGAGAACAGAAATAGCTAGAAGGGAAAAATAGGAGAAATAGGAATAGCTAGGAGTGAAAATAGGTAGAAAGACAAGGATGAGCCATTAATTTAAAACCATATAAATTCAATTGGAATTCTTTAATATTTAGTAACTTGGTTAACTCCATTTTACTATATCCATAAAAGTCATTTAATTCAAATTCTTAGTTAAAGAGGTAAACAATATTTTAAACACTTCAAAATCTTTTAGAAAGGAAAAATAACTGATCAAAATATTCTTTATATAATACTTTATCAAAATACTTTTATAACTCGATGTCTTAACAAGTTTATCCTCGTTCCTACAGACTCTGGCAGTGTGTTGATCAGGCGCAAAGCTAGAATTCTCCAGGTACTTAGTAGACCTGTTTCAACACCCAGTGAAAATACTGGAAAACTTTTTTAAAAACAGATATGGAAAGTACAATCCAAACAAAACAACTAAAACCTTTGTCTAACCATGGAAGACAGATACATAATGGTTACGCCTGGATCCCCCAGGAAACAATCCATATATGTAAGCTTTCTCAGCCCTGCGAACTACGCCATGATGACTAGTAGACCGTAGATACAAAATTGTTACGGCTGGATCCCCCAAGAAACAATCCATATCCGTAAGCTATCTCAGCCCTGCGGATTTCATTACTAATACGACCTACATAGATCACAGGATACACAATGATTACGCTTGGATCCCCATGAAACAATCCGTACCCCTAGGCCATCCAGTCAGGTGAATTACGCTATGCAGTCGTGCTCGTAAAACCATGGATTACGCCATGGAATTCGATGGACACTCGAGTATCATATTTGGAAAACCAAATCAGAGAATAATATCGATAGAATGAATCCACAATGTGGCCACAAAGCGGATATCAAGCAGAAGGTACTTTCCATATCTTTACTTCGAAAATATATATCATATAGTACCATTTCAAATCACTTTCAAATATCATACTTATATAAAGTCCATTATATATAAGATTTCATTTTCAAATCAAATATTTTCCTAAATCAATAGTATATCAAATCACACTTATATAGACTTCAAATATATAAGATTTCACATTTCAAATTGAGTACCTTTCCAAATCAATAGTTTTCGAATCAATTTCATACTTATACAAACCAATTTTATATAAGTTCGGTAACTCCCAAATCAAGTATTTAAAATAAGGTTCTCAATTCAATTCGTTTCAATATCAATACAAATTTTCAAAATCATATATGCTTTCACCAAATTTCCAAATCAATATAATTTAAGTCAACCAATTCATTTCCAAAATCAAATGTTTTCAAAATCATCTTATACTTACATAAGGTCCATCTTATATCCGGGTCAAAAATTTTCAAAAATAAATTTCGCTGCATGAAGAGCCATATGGGATTGAACATCTTTGCTTTATAAAAGATTTTTAATTTAGAATAGTTTTGTATATAAAATAGTCTGTAAAATAGTTTGTATGTAAAATAGAATAAACAGTTTGTTTAAGAAGAATAAAAGAAAAATAGTTTTGAAAAATGGTTTTAAATTGATAGTAGTTTTTCATAAAAGAAAAATTCCAATTAAATTACAAAGATATCCAACCCAACAACTTCCAATTTCAGCGTCAAGTATATCAATGATATTAGAATATAAGATGTACATATGTCATCATTTCGCAACATTACATTCGATTGCTCGCTCGATCACACAAGTTCGCTTTCGAACTAGTATTGTCCATTCGACTTCCCTAATGCGGACTTCGATATGGTTTCTTGACTAGAAGCCATCAGTCTCCTTGCATAGCCATATACTATGATAGAGAATTCTAGAATCAAGCCCAAAATCCATATCAAATATTCGCCATCAAGAATCAAATGAAAAATCCTAACATGAAATGGTGTAATTCGCCTCGAACTTGTGTACTCAAACCTGGATGAAATTAAATATGCGAATAAAACAGCATACGTGCAACTTATGTATCTATTCCAACATGTTAAATATATAGTTTTATAAAGATGTTACTAAGTTAAAACATTTAAACTAAATTTTATTCAAAATATTTTGAAGATCAAATTCTTCTCAAAACATTTCAAATCTAAATTTCATATTAGTAAAATTCAAAATAGCCTTATTCATTTACTTAACAAAATAGTTTCAACTTATTTGAATCATATTACTACATGCTTTAAACATACATACCAAACTTATATACTTTATACTTTTCAAAATTACTTAGTTTTGAAAAGTTAACCTTGATTTGGAAGTGCTCGAACCTTCAAAATAGTCAAAGAAATCATATTTTCAATCCAAGAGTTGGAAATCACCAATAAATCAGTACATCAATTCCAAAAGATAGGGTTATATCAAATCAAATCCAAAACTCAAGGACTGAACACCGGCTCATTTCAAATTGTTCAAATATATATACATATATCTTTCGAATATCACATCACACTTCGGAATTTGAAATCAAAATTAGTTTCACAAGTCACTCGCATAACAAAGCTACCGTAGTGGCCTCTCCCCCACTCAGAAACTCGAAAATCAATGTTGATGATGCATGCATTCATCACCGAACTTATTTTCCAGCGACATAAGCGGGTTCTGGACTTTTATTTTCTCGAAAACTTCTTTTGAAATTTCTTCGAAATCATTTGAAACTCAATAAAATCATTTGAAAACATTTCTTATTCGGAAAATACTTTCAAATCGTATTATTATATATTTCAAAATCTTAAACCAATTTCAAAATGCCGGAGTTCAATCTTTAAAAATTTCAAATTCAAGACCCTTCAGTTATAAATCATTTTATATGAATCAATTTTCTTATATAATTTTCAAAATTTCAAATCCTTTCGAAACTTCAAATTTTCATTTTAAAAAGGTATATAATCCTTATCGAAAACATTTCACCTTTATATAAAAATATGGTCATCCTTATCAAAATAATAACTTCGATGAATACCTAATTTCCAAAATACAATCAACCACAAATTTTTTTCGAGCCCAAAATCGATGAATGGGCGATTTGAAATTCGAGGCTCATCCTTCTATTTTAGACCGCATCCTTGAAGCTCAAAAGCAAGATCCCGAATTGATTCTTCTTAGCCAAAGTTGTAGGGATAAAAATAATATTGATGGTTTAAAAAACTTTAAGATCGATGCTCGTGGAGGCATTCGAAAATTTGATAGACTTATCGTGCCAAATATTAGTGATCTTCGAAAAGACACTTTATAAGATTCTCATCGTTCTAAATTTACCATTCATCCCGGTAGTAGTAAAATGTACGCGGACATGAAGCGACTTTATTATTGGGATGGAATGAAATATGATATTGTTAACTTTATTAAGCATTGCATGACTTGCCAACTCGTTAAGGCCGAGCATCAAAGGCCCGGTGGGTTATTACAACCTTTAGACATTCCCGTTTGGAAGTGGGATCAAATTTCCATGGACTTTATTGACGGTTTTCCCCGTTCTCGTTCGGATCTTGACAGTCTATGGGTAATTGTAGATAAACTTACAAAATCCGCCCATTTTATTCCCGTTCGGTCCAATCGGACCGTACCTCTTTTGGCCAAACTCTATGTTAAAGAAATTGTTAAATTGCATGGAGTTCCTACTTCTATTGTTAGCGATCATGATCCATTATTTACTAGTGGATTTTGGAAGGGTCTTCAAAAAGCTTTGGGAATGAAGCTTAATTTTAGCACCACTTATCATCCTCAGTCCGATGGACAAACAGAGTGTGTGAATCAAACTCTTGAGGATCTTCTTCGTGCATGTATTCTTGATTTTGGTAGAAGTTGGGAGGATCATATTTCCCTTGGCGAGTTTTCTTACAATAATAGCTTCCAGTCTAGTATTGGTATGGCACCTATCGAGGCACTTACGGAAGGTCATGTCGATCTCCTTTGTGTTGGCTTGAAGCCGGTAAGAAGCTAGTTTTAGGTCCAGATTTTATTCGTGATGCCATAGAAAAGATTGACCTTATTCATCATAGGATGAAAGAAGCTCAAAGTAGACAAAAATCCTATACCGATAACCGAAGAAGGAGATTGGAATTTTCAATGGGATATTTGGTATTTATTCATGTTTCACCTATAAAGCGTGTTGTGCGTTTCAGTCAATCGGGAAAGTTAGGACCTCGATATATTGGCCCATTTCCCATCACCGAATGCATTGGTTCCGTGGCTTATCGCCTTTCATTACCAGCTCTTCTACTATCCATGATGTATTCTACGTTTCTCAACTACGAAAATGCCTTAGAGATTCCGATTCTATTCTTGAGCCTGGTGTTATTGAAGAAATTGAAGTTTCACCTAATTTGACTTATGAGCAACATCCTATTCGTATCATTGCTACGGAGGTTAAACGCCTTCGTAATAAAGATGTTCCACTAGTGAAAGTTCAATGGTCCTCAAATCCTAAGGATTTCTCTTGGGAATCCGGAGAATTCATCGAGCGAATACGTCCTGACTTACTTTCTCGTGCTCCTTAAGGTGAACTTCTCACTTCAAAATTTTCTTTTGTGTTGTTATGCCTTAGTGTGGTTGTTACTCTTTGTTTTCTTCTTAAGTATTACGAGGACGCAATTACTTTAAGAAGGGGTGTCTGTAACAACCCACATATTTTACGAATATATATTTAAATGTTTTATTTAAATATAGCATCGTTTGTTGAATTTAAAGTCTGAAATGTGACCTTTTGTAAACAGTCGAATCCGGACTCAAGAACACTTCCATTGAGTTCAAAATGACATTTACAACTTTTTTGAGTATAAACATTGATATGTTTGGAGTTGATTAGGATTTTGGTATTTTGTTTGGGCTCTGGTTTGTGTTCTATCCCACTAACCCAATAAGAGAACCCAAACTTCTCTACCAAATACCCCAACTCCTCTTCATTCATTCATTCCACTTTCTAAATTCCTAACACTCAAGCCCTAGAAAAATGGGGGAAAATAAAAGAGATTAGAAATTCCTAAGCCCTAATTCTCTTAGAAAATTCAACTTCAAGTTATAAATCAAAGAGAAGCATAGGTAAGCATCATATTCATCTTCTCCATCTCAATCTCTCTTCAATTTTCAGAAATTACTATAACCTAACTTAGGAAATTCATTTCATTTGGTAATAGATTGAAGATTCTTGAGCTGTTGTTGAAGAGAAATCGATCTTGCTTTGTTTTAGAGCTTCACATTCCTTGTTTTTGGGTTTAAAGGTGAGTTTTGGAACTCACATCTATGTTTAAACCTTTGATAGTTGTTAGGTATGAATTCCTAACATCTATTTCTTGTTCATTTGCTTTTGATTTGAATTGGTTTGTTGAATTTTCCAATTTTTGGTATTTTGAAGTCAAAATATATGAAAATCCTCCTATGGTTTTTGGACATGTTGTTTGGAGCGTATTAAAGAGCCTATAGGGCTGGGTTATCGCTTGGCATAAATCACTAGCCACCATCGCTCATCCGATTGCTTCCGAAACGATTTGGCCATTAATGGCCTAGGCTGATTTTTGCCCTGAGCTTCAGCTCAGACGTTTAGGATAACACTCAAACGTCTGGGCCATCGGAATAGAAATTCCAGATGTACAGCTCAGATGTCTGAGGTTATTAACAGACGTCTAGGCGACCTGGAAGAAAATTTCCAGATTCTCAGCTCAGACGTTTAGGAAAACCACCAGACGTCTGGTGCTGTTTAATTCAGCCAATTTGCCTATTTTACACTGGATTTTCGTTTTATCGATTTTTGTTGATCCGGTTGGTTGTTGTCATTTATTATCAACTTTGATGACTTCTTCTTTGAATTTTTAGGAATATCCATTTGATGGATTTGATATTGATTTCTGTGGTTTTAATTCACATCGTCGAATGTGAATTTTTGGTGATAGATTGTTTTTACAATCGTTTTTATGATTTGTCACTTCAAAATACGAAGGTTTCTATACTAATAGAAAATACTCAAACTCTTTCATAAAAACGATTTCAACACTACTTTTAAATATAAAGCTCGTTTTTAAAACTGTTTTCCAATTTATTAGTATATACAAACCTTTACCTCATTCGTACGAGAAATCCAATTAAACGACTTAGCAAAACAAGTGGTATGAAACGCTTGCGTTTACTTCGTCGGTTAATTCTTAGACTTGTTCGATTGAAATCTTGTGACAATTTTCGAGTGGAAATCTACAGTTTGTTCGTAAATATTTAAGTTAAGCCAGTGGTTATGGGACAGGAAGCTAAATTCATTTATTTACTAGCTTGGTGTAATTTACACTTTTATTGATCTATGACGATCATTTTATGGTTTTGACTAGCGATATGCGATGTTTCTTTGTCTGCGTGAGGGACTGTACCCCATTCTGTTGAGCTTCGTCTCATTTTTTGTAGGCTAGAGACCTATGGGTTTTATGGAGTTCGGTTCATCGTGCGTACCATTGTACTACGTCGTTGTTCCGGGTTATTTGAGTTTCAGGTTCCGCGGATGTACCGTTGTACTACGTCGTTGCACCGGCTCTATGGGTTAGCGACCCATGGGATAGCGTCCCGTTTGTGATACACGTGTTGGTGAGTTTTCATGCTCCCGTTTATGATAGACCTCCCCCTTTTTGTGATTTCTAATTGATGACTTTTGGAATTTGTGTTTCACCATTATTTTTTATTTGCTTAGATAAGCTTTATCAATATTTGTGACCTGGTGAATAAAATAAAGAATATGACATTCTTTTTGGTGTTTGAGAAAATTTGAGGTATTGTATGATTTTTATTGTTATCATATATATATATTTGTCATATCTCTTATCCTTTCTTATTTACATGATAATTATAGCTAGACTGATCTGTTTATTATTTTTCTTCTTAAATAATACTCGGGTCAGACCGAGGTGTTTCAGGTGCTTCCACTTGACTTTTTAGCAGGAACTAGCTCCTGACTTTTGGCTAACTACTTTAGCTTAGTAGTTTTTGTTTTTATACATTCGAGACAGAGACTCCCTAATGTATACATATTGTTTTGTCTAGTACTTGTACCTATTTTTTTTGTGATGTAGTGGATCTTGTATGACCACTACTTTGATGTACACTTCTTTGTGTTATATTCATATCTGTTTCCACCTTTGTGATATAAATATCTATGACCGATTTATGTTATGCTTATTTTATATTTGTTTCCGAAGACCATATAGCCACTGTGAAGTAGCTTTGAGTTTGTATTTGATATGTCAGATTTCCTCTTGAAATGAAATGCATGGCATACTATTTGACATATCGGTACTCGCACAAAGCAATTACACGGATGGTCGCTCCTCAATAGCCTTATTCTTCGTACTAATTGACGACATTACCTTGTAGTGTCCTTCGTTAGTGTGAGTATAGAGGTGGGGCGTGACAGTATAGCGAAAATCGCTATAACGACATTTAAACTATTAAATGGAATATCGGAATTTTATTTAATTATCATCAATATAACAACATATGAATGTTTACAAATAATTTATGGACAAGAAACCCCCTTTGGGTCTCTCTACATATTTTTCCTGCAAAACAATGGTTATTGATACTATAGATAATCATATTAGTTTATGATGATCAAATTAATATGTCATCCATTTTCCAAACGGAAATTCAACCAAACAAGCAATCAAACAATTTTTACTAACATCTAAATTATTAATAAATATTTATAACATCATTGATATGATATAATAAAATTTAATGTGAGTTAAACTCAAATTGGTTTTTGTTTCCGTCGAAACGGGCCGATTTCGGACTAAAACCGAATGGTCATTCGATTTTTGCCAAAATTTTCACTTGCTCCAAATCCAACCAAACCAACTCCACCGCGAAGCTCT
The DNA here is from genome assembly GCA_030737815.1 of Allium fistulosum. Taxonomy (NCBI): domain Eukaryota; kingdom Viridiplantae; phylum Streptophyta; class Magnoliopsida; order Asparagales; family Amaryllidaceae; genus Allium; species Allium fistulosum. The sequence goes on from CM060901.1 coordinate 159,460,264, forward strand.
CGATGACACGAGTACAATGCAACAAATGGCGTTCGAACCGACCAAGTACGAAGGAGTTATGCAAATTATAAGATATCGACAAATTAAAATTAAAATTTTAAAATTAAACAACTTTACAAATTTTAAACTTATACCCTCTCCCTATCTTCATCTTCTTCCTTCGATCAAAAAAAAAGAAATGCACAGACAAACCCAAAGGCGCGTGCACGATATCCCGCTAACATGGAGCAATAGTCGATGAAATCGAAATCCGTCTTCGCCAACGACTTTCTCTTGGCAACTCGACCCGAATGTGATCACCACAACAACATGGCCTACCCTGAACAAAACACGACTGCACCACCTCCATTACAGGCCGTACGATTACGCATGACCTAAAATGACGTCAATCTACTCAAAAACTTGGCTACAGCTGCTAACTTCGACGCTCAATCCAAAAACAATCTCCAATTATCGAGTGGATGACCACAATCACCAAAAAAAGTAACCCTAGTTCTAAACCCCCACGCGACCACACTGTCGAGCCTACCCATCCAAAGCCACACACAACAGCGTGAAGATCCCATTGAATTGAGATTTTTAAAACTGGTTTTAGAATTTTTAATTGAGTATAACCTTATAAAGTTAAAGATGCGGCCATTTATTTGGTTTACTGTAGATTGAGTATGAACAGAGGAAGAGAGGGAAGAAAAATAAAAATAAAAAGATCTTGTGTTTAATAAGCTACCTATTTTACAACCAAATAAAATAATATATAAAAATAAACAAATGAGTATCCTTACTCTTTCCATAACAAAAAGACTTCTTGAGCCATCCAACATGTCCTTGCCATCAAATCGTTGTTTAAAATTTGAATTTTGATTTGGTTTTAAAATGGTTTTAAAATGAATTATTTACGATAACCCGGTACACAATATTTCGTTCACGTACGAACCACAAGTGACCGAAATAAAAATATAATCGTGCACTAATATACGACACGATCATACGTCAACAATGAATTTCACAGATTATTTTATTTTGTGAAAATTTTCAAATATCATCGTTTGCCGTTAAATCGACAATAGAATAATTCCAATATTTTGCCAAAATAAAAATTAGAGAAAAGTCATATAAATTAAAAAAAATATGTTATCAAAAATTAAGTCGTTTTATTAAAATTTGATTTTTCTTATTATTTATTCTATTCGAACCATTTGTTATTGTAAATAAATTTGCCAAATGATTCAACATTATTATTTATTAAATTAAATAGAAGTTAAGTAAACTTATTAAATCTATCTAATTATATTTAGTTCAACATTCAAATATTTAATCCTCAATTCAAATATTTAAACGATCATTATTGTTGAATTCTAGATATTAAATTCCAAAATCCAATTAGTTAAATATTTAAAATCAAATTGGCCAAAATTTTGGGTTGTTACATCTTAGCTATGGAGACCGTTTGACTCCTACACATGGTTTACTAACACATAACTTTACTGTCATGTTTCAACTGCTCTTTTAGCTATACTGTTAGTTCCCATTATAAGCCCGAAGGTTATTCCATTCCAATTATGGAATTCTAACACACTATCGTTTACGATGTAAGGGAGAGAACCCGAACCACTTAATATTTCTTCTACTAGGAATTAGGTAGACTCTCATCATTTAAGAACAATAAAATAGGATGATCCCCATCATTTAAGACCAAACCTCTAGGTGGGTTCCAACATGGTTCTCCTTGAAAAATATCGTAAGAAATCCTATTTGGTCATTTAATACTTCACAGAAAAAAGAGGCGGACCCTACTATAGCCACTTAATATCTCTAACCCAAAGCGGACCCCTCCTAAGGATTTCACCTATCATATCCACAACACAACTTACCCATAACTCAATCATGACATCTCAGATTAATTCGACTATTCGTAGGAACTGGTAGTCAGATTGACTAGGCAGATTTACCTTATAGAATTTCGATTAACCTCATGTCCACTGGAGTTATTTATTATAGGTGATGTCCCACATTAGTCTGCAAAGCCACACTGCTAGTAGCCAGGTTTAACTGGGCAGACTTCCATGTAGCTTTGGACTAACTTTGCATCCCTATAACTTAGTTATACCTTATATGTATACTACCTACATACATATATCATCCTACATGTTTAATAGTTTAGGCCATATAAGGAAACCCTTATTACGCCTCTAATCAGGAATTAACTCCTTATTTAATTATTTTTCCTAAGAGATTTATACTATTTTCATACTAATCTCTTATTATCCTATAACTTGTATTATTCCTTTCTCATTCCCTCATATTTACTTAAAAAAATTTCATTAATCAATTCCACTAATTTGTTGTGACTATTTAAATTCTCATAAATCTTATTTCATTCATTGCACATTCAATGCTCATTTATTTCTGGAATTACAACCTTTTAACTATTTAAATTCTCATAAAACTTATTCTATTTATTTGCACATTCAATGTTGATTTAACCTTCCTTCCTTTTTATTTTCAATTATTACCATTTATTTTTATTTTTATTTTCTAGTTCCTCTTAGCGTGAATATTTATACACATTTTTGTTGTATAAATTAAGATTTTTTGGGAATTAGAAAGGCTGTATATGTTTATGCATTCACTTTCTTTTATTTCTCTTTTATCTTTCTAATTACATTCATCTTTAAGTAGGATATTTCTTTGTGTTCTTATATGTAAGAAGCTTCTCTTTTTTTAAAAAATTTCCATTATATTTTCCATAAAGTTACTTAAACAAATGGTTTGTGTTGTTTGAAATCACAAGGAATTATTAAATTCCCTTTTCTTTTGAAATAAACAACATAAGCTATGGAGTGAAATTTCATACCTTACACATCTCTTTCTTTCCTTTTAATTATATTCCTTATCAAATCAAACACTGCACTTTTCAATTTAATTAAAAGATTAGGTAAATCTATGGAATTTGAAAGGATTTCATACTCAATTGATTAGAATACATAAATTTTCACAATTCAATGAAACTAGAACACCTTAATTCATATAAACACCCTTCAATACAAATATAGACCTGAACTAAATTCTACAATAAACCAACTGGTAGATCCGAAATAATTCCATGTTGAATTCATATTCAATCACCAACAACTTGGGACTAATTTACAGATCGAGGTATAATTAACATTTCTATTCCATCTTTTCTAATTTACAGAATATGTAGTCAGTGTTTTATACATTTAAATTCAAGCCTACAACTTCAGATATTTCAAATAGGCATAATAATCAAACAAAATCCAACGAGATAAATTACAATGTTATAAATAATTTACATAAATTTCCTATTCACCATTTTTAAGATTTCTAAACTTCCAGATCTGAATCTGATCCACTAATTCAACTGCTTTCCATTTTTAATTCAAGGCATATGTATAAAAGGAATATACATAGTACTAGAATCATAGATCTAAGAAAAGAATTTGGATTTAAGGGAAAATATAGATTTATTATATTGAGATCTATCTTGTTATTGTGCAATGCTAATTGCACGTTCCTTTCATCTTCTTATTTTCTGATCTTCGTAAATTTGTATATTTACAGTTAGTTTTATTTTAGTGGAGAAAGTAGAGGAAAAAAATGGTAGAGCTTCGCTATCTGCAGCAGAAAATATGAGAAAAGGAGGAGGGTATGAATGTCTACTTATAGATGGTAGAATGAATCGTATGCATCGTATTAGAAATTATAAAATCCCGGCCATTATTCGAGGTTCAACCTCAGCCTTCTGGGCTCTGACCAACGATTGTCGGTCGACTGCTACGAGTTAACCGCCATGTCTCAAAGGTCGACCGACGGGTTTAGTTAATCATAGTTTGTTTATTTCAAATTTTGAATTTTAATTATCTTCGTTTTGATTACTTTAAACATCCGTAACTTCTTTGTTTGAACTCCGTTCACGAAACTCCAAATATGAAAGTTACTCAAAAAATCGTTATGAATGCAATGACATAAATTTCATGGCCAAATTCCACTAGTTGCAAAAATTCCATTTTTGAAGCCTAATTAATTAACTAATTAACCAACTTAAATTTACGGGGTGTTACAAATATAATAAAACTTAAATAGTAGTGTTGTGCCGACATATAAAATGCTGACACAAACATTTAACTAGTTATAAATTTTGGTATTCCAACAGTGAATACAAAAATATCTTTTGTTAGCTAAAAGCCTCCTGCTTTGTCTCCAACTACTTTATTCATCCTCTAATGGTAAACTGTTTAATCCATAAACTCAGCCTAGTCGAATGAGTATCCATGAGTTTATGGAAAATAATAAAAACATAGGTTAGACATAAAGCCTGGTATAAGTAAACCTTTACCCTAACTGTTAACCCGCCATTTGGAAAGGCCGTATACAGGCGGATTTAACTCAAACGACTGCTCAATTATCAAAGCTGGAATGTCAAGGACTTGGTTCTGATTTGAATGGATGAATGGACGATCAATCATGGATAATAAACATGAATATGTAGCCAGGATTCGGGATAGTCGATGGACAAAAAACGCGAGATACTTGGAATATAGGTTTCGACAAAAGTTGAGTTGCTTTGGGTTGCTTGGAGTTTGCTTCGAGTCACTTTTGGATTTACTTCGGGTTTTCAGGATGGTTGCTTCGAGTCATATTTCCGTGCTTGGGATTGGCAAAAGGAGGGATCGGCAATGATGGAACTTTAGGTTGGTAGTCATGGATCTTAGGGTCAGCATTCGTGCTTCATCGGGTCGACATGCTGGAAACACCGGGTCGGCATTAAGGAAGAATGGATCGGGTCGGCATTGAGGAGGACTTTGGGTTGGAACTTCCATGAACTCAGGTCGGCATTAGGAATATGGGATCAGCATATTATGACACTTCAAGGGATCGACATAATGCAATGCTTTGGGTCGGCATCTACGGCTCTTTGGGTCGACACTTGGGAAACTAGGATCAGCCATAGGAATTCTACTCCGAGTCATTGAACAACTTACTTCGAGTCAGTGTTAAGGTTGCTTCGTGTCAATAACTAGGTTACTTTGGGTTGGCATATTCAGAACTCGAGGTCGGTAGTGAAGAAGGATATGGGCTCGACTATGGTTTTGGTGGGCCCATATCAGTGCGGAAGCCCAACAACCGGGGTTTTGCCTATAAATACATCAGGTAGGGCTTCATAAAAGGGAATCTTCATCATGTTTCCCTTTATCTTCAACCTAAAGGCTACTCTGCCATTCTTGTTTCGAAAACTCTAGATTGTAACTGTAATCAAATTCAGTATAAATAAAAAAGATATTTCTGGAGTGGACATAGGCCAGACTCAGTTGAACCATTATAAATCTTATCTTTTTTACTGCTTTCTTTTTAAATTTTGTTGTTCTTCATGTTATTTCCACTACATACACTCTGTCTATGACCTGCGTTTGGATATTGGTGCTTTCATTTGTGATTGGGTGTTTGTGACCAATTTTGGCGCAAACATTTTGGTGCTTCCACTAAGAAAGCTAGCACTCAGGGATTTAAAAGCTTGGGAACTTGAATTTCAGAAGTAGTGGCTAGGCAATCAACGAGGAGACAAAGAGAAAGGACAAGATAGAAACAATGATGGTTGTTATGCATGAAAGGATGCTAAAGAAGGAGGAGGAAATCGAGGATCAAAACCAGGAAAATGAAGCAAGCAAGATGTTGGATGGAGCTATGGATTTTGGTATGGATCAGCACTTGGATGCACGCTTGGAAGAGGATGATCCAGGATTCCCTCATGGACTCGGGGGCAGGAGGGGAATTATGATCGGAAGGAACCTATGGATGCTAGAGTAGTTGGAAATTGGGACCCAGAGCTTGGAGTGGAAATTAGCAGGCTTAGGTATTGATTGGATCAGTCAGGGGCTAACCCCAACCAAGGAGAATGGATTAGAACAACTCCCCATGGAACTGGGGGCACGGATTTAGATGGCCTTGCTTGGAAATGGATAGCGGTGATGGAAAAGGATTAGTCACCATCCGCCTCAAATCGTAGGTAGCCAGGGCTTAAGGGCATAGGTCGTCATCTCTTGATGGCATAAACTAAATGACAAACAATAAATCCTACACCAAAGTGGCTAAGTCACTTACACATGTATGGGATCACAAATGGTCCTTAGGCATGCTTTGAGATGGCGATGAACCACCATGACAAATAATTCAGAAACTCACTCGAACATGAAATCTGATATTGATAATATGGCATCCGACCTCGAATGGTCACAATTCGCCTCTAACGGTACCCGACCTGGAACGATCACATTTTTCCTCGAATGAAGCCCGACCTCTAACGGTCACATTTCGCCTCGAACGACACCCTAACCGGAGAGTTAAGTGATGGATACTGGAAGTCCGTTGGAAATTGATCGCTTAATGTTCAGGGATACTAAACCGGAGTGGAGGGAGTGACGCCGCTTCGCCAGATAGCGACATGATCGGCTCGCTCGACGTTGTTTCCTCTTCACCGGAGAGTGGCGGGATGGGATCCAGCAAGAGTCCAGAGTGGCTGTAATCGGTCTAGGACTTAGGCCATGGCATCGCTTAATGTTCCGGGATAATGAACCAGAGTGCAGGGAGTAACGCCGCTTCACCGAAGAGCAACAGGATCGACTCGCTCGACGTTGTTTCCCCTTCACTGGAGAGTGACAGGATGGGATCCAACAAGAGCCCAGAGAGGCTATAATCAATCTAGGAGGACCAAGGAATCGCTTAATGTTTAGGGATACTGAACTGGAGTGCAAGGGATAGGTTGCTTCGCTGGAGCGCGACAGGATCTGACTATTCAATCGTTTAGTTTGGATCGAGCTTAGCAAGGGATCAGAGAGGCTGTCAACGATCCAAAGAGATCGTAGGATTCTGTTATTGGCTTCCAAGATGTAAAATGGATTCGGATAGTGGCTTCGAATAGCTAAGAATTTGGCTAAGGACCCAGAGCGGTCTCGATTTTGGATATGGACCCGGGGAGGTCCTCGGATTTGGATAAGGACCCGGAGTGGTCCCGGATTTGGATAAAACGATCTGGAGAGATCGTAGATTCAGTTAATGGATTTGGAATGGATTCGGAATTGGATATCGACTCGGAACAGTCGTGGATTTGGCTATCGGACTTGGATGGAATTGCTTGGTAATGGATAAAATTATGGATTGGATGATCTTGCTATGAATGGAATATGGACTTTGGATGTCAGATTTAAAGCTATTCAAAAACGCCTTCCTATCGCAAGGCATGTTTTGGGGGGCAAATGTTAACTCGCCTTTTGGCAAGGCCGTATATAGGCGGATTTAACTCAAACGACTGCTCGATTATCAAAGCTGGAATGTCAGGGACTTGGTTCTATTTGAATGGATGAATGGAAGATCAATCACGGATAATAAACATGAATATGTAGCCGAGATTTGGCATAGTTGATGGACAAAAAGTGCGGGATACTTGGAATATGGGTTTTGATAAATGTTGAGTTGCTTCGGGTTGCTTGGAGTTTGCTTCGAGTCACTTTTGGATTTATTTCGTGTTTTCAGGATGGTTGCATCGAGTCATATTTTCGTGCTTGGGATTGGCAAAAGGAGGGGTCGGCACTCATGGGACATCGGGTCGGTGGTCATGGATCTTCGGGTCGGCATTCGTGCTTCATCAGGTCGGCATGCTGGAAACACCGGGTCGGTATTGAGGAAAAGGGGATCGGGTCGGCATTGAGGAGGACTTCGGGTCGACACTTCCATGAACTCGGGCCGACATTAGGAATATGGGATTGGCATATTATGACACTTCAAGGGATCAGCATAATGCAATGCTTCGGGTCAGCATCTTTGGTTCTTCGAGTCGGCGCTTGGGAAATTCGGATCGGCCATAGGAATTCTCTAAATCATTGAACAACTTACTTCGAGTCAGTGTTAGGGTAGCTTCGGGTCAACACCCAAGTTACTTCAGGTCAGCATATTCAGAACTTGGGGTCGGCGGTGATGAAGGATATGGGCTCGACTATGGTTTTGGTGGGTCCATATCAGTGAGGAAGCCCAGCAACTGGAGTTTTGCCTATAAATACAACAGGCGGGGCTTCAGAAAAGGGGATCTTCATCCCTTTTCCCGTCATCTTCAACCAAAAGGCTACTCTGCCATTCTTGTTTTGAAAACTCTGAATTGTAACTGTAATCAGGTTCAGTTTAAATAAATAAATTTCTAGAGTGGACGTAGGCCAGAGTCAGCCGAACCACTACATATCTTGTCTTTTTTACTGCTTTCTTTTTAAATTTTGCTATTCTTCATATTATTTCCACTACATACACTCTATCTATGATCTGCGTTTGGATATTGGTGCTTTCATTTGTGATTGGGTGTTTGTGATCAATTTGGTGCATACACTAACCATACACATAGCGAGACCATACCGCTAAAGCATGGAACAGGTTTTCCCTCACTTATACATCACAGCAATTATATCATATCATGTAAATAATCATCTATTCAAGAGCATCCAAAAAGAATGATTTCAGTTATAAATATACCATATACATAAGTTATACACCCATAATTCATATTTACAAACATTACATGATCTCTTATTTAGGTGTAACGACCCGCACTTTTCGACATCAACCATGTCAAGAAAATACGAGCTGTTGAGTTTTTAAAACATTACAGAGCATAATTACAAATATAATGTTCTAAGACATTCTACACTTTCAGATCTCACAGCAGATGTAATTACAATATAAATACAAAACGATAGACATTTCATAAAAACATTCTTGAAAATAATTACTTCACAAAATACATTGTTTCGAAATTACAGTATAAGTATACATTCTAGTACAATAAGTAATTGTAAGAGAGCAACAAAAAATATTAGAACTTCATCATTGAGCTCTTTTCTTCCCTATACTATATCCAATTACTATAACCTGTCATCCTGTGGTGAGGGAAAATGGAGAGGAAGTGGGTAGGTTAGACATAAATTTTGGTGAATGAGAACAAGACTAATAAGATGGTCAAGTGCAATTAGTTTTAAATCTACTCCAAGTGTCATAGGGTGTACATAGTGTGTCAGTGCATTCCTATGGTCATATACCTAAGGATATTTATCTAACTTATAGAGTTAGATCTACCGGTCAATCTCATACTATCGATCGAGCAAACCGGGATCTACTATTTCTCAACTATTCTACTATGCCTAGAGAGGGAGAGCACAAAATACAAACTCGCAGAGTGACTCATTGTATGCACTGACACTCATCTCTCAATCGTAATGAGAAACTACCTTTTATTGCCTATCTTCGGTGTTCACCGCGAGCAAATCACCACCAGGACCGGGATCCCACCTAGTACGTCACGAGACTTATAGCCACATATTGCCTACTCTGGTGTTCATCGCATGCAAATCACCGCCATGACCAGACTCTAACTTGTTTCATCTCAAATCCTATGGCCACTTATTGCCTACTCCAGTGCTTGATGTATGCAAATCACCTCAAGGACCAGGCCCCTCAAGAACTAATCGTACCCAATCCAATTTTCACATCCGCTAAACAGACTGCTCCCATTGCCTGCATTTACGGATCTATTGGATTTTACCCACTCAGCGAAGTAAATTTGCCTTACAACTCAGATAAGAAACTAAATTACCTATTCTCTTACACATACCTCAAAACAATGGAGTACGCGGTTTTACATTTCATCAAATTCATTCAATAAACAGGCCTAAAGCCCAAAAGTCCAATTCCTTCATTAAATAGGCTAGACGAATGACCTGGAAGGCTTACGGTTGATCGCCTATTGTCGACCTAGAGTCCTAACGGTCGACCGTTCTAGTGCAATTTCCTAGGGTTCATGTGTTTGTTTCGTTCATTAATTTTGTGCGTTAACTAATTGTCGTTTGTTAATTTTAACCCAATTAAAGCCAAATCTCTTATTTTTGCCTGATCCATATTTCAATATTTTAATTGTAAAAAAATTGGGGTGTAGATAAGGGTTTACCACTAGATGATAGAACAGATTAACAATTTATTATACTCCCAATTTAGATCTATTTAATTATCCAATTCATGCCTACTATTCTAATCCATACACATGCTTAATTAATTATCCAATTCGTGCCTATTATTCTAATCCATACACATGTTCAGTTAATTATCGAACATATTCACTTTTAAATAAGAAAGGTTTATACCTCAACGTATCCAAATAATTGGATTTAACATCAAATTCTATTTAATTTACAGATCTATAATTTAATAATCTAAACTTTTAGATCATTTCAATTTGGGAGTTTAACAATCTAATCAACTTAAAATAAATTTAAAACTAGTTAATTTAACCATTTAATATAATCTGCACCCACTCACCTTGGTCCCAAGCTTCAGATCTGATCCCTAAACAGCGTATTTCCCTTAGATATTCTTGGACTTCTCTCAATTGCTAGATTTCCTTTTAATTTGGCTCTAGATTCGATTTAGATTGAGGTTTGGGTTTGATCTGGAATTTATTTTTGATTTCAGAATTGGAGAAAGAATTAGGGTTTAGAGGTAAACTGGCAGAGTCTCTTTATTGTTAATTTGCAATGGAGAATTAGGGTTTACGTTAGATGTGTATTTATAGGAGTTTTATATTGGTTCTAACTGTTAATTAATTACTTCATTCACAAGTAAAGATATCTAGGATGTTTGATTATGTACGTTGAACCTACATGCCTTCTTAATAAGTTATTTATTTACATCTTCCTTTAATCAATCAATCAATCAATCGGTTTCAGTCAATTAATTAATTAATCGACCAACCAACCAATCAATCAACCAACAAACCAATCAATCAATCAATTAGTTTATATCTTAATTTATGTATGCATATCGTATATAATTATTAAACATTTAAGTATATATATACACATTATTAACTAGCATCTTTATCTACACATTTCCCATAAAAAATCTTTTAGTTATATATGTACTCTTTATTTTCCAAACATATAATTGTGTAACTTTCACTAAATGCTCCTATTTCAAAATAAACTTTTACTTTTGTGCGCATAAATATATTTCCATTCTTTTGTTTTTTAAATGCACACTCACCATTATACCATTTTTCTTTTCTTTAAACTAAAATTTACTTCCAAAAATAGGCATAAAACACAAAATACGTGCTATAGTAAACGTTCCATATCTTATTCATACGATATCCATTTCTAACAACTTATATATGAATTTGGGCTAGAAAAATCTACTTGATCCAATGGAAAAGATAGATTCTGCAAATTCCTTCATTTATAAAAATTTAATATTTCATCCTTTTACGTAAAATTAAGTTTTTACCCTTATTAATATTTTAATTTATTATTAAAATTCCAGGGTATTACATTCTCCCTCTCTATAGAATTTCGTCCTCGAAATCTTTAAGGATGGAAAAATGCAAATAACAACCAGCAACCCAATTCTATATCCGTCTACTCAGCCATCATACAAGACAACCATAGTCCTTAATATTTCTAATGGAATTATGTATTTATGCAACGTGGAATGCATATGAACCTGAACTAATGAAAACAAGTAGTCGGTCTACCGATTTAGTCAACCTCCTGCTTATTCAATTATGCCCATGCTATGCATTCAAATGTATGCAAGATACCAATGATAGATTGATAATTCTACATGTAAGCTCAACCATACAATCATATGCGATATCTATATCCATAACATCCATACGAAGCAATCAATCAAGAAACAATATGCACATGATATGAGTGTGTGTACCTATATGGCCGATCATTCTAATGTGTGCCTAAAGTACTCAATATTCTAATGCATATAAATGCAACCATTCGCATCCATAAACGTCCATATACATCCATTAGCATCCATCACTCATAACATGTCCTTTTAACACGTTTACAAACATACATATCATCCAAAGGTCTCTACCTCAGATAGTCTTCCGCCTAAATTATAAGTTCAAAGGTAATCTAAGCTTCTCTAGCTAAAATGGTTTGATTAAGGTAACTACTCCACTTAACACTTTCATATGTACCTAAAATTCATTAGAGTTATAATCTAAGATCATTCTAACAGAAGTAGTGTCCCTTTAAGGGTTAACTAGTGCGAACCTGTGCTTCGCACACGGATGTTGAAAAAATATTGTTGTTGCATAGGTCATATCCAAATGTATAAGAAATTTAATACGGTGGTAATGAAAAAACATTGTTGAACGATAGTGTTACATCATGAATAACAATTTGGTAGGATAAAGAATACATAGATATATTTGGTTATGATAATCACAATTAAAATCGAACAAAACAATTACAGTGAATATGTTAAAGTTCACAGACTATTTAGAGGATAATGTGTTAAAAATTTATCTGCTAATGCATAGATATATTCACTATGGCATATAACGCCAATGTTGTTGCTTTTGCAATTGCACAGCTGCTTCAATGTGCATAGGTATATTTGAAGTATTCACTGTGAACTGCAGACACAAAGACACAGTGCAGTTCGATTCAATTAAATAAGAGTAACAAAAGTTTTTTGCAATGGGGAGAAATATAGTAATAGGATGAAATTTGTAAACAGTAAGGAAAAGTATTTGTCAACAGCTGAAAAAAGAGAGCAAAAGAAAAAAGGAAAAAAGCAACAGATGTAGTACAGGGGAAAAGTAGTAAAACAGAAGATTCAATTGAAATAGAAATGATGATGCAATAAGAAAATAATATGGGTTCCAATATAAATTACTATTGTTCACCAAATCTGATCTATGTCAATGCAGGGTACAAATCACGGCATAGGGCTAGTCGTAGTAACCAATATTTGAAAATATCCAAAACATACAGAAGAGAACAATTATGAGAAGTCCATTCATTTTTTAGCCTCAGAAATATCTGCTAGCAACACGTGTATGATATTTGATTGAGCGCAAATAGGTGATGTTTTCTTGGCCTTAATAGATGCATTACATCAGTCAATTATTTTAACCATTGAAGGTATTTGTACCTGCAGCCAAAAAAGGCAAAAGTGTCATTGATGCAGTATTATTACTAAATTCTCTCACTGCTCGTCTGACCTATTAACTATATCTAATAATCAAACTATGACTACATAATCATCTATACAAAGATACATTCATCAATTGTTTTCTAGAAGTTTTCCGACGGTGGTGGTGCAAGTGATTTTAGAATTTACTGCAAAAAAAAATAAACTCTTTTAGGTGGTTATCAACATTATTCTCACTACAACACATGTTTTGACCCAGCACTTAAACTGTGCATCTACCTTAAGCCCGAATACAACAACTTATATGCTTAATGTATTATTGATCATCGTAATTGTAAACGAAATTGAGTAAACTTAGCCAAATTATGTCATCAAACCTGGAAGCAATGTATTAAACGCTGAGCTGCACGGTTGAATCAAGCATTAATTATGTGAAGTCATTATTTAATCATCTCAAGCTATCAAAAACCAAAATTCATTTTTCAATTATATTTTCATAATGCGGTTAAATAAATATCGTTAACATCAAACAAAATTATTACTACAGCTAAATTAGTATTGCATCACACAAATGCAGTTAAAATATTCAAAAACAATAATTGCTTAATTCCAAAAATACTGCAAAATAATAACCGCTTTTGCTTAATGCATTTAAATTTTAACTACAGTAAGCTCGAATAAATCATCGTGTACAACCAAAATTATTACTGCATCACAAAAATATAGCTGAAATATTCAATTTCTACCATGCATAATTCAAAATTGCCATTAAATTATAACTGCATTTTATTAATGTAGTTAAATTATAATTGTATTAAGATTGAATAAATTCCTGAAATGTAGCCAAATTTATTACTTCATCACATAAATGTGGTTAAAAATATTCAAATATAGTTAAATTTACCCAAAACTTGCTGGTAAATTATAATTGCATTTTCTTAATTTCATTAATTTATAACTGTTTTAAAATTGAATAAAATTATCAAATATAGTCAAAATCATCAATAGTAAATGCAATAAAAAAATGCTAACGTAGTTAAATTAATTCAAAAAAGCCTATAAAATTATTACACCATTTTTTGATGGGGTTAAATTATAACTGCACTAAGTTTGAATACTATCAAACACAATCAAGATTATTACTTTATTACATAATGTAGTTACAATATTCAAAGGCAACCATAATTGTACAATTTAAAAAAAATATTCCTTTCAAATATGTTAAAAGATAATAAATACATTATAATAATCTAGGTAAAACTACTATGTAATGTTTATGATCATCATAATAATGCTGTTACAGAAACGCGGTACACAACCGTGACACAAAATAATTGTGCAATTAAAGCTGCTATATAAAATTATGATTTTAAAAAATTTATTTTTAGCTATCAACAATGGATATCATTGGAAAGCAAATTAAATTTGAGATTTAATAGTGAAAACGATTCTTAAATCCAATCAATGTAGAAAAAGTTATCACATTTTAAAGTTTGGAATATAAAGAAATTAAAAATGCGACTATTCAGTTGCCAAATTTCAAAGGGGCCTGTGTGAGCTTGAAATTCAACTCACTAATAATAATATAGTATAGATCTATCCGCATGTGGTTGTTATGCACATAACCATGCAGTGTATGTTAGCCTCCCGTAAATTTTCTTAAGAATATAACCTTTCTCTGATCCGAGCGAAGTTTGAGAAGAACATTTTTATCCCTTTATTCAAATATTACTCAAATTTTTTCTCCAATCTTCATTTACATGAAAATTTCCTTCGCATTCTCAATGCGTACTATAACAACACCTTTTCTTTACTGACACCTAAATCCTTGAATTAAATCCATTCCAAAAATCTTCAACAAATTATCATATAGGATATACTCTTTGCATGTTGAATTTTCAAAAATTTACTTTTTCTATTCCTTGGTGTCATCTTACAAATGAGACCATTACCAACATAGCCTCTTCTCACTCCATTCCAATTACCCTATGGTTGGGATAGCTAAATATGAGATGATCCCTATCCATTCTAATTCAATAAACCTAATAACAAATATTTTGGTTTATACTTCGATGGGAAGATATTAGTGGCATTTACTCTTCACTATTTTAGAAAGTTTGGCTTACTACTCTTAACCGTCCCATTAAATTCTGATTTTAACTTTTTGTCTTTGTCCCAATCATTCTAATTCTTTCAAATTCCATAGTTAATCCTATCCTAGTAGATTGTTTAATCCTATTTATCTAACTCCAAATCTATTTCTTTTCTTTTAAGTGATAATCAAAACACTTTTACTTTACCTTTTTTTAAATCTCTTTATTTTAACATAGTTTACGTAAAACTAATAGTTCTTTAAAACTGTAAAGTTCAATTTTTTATTTTTACCATTTAAATCAAAAAAATTGATTTTACCATTTCCACACATCTAGTAGGTTGCTTAAAATTTTAAAATCTTTCGATTTTTAAATTTCTTTTCCACAAAACTATTAAGTTTTAAAACTATAAAACTCTCTTTTCATTTTTAACAAGTGTTTCCTTTTTACTACAATAATGATATTTTTCTTTAATCAAATCACCAAAATGATTAATTTAGCTTAGTAGTAATGCACATAAAACATATAAAATTTCCTTTTATTAGGATCATGAAATTCTATCAAATTATCAAAAATGATCAAACTTAACTTGTCAAAAATATACATAAAAACATACATTTCTAAGATCTTTTTTTGTAAATAAGAGATTTTCACAAAAGCATATTTAACACACTATTAATATTTTTATTATCCTTTTATTCTTTTAAAGTGTGACAAAAAAATTTATGAAATATTTTCAAATACATACTCATTACATAATCAAAAATAGGAGTTCAAAAGTAGTGCCTTACAAACTTTTCAAAAAATTTCACAAGCTCTGTTACCCCGCCTTTTGGACAAGGCTGAGATATCAACAAACTGGCTAGAAAGGATGGATATCAGGATTGGAGATCGATTGAAAACAAGGCTATGATCGATACCATCAAAATTGGACCAAGCTCCGATCAAGGTGGGATCGATAGGAAATGATTAACAAGCTTGGAGAGGCTGCATTTCAAATTTCATGTTAAATGGAGTTCGTATGCTCGAGTTATGGATGGATCAAGGTTCATGGAAAACTGTTTTGTATCGATGACTTCGTATCGATCAAGGTGGATGTGGTTGTATACGTCAGATCGATACAACTGTATCAAAGCGTTCGTATCCGTCGAGATCGATACAAAGAAAGGGAGCTTGGATCGATACGAGGCAATAATTACAGGGGAAAGCATTTCGTATCGATTAATAAGTGATCGATACGAAGGACACACATTAAAGGTGGTAACGTTGGATGGATACGAAGACACGGTTCAAATTGGTCTTGTTTGTATCGATACGAAGTGGCCGTGCAAAGCATGGATCAGTATGAACAGCATGGATACGAAAGGCAGATGGCGTGTGTGGATGGATGCGAAGGAGGGTTGGTGGATGGATACAAACAACATATACTGATGGATATGAATTGATGGAAACAAGTTGATGGATCCGAATTTTTAGCCTACATTGGAAAACACAAGCTTGGATCGATCTTAACTCTCAAACCATGGATCCAAATGGTATGAAATTTTCACAAAAGCTTCCTTATGCACTCAAAAATGTTCAAGATCGATCTCAGCTTGATTGGACCATTTTTGGATCGATAAGAATTTTACTTGGATCGATCCCAAACGACCGTGGATCGATCTGGTGGGCCCATCTGCGTATGAGAAAAGGTATTCCAGGTTTTGGGGCGGATATTTTCAGATCTGCACCTATAAATAGCAGCTCTATGGGAACTAAAAAGGGGATCTTCTTCTGCTTTTCTAGGCGAAACTCTGCCATTTTGTTTACTGATTTCAAAGGCTTGTAACTGTAATTACAGTACAAAAGGAATAAAAGGATTAATTCAAAGTGGATGTAGGCCGGAGATAGCCGAACCACTATAAACCTCGTGTCTTCTCTTACATTCTTTCATTTTAGTTTTGTTATTTTCTTCATTCTTATTCTCTACTTTATCTGTATCTTGGATCTATGCTTGGATATTGTGGATCTGTGTGTAAACACTGGTGCTTTCACTACTTCTAAGGTTTGTGACCAATTTTGGCGCAAACAAGTTCTATTATTATAAACAAAGTGCACATTGGGGATAAATGCAACACTGTGCATAAAAGACAAAACAAAAGTTCTAAAACATTTATTAGAAAATATATTTTCACCAATTTCTCTACTTTTTACTTCTTAAACAAATTTTCTAAAGTTGTCTAACTAATTATGTAAAATCACAAACCAACCCCATTTTTTTCAATAGTATCATTTAAATGCACAAGGCATATTGAAGATAAGTGTAACAATGAGCCTAAAAGGCAAAAAACCTTATAAAACTCTGCTTTTTATCAAATTCTTTTAATCTCACTTTTCCAATAAATTTTACATAGTTTGTTTGATTATTTTATTAGAAAATCATAAACTAACTTATTTTTCTTTTTAAAATATCTGGCCTCTACTGCATTCTTTTCAAAAGTTCTCTTACTAAAAGCATAAAACACATTGAGGGTAAATACAATAATGTGCCTAAAACAAACAAAAGCTTTACAGTGGTTATTGAAAAATAACATTTTACCAAATTATTTAATTTTTCTTTTTACACAAATCCAATAAAATTTATCTTACTATTTTATATAAGATCATAAATTAACTTCTTTTCCATCTAATATATCAGATATCTACCTTTTTTCTAACTTTTAGAAAACATTTCCATTAGTTTGTCACTTATATTGGAGTAAACAATAAGAACCTAATTACCTAAGCCCACTTTTAACCAACAGTGCCTTAAATGAATAAAAAAATTTGTTCTTCTTTCCAAAGGTGATCAAATTAATTTTTATTTCCAAATACAGTGCTTAATTTAAATATGGAAATGCTTTAACTATTCCTCTAAGTAAATGTGAGTCCTTACAACTACTATCAATAGGGTTTCTGCTTTGACTGGGGAGATTTGCCTTAAGGTCATAAAGTCCTTATTCATATTCTTATGATTTATCTTCATCTCATTATATTGGTCTCTTATTGCTAATTTTCTTTATTCACCCTTAAATCCATAGTTTATCTGTCACTGCTAGTTGGTATAAGAAACCTCTACTAGCATTTCTTACCAAAATAAATATGAAAGGTACATCCTATCCTCTAAAACGTATTCTCATTCTCGCTATCTATTTGTGCGAATTATTTTTCAACTTTCCCTACAGATAGTATAGGCACGAATAGAAGGAATTTCGACATATATAGATAAAATCTTTAGAAATCTCTTTGAAAACTTTTATTTATATACATACACATATATTCCCATAATCCTTTTTCTGAAAAAAATTTAGAAAACAATTTGAGAAATTATTGAAAAACCAATTTTTTTTAAATATTTTCAAGTACATTCTCTTAATACGTGCCTAAATCTTAGGGAATCCTAACCCTAAGCTCTGATACCAAATATAACAACCCGCACTTTCCGACATGAATCACGCCAAGAAAATACGAGCTATTGGGTTTTAAAACATTATATAGCTTAATTGCAAAGATAGAGTTCTAAGAAATTCTACACTTTCAGATCTCATAGCGGCAGTAATTAAAATATAAATACAACGATATACATTTCATAAAAAAATTCTCCAAAATAATTGCTTTACAAAATATATTGTTTCCAAATTACAATATAGTATACATTCTAATACAATAAGTAATTGTAAGAGAGCAACATAAAATATTAAAGCTCCATCACTGAGCTCCTTCTTCCCCGTACTATGTCCAATTACTGCTAACATATTATTGTAACACCCCGAAATTTGGCATTAGTTATTTAATTAGTTTGTTAGTTAGTTAATTTGGCTCCAAAAGTAGAATTTGTGCAAACGGTGGAATTGACCACGAAACTTGCACCCTTGCATTTGTGGTGAAATTCTAAGCAATTTTCATATTTAGAGTTTTGCAATTGAAGCCCATACGAAGAAGTCATGGACAAAAAATGAATTCGAAATGAAAATAATTAAATAAGAAGAAATTAACCTTTTTATATTAATTACCCAGGCCCACGGACCGACCCGTCATTGGGGACAGTTAACCCCCAACGGTCGACCAGTGAACGAGGGGCGGTCGACCGGTGGCGACATGGTGGTTCCAATAAACCTAGGCCGCAACAGCCCGGATTTAATATATTTTGATCTAACGGTTCTAGTTGACTCTAGCGCCTACAAATTCAGGCCTAGCACTCCTTTCTTTTTTCATATTTTAATGGAGGTAGTAACAAAGCTCTGCCATTTCTTCTTCTCCATTTTCTTTCTAAATTATAAAGATAAGGTATTTGCATCTTTATTCATACAAATCGGAGAAGAGTAGAAATCTAATAAAAAGGAGAAAGAGAAGAGAATCAACCATATGCATATTTGAGTAATTTATATATTTATATATATTTGTATCCATTTTCTCTCCCTAACCCAAATTTCTTCTCAGATCTGTAATTTTAATATATGCATATACCCTTTTATACATATCTCTTAGATTAAAAAGGATTTGGGGAAAAATTAAAGGTTCTACATCAGATCTAGTGATTTGGATCACTTTTAAAAGTTAAGTGGTAAATTTTATAGATTGTTATAATACGAAAATTATTATGTTGGTGTTATTTGATTTTTATGCATAATTGGATAATTGCATATGAGTTATAGGCAATGAATTGAATACGATCTGAACATACTAAATATCGTTTATATATTCTTGTTTATGAATTGATTTAGCATTGTATACAACCTAATCTAGAAATCAGTCCCAAAGGTATGAATTTAAAATATTGATTTAAATGAAATTTATCCCAGATCTGAAATAGGTTATATAATAATGTTTGTAAATTAGTTCGATTTCTTTCACTTTTAGAAAGTTACAGAGTTTGATCTAATAAGGAATAGATGCAAATAGAAAGAGACGTGTAAAGTATGAATTCATTGTATTTTACACTATTTCAGTAATAAAAGAAATGATTATTCTGTGACGACCCGACTTTCCACTCCCGGAAAATCGCATCGACAGAAAGAAAGAAAGGGGTGAGAAATAGAAAAGAGAAGAAGAGAAAAGAAAACAACAACAGATACTCACAGCGGAAACGAAACGAAATATAATATATCACATAAATATTACATAGTATCATATACATCATCTATCAGAGTTACACAGATTACACATCACATACTAGACAGTTATAAACATCTGTCTAGTTATTACATCTTAACACAATACAGATCAATACAAAGATCAACACAGCGGAAAACTACTATCTATATCTACAACGCCGAAGCCTCCTGCTCCATTGCTCCTCCAGATTACTCGTCAAAGCTAAACCTGAATCCCTTGGCTACTCGTAAAAATTTGAGTACCCAAGAGTTTATAAAACAGAAATAAACAACTTGGGTCAGACATGGGTCTGGTGTGAGTAACAGGTTAAACTTGTTTAACTTCAAAACCTTTTGAAAGAAAAGGTATCACGTAAGACTCCCCACCAATAAATATGGGTAAGTTTTTACCTTACGCTAACCAAAACATTTGATAGGAAATTCGATTGTATTATAATAGGTCTAGGGTTTTCAAATAAATATGAAATAGCCGAAATTGTTACATTCATTAAATTCCAGCATACATAGGTATACAATCAAGTCCGTTATCACTTATTGGATTTTGGATTCCATTCAATGGCAGGGCTACCGGGGTACCGCCCGTCACAGTACGTGGCCTAGATCACCGTACCGAGGATCACTCCCAATCCCCTGCAACACAAGGTCGGAACATCCCTTACTGGATAATTCCCGCACAAGATACCCCACGGTTGTCATGATTCAACCGCACCACTAAGTCGAAAATAGAAAGGGACATCTAGACAGAGGTCATCTTGTCCTACTTGGGTGCTACCCACTAACCTTGCTGCACCTCCCCTGTTTTAGCCATTCCCGGTTTGTGAGGCTTGAGGTCACGATTACCTTAAAACAGAATACATCTATCTTAGAATGCTCATCGTCCACCTGACGATGTGCTGAAAGCATTCAATCCATACAAGTTCGTTCCGGGTTCGAACGAAACCGAAGGCATTATCTCGTTACACTCGTTTTGGAATCACCCTCAGAGTTAACGACAATAACCCTTGCACTTTGAATCTTTATCTCGAATCTGAAAGTACTATCTCCGTCAACTCATTACGGAATCACCCACAGAGTTATACTGACAAAGAATCGTTCTTACACCTCGAGTCTTCACTTGCTCCATTTGGATTTCACGACCTAACGTAAATTTGGATCGATGTGGTATTCGGGTCTCCAGACCTGGAAATCCGGTATACGGAAACCTGATCCCGGTCTCATCGAAATCCAAAACGTATCTTTTAAGGCCAAGTTGTTTTTAAAGGTTAAAACAATTTAATTCAATTATCTTTATACACATAGAAAGATAATTCACAATAGATAATCAACATTATCAATATCATCAGATAATCCATATTATCATCACAATTCAACTAACATCCATATCACACAGCATATATCTCAATAGAGATATCAATCAATGCCAAGTATTCAATATTATCACCCATTCATAAGTAATGATTTATATTTTCTCTAATTAATTTAAAGTGAATTAAATTAATTACTTTATTTTATAAATCCTGCTTACTTAAACATTAATTAATTATAAATTAATTAATTATCCTCTAATTACCTTTTCAATTAATCATCTTTGATTAATTATCTTTTAATTACCTTCAAGTAATTTATCCTTAATTAATTACTTAAATTAATTATTCTTAACCACTTATAGTAATTAACCTTTAATTACTTCATTAATTAATTAACTAAAATTAATTAAATTAATCAACTATAATTAATTATATTAAACCTTAATTAATTACATTAATTAATCACTTCATTTATTAATTATACTTAATTAATCAATCTTAATTATATCATTAATTATATTAATTAATGATCCTTAATTACAAATTAATTATTAATTACTTTAATTAAATTAATTACATTAAGTAATTAACTTTTAAATTAAACAACATTTATTAATCACCTTGATTAATCTTCAATCAGTAATTAACTACTCTTAATTACTTTCATTTACTAAATTAATTCTCCTTAATTAATTTCTTAATTAATCCCTTGATTAATTATTCAAGTACACTTTTTATTTAAAACTAACTTAAGTAAATTGCTTGATTTCTTCATGTGATAATCATGTTTGAAGTGAATAAATACTTATAAGACAAGTGTCTTTAGCCTAAAGCTTCATTATAACATGTGTAAATAAAAGATAAACTATAAGGACAAGTGTCTCATTTAATTTTTATTTTATTTTTATAAATCATAAATTTACTTACATATGAACATTTGCATATCTTCATTTTGATTCTTTCTAATTTCCTTTTCAAAAACAAGAAACTCAAAACCATCTCTTCTCTAAATAAAATCTGATAATCAGTAAACAATTATACCTCCAACCAAAAATCAAATCAACAACATATAATCCAACTTCCAAATCAAAGATCAAAGCCCTGTCTGCATTCATCTCAAAAACCTGCCTGCCTTCATTTTTCAATCTGGAATCAAAAAAAAAAGCAGTCTGCATTCATTTGTTCAACTTGGAAGCAACATGCATGCAGTTTTAAATCCAACAAGTAAAGTTCAAACACAGTTCTCAGTTTCAAAAGAAGCTTGCAAGTCTACTGTTTTCAAAAGTAAAACTGTCTCTGTTTCATCTTTGAACAGGTGAGTAACATTTTATTCTTAGGATTTAAGTTATGAAAGATGGTTGCATGTGAATATTTATAAATGGTTCTGCATATCTATGTATTGATATATGATTTTATATCTGAGTTTCTATGTATACATGGATGAGTAGTTATGTGTGCATGTCTGTTATATTTGAATTCTGTTCTGTTTGTTGCCAGACTCGAGAATTTCTTTTTAAATCTCTTACCATTGGATCTAGTTTTTGTAATAACTTAATTTACAAACAAGATTGGTTTGATTTATCACATATAAATGTTAAAAAGTTTAATTTAAGACAAACCTTTGGGTCTGAGTGTCTCTGTAACCATAATATCAGTAAGGTGATTTAAAAGTGGAAATTTAAACTTTGTAATTTGTAATTCCAGGTTTATAAATGGAAAACTTAGACTATAATATGATTTTTAGCATTGAAATTAAAATTTTTAGTTTAGTAAAATGAGTGCAGTTCTGTATTGAACTAAATAGGGGATTTTGGGAAATTCTGGTGATCTTTTGATTTGTGGTAGTCGGGGTTTTGGGTAATGGCAGAGGAATGATCAGGGATGATGTAAAAATTGTCAGGAGAATTTTTAATGCCGTGGGAAAGAATTGATTTGGGATTAAAGTTTTAAACCCTAGTTTTACTTAGTCTTGATAAAATGATCACCCCGATCTCTTTGGTCGATCGAGTGTAAAGGGGTTTTAAGAGAGGGAGGCTTGGTCGATGACGAGTGCATGGTCGGAATTCCAGAAGTTCTGGTGGTCGGAAATGCGAAGACGAGGGATTTGCCAGGTTTTGGTGATGGTTGGTCCTTTTGTTCCAGGTTTTTGAAATTGAACTCAATTTCGATTTCGCGAAATGATTAAAGATTCGATGATCGTAGCTGGGTTGGTGGTTGATCGTCGAAGTGGTGGAGGTGTCATCGATGATCGAAGCTCTGGAAGTGGGGTGTGCACGTGCACGCGATCGAAATGTCTGGTGAAGTCTGTTAGCAGAGAAAGGTTCCAGTGTTGCTCGAGTTTTCTTGAGTGCGACTCGAAGTTTTTAAGTTTTGACTCGAAGTGATTTAAGGGAGTCTCGAGTATTTTTGTGTGTTACCAGGTTTTTCAAACAGGCTGTCTGTTTAAATTTAAATCTAAATTTAAAGACTGTAAAGAAACATTTAAAAACAGGAAGTTGAATTTTTAAAAAAGATATAAGATTTCTTTAACATGTAAAAGTTTTTGAATTAGATTTAAACTTTGATAAAGACAAATTGTTATTCATTTTAAGTCTCAAATTTAAAATGAAATTTAGGTGTAAATTTGAAATGGATATTTTCAAATGTAGGTAAGAATGATAATTTATCTATGGATAAGAAAAATGTTTTATCTTAAAGTTGAAATCATTAAACTTAAAGGTAATTAAAAATGGTTTAATAAATTTAATAAACTAATGTTTTGAATTAATTAATTTATTATTAAAGATTTAGAATACTTTGTAAATGAATAACTTGATTATTAATAAAACAAAGTTTTATCTTAAGAAAATTAGAAGTTTATATTCATTAAATTTATAAGGAATTTAATGGATAATTTATTTATTTGATTAATTAATCATTTGGATTAATTAATAGATACTTAAAGGTTTAAACAAATTAATTAATAATTAAGATTAATTAATTAGGAATAATTAATTTATAATTAAGGATTATAAATTAGAGTATTAATAAATGGTTAAGAATTAATTAGATGAATAATTAAATATTAATTAAGTTATGGTTAACACTTAATTAATTAAATAATTTAAAGATTAATTAATTGGTTATAAAGATTTATTAATTTAAAATTAATAAATACTTAATCTAAGTTAATTACTTAAGAAAAGTAATTATAGAGTTGTTAATAGTTAATGAAGGTCATTAACTATGGATTATTTAATAATTAATTAATGTAATTAATTTTAATAGTTAATTAGATTAATTAATTTAAAGATAATCATTATAGAATTTGATTTAAATAAATTACTTAATGGAAGTAATTAAGAATTAATTATTATTGTAATTAATTGAAGTTAATTTGATTAGTTAAGTTAATTAATTAGGTTTAATTAATTTAGAATAATCAAGAGATGATTTGATAATAATTACTAAATTGTAATTATTAAGGTATATTATTTAGGGAAGTTAGTAATAAATAATTACTGGAAGTAATTAAGTGAATAATGATTTTATTAATGGAAGTAATTTAAGTTTAATTACTTTGAATAATTCAGGTTTCCGTATACCGGATTTCCAGGTCTGGAGACCCGAATACCACATCGATCCAAATTTACGTTAGGTCGTGAAATCCAAATGGAGCAAGTGAAGACTCGAGGTGTAAGAACGATTCTTTGTCAGTATAACTCTGTGGGTGATTCCGTAATGAGTTGACGGAGATAGTACTTTCAGATTCGAGATAAAGATTCAAAGTGCAAGGGTTATTGTCGTTAACTCTGAGGGTGATTCCAAAACGAGTGTAACGAGATAATGCCTTCGGTTTCGTTCGAACCCGGAACGAACTTGTATGGATTGAATGCTTTCAGCACATCGTCAGGTGGACGATGAGCATTCTAAGATAGATGTATTCTGTTTTAAGGTAATCGTGACCTCAAGCCTCACAAACCGGGAATGGCTAAAACAGGGGAGGTGCAGCAAGGTTAGTGGGTAGCACCCAAGTAGGACAAGATGACCTCTGTCTAGATGTCCCTTTCTATTTTCGACTTAGTGGTGCGGTTGAATCATGACAACCGTGGGGTATCTTGTGCGGGAATTATCCAGTAAGGGATGTTCCGACCTTGTGTTGCAGGGGATTGGGAGTGATCCTCGGTACGGTGATCTAGGCCACGTACTGTGACGGGCGGTACCCCGGTAGCCCTGCCATTGAATGGAATCCAAAATCCAATAAGTGATAACGGACTTGATTGTATACCTATGTATGCTGGAATTTAATGAATGTAACAATTTCGGCTATTTCATATTTATTTGAAAACCCTAGACCTATTATAATACAATCGAATTTCCTATCAAATGTTTTGGTTAGCGTAAGGTAAAAACTTACCCATATTTATTGGTGGGGAGTCTTACGTGATACCTTTTCTTTCAAAAGGTTTTGAAGTTAAACAAGTTTAACCTGTTACTCACACCAGACCCATGTCTGACCCAAGTTGTTTATTTCTGTTTTATAAACTCTTGGGTACTCAAATTTTTACGAGTAGCCAAGGGATTCAGGTTTAGCTTTGACGAGTAATCTGGAGGAGCAATGGAGCAGGAGGCTTCGGCGTTGTAGATATAGATAGTAGTTTTCCGCTGTGTTGATCTTTGTATTGATCTGTATTGTGTTAAGATGTAATAACTAGACAGATGTTTATAACTGTCTAGTATGTGATGTGTAATCTGTGTAACTCTGATAGATGATGTATATGATACTATGTAATATTTATGTGATATATTATATTTCGTTTCGTTTCCGCTGTGAGTATCTGTTGTTGTTTTCTTTTCTCTTCTTCTCTTTTCTATTTCTCACCCCTTTCTTTCTTTCTGTCGATGCGATTTTCCGGGAGTGGAAAGTCGGGTCGTCACATATTCCTTGTAATTTCAAATGATGTAATCTTTTATATTTTAAAGTTAAATCTTTTGTTTTTGACTAATTCATGGAAATTATAGTGGATAACCATTTAAATATGATTCCAACAATTTAACATGGAAAAGTATATACTAGTGAAGATATATAACTAGAACATATTTTAAAGTAAATATTTGTACGTAATTACTGCTCTTATAATAATTAAATAAAAAGTTAATACTTGCACATAATATTCACGTTCAGGACAATTAACTAATGAGAAAAAAATTTAAAAGGTTGTAACTCCAATAAATGGTAATAAATATGGGAGTTGCAGTAAATTTTTAGGGTAAATGGATTAATGAGACTGATAAAAATGCAATAGATATAAAAGATTACTAATTTGAAATTAGTAGTTAGGAAATTTCCATTAGGATTCTATGGACAAACTGACATTTATGAGCATTAAGCGGGGATTTTTGGGTAAATCTTATTGCCTTAAATAAAAAGGGAATTAGTAAGCAAAGTCCAATATTTATCTAAGATAATATAAATAAAGACTTTGGATGGTTAATTGGACTTAGCAGGTTGGTGATGCGAGGTCGGTAGAGTAACTCAACGGAAGACTGCCCATCACTTTGAGGGGACCAATAGTCGGGTGTACTTACTACTGATGTGAGATATCACTAATCCTAGGACCCATGACGACGTGAGAAACCAGGCCTATTTTTTAATTAGAAATTATTAAATGGTCCAAATTTGAAATTAGGAGCAGTGAGGGAAATCTCCATAGGGGTTCTCTTCTGGTTTGAGGTCTTAAGTGGTTGAAGGATCCGCCTTTCTCCTAAATATAAATATTAAGTAACCTAGTGAGATTCCAAATAAATAAATAAATAAGGATGTCTCTAAAAAAGGTTTACTTCAGTGTTGAGATCTTAAGTGGCTGTAGGGTCTTCCTCCCTACCGAAAGAAGTAACCTGATAAGATGCCATATTTATAATTAAAGAGTGATAGTGGATATCTTGGGAAAGGTTCGCCTCAGGTTTGGGGACTTAAGTGACTGTTTGGTCCTCCTCTTTCCTATAAAAGGATTATTAAGTAGCCTAATGAGATTTCCAAGCAAATAATAGCTAGGTAGTACCACTGAGGATCACGCTTCTGGAAGTAGATCTTAAATAATGGGAACTGCCAATTTTCCACTGGGAAGTATTAAGTGGCTTGGGTATAGCCTCTTACATTGCTAAGGTCGTAATAATAATAGTATCATTTAGGAGCACGCCTTGGGGATAGGTCTTAAAAGATGTAGTCTGCCTTAGTTACGGTCTTAAATGACCAAAGTCTGTCTATTTTCTAATAAAAGGTATTAAGTGGCTTAGGTACTGTTTATTACATGACTACGATTTTATCAGCGATACATGTGGTTATAGTTGGACATTGAATGTCATAAGCCTTAAATATTGGTTAGAGATCTTGTAGCTAGGACCCACTGACCATTGACAACATTGATAGGAAACCACCTTGGGAATAGGTCTTAAATGATGGGGTCTACCTCAATTAAGGTTGTAGATGACAGAGTCTGCCTATTTCCTTTTTAAGAGTATTATAAAAGCCCGCTTCATATTTAGAAGTACTAAGTGGATAATGGTTTGGAAGTATTGGGTGGTTGATATGGCTTTATTACTATTTCATACCTTGGGAAGGGGTAAGTAAATAAGTAAGTAAACGTGTGTGCATTGCATGGTTAGATTAGGATTGCTAACCTTGATAGACATAACAATTAAATGGAAACCAATCGGTATAAGTTTATGTTATGGACATTTTATATTTTTCCAATCACCAGAACGTTGTTTTGACCCCATTGTCATTACAATCTACAGGATATAATTTAGAGGAACATGTCACTTGAGCTCGATGTGCTTTTTTGATGAAGAAATCCTTTTTCTCTCTTGCTCGATGCTGATGTGACAATCTGTTATCCAAGGAATACCATTAATTCCAAGGTAGTAGTAATAGTCATTATTCTTAGCCTATTATTATTTCCATTGGATTTAGATTTCTATCAATCTATGATAATGCTCATGCTTATTTGTAGGTACTAAATCTAACGATCTATGCTTTGATGGACATAGATTTCGATTTTTGTCGATATTTTGTCCCATTATGGTATGGGTTGTTACATTTGGTATAAAAGCACTAGGTTAGTAGATCAAAGGGATTAGGATAAATTAAGAGAATGCATTCGTACTTTCCTATCTAGGAATATTATATTTTTACTTTAGATTCTAAGAGTTTTGACTATAGAAGTAGTAGTAGTTCCACTCTAAAGGAATGGGCAAAGTAACTATGAGTTGGAAATATCTTAGAGCTAAAATTTTCATGCCAACTTCAAGTACCCCACGGAGTGCTTGCGTTGCGTAAAAATTGTTGATGAAGGCATGAGTACGACATGTGGCTGAATCCCGGAGACTGGAGGTGTTCAACTTGATGGTTGAGATTCTAGCTACCTTGTGATTTTGGATTTTAAGTTTCAGTCGGAGACACACAATTATTCCAAATGGATTGGAAATTAGATTCTGTATGTCGCATTGTTCGGAAGCAAGTTTTGCTAGGGTGCATTCATTGATTACCTCTTTGATGGCAAACCAGATTTTTCTTTGAATAATTAATGTCAATTTCATATTCTAAAACCCATGAGAGAATTTTTATAAAGTATATTTTGGAAATGACTTATATTTTTAAAAAGGTTTTTCAAAGGATTTCCTTTCCCAAAGACTTATTTTGAAAAAAAAATTTGGGAAAGTCTTAAAATTTTAATTTTTAAAGAAACACGTATACCACTAGGTTGGTCGTGTTAAGAAATTTTCAGTTTATAAAAGATTAGTTCTTTAAATCCTTGAATATTTATATGTATATATACCACTAAAGGCTTGATATTGATTTTTGGCAAGAAAATAGTTTTCCAATTTGGCAAATTTGTGTTTTAAAATGGTGTTTAGGAACCCTGAAATATTTATATATAAGTTAATTTTAAGGGAAATTTCGGTATTAAATAGTTTATGTTATTTAGAAACAAGTATAAAGGAGCATATATTTAGTTCGATGTTTTTCGATTTATAAAATCGATGGTTTTTATATTTTCTCTCTTTAAGTTATAGACATAATAGGAATGACATTTAATTTTATTGGGGTAGGTAGTTTGAAGTGTTGTTAAACCCACTAGCTATTGGAAGAAATATTTTCGTGCGAAGTAGGCATGAAATAACAGCTGGAATATTTTTGGGTTTTTGGAAGTGTTGTTGGTCACAAACAGTTTTATTGAGGCTATCACAATCTTACCAAGGAAGGGTATATAAGATAAGGTGGATACCATCATGTGAAAGGTTGAATTTTTCTGAATAGGTTAAGTTGAAGATGGTGTGCGGAACAGTCATACGAATATTAATTAATTTAACCGAACCTATTGCGTCCACGTTCAGGCTCTGCTCAAATCTGGGCAACCGGTCGACCAAGCGTTCAACAGTAGCGGTCGACTGCTAGGTTAATTTGGGCCGAACTCGAACCTAGAAGACGACTATAAGTCACGTCGAAATCTTCAACCGCTACACCCCCTCACTCTCTTCCTCCTCTTCAATTTTTTAGCCGAACGCATTTCCACCTCGCCTTCCTCCGATTAACCAAAGCCTCTCTCCTCTATTACACTTCTAATCGATGCCAAAATCCTTGTGCGTCAGATCTTGCCCCACCAATACTCCGGATCTAAACCCTTTTCTTCCTTTTTCCAACCCCCTCTCAGCCCATAGCACCGCCATGCATCGACGGCTTTTTATCACGTCATCCCGGCCTCACTCCGCAAGAAGCCGCTTCGCTCAACTAGAGTAAGTGGAAGATCACCACCTATCTCGGAACGATGGACTTTGATTTCCTTCACGGGAGACCAATGAAGTTCGGAGAGTTCTCCGCTCTTGGGCTTAAAGAGCTTTTCATCGTGGCATGAATTGCACCAAACCTCTGGTTCAAGACTTAAGAGCGGGAATATTACTTGCGCTGCGTCCGTCTTTTTGATGCACAAATGACATAGAATTTTGGTGATGGCAACAGCTACATTGAGTCTGAGGTGATGGGAGCTCGGATCGAGATGTCAGATTATGATCTCATTGGGATTTTGAAGATATCTGCAGTAGGTGCAGATTTGGATGACATAGAGATGACTGATCCTGAGATTCTTCAGCGGATCTTTTCTAGAAATGTCGGTGATTAGAGGACCGATAGTTTGCGACCATTGGCCCATCTCATTGTGCACATCATTCAGCACAACATCATTACGAAGAGGGGAGCTTTGACTAGATCTATAGTTCAGTGCAAAATGCTGCATATGTTATAATTAGTGGTGTAGCCATCAATTGGGCTCGT
Organism: Allium fistulosum; assembly: GCA_030737815.1. Lineage (NCBI taxonomy): Eukaryota > Viridiplantae > Streptophyta > Magnoliopsida > Asparagales > Amaryllidaceae > Allium > Allium fistulosum. Next base: position 159,491,111 of record CM060901.1, read on the forward strand.
GTCTTGATGCTCCACATAGTCGATCAGGGAGTTGGAACCCCGAGGACTCACTTTCCATATTGCCACTTTCTCACTCGAGTATTTAGGCACTACGAGGTAAATTTGAGCAGAGAGCGAGTATTGAGGAAGGTCCCTCCCACCATGGACATGACCATCATTAAAAGAATGAATATTCCTTTACCGCCTCTTGCACCACCTATACCAACATCATAGCTATAGCACCAGTAGTAGAGGATAGCGCAAAGCATCGAGAGATACAAGAGTCCTAAGCTTTTTGCTATCCATCGGGTTCAGGCAGAGCTCTGAGAGATTAGGATGGAGCAGCAGCACCAGGGGAGTGAGATTGGATGCATAGCCACCATACTACGACCACTTCGCGGTCGCGACAATAGCCCTAGCTCCAACCGTAGAGTGAGACCTTCTCACAGTTCTTAGGCTGTATTTTATTTAGGATTTTTGTAACCCTTTGTTTTCAGTGTTTGTTTTTTTCTTATGGGTTGTTGGGTTGTAAAACTGTTAGTTGTATCTTATAAAAGGCACGCACAATATTATAAGTTTATATTCATTTTCTATGTCATTGGTTATGGATATTCAAACTATTTCTATATATATATATGCATAGTAGAGAAACAATATAAATATAGGAATATCTTAAAGACATTTAACTAACAGTAAAAGCAATAAAAGACTGGAAGTTTAGAATAGCTGAAAATTTTAGCGAAGGACATATGATAAAGTTGTTTCGATAGCACGGGTCATTGCTCATGTTCCTTAAAAGCTAAATTTTTTTAATAATAGATGTGTTAACATTTTTAAATAAAATGTCAGATTTTTAGGTATAAGTTAGTTGTAGAATTTTGAAATTTGGTTTATGCGTTTAGTGCATAATCGACTTCTAGCTATGCTGAAATTGTGGTTTAATTTATCAAAATTTCTAAGAAGGAAAATATTTTGAAAAAATTTCCCTTGATTTGAAAAGCTCCCTTTTGAAAAAAAAAGAGTTTTTTATTTCAGTTATTTTTAAAAAATTTAGAGTTTCTGTCCAAAATTTGATTTAAAGAAAAAGTGTGCGTCTAAATATTTTGGTTATTTTCCAAATGACGTACAAATTTGAAAAGTAAGGAAGATTTTTATGAAAACTTTGATTGTGAAAGCCACATGTTAGACGTAGGGAAGGCAAATAGAGTTAGAAATTATGAATTTAGCGGTGCAATAGGATCGACAATGCGATAAATGCAAGCGATAACAAGGGAAAAGCTGTTTTAGCCTTGGAATTTCTATTTCCATACCTTGTCGACGACGTGTGCAAGTCTATTTTTAAACTTAATTCCATCTTAAAGCTTGGTATTATTCCTACTTATGCATTTTATATGTGGAAAATTTGGAGTGAATCCTGGGAAGCAAGGAAAATTCCACTGTACTGGGGTAATTGGAATATTATAGTGCGAAAAGAATGTTAAACTCTCTACCTTAATTCCTTTTTCTGGCATAGGAGTAAAATTTAGGAAGCAATTTTTTGATGTGTTAGATTATTGGATGATAGGAAGTGGATGCAAAATTGGTTTCTTCGTACTTCTATTTGTACGAGTATGGAAGTTATGGTTGAATGTTTTTTTCAAAAAGCTGCATACCTGTAGAAATACCAGTATATATGTAGGTTGTTTGCATTATATTTTTAAAAAGTGTTTTCAAAAGAAATGCATTTGTATGGTAGGATTCGATTTAGAATCATTCCGCATGCATATTTTTTATATGGTGATACAGCAATACACTATGCACTTATGCACGTTTGGTTGCAAAATTGGTTGTACACTCATTGGTTGTGTAGTAGGATAATTAGGAGCCAAAACCATGACTTAATCATCGGTGAAATTTCAAGGATGAAATTCTTTTAAGGAGGGAAGAATGTAACACCCCATAATTTGGCAACTTTCATATTTGGAGTTTTGCGATCGAAGCCCAAACGAAGAAGTTACGGATGAAAAATGAATTCGAAACGAAAATAATTAAATAAGAAGAAATTAACGTTTTTATATTAATTACCTGGGCCCATAGGCCGATCCAACATTAAGACGTTCGACACCAGCGGTCGACCAGTGACCCAGGGGCGTCGACCGGTGGTGACCTGGCGGCTCCAATAAACCTAGGTCACAACGGCCCAAATTTAATATATTTTGATCTAACGGTTCTGGTTGATTCTAGCGCCTATAAATTCAAGTCTAACCCTCCCTTCTCTTCTCATAATTTTATAAAGGAATTAGTGAAGTTCTTCCATTTCTTCTTCTCAGCTTTCTTTTTAAATTATAAAGATAAGGTATTTGTGTTATCCCGCCTTTTGGCAACGCCGTGACACCAAGGAATTGACTAGTAAACCAGTGACGATCCATCCCAGAGATCGATTATACACAGACTCGCTATGGGTATCGACGAATTTTGTACGAGTCCGGATCAAGTTTAAATTAATATAACATGACAAGCTAAGCTATGAGAGTCAACATTCCAAATCTCAAGTCAATCCGAGTTCGTATGCTCAAGTTACAACCGATGCAAAATTGATTAAAAACAGCCTTCTTCGACTCGCTCAGTTTGCATCCCTTAGAAGAGCCTTCTTCGATTCCCTCAGTTCACATCCCTCAGAAGAGCCTTCTTCGACTCGCTCAGTTCGCATCCCTCAGAAACCACTAATCGACTCGCTCCACTTCGACTCGCTCCGCTTCGCGTCCATCAGATATCCTATGTTCGACTCCATCTAGTTCGACTCCATCAGAGAGCCACAGTTCGACTCGATCATCCAACGTCAACTTCGCATCCATCCGAAGACTTCTACTTCGTGTCCATCAATGCGAAGCAAGGCACATCAGTCAATACAAATAAATGCCACGTCACTGAGTCAAACAGAACCGAGTCGAACAAAGAGCGAGTCGAAATAAGAGCGAGTCGAACGAAATAGCCAACCGAGAATCCCTATTCGTATCGATCATATCTCCTAATCTACAAGTCCAAATGCTATGAAATTTTCACAGAAGGCTACGTGCATGCTAAAGAATGTCCACACCAAATTTTGACTCCATTGGATGAAATCTTGATCGATACGAAATCCATTCGTATCGATCATGGATCGGACCGAAACTTCACGGGCTTGGGCGCGCGGGCCTGGTCACGTGCCAAAGAGGCTTTCCCGAGATCTGAGCGAAATATCAGCCTCCTACACCTATAAATAGACCCCCAAAGCCAACAGAAAAGGGGTTCTTCTTCTTCTTTGAGATCTCCAACGCCCAGACTCTGCCGGATCCAGATCCGAACTCCATTGCTGCTGCTAACAACGAAATTCACTGCTGCAAATCATAATTACCTGCTGTAATTCATGTAATTCACTTGTAATCATCAAAGATAGATCAATAAAGCAAACTACTTCATAGTGGACGTGGGCAATACGCCGAACCACTCTAAATTCTTGTGTCTCCTTGCATGTTAATTATTTTCATATATGAGATTTGGAGTTTTTGTTAGATTATTCCTCTTTTTAAATTTAATTTCTTCACTTTATCTCTTCAAAAACTTCTGAAGAGTGTTGTGCCCAAATTTGGTACAAACACTTTGGTGCTTTCACTGAGAAAAACCCAATTTTTCTTCCGCTCTTTGGATCTCCTATCTATATCGGATTGCATAAATCCAAGGAGAAGATCAAGATCTAGAACTTTGAAGCCCTTCCATTCTATTCAGATTTGCATCAGATCTAGGAAAGGACTTTCACTACCTCACCATGGTAAGTACACGGACTACTTCTACAGCTGCTGATCAGGGAGGACGGGACAAGCAAAATCCCACGCAATTGCCTCCATCAAACCAAAATGCCGCCGGACCTTCAGATCCAACAAGTCCGGTTACCAGACAAGAGTTCCAGACGCTGTTCCAAGAATTGTCCCAGAGTTGACAATAGCTAACTGAACAACTGCGCGCCAACACAGAGTTGACCAACCAGTTAAATCGCCAAAGGAGAAGAAGATCCAGAAGAGACCAAGGTTCTTATTCTTCCACAGAGAGTTCAGCCTCCTCTGATGGCCAAACCAGATCCACACGCCCACGGCTAGGTGTAAGCTACACCCAGGCCACAGGGCACCAGCCTGCTTCGAATATTGGACAACCCAAAACCGGACCATCCACTTGTCATCATACAGGACCTTCATCGCGAGGAGGTGCTGCTCCTTATCATGTCACAGGCAACATTGCTACTACCACCACAACCGAACGAGGAGGTGATGCTGGAAACCAAGCTGATCCTCAACGTAACCAACGGGAGCAGACTCCTGAGCCTTATGTCCCTGAGGATGTTGAACCAAGGAGGCGAGGCACGGACCGTCGACCTCGTCCGGTCCAGACTCGCGCTGTGGAACCCGACCACACCTTGGCACAACATGCTCCTAGTATCCGCATGCCAGATATACCAACGATGATCCGCCAAATGATTCGCGAAAGTCAGGGTCTCTCTAACGACGACTAGGGAATCTCCCGGAGTCATAGCCCTTTCACCGATGACGTTCTATATGCTGAACCACCTCGGCGCTTTAGGATGCCAACTTTGCCGGTCTATGAAGGAAGTTCTGATCCCAATCAACACATCCTGAAGTACGAGTGGCTGGTGAATGCTGCGAGAGCTGATGACGCAGTGAAATGCCGTAGTTTCCCCATTTCCCTGGGGGGCATTGCCACCATGTGGTTTACTCGTTTGCCACCCCGATCCATTTCTAATTTTGATCAGATGGCCACAAAGTTTGTTGAACAATTCTGTGTGCACGTAGCGAGGCCTAAAGATGTTAACACTCTGTCTAGTGTTACACAAGCTCCCGGAGAAACACCTAGACGTTACTTGGAGCGATTCCATGCTGCGTGTGCAGAAATAAGCAATCCCAATGATAACTCTATCCAGATGGCATTGACTAAGGGGATTGATGAAGATTCCGAGTTCGGAAATTGGTTAGCTGGAAAACCACCCGCGTCATTGGACCGTTTCTATTCCATGGCAGCCCAATTCTTGAGAAGGGAGGATGCGAAATAGTCTAGGAAGCAGGATGACGCAGGGCCCAACATCGAGGGAATCCAGAGTAACATCGCTGTTAAACAGTCTGGAGATAGCTCCGGAAAAGTTCAGTTGAACATCCAAAATAAATAGAATCAGCAGAGGGATAATGGAAATCAAAGGAAAAAACGCAATCAGAATCGTGGTCCACGGCGTAGAGCTTCCATGTACGATACTTACACTCCATTGAACACGTCGTTGGAAAACGTGTATGTGCAGACCTGCAATACCATGCAGTACAAGAAACCTGCCCTGAAACCACCAATTGAAAGACAAATCCAAACAGGAAAGTTTTGTAGATTCCATGAGAGTTATGGCCACAACACCAATGAGTGTCATCACTTACAAGACCTCATTGAAAAACTAATATGTGAACGGAAGTTGGATCAGTATGTGCGGGCGCCGCAATCTGGTGGTGCGGGCCCATCAAATCAGAATCGTGCGCCGAATCAGGAAAGACAGGAGGAACCCGCTTGTACAGGAGGGAGGTTGGTTATCAAAACAATAAGTGGTGGTCCTCACTTAGCAGATCGAAGCTCGAAGGAAATGGAGTCGTATGCCAGTTCTATCGGGCATGCGAACTTCGAGTGTTGTAGTAATTTTGATGAAGGTGCTCCGGCCAAGCAACAGAAGACGATGACAGATGACATCGTGTTCAGGATCAGAGACGCTGATAAAGTCGAAGCCCCCACTATCGATCCACTCGTCATCTCAGCACAAGTAGGTCCCGCTTGGATGAAGAGGATCTTAGTTGACAGTGGAAGCTCTGTGAATATTTTGTTCAAGCGAGCTTATGATCAAATGAGAATGGAAGCCACGGACTTGAAGCCTTGTCAATCCCGAGTCCATGGTTTCAACGGAAGTGCTACTATACCCACTGGAATCGTGGAACTGCTAGTAGAGTTGGGAGTTGGAGAACGTCGGAGAGTACGGATGTTGCAGTTCATTGTTTTGGACATAGACTCCCCTTATAATGCTTTCCTGGGCCGACCGACCTTCGCTGAATTCAGGGTAGCCATTGTCCCGTGGTGTTTGACTTTAAAATTTCCCACTAATCATGGAGTAGGAATCATTCAGGGAGATCAGGCTGCTACCAGTGCCTGTTATGTCGCTGAGCTGCAAGAAGCGCAGCGAAAGGAGAAAGGAAAGGGCGTGGAGGAATCTCTCTACGTCCGGTTTGCCGACAATTGACAATTAACGCCTGGGCCTAGGCCCGGGCACCCCAGCCAATTCCTCAAAGATCTTGACCCAATAGAAACTAAAGACGTAGGAGAATCTAAAGAAAGTCAAGCATCCCCGGCCGAACTGACGATTGATGTCCCAGTTGACAATGACGATGACTCGAAAATGATTAAGATTGGATCTCAGGTAAGCCAGCAAACTCAAGAGGAATTGGTTGAATTTCTGCAGGCAAATCTTGACGTATTTGCCTAGGCACATTCCGATATGTGTGGGATCTCGCTGGACATCGCGAGCCACACCCTAAACATTGACCCACGGCATGTCCCAGTCAAACAGAAAAGGCGTGGTATGGATCCAGAGAGATCTGCCGCCCTTAAAGAAGAAGTAGAAAAGCTTAAAGCGAACGGGTTCTTTCGGGATGCTCTATATCCTGAATAGGTGTCAAATCCCGTGCTCGTCCGAAAGCCAAACAGAAAGTGGAGAACATGTGTCGATTATTCCGATCTGAATAAAGCATGTCCCAAATACAGTTTCCTGCTTCCCAGAATTGATTAGCTAGTAGATTCGACAGCTGGGCATGAACTCTTATCCTTCACGGACGCGTATTCTGGCTACAATCAGATACCAATGCATTTACCCGATCAAGAACATACTAGCTTCGTAACCAATCGGGGACTTTACTATTACAAAGTTATGCCATTCGGACTCAAGAATGCCGGGGCTACTTATCAACGATTGGTCAATCGGATGTTCACCAATCAAATCGGAAAAACAATGGAAGTATATGTAGACGACATGCTTTTGAAGTCACGACTCTCCACCAACCATGTTAAAGACCTGGAAACTATGTTCGACATAATTCGAGAATACAAAATGAAGCTAAATCCACTGAAATGTAATTTTGGAGTTGCATCCAGAAAATTCCTTGGATTCATCATCAACTCTCGAGGGATAGAAGCTAATCCTGAAAAGATCTGGGCTATCAGAAATCTTGAAACTCAAAAAACCCTAAAACAAGTCCAGAGTCTCAATGGAAAAGTAGCAGCATTAAGCAGGTTCATTTCAAAGTCCATTGACAAATGCATTCCCTTCTTCGATCTGATCTGAAAAGGGAAACGAAACTTTGAATGGACCACGGAGTGTGAGGGCGCTTTCCAAGCACTAGTCCAACACCTATCCACACCACTTATCCTGTCGAAGCCCATTGATCATGAGAAGTTGTTCGTATATTTGGCGATATCAGAAAACGCTATCAGCGCTGCATTAATTCGAGAAGAAGACAAGATACAGAAGCCAGTATACTACGTCAGCAAACGATTGACAAGGACCGAAAGGAATTATCCGAAAATAGAAAAGTTGGCTTATTGCCTTGTTATTGCATCAAGAAAACTCCGACCGTATTTCCAGGCACATCCCATTATTGTTTACACCGACCAGCCATTACGACAGGTCCTTTCGCGGCCTGAGACGTCTGGTAGGTTACTCAAGTGGAACATCGAACTGAGCCAGTTTGATATTACTTACACTCCAAGACGTGCGATCCAAGGACAAGTCCTAGCCGATTTCATAGCTGAATTTACCATTCCAGAGGACTTGCCCGAAACCAGTAAATCCCCCGAATACGTCTGGAAGCTTTATACCGACGGTGCATCAAACGACCGGTGTTCGGACGCTGGTGTTGTACTTGAAACTCCAGATGGCCGATACATATGTTATGCCTTGAAGTTCGATTTTCATGCAACTAATAACGAAGCTGAATATGAAGCCCTCTTAGCTGGCTTGAAACTTGCTAGAGATTACATAATTATCCCAGTGGAAATTTATTGTGACTCACAATTAGTTGTGTGTCAAGTATAGGGAGAGTATCAAGCAAGAGATCGAAGGTTGGCTGCTTACTTAGCTCGAGTTCAGGAAGTACTAAATCAGTTTGATTACTATGCCATTTATTGTATACCTCGAGAACGCAACCAAAAAGCCGATTCATTGGTGAAGCTGGCCAGCACAGGTGAAGCTCAGCAGATGGGACTCGTTCCCGTAGAAACGCTATCCTCCCCAAGCATTGACCGAACAGAAATAGACCGGGTATGCGAAGCCGTCCTCGAAAAGGACTCATGGATGACTCCACTCAGAAATTACATTGAGCACGGAACCCAGCCGGAGCGCAGGAGTGAGAAGACACAAGTCCTTCGGAAGGCCTCACGCTTTACCATCCAAAATGGAGTCATGTACAGAAGAGGGTATTCAGTCCCTCTACTCCGGTGTATCGCTCGCGATGAAATTAAACGAGTATTGCACGGTGTGCACGAGGGAGAATGTGGCGATCACACCGGGGGGCAAGCACTTGCCAAGAAAATACTTCGATACGGATATTACTGGCCGACTATGAATCGCGATGCGTCAGATTATGCAAAGAAATGTGATAGGTGCCAGAAATATGCCCGAATTCCTAGAGCTCCTCCTACCGAGATAACACAAATGGTCAGCCCATGGCCGTTCGCAATGTGGGGGCATCGACATCATCGGTGCTCTACCACTGGCAAAAGGAAGTGCGAAATACACCATCGTCTCAGTTGATTACTTTACAAACTGGGCTGAAGCCGAAGCCCTTGCTACCATAACAACGAAGAAAGTAATCAACTTTGTAGTTCGCAACATCATCTATGGATTCTGTCTCCCACACACCATTATTACGGACAACGGAACCCAATTCGACAGTGCTAAATTTAAAGATTTCTGCAAACGATTTCACATCCAAAAGAAATTCTCTACAGTTGCACACCCTCAGGCAAACGGACAGGTCAAAGCAGTTAATAAAGTTATAAAATCCATTTCGAAAAAACGATTGGAAAAGGTCGGGGGCAAGTGGGTCGATGAACTTCCTATGGCTTTATGGGCTTACCGAACAACCCACAAGACTGCGACAGGTCACACTCCATTCTCTCTCTCTTACGGTTCAAAAGCCGTTATTCCAGTCGAGCTAGAAGTACCTTCTCATCGTGTGACATACTATGATCCAAAGACAAATGCTATATTACTTGCTGAATCTCTCGATCTACTAGATGAGAAGCATGAAGAAGCTGATTTGAGGGCAGCTGCGCATCGAAGTCGAGTCGCCCGATTGTACAACGCCAAGGTCCGTCCGCGAACCTTCGAACTAGGTGATCTCGTCTTCAAAAGAGTCTATCCGGTTCCTTCGCATATGAAGCCGACATGGGTAGGACCGTATGTTATTGAACGAAGGCTCGGAGATGGCACATTCAAATTATCGACCGTCGACGGCCTTACTCTGCCAAGAGCCTGGAATAGCGAGAGCCTTCGCCGCTATTACACATGACAGACTATCTTTATCCATTTAGTTTACTTTCCATTTTTGCAATTTGTTTCTGCATTTCGAAATTAGAACTTGTAATAAGGCAACTGACTTTGCCATATTTTCTTATTTCAGCAATAAAATGCAATCTCTTCAAGCCAGAGCTGTGATTTACTAGAAATGCTTCATATGATCATCACTATGCATGGAGAGCTATGTTTCACCATACGGTGGAATTTATTCAAATAGGGAGTGACTGCGATGCGACCAATCACTCGCTAAGTGAAACCCGAGCTCGGGGACCAGCCATCACATCAGAATCAAAAAAGGATTGATACACGACAATCCTTCATTCAACTCCGAACCCCTAGAGTGCGAGTCGGAGTATAAACATCAACTCTGAACTCCCAGAGTGCGAGTCGGAGCATAAACATCAACTCCGAGTTCCCAGAGTGCGAAACGGAGTATAAACATCAACTCCAAATTTACAGAGTGCGAATTGGAGTATAAACATCAACTCCGAGCTCCCAGAGTGGGAGTCGTAGTATTGTGACGACCGCCCATGACCCCTGCACTGAACATAGAAATAGTGCGCTGTAAAGTGTGCCAGGCAGCCATGGACGATTGCCAAGGTTAAGTTAAAACAGCAGAATCTATCGTATAACTCACAGCGCATGGATAAAATACAATAGAAAGTATATATAGTGAAGCTTTACAGAACAGAATCTCTATTAAACCTCATAATAGTTTGGTACAACATCTGAATAGTCAATACATCAAGCCTCACTACATATCACTCAGAGAATATACAAGCAGCGGAACATCCAGTACATATAGTAAGAAAATAATATGCAAGCCTCCAACTCGTCTTCGTTATCAGCATCGTCGGAAACTAAGAACAGCACCTGTCACATGCTACCTAGTCTGCCCATCCAAAAGCGGATGAACAGCCCAAGGCAATAAGAGTTAAACATAAAGCCTTGAGTCTGACAAAAGTCTTAGTGAGCGGTAAATTAACTAACAACATACCAAAAGGGCATAAAGGAAAAAGGAATAGGAATCCAACCCTCCCACTCCACCTCTTTCTACAGTGATAGCCCCCAGACACACTAAGCAGAAGTAAACATAGTAAAGCAGACATTTAAAGTAAAGCAATTATCACTCGAGTCAAGGTCGGTGTTTTCCAAGTACAAACCCCCAAGGCCTAAACCAAGATCAGATAAGCACCCAGAAAACAACGCTCTTGAGACCGAATGACGATACAACCAAACATCCATGACTCTGGCTATCACTGTTATCATAATTGAATGACCGGCACATTCTTTCAGCCGTCCGTCAAGGGTTAATGGCAACCCCGGTTCTAGACAGAACTCCGCATATTGTCGCAGCCCGTGCCTAGGACTATCGAATCTGCCCAGAGTACTCGACTACAATCATAGTCTTTAGGGACTATCGAATCTGCCCAGCGTACCCTTGCTTTGAGTCTGCTAGAACCTTTAATAACGATGAAACTTCAACCTTCTAGTCATCCTCCTCGACGACTATTTCCATACTAGCTCAAGCGCCTCTCGAGCAAACCATTATCCTCAAACCTGAACCATTTCACCGGGTTATCAACATGCTTGGAATGATCCCGTCTGGACTAAACCAAGGCTATCTCACATCATGCCTCGCTTCATCTCATCATAGCAAAGCCTCGTCTCAACATCATCATCAAATCTATCCATATGAGCTTCATCAACCACCACATATGCCACGAGCAGCTTTTCCAATTCAAGAGCCTTTCCCTTAGCTTTTGAACCATCTTCGACCATCTTGTCTAAACCAAATCATCAATCAACTAATTTACAACAATCAATCAAGTCAAACATTAATCCAAGTAATCAAGCATTCAAACATGATCAAATAAACAATTATAACAATAATGGCAATCTTGTAAATAAAGAGTCTGAATCTAACAAGCATGAATCATGAGCAATATCTCTACAACTTAACGAATGAAATTTCATAGATTAACATGTAGTAAAATGGATGTCAAATCATCATGAACAATGGATCTATACTTAAGTTTAAGAAAATGCATGGAAATCACTATTTTAACACCAAATCAAGCCACCAATCCGATATACTCCTTTGGATCCGTGTGAGAGATAACCACCACTCACCAAATCACCAAAACACCTTAAAAGCAACACACTTCAGATCTGGACAGCGAAGAATCAAACTCGATTCTCCAAAATTCCGCTTCAAACGATGAAATCTCTCTTCGATGGATGAAGATCTTCAATCTTTAGCTCTTGGATCTTCGATTTGGATGGAAGGAATCACAAGATTAAAGTGGAGAAAAGAAGTGAAGAAGTGTAGAACTCGAGCTCTCAAAATAGCAGCACTTCGTTGCTTTAAAATCCGGATCCCAAAAAGTGAGGCGAGGACGTGCATTTATAGGCAGATCCTTAAGTCGTTTGCTCGCTTTTAAGTCGTCCACGACTTAAGAAATCCTACGACCTACGACTCATAAAACTTACGACCTAAAACCCCACGACTTAACTGAGATGCGACTTAGCGACTTAACAAAAGTCGCGACCTAACACACACACGGTCTAGCAAACCCTACGACTTAACTAGGATGCCGACCTAATTATAATCACGATCTAGCGACTTAAATACCCATGCGACTCAACGACTTAATGACAACGCAAGTGCGCGACTTACGACTTAACAAAAATGTGGCCTAACGACTTAACTGGGTTTCAACTTAACGACTTTAACGACTCAGGCCTACTACAGAAATGTCCTAACGACTTAAGCATCCACGCGACCTAACATAAGTCGTCTACGACTTAACTAAACACGCCATAGCAAGCTCAATGACCTAACACCTTAACTCGTCCACGACTTAACTTCCTTAAGTCGTTAACTCACTTAACCCCTAGGTCGCTAACTGCTACCACCAACTTCCTTAGGTCGTTGCCGACCTATCCTCCTTAAGTCGCTAACTCGCCCAGTCCTCTAGGTTGCTACTCTTATGCCGCTGACCCTTAAGTCGCCTACTCTCTTAAGTCGCCAACTTCATAAATCGGTCAATTCCTTAAGTCGTCTACCCTTCTTAAGTCGCAACTTCTTTAGGTCGCTCCACGACTTAAGCTACCACATGACTTAACTTCTAGACGTCTTAACCTCTGAACGACTTAACAACACTAACAACCTAATACAACAGTTTTACGATGTTTCGATTTGTAAAAATATGGGTCGTTACATTCTCTCCCCCTTAGGAATTTCGCCCCCAAAATTACAAACAAACAAGAGCAATCAAAACTATTCCGCATGCCTACCATCCATAGCAATCAACAAACCATGCATCCAATTCTAGCCTAGCATGCAGAATTCTAAAACTAGACAAGTTACAATGTCGTGAGATGACACGACACCTTATGGCCATACCTCGAAGAGTTCTGGATGAGCCGCCTTCATCCTCTCTTCCACCTCCCATGTACAGTCGTTATCATCATCACTCCATTGTATCTTGAGCAACCTAACTACCTTCCTCCTAAGCTGTTTCGTGTCAGTTTCCACAACACGAAGCGGCTTACGAGGTCTCTTATCGACTGGATAAATCTCAAAATCTTCACAGCTATCTGCAGAATCCACCATATTCGAGTCGTGCACATACTTCCGTAGATACGATACATGAAAAACATTGTGCACACCCGACATCTTTTCTGGTAACTCCAATTTATAGGCGAGCTTTCCAATTCGGTCGATGATCGGGAATGGTCCAAAAAATCTCGGAGTCAATTTTCCTTTCTTCCCGAATCGAATAACATTCTTCAGTGGAGAAATCTTCACAAAAACCATATCACCTACGTTGAATTCCAAATCCTTACGACGCTTATCGGCATAACTTTTCTGACGGTCTTGGGCCGCCTTCATTCATTGCCGAATGATTTCTATGCAATCTGAAGTCTGTCGAATCATTTCTGGCCCAAGTATCAGCTTTTCTCCTATTTCTAACCAACATGTCGGAGAGTTACACGGTTTTCCATACAATGCTTCATACGGTGCCATACCAATGCTTGACTGGTAACTGTTATTATACGAAAATTCCACCAAATGAAGGTGATCCTCCCATGATCCTCCGAAATCTAAAACACAAGCTCTAAGGAGATCTTCCAAAACTCGGTAGACTCTCTCAGTCTGACCATCTGTTTGGGGATGATAAGCTGTGCTCAAACACAACTCGGTTCCCAAAACTTCCTGAAAGCTCTTCCAAAATCCACTAGTGAACAATGGGTCTCGATCGCTCACTATACTCTTCGGAATACCATGGAATCGAACTATCCACTTAACATACAGCTCAGCCAGCTTTGATGCAGTCCTAGTTGATCGAACAGGAATGAATCTTGCACTCTTAGTCAAACGATCTACGATGACCCAAATCCCTTCGTTTCCCGTTCTTGTTCTAGGTAGCCCATCAATAAAATCCATCGATATTGGCTCCCACTTCCATGTAGGAACTTCTAATGGCTGAAGCAATCCACTGGGCTTCTTCTGCTCGGCTTTTACCAATTGGCAGTTCATGCACTTGGAAAAAAAATTTCCAACATCCTTCTTCATACCTTCCCAGTAATAGGTTCTCTTCATATCTTGATACATCTTATTTCCACCTGGATGAATTGTCAACTTCGAGTGATGACTTTCCTTCAGAACTTCATTACTCAATTCATCTATATCGGGAACAACTAGTCGTCCTTGCTTCCGAAGCCAACCCTCTCGATCGACCTCGAATCCTTTATCCTTTTCTGGGTCCAATCCAGATTCCAAATCATGGATAATCTTGACAAGCTTATCGTCTCGCTTTTGGCTCTCGCCAATTCTTTCCACAAGAGTCGGTCTTATCGATAAGTTTGCCAACATCTTAGGTTCCAATTCACATCTAGGCCTGAAGTCAAATCCAGCCAAATACTCGAGACTCTTCCATTCTGAAAACATGGCTCCCAATCGTGCATGTCTTTGACTTAACGCATCTGCCACTGCGTTACCCTTTCCCGGAGTATAGGCTATACCAAAATCATATGATGCCAAAAACTCTAGCCATCGTTGCTGCCTAAGATTCAAATCCTTTTGGGAGAAAAGATACTTCAACGACTTATGATCTATAAACAACTCGAATCGAACTCCCAATAGATAATGTCTCCACATCTTTAGAGCAAAAACAATCGCCGCTAACTCCAAATCATGAGTTGGATAATTCCTTTCATGCGGCTTCAGTTGTCGACTTGCATACACAACAACTTTACCCTTCTGCATCAGCACTGCTCCAAGTCCAGTACCATATGCGTCGGTGTAAACCACCATCTCATCATTTCCACTTGGAATAGTGAAAACAGGAACACTTGTCAGTCGCTCTTTTAGGATTCCGAAAGCTTGCTCACTCTTAGCATCCCATCTGAATACTTGATTCTTTTTCGTTAATCCTGTTAATGGTGCAGCCACCTTGGAAAAGTCTTCGATAAATCGGCGATAGTGTCCTGCTAATCCAAGAAAACTTCTCACATCAGATGCATTCTTAGGTCTAACCCAATCCTGGATTGCTGCTATCTTGGCGGTATCAACCGCTATTCCATTTCCAGAAATAATATGGCCTAAGAACCTCACTTCACTCTTCCAGAAGTGACACTTCGAAAACTTAGCCTTTAGCTGATGTTTCCGTAAGATTTCCAAAACAATATGCAAGTGCGTCTTGTGTTCTTCTTCAGTTCTGGAATAAATCAAAATATCATCCACGAACACTAGTACGAACTTGTTCAACTGATCTCTGAACACTCTATTCATAAGATCCACAAAATATGCTGGCGCATTGGTCAATCCAAACGGCATTACCAGCCACTCAAAGAAACCGGATGGTGTCCTTAAAGCAGTCTTCGGCACACTATCCTTAGCCACTCTTAACTGGTGAAATCCCGTTGCCAAATCCATTTGATAAAACACCTTAGCTTCGTGAAGCTGATCAAACAAGTCATCTATTCTCGGCAATGGATACTTGTTCTTCTTAGTCACTTTATTCAGCTCACGATAATCCACACACAACCTCAACGATCCATCCGCTTTGGTTACAAACACAACTGGTGCACCCCATTCGGACACACTACGCCGAATGAATCCTTTATGTAAAAGATCATCAACTTGCACCTTCAACTCCTGCTGTTCCCTAGGCGCCATCCGCCTAAGAGGCATCACAACAGGTCTGGCTCCTTCAACTAGATCGATACGAAACTCAATCTCTCTATGCGGCGGTAACCCTTTGACCTCATCAAAGACATCCTCAAATCCATTAGCGATTGGCACCGATGACAGTCCATCCTGTGGAACAACCAGCGAATACATGAAGCTCATGTAGACGCCTTCCTCATGCTTACATCGTATCACAACCTTTCGCCCTTCCACATTCTCGACTGTCACCTCCAACCTTTCACAATCAACCTTTGCCGCATACTTCCTAAGCCAGTCCATACCCAAAATAATTTCGAACCCCGCAAAGTTCAGAACAAAACAATCACAAACAAAAGAGCAACTATGACTCGATACAATCAAACCACGGCATAGCATACACAGACAAGACAAACGCCCAACTGGATTAGTCACAACCAATGGCCTATCAACGATATTCGGTTCTAAACCCAACCGGCCTACAAGTTCATTACAAACAAAAGAATGCGACGCCCCAGTATCGAATAACACTCTAACTGGAACACCACAATTGGAAAGAGTACCTTGAACAACTACACTCTTTCCTTTCTCTTCAACGGTAGGAGCTTTTGACGATGATGGAACAGCTCCCAAAGCATAAGCTTGCACAATCTGCTTGTCCTTCCGCGATTCTGGACAATTCCTCTTGATATGCCCCGGCTTGTCACAGTTGTGTCATTTCATCGGCACCTTATGCAACGATTGCGATTTTTCGTCGCTCGAAAATCGACATTAATGCATCCTTCTGTATCAACTGCCGAGCAATCGAATGCCGGAAAACCGAATTGTTATGGAGAAAAAGAAGAGGTAGAAGAAGACAGAAGAAAAAGAAAGAAGAAACCACAGAAACAGAAACAATATCAGAATCTCACATTCGCAGCGGTACAACATATAATAGACAAATGAATAATCTTTAAATCAAAGAACTATGTCATTTTATACATTACATCATCATCAGAGTTTACACAACAATATAACACTGGACAGTTATATAAACTTGTCCTCATACAGAATACACAGCAGAATAATACATAGTATAAATGATACGTCTCGCCATCCAGCTCGCCACTAAGCTCCACAGCATCTCCTGCATCCAGAATGACCTAATAACCTAACTCTAGACTGTCCGTGTGGAAATTGGTGGGCACCCAGAGTTTAGGAAGGAAACAATAAACTCCAGGTCAGTCATGGTGACTGGTGTGAGAACTAAAATAGTTTATCTTTCAAACACACAACAAAATAATTTTAACATTGAAATCCGCAATGCTTTTGGAAAATGAAACTACCATAAGACCTCCCACCACACACACAATGCAATCGCAGACTTGGAGGAGATTTCTTCTTATGATAACCAAAAATGCTTACTACGCAAAAAAAATCATTTTGATATTATTACTAGTGCATAGTGTGAAAATTATTTCGAAAATACAATATTAATCTTAGCCAGCATAGGTACCATTATATTATGCCTGCTATAGCTGCCTCCTGAGGAGACAAGTTCTACAATTTCAATCGTAAAGGGTTCGTATTGTTTCTTTGGATTTCCCAACAAATGGTCAGGCTAAGGAACTTCCTTTCCTTCTGCCGAATGGGATCGCCTCTGGCTGGACGTCCCGAGAGACAAACTGCTCTCTGCCAAACAAGGCCGGGTTACCCCTGTAACTAGGTAACTCACGAATATGTCATCACCCGGTCCTTTGGGACCTTTATCCGAGCGCTCGGTAACCAACATCACACATAAAAATAAGGTGTGTCCATATGAGTAAGTATCTGGGCTCCATACCATGATACCACCCCTTTCCAGAAGGGAATGACATACCCTAAAGGGCGCGACCCTCATAACCTTGCCGCAACATTCCTGTTTCGACCATTTCCAGGTTGTGAGGCCCTGACGAAGTCTCGTCCACAAAGCTACGCTTTGTCACAAAGCCATGCTTTGGGTCAACAGATTATCAAAGTAATGATCACAAAGATAAATGATCAAACAAATGATCATATCACAAATGATCAAACAATGATCATCACACAGCAACACTCAGCATGCCACATTACCAAATTGGGAATATATCGCTGATAAATTTCAACTACATAACCTCTGAGCTCGTACGTCTCAGAGAAGGGTGTTAAGCTAACAGAATAAATTCTCCGCCACCAACAGAAATGTATTTGAAAGAAATCAGCTTTATATCTCAAAATGTAATGTCAGACACGTAACCATACAAGTCTGTTCCGGGTTCGAACAGAACCGAAGGCACATCCAAAGAAGCCCTTGCAATTCGGATATTCACAATCCCGATAAAACTTCCCATCACAAAGGAAATCTCAATACCGTAGCTAACGGTGCAGAGACAATCGATTGGTCATCCTATCATTTTCACAAATATCCGGTCTTCACCACCGGTCTTCAATACGATCCATATCGTCGTATCACAAATTCAGAATGGGTTATACGACACAAAGGTCCTTTCCCGGCTAACCCGAATAGTGAGCGCTTATTCAAAAATAAGGGTGGCAATCAAATTCAAGCAAATCACAACAAATACATATTCAAGGTAATTATTGATAGTCGGTTATTTAACTATCAATAAAGATGCGCAACATCATCAGATTCCAAATAATTTTCCAAATTATTTATCTTCCAAAAATATCTTTACAAGATATATAATTTTCCACACTTAACCATTTGAAACAAATTTCAAATATTCACTTTTCAATTTATCTTTAAAAGATAAAATTTCAAACCTTTCATTCATATTGAAAAACATTTCCATACTCATTTAATAATAAGTATTTCACAAATCCATTTATTTTCAACACTTGGAAAATATTCAATATACTTAAATCAAAATTAAGTATATATTTCATTCTTTAAGGAAATCATTCTCTTTCACAAATTTTATTTGAGTCAAAATGAATGTTACGTAAAACATCGTTACGACAACTCAAAATCACTAGTATAGGGATTCGAAATTTAGATAGATATATAAATCCCAATACTATATAAACCATTTCCTTTCGGAAACCATTTACTATAACAACAATGTTATAGTCCACCATTTCCTTATTCCTCGGAACGTCTATTTCAACAATAAATGTTGAAATCTATGTTTTCGATACTTAACACGTTTTAAAACATCTTTTAAAACAATTACTTCATTTCGTAATATCACTTCTCTAAAACATCTCCGTTTTGTTTAATAATATATTCAATGTCCAAAATCATGAATATACTTTATTTACCCAATTCAACATTTCTACACATTTTATTTAAAGGATTATCCACTATCCAAAATCGTGAATATACTTCCTTTAATAAGCTATATAAACTTAACTTATCAAAATAAGTCGTTTCTCGGATTTACAAATCTATGTTTATAAATTCCATTGGTATTTTATAACAACTTTAACTTATTAAAGCACTTTATTAACCAAATCAATTTATATCTCAATTTTATACCAAAAATCCATATTATAAGTTAAATACTTATAATTCATTTATTTGCAAAAATCATTCTTTTAAAACTTCACAAGTTATAAATCTTATTACTTATAAGATTTTATTTATAACCTTATTTTCAACATTAACAGAACTCCTTTTAGAATTCCATTATTTCGATTTTTAACACTTACAAAAACTCGTTTTATAATTCCAGTATTCTTTATTTATAAAATATCAATTTTATAAATCTTTTAAATAAATCATTCATAATAATTCAAAAATCCCAATTTAAAATCAAACTCGTTATTTTTAAACTTCAAAAATAGATCCGATGATGCAACAGCACCAAATAGTCAATCACAGCATCCAAACATCATATATCATCATATGATAACAGAATATACAACAATATCTGTAAATAAATCACTACGGTGAGGAATCCAGTCGGATCCCTCCAACCTGTTTCCCTGCATCCACAGATGTTAGCACAATACCAATTTCACTTCACAGTGAAATTGTCGCGATATATGGGATTTATAAATATTATCCGCTATTATGCGGCGCAATAGGGTCTCATCCGCTATACAATGCGGGAAATCAACTCCAATATATATATATATATATATTGCTATATACATATATAATACCAATTCCACTTCAATGTGAAATTATCGCGGTATATGTTTTTAATAATTAACATCCGCTTACTAACGGCGTATAATGTCTATTTCAACATAACAGATATCAATTTAACATCCAATCACACAATCAACAATTTTAAATCTAACTATTTAAAATTTAAATCGAAACAAAATATTCGATTGAGTGAGAAGTTCTCACCTTTGCTTTCAATTCCGTTCCAGCTTTTATTTCGAATAAAATTAAACAGACGTTTAATTTTACCCAAAATTCAAACTAGCTCCAAATGACTCCAATCCAGTTGCATCGCGTAGTATTCGACGATACGATTGCAACGCAAAAAGTTTCGTCCATTCGACCTCGTATGAACAAGTTATGATGTTTTAAAGTTTGGTACAATTTAAAATATAATAATTAACAACTTTATTTCATCTTTTTAAACCTAATATTATCTGGGCCGTTCGTTGCAGGAGATGAAATCAAGGCTGCACGCAACTATCATCTTCCTCTACAGGCATCACGCGAGAATCACGAACCCACCTCGCACGTTCGATCACTTCAAAACGCACCTCCCCACGTTGATCTCGCACACGATCAGACACTTCCATTAGAAAGCCCACGTCCCCGTCCTCCACCACACCAAGACCGGTCACGCCTGGTTCCCCCTAGAGCATGCAAATCGAGGCCGAACGACATGACTTCCCTGGTCAGCTACGCCTCCAACAAAGCTTCGATGATGATCATATCCGTATAGATCTGTAGTACTCGACGAGGGCAACAATATTGTAGTTGAACACTTTCACGAATTCCTTACGGATTTTGAGAGATTGAGGAAGAAAAACGAATGATTTCTAGCCTTTGAATTCGAGAGTGGCGGCCGGCATTAGAGATTAGGGTTTAGGTTTTACCCGTTAACATATATATATATACGTATATATATAATATAAAATTTATTTTAAAACGACTTTTCCAAACGATCTCCAAAGCACATGTGCCGCCTGACGTTTGTAAGGTTTACCCCGCGTTACGAACACAATGGAACGTGTTTCGGAGGCTAATTCGATCATCTGTGCGAGTTATGGCAATAAACGATCAATTTAAATTAAACCGATTTAAATCGATTTCGAGGTGTTTTGGCTTGCCCCGGACAAACGGTACATCCGATTGACACGAAATTTGAAACAGTACAATAATATCACATTACGGATCCGATGAAATAGGTTTCACCGAAATCTGAGACTTTTTGAAAAATGACTATTTTAACTCGCCAAATTTATATTAAAACAATTTCGATGCGTTTGGAGCTGCCACGGTCAAACGACAACTCCGATTGATACAAAAATTGAAATTCAATAATAACAAACTATTACGGATCTAATGGAACTAGTTTCGTCCAATTCTGAGACTGTCCCAAAAATGGCAAATTTCACTAGTCGATTAAATATTAAAATATTCAATTTTCACATATTAACTTTTAAATTCAATTTTAAAAGTTCTATAACATTGCTATAACTTCAACATGATTTAATATAACTTTATAAATCATTTTCATTCACGTTTAATCCAGATCTCAATTATTTCTGGAATTTCAACTATTAATTTATCGATTTAATTACCCAATTAAATCCAGTTATTCAAAAAATAAATTATTCGACTTATTAATTTCATTTGTTAACATTTAAAAATCAACTAAATATTCGAATTTCAAATGTCAGAAATTCTGGGTCGTTACAAACTTCCCCCCTTAAAAGAATTTCGTCCTCGAAATTACCAAGTAAGAAAAAGATACAAAATCTATTAATTTTTTTTCAAAACAAACCATTCAAATTAGATTTCACAAATCCCTTAAGTGTTTAACTTTTCCAAAATCCATAGTTAAACTTCTTTCAACAACTTTACTAAGTTTTCCAAATCATACTTAGTTTTCAAATTTTTCAAATTTTCCAATTTTCTCAAAAATATTCTAATGCCTTAAATTTTCGGAAAATTTCGCCATAGCCTCCTTTGCGCGGCTCGATCCGAAAAAATAATGACAGTGTATATATATCACAAATATACATCTCATCAAATGATGAGGCATCCCGTAGGGAAAAAGTGTAAAAGTACGATATTTAATCCGAGATATGTACCTTATTATATTTTTAGCGAGCGTATACGGCAATATAGCGCGAAAGCGAGCTCCAAATGCGAAGCAAACGCCATCCGCACCTACTAAACACTCAATCAAACAAATGAGCACATGTATATATGAAAATAGTATCAATATACATCATATAGGAACATAATAACTACATGTACAAATCATAGCAATGCATTCAAAAGCAACAATGCAACCATCATCCAATAAACATTCAGCAACTTCATAACCAAATCAATATACATTCACTTTTCATTAATATTCAATGAATTGGTTTCCAATTTAATCACATTTTATTGTTAACATTGGATTTTACTAATATTCATTCGTTCAAATTCAATTAGTTTACATTCACATTAGTTCACTTCCAAATTAAATCAAATTCAGTTCATATTCATTTACTTTCAATTTGGATTCAATTACTTTAGCTCCAAATTTTATCAATTCAACTTCATTAACATTTAATGAATTTATATACAATCAACCAACATCCATATAACAACCAATATACATCCATTACAACCATATTATTAATTTTACATTCGATTTGGTTCAACACTTTTAATTCCAATTGGTTTAATATTAAATTGGTTTCCATTCAATTATTCAACTTCTAATTTATTAGCTTTTAATGAATTAATACTTACATCCATTATCCCATATCAATTTATTCACATTCAATTGATTAACATTCAATCCATTCATTCATTAATTCAATTGCTAATTCATTTTTTTACAAATAAAGTTGAATTTCATTTATATAGCTCAAGTTCACATTTATTTAATAAATTCACTTTATTAATTTACTTCGATATCAAAAATCAAATTCATTTAACATCACTTAAGTTATATTTCATTTCAAACATCATTTGTTCAAATTAACTTAAGCTTCCACTTATTAATCAAATTCAGATTACAATTCTATTTAACTTTTACCAAAGTCAAAATTTATATCTCATATTATAAGTTCAAACTTAATTACTTATATTCAACAATTACAGCTTAGATTTAATTGATTTACTTATACTTATTTTTACTTAACTCCATACTTAAGTTAAATTTATTCTATCAAAAATTCAAATTATATAAGTTATCAATCCATTTTATCATTCCCATAAATATTTTAAATAGGATTCCAGAGTCTTTTCATCCTTTCAAAATCAATTTTGAAATCAATTCAATTTATCTTTTGAATTTCAAAACCAAATCCAAATTTTCCAAACAACTTTCATTTAAAATAATCAGGCAGCAATTCCTCTTTTGGAAACCCGAAAATGAACACCAATGATGCCGCGGTCATCATCAGAATTATTTTCCAGCGATCGAAAATAATTTAGAGCTTTCATTTCTCCAAAATATCAAATCCTTTCAAAACACTTCTCTGGAATTTTATTTTAGATTATAAATCACATTTACAAATCTTTTACTTATAAAATTTCACTTCTTATATATAAGACTATTTTACCATTGTAAATCATTTCAATTACAATTCCATATATTATAATTCATTTGCTTATACACTTTATTCTTTTACAATTGTTGTTTTATTTAACTTATTCAAAGAACTTTTATTAACTTATATATATTTACATTTTTAACAACCAAACAATCAATCATATACACTTTAATAATTTCCGAAAAATTATTTCTTTATATACAAAATATAATCGAGGTAAAATTATTTCATTTACCCAATTTAAAACAATATCGTGCCGAATTGTTCTGAACAAGTGTTTAGAGACCCCTATCGATAGAGTTGTACGGACTATACCGACCAGAATCCATATACCACTCAACAAATCAATCATCATAATATAAAACAATTTTATATTCACTAAAAAATATGCACTCGTATCTATTATTACACTCAACTCATTCTAGAGTACTGCTGACTCTATCTCTAATGAGTAATACCCAACAGAGCAGGGTTGTCGCTTAACCATATGCTCTGATACCAAATGTAACGATTGCGATTTTTCGTCGCTCGAAAATCGACATTAATGCATCCTTCTGTATCCACTGCCGAGCAATCGAATGCCGGAAAACCGAATTGTTATGGAGAAAAAGAAGAGGTAGAAGAAGACAAAAGAAAAAGAAAGAAGAAACCACAGAAACAGAAACAATATCAGAATCTCACATTCGCAGCGGAACAACATATAATAGACAAATGAATAATCTTTAAATCAAAGAACTATGTCATTTTATACATTACATCATCATCAGAGTTTACACAACAATATAACACTGGACAGTTATATAAACTTGTCCTCATACAGAATACACAGCAGAATAATACATAGTATAGATGATACGTCTCGCCATCCAGCTCTCCACTAAGCTCCACAGCATCTCCTGCATCCAGAATGACCTAATAACCTAACTCTAGACTGTCCGTGTGGAAATTGGTGGGCACCCAGAGTTTAGGAAGGAAACAATAAACTCCAGGTCAGTCATGGTGACTGGTGTGAGAACTAAAATAGTTTATCTTTCAAACACAAAACAAAAGAATTTTAACATTGAAATCCGCAATGCTTTTGGAAAATGAAACTACCATAAGACCTCCCACCACACACACAATGCAATCGCAGACTTGGAGGAGATTTCTTCTTATGATAACCAAAAATGCTTACTACGCAAAAAAAATCATTTTGATATTATTACTAGTGCATAGTGTGAAAATTATTTCGAAAATACAATATTAATCTTAGCCAGCATAGGTACCATTATATTATGCCTGCTATAGCTGCCTCCTGAGGAGACAGGTTCTACAATTTCAATCGTAAAGGGTTCGTATTGTTTCTTTGGATTTCCCAACAAATGGTCAGGCTAAGGAACTTCCTTTCCTTCTGCCGAATGGGATCGCTTCTGGCTGGACGTCCCGAGAGACAAACTGCTCTCTGCCAAACAAGGTCGGGTTACCCCTGTAACTAGGTAACTCACGAATATGTCATCACCCGGTCCTTTGGGACCTTTATCCGAGCGCTCGGTAACCAACATCACACATAAAAATAAGGTGTGTCCACATGAGTAAGTATCTGGGCTCCATACCGTGATACCACCCCTTTCCAGAAGGAAATGACATACCCTAAAGGGCGCGACCCTCATAACCTTGCCGCAACATTCCTGTTTCAACCATTTCCGGGTTGTGAGGCCCTGACGAAGTCTCGTCCACAAAGCTACGCTTTGTCACAAAGCCATGCTTTGGGTCAACAGATGATCAAAGTAATGATCACAAAGATAAATGATCAAACAAATGATCATATCACAAATGATCAAACAATGATCATCACACAGCAACACTCAACATGCCACATTACCAAATTGGGAATATATCGCTGATAAATTTCAACTACATAACCTCTGAGCTCGTACGTCTCAGAGAAGGGTGTTAAGCTAAGAGAATAAATTCTCCGCCACCAACAGAAATGTATTTGAAAGAAATCAGCTTTATATCTCAAAATGTAATGTCAGACACGTAACCATACAAGTCTGTTCCGGGTTCGAACAGAACCGAAGGCACTTCCAAAGAAGCCCTTGCAATCTGGATATTCACAATCCCGATAAAACTTGCCATCACAAAGGAAATCTCAATACCGTAGGTAACAGTGCAGAGACAATCGATAGGTCATCCTATCGTTTTCACAAATATCCGGTCTTCACCACCGGTCTTCAATACGATCCGTATCGTCGTATCACAAATTCAGAATGGGTTATACGACACAAAGGTCCTTTCCCGGCTAACCCGAATAGTGAGCGTTTATTCAAAAATAAGGGTGGCATTCAAATTCAAGCAAATCACAACAAATACCTATTCAAGGTAATTATTGATAGTCGGTTATTTAACTATCAATAAAGATGCGCAACATCATCAGATTCCAAATAATTTTCCAAATTATTTATCTTCCAAAAATATCTTTACAAGATATATAATTTTCCACACTTAACAATTTGAAACAAATTTCAAATATTCACTTTTCAATTTATCTTTAAAAGATAAAATTTCAAACCTTTCATTCATATTGAAAAACATTTCCATACTCATTTAATAATAAGTATTTCACAAATCCGTTTATTTTCAACACTTGGAAAATATTCAATATACTTAAATCAAAATTAAGTATATATTTCATTCTTTAAGGAAATCATTCTCTTTCACAAATTTTATTTGAGTCAAAACGAATGTTACGTAAAACATCGTTACGACAACTCAAAATCACTAGTATAGGGATTCGAAATTTAGATAGATATATAAATCCCCATACTATATAAACCATTTCCTTTCGGAAACCATTTACTATAACAACAATGTTATAGTCCACCATTTCCTTATTCCTCGGAACGTCTATTTCAACAATAAATGTTGAAATTTATGTTTTCGATACTTAACACGTTTTAAAACATCTTTTAAAATAATTACTTCATTTCGTAATATCACTTCTCTAAAACATCTCCGTTTTGTTTAATAATATATTCACTGTCCAAAATCGTGAATATACTTTATTTACCCAATTCAACATTTCTACACATTTTATTTAAAGGATTATCCACTATCCAAAATCGTGAATATACTTCCTTTAATAAGCTATATAAACTTAACTTATCAAAATAAGTCGTTTCTCGGATTTACAAATCTATGTTTATAAATTCCATTGGTATTTTATAACAACTTTAACTTATAAAAGCACTTTATTAACCAAATCAATTTATAACTCAATTTTACACCAAAAATCCATATTATAAGTTAAATACTTATAATTCATTTATTTGCAAAAATCATTCTTTTAAAACTTCACAACTTATAAATCTTATTACTTATAAGATTTTATTTATAACCTTACTTTCAACATTAACAGAACTCCTTTTAGAATTCCATTATTTTGATTTTTAACACTTACAAAAACTCGTTTTATAATTCCAGTATTCTTTATTTATAAAATATCAATTTTATAAATCTTTTATATAAATCATTCATAATAATTCAAAAATCCCAATTTAAAATCAAACTCGTTATTTTTAAACTTCAAAAATGGATCCGATGATGCAACAGCACCAAATAGTCAATCACAGCATCCAAACATCATATATCATCATATGATAACAGAATATACAACAATATCTGTAAATAAATCACTACGGTGAGGAATCCAGTCGGATCCCTCCAACCTGTTTCCCTGCATCCACAGATGTTAGCACAATACCAATTTCACTTCACGGTGAAATTATCGCGGTATATGGGATTTATAAATATTATCCGCTATTATGCGGCGCAATAGGGTCTCATCCACTATACAATGCGGGAAATCAACTCCAATATATACATATTCCAATATATATATATTGCTATATACATATATAATACCAATTCAACTTCAATGTGAAATTATCGCGGTATATGTTTTTAATAATTAACACCCGCTTACTAACAGCGTATAATGTCTATTTCAACATAACAGATATCAATTTAATATCCAATCACACAATCAACAATTTTAAATCTAACTATTTAAAATTTAAATCGAAACAAAATATTCGATTGAGTGAGAAGTTCTCACCTTTGCTTTCAATTCCGTTCCAGCTTTTATTTCGAATAAAATTAAACAGACGTTTAATTTTACCCAAAATTCAAACTAGCTCCAAATGACTCCAATCTAGTTGCATCGCATAGTATTCGACGATACGATTGCAACGCAAAAGTTTCATCCATTTTCGACCTCGTATGAACAAGTTATGATGTTTTAAAGTTTGGTACAATTTAAAACATAATAATTAACAACTTTATTTCATCTTTTTAAACCTAATATTATCTAGGCCGTTCGTTGCAGGAGATGAAATCAAGGCCGCACGCAACTATCATCTTCCTCTACAGGCAACACGCGAGAATCACGAACCCACCTCGCACGTTCGTTCACTTCAAAACGCACCTCCCCACGTTGATCTCGCACACGATCAGACACTTCCATTAGAAAGCCCACGTCCCAGTCCTCCACCGCGCCAAGACCAGTCACGCCCTATTCCCCCTAGCGCACGCAAATCGAGGCCGAACGACATGACTTCCCTGGCCAGCTGCGCCTCCAACAAAGCTTCGATGATGATCATATCCGTATAGATCTGTAGTACTCGACGAGGGCAACAATATTGTAGTTGAACACTTTCACGAATTCCTTACGGATTTGGAGAGATTGAGGAAGAAAAACGAATGATTTCCGACCTTTGAATTCGAGAGTGGCGGCCGACATTAGAGATTAGGGTTTAGGTTTTACCCGTTAACGTATATATATATATACGTATATATATAATATAAAATTTATTTTAAAACGACTTTTCCAAACGATCTCCAAATCACACGTGTTGCCTGGCGTTCGTAAGGTTTACCCCATGTGCCGAACACAATGGAACGTGTTTCAGAGGCTAATTCGATCATCTGTGCGAGTTATGGCAATAAACGATCAATTTAAATTAAACCGATTTAAATCGATTTCGAGGCGTTTTGGCTTGCCCCGGACAAACGGTACATTCGATTGACACGAAATTTGAAACCATACAATAATATCACATTACGGATCCGATGAAACTGGTTTCATCGAAATCTGAGACTTTTGAAAAATGACTATTTTAACTCGCCAAATTTATATTAAAACAATTTCGATGCGTTTGGAGCTGCCACGGTCAAACGACAACTCCGATTGCTACAAAAATTGAAATTCAATAATAACAAACTATTACGGATCCAATGGAACTAGTTTCGTCCAATTCTGAGACTGTCCCAAAAATGGCTAATTTCACTAGTCAATTAAATATTAAAATATTCAATTTTCACAGATTAACTTTTAAATTCAATTTTAAAAGTTCTATAACATTGCTATAACTTCAACATGATTTAATATAACTTTATAAATCATTTTCATTCACGTTTAATCCAGATCTCAATTATTTCTGGAATTTCAACTATTAATTTATCGATTTAATTACCCAATTAAATCTAGTTATTCGAAAAATAAATTATTCGACTTATTAATTTCATTTGTTAACATTTAAAAATCAATTAAATATTCGAATTTCAAATGTCAGAAATTCTGGGTCGTTACACCTTAGGATTCTTGCAATCTCTGGAGAAATGGCCCTTCTGCTGACAATTGTAGCAGGTCACTACGCCTTTCGGCTTCTTCTGGCCATCCTTACCCTTTTGCTGCTGCTGCTTCCTCTTCTTGTTTCCACCCTGCTGTGGTTTAGACTCTTCCTTGGTCACAGCAACAACAGATCCTTCTTTAGGAAACAGATTCTCGTGCCTGAGAGCCTTCTCCACAAGCTTCTCAAATGAATCGTCTAAATGATCCACCAACTGCCTCCCAAGATAAATGTCCAAGCCTGTCACAAACTTCTCGTTCTTCTGATATGAAGATTCAATATACGACCGAGCATACTCGGACAAAGCTTCAAACTCAGAAACATACTCAAGAACTGGTCTTCCACCTTGCTTGAGCTCCACAAACTTCTTGAACAGAACAGATTTCTGAGCTGTAGAAATGAACTTAGCTTCAAATCTGGCTTGGAATTGCTCCCAAGTAATTTCTTCCTCCGGAGTATCAAAGGTGATAGAGTTCCACCAATCAGAAGCTCTTCCCTGAAGCTGTCTTGATGCAAGCTTCCTTTTGGTTGCATCCTCGATTCCCAAATCACCAAAGATCCTTCTACAAGCATCTATCCACCTCTGGACTTCAATGGTTGACTCTGTTCCCAAGAAAACCTTTCCTCCAAGAGCAGTATAGTCTTTACACAGCTTAGCAAAATCCACCGGTCTTGGAGCTTGAACTTGAACTCCAACACCTACTGCTAACCCCGGAGCTGGCATCCTCCTCATGATCGAAGTCATCATAGCTTCGAAAATAGCTGCATAATCAGCAGCCCCCTTAGCAGCACGGCCTTCCCTAGCAGCTGGTCTCCCTCTTCGACTCATCCTTAATATCTATAAAAAGGAATGACTAATACACCTTGAGAAACAACTGCATAAAGGACTCAAACCCTTCTAGCTACTATATCATTATATATAGTAATCATCCATCAAAATACAATTACGTCTCTCATACGTAGTTACGTCAGCGAGCGTTGGGTAAAATCGATTAACCAAAGCTCTAAACCAAATGTGACGACTGCCCATGACCCCTGCACTGAACATAGAAATAAAGCGCGGTAAAGTGTGCCAGGCAGCCATGGACGATTGCCAAGGTTAAGTTAAAACAGCAGAATCTATCGTATAAGTCACAGCGCATGGATAAAATACAATAGAAAGTATATATAGTGAAGCTTTACAGAATAGAATCTCTATTAAACCTCATAATAGTTTGGTACAACATCTGAATAGTCAATACATCAAGCCTCGCTACATATCACTCGGAGAATATACAAGCAGCGGAACATCCAGTACATATAGTAAGAAAATTATATGCAAGCCTCCAGCTCAACTTCGTTATTAGCATCGTCGGAAACTAAGAACAACACCTGTCACCTGCTACCTAGTCTGCCCATCCCAAAGCGGATGAACAGCCCAAGGCAATAAGAGTTAAACATAAAGCCTTGAGTCAGACAGCAGTCTTAGTGAGCGGTAAATTAACTAACAACATACCAAAAGAGCATAAAGGAAAAAGGAATAGGAATCCAACCCTCCCACTCCACCTCTTTCTATAGTGATAGCCCCCAGACACACTAAGCAGAAGTAAACATAGCAAAGCAGACATTTAAAGTAAAGCAATTATCACTCGAGTCAAGGTCGGTGTTTTCCAAGTACAAACCCCCAAGGCCTAAACTAAGATCAGATAAGCACCCAGAAAACATTGCTCTTGAGACCGAATGACGATACAACCAAACATCCATGACTCTGGCTATCACTATTATCATTGCTTCGATACCATCGTTAATTGAATGACCGGCACATTCTTTCAGCCGTCCATCAAGGGTTAATGGCAACCCCGGTTCTAGACAGAACTTTGCACGTCGTCACAGCCCATGCCTAGGACTATCGAATCTGCCCAGAGTACTCGACTACAATCATAGTCTTTAGGAACTATCGAATCAGCCCAGCGTGCTCTTGCTTTGAGTCTGCTAGAACCTTTAATAACGATGAAACTTCAGCCTTCTAGTCATCCTCCTCGACGACTATTTCCATACTAGCTTAAGCGCCTCTCGAGCAAACCATTATCCTCAAACCCGAACCATTTCACCGGGTTATCAACATGCTTGGAATGATCCTGTCTGGACTAGACCAAGGCTATCTCACATCATGCCTCGCTTCATCTCATCATAGCAAAGCCTCATCTCAACATCATCATCAAATCTATCCACATGAGCTTCATCAACCGCCACATATGCCACGAGCAGCTTTTCCAATTCAAGAGCCTTTCCCTTAGCTTTTGAATCATCTTCGACCATCTTGTCTAAACCAAATCATCAATCAACTAATTTACAACAATCAATCAAGTCAAACATTAATCCAAGTAATCAAGCATTCAAACATGATCAAATAAACAATTATAACAATAATGGCAATCTTGTAAATAAAGAGTCTGAATCTAACAAGCATGAATCATGAGCAATATCTCTACAACTTAACGAATGAACTTGCATAGATTAACATGTAGTAAAATGAATGTCAAATCATCATAAACAATGGATCTATACTTAAGTTTAAGAAAATTCATGGAAATCACTATTTTAACACCAAATCAAGCCACCAATCCGATATACTCCTTTGGATCCATGTGAGAGATAACCACCACTCACCAAATCACCAAAACACCTTAAAAGCAACACACTTCAGATCTGGACAGCGAAGAATCTAACTCGATTCTCCAAAATTCCGCTTCAAACGATGAAATCTCTCTTCGATGGATGAAGATCTTCAATCTTTAGCTCTTGGATCTTCGATTTGGATGGAAGGAATCACAAGATTAAAGTGGAGAAAAGAAGTGAATAAGTGTAGAACTCGAGCTCTCAAAATAGCAGCACTTCATCGCTTCAAAATCCGGATCCCAAAAAGTGAGGCGAGGACGTGCATTTATAGGCAGATCCTTAAGTCGTTTGCTCGCTTTTAAGTCGTCCACGACTTAAGAAATCCCACGACCTACGACTCATAAAACTTACGACCTAAAACCCCACGACTTAACTGAGATGCGACTTAGCGACTTAACAAACGTCGCGACCTAACACACACACGGTCTAGCAAACCCTACGACTTAACTGGGATGCCGACCTAATTATACTCACGATCTAGCGACTTAAATACCCATGCGACTCAACGACTTAATGACAACGCAAGTGCACGAATTACGACTTAACAAAAATGTGGCCTAACGACTTAACTGGGTTTCGACTTAACGACTTTAACGACTCAGGCCTACTACAGAAATGTCCTAACGACTTAAGCATCCACGCGACCTAACATAAGTCGTCTACGACTTAACTAAACACGCCATAGCAAGCTCAATGACCTAACACCTTAACTCGTCCACGACTTAACTTCCTTAAGTCGTTAACTCACTCAACCCCTAGGTCGCTAACTGCTACCACCAACTTCCTTAGGTCATTGCCGACCTATCCTCCTTAAGTCGCTAACTCGCCCAATCCCCTAGGTTGCTACTCTTATGCCGCTGACCCTTAAGTCGCCTACTCTCTTAAGTCGCCAACTTCATAAATCGGTCATTTCCTTAAGTCGTCTACCCTTCTTAAGTCGCAACTTCTTTAGGTCGCTCCACGACTTAAGCTACCACACGACTTAACTTCTAGACGTCTTAACCTTTTAACGACTTAACAACACTAACAACCTAATACAACAGTTTTATGATGTTTCGATCCATAAAAATACGGGTCGTTACAAGTATAAACATCAACTCCGAGTTCCCAGAGTGCAAAACGGAGTATAAACATCAACTCCAAATTCCCAGAGTGAGAATTGGAGTATAAACATTAACTCCGAACTCCCAGAGTGCGAGTCGGAGTATAAACATCAACTCCGAGTTCCCAGAGTGCGAAACAGAGTATAAACATCAACTCCAAATCCATAGAGTGCGAATTGGAGTATAAACATCAACTCCGAACTCCCAGAGTGTGAGTCGGAGTATAAACATCAACTCCGGATTCCCGGAGTGCGAAACGGAGTATAAATATCAATTCCGAACTCCCAGAGTGCGAGTCGGAGTATAAACATCAACACCAAATTCCCAGAGTGCGGATTGGAGTATAAACATCGACTTCGAACTCCCAGAGTGCGAGTCGAAGTATAAACATCAACTCCGAGTTCCCAGAGCACGAAGCTGAGTATAAACATCAACTCCAAATTCCCAGAGCACGAATTGGAGTATAAATGACAACTCCAAACTCCCGGAGCGCGAGTCGGAGTATAAACATCAATTCCAAGTCCCCAGATCGCGGACATATGATTAAAACTTAAGCCGGCGTGACCAACCGCCAGTAAACAAATTGTTAATCCCTTTTCTCAATGGCGACTCAACTGCTTAAGAAAAGCTGGCGACTTAAAGACCTAACATAACAATGGGTTAACTAGCCCAAAGCCCCAAGCGACTTAACTGTTCACAGCTCCAAGCGACCTACAACCTATAGCATCTGGTGAGCTAACATTGCAATGAGTTAACGACTCAACCTCCCAGCGACTTTCAACGGGTTAAGCGACCTAAACAGATCAACGGCATAGCGACTCAAACACGACAGTGGGTTGAATACTTTAGTGACTCAATGAGGTAGCAACCTAGCGACCTAGCGGGTTATGAGCCCACAGCTGCACCTAAATAAGTCGCGTCTCCTTAGGCCGTTCGTTTATAGGTCGCTCCAACCTATATTAGGTCGTTGCTTCTCCCAAGTCCATCCTAAGTCGCTTCACCTGATGCCCTAGCATATAGATCACCTTCCATTCCCCATAGGTCGCTTCGACCTACCAGCCAACGCAAATGGCCAAATACACCCACTATAAGCCGTAAACCGTACCCATTAGGTCGCCCGCGACCTAACTCAACTCCTAAGCCGCCCACGACCTACACCAAATGACCTAACTCCGAAACTCCCCTATAAATTCCCCGCCTACTCCGCACTGGAAAGGGGATGGTTTTTTGGGAGTGCAAAGACTTTGCTGTTTTCACTACTTCTACACTTGCTCCAACGCTTCAAATGCAAAAGACACTTCAAAGAACCTTCGGAAAAGATCAAGTTCATTCAACATGAATTCAAAGATCTTTTCTGCATCAAAGTTCTAACTACCTGTCTTAATTGTGTTGTAATTGAAGAATTATTGTCAAATTTATAATCAAATCAGTAATAGAAGAGATTAAGTGGACGTAGGCTTGACTTTGAGCCGAACCACTATAAAAATTATTGCCTCTTTACTATTTTCTGCTTGCTTTTAGTTCCCGTACCAACGAGTGGTGCTTTCGCTATATCACAACTCACACTGGGGTGTTAGCGTACATTTTCAGCGTTAACATTTTTGGTGCTTTCACTGAGAACTGAACTCAGGGTGCTCTCATCATTACTTCACAAAGATTTGTGGAAAGACTCTCCCTAAGAACCAGAAGTCTATCCGAAATTATGGCTCCTCGAAGGAAAAGTAAATCTACTAGATCTGGAGATGCTTATGACAACACCGCCACTTCTCCCGCATCAGATCAAGCGGCTCCTAGTGTTGGAGTCACAAGGGCGGAATTGGATGCTGTAGTGTCTGGGTTGTATCAAAAAATGGAAGCCCAGAACACTTTGATGTGGGACAAGTTGAATGCTTTGCTTGGAGTTAACCAGCAACCATAAAATAATGAAGAAACCTTTGTTGAGGATGTTCATGATTCCCAAGGGAAAAGTATTCCTCAGAGGGCAGCTGGCACCGCCGAAGGGGCACCTCCCCAAGCTGGAGGTTTAAGGCCACAGCCAACTCTTCGTGAATGTTTTTCAAGGCAAACTTCCGAAAAAGTAGCTGACATCTGTCCCGTGGGGCCTCTAAACGATGAGGAGTACCTCTCGAGAATGATTCGACAAATAATGAAGCAGAATATGAAGCTCTTGTTGCCAGCTTGAAGATTGCTAAATAACTGAACATCAAAGTATTGCAGATATTCAGTGATTCCCAGCTTATTGTATGCCAAGTCAAGAAAGAGTTCTAAACTAAAGGAGGAAATCTGCCTGCTTACTTGTCAAAGGCTTGGGAGCTTCTCGATGATTTTGATCATTATACAATAAGCCATATACCCCGGGAAGAGAACATGAAGGCAAATTCTCTCGCAAAATATTTAAGCTCTGGCGAAGCTCAATTATTGGGATTGGTCCCTGTGGAAGTCTTGTCAGCTCCAAGTACTGATGAGATGGATATTGACTGGATTATGGCTGTATCTCAAGAGCAGGAGTCGTGGAAGACCCCGATCAAGGAATATCTACTCAACGGCTCCCTGCCAGAAAACTCAAAAGAGCGTTAGAAGCTGTTAAGAAAAGCCCCGAGATATGTAATTCAAGACGGCCATTTGTACAGACGAGGATTCTCGATGCCATTACTCCGATGTGTAACCAAGGAAGAGGCTAAGACAATTTTAGCTGAGGTGCACGGAGGAGAGTGTGGGGATCATTCAGGTGGCCAAACTGTTGCAAAGAAAATTCTTCGCTATGGGTATTTCTGGCCAGATATTAATCGAGATGCTGCTAGCTACTCCCGAAAGTGTGACAGATGCCAGATATTTGCAAAAATCCCAAGAGCACCTTCCACCGAGCTAACAAAGATGGTCAGTCCATGGCCATTCGCCATTTAGGGGATAGATCTCATTGGGCCTTTGCCGATTTCCAAGTGCGGAATCAAATATGCTATTGTTGCTGTTGATTATTTCACTAAATGGACTGAAGCTGAACCATTGTCTACTATTACCTCTAAAAAGATGATAAACTTTGTGACTAAAAATATCATTTGCAGGTATGGTGTGCCTCAGAAGATAATCACAGACAATGGTACCCAATTCGAAAGCGAAGAATTCCAGGACTTTTGCAGGCGATTCAAGATCCAAAAAAGCTTCTCAGTAGTGGCTCATATGCAGGCAAACAGGCAAGTGGAAGCAGTGAACAAAAATATCAAATCAACCATCAAAAAACAGCTGGAAAAAGCAAAAGGTGGTTGGGTCGATAAGCTGCCACTAGCACTTTGGGCATATAGAACTACCCACAAAACTACGACTGGGCACACTCCATTCTCATTAGCATATGGATCAGAAGCAATGATTCCAGTGGAAATAGAGGTCCCCTCACACAGGAGAATTCATTTCAACCAAGCTGAAAATGAAAAGCTGCAACTTGAAGCACTTGACTTGCTTGATGAAAGAAGGAAAGAGGTTGAGCTCAGAGTTGTAGCTCATCAGCAAAGGATAGCCAAGCACTTCAATTCTAAAGTTCGCCAACGCAGCTTTGAAATTGGGGATCTAGTCTTGAAAAGGGTCATGACAGCAACAGGAGTGTTTGGGCCAAACTGGGAAGGGCCATATGTCATAGGCAAAAAACTTCTTGATGGCACTTTCAAGCTCACAACTGTCGAAGGAGATCCAATTCCGAGAGCCTGAAACAACAATCACTTGTGTCCATATTTTACTTAGAAGCTATGCTTAAATTTGTAAAATGATTGTGGATGTATCATTCTTGTATTGCTATCAAAGCAAAACTTACCTATTCAACACATCACAAGGCCAAGCGATTCCTACAAATCACTTAACAAACAAATGTCAAGCCACAAAAATTCCAGATTCAATTCCTACATAAGAAGTGCTTCTCACAAACAGTTGATGATTCCACCAAAGGGGCACCTTCCTAACGTAGAGGTTCCAGGCCCTTGCTAACTGATTGCGATCGTTTGTGCAAACAGACATCCGGTTAAGTAGCTTGCGCCTGCCCCGTGGATTCACTTAACAATGAAGTACACTTCTCTGAAAGAATCAAATAACTTGCAAAAGAAAGGAACATGTACTTAGAGGTGATAACAAGGAATCGCTGAGGGACAGATGGTGAAAAGTTATGGGCAAGCAGACAAAAATAGCCAAAATGGAACCTTGTCTCTCAACAAAAAAAGGTTGGTGGAACCACCGAAGGGGCACCTTCCCAAAATGAAGGCTCCAGGCCCTTGCTAACAAATTGCGATCGTCCGTACAAATGAACATCCAATTAGGTAGCTTGCGTCCGCCCCGTGGATCCATTTAACTATGAGAAGTAACTTTCAGGCAAACAAAAATCCCTCCTCGGAGGCACACTTCTACTCTCAAGGTAAGATCAATTTCTCCATAATGAGAACATTCTTCCCCAAAAAAGTTGAAGTGCCAAAGAAAGCCCTCCAACGAGGCACGCCGAAAAATGAAATGTTTTTCTCAAACAAAAAGGTTGGTGGAACCACCGAAGGGGCACCTTCCCAAAATGAAGGCACCAGGCCCTTGCTAACAAATTGTGATCGTCCGTACAAACGAATATCCAATTAGGTGGCTTGCGTCCGCCCCGGGGATCCATTTAACTGTGAGAAGTAACTTTCAGGCAAACAAAAAAGCCCTCTTCTGAGGCACACTTCTACTCTCAAGGGAAGATCAATTTCTCCATAATGAGAACATTCTTCCCAAAAAAAGTTGAAGTGCCAAAGAGAGCCCTCCAACGAGGCACGCCCAAAAATGAAATGTTTTTCTCGAACAAAAAGGTTGGTGGAACCACCGAAGGGGCACCATCCCAAAATGAAGGCAACGGGCCCTTGCTAAAAAATTGTGATCGTCTGTACAAACGAACATCCAATTAGGTAGCTTGCGTCCGCCCCGTAGATCCATTTAACTGTGAGAAGTAACTTTAAGGCAAACAAAAAAGCCCTCTTCGGAGGCACACTTCTACTCTCAAGGGAAAATCAATTTCTCCATAACGAGAACATTCTTCCCCAAAAAAAGTTGAAGTGCCAAAGAAAGCCCTCTAACGAGGCACGCCCAAAAATGAAATGTTATCTCTTGAAAAAGTCGTTGATGGAACGACCGAAGGGGCACCTTCTCAAAAAGAAGGTTCTAGGCCGCAACTAACTGCTCGCGATCGTTTGTGCAAACAAATATCCGATAAAGCAGCTGACGCCTGTCCCGTGGGCCCACTTAGCGATGAGATATAACTTTCTGGCAAACAAGTCAAAGCCTTCTTCGGAGGCCCACTTCACCGCGTAGGGGAATCCACTTCTCAAAAATAAAAGTGACCATCTCTGAAAGTTGAAGTGTTTCAAAAAGCGGGGGCCGGTACCCGCACAATCTCCGGTCGATACAAGTCTTTAGATACAAGCAAAAAGCAAAAAAGCAGAACAAGAAGGATAAAACCAGACTCATTACTTCTTGTTCACGCCACCTTTGGAGCCCTCGCCAGGCCTAATGGTTAACTTCTTGAGTCGGCCTGAATGAGTCGGGGAAGAAGGAGAAAGAGGTGCAATTGGGTCCCCTTCCGCTTTCTCATCGCTAGCAGAAGTGCCCTTCTTTTTCTTCGAAATTCCACGCTTTCCCCTCTTCTTTGAAGAAGATTCGCTGCCCGGAGTGATAAGATCAATCAGCTTTGTATCATTGGCAGTAAATTTCTCCGGGGTCCTTTCACCCTCCTCAAGTTCTTCAGCTTTCTGCTCTTGTGAAGCGGCCGGGTCATCTAAGCCTTGAAGAGCTCCTATTTGTTCTTCTTGCGACCCCAGTTGAGAAGCAGAAGAAGGAGTAACTTGAAGAGGTGGAGGGGCAACAACTGGAGGAGGCGAAGCCTGTACAACACTTGTTGTTTTCACTACAGAAGAAGAAAAGTTAAACATCAGTATTCCTCGCAAAGGGAGGAGATAGTGGCACGTCGAGGCTTAAGTAATATGCAAGAAGTTCATCGAGCTCATGTAAAGCAAACGAGTAGTCCACTTGAGTTGGATCAGTGTTGAAGTTACCTGGAGAGATTAGCTTTATCACATCAATTTCAAAATCTTGGGCTTCGGTGTCTTCTTGGGCCTCGTCTTTGGCATGAGCAGTTGTAGTTTCGGTTTCGGCTTTGACAGGAGGCGGAGAATGGGAACTGGAGCCAATAATATCGATGTCGACCGAAGCGGAAGGACGAGCTGGGTCGGCCAAAGGTGCCTTCCCTAGATGCTCTCCTTCCGCCGCTTCAGCTCGTTCCTTGGCAAGTTTTTCTTTCCCTCTGACAAGGGCGGCACGACCCTCATCATCCAAATAATAAGCCTCAAAATCCTCCTCAGCGTAGCCAGCGTCTCTAAGCATTTCAACTGCTGCCTCCCACACTTCAGCCAGGGTAACCTCATACTTTAGGCCCAAAAATGAAAGACTGCCATGCCCCAAGACGCCGAGAACATAAAATTCGTATAGAGTGGAGCTAACGTTGGCCTTAGTCGCCTCAAGTGAGTGTTCAACTGTTGCTTTTCCAACGATGGCCTCGTCACGCTCCTTTTCAGCCTTAGAAAGCTGGGCCATTAACATTGTAATCTCCAAATCTTGGGAGTTAGTCTTTTCCCGCAGCTGAGTAGCATTATTGCGGTAGATTTCCACGATTTTCCGCTCCGCCTCAAGTTTAACCTCAGCATCTCGTTGTGTAGCGTGGGCGTCTCTTACTTGCTTTTGAAGAACCTCTTCCTTTTGAGTATAAGAAGTGGAAGAGGTGGAAAGATCATCTTTAAGCTTCTTGATTTCAGCCTCAAGTTTCTCGTTATGGGCGGTGATGTTCTTCATCTCCGTATCATGCTGATCAAGAACTTTTTGCCACTCAGACTTATCGCTTTCCATGGTCAGTATAGCCTCGAGATTTAAACGATTTACTCTTTGAAGCTCATCAACTAGTTTTTTCCAGCCAGACATTCTTTCAATATCAAGCTTGACAGCGTCGAGATTTCTTAACATGGCCTGTTTATCAATTGGAACCAAGTCCAAATCGAAATATACTCCTTTCAAACACCAATGCGAAAATCGGCTTTGGAGTGCAGACAGAGGCATCTCAACTTGATAAGGAGGCCTATTAATGATTGCTTGAATTTCAGCTCTTTTAAAGGCAGGAGAGTTAGAAGGGATGTCTAGAGAGATAGAAGCAACAGGCACTTTAGAAATTTCAGATGTAGACTTTTCGCTGAGCTTGGCTCGCTTGCTTGAATCTTCAGCTACATGACTCTTCCCCTTATCGTCATGAGACTTTCTCTTATGGGAGCCATCATCCCTCTGGTAAGATTCATGTCGGTCGTCTCTTCTTCCATAACGCTCCTCATAAGCCTGCCTTTCACGAGTTTTCCTAGCTGCTCTTTCCTCATCAGTCCCCCTAGGGGCAGGAAGACAGCGCCTGGGGTCATAAAAATCACGCCTCGCATAGCGTTGAAAGTCATCGTAATATGTGCTGCTGCGTCCCATAGGAGAACCTGAAAGTGAAGAAGAGACAAAATTTAGAAATCTTCGAAATAAAGAAGCTAAGTGTGCATAATTGCAAAAAATCCTGTGTGTGTGTTACGTGCGAACTATGCGCGTCAAGCTACAAACCACTCTTTGGCTTAGGAGTGATGCCGGCTTTTGCAGCAGGAGTCAACTCTTGGGTTGATGGAATTGATCGCAGGACGGATGTCGCTTCAATTGCTGGAGAAACAACCTTAGAAGTGGTGGTGTCAGCTTTAAAGAGCTCATGGTAAGTCACCATAAGATCGCTCAGTCCTCTAAAGATATCATCACCATCATGCCCAACGGAATGGGTCATATCAACAGTGCCCTCTTCAGCACGTTTTACAATCTTCGTAACGGAACTTTCTTTCTCAACTCCCTCATCAGCTTCTCTAGTAGCCTTCCCAGAATGTTGAGGAAAATCCTCTTCTTCAGTAATTGGGGTAAGTTTAGATTTTCCAGATAACCCCACACCGTCAGCAGAACTTGAGCATTTCACTAATGAAGTCTCTACAATAGGTTCCTTCGGTGCGAATTCCTCTGTGGAGGCTGGGGCATCTGACGCTTCTGCTTGAGAACTAGGGGCATCACGGGACTGAATGGATCGAGAAGAGTGCAAGAGTCCGAATTGGTGCAAAAATTCGTTCTTCTGTAGAAACTTAATACTTCTCTCATTGATAGCTACGGCACTCAATCTTTCGAAAGTCGATTTGTGACTAGAATCTTTAGAGGGAGGAGGAAGTGCTGCAAAAGTAAAGAATGAAGTTAGCACTTGACGACTCGAATTTTGAAAGGCTCAGAAATGAAGTAAACGAAGATAGGTAGTCTTACTTCCTACTCTCCAAATACCGTAGAATCCCGGGGGGCAACGGACAAAGAAGAACTGGTTTAAAAACCCATGAGCGCTCTCGGGCAGATCCGTAATCAGCTTGCGTTTTCTTGCGCTCCTTACAAGAGTAATGGAAGGGTGATCTTTGTTCCTCCCGAATGAACACAAATAGCAGATCTCCTCGAAGCTTGGGAGGTGGTTAAGCGTCCTC
Source organism: Allium fistulosum (assembly GCA_030737815.1). Taxonomy (NCBI): domain Eukaryota; kingdom Viridiplantae; phylum Streptophyta; class Magnoliopsida; order Asparagales; family Amaryllidaceae; genus Allium; species Allium fistulosum. The sequence goes on from CM060901.1 coordinate 159,532,597, forward strand.
TTAAATAGTACGCACAACCCCATCAAAATGGCATAGCCATTAGGGTACAACTGGAATGGAGAAATAGTTAGTCGAAGGAGGAGTGTTCTAAGAAAATCGTTGAAGATGGGAATAGCTCCATTCAGACACATTTGACGATTTACTGCAATGAAGCCAGGCGGCGGCCTATCGGCAGTGTCATTTACCCCTGGAAGCACAGTATCTGCTTCAGCAATGCCGAATTGAATACATAGCTGGCTAAAAGCCCGTTGGTTAAATGTAGTTGAAATTCTTTCCGGAGGATTCTCCAAAGGGTCAGAAATTGGGAAAACCTCATTGGCCCGCTCTACTATCTCTTCTCGAACTTGTTGAGAAGCCATTCTACACAAGGAACTAGATATTCAAATATGAAGGTGCACGTTTCCTAAAAGCGTGTGAAGTGTTGTGCAAAGCTACTGAAATAACAAGTAAATAAAGTAAAACTTGAAATAATAATGGTTGGCGCATGTCAATTCAGGAAGATTCAAGGCTTGTTATTGGATCAAAATTAAGTGTAGTATCAATGTAGATAATATTCAGCGATAAGCAGTTATAACTGTATGAATTTTGCGTTGATGCTTCATTTAAGTCAGTTGATTCACAACATTTCATTTTTAATTAGATTCATATTATTTTACTTAAGTAAAATATTATCTCTTTGACCTAATCCATCACTCGATGTAGGAAGTCGATGATGAGTATATTCGTCCTAGTTTTCTGCATTATAATAACAGGTTATTAACAATCAAATGTTGTTGCAATCTGTTTAGAGGCAGTTGAAAGTTCAAGCAAGCAAATCAAGTTAAAGGTCTAGTCATATTTTACGAATTAAGTAGTGCGATACTTTATCTTGTTCGACTTATGCTGTTCATATTGTCCAAAATCATGGAATGATAAGGCATGGGCAAGGTAGAAGGTCACGGGTTAAAGCTATAAGGCTTTAAGTCACGACAAGGCGAATGTGCTTAAGTCTTAACTCGTCCAAGTACAAGAGCGACCTAAAGGTTATGCCATAAAAAGTTAACTCGCCCAAATTATGGTGCGACCCAAAGATGGGTCGTTAAGGGAGTTATCTCGTCTGAAGCAGTATACTATATATCCTAAGTCGCTTGAGTTCTTATGTTATTCCATTGAGCTCTAACGACCTATGTTAAGTCGCAGGATGACTATGTTGCTCAAAAAGTTATTCATGTGCCCTGTTCCAACGACCTAGCTTAAGTCGCAAGCTCTCTAAGCCGTTCAGACTCCCTTAGGTCGCCAAAGTTCATAAGTCTTTCAGGCTCCTTAAGCTTCCAGGCCCATATGTCGCTCGGACTCCCTAAGTCATCAAGACTCTTAGGTCGCTCAACTCTGTAAGTCGCTCTACATGATTAATTCGCCTCATGCCCTAGGTCGCCCTAAGGGTATCCCAGAAATACCAAGCTCTCTTCTACTAAAAACCTAAGTCCTGCTCTCCACTCACACATTGCCATGTGTTCATCCCCTTTACTTCACCAGAAACACCACAACATAACTCGAAATCCGTTAACCCAAAACCTCCTCGTCTCCTCCAAACTTCCAAAACCCATGATCAACTCCAAAAACTCCACATTCACCCAATAACTTCATGGAACCCTAAGTCGATTCATTTTTCGAGAATAACGCAATTACCAACATTCGACGATGATCGAAAGGTGAGTCGGGGTATAATCTTTCAGCATGGTAACAAAATTTGCGTGAAATTGGTTATGGGAGAATCAATGGTGAACACGATGGTCAGATGATCAGATTTACCTAGATTTGCTGTTGAAAATGATAATCGAAGATACGAGGAAGGGAATTTCGCTTTAGCTCTTGAGCTTGAATACAACAATGGCGGCAAGATGATAAAAAATAAAGTGAAGAGGGTGAAACGGCTTAGTGGCTTATATAGAAGAAAAAGGGGAAGATGAATAGGCGCGCGAGTTAGCAAGATCCTTGAGTCGCCCACGACTTAGCAAGGTTAAATTGAAGCACACGACCTATAACCTAGGCATGTACTTCGAGGGGCAAGTGTTAATCCCTTTTCTGAATGGCGACTCAACTTCTTAAGAAAAGATGGCGACTTAACGACCTAACATAACAACGGGTTAACTACCCCAAAGCCCCAAGCGACTTAACAGTTCACAGCTCCAAGCGACCTACGACCTATAGCAACTGTGAGCTAACATTGCAATGAGTTAACGACTCAACCTCCCAGCGACTTTCAGTGGGTTAAGCGACCTAAACAGATCAACAGCATAGCGACTCAAACACGACAGTGGGTTGAATACTATAGCCACTCAATGAGGTAGCAACCTAGCGACCTAGCGGGTTATGAGCCCACAGCTGCACCTAAATAAGCCGCGTCTCCTTAGGCCGTTCGTATATAGGTCGCTCCAACCTATATTAGGTCGCTGCTTCTCCCAAGTCTATCCTAAGTCGCTTCACCTGATGCCCTAGCATATAGATCGCCTTCCATTGCCCATAGGTTGCTGCGACCTACAAGCCAACGCAAATGGCCAAATACACCCACTATAAGCCGTAACCCGTACCCATTAGGTCGCCCGCGACCTAACTCAACTCCTAAGCCGCCCATGACCTACACCAAACGACCTAACTCCAAAACTCCCATATAAATACCCCGCTTACTCCGCACTGGAAAGGGGATGGTTTTTTTGGAGCGCCAAGACTTTGTTGTTTTCACTACTTCTACACTTGCTCCAACACTTCAAATGCAAAAGACACTTCAAAGAACCTTCGGAAAAGATCAAGTTCATTCAACATGAATTCAAAGAGCTTTTCTACATCAAAGTTCTAACTACCTGTCTTAATTGTGTTGTAATTGAAGAATTATTGTCAAATTTATAATCAAATCAGTAATAGAAGAGATTAAGTGGACGTAGGCTTGACTTTGAGCCGAACCACTATAAAAATTGTTGCCTCTTTACTATTTTCTGCTTGCTTTTAGTTCCCCTACCAACGGGTGGTGCTTTCGGTATATCACAACTCACACTGGGGTGTTAGCGTACATTTTTAGCGTTAACACAAATGAGAATCCCCGGAGTGCGGATACGATCATCAATAATCAGACAAACATGGAAAAAACAACTCGGTCTCCACTTGACTCAGACATCCGTTCTGTGGCTCTAGACTCAGCATGATGCAAGCGAGAAGCAACCGCTAATTGATGTTCAACTACTCACCCCCGAGACTGGGGGCAGGACTTAAGCATCGACCACTGACTGAAGCGATGCAACGTAAAAATTCAACTTGCTCCCCGATCGCAAACCATGTCCACAGTACCCGAGCTTGGCGAACAAAAAAAAAACTTTATTCGGAAGCTGAAACTTCATAAGTGCACTTCAGATATTGAAACACTTAGGCAAATACACAATGACAGAAAAGAAGTCAAAAAAAAGAAGTTTCATTTCTATCGTTTATAAAAGAAGTTCGTGTACAAGTTTCCAAAAATTCCTACTAGCAGGGGCCGAACCCGCATCTATACACGGCCAACAAAATGCAAGTCAAAATAAACCGGGGAAGCATGTTTAATCTTTCTTCTTCCTTGGCTTCCTTCTCGGTGTAGACCCGCTAGAGCCACCACTAATCTTCCTCTTCGAGCCTCTGCTCTTCGGTAGTTGGTCTCAGGCGAGGGAATTATATCAACATCCTCCTCCGAACTCGAGTGGATAGGAATGCTAACAGCAGGCAGAGTCGGAGGAACAGGATCAAGTACAGAAGGTGGAATGGGCACGCTGGTGATGAAAACAGTACCACAAGGAGATATCATTCTGAGCGGAGCAGGTCCCGGTGCTGCCATCCCACCTCCAAAACTTCCACTGTGAGCCACTGCTACCATTTCAGCATTGATTTGAGCAAACATCTCCTCTTCAGTTACTGCTCGAGCCCCGCTGGGGGCATCAGTAGTTGGCATTGAAGAACTTATAGCAGGATCAGCTCCACTCATGACAGATGACAAGTCGGCAAGAGGATCGCCGTGACGGTGAAAGAGTTCATCCATTAGCTGCTTGTCAAACACGATCGTACTCCCATGCATATTGTCAAGCGGGGCAGTTGTAGTCATGGTGATCGCTTCGGTAACGATAGCCTCCTGTGTCTGATGTGATTCTTGGGTAACAGGAGGCCCGACATGTGCAGCATCGATCACTGGACAAAGAATAAGAGAACTGTTAGAACTTAACTCGATCGAAGATTTCGACTTAAGAAAAATATGTGGAATGTTCAGAATACCTTCCTCAGTTTGACTCGTAGGCGGCAGAGCGGCTTCAGTAACTTGCGCTACAACTGGAGACATCTGCGGCTGATCCGGATTATAGGCAGGAACAGCTTGGGGATCGACCGCAGACGAGGATTCGGGCTGGGTTGACGCGGGAACTTCAAGACTTGCTTCATGGTGGTCAACCCCTGAACCCTCTCCTACTTCAAAGTGTTGGGCGCCAAGTCTTTCCTTCTCATGCAGAATCATTGACTCGTGAAGAATCTTCTTTTCATCTTCATTCAGAATGCGATTCTCGAGTTCAAATTCATCCACAGACTCACCCGGATGCGCCTCCTTCTCTTCCTCAACCAGTCGGCCCCAAGCGTTGTAAAGATGCATTGGAAAATCATCGAGCCAGGCTAGACCCCTGTGCCTCAGCACGTTAGCATTGTAAACAACGAGAAGGTCCTCAATGTCAGCCTCTAGCCTGGACTCGTCCGACTTCACTTTCTCCTCGACCTCAGTCTCCACCTTGTGGACTTTAGCCACAGCCGCATCCCGTTCACCCTTGAGCAGAACAGCTTGTTCACACGCCTCCTGGGCTGCGTTGTTCGCATCATCTTTTTCCTTGGCCATGTCAGCGAATTTGGCCTTGAGTTCATTGAGTTCCTTGACCGCCGCATCCCGCTCGGCGGCGACTGTAGTGTTCCGGTGGCTCATCTCCTCCACCAAGGCAACATGTGTCTGCCCCAACCTCTCCATTGCCGCCTTCGCTTCGTCAGCTTTTTTGGTGGCCTCAATCTCCGATTTCCGAGAAGACTCGGCCTCAGCGGTTAGCACTTGAATAATCCGGTCCCTTTGAGCGAGTTCGGTCTCCAGTTTCTCAAGCGCTTTTGCTCGCTCAAAGGCCACCATAGATGCTTTCTCCGTGGCCTTTACCCACTCTCTGTACTAGGTGTATGTGTCATGAACGTAATCATGCACCGTGTTTTCCACTCCAGAGGGGATTCGCTTTAAGTGTGGTGGGAAGACATAGCCATCGAAGCAGATGTTCGGAAAATGCTTCCTCATCTGAGCCAATTTAAGGGCCCCTTCTCCTGTGGGTTCAGGTGGGACCTGCTTTGTAATCATGGAGGTCGTAGTCTCGACTCTCTGAAGATGAGTCTCAGATCTAGAAGTATGAGAAGATGGCCTATGACGAGGAGGCTCTGGCGGGTGTGGAACAAAAATGGGAGGTGGAGATGGAAGTCTAGGAGGAGGAGAGCGTGATCTTGACCGATGTCTGTATTCTCTGTCCCTATCATGCCCATACCTATCTTGGCTAGAGTACTCGCGATCGCGATCTCTATCTGAGTCTCTCCTACGGGACTCATAATAGGAAGAAGCCTTTCGGGCCGAGCGGAGATTCCCGAGCATCAATCCTTTTCCAGACATAGTACCTGAAAATGAGAAACGAAGGAAGAGTTAATGATTTCCTAAGTTGGACGATTTATAGTTGTGAATCATGTAGTGTAGTGAAGTGTATGCATGTGCAACCCCCCGACCAACCGGAAATGTCGGCCGCACTCATAGCAAGCGACCCACTCAGTTCAAGAGCATTATCAAGCTCCTCCATCCTGATGTCTTGTTGAGACGACACAAAATCCGGAATCCGAATATCAGCAAGCCCTGCAAAAGGACTCTCTACTTGCGGGGGAGGAGCCTCCGAAATTCTAATCCCCGCGAAGGGTAAGGACACGACCACGGATTTAAATCTCTTGGATTTAGAGCGTTTGTGAGCAATAGCCTTGCCTTTTCTCTTTCCTCCTGAATCTTGGACATCGGAAGAAGGCCCAGCTGGGAGTTCGGTATCGGTAGGCATTCTTTCTGGATCAACTTCTTCGATTATCACGACTGCGGGCGCTTTGCGCTTCACCCGTTTCTTCAGGACCACTCTAAGGGTCCCTTCCAACCGTATGCTCTGCCTCCGTTCTATCAGCCCAACGGTCCTCAAATTTCTGTCGGTCAGGACCAAGTCGATATGCCTCTCTTCGCTCGGAAACGCTTGGAGGAGCCGAACTAGCTCTCGGAAGTATGCACCGTCGGGTCGAGAGATTGCAGCTATAAAAGAGGAGATGTATGTCAGTTTTGAAGTCAGTTACTAATATCTCGATGATTCAAGAGAAAAATGTCAACGCTTACGTCTATCCAACCACCGCCTAGCAAATCCAAGGGGCACCGAATGTAGAACCATTCGGTTTTAAAGTAACTTAGTCTTCCCCAGGAACCCATTACAATGTGACAGTTTCTGACTGCTTCCAAGAAGGTGAAAGAAGGGTTGTCTCCACGGCTCTTAACGTTAAATAAATATCTGATCTCGATCGGCTTTGGTGGTCGAAAGAGGATCTCCATAAACAGAATGAAGGTTCTGTTCAACAAAGTATACCCATTGGGATGTAGCTGGGATGGAGCTATTCCAAGGAATGATAACATCTCCCTTATATATTGATTGAAGGGAGGAAGTGTCCCCGCCGTGTAAGCGTGGCGATTGAAAGCAGTAAACCCCTCCAGGGGATTATGTGACCTGTCATTTGGCCCAGGCAGTAACACGTCGTCAAGCGACAAACCGTGCCTTAAACAAATCCATCCTAGTATATCTTCGGAGATACCCGACGGCACAAAATCTTATGGACTACAAATAAACCGAGCCCCTAGACGCTCGTCCGGGGCTGGTTCTATAACTTCGGCTTCAATAACCGGTATCTCGATGGTTGGAGGAATAGAATCGGGAGCTCCTGCTGCTGTGAACTTGAGGGTTCCATGAATAGCTAGCTTATGAAAAATCATTGTTAAACAGACAATAACGCTCGTGCATACCCTAGTGTAAAGTGTGTGAGTGTGTTGTGCAGTGCGGAACTGTATATCATTTAAGAAGTTCTACAGAATTGAAAGAAGCATGTAAACGACGAGACTTCGAAATTCGATCGGAAGGACCGTCATCGCTAACCGTCACAACCGTGCCATCCAATTATTAGCAATCAGTCCAAGTTAAAGTTTGTTCAAATTTTGTCAGAGTTGCAGTTCCATCGACGAGCTTCGAAGGGAAATCAAATATGCAGTCCAAAGGTCAAGTCTAATTATGCCAAAAATGAAACTCGTCGGAGTTAAATGTTAAGATGCACAAGGCTTTTTCAATAACATTGTCAATCGTCAAAAGTTCAAGTTCGAGTCGATCGCTCGGGTTCAAGTTCGAATCGCTCGCCAAGGCTCAAGTTCGAATCGATCGCTCAGGGATACGTTCGTATCGGTCCCAGGGCTGCACAGTTTGACTCGATTCGAAGCCTCTAGTTTGACTCGATCCAAAGCCACCCACTTCGACTCGATCCAAAGGCTACGCAGTTCGAATCGGTCCAAGGCATCCACTTTGACTCGATCCAAGGCCGCCGCTTCGACTCGATCCAAAGCCACCCACTTCGACTCGATCCAAGGTCGGCGCTTCGACTCGATCCAAAGCCATCCACTTCGACTCGATCGAAGGCCATCATTTCGAATCGACCAGACGCAACCCCTTCGTATCAATCTATGTATTCAAAGCACTCGATTCAATGCAAAGCTCAACCATCGAGCGATACGAAGGCCTCCGTCTCATCATCTCGAAACCCCTACTCCAGATCGACGTGAAGTTGAGGCCAAGTAATCTTCGATCGACCACGACTCTGGTTGATTTGGTCTTAAAAATCGAGTCTCATCGTTTACGTGTTGGATTCGCTTAGTGGATTACCTAAATCTAGCAGTTAGTTCGAGTAATTGAAGGTATGAATCGGTTCGAAGGCAAGAATGTTTCTTCTTTTCTCTCGAGTCTCTGAGCGATACGAAGGCAAGGCAGGAAAGAAAAAGGTAAAAAGTGAATAAATGGCTAAGTACAGAGTATTTATATGGACTCGAAAGCAAAAGGTATAAATGATTCGCATCCCGATGGATTCGAACAAACTTTTCGACTCCGTCTCTAGTGCATCGATGCGAAGCTCCTCTTCGTATCGTTTATCTTCGACTCCATCTCCGGTGCAGCAATACGAGCAACCAGTTTGACTCCATCGATACAAAGCCACACTTCGTATCGATCACCTTCGACTCCGTCTCCTGTGCGTTTCGACTCCGTCCCCTGTGCAGTTCGACTTCATCGATACGAAACCACACTTCGTATCGATCACCTTCGACTCCGTTTCATGTGCAGATCGACTCCATCAAATCATGGCTCTCAAAAGCCAACTCCATCGATATGAATTGACCATTCGTATCCAATGACTCCAAATCAATCGATTCGAAGTGTGCAGCAAGGGTTGTTCAAAAGGCATTGAACTCTATCGATACAAACGACCATTTCGTATCGATCAATGCAACAAATACCGATGCAAAAACAATGTTTTAACCTTCTACATCGATTCAGGAGAGGATCGATACGAAGGAACATTCAAAAACAACCATCAAGCGTTGTTTCAATGAATTTCACGTCGGTTTAGGAGAGGATCGATACGAAATTCAATATAAAATAAACTGACAATGACTCATGAACGTACAAACATCAACGAGAGTCAGATTAACATATATGTATATATGTCGGACTAACATTCAATATTCCATATTTACAGGATTTGGAAACTCATTTGATAACGATTACAAAAACAAACGGCTAATCACTAGCATATAACAATCAGTTGCGACAATACAGGGTACAGTAGTTGACAGTCAACAATTTACATTATCAAGAAAATCATTCGAAGATTACAGCTTTCATCGAAAAGACAATACGTATTTAGAGTAAAGATGGCAGCATTCCAAAGCACATCTCCACAAGACATACTTTGGGGGGAAAATGTTATCTCGCCTTTTGGCAAGGCCATGACACCAAGGAATTGACTAGTAAACCAATGACGATCCATCCTAGAGATCGGTTATACACATGCTCGCTATGAATATCGACGAATTTTATCCGAGTCCGGATCGAGTTTAAATTAATATAACATGACAAGCTAAGCTATGAGAGTCAAAATTCCAAATCTCAAGTCAATCCGAGTTCGTATGCTCAAGTTACAACCGATGCAAAATTGATTAAAAACAGCCTTGTTCGACTCGCTCAGTTCGCATCCCTCAAAAGAGCCTTCTTCGACTCGCTCAGTTCGCATCCCTCAGAAGAGCCTTCTTCGACTCGCTCAGTTCGCATCCCTCAGAAGAGCCTTCTTCGACTCGCTGAGTTCGCATCCCTCAGAAAACCACTAATCAACTCGCTCCACTTCAACTTGCTCCGCTTCGCGTCCATCAGATAGCCTATGTTCGACTCCATCTAGTTCGACTCCATCAGAGAGCCACAGTTTGACTCGATCATCCAACGTCAACTTCGCATCCATCCGAAGACTTCTATTTCGTTTCCATCAATGCAAAGCAAGGCACAGCAGTCAATACGAATAAACGCCACGTCACCGAGTCAAACAGAACCGAGTCGAACAAAGAGCGAGTCGAAACAAGAGCGAGTCGAACGAAACAGCCAACTGAGAATCCCAATTCGTATCGATCATATCTCCTAATCTACAAGTCCAAATGCTATGAAATTTTCACAAAAGGCTACGTGCATGCTAAAGAATGTCCACGCCAAATTTCGACTCCATTGATGAAATCTTGATCGATACGAAATCCGTTCGTATCGATCACGGATCGGACTGAAACTTCACGGGCTTGGGCGCGTGGGCCTAGTCACGTGCCAAAGAGGGTCTCCCGAGATCTGAGCGAAATATCAGCCTCCTACACCTATAAATAGACCCCCAAAGCCAATAGAAAAGGGGTTCTTCTTCTTCTTTGAGATCTCCAATGCCCAGACTCTGCCGGATATAGATCTGAACTCCATTGCTGCTGCTAACAACGAAATTCACTGCTACAAATCATAATTACCTGCTGTAATTCATGGAATTCACTTGTAATCGTCAAAGATAGATCAATAAAGCAAACTACTTCATAGTGGACGTAGGCAATACGCCGAACCACTCTAAATTCTTGTGTCTCCTTGCATGTTAATTATTTTCATATATGAGATTTGGAGATTTTGTTAGATAATTCCCCTTTTTACATTTAATTTCTTCACTTTATCTCTTCAAAAACTTCCCAAGAGTGTTGTGCCTAAATTTGGTACAAACAATTTTGTATCTATATTCATACAAATCGGAGAAGAGTAGAAATCTAATAAAAAGGAGAAAGAGAAGAGAATCAACCATATGCTTATTTGAGGTAATTTATATATTTACATATCTGTATCTATTTTCTCTCCGTATTCCAAATCTCTTCTTAGATCTGCAATTCTAATATATGTATATACCCTTTTATACATATCTCGTAGATTAAAAAGGATTTGGAGATGAAACAAAGGTTCTACTTCAGATCTAGAGATTTGGATCGCTTTTAAAAGGTAAGTGGGAGATTTTTATAGATTGTTATAATACGAAAATTATGCCATTGGTATTTATTTGATTTTTATACCTAATTGGATAATTGCATATGAGTTGTAGGCAATGAATTAAATACAATCTGAATATAATAAATATCGCCTACATATTCTTGTTTATGAATTGAGCATTGCATATAACCTGATCTGGAAATCAGTTCCCAAAAGTATGAATTTAGAATATTGATTTAAATGAAATTTATTCCAGAGCTGAAATAGATTGGATACTAATGCTATAAATTTAGATTATTCCCCTAATCTTGTTAGAATATAAACTTTTCTGCATTTGGAATTGTTGGAATTTAGATTTGTTTAATATTTGTAATTTAGTTTGATTTCTATGCAAATGGAAAGAGATATGCAAAGTTTGAATTCATTATATTTTCACTGTTTATTTCAGTAATAAAAAGAAATGATTATTCCTTATAATCTCAAAAGATGTAAGCTTTTATACTTTAAAGTTAAATCTTTTGTTTTTGACTAATTTGTGCAACTTATAGTGGATAATATTTTTTGATATGATTCTAACAATTTAACATGGAAAAGTATATTCTAGTAAAGGTATATAACTAGAACATGTTTAAAAGTAAACATGTGTAATTACCACGCTTATAATAATTAAATAAAAAGCGAATAGTGACGCTTGCAAGTAATATTCACATTTAGGATAATTAACTAATGGAAAACGAATTTAAAAGGTTGTAACTTTAATAAATGGTAACAAATAAGGGAGTTGCAATAAACTGTTAAGGTAAATGGATTAATGGGACAGATAAAAATAGAATAGATATAAAAGGTTACTAATTTGATATTAGTAATCGTACATAAATGTCTTAGGAAATGTCCATTAGGATTGATGGACAAACTGACATTTATGAGCATTAATCGGCAATTTATGTGTAGATAAACATTTAAAGTAAACCTTATTGCCTTAAATAAAAAAGGAATTAGTAAGCTAAGTCCAATGTCTACCTAAAATAATATAAATAAAGACCTAGGATGATTAAGGTTATTGATGCAAAGTCAGTAGAGTCACTCGACGGAAGATTGCCCTTCACTTTGAGGCTACCAATAGTCGGGTGTACTTACTATTGATGTGAGATATTACTAATCCTAGGACCCACGATGACGTGAGAGATTGAGCCTACTTTCCTTAAGAGAAAGTACTAAATGGTCTAAATTTGAAATTAGGAGCGGTGAGGATATCTCCATAGGGGTTCGCTTCCGGTGTTAGGTCATAAGTGGCTGCAGGGTCCGCCTCTCTCCTAAATGGAAGTATTAAGTAACCTAGTGAGATTCTAAATAAATAAATAAGGATGTCCCTAAAAAGGGTTTACTTCAGTGTTGAGGTCTTAAGTGGTTGAATGGTCCGCCTCCCTTCTAAAAGAAGTAACCTAATGAGATGTCATATTTATAATTAAAGAGTGATGGTGGATATCTCGGGAAGTTTTGATTTAGGTTGGGCTCTTAAGTGATTGTAGGGTTCTCCTCTTTCCTATAAAAGAAGTATTAAGTAGCCCAATGGAAGTTCCAAGCAATGACAGCTAGACAGTACCATTGGGGAGCACGCTTGTGGAAGTATGTCTTAAATGACAAGGTCTGCCTATTTTCCACTGGGAAGTATTAAGTGGCTTGGGTACAGTCTCTTACATTGCTAAGGCCATAATAATAATAGTACCATTTAGGAGCATGCCATGGGGATAGGTATTAAATGACCAGAATCTTCCTATTTTCTAATAAAAGGTATTAAGTGGCTTAGGTACTATTGATTACATGACTACGATTTTATCGACGATAAACACGGTAATAGTCGGACAGTGAATGTCAAAAGCCTTAAATAGTGGTTACAGGTCTTGTAGCTAGGACCCACTGGCCATTGACAACATTGATAGGAAACCACCTTTGGAATATGTCTTAAATGATGGGGTCTACCTTAATTAAGGTCGTAAATGATAGAGTCTGCCTATTTCTCTTTTAAAAGTATTATAGAAGCCGACTTCTTATTTAGAAGTACTAAGTGGCAAATGGGTTTGGAAGTATTTGGTGGTTGATATGGCTTCATTAGTATTTCGTACCTTGGGAAAGGGTAAGTAAGTAAGTAAGTAATCATGTGTGCAATGCAAAGTTAGATTAGGATTGCTAACGTTGATGGATATAATAATTAAATAAAAACCAATCGGTATAAGTTTACGTTATGGACCGTTTATATTTTTCAAGAACGTTGTTCTAGCCCCCTCCTCTTACAACCCACAGGATAGAATTTAGAGGAACATGTCACTGGAGTTGGACGTGCTTTGTTGATGGAGATGTCTTCTTTCTCTTATGCTCGATGCTGATGTGACAATCTGCTATCCAAGGAATACCAATAATTCCAAGGTAGTATTCATAGTCAGTATTCTTATCCTATTATTGTTTCCACTATGATATAGATTTCTATCAGTCTCTAATAATGCTCATGCTTATTTGCAGGTACCAAATCCAACAGTCTATGCTTTGATGGACTTGGGTTTCGATTTTTGTCGAAATTTAGGCCAATTAAGGTGCGGGTTGTTATAATCATCCTGTGGTGGAGGCAAATAGAAAGAAAGGGGGTGGGTCAGAAATAAAGTCTGGTGAATGAGAACGAGACTAATAAGATGATGAAGTGCAATTAGTTTTAAATCTACTCCAAGTGTCATAGAGTGTACATAGTGTGTCAGTGCGTTCCTAAGGTCATGTACCTAATGATATTTATCTAACTCACAAGGTCAGATCTACAGGTCAATCATACACTATCGATCGGCCAAATCGGGATCTACTATCCCTCAACTATTCCATTACATCTGGAGAGGGAGAACATGAAATGCAAACTTGTAGAGTGACTCATCGTATGCACCCGCACTCATCTCTCGATCGTAGTGGAAAACTGCCTCTTATTGCCTACTCTGATGTTTGATGTATGCATATCACCACCAGGACTAGGCCCCTCAAAAACTAATCATACCCAACCCAACTTCCAAATCCGCCAAATGGACCACTCCAATTGCCTGTGTTTATGGATCTACTGAATTCTACCCACTTAGCGAAGTAAATTCGCCCTACAACTCAGATAGGAAACAAAATTCTCTATTCTCTCACTTATACCTCGAATCAGTGCAATACACGGTTTTACATTTCATCAAATTCATTCAATAAATGGGCCTTAAGCCTAAAAAGTCCAATTCGTTCATTAAATGGGTTGGATGGTCGACTTAGAAGGCCCATGGTCGATTGCCTATAGTCGACCTAGGGTCCTAATAGTCGACCGTTCCAGTGCAATTTCCTCAGGTTCCGGTGTTTGTTTCATTAATTAATTTAGTATGTTAACTAATTGTCGTTTGTTAATTTTAACCCAGTTATTCGTCATTAGCAGCAGTAACTAGCCAAAATTTTGATTTGAACCTGATCCATATTTCAACTATAAACAAATTTGGGGTCTAAATAACGGTTTATCACTAGATGATATAGCAGATTAACAATTTATTGTACTACCAATTTAGATCCAATTTGATTATCCAATTTGTGCCTACTATTCTAATCCATACGCATGTTCAATTAATTATCCAATTCGTACCTATTGTTCTAATCCATACGCATGTTTAATTAATTATCCAATAAATTCACTTTTAAATAAAAAAGGTTTATAGTTAAATGTATCCAAATGATTAGGTTTAACATCAAATCATATTTAATTTACAGATCTATAGTTTACTAATCTAAACTTTTAGATTAACAGTTCAATTTAGGAGTTTAACAATCTAAACAACTTAAAATAAATTTAAAGCGTAATTGGTTTAACCATTTAATTAATCTATGCCCACTCACCTTGGTCCTAAACTTTATATTGGTTCTAACCATTAATTAATTACTTCATTTACAAGTAAAGATATCTAGGTTGTTTGATTACATTTGTTGAACATGGACGCCTTCTTAATAAGTTATTTATTCGCATCCTCCTTTAATTAATCAATCAATTAATCAATTAATCAATCAATCAATCAATCAACCAACCAATCAAATCAATCCATTAATCAATTAGTTTATCTCTTAATTTGTGTATGCATATACGTATATATATTATTAACCATTTAAGTGTGTGTGTGTGTGTACACATGTTATTAACTAGCATCTTTATCTACACATTTCCCACAAAAAAATCTTTTACTTATATATATACACATTTATTTTTCAAACATATAATTGTGTAACTTTTACTAAATACTCACTTTTAAAAATAAATTTTTACTTTTGTGAGTATAAATATTTTTCCATTCTTTTCTTTTTTAAATTCACACTCATAACCATACCATTTTTCTTTTCTTTTCTTTAAACTCAAATTTACTTTCAAAAATTGGGGCAAAACACAAAATGCACGCTACAATAAGCATTTTGTGTCTTCTTCATATGATATCCAATATTAACAACTTACATATGAATTTGGGTTAGAAAAATTTACTTGACTAATGGAAAAGTCAGATTCCCCAAATTCCTTCATTAACAGAAATTTCGTATTTCATTATTTTTTGTAAAATTGTGTTTTTACCCATGTTAATATTTTAATTTATTATTAAAATTTCCAGAGTGTTACATTAAGTGTCAGTTAAAATGTTGTTATTAATTATTTAGTGATCACCTCCCAAGGCCTTCCTATCACTAATTAAAAAAATTTCAAAACTCATCACTTGATGAAATGACCACTATTCCACCATGGGAGCCACCCTGACTAGAGCCATCCCGACTCTCCTAAGAGGTTGAATATAAGCACTCTGAATACATTCTAGAAAAAGCCTTTACTAAGCATCAATAGATTCTCTTAGTCCTTAAACCCCTTAGTTTCACATTGCTGATTCATTTATAACACCACCTTTAATATTTTAACACCCTGCACGTGCTTACCTTAAAGTTTAGTTTAATTGAATTGAACCTTATAGAATTTCCAATTAATGGCATCCTACCATATACCATTGAATTTTAGACATCATTAATCATAACACACTACCATTCAATAATTTCATCAATCGGTATACCTTTAAGATCTTAGTTTAATCCATCTCTTTTATTTATTTATGTTTACTCTACACATTCTTCAGATAAAACATTTTTTTCTTTTAATCCAAATGATGCAACTATCATTACTTAGATTTCCTAAGCTTACTCCATTTCAAAGTTCAAATAAGTTAACATAATTTTAACTTATAAATTTCATTTATTATTTCATCCCTACAAAATTCAAAACCAACATCTTGGAAAAGTGCTTCTAAAATGTCACTAAAAACTTTTTTAGTTTATTTAAAGAAATTCATTCTTACTAGCTATCGCAATCATAGTTTAATAGCTACCGAGTATCGGTGTTAAGTTAGCTATCACATGTCACAATTATAATGCTATCACCATACATAGCTATCGCAACCTATAGCTATCACATCCTATAGCCATCACATGTCAAGTGGCAAATCCATAATTAAATGTAAAATAATATTCTCCCTTAATAAAGAAGTATCTTTTTACCTGACTTGTACATATATCATTTAATAATAGATACTTTTGTTTGCAATAGTAATTCCTAACTATAGCTGAAAATTAATGTTCATTTATTTATCATTTCCATAATTACATTCTTAATTAAGGTACATTTTTTCATAGCTAATTAATTCATATTAAATCGAAAACTAATGGAAAAATTTCTGAAAATTGACCAAAATCTAAAACATCTTTGTCTTCCTTTAGTTGAAATATTGAAAACATTTAGTTAAAATTTAAAACTCGTTGTAGGGTACTAACATCCAATCTCTAAACTGGTCGCATGAACAAACCATCACGTCGTGCACCATGATATGTCATCAACGTCCAAGCCACATATCAGCGAAATTGCAAATGGACAACAGTGATGGACATTGCCCACTCTACTAGGGTAATACCATCCACCTTGGTCTTGTACTTAACCGAACGGTTAAGTAAAGACCAAACAGAAATGTTCGACATCCACTCTGACACTCCAATCTATCAGCATGTATGCAAACCATTTTCTATAGTTCATCTCATTCGTTAGATTCCCGTGTGTGCGGAACTCCAACGTACAAGATACTACCTAAAATCAAATAACCGCTAATCGGCATTTTCAACCAAAATAGCCAAATAATAAACAAGCCAAATAATCAAACATACATCCATACATCCAAACAACCATACATCCATCCAAAGCATCATACATACAACATAACAATCCATCCATATCAATTATGTGCGAAAATAACATTAATAATAGACCAATCTAATAATTCCCTAACTATGGCACGACGATGGAAAATAAGTGATATTTTTTATACATCATTTTGAAATAATTATCTATTCTTTCATAAAATATAACCGCTGCAAATATATGGTAATATCACGATTTAAAACAAAAAATCTTCCCCGAGCGTCAATATAACAATAAACAATCAACCATAGTAAAGTGAGAGACAATATCACTCATCTCAGCCAAATTTGCCCAAACTTTCGCCAAAACGTAGATCTCGCCAAAAGGAGTCTAACGCAAGAAACCGCGTCTAAAACAGACCTCGTATGCAAAAGATATAGCCAATATAAGAATCGAGATTATTTAAATCATTATTTAATTAAATAAAACATTAATTACCTTACTAAAGTCGTTAATCTTCCTTCCTCATCATCTTCAATTGCCTATACATGAACGTGAGTATCAACCATGTATGAAATCAAGGGATACAGAGCAATACTCGATGAATTGAATGTCATCTACGTCATCGTTTCTCTCTTTGAACACTCGTTGGTCTGCAGCTGAGCTCATCGCCTCCACTTCCTCCATCTGAAATGCGACCCTCAACCTGTGTCTCGACCTAGCAGCACAACGAAATGGATGGAAACTACTATGATGGATAGGACAACACCAAAATCGGTGGAGAGAAGTGCCTCGGTGATAGAAACATGATGATGATCTCCGATTCGACAATCGTCGATCGAATCTCCAACGAATTCGAACCCTAATCCATGGCCAAATGGGTTGATCTTCACCAACCCACACAAAATCATCGATCAAACCCATAGATTCGAAGCTATCATCGATTGAAACACGCTAGATTCGGTTTCACGATTTTTAGATGAGTAACTTGGGAGAAATATAATTTTGAATAGCAAGAAAGAGGAGCGGCCATGGAAATATTTCTACGGCATGAACAGTGATTTGGGAAAAAGAAAATTGGAGGGAAAGATGGATTTGAGATTTAAATAATTATATTATATTCCATTTATTTAAATTCTCAAATAAATGGTCACATGTTTCGAGTTAGTACGATCACACGACGCGTCTGATCGCCACGAAACTCATCTGCGTACATCGCCTCATTTTTTCGAATCCAATGGCCCTAACCACATCTCCATCTGAGTCTGCGCCTCAGAAGGCTAAATTCGTGTATTTCGAGACCGTTTTGGGCATCGTATCGTCTAATGTCAAATTATAGCAATCATTATACTCATTTTAATTCGCAACGTTAGTCTGAACTCAGCGGAAGTGGTCTCAAGTCCAGATTCAGTCGTATTCGAAAAATCACATTTTCGGGCCTTCATTTAATTAACGATTAAATATTTAAATAAACGATTTTAATATTCGATTGTTAAAAATAAGGATCCTTACATTCTCCCCTCCTTAATGAATTTCATCCCCGAAATCATAAAGCAAAGAGGTTGTCTTCTAACCCATTGACCCTCAAAAATCTGTAAAATTACGAAAAAATTCAGTAGAACTTCCTTTGGACGACTAAGTCCGCAAAACCCCCACTGCATCAAAGATATGCTTATAGCCTGTATCTTTAACTATACTAGATCATATATAGCAATCATCAAACAAGAATGCTATACCCTACCAAATTATCCCACATGCCTAACAACCATGCATACATAAGACCTATCATCCAAAAATATCATCCATGCCAATCCTACCATGAGGAATACTAAACCATATAGTATAAACATCCAATATGATATCTACAATAATAGTTGACGATAAAAAAAATACCACAGTCTAAAGAGCTCCGGACTAACGGTCCTTATGCTCCCCATGTCTACTATACCATATCACCTTCGCTTTCATTCCACTGAACCCTACTACTCCTTCGACCTCCTCCTAACCTGATTTGTACCACATCTACTGGCACAAATAGGCTTATGAGGTCTCCATGTCCATGGTTCAGTCTCGATATCATCTAATCCATTTAGTGCAAAATATCCAAACGCCTCCTGTAAGTTCTCCCAAAACCAACTATCGAACAACGGGTTTCGGCCACTTACAATGCTCTTAGCATAAAATGGAATCACACCAACCATCCTCAAACAACACAACAAAAACGGATGTCATACTACTGGACTTAAGGAATGCAAGTCTTACATCATCTGTCAACCAATCGACTGTGACTCAAATTCTATCTCTCTATCCTTAGTCATCGACGGTCCTTTGATGCGGTCCTTAAACATTAGTTCCTACTACTAGAGAACAAATAATCACTCAACACTAAAAAAACAACAATCTCAGTCGGGTCCGCACAGCATCACCTCTCTAGACACCACTCATTCTTCTATTTTAGCCACAATCTCCATTAGTCTAGCCTATCGCCTCTGACTAGCATCAATCCGCTAAATAAAACTAGGTCTGACGATCAAACTAGCCATCACACCCGTCCATAACTCATCGTGTCCTGAAGTCATAACCAGTGATAAGATCGGGCAATACCTAATGTAGAATATCGCTCTCAAATTATTATGTCTCCCACTCAAATACCAACAACCACATTTCCCTTCAAACGTCTAGGAAATGTCAAATCCACAGGAGGCTAAGAACTCTAACCATCACTACTAGTGAAGGTCAAGATCCTTCTCGAAGAATAGATACTACAATGACAAGGGATCACTGAACAACTCAAACTTATCTCCTAGCACACAGTGCCTCCACATCCCTAAAGTGAACTCTATTGCCTCCAACTCGGAACCAAGAGGTGGATATTACCTCTCGACATCACTACCATATCTAGTTATGTACCACATGCAAGTGTGTACTATCATCTCCATATTCCTGCTCGGAATGAGTACCATAAATGTAGTCGTCAACCTCTCGGTCTCACTAACGCTTGTCTACACCTCATGTCTCAAACAAAAGTTTGATCTTCTCCCATACAATGGGTCAAAGGTATTGCTATCTTGGGTCTATCCAGATTCTGGACTGCCGTAACTAAAGGATCTACAACGACGTCCTACTCTGAAATAACATGACCCAAGCATCTCACTCCCCTCCTTCAGGAGTAACACCGTAAAAAATCTAATCACCAATTGGTGTCTTGTGCTCCTTTTCCATCCATGGGAAGATGAAAGTATCATCACCGAACACAAGCACAACCCACTCAAGCAGCCTCTCCAAACATGGTCATAGATCCACAACATATGTTGAAACATTGGTTAGCCCGAACGACATAACCAACCTAAAATCAAGGTAGTGTGTGAAACACTATAATCGGCCCGCTCACCCAAATTACTCTTGGTTGGTGCAACCTCACCGCAGGGTCCAACTAAGAGAACATCCCCATGCTATAGAGCTAATCGAACAAGTCATCAACTAATGGGAGTACGAACATGTTCGTCATCTCATCCAGCTCACAACAACCAACAAACAACTCCAAAGACCCATCCATCCTACTGACGAACACTACAGATGCATCCTATCCAAAATATACACCCATGGATGAACCATCACCTAAACAAGTCATCCGCTCGCAATACTAATCTCCTAAGCTCTTTGGACACCTATGCCTTAAAGGCATAACTACTGATCCACCTCCTTTGACCACATCAATACAGAACTCTATCTTTATATGGTGGTAACCCGGTCACCTCCTCGGGTATGTCCGGATACTCTCAAGCTACAGGCATAGAATGACATCCTATCATGTGGAATGTTGAGCGAATATATAAGGCTCCTCTACTGACAGCCAATCACTACCATTTGCTCCTCCACAACCCTGATCGTCATCAATGGCCTCTCTCTGTCCACCACTATTATGCATCCCCTTTAGCCAGTCCATTCTTAAACTATAACACCAACCTAATTAAATCCTAAACAATCAATGTCTAACAAACAAACAACCATGACTCGATAGGGAAAGTCTCGACAAACTATGTATAGGCCGGCTGAGCCTCTAACTAGGTCTGTCATGACCAAAGATCAGTCATTATCTTGAGTCTCCATTTCAATATCTAACCATCGGATCAAGATATAAAGGAATACGAAACCTTGACGTCTAATAAAACACGTATGAACCACCAAATGCATAAAGCTTATCTCAAATAGTGTTGCCTTTTCCCTTCTCTTTCATCGATGGAGCAATCAACGAAACTGGAATGACAATCAATACATACGCTTCCTGATCTATCCATACACAACTGGTATGGGATAACTCTTCAATATTGGGTACTTCTCGATTATCATCTCAAAGCCCTTGTCAATATGACCAATCAATCGTTTCTCGAGATGATCTTTCAACCCAATGATAAACTTCAATCCTTTCTATATGGAATATCAACAGGAATAGACCTTACCTCGATATCATATCAAATCCGACCATACACACCAACAAAAATATATCACCTACTTCAAATCGGCGAACTCCCTAACCATCCTCGACTTTAGAAAAGTCAAGACAAATCTTCTTCGAAGCAAACTATGAACTAGTCCCAAGGAAATCGTTCCTCAAAAATTAGAGCTATAGAAGTACTCCACCAGTTCATCATCCGTCCTTGGAGTCATCCAGAGGATATCTTCTACCTCATGCATCATCTAACTCCAAGTCATCGTAGACCCTTTTACAAGCAACCAACCAAACTTGCTTCCCAATAGCTGAATCCGTTCCAAGGAACGACCTGCCTCCTAGACTCCCATGGTCTATGTACAGCTCGGAAAAGTCGACTCTAGCCAATTGCACTTGAGCACCATAACCATCCAAAACAAACTGGGCATCCCGAAAATTATCCGCATCAACTCTACGAACATATCCTATCAATCGTGGATAGTGGCCCCAATCCTGGCCAATACATAACTCTAAAGATAGAGTCGATGGCAGTTTTTATTACATGCCAGATCATCTGTATTTTATAATCAAGATGATACATCTCTCATAAAGAAAACTGCATCCATAGCGCTCATGTGTGCACCCAACTCATATACTATATGTACTACTATATAGTTTTGAAAACCAAAATATATAACAAAAATGAACTCTCTTGTATATATACGCTCTCTAGATCCAGTCTAAGGCGTCAACTCCTACCCTTTCTCTACTGGATTGCGGTATCAACTAAGGTTAATTGGGTAACTTTTTTCTCCGATGCCAATGTAACGACCGCCCTACACCTATGGTGCAAAATGTAGTCAATGGAAAGAAAAAGAAATAAGATAAAGAAATAGAAGAGAAAAGAAAGGAAAAGAAGAAAAAGGAAGCATCAAACAACCAAGTTACCTATCACGTATCTTAAATCACATTAGAGTAAATATAATAATCAATACATATATAAAACAATAGAGATGGTAATCAAAATGTGAAATAATCATCTGAATATAGATCCACAAAGTTATAAAACACCATAACAGAGTTTAAACTGGGGGAAGGTAAACTCAAGTGGTACGCTGTCTCATAATAGTAAATCAACACTGTCAAGGCTCCACAGTGTCACACAACGGAAATATAATAACAAATGCACATACAAGTATGGGTAACCGTCACTTTCGGTCGGTCCACCTGTAGAACTCGATAATCATCCACCTATTGTCAATCTACCCATTTAAGAGTACCCAAGGTAATAAGAGGCAAAGCATAAAACCTCGGGTCAGACAATGGTCTGGTGTGAGCGATATCAAATCTCAAAATACTATAAAACTCGATAATATACGAAACAGAGGGTATATAAACCATACCTGACTTGTCCCTACAACCATAGAATCAACACATAAACATAAGTAATATGCTACTCTATAACATCATAAAAAGGGTATACCATACTCAGTATCTATCAAGGTGCCTAGGTATCTCCCCTTGTAGACCCTACTCCATACTAAGTAAACTTCAGGTATATAGGTATCTCCATCCGTACCTACTCCACACTAAGTCAAGCCTAGATATCTAGGTATCCCTACCACAATACCTACCTAGTGTAACATCCCTAGGGTGAGAGGTGACTAGTGAGCAACCATAACTAACATAGCATCCGTCAAACAATACTATATGTCACCCACTGTGCCAGATATATGATAACTCAAATGACCCTTTGCAACTGTCAAGGACTAGTGGAAATCCTGGTTCTCCGTCGCACTTACATACATACGGGTCTGTTTCAACCCCAGTATGCTACCACGGTGTAGTACAATCCTACACCTGCTTGACACTAGACACCCTCTGGGCGGTCCAGGGTACACAACCATCGCTATCAGCCCTCGGGTATCACCCACATATAGTACCCTTGCTTCGAACATGACAGAAAACACTCTAAGTCATCAATGATCCCTAGGCACAAACACATCCAACGAGCCCTACTCACTCGATACGATTTTGAACCATACTAGCTCAGTACAGTTTCTAGGCATGAGCCCAAACACTCAACCCAGTCCACTATCTGCAGCCTCACTCCAATCCGAGCTGCCATCCTCAATCCTGCTCTTCGCTTGGGCTCTCGATCAAAGAACCCTAATATCATGCCACTAGAAGCCCCAGGTCCAGCATGATCCATACAGTTCTGATACTATCAAGTCAGAGCCTGCTCCATACATCATCGAGTTACTATCCATAGTATCAAACTACCAAGTTGAAGCATCACATCCCTGCCTCACCATCCATATCACTCGTCGTAGGGTAATAACATTTAATCTCTAAACTGGTCGCACGAACAAACCATCACGTCGCGCACCATGATATCTCATCCATGTCCAAGCCACATATCGGCCAAATTGCCGATCGACAATAGTGAATGGACATTAACCACTCTACTATGGTCAATACCATCCACCTTGGTTTTGTACTTAACCGAATTGTTGAGTAAAGACTAAACGGAAACGTCCGGCATCCATTTTGACACTCAGATCCGTCAGCACGTATCCAAACCCTCTTCTACATCTCATCTCGTTCATTCGATTTCTACAGGTGTGAAACTCCAACGTACAAGATGCTACCTAAAATCAAATCACCACTAATTGGCGTTTTCAACCAAAACAATCAAATAACAAACAAGCAAAACAATTAAACATACATCCAAACATCCATACATCCAAACAACCATGCATCCATCTGAAGCAACATACATACAACATAACAATCCATCCATATCAATTAATGTGGGAAAATAGCACCAATAACATATCTAATCTAATAATTCCCTAACTATGGAACGACAATGGAATATAAGTGATGTTCTTTATAAATCATTCTAAAATAATTATATATTATTTTATAAAAAGAGTTGCTGCATATATATAGTAATATCATGATTTAAAACCAAAAATCATTCACGAGCGTCAATATAACATTAAACAATCAACCAAAGTAAAGTGAAAGACAATATCACTCACCTCAGCCAAATCTGCCCAAACCAGTGCCAAAATGAGTCCAATGCAAGAAACCGCGTCCAAAATGGACCTCTTATGCAAAAGATCTAGCCAATATAAGAATCGAGATTATTTAAATCATTAGTTAATTAAATAAAACATTAATTACCTTACTTAAGTCATTAATCTTCCTTCCTCATCATCTTCAATTGCATGTATGTAACGACCCGACTTTTCCATGCCACAAAAGTCGAACCATTAGTGCTGAAGAAGAAGAGGTAGAAGAAGAAAATAGAAAACCAACATAAGAATCTCACAAACACAGCGGAACAATATATAATAGATAGTAACTGATCTTTACAGAAAAGAAATTATATCTGTTTATACATACATCATCAGAATACAACATCAGAGTACAATATAATCAACATCACAATTTGGGACAGTTATAATAACTTGTCCCACATACAAAATACACAACATACTCAACACAGCGGAATATACATGATATACGTGCAATACGTCTCGCCATCCAGCTCGTCTCCTGAGCTCCACAACATCATATCCTGTAACCTATAATACTCGGTCTGACCCGAGCATTATAATAAAATAACACCCGAGTCAGTCTGGAAAACCAGTGTGAGAAAACACACTCAATTGGATTATTACAGTTTTCCAAACCCTTTGAAATCAAAAGCATCTCGTATGTAACGACCCGTAAATTTCAACCATTTTAATAACGTAATTAGTTGAAATTTTGTGAAATTTTAAACGATAAAATTTTGAAATAAAAATTTAATATTTGGAATACGTCTAGTTAAACATAGCAACTGGTAAATTTTCGTCCGAAAATATGAAAGTTTATTTCGCGCGTAAATTCACTTCAATTTAATCAGTTAAAAAGCGATGAAAATAAAATGTTTCCGAAACCTAAATATTTTTACATAGAAAATTTTTAAACCATCTTCTGAGCAAGATGTCAGTTTGTCGTTTTTCCAAATTCGGACATCTTTGGCTCCGTCGATCTTATTTTTCAGCGTTTTTCTTGCATTTTCCGCTATTAGAAAATTCGAATTTTTGTAATTCAACCATACTGCTAATATCTGTATGCCGTTTTGATCGTCTCGTCGTGCTGATCTCTACGGTATATTTAATTCTGTGTTTTGAAGTTCGGTACACAGCGGAATTCGCGAAACGGTAATCATATCGGTACTGATTTTTTTTGTGTGTTTTGTTCCCTTTGCCTTTTCGTATTTCTGCCGTGGCAGCCAAGCAATCGTTTGCTTTAAATTTTGTAGCTGAGGATGGCGTGTGACCTTTTCCATACTCTTTACTTAATGCATTTGCTTTAAATTTGGCTTCGTAAATATCAATTCAAAACAATAAGAGTCGTTTCCTGTAGCCATTTCTAAATCCCTCTCCCATTTCAACGTGCCAATTACATTGACAACCAATCTCCTTCTTTCTTTTTCATTCTCTCCTCACTTTGTCCTTTAAAACTCTCTGCTCATCCTATTGCTCCTTCCCCACCTTATTCCTTGACCACCCTACCGTACCGCACATCTCCCCGTGCATCACTTACCGGCCTCCGCACTCATAGCCAAACCCACCTCAACAGCGCCGACTCCACCGCGAGCATGACCCAGCTTGCCCTCCGATCTCTATCCCCACCGCACCTTTCCTTTGTCACAACTTCCCTTATTCTCGATCACGCATGCTACCCGTGTGCTATCTCAGCCTCCTGATCTGCCGCCGTCCACCTCCAGTTCCCTGACCACACCATCGGCCCCTCGTTTTCCAGCCTGGGCGTGCATGCTTTTAGAAATAGTGGGAAGGTTATATTGCATTTTTTGTTGTTGTTGTTATAATATGTTAACAGATGAAAGTGAAGTTATATGAATTACCACCATGATTAGTTACATATAAAAGTATATCTGTAATGGTAGTAATATACCGATATATGAGTAGAGAAATTTTTTTTTTTAGCAAATATATATATATATATCTTTATTTATATATATACATGTTTTGTCTTGTCAAAATTTTTTTCGTATCTATCTATATATATACGTTACGGTATCTAATTTATCATATATATATAAATTTATTCAAGATGTAT
This sequence comes from Allium fistulosum, assembly GCA_030737815.1. Lineage (NCBI taxonomy): Eukaryota > Viridiplantae > Streptophyta > Magnoliopsida > Asparagales > Amaryllidaceae > Allium > Allium fistulosum. The sequence goes on from CM060901.1 coordinate 159,559,031, forward strand.
ATTTTACTGTTTATAAAATATGGGTCGGTTGCATTTTATTTTGGTTTAAGAAGGTTTTGTTGACAGATCTTTTTTTTGTTTTGTTTGAGCCGTCATTTTCCACATATATTGTTCAGGTTTTGCATAAATGGTGTTATACATATATGTTAAGTTTTAGATAACCAGGTTATAAACTACATTTTGTTATGTTTGTAGTTATGTGTATAAAATTTTATATATTAGAAGTATATATTTTGAGCTAGAGGGTAGACAGCGTGTCAGATAGATATATAGTGAAAGTCATTTGCATATTATATAATAAGGCAGGATTACACTGATTTTACATGTTATAAAAATATATTTTTTTGGTAAGAAGTGATATTTTGAAAACTATGCGTATGAATATGGCTATAGAATTTGGTTATGTAAAGAATAATCTGTTATACGTTAGTGTGTAAAATTTTTATATATATAGGTTTTATGTTTTGCACGTAAGTTGTTTTTCACATATATATTGTATATTTAAGTATAATCTAGTCTGGGTTATGTATACATGTATATATGGGATATCATATGTGTGCGTCCAGTTTAGTATGAGGTTTGATATATTGTTGTTAAAATAATGGTCCGTTTGTCGGTTATAACAGATTTTAGTTTAAAGGAAATATCACATACAGTTTTATAGTGTATGTTGCATTTGGGTTGTCTTGTTTATGCAAATATATTGTTTTAATATTTGGCTTAATTTAAAAACTGATTTAATAAAATAATCATATTAATAATAGTATGTACGCAAATCTTATTCCAATTATATCAAATTGATTCTGATTCATTCTCATCGATTCTATTTATCAGCTCTATCCGTCGAATTCGTGCCAATATTGATTTGCTTTGGAATTAGCAGCTCACTCCTTTGTCAAAAAGTCTCTAACCTCGAAAGGTGAGCACTCACTCACGATTAACGTTCTTTTATTTATTAAATTTGATTTCAATTGAAACGACAATTGAAATATGCTGTTGTTAGTTAATTACACTGTTATATATGCTATTGCCTGTATCAGTTCACCTGTGACATCTGACACCATTATCTGTTAATTATTTATGCGATGATAATACAGTTTGGTTGATAATTTATTGATTGTTGATGTTTATATTGGACGTTAAATTGTTAATGTTAAAATGATAAACAATATGAAATTGAACTTGATATAGGATGATTAAATGTTAAATTTGATTAACTGACATTTATATAATATGACCTCTTTAACTGTTGAATTTATTGACACGTAGGATTTGTTTAATTTCACTTTGAACCACTGAATGTATGTTGTTAAATTGATGATGTATGAAATTGTAAATTGGATGTGAAAACCGTAATGTAATAATCTTTAATCTACATGAAATGATAGTGTAGATTCTAGAAATAATTATATTAATTCGTACAAATAACAATGCGAATTAATACGGTTATTTTGGGATTATTTGAATTGATTATTCGATTGATATTGATTGTTGTTATTGTTTGTTTATTTACTTTGACACCATCCCAGTTATCACACTGCAAGCTCCCTTTGCTATGTTTTGATTTTGAATTGAATTGGAATCGGGTTGAAATGATAAATACCCAAATTGAACTTTGACCTAGGATAGAAAATTAAATAAAACCCGATTGGTCAATAATTTGATTAAAAATAAACGAAGATTTTATTTGAAAAAATATTATTGTTTTGAATGAAGTTGAAATTGAATTTTAATGAAATTTAAATGTGAATATTTAAAAATCTAAAACAAAATATAAAAATTGAAATTGATGAAAGAACGGTGTTTAATTTGAGAAACGAATAATTAAGTTTGAAATTATAATTAAGTTTGAAATTATTAAACTTTGAATTATTTAATAATTAAGTTTTGAATTATTTAATAATTAAATAAGATTGAATTATTTAATGATTAAATTGAATTGAATTCTCAAATAAGAAAAATTGAATTTTTGAATAAGTGAATTTTACTTCGTAAATAATTGAAATTGAGTTTCTTTATAAATTAAGTTTTGGGAAAATTATTTAAGAAAGTAAATAAGTGAAATGGAATTTCTTTAACAAGAAATGAAAATGTGATATTTTTGAAATTAATGTAAGACTTGTAATTGAAAGAACTGATTGGACGAATTTAATTTAATTCAAAATTGTAAGTTTTGATTTAATGAAGTTGAACTTGAGAAATTGATTTAATGAATTGGAAATTTAATAGCAATTGTTTTGAATGATAAATTTACTTTACGAATATTAAATGAAATCGATAAATGAATTAAATTGATTTGAATGTTAAATTAAGTTAATTTTAATGATTTCGGAATGAATCTTATATACGAACTTGAATCAATATTTGAATTGTTTTGATAGAAATTGAATTTGAATTATAAGATTTTGAAATGGTAATTTGGATGTTTTGAAACGTAAATTATTGGAAATTGGTTTAGAAAGACTAACGAATTGTCGATTTACGAATTCTATTTGAAATTGAAATTGATTTGGTTTTTGAAATATATAAACGACCAATCGGTGTAATAATTACGAAAGTTATTAAAGAGACCGGGATCGGTAATGGATATACTCTCTATCTGAACCGAAACCACTTTAATAACTATACGCGGAGTGTTGATCCAGAACGAAGTGGATGGTTTTGATGAACGCGTTGACTGAAGAAAGAGAACGATTTTGGATGACCCTTGACATGACTAAAACAGGAGCCGCGCCGGGCCATTGAGGATCGCCATCTCTAGCGGACACACTTCTTCGATACCATATCTATTACTTTTGTGATTCGATTTGGGTGCACCCCTCGATTTGGGAGTGTTGTTTCGCGGTGTTGGGGTAGTAGCTGCTATGCCCAACATCAGTCCGGATCAGGCAACTACTAGTATCCTAGTTGGTATTGCCTCATGTACCTTGTCATACTGATTATCCTATTCGCGACCACTACGATTTTGATTTGTACCTTTAGTATATGGATTGCCCTCTGGTGACTTCCGGTTTTGGGGAAACTACGGTCTTGTATATGCTTTTGGGAATAAAAATGTGTTAAGGGTGGAATGGGCCATGACTTAACGCTATTTTGATATCTTTTATTTTACTGATAGACATTATCTACTTATCGTACATTACTATATAGTAGATAGTTTGACGGATCCTTAAAGGATGGTTATTCCAAACATCCTTTGAGTTACTTGTATTTCAATTGCTATTTCACTTGAGTTGGATTTATTAATATAAGAATGTTAATCCTGACTCGAGTGTTTTGTATTTTGCTTTACGCTCGGGTCAGACTGAGTGGTTCAGCTTTCGAGACTCACCTTTGAAGTTGGAGCTTTGCTTGAAGATCCAGCCTTCTATTCTGCTTCAGTATTCAATGATTCCAGTGATGTACTCTGATTTGTATCTGATGTATCGTATTACTCTTCTGTTGTAAACTCTGATGTATTTTATATATTCATATAGTAGCTTCAAGAACTACTATCTCTTTTATTTCCGCTGCATTTATTACTCTGTGTCTGTGATCTGTGATTATTTTATTTACTGTATATGTTCAGTTTTGCCAATTTAAATTAACAACGCGGTATTTTGAGCAATTCAACTCCGGCATGAGTGTCTACCTATACACTTATAATGGATGCGAATGGTCCAAAATGGCGGGTCGTTACAGTTGGTATCAGAGCTTTGGTAGCTCTAGGCAAAACTTAACATATAGGGTAAATGTATTTACGGAATCACTCTCATTCGAGTTCAATCCCTTCCTTTGACTCAATTTCTTTGAATTTTGGAACGTTCCCCTCGGTTCCGAAATTCATTCGTGTCCTTCACTATTCGCCTTCTTTCAATTCTGGAGCACCTCGAAACTCCATTTCGAATGATATCTATAATAGATCGGCGGTCTCGCCGATCTTCGAATGATTCGTAAAGGAGCAAAACTCCTTTATAATAGGCATCGATTTACCGGAGAGTTCTGTATCCTTGGTTTACGATGCTATCTATTCCATGCTATACCTGAATTCTATCTCTTGAGATCCAGTATTGATTTACCTCGGAATTCAGCATCGATCTTATTCTTGAAATTACGGACGACCTGGTTAAGGTTGCCCGTGAATTAAATAAACTCATCCATCTCCTGATTGTGGTAATCGAATTATCTTATCTTCTGTTTCCAACTTATTTTCGAATCAAAATTCTCTTTGATTTGAGTCCATCAAATTTGAATCTCTATCTCTGCTTTGAAATCTATTCTTGAATCGTCGAGCAAAGAAATGTATTTGTAAACTTATATTTAAAATGTTTTAAATATATTGTGTTGTTTGAGTTGTTGATGTTGATTTGGGTTTCCGATCGATTCGTCTGATCAACGCTATCGATAGGATTTCCAAAACACTTGAGCAGAGCGAACTGACACAATATCGTTTTCAAATTTGATAAATAATATAAAAGTTTTGTATGATTATATTATTTATAAGTTTTTCTGAAATGAAATTATCAATGAATTTGTCGTCTGGAAATAATAATATTTGATTTTCATTTATTGTTTTGTAAACCATTGACTATTGCATAATATAAATAAATGAATTTATAAACTTGGTTATAAATTGATTGGAATTTGAAATGAATCTAATTCAGAAATTTGAGAATTTATTAGTTCCGATGATTTCGAACTTTGGTCTTAAAATTTTAATGTATATTTTATTGAAAATATTTTTGAATAGCAATCGTTTCCAAAGAATTTTTTTATATATTAAAATCAGTGCTCTTCTCTTTGTCGCTGGAAAATAATTTCGGTGATGGCGGCCGCATCATCGACATTCATTTTCGAGTTTCGAAGTGGAGATACTATTCTGTAGCTTTGCTACGGTTTTGTTTTGAAAAATATTTTGATTTGAATTTCTTCGGTATAATTTGATTTATATATATGTATAGGTATCTTATTTTATTATTCTAAAAATTTAATTTGATTGATATAAATATATTAGATATATCTCTAATTTTTTTTAAAGTTAATCGGAAATCTAATTCTTAAATTTTTGTTAAAAGATGATTTTAATTATAAATAAAATCAAAATTTGGAATAAATATTTAAACTTGAATAATTGAATTGGGAAAATTTTATTTGTATATTGTTCAACTGCATTCTAATACAACTTACCTAAATCATTCAGAAGTTGAATATGTGATTGGATAATATATAAGATAAATTGAATTTATAAATAAAATTGAGTGTTTATAATAAATGTTATACACTGAATTTTGATTATAAAGATGTTAATAGAATTAGATAAGATAATAAGTAAATTCAGTTAATAATGAAATAACTGCGTTTTGAAAGAATTAATAAATTTGTTTTGAAAGAATTAATAAATTGAAATTTGATCAACTTATGAAAATACCTTGAATTTGAAAGCAATTAGTAAATATAAATTAATTTAAATCGAAACTTTTATGGTTTAAATTAATTTATATGGGTTAAATATATGTGATTAGACATATTAAGTAGAATGAATTTAACAGTAATTTGGAATAAAGAAGAATTTAAATTGTTGAAAAAAAATATGATTATAATAAAAGACTATTCAAGTCTAGGGTTTTAGAAAATTGTAAATTGAAGTAAATGGGATAATAAGATAATGAATTTAGAAATAGTTGAGATTGATTTTAGTGAAATCAAATGGATTAAATCAATTATTGAATATCAATTAATTTAAATTTGAATTTATATGGTTTAAATTAATTGTTATTTTGTATTTCAAATCTGTTTTCTTTCTGGTTGTTTCTATTCTCCTACCTTGTTCCTTTTCGAGGACGAAAAGTTTTGAGTGGGGGAGAGTGTAACGACCCGTAAATTTCAACCATTTTAATAACGTAATTAGTTGAAATTTTGTGAAATTTTAAACGATAAAATTTTGAAATAAAAATTTAATATTTGGAATACGTCTAGTTAAACATAGCAACTGGTAAATTTTCGTCCGAAAATATGAAAGTTTATTTCGCGCGTAAATTCACTTCAATTTAATCAGTTAAAAAGCGATGAAAATAAAATGTTTCCGAAACCTAAATATTTTTACATAGAAAATTTTTAAACCATCTTCTGAGCAAGATGTCAGTTTGTCGTTTTTCCAAATTCGGACATCTTTGGCTCCGTCGATCTTATTTTTCAGCGTTTTTCTTGCATTTTCCGCTATTAGAAAATTCGAATTTTTGTAATTCAACCATACTGCTAATATCTGTATGCCGTTTTGATCGTCTCGTCGTGCTGATCTCTACGGTATATTTAATTCTGTGTTTTGAAGTTCGGTACACAGCGGAATTCGCGAAACGGTAATCGTATCGGTACTGATTTTTTTTGTGTGTTTTGTTCCCTTTGCCTTTTCGTATTTCTGCCGTGGCAGCCAAGCAATCGTTTGCTTTAAATTTTGTAGCTGAGGATGGCGTGTGACCTTTTCCATACTCTTTACTTAATGCATTTGCTTTAAATTTGGCTTCGTAAATATCAATTCAAAACAATAAGAGTCGTTTCCTGTAGCCATTTCTAAATCCCTCTCCCATTTCAACGTGCCACCTACATTGACAACCAATCTCCTTCTTTCTTTTTCATTCTCTCCTCACTTTGTCCTTTAAAACTCTCTGCTCATCCTATTGCTCCTTCCCCACCTTATTCCTTGACCACCCTACCGTACCGCACATCTCCCTGTGCATCACTTACCGGCCTCCGCACTCATAGCCAAACCCACCTCAACAGCGCCGACTCCACCGCGAGCATGACCCAGCTTGCCCTCCGATCTCTATCCCCACCGCACCTTTCCTTTGTCACAACTTCCCTTATTCTCGATCACGCATGCTACCCGTGTGCTATCTCAGCCTCCTGATCTGCCGCCGTCCACCTCCAGTTCCCTGACCACACCATCGGCCCCTCGTTTTCCAGCCTGGGCGTGCATGCTTTTAGAAATAGTGGGAAGGTTATATTGCATTTTTTGTTGTTGTTGTTATAATATGTTAACAGATGAAAGTGAAGTTATATGAATTACCACCATGATTAGTTACATATAAAAGTATATCTGTAATGGTAGTAATATACCGATATATGAGTAGAGAAATTTTTTTTTTTAGCAAATATATATATATATCTTTATTTATATATATACATGTTTTGTCTTGTCAAAATTTTTTTCGTATCTATCTATATATATACGTTACGGTATCTAATTTATCATATATATATAAATTTATTCAAGATGTATATTTTACTGTTTATAAAATATGGGTCGGTTGCATTTTATTTTGGTTTAAGAAGGTTTTGTTGATAGATCTTTTTTTTGTTTTGTTTGAGCCGTCATTTTCCACATATATTGTTCAGGTTTTGCATAAATGGTGTTATACATATATGTTAAGTTTTAGATAACCAGGTTATAAACTACATTTTGTTATGTTTGTAGTTATGTGTATAAAATTTTATATATTAGAAGTATATATTTTGAGCTAGAGGGTAGACAGCGTGTCAGATAGATATATAGTGAAAGTCATTTGCATATTATATAATAAGGCAGGATTACACTGATTTTACATGTTATAAAAATATATTTTTTTGGTAAGAAGTGATATTTTGAAAACTATGCGTATGAATATGGCTATAGAATTTGGTTATGTAAAGAATAATCTGTTATACGTTAGTGTGTAAAATTTTTATATATATAGGTTTTATGTTTTGCACGTAAGTTGTTTTTCACATATATATTGTATATTTAAGTATAATCTAGTCTGGGTTATGTATACATGTATATATGGGATATCATATGTGTGCGTCCAGTTTAGTATGAGGTTTGATATATTGTTGTTAAAATAATGGTCCGTTTGTCGGTTATAACAGATTTTAGTTTAAAGGAAATATCACATACAGTTTTACAGTGTATGTTGCATTTGGGTTGTCTTGTTTATGCAAATATATTGTTTTAATATTTGGCTTAATTTAAAAACTGATTTAATAAAATAATCATATTAATAATAGTATGTACGCAAATCTTATTCCAATTATATCAAATTGATTCTGATTCATTCTCATCGATTCTATTTATCAGCTCTATCAGTCGAATTCGTGCCAATATTGATTTGCTTTGGAATTAGCAGCTCACTCCTTTGTCAAAAAGTCTCTAACCTCGAAAGGTGAGCACTCACTCACGATTAACGTTCTTTTATTTATTAAATTTGATTTCAATTGAAACGACAATTGAAATATGCTGTTGTTAGTTAATTACACTGTTATATATGCTATTGCCTGTATCAGTTCACCCGTGACATCTGACACCATTATCTGTTAATTATTTATGCGATGGTAATACAGTTTGGTTGATAATTTATTGATTGTTGATGTTTATATTGGACGTTAAATTGTTAATGTTAAAATGATAAACAATATGAAATTGAACTTGATATAGGATGATTAAATGTTAAATTTGATTAACTGACATTTATATAATATGACCTCTTTAACTGTTGAATTTATTGACACGTAGGATTTGTTTAATTTCACTTTGAACCACTGAATGTATGTTGTTAAATTGATGATGTATGAAATTGTAAATTGGATGTGAAAACCGTAATGTAATAATCTTTAATCTACATGAAATGATAGTGTAGATTCTAGAAATAATTATATTAATTCGTACAAATAACAATGCGAATTAATACGGTTATTTTGGGATTATTTGAATTGATTATTCGATTGATATTGATTGTTGTTATTGTTTGTTTATTTACTTTGACACCATCCCAGTTATCACACTGCAAGCTCCCTTTGCTATGTTTTGATTTTGAATTGAATTGGAATCGGGTTGAAATGATAAATACCCAAATTGAACTTTGACCTAGGATAGAAAATTAAATAAAACCCGATTGGTCAATAATTTGATTAAAAATAAACGAAGATTTTATTTGAAAAAATATTATTGTTTTGAATGAAGTTGAAATTGAATTTTAATGAAATTTAAATGTGAATATTTAAAAATCTAAAACAAAATATAAAAATTGAAATTGATGAAAGAACGGTGTTTAATTTGAGAAACGAATAATTAAGTTTGAAATTATAATTAAGTTTGAAATTATTAAACTTTGAATTATTTAATAATTAAGTTTTGAATTATTTAATAATTAAATAAGATTGAATTATTTAATGATTAAATTGAATTGAATTCTCAAATAAGAAAAATTGAATTTTTGAATAAGTGAATTTTACTTCGTAAATAATTGAAATTGAGTTTCTTTATAAATTAAGTTTTGGGAAAATTATTTAAGAAAGTAAATAAGTGAAATGGAATTTCTTTAACAAGAAATGAAAATGTGATATTTTTGAAATTAATGTAAGACTTGTAATTGAAAGAACTGATTGGACGAATTTAATTTAATTCAAAATTGTAAGTTTTGATTTAATGAAGTTGAACTTGAGAAATTGATTTAATGAATTGGAAATTTAATAGCAATTGTTTTGAATGATAAATTTACTTTACGAATATTAAATGAAATCGATAAATGAATTAAATTGATTTGAATGTTAAATTAAGTTAATTTTAATGATTTCGGAATGAATCTTATATACGAACTTGAATCTATATTTGAATTGTTTTGATAGAAATTGAATTTGAATTATAAGATTTTGAAATGGTAATTTGGATGTTTTGAAACGTAAATTATTGGAAATTGGTTTAGAAAGACTAACGAATTGTCGATTTACGAATTCTATTTGAAATTGAAATTGATTTGGTTTTTGAAATATATAAACGACCAATCGGTGTAATAATTACGAAAGTTATTAAAGAGACCGGGATCGGTAATGGATATACTCTCTATTTGAACCGAAACCACTTTAATAACTATACGCGGAGTGTTGATCCAGAACGAAGTGGATGGTTTTGATGAACGCGTTGACTGAAGAAAGAGAACGATTTTGGATGACCCTTGACATGACTAAAACAGGAGCCGCGCCGGGCCATTGAGGATCGCCATCTCTAGCGGACACACTTCTTCGATACCATATCTATTACTTTTGTGATTCGATTTGGGTGCACCCCTCGATTTGGGAGTGTTGTTTCGCGGTGTTGGGGTAGTAGCTGCTATGCCCAACATCAGTCCGGATCAGGCAACTACTAGTATCCTAGTTGGTATTGCCTCATGTACCTTGTCATACTGATTATCCTATTCGCGACCACTACGATTTTGATTTGTACCTTTAGTATATGGATTGCCCTCTGGTGACTTCCGGTTTTGGGGAAACTACGGTCTTGTATATGCTTTTGGGAATAAAAATGTGTTAAGGGTGGAATGGGCCATGACTTAACGCTATTTTGATATCTTTTATATTACTGATAGACATTATCTACTTATCGTACATTACTATATAGTAGATAGTTTGACGGATCCTTAAAGGATGGTTATTCCAAACATCCTTTGAGTTACTTGTATTTCAATTGCTATTTCACTTGAGTTGGATTTATTAATATAAGAATGTTAATCCTGACTCGAGTGTTTTGTATTTTGCTTTACGCTCGGGTCAGACTGAGTGGTTCAGCTTTCGAGACTCACCTTTGAAGTTGGAGCTTTGCTTGAAGATCCAGCCTTCTATTCTGCTTCAGTATTCAATGATTCCAGTGATGTACTCTGATTTGTATCTGATGTATCGTATTACTCTTCTGTTGTAAACTCTGATGTATTTTATATATTCATATAGTAGCTTCAAGAACTACTATCTCTTTTATTTCCACTGCATTTATTACTCTGTGTCTGTGATCTGTGATTATTTTATTTACTGTATATGTTCAGTTTTGCCAATTTAAATTAACAACGCGGTATTTTGAGCAATTCAACTCCGGCATGAGTGTCTACCTATACACTTATAATGGATGCGAATGGTCCAAAATGGCGGGTCGTTACATCGTAAGACCACGCCACAAATAAACATGTCGGGTTTTTCCCTTACGATAGCTAAAACACTTTTTATTAAAATCCTTTGATATTATAATAGTGTCTATATACAAATACTTATTCAAATAGCTGAAATTGTTACATCTATTAAATTCCAGCATACTAGCCACAATCGTGGGTAATACAAACAAAACCGTAAAGGCGCGTAGGGAGAATGGATTTCCAACTAATGACTAGGCACTGGGTACCACCTGTCACAGTACGTGGCCTAGATCATAGTACCGAGAAGTACGCCCGCTCTCCTGTAACACAAGGCCGGAACCATCCCTTACTGGACAATTCCAAATAAAATCACCCCATGGTTGGGATCGGCAACCGCACCAATAAGCCAAAATAAAAAGGGACATCTAGACAGGGATGACCTTACTCTCAAGTGGGGGCTACCCACGAAGCCTTGCTGCATAACCCCTGATTTTCAGTCATTCCCGGTTGATGAGGCTCGAGGCTAAGCGTTACCTTTATAGAACATATCCCTTAGAATGCCCATCGTCCACCTGACGATGTATCGAAAGCATTCGTCCATACAAGTCCATCCCGGGTTCGAACGGAACCAAAGGCACTACTCCTACTACATCCATTTTGGAAATATCCTCAGGATTAGTAGCGACTAGCCCTTGCACTTCAATGCTCCATCTTCGACTCCGAAACCGTTTCCACACGAAACGAACAAACTGTATCGAAGTGGTTTTCGAGAAATTAATCTCGATCCCGGTCTCTTCGAAATGATCAGCGCATTGGCCAATATTGATAGTCGGTTATTTAACTATCAATTAACATTCACAAACATCCATCAAACAATAAATAATTTTCCTAATTATTTATTAACAACAAATATCTTCGCAAGATATATTTCTATTTTCAAACCCCTTTAAAAACAGTTCAAAACAGTTTCCTCTTACGGAATACATATCTCAAATATATATTTCCTCTGAATCACCAAGTACAAAATACTTTTAGATTTTAAAATAAATTTAAAGGCACTTTATTACAAAATATACTTTATAACATTGAAATTAAAACTACGTTAATACTTAATTATAATGCATACTTTAAGGATATTTTAAATAAAACCACTTTATAAAATATAAACTAAATTTTCTCTTTTTAAAACATAATACCAAGCCACTTATTTATAAGTACTATAATGATAGATTTGAACATAAACACTTACTTTAGAATTTTAATATTTAAAAATAATAAATTTTCTAAAACATGCGGTTTAAAACAAGATTAAAACTTTTAACGAATATTTAAAATTTCTTTGAAAACGTACTTGGCTATCCAGAGAAATACACTTCTCTTTTCCATCTTTAAAAAATAAATCAACCTTTATTTTTAAACCAATCCATATCCCTTTATAAATTTCCACCTTGAATTTATATTTTCAAATATCCACTGATATTTTATTTTACTTTATAACCCAGTTTATAAATTCCAAAATCTCACTTCTCTTTAAAATTTCACTTCCAAACACATAAATCAATTTCCAATTTATTTTTAATTTACCTCACCTGAAATAAATTTACTTACTTACTTCATTTCTTTCAAATCACATTAACTTTCGGATTTTAATTTCATTATTCTGATTTAGAACCCTTTTAACTAAATATCAATTTCGGATTTCCAAACCTCCTTATTTATCCTTTAATTAAATTTAATCCTTGAATTTAAAAATAACTTCTTTTATTCTTTAAATAATATCACTTTAGTTTAAAATTTATTATTTCCTATTAAGTTCAAAATCCCCTTTTTCCATATTTGTTAGAATTTCGAAATCACTTTTATTTTTATTTTATTTTTCAATTCATTATTAAATTTATTCAAATTCACTAGAGTTGTTTTCTTAAAATCTTACTCTTTGATTTCTTTTCAAAAATCCAATTCTATAGATTTTTATAACTCCTTATACTGAAATATTCAATCCAACCATATCATCCAATATTTCAATTACCAATAAAATTATCACAGGATATTAATATTCATAACATAGAATATTAAATAATCTAAATAATTTTTGAGGAATCCAGTTGGATTCCTCCAACCTGTTTCCCTGCATCCACAGATGTTAGCACAATACCAATTCCACTTCGAGGTGGAATATCGCGGTATATGGGTTTTATATAATATCATCCGCTATTATGTGGCGCATAGGGTCTCATCCGCTATATAATGCGGGAATATCAACAACTCCAATATATACTATATATACTACCATATATATAATATAGCACATCAAACCAATTCAATCATTCAATCAATTATTTAAATTTATCTATTAAATTTAAATAGCAACCAGATGAGTGAGATTAACTCACCTTTGCTTATCGTTTGCAGTCACTTCAATCTTGCCTTATTCCTTCCCGATTTTTGAACCTTGAATAAACATTATGTGATTTATTAATATTTAAACTAATCGTACCATAAATTTTCCATTCAATAAATTTAATTAACTAGTGATTAAATTTTAAACTAGACATTTTCCTTTTTGAAATTATATATATATATACACTTATAAAAATAATCTATATGGGTTTAAAATCTGATTTTATATAAACTACTCAATCTAAATCCTATATTTTCCAAATCTTGTATATATATATTTATCTCTATTTTTGAAACTTCTTATATATTTGTAAAATTATCTATATAGATTTAAAAATATAACTTTTATATAAATTATCATATTTCAAAATCTTATGTATAAATATACCTTATCTAATCATCTATATATGTATTTTTTTATTGTAAATATAAGCTGTTTTATATAACTGCCTATTAATTAATTTTTTTGTTCTTTTACAGTAAGTAAAAACATGCATATATATATATCTTTCTTTACCTATACATATATACATATATATTTTAAACAAACTTCGATTAATTTAATACTCGGATTTGGAAAAGAGTATACCAGAGAATCCACCTTCATCAAAAACGAAGACAAAATCCACCACGTCTGCTACTTCAACTTCTGGCCGAGTACGACCTTGCGGCAACCCCAATCGACCACGACGCCGAGACCTGACTTGCCGTCGCGAAACTAACCCTCCCGCCTTTTGACAATCGACAAATCCCTCTTCGAAATCGTTCTCCCCATACCCAGATTCGAGCTCGAACAGTTCACCCCCTTCGCCATGACCTACCGCTTCCCCACGGTGACCCCAAAGTCGCGCTTCGATTCGACCGTGCTTCCAGATGAGAACCTCCTTCCCTTCGATTTTCCCAGGCCTTGCGTGCTAGGAGACGACTCGAAGTCAAGTTCGATCGCCCATCTCCCCACTTTCGATTTCGAATTCAAACAAAAGTGGCTCGCCATTTTTAAAAGATTATTTTGTTTCATTCGAATATCGAATGAAGAAGGTGGAAGGAGAAATAGGTTTCGATGTTTAACTGATTCGAACTTTCGTTCGTTTATCAATTTTTTTTTTACTCTGCTTGGATTTGAACCCAGGGAAATGAGTTTAAATGTGATATTGCATAGAAAGTGGCATGCAGGAGAAGATTAGCCACAGTGATTTGGAAAGAGGCGAAAAAGTTCTGGTGAAGATGTTTGACTAGTCAACAAAATATATAATATTATTTAAATTTAAACGTCTCGAAATCGCAACTCAAAATTTTGAAATCCTATCGAGGCGTGCCACTAGGCGTTCATAATGTTATACCCCTATTCCGAACACAATGGAAGAGGTTTCGAGTCCTAACTCGATCGTATGGAGAAGATAGCTTTTTGAACCCAGTTATTATATTAAATTATCGATATAAATTTTAGCGCGTTTATATATCGTACGCTCACACAACAACTCCGATCACTACGAAATTTGAAATCCGATAATAATACAATATTACGGATCCAATGGAACCAGTTTCGTCGAATTCCGAGACTGTGCATCGGTAGGCTATTTTTAAATATCGATTTGAACGATATAATTTCAAAACTTAACAAAACACTTCAAAATTCAATTTCAACACTTTTACAATCTTCAGTACTATCAATTTAAATTTTCTAAGCCTTTAAAATATTTTTATCAAGCTTAAAACTCCAGATTCAACATTTTACCCAATTTTTAATTGTTTAATTCAATAATTAAATTATCAAATAAATATTGATATTTGAGTTCAAGCTAAAAATTCACTATTGAATATTGAAAACCAATTAAATATTCCCATTTCAAACATCCAAAATTCCGAGTCGTCACATTCCTCCCCCCTGAAAAGAATTTCGTCCCCGAAATTACTAGTAAGGAAGAATGATTTGATCCCCGTTAACTATTTTTCTCTAATCCAAATAGTTTCAAACAATTTTCCAAAATAACCTTTTATTAAGACACACTAACCCTCTTTCTAACTTCCCAACTTATCCATAAGTCCCAAACAATATCACTTAATTAACAATTCAAATTTAAATTTGAAACCAAATTTCAAATTATCAAAATTCTCTCAAAAATTTTCTAACTCCTTAAATTTCCAAAAAATTTCACCAGCCTCTCCTTTGCTCGGCTAGCTCGGTACTACTACAAAAATGCCTCTACAGGCCCCCAGATTCCAAAAGAAAACAAAATGCCAAGTGGCAAAATCAAAACCCAATCAAATTTCATACAAATATTTAAATACATATATTTTGTTGAGAAATTTTATTTATCTTCTGAAATCAAAATCCCAGTTTCTCTTGCTTTTAAATTACCTGTATACAACTCTGCAATAATAGCCAATCACAGCATTCCTGTAACGTATCGGGTTTTGCCCGCTCGAAAATCAACATCCGTACTTCACATTGTACTAGAATGCCGCAGATTCGATCGTTCAAATCCGATTCGCCGGAGCTATAACACAATTAAGTAAATAACACAGCGGAAGAAAAGAAATCAATGATATCATATACAACTCCAATGAATACAATATCCAGAATGATATACAACAATGATATTAACATGATACAACAATATCAGAGATACAAGAAATAGCAGCGGAAAAGAAAAGATAACAACAGCAGCGGAACAATATCAATAGAAATGATAACTCCAAAATGATCTTCAGACAAGAATGAATCCACAACTCCAAGATAAGCAACTCCGATGAATGAACTAGCTCCAGATAATCTACTAAACCTGAATATCTGAAAAGAAACCCAACTCTAGACTGCTCGTGTGGAAAATTATGAGCACCCAGAGTTTAGGAAGGGAACAATAAACTCCGGATCAGTCATGGGACTGGTGTGAGCAACAAAAATAATTTATCTTTAAACAAACACAAAAGGTTTTAAACATTGAAATCCGCAATGCTTTTGGAAAATGAAACTACCATAAGACCTCCCACCACACACACAATGCAAACGCAGAATTGGAGGAGATTTCTTCTTATGATAGTCAAAAATGCTTACTACGCAAATCAAATCATTTTTGATATTATTATTAGTGCATAGTGTGCAGAAAACATTTCGAAAGTATAATATTAATCTTAGCCAACATACGACCAGTATCGTATGCCTACTATAGCTACCATCTAAACAGTGGTGACCACCGTACGTAAATGGCAGGTTCTACAACTAAAACCGTACAAGTTCCGTATTGGGAAATGGATTTCCAACAAATGGTCAGGCTAAGGAACTTCCTTCCGCCGCATGGGATCGCCTCTGGCGGGACGTCCCGAGAGACAAACTGCTCTCTGCAAAACAAGGCCGGGTTACCCCTGTAACAGGTAACTCACGAATATGCCACCCCCCGGTCCTTTGGGACCTTTATCCGAGGCGCCTCTAAACCAACATCACACATAATAAAGTGTATCCACATGAGTAAGTATCTGGGCTCCATACCATGATACCACCCCTTTCCAGAAGGAAATGACATACCCTAAAGGGCGCGACCCTCATAACCTTGCCGCAACGATCCTGTTTCGACCATTTCCGGGTTGTGAGGTCCTGACGAAGTCTCGTCCACAAAGCTACGCTTTGTCACAAAGCCATGCTTTGGGTCAAACAAATGATCAACCTATGATCACAAAGATATAAGATCAAACAAATGATCATATCGCAAATGATCAAACACTGATCATTTCACAGCAGCACTCAGCATGCCACATTACCAAATTGGGATATATCGCTGATAACCTTCAACTACATAACCTCTGAACTCGTACGTCTCAGAGAAGGGTGTTAAGCTAAGAGAATAAATTCTCCGCCACCAACAGAAATGTATTTGAAAGAAATCGGCTTTATATCTCAAAGTGTAATGTCAGACATACAATCCATACAAGTCTGTTCCGGGATCGAACAGAACCGAAGGCACTTCTCACGAATCCCTTGCAATTCCGGATAATTTCCAATCACGTCCGGACTTCCCGTCACTAAGGATGATAAAACCTCTATATCGGGGATCAGCCGATGCAGAGTAACTCGACGGTAATCCTTCCGTTTTCAAAAATATCCGGTCTTCAACACCGGTCTTCAAATGCTATCCATATACGACGTATCACATATTCGGAATGGGTTATACGACCCAAAGGTCCTCTCCCGGCTAAACCGAATAGTGAGCGTAATATTTAAAAACATATGGATATGGGATTTCAATTAAGTCACAACTTATTACCCAAAACTTCTCTTTTCAAATGGTTTAACAAATTACCATTTACATCTCTTTAAACAAAAAGATTTAACCTTTACAGTTTAAACAGTTTCCACACTTTAATCTTTTAAACAAAAGATTCATTCACAGATTTTCCAAATTAATTTCCATTTCAATTTGATTAACTCGTTAAATCTTTAAAACAAGATTTAACTTATAGCTTTCAAAACAATTCCATTTCGAATGGTTTAAACAAATCATTATTATAAATCTGTTAAAAATAAACAGATTTAATTCATAGCTTTCAAAAACAATTCATTCATAACTTGGAAAACCCTTTTTTCAATTCAATCTTGAAATTCCTTCAATTAAACTGGAATTTCATTTCTTATCTGAAAGCTTTTATTCTTTTAAAACAACAGTTTCATTTCAGAAAATCTGATTCATTCATACGAGTTAAGGTTCTTGGGTTAAATCCAAATTCTCAAAATTATACTTTTAAATGGTTTAAATTCAGATAAACACATTTATAACATTTTCAATCCCTAGTTTCAAATCATAGGATTCAATTTCAACTTGAATTCAAATTTAAATCAAATTATTTAAATTTCCAAAACTCGATTAAGTTATTCAAAATAACTTTTATCTTTGAAATTCCATTTCAAAAGCTTTTCACTTTAAACCCGAATTTCTAATTTCAAAATCAATTGAAATTAAAATTTCAATTTCAAAAACATCAAATTTAAATTATCTGTGACTTAACCGATTTCCACGTGAAATCCATATTTGTGTGTGTAAAAGTGTAGTCCAGGGGTTTAACACAGTAGTGCAACAAAATGAATCATCACATATCAGAATACATAAATATAATTCGATAAGCGGTATAAGAACACGCTTATCGTTCATTCACAGATCATAGATATATAAAGGTCACAGATAAGTAAATTATAGATCACAACATAAATCAGGGTATATCACAAAGCATCATATATCAGGGATATCAAACAATTCAAATCATCCAATATAATCTAAGCATCCATAAGTAAGGTCAAGCATTTAATAGTCATTTATAAACAGGATTAATTAATCGTTTAATCCTAATCAATTCAATTAATTTTCAGTTAAATGAATTAATTATCCAATTCTGATTGATTTATTACAAATCATTTGGTATAAATAAATTTATTAATCACCTTAATTAATTAAATTATTCTTGATTTATCATATCAATTAAATCAACCTTTTAAACCAGTTTCATAATGATTATCATTTATTTGTAAATCTAAATTAATCATTAAAAATTTATCACTTTAATTAATTATTTAAATAATCTTAATTAATGACCTTCATTTACTAATAGCAATTCTTTACCGTTCTACAAAAAAATTTCTTACATTAATCATTATTAATTAAAATTGATTAGACATTAATAACTCATTAATTAACTCATTGATTAATCCTACTTATTTAATTAATTAAGTGTTAATTATAACTTAGTGAGTTCGTAATTGCAATTCAATCAGGTTTTAGCTTAAAACCCTGTCGACATTAATAACTTGATTAATATCAAACTTGCTTAACCTTTTAACTTCAGATTTTTACTTGGCTACCCCCCTCCCCTGGAAGATTTAAACCCAAAGAAATCAACGTGTTATGCTCGAGCTAACCTCGGGTTTCCACTAAGTTTTCTCGCGTCACTCTTGCATCCCTCCTTCTTCTTCTACTGCTCTTTTTCTTCTTCCCCTTAATTACCAAAACTTAGATAAATTTGTAGCTTTAAAACTGTAGCTATTACCCACCAAACACTCTAGTATAAACTCGAGTTAAACCCCAAAATTCCCGAGGCACTCACGAGTCGAACTCCACAAAACTCGAGCAACAGAAACTTCGTCTTCCCCAAACTAAACTACCCAGATATTCACGCGACCCCAAACGTGTACGTGTACGTGTACACCACCATGGCGACGCTCCGGCCATCACCACTAGCGTCGACAAGTCGACTATCACCCTCGCACACCATTCTGACCACCAAATCGTCAATAACTACTCGAAATCAAAATCGAGTATTCAAGCCCACATCTGGAACTACAGACCCCACCTAAAACAGCCTCGCGCGCACACCCTCGACCACCGGAGACTCCACAATCTCGGCCACGCCATCGCCAACTACCCCTCTACCACCACCCAGAATCGCGAATAGCTCGATCCAACCATGGCGACGCAATCAACACTTTACAGACCTTAGAAACTTTCGAACCCAAAACCCTATATTTCCTTCATCCCAAAATTTTTTGCATTGAAAAAATTATTTAGCATTTTTCCTAGCTCCATTGATGACCAAGCAAGCTCCAGACAAAATCTCAACATTTAAAAATTGTTCGATCATTGGGAATCCATTTAGAAGCATTTTTAGTTCAACTAGGAACTACTCTTAAACCCCTTATCTAAAAATTATAATTTTTACCTTAAAAATCATATTTTAGTATACGAATTCAGTTTGTAACCCTGGATTCACGAATTAAGAAATTCAAAATTTGACTAATTTAAAGTTTTGGTCTGTTCTTTTAAATTTACAGAGATACTACTATGTTGTTTGACTTGAATAACTTATTAAACCTTTGTTTATACTAAAACAAACAATTTTTACTTTAAATCCTAAGTTCAAAAATAATTAGATCAACAGATAGTGATTTGTTTGGACATTTGAGACTTAAAAATTAAGAACAGACATATCACCATATACAGACATGCACACATCATTTTCAACTATTCAGAGCTATATACTTATAAATACATACACAGCAACATTGTTTTTAGAAGATCAAACAACCAAAACATGCTTAAGTTTTAAGATAAAAGTGTTACTCACCATGGTTTTGAAGAAGAACAGAGCACTTAGTTTTGCAGATAGTTTGAACTTGAGAACTGGAAACATGTTTTCAACTTTGATCTTCAAATCATTTTGCTTCTCTACTTTGTTGTAGTTGCTTATGTTTAATTGTATTTGATGATGTAGAAGCTTGTTTGGGTTTTCAAATGGGGTTTCATTTTTAGTCTTGTTTAGTTCGAATTGAAATGAGAAGTGATAAGGGAAAGAAGTTTACAGAGTGATGTTTAAACAAGCTACAGGTAATAATATCTTATACAAACAGTGTACACATTTGTACAAATTATCAGAGAAAATTTTATATCTTGGTGGCTGAAAGAGATTTGTATACAACTCGAAATGACTTTGTTATGCTGTTAAGATATGGAGCATTTAATGCTATTGTACTTATGTTTCATACTTTATACATATCTCATTTTCTTTTACTTGCCTGTGACTTCATTAACAAGCTATAACATTTTACATTTTGCTTTGATTCATATTGCTCTTAAGTTTTGCAGGTATATATATCATATTCGAACATTGTTTGTACACTGGAGAGTAGAAACTTTGGAGGCTAATGCTTGAGTACTTGTTGTATATTATAATTTCTTTTGTACAATTAGATCAGAGGAATAGAGGCTGAATTGCTTTTGTGTAGTGTACTAAGGTCTCACACATTAAATTATCTTGTACGAAATATACTTTTTCTTCATTTCGGTGGCTGATGGATATTGTTGTGGCTTGCATTGGAAGCTTTCATATATATTTATATTTTTATTTTGTTTGAAGGTATATGTTTATTCTACACTTATTTTTTGTAATATTACTTTACAATATAGATAAACTTCTATTATAAATTTTTACTTTAATACTTATATTTCTATATATATTTATTTATTTTATAAGTGCATTTGTTTATATCATTTTATATTTATTTTGAAATATAGTTGAACTTCTAGATTTAGTTTATGTTATTAAATTTATCCAACGTATTTATTTTATACTTTTATATCCTATATATTTACAATATTTAAAGTTTAAATGATTTATCCAAAATTTATTCGACGATCGGGGAAACTCGCATCACTTAAATCGATTTATTTCACAAATTTTATTCAAAAATTCTTTAAATTATCAATTTAAATTTATATAAAATTCGGGGTCGTTACAGACTTTCCCCCTTAAAAGAATTTCGTCCTCGAAATTACCAAGGAGACAAAAAGATAGATGGAGAATATTTCATCGAATCAACTAAACATCTATTCTGCATTTGGCTTACTAAATCAGAACATCAACAACAGATACAAGAACGAATCTGTCTTAACACTTCACAAGATACTCGGGTTATCCAGATCTACGAAATATACAATGGCATTGGTTAGTTCAAAGTGATAACTAACCATTCGTAGAACATATCCGGACCCAAAGAATAGATAGACATATGGATACAATTTTTCAAAACTTTTAGTTTAGAACTAAAGTATACCAATCAACCATAGCAATCAAAGCAACTAATTCATCCAAACAAATAATTTTGGCCATTTCGGAGTTTATGTCCCATTTTAATATATCGAATCTTCTTTTCTGGATCGACCAGAAGTTATCGAAGAATTGAGAATAAAAATGACCAACAAAAAGAGATTGATAGAGAAAATTTGTTTCCACTATTGTTACAGGATATTGACCATTTATAGTCGTATTTTCCTGTCCCCTATCACATCCTCTTCTAATACTCATACTTACTATCAGTGAATAGTAAGAGAATTTAGTGAGGCAGTCGGACGGATATCTGAGAGATTACTCATTCTAGAGTTTACTTCACTCTATCTCTAATGAGCTACTTAACGTGTTATACTCCTGAGCTAAAGTTCAACCTTAGCTCTGATACCACATGTAACGTATCGGGTTTTGCCCGCTCGAAAATCAAATTCCGTACTTCACATTGTACTAGAATGCCGCAGATTCGATCGTTCAAATCCGATTCGCCGGAGCTATAACACAATTAAGTAAATAACACAGCGGAAGAAAAGAAATCAATGATATCATATACAACTCCAATGAATACAATATCCAGAATGATATACAACAATGATATCAACATGATACAACAATATCAGAGATACAAGAAATAGCAGCGGAAAAGAAAAGATAACAACAGCAGCGGAACAATATCAATAGAAATGATAACTTGTAATGACCCAAGATTTTAGGAATTCATTTTGGAAAATATAAATAAATTTAAAATGATTTTTAAACTAATTTTGGAAGGAGATTGTTATGGCTTGATAGTGTATCAGTATGTGTGTACATGTGTGCACAGGGTATACACATGAACTAAAGCTAAAAATCTCTGAACTTTAAGAATAAATACATATTGATATGTATGGGAATAAATATATATATATATATATGTATATATATATATATATTAAATCTTTAAAAAGCTGAATGCATAAGTAAATATAAATATATGTATGCTACTGAATATTTTTCTTAAGTATACATGTGCATGTGTGTGTCATTACAGAATGATATATATATATATATATATATATATATATATAAATATATATATATGTGTTAATAAAATACCAGAGTTTAAATTAGTGAAATAAAATATACAGACATATTTTAATATAAGCAGAAATAAAAAGAATGAAGATATAAAAAGAACTAATCCTCTTATAAATAAACAAAGGAAGTACATGCCATTTGCATGAAAGCTAAGAATAGAAAAAAAAAAAAAGAGAAAACAGAGAAATGTTGCTACAGGCAGAATTAGGAAGTGTATTTGATAAATAATAAAAACCAAGTCACATTTTTAGCATGATTATAGACAAGGGGGAAAAGTATTTTCTGAAAAGCAAATTTCTGAAAAAAAATGTGTAACCACTTTTCTCTTCACCCAAATTAAGCCGGGAAGGGGTAAAACTTTGGGTTTAAAATTCAGATAACATGATTTTCGGGTGGGCAAAAATGGACTTAGCCAATACCCAAAACCCTAAGAGAGAGACCCTGTATATATATACATGTATATGCAGCAGCCTCCTCTTCTCCTTAGAAAAAGAATTTTGAAAAAAAAAAGAAGAAAAACAATACCACAGAAATCATAAGACAAAGGGAAGAAAGAGAGCTTGAGGAAAAGAGCAGAAGCTCATCAATTAATTAAGGAAACAAAGAAGAGAGCTAGGTGAGAAAACTCACTCAAAAATTTAAGGCAATAAGTCCTAATGTAGGCAGCCAGACAAAAGTATTTTTTTAAGAGTATTTTCATATATGAAGTTTATCTGTGAATTTGAACCTGAATATGTTTTGATTTTCTTTGGTTGATCACTTGTTTTATTATAACAAAGTTTTATGTGTTGTTAGCATACATGTCTGTTTTATGCACTCAGATCTCTGATATGTTAATGTTTAAGGATATAAACAAATACCCAGAAAACAAAATGTTGAGAAAAGGTAAGTAGCATTGGTTTTGGCTCGACCCAGAGAGATATAAAGAAAAAAAAATGTTGAGCTGCAATATACTCATGTATAAGTGCTGAGGCTTGAAATAAAAAGGAATTAGGGGTGCAATAGGGTTGCCTATGTGCTGATGCTCCTGATTCAATAAAATAAATAGCAAACCAAATTTTGTGATTCAGTGAAACCAGATTATTCTGAGTTTAACTCAAGCACAAAGGTTTGCAAAAGAAAAAAAAACTCCCTCAGAAGCTATAAGCCAATGTTAGTTGCCTAAACTCCTTTTAAAAATACCAGGATGAATATCTATATATATATACAGAACCTTATTTTGTAGTCACCAATGGCTGTTTGCTTGTTGTTTCTGTATGGTCATGAATAATAGGAGATACCATGATATGGATGTTTTAGCTAAATAAAATGAATCCCTGAATGGTTTGTCATGGAAAAAAAAAATCAAAGGGGTTATTATTAACTTAAATCTAATTAGGAAATTGGGGTCAAGAACACTGCAGGAATGACTTGTGTGCTTGAGTAACATAAGTTGACACATGGCTTGTTTAAGTCCTGAGATCTTTGTGTAATAGAGTGAATTAGTTCATTACAGTGTGTCCATTGATTCATAAATATTGCAGATGAGACCAAGGATAGATAAGTATACCAAGGAGATAATACTTGAGCAGATGAGAAAACTAGAGTTTTTCCCAGGTTTGAAATATGAGGATTGAATAACTGATTTAACTCATATTAGTTATTTTCCTGTTTGGTATGAATGATTGTTTGTCTATGATTGAGTTGTATGCTTGATTGTATGTGCCACATTCATATGTGTAGTCTCTGGAAAGAAAGTTAAAGTGTGCACATGCACAATGACACAGAGCATGCACACAAGTATTTACCTGATTCTAAAGGACAGAACCTTATGTGTTTGTACTTAATTTGATTTTAACCTAATTAACAAATTGCTTTTGTGAATTTTCTCATACCAGACATGTGTCTGACCCTAGTGTGCTAATGGCATCTGGGGTGTCTCATTTAAAATGAGGCAGTTTCAAATGTTTTTTCAGGGTTTGCAGCAACTAAGTAGGAGTAGGAGCAAGGCCTTGAGAAGAAGATATAGCATGCTAAAACTTAGTTAGATAAGAGCCTAAATGTTGAAATCTGCATGTATTGACAATTTAAATTGCTACTTGTATTAGGTGTTGAATATTGGATGGATATTTTGTTAGGCATTTTGTTAAGAGATTGATTTGTATCTGGAAATTATGAATTAAGTTAAATATCTGTTATGTTTAAAAAGGATTTTGATCAAATCTTGTAAGTGGATTTAGCAAGAACACCATGTTAAAAATTGAATGAATACATTTTATAAAGGTATTAGTCAATCATGAATCTTTGGGAAGGGTTTAAATTTTGGAAAATCTGGAGAGTTGATTCTCAGAAAAATCAAATGGTTTTATTTTCTACTATGGCATATGTATACAAAAGAAAATAGACATAGGTTGAGTGTTTTTATATGGCTGCAAGGTTTTAATAGTTTAACTGGTTCTATAAAATTGTTTCATGTCCTATTTTTAAATAAAGAAAGAATCTGTAGTAAGGTAGATGGAAGCCAGATTCAAATAGTGCAGATATATATGCACGTAAACATGTTTTGTGCAAATATCAACTCACCTTTTCCTTTGCACTTGTAATAGGAATCTGAATTTCACTCAGACTTTAACCAAAGGTATTTTAAATGCCAGACAGATCTTATAAGAAGAAATACAAACATGAATAATGATAAACACTTCTATCATCCTCAAAACCCAAGAACCAGACTCTTAATTCATATCAATCCTGAAGCCTTCCAGGTTGTAGAAATGGGTTTCAAAAATAATTAAGTAAGAAATATTGTTTTGTATGATGGAATATAGGCAAAAAAAAAAGTATATATGTATATGTGCAGATATAGGAAGATAACAGATTTCAAACTGCACAGAGAAAAAAAAAAACAAAAATTGTGTTTGAACCGACCAGCATAGCACTCGAACTCGTGACCTTTCATGTATAAGTTAGGCGCGTTTCCATTACGCCTAGATGTTGCTTGTGTTCACTCAGGATCCACTTTATTTTATACTGATTTTGACACTATTCAGAACTTAACACAAACATCTATATTAAAAGCTTGTTTACTACTGATTATTTCTTGATCACTTCTTAGTTAGTACAAACAGACTAGTGTGTATGTGTACAGTGGATTGTTTGATCAAAAAAAATATATATATCTGTAAAATAAATTAGCAATCCAACATCCTCTTGTTTTTCAAACCTCTGATTCAAACAAGAGAGGCATATACATCCTCACATGTATGTGCTTATCTTTGTGAATGTACTGATATATTTATATTGGTTGATTATTGTGATCCTGGATATATTTTGGTTTATTGTAGAAAGATATTGACCCTGAGAATTATATTTGCAATGGATATATCTATATATCCTCTTTACCTTAAAAAAAAAAAATTTCCTTATGAAATTAGAATAGAATATAGGAGGGTCATTTCAGTTGGTATCAGAGCTATGTTATTCAACATAGTAGAAGTAAGGATCAAGTCCTTAGATAGAAATAAAAATTAAAAGGAACTAAATATCAAACTAACCAGCTATGTAAATTATTATTAGCAAACTATGGTAGGAAGACCACCCAATCAGGGAGCAGGATCTTCCCATGCACCACCAATGGTCAATCTGCAAGACTTGGTGAGAGCATTTAGGGATGGGGCAGGACAAAGGCAAGAAAATCCCTATGAAGAACTCTCAAAATTACTTAAGACATATACTCATTTAGGAGGCAAAAGCTTTGAAGGGACAGAGAGTATCATGGAAATTCAAACATGGTTGAGAACATTGGAAAGAATTTTCAATGACATGCAACTTGATGATCAAAGAAAGAGGCAAGTGGCTTCAAGACAGCTGAAAGGAGTAGCTTTAGGCTGGTGGGAAGTAATCATTGCAGGAAGGAATGAGAATGAAATCACTTGGAATCAATTCAAAGAGATGTTGGAGGCAAGGTTTGTACTAGCATCAGCAAAGACTACCTTGCTAGAAGAATTCATTAGACTTAGACAAGGAACCATGACTGTCACAGAATATACTCAAAAGTTTGAGGGGCTTTCCACATATGGAGCAACGCTTGTGGCAGATGAGGCATCTAAAAATGATAGGTACATAAAAGGTCTGAACCCAGGACTTAGCAGAGCCATGTTACCCTATGCAGACAAGACTTTTGATCATGTGATAGACTTAACTTTGAGGTTGGAACAGCATGACAAGGAAAGGGAGAAGTTCAGAAATTTTAAGAGCAATAATAACAAGAAAGGTAAGGGGAGGTATCACCCTTATGATAAGAAGAAAGAAGAGGCTAGTAACAAAAGCACTGGAGATGTCAAAGCTAAGGAAGACAAGAAGAAAATTGTGTGCCATCAGTGTGGAAAGGAAGGGCATATCAAGCCAAAATGTCCAGAATTGAAAGGAGGAGCTTTCAAATGCTATCTATGTGGGAAAGAGGGGCATATGAAGAGGAATTGTCCTGAGTATAAACAGCAAGGCAAATTGGCAAATTTGGAAGGGAAAGGCAAAGCCACAGTGGAGAGTAACACTGTAAACCATAGCCAAGTGGAAGGTACATTACTTATTTGTACCATACCCATAACAGTAGTATATGATACTGGGGCAACTCACTCCTTAATTTCTTATGAACTGGTTAGAATGCTAAAACTGAATTGCATATTAGTTGAAACCCCATTGCATATACAAAGTCCATTGGGGAGTTCTAGTGTTTTAAATATGGTTTGTGTGGATGTGGAGTTAAACATAGGAGGAAATATTTTTATTTCCAATTTATATGTTTTGAATTACCCAAATATAGGTGTTATATTGGGGGTATACTGGCTAAGGCAATTTAAAGCCATAATTAATTTAGACTCATCCACCATATCATTGCAAAATTCTAGAGGCCAGAGAATCACAGTTTTATGTGAGGTAGCTAAGGAAGGAAAACTATATCATTTAGTTGACTTAGAAAAAGATTTCAGTGAACTAACCATTGAAGAAATTCCCATAGTCAATGAATATTTGGATGTGTTTGGTGAGGTCAAGGGTATTCCACACCATAGACCAGTAGAATTCCAGATCAATCTAGTTCCAGGAGCAAGCCCAGTGATTAAAAAGCCAACTAGAATGGGGCCAAATGAACTAAAAGAATTAAAGAAACAGTTAGAAGAATTGGAAGAAAAGGGTTTTATAAGACCAAGTAATTCTTGCTGGGGAGCACCAGTGGTATTTGTTAAGAAGCAAGATGGCTCTTTAAGACTCTGCATAGATTATAGAGAATTAAACAAAGTAACTATTAAAAATAAATACCCATTGCCAAGAATAGATGATCTTTTTGATCAATTAGCAGGGGCAAAAGTATTTTCTAGACTAGACTTAGCATCTGGTTTTCATCAAATGAAGGTGGAAGAATCAAGCATCAAGTACACTGCCTTTAACACTAGGTATGGGTTGTATGAATTTTTGGTTATGCCATTTGGCTTGACCAATGCACCATCTTATTTTGTAGATTTAATGAACAGAACCTTTAGAGATTGTTTAGACAAGTTTGTGCTTATTTTCATAGATGACATTTTGATTTATTCCAAGACAGAGGAAGAACATAAGCATCATTTGCACCTAGTTTTGTCTAGGCTAAGGGAAAAAGATTTAAAGGCAAAATTTTCAAAATGTGTGTTTTGGAAGGAGGAAGTACATTTTCTTGGCCATGTTATATCTGCCAAAGGAATTTCTGTGAACCCCAACAAAGTGGTGGCTATCCAAGCATGGAAGAGGCCAAGCACTGTGAGTGAAGTGAGGTCATTTATGGGGATGGCAGGGTATTATAGAAGGTTTATAAAAGATTTTTCAAAAATTTCTACACCACTCACTAACCTAACCAGGAAGAACCAAGCTTTTGTTTGGTCAGAAAAATGTGAAAAGTCTTTTGAACAATTGAAGGAGGCATTGGTGAATGCTCCAATTCTAAAGGTGCCACATGGAAATGAAGAATTAGTGGTATACACTGATGCTAGTGGGTTTGGCTTGGGTGCAGTGTTGATGCAACAAGGCCAAGTCATTGCATATGCATCCAGACAACTTAAACCCCATGAAGTAAGGTATGCCACACATGATCTCGAATTAGCAGCTGTGATATATGCTTTAAAACTTTGGAGACATTATTTATTAGGCACTAAGTTTGAACTTTACACTGACCACAAGTCTCTAAAATATTTGTTTTCACAAAAAGATTTGAACATGAGGCAACATAGATGGGTGGAGTTCTTAGCTGCCTATGATTTTGACATACTCTATACACCAGGCAAAGCAAACAAAGTTGCAGATGCTCTAAGTAGACAGCATGCTAAATTGGCTATGATGATGATAGCAGAATTTAGAGATTTGTCTTTGCTAACTGAGTTAGAGATTGGGGAGAATGGCTGTGTGCACATTGATGAGAAGATGCATGGTGCACAAGAAGGTAAAGGGAAGTTAAGCTTAATGACACTTCAACCAGATTTAATTCTGAAGGTAGGAAAAATGCAAGAACAAGATGCTCACTTATTAGAGAAGAGAATGCTCCTCTCAAGAGGGGAGGATGTGATGAAACACCACATTGATAAAGATGGTTATGTGAGATACTAGAATAGAATGTGTGTACCAGAGGACATAGAATTGAAGAAGGAGATATTGAATGAATATCACAGAAGTAAATACTCCATACACCTAGGTAACACAAAAATGTATCAAAATTTGAAAAGAGACTTCTGGTGGAAGGGGATGAAATCTGATATAGCTAAATACATTGCCAAATGTATGACTTGCCAACAAGTCAAGGCTGAAACTCAAAGACCATCAGGGTTGATGCAACCTCTTAGTGTACCACAGTGGAAGTGGGAAGACATATCTATGGACTTCATAGATGGACTGCCTAGATCTAAGAGAGGTAATACAAGCATATGGGTGATAGTGGATAGGCTAACCAAAGTAGCACACTTCATCCCAGTCAAGTCAGAAAGAACTGCACCAAAACTAGCTCAAATTTTTATAAAAGAAGTGGTAAGGTTACATGGCATCCCCAAAACCATTGTGAGTGATAGGGATACCATCTTCACTTCAAAATTCTGGAGAAGCTTTCAAGAAGCAATGGGAAGTGAACTATGTTTAAGTACTGCCTACCATCCTCAATCAGATGGGCAGACTGAGGTGGTAAACAAAGTTTTGGAGGACATGTTGAGAGCATGTATACTGGATTTTGGGGGCAACTGGGAAGATTATCTTCATCTAGTTGAATTTACATACAACAACAGCTACCAAAGCACCATAGGAATGGCTCCATTTGAAGCCTTGTATGGTAAACCCTGCTTGTCACCTGTCTGCTGGGTAGAAGCAGGAGAAAGGTCTATTTTAGGACCTGAGTACATACAAGAAACCAAGGATAAAATTGAGTTGATAAGAAGAAGAATGACAGCAGCTCAAGATAGACAAAAGAAATTTGCAGACATGAGAAGGAGGCAGGTAGAATATGAAGTGGGAAATTTTGTTTTCATCAAAATCTCACCCATGAAAAATGTGTTGAGGTTTGGAAAACAAGGCAAATTAACCCCAAGATATATTGGACCATACAAAATTCTGGAGAGAATTGGTCCCTTGGCATATAGGTTGGAATTACCAGAAAACATGCAAGGCATACATGATGTTTTTCATGTATCACAATTGAGAAGGTGGGTCCATGACAAGGCAGAAATTCTTGAAACCCCAACCCAAGTGCAGATAAATCCTAATTTGATTTATGAAAAGGATCCAGTGGGAATTTTGGCAAAGGATGTGAAGAAGTTGAGGAATAAATCTCTAAAACTTGTGAAGGTACAGTGGAGTCTAGATCCTAGTGATTGCACATGGGAATTAGAAGACAAGGTTAGGATGAATTATCCTAAGCTATTTTCAGATTAAGGTAATTCTGATCTTTGATTGTTTTCTTTATTTTGGATGAATATATTTTTAGTTAGTATAGAACTAAGAATCTATTTGGTAGAGAATATACTTGTTCTCTGAATTAAGTTTAAAATTTATTTTAAGCTTAGGAAAATTGTGGGACACAATTTCTAAAAGGAGGGGTGTATGTAATGACCCAAGATTTTAGGAATTCATTTTGGAAAATATAAATAAATTTAAAATGATTTTTAAACTAATTTTGGAAGGAGATTGTTATGGCTTGATAGTGTATCAGTATGTGTGTACATGTGTGCACAGGGTATACACATGAACTAAAGCTAAAAATCTCTGAACTTTAAGAATAAATACATATTGATATGTATGGGAATAAATATATATATATATATATGTATATATATATATATTAAATCTTTAAAAAGCTGAATGCATAAGTAAATATAAATATATGTATGCTACTGAATATTTTTCTTAAGTATACATGTGCATGTGTGTGTCATTACAGAATGATATATATATATATATATATATATATATATAAATATATATATATGTGTTAATAAAATACCAGAGTTTAAATTAGTGAAATAAAATATACAGACATATTTTAATATAAGCAGAAATAAAAAGAATGAAGATATAAAAAGAACTAATCCTCTTATAAATAAACAAAGGAAGTACATGCCATTTGCATGAAAGCTAAGAATAGAAAAAAAAAAAAAGAGAAAACAGAGAAATGTTGCTACAGGCAGAATTAGGAAGTGTATTTGATAAATAATAAAAACCAAGTCACATTTTTAGCATGATTATAGACAAGGGGGAAAAGTATTTTCTGAAAAGCAAATTTCTGAAAAAAAATGTGTAACCACTTTTCTCTTCACCCAAATTAAGCCGGGAAGGGGTAAAACTTTGGGTTTAAAATTCAGATAACATGATTTTCGGGTGGGCAAAAATGGACTTAGCCAATACCCAAAACCCTAAGAGAGAGACCCTGTATATATATACATGTATATGCAGCAGCCTCCTCTTCTCCTTAGAAAAAGAATTTTGAAAAAAAAAAGAAGAAAAACAATACCACAGAAATCATAAGACAAAGGGAAGAAAGAGAGCTTGAGGAAAAGAGCAGAAGCTCATCAATTAATTAAGGAAACAAAGAAGAGAGCTAGGTGAGAAAACTCACTCAAAAATTTAAGGCAATAAGTCCTAATGTAGGCAGCCAGACAAAAGTATTTTTTTAAGAGTATTTTCATATATGAAGTTTATCTGTGAATTTGAACCTGAATATGTTTTGATTTTCTTTGGTTGATCACTTGTTTTATTATAACAAAGTTTTATGTGTTGTTAGCATACATGTCTGTTTTATGCACTCAGATCTCTGATATGTTAATGTTTAAGGATATAAACAAATACCCAGAAAACAAAATGTTGAGAAAAGGTAAGTAGCATTGGTTTTGGCTCGACCCAGAGAGATATAAAGAAAAAAAAATGTTGAGCTGCAATATACTCATGTATAAGTGCTGAGGCTTGAAATAAAAAGGAATTAGGGGTGCAATAGGGTTGCCTATGTGCTGATGCTCCTGATTCAATAAAATAAATAGCAAACCAAATTTTGTGATTCAGTGAAACCAGATTATTCTGAGTTTAACTCAAGCACAAAGGTTTGCAAAAGAAAAAAAAAACTCCCTCAGAAGCTATAAGCCAATGTTAGTTGCCTAAACTCCTTTTAAAAATACCAGGATGAATATCTATATATATATACAGAACCTTATTTTGTAGTCACCAATGGCTGTTTGCTTGTTGTTTCTGTATGGTCATGAATAATAGGAGATACCATGATATGGATGTTTTAGCTAAATAAAATGAATCCCTGAATGGTTTGTCATGGAAAAAAAAAATCAAAGGGTTTATTATTAACTTAAATCTGATTAGGAAATTGGGGTCAAGAACACTGCAGGAATGACTTGTGTGCTTGAGTAACATAAGTTGACACATGGCTTGTTTAAGTCCTGAGATCTTTGTGTAATGGAGTGAATTAGTTCATTACAGTGTGTCCATTGATTCATAAATATTGCAGATGAGACCAAGGATAGATAAGTATACCAAGGAGATAATACTTGAGCAGATGAGAAAACTAGAGTTTTTCCCAGGTTTGAAATATGAGGATTGAATAAGTGATTTAACTCATATTAGTTATTTTCCTGTTTGGTATGAATGATTGTTTGTCTATGATTGAGTTGTATGCTTGATTGTATGTGCCACATTCATATGTGTAGTCTCTGGAAAGAAAGTTAAAGTGTGCACATGCACAATGACACAGAGCATGCACACAAGTATTTACCTGATTCTAAAGGACAGAACCTTATGTGTTTGTACTTAATTTGATTTTAACCTAATTAACAAATTGCTTTTGTGAATTTTCTCATACCAGACATGTGTCTGACCCTAGTGTGCTAATGGCATCTGGGGTGTCTCATTTAAAATGAGGCAGTTTCAAATGTTTTTTCAGGGTTTGCAGCAACTAAGTAGGAGTAGGAGCAAGGCCTTGAGAAGAAGATATAGCATGCTAAAACTTAGTTAGATAAGAGCCTAAATGTTGAAATCTGCATGTATTGACAATTTAAATTGCTACTTGTATTAGGTGTTGAATATTGGATGGATATTTTGTTAGGCATTTTGTTAAGAGATTGATTTGTATCTGGAAATTATGAATTAAGTTAAATATCTGTTATGTTTAAAAAGGATTTTGATCAAATCTTGTAAGTGGATTTAGCAAGAACACCATGTTAAAAATTGAATGAATACATTTTATAAAGGTATTAGTCAATCATGAATCTTTGGGAAGGGTTTAAATTTTGGAAAATCTGGAGAGTTGATTCTCAGAAAAATCAAATGGTTTTATTTTCTACTATGGCATATGTATACAAAAGAAAATAGACATAGGTTGAATGTTTTTATATGGCTGCAAGGTTTTAATAGTTTAACTGGTTCTATAAAATTGTTTCATGTCCTATTTTTAAATAAAGAAAGAATCTGTAGTAAGGTAGATGGAAGCCAGATTCAAATAGTGCAGATATATATGCACGTAAACATGTTTTGTGCAAATATCAACTCACCTTTTCCTTTGCACTTGTAATAGGAATCTGAATTTCACTCAGACTTTAACCAAAGGTATTTTAAATGCCAGACAGATCTTATAAGAAGAAATACAAACATGAATAATGATAAACACTTCTATCATCCTCAAAACCCAAGAACCAGACTCTTAATTCATATCAATCCTGAAGCCTTCCAGGTTGTAGAAATGGGTTTCAAAAATAATTAAGTAAGAAATATTGTTTTGTATGATGGAATATAGGCAAAAAAAAAATAAAGTATATATGTATATGTGCAGATATAGGAAGATAACAGATTTCAAACTGCACAGAGAAAAAAAAAAACAAAAATTGTGTTTGAACCGACCAGCATAGCACTCGAACTCGTGACCTTTCATGTATAAGTTAGGCGCGTTTCCATTATGCCTAGATGTTGCTTGTGTTCACTCAGGATCCACTTTATTTTATACTGATTTTGACACTATTCAGAACTTAACACAAACATCTATATTAAAAGCTTGTTTACTACTGATTATTTCTTGATCACTTCTTAGTTAGTACAAACAGACTAGTGTGTATGTGTACAGTGGATTGTTTGATCAAAAAAAAAATATATATCTGTAAAATAAATTAGCAATCCAACATCCTCTTGTTTTTCAAAACTCTGATTCAAACAAGAGAGGCATATACATCCTCACATGTATGTGCTTATCTTTGTGAATGTACTGATATATTTATATTGGTTGATTATTGTGATCCTGGATATATTTTGGTTTATTGTAGAAAGATATTGACCCTGAGAATTATATTTGCAATGGATATATCTATATATCCTCTTTACCTTAAAAAAAAAAATTTCCTTATGAAATTAGAATAGAATATAGGAGGGTCATTTCATAACTCCAAAATGATCTTCAGACAAGAATGAATCCACAACTCCAAGATAAGCAACTCCGATGAATGAACTAGCTCCAGATAATCTACTAAACCTGAATATCTGAAAAGAAACCCAACTCTAGACTGCTCGTGTGGAAAATTATGAGCACCCAGAGTTTGGGAAGGGAACAATAAACTCCGGATCAGTCATGGGACTGGTGTGAGCAACAAAAATAATTTATCTTTAAACAAACACAAAAGGTTTTAAACATTGAAATCCGCAATGCTTTTGGAAAATGAAACTACCATAAGACCTCCCACCACACACACAATGCAAACGCAGAATTGGAGGAGATTTCTTCTTATGATAGTCAAAAATGCTTACTACGCAAATCAAATCATTTTTGATATTATTATTAGTGCATAGTGTGCAGAAAACATTTCGAAAGTATAATATTAATCTTAGCCAACATACGACCAGTATCGTATGCCTACTATAGCTACCATCTAAACAGTGGTGACCACCGTACGTAAATGGCAGGTTCTACAACTAAAACCGTACAAGTTTCGTATTGGGAAATGGATTTCCAACAAATGGTCAGGCTAAGGAACTTCCTTCCGCCGCATGGGATCGCCTCTGGCGGGACGTCCCGAGAGACAAACTGCTCTCTACAAAACAAGGCCGGGTTACCCCTGTAACAGGTAACTCACGAATATGCCACCCCCCGGTCCTTTGGGACCTTTATCCGAGGCGCCTCTAAACCAACATCACACATAATAAAGTGTATCCACATGAGTAAGTATCTGGGCTCCATACCATGATACCACCCCTTTCCAGAAGGAAATGACATACCCTAAAGGGCGCGACCCTCATAACCTTGCCGCAACGATCCTGTTTCGACCATTTCCGAGTTGTGAGGTCCTGATGAAGTCTCGTCCACAAAGCTACGCTTTGTCACAAAGCCATGCTTTGGGTCAAACAAATGATCAACCTATGATCACAAAGATATAAGATCAAACAAATGATCATATCACAAATGATCAAACACTGATCATTTCACAGCAGCACTCAGCATGCCACATTACCAAATTGGGATATATCGCTGATAACCTTCAACTACATAACCTCTGAACTCGTACGTCTCAGAGAAGGGTGTTAAGCTAAGAGAATAAATTCTCCGCCACCAACAGAAATGTATTTGAAAGAAATCGGCTTTATATCTCAAAGTGTAATGTCAGACATACAATCCATACAAGTCTGTTTCGGGATCGAACAGAACCGATGGCACTTCTCACGAAGCCCTTGCAATTCCGGATAATTTCCAATCACGTCCGGACTTCCCGTCACTAAGGATGATAAAACCTCTATATCGGGGATCATCCGATGCAGAGTAACTCGACGGTAATCCTTCCGTTTTCAAAAATATCCGGTCTTCAACACCGGTCTTCAAATGCTATCCATATACGACGTATCACATATTCAGAATGGGTTATACGACCCAAAGGTCCTCTCCCGGCTAAACCGAATAGTGAGCGTAATATTTAAAAACATATGGATATGGGATTTCAATTAAGTCACAACTTATTACCCAAAACTTCTCTTTTCAAATGGTTTAACAAATTACCATTTACATCTCTTTAAACAAAAAGATTTAACCTTTACAGTTTAAACAGTTTCCACACTTTAATCTTTTAAACAAAAGATTCATTCACAGATTTTCCAAATTAATTTCCATTTCAATTTGATTAACTCGTTAAATCTTTAAAACAAGATTTAACTTATAGCTTTCAAAACAATTCCATTTCGAATGGTTTAAACAAATCATTATTATAAATCTGTTAAAAATAAACAGATTTAATTCATAGCTTTCAAAAACAATTCATTCATAACTTGGAAAACCCTTTTTTCAATTCAATCTTGAAATTCCTTCAATTAAACTGGAATTTCATTTCTTATCTGAAAGCTTTTATTCTTTTAAAACAACAGTTTCATTTCAGAAAATCTGATTCATTCATACGAGTTAAGGTTCTTGGGTTAAATCCAAATTCTCAAAATTATACTTTTAAATGGTTTAAATTCAGATAAACACATTTATAACATTTTCAATCCCTAGTTTCAAATCATAGGATTCAATTTCAACTTGAATTCAAATTTAAATCAAATTATTTAAATTTCCAAAACTCGATTAAGTTATTCAAAATAACTTTTATCTTTGAAATTCCATTTCAAAAGCTTTTCACTTTAAACCCGAATTTCTAATTTCAAAATCAATTGAAATTAAAATTTCAATTTCAAAAACATCAAATTTAAATTATCTGTGACTTAACCGATTTCCACGTGAAATCCATATTTGTGTGTGTAAAAGTGTAGTCCAGGGGTTTCACACAGTAGTGCAACAAAATGAATCATCACATATCAGAATACATAAATATAATTCGATAAGCGGTATAAGAACACGCTTATCGTTCATTCACAGATCATAGATATATAAAGGTCACAGATAAGTAAATTATAGATCACAACATAAATCAGGGTATATCACAAAGCATCATATATCAGGGATATCAAACAATTCAAATCATCCAATATAATCTAAGCATCCATAAGTAAGGTCAAGCATTTAATAGTCATTTATAAACAGGATTAATTAATCGTTTAATCCTAATCAATTCAATTAATTTTCAGTTAAATGAATTAATTATCCAATTCTGATTGATTTATTACAAATCATTTGGTATAAATAAATTTATTAATCACCTTAATTAATTAAATTATTCTTGATTTATCATATCAATTAAATCAACCTTTTAAACCAGTTTCATAATGATTATCATTTATTTGTAAATCTAAATTAATCATTAAAAATTTATCACTTTAATTAATTATTTAAATAATCTTAATTAATGACCTTCATTTACTAATAGCAATTCTTTACCGTTCTACAAAAAAATTTCTTACATTAATCATTATTAATTAAAATTGATTAGACATTAATAACTCATTAATTAACTCATTGATTAATCCTACTTATTTAATTAATTAAGTGTTAATTATAACTTAGTGAGTTCGTAATTGCAATTCAATCAGGTTTTAGCTTAAAACCCTGTCGACATTAATAACTTGATTAATATCAAACTTGCTTAACCTTTTAACTTCAGATTTTTACTTGGCTACCCCCCTCCCCTGGAAGATTTAAACCCAAAGAAATCAACGTGTTATGCTCGAGCTAACCTCGGGTTTCCACTAAGTTTTCTCGCGTCACTCTTGCATCCCTCCTTCTTCTTCTACTGCTCTTTTTCTTCTTCCCCTTAATTACCAAAACTTAGATAAATTTGCAGCTTTAAAACTGTAGCTATTACCCACCAAACACTCTAGTATAAACTCGAGTTAAACCCCAAAATTCCCGAGGCACTCACGAGTCGAACTCCACAAAACTCGAGCAACAGAAACTTCGTCTTCCCCAAACTAAACTACCCAGATATTCACGCGACCCCAAACGTGTACGTGTACGTGTACACCACCATGGCGACGCTCCGGCCATCACCACTAGCGTCGACAAGTCGACTATCACCCTCGCACACCATTCTGACCACCAAATCGTCAATAACTACTCGAAATCAAAATCGAGTATTCAAGCCCACATCTGGAACTACAGACCCCACCTAAAACAGCCTCGCGCGCACACCCTCGACCACCGGAGACTCCACAATCTCGGCCACGCCATCGCCAACTACCCCTCTACCACCACCCAGAATCGCGAATAGCTCGATCCAACCATGGCGACGCAATCAACACTTTACAGACCTTAGAAACTTTCGAACCCAAAACCCTATATTTCCTTCATCCCAAAATTTTTTGCATTGAAAAAATTATTTAGCATTTTTCCTAGTTCCATTGATGACCAAGCAAGCTCCAGACAAAATCTCAACATTTAAAGTTTGTTCGATCATTGGGAATCCATTTAGAAGCATTTTTAGTTCAACTAGGAACTACTCTTAAACCCCTTATCTAAAAATTATAATTTTTACCTTAAAAATCATATTTTAGTATACGAATTCAGTTTGTAACCCTGGATTCACGAATTAAGAAATTCAAAATTTGACTAATTTAAAGTTTTGGTCTGTTCTTTTAAATTTACAGAGATACTACTATGTTGTTTGACTTGAATAACTTATTAAACCTTTGTTTATACTAAAACAAACAATTTTTACTTTAAATCCTAAGTTCAAAAATAATTAGATCAACAGATAGTGATTTGTTTGGACATTTGAGACTTAAAAATTAAGAATAGACATATCACCATATACAGACATGCACACATCATTTTCAACTATTCAGAGCTATATACTTATAAATACATACACAGCAACATTGTTTTTAGAAGATCAAACAACCAAAACATGCTTAAGTTTTAAGATAAAAGTGTTACTCACCATGGTTTTGAAGAAGAACAGAGCACTTAGTTTTGCAGACAGTTTGAACTTGAGAACTGGAAACATGTTTTCAACTTTGATCTTCAAATCATTTTGCTTCTCTACTTTGTTGTAGTTGCTTATGTTTAATTGTATTTGATGATGTAGAAGCTTGTTTGGGTTTTCAAATGGGGTTTCATTTTTAGTCTTGTTTAGTTCGAATTGAAATGAGAAGTGATAAGGGAAAGAAGTTTACAGAGTGATGTTTAAACAAGCTACAGGTAATAATATCTTATACAAACAGTGTACACATTTGTACAAATTATCAGAGAAAATTTTATATCTTGGTGGCTGAAAGAGATTTGTATACAACTCGAAATGACTTTGTTATGCTGTTAAGATATGGAGCATTTAATGCTATTGTACTTATGTTTCATACTTTATACATATCTCATTTTCTTTTACTTGCCTGTGACTTCATTAACAAGCTATAACATTTTACATTTTGCTTTGATTCATATTGCTCTTAAGTTTTGCAGGTATATATATCATATTCGAACATTGTTTGTACACTGGAGAGTAGAAACTTTGGAGGCTAATGCTTGAGTACTTGTTGTATATTATAATTTCTTTTGTACAATTAGATCAGAGGAATAGAGGCTGAATTGCTTTTGTGTAGTGTACTAAGGTCTCACACATTAAATTATCTTGTACGAAATATACTTTTTCTTCATTTCGGTGGCTGATGGATATTGTTGTGGCTTGCATTGGAAGCTTTCATATATATTTATATTTTTATTTTGTTTGAAGGTATATGTTTATTCTACACTTATGTTTTGTAATATTACTTTACAATATAGATAAACTTCTATTATAAATTTTTACTTTAATACTTATATTTCTATATATATTTATTTATTTTATAAGTGCATTTGTTTATATCATTTTATATTTATTTTGAAATATAGTTGAACTTCTAGATTTAGTTTATGTTATTAAATTTATCCAACGTATTTATTTTATACTTTTATATCCTATATATTTACAATATTTAAAGTTTAAATGATTTATCCAAAATTTATTCGACGATCGGGGAAACTCGCATCACTTAAATCGATTTATTTCACAAATTTTATTCAAAAATTCTTTAAATTATCAATTTAAATTTATATAAAATTCGGGGTCGTTACAATTCCAATTTGATTTTCATCCAATTATTAACTTTGTATTCTTCCAATACCAATTTACTTAAGAACTTCACCATTCATTTCTTAAGTTCAATATAGAAATGTTTTATATACTTCTTATAACTATTTTTACTTCACCACTTTGGTTTTTCCATACTTTCATTCGAAATTTTCATTTTCACATTCATTTGACTCCAATACCCCTTTCATTTAAATTATTGAATTCCATTCACATTACCTCATTCATTTTAATTTCCAAACTTTTGATATTCTAGTCCATTTTGAATTAATTCTTCAACTTTACTTGACCCAATTCAAAATGAATTCCAATACTTCAGTTTTCAATTCTATTTGCTTATATTTTAAATCATTTGTCGTTAATGAAAATTTTCAAAAATTTCAAAAATTTTCTAACTCCCAAAATTTTCGGAAAATTTTGGTAGAGTCTCTTTTGTACGGAGGAGCTTTTGCAATTTGACGAAAGAGATAAATATATATACATCGACCCACACGGTCGGAAAAACAAAAACAGTTCATATTTCCTATTTTTATTGCGTAGGCGTACCTTATTTAACATTAAGCAAAGCGGTTATTTATTTTAGCATTCGCACTACCAAATCCAGCCACACGGCTTCCCTGAACCTGTACTTACTCGATTTAAACACGTAAGTACTATATATATGCAATTTGTTAACATTTCACTTATATTCAAATAGCTAACACATAGATTCTTAGGTAATGTATGCAATATATATTCTTAAACACATATGCAAGGTTTCAACACTAGTTTTAAATTGTTTGCAATCAATTCACATACCATTCCATTCAATCCGAATAGTTTCCACCTTAATTCCTTACATTCAATTCATTTTTAAATGAACGGACGCAAATTCATTTAAATTGATGTCAAAATCAACTCATTAAACTCCTATTGGTTCATAGAATTTATTTAATTCTCGTTTTCGTCAAACAAAAATTATTTCTATGCAAATTTGTTGATATTCATGCATATAAATGATCACTTAAGTTAATAATCATTTTAAATTGATTCCACGTCAATTTACACTTAATTCCATTCTATTTTAATTTATTCACCACTCATCCATTTGCATTTTATTTCATTTGTTAAGTTCACTTCCATTTTACTCGATTCTCATCAAATTTCATCCAATTCAAATTGCACATTCTCTTTATCCCTTTAAATTTAATTCACATTCCCAATTTATCAAAATAATATCCAAGCACATAATTAACTCGTTATATTCATATTGGATTTTATTTACAACCTAAATCATTTCTATTGAAATCCAATTCCAAACAACTTCACTTCATATTTAATTCACTTACGATTTCAAGTTGGGTTTATATTTATAACTCAAGCTTCACTTTCAAACTCTATTATTTATTCACAGTTCAATTTTTAATTAACCAATTTGAGTTTCATTTCCATATTTCATTAACTCATTTATTATCAAATTAGTTTATTTCCAAATTTTATACCCACCATTTGATTTTTATTTCAAAAATCACTCTAACTATTTTACTTGAGTTCAATTCTATTTTATAATCCAAGTTTTGGATTTTTATCCATTTCCCAAAATGCAAAACAATTTATTTTGGCTTATTTATATCCATACTTCCATTTGTTTACACTCAATTCCATTAACATTTTACCTTTTTACTCGGAGTTATACATTTATTTTAATCACGTATATTTTTCCCCCCATTGGTTCCAATTCTTTTATAAGCCATCGAAATCTATTTATTACAATTCAATTTGTAAGTTTCTATAAGTTCAACAATTTACTTACCTTCTATTTGTTTACTTCTTTTAATTTACTACAATTAATTGGCTTATATTCTACTTATTTTGATTTTCTTACTTACTTCAAACTTTTGTAAGTGTCCAAACTTTATTTATTATCCCATAAACATTTTAA
Source organism: Allium fistulosum (assembly GCA_030737815.1). Classification (NCBI taxonomy): domain Eukaryota; kingdom Viridiplantae; phylum Streptophyta; class Magnoliopsida; order Asparagales; family Amaryllidaceae; genus Allium; species Allium fistulosum. The sequence goes on from CM060901.1 coordinate 159,601,438, forward strand.
ATAAAATTCCAGAGTTTAAACAATTTTCAAAATTTCAAAATTTCCTTTGAAATCAACTATATCCCAAAATTCTCTGGCAATTCAACTATTCCTTTGAATTTTCAAAATCACACCCAGTACGCAAACAATTCCCATTTCAAAACAACTCGGTAGCAATTTCTCTCCTAGAAACTCGAAAATGAACATCGATGATGCTGCAGTCATCACCGAAGTTATTTTCCAGCGACCAAAGAGAGTTAAATGCTTTTATCTCTTTAAAACAATTTCAAATTTTTTTTAATTTCAAATCTCTCTAGATTTCAAATCCAATTCAAAATATTTCCAAATAATATCACTAATATTCCTCCAAAGCTTTTGAAAACTATTTTCAACCCAAGGAATTTAATTTTTCTCAAAATTCCAAATTCCAAATCCATCTAATTTTATTCAAACATTACTCTGGAATTTTTTTTTTATTATTTCAATTATAAATCACATTTACAAATCCTATTTGGTTATATGAATTTATTTCTTGACTTTTGATTAAATTCCAATTCTTATTAAATTTTCCCAATAACAATGATAATAATTCAATATTATCACTTTCTAACAATCAAGCAAACATATATAACTACAATAATTTATGGAAAATTATTTGTTTTCTACACGAAAATATTTTTGGGTAAAATTATTTCATTTACCCTATTTTAAAACAATACTGTGTCGGTTTATCTTGTTTAAGAGTTTAGAAATCCCTATCGATGTCATGGCGTCCCACACATCGACCAGAATTCATAAACACTCAACCGATAAGTCAACCCAATATAAAAACAATTTTTATATTTACTAACAAATACGCGCTCATATCTATTAATACACTCAACTCATTTCTAGAGTACTACAGACTCTATTTTCAAAGAGTAATCCCCACCAGAGCCAAGGTTATCGCCAGCCTTCGCTCTGATACCAACTGTGACGACCCGACTTTTCCATGCCACAAAAGTCGAACCATTAGTGCTGAAGAAAAGGTAGAAGAAGAAAATAGAAAACCAACATCAGAATCTCACAAACGCAGCGGAACAATATATAATAGATAATAACTGATCTTTACAGAAAAGAAATTATATCTGTTTATACATACATCATCAGAATACAAGATCAGAATACAATATAATCAACATCACAATTTGGGACAGTTATAATAACTTGTCCCACATACAAAATACACAACATACTCAACACAGCGGAATATACATCATATACGTGCGATACGTCTCGCCATCCAGCTCGTCTCCTGAGCTCCAAAACATCATATCATGTAACCTATAATACTCGGTCTGACCCGAGCATTATAATAAAATAACACCCGAGTCAGTCTGGAAAACCAGCGTGAGAAAACACACTCAATTGGATTATTAAAGGTTTCCAAACCCTTTGAAATCAAAAGCATCTCGTAAGACCACACCACAAATAAACATGTCGGGTTTTTCCCTTACGATAGATAAAACACTTTTTATTAAAATCCTCTAATATTATAATAGTGTCTATATACAAATACTTATTCAAATAGCTGAAATTGTTACATCTATTAAATTCCAGCATACTAGCCATAATCGTGGGTAATACAAACAAAACCGTAAAGGCATGTAGGGAGAATGGATTTCTAACTAATGACTAGGCACTTGGGTACCACCTGTCACAATACGTGGCCTAGATCACAGTACCGAGGAGTACGCCCGCTCACCTACAACACAAGCCCGGAACCATCCCTTACTGGATAATTCCGAATAAAATGACCCCACAGTTGGGATCAGCAACCGCACCACTAAGCCGAAATAAAAAGGGACATCTAGACAGGGATGACCTTACTCTCAAGTGGGGGCTACCCACGAAGCCTTGTTGCATAACCCTTGATTTTCAGTCATTCCCGGTTGATGAGGCTCGAGGCTAAGTATTACCTTTATAGAACATATCCCTTAGAATGCCCATCGTCCACCTGATGATGTATCGAAAGCATTCGTCCATACAAGTCCGTCCCGGGTTCGAACAGAACCGAAGGCACTACTCCTACTACATCCATTTTGGAAATATCCACAGGATTAGTAGCGACTAGCCCTTGCACTTCAATCCTCCATCTTCGACTCCGAAACCGTTTCCACACGAAACGAACAAACTAGATCAAAGTGGTTTTCGAGAAATTAATCTCGATCCCGGTCTCTTCGAAACGATCAGCGCATTGGCCAATATTGATAGTCGGTTATTTAACTATCAATTAACATTCACAAACATCTATCAAACAATAAATAATTTTCCAAATTATTTATTAACCTCAAATATCTTCGCACGATATATTTCTATTTTCAAACCCCTTTAAAAACAGTTCAAAACAGTTTCCTCTTACGGAATACATATCTCAAATATTTATTTCCTCTGAATCACCAAGTACAAAATACTTTTAGATTTTAAAATAAATTTAAAGGCACTTTATTACAAAATATACTTTATAACATTGAAATTAAAACTACTTTAATACTTAATTATAATATTTACTTTAAGGATATTTTAAATAAAACCACTTTATGAAATATAAACTAATTTTTCTCTTTTTAAAACGTAATACCATGTCACTTATTTATAAGTACTATAATGATAGATTTGAACATAAACACTTACTTTAGAATTTTAATATTTAAAAATAATAATTTTTCTAAAATGTGCGGTTTAAAACAACATTAAAACTTTTAACGAATATTTAAAATTTCTTTGAAAACGTACTTGGCTATCCAGAGAAATACACTTCTCTTTTCCATCTTTTAAAAATAAATCAACCTTTATTTTTAAACCAATCCATATCCCTTTATAAATTTCCACCTTGAATTTATATTTTCAAATATCCACTGATATTTTCTTTTACTTTATAACCTAGTTTATAAATTCCAAAATCTCACTTTTCTTTAAAATTTCAATTCCAAACACTTAAATCAATTTCCAATTTATTTTCAATTTACCTCACTTGAAATAAATTTACTTACTTACTTCATTTCTTTCAAATCACATTAACTTCCGGATTTTTATTTCTTTATTCTGATTTAGAACCCTTTTAACTAAAATATCGATTTCAGATTTCCAAACCTCCTTATTTATCCTTTAATTAAATTTAATCCTTGAATTTAAAAATAACTTCTTTTATTCTTTAAATAATATCACTTTAGGTTAAAATTTATTATTTCCTATTAAATTCAAAATCCCCTTTTTCCATATTTGTTAGAATTTTGAAATCACTTTTATTTTTATTTTATTTTTCAATTCATTATTAAATTTATTCAAATTCACTAGAGTTATTTTCTTAAAATCTTACTCTTTGATTTCTTTTCAAAAATCCAATTCTATAGATTTTTATAACTCCTTATACTGAAATATTCAATCCAACCATATCATCCAATATTTCAATTACCAATAAAATCATCACAGGATATCAATATTCATAACATAGAATATTAAATAATCTAAATAATTTTTGAGGAATCCAGTTGGATCCCTCCAACCTGTTTCCCTGCATCCACAGATGTTAGCACAATACCAATTCCACTTCGAGGTGGAATATCGTGGTATATTGGTTTTATATAATATCATCCGCTATTATGCGGCGCATAGGGTCTCATCCGCTATATAATGCGGGAATATCAACAACTCCAATATATACTATATATACTACTATATATATATAATATAGCACATCAAACCAATTCAATCATTCAATCAATTATTTAAATTTATCTATTAAATTTAAATAGCAACCAGATGAGTGAGATTAACTCACCTTTGCTTATCGTTTGCAGTCACTTCAATCTTGCCTTATTCCTTCTCGATTTTTGAACCTTGAATAAACATTATGTGATTTATTAATATTTAAACTAATCATACCATAAATTTTCCATTCAATAAATTTAATTAACTAGTGATTAAATTTTAAACTAGACATTTTCCTTTTTGAAATTATATATATATATATATACACTTATAAAAATAATCTATAAGGGTTTAAAATATGATTTTATATAAACTACTCAATCTAAATCCTATATTTTCCAAATCTTGTATATATATATATTTATCTCTATTTTTGAAACTTCTTATATATTTGTAAAATTATCTATATAGATTTAAAAATCTAACTTTTATATAAATTCTCATATTTCAAAATCTTATGTATAAATATACCTTATCTGATCCTCTATATATGCATATTATTTTTATTGTAAAAATAAGCTATTTTATATAACTGCCTATTAATTAATTTTTTTTTCTTTTACAGTAAGTAAAAACATGCATATATATATATATTTCTTTACCTATACATATATACATATATATTTTAAACTAACTTCGATTAAGTTAAAACTCGGATTTGGAAAAGAGTATACCAGAGAATCCACCTTCATCAAAAACGAAGACAAAATCCACCACGTCTGTTACTTCAACTTCTAGCCGAGTACGACCTTGCGGTAACCCCAATCGACCACGACGCCGAGACCTGACTTGTCGTCGCGACACTAACCCTCCCGCCTTTTGACAATCGACAAATCCCTCTTCGAAATCGTTCTCCCCATACCCAGATTCGAGCTCGAACAGTTCACCCCCTTCGCCATGACCCGCCGCTTCCCCACAGCGACCCCAAAGTCGCGCTTCATTCGACCATGCTTCCAGATGAGAACCTCCTTCCCTTCGATTTTCCTAGGCCTCGCGTGCTAGGAGACGACTCGAAGTCGAGTTCGATCGCCCATCTCCCCTCTTTCGATTTCGAATTCAAATAAAAGTGGCTCGCCATTTTTAAAAGATGATTTCGTTTTGTTCGAATATCGAATGAAGAAGGTGGAAGGAGAAATAGGTTTCGATGTTTAACTGATTCGAACTTTCGTTCGTTTATCAATATTTTTTTACTCTGCTTGGATTTGAACCCAGGGAAATGAGTTTAAATGTGATATTGCATAGAAAGTGGCATGCAGGAGAAGATTAGCCATAGTGATTTGGAAAGAGGCGAGAAAGTTCTGGTGAAGATGTTTGACTAGTCAACAAAATATATAATATTATTTAAATTTAAACGTCTCGAAATCGCAACTCAAAATTTTGACATCCTATCGAGGCGTGCTGCTAGGCGTTAATAATGTTATACCCCTATTCCGAACACAATGGAAGAGGTTTCGAGTCCTAACTCGATCGTATGGAGAAGATAGCTTTTTGAACCCAGTTATTATATTAAATTATCGATATAAATTTCAGCGCGTTTATATATCGTACGCTCACACAACAACTCCGATCACTACAAAATTTGAAATCCGAAAATAATACAATATTATGGATCCAATGGAACTGGTTTTGTCGAATTCCGAGACTGTGCATTGGAAGGCTATTTTTTTTTTTTGAGCAACACGGTTGTGTAGCGTGGCACTACACAGCCGATTAGATATTATATAAATTAGTAAATATTGCGATCAACAAGCCTGATCGCTGGCCAAAAAGTATTGAGAAGCAGACAGAGTTATATAAACAAAATACATATAGTGGAAAAAAGCACAGTGATGAAAAGGCCGGAGCTAAGTCGCGGTTTAGTGGTGCCCACGATGCCTGTCAGGAGGAACTGCTGATGTGCTGCCCGAGGATTCCGCCTGTGGGGAGCTGGGGTGAGGAAGTCTCAGCCTGAACGGAGCGGAGAAGCTACGACCTGATATAGATGAGAAATGGTGAGTAATACGTCTACAGGTTTCTTCAAGGCTGGATATGGGCTTGCAGAATACACGTGCATTGCGCTCGGCCCAGATCCACCAACTGAAAATAGCAACCGTGAGATCTATGTGGTAGTTGGGGGGGTTGTTCTGCCAGTGGTCGAAAAATGAGGTGAACGTGGGGATATGTCCGAGGATGTGAGCAGTTGTCGCCGCCCAGACCCTGACAGCAAAATCACACTCGAAGAAGAGATGTTGCAAACTTTCTGTTGAGGTGGAACATAGGACGCAGCTGGGGTCTACTACAATGTTATGGCGGAGGAGTCTGTCTCTTGTGTTAATTCGCCCATGGATGAGGCACCACTGCAGGAAAGCAAAGCGGGGCTGAATCCTGCACTTCCAGAGTCTGGGGAAGGTGAATAGTCGTCCAGGGTTGTTTAGGTGGGCGTAGCAGGAGGCAACGGAGAAGCCGGATGAGGGGTTGGGTGCCCAGGTGAAGGAATCTGGTCGGGAGTTGAGATGGGTGTTGCGGAGAATTGAGGAGGCGAGGTGAATCTCGTTGAGGGTATAGAGGTCAAAGTATGAAGCCGGGAGAAGCTGGGCTGGGCCCGAAGTGGAAATGTCGGAGATGGAGGTGAAGATATTAGTTGTGTGAGCGAAGAGGTTGGGGAGGATGGAGGAGAGTGGAAGTTGATTGTGCCAAGTGTCTAACCAGAAGAGACAATTAGCCCCGTTTCCCGGGTTGACGTGGAATAGCCTTTTGACGCGTGGTAGGGTCGAAACTACTCCAGACCAGAAGGGGGATGGTTTTATGCCGTTGGGGGCGTGGAGGACAAGGTGAGGGTTAGAGTGATAGTGTAGGGTGGTGATCCATGATTTCCAGAGGGTGGGGCCAGGGGTTAGGAATCGCCAGAGCCATTTGGCGAGGAGCGATAAGTTGAAGTCAATTAGATTAGTGATTCCAAGGCCACCGTTTGTCAGGGGAAGGCAGGCAGTTTGCCAGTTTACGAGCCTCTTTATGTTGCTACCGTTCCACAGAAAGGAACTTCTGATTGAATCGATTTTTTTGATTATCCAGGAAGGGAGTTTGTATAGTGACATCCAGTAAGTGGGGATCGATGATAGAACGGATTTAACGAGGACTAGGCGCCCTGCTGAGGACAAGGAATGGGCTTTCCATGAGTGGAGTCTTTTTTCTATCTTGGCGATGAGGGGGGACCAATCGGATCTATGCAATTTGGTTGGACGGATAGGGACACCGAGGTAGGAGATGGGGAAGTGTGTAATCTTACAGTTGAGCAGGCTGGAACAGGTTGGCCCGAGGTTATCAGCTTTACCGAGCATGATGATGGAACTTTTGCTAAAGTTAATGGACAAGCCTGATATGAGTTCGAATGAATATAGTGCTACTTTGAGGCAGTGGATGTGGTTGATCGTGGGTGATGCGAATAGGATGGTGTCGTCCGCGAATTGGAGGTTGGATATGGTTAGGTTAGAGTTGGGGAGGTTGATACCCTGAAAGATGTTGTTCGAAATTGCTAATTTGATCATGCGATTGAACACATCGGCCACCAGAACGAAGAGCAGGGGAGAAAGTGGGTCACCTTGTCGCAGTCCGCGGGCCGATTTGATTAGGCCCCCCGAGATCCCATTGATGGCTATCGAGGACATGCTTGAGTTGAGTATAGAGGATATCCAGTTACACCATTTTGTGGGGAAGCCTCTGTGTGCCATTAGCTCCCCTATGAATTGCCAGTTAACAGAGTCGAACGCTTTTGAGTAATCTAGTTTGAGTAGCATTCCTGGTGTTGAGGTCAAGTGGCAAAAGGAAATGATCTCCTGGGTCATTGCTACGCAGTCCATGATGTTACGGCCCGAGATGAATGCAGATTGCTCGATTCCAATAAGGGGGGCTATGACGCTCTGGAGGCGGTTGGCTAGGACCTTGGTTATGATCTTAAAGGTTGTGTTCAGGAGGCTAATGGGGCGAAAGGACGAGAGGGAGGTGGCGCCTGGGGATTTTGGGAGAAGAATGATATTTGCGTAGTTGATGCGGTCCACAGAATTTGGATTGGTATGGAATTCAGAGCACATTTCGATGATGTCGTACTTGACGATTTCCCAGTAGTGTTTGAAGAAGAGAGGCCCGAAACCATCTGGGCCAGGAGCCTTATCGTCCGACATGCTTTTAAGCGCTGCCCAAATTTCTTCTTCAGTGAAGGGCTGGTCAATGGGGATGAGGGGGTTAACCGGGTAGATCAGATTCCAATCGATTGGGGGGAGAGGAGGGGGGTGAAGGCCAAGAATGGATCGGTAATGGTCGGTGAAGAGTTTGAGGATGGCCGATTGATCAGTGGTAGTGATGTTGTCGTGAGTGATTTCGGGGATGTGATTGGATCTACGTCTGCCGTTGGCAAGACGGTGGAAGTAGGCAGTGTTCTTGTCTCCGTCTTCGATCCATTTCGCTTTGGACCGTTGCTTCCAGCCAATTTCTTCTTGCAGTAGCAACCTGTCAAGGTCCGCTTCCAGCTCTCTCAGACGAGAGCGGTCCGGATCAGGGAGCGGGGAGGTTTCTTCCAGGATATTAAGGTCAAGAATCTCATCTTGGATGGCTGAGATGCGCAAACGAATGGAGCCCCAAACTGATTTGGCCCAGGGTTTGATGATTTTTCGTAGAGAGCGGAGCTTGGAGACTACCCTGGCTGTGGCAGATTGTGTGGGGGAGGGCTGAGTCCAGATTTCTCTGATGAAGTTGTCGAAAGATGGCTCGAGGAGCCAGAGACGTTCGAACCTGAAGGGTCTGTTGTGGCAAGCTAGGGAACCCGTGTCTAGGAGGAGTGGGCAATGGTCGGAGATAACAGTGGCTAGGCCCGAGACGATGGAGAGGGGAAATAAGTCCTCCCAGGCTGGGTTGAAAAGGAAGCGGTCTAGTTTTGCGAGGGATGGGTCAGATCTGCGGTTTGACCAGGTGTAAAGGCGATTATTAATGGGTGGGTCAATTAGGGAGCATTGGTTGATGAACTGATTAAAGGCTTCGGAGTCTTGGGAAAGGTTGCCAGAGTTCCTTTCTGTTGGGGATTTGGTGGTGTTGAAATCTCCTCCAACGACCCAGGGGCCATTGATGTGTGAGGAGAAGGAGAGACAGTTTGTCCAGAGGTCGTTTCTATTTCGAGGGTTGTGTGGGCCATAGATATTTGTGAAGAAGAAGATTGTGTTAGTTTGTAAGTGTCGAAGGGCTACATGTAGGGCTGAAGTGTGGTAGAAAGTTTGGCAGTGGGACCACACGGATTCATTCCAGGCTGTCATTATACCGCCGCACGAGCCGACAGCATTAATGTGGGCCCACCCAGTTAGGAATGGCCCACCGATCTGTCTGAGTATGTTGGGGTTTGGGTCTGATAGTTTGGATTCTTGCAGGAAAAGAATGTCTACTTTGTGAGGGGATATGACAAGGCTAATAGCGTGTCTTTTGCTGGGGTCCCCCAACCCCCGTGTATTCCAGGATATTAGCTTCATTGGGAGAATGATAAGCGCTCCGATTCTAGTGCCTGCATGGAGGAGTAATGCTCTCCATGCAGGTTAACTCCCATGCAACGTGCCATTTTTTTATTTAAGCTTTTATTAAGTGACGAAAAGACAACGTGTTTAAAGAAACTACCAGGATGCGATGCTGCTCTGTCCAGTCTGGAGCTACGACGCACCGCTGTCGGTGTGATTGGCTGAGACCACTGTGCTACCGCTTGAGTGTCGGGCTGAAGCTCTTGATTTGTTCTAGGAGGGGCCACTTGACTGAGTTCCTCTGGGCTGTGGATAGGGAATTGAAGAGTGGGAGAGGGGGGGTCAGTTTGGAGTGGGGAGTGGAGGATCTGCACCGGAAGAGATTGGGTGTTTGTATGAGGGGCATGGTTGGGGGGAGGATGAGGAGGGACGGATGGGGGCGGAGTGGTTGGAATTTGCTGGAAGAGCGGGGATGAGAGGTCCAGGTCAGAGAAGGGGTCCCACCTGTGTTCCTGGACTGGCCATGGGTCCCAACCTCTTGGGCCCACCACCTCGAAGGATTGGTCGTAAATAAGGCCAGGCGCCGGTGGGGAGCCTGAGAAGATGGGGGAGTAGTTCAGGACGTCAAATCTTTCGTCTGACTCTAGGTCGTCTATCTGGATGTGTTGCTCGAAGATAGGGAAGTGCCTTTCGTAGTCGAAACCTAGCAGGTGGTTCTCTGGGCGCCTGTTCGGGTGCTCGTGTTCCCATCTTTCTATACGAAGGAGGTATTCAGTGTTGTTAAGGACCGAGACATAGGAAGATGGGGAGATGATGCCACTATAGAACTGGATTTGGATGTATAGAAAACGGTGGTCAAGCTCAGCCCATTCGCAATCGTCTTGAGCCAGGAATCTACCTACTGGCTTAACAGCTTCCGAAATGGCTTCTGAGTTGAAACGGAGTAGTTCAGGGAACCCAGAGATTCTTGCCCATGAAGGTGGGTCCAATGTCGGCGCGGGGCGGTCCAGCTCCGACCAGGGGTGGAATTGTATAGTTCCCGCGGTTGTAGGGATGGTCGATCTTTGGAGGATTTGGTCTCTGATAAGGAATGAGGGGCAGTAGAAGATGAAGCTGTTGTCGGATTGAAGCCAGAGAGGCCAGTCTCTGTGTTGGAATGTAGAGGATAGCGTGTGGCGGAGGGAGTCTAGGGACCAGGTGCCAGAGATAATGTTTGCGACGAGAAGTAGTGAAGGGTCTGCCATTGCGAAAGTTTTAGGGTTTGGAGATGAATAATGATGCTGTTTAGGGGTATGAGGTGGGCTATGAGGAGATGCAGGGGAAATGATTTGTCTAGGGGAGCTGAAGGGTTTCGTACGATCTGAGAGGGGATTGGACATTGGGGCCCAGCCGGCAGAGGGTTGTTTGTCCTTATTGGAAGAGGAGGGGACTTTGCTAGTTATTCGAGCCTGAGGCTGACTAGGGATTTTATTGGGACAGTGAGATTGTGGATGCCCGAAAAATCCGCACTTATAGCAAATCTTTGCATCTCTGCAAGACTGCGCCACGTGTCGGAGGCCTGCACAGCGAAGGCAACGGTTTTCTTTTTTTAGAAATTCAACCGTATGGCGCACATTTTTGAACTGAGACAGTGGGTGACGTCTTCTGGCCGGGGGGTTGGGTAGGAGGGGGGAACGAGGAGCAGAGCTCGCAACCTGAGCATACGTTTTGGCAGGTATCTCGATGCATAGCGGCTGTTTGGATCCGGGTGGAGGCGGAGGGACTCGGGGTGGGAACTCTTGTTGGGTGGGGGCGCCAGGGGAGTTGGGGGATGAAGGGGACAGAATGGAATTGTATTTGCTGGGGACGAAGGAGATGGGGGGTGCGACAGGGAGGACTGAGGACGCCATTAATTCTAAGATCTAGGGAGAGCCGGATCGTTGGAAGGCTATTTTTAAATATCGATTTGAACGACCTAATTTCAAAACTTAACAAAACACTTCCAAATTCAATTTCAACACTTTTACAATCTTCAGTACTATCAATATGAATTTTCTAAGCCTTTAAAATATTTTTAACAAGCTTAAAACTCCAGATTCAACATTTTACCCAATTTTTAATTGTTTAATTCAATAATTAAATTATCAAATAAATATTGATATTTGAGATTGAAGCTAAAAATTCACTATTGAATATTTAAAATCAATTAAATATTCCGATTTCAAACATCCAAAATTCCGGGTCGTCGCAATGTACATGAATACGAGTATCAACTGTGCAAGATATCAAGGGATACGAAGAAATACTCGATGAAATTGAATGTCGTATGCACCAGCATTCCTCTCTTTGAACACTCGTCGATCTACACCTGAACTCGTCGCTTTTTCTTCGTCCATCCGAAATGCAACCCTCCACCCACATTTCAACCTAGCAGCACAATGAAATGGGTAGAAACTGCTACGATGGATTGGATGGCACTGAAATCGGTGGAGAGAAGTGCCTCGATGGAAGAAACATAATGATGATCTTCGATTCGACAATCGTCGATTGGATCTCCAACGAATTCGAACCCTAACCCACAACCAAATAGGTCGATCTCCACCAACCATTGCAAAACCCTAAATCAAACCCATAAAATTAAAGCTCTCATTGATAGAAACATGCTGGATTCGGTTTCACGATTTTTATATAAGTAACTTGGGAGAAATCTAATTTTGAATAGCAAGAAAGAGGAGCGGCCATGGAAATATTACTCCGATATGAAAAGTGATTTGGGAAAAAGAAAAATGGAGGAAAAGATGGATTTGGGATTTAGATAATTATATTATATTCCAATTATTTAAATTCTCAAATAAATGGTCATGCATTTCGAGTTCGTACGATCACACGATGTGTCCGATCATCACAAAACTCGTCTGCATTCATCACCTCATTTTTCCGGATCTAACAGCCCTAACCGCGTCTCCATCTAAGATTGCCCTAGAAGGCATTTCATGTATTTCGAGAAAGTTTCGGGCATCATTTCGTCCAATCATGGAATATAACGATCGTTATACTCATTTTAATTCGCAACATTAATCTAAACTCAACGGAAGTAATCTCGAGTCCTGATTCAGTCGTTTGTGAAAAATCACATTTTTGGGCCTTGATTTAATTAACGTTAAATATGTAAATAAACGATTTAAATATCCGATCATTAAAAATATGGGTCATTACAAGTAGTTAAAAGCTTCACTCCTCAAAGTGCTAAACTAAGTTCTCCTAGGATAGAGTTCAAATTTTCTAATAACGAGAATCTTTGTTATTGGACAGATTTGTTATTCCCTATTCTGTGAAGGAAGGCTTCTTACGAACTTCTAATCAAATAAATTACTAATCTTCTTATCTTACTGACAAAGTTTATGTTAAGAAGACAAATCAATGCAAGATCATTGGCTACATACCATATTAAAGTTCTAAAAAGTAAGCTATATATCTTAGATAATTTAGCAAATTCAAAAACAAAACAAGGATATAGAAAAGAAGAATATAAAGCACAATCATGGTAACAATCATTCAGTTAATCATTTAGGTATAAGTTTAATTGTTGTTTTATATTACAGTTACAGGTACCAAGAAAAGGTAATCAAAAGGAAAATTTGCCCAAAAACTTATAAGTGATTCTTCATCAATTTTTTGCACCTCCTCTTTTAAGGCGCTAACAGTTAAAGAAGGTTCAATAATGTAACGAAGTGCCACATCTAAAAATTTCTTAAGCTTCTTCTCCTTCTTTCGATTTGTGTTATCAATCGAATTAACTTGAACCTTCAATGTGTGGTTGAGCGTTTTATTCACTCCCCCCATAGTTTTGACCTTGCTCTTCAGTTTCTTAACATCTTGTTCAAAAGTGTACTTTTCATGCTCAAGTTTTCCAGTCTGATTCTCGTTATCATTGAGACGTTGAGAAACCTTGTCATCCCATTGTCTTTTCAAAAATTAAATGCATTCATATCTAACTTTTGACTCCATCTAGCGATTTCGCCATCATTCACACTCGAGGGTGAGTTCAACAAGGTATGAAACTGTTCTTTGCTAGTCGAAGAGGTAGGAGTATGAAGACTGGATTGACCTTCACTAGCAATGAGTTCTAAAGATTGACAAGATACAGGGCGTTTTAACAAGTCCACTTCAAGGTCCATTGCCCTTTGAAGTAATCGGGCAATTTCTACATCGACCTCAATTCTTTAGACTAAAGGTCCAAACTGGCCAGCCATACTCATATTCCCTCTCAGCTCTTGGATTTCTTTATCTACCTCTTTTATTTTCTCTTCCAAGCTAGAAGTCATTTCCTGCATGCTGTTTAATGTAGATCTCAATTGATAATATTTATTGTGACATTTTTGCACATCCGAGTTATCCGAAAACAACAAAGTTGAAGCATCTTTAGAAGAGCGTTTCTTCTCAATAACTGACATCATCTTGGCTTTAATATTGTCCAATCGAGAAAGGAGATTTCGATTGACAAATGCAAGTGTTAATTGTTTTTCCTAATGAAAATAAGTAAATAGGAAAACAAAATTAATACACTAGAAAATGCATTCTTTATTAGCAACCAAAAAGTTTACAAGCACAAAAAGATTCAAATTACATTAACAATACAAGGATTATATATTGTTAAAGTTTAAAGACAGTAGTTTGGGCCTTTTTAAGTGAGCATGTAGACATTGAAAGGAACAAGTAAAAAGGAACATTAAACCCAAGATAGATATTAACTGGTGAGAATTGATGGTAGTTCCATTTTTAGGTCGTAGGACTCGCTTCACCACATAACAATTTGCCATAATTAGTGTTAACCCACCTTTTGGCAAGGCAACATACATGCGGATTTAACCCAAACTGCTACACAAAACATAGCATTGTCAACGACCAAACAACGCAAGATGTCTAAAATATGGTTTCAACAAAGATTGATTCGCTTCAAGTTGCATGGAATCTGCTACGAGTCGCCTTCTTGTTTGCTTCGGGTTTCCAGGCAGCTTACTTCGGGTCAAAGAAGGGCTTGCTTCCAGTCTTAGATGGATTAGTACATTTACAAGCTACTTTGAGTCACCATAGCACTTGCTTCGAGTCACTAAAGTGTCTACTTTGGGTCAAGGAGGCGGCTACTTCGAGTTCGGGTCATGGATCGATCAAGTATCATGAAGAAAGCCTCGATTTGTATCCATCAAAGGCAGTTCCTCTTCATATCCATCATTCTCAATGCCATTCGTATCCATCAACAGTTAACGTTTCATATCGATTCCATTCACACATGCTTCGTATCGATCTCCCCTCTACACAGTTCGTATCGATTGACCAACGATCGATACGAAACACACTACTAAAATGATCGATACGAAGAACGCATACAACGATCGATACAAAATAGCCTCTAAATCATCGATACGAAAAACATAAGTTCGTATCGATACAAAGCGGCTACAAATGATCGATACGAAAGTCAGTCAATCATCGATATGAAAGGTATAAGCAGGAATCGATACGAAGTGGAGTGCAAAGCAACGATACGAATGAGGTTGCATTGGAACGATACGAAGGAACATAGTTAAGAGAAAGAAACAGTCGCTCGGCATGGAAAGTGGATTGCTCCTGGAACAACGCGTCACATCACCCTGATCGATACGAATGGCATGGATACGAAGAGTGATGGATGTAGAGCTCTTGATCGATACACATATGATCAATACAGATCGATAACAAGCTATCGATACGAACAATTCGGCCAGCTTACAAATTCCATTTTGGATCGATCATGACTCGAGATCTGCAAGTCCAAACACCTTCAAATTTCACCACAGCTTGCATACCACCAGGGAGATGTTCATGATCGATCCCATCACTATTGGATCACTTTGGGTTCGATACGAAATACATGGGGATCGATCAGGGATCAATCCCAAAGAAGCCCGGATCGATCTGGTGGGCCCACCAATGTGAGAGAAGGAGTATTCCGAGATCTAAACCAGATATTTCCATATTACACCTATAAATAGCACTCCAATGCCAACAGAAAAGGGACTTTTTGGTTCCTCTACGCTGTTACTCTGCTGGAACTCCATTGTAACTTGAATACTATCACTTGTACCGTTGTAAACCAGTTGAGAATCATCAATAAAACAGTGAATCCTCAAAGTGGATGTAGGCTACAATGCTAGTCCACTATAAATCTTGTCTTCCTATTGCATACTTTTTAAAATTTTGAGTGTTCTTCACATTTATATTCTCTACATATTGTTTATCTGTGATCTGTGATTGTGAGTTGGTGCTTTCATATGCAATTGGGTGTTTGTGACCAATTTTGGCGCAAACATTTTGGCGCTTTCACTGAGAACGCTAGCACTCAAGGACTCTAAAGCTTGGATTTTGGATTTGAAGGCCTAGGAACTTGGATCTGGAAATCTATGATGAAGTAATCAACAAGGAGACAAAGAGGAGAAAGGAGTCAGTATGAAGGAAGCCAAGAGGCATCCTCAAGAGCTAATCAGGCTTCAGTTTTCATCACCAGAGACAAGATGGAGATGATGATGGAGGCTATGCAGGAAGGGATGCTGAAAAGGCAAGAGGAAATGATGCAGAACCTACTCCGGCAGATTGGACAAGCTGGAGCACAGAATTAAGAGAACAAAGCAGCAGGAATAGAGGGAGCCCAGAATCAGAGTCAGGGACACGGAGCCACCAGGATTCAGAATAGAGCAGGACCATCAGGAGTAGTCCCTCAGCTAGAGGGCACTCCACCGGAGCAAGTTGATCCAATCTCAGGCAGGATACCAGGCGGAACTGTGCAACATAGCGTTGATAGAGGAATGGATGCTCATCTAGGAGAGCAGATTCCAGGATTCCCACGTGAACTCGAGGAGTAGATCGAAAGAAACGGACAAGGACTACCGCTTGGAGACAGTGATAGATTGGCAGCGATGGTCAGATGGACCATGAGAGGAGGACTAGTGAAAAGAGATTTGGAAGATGTGAACAGGAGCCCCTTCGCTCCCACAATTAGGCATGCTAGGAATCCACCAGAATTCAAGCTATTGACATTGAAGACGTACGATGGAAGGACAGATCTTGTTGTTCATCTAACAAGGTATATGAGGCACATGGAAGTACTGGGGGCATCAGAGAAGGTCATGGGCCGGTGCTTCCCATTGTATTTGACGGTCATAGCAGCACTATGGTTCAGACAATTGAAAAGCAGTTCGATTGGAATGTGGACCGAGTTAATTGAAAAGTTTAAGAGGCAGTTCAGAGTTCACATCTCGAGGCCCAAGAACGTGATGAGTTTGACAACACTGAAGCAAAGAAACGGGGAATCTTTGAAGAGTTTTCTAATGCGATTCAATGCAGCAGCGACATCGGTGGATTGGCTAGATTCATCCATGGTTCTGATGGCAGCTGTATCTGGCATAACCGATGGCGCAAAATTCAAGAATTCATTGACAAGGGATCCACCTATGGATCTTGGAGAATTTTACCATGAGGCAGAAAGGTTCCTGCGACAGGAGGATGCAAAGGCTGAAAGAGAGGAAGGAGATGCAGTTGATGTTTACGCGGTCAAAGGCGGGGATCCGTCTGGAAAAGATTCAAACAAAGACAAAGGGAAACGAAAGACAGAGAACAGCTTTGACGATTCGAGGTAACTGTGAAAGGAGCCAAGATTTACCTCTTATTCGGAGCTGAGCGAGTCTTTAGAGCGAATATATCAAGACACAAGGGGTCAAGTTCCCTATCGGAAGCCAATGAGGAGGGATCCAACCAACAATGAAAAGAAATCAGACAAGTACGACTTATTCCATAAGCTAAACAACCGTAGTACGATGATTGCAAGCACTTGAGGGATGAGATAGAAGGACATATCCGGAATGATATGCTGCTACACTATGTGAAAAGGCGTGAAATGACCCTCCTATTTACAACACTAATTTTATTAGTGATTTTTTTTTTAGAGATGATATATAGATGTATCATCTATTACAAATATATTTCCCAGGGTCATTTTCTTTTTCTAATAAACAAAAATATCCAGGATCTTTCACAATATAGAAATATTGTTTTAATTCTAAATCATTTTTAACATACATATATGAAGATATCTATGTTATATTCTACTTGAATCAGAGCATGATAATAGGTAGAAATCCTTTTTTAAAGTTTACAAAAATATGATAAATTCCCTTTTAAATTAAAACTTATTGTATCCTGATTTTTGACTATGGTGTCCACTGGAAATATGTGCCTTAGACTGTTATTATAATTAAGAAATAACCAAGCAATAATCAGTGGAAGCAAGCTTATAATATAGATGATTGTCTTAAAGTCTGAATATTATCAAACTCAGGTTAAAAGAAAGTGGATCCTAAGTGAACACAAGCAACATCTAGGCGTAATGGAAACGCGCCTAACTTATTCATGCAAGGTCACTAGTTCGAGTACTATGCTGGTCGGTTCAAACACAATTTTTGTTTTTCTTTTTATTTTCTTCTGTATGTCTGAAATCTGATACCTACCTATAATTGTACATATATATTTGATTTTTGCCTATATCCTAACATACAAAACAATTCTTCTTGCATAACTATTTTTAAAACCCATTCTTTCAACTGTTTTAAGGATTTACATCTATATTTTTGCCTAATATCAACATGTACACAGATATACATGTACATGTCAGTGTCTTTGTTCATTTTCCAGAAAACTGAGCTCAAATGTTCCCTTGCTTCATTGATCTGAAGTGAAACATTTGGCCTGACCTATGGCCTAACCATGTGGTTACTCTGGCCATTCTTTTGTTTGCATTTTTACAACCCAGATTATATACAAAACATTGTTACCTTTCCTTTTCAAAAGTATGTATATATATTTGTATGAATCAGACATTTTGTGATCAGATATATATCATTCTTCCTAATCATACTTCTCTTTTAAAAATACATCTTCAGGGTATAAACACTTTTTCTTGCATCTGGACTTATGTCAATATTATAAATTGAAGATATAGCAGTTTAATTCTTTTCTGGGTTTTCCAAATGTAATTTTCTGTATATCTATATTCTTTTTGAAAGAACACAGGATTTACTGAAATCATCATAAAATGATTATGCTTATAAAATCCAGGTTTTACCTTTAAATCAAAACAACTTTAGCCAATGGGTTTCCAAATCAGTTTAACATCCATATCCTTAGTTCATACCAGATCAGAAATAACTAGAAACAACATAGCACATGTCTCTTACAAGTTCTTCCTACTTAATACATTTAGATAGCCATATTAATCAGGGAATACATGCTTGAATTAACACATTTTAGCTTTTATTTCTAATTATCTTAGCATCCTCTATTCCATATCTTTTTAATCTTGCTTACTTAGCTCCATCACAAACTGCAAAAGCATTAGTGGCTGCCCCATTATAAATGAGACACCCCCATGTGCCATGAGCAATAAGGGTCAGATCTATGATCTGGTGTGAGCATTTCTAACATATCCATGATATTAAGCTAAGAATACAGCATAAATATACTTTGCATACTTGACAGGTATTATCATGTACAATACATAAGAGCAAACATATGCAATAAAACAACTTTTATCTGGAACTACTAAGGTTTGCCTTTTCTTTTTCTTATAAATTCCTGGCCTCATCTGCTATAAGGAATCAAAGGGACACATTGCCATGAACTAATTAACATTATGGCACAAAGATCTCAGGACTTAAACAAGCCATGTGCCAACTTGTCTACTTCAAATAGGACAAGCATTCCAGCAGCCTTCTTGGCACAAAATCCTTAGTTATATCACTAAGTGTATTTATGTTCATTCTATCAATGATAGCTAGGTGTACATACCACCAATACTCATGAAACATACTAGTTACCTTGCAGACATAATATTGCAAGCAAGTTAAAGGTTACTTTCTAGAGGTATAACACCCCAGTCATTCCATCTCACATTATTTAGCATATAAACACCCTATTCAAGCATATACCAGAATGTTTGTAACTAAGAATAAATACATGGCTCTATTGAGTGTATTTTGATTTTACAAGCAACTATATTTAGCCAGATTTTCAATCTTGTTTAAACATAGTTTTTAGGCTTGTAAACTTCTGTTTAGTTTAAGGGCTCAGCACTTATAGAGAAAAACTCCATTGCACCCTCAACCAATTATTTCAAGCCTCAGCACCATACCAATGTATATGCAGCTCATAGTTTTCTTTATTTTTCATTCTTTGTCTTAAACCATTATTCAAACTAGTTACAAATACTCTGATATATGTTCCTTAACGTTTTGGTATAATATACAGAGATGAAAATAGAACAACAAAGTCATACATCCAGCATAGCAGATCATATTTCATCAAACATTCATGAAACCATCAGTAGCCAACATAGTTTGTAAATCAAAACATGCAAAATATAACATATAAAAGCTTGGCTGCCTAATCCCATGTCTTAATGCCATGTATATGAGTGAGGATACTCACCTAACTGCTTACACAAACTCAAACCAGAAAACCCTTCAAATCTTTAGCCTTATCTTCCTCTTCTTCCTTAGGTTAATTAATTAGTGAGAGGGAGCAGTTTTCTGATTGGGCTCTTGGTTTAAATAAGGGTTCTGTCTAGGGTTTTGGTGAAGCAAAATCCCTATTTTAGCCCAGACCAGAATCATGCATATGGCATTGCTCATTCCTTCCCTCCTAACCCTTAATGTCCCGGCCAATATTTAAAACAAGACTAAATTGTGCCTATTTTCCTTTCTTTTCAGAAAGTGATAACTTTAAGTATTTTTATTATATTTACCTCAAACATGATAATGGTGTGACTTTCTATTTTTTCTGCCTATGTACATTTGCTTTCTTGCACTTTGGTTCTTACTATTTTAGTGTTTCCTTTATTTATTTTCTGCTCCATAATATCTGGATATATATATATACATTTATACAACTATGGGTGTTAATTTAATTTTAACCATTTATTTGCAGAAAACATGTATATACCTATGTGCATTTCTACACCTATTTAAGATTTCACTTATTCATTATAATCAATGTTTTCTTCTGCCTTAATTTTCAGACAAGTCTTACATAGGCATATATATAGATATATATATATATATATATATATACACATCCTCATGTCTAGGTCTATATTTTCTTTATTTAAAACATTTTATCTAAATGTTTTCCTTCCTTGTTTTATTATTCAGGAATTCTGGATTTTCTCTTAGTGCCATAACTAGTGTGCACGTGCACACATGCACACAACCTTGCACCACTGAAAATCCCACCTATATAATAATTCTGATTTTCCCCCCAGAATTTTAATCATTTATTTAAAAGAATTTTCCTCAAAATCTTGGGGTATTACAATCACCCCTACTTTTAGGAATTGTGCCCTCACAATTCACAACATATTCTTTGAGTATTCCTACTTTCTTAGGAGAATTATTCAAATATGCATGAGCAATTCAAATAGTCACTGTCTATCATACATATCAAACTTTCTTAGTAATCTAAGAATTTACCTTTCAAATTTGCAAAGAGCCTAGGGTAATCCATTCTGATTTTATCCTCTAGCTCCCAAGTACAATCACTAGGATCTATACTCCATTGAATTTTTACAAGCTTCAATGTCTTGTTTCTTAATTTCTTTTCTTCCCTTGCCACAATTCCCACTGGCTCTTTTTCATAGATTAGATCTGGATTAATCTGAACTTCAGTAGGCTTTTCTAAGATTTCCTCCTTGTCATGTACCCATCTCCTTAGTTGTGACACATGAAACACATTGTGCATTGCACTCATCTTCTCTGGAAGCTCCAGCTTATAGGCTAGTGAGCCTATCCTTTCCAAAATCTTGTATGGTCCAACATATCTGGGTCTGAGTTTCCCCTGCTTGCCAAATCTCAAGACTTTCTTCATTGGTGAAACCTTAATGAAGACATAATCACCTACTTTGAATTCCACTGACTTCCTCTTTGCATCAGCATACTTCTTTTGCCTATCTTGAGCTATTGCCATCCTCTTTCTTACCAGTTCTATTTTCTCTGTGATGTCTTTGACATATTCTGGCCCTAGGATAGCTTTCTCTCCTGCCTCAGCCCAACACATAGGTGATAGACATGGCTTCCCATATAGGGCTTCAAAGGGTGCCATTCCAATTGTGCTCTGGTGGCTATTATTGTATGTGAACTCAGCCAAATGGAGGTGGTCCTCCCAATTTCCTCCAAAGTCTAACACACATGCTCTAAGCAAATCTTCTAAAATCTTGTTTACCACTTCTGTTTGCCCATCTGATTGGGGGTGATAAGCAGTGCTTAGGCACAATTCACTCCCCATAGCTTCTTGGAAGCTCTTCCAGAATCTTGAAGTGAAAATTGTATCCCTATCACTCACTATAGTTTTAGGAACACCATGCAATTTTACCACTTCTCTCATAAAAATTTGGGCTAACCTAGGTGCATTTCTGTCTGCTTTCACTGGTATGAAGTGGGCTACTTTAGTCAGCCTATCTACAATTACCCAAATACTTGTATTTCCCCTCTTGGATCTAGGAAGACCATCTATGAAATCCATGGATATGTCTTCCCACTTCCACTGTGGTATGCTAAGTGGCTGTAATAACCCTGAAGGTCTTTGGGTCTCAGCTTTTATTTGTTGACAAACCATGCACTTAGCAACATATCTGGCTACATCAGACTTCATTCCCTTCCACCAATAATCCCTTTTTAAATTTTGGTACATTTTGGTGCTGCCTGGATGTATGGAATATTTGCTCCTATGGTACTCATTAAGGATTTCTTCTTTCAATTCTATGATGTTTGGGACACACATCCTTCCCTTGTACCTTAAGTATCCTTTTACATCTATGTGATAGTCCTTCACTTCTTCCTTCTTTAATAGGAGAGACCTCTTTTCTGCTAAGTCTTGATCTTCTTCTTGCATTTTTGCCACCTTCAAGGCCAAGTTTGATTGTAAAGTAATTAAACTTAACCTTCCTTTACTCTTTTCTTCCTCAATTATCTCCATACTTATCCCACTGTTCTCATCTATTTCCAAATCAGTGAGCATGGTCAAATCTCTAAATTCCTCCATCATTAACATGGCCATTTTTGCATGCTGCCTACTCAATGCATCTGCCACTTTATTAGCCTTGCCTGGTGTATAAAGTATATCTAAGTCATAAGCAGCAAGAAATTCAACCCATCTGTGTTGTCTCATATTTAAATCTTTTTGTGAAAAGAGATATTTTAAGGCCTTGTGATCAGTGTATAAAATGAACTTTGCACCCAATAAATAATGCCTCCAGAGCTTTAAGGCATATACTACTGCTGCCAACTCAAGATCATGAGTTGCATATCTAGTTTCATGGGGTTTTAGTTGTCTAGATGCATAGGCTATGACCTGATCTTGCTGCATCAACACAGCCCCTAGCCCTGACCCACATGCATCTGTATATACAACCAATCCCTCATTGCCTTCTGGTACTCTCAACACTGGTGATTTTACCAAAGCCTCCTTGATCTGGGTGAAAGCTTGTTCACACTTATCAGTCCATATAAACTTTTGGTTCTTCCTAGTCAGGTTAGTGAGTGGCATTGCTATTTTAGAAAATCCTTGTATGAACCTCCTATAGTATCCTGCCATCCCCATGAATGACCTAACTTCACTAACATTGTTAGGCTTCTTCCATGCTTGGATTGCTACTATCTTATTGGGGTTTACAGAAATTCCTCTAGCAGAGACAACATGTCCAAGAAAGTGTACTTCCTCTTGCCAGAACACACACTTAGAGAACTTGGCTTTCAAATCTTTTTCTCTTAATCTAGATAAGACCAAATGTAAGTGGTTCTCATGTTCCTCTATTGTTTTAGAGTAGATTAGAATATCATCTATAAAAATCAGAACAAACTTGTCTAAGTAATCTCTGAATATCCTATTCATTAGGTCTACAAAGTAAGAAGGGGCATTTGTTAGCCCAAATGGCATAACCAGAAACTCATACAAACCATATCTTGTGTTGAATGCTGTATATTTAACACTTGATTCCTCAACCTTCATCTGATGAAACCCAGATGCCAAGTCTAGCCTAGAAAACACTTTAGCTCCACTGAGTTGATCAAAGAGATCATCTATCCTGGGTAATGGGTATTTGTTTTTGATGGTTACTTTGTTTAATTCTCTGTAATCTATACACATTCTTAAAGTACCATCATGCTTTTTAACAAATACTACAGGAGCACCCCAGCATGAATTACTTGGCCTTATAAACCCCTTGGCTTCTAATTCTTCCAGCTGGTTCTTTAGCTCCTTTAATTCACTTGGCCCCATCCTTGTAGGCTTTTTGATAACTGGGCTAGCCCCAGGCATAAGGTTAATCTGGAATTCAACAGGTCTATGGTGTGAGACACCTTTTACTTCCCCAAATACATCCAAGTATTCTTTAACTATGGGGATTTCATTAATAGCTATTTCCTTGGGATTATTTTCTAATTCAATTAAATGATTTAGACTGTTTTCTTTGATAGGTTCACATAGAATTGTAACCCTTTGGCCTTTAGAATTTTGTAGTGAAATGGTGGATGCATCTATGTCAATTATGGCTTTGAATTGTCTTAGCCAATCTGCCCCTAATATAACTCCTATATTTGGGAAATTTAGAACATATAAATTGGAAACAAATGTGTTTCCTCCTATGTTCAAATTCACATCCACACAGATCATATCTAATACACTAGAACTTCCTAAAGGGCTTTGTATTAACAGAGGTATTTCAGCCAAATTGCAGTTCATTTTCAACCTTTTAACTATTTCATGGGAAATGAGTGAGTGGGTTGCCCCGGTATCATATATTACAGCTAAAGGTATGGTACAAATAAATAGTGTACCTTCCACTTGACCATGGTTTTCAGCATTAGCCTCAATTATGGCCTTGCCCCTACCTTCCAGGTTTGCCACTTTCCCTTGTTGCTTGTATTCTGGGCAATTTCTTTTCATATGCCCTTCCTTCCCACATAGATAGCATTTGAAAGCTCCCCCTTTTAGCTCTGGGCATCTTGGCTTAATATGGCCTTCCTTCCCACAATGGTTGCAAACTATTTTTCTTTTGGCTTCATTGGGCTTTGCATCTACTGCCTTCTTACCATCTGCCTCTCCTTTCTTCTTATCATAAGGATGGTACTTCCCTTTGTTCTTCTTGTTACTATTGTTTTTGAAGTTCCTGAACTTATCTCTTTCCTTGTCATGCTGCTCAATCTTCAGAGCCAAATCTATCACTTGATCAAAAGTTCTGTCAGCATAAGGTAGTATAGCCCTGCTAAGCCCTGGGTTCAATCCCTTGATGTATCTATCATTTTTGGATGCTTCATCAGCCACTAACATTGCCCCATAGGTTGACAATCCCTCAAACTTCTGGGTGTATTCTGTGACATTCATAGTCCCCTGTCTAAGCTTGATAAACTCCTCAAGTAAAGTGGTTTTTGCTGAGGCTGGAACAAACCTTGCCTCTAACATCTCCTTAAATTGATTCCAATTAATATCATTTTCATTCCGGCCAGCTATGATCACCTCCCACCAACTCAAAGCTGCACCTTTTAATTGCCTTGAGGCCACTTGCCTCTTCCTTTGGTCATCTAGTTGCATATCAGTGAAGATCCTCTCTAATGTCCTCAGCCATGCTTGAATCTCCATTACACTTTCAGTTCCTTCAAAGCTCTTACCTCCCAAGTTGGTATAAGTCTTCACTAACTTGGAGAGCTCCTCATGTGGGTTCTCAGGTCTGTGCCCAATTCCATCTCTCAAAACTCTCACAAATTCCTGCATGTCAAGAATTTGTGGTGTGCTAGATCCTCCTTGATGATGAGACCCTCTTCCTACCATATTTCTAAAAGTATATGTATTTCATCTTATTAGTTTATAACACTTAGCTTTAATTTTAAATTGATTGTATCTTTCCTATTTAATCATTGTGTATGTCACATGCACACACATACATACATTCAGGGAATACTTATAAACAGTCAAATATACAAACAAACCTAGTATAAACATAAGCATACAAACATTTGCTATGTTAATTAAAACATAGCTCTGATACCAAATGAAATGACCCTCCTATTTACAACACTAATTTTATTAGTGATTTTTTTTTTAGAGATGATATATAGATGTATCATCTATTACAAATATATTTCCCAGGGTCATTTTCTTTTTCTAATAAACAAAAATATCCAGGATCTTTCACAATATAGAAATATTGTTTTAATTCTAAATCATTTTTAACATACATATATGAAGATATCTATGTTATATTCTACTTGAATCAGAGCATGATAATAGGTAGAAATCCTTTTTTAAAGTTTACAAAAATGTGATAAATTCTCTTTTAAATTAAAACTTATTGTATCCTGATTTTTGACTATGGTGTCCACTGGAAATATGTGCCTTAGACTGTTATTATAATTAAGAAATAACCAAGCAATAATCAGTGGAAGCAAGCTTATAATATAGATGATTGTCTTAAAGTCTGAATATTATCAAACTCAGGTTAAAAGAAAGTGGATCCTAAGTGAACACAAGCAACATCTAGGCGTAATGGAAACGCGCCTAACTTATTCATGCAAGGTCACTAGTTCGAGTACTATGCTGGTCGGTTCAAACACAATTTTTGTTTTTCTTTTTATTTTCTTCTGTATGTCTGAAATCTGATACCTACCTATAATTGTACATATATATTTGATTTTTGCCTATATCCTAACATACAAAACAATTCTTCTTGCATAACTATTTTTAAAACCCATTCTTTCAACTGTTTTAAGGATTTACATCTATATTTTTGCCTAATATCAACATGTACACAGATATACATGTACATGTCAGTGTCTTTGTTCATTTTCCAGAAAACTGAGCTCAAATGTTCCCTTGCTTCATTGATCTGAAGTGAAACATTTGGCCTGACCTATGGCCTAACCATGTGGTTACTCTGGCCATTCTTTTGTTTGCATTTTTACAACCCAGATTATATACAAAACATTGTTACCTTTCCTTTTCAAAAGTATGTATATATATTTGTATGAATCAGACATTTTGTGATCAGATATATATCATTCTTCCTAATCATACTTCTCTTTTAAAAATACATCTTCAGGGTATAAACACTTTTTCTTGCATCTGGACTTATGTCAATATTATAAATTGAAGATATAGCAGTTTAATTCTTTTCTGGGTTTTCCAAATGTAATTTTCTGTATATCTATATTCTTTTTGAAAGAACACATGATTTACTGAAATCATCATAAAATGATTATGCTTATAAAATCCAGGTTTTACCTTTAAATCAAAACAACTTTAGCCAATGGGTTTCCAAATCAGTTTAACATCCATATCCTTAGTTCATACCAGATCAGAAATAACTAGAAACAACATAGCACATGTCTCTTACAAGTTCTTCCTACTTAATACATTTAGATAGCCATATTAATCAGGGAATACATGCTTGAATTAACACATTTTAGCTTTTATTTCTAATTATCTTAGCATCCTCTATTCCATATCTTTTTAATCTTGCTTACTTAGCTCCATCACAACCTGCAAAAGCATTAGTGGCTGCCCCATTATAAATGAGACACCCCCATGTGCCATGAGCAATAAGGGTCAGATCTATGATCTGGTGTGAGCATTTCTAACATATCCATGATATTAAGCTAAGAATACAGCATAAATATACTTTGCATACTTGACAGGTATTATCATGTACAATACATAAGAGCAAACATATGCAATAAAACAACTTTTATCTGGAACTACTAAGGTTTGCCTTTTCTTTTTCTTATAAATTCCTGGCCTCATCTGCTATAAGGAATCAAAGGGACACATTGCCATGAACTAATTAACATTATGGCACAAAGATCTCAGGACTTAAACAAGCCATGTGCCAACTTGTCTACTTCAAATAGGACAAGCATTCCAGCAGCCTTCTTGGCACAAAATCCTTAGTTATATCACTAAGTGTATTTATGTTCATTCTATCAATGATAGCTAGGTGTACATACCACCAATACTCATGAAACATACTAGTTACCTTGCAGACATAATATTGCAAGCAAGTTAAAGGTTACTTTCTAGAGGTATAACACCCAGTCATTCCATCTCACATTATTTAGCATATAAACACCCTATTCAAGCATATACCAGAATGTTTGTAACTAAGAATAAATACATGGCTCTATTGAGTGTATTTTGATTTTGCAAGCAACTATATTTAGCCAGGTTTTCAATCTTGTTTAAACATAGTTTTTAGGCTTGTAAACTTCTGTTTAGTTTAAGGGCTCAGCACTTATAGAGAAAAACTCCATTGCACCCTCAACCAATTATTTCAAGCCTCAGCACCATACCAATGTATATGCAGCTCATAGTTTTCTTTATTTTTCATTCTTTGTCTTAAGCCATTATTCAAACTAGTTACAAATACTCTGATATATGTTCCTTAAGGTTTTGGTATAATATACAGAGATGAAAATAGAACAACAAAGTCATACATCCAGCATAGCAGATCATATTTCATCAAACATTCATGAAACCATCAGTAGCCAACATAGTTTGTAAATCAAAACATGCAAAATATAACATATAAAAGCTTGGCTGCCTAATCCCAGGTCTTAATGCCATGTATATGAGTGAGGATACTCACCTAACTGCTTACACAAACTCAAACCAGAAAACCCTTCAAATCTTTAGCCTTATCTTCCTCTTCTTCCTTAGGTTAATTAATTAGTGAGAGGGAGCAGTTTTCTGATTGGGCTCTTGGTTTAAATAAGGGTTCTGTCTAGGGTTTTGGTGATGCAAAATCCCTATTTTAGCCCAGACCAGAATCATGCATATGGCATTGCTCATTCCTTCCCTCCTAACCCTTAATGTCCCGGCCAATATTTAAAACAAGACTAAATTGTGCCTATTTTCCTTTCTTTTCAGAAAGTGATAACTTTAAGTATTTTTATTATATTTACCTCAAACATGATAATGGTGTGACTTTCTATTTTTTCTGCCTATGTACATTTGCTTTCTTGCACTTTGGTTCTTACTATTTTAGTGTTTCCTTTATTTATTTTCTGCTCCATAATATCTGGATATATATATACATTTATACAACTATGGGTGTTAATTTAATTTTAACCATTTATTTGCAGAAAACATGTATATACCTATGTGCATTTCTACACCTATTTAAGATTTCACTTATTCATTATAATCAATGTTTTCTTCTGCCTTAATTTTCAGACAAGTCTTACATAGGCATATATATAGATATATATATATATATATATATACACACATCCTCAGGAATTTTTAATACTCATGTCTAGGTCTATATTTTCTTTATTTAAAACATTTTATCTAAATGTTTTCCTTCCTTGTTTTATTATTCAGGAATTCTGGATTTTCTCTTAGTGCCATAACTAGTGTGCACGTGCACACATGCACACAACCTTGCACCACTGAAAATCCCACCTATATAATAATTCTGATTTTCCCCCCAGAATTTTAATCATTTATTTAAAAGAATTTTCCTCAAAATCTTGGGGTATTACAAGGCGAGCAGCGACGGTGGAATAGGAGCGACCACAATCTGCATCAAATGAGGACGGCTCCAGATCGAGGCATAAGATTGTCATCAACTGATTGTAATAATGACGAATAAGTAGAAAATTCCACGCTAACACGGTTAAGTCGATTACACATGTACGAGATCACGAACGGTCCTCAGGCATGCTCTGAGACGACTATCAACTGCATCAGTGTAGGTGTTTGCACTTTAACGTCTCTGTTTTGCTTTTGTTTTCTATGTTTTGCATCTGAACTTGATTTAGTTAGACATTTTTATTGTCAGACACATTTGAATGTAATTCTGATGTCTGTGATATCAAAATTCGACCACTAACGATCACAATTCACCTCGAACATCACCCAACCTGGAACAGTCACAATTCGCCTCGAACGGCACCCGACCTCGAACAGTCACCATTCGCCTCGAATGGCATCCTACCTCGAACGGTCACCATTCGCCTCGAAAGGCATCCGTCCTTGAACGGTCACCATTCGCCTCGAACGACATACGGTCTCGAACGATCATTATTCATAATCAGGTAATATTGTCAATCTCTTTATAAGTCATTAACAGGATGTGAACATCCAGCTTATGGAACTACAAAACACACTTTCCTATCACAAGGCATGTTTTGGGGGGCAAAGTGTTAACCCACCTTTTGGCAAGGCAACATACAGGCGGAATTAACCCAAACAACTGCACAAAACATAGCGTAGTCGACGAACAAACATCGCAAGATGTCTAAAATATGGTTTCGACAAAGATCGGGTCACTTCAAGTTGATTGGAATCTGCTCCGAGTCGCCTTCATGTTTGCTTCGGGTTTCCAAGAAGCTAACTTCGGGTCGAAGAAGGGCTTGCTTCGAATCATTGATGGATTAGCACATTTACAAGCTGCTTTGAGTCACTACTGCACTTGCTTCGAGTCACTAAAGGGTCTACTCGGGTCAAGGAGGTGGCTACTTCGAGTCAGGGTCATGGATCGATCAAGAAGCATGAAGAAAGCCTCGGTTCGTATCCATCAAAGGTAATTCCTCTTCGTATCCATCATTCTCAATCCCATTCGTATCCATCAATAGTTAATGTTTCGTATCGATTCCATTCACACGTGCTTCATATCGATCTCCCCTCTAGACAGTTCGTATCGATTGGCCAACGATAGATACGAAACACACCACTAAATGATCGATACGAAGAACACATACAATGATCGATATGAAATAGCCTCTAAATTATAGATACAAAAAACATAAGTTCGTATCAATACAAAGCGGCTACAAATGATAGATACGAAAGTCAGTCAATCATCGATACGAAAGGTATAAGCAGGGATCGATACGAAGTGGAGTGCAAAGCAACGATATGAATGAGGTTGCATTGGAACGATACGAAGGAACCTAGTCAAGAGAAAGAAACAGTCGCTCGACATGGAAAGTGGAACGCTCCTGGAACAACGCGCCACATCACCCTGATCGATACGAATGTCATGGATACGAAGAGTGATGGATGTAAAGCTCTTGATCGATACGTATATGATCGATACAGATCGATACCAAGCTATCTATACAAACAATTCAACCAGCTTACAAATTCCATTTTGGATCGATCATGACTCGAGATTTGCAAGTCCAAACACCTTCAAATTTCACCACAGCTTGCATACCACCAAAGAGATGTTCATGATCGATCCCATCACTATTGGATCACTTTGGGTTCGATACAAAATGTATGGGGATCGATCAGGGATCGATCCCAAACAAGCTCGGATCGATCTGGTGGGCCCACCCACATGAAAGGAGTATTCCGAGATCTAAGCTAGATATTTCCAGATTGCACCTATAAATAGCACTTCAATGCCAACATAAAAGGGACTTTTTGGTTCCTCTACGCTGTTACTCTGTTGGAACTCCATTGTAACTTGAATACTATCGCTTGTACCATTGTAAACCAGTTGAGAATCATTAATAAAACGGTGAATCTTCAAAATGGACGTAGGCTACAACGCTGTGCAGTTAATGCCCCGTTATTACTCCGCTATAACCTTGCTATATCTCATAGCGGATTTCTACCGCTATGATTTTTCCATATAGCCCTTAAATATAGCCTTTCCGCTTTAAGCCCCGTTATTTCCGCTATATCCCGTTATTCCCGCTATATACCGCTATTTTCGTTATATCTTCTTTAAAAGAAATGAATTGAAAAATAACATTTACACATTATAAAAATTATGAAATTAATTTAATTATTTAATTGAATTTTTAATATATTTTCAGAAATGAAAATACTCTAATATTCTACTAAATTCAATTGTGTTATATAATAGTTTTACGTTTATTTAACATAATTTATGTATTAAATTCAATTATTTAAAATTATTTATGTATTAATTATATTCAATTGAACGTTAATTTTTCATTTAATTACCATTTATATATTTGTAAAAACATTAAGTACGAGTTTTATATGCTATTTTAGAGTCATTCGCTATATCCCACTATATCCTCGTTGTATCCCCGCTATGACTTTTTGCACCTCTGCCGCATTGAATCTGCCAAGCGCTTTAACTGCACAGCTACAACGCTGAACCACTATAAATCTTGTATTCATATTGCTTACTTTTTAAAATTTTGAGTGTTCTTCAAATTTATATTATCTACATATTGCCTATCTGTGATCTGTGATTGTGAGTTGGTGCTTTCATCTGCACTTGGGTGTTCGTGACCAATTTTGGCGTAAACCATTAGTTCGCATCACTTTAAGTAAATTGTCCTTTTCATTTCCCAAGAAACAGAAATGAAACTGAGGAAGCCGTATGTAAACTTCTTGGAGATCCCTAAGGAAGCAATATTGTACTAATTGAGGGGTTTTATGGATTAATGATTTCTTTTAAAGTCAGTCTTTAATTTGATAAATTTACTTAGGAGTTCCATGGAAATAAAACTACTTGATGATTCCTTAATCTGTATGATTTAAGAAAAATAAGTTAAGATGCAAAGAAGCAAAGATACTTGAATTCGTAACATTTTCTGAATTACATATTACAACAATAAAATTACTTGGGTTCGTACAATATTGACCTTCTATAAAACATAAAAATGAATCTCCCTTTATTAAATTTAACTTTCTCAAGGGAAGAGTGTAAGGGGAAAGTGGAACGGTCGCAACCATGGGAAGATTTCAACAATCCCTGGGATGGGAATCAGTCCCATACTCATTTAAATATCTATGATGGAGACATCTAGTTAAACCTCGACTCTTCTACCCTAAGAAAGAAATGTCAACAAAAAGACTCCTAGAATAAATTTATAAAGAAACTCTATTCAAGCATCTCTATCTTCGATAAGCGTCCAATTTTTTAAGCTTCGGGCAACTTGTTTTTCCTTAAAGTCTTTTAATCATTTGGCATGAAGGCAAAGGCGCATGTACTTGTCAGATAAGTTGATTAGGCTCTTCAATTAGCCTTTTGATCTTCCTATTTAATTGAAGCACTTATCTCTCATGCTTCACGTATAAAGTCTCAAAAAATATTTGGTTCTTTTCCTTAACTAAAGTAGTGATCTTATTGACTAAAAGCTAGTAGATAAATTTCATACCCGCATGACGGGAACTTGAGAAGTTGGAGCTTGAGCCTTTTCCTTCGTCTGTTGACTAGGAGATGGAGCATTTTTTGAAAGGATGCCATCCTATGAAGCGCTCTGAGGGCCTAGTAGATCAGGAAAGTCTATGTTATGGGTAGATGAGTCTAAGTCATGGTCGCTTGATCTGTTACCATAATCTCTTAGTGTAGTGACCCTCATTCTAAAACACATAGATTTTTTTTTAAACATTCAGAAGGAATTCACCACTAACCCCATTTCTTCTGTATTTGAACATTTAAGTAATTTCCAAATATTTTTTCCCAAGACCCTGGATTTACCAATATAATCATATCAGTTCACAAAAAATATTAAGACAATTACATATTTGATGATATATAATTGTTTTCCTTTGCCTTTCAGAGTTAACAAATTTGCAAAGTGAATTTTAATCAAACAGGCAACAACATACTATATTTTTTTTGATAACATCACCATTTATTTCTACCCTAAATTTTTGTTCTACTGCCAGAGATATATTTTGGCAATTATAATACTTATATATTCAATATTGCAATGCATAGTGCATTTTTCTTATGCTTTCTAGACTTTCTGCCTAAATAATTTTATTAACATTAAAATGGTATTTAATTGACCTTATGATAGTTATCAAATACTTGTGTGAAATCACTCCAAAAATTATACTTGCAGGCATGAACTTTGGAACTAATTCCTATTTATCATTTCAGGTTGAACAATTGAAGTCATTTTGCATTTTTAAGTTTAACATGGTGCAGACTTAAATACTTGGTTTTTTACTGGAAATGCTTGGTGTTATTTGAGGGTTGCTTGGAGTTTTCTTTTGTATTGTCCTGGAAACACTTACACTCCATGAATTGAAATGAAATGGTTCCAGGCTACAAGAGTTTGACCCATGGCCATCTAGGCCGGCCATAGTCCCTCTTTTACCACTTGCAAACCCATATTTCTCATATCAACAAACTTCTACCAAGGTCTATTCCCATCACAAGCATGTTTCTTCTTAAATTAAATTTTCTGGAAATGCATCTATATATATATATGTATATTCAATCCATTAACCAATCAGTACATCTACTTCCAGGATTATTTATTTTCATAATTTTTTTTGAAATCAAATATATATATATACATATTAATCAATTTTTATTCCAGAATTCATGCACATGCCTGTATCACTTACCTGCCATGCACAAATTCCTTGCTCTTGAATTCCCCTACTCAAAATCTTGTAAGTTCATTTCTAAATCAACCACCTTAGCTCTTTAATCTTTATAAAATCAAAACATATAAAAATCAGAGATCATCATATACACATATCATATTTATATGATATGTCTATCCCCTTATTTCTCCAAATCAGACATTCATAAAATCATTAGTTAACCAAACATCATCAATAGTCACTCACAACAGGTTTACTTAAGTACATATTTTTAATCCAAATACTTAGAAAGTTTCCTACAAGTAACAATTACTACAACATGAAGTTTAACTGTTAAATTCTTTACAAAGCAACTGCAAATTTAAAACTGATATCTCTTACTTATACTAGCAGCCAATTGCCTTCTTCATCCATCAAGCCAACTTCAATTCCCTGCAAGCAATTCACTGAGCTGCCCCAATTATAATGAGACATCCAGATGATTGCAAGGGCAACCAAAAGGGTCAATTTTCACTGGTATGAGCATTTATCAAATTTGTATACATATTCATAAATTTTGGTGATCTTGCAATGTCTTCCTAGTTTAGCAGATTTTATTCTTAGCATGTTTTGATTAATACCAAGTGGCACAAAGACACATTCATTTATTCAAACAATACCTAGTAAACAATCAAAATAAATATGTATATAATTCTTGATTCATTTTTCTCCATTTCTGAATAGGTAAACTCAGATTTTTATGCTCCCAGTTTCACCCAGTAATTAATCAAAGCACAAAATTTAACTTGATTAATTTATCTCCATGTCTGAATATTTATGATCCAGATTTTTAAACCACATTCCCCCATTTATTTTATGGTCTTTAACTCCTTGTCAAATGAACACCATGTATGCATTGTGAAGGAAACTACCAGGATATTTAATTTTATTCCAACACACAAAGGCCTCAGGGTGCAGTTGCACCATGCATATACTTGCTCCCACCTGAAGCAAGCAGATCATTGACTAACTCCCAATTGACCAGTTTAATTTTTCTTTGATAAATCCCCCTCCAGTTTCAGCTTATTTTATCAAGCTTCTACCTATGAATTCAATCATAAACTCACAATTCATTCATGTTTCAGAAAGGCTTATCTTCTTTAATAATTTCTGGTTCAACCCCATGTTCCCCATTTATTTTCCTTATTACAGAAAATACCCCAGTTTGCCTATAATTTTCCTAAGAATAATTTAAGCATCATAGACCTACTAACCCAGAAATTCTCCTCTATCTTATGATATGAACATTTAGTTTCATGCTTCATTATCCAAGAAATAAACATGAGCTAGATCACTGTCTTGCTGCCTATTCCCTAAATAATTTATATCCATATTTAATAATGATAAAATAGAACAAAAATGCTCAAATCATTTTAACTTTAAAAACCCACATACAAATTAAAACTCCAAACAAGAATGCACAAACAACATTCATCCCACCCTTAACAAATCATTTCAAAGATTTAAAGGACTTATAACATTTTAGGCTGCCTACAAGAGGACTTAATGCCATTGCATACAAAGGGATAAATACTCACTTAGTGTTCTCCTTTTACTGTCTTAATCCTCTGAACAGCAAATCCCCAAAGTCTCAAGCTAGTGCTTCTCCTAGTTTTTATTTTTGTTTTGATCCTGAGAGAATGATGGATATGGTTATGTGCAAATATTTATAAAATCATTTTAGGGTTTAAGAAAAATGGGTAATTTCCTTGATGCCCTTGGATATTTATGCACAAATCATTTCCCTGTGGTCCTTAATTGGAAATGCACATTGTTGGTTACCTCAATTAGTTATTTCGGGAATCAAGCATTGTAAACACCTCATACTATTTTCATGACTCTATTTTACTCATGCCATATGCATGTGACCCATTGTTTATATTTATTTTTATAATTTAAAGAAACTGAAAATCCCCTTTGTGTTTTCTACCTACCACCACCTCCATTCGATCATGCATACTATCATACATAATCATGTAATGTAAGATCATTCACACTATGTTATTGGCTTGAAATAAATATAAGATAGGGAAATTCTTATTTGATCCTGTATATATATTTTTCTGCCTTTAGTCAAAACAGTAGCTCTTCATACATTTTTATGTATTTTAAAGGAAATCACATATGTCATGCTAATTATTTTCAGCATAAATATGTGTATATATATACATATATAAGACATTTAAACCTTTTATAAACTTCATTTTATTTTGTCAGAAAACACCCCATATATTGAATATATGTATTTATATAATTCCTTGGACATGGAACTACATTTGATTTGAATTCCAATTTTTGATTACCTTATCTCCTTGCATTTTATCAAACAGAAGCTCCAATGCAATTTTATTTATTAACAAATTTTCTTTTCTTTTTTAATGCAATATATATATATATATATTTTATAATTCCAGAATTTCTTAAAATAAATGTAACTTTCATTTTTTTCTTTATTTTATTTTATTTTCTTCTTAGGGTCATTACATACCCTCCCCTTAAAGGAATTATGTCCCTATAATTTCTTTCTAATTCTTCAAATAAAAGCACTAATTCATAGCCTGTTTTAACTCCATACTCACATTTCATGAAAGTAAGTAATATATATATATATATAAAGTTATTCAAGAAGCTATCATAAAGCTACTTAAACATACCTCTTCATTAGAAAACAAATTGGGGTATTTAGCCCTCATTTTGTCTTCAACCTCCCATGTACAATCATTGGGATCCAGGCTCCATTGAATTTTTACTAGTTTAATCACCTTGTTTCTCCGCCTCTTTTCTTCCTTAGCAACAATTCCCACTGGCTCATCTACATAGGCCAAATTCTTATGAATTTGAATTTGAGTAGGTGACTCTAAAATTGCTCCTTCATCATGTACCAACTTTCTCAATTGAGAAACATGAAATACTGGATGTACACCACTCAATTCTTCTAGTAACTTAAGCTTATAGGCCATGGTACCAATTCTTTGTGTGACTTCATATGGTCCTACAAATCTTGGTGAGAGCTTACCAGATTTCCGAAACCTGAACACCTTCTTCATTGGTGACACCTTCAGAAAAACATACTCTCCTACTTCAAATTTCATTGGCTTCCTCTTTCTATCTGCATAAGACTTTTGTCTTGATTGTTCCGCCTTCATCCTATGCCTAACTATCTCAATCATGTTGGAAGTTTCTTTAACATGATCTGGCCCCAATATTACACCCTCTCCCACATCCAACCAATAGGCAGGAGACATGTAGGGTCTCCCATACAAGGCTTCAAAGGGAGCCATTCCTATTGTTGACTGATAGCTATTGTTGTAAGTGAATTCTGCCAAGTGGATATGATCCTCCCAATTACCCCCAAAATCAAGCACACATGCTCTAAGTAAATCTTCCAATATTTTATTCACTATCTCTGTTTGCCCATCACTTTGAGGATGGTAGGCAGTGCTTAAACAAAGTTGAGTTCCCATTGCTTCCTGGAAACTCTCCCAAAATCTTGAGGTGAACAAAGTGTCTCTATCACTTACAATGGTCTTTGGTATGCCATGCAATCTTACCACCTCCTTAATAAATAATTATGCAAGCCTATGTGCATTTCTGTCTGACCTGACAGGAACAAAGTGAGCATACTTGGTGAGTCTATCAACAATTACCCATATGCTGTCATTACCTTTCTTAGTTCTAGGCAAACCATCCACAAAATCCATGGAAATACTTTCCCATTTCCACTGAGGTACCTCCAAAGGTTGCAACATGCCAGAGGGCCTTTGATAGTCTGCCTTGACTTGCTGACAGGTTAAACACTTTGCCACATATTTTGCCACTGCTTGTTTCATTCCAGGCCACCAGTAGCTCCTTTTCAAATCATGATACATTATGGTACCACCAGGGTGTATGGTGTACTTGGTTTTGTGATGCTCATTCATGATTTCTTCCTTTAATTCTGCAAAGTCTGGTACACAAAGCTTATCATTTTTCCTCAAATAACCCTTGGAATCTATTTTAAAATTCTCTGACTCAATTTTATTTAATAACATTTCTTTCTTTTCCTTTAGATTTTGACCTTGATCTTGCATGCCACCAATTTTCTCCACCAGGTTAGATTTCACTGTGATTAATCCCAGTGTACCATACTCCACCATATCACCATGCTTTTTAAAATTCACTCCATCTTTGCAATATATGTCTGCCTCCCCAAGCACTGCAAGGTTTTTAAATTCATCAATCATCAAACTTGCTAATCTAATATGATTTCTACTCAAAGCATCTGCCACTCTATTAGCTTTTCCAGGAGTGTACAAAATATCTAAATCATATGCAGCTAGAAACTCCAACCACCTTGCTTGCCTCATATTCAAATCTTTTTGAGAAAATAAATATTTCAATGCTTGATGATCTGTGAACAATTCAAATTTTGCCCCAAGCAAATAATGCCTCCAAAGTTTTAATGCAAACACTATTGCAGCTAATTCTATATCATGAGTTGCATATTTGGTCTCATTGGGTTTAAGTTGTCTTGATGCATATGCCACCACCTTGCCATGTTGCATGAGCACTGCACCTAACCCAGACCGACTAGCATCAGTGTATACAACCATTCCTTCATTTACCTCTGGGATTTGCAAGACAGGAGCCTCCACCAATGCTTGCTTCAATTTTTCAAAGGCTTGATCACACTGCTCAGTCCACACATATGGTTGGTTCTTCTTTGTTAGTTTGGTCATTGGCGCGGCTATTCTTGAAAAATCCTTGATGAACCTCCTATAGTACCCTGCCAAACCCAAGAATGATCTCACCTCAGTCACTGTTTTGGGTCTACTCCATGATTGGACTGCAATGACCTTGCTTGGATCCACACTCACCCCTTGCTGTGGCACTATGTGTCCTAAGAATTTAACTTCATGTTGCCAAAATATACACTTTGAATACTTGGCTTTTAATTCGTGTTCTCTAAGCCTGGATAATACTAAATGTAGATGCATAACATGATCATTTTCTGACTTTGAATAAATTAATATGTCATCTATAAAACCAAAACAAATTTATCCAAAAAGTCTCTGAAAATTCTATTCATCAAGTCTACAAAATAGGAGGGAGCATTGGTTAAACCAAATGGCATTACTAGAAATTCATAAAGGCCATATCTTGTGTTAAAGGCTGTGTACTCAATGCTTTCCTCTGCAACCTTCATTTGGTGAAATCCAGAGGCTAAGTCTAGCCTTGAAAATATTTTAGCCTCATGCAATTGATTAAATAGATCATCTATTCTAGGCAGTGGATATTTATTCTTGATGGTCACCTTATTTAAATCCCTATAATCCACACACATCCTCATTGTTCCATCATGCTTCTTAACAAAGAGAACTGGGGAACCCCAACCAGAACTGCTTGATCTTATGAACCCCTTCTCTTCTAACTCTTCTAGTTGGTGTTTTAATTCCACTAACTCTTTTGGACCCATTCTATAAGGCTTCTTAATGATTGGGCTAGTCCCTGGCATTAATTTTATTTTGAATTCAACTGGTCTGTTTTGAGGAATTCCCCTCACTTCTCCAAACACATCTATATATTCATTGACTACTGGGATTTCCTCCATTTTTAATTCCTTTTGAACTTCATTAATACTCTAGATTTTATTAAAACATGTATTCTTTGCTATTTCACTTAAGATGGTAATCTTTTTGCCTTCATTTGTCTCCAAAGAAATATAAGATTTTCTAAATTTAAAATTGCTTTGTTTTTCATTAACCAATCCACCCCCAAAATTACCCCAATACCAGGATAATTTAAAGTATACAGATCTGAATTAAATTCATAACCCCCTATAATTAATTTCAGACCCATACACTTCATCCCTAACATACAATGACTCCCTATGGGGCTGTGTACAGTTAAGGGTTGATCAATAGAAACACAAGCAAGTGCCAACTTCTTAGTAATTTCCAGAGATATTAGTGAATGTGAGGCACCAGTGTCATATATTACTGATATTGGTTGGGTATGAATAAAAATTATACCTTCAAGTTGCCCAACATTTCCAGTGTTGTTGGCTGCCAAAGCTCCTATCCTTGTTGTTCTTTTATTAGTCTTTGGGAAATCCTTCTTTAGATGACCCATCTTTCCACAATTATAGCAGCCTCCTCTAGGTATTTTAGGGTCAGGGCATTGGTTACTATAATGTATAGCTTTTCCACAATTAAAACAATGAGTGAGTTTCTTGCTTTCAGGTGCTACTGCTCCTTCCCCCTTCTTAACTCCTTTGTTTGCCTTGTTCTTGTCATAGGGTTGTACTTTGTTCTGCCCTCCCTTCTTCTTGTTGAACTTCATGTTCCTGAGTTTCTCTCTGGTGGCATCATGTTGCTCAAATGAGAGAGTTAGATCAATTACTTGATCAAAGGTTTTATCCTTATATGGCAACATTGCCCTTGACAGACTGGGGTTCAAGCCTTGAATGTACCTTGCATTCTTTGCTTCTTCATTCCCTATCAACACCATTCCATACTTAGACAATCCTTCGAATTTCTGAGTGTACTCATTCACACTCATGCCTCCTTGCCTTAATCTAATGAAGTCTTCTAGCAGTGTGGCCTTAGCAGATGCTGGGACAAACCTAGCCTCAAGCATGGCCTTAAATTCATCCCAAGTGATGTCATTCTCTGGCCTTCTTGCTATCACAACTTCCCACCAATCCAGTGCAACCCCCTTCAACCTTCTTGAAACTATCTGTCTCTTCCTTTGGTCATTGACTTGCATATCTACAAAGACTCTCTCCATAGTTCTTATCCAAGTTTGAACACCCATAGCTCCTTCAATGCCTTCAAAATCCTTTCCTCCTAAGTTGGTGCATGTCTTAAGTAGTTTGGAGAACTCCTCATGAGGGTTATCATGCCTTGGTGCTATTCCATCTCTCAAAGCTCTCACAAAATCCTCCATGTTTATCACAGGTGGCTCACGTGATGGTCCTGCACCTGTGTGATGTCTTAGTCCTACCATATTGCTATAAATATGATTTCTATGTTAGTTTATTTACCCCCATCATTCTTGGTGTCTTTACTTTGTTTATTTTATTTCTGTGCACTCTGTGCATGTATCACTTGCACACAAAATTTCTTTTATTCAGACATTAAACAAAAGCATTCAACACTAATAATTCAAACAATGCATTCAAACTTCCATATGCATACAATAATATTTACTATGTTATTTAAAACATAGCTCTGATACCAACTGTGGTGACCCTCATTCTAAAACACATAAAAAAAATTTAAACATTCAGAAAGAATTCACCACTAACCCCATTTCTTCTGTATTTGAACATTTAAGTAATTTCCAAATATTTTTTCCCAAGACCCTGGATTTACCAATATAATCATATCAGTTCACAAAACATATTA
This sequence comes from Allium fistulosum, assembly GCA_030737815.1. Taxonomy (NCBI): domain Eukaryota; kingdom Viridiplantae; phylum Streptophyta; class Magnoliopsida; order Asparagales; family Amaryllidaceae; genus Allium; species Allium fistulosum. The sequence goes on from CM060901.1 coordinate 159,642,452, forward strand.
AGATAATTACATATTTGATGATATATAATTGTTTTCCTTTGCCTTTCAGAGTTAACAAATTTGCAAAGTGAATTTTAATCAAACAGGCAACAACATACTATATTTTTTTTTTGATAACATAACCATTTATTTCTTCCCTAAATTTTTGTTCTACTGCCAGAGATACATTTGGGCAATTATAATACTTATATATTCAATATTGCAATGCACAGTGCATTTTTCTTATGCTTTCTAGACTTTCTGCCTAAATAATTTTATTAACATTAAAATGGTATTTAATTGACCTTATGATAGTTATCAAATACTTGTGTGAAATCACTCCAAAAATTATACTTGCAGGCATGAACTTTGGAACTAATTCCTATTTATCATTTCAGGTTGAACAATTGAAGTCATTTTGCATTTTTAAGTTTAACATGGTGCAGACTTAAATACTTGGTGTTTTACTGGAAATGCTTGGTGTTATTTGAGGTTTGCTTGGAGTTTTCTTTTGTATTGTCCTGGAAACACTTACACTCCATGAATTGAAATGAAATGGTTCCAGGCTACAAGAGTTTGACCCATGGCCATCTAGGCCGGCCATAGTCCCTCTTTTACCACTTGCAAACCCATATTTCTCATATCAACAAACTTCTACCAAGGTCTATTCCCATCACAAGCATGTTTCTTCCTAAATTAAATTTTCTGGAAATGCATCTATATATATATATATGTATATTCAATCCATTAACCAATCAGTACATCTACTTCCAGGATTATTTCTTTTCATAATTTTTTTGAAATCAAATATATATACATATTAATCAATTTTTATTCCAGAATTCATGCACATGCCTGTATCACTTACCTGCCATGCACAAATTCCTTTCTCTTGAATTCCCCTACTCAAAATCTTGTAAGTTCATTTCTAAATCAACCACCTTAGCTCTTTAATCTTTATAAAATCAAAATATATAAAAATCAGAGATTGTAACAACCCACATATCTATCGATTCTATATTTAAATATTTTATTTAAATATTTTATCGTTAGTCGGATATTAGTCCGAAAAGCTACTTTTTGCATACGGTCAAATTAGGACTCGAGACCACCCCCATTGAGTTCAAAATGACGTTTGCGATCTTTTTGAGTGTAAACTTCGATATGTTTGGAGATAGTGAAATTTTCAACACTCTTTCCCGCCTTTGACTTTGGTTTGGACTGCACCCCTTTAGTTCAGCCCAACCATCTTCCTCACTCTATCAAAACACTTCAAGCTTTGTCAAAAATGGAGGTGGGAAAGAGAAATTAAAACTCCCAACTCAAATTCTATTGCAAATCCGAGATTCAACATCAGATTCAAGTAGAAGATTGTGGATTCAAGCTTTGGGTTGCTTCTCCTTGCTTTCAATCTTCATCTTCATCAATTTCGTGGAAAAGGTGAGATTTTTAATCTCACATCTCGCCTATAACTGTCATTGGGCTGTTGGAAATGACTTCCTATCACTTTAGCATTAATGTTTGCAACTGGTTTGGATTGAATTGGTGAGAAACTCAAGTTTCAGTGCTGTTTGCAAATTCTGGCCCTAGGTCGTTCTGCCCTCCTTAGGTCGTCCAGGCTGCTAGCTCGCGTGTTGAAAAGCCTCCACTTTCTTAGGTCGTTGCCGACCTAAAATTCCAAGGCAAATCACTAAGTCGCTCGAGTTTTGTTAAGTCTTAGGTCGTTGCCGACCTAAAATCCCCAGGTAAAACGTTAGGTCGTTGCCGACCTAAAATCCCCAGGCAAAACGTTAGGTCGTTGCCGACCTATAATCTCCAGGCAAAACGTTAGGTCGTTGCCGACCTATAATTCCCCAGGCAAACTTTAGGTCGCTCGCACTGGCTTATCTCGTAGGTCGTCTCCGACCTAAGCTTCTTTTCCATAAGTCGTTCGCGAGTCAAGTGTTAGGTCGTCTCCGACCTAACGCCCTCGTCACCTTAGGTCGTAGCTCGTAAGTCGCTCGACCCTGCTAAGTCTTTAAGTCGCTCGAGTTAGGTCGGCCAGTATATCTCGTAGGTCGTCTCCGACTTATCCTCCAGTTAAGTCGTTCGACCCTCTAGGTCGTTCGAGTTAGGTCGTTGGACCATTTACCTTAGGTCGCTTGACCTTAAGTCGTAGGTCATCTCCGACCTATGCCCCACTAAGTCGCATCCCACTTAGGTCGCAGGACTCTGTAAGTCGTAGGTCGTCGCCGACCTTACACTTGGTCTTTTTAGTTCGCGATTTCCTTAGGTCGTATGACCTATTTTTCCTTAGGTCGCTGGACCGCTTGCCTTCACTCTGCGTAGGCAATCTCTTATTACTCTGCGTACCTATTTTTCACTAGGTCGAACCCCGTATTACTCTGCGTAGGCAATCTCTTCTGAAAAACATTCATCAGAATTTCTACTTTGATGGTTTTGGGATTGACTTCTTTGGACTTTACTCACGTCTTCGAACGTGAATTGATTTGTTTCTACAATCGTTTTATGACTTGTCACTTTAAAGATATATGAAGGTTTCAATACTAATAGTAAATATCAAAACTCTTTCATCAAAGCGATTTCAACACTATTTTAAATATCAAAAGTTCGTTTTCTCAAACCGATTTTCAATCTACTAGTATATACAAGCCTTTACTTCACTCGAATGAGAAATCGACTTAAACGACTTAGTAAAACGGGTGGTATGAAACGCTTGCGTTCACTTCGTCGGTTAGCTCTTGGACTTGTTCGATTGAACCCTTTTTGTGACAATTTCCTAGTGAAGATTTACAGCTTGTTCGTAAATATTTAAGTTAAGCAAGTGGTTATGGGACATGAAGCTAAACTCATATATTTACTAGCTTGGTGTGATTGACACTTCCTTATGATCATGACGATCATTTTTGTGATTTAGACTAGCGATTGAGCGATGTCTCTTTGTCTACGTGGGAGACTATACCCCGATCATGTGATGTTTCGCCATCACATTTCTAGGGTAGCACCCTACGGTCTTCGGGCCATTCCTGTGTGAAAATTTAATGGATAGCTTCCATGAGATAGCTTCTCGTCATGTGTTTACGCGTAGGTGAGTTTTCATGCTCCCATTCATGTGTTAGGCTTCCCCCCCTTTTTATGTGTTTTCTGGATTTCTGATGATGATTTCTGGAATTTTGTGCTTCACCAATTTTCATGATTTTCATTGATATGATATCAGTTTTTGTGCATTGGTGAATTCATGTGTTATTGACTTGTTATGAATACAAGTTTAGGGTATGATACCCTACCTTATCTTTGAGAAGATTCTTGTGATATTGATTAATCTTTTGTTGATTATCATTTACATACTTATAATAGTATGTCGTAATAGTTATTTCATGTTCATGTCATGCCATTTACTTTATACCATATCATCTGATATTTATAGTTAGACTGATCCGTTTATTATTTTCTTATAAATAATACTCGGGTCAGACCGAGATGTTACAGGTGCTTCTGCTTGACTTCTCTTCAGGATATTTCTGACTTTTGGCAAACTACATAGATTAGTAGTTTTTGGATGTACACCTTTGAGATATAGACTCTATGTTGTGTACTTATTCTTTTGTATAGCACGTGATGCTATTCTTTTGTATTATCGTGGATCTTTCTGACCACTACTCTGATGTACACTTTCATGTGTTATATATTTATTCATATCTTCTTCCGCCTTTGTGATATGGATGTCTGTGACTGATTTATGTTATGATTATTTCTATGTTTGTTTTCCGAAGATTATATATAGCCACCGTGTGATAGCTTTGTGTTTGTATCGGTATGTCGGATTTCCTCCTTAAAAGATATGCATTCTATTCTATCTGACGTATCGGTGCTCGCACAAAGAAGTTACATGGATGGTCGCTCCTCCACAGCCTTATTCTCCGCGCTAATTGACAGCACTACATCGTAGTGTTCTTGGTTAGCGTGGGTATAGAGGTGGGGCGTCACAGAGATCATCATATACACATATCATATTTATATTATATGTCTATCACCTTATTTCTCCAAATCAGACATTCATAAAATCATTAGTTAACCAAACATCATCAATAGTGTAACGACCCAGAATTTTGAACGAATTAAATTGAGAATATTTCATTTATTTTAAATATTTGAACGATGATTTAATTTGAATCCCGAATATAACTTGGAATTTGGCGATTAAATTTTAACATTAATCTAGTGAATGCTGAATAAAATTTGAATCTTCAATTTTAAGCCGAAGAAAAATATTTCGAAAGCTTTTAAAATTTTATATTGATAACACTGAAGATAACAGCAGCTTCAGAATCGAGTTTAAAAATAATTTGTTCAGCTTTGAAAATTATATCGTTCGAATCGATATTAAAAAAAGCCGTCCGAGGCACAGTCTCGGAATTCGACGAAACCAGTTTCATTGGGTCCGTAATAGTTTGTTATTGCCGGATTTCAATTTTCGTAATTACCGGAGTTGATATGAGAGCATACGGTAAGTAAACGCGTTGAAAATTAAATCAAATTCGATTTAAATTTAAAATTTAAAAATCTGGTCACATCAGCTACTTTCCTCCTTTAAACACGCCCTGTTGTTCACGCCTAAAATCGCGATGCAGAATCGTGCAAAGTAATGGCCGCGTACTTCTACCCCATATCTCGTTCAAAATAAAATAACCATCTTCCTTCGTTCAAAAACAAATTCGCAGAGGAAAAAAAAATCTCCCCTCCTCAAATTTAAAACTGCATACCTCCAGCCCCTCTCTCATTCAAACGAAATTAAAATCGAAGGCTAGGGCATTATCGCGATTCAGGGACGAGGCAGCAGCTACTCGCGGCGAGCTCGACTTCGAGCTTTAGGATGTATGAGCAAGGCAACATCGCGATAGGGGGAAGAGGTCTCGCGTGCGCGTGCGAGGAGGCGTCAGGGTTTGGAATCGCGAGGCCAACTGGAGGCAGCTTCGTCGAGTGTAGGCGCCGCGTTGGGGTTCTGAGATTGGGGGTTCGTCGCGATGAAGACAGCGTCGCGAAGAGGAAGGGGGTTTCGCAGTGGCAACTTCTTCGGTGAAGGGGCATTAGAATTTGGGGAAACTCGAGCTGGTTGCTCGCGTCGAAGATGGTGAAACTGTCGTGGGCACGCGATCGATGTTGAAGGCGGCGATGTTGATCGTTGGTACGGCGAGGGGTCAAGTTCGTTGTGAGTGTGGTGGCACTGTTCGTCTCCAGCAAGGTAGCTGTTTGTTTTTAAATTTAAACTAGAGAATTTGTTGAATATTTTAAACTAGAATTTTTAAACAGTGATTTAGGTTATTCGAAACTTGATTTGTTATCTGTATAGATTATTTTTAAATATATATAGATTTGAAGAAAGTAAAATATTAAAGTAAGGAAGAAAAATAATAAATATACAAATATCTATTTAAATCACTGGCCTATTTTTAAATAATGGAATGGGTGAATAAATTGTTCAGTTAACCTATTTAAAATTTATTTTACTTACTAAAGGATTTTCAAAAAGGAGATTAGTTTGAAGTTTAAAATTATCCATTACATTTGAATCATCAGCTAGGTTAAAGTAAAAAAAATGGTAAAATGGAAATTTATTATTCAATTCAGTTCAGATATTAATTAAAATCGTACAATTGTTATACAAGGTCTAAAACGGTGAAAGAAACGAACTGGATTTGAAGGGGATTACGAATTTAAAAGCTAAGGTGAGATTTTCTCACTCAATTGAAAAGTGGAATTTTCAATTATTGATTGATTGTTGTTTGTATTAGATATGATAGGATATATCTATATATATAGCAGTATATACATATTGGCATATGTATATATTGGATTGATTGATTCCCGCCTCGTATAGCGGATGAGACCCTATTGCGCCGTTAGTAAGCGGATTTTTATAAAACCCATATACCGCGATAATTCCGTACTGGAGTGGAATTGGTATTGTGCTAACATCTTTGGATGTAGGGAAACAGGGTGGAGGGATCCAACTGGACCCCTCACATTGATTGAATTTATTTCTACTGTGATGTGTTAATCTGTGAATGATTATTGATGTTATTAATCATATTGATGTCTGGAAATTGTTTGAAAGCTAAAATTTAGCTGAATGGATGTTTGATATCATTGGATTCCAAAAATAAATGAAATTGAATTTTTGAAATCAAAATAGAAATTTTTAAGTAAATAAATTTTTAGAAATTGAATAAATTCGAAGAAAGGAATTTTAAAGTATAAAAAAGTTAATTTTTATATTCTTATCGAATTAATTCCAGAATCAAGTGAAAACGTTAAATAAATGAATTTCGTATAATAGTGATTTTAAATTGAAGAATTTAATTAAAATTTGGATTTCTAAATAGTTGGAAAAAGATAAAAGGGATTTATTTTCTTTAAGAGGAATTTGTTTAAAATGAAATAAGTTAGAAGTCCAATTATAAATTTAATTGGCAAATTGAAACAAGTTTAGAAAAAATCAATATAAAATGATTTGGGATGGGAAATTAATTTAGAAATGAATATTGAAATTGATTTGGTATTGAAGTAAAATTAGAAATCAATTTGGGATTTGATTTTGGGGTTAAAAGTGAATATTTGGGAATGTGGATTTAAAAATGGAAATGATGTTAAAATGGGTTTATTTACAGTTTGTAAAGTTTAAAAGAACGATTTCTTTTAAAATAAATAAATTATAAGTATTTAACTTATAATATGGATTTTTGATGTATACGTTGAGTTATAAAATTGAATGGGTCATTAAAGGAAATTTATAAAATCGAAGTTGTTATAGAATAGAAAATAGAATTTATAAACGTTGTTTTATAAATTCGAAATCAATTGGATTTGATAAATTAAATATAGAAGGACATTAAAGAAGATATATTCGCGATTTTAAATAGCGAATTTTTATTGAAATAAAATGTGTAGAAAAGACTGAAATGTGGTTAGTGAAGTATATTCACGATTTTGGACAGTGAATATATTTTTAAGTAAAATGGATAGGGTTTTGGGAAAGCGATATTATGAAATGAAGTTAATTGTTTTAAAAGGTGTTTTAAAACGTGTGAACTATCAAAATCATAGATTTCAACATTTATTGTTGAAATAGACGTTTTCGAAAATTAAGGAAATGGTGGACTATAACACTGTTGTTATAGTAAATGATTTCCGAAAGGAAATATTTTATATAGTATTGGGATTTATATATCTATCTTAATTCTGAATCCCTATACTAGTGATTTCGAGTCGTCGTAACGATGTTTTACGTAACATTCGTTTTGACTCAAATAAATGTGCTTAAGAGAATGTTTTCCTTAAAAGAATGAATATATACTTAATTTGATTTAAGTATATCGAATATTTTCAAACGTTGAAAATAAATGATTTGTGAAACACTTATTTTTAAATAAGTGTGGAAATGCTTTTCCAATATGAAATGAACTGTTTTGAGATTTTATCTTCAAGGATAAAAAGAAATGTGGGAATTGATTTGAAATTGTTTTCAAACGGTTAAGTGTGGAAATTCTATATCTAACAAAGATATTTTTGAAAATAAATAATTTTGGAAAATTATTTGGAATCTGATGATGTTGTGCATCTTTATTGATAGTTAAATAACCGACTATCAATAATTACCTTTAGATAGGTATTTGTTGTGAATTGGATGAATTTGAATGCCACACTTATTTTTGAATTTACGCTCACTATTCGGGTTAGCCGGGAAAGGACCATGGGGTCGTATAACCCATTCCGAATATGTGATACGTCGTTATGAATCGCGTTTGAAGACCGGTGTTGAAGACCGGATATTTTTGAAAACGGAAGGATTACCGTCGAGTTACTCTACATCGGCTGATCTCCGATTTAGAGGTTTTATCACCCTTAGTGACGGGAAGTCCTGACGTGATTGAAAATTATCCGGAATTGCAAGGGCTTCGTGAGAAGTGCCTTCGGTTCTGTTCGATCCCGGAACAGACTTATATGGATTGTGTGTCTGACGTTACAATTTGAGATATAAAGCTGATTTCTTTCAAATACATATCTGTTGGTGGCGGAGAATTTATTCTCTTAGCTTAACACCCTTCTCTGAGACGTACGAGCTCAGAGGTTATGTAGTTGAAATTTATCAGCGATATATCCCAATTTGGTAACGTGGCACACTGAGTGTTGCTGTGAAATGATCAGTGTTTGATCATTTGCGATATGATCATTTGTTTGATCTTATATCTTTGTGATCATAGGTTGATCATTTTTGTTTGACCCGAAGCAGGGCTTTTTGAGAAAGCGTAGCTTTGTTGACGAGACTTCGTCGAGCCTCACACCCCGGAAATGGTCGAAACAAGAAGGATGCGGCAAGGTTCTAGGGAGTAGCGCCCCTTAGTGTATGTCATTCCTTCTGGATAGAGGTGGTATCATGGTATGGAGCCCAGATACTTAACCTATGTGGTTGCTGCATTATTATCTATGTGGTTTGTTGGAAATCGAGGATCCTCGGGAAGATCGGTTACGATCGGGGGATGGCATACGCGTGTCAGTAGTTACCTATTTTTGCAGAGGTAACCCGGCCTTGTGTTGGCAGAGATCCGGTTAGGTTCTCGGGTCGTCTATTCCAGGGACGTACCCATCGTGGATAGGAAGTTCCTTTGCCTGACCATTTGTTGGAAATCCAAAGAAACAATACGAGCCTTTACGATTTCAATTGTATAACGTGTCTCCTCAGGAGGCAGCTATAGCAGGCATAATATAATGGTACCTATGCTGGCTAAGATTTATATTCTACTTTCGAAATGTTTTCCACTATGCACTAATAATAATATCAGAAATGATTTGATTTTGCGTAGTAAGCATCTTTGACTATCATAAGAAGAAATCTCCTCCAAGTCTGCGTTTGCATTGTGTGTGTGGTGGGAGGTCTTATGGTAGTTTCATTTTCCAAAAGCATTGCGAATTGACTTTAAAATTTTTCTGTTGTCTATTTTAAAGATAAAAAACTGTTTTACGATCTCACACCAGTCACCATGACTGACTCGGAGTTTATTGTTTCCCTTCTAAACTCTGGGTGCCCACAAATTTCCACACGGGCAGTCTAGAGTTAGATTATCAGGATATTCTGGATATTCTGGAGCTTTGGAGATAAGCTGGATGACGAGACGTAGTATTTGTATCTGATATATTTATTCCGCTGTGTATTCTGTATGAGGACAAGTTTATATAACTGTCCATTGTTGTTTATTGACTCTGATGATATGATGTGATGTAATGTAATAACAGATATAATTCTTTTGTTTTTAAATGATATTCATTTATCTATTATATATTGTTCCGCTGCGATGTGTAAGATTCTGATACTGTTTTCTATTCTGATGTTGTTCTGTTGTTCTTCTTTCTTTTTCTTCTTTCTTTCTCTTTTCCTTCTATCTTCTTCTTCTACCTTTTTCTTCTTTCTTAAAACCATAACTTTTCGGGTTTCCGACATTCGATTGCTCAGCAGTCGATAAAGTGAGTATCGATGTTGAATTTTCGAAAGTCGAAAATTTTCGGGATGGTTACATTTGGTATTAGAGCATATGGTTAAGCGACAACCCTGCTCTGTTGGGTGTTACTCATTAGAGATAGAGTCAGCAGTACTCTAGAATGAGTTTGAGTGTAATAATAGATACGAGTGCGTATTTGTTAGTGAATATAAAAAAATTGTTTTATATTGTGATGATTGATTTGTTGAGTGGTATATGGATTCTGGTCAATACGAGTAATTAACGATCATTGATAGGAATCTCTAAACACTCGAATAGAACAATTCGGCACAGTATTGTTTTAAAATAGGGTAAATGAGATAATTTTACCCAAAACTATTTTTGTATAGGAAAGAAATGTTTTTCTATAAAATACTATAGTATATGGTTGCATGGATGTTAGGAAGTAATAATAGTGAATTATCATCACTGAAATTGAATGAGAAATTGGAATTGTAACTCCAAAGTTAAGAACTAAATTCACATATAAATGAAATTTGAGAATATAAATTATAAATGTGATTTGTAATGTGAAATGGAATTCCAGAGAGGTTTTTGGAAATGTTTTGAAAAGAATTTGAAAATTGTGGGAAATTGGAAAGTTAAATCATTTTTAGAGTTGAAAATGAATTTCAAAGGTTTGAAAAGTATTTTAGAGAGATAAAAGCTCTAAACTCTTTTAGGTCGCTGGAAAATAACTTCGATGATGACCGCGGCATCGTTGGTGTTCATTTTCGGGTTTCCAAAAGAGAAATTGCTGCCAAATTGTTTTAAAATGGAAGTTGTTTGAAAAATTTGGAATTTGTTTTAGAAATTCAAAGGATAATTTGAATTGTTTTCAAAAATGATTTTTGAAATGTTGGTAAGACTCTGGAATACTATATGAAAATATTTATGAAATATTATTAAGTTAATAACTTATACAAATTGAATTTTGATGCAATAAATTTAACTTAAAGAATGGAGTTAAATTAAAGAAGTATAAGTGAATAAATTTGAATAAATGAAAGTGCAATTGAAAATTGAGATTCATTTTGAATTTGTAAGCAATAGAATTAAATTGAATAATTTATAAATGTGAATTGAAATATAAAGAAATGAATTCATATATGAATAAAATGGTGAATATAAATTGTAAATGAATTCATAAATGAAAATAGAATTCCAAAAAGATAATTGAAAATAAAATTCCTTAATGAAATGGAATTGTGAATGTGAATGTATAAATGATTGTATAAATCAAGATGTAGATAAGTTGATAACTTGTAGAATATTTGAAATCTGATTGGAATGAAATTCAAAAATTTAAGATAAATTGAACTCAAATAGAATTGAAATTGTGAATTAAATTCAAATGAAATTGAAATGTAAAGATTGAACAAAATTGAATAGGTGTAACTTCAATAGTGAAGTAATGATGATATAAGCAGTTATATTGAAAATTTTGTAACAGAATTTGCAAAATGATTTGAATGTGTAACTAGATATTATGGCTAGTAGTATACAGGTGTTATAAGGAATTGGAATTTTGATTTCAAAGATAGATTTGAATTGCTCGACAAAAGGTATGTATTTAAATTTGAATATGAGTTTTTGATGATTTCTTGTCTAGCCGCTTGGCTTTTTCTTTTTCTTTTTGAAATCTGAGAGTCCGTAGGGACGTTTTGTAGTCGTGCCGTATTAGCCGCGCAAAGGAGACGCTGGCGAAATTTTTCGGAAATTTAGGGCGTTAGAAAATTTTTGAGAAAATTTTGAAAGTTTAAATTTGAATTTTAAATTTAAATTTGAATTGTTAAGGAAACAATGTTGTTTCAAACTTAAATATTGAAGTTGGAATACCTAGATGAATTGATAATGAATATCTAGTAAATAGATTTAGGTTAGTGAATTGATAAAACTATTGAATTGTGAAAAACAGTAGACGAATTAAGGACTTTTTCTTCCTGACTTGTAATTTCGAGGACGAAATTCTTTTAAGGAGGGAAGTCTGTAACGACCCAGAATTTTGAACGAATTAAATTGAGAATATTTAATTTATTTTAAATATTTGAACGACGATTTAATTTGAATCCCGAATATAACTTGGAATTTGGCGATTAAATTTTAACATTAATCTAGTGAATGCTGAATAAAATTTGAATCTTCAATTTTAAGCCGAAGAAAAATATTTCGAAAGCTTTTAAAATTTTATATTGATAACACTGAAGATAACAGCAGCTTCAGAATCGAGTTTAAAAATAATTTGTTCAGCTTTGAAAATTATATCGTTCGAATCGATATTAAAAATAGCCGTCTGAGGCACAGTCTCGGAATTCGACGAAACCAGTTTCATTGGGTCCGTAATAGTTTGTTATTGCCGGATTTCAATTTTCGTAATTACCGGAGTTGATATGAGAGCATACGGTAAGTAAACGCGTTGAAAATTAAATCAAATTCGATTTAAATTTAAAATTTAAAAATCTGGTCACATCAGCTACTTTCCTCCTTTAAACACGCCCCGTTGTTCACGCCTAAAATCGCGATGCAGAATCGTGCAAAGTAATGGCCGCGTACTTCTACCCCATATCTCGTTCAAAATAAAATAACCATCTTCCTTCGTTCAAAAACAAATTCGCAGAGGAAAAAAAAAATCTCCCCTCCTCAAATTTAAAACTGCGTACCTCCAGCCCCTCTCTCATTCAAACGAAATTAAAATCGAAGGCTAGGGCATTATCGCGATTCAGGGACGAGGCAGCAACTACTCGCGGCGAGCTCGACTTCGAGCTTTAGGATGTATGAGCAAGGAAACGTCGCGATAGGGGGAAGAGGTCTCGCGTGCGCGTGCGAGGAGGCGTCAGGGTTTGGAATCGCGAGGCCAACTGGAGGCAGCTTCGTCGAGTGTAGGCGCCGCGTTGGGGTTCTGAGATTGGGGGTTCGTCGCGATGAAGACAGCGTCGCGAAGAGGAAGGGGGTTTCGCAGTGGCAACTTCTTCGGCGAAGGGGCATTAGAATTTGGGGAAACTCGAGCTGGTTGCTCGCGTCGAAGATGGCGAAACTGTCGTGGGCACGCGATCGATGTTGAAGGCGGCGATGTTGATCGTTGGTACGGCGAGGGGTCAAGTTCGTTGTGAGTGTGGTGGCACTGTTCGTCTCCAGCAAGGTAGCTGTTTGTTTTTAAATTTAAACTAGAGAATTTGTTGAATATTTTAAACTAGAATTTTTAAACAGTGATTTAGGTTATTCGAAACTTGATTTGTTATCTGTATAGATTATTTTTAAATATATATAGATTTGAAGAAAGTAAAATATTACAGTAAGGAAGAAAAATAATAAATATACAAATATCTATTTAAATCACTGGCCTATTTTTAAATAATGGAATGGGTGAATAAATTGTTCAGTTAACCTATTTAAAATTTATTTTACTTACTAAAGGATTTTCAAAAAGGAGATTAGTTTGAAGTTTAAAATTATCCATTACATTTGAATCATCAGCTAGGTTAAAGTAAAAAAAATGGTAAAATGGAAATTTATTATTCAATTCAGTTCAGATATGAATTAAAATCGTACAATTGTTATACAAGGTCTAAAACGGTGAAAGAAACGAACTGGATTTGAAGGGGATTACGAATTTAAAAGCTAAGGTGAGATTTTCTCACTCAATTGAAAAGTGGAATTTTCAGTTATTGATTGATTGCTGTTTGTATTAGATATGATAGGATATATCTATATATATAGCAGTATATAAATATTGGCATATGTATATATTGGATTGATTGATTCCCGCCTCGTATAGCGGATGAGACCCTATTGCGCCGTTAGTAAGCGGATTTTTATAAAACCCATATACCGCGATAATTCCGTACTGGAGCGGAATTGGTATTGTGCTAACATCTTTGGATGCAGGGAAACAGGTTGGAGGGATCCAACTGGACCCCTCACATTGATTGAATTTATTTCTACTGTGATGTGTTAATCTGTGAATGATTATTGATGTTATTAATCATATTGATGTCTGGAAATTGTTTGAAAGCTAAAATTTAGCTGAATGGATGTTTGATATCATTGGATTCCAAAAATAAATGAAATTGAATTTTTGAAATCAAAATAGAAATTTTTAAGTAAATAAATTTTTAGAAATTGAATAAATTCGAAGAAAGGAATTTTAAAGTATAAAAAAGTTAATTTTTATATTCTTATCGAATTAATTCCAGAATCAAGTGAAAACGTTAAATAAATGAATTTCGTATAATAGTGATTTTAAATTGAAGAATTTAATTAAAATTTGGATTTCTAAATAGTTGGAAAAAGATAAAAGGGATTTATTTTCTTTAAGAGGAATTTGTTTAAAATGAAATAAGTTGGAAGTCCAATTATAAATTTAATTGGCAAATTGAAACAAGTTTAGAAAAAATCAATATAAAATGATTTGGGATGGGAAATTAATTTAGAAATGAATATTGAAATTGATTTGGTATTGAAGTAAAATTAGAAATCAATTTGGGATTTGATTTTGGGGTTAAAAGTGAATATTTGGGAATGTGGATTTAAAAATGGAAATGATGTTAAAATGGGTTTATTTACAGTTTGTAAAGTTTAAAAGAACGATTTCTTTTAAAATAAATAAATTATAAGTATTTAACTTATAATATGGATTTTTGATGTATACGTTGAGTTATAAAATTGAATGGGTCATTAAAGGAAATTTATAAAATCGAAGTTGTTATAGAATAGAAAATAGAATTTATAAACGTTGTTTTATAAATTCGAAATCAATTGGATTTGATAAATTAAATATAGAAGGACATTAAAGAAGATATATTCGCGATTTTAAATAGCGAATTTTTATTGAAATAAAATGTGTAGAAAAGACTGAAATGTGGTTAGTGAAGTATATTCACGATTTTGGACAGTGAATATATTTTTAAGTAAAATGGATAGGGTTTTGGGAAAGCGATATTATGAAATGAAGTTAATTGTTTTAAAAGGTGTTTTAAAACGTGTGAACTATCGAAATCATAGATTTCAACATTTATTGTTGAAATAGACATTTTCGAAAAATAAGGAAATGGTGGACTATAACACTGTTGTTATAGTAAATGATTTCCGAAAGGAAATATTTTATATAGTATTGGGATTTATATATCTATCTTAATTCTGAATCCCTATACTAGTGATTTCGAGTCGTCGTAACGATGTTTTACGTAACATTCGTTTTGACTCAAATAAATGTGCTTAAGAGAATGTTTTCCTTAAAAGAATGAATATATACTTAATTTGATTTAAGTATATCGAATATTTTCAAACGTTGAAAATAAATGATTTGTGAAACACTTATTTTTAAATAAGTGTGGAAATGCTTTTCCAATATGAAATGAACTGTTTTGAGATTTTATCTTCAAGGATAAAAAGAAATGTGGGAATTGATTTGAAATTGTTTTCAAACGGTTAAGTGTGGAAATTCTATATCTAGTAAAGATATTTTTGAAAATAAATAATTTTGGAAAATTATTAGGAATCTGATGATGTTGTGCATCTTTATTGATAGTTAAATAACCGACTATCAATAATTACCTTTAGATAGGTATTTGTTGTGAATTGGATGAATTTGAATGCCACACTTATTTTTGAATTTACGCTCACTATTCGGGTTAGCCGGGAAAGGACCATGGGGTCGTATAACCCATTCCGAATATGTGATACGTCGTTATGAATCGCATTTGAAGACCGGTGTTGAAGACCGGATATTTTTGAAAACGGAAGGATTACCGTCGAGTTACTCTACATCGGCTGATCTCCGATTTAGAGGTTTTATCACCCTTAGTGACGGGAAGTCCTGACGTGATTGAAAATTATCCGGAATTGCAAGGGCTTCGTGAGAAGTGCCTTCGGTTCTGTTCGATCCCGGAACAGACTTATATGGATTGTGTGTCTGACGTTACAATTTGAGATATAAAGCTGATTTCTTTCAAATACATATCTGTTGGTGGCGGAGAATTTATTCTCTTAGCTTAACACCCTTCTCTGAGACGTACGAGCTCAGAGGTTATGTAGTTGAAATTTATCAGCGATATATCCCAATTTGGTAACGTGGCACACTGAGTGTTGCTGTGAAATGATCAGTGTTTGATCATTTGCGATATGATCATTTGTTTTATCTTATATCTTTGTGATCATAGGTTGATCATTTTTGTTTGACCCGAAGCAGGGCTTTTTGAGAAAGCGTAGCTTTGTGGACGAGACTTCGTCGAGCCTCACACCCCGGAAATGGTCGAAACAGGAAGGATGCGGCAAGGTTCTAGGGAGTAGCGCCCCTTAGTGTATGTCATTCCTGCTGGATAGAGGTGGTATCATGGTATGGAGCCCAGATACTTAACCTATGTGGTTGCTGCATTATTATCTATGTGGTTTGTTGGAAATCGGGGATCCTCGGGAAGATCGGTTACGATCGGGGGATGGCATACGCGTGTCAGTAGTTACCTATTTTTGCAGAGGTAACCCGGCCTTGTGTTGGCAGAGATCCGGTTAGGTTCTCGGGTCGTCTATTCCAGGGACGTACCCATCGTGGATAGGAAGTTCCTTTGCCTGACCATTTGTTGGAAATCCAAAGAAACAATACGAGCCTTTACGATTTCAATTGTATAACCTGTCTCCTCAGGAGGCAGCTATAGCAGGCATAATATAATGGTACCTATGCTGGCTAAGATTTATATTCTACTTTCGAAATGTTTTCCACTATGCACTAATAATAATATCAGAAATGATTTGATTTTGCGTAGTAAGCATCTTTGACTATCATAAGAAGAAATCTCCTCCAAGTCTGCGTTTGCATTGTGTGTGTGGTGGGAGGTCTTATGGTAGTTTCATTTTCCAAAAGCATTGCGAATTGACTTTAAAATTTTTCTGTTGTCTATTTTAAAGATAAAAAACTGTTTTACGATCTCACACCAGTCACCATGACTGACTCGGAGTTTATTGTTTCCCTTCTAAACTCTGGGTGCCCACAAATTTCCACACGGGCAGTCTAGAGTTAGATTATCAGGATTGTAACGACCCTGAATTTTGAACGAATTAAATTGAGAATATTTAATTTATTTTAAATATTTGAACGATAATTTAATTTGAATCCCCAATCGCAATTTGAATTTGGCGATTAAACTTTAAAATTTAATCGATTTGAGGTGAATAAAATTTAAATCTTCAATTTAAAGTTGAAGAAAAATGTTTCGAAAGCTTATAAAACTTGTATTGATAATTCTGAAAATGATAGAAGCTTCACAATCGAGTTTGAAAGTGATTTTTTCGGTTTTGAAATTTATATCGTTTAACCGATATTTAAAAATAGTCATTTTTCAAACAGTCTCAGAATTCAACGAAACCAGTTCCATTGGGTTCGTAATGTTGTATTATTACCGGGTTTCAAATTTCGTATTTTTCGGAGTTGATATGTGAGAATACGACAGGCAAACGCGCTGAAATTTAATCGGATTCAAATTTAAATTTAAATTTATATTTGTCAACATCACCACACGTTGTCTCCTGTAAAAACGCCTACAATCACGAAGAATATCGTGCAAAACCATACTTCGTTCATTCCAAAATACCTCATCCCTCTCTGATATTCAAAATCGAAATCTTCTCGAGATAAAAGAAAAATGGCCGCTTACATTTAATAATCAAAATCACGAACCCCTCTTAATCACTTTCAAATCCTCCCTCGTTCAATATAAAACAACCGATTGAAAAAGAAAACGAGAACCCAGACCTCCCCTCATCAAAAATAAAGTTCGAAAAAGGGGATTCGCGCGCGCTTACGCTCACGTGAAGGAGGGGAAGCGGCATCTCGAGCTCGCAAGCAACTAGGGTTTCAAAGCGCGGCGCTAGGTGGAACCTGAGAGGGTGTTCGAGTGATGCAGTCGGAGTCGCGAAGGAGGAAACGAACGCGGCGAGGTAGCTTCGTACAGCGATGTGGGTTCATAGAGGCAGTGATTGATGTGGTGATTGATGGCTGCTCGATTCGAGCACGATGTCGATGCAAAGATCGAGGTGACGAGGGAATCAGCGGCGGTGAGGCCGATGGAATCGTGTTCGTCGTGATTGGATTGGGGACCACGAACTCGAGGCGAGATTTCATCGTGTAGGGCTAAGGTTCTAGGGTCGTGATTTTGGGGGCCGAAGTCGAGACGGCAGCGTGGTCGCGACTGCGACTAGTGATGATATCCTGTCCTCTTTGATTTTTCACAGTAAGGTAATTCCAGTTTCACTAAATTTGATTTATAAATATGTATATAGATTTCAAAAAAAAATGATGAATGAAATTGATGATAACAGTAAAAGGGGATTTCTGTTTTGTATAGATTGAAAGAAAATATACATATACATATATATTTAATTTTATAAAGAATGGGTTTGATAATTAAGTAGTTTTAATTAACTTATTTACTCATTTGGTGGCTAGAAATAATTTGTTGAAGGAAACTATTAGTTTAAAATTTAAGTTTTTGTTTAAAATAAATCATTCGATTAAATATAGTTAACTAGTTAATTAAAATTTTAGGGGAAGATTTATTGTTCAATTTATTCAAATTGAAATAATATTTTATAATTGTTATACAAGGTCGAATAAAGTCAAGAAAAAATTGGTTAAATTATTTTATTAAAAGAAATTAGTTTAAAACTAATTTGTTAGTTAACAAAATTTAGGTGATGAATTTATAAAATGGAAATTAATTATTCAAATTGTTCGAATATTAATAAAGTGTATGAATTATTTATACAAGGGTATAAATCAAGAAAACAAGTCAAGATGGGAAATGGATTGCGAATAAAAGCTAAGGTGAGATTTTTCTCACTCAAATTTAAAGTGGAATTTTTGCAGTTATTGATGATTGCTATTGGATGTGCTATTAGATATGATAGGATATATCTATATATATAGCAGTATATACATATTGGCATATGTATATATTGGATTGATGATTTCCCGCCTCGTATAGCGGATGAGACCCTATTGCGCCGTTAGTAAGCGGATTTTTATAAAACCTATATACCGCGATATTCCACCTCGAAGTGGAATGGTATTGTGCTAACGTCTTTGGATGCAGGGAAACAGGTTGGAGGGATCCAACTGGATTCCTCACCAGTAGTTATTTATTTACAGATATTGTGATGTATTCTGTTATCATATGTTGAGATATGATATTGACTGTTGTGATTGACTAATTGATGCGTTGCATCATCGGATTCAAAATTTGAAGTTTAAAAATAACGATTTTAACTTTAAAAAGAGATTTTAAAAGTGATTATTTGAAAGTATACGTTTTATTTGAATTTTTGAATTGATTTACTTTAAATAAATAAATGTTATAAATTTAAAGTTATGGGAATTATAATGTTTGTAAATTATAACCGAAAGATAAAATTTCTTTTGAAATAAATGGTTAAGTCATAAATAAAAAGATTTGAATTGAGATTTTTGAATTATTAAAACGATGTATATAAAAGATGTATAAAATTTGATTTTTATAAATATAAAATATTGGGATTATAAAACGAGTTTTAATAAGTGTTAAAATAAAGAATAAAGGGATGGTATAAGTGAACGAAATTTTATATTTATAAATTATGAAGTTACAAAATAAATAGATTTTTGTAAAACAAAAGACTTATGAGTGATTTACTTATAAATCGGGTTTCGACATTTTAATTAAGAGTTGTGAATAAGTATGAATGGTTTATAGACGAGATTTATAAAATATATATTTTATAAATCCAAACAATGGAATTTTAAACGTAGTTCGGTTGTTGTTAAAAATAAGATTTTTAATTGAAATCTTATAAGGAATAAGATTTAAAATTTGTGAAGCCTTAAAGGAACGAATGTTATAAATCCATGAAGTATAAGTACTTAACCTCTAATATGGACTTTTTGGTATATAAAGTTGAGTTATAAAATAAGTTGAATTATAAAGAAGATTTATAAATCGAAGTTGTTAGAAAATAGAAATAAAATTTATAAACGTTGTTTTATAAATTCGAAATCAACTGAATTTGATAAATTAAATATAGAAGGTTATTAAAGAAGATATATTCGTGATTTTGGATAGCGAATTATCTTTGAAATAAATGTGTAGAAAAGTTTGAAATTGGGTTAAGTGAATTATATTCACGATTTTGGACAGTGAATATATTATTAAGTAGAATGGATATGGGTTTGGGAAAGCGATATTATAAAAATGAAGTAATTGTTTTAAAAGATGTTTTAAAACGTGATAAGTATCGAATACATAGATTTCAACATTTATTGTTGAAATAGGCATTTTCGAAGATATAAGGAAATGATGGACTATAACACTGTTGTTATAGTAAATGATTTTCGAAAGAAAATGTTTTATGTAGTATTGGGATTTATATATCTATCTTAAATCTGAATCCCTATACTAGTGATTTTGAGTCGTCGTAACGATGTTTTACGTAACATTCGTTTTGACTCAAATTGATGTTGTTATAGAAAATAGATTTCCTTAAAGAATGAAATATATACTTAATTTGATTTAAGTATATCGAATATTTTCAAATGTTGAAAATAAAGGATTTGTGAAACACTTATTATTAAATAAGTATGGAATGTTTTCCAAAATGAAATGAAACGTTTTGAGATTTTATCTTCTTAAAGATAAATCGAAATTGAATATTTGAAAACGATTGAAAATCGAATATTAGTAGATATTCGAAAAATGTAAATTCAATATGGAATTTATAAAGGAAAGGGAAACTGTTTAGGAAAATAAACGTTGATTTATTTTTGAAGTGTGGGAATTTTATATCTAGTAAAGATATTTTTGGAAAATAAAAAATTTTGGAAAATTATTTGGAATCTGATGATGTTGCGCATCTTTATTGATAGTTAAATAACCGACTATCAATAATTACCTTGAGTAGGTATTTGTTGTGAATTGGATGAATTTGAATGCCACACTTATTTTTGAAAAAATCGCTCACTATTCGGGTTAGCCGGGAAAGGACCATGGGGTCGTATAACCCATTCCGAATATGTGATACGTCGTTATGAATCGCATTTGAAGACCGGTGTTGAAGACCGGATATTTTTGAAAACGGAAGGATTATCGTCGAGTTACTCTACACCGACTGATCTTCGGTTTAGAGGTTTTATCACCCTTAGTGACGGGAAGTCCTGACGTGATTAGAAAATTATCCGGAAATGCAAGGGCTTCGTGAGAAGTGCCTTCGGTTCTGTTCGATCCCGGAACAGACTTATATGGATTGTGTGTCTGACGTTACAATTTGAGATATAGAGCTGATTTCTTTCAAATACATTTCTGTTGGTGGCGGAGAATTTATTCTCTTAGCTTAACACCCTTCTCTAAGACGTACGAGCTCAGAGGTTATGTAGTTGAAATTTATCAGCGATATATCCCAATTTGGTAACGTGGCATACTGAGTGTTGCTGTGAAATGATCAGTGTTTGATCATTTGTGATATGATCATTTGTTTGATCTTATATCTTTGTGATCATAGGTTGATCATTTTGTTGACCCGAAGCGTAGCTTTGTGGACGAGACTTCGTCGAGCCTCACACCCCGGAAATGGTCGAAACAGGACGAATGCGGCAAGGTTCTAGGGAGTAGCTCCCCTTAGTGTATGTCATTCCTTCTGGATAAAGGTGGTATCATGGTATGGAGCCCAGATACTTAACCTCTGTGGTTACTGCATTATTATTATCTATGTGGTTTGTTGGAAATCGGGGATCCTCGGGAAGATCGGTGACGATCGGGGGATGGCATACGCGTGTCAGTAGTTACCTATTTTTGCAGAGGTAACCTGGCCTTGTGTTGGCAGAGATCCGGTTAGGTTCTCGGGTCGTCTATTCCAGGGACGTACCCATCGTGGATAGGAAGTTCCTTAGCCTGACCATTTGTTGGAAATCCAAAGAAACAATACGAGCCTTTACGATTTCAATTGTATAACCTGTCTCCTCAGGAGGAAGCTATAGCAGGCATAATATAATGCTACTTATGCTGGCTAAGATTTATATTCTACTTTCGAAATGTTTTCCACTATGCACTAATAATAATATCAAAAAGAATTTGATTTTTGCGTAGTAAGCATCTTTGACTATCATAAGAAGAAATCTCCTCCAAGTCTGCGTTTGCATTGTGTGTGTGGTGGGAGGTCTTATGGTAGTTTCATTTTCCAAGAACATTGCGAATTGACTTTAAAATTATCTTGTTGTTGTTTTAAAGAAAATAACTGTTTTACGATCTCACACCAGTCTTGCTATATTACAGCATGATAGGGGATTCTCTCTTCGCAGTTTGGTGGCGAACGGGAGACTCTTACCCCTACATGTCCCTGAGAGGGATGGGTTGGTTAGGCAGAGGCCGTGACAGTCGAGAGGCTGGCCGTAAAAGCAAGTTTGGGGTACCATTGTCAGCCACGGTGGGGCTGGGATGGTTGAAAAGCCTACCAGTTGTGACCGCTTACTTCGGTATGTGACAAAGTGGTATCAGAGCATATGGTTAAGCGACAACCCTGCTCTGTTGGGTGTTCCTCATTAGAGATAGAGTCAGCAGTGCTCTAGAATGAGTTTGAGTGTAATAATAGATATGAGCGCGTATTTGTTATTGAATATAAAATTGTTTTATATTGTGATGGTTGGTTTATTGAGTGGTATATGGATTCTGGTCAATACGAGTAATTAACGATCATTGATAGGGATCTCTAAACACTCGAATAGAACAATTCGGCACAGTATTGTTTTAAATAGGGTGAATGAAATAATTTTGCCCAAAACTATTTTTGTATAGAATAGAAATCATTTTCTATGAATTATTATAGTGTATGGTTGCATGGATGTTAGGAAAGTGATAGTGTTGAAATGTTATCATTATATGAAATTGAATAAGAAATTGGAATCATAACTCCAAAGTTAAGAGATAAATCCATGTACAAATGAAATTTAAGAATGTAAATTATAAATGTGAATTGTAATTTGAAACGGAATTCCAGAGAAGTTTTTGGAAATGTTTTGAAAAGAATTTGAAAATTTTGGAGATTTGGAAAGATTAATTCCTTTTTGATTTGAAAGTGGATTTCAAGGGTTTTGAAAAATGTTTTGAAGGAATGAAAAGCTCTAAGCTCTTTTCGGTCGCTGGAAAATAACTTCGATGATGACCGCGGCATCGTTGGTGTTCATTTTCGGGTTTCCAAAAGAGAAATTGCTGCCAAATTGTTTTTAAAAAGGAAGTTGTTTGAAAAATTTGGGTTTTGTTTTTGAAATTCAAAGGATAATTTGAATTGTTTTCAAAATGGCTTTGAAATGTTGAAAAGACTCTGGAATGCTATATAAAAATATTTATGAAATATTGTAAGTTGATAACTTGTACAATTTGAATTTTGATAGAATAAATTTAACTTAAAGGATGAAGTTAAATGAATGTAAGTACAAGTGAATCAATTAAATGAAATTGAAAGCTGAAATTCATTTCGAATTCGTAAGCAAATGAATTAAATTGAATAATTATAAATGGAAGATGAATTACAATTCGTATGGGAATTGGAAATCCAGTTTAAATGTAAGTAGATTTGAATAAATTGAATTGATATCAATTTGAATTAGTAATTGGAACTAATTTAAAATAGTGCAGTTGTGAATTAAAGAAAGCTGACAAAATTCAATATTCAGGAGTTGAACCGAATCCAAATTAGATTGGGATTGTGAATTGAATTCAAATGAAATTCGAAATGTAAAAAAATTTGAATATGTAACTTCAATAGTAGATTTAAAGATGATATAAGAAGTATGAATTGAAAATTTTGTGATAGAATTTGCAAAATGATTTGAATATATGTAACTAGATATCATGGCTAGTAGATATACAGGTCTAAAGGAATTGGATTTGATTTCAAAGATAAATTCGAATTGCTCGACAAAAGGTAAGTATTTGAATTTTAATATGAGTTTTTGCTGATTTCTGGTCTAGCCGCTTGGCTTTTTCTTTTTCTTTTTGAAATCTGAGAGTCCGTAGGGACGTTTTGTAGTCGTGCCGTATTAGCCGCGCAAAGGAGACGCTGGTGAAATTTTTCGAAAATTTCGAGTGTTAGAAAATTTTTGAGAAAATTTTGAAGTTAAAATTTGAATTTAAACTCGAATTTGAATTTAGAAGTTAAACAATGTTGTTTGAAACTTAGAATTGAAGTTGAAATTTAGTTGATGAATAACGAATCTTTAGTAGAAAGATTTGTTTTGAAAAGTGATAAAACTATTTAGATTGTGAAAAATAGTAGACGAGTTAAGGACCATTTTTCCTAACTTGTAATTTCGGGACGAAATTCTTTTAAGGGGGGAAGTCTGTAACGACCCTGAATTTTGAACGAATTAAATTGAGAATATTTAATTTATTTTAAATATTTGAATGATAATTTAATTTGAATCCCCAATCGCAATTTGAATTTGGCGATTAAACTTTAAAATTTAATCGATTTGAAGTGAATAAAATTTAAATCTTCAATTTAAAGTTGAAGAAAAATATTTCGAAAGCTTATAAAACTTGTATTGATAATTCTGAAAATGATAGAAGCTTCAGAATCGAGTTTGAAAGTGATTTGTTCGGTTTTGAAATTTATATCGTTTAACCGATATTTAAAAATAGTCATTTTTCAAACAGTCTCGGAATTCAACGAAACCAGTTCCATTGGGTTCGTAATGTTGTATTATTACCGGGTTTCAAATTTCGTATTTTTCGGAGTTGATATGTGAGAATACGACAGGCAAACGCGCTGAAATTTAATCGGATTCAAATTTAAATTTAAATTTATATTTGTCAACATCACCACACGTTGTCTCCTGTAAAAACGCCTACAATCACGAAGAATATCGTGCAAACCCATACTTCGTTCATTCCAAAATACCTCATCCCTCTCTGATATTCAAAATCGAAATCTTCTCGAGATAAAAGAAAAATGGCCGCTTACATTTAATAATCAAAATCACGAACCCCTCTTAATAACTTTCAAATCCTCCCTCGTTCAATATAAAACAACCGATTGAAAAAGAAAACGAGAACCCAGACCTCCCCTCATCAAAAATAAAGTTCGAAAAAGGGGATTCGCGCGCGCTTACGCTCACGTGAAGGAGGGGAAGCGGCATCTCGAGCTCGCAAGCAACTAGGGTTTCAAAGCGCGGCGCTAGGTGGAACCTGAGAGGGTGTTCGAGTGATGCAGTCGGAGTCGCGAAGTGTAACGACCCCGACTTTCTCTCCACAGAAAGTCGGATCGCTAATAAGAAAGAAAGGGATAGAAGAAGAAAAGATAGAAAAGAAGAAAGAACAACACATCAGAATCTCACAGCGGAATGAATAAAATATAATATATCACATAAAATATTACATAGTATCATATTACATCAGAGTTACACAACTTATACATCACAGAATAGACAGTTATAAACTTCTGTCTATTATACAACACAAGTACATCAGTACAATACAGACTAATACAAACACAGCGGAAACTCTATATATCTACTCGCTGAAGCCTCCTGCTCCTTAGCTCCTCCAGTATTCGTCAAGACTAACCTGAATCCCTCGACTACTCAATACAATATTGAGTACCCAAGAGTTTAATAAAATAGAAAATAAACACTTGGGTCAGACATGGGTCTGGTGTGAGTAAACGGTTTAAATTGCTTAACCTTGAAAACCTTTGAAAACAAAAGTATCACGTAAGACTCCCCACACATAAACATGGGTAAGTTTTTACCTTACGCTAACTAAAACATTTGATATGAAATCCAGTTATATTATAATAGGGTCTAGGGTTTCCAAGTAAAATACAGAAATAGCTGAAATGCTTACATCTCACATTCCAACATAGTTGGGCACAACTAATACGTACGGCACTTATTGGAGTTTGGATTCCATACAATGGCAGGGCTACTGGGGTACCGCCCGTCACAGTACGTGGCCTAGATCACCGTACCGAGGAGTACGCCCGCTCCCCTGCAACACAAAGCCGGAACCATCCCTTACTGGATAATCCCGAACAAGACAATCCCGTAGTTGGCGCGACCAACCACACACTTAGCCGAATAAAAGAAAAGGGACCTCTAGACAGGGATCTATCTTGCTCTCAGTGGGTGCTACCCACGAAGCCTTGCTGCACCTCCCCTGTTTTAGCCATTCCCGGTTGATGAGGCTTGAGGTTTACGATTACCTTTAATCAGAACATATCACTTAGAATGCTCATCGTCCGCCTGACGATGTGCTGAAAGCATTCAATCCATACAAGTTCGTTCCGGGTTCGAACGAAACCGAAGGCATTATCTCGTTACACTCGTTTTGGAATCACCCTCAGAGTTAACGACAATAACCCTTGCACTCTGAATCTTCATTTTCACTTGAGATTCACGACCTATCGTTAATTTGGATCGATGTGGTATTCGGGTCTCCAGACCTGGAAATCCGGTATACGGAAACCCGATCCCGGTCTCATCGAAATCCAAAACGTATCTTTTAAGGCCAAGTTGTTTTAAAGTTAAAACAATCCAATTCTTATCTATATACACACAGATAGATAACTCAATAGATAATCTACATTATCATCCCAAACAGATAATTCACATTATCATTATAATTCAACCAAACATCCATATCATATATCAATCATATCTCATCAGAGATATCAAACAATGAAATACATTCAATCTCATTCATCCATCCTTAAGCAATGATTTATATCATCTAATTAATTTAAAGTGAATTAAACTAATTAATTCATTCTATAAATCCTGCTTACTTAATTATTAATTAAACCAATTAATTAATCATTACTCTAAGTATCCATCTTAATTAATCATTCCTGATTAATAATCCTTTAATTACTTTAAGTAATTAATTCTTAATTAATTTCACAAATTAATTAACTTAAACTATTACAGTAATTAATCTTTAATTACTTCATAAACTAATTAACTATAATTAATTACATTAATCCATAATTAATTACATTAATTAATTACTTTTTAAATTACTTATTATTGATTAATTAGTTTTAATTAATCATTCCTTAATTACATCATTAATTGTATTAATTAATGATCCCTAATTACTCTTAATTAATTATCATATTTAAATTAATTACATTAAGTAATTATTCTTTAATTAATTACAGAAATCAATTTACTATTAATCACTTACCTTTAATTAATTAAACCTTAATTAATTAGTTATACTAAGTAATTATTTCCTAATTACTTCCATTAATTAACCTCAAATCATTTCCATTAAGTAATCATCCACAAATTACTTTCATTAATTATCCACTAATTACTTTTAAATTAAGTAATTATCCTTTTATTAATCATCTCTATTAATTAATTAATTTAAACTTAATTAATCACATTAATTAACCTTAATTAATTATCTAAGTAATTAATCTTTAATTACCTTCCATTAATTACTTCCAAAAAGTAATTATTCTTTTTTTTATTAATTACATTTAGTAATTACACTTTAATTACCTATACACTAAGTAATTCACTTAATTAATTATATTAATTAATTATATTAAGTAATTAACACTTAATTAAATTCAAAGTTTATCCTTAATTAATTACCTTAATTAATTAAGTAAATTTAATTACCTAAATTAATCACTTCTTATTCACTAGTTAATGTTCCATTATTAACTATCCACTAATTACTTACTCTAAGTAATATCTTTAATTAATCTCATCTTCAATTAATTATACTAATAAATTTTATTAAGTGATTAATCTTTTAATTAATCTCACTAAATAGTTACCCTTAATTAATCATAACTTTAATTAATTTTAAAGATGAATTCTTTATCTTTATTAAATTCTTAATTACATCATTAAACTTCTATTTGAAAACATTTTACAAATTAATTATATAATTGAAAGATTTGAAACCATTTTGTAAATAAATTATAAAATTGAAAATATAAAATTTTCTTTAAACCAAACAATTTAAACATTAAATTTTAAAACTTAATTAAACATTCCTTTAAAAACATCTCACTTTAAATTCACCTTAAAACTTAGTTAAACATTTATTTTAAACTAAATTATTTTCAATATACATTTAAACTTGTTTAAACATTTCCTTTTGAAAACAAATTGTTTAAATAACTTAAAAACTTTTAAACATTTTTAAAACTTGGTTTTATTTATTTTTAAACTTGAACCCAGATTCGCATACTCACCCGAGCCCCACACTCGAACACTTGAGACATTCCCCAAGTTCCACACGAACCCCCATCTGCTTCGAGTCGAACACGATGAAAACGCAAACCCAAACTCGAGTGACCTCGTCTTCCACAACTCCATTTCCCAGCATAAACAAGCCGTGCACGGTGCACGTGCACCTGAAACTCCGGCCAATGATGGTCATCGCGACCATCAACAACCATCACACGATTGCGTGCGAGCCTCCCCAACACTCAGATCGAACAAAACTCGTTCGAATCAAAATTCGAACATCATCTCGAACCACCGCAGAAACTCGAACCACCAAAACCCACCTCGCCAACGACCATCCAACGCCATTAGACCTCGACGACCACTCCATCAAACCGCCTCGTCACGAGCTTCATTCTCCCCCTAACGCGATCACGACCGATCCATTAACCAAGTCGCAAAAACTCCGGCAACCCAGACGAACAAAACAAAATGCTAAACCCTAGCTTCCTCGATTTCCATCACCACGGCCATTGGAAAAATCCGGCGACATTTTTCCCATCATCCCCAACATGCAAACAAGCTTCATCCAAAATTCTAGCTACAATCATCATGCCAATCAACTGCAATTGCCAAAAACCCAATTCCGAACAAACCCCAAATACATACGAAATACCCAACAAAAAAAAATCGAAATGCATGCCTAAATTCATGATTTTCCAACGCGATTACATGTATATAATTCAATTTAGGTTTTAGTGCAGTTGATTTTTAACATAAATCCAGATTTCACTGAAAATCCTTTACTTATACTAATTTGTTGTATAAAAAAAAACATGAATCTATTTTATGATCTTCATCTTTCATTCACAAACAAATTTCATTCATGTATTCCAGGCTAATATGGATCTAATTGGGAAATTTGGATTCTTAAAAACAATGGCCACAGTTTTTTTTTCAAACAGAGAACAAACATAACATATACAGTCATATGTTTGCATATATAAATATAACTATGAATTCAATAATAAAACAAAATGTTTTCCAGAAAACATCAAGATAAATTTTCAGATCATCACATGCATGTTAAAAAAATATAGATCAAACTGTTTTTAAAATTATTTACTCACCTATTTAATTGCAGAGAACAAAGCAGAGCAGTTTACTACTTCCAGGTTTTAAAATTTTGATCCGTGAAAGCTTTTAAATTTGCTTTGCTGATGGAAACCTTTGCATGCCTTCAATTTGATGTTGTTTAAAGTTGAAACTACTGAGTTGGTCTTGATTCCTTTTGAATTGCAGAAGATTTGAATTGCAGTTGAACTCCATTTTAGTTGTAGGTTGATTTGAAGTTGCAGCATTTACTTTCAACTTGATTTTGCACATTTTAAATTCCCAGATTTTTATCTTTATTTGCTTTTAGTTTAGTTTCAGGTTTTGAGTTAAGAA
This sequence comes from Allium fistulosum, assembly GCA_030737815.1. NCBI lineage: Eukaryota > Viridiplantae > Streptophyta > Magnoliopsida > Asparagales > Amaryllidaceae > Allium > Allium fistulosum. The sequence goes on from CM060901.1 coordinate 159,671,612, forward strand.
AAGAGAAGAAAGGAAAGAATTTGGACCGTGGTAAAATGAAAACAGGCTTCTCTAAACATACATTTATTTATAAATGTTAAATTTTTAAAGAAAAACAAAATGATGCCACTTGTCCCTTTTAGTTAACTTACACATATGCCTCCAAGTCTCCATAAGTTTACAAGTGTTTTATCTTGTCTTTAATTAATTTACAAGTATTAATTCCTTTTTATTTTGATTTATTTAAATCCTATATGTATATTTAAAAATATCTATATGTATAAAAATGTATTTATCCTTTTATAATAAGCTTTAAGATTTCTATATAAATATACAAGTGTGAAAAACTATTATTTATAATAACTTATGCTTTAATCAAATATATATATATATATATAACATATTTATAAATGCTTAAGAAATTGAGCTTAACTATATATATATTTTTACAAACCATTTTGAATTTTAAAAAGGAAAGAATCTAAAAAAAAACAATTGAACTTCTTAATTTAAACCTTAACCAAAATAAAACTTAAAATATATGTTTATAATAAATAAGAAATTATTCTTGTTATTTAAATCTTAAAATATCATTTTCAAAAGTATTAAACCAAATTACAAATTATATATATATTAAAGTTTGAAAACATCTTATTAAATTCAAATTCAATATTCTTTCCATTCCAATATATACAAATATATATATTCTAAATGGAAAATACTTTTAACATTAGCTTTATAATTATCATATTTAATTTTAATACATAACTTCAAATAACAATATATATATACATATATATTATAATTTGATAACTTATCCTTTTATTAAATTAAAGATTCCCTATTTATAATATATATACCTATATATATACATTATAAATATAAACACTTATATTAGTTTTAGTAAGATAAATCTTCCTAATTAAAATTTTAGAAAAGATATTCCCAAATTAAAATGTTATTAGTTTTCAAAAGAAATAAATTTGCCAATTTAAAATATTATTAACCTTTTAAAATGAATAAACTTGTCAATTTATAAAATAAATCAACAAATCAATTTAATTATTAATAAAGATTATTAAATTGATATTGCCAAATTTCCGGGATATCACACGAAGGAGGAAACGAACGCGGCGAGGTAGCTTCGTACAGCGATGTGGGTTCATGGAGGCAGTGATTGATGTGGTGATTGATGGCTGCTCGATTCGAGCACGATGTCGATGCAAAGATCGAGGTGACGAGGGAATCAGCGGCGGTGAGGCCGATGGAATCGTGTTCGTCGTGATTGGATTGGGGACCACGAACTCGAGGCGAGATTTCATCGTGTAGGGCTAAGGTTCTAGGGTCGCGATTTTGGGGGCCGAAGTCGAGACGGCAGCGTGGTCGCGACTGCGACTAGTGATGATATCCTGTCCTCTTTGATTTTTCACAGTAAGGTAATTCCAGTTTCACTAAATTTGATTTATAAATATGTATATAGATTTCAAAAAAAAATGATGAATGAAATTGATGATAACAGTAAAAGGGGATTTCTGTTTTGTATAGATTGAAAGAAAATATACATATACATATATATTTAATTTTATAAAGAATGGGTTTGATAATTAAGTAGTTTTAATTAACTTATTTACTCATTTGGTGGCTAGAAATAATTTGTTGAAGGAAACTATTAGTTTAAAATTTAAGTTTTTGTTTAAAATAAATCATTCGATTAAATATAGTTAACTAGTTAATTAAAATTTTAGGGGAAGATTTATTGTTCAATTTATTCAAATTGAAATAATATTTTATAATTGTTATACAAGGTCGAATAAAGTCAAGGAAAAATTGGTTAAATTATTTTATTAAAAGAAATTAGTTTAAAACTAATTTGTTAGTTAACAAAATTTAGGTGATGAATTTATAAAATGGAAATTAATTATTCAAATTGTTCGAATATTAATAAAGTGTATGAATTATTTATACAAGGGTATAAATCAAGAAAACAAGTCAAGATGGGAAATGGATTGCGAATAAAAGCTAAGGTGAGATTTTTCTCACTCAAATTTAAAGTGGAATTTTTGCAGTTATTGATGATTGCTATTGGATGTGCTATTAGATATGATAGGATATATCTATATATATAGCAGTATATACATATTGGCATATGTATATATTGGATTGATGATTTCCCGCCTCGTATAGCGGATGAGACCCTATTGCGCCGTTAGTAAGCGGATTTTTATAAAACCTATATACCGCGATATTCCACCTCGAAGTGGAATGGTATTGTGCTAACATCTTTGGATGTAGGGAAACAGGTTGGAGGGATCCAACTGGATTCCTCACCCGTAGTTATTTATTTACAGATATTGTGATGTATTCTGTTATCATATGTTGAGATATGATATTGACTGTTGTGATTGACTAATTGATGCGTTGCATCATCGGATTCAAAATTTGAAGTTTAAAAATAACGATTTTAACTTTAAAAAGAGATTTTAAAAGTGATTATTTGAAAGTATACGTTTTATTTGAATTTTTGAATTGATTTACTTTAAATAAATAAATGTTATAAATTTAAAGTTATGGGAATTATAATGTTTGTAAATTATAACCGAAAGATAAAATTTCTTTTGAAATAAATGGTTAAGTCATAAATAAAAAGATTTGAATTGAGATTTTTGAATTATTAAAACGATGTATATAAAAGATGTATAAAATTTGATTTTTATAAATATAAAATATTGGGATTATAAAACGAGTTTTAATAAGTGTTAAAATGAAGAATAAAGGGATGGTATAAGTGAACAAAATTTTATATTTATAAATTATGAAGTTACAAAATAAATAGATTTTTGTAAAACAAAAGACTTATGAGTGATTTACTTATAAATCGGGTTTCGACATTTTAATTAAGAGTTGTGAATAAGTATGAATGGTTTATAGACGAGATTTATAAAATATATATTTTATAAATCCAAACAATGGAATTTAAAACGTAGTTCGGTTGTTGTTAAAAATAAGATTTTTAAATGAAATCTTATAAGGAATAAGATTTAAAATTTGTGAAGCCTTAAAGGAACGAATGTTATAAATCCATAAAGTATAAGTACTTAACCTCTAATATGGACTTTTTGGTATATAAAGTTGAGTTATAAAATAAGTTGAATTATAAAGAAGATTTATAAATCGAAGTTGTTAGAAAATAGAAATAAAATTTATAAACGTTGTATTATAAATTCGAAATCAATTGAATTTGATAAATTAAATATAGAAGGTTATTAAAGAAGATATATTCGCGATTTTGGATAGCGAATTATCTTTGAAATAAATGTGTAGAAAAGTTTGAAATTGGGTTAAGTGAATTATATTCACGATTTTGGACAGTGAATATATTATTAAGTAGAATGGATATGGGTTTGGGAAAGCGATATTATAAAAATGAAGTAATTGTTTTAAAAGATGTTTTAAAACGTGATAAGTATCGAATACATAGATTTCAACATTTATTGTTGAAATAGGCGTTTTCGAAGATATAAGGAAATGATGGACTATAACACTGTTGTTATAGTAAATGATTTTCGAAAGAAAATGTTTTATGTAGTATTGGGATTTATATATCTATCTTAAATCCGAATCCCTATACTAGTGATTTTGAGTCGTCGTAACGATGTTTTACGTAACATTCGTTTTGACTCAAATTGATGTTGTTATAGAAAATAGATTTCCTTAAAGAATGAAATATATACTTAATTTGATTTAAGTATATCGAATATTTTCAAATGTTGAAAATAAAGGATTTGTGAAACACTTATTATTAAATAAGTATGGAATGTTTTCCAAAATGAAATGAAACGTTTTGAGATTTTATCTTCTTAAAGATAAATCGAAATTGAATATTTGAAAACGATTGAAAATCGAATATTAGTAGATATTCGAAAAATGTAAATTCAATATGGAATTTATAAAGGAAAGGGAAACTGTTTAGGAAAATAAACGTTGATTTATTTTTGAAGTGTGGGAATTTTATATCTAGTAAAGATATTTTTGGAAAATAAAAAATTTTGGAAAATTATTTGGAATCTGATGATGTTGCGCATCTTTATTGATAGTTAAATAACCGACTATCAATAATTACCTTGAGTAGGTATTTGTTGTGAATTGGATGAATTTGAATGCCACACTTATTTTTGAAAAAATCGCTCACTATTCGGGTTAGCCGGGAAAGGACCATGGGGTCGTATAACCCATTCCGAATATGTGATACGTCGTTATGAATCGCATTTGAAGACCGGTGTTGAAGACCGGATATTTTTGAAAACGGAAGGATTACCGTCGAGTTACTCTACACCGACTGATCTTCGGTTTAGAGGTTTTATCACCCTTAGTGACGGGAAGTCCTGACGTGATTAGAAAATTATCCGGAAATGCAAGGGCTTCGTGAGAAATGCCTTCGGTTCTGTTCGATCCCGGAACAGACTTATATGGATTGTGTGTCTGACGTTACAATTTGAGATATAGAGCTGATTTCTTTCAAATACATTTCTGTTGGTGGCGGAGAATTTATTCTCTTAGCTTAACACCCTTCTCTGAGACGTACGAGCTCAGAGGTTATGTAGTTGAAATTTATCAGCGATATATCCCAATTTGGTAACGTGGCATACTGAGTGTTTGTGACGACTCGGGTTTTGCCCGCTCGAAAATCAACATCCGTACTTCACATTGTACTAGAATGCCGCAGATTCGACCGTTCAAATCCGATTCGCCGGAGCTATAACACAATTAAGTAAATAACACAGCGGAAGAAAAGAATAATACATTGATATACAATATCTGATACAACAGAGTGATACAATGAATATCAATATACATCAGAGATATGATACAAGAAATAGCAGCGGAAAAGAAAAGATAACATCAGCAGCGGAACAATATCAATAGAAATGATAACTCCAAAATGATCTTCAGACAAGAATGAATCCACAACTCCAAGATAAGCAACTCCGATGAATGAACTAGCTCCAGATAATCTACTAAACCTGAATATCTGAAAAGAAACCCAACTCTAGACTGCTCGTGTGGAAAATTATGAGCACCCAGAGTTTAGGAAAGGAACAATAAACTCCGGATCAGTCATGGGACTGGTGTGAGCAACAAAAATAGTTTATCTTTAAACAACAACAAAGGATTTTAAACATAGAAATCCGCAATGCTTTTGGAAAATGAAACTACCATAAGACCTCCCGCCACACACACAATGCAAACGCAGAATTGGAGGAGATTTCTTCTTATGATAGTCAAACATGCTTACTACGCAAATCATTGAATTATTATTATTAGTGCATAGTGGAAAACAATTCGAAAGTATAATATTAATCTTAGCCAGCATAGACATTTCGAACTATGCCTACTATAGCTACCATCTAAACAGTGGGGCGCCACCATAAGTAAATGGCAGGTTCTACAACTAAAACCGTACAAAGTTCGTATTGGAGAAATGGATTTCCAACAAATGGTCAGGCTAAGGAACTTCCTTCCGCCGCATGGGATCGCCTCTGGCGGGACGTCCCGAGAGACAAACTGCTCTCTGCCAAACAAGGCCGGGTTACCCCTGTAACAGGTAACTCACGAATATGCCACCTCCCGGTCCTTTGGGACTTTTGTCCGAGCGCTCGATATCCAACATCACACATCATAAAGAAAGTGTATCCACATGAGTAAGTATCTGGGCTCCATACCATGATACCACCCCTTTCCAGAAGGAAATGACATACCCTAAAGGGCGCGACCCTCATAACCTTGCCGCAACATTCCTGTTTCGACCATTTCCGGGTAGTGAGGTCCTGACGAAGTCTCGTCCACAAAGCTACGCTTTTTCAAAAAGCCATGCTTTGGGTCAAACAAATGATCAACCTATGATCACAAAGATATAAGATCAAACAAATGATCATATCGCAAATGATCAAACACTGATCATTTCACAGCAGCACTCAGCATGCCACATTACCAAATTGGGATATATCGCTGATAAATTTCAACTACATAACCTCTGAGCTCGTACGTCTCAGAGAAGGGTGTTAAGCTAAGAGAATAAATTCTCCGCCACCAAACAGAAATGTATTTGAAAGAAATCGGCTTTATATCTCAAAGTGTAATGTCAGACATACAATCCATACAAGTCTGTTCCGGGTTCGAACAGAACCGAAGGCACTTCTCACGAAGCCCTTGCAAATCCGGATAATTTCCAATCACGTCCGGACTTCCCGTCACTAAGGATGATAAAACCTCTATATCGGGGATCAGCCGATGCAGAGTAACTCGACGGTAATCCTTCCGTTTTCAAAAATATCCGGTCTTCAACACCGGTCTTCAAATGCTATCCATATACGACGTATCACATATTCGGAATGGGTTATACGACCCAAAGGTCCTCTCCCGGCTAAACCGAATAGTGAGCGAAATATTTAAAAACATATGGATATGGGATTTCAATTAAGTCACAACTTATTACCCAAAATCTTTCTTTTCAAATGGTTTAACAAATTATCATTTTAAATCTTTAAACAAAAAGATTTATCTTAACAACCTTCAACGGTTTAACAATTTCCACACTTTAATCTTTTAAACAAAAGATTCATTCACAGATTTTCCAAATTAATTTCCATTTCAATTTGATTAACTCGTTAAACCTTTAAATCAAGATTTAACTTATTGCTTTCAAAACAATCCCATTTCAAATGATTTAAACCAATCATTATTTTAAATCTGTTAAAAATAAACAGATTCAATTCATAGCTTTTCAAAACAATTCATTCATAACTTGGAAAACCATTTTCACTTCAATATTGAAATTCCTTTAATTAAACTGGAATTTCATTTCTTATCTGAAAGCTTTTATTCTTTTAAAACAACAGTTTCATTTCAGAAAATCTGATTCATTCATACGAGTGGAAATCCTTGGGTTAAATCCAAATTCCCAAAATTTTACTTTTAAATGGTTTAACTTTATATAAACACATTTATATCATCTTTAATCCCTAGTTTCAAATCATAGAATTCAATTTCAAACTTGAATTCAAATTTAAATCAAATTATTTAAATTTTCATAACTCGATTAAGTTATTCAAAATAACTTTTATCTTTGAAATTCTATTTCAAAAGCTTTTCACTTTAAACCCAAATTTCTAATTTCAAAATCAATTGAAATTTCAATTTCAAAAACATCAAATTTAAATTATCTGTGACTTAACCGATTTCCTCGTGAAATCCATATTTGTGTGTGTAAAAGTGTAGTCCAGGGGTTTTACACACAATAGTGCAACATCAATTATCACAGATATATCGATAAGCGGTAAAATCGATAACGCTTATCTTCATTCACAGATTCATAGATAAAATAAATTTATCAGTCACAAAGATTCACTATTACAATTCGATGTGGGTTTCGGATAACCAACTGGAATCCGACTCCCTGTCGCATCGAAATTCAAATGCCGTTTTCGGGTCAAGGGTTTCATATTCACAAAGTAATATATCACAGAAATAGAAATAACAGCTAAGTAAATTACAGATCACAGCATACATCAGGGTATATCACAAAGCATCATATATCAGGGATATCAAACAATTCAATCATCCAATAGAATCCAAATATTCATAAGTAAGATCAGTTAATTTTCTGATTAATTCAAATCAGATTAATTTATTATGAATAAACTACAAATCTTGGTTAATTAATCATTAATCAATTATAAACCATTTCAATTAATTAATCTTTAATCATTTATTAATTAACTTTTAAAAATAAATTAATTAACCTTTAATTATTTATTCTCAGATTTATTACCTTAATTAATAAATCATATTAATTATTTAATCTTTAAACCAATTACATAATTAACCAACCCTTAATCATTCAATTATTCTTAAATTAATCATCTCTGTAATTAATTTTCATTAACAATCTTTAATTCTTAATAAACTAAATTGCTTAATTATTAGTTTACCAATTTATTAATTACTCTTAATCAATTACAAATGTTTATTATTAAATAAATTAATCTAATCAATTTTAAAAAAATCAATTACATTAATTAATTATAAGATAATCTATGATCTTTAATTATATGATAATTACTTAATTCATTATTTAAACTTAATTGATCACATTTACTTACATTTAATCAATACCAATTTACCAAATATCATTCTAATTATTTCTATAGTAAATGAAGGTAATCCTTAATCTTAATTACTTAAAGAAACTCATTTTCATTCTTTATTCAATTTTCACTCTCAATATGTTTGAAAAACATATATTTTACTTTTCCTTTAAAATCCATTTAAATTATAAATTAAAAACAATTCTTTGTTATGAAAGGAATTTTTTTAAACCAAATTTTCCTTAAATTCTAAATATTTAAACTTATTTAAAAGTATTTAAATTAAAACTTTCTTTCATTTTAAATCTGGAATTTAAACTTAATTTAACCTTTGATTTAAATTTTAAACCCAACAGTTTAAAATTGTTTACTGGAACCAGTTAAAATCTGGAAACAAAAAAAACTACTCGAGTTCCTCCTGTTCCAGCTTCGAGTCCACCACGTCAAAACTTCGAGTGAAACCCCAATCTACTCGAGAATTTCTCGAGACCATCCTTCTTCCCCAAAGCCAAAATCGAAACCCAGACCCACGACACGAACGTGTACGTGTGCACGTGTACGGCGCCGCCATCACCTCCGGCCCCTCGCAGATCATCAAGACGAGTCGACGATCCTCCCCTCATCAGTTGCCGATCATCGAAATGCGTCCAACCACCGGAAATCGAAAATGAGCTCCCCATTCCATAAACTGAAACAAACTAAACGTCCCAACCCACAAACCTGGAAAATGCATCGCCCTCCATGCTCCGACCACCAGAAAAGCTGCAACTCCGGTCTCGACTCCATCAACCACCCAGCTACCAATCCCCGAAGTACCATCACGCTCGATCAACTATGCTTGCCACGGATGGTCGATTCATAAAGAGCAGAAAAACTAGGGTTCCTGGAGGGATTTCTCTGCCGCAATCTCCACGGCGAATTTCATCGCCATCCCACATTTTTCCTAGCATCCCTGATTGCTCCTCCACCAAAAGAAATAAGCTCGACCCCTCCAGTCACCATGATCATCAGAAGTCGACCAAAAATCAAATTCCAGGCAAACCAAAATTTCACATTCGATACTTCACTTTAAATTGTGGTTTTGATTTTAAAAATAATGAGTTTGTATGATGATTCAGATCCTAACTCTGAAACATCAAATCATGGTATTTGAATTTTTACTTATTTAAAGTTCATACCGTTGTAAATTTATTTCCAGAGGCCATACACATTTTTTTTAATTCAAACAAATTTTTAAACCCAAGCTTATGCTATAACAAACATATTTGGTTTAAGGCTTAAGTACTAATAAAGATGTGATCAAGTGAGATTGATTCAAGAGTAGATTTAGAACCTAGAAACTAAACAGTTTAATAACATGTACACAGCATTCATCCATATACACACAGGAAAATACTTATATACAAAGCATACTGGCATCCAACAATCACTTTTCACAATCTATTTCAAACATTAACTCAGACATCAAAATATATAGATGGGTTTTAAATAAGTTTGCTCACCTGACTTAAAAAAAACAGAGGGCTTGCTTCTTTTGAAAACTGGAAAGGCTTGCAAACTGGAAATTTGAAAACTTGAACACTTTCATCTTTGTTGTTCTTGTTTTCCAGAGAACAAAAATCTTGCATTGACTTAAAAACTGAAAGCTTTTAAAAGCTTAAAACTTGAAACTTTGAACTGGAAGCTTTGAGATGTTTTACTTCAGTTTCTCTTTTTAGTTTCGAATGAATAAAAACTGAGATGAAATGAAGAGGTTGACATATACAAGAAGTTGACAGGTTAATATGTTTGTACAGGGTAATGTTATATTATTATTTTTCCTGTTTGGTACAATTCATTTCAAAGATTTTTTCTTCTTTCTTTTGCTTGGTGGCTGATTCGTTCACTCTGGTGGCTGAGAGGATGATGGCATTAATTGCCAAGTACTTTGTGTTTCTTTTGTAAGCTTTTGCTTATACTTTGTTTTATATAAGTATGTACATATGTACTTTGTTTATTTCTTTGTCCACCTTTTCTCAATTCGGCTGAGATGTAATTGGTGCTGGCATTTATGATGCTTTGACTTGTTCATGCTTATATATATATTTGTTTAAGAGTTAATGAAAACATAATTTTGTTTTAGTCCTTTGTATTTTAGTTGTTTAACTTATGTATTTTTTATTTCTATGTCTACTTATCACAAAAAAATCTTGTATGCCTATATGTACATTTTTTTATTTATTATTTTTAAAGTAATTTACACATTTAACAATTCGAAATGATTCATTCAGAATATACTTGAATCCGGGGAAACTCGCTCCATTTTATCGATTTAAAATAGATTAAAATTCGGGGTCGTTACAGACTTCCCCCCTTAAAAGAATTTCGTCCTCGAAATTACCAAGGAGACAAAAAGATAGATGAAAAATATTTCATCAACTCAAACTGAATATTCATTCTGCATTTGGCTTACCAAATCAGAATATCGATAATACACACAAGAACGAATCTGCTGAATTCTTTCACACGATACTCGGGTTATCCAGATCTACGAAATATACAGTGGCATTGGTTAGTTCGAAGTGATAACTAACCATTCGTAGAATATATCCAGACCCAAAGAATAGACAGATACATAGATACAATTTCCAAATCTTTTAGTTTAGTACTAAGGTATACCTATCAACCATAGCAATCAATGCAACAATTCAACCAATACATCCAAACAAACAATTTGGCCTATCTGGAGTTTATGTCCCATATTAATATATCGAATTTTCTTTCTGGATCTACCAGAAATTATCGATGAATAGAGAAAAGATGTTGAACAAAAGAGATTGATAGAGAAAAGATTGCTTCCACTATTGTTACAGAGTATTGACCATTTATAGTCGTATTCCCCTGTCCCCTATCTCATCCTCTTCTCGCACTCATACTCACTATCAGTGGATAGTAAGAGAATTTACTGAGGCATTCGAACGGATATCTGAGAATTACTCATTCTAGAGTTTACTTCACTCTATCTCTAACGAGCTACTTAACGTGTTATACTCCTGAGCTAAAGTACAACCTTAGCTCTGATACCACATGTAACGATCCACAGACAGCGGCCACCGGTAGGCTTTGCAACCATCCCAGTCCCACTGTGGCTTACATTGGCACCTCGCATTTACTTTTACGGCCAGCCTCTCGACTGTCACGGCATCTGCCTAACCAACCCATCCCTCTCAGGGACATGTAGGGGTAAGAGTCTCCCGTTCGCCACAAAACCGCGAAGCGAGAACCCCCTATCATGCTGTAATATAGCAAATGCGATCCATATACGACGTATCACATATTCGGAATGGGTTATACGACCCAAAGGTCCTCTCCCGGCTAAACCGAATAGTGAGCGAAATATTTAAAAACATATGGATATGGGATTTCAATTAAGTCACAACTTATTACCCAAAATCTTTCTTTTCAAATGGTTTAACAAATTACCATTTTAAATCTTTAAACAAAAAGATTTATCTTAACAACCTTCAACGGTTTAACAATTTCCACACTTTAATCTTTTAAACAAAAGATTCATTCACAGATTTTCCAAATTAATTTCCATTTCAATTTGATTAACTCGTTAAACCTTTAAATCAAGATTTAACTTATTGCTTTCAAAACAATCCCATTTCAAATGATTTAAACCAATCATTATTTTAAATCTGTTAAAAATAAACAGATTCAATTCATAGCTTTTCAAAACAATTCATTCATAACTTGGAAAACCATTTTCACTTCAATATTGAAATTCCTTTAATTAAACTGGAATTTCATTTCTTATCTGAAAGCTTTTATTCTTTTAAAACAACAGTTTCATTTCAGAAAATCTGATTCATTCATACGAGTGGAAATCCTTGGGTTAAATCCAAATTCCCAAAATTTTACTTTTAAATGGTTTAACTTTATATAAACACATTTATATCATCTTTAATCCCTAGTTTCAAATCATAGAATTCAATTTCAAACTTGAATTCAAATTTAAATCAAATTATTTAAATTTTCATAACTCGATTAAGTTATTCAAAATAACTTTTATCTTTGAAATTCTATTTCAAAAGCTTTTCACTTTAAACCCAAATTTCTAATTTCAAAATCAATTGAAATTTCAATTTCAAAAACATCAAATTTAAATTATCTGTGACTTAACCGATTTCCTCGTGAAATCCATATTTGTGTGTGTAAAAGTGTAGTCCAGGGGTTTTACACACAATAGTGCAACATCAATTATCACAGATATATCGATAAGCGGTAAAATCGATAACGCTTATCTTCATTCACAGATTCATAGATAAAATAAATTTATCAGTCACACAGATTCACTATTACAATTCGATGTGGGTTTCGGATAACCAACTGGAATCCGACTCCCTGTCGCATCGAAATTCAAATGCCGTTTTCGGGTCAAGGGTTTCATATTCACAAATTAATATATCACAGAAATAGAAATCACAGCTAAGTAAATTACAGATCACAGCATACATCAGGGTATATCACAAAGCATCATATATCAGGGATATCAAACAATTCAATCATCCAATAGAATCCAAATATTCATAAGTAAGATCAGTTAATTTTCTGATTAATTCAAATCAGATTAATTTATTATGAATAAACTACAAATCTTGGTTAATTAATCATTAATCAATTATAAACCATTTCAATTAATTAATCTTTAATCATTTATTAATTAACTTTTAAAAATAAATTAATTAACCTTTAATTATTTATTCTCAGATTTATTACCTTAATTAATAAATCATATTAATTATTTAATCTTTAAACCAATTACATAATTAACCAACCCTTAATCATTCAATTATTCTTAAATTAATCATCTCTGTAATTAATTTTCATTAACAATCTTTAATTCTTAATAAATTAAATTGCTTAATTATTAGTTTACCAATTTATTAATTACTCTTAATCAATTACAAATGTTTATTATTAAATAAATTAATCTAATCAATTTTAAAAAAATCAATTACATTAATTAATTATAAGATAATCTATGATCTTTAATTATATGATAATTACTTAATTCATTATTTAAACTTAATTGATCACATTTACTTACATTTAATCAATACCAATTTACCAAATATCATTCTAATTATTTCTATAGTAAATGAAGGTAATCCTTAATCTTAATTACTTAAAGAAACTCATTTTCATTCTTTATTCAATTTTCACTCTCAATATGTTTGAAAAACATATATTTTACTTTTCCTTTAAATCCATTTAAATTATAAATTAAAAACAATTCTTTGTTATGAAAGGAATTTTTTTAAACCAAATTTTCCTTAAATTCTAAATATTTAAACTTATTTAAAAGTATTTAAATTAAAACTTTCTTTCATTTTAAATCTGGAATTTAAACTTAATTTAACCTTTGATTTAAATTTTAAACCCAACAGTTTAAAATTGTTTACTGGAACCAGTTAAAATCTGGAAACAAAAAAAACTACTTGAGTTCCTCCTGTTCCAGCTTCGAGTCCACCACGTCAAAACTTCGAGTGAAACCCCAATCTACTCGAGAATTTCCCGAGACCATCCTTCTTCCCCAAAGCCAAAATCGAAACCCAGACCCACGACACGAACGTGTACGTGTGCACGTGTACGGCGCCGCCATCACCTCCGGCCCCTCGCAGATCATCAAGACGAGTCGACGATCCTCCCCTCATCAGTTGCCGATCATCGAAATGCGTCCAACCACCGGAAATCGAAAATGAGCTCCCCATTCCATAACCTGAAACAAACTAAACGTCCCAACCCCCAAACCTGGAAAATGCATCGCCCTCCACGCTCCGACCACCAGAAAAGCTGCAACTCCGGTCTCGACTCCATCAACCACCCAGCTACCAATCCCCGAAGTACCATCACGCTCGATCAACTATGCTTGCCACGGATGGTCGATTCATAAAGAGCAGAAAAACTAGGGTTCCTGGAGGGATTTCTCTGCCGCAATCTCCACGGCGAATTTCATCGCCATCCCACATTTTTCCTAGCATCCTTGATTGCTCCTCCACCAAAAGAAATAAGCTCGACCCCTCCAGTCACCATGATCATCAAAAGTCGACCAAAAATCAAATTCCAGGCAAACCAAAATTTCACATTCGATACTTCACTTTAAATTATGGTTTTGATTTTAAAAATAATGAGTTTGTATGATGATTCAGATCCTAACTCTGAAACATCAAATCATGGTATTTGAATTTTTACTTATTTAAAGTTCATACTGCTGTAAATTTATTTCCAGAGGCCATACACATTTTTTTTAATTCAAACAAATTTTTAAACCCAAGCTTATGCTATAACAAACATATTTGGTTTAAGGCTTAAGTACTAATAAAGATGTGATCAAGTGAGATTGATTCAAGAGTAGATTTAGAACCTAGAAACTAAACAGTTTAATAACATGTACACAGCATTCATCCATATACACACAGGAAAATACTTATATACAAAGCATACTGGCATCCAACAATCACTTTTCACAATCTATTTCAAACATTAACTCAGACATCAAAATATATAGATGGGTTTTAAATAAGTTTGCTCACCTGACTTAAAAAAAACAGAGGGCTTGCTTCTTTTGAAAACTGGAAAGGCTTGCAAACTGGAAATTTGAAAACTTGAACACTTTCATCTTTGTTGTTCTTGTTTTCCAGAGAACAAAAATCTTGCATTGACTTAAAAACTGAAAGCTTTTAAAAGCTTAAAACTTGAAACTTTGAACTGGAAGCTTTGAGATGTTTTACTTCAGTTTCTCTTTTTAGTTTCGAATGAATAAAAACTGAGATGAAATGAAGAGGTTGACATATACAAGAAGTTGACAGGTTAATATGTTTGTACAGGGTAATGTTATATTATTTTTTTTCCTGTTTGGTACAATTCATTTCAGAGATTTTTTCTTCTTTCTTTTGCTTGGTGGCTGATTCGTTCACTCTGGTGGCTGAGAGGATGATGGCATTAATTGCCAAGTACTTTGTGTTTCTTTTGTAAGCTTTTGCTTATACTTTGTTTTATATAAGTATGTACATATGTACTTTGTTTATTTCTTTGTCCACCTTTTCTCAATTCGGCTGAGATGTAATTGGTGCTGGCATTTATGATGCTTTGACTTGTTCATGCTTATATATATATTTGTTTAAGAGTTAATGAAAACATAATTTTGTTTTAGTCCTTTGTATTTTAGTTGTTTAACTTATGTATTTTTTATTTCTATGTCTACTTATCACAAAAAAATCTTGTATGCCTATATGTACATTTTTTTATTTATTATTTTTAAAGTAATTTACACATTTAACAATTCGAAATGATTCATTCAGAATATACTTGAATCCGGGGAAACTCGCTCCATTTTATCGATTTAAAATAGATTAAAATTCGGGGTCGTTACAGTGTTGCTGTGAAATGATCAGTGTTTGATCATTTGTGATATGATCATTTGTTTGATCTTATATCTTTGTGATCATAGGTTGATCATTTTGTTGACCCGAAGCAGGGCTTTTTGAGAAAGCGTAGCTTTGTGGACGAGACTTCGTCGAGCCTCACACCCCGGAAATGGTCGAAACAGGACGAATGCGGCAAGGTTCTAGGGAGTAGTGCCCCTTAGTGTATGTCATTCCTTCTGGATAAAGGTGGTATCATGGTATGGAGCCCAGATACTTAACCTCTGTGGTTACTGCATTATTATTATCTATGTGGTTTGTTGGAAATCGGGGATCCTCGGGAAGATCGGGGGATGGCATACGCGTGTCAATAGTTACCTATTTTTGCAGAGGTAACCCGGCCTTGTGTTGGCAGAGATCCGGTTAGGTTCTCGGGTCGTCTATTCCAGGGACGTACCCATCGTGGATAGGAAGTTCCTTAGCCTGACCATTTGTTGGAAATCCAAAGAAACAATACGAGCCTTTACGATTTCAATTGTATAACCTGTCTCCTCAGGAGGCAGCTATAGCAGGCATAATATAATGGTACCTATGCTGGCTAAGATTTATATTCTACTTTCGAAATGTTTTCCACTATGCACTAATAATAATATCAAAAAGAATTTGATTTTTGCGTAGTAAGCATCTTTGACTATCATAAGAAGAAATCTCCTCCAAGTCTGCGTTTGCATTGTGTGTGTGGTGGGAGGTCTTATGGTAGTTTCATTTTCCAAGAACATTGCGAATTGACTTTAAAATTATCTTGTTGTTGTTTTAAAGAAAATAACTGTTTTACGATCTCACACCAGTCACCGTGACTGACTCGGAGTTTATTGTTTCCCTTCTAAACTCTGGGTGCCCACCAATTTCCACACGGGCAGTCTAGAGTTAGATTATCAGGATATTCTGGATATTCTGGAGCTTGGAGATAAGCTGGAGGACGAGACGTAGTATTTGTATCTGATAGTATTTATTCCGCTGTGTATTCTGTATGAGGACAAGTTATATAACTGTCCATTGTTGTATATTGACTCTGATTGATGTATGTATAAAATGATATAGTTCTTTGTTTTAGAGATTATTCATTTATCTATTATATATTGTTCCGCTGCGATATGTGAGATTCTGATGTTGTCTCTGTTTCTGATGTTGTTCTGTTGTTCTTCTCTCCTTTCTTCTTCTGTTTTCTTCTTCTTCTACTTTTCTTCTTTTTCTTAAAACCCTCACTATTGGAGTTTCCGGCACTCGATTGCTCGGCAGTCAATAAAGTGAGTATCGATGTCGAATTTTCGAAAGTCGAAAATTTCGGTATGTGACAAGGATATTCTGGATATTCTGGAGCTTTGGAGATAAGCTGGATGACGAGACGTAGTATTTGTATCTGATATATTTATTCCGCTGTGTATTCTGTATGAGGACAAGTTTATATAACTGTCCATTGTTGTTTATTGACTCTGATGATATGATGTGATGTAATGTAATAACAGATATAATTCTTTTGTTTTTAAATGATATTCATTTATCTATTATATATTGTTCCGCTGCGATGTGTAAGATTCTGATACTGTTTTTTATTCTGATGTTGTTCTGTTGTTCTTCTTTCTTTTTCTTCTTTCTTTCTCTTTTCCTTCTATCTTCTTCTTCTACCTTTTTCTTCTTTCTTAAAACCATAACTTTTCGGGTTTCCGGCATTCGATTGCTCAGCAGTCGATAAAGTGAGTATCGATGTTGAATTTTCGAAAGTCGAAAATTTTCGGGATGTTACAAATAGTCACTCACAACAGGTTTACTTAAGTACATATTTTTAATCCAAATACTTAGAAAGTTTCCTACAAGTAACAATTACTACAACATGAAGTTTAACTATTAAATTCTTTACAAAGCAACTGCAAATTTAAAACTGATATCTCTTATTTATACTAGCAGCCAATTGCCTTCTTCATCCTTCAAGCCAACTTCAATTCCCTGCAAGCAATTCACTGAGCTGCCCCAATTATAATGAGACACCCAGATGATTGCAAGGGCAACCAAAAGGGTCAGTTTTCAATGGTATGAGCATTTATCAAATTTGTATACATATTCATAAATTTTGGTGATCTTGCAATGTCTTCCTAGTTTAGCAGATTTTATTCTTAGCATGTTTTGATTAATACCAAGTGGCACAAAGACACATTCATTTATTCAAACAATACCCAGTAAACAATCAAAATAAATATGTATATAATTCTTGATTCATTTTTCTCCATTTCTGAATAGGTAAACTCAGATTTTTATGCTCCCAGTTTCATCCAGTAATTAATCAAAGCACAAAATTTAACTTGATTAATTTATCTCCATGTCTGAATATTTATGATCTAGATTTTTAAACCCCATTCCCCTATTTATTTTATGGTCTTTAACTCCTTGTCAAATGAACACCATGTATGCATTGTGAAGGAAACTCCCAGGTTATTTAATTTTATTCCAACACACAAAGGCCTCAGGGTGCAGTTGCACCATGCCTATACTTGCCCCCACCTGAAGCAAGCAGATCATTGACTAACTCCCAATTGACCAGTTTAATTTTTCTTTGATAAATCCCCTTCCAGTTTCAGCTTATTTTATCAAGCTTCTACCTATGAATTCAATCATAAACTCACAATTCATTCATGTTTCAGAAAGGCTTATCTTCTTTAATACTTTCTGGGTCAACCCCATGTTCCCCATTTATTTTCCTTATTACAGAAAATACCCCAGTTTGCCTATAATTTTCCTAAGAATAATTTAAGCATCATAGTCCTACTAACCCAGAAATTCTCCTATATCTTATGATATGAACATTTAGTTTCATGCTTCATTATCCAAGAAATAAACATGAGCTAGATCACTGTCTTGTTGCCTATTCCCTAAATAATTTATATCCATATTTAATAATGATAAAATAGAACAAAAATGCTCAAATCATTTTAACTTTAAAAACCCACATACAAGTTAAAACTCCAAACAAGAATGCACAAACAACATTCATCCCACCCTTAACAAATCATTTTAGAGATTTAAAGGACTTATAACATTTTAGGCTGCCTACAAGAGGACTTAATGCCATTGCATACAAAGGGATAAATACTCACTTAGTGTTCTCCTTTTACTGTCTTAATCCTCTGAACAGCAAATCCCCAAAGTCTCAAGCTAGTGCTTCTCCTAGTTTTTATTTTTGTTTTGATCCAGAGAGAATGATGGATATGGTTATGTGCAGATATTTATAAAATCATTCTAGGGTTTAAGAAAAATGGGTAATTTCCTTGATGCCCTTGGATATTTATGCACAAATCATTTCCCTATGTGGTCCTTAATTGGAAATGCACATTGTTGGTTACCTCAATTAGTTATTTCGGGAATCAAGCATTTTAAACACTTCATACTATTTTCATGACTCTATTTTACTCATGCCATATGCATGTGACCCATTGTTTATATTTATTTTTATAAGTTTAAAGAAACTGAAAATCCCCTTTGTGTTTTCTACCTACCACCATCTCCATTCAATCATGCATACTATCATACATAATCATGTAATGTAAGATCATTCACACTATGTTATTGGCTTGAAATAAATATAAGATATGGAAATTCTTATTTGATCCAGTATATATATTTTTCTGCCTTTAGTCAAAACAGTAGCTCTTCATACATTTTTATGTATTTTAAAGGAAATCACATATGTCATGCTAATTATTTTCACCATAAATATGTATATATATATATACATATATAAGACATTTAAACCTTTTATAAACTTCATTTTATTCTGTTAGAAAACACCCCATATATTGAATATATGTATTTATATAATTCCTTGGACATGGAACTACATTTGATTTGAATTCCAATTTTTGATTACCTTATCTCCTTGCATTTTATCAAACAGAAGCTCCAATGCAATTTTATTTATTAACAAATTTTCTTTTCTGTTTTAATGCAATATATATATATATATATATATTTTATAATTCCAGAATTTCTTAAAATAAATGTAACTTTCGTTTTTTTCTTTATTTTATTTTATTTTCTTCTTAGGGTCATTACACTTAGTGTAACAACCTTGATTTTTCAGTATCATTTAAATAAATTAAATAAAGATTTAAACTAGAAATATAAATGAGAAATTTGATTGCCCATTTATTGAAGTTGGAGAAATTAGAATTTAAGTGTTTTATTAGTATAATAATTGAAATGAGACTAAAATGTACATATATTATTGGAAAAGCATTATATGGAATTTAATGATGTAAATTTCTTGTTTTAAAACTTGGTAGAGAATAAGTTAGAGTTTTCTAAATATTGTTAAACTTATTTTGAGTTAAAAATAGCTATTTGTGCTCAAACAATAAAAAGTGTTAAATGGGTCCATTTTGTTAAAAAAAAAGTATTGTCATATTTTATATATTAAAAGGAGATCATAATAATTATTTAAAATATATTTCATTCCTTTTTATGGAAGTTGAGATGTAAAAATACATTTTGGTGTTATGTATAAATTTTTGGAGATAGAACTAATTTAAAATATAAGTTTAAAATTGGGATAATTAGTAAATTATGGTATATTTCTTATATTTGATGGGGTTTGGGCTTAAATGGTATTTTAACCCATTTGTGTATGAGAGAAATGATTTTTCTCTCTTTTGTACTTGGAAAATGAACCATACATTTATTTTTCCATTTACACTATATAGAAACTATCTCCTTCTCTTTATTTCTCAAACCTAGCTTTCTCAGAAACCAAGTTTTAAATCAAAATAAAATTCCATGGTAAATTAGATCACTTATGAATCTGTTAATTTCAAGTAATGGAATCTAAAACCTATTCTCTTCTTATTAGAGATTTTGTTTCATATTTCAGTATTTGAATTTTGTCTCTCTTTGCTATTTTGAATTAAATCAGTTCTAGGGTTTTCTAGTGAAGCACTTGCACGCTGCTTTGTGATTCACTACCTACATTCAGAGAAGAAAGCTGAATTGAGAACTCAAAACTATTTCTAATTATAATTCTCTGGTTGAATGAATAAGAAGTAATGGATGATTTTAGTTGTTGTTGTTTGTTGATAATGCTCTGTCTGTTTGTATGCTGCTCTATTAAAACCTGTTTACGGTGAATGATATTCAAACCAAAACTTATATTGTTCTTCTATTATATCTTTGTTGGATAGTTTGGATGCTTGCATGAATTGTGTATGAGTTAGAAAATAAAGAAATAAATTGCCGGCACCCAAAATCGAAACAAAGAAGCTTAAGGGGATCAATCGGTGCAGCTTAAAGCATGCTCTAGGCACAGCACCGGTCGACTAGTGCTTCAAGACCAGTTGATCGGTCATGGGCCTAAAGCATGCTCCAGGTCGTGCCTCTATTCTCCTTGTTTTCTCTGTTGGTAGCTTTGTTGCCCTGTTGTTTGATCTTGTTCTTTGCATTGCTTCTAGTGCTAATGGTGATAATCTTATTGTTCATTATTTAGAAGTCCGAATCTTAATTTGAGACCCGTGTTCTCATAGAAACCATACTCTATATTTCTTGGACAAAAACACTATTTGAGTATATTGATTTGCAAAATCTTTTTAAAGTTAATTCTATTTAGAAGAAAATTGTTATATATATATTCTTTCAAGTAGAAATGTATTGAGGGAATTATATATATATATATATATATGTATGTATGTATGTATAGTCTTATTTGCAAGATGATTACAAAGCAAGTTTTTATTTAAGTTTAGATATAAATTAAATCATGTTTTCTATTATATATATTATTATTCTTTTTCAAATAAATATTTCAAAGTGGATTTCAAAACAAAACTATTTTATTTTACAGATTCACAATCTCACTTGGATAAGAAATTGAATTAAATGGTTCAGTAAAACAAATGGTATAAAACGCTTGTGTTTACTTCATCAGTTAATTCATAGATTTGTTTAAATGAACATTTATTTGCACGAGTGGAATTTACCAGATTTTAATAAATATTCGAATGTCATCAAGTGATTATGGGACAATAGTCGAGACCTATGATTACTAATTGAAAGTGGATAACGCTTATCTATTTATCCAGTTTTCAAACTCGAACTTGGGTAAATCAATTTAAGCGGATTAAATTGGTTTTTAAGCCCATCTTGTAATACTTGTTTTCAAGCGAGTTATGATTTGCAAAATGAAACCTCTAATATTAGCGCACAGTGCATGGCTCTTGTATTAACTTGCAAAGTGCATGTTTATTGCTTGCATATGTGATTGTAATTTTCTATGCTCTTATTATAGTGGTTGCTTTAACTTTGATGAATGTTGTAAATGAGCATAAACTTAACTATAAACCATGAATTATTAAATGAAGTGTTTTTATATTAGTAAAGCATAACTTATGGATATTTATCATTGTCATTTATGCAAGCTTATTATTATCAGTATCTCACCTTTTGTGATAATTAGAATTAGTCAGATTCGGGTGTTATTTTAATGCTCGGGTCAGACCAAGATTTGACAGGTATAGGGACTCAGTGACCTTGGATGTAAGCAAGCTTAAGAATTATATTTTGATATTGTTATTATTATGATGTACCATTTGAGCCTTGTAGATACTTGTTCATGTCGTAGACTTTTGTGGTTATGTATATATTTGAGACTAGTCAGTGTTATAGATGTATATGTATAAGAATGTGAGTCTAGTATTTCCTTTTGTAGACTCATACGTTTGAGAGTTAATGATGTATAGCATTTCCATTGTGATTTTTTATTCTATATTGTATATTATATTGGGCATTGTTCTGAATTAGATTAAACCATTGTATTATTGTTTTGCGTTTGGATCGGTATGTCAAATTACCACTTGTCAAAAAAGAAAAGAAAGAAAAACATAGCCACATTATTTGACATATTTCATACTCGTCCAAAGCAATTTTACAAATGGTCGCTTCTAACTAGCCCTATTCTCCGCACTAACAGAAAGTATTACCCAGTAATACCCTTTGTTAGTGTAGGTCTCGGGGTGGGGGTGTCACACTTGGTTCTTGCAGACCCTTATCGCCATCATCCCTACCTTGATCATCATCTTCATATTTGTCTTCATCTTTGTCTTCACCTTTCATTAAAATCTTCATCTCCTTCATGTGGAGGATCATCGAAAGATAATAATTCCTTAGGATTGACAGCCTCCTCTGTAGGAAATTCATCTCGGATTAATCCCTGAACTCTCCTCGGTCTAAGATCGAACTTCCTTTTGAATGCGTTATTCATATTTGGGAAGGAAGGAAAGTCCAGGTCAGGACATTTGTTGATGTTATCATTATATGCTACAAAAATGGCATCTTCGTAGAACTTCTATGTTATTTTGGTAAGAGCCTGATTAAGGAAGAAAGAAACTTTCTTTTGGCATCCTTTATAATGTTGTTAGCAATGCCAAGGGTGGCATCTTTTGTTTCTAGCTCGCTTTCCAAAGACTTTATTTTATCGGCCATTTCGTCCTTCTCTATACCTAAATTCTTCACAGTCTCTTTAGGTAACAATTTAGTCTCATCCTTTTCCACTGCAACATCAATCATTTGACTCTGCAGAAGACTGACCTTTGTAATTAGTGAGGAAACTTGCTCCTTAAGCTCCGTAACATGACCAACGGGTCCCTAGGAGGCCCGTTGAAGAAAAAATATATGCTTGGTAGCTTGAAACATTCGACAGATATAGGCTAAGTAAGGATGTACCAAATTAGAGTCCAGATTAGCTAAAATACTAAGAGGCACATACTATAATGACCCGCCAATTTATCACTTTGATAAATTATATTTATTTTTAAATTTATACAAATGAAAGGTTGATAATATAAATAATATTATTATAAGTGATAATAAGTAACAGTAATTTTATTTTGAATAAATATTTAAAAAATAATTTTCTCGAAATTTAAATCGATAAAATGACCTAAAACCGTTCTATCGGTAAACAAATCCCTAATTGTAAAATGATACGCACGGAGCTGGATACATACACTTATTTTTATGATTGAACAAGAATATGAAATGAAATCAATTGATTTATTTTTGAAAATAAAATGTGTTTTTAACATTGTTAGTAATGCCCTTAAATATGATAATTGATTTAGTAAATTTAAATTGAGACTTAATGATTTAGTAATTATACCAATTGTTTAAATAATTATCTTAAATGATGATAATTTATTTTGAATAGTTATAAAGTGATAATAAATCATTTATAATAGTTTTATAAAGAGATATATTTGATTTGAAAATATAAAAAAAATTAATATCGCATTATCGATATAATAACAATTATCGTAAATAATTTTTATTATTAATTTATATGGTTTTATAAATGAAATGTGATCATTTTAATTTACTAATAATGATTAGAAATTTATTTTAAAATTTTGTTTATAAATATAAGTACGTTAAAGTATAAGTGAAAATGTGACCGGGAATCGGTTCTCCGATTAATAATGGTTTATCGAACGAAAGTTGTTTGGAATTAATGCAATGTTGTTATATATCATGTACACATATATAACATACAAGTGCATCTACTAACATGCGTATGAACATATGTATACATACGTACATACTTATACACTTAAAATTAAATATTTAATATAAAATATATAAGATATTTTAAGCAAGCTTCATCCTTAAGCTTACATAAGTCAACATATGCATACATGAAGTGAATGAAGCAATGGAGCACATGGAGGGGAAGGTAGTAACGTGTGGAATGATGGGTAGAAAAGTGGAGATGTGATGGATAATGAAATAAAGATATTTTTTGAGAAGTTGCTTAGCCCTTAAGGCTTCCAAGGCTATAAATACATGCATACATACATTCAAATTTTCACATGACTTTCCATCTTCTTCTTCCTCTTATTTTTTAAGCTCTAATGGCCTCTTTAATGTCCTCCTCCTCTAAATAAAATAATGAGCAAAAGTTATGGCAAAATATTAGTAAAATATATGCACATGTATATGTTTTCGATCCACTTCAAAACCATGCTAAAACACCTCCTCTTCCTCTTGCAAACCCACGGCCATCCACCATCACCACCATTATTACGCCCTTCCACCTCTTCCAAGCTTCGTCGTGCATATCTAGTGGTCTTACGATCGATTCCATTAGCTCTGGTGCGACGGTAGCGGAGCTATAGCCGATTTAAAGTTAGATCGTTCGAATATAGGGTTAGAACTCCTAAACTATTATACTATATTTTGGATAATGATATGATGTCTAAAATGGATTTTTAATATGCTTTGATCATCAAGTTTGGTTGTTTAAATAATGAATGTTGAATATATATGCAAGTCACAGAAATATACGTCGATAAGCACAAAGGAAATCATTTTCCTTGAATTAATGAAATGATGTGTATTGAATGTTAAACCTCTTTAAAAATGGTTAAATGACTGAAATGTTTTATAACCAATTAAAAGTGTTTTGATGAAGTTTGAAAAGAAATGAGAAATTTAGTCAAAAATAGGCACGTCGCGTAACGGTAGTTCGCGATTTCGCGACATAAAAGTCGAACAAGTGTAAAAGATTGAATATGGCTCGGAATTCTTTGAGATAAGAATTTTCTGAACTATTATATGCATAGTTTTCCAACGAAGAAAGAAAATCGAGATTTCGATACGTAGATTTTGAGATATGAGTAAAAGAAGCTTTTTGAAAAATCGTGGTTTTGCAGTTCGGGATCCAAAACTGGATTTCTTAAAAAATGATATTTTAAAATTATTACAAATGTGAAATAAATATTTTAAAATTATTACAAAATGTGAACTAAATAATTTAAAATGTTTTAAAAGTGATTTAAGTAATAAAAATGAATTTTCAAGTGATAAAAAGTCGTTTTGATCAATATAGCTTAAAAGAGCACTTTCCACAGCACTTTTTCTATAACTTTTGAAATATAGCTTTAAACTTAACAATTCTTTTCCAAATCTTTTATATATGTTTTCAAATGAATAATTAAGTGTTTTAATAATGTTTTAAAAGTTTTGTAAAAATTTAAAAGAATTTGAATAAATGTTTAAAGAAAAGCTATTATAAATTAAGTGGTTTAATCTTGGCTCTAAAAGCTAACGAGTAGACTGGATTTTTCTATTCATGAAATCCGGATGTAAGGTGCTTAAACTAAGCAGATGCCCAGAAGAAACCAGTGCCCTGGCTCACCTAGCCTCTTCCTTGGGTGAGGGATAGATAAGGTCAAAATGTCAAAAATGAGTTAAGTATAAAAGAATTTAAAATTTCCAAATTTAAATTAAATACAACTTGATTGTATAGAGATGATCTTCTTATACTTGGTGTTAAAGCCCGAAGAGGGAACTCGTACTATTCGTGGAATTTAAAAGGTGATTTCACCGTTATTCCACCCATAGTATTTGTTGAATACGGGAATTGATATTGAGTAAAATTAGATGATTTCTATAGATTCTGCTCATTTAATATTTATTGACTTTGGATTACCATCCTAGATAACATGTTTTAACTCAATCAAAATTATGAGTTTTGAATTAAGAAATCTTTGTTAAAGGTTTAAATGAAATGATTTTCGAAATGTTTTCCTAAGTGAAAAATAAAATGATTTTGAATTATTTCGAGTCTAAAAAAGGGTTTTATTTAATCAAAGGATTTAATAAGAGAGATTTGATGATTCCGTATATACTGGAAATAATGTTTTAGAAATATATATCTCCAAAAGAGATTTTGATAAAAAGAACATAATCAATTAGAGAATGATTCCATATTCACAGAACCTTGTTTTGTCGATGATTGGTTCGAAGGAACCGGGGTCAAATCTGGGGTAATTCATATCCGAAAACCACTTCGATCCAATGTATGCATTCGAAAAATGAAGACATGATAAAGAAAATGAAGGATGAAGACCGAATATTTTCGAGGTGAAAGGATTGCTTGTTGATAATTCTGGTTAGCTCCCAAATACTAAAGTAGCAGTGGTCCCTTCATTTATGAAACTCTTTGGGTTACAAGGACTTTTTGCTACTAATCCTAGTGTTAAATCCTAGCAGGTTGTGGTAGGAGGGTGCCTTCGGCTTCATTCAGTTCCAAAACAAACTTGTATGGATGGATGTCTAACATCGCATTCTTGAGATTTCATCGTTGACTTTTATAAATATACATCTATTTGGTGGCGAAGAAGGAAACTTCTCTTAGCTTAACGTCCTTCTCTAAGACATATGAGCTTGGAAGTTGTATGTTTGTGAAATTCAGTAGTGATCGATGGATTGGCGGTGTGGCATTCAAAGGAAGATGATGTGCAAAGTAAAAGGTAATTGTTACCTCGAGCCTCACACCCTGAAATGGCCGAAACAAGGTAGATGCAGCATGGTTATGTGGTTCGCAACCATAAGGATACGATCATCCCATTCTAGATATATTTATTCCCGCTATGACGTTTAGGTTATAAATTATTGTGGATGTATGCTGTGAGGGCCCTTGGATAGGTCGGTAATGATCGAGGTGATGACGTATTCGGTACTATCTAGGAAGAGGTAGGCCGGTCTTGTGTTAGTAGAGGACCATCAGTTGGGCCTCGGTACATTCCTCTAGAGATGTACTATCGGAAGGTAGTCCCTTCACCTGGTCATTTGTATGGAAACCCGTTCTCTAATAAGAGCCTGTACGATTTTAGATATAGAAAGCCTTGTATTAAAGATGGTATGCTAGAATTTAATAATGTAACAATTTCGGCTAAGATTGATAAGTTTACTTGAAAATGTTTTCAAAGATTTGTCATTAAAAATAATATCAAGTGATTTTACGTAATAATGATTTGGTTATCATAAGGTAAAAACTCGTTTCAAGTTTATGTGGGCGTGGTCTTATGAGACACCCTATTGTTTTCAAAACGCATATTTTGAGTTCTCACACCAGTCCCATGACTAACCCGGAGTTTATTTTTCCCTTTCCTTAAACTCTGGGTGCCCTAATTTTCCCAAGTAGCCTAGTAGCCAGGTTTAGTTTGAAAGAAATCTAGATGGAACTCAAAGCATGGAGTTAGAAGATTCTATAGAAAATTTTGGTCTATTTCTATGACACTCTTGTACTATGGTGTTCCGCATTTGTAAGGATAGGAATTTATAACTGTCCATGTTTTTAACTCTGATAAATGTATTTTAAATTTTGCTGTAAAGTTTATAATGAAATAACATATTTGAGATTCTATTATGTCTTTACTTTTCTTTCTTACCCTTGAGAATCCGCTTCTGCGGCACTTGGATTTACGACACGTGAATACCGAGATTGTATTAGTGTCAATTTTCAAGAGTCGAAGAAACGGGTCCTCACATCATGGTATTAAAGCTTAGGTTGAGCGAATACCTAAGCCTAATAAGATAAAAGACTCATTAGAGATAGGGTTAGCAATACCTTAGGATGAGTAACTCATTAGAGATAGGGTTAGTAACACCCAAGAATAAGTTTAAGAGTGTGCGCGTGTGTGTGTATACACACATTATATATATATATATATGAGTGCGTATTTGTTAATATCATATACAAATGAATTTGGTTTTATATAAAATCATTATTTACCTAATATATATATATTTGAAAAGAAAAGAAAATTTTGGTAAAATTTTCAAAGAGTTTTCAAAATTTAAACATTTTGTACAAATAATCTTAAAAGCCTTCTTTAGAAATAAATCTCGAAACAGTTTTTGAGTATTGTCTGAACCTCTCTACCTAAGAATACGCTAGCAATTAACTACTACTTGTGTCTAAAAGAATAATTGTTTGCCTTGTAGAAACCATATAAGGGAAGTTACGCGAAAGGAGAGTCTTCTAGAATGAATCGGGGCAAGAAGGATATCCTCATTGTTCTCTCTAGCAATAAAGAGGAGCAACCAGAATATCCGCTTAGAAATGGTGGGTTTCCGATCGAAGGAGAATATACCCAATACACTTGAAGGGGTGAAGATTGATACCTTATGGCCGAAATGCATATACCGCCCCAGCTCCAGAAGTAATTTTGATTTCTAGTGACGATGAACCGAGGCTGGCCTCAGAGGGAAATTAGATAGCAGATCCTGCTAGCTCCATTTTGAAACCGATAGAAGAGAATGAGCGAATGAAAGAAGAATCAAAACCCATGAAAGAGGAAATAGAGCCCATGGAGGAAGAATTAGAGCTGATGGAAGACCCTAATGCTATCATATCAAGCGAATGTAGCACTGTAATATGGGATATGGATGGAGAGCAAGTCATATGGCAGGAGGGATCATCCAATTCATGCATAAACTGGAACGGGATAGGAAGTAACAATGAAGAAGCAACAGAAGAAGAAGAAGAGGAGGAGGAGAAGGTGGTCGAAGAATTTGAGAACCCTTGGTAGGAAAACATGCAAGGCTTAGAGGAGCTAGAAGAAGG
Organism: Allium fistulosum; assembly: GCA_030737815.1. Lineage (NCBI taxonomy): Eukaryota > Viridiplantae > Streptophyta > Magnoliopsida > Asparagales > Amaryllidaceae > Allium > Allium fistulosum. Next base: position 159,700,588 of record CM060901.1, read on the forward strand.
AGAAGTCATTCCTGGAATACCAGTCGGCATGGGACATGCCCCATGGAACCAACCATGGTTACCTTAGGTAATGGGAGAGATACCGGAAGAAGACAGCAATGAGGCCGACGACGAACTGGATAGTGATGAAGAAGGAGAAGGTGAAGTGATAATTGACCTACGATGTTGGAGTCCACCATTATCTTCGGACTCGGAAGAATAGGAGTAACATTTGGGGAGTTAAGGATAATTCTAGTATGTATGAGTATGGATGGGATGTTTATTTTTGATTTAGTGTTTTGAATTGTATTAGTGTAAGGAAGGGAGGGGAATTTTCTTTTTGGATCCAAGATTCGAAAAGTTTAAATGATGTAAGCATGTGAGAATATATAATATCATGTTGTCTTAACTTCTCATTAGTACCAATCTTTAAAATAAATATTTAAAGTTATTAATGAATGTTTTTAGGTTTGTAGTAAATGATGTTTTAGCAACATTTGTTTTTAAACCCTTGAATGACTCTTTGGAAGAAATCTTATAGGTATATTTAGATCTTTAATAATGGGATTTTAAAGATAATAACAAGTGTCAGGATCTTTACATAAAAATAGAAAATGTTATAAGTCCAAATTTATAAAGGAGTTTATTATAACAATATTTTGGTAATAATTGTTTTAATCTCTTTGACTGTATTTTGAAGTAAGAAAAACTTGTTAAATATACTTATAACATTTGAATAGTATATAAATACTTTTATATGTTAAAACTGGTATAAGTAAAGGATGCATGTACATATACATATATAAAGGAAGTTTAATTATTAATGGAGTATTAATTAATAAAGAAAGTTTTCACATTTGATATTGGTTAGAGGAAGTTTATGGTGATTTATCATTTTAATGAATTATTTTGAAAATAAGTTTTCAGAAACCATTAAGATATGTTCAGAAATGTATTATAATAAAACGATAGTTATCTTTTAAAAAGATAGTTATCTTTTGAAAAGAAATGTGTTTTTAAGAAGAAATATTTAGAAAAAAATATAAAGTGATTATGTATAAAGAAGTATCTTTATAAAATTTTGAAATAAAGAATGAAAGTTTTACGAAATGTTTTCATAAAAAAAAAATTGAAAGGTTGATAAATACATGTGAAGTATGTGGGTTATTTCATCACATGATTTAATCTAAGATTCGAGTGTAGAACTTTGATGTGTTTACACCGATCCGAAAAAGAATTTATCATTCGATTCTTGACGACGAACATTGATGAGGGTTTGTGGTTGGATACTTGAGTTTTCTATTATGGTTGAGAACTATGCATGGAGAACTAAAGTTCTGATCTGAAAGCCTGGTCAAAGTCCACACTAAAGGATCGGGGGATCAATACTAGTTCGGAAGTAAAGTTGTGAATTTGAATTAGATATTATGTATGGATGATCTATATACATCATAAAAAAATGAGTTAAAAATAAATATTTTGAGCAAACCTTTGGGGTTTGTTTTGGGTAATTTCGGGGACGAAATTATTTAAAGGTGGGAAGTCTGTAATGACTTGCCAATTTATCACTTTGGTAAATTATATTTATTTTTAAATTTACACAAATGAAAGGTTGATAATACAAATAATATTGTTCTGAGTGATAATAAGTAGTAGTAATTTTATATTGAATAAATATTTACAAAAATATTTTTCTCAAAATTTAAATCGATAAATTGACTCAAAGCTGTTTTATCGGTATACAGCTCCATAATAGTAAAACGTCATGCATGGAGCTGGATACATACACTTATTTTTATAATTGAACAAGAATATTAAATAAAATCAATTGATTTGTTTTTGAAAATAAAATTTGTTTTTAACATTGTTAGTAATGCCCTTAAATATGATAATGATTTATTAAATTTAAATTGAGATTTAAGGATTTAGTAATTATATCAATTATTCAAATAATTATTTTAAATGATGATAATTCATTTTGAATAGTTATAAAGTGATAATAAACCATTTATAATAGTTTTATAAAGAGATATATTTGACTTGAAAATATATATAAAAATCGATATCGCTATATCAGTATAATAGCAATTATCGTAAATAATCTTTATTGTTTATTTATATGGTTTTTATGTGCAATGTGATTATTTTAATTTATTAATAATGATTATAAATTTATTTTAAAATTTTGTTTACAAATATATGTACGTTAAAGTATAAGTGAAAATATGACCGGGAATCGGTTCACCGAATGGCAACGGTTTATCGAACGAAAGTTGTTAGGAATCAATTCAACATTGTTTATATGTCATGTACACATATATAACATACAAATGCATCCGTTAACATGCACATGAACATAAGTATACATATATATATATATATATACTTATATACTTAAAAATACATATATAATATAAAATATATAAGATATTTTAAGCAAGCTTTCTTCTTATACTTACATAAGTCTGCATATGCATACATGAAGTGAATGAAGCGATGGAGCACATGGAGAGGGAGGTAGTAACGTGTGGAATGATGGGTAGAAAAGTGGAGATGTGACGGATAATGAAATAAAGATATTTTTTAGAAGTTGCTTAGCCCTTAAGGCTTCCAAGGCTATAAATACATGCATACCTTCATTCACATTTTCACATGACTTTCCATCTTCTTCTTCCTCTTCCTTTTCAAGCTCTATTGGCCTCTTTAATGTCCTCCTCTAAATAAAATAATGAGCAAAAGTTATGGCAAAATATTAGTAAAATACGTGCATATGTATATGTTATCGATCCACTTCAAAACCAAGCTAAAACACCTCTTTTTCCTCTTGCAAACCCACGACCAACCACTACCACCACCATGGCCGAGCCCTACCACCTCTTCCAAGCTTGGTCGTGCATATCTAGAGGTCTTAGGATCGATTCCATAAGCTCCGGTGCGACGGTAGCGGAGCTATAGCCGATTAAAGTTAGATCGTTCGAATATAAGGTGAGAACTCCTAACTATTATGTTATATTTTGGATGATGATATGATGTTTGAAATGGATGTTTAATATGCTTTGATGATCGAGTTTGGTTGTTTAAATAATGAATGTTGAATATATATGAAAGTCACGGAAATATACGTCGATAAGCACAATGGAAATCACTTTCCTTGAACTAGTGAAATGTTGTGTATGGAATGTTAAACCTCTTTAAAAATAATTTTAAATGAGTTTGAAATGTTTTATAAACAACTAAAAGTGTTTTGGTGAAGTTTGAAAAGAAATGAAAATTTTAGTCAAAAATAGGCGCGTCGCGTAACGGCAGTTCGCGATTTCGCGCCATAAAAGTCGAACAAGTATAAAAGATGGAATATAGCTTGGAATTCTTCGAGATAAGAAATTTTTGAACTATTATATCTATAGTTTTCCAACAAAGAAGGAAAATCGAGATTTCGATAAGTAGATTTTTGAGATATGAGTAAAACAAGTTTTTTTTTAAAATCGCGGTTTTGCAGTTTGGGATCCAAAACTAGATTTCTTAGAAAATGATATTTTAAAATTGTTTAAAAATGTGAAATAAATCTTATAAATCTTTTAAAATATTTTAAAATTGTTTAAAAATGTGAAATAAATCTTATAAGTCTTTTAAAATTGTTTAAAAATGTATATGTTATCGATCCACTTCAAAACCAAGCTAAAACACCTCTTCTTCCTCTTGCAAACCAACGGCCATCCACCATCACCAACATTGTTGAGCCCTTCCACCTCTTCCAAGCTTCATCGTGCATATCTAGTGGTCTTACGATCGATTCCATAAGCTCTGGTGCGACGATAGCGGAGCTATAGCCGATTTAAAGTTAGATCGTTCGAATATAGGGTGAGAACTCCTAAACTATTATATTATATTTTGAACAATGATATGATGTCTAAAATGGATGTTTAATATGCTTTGATCATCAGGTTTTGTTGTTTAAATAATGAATGTTGAATATATATGCAAGTCACGAAAATATACGTCGATAAGCACAAAGGAAATCATTTTCCTTGAGTTAAAGAAATGATGTTTATGGAATGTTAAACCTCTTTAAAAATGGTTAAAATGACTTTGAAATGTTTTGTTAACATTTAAAAGTATTTTGGTGAAGTTTGAAAAGAAATGAGAAATTTAGTCAAAAATAGACGCGTCACATAACGGTAGTTCGCGATTTCGCGCCATAAAAGTCGAATAAGTGTAAAAGATTGAATATAGCTCGGAATTCTTTGAGATAAGAATTTTCTAAACTATTATATCCATAGTTTTTCAACGAAGAAAGAAAATCGAGATTTCAATAAGTAGATTTTGAGATATGAGTAAAAGAAGCTTTTTGAAAAATCATGGTTTTGCTGTTCGGGATCCAAAACTGGATTTCTTACAAAATGATATTTTAAAATTATTACAAAATGTGAAATAAATATTTTAAAATTATGACAAAATGTGAAACAAATATTTTAAAAGTGATTTTAGTAATAAAAATGAATTTTCAAGTGATAAAAATTCATTTTGATCAATATAGCTTAAAAGAGCACTTTTCGCATCACTTTTTCTATAACTTTTGAAATATAGGTTTAAACTTAACAATTCTTTTCAAAATCTTTTGTAAATGTTTTCAAATGAATAATTAAGTGTTTTAATAATGATTTGGTAGTTTTTTAGTTATTTAAAAATAACTTTAATAAATGTTTAAAGAAAAGTTATTATAAATTAAGTGGTTTAATCTTAGCTCTAAAAGCCCACGAACAGACTAGATTTTTCTATTCGTGAGATCCGGATGTGAGGTTCTAAACAACGGAGTTGTTCAGGAGCAACCAGTGCCCTAGCTCACCTGGCCTCTTCCTTGGGCGAGGGATAGATAAGGTCGAAATGTGGAAAACGAGTTAAGTATAAAAAGATTTAAATTTTCCAAATTTAAATTAAATACAAGTTGATTGTATAGAGATGATCTTCTTATACTTGGTGTTAAATCCCGAAGTGGGAACTCATACTATTTGTGGAATTTAAAAGGTGATTTCACCGTTATTCCACCCATAGTATTTGTTGAATACGGGAATTGACATTGAGTAAAATTAGATGATTTCTATAGATTATACTCATTTAATACTGATTGGTTTTGGATTAACATCCTAGATAACATAGTTTTAACTCAATCAAAATTATGAGTTCTGGATTAAGAAATCTTTGTTAAAGGTTTAGATGAAATGATTTTGGAAATGTTTTCCTAAGTGAAAAATAAAATGATTTCGAATTATTTCGAGTTAAAAAAAGGGTTTTACGTAATCAAAGGATTTAATAAGAGAGGTTTAATGATTTCGTATATACCGAAAATAATGTTTTAGAAATATATCTCCAAAAATGATTTTGACAAAAAGAACATAATTAATTAAAGAATGATTCCCTATTCACAAAACCTCTTTTTATCGATCATTGGTTCGAAGGAACGGGGTCGGATCTGGTGTAATTCCTATCCAGAAACCACTTCGAACCGATGTATGCGTCCAAAAAATGAAGACATGATAAAGAAAATGAAGGATGAAGACTGAAGATTTTCGAGGTGAAAGGACTGCTTGTTGATAATTCTAGTTAGCTCCCAAATACTAAAGTAGCATTGGTCCCATCATTTCTGAAACTCTTTGGGTTACAAGGACTTTATGCTATTAATCCTAGGGTTAAATCCTAACAAGGTGTGGTAGGAGGGTACCTTCGGTTTTGTCCAGTCCCAAAACGAACTTGTATGGACGGATGTCTGACATCGCATTCTTGAGATTTCATTGTTGACTTTTATAAATGTATATCGGTTTGGTGGCGGAGATGGCAACTTCTCTCAGCTTAACACCCTTCTCTAAGACATATGAGCTCGGAGGTTTGATGTTTGTGGAAGTCAATAGTGATCGATGGGTTGGCAATGTGGCATTCAAAGGAAGATGATGTGAAAAGTAAAAGGTAATCATTATCTTGAGCCTTACACCCGGAAATGGACGAAATAGGGTAGATGTAGCAAGGCTATGTGGTTCGCAACGATCATCCCCCGCTATGACGTTCGGGTTTTAAATTATTATGGATGTATGCTATGAGGGCCCTCGGATAGGTCGGTAAAGACCAAGGTGCTGACGTATTCGGTACTATCTAGGAAGAGGTAGGCCAGTCTTGTGTTGGTAGAGAACCATCAGTTAGGCCTCGATACATTCCTCTAGAGTTGAACTGCCGAAAGGTAGTCTCTTCACGTAGTCATTTGTATGGAAACCCATTCTCCAATAAGAGCCTTTACGAATTTAGATATAGAAATACTTGTGTTACACGGTGGATGCTAGAATTTAATAATGTAACAATTTCGGCTAAGATTGATAAGTTTACTTGCAAATGTTTTCAAAGATATGTCACTAAAAATAATATCAAGTGATTTTACGTAATAATGATTTGGTTATCATAAGCTAAAAATCCGTTCTGTGTTTATGTGTAACGTGGTCTTATGAGATACCCTTTTGTTTTCAAAACACGTATTTTGAGTTCTTACACCAGTCCCATGACTGACACTGAGTTTATTTTTCCCTTTCCTTAAACTATGGGTGCCCTAATTTTCCCGGGCAACCTAATATCAAGTTTAGTTTAAAAGAAATATGGATGGAGCTCAAAGCATGGAGTCAAAAGATTCTACAGAAGATTTTGGTCTATTTCCACCACACTCTTGTACTATAGTATTCCGCATTTGTAAGGACAGGAATTTATAAATATCCATGTTTTTAACTCTAATAAATGTACTTTAATTTTCGCTGTAAAGTTTATAATGAAATACCATATGTGAGATTATGTTCTATCTTTATTATTCTTTCTTACCCTTGAGAATCCGCTTCTCCGGCACTTGTATTTACGGCATGTGAATACCAAGGATTTATCAGTGTCAATTTTTGAGAGTTGAAGAAATGGGTCCTCACGCATACCAACAAAAGCTACTGATAAAGAACGTAAAGATGATCCATTGAGAAAGTTTATGGCTGTAGTGGCATAACAGAAGCCGCAGTTAGAGATTGGACAGTTGAACGAATAGGGTCATTAAATTCTATAGGAATAGTTTAAGCTTAGGCCTCCGAAGGAAGAGATTCAGTAGGAAAGGGATTCAGACCTAACTCATCATAAAAACATTGGAAAATAGAAGCAAAAGTGGTAAGCGAGATGTTTAGTAAAGGATTCGAGGTGTGAACATCCTCTGTATGTTTTTGTGCACCCTGGTTCGGAGAACTTAAATCAATCGTGTTAAGATCATGAGTACCCAAAGCAGTATCCTCATTCCATTCCTTGGCAACAATGATGGAAGTCTTGACTTCTCCAAGCTTAGCCATTTTTCCTAGATAAGGGATCGAAGCACCATTTAGAGCATCGGAACCCACCTTCCTTTTTATAGCATCAATAGCTTTAGTAATAGAACACCAAACAGAGGAAGCCTTAGTTGATTCAATCAAAGAGGAAGCGTGAGCTTTAGCCTTCTTAGACTTAGAGGTAACGACAAAAGCAGATGAACCTAAGTCAAAGGAAAACTCATAAGACACCGATGTAAGAAAATTCGTTTAACTATAATATAAATTTACTAGAAGAATCACACTGAATGGAAGAAGAAATTAAAAAAGATTTTCGATTGCTGATAATCAAGGACCTCTTTCCATGAGCATCCCCCTTTACCATCGGAGGTTCTCCAAGCACTCTATGGTTGTTTAAAATTAAAGAGTATTTGTGAAGGTTAGTTTCAGTCAAATCTTGAGCCTGTTCCCCATGCTTTTAGAAGCTTGATTCAAAGCCTTAATAGTAGTGGTAACTAAGGAATTAGATATGAATATGTAACACCTATAAAGTTTAATAAGAAATTAAGTAATTAAAATAAGGTTAAAAATGGGAATTTTGTAAATATTGGAATTTGATCATGGAAGATGCACCATTTCATCTGTGGCGGTATTCCGATCAATTTTCATATATACTATATTGAAGTCGGAGTTCAAATGGAGAAATTATGGATGTTTGAAGTTTTTGAATTTAAAATTTAAAATTTAAATATTTGAATTTGAATTTGAATTTGAATTTAAAAATGTGAAGTTTGAATATTAAAAGTTGAATTTAAATAATAGTTAACGTTAAAGGAGAATTAACATTTATGTAAACGTTAATTATAAATTGGTTAACATATGAATTAAATACGGTAATTAATAAAGATTTAAAGCAAAAACAAAACGCTCGAAAATGACCTCAATCGATCAACCCAAGATTGTGACTGGTCGACCGGTGGAGGTCTATACACGACCGGTGGAAGGCAGAAAAGTAAATGGTAGCTAGGGTTTTGTTATTTTGACTGTCCCAAATTTGTTTGATTTTGATCCGACGGTTCCGGTTCCTTTTCACCTCTATAAATAGACCCATAGGCCCCACTTTTCCTTCATAAAATTTGTAAGCAACGGCGAAGCTATGTCAAAATCTTTCTCCTTAGGCTTTCAAAAACAGTAAACTTTTTGGTAAGTAATTCTAATTTCTAATCTCTAATTTAAATTAATCCATCTTCTCCCTATCTTATGATTTTAAAAAATTTATTTATATATACATAAAAAAATCTATTTGTTGTATGTTAAAGAAGACAAGATCGGACAGAGAATTAGAAGCGTTGTAACTCAGATCTCGTCATCTTCTTCTGCTTTAGATTCCAGAATCAATTAGGATTTCAGGTTAAGTGGTTTAGATGTTTAATTCTTAGGGTATTCAATTTTATTCCTCTCTAGTTCTGATTCTAAATCTAATTCCTATATACAATTCACTTTATTGTATATTCCAAAAGAGGGAGATCTAAAAGAGAGTTGAGCCTAGTGAAATCAAGTCCAGTTTGGAAGGAAGCAAGGAATCTTTTATGAGTATAAATATTAAGGTTTTCATATTTTTGTGATTGATTAGTATTTATTTGGATTTGATGTATGCCTTGAGAAATTTTGATAAACGAAAATATAACATCTAAAACCCCGCAGAATTTCCCTAAGTAAATATCAACCTTTGTATATGTTGGAATTATAATTGTTTTTGGTATTAATATGTAAGAATCTAATTATTTGTTTAGAATTAAATAATCTATGGTCTAATCAACATATTTTCCCTATTTTAAATCAGAGTGTTAAATGGTTCAAAAGAAAATAAATTAGAAATATTGTGTAAAGTATGAATTGAATTGTTTATAGTTTGCGCCGCCTATTTCGATCACTTAAATAAACAAGGAACTCCTTTCTCACTCTAAAATGATGTATATAAAGGTTGAATTCGACACAGGCAATCTAATTTATGAAGATTTGTTCTTTAAAAGAGAGAAGGGATTCTAATTTATTGATATGGAACAAGTTTTAGGTATTCCATGTTTGTACGAATCTATTTTATTTGGCTATGATAGTAGCAGTTCTTGTTGGAACTATAGATTTGTATGAGATTGATATTTGTAATACCCCAAAATTTTGTGAAAAATCATTTTTGAAAAATGATTTAATTTTGAAATATTTAGATTTAAATATGGTGAAGTCTCTGGAAGAAATAGTGTGCAGGTATATGTGTGCACGTGCACACTGAAATGGCACAAGGAAGAACTCCAGATTTCTTGGATTTAAAACAAGAATTGAAAAGCAATACAAACATGATTTTTGGCAACATGGATATTTGATTTCTGGATCATCTTAGAAAATAAGAAAAGTAGGTTTTACTTTAAATCAGTAAACAAAATTTTATTTAAAACCCAGAAGAGAAAATTATGTATATTAGTAAACCTGTATACATATAGGTACATATGCTTCTGGAATTAAAGAGAAATTAAAATAAGCTTAGATAAAATATGTGTACAAATATATATATATTTTTAAGCACTGAAAAGTATATATATATATATATATAAGCAAGTAAAAACTATGACATTAAAATGACATGAAATGTGATACAAGTTAATGAGCTTGTATAGGCAAAAATAGCAAAGGGGATTTTCAGAAATAATTAAAATAAAAATAGGATAGTCACACTTTTAACATGACTAGGAGAGTGGCCATTTTCTGAAAAGTAAAAGAAAGAAAATGCAGCCTTTAAATTGGTTAATATGGCCGGGGTATTATGAATGAAAAATGCATGATGCTAGCCAGGACAGAAATGGAATTCTGTTTCAACAAAACCCTAGAGGAAAAATGTTTATAAATAGGCAGTTTAGCCAGTAGAATCATTTTTACCCCGAGCTGCACAAAAATAAGAAAAGCAGGAAAATATTGGAAGGAAGGAGAAAACACTCAAACAAGAATTTTCTGGATTAATAAGAAGAAACATTTAGGTGAGTAATCTCACTAAGTTCATGGCATTAAGACCTGAGATGAGGCAGCCACTTTTTATTTCCATTTATATATATTTCTGGTTTTGATGTATATGATTTCATCAATGCTTTTTGGATGTTTTATTTTAAATCTGATATGATTTAATATGGATGATTTTGGATGATCTTTGATTGGTTGAGACATTTGTCTTTGGATGAGTATCATACTGATTTATTTATACTCACAAATGTTAAAGTTTAGGATCTTAAAAATTATATAGAGAATACTCTTAGCTGTTATAGATCTATGGCATGGAAACTTTATAAAAATGATTAGAGCTGCATTATACTTGGTATAAGTGCTGAGGCTTGAAAAGAAAAATGTTAAGGGTGCAATAGAAATTTTCTAAGTACTGAGCCCTTAATCAAATCAAAAAAAAAAGAAACCCACAAGCTAAAATTATGATTGAACCAGATCTTGAATCTGAATCAATTATAAAGGCTTGCAGATCAATATAACATGCCATGCCTCTTTTACAGTTGAAAATATTCTCATATTTTACTAAGATCAAGACATATTGACCCCATTTAGGAAATAACTGTCTGATTATTTCTGAGGAGAATTATGCTAGAAGAAATTATGGATGTTTCCATGTTTGCAGTGATATGTTCACTTAGCATATTTGATGATAGGATTTAAGACTATACACTAGTAAATAAACTAGGGAAGGGAAGGCCAAGAAAGCTGCTGGAATGCTTGTCATATTTGAAGTATGCAAGTTGGCACATGGTTTGTTCAAGCCCTGAGATCTTTGTGCAATGATGTGAATTAGTTCATTGCAATGTGTCCCAGTGATTCCTTAATAGCAGATGAGGCAGGGATTTAAATTGAATATTACAACCTGTAAATGAAGAAATAGGAATGTGGATATTTCTTAGGTTGAATGGTATGGAACCAAGATGATTCCAGTGAATGCAATTGTTGCAATAGATAATTATGTTTGCATGATTAAGTATGCAAGTGTAAGAATGATAAATGAATATATCATACCTGAATCAACTTAGTTATACTATGTCAAAGTAACTGATTACAGAAATTAGCTTAAATAACAAGTTAGTATCCTTATATTCTCTATTGCTTAATATCATGAATAAATTGATGTTACTCATACCAGATCATAGATCTGACCCTTGTTTGCTCATGGCATCTGGGGTGTCTCATTTTAAAATGAGGCAGCCACTTATGCTCTTTCAGGTAACCCAGGCACTAAGTAAAAATGAAGTAATGGCTGTTATGGAGGAGTGAATGAACATGCTAGCTAGTTTCAATAAGAGTTTAAATTGATTATATCTGCATGTATTCAGGAAAAATTTTATGTTTCTAAGATTTCCAGTCATGTAATGAATTCTATTATGGTTAGATGAACTAGTTGTATCATGCTAAATATACTGTTATGCATTAAGGTTTAAAATCTCAAGGGAAAAACCTGAGTGGGAAACAATGAAATAATTTTAATTATTGACATGGATGTTTGGAGGAGAAACATGCATATGTAGTTGAGCTACTGTTTTGTATAATTTATATTATGTATTAGTTAATCTTGAGACATAACAGAGCACTGAGTTTTAGAACAAAATCTGGATTTAGCAAAAAGAAAACTTAACAGGATTTTATTATCTTTTACTGAAATGCTTTGTAATTAAGTTTGAATTCATTTCTGAATTGTATTGAGAAGAGTAAGATGTTTTCCTAAAGCTTTAAACAGAATGCAATGAAATTGAACTAGTGTGGCAGATACAGGATTCATGAGTTAACCAGCTTCAATTAAATGAAGTATTGGTTGATCATGATAGATTGTATTCTGAAAATAAAAATGCATTTCAAAGCTTAGTACATTTAGCAATTGATTCACCCAGTTTTCTGGAAAATGAGCAGAAATATTGACATGTGCATGTATATCTGTGTACATGTTGATATTTGAGCAAAAATATGATCATAAATTCTTAAAACAGTTGTAGGAATGGGATACAAAAATAGTAAAGTAAGAAGGATTGTTTTGTATGTTGGGTTATAGGCAAAAATTAAACATATATGTACAATTATAGGTAGGTATCAGATTTCTAACCTTTCAGAAGTAAAAAAAAAGAAGAAAACCAAAAATTGTGTTTGAACCGACCTGCATGGTACTCGAACTCGTGACCTCTTGTGTATAAGTTAGGCGCGTTTCCATTACGCCTAGATGTTGCTTGTGTTCACTTAGGATCCACTTTCTTTTATACTGAATCTAATATTATCCAGACTTTAAACACAATCATCTACATTAAAAGCTTGTTTACTACTGAATATTACTTGAACATTTCTTGATTCTAATGACAGACTAAAGTACATGATTCTAGTGGATTTCATGGCCAAAAATCTGAATACAATAATGTATCTGAATTACTAAATCTCTAAATCAAACAGGATGTTATTGAACAAAAAAAAATAAAGTATATACTCTGAATTTAAACAAGAAGAACACATACATCTTCATATGTATGTGTATGTTATTAGATATGCACTGATATATTTATATTGGTAAGTTATTTTGATCCTGGATATATTTTGGTTATTGGAAAAAGAAAATGACCTTGGAGAATATGTTTGTAATGAATGATATATCAATATATCATCTCATAGCAAAAAAAAAATCCTTATGAAATTAGGGTGGAAATAGGAGGGTCATTTCAGTTGGTATCAGAGCTATGTTATTCAACATAGTAGAAGTAAGGATCAAGTTCTTAGATAGAAATAAAATTAAAAGGAACAAAATACCAAACTAACCAGCTATGTAAATTATTATTAGCAAACTATGGTAGGGAGACCACCAAATCAGGGAGCAGGATCTTCCCATGCACCACCAATGGTCAATCTGCAAGACTTGGTGAGAGCATTTAGGGATGGGGCAGGACAAAGGCAAGAAAATCCCTATGAAGAACTCTCAAAACTGCTTAACACATATACTCATTTAGGAGGCAAAAGCTTTGAAGGGACAGAGAGTATCATGGAAATTCAAACATGGTTGAGAACATTGGAAAGAATTTTCAATGACATGCAACTTGATGATCAAAGAAAGAGGCAAGTGGCTTCAAGACAGCTGAAAGGAGTAGCTTTAGGCTGGTGGGAAGTAATCATTGCAGGAAGGAATGAAAATGAAATTACTTGGAATCAGTTCAAGGAGATGTTGGAGGCAAGATTTGTACCAGCATCAGCCAAGACCATTTTGCTTGAAGAATTTATCAAACTTAGGCAGGGAACTTTGAATGTCACTGAATACACTCAAAAGTTTGAGGGGCTATCCAACTATGGAGCAATGCTAGTGGCAGATGAAGCATCTAAAAATGATAGGTACATAAAAGGTCTAAACCCAGGACTTAGCAGAGCTATGTTACCTTATGCAGACAAGACTTTTGATCATGTGATAGACTTAGCTTTGAGGTTGGAGCAGCATGACAAGGAAAGAGAGAAATATAGGAATTTTAAGAGCAATAATAACAAGAAAGGTAAGGGGAGGTATCACCCTTATGATAAGAAGAAAGAAGAGGCTAGTAACAAAAGCACTGGAGATGTCAAAGCTAAGGAAGACAAGAAGAAAATTGTGTGCCATCAGTGTGGAAAGGAAGGGCATATCAAACCAAAATGTCCAGAGTTGAAAGGAGGAGCTTTCAAATGCTATCTATGTGGGAAAGAGGGACATATGAAGAGGAATTGTCCTGAGTATAAACAGCAAGGCAAATTGGCAAATTTGGAAGGAAAAGGCAAAGCCACAGTGGAAAGTAACACTATAAACCATAGCCAAGTGGAAGGTACATTACTTATTTGTACCATACCCATAACAGTAGTGTATGATACTGGGGCAACTCACTCCTTAATTTCTTATGAATTGGTTAAAGTGCTAAAACTGAATTGCATATTGGTTGAAACCCCATTGCTTGTACAAAGTCCCCTAGGGAGTTCTAGTGTTTTGAACATGAATTGTGTGGATGTGGAGTTAAACATAGGAGGAAATATTTTTATTTCCAATTTATATGTTTTGAATTACCCAAATATAGGTGTTATATTGGGGGTAGAATGGTTAAGGCAATTTAAAGCCATAATTAATTTAGACTCATCCACCATATCATTGCAAAATTCTAGAGGCCAGAGAATCACAGTTTTATGTGAGGTAGCTAAGGAAGGAAAACTATATCATTTAGTTGACTTAGAAAAAGATCTGAGTGAACTAACCATTGAAGAAATTCCCATAGTTAATGAATACTTGGATGTGTTTGGGGAAGCTAAGGGTGTTCCACACCACAGACCAGTTGAGTTCCAAATTAATCTCATTCCAGGAGCAAGTCCAATAATCAGGAAACCCTATAGGATGGGGCCAAGTGAACTGAAAGAATTGAAAAATCAGTTGGAAGAATTAGAAGGCAAGGGATTTATAAGGCCAAGCAATTCCTGCTGGGGTTCTCCAGTAGTGTTTGTAAGAAAACATGATGGTACCTTGAGAATGTGCATAGATTACAGGGAGCTAAATAAAGTAACCATCAAGAATAAATACCCATTGCCTAGAATAGATGATCTCTTTGACCAACTCAGTGAAGCTAAAATATTTTCTAGACTAGACTTAGCATCAGGATTCCATCAAATGAAGGTTGAAGACTCAAGTGTTAAGTACACTGCATTTAACACAAGATATGGCTTATATGAATTTTTGGTTATGCCATTTGGTTTGACAAATGCTCCTTCATATTTTGTTGATTTGATGAATAGAATATTTAGAGATTATTTAGACAAGTTTGTACTGATTTTTATTGATGACATTTTGATTTATTCCAAGACAGTGGAAGAGCATAAAAATCATTTGCATTTAGTTTTGTCAAGACTAAGGGAAAATGATTTAAAGGCAAAATTTTCAAAATGTGCATTTTGGAAAGAAGAAGTGCATTTCCTTGGGCATGTCATCTCTGCCAAAGGAATATCAGTAAACCCTAACAAGGTAGTGGCAATCCAAGCATGGAAAAGGCCTAGCACCATCAGTGAGATTAGATCATTTATGGGGATGGCAGGATATTATAGGAGATTCATAAAAGATTTCTCAAAAATATCATCACCACTTACCAATTTAACTAGAAAGAACCAAGCCTTTGTATGGACAGAAAAATGTGAGCAAGCTTTTATCAAAATAAAGGAAGCTCTGATAAATGCACCAGTGTTGAGAGTGCCAGAAGGAAATGAAAATTTGGTTGTGTACACTGATGCAAGTGGCTCTGGGTTAGGGGCTGTGTTGATGCAGCAAGACCAGGTGGTAGCCTATGCATCTAGGCAATTAAAGCCACATGAAACCAGGTATGCAACCCATGATCTTGAATTAGCAGCAGTTGTGTATGCTTTGAAACTTTGGAAACATTATTTGTTAGGTGCCAAATTCATTTTGTACACTGATCATAAGGCACTGAAATATTTATTCTCACAAAAAGATTTGAACATGAGGCAACATAGATGGGTAGAGTTCCTAGCTGCCTATGATCTAGATATACTGTATACACCAGGCAAGGCAAATAAAGTTGCAGATGCCTTGAGTAGACAACATGCCAAAGTAGCCATGTTGATGATGGAAGAGTTTAGGGATTTGTCTATACTTACTGATTTGGAAATTGAGGAAAACAGTGAGGAACAAATGATGCCTATTGAAGAAGGTGAAGGTAAAGGAAAATTAAGTATGATATCTCTGCAATCAGATTTACTTCTTAAGATTGGGCAAATGCAGGAACAAGACCTAAACATGGTGGAAAAGAAAATGCTCATATCAAAAGGGGAGGAAGTAATAAATTATCAAATTGATAAAAATGGTTATTTAAGGAATAAAAATAGGATATGTGTTCCAGAAAATATAGAATTGAAGGAGGAGATATTAAATGAGTACCATAGGAGTAAGTACTCCATACACCCAGGTAGCACCAAGATGTATCAAAATTTGAAAAGAAATCTTTGGTGGAAGGGGATGAAGTCAGATGTGGCCAGATATGTTGCAAGGTGCATGACTTGCCAACAAGTCAAGGCAGAGACACAAAGGCCATCAGGACTATTGCAACCCCTTAGCATACCACAGTGGAAGTGGGAGGATATATCTATGGATTTCATAGATGGTCTGCCTAGATCTAAGAAGGGAAACGCAAGTATATGGGTGATAGTGGATAGGCTAACCAAGGTAGCACATTTTATCCCAGTTAGAGCAGAAAGAAATGCTCCAAAATTGGCTCAAATATTCATGAAAGAGGTAGTAAGGTTGCATGGCATACCCAAAACCATTGTGAGTGATAGGGATACCATCTTCACCTCAAGATTTTGGAAAAGTTTTCAAGAGGCTATGGGGAGTGAATTATGCTTAAGCACTGCCTACCATCCACAATCAGATGGTCAAACTGAGGTGGTGAACAAAGTCTTAGAGGATTTGTTGAGAGCATGTACACTGGACTTTGGAGGCAACTGGGAAGACCACCTCCATCTAGCTGAATTCACATACAATAACAGTTACCAAAGCACCATAGGGATGGCACCATTTGAAGCCTTATATGGCAAGCCATGTTTATCACCTATATGCTGGGTAGAGACTGGAGAAAGGGCTGTTCTTGGACCTGAATATGTTAAAGAAACTACAGAGAGAATTGGGTTAATAAGAAAAAGAATAGCAGCAGCTCAAGATAGGCAAAAGAAATTTGCAGATAGGAAGAGAAAGCAAGTGGAATATGAAGTGGGAGACTTTGTTTTCATCAAAATTTCACCTATGAAGAAAGTCATGAGGTTTGGCAAGCAAGGTAAGCTTACACCAAGGTATGTTGGACCCTATAAAATTCTGGAAAGAATTGGTTCATTGGCTTACAAATTAGAACTACCAGAGGAGATGAAAGCAATGCATAATGTTTTTCATGTGTCCCAACTTAGAAAATGGGTACATGATAAGGAAGACATTTTGGAAGAGCCTACCAAAATTCAAATAAATCCTGACTTGGTTTATGAAAAAGAACCAGTGGGGATTGTAGCCAAGGAAGAAAAGAAATTAAGGAACAAAACCTTGAAACTAGTTAAGATCCAGTGGAGTAGTGATCCTAATGACTGCACATGGGAGTTAGAGGATAAGATTAGAATGGATTATCCTAAGCTTTTTGCAAATTAAAAGGTAATTTTTTTTTTCTGGAAAAATTATTTGTTATGCATGGTTGATATGGTTGAATTTGTTTGCTTATGCATATGTTTGATAAGTTTTCAGAAAAGAAAAAGATGCTCACTATAAATGTTAGAAAAATTGTGAGGACACAATTCCTAAAAGGAGGGGTGAATGTAATACCCCAAAATTTTGTGAAAAATCATTTTTGAAAAATGATTTAATTTTGAAATATTTAGATTTAAATATGGTGAAGTCTCTGGAAGAAATAGTGTGCAGGTATATGTGTGCACGTGCACACTGAAATGGCACAAGGAAGAACTCCAGATTTCTTGGATTTAAAACAAGAATTGAAAAGCAATACAAACATGATTTTTGGCAACATGGATATTTGATTTCTGGATCATCTTAGAAAATAAGAAAAGTAGGTTTTACTTTAAATCAGTAAACAAAATTTTATTTAAAACCCAGAAGAGAAAATTATGTATATTAGTAAACCTGTATACATATAGGTACATATGCTTCTGGAATTAAAGAGAAATTAAAATAAGCTTAGATAAAATATGTGTACAAATATATATATATTTTTAAGCACTGAAAAGTATATATATATATATAAGCAAGTAAAAACTATGACATTAAAATGACATGAAATGTGATACAAGTTAATGAGCTTGTATAGGCAAAAATAGCAAAGGGGATTTTCAGAAATAATTAAAATAAAAATAGGATAGTCACACTTTTAACATGACTAGGAGAGTGGCCATTTTCTGAAAAGTAAAAGAAAGAAAATGCAGCCTTTAAATTGGTTAATATGGCCGGGGTATTATGAATGAAAAATGCATGATGCTAGCCAGGACAGAAATGGAATTCTGTTTCAACAAAACCCTAGAGGAAAAATGTTTATAAATAGGCAGTTTAGCCAGTAGAATCATTTTTACCCCGAGCTGCACAAAAATAAGAAAAGCAGGAAAATATTGGAAGGAAGGAGAAAACACTCAAACAAGAATTTTCTGGATTAATAAGAAGAAACATTTAGGTGAGTAATCTCACTAAGTTCATGGCATTAAGACCTGAGATGAGGCAGCCACTTTTTATTTCCATTTATATATATTTCTGGTTTTGATGTATATGATTTCATCAATGCTTTTTGGATGTTTTATTTTAAATCTGATATGATTTAATATGGATGATTTTGGATGATCTTTGATTGGTTGAGACATTTGTCTTTGGATGAGTATCATACTGATTTATTTATACTCACAAATGTTAAAGTTTAGGATCTTAAAAATTATATAGAGAATACTCTCAGCTGTTATAGATCTATGGCATGGAAACTTTATAAAAATGATTAGAGCTGCATTATACTTGGTATAAGTGCTGAGGCTTGAAAAGAAAAATGTTAAGGGTGCAATAGAAATTTTCTAAGTGCTGAGCCCTTAATCAAATCAAAAAAAAAAGAAACCCACAAGCTAAAATTATGATTGAACCAGATCTTGAATCTGAATCAATCATAAAGGCTTGCAGATCAATATAACATGCCATGCCTCTTTTACAGTTGAAAATATTCTCATATTTTACTAAGATCAAGACATATTGACCCCATTTAGGAAATAACTGTCTGATTATTTCTGAGGAGAATTATGCTAGAAGAAATTATGGATGTTTCCATGTTTGCAGTGATATGTTCACTTAGCATATTTGATGATAGGATTTAAGACTATACACTAGTAAATAAACTAGGGAAGGGAAGGCCAAGAAAGCTGCTGGAATGCTTGTCATATTTGAAGTATGCAAGTTGGCACATGGTTTGTTCAAGCCCTGAGATCTTTGTGCAATGATGTGAATTAGTTCATTGCAATGTGTCCCAGTGATTCCTTAATAGCAGATGAGGCAGGGATTTAAATTGAATATTACAACCTGTAAATGAAGAAATAGGAATGTGGATATTTCTTAGGTTGAATGGTATGGAACCAAGATGATTCCAGTGAATGCAATTGTTGCAATAGATAATTATGTTTGCATGATTAAGTATGCAAGTGTAAGAATGATAAATGAATATATCATACCTGAATCAACTTAGTTATACTATGTCAAAGTAACTGATTACAGAAATTAGCTTAAATAACAAGTTAGTATCCTTATATTCTCTATTGCTTAATATCATGAATAAATTGATGTTACTCATACCAGATCATAGATCTGACCCTTGTTTGCTCATGGCATCTGGGGTGTCTCATTTTAAAATGAGGCAGCCACTTATGCTCTTTCAGGTAACCCAGGCACTAAGTAAAAATGAAGTAATGGCTGTTATGGAGGAGTGAATGAACATGCTAGCTAGTTTCAATAAGAGTTTAAATTGATTATATCTGCATGTATTCAGGAAAAATTTTATGTTTCTAAGATTTCCAGTCATGTAATGAATTCTATTATGGTTAGATGAACTAGTTGTATCATGCTAAATATACTGTTATGCATTAAGGTTTAAAATCTCAAGGGAAAAACCTGAGTGGGAAACAATGAAATGATTTTAATTATTGACATGGATGTTTGGAGGAGAAACATGCATATGTAGTTGAGCTACTGTTTTGTATAATTTATATTATGTATTAGTTAATCTTGAGACATAACAGAGCACTGAGTTTTAGAACAAAATCTGGATTTAGCAAAAAGAAAACTTAACAGGATTTTATTATCTTTTACTGAAATGCTTTGTAATTAAGTTTGAATTCATTTCTGAATTGTATTGAGAAGAGTAAGATGTTTTCCTAAAGCTTTAAACAGAATGCAATGAAATTGAACTAGTGTGGCAGATACAGGATTCATGAGTTAACCAGCTTCAATTAAATGAAGTATTGGTTGATCATGATAGATTGTATTCTGAAAATAAAAATGCATTTCAAAGCTTAGTACATTTAGCAATTGATTCACCCAGTTTTCTGGAAAATGAGCAGAAATATTGACATGTGCATGTATATCTGTGTACATGTTGATATTTGAGCAAAAATATGATCATAAATTCTTAAAACAGTTGTAGGAATGGGATACAAAAATAGTAAAGTAAGAAGGATTGTTTTGTATGTTGGGTTATAGGCAAAAATTAAACATATATGTACAATTATAGGTAGGTATCAGATTTCTAACCTTTCAGAAGTAAAAAAAAAAGAAGAAAACCAAAAATTGTGTTTGAACCGACCTGCATGGTACTCGAACTCGTGACCTCTTGTGTATAAGTTAGGCGCGTTTCCATTACGCCTAGATGTTGCTTGTGTTCACTTAGGATCCACTTTCTTTTATACTGAATCTAATATTATCCAGACTTTAAACACAATCATCTACATTAAAAGCTTGTTTACTACTGAATATTACTTGAACATTTCTTGATCCTAATGACAGACTAAAGTACATGTTTCTAGTGGATTTCATGGCCAAAAATCTGAATACAATAATGTATCTGAATTACTAAATCTCTAAATCAAACTGGATGTTATTGAACAAAAAAAAATAAAGTATATACTCTGAATTTAAACAAGAAGAACACATACATCTTCATATGTATGTGTATGTTATTAGATATGCACTGATATATTTATATTGGTAAGTTATTTTGATCCTGGATATATTTTGGTTATTGGAAAAAGAAAATGACCTTGGAGAATATGTTTGTAATGAATGATATATCAATATATCATCTCATAGCAAAAAAAAAAAATCCTTATGAAATTAGGGTGGAAATAGGAGGGTCATTTCAATATTCCAAAATACCTTGTAAGTGAATTATTGTAACGTAATGATTAGATCTTAAATTCCACATTAAAAATATACGTACATAATATTAATGTATTGACTATTAAAACCAATAGCGTATTGATTATAGTGTTTGAGCATGGTAATTAGTATTATTAGAATAATTAGTAATATTAATTTGTACGAAGGAAGTTAGTGTAAATTTGGGAGTTAATCCCTAATTATATGCGTAATACGGTGATACCTTATATGGCTTCAGTTATTATTCGGGTAGGATGATGTATGTATATAGTGGATATACACATAAGTTGTAACGACTTGGAATTTCACCTTTTTGATTTGGGAATATTTAATTAATTTTAAATATTAGAATACAAGATTTTATAATGAAAATAAATATTTTTTAAATAATAAATAGTGATGGTGAAATAGTTTTCAAAATTAGTTTACAAAATATTTAGTTTGAAGAAAAATAAAAAATATGGCCAGAATTCATTTTCCGAATTTTTCAACTTTCGACTAAAACTTATTGGAGACATTGTGAGCACTTTAATATAAATATACACGTTCATTTATAAATAAGTAGGATTATATATGTATTATAACGTATATTTATATAATTAAGCTTGTATAAAAATGATGCGACTTTTATAAAATTAAGATTAAATTTAAAATGGAAAAAGAGGTTAAAAAGTAAATGTCATGTTATATGAAACATAAGTACATTGGGTATTAATAGATATTGGAGAAGGGGGAACATGTCATACGCATGGTACAATGGGAGGAGGCATGATGAGGTGGAGCAAATCTAGTAGATGGCAGGGTACGTAAGGGTATTTAGGTAATTTACTGCGTGCATTTTATATAAAAACAGTTTCATAATTTCTTCTCATTTTTCATTTCTTTTCTTTATTTTAAAACTTTGTTTTCTCCTCTTTAAACTTTTCAAAAAGTTTTAATGCCTTCCACAAATTTTTTAAAACTTTGAAAACCTTAGCTTTGTTTACTTTTATTTCTAAAACTTTGTTAAATACCTCCTACTTCCTTTCCTACCTCTTCTCTTTCCAAAACAAGCCCTTAAACCCCATCACCACACCATGGCTGATCCCCTATGCTTCAGGGACGAACCATATAGCCTCTTTGGTTTTCAAAAAATTCCATTTTTGCTAAGGAGAGGGCAAGGATCTAGGTTGGTTTGAGTTATAATGGAAATTCTAGGTTATTTAGTTACCTTTTATGTGAGAAAAGCTCCCCCTTTACTTATAGTTTTAAACTTTAATGTGGATAATAATAAATTTTTACTTGGTTGTTAAATATGTTGGTTGCTGAGTGCTTGTGTAACGACCAGACTTTCCAGACCCGGAAAATCGAACCATTTGATTTAAGAAGAAGAGGTAGAAGAAGAAAAATAGAAAACAAAATCAGAATCTAACCATCGCAGCGGAATAAAATATAATATATATTAACAGATCTTTACACAAATCAAAACTATATCAGTTTTATATAATATAGCATCAGAGTATACACCAGAGAACACATAACATACAACTGGATAATAACCATATCATGTCCTCAATACAACAGAGTACAACAATCAACACAGCGGAATATATATATAAACAAGTACGGGAGATACGTCTCGCCATCCAGCTCATCTCCTGAGCTCCACAGCATCATATCCTGTAACCTATAATACTCGGTCTGACCCGAGCATCATATAAAACAATACCCGAGTCAGTCTGGAATACCAGCGTGAGAAAATCACACTCAATTGATTATTAAAGTTTCAAAAATCCATTTGAAAATAAAAGCATCTCGTAAGACCATGCCACAAATAAACATGTCGGGTTTTTACCTTACGATAGCTAAAACACTTTTTATAAAAATCCTCTGATATTATAATAGTGTCTGTTCACAAATACTTATTAAAATAGCTGAAATTGTTACATGATTAAATTCCAGCATACTAGCCACAACGTGGGTAATACAAACAAAACTCGTACAAGGCACGTAGGGAGAATGGGTTTCCAACGAATGACTAGGCACTGGGGTACCACCTGTCACAGTACGTGGCCTAGATCACAGTACCGAGGAGTACGCCCGCTCCCTTGCAACACAAGGCCGGAATCATCCCTTACTGGATAATTCCAAATAAAATCACCCCACGGTTGGGATCAGCAACCGCAACACTAAGCCGAAATAAAGGGACATCTAGACAGGGATGACCTTACTCTCAAGTGGGTGCTACCCACGAAGCCTTGCTGCATAACCCCTGATTTTCAGTCATTCCCGGTTGATGAGGCTCGAGGCTAAATGATACCTTTATAGCACATATCTCTTAGAATGCCCATCGTCCACCTGACGATGTTTCGCAAGCATTCGTCCATACAAGTCCGTCCCGGGTTCGAACGGAACCGAAGGCACTATTCCTACTACATCCATTTTGGAAATATCCTCAGGATTAGTAGCGACTAGCCCTTGCACTTCACTGCTCCATCTTCGACTCTGAACACGTTACACGAAACGTACAAACCGGATCGAAGTGGTATTCGAGTCTCCAGACCTAGAATCCCGGTATACGGAAACTCGATCCCGGTCTCTTCGAAACGATCAGCGCATTTGGCCAATATTGATAGTCGGTTATTTAACTATCAAATAACATCCACAAGCAACCATCACACAATAAATAATTTCCCACATTATTTATTTGCCCAAATATCTTTCCAAGATATATTTCTATTTTCAAACTCCTTTTGAAAACAATTTCAAACAGTTTCTGCTTACGGAATACATTTCCAAATATTTATTTCCACTGAATCACCAAGTACAAAATACTTTTAGATTTTAAAATAATTTTAAAACACTTACTATAAATATACTTTATAATATTGAAATTTAAAAACCACTTTAATACCTTAACAAAATATATACTTAAGGAATATTTAAAATGAAACCACTTTTCAAATATAAACTAAATTTCTCTTTTTAAAACATAATAGCAAATCACTTTTATATAATTACTACAATAATAGATTTTTGAAAATACTACTTTAGGCTTTAACATTTAGAAATAATAGATTTTCTAAAATATGCTTTTAAAAACACAATTTGAACTTTTAACTTATATTAAAAAATTTCTTTGAAACGTACTTGGCTATCCAGAGAAATACACTTCTCATTCCCATCTTTTAAAAATAAATCAACATTTATTTTTAAACCAATTCATATCCCTTTATAAATTCCCACCTTGAATTTATATTCTCAAATATCCCCTGATATTTTATTTTACTTTATAAACCCAGTTTATAAATTTCAGAATCTCACTTCTCTTTTAAATTCCAAATCCCAAAGTATTTAAATCAATTTATAATTGGTTTCCCAATTTATTTTACTTTGAAATAAATTTCCTTTGCTACTTCATTTATTCCAAAATACATCAACCTTTAAATTTTTATTCCTTATTACGAGTTAAACCCCTTTTTTTACCAATATCGATTACAGATTTCCAAAACTCCTTATTTATTCTTTAATTAACTTTAATCCTTAATTTCAAAAATAACTTCTTTTATTCTTCAAATAATATCACTTAAGTATAAAATTTATTATCCCTTGTGAATTTCAAAATCCCCTTATTTCATATTTGTTAAAATTCCAAATCACCTTATTTTTATTTCAATTCGTTATAAATTTTATCCCAATTCCTCGAATTATTTTACTTAAACTTTTATTCCTTTATTTCTTTTCAAAAATTCAATTCCATAGATTTTATAATTTATTATACTGGACAATCCAAATCAACCACATCATCCAATATAAAATCATCACATGATATCAAATATTCTGAACACAGAATATTAAATAAATCTAATAATTTTGAGGAATCCAGTTGGATCCCTCCAACCTGTTTCCCTGCATCCACAGATGTTAGCACAATATAAAATACCAATTCCACTTCAAGGTGGAATATCGCGGTATATGGGATTTATATAAAATCATCCGCTATTATGCGGCGCATAGGGTCTCATCCGCTATATAATGCGGGAATATCAACAATTCCAATATATACATATGCCAATATGTATATATTGGTATATACTACTATATATACCATATCAATCAAATCAATCAATTCAATCATCCATCAATATTCAAATTTAACCAATTAATTTAAATTATAATTTAACTGAGTGAGATTAACTCACCTTCTTTTTGTTGTTTGCAATCCACCCCAACAGGCTTGTTTCCTTGATTTTAACCTTTTATAAACAATTATATGATTTATTAATACTTGAACTAATCTGATAAATAATTTCTTTTTGATAAATTTAATCAATTTATAGTTTAATCACAACTAAATGATTTCCCTTTTTAAAACATCTTTTAGTAACTAAACAAATTAACTACGTTAATTGGACAATTTATATGATTTTATAAATACTTGAATTAACTACACAATTTATTATTATCCGTACTTACTGAACAATAAATTACCACTTATTTATTCAATTGTAAACAAATTTCTTTTTCACTAAATATATTTTTAGTGACCAAACTAAATTGGATAGGTTAATAACAAATAAACCAATGATTTTATTTTAAACAAATAAAATTGATTTTAAACTAATTCCCTGTTAAAATCTTTAGTAACTGAAATAATTAAATTAATCTTATAAATTAACTAATCATCCTAAACACATATTTAAAATTCCAACACCCTTAATTAGTTTAAAACGTTATCCTATATACCTTACTGTAATGTTTATTTATTTTCCTCTATATCAATTTAAATCTGATTTTATATGAAATGATACATTTTAAAATTCTATATTTCCAAAATCTTACATATATACTTATTTATTTTATTATTACAAAAATCCTATATGTACAAAATTTTCTTATGTCTGTCTGTCTAAATTTTAAATTTAGATAGGTATATGTACATTCTGATTTACTATACCTTTATGAACTTAATTAAAACTGAAATAACAATACCTTCACTGTCGAGTTCAAAATTGAACGAAACCCTAGCTCGACGTCTCCAGCTCGCCGACCGTCAGACGCGAATCCCAAACCACCCTCTCCACCGAAACGCCCTAACTTCGAAACCCACCAACCTGATTGCGACGCCTAAAAACTTGAGGACCCCAAGGCTACGGCTCGAATTCATCTCGTCGCCAGAACACATCTTGAACCCGACCTCACTTCAGTGTATCTCCACCGCACCCTACGTACTCACGAGGAGCCTCCCTCGCTGCCACCCCCAAATCTGCGATCGACCTTGAGAATCACCAGTAGTCGCGACACTGTCGCTCGCGACTTCGATCGCGTTCGAATCTTTTATTCATTTATTTGAATCGATCTCGAATCGATTTACAAGAGGAGGAAGTATGTGATATATTTTTTCCAGATGACAATCTGATTTCAATTTGAAAAAGAAAGAGAAGGCTTCGGCTATTGTTTTGATTGATTTTTGATTTTTTTCTGGCTTCCTGAAAAAGAAAAGGGAGAAGTGGATGTGATTTTAAACAGGAAGAGGGTGATGTATGTACGAAGGTAGGTTGGCACCTAGGGTGGCTAAGAAAAAGTTATAGGATCTGACTTTGATTTATAAATTTTATATTGAAAATATCTTCTAATGGATAAATAAAGATCTACAATTTCTATCGAGACACCGCTAGACAATCCTAATGTCAGACCTTATTCTGAACCCAATGGAACCAGTTTCGAGTCCCAATTCAATTGTATGGAGAAGATAGTGTTTTGGATCGAGTTATTATATTACAATTCAATATAAATTAAGCGCATTTATATATCGTACGCTCACACAACAACTCCAATTACTATGAAACTTGAAATCCGGTAATAATACAATATTACGGACCCAATGGAACTGGTTTCGTCGAATTCCGAGACTGTGCCTCGGACGGCTATTTTTAAATTCAATTTAAACGATATAATTTCAAAATTGAACAAATCAATTTCAAATTAAATTCTGAAGCTTCTATTATCTTCAGTGTTATCAATATGAATTTTACAAGCTTTTGAAATATTTTTAATCAGCTTAGAATACCAGATTTACTATTTTATCCAACTTCAAATAATTTAATTTAATAATTAAATTACTCAATAAACAGCGATATTTGAAATTTAAGTTTATAATTAACCTCTGAATATTTAAAATTAATTAAATATTCCAATTTCAAATATACAAAAATTCCGGGTCGTCACATTCTTCCCTCCTTAAAAGAATTTCGTCCCCGAAATTACTAGTTAAGAAGAATGATTCAATCCCCATTAATTATTTCCTTAACCCATATAGTTTTAACCACCTCCCAAAACAAATCCTTTAATAGAGATACATTATCCCTCTTTCTAACCTTTCAAACTTACTCCTAAGTCCCAAACAATATTATCTTTCTTATCAGTTCAAATTTAAATTTGAATTCAAATTTTGAATTATCAAAATTTTCCCAAAATTTTTCTAACACCCTAAATTTCCAAAAAATTTCGCCAGCGTCTCCTTTGCGCGGCTAGCTCGGTACTACTACAAAATGGCTCTACGGCCTCCCAATCTCAAAAAGAAAACAAAAGGCCAAGTGGCTGGATCCAAAAACCCAATCAAATTTCATATAGAAATTCAAATACATACCTTTTGTCGGGCCATTAAATTTTATCTTCTAAAATCAAAAATCCCAATTTATCCATTGCTTTTATACACCTGTATATCCTACTAAGCAATAATATTCAATCACAATTCCAAAGTCATTTTATACTTTTCTTTACAAATTTCCAATATTTGTTTTACTTAAGCCCGTACGATGCACATATATCATCCGTACGCAATATCACATTCGATCGCTCACTCGATCACACAATTTCACTTCCGAACTAGTATTGTCCACCCGACTTCCTAGTGCGGACTCAGATCTGGTTTCTTGATCAGAAACCGTCATTCTCCTTGCATAGTCACAAACTATGATAGAGAATTTCCAGAATCAATCAACAATCCATATCCAGGCTCGCCGTTGAAAATCGAGTGAAAAATCCTAATTCGGATCGATAAAACTATCTCGAAATTCTGTGTTCGACATCTGGATCAAATAGCTATGCGAATAATATACGTACACCTTACGTAATTAGCCCAATTGATTATCAATTTCCTTTTATTCACTTTCATCTTGGTAGTTATGCTCTTATTCACAATTTTCCCACTCCACAACTGCCTGTTTCGATTTTCATTCAATTATTTGCTTGGAATAATTTCTCAATACAAATTTACTTAAGAATTCACTATTCATTTCTTAAGTCCAATATAAATATTTTACATATTTCTCATATTAATTTTCACTTCACTATTGAAGTTCATATTCACTTTTGTCTTTATAATTCCACTTGAATTCAATTTATCTTCCACTTTGAATATTCAATCAGTTACACTTATTAACTAATTTAAATTTCAATTAGAGATT